>OZ025299.1:200015793-204815793 GCA_964019185.1 Maratus speculifer
CTCGAAAAACAGAAATTTTTTACTGGAGTTTTAAATAAAAAAATACAAAAGAATTTTTATTTAAAACAGTTTAACGTATTTATTTAACTTTCCCCCTTTCTTTGTTTCTTTTAAATTTATATTATAAAGAAGTTTCTGGGTCCAATCGAAATGTGCTTGGAAAACATAAAACTCATAACGAGTTCAGAGTGGAAGGAAAGAATTAACTTTTATAAAAATTACTAAAATTGAAAATTTTTTAATAAAAAGGTGCATAAAAATTTATCACAATATTTTTTATTATTATTTTATTCATGAATTCATTATTTATTCACTTAATAAGGGTCAAAATTAACCTCACGACCCTTCTTGTGTTAATTTAAATACTATAGCTGTATAACACTGAACTGACATAACAACTAAGTTAAAAGCATTTTTTCAAAGAAAGGAAGTATTTTACATATATTTACATGGATAAATGTTCAGATAAAAAAAATTTCTATAAAAAATATCGCTTTTACTAACAAGACTAATATTTTTTGAATGCCCTTAAGCCTTTAAAGAAAATTTTCCTTGTTCCATAACAATGTATTATAAAGATATCAGATTTTAATAGGAACACTTACACAATACGACTAGGTCTTTTTTTCTTATTACCTCGAATATGTTACTTCCACATTATTTTTTTACACTAATGGATAAGGAAAAGAATTCTGGATGCTAAAATGAACTCGGAAGAATGACAATATAATCGTAACACCAGAAGCAGTATGTAATATCAAATTATCTCAGTTTCTGTAACAAAATCATCTAATAAATACTAAATAAGATATCTTTGTTATTCTTATGTTTTCTGTAACGAATGCACGTTCTTTCTTTTTGTTTTTTCTAAGAATGCTCTCTATTGATTTCATTTGTTGTAAAAGAATTAGGTACGCTCAAATTAAGGTATTTTGTTCAAATTAAATATTTATTAAGTCTTAGTTGCATCTAGATGTAGGTATGTAACAGGGTTGCCAGTTTGACAGCTAAATTTATTCAATGTTATTTTTGAATTCATACTAGAAATAAAGAATAGTATTTCATGCTTTATTTAATGACAAACATGCAGCAATCTCAAAAAAAGAAAATCTTTCTTTCGATATTTTCGGTATGAATTTAAAATTTCATATAGAAATTAGAGACCAAACTAGCAATTCCAGTATGTAGGTACAAATGAAGAGATTTTTGTGTGCAAAAGATGCTAAAATGTAGGTCTGTACTTTTACGCATGTAGATTTAGTCATGAATGTGTTAAAATGCAGATTTAACAAGTAAAATGTGAAACTATTCAGTGTGAAATCAGCGCTACCAGTGAGCTACTTTTGTAAAATTCAGATCTCTTGATTTACACTACTTTTTTATAAATATTAAAATCTGACTAATTTAACTATATTTAATTACATAAGACGAGAACAAGAGAAATTTTAATATTTCAGAAAAGTAGTGGCAATCAAGAAATCCGAATTTAAAAAAGTAGCCCACTGGCAACGCTGTTTTCCTATTGGATAGCTTGACATGGTACGAATGATATAATAGTGTATGTATAGTTTAAATAAAATCATTGTTAATCTATTAATCCTTTGCACTCCACGTTATTTTGAGTAAGCGCTATTAACAACTCCGCGTCATTTTGACTCTAGGCAACCAACAATTCTGCGTTTATTTTACAAATTTTATTCGAATTTTAATCGGTCGGCACCATTTTTTTTAAAGAATTTTCCTTTAAATGGGCAATTTCAAAAATGCTCTTATTAAATAAGGCAAATTTTATTTTCCCTTATTACTGGTGCGAAAATAAATTTTATAAGAAAATATGATGTCACCGTCGCGGCGACAATGAAGTGCAAAGGGTTAATGACGAACTTTATTTTTCCTTCTTAAGCGCCATTACTTCCTTAGCACGTTCAGTGTCGCTTACATGAAGATGTGATGATAGTTAATGCCACACTGTAGAAGTGGGTTTTTCTCAGAAGCCGATTTACTTTTATAACAAAGAATCAGTGAAAGATTTTCCCGTGCCAGCACGTGACTGGCTATTGGACATCACCCAACATCACGCGCTGGCGTGGAATAGTTTTTATTTCCTTAATTGGAGAAGTTACAGGATTTAATAAGGCGAAAATTAACTATTGAAAAATAATAGAAGTAAAAGTCGAAGACTGCAAGCACTCTATATGTCTTGTATACGAATGATGTAGTGATACGGGAATATAGGGATTTATTTTATATTGATAAATTTGGTCACACTAGTCAGACAAGGAAAATTGTCTGTATAAAATATCTATTTTTTTTTTGTTGTTGTTGTTCAGTTTATATTTTGACTATTATTTAGAAATAACCTCTATGAGAAATTTTGCATTTTTGTTGCATATGTGTACCTAAAATTTGACTTTGATATCCGAAACAATAGAGTGGGATTAATTTAAATGCTACACATTTGTAATTTACAGCATATTTTGTTCCACAGAACTTACTTTTATAAATGTAATGAAAGTAAATTTTCGATCAGAAGAACGTCTGAGAAAGCTGATGTACTTTAAAATTCCTTAAAACTTTTAAAGAAAAATCTTATAGCAGTTGTAATTTTCTAGGCGGATGAAAAACTTATGGGATTGTGTTCGATCCAGGGAAGTGTTTGCTAAAGCCTTCAATGCTATTCCGTGTATGCAATTCATCACGGACGAATCTCGAACACTAATTTACCCTTTCCGGCACGACCAATTTCTGTAGTAAAATGAGAAATTATCAACTGACACTGGAATTCACAAACAAATTTTTCAGATAATTTGAACTCCTTAATTTAAACTTTTATTCTAAAAGCAAAATTTTACTAAAATATTATTGGTGCCATTTGCAAGTTTGGAATTAAAATTAGGTATCCCGGACTGGGAGCAGTGTGCCGGAAAGGGTTAACGATCACAACATCAGGTCAGAATCAGGCTTCAGATCATACATCCTTAGTTCGAATTCTGGGTATTTTTCATCCACTTGAAGGGTTACAAATTTTCTGATTTACTCCCTCTGTCATCCCAAATCAGTTGCGACATTTGAATACTTTTTTACTGATTATTGATATTTATGACTTTATGACTTTGTTTGATCATTTTTCAAAGAGCTATACTATCAATCAACAATATTTACGTACCTAACATTCCCTCCATAATTCCATAAATAAGTAATTAATTATTTTAAAAAATCCCGGTTCACACGCTCTTAGGCCACGGCCCATTAACCCTTTCCGGCACACTGTGCCCGGTCCAGGATACCTAATTTTAATTCCAAACTTGCAAACGGCACCAATAATATTTTAGCAAAATTTTGCTTTTATAATAAAAGCTCAAATTAGGGGATTCAAAATATCTAAAAAATTCGTTGGTAAATTCCGGTGTCAGTCGATAATTTCGCATTTTACTACAGATTTTGCCCGTGCCGGAAAGGGTTAAGATTCTTTTAACAGTAATCACATAAAATTGCCTTCAATCTAATCAATCGTGAGTACATTTAAGAACATTTTATTCCAACTGTTACTTCTTTTTTTTTTTTTTAGTATAAATTCAAGATTCTAGTATAATTTTACTGGTGTCGATCTACTAAACTGCATCAGAAATTATTTAGGTCTCCACCTACTTGAAATGCAGCAAGTAATTTGGGACAAAATTTTCAACCTAAATGTCGCAACTAATTTGGGACAGAGGGAGTATTTAACAATGGTATAATTGTGTTAAAAATTAATCTAATAAAACGTTGTTTATTTCACAATGCAGTATCATAAATTTTATAGATCACAACAGGGACTTTTACAAGAAGGAATTTTTTATTACAGATTTTAATTATTCACTTCCACATTATTTTTTACACTCATAGATTATAAATAGAATGTTAAAATGAATTCGAAAGAATGGCAAAATGATAGTAACATCAAGAACTTTAGGTAATATAAAATTATCTCCGTTTCTGCAACAAAATCACTTAAAGAATACTAAATAAGCTATCTTTATTATTTTTATGTATTTTGTAAGGAACGTACGTCGTTTCGTCTACTTGTTTTTATTTTTTTATATACCAACTATTCATATCATTTTTTAGTAAAAATATTAATCGCCGAGCAAAAGGGCAAAATTTTAATTTTGTTTTTTCTGTAATTTTTTTACCTCTTGATGGGCTGGAGGATAAAATATATCCTATATAATTTTAATTGCGAAATTCTACATTGCAACCAGAAAATTGAAAAAAAAAAATAATTTCATCAACTACTTAACGAAAGGCATTTGTTTGTTTTGAAATTTGTTTTCAAATTCTGGTGTCATTCGATGATTTCAGCATTTTATGTACAGAAGTACTTTGCTCCCTAAAGGTTAAATGCTAGAAAAGATGGTTTTTTTCGCCGCTATATAAAATTTTTAACACTAGAACTGTCGTGATCGGTTTTTTGAAGGCTACCGTATGAATATGTTTCGGATCTAATCCGAAATTTTATTATGAAATAAATTAAAAAGATACAAGAAAAAAAAAACGTTAACCCTTTTCGTCGCAGACAAATTTTGTTAGTAAAATGAGAAATTTTCGACTAACACCGGAATTTACAAACGACTTTTTAAAAAATGAAGAACATCTTAATTTAAGCTTTTATTGTAAAAGGAAGATTTTATTAAAACATTACTGGTGCCAATTGCAAGTTTGGAATAAAATTAAGCGTGTCCAGACCGAACACACTGCGCCGGCAAGGGTTAAATAATAAAGTTAAACTGTTATAATTCAAAATTCCGGTTTGAAATATTTTTTTTAAAACTTGACTCAATTTCCCGGTAGTTCTAGTGTTAATTATATATACTGTATGAGTGGGGCTAACGCAGCGTCTCAATTACAGGCTAATTCTTTTTAATGCTACATCGCATTACTTTTCTAATCAAAAATATTTGCATGTACTTTGAGAACATTTGCAAGATTTATAAACAACGAAAGGAATTTTTTAATCCCTTGAAGGGCGGTGGGATAAAATATATCCCACTTAATTTTAATTGCAAAATGCTACATTGACACTAGATTTCTGAAATGAAAATTTTAATCTTAGCGAGTACCTGAAGAAAAGATTTAAATTTTTAAAAATAAACTTATTTTTCCGCTATAATGTCAATCAGTCATTTTAGCATTTTAAAAATGAAAGTGCTTTGTCCCTCAAAGGGTAAAATATCGGTGCGAATAGGAAATAAAAATATTCGCCTGTAATTGAATCACTGCGATGCCCTTAGATATAAACCTTGAAAGTTAACCCTTTGAGGCGTAGAGCACTTTCATTGCTTAAGTATTAAAATTAACCTCCTCACTGCCGCCGGCTGATTTTTTCACACACTAAGCTGCAGGTTTCACTGCAACATAAGCAGTATTTAAATTAGTATAATTCCACAAATAAAACCCAGTTCTGAAAAATTAAGTTAGGATTGATGCTATCAAAGATTATACACCGATACTAATAACGTATTTTGCATTAGGTTGGAAAAAACATCTTTTTTTTATTTTTTTAATAAATTACAGAGAAAACAACATTACAATATTACCCTTTGGCTGGGCAGTCAGAGGGTTAATGAATGCCACCAGAATTTGAAAACAATTTTATTAGTAAATGAGGGGGAAAGGGGGCTACATTTCCGGCATCTAATAAACCGAAATTTTTTGTATTGAAATTTTGGTACCAATGAGGCGTTTGAGAATTAAAATCACATGGATTTATAGACATACCACCGCTCCTCAAGGTGTTAATATTAATCGCTACTCGATGTTTTAAATTAGCGTACTATCTCTGGAAAGATATTACTATAAATAATGCTACTCGCAGCGTTGAAACCTGCAACTTAGTGGTCGAATATATCAGTTGTTTAAAGTGGTGAGAACTTAAAGCACAAACCAATTAAAGAAATGTATTCAAATCCATTCTGTTTAATCGAGATGTCGATGTGTATATACAGGGTGTATCTAAACTACTGGGCAAAACTTTAAGGGGTGATAGTACACATCCAGACAAATAATATTAAATTGGAAACTAAGGGTCCCAAACGTCTTCCGAAGGAGATAGGCGCCATCAAAGTTTAGGGTCCAAAATTTGAAATGATTTTAGAAAACGGAAAAATTGATCGATTCGTTTGCGGGTTTCACGAAAACTATTCTTTATGTCAGTATTGTCTTGAGAATAAATTATAAAGATAAATTTAAAAAATGCCGATAGAGGGCGCTTTAGACTTTGGAGTAACGAACAACTCTTTTTTACCGTTATTTTTTGCATCTCATTAAAATTTTTTAGAAGTTTAGACATAAACTTAAATTTTGAGCTCAAAATCTGTGGTTAAGAAGCGCAAACTGAAATGTATTCAATGGGAGTGTATAGGTTCAAATTTCAAATGATTATAAAAAACAGAAAAATTGGTCAATTGATTTGCGGTTTTCACTAAAATTATTCTTTATGATACAGATAAATAATGATACAGATTATTATTATGATGATACAGATAATTATACAGATAAATTTCAAAAAATGTCGATAGATGGCGCTTTAGACTTTGGAGTAACGTACAACTATTATATACGATTATTTTTTGCATCTCATTAAAATTTTTTAGAAGCTTAGACATAAACTTAAATTTTGAGCTGAAAATTTTAACCGTTGAGAGTTATTAAGTAGCGCAAACTGAACTGTGTTCAATGGGGAGGGGGGGGGAGAGGTTCAAATTTCAAATGATTATATAAAAACAAAAAAAAATTGGTCGATTCCGTTTGCGGTTTCCTCTAAAACCATTCTTTATGTCAGTATTTCCTTGAAAATAAATTTTAAAGACAAATTTCAAAAAATTCCGTTAGAGGTCGCCTTCAACTTTAGAGTAACCAACAACTATTTTTTACCGTTATTTTTTGCACCTCATTAAAATTTTTTAGAAGTTTAGACATAAACTTAAATTTTGAGCTCAAAATCTGTGGTTAAGAAGCGCAAACTGAAATGTATTCAATGGGAGTGTATATGTTCAAATTTCAAAAGATTATAAAAAACAGAAAAATTGGTCAATTGATTTGCTGTTTTCGCTAAAATTATTCTTTATGTTAAATAAATTATACAGATAAATTTCAAAAAATGTCGATAGAGGGCGCTTTAGACTTTGGAGTAACGTACAACTATTATATACGATTATTTTTTGCATCTCATTAAAATTTTTTAGAAGCTTAGACATAAACTTAAATTTTGAGCTGAAAATCTTAATCGTTGAGAGTTATTAAGTAGCGCAAACTGAACTGTGTTCAATGGGGAGGGGGGGAGAGGTTCAAATTTCAAATGATTATATAAAAGCAAAAAAAAACTGGTCGATTCCGTTTGCGGTTTCCTCTAAAACCATTCTTTATGTCAGTATTTCCTTGAAAATAAATTTTAAAGATAAATTTCAAAAAATTCCGTTAAAGGGCGCCTTCAACTTTAGAGTAACCAGCAACTATTTTTTACCGTTATTTTTTCTTTTAAATCTAAATAAATGTTTTAAAAGTTTAGACTTAAATTTTGAGCTCAAAATCTAAATCGTTCTGAGTAATTAAGTAGCGAAAAATTAAAGTATGTTTGTAGAGTGGGCAGGGTAACATTTCAACTTCTGAACACAGTTCAGTTTGCGCTTCTAAGCCCCTCCCAACGATTCAGAATTTGAGCTCAAAGTTTAAGTCTAAGCTTATGCAAGTATTTAATTTGATACAAAAAATAACAGTTAAAATTGTTGTTGATTAGTCCAAAGTTTAAGGCGCCCTCTAACGGATTTTTTTTATTTACCTTAAAAATTTATTTTGAAGGAAATACTAACATAAAGAATGGTTTTAGAGAAAACCCAAACGAATCGACCAAATTTTTCGTTTTGTATAATCATTTGAAATTTGAACCTTCCCACCCCCATTGAACACAGTTCAGTTTGCGCTACTTAACCAGTCTCAACGATTCAGATTTTCAGCACAAAATTTAAGTTTATGTCTAAGCTTCTAAAAAAATTTAATGAGATGCAAAAAATGACGGTAAAAAATAGTTGTATGTTACTCCAAAGTCTAAAGCACCCTCTATCGACATTTTTAAAAATTTATCTTTATCATTTATTTTCAAGACAATACTGACATAAAGAATAGTTTTAGTGAAAACTGCAAATCAATTGATCAATTATTCTGTTTTTTAAAATCATTTGAAATTTGAACCTACTCACTCTCATTGAAAACAGTTGAGTTTGTGCTACTTAACCACAGATTTTGAGCTCAAAATTTAAGTTTACGTCTAAACTTCTAAAACGATTTAATGAGATGGAAAAAATAACGGTAAAAAATAGTTGTTCGTTGCTCCAAAGTCTAAAGCGCCCTCTATCGGCGTTTTTCGCAATTTATATTTATAATTTATTTTCAAGACAATACTGACATAAAGAATAGTTTTCGTGAAAACCGCAAACAAATCGACCAATTTTTCCGTTTTTTATAATCATTTCAAATTTTGAACCCTAAACTTTGATGGCGCCTATCTCCTTCAGAAGACGTTAGGAACCCTTAGTTTCCCATCTAATATTATTTGTCTTGATGTGCACTATCAACCCTTAAAGTTTTGCCCAGTATTTTAGATACACCCTGTATATTGATGTTATATGTAAATGTACAGATGTTTAGATACGATGATGTTGTACATGTGTAGATGAAGACGAGAGGATGTAGATGTGATCTATACATTTACGTATGTAGAATTTGGCACACATGTGTTCCCTTTATAAAATAGTATTACAAATACAGTCGAGTCTCTCTATAACGAAACTCCATACATCGAATTTCTCTATATACTGAATTTTTAGTAGGAACGGTCCCCTTTACGCAAGATTACATTAAAAACAGTCTCTATATAGCGAAATATCTATCTCCATATAACGAATTTTTTCATAAATTGGTCTTAATTTATTCAGTTTTAAAAAGTTTCGAAATCATATGGAATCAATTTTCCATCACTTATTTTTGATTTATCGTTCAGTGCTGAGATTTTTTTATAAATATTACTTCTCTCTTTGTTCTTTAAATCCAACGAGTTCATCCCACCTCCCACACACCTTTCAACATCCTTCTCAAAACAGAGTTTATTGGATTGTTACACATATAAGAGAGGAATAAACGAGAGGCACATAAGAGAGGCCTTCAAATGGAGGAAAATGTTAACTAAAATTTTTCATTCCTTGCTAAAATTTGAGCATTTTTTTCCAAACCAACAAAAAATTACAGATTTCTTCCTCTGAAATAAATGCAAGTCTTCCTTATTTGGTTTTCATTAAGCTTTCAAATAAATGTCTATTCTCCTTTTTGAAACTGCTTAAATAATTAAGAAATAAAATGTTAAGTTAATATATACTTTTAAACATTTCAAATTCTTAATTAAAAAGATCAAAAATAATATTTGTTCAAAATTTACACATTAAATACGATTTTCAACATCATTCCCTATACATCGAATTTCTCTATATAACGAATTTTTTATTGGAACGATGGATTTCGTTATATAGAGACTTGACTGTATATCAGATTTTAACAGGTATTTTTGGTGTTTTACCGGTAGTACTATTTCTTTACAGCTTCGAATTGTTTTTCTCCATATTATATTTTTACCCTCGTGAATAAGAAAAAGAATTCTGACTATTAAAATAAACTCGAAATAATGACAAAGTAATCAAAATACCAGAAACAGTATCTGATATTAAATTAAAATTTATTCGAAGGGATAACATGATAATGAGTAAGATTTCATTATTATTTTATGATTGTATGCATGGAACTTACTTTGTTTATTCGTGGTTTTGGTTTATTTTAATTGAGACAAATGTACGGGGGGGGGGTATGAATATTTTCATAAAAACTATGGATACATGTTTCGTAAATTTTTAGATTTTCTGCTTGTTAATCCAATGTATGTTGAAACAGTTCCCACAACTCTACCACTAAATTTTTACAGTATTTTTAATGTATTTCACTGCAGAAAAATATTGCGATGATTGCGAATCAAGGAGGTGGTTGCGAAATCTGTTTCTTAAAAATTAAATATAAATCTTCTTATCATTAATAGTGGTACCAGAGTCCTTACAAAATATAAGGAGTGTGCGAACCCTGTGAAAGCTTTTACAACAACATCGCTTAAGACGAGAATGAAGAAATTTTAAGAAAATATTGCTTTTTTTAACACTAAAACCGCGGGGAATTTTACTCGAGTTTTATAAAAATAATGTACTCTAGAATTTAAAAAAAAACTGTATAACTTATTTATTTAAATAACTTTTGTATAGCTTTTATTAAACTTATTATAAGAAGACTTATCTGGTTTTAATCAGCATCTTTTCACGGAGTCCGGGTCAAAATGACCCGTCTCCGCGGTTCTAGTGTTAACAAAACGCATTTCTTTTCATTTATGATTTCATTAATTCAAATTATAACTTTCAAATTAGTTTTGAGATAGTGTTGTAAAAAATTTAAAAAATAAAACGGCAATTATTTTTTACTACACGCCTTGCGACTGCGGCTGTTTATTACAAAAGTAAATCAATGTGATATTGCCAAAAAAGGGAAGTCCATTGGCTGCAATACATTTACAGCTTAAACAATGAATAATTTATACTTGCAAGCATACTTACTCACAGCTGCCATTATTTTATGCTTTTTTGTATCACAAAATTTAATATAAATGTTTACCTTATTTAATCTGAAAATTTCTGAAGATTTAGATTTAGATCGAGATTTATTTTTTATCAAGAAAATATTGGTATTTGATCTGGGAAACTAAGGGAATCCGTACGAACCTTGGTATATCTAAATGTACCTATGTTTACATAAGAGATCACAAATTCTTCAGAAATTTACAAATTATGCAGTTTTCAGAGTTGTTATTATCCACCGAACTGAAAGTGTTGACCAGAGAGAACGCGCACCAGGCCAGATAATAGACCCAGAGTGCGTATGGCTTTTTACTATTGGTTATGGTTTTTTTCATATTATAGTTGCCATCTTTCAAAAATTTGAGCTCTCTTCTGTTGAATTTCCGTAATCTATAATTTAAATCTGTTAATATTTAAGGCAATAACATTAATGGAGCCAAATAGATTTTAAGAAATATTTTGATTCAAAAACATACTTTTAATTCTGAATATTAATCGTAATATCTTATTTAAAATAATAATGAATAACATTTAAAATATTTAAAATTTTTATCTAAAAACAATGGGATTGATAGAAAACTACGTGCTGTCAACCCTTTGAGATCTGGCGGATAAAATTCTTCAAAATTCCAAATGCCACATTGGCACAAATATTTTGCAAAGAAAAAATTCCCTTTTAAGATATACACGAAAAAAATGCATTAAACATTTTTCAAATAAATTTCGTTGAAAATTATGGTGTTATTTTGACATTCCGGAATTAAAATTAAGTGGTAGCAAATTCTGCCATCAGAGCTAATGGTTAAAGCTTACTTTTGCCATTACTGGGTTTGCAAGCATCAAGGGATTCGGGAGATGTTAAATGTTTCAGTATCAGAAATTTCGTAAAATGTTGATTACCATATCTGAAGATAGAACTTTTTTTATGAAGTAAGGGAAATATTCCTTTAAATTTTTTTGATAACAAGTGCTTGAAAGTCCTTGATGCGTACGAACTCTGCATTAGTGTTCGAGATATAGAAAATTTATACGTTTCGACAATTTATGGAACGTGTCTCGTTCAAATCAGGGAAGCGGTTAATGGAGCAAAAAACAAATTCTACGTGTAACTTTTGACCAGGCGTACATTAATCACCCTTCCCGAAAGAGTTAAACGTTAACATCATTTGACATGAAAAAAAACACCTTTGTTCTATAGATAAAAGAGAGTTACTATCTGCGATTTAAATTACTATTTCTTAAAACTAATAATTTTGGCTGTATCTGGTGGAAAGCAGTAGTAAAATTATATATCACCGCTGTAAAAATAAATACATTGAAATATGAAAATAATTATTTTATCCTTGTAGAAGCAAAGTAATGCTGTCACTATAAAGTTTAAAACTCATCAGAATTTGCTCACAAAAACATTAACATAGCTTCCAACTCATACACATTTTTGTAACACAAATAGCTAACAGTAAAATTTGCCGTAGTATATCGTTATAAACTGCCGAATAAATAAGATAAAATTTTCTATTAATTTGTTGTTGTGCAAAAAGCGTATGATGTTGCCAGATATGCATCAAATATTTCTTTTCTAAATTATAAAATAGTTTTTTTTTTCGACATTATGGGACTATGTTTTGCAATTGCGATTCATAAATAACAAGTATAAGTAACAAAATTCACTCTTACAGGATTCAGTAAAAAGACTTCCAGGTAAAAACAAATACAAAAATTAAGTACATTAAATTTTACAAAAATATTTTTAGCCATTTAATGGTCGCATTAAATTACGGTTTAAAAATTCAAATTCATTATTGCCACCACTTTTTTGAAGAAAAATGTTCTTTTTATTTAATGATAAGTAAAATGATACTAGCAAAAACAAATTACACTATTTTATAAAACTGGTGGGACTCAAACAGTTCTGAATAAAAGCCGTGAAGCTTGCAGCCCGTGAATGTCTCGGACGCAGGACTCCCAAATGGTCCGCGAACTGAATATCAGAATTTTTTTAGAGGAATTTTCTTTTTAGATTTTTCTTGCAAATTGTCAAGAAAGGACGTTTGGAAGTTGATTCTAGCTCAAACGTATTATGAAATTTTCTGTTAAAAAATACTGATGTTCAGTTCGCGGACCATTTGGGAGCCCTGCTCGGACGCGACGATTAAATGGTTAAAATCTAGCAAACACTACTACATCTACTGCAAGCTCTTTTTTTCTAATTCTGAATTTCTTTTAAAAAGGACATTTTGTTTGGTATAATATTACAATCTCTCTGCCTCCATCATTCGCATTAATGCCGCTTGAATAACACTTTAATAATTCTTAACTCAAATATAATGCAATTTTTATAAATTAAACTCTTTTAGAAAATTTTAAGTACATAATGAATGAAATATCAACAATGCCAATTTAAAATCTTTTACAAAAGTGTTGCCTTTTTGAAAAGAAAATTAAACAAAGCATAAGAGCAATGAAGTACTTTAAACAAACGCTTGAATGATATTCACAGAAAATTGTCAAATAGAGTTGTCTTCATAAGCTTTTAAAGGACAAAAAAGTAGTCGATCCAATTTTACGCAAGATGAATATAATACCATAATTTTATGGTTCCGCAGAAATTCAAAAACGACAATTATTCTTTTCGGAGTTTAACAAGCGAAATTCTATCATTATTTCAAAAAGAAAGAAAATTAAAGACATAAATAAAATAAACAACTGTCAACTAAGCTGTTACTTGCTTAGATCGGTAAATATTTAAACGTCTAAATCTACTAAATCTACCCTTAAAATTCATCATTTAAAAAAAAAATATGCCTATACTTACAATTAAAATAAACTGCGTATGTATCATACCATTGCAGTATATATTAAAACATTAGGCTGCTTAATTTATTTACTTTCTTTATACATGTTTATTATTCATATTATTATGTGATACTTATAATGTTATTGAATTATTATATTAAAATAACTTTTCTTTCATAAAACTGTCTTTGAAATAATTTATTAAGATTTACACCAGGGGTTTCAAACTATTTTTTAAGAAAGAGCCAACTTCTACAGTCGCAGAGATTTTATTATTTTCTCATAGGGTGCCGACCTGACTATTAAATTTTCCGTAATACGCACGTTGATTTGACCCTGGTTTAATGAAATTCGAACCAGAATTTTTTTTTAAGAAATTGAATTTAAAAGTGTTCCATTTAGAAATCTAAAACTAAATAAATAAAAATTATAAATTGATGAAATAAATTTTCAAGTTCGAAATGAGGTTAACCTGTATCAAACTAATCTAGCTATTACGGAAGATTAGTTGAAGGTTGGCAGCTATGATAACTTAAGGAATAATTACTATAAAATTTTAGTAGTATCAACTGGGCATAAAAATTTAATTTATTTTTAAAATAATTAAGAAAACAAAATAAACCGCTTAGTTAAAACAGTTTTCAAAATTGGTATAATTTATTTATTTTCTTGCCTGTCCTAACATTATGAACAAATAAACTATAATATAAGCCTAATATTAATAAAAATGGTTGTATTAATGTAATTAGTTTGATCTGAATCTTTTATCGATAGACAAAAAGTATTTCAAAAATATGGAATATATTTTGTAATAAAAGATTTTAGTTTATTAAAAAAATATTTTATAGATTCATATCCCCTGTTATAAATGTTAGTAATTGCAATAAATATAAAATGCAAGATTTCGAAAAATAAAACTTTTGAAATGAGGTCAGACGAACAGTATCGAAGAGATAAACTCAAAAGAAGCAATTATCTGAAATAAGCATCATCACACAGAAAGTTCACGTTTAGGTGATTAAAATTTAACTTCTAACCTTGAGAAGTACCTACGCTATTCTGAACTATCACGTTTTTACTTTTTATTCACGTGACATTATTCCTAATGTCTTTCAGTAAAACAAAATGTAAATCTGGTAATTGCTTTATTTTCAGGGATTCCGAATTATTCATTTAGAATTCAGTTAAAGATAACTTAAATAAATAAAGACATTTTAGCTTGTCAAACCACAATAAGCAAACAACAAATTCGTCGGTTAAACTAATACTAAAAAGTAATGCAGATGATTTATTTCATCATTTCCCTCAGTTGAGTTAACCCCTTGAGGGGCACCGGTATATTATATATATCACTTACTTTTAATTCCCTTATGCCACATTGGCACCGGAATTTTAGTATTAAGATTTGCTTTTTACAATGTACACGAAAAGCAGCTTTTACTTTCTATCACATGAATTTGTTTGTGAATCCCGGTGTCAATCAATCATTTGAACATTTTAAGAACATAAGTGCTTTGCCCCTCAAGGGGTTAATAAGTAAAAGAAGATAAATTATTAAGTATGAACTGTGTAAAATAAATAAAGGTACCGTAATTTCGGGTGTATAAGCCGCGGATCAAACAATTCTTTTTGGACCCAGAAATTTTATTTAGTGATTGTAGACAAATATTTACAGCGATCTAACTAGTTATATTTGTTTCTTAAAAAATTCTGGGTCGAAAAAAAATTGTTTGATCTGCGGCTTATACACCCGAAATTACGGTATTTATGTGATACTACAGACATTCATTTTTTGGATTATATTATCGAGTTTTGAGATTAAACAAATAAAACTTCATACCAATTATATCTTCTTTTATATTCAGGTAATAAATAAAGCGCAATTATAATTTTAAAAGCAATTATAAAATCTCATATTAATGTAAAAATAGTAGAGAGTAGTTATTCCCGTATGGATATAAACTTGACATGATGCATATTTCACCTATTATTGCTTAGTGTTAGATGAAATCCATTTTGTACAAATTCTAAATAAGTAACAATTAAATTAAAATCATTTATAGTGTTCGTATGGGTACATTTTTTCAAGGTGTTATAGAAATAACTTATTATCTATACTAATAAAATCCGTGCGCCTCTGTCTGTCTGTCTGCTTGAAGCCGATTACAGTTCGCAACGCGGGCGAGTTGGAAGTCGCGAGAGGTGTCTTTCGATTCAAAAAATTCCGGGAAAGTCATTTCGGGCATTTGCGAGACCGTAGGACCAAAATTAAAAAAGTTATGAATTAAAAACCGGTCGGGAATCGGAACGGAAAACGTCTAATTTCCCAAACGGAGCTCAAACGAGCTCTGAGGCAGAACACTGCGCTAACTTGCGGTGAACAACCTGAACTTTTCCCCTTTGGCTAAAAGAAGAAGCAGCCGAAAACCTCTTTTTTCTCCCGGGAACACGACTTTTTCTTTCGTTTCGGTTCTTTGAAAAAGAACTAATTGGTAAAAAATGTTAAACACGGTTTATTTTCATACTTTTTTTTTGGTAGCATACACGAATATTGTGTAACCTAAGATTTACGCGATTAATACTAATTTTTGTTAGCACAAACGGAAAACGAGCTGCCAAAATTATTTGTTAGTTATGTTGTTTGTAATATTAATGAAATTACTTATTTTTTTTAATAGCAGTCTTTTGCAGTTTTTAATACCGAAACTTTTTTTGCGCGTTTTTTCTTAAACCATCATACAGACAGTTTTTAAAGTAGATAAAACTGATTACATATTCAGAATCTGCGTAAAAGTCTGCTTCTGATGAACCAAAAAATACGAGAAAATGTCTTATGGGCGCGCAGCGCCAACAGTGTAAAACCAAATATTTTTAACGGGACGATGGCGACCATGGCGCGTAGCGCCGGTGGGTGGTAGGCCGGTGGGCACGTAGCGCCCACTGTGCGAAATCACATATTTTTAACGGGATAATGGGCACATAACAATCATAGCTCTTTAATTTACTTTTTTTGTGCTTGAGGATTCGAACTCCAAGACTTGCTTATTAAATGAATTTTTTTGCTTATTATATACTGCTTAATATCGAGGTTCGTTTGGAAAAAGTGGCCCAGCTAACGGGCGTAGCTCGCTAGTAAAAAAATAAATCACGTTCAAATGTGGGAATCTTTGCCTTATTTCAGGAAGGATTATCTAAAACAAAGTTCTGGTATCGAAAAATCTTCTGGTCTTGAAATTCCTGGACCCGTACGAACACTGGTTTAATGGCATGCTTTTAAATATAAAGTGACTTCTCACTTATACGCGATGTTCAAAATTAATTTCAGTGTTAAATTCTCTTAACAATTGCCTATTTGAAACACTACAAAATTTTATCTTCAGAAAAATTATACGAAAAAAGATTATTTATAACAAAGTTCTGGCATCAAAAAGTTTTCTGGTCTTCTAATTCCTGAGCCCGTACAAACACTGATTTAATAGGATACTTTTAAATGTATAGGGACCTCTCATTTATACGCGATGTTCCCAATGTTGCCAGATAGATGGGCTACTAATTTTAAATTGAGATTCTTGACTGACACCACTTTTTTGAAATAGTAAAATGTGCCTTATATAATGACACATTAATAAAGGTGACAACAAACGAAATTTTGCCGTTTCAAAAAAGTGGTGCGAATCGAGAAATCTGAATTTAAAAAAAAAGTAGCCCACTGGCAACACTGGATGTACCGAAATTTATTTCAGTGTAAAATTCTCTTCATAATTGCCTACTTGAAATATTACAAAATTTTATCTTCAAAAATAATGATATGAAAAATGATTATCCATAACAAATTTCTAGCATCGAAAAATCTTCTGGTTTTGCAATTCCTGGACCCGTACGAGCACAGATTTAATAGCATACTTTTAAATGTATAGTGTTAACCTTTCATTTATAGGCAATGTACCGAAATTAGTTTCAGTGCAAAATTTTCTTCGCAAATGCTCAAGTTAAAACACTACAATTTTTTTTCTTCAGAAATAATGATACGGAAAAAGTTTTTTTTTCCTTGGCTTGTAATAGTATGTCACTGTATTGGATATTTTAATATCATTGCTTTAACCCTCTAATACCCATGTTAGCATTTTCGTCTAACCGTGTTCCCGATATACGGGATATTCTTATTCAGGCATTCCGTATATTTACCATCAATTTAAAATTGGAATTTAAATTAGAAAATTTTCTTTCATTAATGGTAGACATTTAAGTACTATATATTTTGAAAATTGCCATTTCCATAATCGGGTAGGAATTTCAACTCCCCGAATTACGCAATTTCTGGAACGAATCCTACCCTGGGGTGGGGAGTAACCCTTTCAGCTCTGATGGGTAAATATTTTTCCACTTAATTTTAATCTCCAAACGTTACAATGACACAAGACGATTCGACCAAATTCATTTGAAAATAAATTGATGCAATTTTTTATGTATATAGTAAACCAAATTTTTTGTCGCAAAGTACTGTTTTTAATGCGGCACTTTGCTATTTTGAAGAAAATCAGTTATCATAAATTAAACGGTTTATGCAATAATTTCAATAAGCCACTATTTGCCTACAGTTTTACTGTGTAGCAATATATGTGTAAGTAATGTGTGTATCAATCAAAAAATTCACTGCGTAACTTCGAATCACATGACGAAATAGCACATTGTTTTTCTATTACTTGTATTCCAACTGTTGTCGAAAGTTTTGAGATGAATAATCCAATATATTCAACTTAAATGAATGTCGATTTGCAGAAAGGATATTACCAAATAAGCTTATTTAAGCCTAATGTACCATAAAATGGGGTGAATCGGAACACTTTTCAACTTTAACATTAAAAAAAGCAACAACTGATTTTTTTATTTTTTTATTTTTCTACTAGAAACTTCGGTTGTGCATTGTTCTTTACTTTTTAAGGAAATACGAAACATTTTTATTGTTTATATATATATATATTTTTTTTAATGGTGTTCCGATTCACCCCGAAGACAGGGGTGAATTGGAACAAAAGTTATAATCTTTATTTATTCCGATTCGAACTTCAACAGGGTTAGTAAAAACAGGTAATAATGATAAGGAAGGAATAGGAATACGTAGTTACCGTGAAACAAAACCTTTATTTTATATACAAATAAAGATATGCCTTTTTAAAAATTAGAAAATAACTTTGAAATCAAGAAAAATTAAAATTTATTTTAAGAAATTATATCCGAATTGCAGAAGTCGAATTTAATACAAATTCAGCCCAGTTCTGTGTTATCCTTTACTAGTAGTCATTGGATAAGTGAATCTATTGAGTAGCCCCAATCGCTGCATGTATTAACCCTTTGTGGCGCAGGGTAAATTCATTGCTAAAGTGTTGAAATTAATGACTTACACCAGAATTTGAAAACACCTTTATTTGTAAATAAAGGTGTTTTCAAATAAAGGCAATATTTCACGCATTCAATAAACTGTAATTTTCTTAAATAAAATTGCGGTTCCAATGTGGCGTTTGGGAGTTAAAATTAAGTGGTATACCTATGAAACCACCGCGCCGCAAGGGGTTAATACGATCTTCTAATACGCCCTTATCCCCAGCTCTTAGTACTGTTTGCATCCCACTCTTTTTTAATTAGTTTTTCATTTTGAGATGTTTGTGTAATGTTGTGGACGTCAGAGAATAATTCTGTGCAATTTTCTTTGACTAATTTGCTATTTTTGAATTCTTTTATTGTGTGTTCCATGTCTGTTAGATTAGCAGTTGACTTTTTTGTTTAACCAAGTAATTTCTTGACACCTTTAGACTCTTCAAGTAATTGGAACAAACAAAATAATGTTACAGTACATATTTATACAGATGTTTTCATATATTACATGAAACTATTACTGTATAGAAAAATAAACCATGAGGTAAAACGTGTTCTGATTTACCCCGTAAATCTTAAACCTCTGATGTTGCAAGCCATTTTTCATTTTTTCATTATGTAGTTTAGAAATAAGTAGAATTTAATACAGCATATAGTTTACAGATCTATCATTAATTAAAAATCTCCTCTCTTACGTTTAGAATACGAAAAATACTGTAGTTACATACAAAGTTTTGAAGACGTTGAAAAAATGAGGTTATTGAGGATCCTCTTGAAGTTTTTTTTATATACCACAGTAGTGGTGCAAAAATGTCAAAACTGAATTTTCAAACTCTTAATGCTATTACCATCTTACAAAAAAATTGTCAACTAAAAATATCATCACATATATTTATAATGAATTAATTTGTATGACCGGGAAGTTTCGCTCCTATTCACCCCGCTGTTTCTATTCACCCCATTTTACGATATATTTAAAAATAACTCTAGTAAGAAATAAAAATCTACCATCAAACCACCACCATTTTAGAATATAAATATTTGCTCTATATAATCATAAAAAATTTGCGAATAAAAAAAGCTAACATTGTCTTTGGGAATTTATAGTGACAAATAATCAAGCTAAATCATAATATCGTAATTTCCGATGTGTAATCCGCGGATCAAACAATTGTTTTTGGACCCAGTAAAAATAAAAAATTAAATGTAAGCTTTTAGATCACGTTAACTATTTGGCTTTAATTACTAAATAAAATTTCTGGGTCGTAACAGAATTGTTTGATTCGCGGATTATACGCTAGAAATAACGGCAATCATAAAAGTTTCCGGATCTCTACACAAATGCAGTTCTATCCAACGCATTGACATTTTATACATTATGCCCATTAATGCGCCGTTTGCTGAGGACGACTTGTTTTAAGGCTCGTTTTTAATTTTTGATTTCGGTTATATATTTTTTTATATTAGGACAGTTTCAAGTTAAGAACCGGTTCAAACCAGTTCCGAAAATTAAAGTTACTGTTTTTAAAAATCGGAAACTTAAATCGGAAGTGTAAAAAACTAGCTTCAAAACTAACCGTTCTCAGCTATCCTATTTAAAAATAATCGTTCAAAATATTAAAATTTGAGCAAGATATTTGAAAATAACGGTCCCGTAGACTTCACACTACCATCCGGGTCTTTTTGAATGACTAGTGTGGGCTCTTAAACAAAAGAAATAGCCTTTTTCAATGTACTGTGAAACAATAGAAAGATTAAAAATAAAATTCTTAAACTAAATAATAACGAAACATTCACAAGACGTTTTGAAAAAATGTGGTCATTATTCATCCGTTGTGATGGAGAACTGACTCCTTAACTACTTAACTGCTTTTTTTACAAGAAATAACTTGAAAATATGGAATAAGCACCATTTATTTTAAGGTAAAGTATTCATAATATTTGCTCCAAACATTTCTGCAATTAAATAATATGAAAAAAAATAGTAGTATCAAAGAGCCTTAAATGATGGATCAAGCAAACTCTTCTCGCCCGTACGACATACTGGAAAAACAGGGAAGCGGCTAATAATGCACTGTTATTTTTTTAAAATTACATATCAACTTTTTCTCGTTTAAAAAAAAATAACTAGTGCCCGAGCCACCGCATTTTCATCAATAAATTTCGTAACTTGTAATATTTTAAATAGTTTTTCTAACTTTAAATCATTAATGTCATACGTTTATAGAAATACGGCGACACATTCGTTGAATTTTTAAAAGATATGCAGCATGGATACATCTTTTTTCAAAAGTGACTAATATTTTTAATTTATGATTACTTTATATAAAGTGTTTTATATTTAATTTCCCGTTTAATACATCGCATTTTCTTACTTTAAAGATTTGATTTCATAAGTTTGGTTTATTGTATTAAATAAAGAGCAATATTGAAGAGTTAAAATTATTTATTTTAAAAGAAATAAGCATATGAAGGAACATCATTTATAACATATGCCATATGTTGATAGCACTGATAACAGAGTAATGGAATATTTTGATCTTGACAGGAATGTCGGTTTGCATTTTTATGGTATAAATCAAATTTCTTTTCTTTTATGTGAACACATATGTTTTCAGTATTATTCCTGCTGTCACTGTCTCAAACTTTATCTTATATCAGAAATATATAACGACTGAACACGGTATATTTTCTAGACAGTATTTTGATTTATCTTAACTGACATTTTCATATTTATGTTACATATACCACATGTAAAATTATTATTATCTCCAAGACATATTTTATGATTACTGATGTTGTATGGTATGTATAAAGTGTATCCCTTCTATTCCTTGCTATCTAGCTAATTCCTAAACAGTTAAGTTTAGACGTTTAGAAGAAAATTTTTTAATGCCCAAATATTTGAAATTTTTTCGTCTTCGATGAACAGGGCAGTAAAATCAAATGACACGCATTTATTTCTAAATTAAGGAAATTTAGTTTCTATTCAGTCACTGGGTTTTCATGTGGAAAACATATAGAAAAAACATAATTTATTTTAGTTGTTTTAAATTTTAGAGCATACAATATATTTTTTTTTCTTTTGTATTTCTAAATGAACTCTAAAGCCCAGTGACCACATAAAAACTCAATTTTCCTCTCCTAATTATTTTTGAATGATTAAAACGTTCATTTCTAACGTTATGAATTTTCAGTATGTTCCAGTTCTTATAACAGAATATAATGTTTCAGTACTTTAATATTCCCAGATAACGCTGTAAAACAATGCAATTGCTCCTAAAGTCAAAATGTGCATATTTGTATCAAATACATCCACTGAACCGTTGCAAACAAAATACTCAATGATAAAAGACACGAGATAACACGCCATCACTAATTGACCGATTTCTCTTTAGTGTTCGAATTTCAGTGGCGTAACCAGATCGGGTGTCCAAGTGCTTTGAATATCGGTAATGTTTTAAAGTTCTATTCGTCTTATCTATTCAGAAAAATTTCTGCTACGAATTACGGAAATGAAAACCTTACAACATTACTGCTTTCAAGACCCCACCTAAAATTGGTAATCACATGTTTTGAAATTTTAGACATTCAAAAGCATAGGGGATCCGGCCACTAAATGCCTTCCGTTTTTCAAAGACGTCGGAAAAGCTCTATTTATTAAACTTAATCGCAACTCACTTATATTTTGAATTCCTATGGTGAAATCAATATCAGATTCAACAATGAATATTTGTTGAAAAGAACTGATAGTAAGCTAACATATTAGTAAAAAATTTTGGTCGGCTTTGCAAAATTTCACAAATTTGGCTATGCATTTAAAAATACAAGTCTTTTTCTACATTTTAATGAACTTCAACCACTTAACTGATTCGCCCATACGTCGTACATGCAAGAAGATTTTGCTTGATCCATCACTTAAAGCTTCTTGATAACACTGGATTTTTTTAAATACGATTTCGTACTTCGTAATGGCAGAAATGTTAACACAAAATATTAGGAACATTTTAGCTTAAAAAAGTGGTGTTCACCCAATATTTTCAATTTATTATACGTAAAAAAAATCAGTTAATGGTTAATGAACAGCTTTCTTTTTTTATTTTTCTTCACAGCTTTAGCTTACCTTCCAGCGTGATTCTCAGAGACATTCTTTAACTTTAAATATACCAACAACATTCAGGCAGTGACAGCGGGGGTTGAGAGGGAGAGGATATCATTTTTTTTCTAAGAATTTTCTTCGCTTTATTTAATTAGAATTTTTTTAATTTAATTTAACGACATCCTCGATAATAAAATAGCAGTACATTGAGCTTCAAAACTCCCACTCTGACTGCACCTTTGCAAAAACGGTCATTTAATCAGTATCAAATGAAAATATTCCCATTCTAACCAGGTACTTATTTATATAATAAATAAAAATATAAATCTCGGAGAAATAAGTTAATCAAAACAGTTAAATTTGAATAAAAATTCTGGTATGAAATATTTTCATAAAACTTGACTAAAACCTCAATATCACTCATGCTATATGCTCATGCCACGGTGACTGACACTGAACTTTCTGTTACAGCCGCGTTAGTCACCGGTAACTGACAATGTAAAATATGATATAAAGCTAAAAAAATATTATTTTAAATAACTATTAAGAAAGCATAATTCAATAATATGTTATTTAAATTTTAAATAAATTTTCAGTACTTACTTAAAACAATATAATTTTGTTCATTTTATATCAGATTTTAGACTATCGGCCACCGGTGACTGCCGCGAAATAAATGGAAATTTCAGTGTCAGTTACCTGTGACTGACGAGACACTCAACGTGTTAAGTAGTTTTAATGATGTTCTAAATAAATGCATAAAAATAATTTCTTTACAGATAAAATTTTCGGATTTATATTACACATACGCGGAACTTAAATAGGCTATTCTGTTTCTTCCAGATTTTAATGACTATGAAACATGTAAAGATATTTCTCGTTCAACCTGTATATTAATTCCAAACAACTATCGCTGAATCGTAATTCTAGTTTAATGTTTCATCCCAATTTCCTACCTACATTATCATTTATGAACTTTATGCGATTACAGCTCATGCCATAGATATTCGATCTCTTATTTCCCTGAGGGATAAGAAACGTTTCCTGGCATACAGTAATGACCTATGAAATGCTTATGCCGTATCTTACTTAAGACAGTTATTTTCAAATGCATTCAAGATTAATTTTAGGACTAAATCTCAAAATTAATTTTATCATTTGAAAATGCTACGTAAAAGGTGTTTGTGATTTATAAGATTTCACAAGCGCAAATACAGATATTAGACTAGTAAATAACTTACACAGATGAATCAAATTTTAAATTAATCTACAATAATTCAGAAAGGTGGAGGATTTAAAGTTTTTATAACGACAATTTTACATGGAAAGGTAATGAAACAATATGTGGGGGAAAAACCAGTAAGAAACCATAATTTCCGGCTTATAGTCCGCTGATTAAACATTTATGTTTTGAGTCAGGAATTTTATTTACTAAAATTTAACTTCTTAAATCTCATTACCGAGGGATAAACAGAGTAGGTGACTGAAACCAATAGCACTGTAAAGTTTTCTTCTCCTTGATTCATAGTAGAAAATTTTTTGATTAGATAAGGCGAACAGAATTTTCCAAAATTACCTGTATAATTGGGCAGCGACCCTGATTACACCACTGTTCTAGTGTTTATAGAAATAAAAGGTACTTATTGATTTTTAATCATTATTGATTGCTTCAAGATATTTTAATGCTCAATATGATTTTCATTAAGTGAAATATTCGTATTATTACTTTTAGACAGCCACGGATGCACAACCAATTTATCTCTTTCCTCTCCCAAAAAGCAATTGCTATTTTTCTATATATTTATTTCGAGCTTTCGAATTGTGAAACAGATTTGTAATTTCTATCAAAACTAGAAGCACCGGAAATTTTATTAAAATTTTATAATATAGATGTGGACACCAAAATTTAATTTAAAACTTCTAACTTATTTAATTAACTTGTGTGTGTGTGCGTGCGAGCGCGCGCGCGAGAGAGAGAGAGGTAATTATATAACTCTTTTTTTAAGCCCTTTGAGCTCGGATTGTAGAATATTCTACCCCATAATTTTAATTCCTAAATGTCACAACGGCACCAGAAAATTTGACCAAATTTACTTGAAAAAGATTTAATTCATTTTTTGGTGTATATAGTTAACCGGTTTTTTTCTTTGCAAAATACTGGTGCAAGTGTGACATTTGGAATTTTAAAGAAATTTACTTACCAGAGCTAAAAGGGTTAAAGAAATATCTGGTTCAAACCGAATTATACATACAAGCTAGCAATCAAACTGACTGCTCTCGACACTTTTAGCACTAACCCTTTGAGCTCTGGTGGGTAAATTTCTTTAAAATTCCAAATGTCACTTTAGCACCAGTATTTTGCAAATAACAAAACCGGTTATCGATATACACGAAAAAATGCATTAAACCTTTTTCAAGTAAATTCAGATGAATGATCTGGTGCCGTTGTGACATTTCGGAATTAAAATTATGTGGTAGAAAATTCTATGATCAGAGCTCAAAGGGTTAATGATTTCAAGAAACATTTACTACTAATTAAGTCTTAAAAAATATGGAGAAACAATGAGATTAAGTTAAAATTTTACTTTTTCATTAACCTCTTCAGACCTGAGCATAAAATAACGCTAGAAATATATATTTATTGCTTTTGTATAATCGAATTGGCACCATAGATGACAGAAAGAGTCATTTTTATGAAATCAGTACTTTAGGGGACTGGTAATTTAGGTATACAAATATGGATGTAAAAGTACTAATCTCCTTAAAACATCAGTTTAACTATGAGTAATATAAATTTACACAATAACAAAATTAAGGTCTTTAAACAAGTAAATGTTCAGCAAAATCTCAATATTTTCTATTGTAAAGTATTTAAGTTAAATAATCATGAATATTTCTTTCTTTCTTGGCCACAATGTCTTGATTGAGGTAATTTGAAAACTCGGATGAAAATATATTTATTTTATAAGGTAATGTTCATCAGTGCTGACATTTATGGGTTTTGTTTTAAAGCGGAAAACATTTAGCTGTATAGAAGTAAAGTAAAAATGCAAAAAAAATTGAAGAGTTTAGTTTTTATGAGAAAAAGAATGGAGGTACACATTTGTGTACCTCAGGTCAGAAGAGGTTAAATCGTATATTATTTTGCATTTCTTTAACAGAAATAAGTTTTCATCACTTTTTTCCAACAGGGAGGTATAATTTGGCATCTTCCCTGAATTTTTTTCAGTGAATCGTAATTTAAATCATGCTTTAAAGTTGCATTTCTAAAAATTGAACAATTTCAGTGTTATTATTATTATTTTTAAAACCACAATTGATAATGTGCTGTGGATTAAAAAAATGTTTTCAACACAATCTCTTCATAACCGAAGATTTGAAATATATTTCAGTTTCCACCCTCCCAAAAGATGCCGTGGTTCTTTGTGTGTGTGTGGTTGAATGCTAAAATAAATTTGGAATTTACAGTATGGATTTTCGAAAATATTTTTTTATACTTACTGACTATCCATTCTTCCGTTTTATAAATAAACACAAAGAGACAGTTTAAATTTTACACTGTCATTTACTCTTTTATACATTCCTGCGGAATGTTTTTCTTTACGTGCAGATGTTTTCAACAGATTCTTTTTAGATATGTATAAATCGGTTTCCTTCTAGAATTTTCTTGAAAGTATCCAAACTTGTACATTTTGTTTTAAAGTTGAATTTAGAAACCAGGGTAATTCTGTTGCTTTATTGTAACTTGAGAAAGCGAAATATAATTTTCATTAGAAGTAATTTTTTTCTCAAAAAGTGCCATAAACGCAGAATGCGGAATCTTTCTGGATAGCACTAATTTTATAGAGTTAATTTCATTTTGTCAAAAGATACTTTTGAATGTTGATAATGCAAAGAATATTGCTTTTATAATAGTGGTATTTAGAGAATTCGAACCTTCGTACTGACTAAACCACTGGGCATGACCCTGACATAACAGCCAAAGAAAAAAATTTTTATGTATTTCTCCCGTCAAAGAAAATCAGATTTTTTGTATGTTTTTGAAGGCTGAAACTAGCATACCATAATTTCCAGCGTATAATGCGTGGATCACACAATTCTATTTCGAACTAAAAATTTTATTTAGTACTTGAAGCCAAATATGATCTAAAAATTTACATTTTACTTTTAAAAAAATCTGAGTCGAAAAATGATTATTTTATCCGTGGATTATACGATTTTTAAAATATAATCGTAAAAATATCGTAAAAAATCATCGTTTTTAAATCTGTAATTATCGGCGTATAATCCGCGGATCAAACAATTCTTTTTGACCAAAAATTTGTTTAAAGATATATGTAACTTGTTAGAATCCGGTAAATATTTGTTTTTAATCACTAAATAAATATTCTGGGTCAAAAAAGAATTGTTTGATCTGCGGATTATATGACGGAAATTACGGTAAGAGCTTACTGCCTATTCATTCTTATATATAAATGAACAAGAAAACTAACTTAAAATTTGCGCGCTCATTTATTCATAATTGCAGGCGTATTCGATTTTTTGTGATTGAATTTTTCCACATTTTAAGGCACTTTATGTACACTGTATTTTGTTCATTGAAACTTATCCTCTCATTTTATATGTAATGCATTACTTAACCCTTTGATCTAAGGTGGGTTAATTTCCGGATGTTACATTATCACCGGTATTTAGCAAAATAAAAATCGGTTTAAGATATACACAAAAAATGCATTAAATTTTTAACAAATAAATTTAGTAGAATATTCCGATGCTAGTGTGACATTTCGGAATTAAAATTAAGTGGTAGAAAATTCAACCATCAGTGCTCAAAGGGTTAAATTTGGTGTTCTTTATTAAACTTGTTGCTAATTTGTAATATCTCTCTGGAGGGAGTCAACGCTTGTCATTATCTAACAGCTAATTTGTAAACCACTGACTTTTTAGTGATAGATATAACTAAAAATATAAGATGCATCAAATATTCTCCTTCATATGTTAAAACCATTTATGACTAAATGGTAATTCTAGACAACCTTCCGAAATTTAAATTTATATGAGGTTCTTGAATTGGATAATTTATTCTAAAAAAAACCTCCATGTTCTAATGAATAAAACAGTCAAAATCATTGAGTTATGATTGGCAGTAGAAAGGAAAATGTTTTTCAAAATATTACTCGTTAAATATAAACCATCTGACAATTTGAAATTCATAATTATTACAAATCAATTTTTATGTAAACAAACAATAATTTTATAAAGAACATTTAAAAAAGATATGTCAAACTGTGACCCTCCCGGTAACTTATAATTTTATAAGAAATTGCGGACTTCTTCAGTCGTCGAGAGTCGATTATTAGACACACTCTAAAACTTTGAGAAGTGAAATGTTCACTCTTTGAAAGAGTGACAGGCATTTTCACAGTTTTAATAAATTTATAATAATACACTCCTAAACCGCTTCCTTGTTTTGCACGTACATCGTACGAACAAGAAGTATTTGCTTGATTCAGCACTTAAAGCTTTTTGACACCACCAATTCTTTCAAATACAATTTCATATTATTTAATTGCAGAGATATTAAGATTAAATTTTATGAGCATTTTAGCTTAAAGAAGTGGCGTTAACTTATATTTTCAATTTACTGGGCATAAAAAAAATAATCAGTTAAGTGGTTAAACAGTGAAATTTCCTACTTTCTGTTAAGGAGTGAAATATGTCACTCTGTTTTCGCTAGTGAAATATCTCACTCTACTGACGAGAGGGGAAACCTCGCATTACACATTTGAAAAACATTGTTAACCCAGAGCTGCCAACTTCTACGCCTATTTAAATCACATAAACATGTTTGAAACCACAAAAAAGTTTTAGTAAAATGTATGGCAAATATATTCAATGTTATCTATTACACTCCATATTGTTAATTATCCACTAAAATTTCTGTTTCTGATATGTTTATTCGTCTTTAAATAGGCGTAGTAGTTGGCAGCCATGTTAACCCTCTGAGCTCTGGTGAGTAAATTTCTTCGAAATTTCAAATGTCATACTGGCATCAGTATTTTCCAAACAAAAAAATCGATTATCAATGCACACACACACACACAAAAAAAAAATCATTAAACATTTTTCAAATAAATTTGGTCGAATATATTCCGGTGCGGTTGTGACATTTTGGAATTAAAACTAAGTTGTAGAAAATTCAACCATCAGAGCTCAAAGGGTTAAAATTTGAACCAACGTAAGGATCGAAATAATGAAAAGAACCAAAACATGTCACTTCTTAATTTTCAAAACCTCCATTTCACAATGCAATACGGAAAATTGCACTTATTTGGTACACAAACGCATTATTTTTCAAGAGTGAATAGTCATTCTTCAGAAAGAGTGTGTATATATATTTAGCATTTATTACTCATCAGCCACTCACAAAAGTCTCGTCAACCCAGGCATGAGAGTGTTCCGACCAAAATGACCGATTACTACCAATAAATTTTAAAAGTATACTTTGGTTTATAGCTTCTCAGAAATTTTGTAATTAAATAATGCCAGAAATTTTAATCATATTTAGTGGTAGTAATCGGCCATTTTGGTCGGAACGCTCTCATCCCTATCAACCTCACTTTTTGTGAGATAAGAGAAAGGATTTCCACTATTTTAGGATATTGTCTTTGTTCTATGGATCCATACACGTGGATGTCTATTCGAAGTCATTAAGCATTCAAAGCAAGGTATAAGATTTGAATAAAATAGTTTATTTTTCTGAGCAATCTAATTTAATTCATACGTAACTTTAAATAAGTTACATACTCCTTAAAAATTCTGGTAATGATACAAACTATGAAATAATTAAATATTGTCAATAAAGTATTTTATTCCAATCTCTATCATGCTTGGATTTAATTTCATTGCATGCTACAAAAGTTGTGATTTTTTTTTAAATGCGCATGAATAAACATAAAAAAATTCACTGCATAAAAAATAAACATTCACTCCTACGAATGTGTGAATATTCACTCCTACCAGAAGTGAAAAACGCACTCCTTTAGCAAGAGTGAATAGTGACTTCTACGATACGAGTGGTTATTCACCACATTTTACAGAGAATATTCACTTCGCATGAATGACTATTCACTCTTTCAAAGAGTCAAGAATTCCACATTTGCTCAGAGGAAATAGTCATTCTAAAGAGGTTTGGTGCATTTTGATTATGCGATAGAGTGACTATTTACTGCTCGGAGTGAATCCATCTGTTTTTAGTGTAAAGCAATGATTTCTATAAAACTTTGATGGTAATAAGCGAGCCACAGTTTGACATACCTTACCTAAAACATTTTCGCAAAAGGAACCATACCTCTTAAGCTTTCTCTTTAGAAATAACCTTTTATAAAACGATGTGGATATACACGCTGTATTGTATAATTAAATTTAGAGATGTCTATTTCATTAACAACATGCTTAATGGTGGAATACCAACATAAAATTATGTGACAATAGGGTTGAAAACCGTGAAAAGGTTTTGACAAAAAAATTATAGTTTTCTTATCAAAACTCTAATAGATGAAAAAATTCATTTATCTGTAACATTTTGTTTATTCATTTCGGTTCAAATTCAGTACAGCATTTTTTTTTTGTCTACGTGGGACTTTAAAAACAACAAAGGAAAAATATAGCATATCTAACTCATTTTTAAACAAATTGTATGTAGATTGGTATAGACGTAACGTCACTCCGGAAAGAATAGAAAAACTTCCCACCAATTTTTGAGAAATACAATGATAACCAATGTAAATAATAAAAATTGTTCTTGAACAATTTCATTCTTTATACAATTGTGTTTACCCGGATATAAAATGTCTATTGCTTTAAAGATAAAATAATTTAGTGACGCTGGAACTTGCAAACAAATTTATATTGAAATATGTCAAACCCTTTTCTGCACGTACATTTTAAACAACAAAAATTCATTTTAAAATACTCGTACGAACGACATTTGAGAATTAAAATTAACCTATTAAAGCCGGATTATTTTCCTGTTTAATTTGCAAATTATGCATTCCAGACCTGTTTTTTTAATGGTTCATTTTCTAATTTCATCACGAATTTAAGTTTGTCAAATAAAAGAATTGTTTCCGTTCAAAAACACAGGTATACAATGGTTGAATCATTTCCTGTAGCATATGGCACCGCTAGACTTCAATCGATTAAGTGGGGTAGAATTTAATTCACAATTCCAGAAATATTTAAAGTGTATGCCTCAATGTAATATTTATTTTTATTCATTATTTAATTTTTAATTATGTCGTTAACAAGCATTGTTTAAGCCATTACTCGCTGGTGTTGTGTTCACCGAACGTTTAACAGAAAATCACAAATTTAAGTTATTTACACGCATACTATTATTTTTAAATTAAAAAAATGGCCTTACTTAAAGACATGAATATTTAAGGTCATTTGAAGCGAAGATTATTTTTCAGAATTTGTAATACAAACGACGCTCAGTTAAATAGTTGAAAATTTCATACGTATAGTTTTGGCTGTTAAGAGGTTAACCCCTTAACTGGTTTGCCCTAACGCCGTTCGGGCAAGACGAATTTGCTTACCGTAATTTCGGGTGTATAAGACGCGGATCAAACAATTCTTTTTGGACCCAGAAATCTTATTTAGTGATTAAAGACAAATATTTACGGCGATCTAACTAGTTACATTTGTTTCCTAAAAATTTCTGGGCCGAAAAAGAATTGTTTGATCTGCGGCTTATACACCCGAAATTACGGTAATTCGTCATTTAAAGCTTTTTGACGCCACTATTATTTTTAAGAAAATTTTCGTACTATTGAAAGGCGGAAATGTTCGGACTAAATTTTACGAATATTTTATTTATATAATAGTGGTGTCAGTCAGCTGTTTTCAATTTATTCAACAGTGTGTGTATTTTTGTGACGGCCGATTATCTGCGCTAGGGATATAGGCCCGGGGGAGGGATGCCCTTCGTGGGGGTCTTTCTAAGGGAACCTAACCCGTATTTACGCAAGGTTCGAAGAAAACCACGAAAACTCCGAACGGTTAGGCCGACGGCCGCGATTGGGTTCGAACCCAGCACCTGCCATTTATTCAACAGAAAAGAATAAACCAGTTAAAGGGTTAAATAAAGACAATATACTAATTTAAATTTCATATTGAAAAGAATAACTATCGATATTATAACAATTGAAATATAGTTTGCAAAATGTACCTCCAGTTTTCCGTATATAATTATTGAAACGATATAGGGTAAAGTGGGGGGTACCTATTCCCTAGATATTGGTCAAGGTTTTTAGCTCTTTCTCTGAGAAGTTCCCACGTGAGTCTCCTTCACAAACCCTTTCGGGCTAGTATAAGGGTCAGTCATGCTTATTTCTCGCACTTCAGGATGTGGCCGGTCATTGGGCCGCGCACTGACCCGTGCAAGTCACACGGCCCATGTTCCCAAATGTTGGATGAACAGCCTCACCACCAAAAATTCGAAGATATTCGCGCGGTCCTTTCTCTTTCCCTTTATGTCACCACAGCTATCCACGAGACAACGACGTCTACAGGAACGCCGATGACCACGACCCGATTCCTTTGATCTTTAAGAGGGAGTAACTTTGCGACTGACCCCCAAGATAAAAACCTATGACTGAAGGAAGGCATTTGTTGGGGCAAGACAGAAAGGAATAGCAGAATCCATAGCAGAAACCTACGGAAGATCGGAAAAGCTTCTTGACATCACAGACACGGTTTCACTCTTGGGGTTTTTTACCCCCACTCCCGGGCTGTGCCGATTTACTGACGACTCTTGGGACGCACTTGCTTAGTACCATTTAGGACTAGATGATCGTAGCTGAACTTAGAGGGATCCAGAAAACTCCCTCTTGAAGGCAGACACAGCCTAGCCTAGGTTTTTGGTCCAAACTCTCTCCTACACCTACGGAATTTTTCAGCTCACGCAGGGATTCTGAGATTATAGACTAGACACCACTAGTGACCCCAGGTGGGTCCGGAAAACTCTACCTAGACGGCACAGAAATTGCCTCGCTAGGAGGTTGGAGCATGCGGAATTCCGCGAACCCAACCCTGTCTCCCCGCCCTCCGGCCGGGGAAACGTGCGAAGCCCAAAAACCCCGCCACTTACTGCCTTATCTCGGAACTCTCGTCGTTCGTATGCACAAATGCCCCTCCCCTGCACTAACTCCTGCCAGAAATACGAAAGTACCTCTAGCCACCTTTGGAGAACGAGGAAACCGCCTCCAAAGATGTCTGAAGTGACTTCCAGCTCGGGGATTAATTGCGTGAAAGTTATGTTCAGAAACTTCTAGGACTGAATTACTGAGCACAGGAAGCTCCAGTCACGCAAAAGATGTGCCAGACCCAGATCTGACCTAGAGTTCCTCTGAAAAGTGATGCGCCAGCGCATTAATTGATGAGCGTCCGGCCCAAATCTTTGTGAGGGCGGATTCTGGAAACGAGCCGGCCGGCCGACCCTCTGCCATGGCAGACGGTCGCGAGGGGCAATCAGCTTCATGCTGGCTTCTCGTTGTGGCCATTCCCCGGTAAAACTGCAATACCCCCATTTTCTTCCCACCTAGAAGTTGGCAAACCACTTCCCCAGTACGAGCGGATGCAGAGGCTGAGTTTACTTCTGAATAAACCACACCAGGCATAAACCAAGCCGCTTCAAACAGTATCTCCGCTAATTGTTGCATGCCGTTCCCTCGAGTACTGCCGATATTAGAGAGTCCCTGCATCATGCTCTGCAACTCCCGCACTCTCTACTCAGGCTCCCTCTCAGTCAACTGGGAGTCCTATTTCCTTTAGTCCTCTCTCTAGTTTAGAATTCGCTCAGAGTCACCATGAAACTCCTCTGGGACCTAGGTCCTGGAGGCCATCTCTGTGATGAGCTTACGGAAGCCCCTATCCAAGTTATCACAAAAATTGTGGCCCTGTGGAACCATCACGCCCATGAATGAGCTAAGGCCCACAATCTGACGCCAATTTTTCCGTGGCCTCTGGACATGCAATAGTCAAATTTGGAGGCGGAGGATCGTCTTTGACTAGCTCCCGTCTAGCATCGTATACTGCGAGCGCAGATAGGCTCTCGGTCATCTCCTCCACTCAAGGAGTCGGGTCGAGGAGGAGCCGCTACATATCGAATTCATATATAATTAATAATGTATAGTTTAGAATTCTTAATTATTTATAATTATTTTCATTGTATCTTTAAATTTTAATTAATATAATTTAAATTAATTCAGTTGACATCTACATTGTCGTATTATTTACATATTAGGTATATTTTACATTAAATACATTACACACTTATACAAATTTTATTCTCTCGGCACATCATTTTTAAAAGAATTTTCCTTCAAGTAAACAATTTCAAAAATGCTCTGATTAAATAATTCAAATTTTATTTTCCTTTATTACTGGTGCCAAACACAAATTTTGTAAGAAAATATTATGTCACCGCAGTACCGACAGCGGAGTGCAGAGGGTTAAATTAAATAATAGGATAAATAAATATAAAGTACTTAGCAATGTTTTAAAGTAAGATATTTACGTTTTACATTTTTAAAGTTATTTCTAAATTAGTTACCTTTCAATCAGTTGGAAAAATAAAAATAAAGTAAATAAATAAATAAGTTAGTTTTGTACTTCTGAGTTCACAAGAGTTATTTTTATAATAAGGCAAATTTCATTTCTAATTAATATATTCATGATGGTATGCGTTAAGAAAAGCTGAAAACATTCACCACTGTTTTAAAATGAAACTAGCTAATTAGAATTCCTAATAAAAGAATAAATGCGATAATTTATAAATAATTTTTACAAAGAAAAGCATTTTTTTAAAGCAACAAAAGCTACATTTTATGTAATTATATATTTCTAAAAAACAAAAATTAATAGCATGAAGATAAAATTACAAACTACATTCAATTAAACAATAAAAAAGATTCAATGACACATTTATAAAGTTAAAGAAGGCTTTAAAAAAATGAAACAAACAAAGAATCACATTTGATTTTCCGGTGCATTTTTTCCTACATATGAAAAGCATGAATACGGGCATGAAGTAAATGAGATTTGACGTTTTGACACAGGAAATTTTACAATTACTAATCAGTATTCGTTTAACTTTTCATAGATTTGAATTAACTTAGATAAAACAGGGAAATTACTTCAGTTTTTAAAAATCACCAAAACAAAATATTTCATTGCTTTTTATTTAAATTTATTTATATTCAGTAATTATATTTCCTTTTTAAATTGTGAGCATTTTTATTAACCTGTTGCACTTTCCTATAGACACATACAAACTGATTCATACATAAGAAAAATTTTAGTATAAAATAAAAAAAAAACTACAGAGAATGATGACGCTAGGTTATTTTATTTTAGCTAAAAAGGAGGATTAATTTCGTAAACAGAGGTAAGAAAATTAAAGTTTTGTTTAAACCTTTAAAAGGAATTTTATTTAAAAACAAGTTCTTCAGACTCAGTTAGAGGACTTCCTTAACTTCATTTTTTTAACCTATATATATCATATTTTACAGAATTTAAACAAATTGGTCTCACTCTTTATAAGTTTCTGTTTTCGAGAGAAAGGTAATTTGCAAAGAAATTTTCTAAATAAATATAAAATATTTGGCGGAATGAAATTTTCGCCTTGCTTTTAACACAAAATATATAATATGAACTTTAAAATGCCCAGGTTTCCTTAAAAGACGATTAAAATAATAAAATATAGATGTTAATACTTAATTTTATTTAAAAACATCATAATACTTTCAAGCCTTTAATCAGGCTCTTCCACAGAGAATATTTTCTTTATTTCTTCAGAAATAAAGAAATTGGGACATTCATTCTGGCATTTGGGAATCAAGTTGGGTGTTGCATGCAATAAACACTAAACATCAAATGATTAAAACAATATTAACCACTTAATTGATTCTTTTTTTTTTCTTTTGAAGTATTATAAGTTGAAGATAATTGTTGACACCACTTTTTTTAAGCGAATTTTTTTTTAAATATTTAGTCTAAACATTTCTTAAATCAAATAGTATCAAATTGTATTTTAAAAAAATTAGTAGTTTCAAAAAGCTTTAAATGATGAATAAAACAAATTGTTTATGTCCGTACGACGTATGGTCAAAACAGCGGAGCGGTTAAAGCAAGAATCTCTAACACTCAAATTTCCGGAGTAGAATAGGTTCTGGAAATTCCATAATGACAATTCTCTGATTCCACACCAGAAAATATGAAAGATAATTTTCACTTTGTTTAATGATGGAATGTATGTTATTAAATAAAGCGAAAATTTCTATTTTAAAATTCTAATGCAAATATCTGAAGAAAAAAAACCACTTAAATTGGAAATACTGGTGGTAAATATACCGTCTGTACCGTGTCAAACTATCCAATATGAAAACAGTCTTGACAATAGGCTATATTTTTAAAATTTATATTTGTTGCTTAGCACCACTTCTCTCAAATGTTAAAATTCTCCTTGTTTTCGCCTTAATTAAAATGCCCATAAATATGGTCAAATATGCCAAATTTTACTACTTCACAAACAGATGCCAATCAAGCAATCAGAATTCAATTTTTTAAGTAGTCCACTGGCAACATTGTTTTCATATTGGATAGTTGGACAATGCACCGTTGAAATAATACAGTATGAATTAGTGTGCTAAAATTATCATTTGAATTATAATTTGATATGGATTAATACACGGAAAAAATGTAAAAATCATAAAATATTAAATACAATTTTTCATTTCGAAACGTTTCTTTAACCTTGATTGCTTTAAAGTATATGTTCTTTTTTTTCAGTAATTCCATTAACGATTTTTAAAGTTTTATTTCTGCATGGTGCAATTTTTATCTTAATGGAAAAAAGGAAAATAAAAGAATCAAAGCGATAATTTTCTTCCAAACCTAATTCAAAATAAGAATAGATTCTAGTAAACAAGCTTTGCGAACTGTTAATGGGTGTTTTGGAAGCTATCCTAATTACGGATTTAAGAATGAGTTCACGGAAGAAATAAATACTTTATCTCAGCAAGACCAGATTTCGCTTTAAAAGGGTTTTTCTAGGTCTTATTTCTTTCGAACACTTAAAGGAGACATTTTATATTTCCAATTTTATCGAAGCATGAATACACAGTGCATTTCCGGTTTGATGTCGATGACTTTTTTATTACATTATATCTTCTAATGAACAAAAGTATAACATATATTCCATCATTGCTAAAAATTTGTGTCTTAATAGTAAAAAAAGAAAAAAATCGTTCACGACAGCTAGAATAAATAGATAATTAAAAACTTCCATTTTTATGGAAAGAAACAGATTAATCATTTCAATACATGTTCATTGTATCACTGACAGTAAAAAAATATATATTTTTGTATTTGTCAAATAAAAATACGGTACAATTCAAATTCAAATTATTGGAAATTACGATAATATGAATTGTTACATTGTTACAAGTATCTTTAAAGAATATAAACGCAGCACCAGAAAATGCATTTCAAAAGCTCCGATGATATAAAAAATATGTTACAGAATAAGAAAACGTGTTAATAATTTATAATTGAAGATACTTAATAGTCTTCTACCACCTGTTAAATTACTGTATGAAATAAACCGAATACCCTAGCTGTCAACAACTTCGGCTTTTTTGTAGTACAAAAAATATACATTAAATTTAATTATTACGAATTGCCGTAATGCGTCGATTAAATAAGACAAAAATTTCAGTTAAATTTTTCTAGGTCAAAGTGTCGGGAAAGTTGGCAGCTATGTTATTATTCACAGAAATTTTAATTTATAAAGGAGGTCGCTTACAATAACCGCAAATAAATAATTGAATTTTTCAGCTTATTATGTCAAACTAGAGGTAGAGTCTCTCATCACCAGGGTTCTGGTTGGCTTTTGATCAACAGTAACGATTTGGCGAATAAGAAATAAAAAAGTGTAGCTAAATTAAAAGAAATATTAGCAAAATAGATTTGGTGTAAAAAAAGGAAAAATTCTACATTTAATCAGTTCAGAGGCCATGATCTCACGTCGGACACACCTAATTTTAATACAAAACTTACAGCGGCACCAAGAATGTTTTAATAAAATGTTGCTTTTTGAATGAAAGTTTAAAGTAACGCGTTTTTAATTACTTAAAATGTCGTTTCTAAATCTCGGTGTCAGTCTATCATTTCATCATTTTAAGAACAAAATCGTTTTGGCCGGAAAGGGTTAATCCCTTTTTCAATCCATTATTTCCGGGTTTTGTTCATCTGATGAAACCCTTTTCGTCTCTATCCTCTGTCTGTCCATACACAAAACTGTATAAGTCAGAGACTTCAAATTGTGTGTACTTACAGCTGAATACCTCATATCACAGGACAAATCATAAAGTTTTGCAAAAGTCTATTATTTTAATTAAATTAATTTTTTCAATGCCATCCGTTCATTTTTGCGATTTTAAAAGAGAGTATAATTTCAATTTTTTGCGTGTAAACATCATGGATTGGGAGACAAGCATCTTGCTAGTAGACAGAAGGTTCTTAGTTTGATCCCCGATGCGGGAAATTGAAATTTGCATCCTAAGATAGATTTAATTAGAAGTTCGTATTTTGGGCCAATTTAATGGTTAACATTATTAGGTTTTATTCATCTGACATTCATAATATTTTTGAAAGTCAATTTTCTTTCTACTTAACCTCTTAAGGTGCCAGCAGTAATGATCCTGCATTATTGAACTCTCACCGAAAAATAATCGAAAAATTTTAGTTTTAAATAAGAAAAAGCAAATATTCACCATTTTGCCGCCTAAGTTAAAAATATAAAATTTTGTTAAAAGTTTCTGGTGAGAATCCCGTTTAAACTAGGTGGGATAAAATATATTCCACCACCCCTCAAGGGCTTAAAAAACTTTTGCGATTTATTAACGATTCAACAATTTTGAATTCAGTTTTTTTTTATTCGCTTTTAGAAATTTAAAATTTTATTTATATTTCCGGTAATTTTTTAACTACTTAATTTCAAAAAATTTAGAATTTTCGATTTTATTTAAATGATTTGTTTTAAATATTTGTAATTAGATTAAAATAAATACCTTTCTTTTAGATTTATTTTTAAATTAAATTTATTGGTACTACCATCTATTTAATAAATTAATAATTATAAATTAATAATTTAGTTTTATTAATTAAAGGATAAATTGTATTGAAAGAATACTAAACGAAATCATCTGTGCGAACTGCAATCATACTTACCCACTTGTTTTAAATATGTTGTTCTAAAATAACCTAATTTTTTGCAATTTCACAAATAGAAGCTTGACTATGCGTTAAATATAAGTACATTTTAATTGTCTCCTAAATATGTAAATGTTTCAGACGTACTTTTGTCTCTAAATAAAGCTTCAAAACAGTTAGCTTTGATTTAGAATTGTGAAAATATGCTCTAAAACTTGTTATGAGATTTCAACTCTAACATACAGAAAAAATTAACCGGCGAATACCGTAATTTCGGGTGTATAAGCCGCAGATCAAACAATTCTTTTTCGACCCAGAATTTTTTAAGAAACAAATATAACTAGTTAGATCGCCGTAAATATTTGTCTTCAATCACTAAATAAGATTTATGGGTCCAAAAAGAATTGTTTGATCCGCGGCTTATACACCCGAAATTAAGGTAATACTTTTCATACAATTAATAAACTAGATGGAACCCGTCAAAACTTGACGGCACCACAGAAATAAAAGGTATTTTCCAGCTATTAAAGGATTTTTTAATGACTAATCTTCAGCAAAAATTTCAATAAATAAAAGAAAAACCTGCATTTTACATCTAGGCAAATGACCCGCAATTGGCAGAGTTACATTCAAACATGCTGCTATAGAATTAGAATCTCTCTCATTTGATAATTTTCCATTTACAAATACAACACCAATAAATTGTACATGACATGAATAAATCATAAATTACCGTCACTTCTCATTTCATACAAAATATACATACTTCACTTACTTCGCAGCAAAATAAGACTGAATTTATAGTTTGCCATTTAGCAACAACTGTAACAATGATCCTCTCAGTGGTTAATTTGTTTTTACATTACCCACTCCATTCAACAAATAAACATTTGCATTTTGAACTAACTTTTGTATTACATTTTCATAAATCAAAAATACATGTCGATTTCACATATTAAAAAAATTAATGATATTTATTCTGGCTAGGTGAAACCCGTCAAAACTTGACGGCAACAATATGAAAGAACCAAAGAAAAAAAGTATTTTGCCGCTATAAAAAAAATTAATATTTCTTAAAAATTTCAATATGCTTTTCCATTTACCAACTTAACACCAACATGACATGATCCCGGGCGCAGAATCGGTGCAACGCTGCGACACACATCACAAACTCTTGAAAATGTTTGAAGATTATTTTTCTACTGTTATAGTTTCTTTTAAAAAATGCTAGAAATCATTTACTATGTACAAAAATTTGTCTAGGTACCATAAAAAATGCAATTTTTGGCAAATAATCACAAAAAATAGTTATTTTCGTCAAAATACACCCCCCCCCCAAAAAAAAAGCATCACCCGGAAATTTTGTAAATGGATGTGAAAAAAAACAGCAAATTTCGTCAACAGATTGCAAAAAACAACAAATTTTATGAAAAGATCTCTAAAAAATTTGTCAAAAAAATGCAAAAAAAAAATTGTCTAGGTATCCCAAATAAAACAAATTTCGTGAAAGTATTGCAAAAAATCAAAATTTTGCCAAAACGTCTAAAAAAATTGGCAATTTTCAAGAAAAAATTTCGAAAAATAAAGCCAAATTCCACAAAAAAAAAAAAAAAAAAAAAAAAAAAAAACCTAAAAAATGGCAAATTTGTAAACATATTGTGAAAATAAAATTCAAAATATTATAAGAAAACAAAAAATTTTGACAAATCATTGTGAGTAAACAACAAATTTCGTCAGATTGAAAAAAAAAAAAAAAAAAAAAAAAAAAAAAGCAAATTTCATCAAATAATCACAAAAAAAGTAAATTTCGCAAAAAAACCCCAAAAAATATTGCAAAAAGATCTTCAATAAAACGGCAAATTACATCGAAAGATCGTGACAAAACGACAATTTCATCGAAAGAACTCGAGAAAAACGATAAACTTCTCCGAAACAGTCCAGGTATCATAAAAGACACGAATTTCGTCCAAAGATCTCAAAAGCACATACATTTTGTCTAGGTAATCGCAAAAAAAAGGTAAATTTCGCAAAAAATAGCAAAAAAAAAAAATTTCTCAAAAAGATAACAAAAAACGACAATTTCTCAAAAAAACCATGAAAAAAGGATAAATTCGATAAAACGGCAAATTACATCAAAAGATTGTGAGAAAAAAACAACAAATTTCAAAAAACAACTTTCATTAATTGCAGGGGGAAAAGATGCAACATTTCTTTGTTCATCAGAAAAAAAAATCACAAAATTTCTCTATCCATCACATGAAAAAAAGAAAAATTTGTCAATCAGCTGAAGAAAAAATACAAAAATTGACAGTTGGTCATGTGGGGTAAAAATTATAAAATTCATTAATGAATCATGGATAAAAAGTCATTTAGTATGTAAAAAAGCCCACAAAAATCTTGTGATTGATCGAGACATTTCAGAATGTTTTTTCTGGGTGTCTTACGATAGGAATACTGCAGTTCAGTGTACCACTGAACTGTGTGCTGAGTGACATATGTTTATTCCCTCATTCTATTGGCAATTAAATATATGTATGGAATTTTTTATCGCAACGTAATAAGTATATTTTTAACATAGGATCAGAGTAAATTAGTCTTTTCAACAAATAACCTAGTAAGTGAGAACTAACTTTTTTATTGATAGGCAATGTAACATCGGGTCGATCGAGTTTATTTTGATTTTGCCCGTGTTTTTGAAGGACATAATTTAACCGTTTTTTCTATTGCATAACACTTCTTATTTTGTTTTCAATCTTTTTTTTTTTAGTAATTTCTTATTGTGATCCTCATTTCTGTCATATGAAAAATTCATTTCTATTTTGCCTATAGCATTTACATAATATTAACAAATTTCTGAAAAAAAAACGGAAAAAAAACAAATTTTAAAAAAAAGGATAAATTCGATAAAACGGCAAATTACATCGAAAGATGGCAAGAAAATACGACAAATTTCACTGAAAATCCCTGAGAAAACAAATAATTAATTCCTGGTATCATAAAAGACGTGAATTTCGTCAAAAGATCGTGAAAATACTTTAAATTTGTCTAGGTACTTCAACAAAGGCAAATATTGGTAAACAGATTGTGAGAATACAACATATTTTGTCAAAAGATGAAAAAAAGAGGCACATTTCATCAAAAGATCACAAAAAAAGTAAATTTTGCAAAAAAAAAAAAAAAAAAAAAAAAAAAAAAAAAAAAAGACAAATTTCTGAAAATAACAAAAAAAACCAACAAATTTCACAAAAAAAAAATCACGAAAAAAGGAATAATTTGATAAAACAGCAAATTACATTGAAAGATGGCAAGAAAAAATGACAAATTTCACCGAAAATCCCTGAGAAAACAAAATAATTATTTCCTGGTATAATAAAAGGCGTGAATTTCGTCAAAAGATCGTAAAAATACTTTAAATTTGCCTAGGTACTTCAAAAAATGCAAATATTGGTAAACAGATTGTGAGAAAACAACACATTTTGTCAAAAGATGAAAAAAAGAGGTACATTTCATTAAAAGATCACAAAAAGGTAAATTTTGCAAAAAAAAGGTGAAAAAAAGACAAATTTCTGAAAATAACAAAAAAATGAAAATTTTCACAATAAAAAAAGATAATTTCTATAAAACAGCAAATTACATCGAAAGATCGTGAGAAAATGACAATTTCACCGAAAATCCCTAATAAAACAAATAATTTTATCCAAGTATAAAAAAAAGCATGAATTTTGGCAAATAATCACAAAAAATAACAAATTTCGTCAAAATACCCCGCCCCCCAAAAAAAAGAACACCTGGAAATTTTGTAAATAGATGTGAAAAAAAAACAGCAAATTTCGTCAACAGATTGCAAAAAACAACAAATTTCTTCAAAAGATCTCTAAAAAATTTGTCAAAAAACTGCAGAAAAAAAAAATTGTCCAGGTATCTCAAATAAAACAAATTGCGTAAAAATATTGCAAAAAATCAAAATTTTGCCAAAACGTTTAAAAAGATTTCGAAAAAAAAGCAAATTTTGACAAAAAAAAATCTCTAAAAAATGGCAAATTAAAGATATTGTGAAAAAAAATTTCAAAATATTGTGAGAAAACAACAAATTTTGACAAATGATTGTGAATAAACAGCAAATTTCATCAAAGGATTGAAAAAAAAAAAGCAAATTTCATCAAATAATCTCAAAAAAGGTAATTTCGCAGAAAAAAACAACAAATTTTGCAAAAAGATCTTCAATAAAACGGAAAATTACATCGAAAGATCATGACAAAACGACAATTTCATCGAAAGAACTCGAGAAAAACGATAAACTTCTTCAAAACTGTCCAGGTATCATAAAAGACACAAATTTCGTCCAAAGATCTCAAAAGCACAGAAATTTTGTCTAGGTAATCGCAAAAAAATGTAAATTTCGCAAAAAATAGCAAAAAAAAGACAAATTTCTCAAAAAGATAACAAAAAACGACATTTTCTCAAAAAAAAAAAAAAATCACGAAAGAAGGATAAATTTAATAAAACGGCAAATTGCATCAAAAGATTGCAAGAAAAAAACAACAAATTTCAAAAAACAACTTCCATTAATTGCAGGGAGAAATGATGCAACATTTCTTTGTTCATCAGAAAAAAAAAAATCACAAAATTTCTCGATCCATCACATGAAAAATAGAAAATTTGTCAATCAGTTCGACAGTTGGTCATGTGGGGTAAAAATTATAAAATTCATTAATCAATCATGGAAAAAAAGTCATTCAGTTATGTAAAAACCCCACAAAAATTATCATTCAGTAGAAGTCCCCACAAAAATCTTGTGATTGATTGAGACATTTCAGAATGTTTTTTGCATGTCCAAATTAAAAAAATATATATATATATTTTGTAGCTGCAGATTTAAAAAAGTAAGTTATTTATAAGGCATCTATTTTGACTTCTTATTATTTTGTTTATTTTTTGCAAGACCTATGTTTATCTAGTTGAGTAATACGAATTTAGAATTTGCAATGTTTTGCCTTTTGTTATTTTTTATCAATTTTTAAAATGATAATGCAACAAATATAAATGCTATAGGCAAAATAGAAATGAAATTTTCATATGACAGAAATGAAGATCACAATAAGGAATTACTTTAGAAAAAAGAAAAAGATTGAAAACAAAATAAGAAGTGTTACGCAATAGAAAAAACGGTTAAATTATGTCCTTCAATAAAAACGGGCAAAATCCAAATAAATAATATTATGAAATATAAAATTATAATATTATGAAATATAAAATTAAGCATCGATCAAAAAAATACTATCCGAGAAAAGTTTTCGCGAACATCGTAAGGGAGATATTTTACTTCAGTGTACCCATGGCAAAATAGAAATGTATTTTTCATATGACAGAAATGAAGATTACAATAAGGAATTACTTAAAAAAAAAGATTGAAAACAAAATAAGAAGTGTTATGCAATAGAAAAAACGGTTAAATTATGTCCTTCAATAAAAACGGGCAAAATCAAAATAAATAAACTCGATCGACCCGATGTTACATTGCATTCAAAAAAAAGTTCTCACTTACCAGGTTATATTGTTGAAAAGACTAATTTAAGCTGTAATAGATTACTCTGATCCTATGTTAAAAATATACTAATTACGTTGCGATAAAAAAATCCATACATATATTTAATTGCACATTTTAAACATATGTCACTCAGCAAACAGTAGATCCATTGGCTCTGCTACGAACGAACGCGGGCATACCACGCTAACATTTAGAGACAGTAACTATCTCTTCTCTCATTGGTTCTGTTGTCGGATCTGCGCAAGCACGAATGCGCAGAGAGCACTTTGAGTGTGCTGAATAAATAAGGCTTTCGTTTTAATATATAGATACATGGGCGTAATCTGGCGGGGGCAAGGGGGAGCACTTGCCCCCCTAGTTTTCCAGGAGCAGGGGCAAGACTTACCTTTTGCCCCTCCAGTTTTTTGTGTTATTCCGTGCTTAAAGGCCAGTTTTATATTTCAATTTGCTCTTCTTTTTTATTTAACCATTTATGTACTACATTTTGAGTGCAAACTAGATCAAATATTGGATAATTCCAAATACCCATCAATAACATCTTTATGTTCATATCAGTAATTTCTGAGATGTACCTGAACAAACTTTTTAATGCCACACTATGTTTAAGAAATATATTTTTTGCTATTTTTCCCCCTCCAGAAATGCTGAACCTGTGAGCCTTTTTTCATTTAAGAATTGTTTGTATGCATGTGTGGGGTAGACGTGTAAATTGGAGCTAAGCAGCCATAGAGTAGCTACTTTAAAAGGAAAAAAAAATCTGCTATCACATTCAGTTTTTTGATGTTTGTTTAGATTTGTGTCATTTTAAAATTCCTATAAAATAAAATTTTGCTCTGTGTGTATAGACCCCTTGCACGTGACGTCACATGCTTCATCTGGCGCCCAAACAAAGGCAAATGTGGAGTTTTCACATTTATAAAAATCGTAATTTGCGCTTGATTTTTTACGTACTTAGAAAAATAATAAGAAAAATCAAAATTAAACAGAAAGACCATAGGTGCTTTAAATGGCAAACGGGAAGTTATAATGTTTTGTTTGGGCTCCACCAGATTAGAGAAACAGCCGTTGCTGTGACGTCAATGCAAGGGTCTATAGGATGACTAGAAATATTTATCGCATGTAAGTCTGAAAATTTAAATCAGGATATTCCAAGGCCTCTCCTGATGTACCTGACACTCAGAATTTTCAAAGTAAAAAAGTTATTAATTAAAAATAAAAAGGAACTCATCAAAAACCCATCCTTTTTCCTTCCCAGCACTCGCAAATGCCCAGAAACAGATTTCATGGTTTATGCGCTATTGAAAAAATAGAAAAAGTATTGAAATAAAAAGTATTTATTTTCAAGGAGTAAAAAATTCGGCAAATTTTCCAAAAATGCAATAGTCCTTTAAGATAGCGAACTTCAGCAAATGAAAAATTTGGACATAAAACGTCTTCAATGTAAAATATCGCGAATTTCGATAAACGGTCGCGAAAAAATATCAATTTTGTTAATCATTCGCATAAAAAAATTGATAATACCGCCAAATAATTGAATAAACGCAGATTTCGTCAAAAAATCGTGGAAAAATACGAATTTCATTAAAAGGTCGCAGGAAAAACTCATATTTTGTCAAAAAAATAGAAAAATAACGATTCGTCAAAGAGTCTCGGAAGAAAATCGAATTTCATAAAAAAATTGCGGAAAAACAAGAAATTTGTCTAAAAAATAAATTTTTTTTTCTAAGGACTGAAGAAAAATATGGAAATTCGTGAAAGGATTGCAGAAAAGGCAAATTTCACCAAAGAATCGCAGAAATAACAAAAATTTTGTCAAAAAATCGCGAAAAATCTGCAAATTTTGTTTAATATCGTGAAATAATTCGAATTTTGTCAAACTATGGCTGAAAAATTGCGAATTTTGGCAAAAGATCGTGAAAAAACACAAATTTTGTAAAGAAATAATGGAAAAAAGTAAATTTCGTGAAAAAAATTGCTAAAATAACACAAGTCTTATTGAATATCGTAAAGTAACGCGAAATCTTTTTTGACAAAAAATCACGTAGAAAAGGAAAATTTTGTCAAAAAATCGTGACAAAAACACAAATTTTGTGACTATGCGAAACAACACGGCTCTCGTCAAAGGATCTCAGAAGAACGCGAATTTTGTAAAGGGATCTCAGAAGAACACGAATTTTGTCAAAGGATCACAATAAAAACGTGAATTTTGTCAAAGGGTCTCAGGAAAACGCGAATTTTGACAAATGATCGCGGAAGAAAAATTGAACTTCGTCAAAGGATCGCAGAAAAAACTTTAACTTCGCCAAAGGATCACGGCAAAATGCAAATTTTGTTGAAGTATCGCGTAAGAAACTTAAATTTCTGACAAAAGATCGCACCAAAGCGCTTATTTATGCCAAAGGATCGCGGTAAAAATGTAAAATTTGTTTCAGGATTGTGTAAAACACAAAATTCTGCTAAATGATCGCGGAAAAAAACATGAATCTTGTCAAAGTATCGCGAAAAAACACAAATTTTGTCGATGGATAACGGAAAAAAAAAGATTAATTTTGTCAAAAAGTCGCGGGAAAATGCATAATTAGCATCGGGAAAAGAATTTTCTCCCTACCTCTCTGCTCAGGAAACATGTTGTAAACTTCGGAATTTTTTTTTTTTTTTTTTTACTCAAAATTATTTTTGCGAATTTCGTCGATTATACACTGAAAAAAGTGCAAGTTTTTTCAATTTCTGACGAGAGAAATTACTTTACTGGTCTTACGAGTCAAGGAAATTCGGAAATTTAGACAAAAAGTTAGGGAAAAGTCAAGAAATTTTTGATGCACTACCTTGCATCATAATACCGATTATCATTGTAAATTGGAAAAATTTTGAATTAATTATTCATCTAAAATTTTTACGGAAAATTTAGACAAATTATATGACAATAAATAAATGGGTAGACAAATATTAACAATATTGTTCTCCCTTGTTCTAATAATTTGGGAAAATTTAATAATATAATAATATATATAAATATATAATAATATATTATAAAATAATATTTCATATTGAATGATCGATGCTCTGTTTTTTCTCCCGAAACAATGTGAAGTAAGTGCAATTATTTTTTTATTAATTTCAAGAGAATACTAATTTTTACATTCTTAATCTAAAATTATTCCGTGTATCCTATAAGGCGTAACAGCAAAAATTCTGATTCATTCCAGTCAGAACATTAGCAAAAGATTTTTTTAATATGAAATTTTGTCAATTGTTGCCGTTCTAGGATGAAGGGTTTAAACATATTCATCTCAAATCCCCCCTCTCCTCTTACCACCATTAAATAAAACCTTTGAAAGCATGAGGGCCTAATTTTTCCCGAGCCCCGTATACGAAATTCGTGGGCCGGGCTATCGCATTGAGGGCAGATTTTTTTCCCAACCGGCCAGCAAAAAAAATCAAATTAGCCAAAAGACTGGGCTGGGAGAAGATAAAAATTTTCGGCCCTTACGGCCGAATTTAAAAGTTTACGCAAAGCCGATAAAATATCAGTTACATTCATTGAATGAGATGACTTTTGCGTGAATAAGTACAAATGTTTGACACGAACCGATGGTAGTTCCGTAGTTAGAGAACATCAATAACATGTTCGAAAAAATATAGCATGTTTAACGTAGTGACCAGCATCAGACAAGGTGTCTAAAACAATTTATTTTATTTTATTTTTCATTATTCATTTATTTATCTTCAGTAGACTTATGTCGTGCTGACATCAGGCTTGCTTGTTTTCCCTACATAGTCGAGCTGAGTCGGAATTGAACTTAATTATTCTTAAAAAATATAGGGCAAGCAATATGTTTTGAAAAAATTATAATAGCGATAATGAACTTCTGTTAATGTAATCTTTGGAAATATACCTTAGGTGGTTCTCAAATACTCTGCTGAATAAAGCGAAGCTTTGACACATTTTCTGACTAATTTCTAACTGCAAAGGTTTAAAATTGAGAATCTCAACTATTGAAGGGATTTAAGATTAGCTTTTCCGTTTTTGATAAATAAATTACTTATCGACAGATAAGGGATTCTTACTACGGCTTCAGGTTTTTAGCCTTTCCTGTGATGTCGCTTTTAGTTTATTTGATTCAAAATGCTGTCTTTATCAAAAAATGGATAACACCATTCGCTTATATAATTTCTGAATAAGAACACCTGCCAATCTTGCGTTTCCGGAAAGAATTGAATTTAGAAATGTGCCAGAAAGCATCTCTTTTGTATTTGAGAACAACCTTAATAAATGAAATATTTTCACATATCGGAGAAATTGTTTCACAAACCTACTTTTTATTATATAGCTTCAAAAATTACGATGTTTTTAACTCTCCTTTTGTTCTTTTATTATAAACCGCATTTTTTTTATAAATCCTTATTTAAATAGGCCCCAGCAGTGACAGAGGTTCTGCTCTCAAAGCTGAAGGATGGGAGGTGCCGAGTTCGAATCCAATCACGCCCGTCGGTCTAACCGTTCGGAGTTTTTGTGGTTTCTATTAATCCTTGCGCATATAGGTACGTTGCGGGTTAGCTTCCCTTAAAGACCCTGACGGAGGACCACCCCCTCTTGGGCCTGCATCCCTCGTGCAGATAATTGGCCGTCATATATAACACTACAAACACACTTTATCTAAATGTTTAAACGTCTTAGAATTTAAGTAATCGTTATTGTTGCTATTGTGCATTGTCTGTCTTGCATATGATAATTTAAAAATATACTGGCAATTTATTCCATAAATATGTATTCAGTACTGTTTAAAAGAATCTTTATTGTGTGTTAAGGGTGTATTTGAAAAAAAGTTTTCCACCTTCAACAGTTCAAAATTTTCTGATACAATTTCAGACACATTTTTAAAAGTAGAAACACGAAACTTGCTGAGGGATTTTTGAAGAGACGTACAAGGTGCCGTGTGATGTCTTTTTGCGTTCAATTAATTAGAATTTGATTTAAAAACAATTATATTTTCAGTATGACCCTTTTTTCATTCACAGATCTCCCGCTTCGGAAAAATCGGTTCGAAATGCCATTTTTAATTGCTTTTTTTTTTGCAATATTTGCTGCATTTATCAAAGAATCGACAATCACGACACCTTGTGTACTTTCTACATAAGACAATTTGCCAGTTTGATACGTTTGAGAGCAAAAGTGAATTAAAAAATAAATCGGAAAATAAGCAATTTGAATCGAAATACACCCATAAGTAAAATCCATTTTTTTGTAGAAATTGAGTCAGGCCAGATCGAGCCCAGGCGGGTCGGGCCTGTTTTTATTGAGTTCAGTACGGGCCAAAATAACTTTCGTTCGGGCCAAGCCTGAATTTCCGGTCCGTGCAGATTTCTAGAATGCTTTGACAAATTTTTATTAAATTTGTTTGAACTTTTCTCCAGTTGAACAGTGCATCAAACATAAGAGTTTTACGGTTGTGCATTTAGTATTTTAAAGTAAGTTTTTTAAGACATGAAATAACTTATTTCGGATTTTTTCTAATTTTTTCGTATATGGTTATTTTTTTTAAATGTTTAATTGTATGTGTGTGCACTCGTTGACTGGGAAAGGGGGGGGGTATAATTTTCTAGAAAAGTACTTCAAAACCTTTGCCCCCTTAGTTTTAGAGCCCAAGTTACGCCTATGTATAGATATTATGGTAAATGGCTCATTTCAACGCCACATTCCTGTAATGCTTTTCACTATTTCGAGCTGGATGCTTGCAATTTTGCTTGTATTTTCACCAGCGTGACGCAGACGTATAGAAAGCAGTTAACCCATTAGTGCCTGAATTATTTTCTTCGCTAAAATTCGAATTTTCCATTTTCCCACCACTTTAAAAGTAAAAATAACTTTTACTTTAATTTATCGAGGATTTCGTCTCGAGAAATAAAGTATTTATTTATCCTCCTTTTTTTCTGGTGTGAAAGGCGCTAACTTGAATTTTTTGAAACTGTCCCAAAAATGGGACGCCAGGCACAAATGGGTTAAGAGACAATAAACAAATATCTATCATATAATAGCTCTGTGTCGTTGCCTGCTTCTAAACTAAATTGGTATTACCGTAATTTCGGGTGTATAAGCCGCTCAAACAATTCTTTTTGGACCCAGAAATCTTATTTAATGATTAAACACAAATATTTACGGCGATCTAAGTAGTAACATTCATTTTTAAAAAAATTCTGGGTCGAAAAAGAATTGTTTGAGCCGCGGCTTATACACCCGAAATTACGGTACTTTAGTGTCTTTATATAAAGAGCTATGTAAATGACATGGTGCGATTGTACATGTTAAGTGACGTCAATTGTTAAGAAACATTAAAAAAAATCTCAACTGTATTGGCACATACGCACATAAACGAAGCACAAATTATGCGCTCTCAGTTTGGCAAGTTTGACTGTTTGATTACTCGCCAAATGAAGCTATTTGTCGCAATTTAGCTCAATGGCAAGAGGCAGTGAGAACCCTGTTCCCCACCTTTATCATCTGTGTTCTTCATTTTTCGAAGGAATGAGTAAAGGCAGCCAAACGCTTTTCGTTATGCGCAAGAAATATTAATCATATTAAACTTTAAAATTATAGGGTTCGCATAATTTTACCACAAAACTTTTGCAGTATTTTCAAAGTATTTCATGACAGAAAAATATTGCGAAATTTGAAAATGAAGGGGGTGGTTGCGAATTCAGTTTCTTAAAAATTAAATATTAATTTTCTTATGATTAATAGTGGTGCCGGAGTCCTTAAAAAATATAAGGAGTGTGCGAACCTTGCAACCGCTTCCTGTCTTACGGACTTAAAGCTTTTTGGCAGCTTTAATTTTTTTTTTAAATACAATTTCAGACAATTTAATTTCGGAAATGTTTAGACTAAATATTACAAATATTTTAAGCTTAAAAAGGTGGTGTTACAATTGATTAATTCCGGCGTTTATATGAAATTTAGGAATAAAAATGGAGTCCAAACTGGCAACAATATCTCTTAATAATTCTTTCCGATATAGAAAAATTCTGTTCGTAAAATGATGAAATTATTGACTGAGGCCGGAATCTACAAACGGCTTTTTTAGAAATTAAAATCTTGTTACAATAAGCTTTCGCTGTAAAAGCAAAATTTTATGAAAGTGTTCTTTTTGTTGTTTGCAAGTTGATCCTTCATGAGTGCACTGTGCTGGAAAGTGTTAAATAAAGCATATAATACTAGTATTTATTTCTGATATGAACACTAAATTTCTGAATAATAAATGGAGGCCAAATTCGCAACTCAGTTTTGCACATCTCTTCAAAGGCAAATTTTTGCATGAAGTTTCTTTTAATACCTTTCTTGAGAATCAAATTTTAATATAAGCTGTTAAATTTTTAAAAAATCAATTTTGGACACAGTCAGAGGTACGTAACCATTAATGACAGGCTCGAAAGTACACTTATGATTTACAAATAATGTTATCTAAAAAACACTTTTTCGAGTTCAGTTCTTTGTACATGTACGTGTGCGTTACTTATTGCACACAGAATTATTATAACACAGATAAAACTGTTAATAATGTTGTTTATTTCAAATTATTATTTTTACCAATAAATCTATTTTTAAGAAAAAATGTATTTTACAAGAAGATTTCTGTTCACATGAAAATTTAATTGTGTATTTTAGAAGATATTTTGCGAAAATCTATCAAGTTTCTCGAAAGTACTCGCTGATAGTGAAGAAAAATTGAAACTCAGGTTTAAAATTCATTATACGCTTATAAAATTATATAGGTACCATTTTGTTCTGAAAACTGCTACCAGGAAGTCTCATAATGCCTTTATTCCAGAACATTTGTGATTTAATGGCAAAATAATTATCGTGATCATTTTTTATGTAATTCATAGAGTTTTTCTTTTTTTTTTTTTTTTTTTTTTTTTTTTTGTCTAAGAAAAATTTTTGAGAAAAATAAACAAAGAGTAATTGCATAGCTGCCAACTTTTACGCATTTTGTCCCACCACAAAAATTATATAGTAAATACCGTAATTTCGGGTGTATAAGCCGCGGATCAAACAATTCTTTTTGGACCCAGAAATCTTCTTTAGTAATTGAAGACAAATATTTACGGCGATCTAGCTAGTTATATTTGTTTCCTAAAAATTTCTGGGTCGAAAAAGAATTGTTTGATCTGCGGCTTATACACCCGAAATTACGGTATTGTCTTATTTAATCGTCGTAATCTTGCGATTAAACAAATGGAAAATCTCTTTATAATTTTAGTAATAGCAAAAATGCTTAAAAGTTGGTAGCTATGGTAATTGGGAGAACAATGCCTGGGAAACAGGGGAAAAGAGTCAAAATGTCACACATGTGTGCAAGAGGTTTGTTTGTGACAGTGAACGTTTGCCAGAAAAGTTTATTTTTCCATTCACGTCATATTTTTAAAATCATCTTGCATCACTTTAAAAAAATATCTTTAACATACATTTTTAAAATATCAGCAACAGAAGCGTACAATAAAACGCATTTTTTAAATAAAGGTACAAATAAAATATGAAAATTGTTACCAGTGGGAAATAATCGGTACGAACTTTCCAAACAACCCAGTCAAAAGTAAAACGCTGATACCTTCCTGTTTATATCTGTTCTCTACAATGTGTGTAGTATCTTGGATATATTTGAACTATCAGTCACCCTTGCATTGCTGGACGCACCCCTAGTCTTGTAATAAACGCGTATCAATGTATACAAAAATAATTTGTAAAGCTCAAATATAAACTTGCGTTTATTGTCAAATGCCTGCTTTATCGATTGGAATTTCTGTGCATATCAGCGATCAAAAAATCTACGTGTCCGACTTCAGTGTTGCCAGACAATCTACTTTTTAAATTTGATTGGCAACACGTTTGTTATGGATAAAATTCCAGTGTTTTATATGCAATTAAATAAAATGAATTTTGTCATTCCAAAAAAGTGGTGCCAGTCAATTTAAAAAAGTTGCCCGTCACGCAATAGCGATGTCGGGCATGTAGATTTTTCAAGCGCTGGTGCGCAGTGTTTCCAGATGGGCTACTTTTTTCAAATTCAGATTCTTGATTCGCATCACTTTACTGAAACAGTAAAATGTGTCCTATTTAATGATTTATTAATCACAGAATAAACAAGTTGAATTTTACCTTTTCAAAAAAGTGGTGCCATTCACGAAATCTGAATAGAAAAAAGTAGCCCACTGGCAACCCTGCTGGTGCGTATTAGGGTTTTTCAAATAGTAAATTAACTCTTTGAGCTCTAGTGGGTAAATTCCTTCAAAATTCCAAATGCCAGATTGGCACCAGAATTTCACAAACGAAAATTTCTGTTTGCGATATACACGAAAAATTGCATTAAACTTTTTTCAAATAAATTTGGTTGAATATTCCGGTGCCATTGTCGCATTTAACATTGAAATGACGTAGTAGAAAATTTAACCATAAATGCTCAAAGGTTCAACAAATGACACAGGATCATTGATTATCCTTAATCATGTGATAAAATTTTTTTTGGTCACATACTACTTTATTATCTGAGCTATAACGTGGGTGTAAGTATAAATTAAAATTATATTAAATGCTATTTTTGTAAAAATTTTAGTAAAACACAGCAACTATGTAATTGCATTAAACTAAAGAGGGCGTTACCTCTTTTTGTGTATTATAAGAACAATGTATAGAATTTAACACTTACAGTGGAAAAGTATTTTAATTCCTAAAACACTCAAGGCTAATTCCATGGGTTCTGTAGTGTAAGTCACATAACTTATTAATTGCTATGCTTGTTAGCCACCGTTATTTTCGAAAAGTCTGCTTGGCCTTATTTAAATAAAGAGAATGTGCCAATAAAATTAATCACATTTTTTTTGTTCTATAATACTGGTAGCCAAAAATCGTAGCCCATCATAATTTTTATCAATGTTCAGGTGCAAATAATATTATTCCAGAATTAAAATTAAATGGTTTCAGAATCGTATCACCGGCCCTGAAAGGGATAACTCAGGTTTACACAAGCATTCTATCAAAAACTGAGGCTGCTCACAGCTATTACATTTATTCCCACTATTTTTTCGAAAAAGTATTTTCAAATGATGTGATCGCAAAATACGTGAGAAACGTCAACGATTATATAATATGACGAATTTTATTTTAATTTATTTTCGGAGAAGAATAGATCATACATATGTTGCATACGTACGAGTATTCCCGTGTTAAGAAATAATACAACCACCTAATTTAAGGGGGTAGGATACCTTTAAACCTCCAAAATTTTCGATTTTTTTCAATTCATATTTTAATTCCGTAATCATTTCAGAAAAATATGCAAAAAACCGCATAAAAAATCTCGTTACCTTTCTAATTATGACAGTTTTGTTAAGACTACATTTGTGATGTGAAATGTGATACTGCATTTTTACCACATATTCATTTCTGAATTATCTATAAATTAAAACCTGAAAAACATAAGATTTTTTTTTTTTACTTTAACCTTCCTACCCTGTCAAATTTTATTAATCTTGATTAAAAACATTTCACATCAGAATTGTTATTTAGAACATTTTAATACCGTAATTTTCGACGTGTAATCCGCGGATCAAACAATCATTTTCCGACCCAGAAAATTTTTGAAACAAAATGTAACATTTTAGATCGCAGTAAATATTTGGCTTCAATTACTAAATAAAATTTCTGGGTCGAAAAAGAATTGTTTGATCCGCGGATAATACGCCGGAAATTACGGTATATTTAATTGACTTATATCTTTGAATCTGATATTTAACTTTTTTTATGAAAAAAGTTCTGGTTCGAATCTTATAAAACAACTTATAGACATGGGTCGATTCAGGGTCCATTCAGGGTCGTCCATTCAGGGTAGGAAGGTTAAAAAAAATTCTTAAACAAATAAAATATTTAATTTTCCTGATTATTAATTGATGTTTTAATTTAATCAATATTTTTAACAAATATTCTGGTTTTAGTGGAAAGGTAACACTATTATGTATTTACTTTTACCAAAATTTTCTCTTTATTTTCGTATTTTCAGATTTTATCATGCACGCACGATGTGTTACTTTTTTTCTCTTATTATCATATAATTTTTTTAACTTATCACTTCAATATTTATCAATGAATTTACAAATACATATATTTTTAATATAAATATTAATATGAGCTTTATATTTAAATGAAGATAGATCTTTTATTTTTGACTTATTGCACAAGTTTTGAAGCTCTCGAAACATAGTAAAATTATTTGATTTTCAATGTGTTCAAAAATAACCCTTTAAGTGCAGATTGTAACATATCGCCTTTAACCCTTTGGGGTTCGGTGTTCCCTTACATGGACACCGAACTTGATTCCAAAATGCCACTGTGACGCCAGAATTCTGATATAAATGTTTTCCGTTTATCATGTATGAGAAAAAAAATCTTTTATTATTATTATTATTATTTTCAAATAAGTTTGCCTACATGCGTTGTGCATAAATTCCGATGTCATTCAGTCTTGTCAGTATTTCAGAAACCGAAGTGATTTGCCTATTAAAGGGTTAAAGCGTTAAAAGCTGTCAAATATCATAGAATGAAATAAAGGCAAAAAAATTTTTCCAATGTAAATCCGATTTTTGAAAGCTGTTTCAAACCACATTTCATTATACAGCAGAAAGATGCGTACTCTCCTTAGAAATTATAAGGAACATGCACACTTTCATTAAATCGACATACCGGCGTTCGACTGTGAAGCTAAAGGAATTAGCATAGCTTTCGATAATAATTTCTGAGGACGATGTACAATTACTAGAGGTCGTTTTATTAGCATATTAATAAGACTGCGTTCCGCGGTTTAAAATTCTCATTTTCCTTCGCTGTTGTTTCCAAGAACAATTAATCATTTATAACAATTTCAAAGAACTATTTAAAAGTAATCCTTCTTTCAAAATAGAAATGAAACATTATCTCAATTTTTACAAAAATTTCAGTAAGTTTCACTAAGAATTTACTTGCTTGTAAAAAATTTAGAGTATTAATTTTCGAGCAAAATTTGGCAAATATGTAAATATAAAATACATGACATAGTCTTAAATCTAGTAAAGTATGGAAGTACTTATAATGCGCATTATGTTTTGAATCTCTTAATGCTTTAGAATATTTTTTTTAATTTTATCCAAAATTCACATATTTTTATAAATAAAATATAATGGATAAAGTATTTTTAGATTCTAAAGGGAAAAGAAATGCGTAGTTGTATTTTACATCTGGATGAACTTTTGAAAGTATAAGCAATTAATTGATATCTTTGTAATAAGCGCTGACGATATTACGCAATTATCAAGAGACATTAGTATATTTGAAAAAGCCTGCATTTCGGGATTTCAGATTCTTCTTTCCTTTTACAGATTCTTCCGTGAATAACTCTTTATAACAATTTCAAGTAACTTATTACTGCCCTATTATTTTAAAACTAATCCTTCTTTTAAAATGTGGGCGAAACATATATTTTCAATTACTACATAAGTTTCAGTAAGCTTCACGAAGGATTTATTTGCTTATAAAGATTTAGAGTATTCATTTTCGTGTAAAATTTGGCAAATGTTCAAATAAGTGGCAGTGTTTGAAATATTTTAACGAATAAAAATATTTTTAAATATACATTATCATAGGAATCTCGTAATACTTTGGAATAAATATCTCATATCTGTCGAATTTCACATAATAAAATGTAAAATATGTAATGGATAAATACTTTTAAATCTTAAAGATTAAAAAAAGGAAAATATTGTGTAGCAAAAAGAAATCCATTTTTTTAATACTTGAAAAAAGAAATGGATTATACATCTGTCAATAAGAAGTATTTTCTAAATAAGAAAACACTATAAAAAATGTATTTCTTTAGATAATATATTTTAAATATGTAAATACAAAATAATTGCATAAAATTTTTGAAAAGAATTTTTAAATCACTTTAGAATTTAAAATTAAAATCAGCTAATTGTGTTTCTTCTTTCAAATTTTTCCCAAAAATTAAAAACGAAATTTAATAAATGTCTAAATTTACTCTTAATCCATCAGGGATGAGAGACCGGTATACGTGCCGCATAAGGTGCTCAGAATCCTTGATTATTTTCCCACCAGTAAATTTTTATTCTAAATTTTCGCGTTTTTTAATTCGAGTATATTTCGGGCTGAATTAGGACATTACATTTGAATATTGCATGATTCCATCATCAGAAGATTTAATTGAAGATGATTTCATTCATCTTTCAGCAAGATTTAGCGTTGCCGCATATCTCGGTATCAGTTATGAATTGGTTCCGCCAACGCCACATTAAGGTATTTCATTGTCCACAAAATTCCCCAGACCTTAATCCCATCGAAAACTTATGATGTATAATGTAGAAAAAACTCCAAGAAAATCCTCCTTCAAGTAAAACTGAGTTAGTGTATAAAGTCTATTTGGGCTAACATTGATAGAAATATTTGTAAACACCTTGTATGTAGTAAGATCAATTGTACGCTTTTATGAAAGCTGAAGGATATGCTACAAAATATTAACTATCATTTACTTCATATTCATAAGGTAATATTTTTGCGTAAAATAAAATTGTCTAATATTTTGAACCAATCTAAATTTTACTCTGATATTTTGATGTGTTTCAGAAATCTGTATACCTAATTTATTGTACTGTATTTTATATTTTGTAAATGTTAAAATCTTATTTAAACATCCCAGATTTAATTTATAAGAAATTTAATTGCATTTAAGTACCGTAATTTCCGGTGTATAAGGCGCGGATCTAACAATTCCTTTTGGACCCAGAAATTTTATTTAGTGATTGAAGACAAATATTTACGGCGATCTAGCTAGTTATATTTGTTTCTTAGAAAAATCTGGGTCGAAAAAGAATTGTTTGATCTGCGGCTTATACACCCGAAATTACGGTAGTATCAAAAATAAATAAATGATTTATATTTTTTTCCAATTACCGTAATTTCGGGTGTATAAGCCGCGGATCAAACAATTCTTTTTGGACCCAGAAATCTTATTTAGTGATTGAAGACAAATATTTACGGCGATCTAACAAGTTATATTTGTTTCTTAAAAAATTCTGGGTCGAAAAAGAATTGTTTGAGCTGCGGCTTATACACCCGAAATTACGGTACATTTCCTCAATTATTCTAATATTTTAAATATGAGCTGTAGTTATTAGTATTTACTTTTAGAACTTTTCTGAACGAAAGACGTTACAAAAATTCATCAAACCTTAAAGTGGCTAATTTATAATTTTTTCTTACAATGAAAATATATTCGATAAAAATATGCATGAAATTCTGTAAGAATATTAACATAAATAGATTTTTTAAAACCTCAGATATATGAATAAAAAATGATTGTTCGTTCCATCAAAGAAATATTGAGTTATTCTAAAACTGCTTGGCTAAAACTATGAAAAGTGATTATTTTTAGCCTAAACAAACTTAGTGGTAAAGTTATCGTACGAATTCCATTTTACCAATTGAGAGAAAAGATGCCCAAGGCAGGACTCGAGCCCAGGACTTTTGATTTACATTGTTAATACTCTACCGTTAAAGATAACTGTATTGAGAAATAGAGGGCGTATTTTGATCATATAAAGTAATTAGTATGTCCGGCGTTTGGCAGCCAAAATAACTCCAGCACTAGAGTATGGACGCTGTAAATCAAACGTTCTATGTTCGATTCCCGTCTTAGGCAGGTTTTCTCCAAGCGTTAAAATTTGAATTTATATATTAAAAATGAATCCAACTACGACGGGAGTTCAAATCTTTGGATTTGGTTTCAACTACTTCATGGAATGTCTTTTCATTCAATATTGGAGGTCGAATATTTACAAAATCCAAATATAATGTCATATTTGAAGTTTTGTAGTTAAAAATTCAGAATTTGGCGCAATTTTTCGCAAGACGAGCACTAAACATTTTAATTTTCAAGCATAAACTGAATGAAAACTTAATCATGAACAGAATAACTATTTTAGTTATTTTCTGCTACATTGTAGTGATAATTGTATATGGGGTGTTTTCTGTTACCTAAAATATTTGCACGAAAAATTTAAAATGAAGATTTTTGTATGAAAACAGTGGTTAAAAAACGGATCTTTACGCCCTGGATACTTCTATAATTTCACAAAATTTTACAAAGCTTCTACGTGTTATTTTTTTGAACACCCAGGATTCGTACAAGTACCGTTATTTTCTAGGTATAATACCAGCATTTTGTTTTCTAAAGAAAATTATCTAGTTCATTCGCGCGAAATTTTGACTTATTCAAAGAGATGTTTTCTTTAAAACCATACTAGTCCCAAAGAATTCCTTGGTCTTAAAATTCCAACACTCGAAAAAATCCTTAACACCTTTTTTGCCATATTTCTTTATGTGTATAATGTTCAAAATTTTGTGCAGTATTCGAATAAATTTTTTTTTCCAATAAACTACTGCTAAAACCTACCACGCACACACAAAAAACTTTTATTGAAGAAAAGAGACTAGAATGAGCCCCGAGTTTTACAGAACATAAAATGTTTAATCATATCGATATTATCTTCTTTCATTTCTTTTTTCATTTTAACTCTCTAAGGTCCATGGAAGATTCCGTTCTTGAAATAACGAGATTAAGAAATCCAAATTTGTATCACAAAATCTAAATAATAAATTTCGTTTTATCTATTGCCGAAATGTCTGCGGTTAACGCATTACCCGCTAGTGTTACACAAACGCAATGTTCGAAATAAATGCACATACGTTAGTTATTTACATATCTACCATAATTTTTCAATTGAAAAATTTTCATTACTTACAGACATAAAATTTTAATACTATGTAAAGCTAAATTACCTTTTAGAGATTATGGTTTTAAACGACGGACACCTAAAAAGTTGAAAATTTCAACCTTACAATTTTAGCGATTAATAAGCTAAATAAGAGAATATTACTATTTTCGCATATGCGTATTCTGAGTATATAAAAAATACTATTCACTAAATTGGGACAATTTTTGGAAGCAGATATGCTATCATGGACTACAAGATTAACATTACCGTAATTTCGGGTGTATAAGCCGCAGCTCAAACAATTCTTTTTCGACCCAGAATTTTTTAAAAAACAAATATAACTAGTCAGATCGCCGTAAATATTTGTCTTCAATCACTAAATAAGATTTCTGGGTCCAAAAACAATTGTTTGATCTGCGGCTTATACACCCGAAATTACGGTAATTATTTAAAGAATGTTCACATATCTTTTTTGAAATGTGGAGTAAAATATTTTATACTTTCTAATCTTTTATTCTTTGTACTTAAATTTTTGAGCTTCTCAAACGCATTTAATGGGCTTCCAAGTGGTATTTTTGTTTTATAGTACTATTCACCAAGAAAATTTCTGTCGAAAGTGTCTGAAACATTTGTAATAAAAATAATCTCAGGTGCCGAATTCAACAAAAGGGTATAGCCGGGTTTCTTAGTAAAATAAGCCCTTGAGTCAACCACATCGAGTCCTATATGGATCGATAGCCCATAAAAAGAAATTCATTTCTCTCCAGTTTTAAGTTTGTATCTGAAGACCATGGGGGGGGGGGGGGGGTCATGGCACTAAATGCCTGTTTTGGAAAAGAGCGCATCGTGACGAAACTACTAAGCAGATTTCAACGAAAAAAATAAGGGATGTAAAAACCACCATACGAATTTTTGACAATTTTTTCAGATTTTTTTTTAAACAAAAGAACAAGTTTTCTAACATTTTTCCTGTTTTTAAATGTACATTTTAATTAAAAATAAACTGAAATTTCTGAGTGACCACCTTAATTTTTTTGTATGAAATACTATGAGACATGATGCATATTCACTATCAATTTCAACTTTCTACATATGGTCATCATATTGAAGAAAGGGGGCAAAATCATATTCCGGCGGCAATGTGGGGCGTGTCTCGGACAAATTTCACGCCTTCTTTTTAAAATACCGTGTGAATTAATATGTGAGATTTGAAAAGAAGGCGTGAAATTTGTCCAAGACACGCCTCACATTTCATCCGGAATATGATTTTGCCTTTTTTTAATGTGATGCACCATACGTAGAAAGTTGAAATTGATAGTGAATATGCATCATGTCTCATAGTATTTCATGCAAAAAAATTAAGGTGGTCACTCAGAAGTATCAGTTTATTTTTAATTAAAATGTTCATTTAAAAACAGGAAAAATGTTAGAAAACTTGTTCTTCTGTTAAAAAAAAATACGAAAGAATTGTCAAACATTTGTATGGTGTTTTTTTACATCCCTTATTTTTTTCGTTGAAATCTGCTTAGTAGTTTCGCCACAATGCGCACTTTTCCAAAACAGGCATTTAGAGTCATTACCCCCTATAGTCTTGAGATACAAACTTAAAACTGGGGAGAAATGAATTTCTTTTTATGGGCTATCGATCCATGTAGGACTGGATGTGGTTGTCTCAAGGGCATATTTTATGCCCTTTGCTAGGAAAATCTAAAAAGCTGCATTTTGTATGAGAAAAATTTTAATCAAAGATACCATATAGAAGCATATACAACCAATATTTCGAATCAAAATATATGTAATGACACGTATGAATAACAATTTATATTTTAGTGTTAATCTATTTTAAAAGTTCTAAACGTTTGCCACGTTCACTTTTCAAAAACAAATATTTCTAACACAATAGACTTAAACATAATATATTTTATATTTTTGAAACATAAATAAATATCAATAAATTTAAAATACATACAGATGGGGGACAAAATAATACGAACACCTGTGAAATAATGGAAAATCTTTATTAGTAGGGGTTGATCTACCCTTTGACTGAAGTACAGATTTAATGTTACCTTTCATAGATGTATAAAGATCATGGACGATATTTGAAAGTATATTAAGCCATCACTCTTGCATAATGGTTTCTAATTCCGAAATGCTGGATGGAGGAAGAAATTGAGAACGAAATATGGACTCCAAATCTTCCAATATATGTTTAATAATATACAAATCCAGGGACTGAGGGGGCCAGGAAGATGTTAAACTTCATCGTCAAGCTCTTCGAACCAAGGTTGAACACATCCTGCAGTGTGGATATGGGCGTTGTCGTCTTGGAAAAAGCGGTCGCTCTCCACGGAATAAAGTTTGGACAAAAGGGTGGACATGATCCCCTAGACTGGTTAGATAGAGATTGCATTTGATCCTCCCATGCAGAGTAACAAGTGGCCCAAGACCGCGCCAACATATCGAACCTCAGACCATAATGGAGTCACCCGAATGCTTCAAATTCAGCATCAGGCATTCAGGTTTAAACGCTTCTCTGGGTGTTCTCCAGACATAAACGCGTCCGGTAGTCTGAAATAAGGCGAATAACGATTCATCTGGCAATAATTCATTTTGTCACTTTTGAGGGGACCACCGTTTGGGATCTCTGCACCATTGAAGTCGCTTAAAAGCAATAGTTGCTGTCACCAAGAGTTTTCGAATTGCACTCTGCCATTAATGCTCGCAGAATGGAGTTCTTTTTTGACAGTTTTTGTTGAAATGGGATCCTGGAAATGTCTGTTCATTTCGGATGTTATCTCGAATGACATTGCTTGTGCTTTCCAGCTATTATGGGCTTCAAGACTAGTCTATGCCTATCAGCAGTAGCGGCTGGTCAGGGGGTGCTGCATCAGTTTATTACCACCACTTAAACTGTATGGTTATTTCAGTTTTATTTATTCAACAAAATTTGTCGAATAAATAACATGAAAGATTCTGTTAATTTTTATTGGTATAAAAAATCAAAAGCAGCACTCCCTGACGAGCCGCTACTGCCTATCAGCAAGCTTGGACTATCGGCCACTGTTTCGCTTTGAAGACGTCATCTTACCCTTTTTCATGTACGCTGTCGTAACTGCTGCACCGTACTGCTTGCAACCCCTAAAAGGTTTGCTGCTTCCGTAACTGATGCTCCATTTAAACTTGCTCCAAAAATCATTCCTCTTTGGAACTCTGACAGTTCTGACATTTCAACTTATTACATACAGTTCGATTGACACATGCAACACAGGTGGCTGCTGTTGAGAGATTGATACCTTCCTCTTTACGCTCACTAGGTGGCAGACTTCTGTTGCAGGTGGCGCGGCCGTACTGCAGGTGTGAAATACGTCATACTTTTTCACAGGTGTTCGTATTGTTTTGTACCCCATCTGTATATTACGTATGTCAATATTTAATTTACCCGAAATTTTAGCCCATTAGTGCCTAGCGTCCCTTTTTAGGGACGCTTCAAAAGGTGCATTCAGCACTGTTTTTGACACCGGTAAAAAAGAAAAGCAATAATTATTTTATTTATAATGCATTTTCGTGATTAATGGACTAAACTTAAATCTTCTAAAAATAGTGGTGCCAACCAAATAAAATTTACGCAAAAGATGCTGGGCACGAATGGGTTAAAACAATTCTATCATTATATTTTTAAAGTTCACAACTATGATTTAAAAAAATACCTTTAAGTATATTAATTTTTATTAAAAAAGAAATAACTTTACTACCGTAATTTCGGGTGTATAAGCCGCGGATCAAACAATTCTTTTTCGACCCAGAATTTTTTTTTAAATGAATGTTACTAGTTAGATCGCCGTAAATATTTGTGTTCAATTACTAAATAAGATTTCTGGGTCCAAAAAAAATTGTTTGAGCCGCGGCTTATACACCCGAAATTACGGTAATGTCGTTTAGAAATGCATTTTTGCACTGCGTTACTTATGTTTATAGTTTTTGAACTCACAAATATTGATTTTCATTGTAACAAAGGTGACTTTTTCCATCCAGAAGTTAATGTGAAACTGTTAAAACTATAAAGAACTACAAACTATTTTAATGTTATCGATTTTAATACTAAACGATAAATTTTGATCTCCCTTGCTGTTTTACGAAGACCTTAATTGCTAATTACTTAAAAAAATAATTCGACATAGCGTAACCTTTTTAATAAGATGCAATTACTTAAAAAAAAAAAAAAAAAAAAAAAAAAAAAAAAAAAAAACAATTAGATTTTTTTATTCAAGTAAAAAGATATTGTATTTCTAATTAAGAAATTTCTAATTAATGCTAAAAAATTTATTTTTATTATTTTCTAATGATATTTAAATGCAAAACGTATCTAATATTGAGCATGTTCTGCATATTATATATGTATATCAATAACTGTCTTTTTTGCCTAAGGTCGACATATCTTAAATGAAAAAAGCGGGATAGAAATGGTACTTTCAGGATCAAATAACGCTGGTAATTGTTCTTTCTATTAAAAGAATGTTAAGTTTATTTAAAAATGGGAACGTAATGTGAAATAAAGTGAAAAATGATTCGTTTAATCGAAACAGGTAAATTTTTTTACAGCATTTAATTTGTTGTGATAAAATTTTATGGAATGCTTAAACCTGTTTATTTTAATTAACTTGAAACATATATAAACAATGTTCTTTCTTTTTACGATACGTAGATAACTTTTTTTTTTGGCTATTTTTCTTGTCACATTTTTTGTATTAAAAAGGATATACATAATTCGAGATTATTTATTAGTATGTATTTTAAATTAAAACATACCAGATTCAAATGCAGTCTTTATAATTTACGAGAGAAAATAGTTAGTAGTCATCAACAATGTCAGAAAAACTCGTCAATGTACGCTAAATTATTCCTACATTTTTAACCGTATCCGGAGCAGGGCACTTCTATTGCGAAAATGTTGAAATGACTGAATGACACCAGAATTTAAGTTTAAATTAATTTAAAAATAAAGAAAAGCTATTTTTATTAACTAGGGAACTGCAAGAAGTGTAAGTCACCGATTTTGACGAAAGTGATATCGTTGAAAAGATCTCATCGTGAGCAGTAAAGATTTCAATAGAACTACCCGTCGCATATGATTCGTTTTCGAGATATCCGACAATTTATGTCATGTAACTAGTGCACACTTATTGGGGAACCGCAAAAAAATTTTTTAGTCTCGGTTTTAAAGAAAGAAGTATCGATGAAAAGATATCATCCTGAGGATTAAGAAACTCAAAGGAATCACCCGTCGGAAATGAGACAATTTCGAGATATCCGACAATTTGTGTCACATTGCTAATACACACTGCTGGGAAACTGCATTAAGTGACATAAATTGTCGGATATCTCGAAAGCGGCTCATTTCAGATGGATAGTTCCATTAAGTTTTTTTATGTTTCACAATGATATCCTTGCAACGACATCATTTTCATCAAAATCGAGCAAATAATTTTTTGTAGTCCCCCGTTAAGTGTGCACTGAAACAGTATGCACTAGCTACGTAATATAAATTATCGGATATCTCGAAAACGGCTCATTTCCAACAGGTAGTTCTATTGAGTTTTTTCTCCCTCATTTTGATATCTTTTTAACGAAACCACTTTCGATAAAATCGAGGCTAAAAAATTTTTCGGTCCTCCATTAAGTATGCACTGTTTACGTGACATAAATTGTCGAATATCTCGAAAACGACTCATTTGCGACGGGTAGTCCCATTGAGTTTTTTACTGCTCTCTATAAGATCTTTCAAACGATACCTCTTTCGTCAAAATAGGTGACTTACACTTCTTGCAGTTTCCTAGTAAGTAATAAACAGAAAGTATTTATACCAAAATTCTAGAATGAATGCGGCATCAAGAAATCATGTTGGGTGTTCCAGGTACAGAGATACTGAAACACAAAGGATTAATAATAATTTCCGTATTTCTGGGTAACATATTTTATCAATGATTTCTTGTCGAAATTCTGAAAATAGAGAGAAATTCCATTCATTCCTAGCATCCAAGCATATTGGTTATATTATCATTAAATCTAAATTTATTTTTATAATGAAAATTCAAAATTTTTTTTTATTTTATGATTTTCCGTATTTTCACGCACGTTGTACGGGAAAAGTGTTTCTACCAATCATAATTTGCCCATACCATGTACGGACATCCATATCCTAATCATGATTTATTATTCTTATCAGTAAATTTACATTGTAAATTTTGCAATATTAAACCCGAGCATTTTTCTGTTTCCACTTGGCAAAAATTTCTATTTTGAAAAACCGGTTATAAAACATTAAAAATTCAGTAAAAGATATGAAAAAAATAGGTGTCATTTGAAAGTTTTTCAAAAATATCGATTAGTTAAGAGATTAATTCATACCCCCAGCATAATTTCCACTAATTTTAGATCTAAAGCTCTAAATGCGTAATCATTTAATTTGTTAATGTGCAGCGCTACATACAGTGGTGGCCAAAATTGTGGACACTTTTAGGTAGCTTTCATTCCAAAAAGTAAAAAACTACCTTTTGCAGCCGTCCGGAAGAAAACACTTCGGGAAATTTTGCTATATTTCCGTCGATTGAGACCCCTAGAGCACTCTCCGTTGAAATGTTGATTTACATATATATACTATATACCGGGTGTCCCAAAAATGACTGATGGATTTTAAAATTCAATACCTTGCAAACTGTGACAGCTATTATTATTATTTTTTTTTTTTTTTTTTTTTTTTTTTTTGCAGGAGGGTTATGTATAATGTCAGGACCTTTTTTTACCGTTATTCTTGATTTTAGTTCGGATTTCAAACAATAGATGGCCCTGACAGCGATTGGCGCTCAGTCATCGCCGAAACTGACGTCACTCAGCATTGATGCAAAGAAAGAGGATTAAGGCTATAGAGTGCGTCTCATACACTAGTACAAGCTTGCTCTCAGGCCCCGATTCTTACCTCATTCGATAGAATTTCAATGGAATGCGTTGTTGCCATGGGAATAACAGATTCTTCAATAGTGGAATATAGCGTTCAGAAGTGGGCATAAATTTCGCAAGCAGTATTCGAGTTTGCAGGAGATTTTGCATTTATTAAGTTTCATTTTCCCAGATTAAATTACTTTTTATGGCATGATTTAAAGAATAACTTATGCATCGTATTTTAAAACTAGGTAAAAAGTTTTTTTTTTTTTTTTTTTTTTTTGTTAAAAATTTCATAATTTTTGTTGTATTCTAGAAAATTTTAGATGTTTTAACTAAATTTTTGAAAATTCCAATAGGAAAGATAGGAATTTTATAACTTAGTTTGGAATTTTATTCCAAACTAAAATTTTGGAAATTTTAACTAAATATCTAAATTGATTCGATAAAATTCCCATAAATACTTATAAATATAAAATAGCCTTCAAACTCGAATTCAGCTTGTTATATTCATGCCCAATTCCAAACATTGTATTTTTCTATGGAAGAATTTTTTATTTCCATGGCAAAAACACATTCCATTGCACGGTTAAAAATTTTAAACTTTTGCTGCATCGTCACTCCACCGCTTTTGTGGAAAAAATATCTTCACTGCATTATGGTGCATTCTCATTGGTCAAAATAGAAATATTATATAAAAGCAGTAGAGTGACGATGCAGCAAAAATTCCAAAATTTTAACAGTGTGGAATTATATGGAATGAGTTCAGAATCGGGCGCTAAGAGCAAGATATTTTCACCTACACTGTTAAAAATTTGAAACTTTTGCTCATTGTCAATCCACTGCTATTATAGAATATCTCTATTTCGACGAATGAGAATGCTCCATAATGCAGTGAAGTAATCGTTTTCTATAAAAGCAGAGGTGTGACGATGCAGCAAAGATTTCAAATTTTTAATAGTGTAGCTTTAAAATACGATGCATAAAATATTTTTTAACTCATGCCAAAAAAGTAATTTAATTCGGGAAAAAAAATTCATGAATGTAAAATCTCCTGAAAACTCGAATAATGCTTGCGAAATTTATGCCCACTTCTGAACGCTGTATTTCACTATCGAAGAATCTGTTATTTCCATGGCAACAACGCATTCCATTGAAATCATATCAAATGAGTTCAGAATCGGGGCCTAAGAGCGAGATTGTACTGGCAAATGAGACGCACTCCATATCCTTAAACTCCTTTTTTTGCATCAATGGTGAGTGACGTAAGTTTCGGCGTTGACTGAGCACCAATCGCATCAGCGCCATCTATCGTTTGAAATTCGAACTAAAATCGAGAATCGCGGTAAAAAAAATCCTGACATCATACATAGCCCTCCTACAAAAAATTTTTAATAGCTGTCACCGTTTGCAAGTTATTGAATTTTAAAATCTATCAGTCATTTTTGGGACACCCGGTATATATATATATATATATATATATATATATATATATATATATATATATATATATATATATATATATATATATATATATATATATATATATATCCATGTATATATAAATATAATATCTGAATTTTTTCGTGTTGTAACTCTGGAATTTATGAACCGATTTGAATGAAATTCTTTATGTGCATAGTTCAAGTACTAATGTCTCGACCGAGTTCGTTGGCCAGTTTCAACTGTCATCTTGTTTCAAAATGGAGGCCATTTGAATTTGTGGGCACTTATGGAAATTTTCATGTTTTCTAACCTTTTCTTTAAAATGACCTATCATGTTGACTCACATAGTGTGACTGTTTAAAATGTCTTTTGATGTTTCTAACATTCTGTTTAAAATGATATATAAGAGTTTGCATTTTGTGAAACGGAACTTTTTCTATAAGTATACAAAGTTAACCTTCCTACCCTGAATGGGTCTAATCGACCCAGTCATATAATGCGTTTCATTCGATTCAAACCAGAAAATTTTTCATGAATTAAATTAAATAAATAACGCAAAGATTTAAGTAAATAAATATATTAAATGGATTTAAATAAAAATTCTGGTGTGACACATGTTAATCAAGTTTGAGTAAAATTTCAACAGGGTAGGAAGGTTAAAAAACATAAAAATTTCAAAAGAATCAAATGGCCGCCGTTTTGAAACAAGATGGCGGATGAAGCTGGCCAACAAACTCGGTCGAGACATTAGTACTCCTATTATGCACACAAAAACATTTAACCAAATTGTTTCATAAATTCCAGAGTTACAGCATGAGAAAATTCCGATATATATATCTATATATATGGATAAATGTATTGATATAGTATATATATGTAAGTCAACATTTCAACGGAGGGTAGTTTTGGGATTTAGGGGTCATGATCGACGAAAATATAGCAAAATTTACCGATATATTTTCCCCGAACGGCTGCAGTAGGTAGTTTTTTTTACTTTTTGTAATGAAAGATACCTATAAGTGTCCACAATTTTGGGCCAACGCTGTATTTGCAACTAACTTGTTTTGAATTTAGCGGATTTTTAATTTTGATATTCGAGATTTATACCAGAAAATTAAAACAGCAATATCTGTTTTAATTAAGAAACAGATATTTCTTATTTAAATAAAATTAAATTTATCAGTGAAATTCTGTGGCACAAATTCATAGCCCATGAACTAAGGAAATTATAGAGCTTATACTAACATGGGAATTAAAAAGTTAATATTTTCAAAATTAACCCCTTAATGGTCGCAATAAATTACGGCTTAAAAATTCAAATTCATTTTTGTCACCACTTTTTTGAAAAAAAAATATTCTTCTTACATAATGACATGTAAAATGATACCAGAATAAAATAAATTACAGTATATTATAAAACTGGTGGGAATCAGATAATTCTGAATAAAAGACGTGAAGCTTGCTGCCCGTGAGTGTCTCGGGCGCGACGATTAAGTGGTTAACCCTTTCTGGCGCAGTGTTTCCACTCCGGGCACACCTAATTTCAATTTCAAACTTGCAAACGGCACAATAGTTTAGTAAAATTTTACTTTTACAATGACAGCTTAAATCAGGGAGTTCTTAATCTCTAAAAAAAAAGTCTTGTAAATCCCAGTGTCAGTCAACAATTTCTCATTTTACGAACATAATTTGTCTGCGCCGGAAATGGTTAAATGTATCGTAAAATAAAGTATTTAGTGTCTCGCTTATGAGAGTATTAAATAATTTTAAATATTTCTAGCTATGACTGTAATTTTACTTGTATTGCAGATCTACTGCGTAAAAAAAGATTGACTTATTATACGAAAAACGTATGTCTGATTTTCTTTCATTATTTTTTCTGTGTAATAAACCTTTCTCAGATTGATATTTAATTTTTTCGTGACAAAATAGAAAATTATGCATTTAACCCCTAGAGAAACATGTATCCCTACTAATTTAAACATGATTCGCACCTGAAATTTTCACGAAATTTCATACTTTTAACTTTAAGAGTAAAATGAATAAAAAAAGGAAGCGCTTTCCGCTATTTTAAAATAAAATTTTTCGATTTTTCCGGGGATAATTCAATATTACTGGGACATAATTGCTTCGGTAATGCTTCTGCAACGAAATATTTCAGACGTAACATACATTCACAAAAGTACATTTTGATTTGTCTTGAATTATAATTCTTTAATTATGTACGCTGAAAGAAAAAGAATTTAAATGTGAAAATAATTTACATCTAATTAATAAGGTTTATTACAAATTTCTACAGTTTGTAAGTTATAAATAAAGACATAACTTTTACATTTTTAATGAAATGATAAAAAAAGGAAAGAAACACATACAGCTATAGTAGTTATTCCTTAACACTAGAACCGCGGGAAATTTCACCCAACTTTTTTTTAAATAATTCACATCAGAATTTTTATTTAAATATATTTAACTTATTTATTTTAAATATTTTTTGTGCAGCTTATATGTAATTATTCTAAGACGACTTATCTGGTTTGAATTGACATCTTTTCACTGAGTACGGGTCAAAATGACCCTTCTCCACGGTTCTAGTGTTAAAGCAACTCCCTCAACTCCCTCTAAATGCTCTTTAATCCTTTGCAATTGTATTCCCAGTCTAACTTAATAGTACTCTTTTTTTCTTGTAAAATGTGTTGTTTTTGGCACCAGTAATAAAAGAAAAAATATATATCTTATTTAGATGGAGCATTTTTGATATTATGTAACTGAAAGTGACTTTTTTTGAAGAAATGGCACAGACCGAAAAATATTTGCCTAAGACACGCCGGAGTCAAAAGGTTTAGTAATGCGCACCAAATTCTTTTCTTATGCCATAATGATACAGGGTTTTCGAATACCAGACCAACAAACTTGGGATAGAGACGGCTCGGAATCACATAGTAATGCTGGGTCGAATATACCAGAGTTATGGTACAAAGCAATGTTGGCAGTGGGCTGCTTTTTTTTTATTGCAAGGTTCGCACACTCCTTGGAATTTCCAAGGACTCTGGCACCAGTATTAAAAATAAGAAAATTTACATTTAATTTTGAAACCACAACATTCGCAATCCCCGCCTTCATTCGCAGATTTTACGATATTTGTCTGCTATGAAACACTTCGAAAATATTCTTAAAATTTAGTGGTAGAACTGTGCGAACCCTGTGATTGGCACCACTTTTTTAAAAAGTGAAATATTCTTTATTCTGTAACACATTAATTAATGCGACAATAAGGAGAATTTTACAGTTTCAAAAAACTGGTGCAAATGAAGAAATCTGAATTAAAAAAGAGTCCACTGACAACAATAGTACAAAGAAGCAGAGAAAAAGAACAGAAACAGCAGCACATTAATGGTACAAAAAATATTTTGTTAAAATATAATATTGTGCTACAAATGTGGTCTAAAATTACGACCAGACGTTATCAGACAAGCTTGACAGGCTGTTCCTGCAGTTGAATACCTCGTCGCTCGAATATTTGTAGATGACAGAATGATACCCGACGCGCCAGGAATCTTCCAGAACGTAAAGAATGCTATGCCCGCAGCTTTTAAGCCTGACTGACATGTTCTGGTCATAATTTTGACCACCTTCTGAATTAAATGTTTTTTTTTTTTTTTTTTTTTTTTTTTTTTTTTTTTTTTTTGTCCCATTAAAGTATTGCTGTTTCTGTTCTTTTCTCGACTTCTTTGTACCATTGTTGCCAGTGAGCTACCCTTTATTAATTCAGATTTTTTGATTGGCACCAGTTTTTTGAAATTGTAAAATTCCCTTTATTTTCCTTTCATATTTCCTTCATTAATATGTTATTTGATAATCAGAAATTTACTATTTCCAAAAGGTGGTATAAATCAAGAAATTTGAATTAAAAAATAAATGACCCAATGACACCATTACTTTTCAAAGTAACTCTCAACTACTTCATTTTGCACCCTACATTGTTATGTGTTTCGTCTTTGTTCCCCTAAACGTCCTGCAAGTTGTAGTAAATCACCCTGTATACTAAATAAAGTAGTTATTTCTAGAAAAAAATGAATAAATTTATTCATAAGTTATATACCGTAAAAATTTCACTAAAGTTTTATTTGAAAAACTAATATAATTGTCAGTTATATTTTTGGATCTTTCAAGTCCTCAGTATCTCGGTACAGTTCTATGCTAATTATTTTGTCCAAAATCATATTTTTTCAAAACTGTTTACTTATACGATTATTTAGAAATAAATAACATTTTGAAGTATTTTAATTATGATGTACAAATCTTTTCCGAAACATATAAATATATTTAAAATATTTTCCTACTTTGTCAATTTCTAAATGCCCTTGAGGTTTTATATCTATTTTTAATGTCATTTATGTAAATTTGCATTAAAACATTTTATGAAAATTTAATTAAAACTAACATATTTTATTTCCATTTTAAATTTTTATAAGATTTGAAATGTGTTCATCTAATGAATGCATATATCTTAGTTTAACAATATGGAATATGATTTTAAATTAATTAATTAGAAGCTATGCACAGAAATGTTTTTCATTAAGTAATTCTACGTATCGGTAACAAATGTTTGGAAAATTCATTTTCAACATTTCTTAAACACTTTATTTTTAATCGCTTGGGGACTTTTTTTTTATAGTTTTACAAACGAAATTAAATTTCTTATACATTTTATGTACAAATGTACAGTTATTATGTAAAACTTTCTTAGAATAATGAATAGTAGACTTATTAGTTATTTATACACTTTTTGTTCATGTATATCTTTTCTTAAAATACAAAATTTACATATTCTTTGTAAATCCTATGTCCTTTTCTCTTATTTCAAAACGGATTCTTTAAATCATTTGTAATTTAAATAAAATAAATTATTCCGATATTTAAATGAATTTTTTCTTCTTAAAAAAAACCTAGTTTATTAAAAAATGTAAAAATTATGTCGTCTTTAAAATTTTCAAAAGGATAAAAATTTGCGATAACCATAAATATTATTTATAGCACTTAAGTTCTTTTTATTACAGTCTACATAATTGAAGAATTATGGTTGAAGACAAATTAAAAAGTACTTTTGTGTATTATGTTACACTCTGAAGTATTTCTTAAATAACCTACCGCCGGCCGCAGGCCTGGTATTCAGGCGGCGCACTGCCTTAATATGAATACTACAGGGTTCGTACGGATCCTGCAATTTCAAGTCCAGGAAATTCTTCGCTACCAGTATTTTTGAATGGAAATTTCCCTTTAAATAAGCCAAACTTTTGCACGTTTCAACTGGGTTAGTTTATTTTAACCAAAAAAAAAATTTGGTATTTCTCATGGAAGAGTTATGGTAGACGTACGAACCTATAACCTCTCCTGAACCTTTCCTGAACTAGGCCAGAGTCCCGAAACAGAAATTGCGGCTGTTTAATAAGCGAATTCTTTTCAGCGTTTCTACGGTTCCTCGAATTTCAGTACCAATAACTTTTATAGGAAATTCAGCTTTATATTTCTGAGATTGAATGAGTGAAAGAAAACTTGTTAAATTCTAAAATGACTCAATTCAGAGGCTCATAGAAACTATCGTAATATCGTATCGTATAATCCGGGGTTCAAACAATCATTTTTAGACCTAGAAAAATTAAAAAATAAAACCATACTTTTTAGATCGCGGTAAATATTTGGCTTAAACTACTAAATAAAATTTCTGGGTCGAAAAATAATTGATGGATCCGCGGATTATACGCCGGAAATTACGGTAGCGTCAGCAGTTTGGCGTCCAATTTTATTCAGAAATTTCCAGTTCATACCAGAAATAAAGAATGGTATTTTATGCCTAATTCAGTGAGTGAAATTTAGTGATCAAATATAGTGAAAATTCTTATTTTAAAATTTCCGTTATGTACTTGAATTTTACAATTAAAATTGGAGCTAAATCTGGCAACCCTGATTCAAATGCTTAAGTCTTTCGGGCTCAAAGTTCTTCTGTTGCTAAAAAAATGATTTATAAGAAAATTATTAGATTTATTAGAAAATTAAAATATTTATTAGAAAAGAAAAATTATTTCATCAAAACTAATCAGTTCAAAATTAAACAAATATTTTTTAAAGCGCAGAGCTTCATCCAGGAGTGTCGGATTTGGATTTTATTTTACTGAGTTTTATGTATCAATTTTCCCTAAAATTTGTCTTCGAAATAAGTAGTCACAGAAATCTGCGATAAAATACAGTTAGCATTTCTTGTAGTACATATCTTAAATAATAAATTGTCTGTTATAATTCACACGTTGCACCATCTCAGAAATAAACGAGCGCAATAGGCTCAAACACAAGTTACATAAAATCCGTATTTTTTTTACTGTGATTTGCGCTTGCAAATGACAAAACTACTTGCTGTTATTGCTCTTCGTTGCAAATTCTTAGAATAACATTTAACTCTTTGAGCTCTGATGGGTAAATTTCTTCAAAATTCCAAATGTCACATTAGCACCAGTATTTTGCAAAGAAAAAACCGGTTAACGATATGCACGAAAAAATGCATTAAAGCTTTTTCAAATAAATTTGGTCGAATTTTCTGGTGCCGTTGTGGCATTTTGGAATTAAAATTATGTGGTAGAAAAATCTACCATCAGAGCTCAAAGGGTTAAGTCATTACAATAACTGTCGTTACATTTTTTTTATCGAAGAGCATTGACGTTTCCCCCAGCAAAAATATTTTTCTTTATTGTCTTTTATACAAAACGCTGGTTTTTGTTATCGAAGCAGTACCGAAAGAGTTGAGAATGATGCCCATGTGTTTACAAAATTTTAAAATATAGCAGTTCTGTATGTGTTTATTTAGCCCTTTCCAGAACAGGGCTCTTCATTGTGAAAATTTTGAAATGACTGACTGATACCGAAATTTACGTACAGATTTGTTTGCAAATAAGAAAAAATATCCCCTCCCCCCCCTTACGTAAGAAACAGAAAACTTTTGTTCCATAATTTCTGGTGTCAATTTCGCATTTTGTATACACGTTGTGTGTTACAAAAACACAAAGAGTTAACCCCTTGAAGGGCACCGGTATATTATATATACCACTTAATTTTAATTCCCTTATGCCACATTGGCACCGGAATTTTAGTATTAAAATTTGCTTTTTACAATGTACGCGAAAAACAGCTTTTACTTTCTATCACATAAATTTGTTTGTGAATCCCGGTGTCAATCGATCATTTGAACTTTTTAGGAACATAAGTGCTTTGCCCCTCAAGGGGTTAAACGATTCCTCAGTTGTCGAATTTCAGTAGCTCCGCCCCAAATAACATCCTGAAATGCGTTTCATTAATTTTAAACATATTTTTATAAATACTTATATGCTATATTTCATATACGTGCTTATATGAGGAGTTTTATGAGGAAATTGTAATTTTCTCATAAATATAAGAAATGGTTTTTATTTATTTTTTAATATTTGCCTCACTATTTCAAACAGACTTTTTTTATAAAACATAGAAATTTTTGCAAAAATTCCAAATTTTGAATCTTTAAAAACTACATAACCTCAGTTAATGACATGAAATTTTTGAAAAAATTAATTTTTTAAGCAATCGAAAAAACATTGATATCTTATAAAATATAACAAATTATAAGGTAATAATAGAAAAAATATTTTTTAAGACGTGTAGCCACATTGCCAACGTTTAGCCAACATTTGATCTCTAACCACTGTTTGTACACTATATGGCCAAAGATGACCGAACCCTTACGATTTCTGACATTTTAATAAATATCTAGAAAAATACTTGAGGAATTATCCTGAAACCTAAAGTGTGTAAACGTAATAGTACAGGTCATATATTTCCTTGAAGATTTTCTCATGAAACTCAATACGGGACCGTCATCAAATTAACAAAGAACGAAAATCTTTTGGATATCCCTGTCAAAACAAATGTCGCAAAAGCGTTCAAACTGTATATTATGATTAAGTAGCTCATTGTAATAAACTGTTTTCATTTTTATGCAGATAGCATGGATACTCGTAGAGCTATTGCGATTTTTATAAAAACAGTTACAGTTTTTTTCAAGTTTTTTTATAATTTGCAGAGCTTTTAATATAAAATAATGTTCTTTTCCGAAAATACCACAGAAAACATTGTATACAATAACCTCTAAACAAAATTACAAAATAATAAAAATTGTATGAAAAAGGAGCAGTTTTACTAAACATTTTTTCTTTGCGCATGCGTCAACGTTATCAAAATTTCATTTGCATATTGTGTTAGCACAATCAATAAAGCAACTTTTGTGAAAGTCTCAAAGGTATAGCTTGAAAATTCTGAAAGTGTTCGTTGGTTGAATAAACTCAAAATCCGTTATTCCAGAAATGAAGAAAAAAGATGAAGGGTTGTACTCATTTCTCTATTGATTAGTCCCAATATATAATACACAATATGGCACGTATTTGGATACAACCCCTCGTTTTTTTGCTTCATTTTGGGAACAACGGATTTTGTGCTTTTTCTATCGACGAACACTTTCAGAAATTTCAAGCTATGTTTTTGATACTTTATTAAAAGTTGCTCTATACATGTAGCTAACACAATACGCAAATGAAATTTTGATAACACTGACGCATGAGCAATGAAAAAATATTCAGTAAAACTGCTCACTTTCCATACAATTTTTATTATTATGTAATTTTGATTAAAGGGTATTGTGTACAATGTTTTTTATGATATTTTCGGAAAAGAACATTATTTTATATTATGAACGCTGCAAATTATAAGCAAAAAACTTTAAAAAAATTGGAGAAATTAAGAATTTCTTAATTTCCACTTTCATTGTAAAAGCAAAATTTTATTAAAATATTATTGGTATCATTTGCAAGTTTGGAATTAAAATTACACTGATGTCCAAAAGTTAAGCATAATTGGTAATTAAGTAATTATTTTTAAGTAATGAAAGAAATATAAATCGAAATGTGGTGAAACTCCAGGTGTGTAAACAAAATAGTACGCGTCATATATTTTCACGAAGAGTTTTCCCCGAAATCAAAGAGGGGACCGTCAACAAATTGAAAAAGAACGAAGATCTTTTGGATAACCCTGTCAAAACTAATGTAGCAAAAGTGTTCAAACTGCATATTATGATTAATTGGCTTATTGTAATGTACTGTGTTTTTTTTTATAAGGATAGCATGTGCACTCGTAGAGAAATTAAGGTTTTTATAAAAACAGTCCTAAATTTTTTGCTTATAATTTGCAGAGTTCTTAATATAAAATTATGTTCTTTTCTGAAAATATGACAAACATCATTGTACACAAAACCCTGTCATCAGAATTTAAAAATAATAAAAATTGTATGAAAAATGAGTATGTTTAGTAAATAATTTTTCATTGCGCATGCGTCAACGATATCAAAATGTCATTTGCATATTGTGTTAGCTAAATGTATAGAGCAACTTCTGTAAAAGTTTCAAAAACATAGTTGGAAAATTCTGAAAATGGGAGTCTATAGAATCAACTCAAAATCCGTTATTCCTAAAGGAAGCAAAAAAATCAGGAGTTTTACCTAAATATAGTTGTACGTGCAATATTGTGTAGGCACTAAACAATGGAATATGGATACAGCCCCTCATCTTTTTGCTTCATTTAGGGAATAAAGGATTTTAATCTCATTCTATCAACGATAATTTTCAGAATTTTTAAGCTATGTTTTTGTGACTCACAAACGTTGCTCTATACATTTAACTAACATAATATGCAAATGAAATTTTAATAGCGTTCACGCATGCGCAGTAAAAAATTATTTAGTAAACCTGCTCATTTGTCATACATTTTTTATTATTTTTTAATTCTGATGACAGGGTATTGTGTAGAATGATGTTTGTCATTTTTTCAAAAAAGAACATTATTTTATATTAAGAACTCTGCAAATTATAAGCAAAAAACTTAGGACTGTTTTTATAAAAACCTTAATTTCTCTACGAGTATACATGCTATCCTTGTAAAAATTAACACAGTACATTACAATAAGCCAATTAATCATAATGTGCAGTTTGAACGCTTTTGCTACATTAGTTTTGACAGGGTTATCCAAAAGATCTTCGTTCTTTTTCAATTTGTTCATGGTCCCCTGTTCGATTTCGGGGAAAACTCTTCGCGAAAATATGTGACGCGTACTATTTTGTTTACACACCTGGAGTTTCAGCACATTCCGATTCATATTTCTTTCATTACTTAAAAATAATTACTTAATTACCAATTAAGCTTAACTTTTGGACACCAGTGTAGTTATCCCTGACTGGGTACACTGTGCCAGAAAGGGTTAATGGATGCTTCAAATGCTCTAGATACCAGTATTTTAAACTAACTTTATTCGCAGTATCTGATGACCGAATAATCTTTGATAAAATATGTCGAAATAAACTGTAAGATATTAGTGGTGTTCAAAGCATTTGGCGTCCCGATTTACGAAGGACCCCTGAAAACACTAGTGATGAGTGCAAAGGTTTTATATTTCTAACTTATTGAAATTCTACTCATTTTTGAAAAAAAACTCACATTAGAATTTATAGTTAAAATTATTTAGTATAGGTTTTTTAATTTGGTCCTTCATAGCTTTGATTTGATATACTCCATGAAACAATTTTTGATTCGAATAATTCAAATCGAATCATATTATAGAAACGAATTGATTAGACTCATTTACGGTATGAAGTAGTGTTAGAGAATTAACTTAGTAGCCTTGGCCTCCATTTTTATCCCGAAATGTCGAACTTCAGATCGATTTTTTTTGAAGACCTTTTCCTTTGACTCTTTGGGGAGCGGTTGTATTCCTATTCAACCATTTAATTTTTGTTAACGCAGGACCCATTAGCACCAAAATTTTGGTTAAAAAAAAACATTCGCTTTATTAGTAGCGTGAAAAATAGTTCGTTCTTATTTTTTTTTTAAAAAAAGGTTGTTTTCAAATTCCGATGTCAATTATTAATTTCATTACTTAATTATAGAAAGTGCTCTGCGCCACAAAGGGCTAAGAGGCCCTGAATAAAAGGATTTTAAGTAATTCTGAAGACAGTTTTTGCGTTTTCTGGAGTAAGTCATTTTTTTAATCCGGGAGAACTCGCTATGAGAATTTCTCTCACGGTGCCCAATTCTTTTCTCTTATTCTACAGTCACTTACTATAAAAATTTTTTGTTTGGCTTTGTAATTTTATTCAAAAAAGAAGTAAAGTAATCGAAATCACATTTTGAAATTTTATTAAAATGAAAAATAGCCTTACAAATAGTCTTAAAAAGGGTGCGATTGTGAAAGAAAATCTCATGCACGAGTTCTCGTGGGTTAAAATAAAAGTGGAGGCCATATTGGAAACCCTAGTAAGAAATTTAAGATTTTTACACTTTCACTATATATAAAAAAAACAGGATCACATCTTATATGAGCAAACAAATTTTCATTTCAATTTGATTTTTGGTAAAAAATGTGTGATAGAACTAGGCAAAATTTCATTTTTTTATCGAAATATTTTCTCGCTGCATGATAATATTTTTGCATTAAAACTCTATGCCAAAATATAGTAATTTATCAATTTTACTAGATCAAATTGTGACTTCCAGGGAGATTCCCCGCCCATCTCCAACTAAATTCAAACCAATATCCTGGAGTCTCTTGAAAGAATTATAGATAGATTGGAGAAATAAGGCGTTTCAAATATAGGGGAAGATGGGGATACTTGAGCCATTTTTTAAATTTTAATTTTTAAAAATTTTTTAGAATTTCTTAGAACAAAATAAAATATTGAAAATGAAAATTTGATATTTTTTCTTCAATTGAAAACCACTTTCAATTAATTTTGAACTATTTTTCTATGTCTAATAAATTTTTACTTTTTCTTTTACATTGTGGCTCAAGTATCCCCATGGAGGGGATACTTGAGCCAGATGTCACATTCGCACCAGTATTTTGCAAAGAAAAAAAACCGATTTACAATATACGCGAAAAAATGCATTAAACCTTTTTCAAATAAATTTGGTCGAATTTTCTGGTGTCGTTGTGACATTTCAGAATTAAAATTTTGTGGTAGAAAATTCTACCAGCAGAGCTCAAAGGGTTAATCACCATACCTTAAAAATGGTACCAAGGTATATGATTTCTTTTTTACATGTTCAGAACTATAAATATGTTACCATGTTGCCAGTTTTAGAAAGAAAAATTGAACAACTGTAGAGATAAAGGGGGTGGCTCAAGTATCCCCTATGCTCAAGTATCCCCACTCTCCCCTACTTCTTTATAGTATTTACAGATCAGCGATGTAAACGGAGGAGTGTTAAAAAAACCGTTATATGTTTTTTTCTCCAAATAGGAAATATGGATCATAATAACCTGTTTTTCATCTCTCTTATTACACTGTTAAAATATAAAAATATCAGTGAAATAAATAGCTCAAAAATTGGAATGACAATTGCGACGAAATTTTCAGTTGTTAACAGGATTCGTACGCTTCAAAGACTTTTAAGGACCTGTTACAATAATTTTTCTAGAATAATATTTGTCGTGTTTAATGAAAGAAAATCTACCTTTAGATTTAGTGACTAGCACTTTACGAAATTTCTTCTACTAAAATACCTAAAATACCTAAAATTCCCTAAATCATTGATACTTGCGCATAGGTGCCAACCTGACATCGATTATCCGTAATACACGCGTTAATTTGACCCTGGTTTAATGAGTTTCGAACCAGAATTTTTTCAAAGAAATGAAATTAAGTATGTTGCAGTAACAAACCTGAAATTAAATAAATAAAGATTCATGAAATTTATTTTCTGGTTTGAAATGACGTTAACTTGGATCAAACTAATCCAGGTATTACGGAATATTAGTTGAAAGTTGGCAGCTATGCTTAGGTAACTTCGTACGTGTCCTTTCAAAATATTACTTACTTAGGTTTGAACATTTTATGTTAACTTTATGATATTAAAACCCTCTCATTCACAAGCCAGCATTAATACTTCACTGAGCTCCCGATTCATTGCAATATAAACAATATTTGAAGTAGTATAATTTATTAATCTAATGGATTTTTACTACACTGAACAATGGTTCTTACAAGAATTACATTATTATTCGAAATCAAGTTTTCATTCATAATGTTGAAAAAAATCATCTTTCATCAGCATTTAAAACTAAAATGTTGTGAAAAAAATTACAATTCAGTGACGTAACTGCGGTGGGAGCCAAAGTGCTCTGCATATCGTTATTTTTTAAAAGTTCTGTTCGCCTTATCTCATTTTAAAATTTTCTGATATGAATAAAGCAGAAGAAAACCTTAAAATATTACTGTTTTTTCAGCACCCACCCTGGCAATGCCACTGCAATTTTGTCATTTTGCAAGACTGTCGAGGTTGATTTAAGCATTCGCATAATTAGGGAAATTATTATTAGTAACTGCTGTGTTTTTAAGGTTTTCGTTAACTTCATGAGTATTACGAATAACATATAATACAAAGACTTTTGTAGTTAGATTGTTTCGCATTAGACGGTTTGTCATATTAACAAAGTTAGCCGATATAGTATGTGTGTTTTTTATTAAAATTTTGCATAAAAATTCTGCCTAAATATAATATTTAACCCTTTTGAGGGCAGGATACTTTCATTGCAAAAATGCTGAAATGACTGAGTTACACCGGATTTTACGCATACGTAATGAACGGAAAATATTTATACCAAAATTCTGGTGTCATTGGGACATTTCGGAATCATGCTGGGTCTTCCATGTGCTGGAAAACTGACATACAAAATGTTAGCAGAAGTACCTTATAGATGAATAATTGTTCTGTAAATTTTCTGCATGCCAAGAGGTTTTTTAATGAGATTATATTATTTTTTAGAAGTTTTTTTAAAAAAAAAACGAAACATGTACCGTAATTTCGGGTGTATAAGCCGCGAATCAAACAATTCTTTTTGGACCCAGAAATCTTATTTAGTGATAGAAGACAACTATTTACGGCGATCTAACTAGTTATATTAGTTTCTTACAAAATTCTGGGTCGAAAAAGAATTGTTTGATCTGCGGCTTATGCACCCGAAATTACGGTAATTTTATTCATGAGAACAAAACATTTCTTACATCAATTTACCCCTTAAATGCATGAACTTTTCTTTTGAAATTGTGATTTTTAGTCTTATATTAAGGATTAGATACCAGAAATTTTAAGATACATTTTTTATTTTAATTAGTAGCATATTTCATTGACCTTTTTCAGGATTAATACTTCTGTTTGGCACGGGTGAGAGTTCCGCGTTTTGCACACCAGTATTATTTTATAAAAAATATCTTTCTTTTTTTTTTAATCATGCAAAAATGTTCTAATTAAATTAAATAACATTTTCTCTAATAAAATACTGGTGTGCAAAAACGCGGAAATCTCTCCCTTATTTAAACAAGGTAGAACCCGTCGAATTTCGACGAAAGAAAATGTTTAAAAAGGAACTGTTTCATTTCATTTATATAAACCTAACCTACAAAATATTATAGTAAAAAATGCATTTTATATTGGTAAGTCTCACTCTTAAACAAACGATATTCAATGTCAAATTAACAAAATACTATTTCTATAAAATTCAGCTGTAGAGATTGTTACAATTAAACTTTGATCGTACATGTAAGCAGTAAAAAATAATAAAGATCTGATAAAATTATCAATTAAAGTTCTTATGCTAGTATTCCAAAATGAAAAAAAAAAATATATATATATATATATTCAACTTTGACTCAGTCATAGAGTTTTTTTCCCGTGAAATCTAAACCCGGAATCATTTTCATCATATCAAAATTTACAAATGCAAATTTCGTATCTGTATTCACCTCTTCAGAAAAAATTGCCATTTCAATTTGATCATTTTGATTCAAAACTTGAAGTCTCAGTGCTATCAGCTGAAACAGATGTTAAATTGTTGATATTCTTTTACGTGTAAATCAAATTTTGTAAATGAAATCAAAATTCACCGGCTTTTATAACAGAAGATATTTAAATTTCAATTTTTTCTCTTTTAATGAGAAAATGGCAACATAAAGATACAGTAATCAATTTCTTCCCCTTTTTCGTTTGCTTTTAATCTTGGAGGAATGAGATAGGTGGAGGGGAAGTATTATCTCTGGGGGTGATGCTAAAAATGTAATCCTTCATTAAGTCAGATTAAGTACAAACAAAACCACATGCTTTGACACGCCTATCAATTGAAACAGGTTTAAACTCGCATTTTTTTGCTATTGTTTTTTAAAAAGAACTAATCTATCGCTTCACCGGTAAGAATTTCTTAATTAAAGTAATTTCGGGTGTATAAGCCGCAGATCAAACAATTCTTTTTTGACCCAGAATTTTTTAAGAAGCAAATATAACTAGTTAGATCGCCGTAAATATTTGTCTTCAATCACTAAATAAGATTTCTGGGTCCAAAAAGAATTGTTTGATCCGCGACTTATACACCCGAAATTACGGTATTTTATCATATGTGTTTTAAATATCAGTATAGAAAATCATTTTAACGTTTTGCTTGAAAATATAACATTCTTTTGTTAATATCTTAAAATCGTCTGCAGTCAGAAATCTATATTTTAGATTAATATTTATTACTTAAGTTTTCACACATGATTTTAAAAGAATGTTTTTATCACTATACAGTGTCTCACATAAGTGATGGGACACTTGTGGAAACTAAGGAAACTAATAAATAAATTGAAAAAAACATGTACACATTTTTTTGTGGGTGTGTTTCATACTTAAATTTAATAAAGATTATTACATAACATACATTTTGTCAAAATATTAAAATATTAATTTAATAAAAATACAAATGTTTAGAACGGAGCAAAAAATAGCTCACATAAGTGATGGGACACCATTATATATGCAACAAAAATCGTCTGAAATAAGCAATAAAAATATTTTTGGGGGTTTTATTTTTACTTAAAAGCAATTGGCAATAATTTATAAAATCGTCTGCAGTATTTCTCTCCAGTTTGTTTTGGAATTTTTGTGTTTTTTAGCTCTGTGTAGCCATGAATGCTAAACGAAAACAAACTTCGCCTGAAATTCGAAAATTAGTTATTAATTTGCATATTGAACGTGGAAAAGCTATTAGAAAAACTGCTGAAACAGTTAACTTGAGTCGTTCAACAGTTTTCAATATCATTAAACGATATAAAAAGAATCCTATGATTGAGGATGATTGAAGACCTGGCCGACCATCAAAGCTATCCAATGGAATAAAGCGAATTATCGTTCGAAATATTAAAAAAAAATCCAAGAAATAGTGCTTCAAAAGTTGCTGCTGATTTACAAGCATTATATGGAATAATTGTTAATCCTGAGACTATTAGAAGGATAATTCGATCTGCGGGATATCACGGTAGAGTAGTCAGGAAAAAATTCTTCGTAAGTGAAAAGAATAGAAAACTCAGACTAGCTTTCGCAAAATCCAACATAAAAAAGAATTCTGATTACTGGAATAAAGTTATATTTGCTCATGAGAGTAAATTCAGGGGGAGAAAATGAAAGGGGGTCCAAATGAAATTTGTAAAAGACAAGATTTATTCACAGGACTAGCCTTCGACAACTTCGATCGTTATGTTGATACTGCTACTGGTAAAGATACCCTACATGATACGGTAGGCATAATCTATCAAACAGTTATAGAAAATGAGGAATCAACAGAGGGAACTTCTGAGCAATCTGCTGGATCTGCTGGATTCGATCTGCTGGATATCACGGTAGAGTAGCCAGGAAAAAAATTTTCGTAAGTGAAAAGAATAGAAAACTCAGACTAGCTTTCGCAAAATCCAACATAAATAAGAATTCTGATTACTGGAATAAAGTTATATTTGCTGATGAGAGTAAATTTAATATATTTGGTTCTGACGGTAGAATCTTGGTGTGGAGAAAACCCAGGGGAAAATTTCGCAAACAGAACTTGGTACCAACAGTAAAACATGGTGGAGGAGGAGTTATGTTATGGGGGTGTATGTCGTCCGCTGGAGTTGGTAATCTTGTTTTTATTGACAGTATAATGGATCAGTACAAGTATATTGATATTTTAAAGCAAAATTTGAAATCTTCAGCACGAAAATTGAACCTTCATAACGATTTTAAATTTTACCAGGACAATGACCCCAAGCACACTGCTCTGAACTTTAGACTCTGGCTGCTATATAACTGTCCTGAAATAATAAAAACACCACCACAATCTCCGGACTTAAATCCCATAAAGAATATTTGGCAAGAATTGGAATCAAGAATTCGCAAACACACCATTTCTTCAAAACAACAACTAAAATCGGTGCTTCAAGAAGAATGGGGTAAAATCACTCCAGAAATCACAAAAAAATTAGTCGAATCCATCCCAAAAAGATCAAATCATGTTTTACAAGTAAAAGGAAATCCGACAAAATATTAAAACCTTTTAAAAAGTAAAATTTTTGGATAAATATTTGATGGAAAAGTAAGTGTCCCATCACTTATGTGAGCCATATTTTGCTCCGTTCTGAACAATTGTCTTTTTACTAAATTAATATTTTAATATTTTGACAAAATGTATGTTATGTAATAATTGTTACTAACTTTAAATATGAAACACACCCAAAAAGTTTTTGCACATGTTTGTTTATTTATTTTATTGCAGTTTCTTTTTATAAAGCACAAGTGTCCCATCACTTTTGTGAGACACTGTATTTTAAATATTTATTTACATGCAATTATTAAGTCATAAGCATTTTTCATCTACGAATTGAATTAAAGAAGGAGTCTTTTAGTTATACAATTTTTAGTTCGTAACAAATGTTTTCAATAAGTTGTAATAATGTATTAAATATGTTTCTAATTTAATTTTAATTTGATATTTAGTAATTGCTAATTTTCGAATTTCTTTTATTTTAAAAGCGAACATTTATTTTAATAAATAATAATAGAACAAAGACCATTTTAAAAATTTGCTATTTCTTCTTAATATATGCTTCAATTGTAATTCATTTCTTTCGATTCGTATTATAATTCAAAATTCCTTCCACGTTATTTTGTTTGGAACATTAAAATTTGAGCGATAAATGGATTCATATTGCAAACTTTTTTGAGCCTTACTTCACCTCCACCTATCTCATTCCTCCATGGCTTTTAATAAAAATGAAGTACTGCTGTTGCCACGATTAGAAAACCGATATTAAAAACTACAAAAAAATTAATATTTCAAAAACAAATTAAGATACAGCTTTCAAACAAATTTCATTTAAAAGTACATTTTTCCCTACACGACGGTGTAAAAATTAAAAATGTGCGTTATTTATAAGTTTAAAAATTTGTAGTAGCAAAAATTGCAACACCGAAATTTCATGTCAAAATTTCAAAGTGTTGCCATTTGCAAAATGACGTATGCGTCACGCACAGATACGTTTGGCCTTTATAATATAGATATAATGGTGACGAAGGACTTGATATATTTATTAAAAGTTAAGTAAAAAGTAAGGTTCGCACACTCATTGGAATTTCCAAGGACTCTGGCACCACTATTAAAAGTAAGAAAATTTACATTTAATTTTTAAACCACAACATTCGCAATCTCCACCTTCATTCACAGATTTTACGATATTTTTCTACAGTGAAACACTTAGAAAATATTATCAAAATTTAGTGGTAGAACCATGCGAACCCTGAAAAAGTCATGCAAATTTACATTATTACAACATTTAAGGGTTATAATAATGCATGGAAATTTTTCCAGAGAGAAAATTCGCCTTGAATATAACATATCAAATGAAAATCAAATTTTGAATTGCTTAAAAGGCGCAAATGCCAACCTAGTGAAAAAGATTCCATAACGGGAATCGAACCCGGGCCATCAGTATAGCGCACTGACGTTCTACCGACTAAACCACATGGAACGACACCCAGCAAGGAACTTATCACTATTACTTGTTGGCAAGGTTACAAACGCCATGGAATCTTTTTCACTAGGTTGGCATTTGCGCCTTTTAACCCTTTCAAGGGCGGTGGCTAGAGGGTCTAGCCACCTATTTTTAATTCCAAAATTGACAAATGGCACCAGTAATATTTGAATAAAATTTTGCTTTTGTAATGAAAGTGCAAAATATTGGATTTTTATTTTCTAACAAATTCGTTTGAATATACTGGTGTCAGTCTGTTAATTCATCTTTTTACGAACAGAATTCTTTTGCCCCTGAAAGGGTTAAGCAATTCAAAATTTGATTTTCATTTGTATAGATGCCAACATCTCTTAATTTATTCCGGAGTCTGATCCAAGATGAATATGCTTTCAACCGGAAATTTTATTTGATAAAAAATTTTAAAACGAAACCGATGATTTGCATAGTAAAATGAAGACATATTCTCTTGTGTATTTTTTCCGGTTCCAGCATGCAAATATTTGATCAGACTCCGGAATAATTAAAAGGGGTTGGCATCTATGTCATTTGATATGTTATATTCAAGGCGAATTTTCTCTCTGGAAAAATTTCCATGCATTAATATATATTTAATCGATGCTGGATAAAATTTAAGTTTCGTGATTGCCCCAGATCGGTGGCTCGCGGATTGTATTCCATCTTGTGCTGCGTTTGTAGCCTTGCCAACAAGTAATAGTGATAAGTTCCTTGCAGGGTGTCGTTCCATGTGGTTTAGTCGGTAGAACGTCAGTGCGCTATACTGATGGCCCGGGTTCGATTCCCGGCATGGAATCTTTTTCACTAAGTTGTCATTTGCGCCTTTTAAGCAATTCAAAATTTGATTTTCATTTGATTTAAGGGTTAATTGTTAAGACCTCCCAAATTCAGATTACTTTCAATTTTCAAGAAAAGTTAGTGTTAAATAAATAACACCTATAAATATTTTAAAAGAAAAAGCTGAACCATTTTTCAAGAACATTAAATAAATTTGGTTTAGGATAGACTATGTATTTCTCTTTTAAATCCTATGTATTAAATTTGAAACTTTTTCTTAAATTCTAATGAAAGTATATGTTTTTTCTCCTTTTATTTGCATTTCCATTCAAAATTTATGTGTTTACATACATTTCCAAAGGTAAACAATATGTAAATCAAGATAAAGTGTGTACAAACCATAAAATTTTGAAGCCTGCAACCACTTTTTGAGATTAAAAATTTTCTGTTTATAATTTAAATGGAATAATATTGACATCATCACGTTTAATTAATGAATCTCTCATATTTTTGTATTTTAAACAAAGTAAAATATTTAAATAAAAAATTCTTATAAAATTGTATACATCTTGGACTGCGTAAAAATATTAAATATATAAATTTTCAATCACTTCAGAAAAATCCCCAATGTTCTTTTAAAGAGTAAGAGCCCTTCAACATGACTGAGAGGGGAAATCTTCGCTAGATAAACGCTTAAGTTAGTTGCCAGTTTCAAGATCTTCTTGAAGTTATCTCAGCCTCTATCTTTTTCACAGTTTTTTTTATCATTTAAACCATAAATGAATAATGATCTCATATCACGAATTTACACTTCTTCTTTTAACTTGTTACACTTTGAAAAGTTTTGACTAGATCAGATGTCCCTATTCCCACATCGTTCTATTTTCCCCTTAAAATCTTTCTGTTTAATCTAAAAAATAGTTGCTCTTCAAATCTGAAAGAAAACAATTTTTAACAGTTTTATTAGAAGGTACTTCATGTGAACAAAAAATTGATCGCAATATAAAGTATAACATAGAAGGAGTTATAATTTAAAGAAACGATTTTAATTTGATGTGAAAAACAATATTTTTATTCTCATATTTTTTCATTAATGGAATGTGTAGGATAAATGTATTTCTACTTACTTATATAAAACAAACAAACAAGTTTCTTTCCGACTGCTTAAAACTCGAGATCTACTGAACGGTTTTCATGAAACTTGCATTATTAGAAATATATTATTCAAGGGAAGGTTTTAGTATTGTTAAATTTCAATATTCTTTGTGCCCGTTTCTCAGTTTGGAATTAAAATTAGGGGTTCACGCCGTGTGACAACCGCCCTTGAAAAAGTTAACAGCCAAATTTTTCAAAACGCACTGTTGCATGTACTGGAACACTAAAACACAAAGCGCTAACCCTTTGCACTCGAAAGGTGATTTTAAATCATCACTAGTGTTGTCAGGTATCTCAGATAAATCGGGGCACCAAATGTTCCGGACACCAGTATTTTGAAGTAATTTACTTTAGCTTAAACGGCAGAGTTGTCAGTGATTATAGGTGAAGAAATAAACGATTAGAAATTAGTGGTGTTCACATCCTTTGGAGCCCCGATTCTTTCGAGACATCTGCCAACTTTAGTAGTGAAATACAGTAACATCTCTAGAGCAATGAGCGAAGTATTATAACGACCGAGCACCGCCATGCACAAAAGAATTTATTTTTATTTTCAAAATGTGTTAATTCATGTGGAACACCTGTTATTCACAGAGAATTCAACTTAACTGATCTTAAAATAGTAGTATGTAAGTATTAGAAGTATCTTAAAATATTAGTATTATTTAATGCAAAAAAAGGTGAGAAAAAGTGGTGATAAAAGAATAATGAATGGAAAGATCATATCTGGATAATAAAAACATTTCGGTGTGAAAATGACGCATCCTTTTTTGAGGATTAATAAAGTTCTCCATTATGCGAAAAAAATATTCGATCATGAATTAGATCTTACTTTATGTAGGGTGTGTGTATTATATATAGTTATTTTTTATGTTTTTTTCAATGTTTTACGTACATTTCAAATTAATTATATCCATCAACGAATTTTTATTTCAAATACTTTTTTATAATTTTGACTAACTGTATGAACACCAAACACTTATATTTAATTTAAGTATAAAATAAAAGCTTCAATATTATGTAAATGATTAATCTTTGCACATTATATGTATGTTCTTCAATATTTAATAAACTAAAGCACACTAGTCTGTAAAAATCTCAATTTTTTTATTGTTAGAGGGATTTAAAATGTTAAATAACGCGTAATTTTTGAAAACATTTGTTTTGGTTTAATATTTTTAATTGAATTTCTGTTACGTAGCTTCAGACCTTTTTAAATGAAAAAGTGTATATGTTTAGTACGATTATGCAAGAATATTTGATTAAAAATAGCAAAAATATAAGTAAATGAAAATTATAGCTAAATAAATTATTGATATAATCTTTTTTTAAATCTATTATAAATTTTAAAGACGATATCTAGATTTATAATTTAATTCAAAGCGTCAACTTTAAAATTGTAAACAAGTATATTTTAAATATTAAACAATCAAGTTTTAGACAGTCAAAGTAAGAATGTTTAATTATTTAGGTTTTTTTTATAATAAAATGAATAAACTAATAATTAAATTTTTAAAATTATATTTGCAATTAGTCTTTCTTAATTGATTGCTTGATTTTATTTTTTAGACCGTGTAAAATGTCAAGATAGATTTCCACAAATATTATTTCGACAAAACTATTTAGATTACATGTGTATTTTTAACAATAAACTCCATTATTTCTTTAGTGTTTTAGATGCAACTTTACATATTTGGAACTCCGGAAAGCTCGTGCTGTTTTGTAGGAAAAATGAAAAGCTGATTTAAATTTTAGAATATATTAAATGTATACTGAATTTAAAATCTGCGTTACAATTTTTACTACAGGATATCAGTGAAGGTTATTTTTCAAAATACATATCTAATCTAAATAGTTCTGTTGAAATAATATTATAATAAAAATACCACTTATTAAATTTTATATGCGCCATTATGTTCTACAATCTTCTTCCATCTGTTCAGAAGTTTGATAACGCTTTCCTTCCGAGACATTTGTGATTTTATGGCAAAATACTTATAAAGATGCTGTTTTATGTCATTCAAAGAGTCATTTTCTTGAGTGAAGATGCTTTTTAAGAAAAAGAAACAAATAGTAGCCGGGCGGAGCTACATTTGGAGAGTAGGGAGAGAGGAGTTGAATGTCTCAAAACAGGGATTTAACAATCTACATGTCTGACATCAGTTTTGCCAGAAGGGCTACTTTTTAAAATCGAAATTTGCACCACTTTTTTTTGGAATCTTAAAATTCATTTTATTTAATGGCATGTTAATCAATCGGAATCTATTCTTTAATAAAAGTTGTGCCAATCAAATTTTGAAAAAAAGCCCATCTGGTAACATTGATATCAGGTATGCAGCGTTGCCACAGGCAACTATTTTTTAACCCTTTAAACTCTGATGGTAGAATTTTCTACCACATAATTTTAATTCCGAAATGTCACAATGGCACCAGAAAATTCGACCAGATTTATTTGAGAAAGGTTTAATGCGTTTTTTTTTCCGTGTATATCGTTAACCGATGTTTTTCTTTGCAAAATACTGGTGCCAATGTGACATTTGGAATTTTGAAGAAAGGGTATAGCCGGGTTTCATAGTGAAATATGCCGTTGTGTCAACCACATCGAGTCCTACATGGATCGATAGCCCATAAAAAGAAATTAATTTCTCCCCAGTTTTAAGTTTGTATCTCAAGACTATGGGGGGGGGGGGGGGTAATGACCCTAAATGCCTGTTTTGGAAAAATGCGCATTGTGACGAAACTACTAAACAAATTTCAACGAAAAAAATAAGAGGTGTAATCAACTACCAAACGAATGTTTGACAATTTTTTCAGATTTTTGTTAACAAAAGAAGAAGTTTTCTAACATTTTTCCTGTTTTTAAATGAACTTTTTAATTAACAATGAACAGAAATTTCAGAGTGATCACCTTACTTTTTTTTGCATGAAATACTATGACACATGATGCATATTCGCTATTAATTTTAACTTTCTACGTATGGTGCATCATATTATAAAAATGTAAAATCATATTCCGGCGGCAATGTGGGGTGTGTCTCTGACAAATTTCACGCCTTCTTTTCAAATCTCACATGTTAATTCACACGGTATTTTTGCCTTTGTGGCATTATGTATCAGAAAAAATCAACAAAAATCCTTACCCTATTTAATGGATAAATTACGGCTATTAACATTTTGAGCTCTGGTGAGCGAATTTCTTCCCATTTAAATTTGATAGCAAGCGTCACAATGGCGCCGGAATATTCGACCACTGGGTTTAGCCGGTTGAAACATGCCTTTCAATCAAATCTCCTGATTTTTTTCGCAGATGAGGCTACCTATCTGACAATATATTTATCCTACTATCACCTCATAACAGGGTTCATACGGGTACCGAGTTTTTCCAGAGAAAATATCAGTATTTTTTAATTGAAAAATAAATCTAGATTACACGCGAAATATCGTCTTATTTAATCAGCGATCCTCTATTAGAAAATACTGATAACGAAGAATATCCTGATCTGGAAATTTCAGGACTCATATGAGCCCTATCATAAATATTGATATTATATGACATTAAAATGTCTTTGCGACTTTTAAAAAAAACTTATTTTCTCAAAAACGTCAGCAATGAATTTCATGCCATCAATTGTGGTTATGCAGTACTACAGATGCATAACTCGTAATTTTTGTGTCATTTTCTATTTATAAAAACTTTCTGAAAGAGCGATAAAAATATGAAAAAATAAAAATCATATCTTACGTTTGTACCTCAGTTACCATTTTCTTGTAAAAAATTCATCATATGTACACGTATATTATATCAGGTAACCAAGAAAGTTCGTGCGGTTTTTGAGAACAGCTACTTTTGTTGCGTAGGCGTCGTCATACTGATTCTGATGACGTCATTTCTGTACATTGCCTTTAAATTGCAATCAGTAGAGAGTTGTTTAACGTATCTCACGTTTCGCTATCAGTGTTGTAGGAAGTGCAATCTTTGACAAAGGATGTCGTTGACAAAGGAGATTTTGAGGCCTATTTTGCTCAATGAGTTCAAATTAGGAAACAAAGCTGCAGAGGCCGCTAGAAGAATATGCTCCGTGTTTGGAGAGACTTCAGTGAGTGAACGGACCGCTCAAAAGTGGTTCAGCAGATTTTTGTCCGGAGACGAGAGCCTCGAAGACAAGCCCCGTGTTTGTCGTCCATCCATCTTAGACCAAGTCCAGCTGGAAGAGGAAATACAACAGAATCCTGATCTAACACACCAGGAGATTGCACAAAGATTTGGAGTATCTGACGAAACCATCAGATAGCATCTTCATAGCCTTCGGATGCCGTGGAAGCTTGATAAGTGAGTTCCTCATGTCCTGTCTAAGGAAAACAAGCTCCAATGATTGAACATCTGCTTGCCATTGCTGTCGCGCCACAACAAAGCCTCTTTCTTGGATTAGATATTGACATGTGACGAGAAATGGGTAATGTATGATAACCGAAAGAGAAAACATCATTTGTCGGCTTTTGGTTCCGTCTCATTGGTTGCTAAACCGGACATCCATCAAAAAAAGATAATGCTGTGTATTTGGTGGACTAGCACTGGTATAGTTCACTATGAATTCTTAGAAATCGGGAAAACAATCACAGCCGAAGTCTACTCGTCGCAGTTGAAAAGGGTTTTAACTGCTTTGCTCAAAAAGCAGCCAGTGCTGGTCAACAGGAGAGGAGTTCTTCTCCTCCACGATAACGCCGGACCTCATACGGCCAAAGCGACCAGGGACGTGATAAAAACATTGGGCTGGGAAGTTTTGCCTCACCCACCTTACTCCCCGGACATCGCCTCATCGGACTATTACTTATTTTTGACCATGGATACTCACCTGCAGGAACAGCAGTTCCAAACCCAAGATGATGTCACAAAAACTATAACCCAGTTTTTGGCCTCTAAACCAAAATAATTTTTCAAAAAGGGTATTTATAAGCTTGTGTCTCTTTGGCAACACGTAATTGAAGCCAATGGTGATTATTTCAAAGAATAAAATAAGTGTTTGCGATTTTGTGGGTCGTTTTTTATGTCTGATGAAAACCGCACGAACTTTCTTGGTTACCTGATATATAAATACCGAAAGTTTGCGTTAGGTATAACATATGAATATTTTCAAAAATATGTGTAAAATCTGACAAAATACATCTAAAGGCGTTATCTGGGGCGGAGCTATTCAATTAGATAGACCATTAGATAGACCAATTATTCGATAGACCATGAAATTTTGGAATAAATACTCTCAGAATTGCTGTAGTTTGAAATTAAATAAATACATGGGCCTCATTCTCAAATTTGTCATTTCAGCTTCGATATCAAAAACTGCTATTGATGTTGATACACAGAGAACAAGATTGTATACAGGGAAATAATCTACATTCTTTCATATCGAAATGTAACGTCAGTGATCACAATCAATTTAAATAAAAATTATTTTTTATCTTGTTATAGTGAAAACTCGTTATAGTTAGTAATTTCAAACATTTTTAAACCAATAGTTTGCTTTGGTTTCCATAATGTAAAATGCTTATGTCTAGTTAATGTTAACCGCTACGCTGAAACGGATTTGTTCAAATGAATGAGTTCGATTTGTTACGATTCCAACCTAGAATCATAATTCAAAATGCGATTGTTGTGGAAGTTTTTAAAACAAAACTTGCAGATAGAGAAAAACATTCAAAACAGATGAAAAATCTGGGCAGCTTCTTTTATGTTAAACAAATTCGGTAAAATACTAATTTCAGATTAAAATACTACAGATAAAGTTCTTTATCACATGTTATCAAAAATAAACGAACAAACTACTGTAGTAGCTAAGGTTGAAGCACATAACTGGTTGCATTGAAAACTTCTTATAACTAGATTCACTAGATTTCCCTAAAATTACCGAAAGAGAATTAGAAATTTTTTAAAGGTTCTAGACTATTTGATCGATACAGATTCTGTTAAAATTGCATCAAACATTTTGAAATTACGATTTCAATGAAAACTGAACCGTTTTTCATGCAATATAACCGTAAAGCTACTGCAGTGCTTCCAAGCCCAAAACATTATAGTGAGTGCGCTATGGCATGAAACCAATTGGCTGCTCCTCTCATTTGGAAGCTAGACTATATTAATTTTTTATGGCTGGTAAGTACCTAAAATTGGAAGATCGGCCGAAATAAATTTTTACACTATACAGAAATGAACGCGTATATCTTGTGATTGAAGATTACTATGAAAATGATTAATTTCTTCTTTCTTTCTTTTTTTCGTATATTTATTGTCTTATATTACATGAATTTTTATTTTTATGTGTATAATATTGTAATACATCAAGAAACTGACACTTTTTTCTTCATAAAAGTCTTTTTTCTTAAAATTGAGACTTGAATGGCAAATCTTGACTGCGTATTTGCATATATGTTTATAAATATATTTACAAAAATGTAGCTCTATTTTTATAATACATTTTAATCTGCTGATATTTGTTCTGCTGTTTTTTATACTAATATTTTTTATTTAAAACAAGTTGTCTCGTAAAAATATATAAGGCTAAACCCTTTAACGTTCATTGGTTTCAATATGAAACCACAAAATTTTAATTCCGATATGCAAGGAACCGAAATTTTAATTAAAAAGATCCATTTTATTATGCATACGAAAAATTCCTTTTTCTTATTTACAAATATATTTGTTCGCAATTACCAATTAAATTTCATTTATTTATTTCAACACATTAGCAATAAAAATGCTTTGTCCGTTAAAGGGTTAAAATTAAAGAAATTTATTTATAACGCATCATCCAAAGTCGTTGGCTTTGGATTTTTTTCTTACTCAAACTAGATATCTATTTTTCCTAATATTCATCTTCGAATCACATAGCCTGAGAAGTCTGGCATTAGATAGAAAACGAAACGTAAAAAATGAGGAAACTACTCTACGTCACTCTTATTACTCTACGTTAAATGTTGTGAGAATGTTTGTACATTCAATGTTTGCATAATCATCTTTTAGAATAAAATTCACAAAATGATGGTGTATTTTACGAATATATATATATTCTACAATATATGCATTCATTTGTGGAAAAAACGGACGATTTTACGGAAATACTACTGGTAATCTAGACGCCAGTATAATTTACTATTTTTAACGGAAAAATTCCCGTAAATTCCAGGAAAATACGGAACATTTTCTGGAATTTGCAGAAATTTTTCAGTTAAAAAACAGTAAATTATACAGGCGTCCAGATTACCAGTAGTAATTCCGTAAAATCGTCTTTTTTTTTTTTTTTTTTTTTTTTTTTTTTTTTTACAGTGAGCATGTATATTCATTGAGACATGTCGATTAAAAAAAAATAAAAATGCATGCGTTTTGTTTATATCACGTAGAGGTTTTTACCAAATTCCATGCCAGTTTTAAAACACTTGACAAAGTATAGTAGTAATAATATACCACAATTTGAATATAAATATTTTAAATATCTGATGAAATATGCGTAGTTGTATAAAACATTTCTTATCTATACATACGCGCACTATGAAATATATTTTTCTTCCTATTTGATAGTCAACCCTCTGGAACAATTCATAAAACAAAGCCAGTCAAATGTAGTGAAAATTCGGAAGGTTATCGGCAATAGAGAGAGCTGATTTTTAGTTTAAAGTAAAAAATTTGCCCGTTATGCATTTAACATGGTGCTGCTAATAAAATTTATGCATAATCATGTTACATGTAGAGGTATTTTAATCTATTTGCATTGCTTATATTAATAATGATCAGTTTAGATTTTCTTTTAATACTATTTATTTCCTTTTTGAATGTGAATTTTTCATTATATTATTTACTTTTTATATAATGAAGCTAATTATGCAGGGATGCAAGTGCTGCGACACAAATGGCTGATTTCCACCATAAAATTTTATTAGTATTTTTCGCCTTATTAAATCTCAAAAATTTTGTCATTGACCTTTTCAGCTGTACATTACATTATGGTTAAAACATATGGTTAAAAGCTGTGCATTACATTATTATTACCTCTTTTTCGTAAAAAAAAAATATTCACCTTATTTAATGACAAGCAAAATGATACCAGAATAAAGCCAATTTCATTATTTTATAAAACTGATGGGAATCAAACAATATTTTATAGGGATGAGATTTCCGCTTTTTTGCACACCAGTATAATCTTAGAGAGAATGTTCGTGTGTTAAATCGCAAAAATGTTCAGATTAAATACTGTAGCATTTTCTCGAAAATTTTACTGGTGTGCAAAAAAGCGGAAATCTCATCCCTAATTTTAGTAAATTTTACTTTTACAGTGAAAGCTTAAATTAAGGGGGTTTTAATTTCTCAAAAAATTGCTTGTAAATTCCGGTGTCAGTCGATAATTTCTCATTTTACTAGCAGAATTTGTCCTTACTGGAATGGGTCAAATAAGGCGAGTAATGCTATAAAAAATTTGTGGTAGTAATCAGCCACTTGCGGCGCAGCGCTTACATCCATGTAATTATGGTGACAGTAAATTGTATTATTTTGAAATAAACTATGCAGTTTGTATTTAAATGCTCAGCGAAAAATATAACAAACTCTCAAATTCAACGGAACCATTAAATTATAGCATTGTGCTCAGCTAGCGTAAAATAAGCTTGATACTTTTTCATTCAAATGTTTGAGAATATCACGTCATTTGAGTGTTTTCTGTGAATATTCTTCACTTGTTTAATTTAAGAACTTCTCTCTTCTCTTTTTTAGCCTTTCGCTTTGCTTCAAAATTGGAATGGTTTTTAAAAAGAATTTAAAGCATCATTCTTTCGACGCTATTCGAGTAAAGTTATCTCAATCTTTTAAAAAGTTTATTTGTCAAAGCTTCATTAAACTGAATAGAAGGATTAAATTACCATAAGAACTTACTTAATTGGACTAAAGTTACTATCTGGGAAATCTTATTTGGAGTAAGTCTTTAAAGAAAAGGCAAGTTTTCAATGAGAATATCCATTTATGTATAAATATATGTAAGCACAAATTGTACACTAATCACAAAGAGGTTTTTAAAAACAAGATTTAAAAATATATTTTGAAAGACAAAATGACTTTTTCGCTGCAAAAATAAAATATAATACGGAAACTGCGCTGTAAAATGTATTATAGTAAAATTTCAATTTTGGGGGCAATATCTTTTAACACTAGAACGTCAGGAAATTTTACCCAACATAAGCCCCTTCGGGACGAGGGCCTTTTACAAAATTTTTAATCTTTTGTCACCGGTTTTTCCAAAAAAAAATTTTGAATTATCAAATCGAGAAAATGCGCACCAAAATGAACAATAAAAATTTACTAGTCAGAATAATCACTGATTCTGAACATCTTATGTGGCACGTATACCAGTTCCTCATCCCCAAGGTATGAGGTAATATATAATAATATGAATAAAAATATAAAAAATGAAATAAATAAACATATGATAAAACTATAGATATGGATAAAAATATTTTATCACCAGAGTATTTGTTTAAGACAATTTCACTTATTTATTTAATTCATTTTTCACTAATTACGATTTAACCTACTTTATATAAAAAAAATTTCTGGTTTCAATAGGCACTTTATCAATTGATTGGTGTCGAATCGACACCAACTGGACGTTCTAGTGTTCAAGAGTAAAGAAGGTTATGTGGAATCGACGAAGTTTGAGTGCATTCTTGCCATTTTTTCAGAATAGATATCTTGACTTTATATAATCTCAAAGTCTTCTCTTAATTAAATTATGGGAGATTTTCATGCGGAAAAAGTGGTAACAATCAATGCGCTGTCTAACACGTTAGACGCGCATGGTATAAGTGTTATTTTATATATTAAAATTCAGATTTCTATCATTTTACTTACCTATGCAAAAGTATAATACAAATAATAAAAATATATTATAACACAAATGGAACTATATTATATAATTATAAGTAATAATAGTATAATATAATTAAAAATAAAAATAGTATATTTAAAACTATAACATAAATTTTAAAAAAATCAGCATGAAGTACATGAATAAAATATACATTCTTTACAAAACGTAAGTATAATTTCAGCTTAGTATTCATACTCGTGTATTGTTTCGGGAAAAGGCATATTTTTGTGACTTGTAATTTCCTTTGTTACGATTAAATTGCTATTCTTTCGAAGCTCATTTTAGCGTCTAGAAATCCTTTTCTTATCTAACATCGTGAAAAAATAACTTGAAAACAAATAATTCGAGGTCGTAAGAAAAACTCTTAGGGGTATAAAAGTAAAAGTTTTTGTTAAAACTTTAAATATTTATAACGCTGCATTATGAAGTAACGAATGTTAGCTTAAGGGCATTCAAAATAAATTAGCTTCTTTGTCAGACGAGAATTGTTCCGATTAAAATTTTATTTCCGGAAATTTATTCCTATGAAACATTCTGTTTTATTTAAAAATAACTTTATCCATTTTATTAGGTGACTTTAAACATAAAAATAAGCAACGCACAGTATTTAAATAAATATTTAAGTTAATTTCAAAGATGCAGTTTTTTATGCAAATATATATAATCATGAATAATCATTCAATATAAATATTACACGCACACCACTTATTTAAAGCGTCAATAATTTGTGAATATTAGAATTTAAATAGCCAAATTAATAATAAATTTTATACAGAATGTTCAATATAATTTAGAAATTAATTTTATTTCCAGAAATTTGTTCAGTGAAATATTCTGTTTCATTTAGAAATAAGTTTTGCAATTTTAAAATGACTTGAACCATAAAAATAAGGAATACTTAGTACTTAAATAAATATTAAATGATTTCAAAAATGCTATTTTTCTATGCAAATATATATAAACATGAATACTCATTCAATATAATTGTTACACGAACACTAATTATTTAAAGCGTCAATAATTGGTAAGGATAAAAACTTAAATAAGCAAATTAATGATAAATTTAATTTAGGATGTTAAATTTAATTTAGAGAGAGAATTTCAGTATGAAAACCAGATTATGTTCACTGACAAAAAATAAGGAAATAAAAAGAATATAGCCCAGTTAAACGGATGACATTGAGCTCACAGGCTACGGATACTAATTGTACATTACAGCCTTAAATTTTCTAGGGTTAAATCTGTACGAAAAACAAATTAAGTAGGGGAAACAGCTCTCCCCATTTCTCCTTTTTATACTTAATCATTGAATCCCCTAAACAAATCAGGGGCATGCTTTACCATATAAAAAATCTATATCCAAAATTCACAGCAAATCGGATAATTCTTAATAAAAACCCATTTAGAATTTATATAAATTAAGAGGAATTATCCCCCTCTTTTATATTTAACCATTAAACTTCCAAAACTATTCAGAGGTTTGAACGAAATCTGACAATTCTGCTTGAAAAACCCATTTATATAAATTAAGGAGAGGAGCAATAGAGCCCCCGTTCCCCCTGTTTATACTTATTCAATGAACACCTAATAATAGTCACGGAATCGTCTCATCAGAATGATCCTATATCTAAATTTTGAACAAAAACTCTTAATTCTGCATGAAAAACCCGTTTATATCAATTAAGGGGAGGGGCATGAGCCCCCCGTTCCCCCGCTTATACATATCGAATGAACTCCAAAAACTAATCAGGTGAGCGCCTTATCAGGATATACCTATATACAAAATTTCAAGTGGATCGGATATTTTTATCATGAGTTATCGAGTTACGCACGTACGAACGAACTAACATACATACATACAGAACGGACGGGCACATAAGCTCTCAGGCTATGACAGTCTGTGAGCTAAAAAGGGTTCGTAAGGATACCGTTATTTTACGAAAATCTAGTTCGAATAGGCATTTAATCATTTAATCGGTGTGTAATCGACCGCAGCTGGAAGTTCTAGTATTAAAGGAAAAAACAGTTATGTGCAACCGACAGATATTTAAGCGCATTCTTACCTTTTTTCTGAATAGAAATTTTGACTTTATATAATCGCAGGGTATTCTCTTAATTAACTTAAGATTTTCATTCCGAAAAAGTAGTAACAATCAGTGCGCAGTCTAACATGTTAGACACGCATGGTATAATAGTTACTTTATGCATTAACACTAGAACTACAATGAGCTGTCATTTTAATGGCTACCATATGAATATGTTTTCGTTCAAACCAGAAAGGGCATAGCCGGATAAGCATTGAAAACATGCCTTTCAGTCAAACCTTTTGTTTTTTTTAAAATGTGTCGAATAGATTTTATTAAACATACAGGTTATAATTTTCAAAACTGTTTATACTATTTCGATATCGAAAACGTATGTTTTGCATCGAAAACAACAGAGAAAAATATTTTTGCTTGGAAAACAACATTCTTCGATATCGAAATGTAACGACAGTTATTATAATGATTTTTATTCAAACATTTTCACCACTTAACTGAAGTCTAAAAAGAGTAAATAGTTCCGTCATCTTTTAATTGCATAAAAATTAAATATGGATATTACATAGCTAGAATTAAAACCTAATGCATTCTTTTAATTCTGAGATGTTATCTGGCTTGGTCTGATAATGGATAATTTTTTATTCAAGATATATACTGCTAGCAATTTTTGTTTTTTCTAATGGTTGATTTCTGTGGCTGTTTAATTCGAAGATAAATATTAGCTAACGATGGATAATTTGAGTTAAAAGAGAAAAAGAGAAAAGCTGGCAACATTGGATGTTATTTTGTATTGAAAAACATGTTTCTATAATTTTGAACCGTTTAATCCTTTGATTACGAGGTCGAGGCTTATATAGTCCCAACGTCTATTAATTTATTATATTCGCACCACTTTTGAAAGAAATTCTTGGCGATACACTTACATTGGAATACTTTTGGAAGATTTCCATAATAAAGAAATTATTTTGTAAATTGTGGTTCGAGTGAATACATATATAGTCCCCAGTATTAGCCCGTAATCTAAAGGTTAATATTTGGTCAGATAAAAGTGGTTTATTTTAAATAAATAAACATTAGTCGAAAAAACAGTGGAAAAATTACCAGATTATTAAAATATTGTAAAGACAGAGCTCCCAAATTGTCCCACAACTAAATATTTAAAAATTTCTTAGAGAAATTTTCCTTTTAGATTTTTCATGCAAATTGCTAAGAAACTTACTTTGGAAGTTAATTCTAGCGCAAATTCTGTAAAAACATATCATGAAATTTTCTGTTAAAAAATATTCATCTTCAGTTCGCGGGCCATTTGGGAGCCCTGTAAAAGCCTAGCTAATTTTTCACGAACATCTTATAAACTTATATGCAAATACAAGTCTTATTCAGTGCTTTAGGCCTCACTTTCAAGAACAGTGACTTTTAAGTATATAAACCACTGGCACTTGATAATCTATTATACATAATAATAAAAATTTAATTTTTTTTTCTGTAATCACAAGTTTTTATCAAGCAACTCCCACAACTATCATATTCCAGATTATCATGTTTAAAGGACAAGGTAACAGGTACAATTCATTCACTGCAATAAATCTGCTCCTGAAAGCGACAGTTTACTGTTCATCGGACATACTGTTATTTCGGGTGTATAAGCCGCGGGTCAAACAATTCTTTTTCGACCCAGAATTTTTTAAGAAATAATTACTTAGATCGCCGTAAATATTTGTCTTCAATCACTAAATAAGATTTCCGGGTTCAAAAAGAATTGTTTGATCCGCGGCTTATACACCCGAAATTACTGTAATCAATCAGTGTTGCCAGATGGGCTACTTTTTTAAAATTCAGATTCTTGATTGATACCACTTTTTTGACATAATAAAAAGAACCTTATTTAGTGACATATTAATAAAAGTGAAAACAAAGAGAATTTCATCGTTTCGAAAAAATGGTGCCAGTCAAGAAATCTGATTAAAAAAATAGTAGCCCATTGGCAACACTGAGCACAAAGTAAAACTCAGCATATTGCTTAGCACAAAAGCTTGAAACTACTATAATAACTATTATAATTTCAACTATTATAATTTCTCTTTATAAAATCTGGTGAAAAACATTTTCAGTTAAATTGATTATGATCACTGTCATTACATTTAGTTATCAAAGAGTGTAGTTTGTTTCTATGTCAAAAATATTTTTCCCTGCTGTTGTATACACCAAATTTACCACCTGTACCACCAAATTTTGATATCGAAACATTATCGTCAGCGTTGCGAATGATGCCCACTAGTTCATTAAAATTTAAAATGCAGCAATTCTGTAAATGTATATTTCAAAGATTCTTCATCTGTCGAAGATGAGTAGCTCCGCCCTAAAAAACGCCTTTAAATGAATTTTAATAATTTATATACATATTTTTGTAAACATTTATATGTAGTACCCAAAGGAAACTTTCGGCATTTATATATAATATGCGCGCACATATGAGTATTTTTTTACAAGAAAACGGTAATTTTCGGACAACTATAAGATACGATTTTCATTTTTGTAAATATTTTAATCGTTCTTTCCCACACATTTTATAATAAGAAAATTATACAAAAATTACCAATTATGCATATTTGATGCCTATATTAACTCAAATAATGACATTTAAATCGGTACAGTAGTTTTTGTGAAAATGAAGTTTTTAAAAAATTGTAAAAACATTTTTATCTCATAAAATACCAATATTTATAAGGTGATAAAAGGAAAATTAAATTGTCAGATAGGTAGACACACCTGGGAGAAAAATCAAGAAATTTGATTCAAAGGCATTTTTCCGATGCTTATCCGGCTATGCCCTTTGATTATGAAATAAGTTTAAAAGATACAAAGAAGTAAAACGTTAAATAACAAAATTAAACTGTTTTAAATCAAAATTCTAGTAGTTCTAGTGCTAAAATTCAGACTTTTTTATTTTGCCTATGAAAAAGCATAATATAAATAATAAAAATATATTATAAAGTAAATATAACTCTATTATACAATTATAAGTAATCATAGTATAATGCAATTAAAAACAATAATAGTATATTTAGCACTATAACATAAATATTAAAAAAATTAGCATGAAGTATATGAATAAAATAAACATTAGTAAATAAAATATTAGTATAATATTAGATTAGTATTCATCCCCATGTATTGTTTCGGGAAAAGGTAATATATTTTGGCCTTGTTATATCCCTTGTTACGATTATTTTGTCATTCTTTCGCAGCTCAATTTAGCGTCTAGAAATCCTTTTCTAATCTAACATCGTAAAAAAATAACTTGAAAACAAATAATTCGAGGTCGTAAGAAAAACTCCTAGGGGTATGAAAGTAAAAGTTCCTGTTAAAACTTTAAATATTTATAACACTGCATTATGAAGTAACGAATGTTTTCTTTAGAAAGCTGAAGGGCATTCAAAATAAATTAGCTTCTTTGTCAGAGTAGAATTGCTCCGATTAAAATTTTATTTCCGAAAATCTGTTCCAATGAAACATTCTGTTTTATTTAAAAATAAATTTATCATTTTTATTTGGTGACTTTAAACATAAAAATAAAAAACACATAGTATTTACAGGGCTCCCAAATGGTCCGCGAACTGAACATCATAATTTTTTTAGAGAAATTTTCTTTTTAGATTTTTCTTGCAAATTGTTAAGAAACCACGTTTGGAAGTTGATTCTAGCTCAAACGTATTATGAAATTTTCTGTTAAAAAATACTGATGTTCAGTTCGCGGACCATTTGGGAGCCCTGTATTTAAATAAATATTTAAGTAATTTCAAAAATGCAAATTTTCTATGCAAATATATATAATCATGAATACTCATTCAATATAATTGTTACACGCACACCACTTATTTAAAGCGTCAATAATTAGTAAGTATGCGAATTTAAATAGGCAAATTAATAATAAATTTAATATAGAATGTTTAATTTAACTTAGATATTAATTTTATTTCTGGAAATTTGTTCCAGTGAAATATTCTCTTTTATTTAGAAATAACTTTTGCAATTTTTTAAAGTGACTTTAACCATAAAAATAAGGAAGACATAGTATTTAAATAAATATTAAGTGATTTCAAAAATGCTATTTTTCTATGCAAATATAAATAACCATGACTACTCATTCAATATAATTGTTACGCGAACACTAATTATTTAAAGCGTCAAAAATTGGTAAGTATAACAACATAAATATGAAAATTAATGATAAATTTAATTTAGAGAGAATTTCAGTATGAAAGCCAGATTATGTTCTTTGATAAAAAGGGAGAGAAAAAAGGTTGTTAAGGATACCGTTATTTTACGAAAATCTAGTCGAATAGGCATTTAATCATTTAATCGGTGTGTAATCGACACCAGCTTGAAGTTCTTGTGTTAAAGAGTAAAACAATTATGTGTTATCGAAAGATATTTAAGCGTATTCTTACCTCTTTTCCGAATAGAAATTCAGACTTTATATAATCGCAGAGTATTCTCTTAATTATTTACGCAAGATTTTCATTCCGAAAATGTGGTAACAAGCAGTGCGCAGTCTAACATGTTAGACACGCATGGTATAATAGTTGTTTTATGCATTAACCCTTTGAGCTCTGATGGTAGAATTCTCTACCACATAACTTTAATTCAGAAATGTCACAACAGCACCAGAAAATTTTACCAAATTTATTTGAAAAAGGTTTAATGCATTTTTTCGTGTATATCTTTAACGGGTTTTTTTCTTTGCAAAATACTGGTGCCAATGTGACATTTGGAATTTTGAAGAAATTTACTCACCAGAGCTCAAAGGGTTAACACTAGATCTACAATGAGCTGTAATTTTTACGGCAACCATATGAATATGTTTTGGTTTAAACCGGAAATTTGATTAAGTTTAAAAGAAATAAGTTTAAAAGATACAAAGAAGTAAAACGTTAAATAACAAAATTAAACTGTTTTAAATCAAAATTCTGGTGTGATATATTTTTATAAAACTTGACTCAAATTTCCGGTAGTTCTAGTGTTAAAATTCCGACTTTTTTATTTTACCCATGAAAAAGCATAATATAAATAATAAAAATATATTATAAAATAAATGTAATTTTATTATACAATTATAAGTAATTATAGTATAATGCAGTTAAAAACAATAATACCATACTTAGCACTATAACATAAATATTAAAAAAATCAGAATGAAGTATACCAATAAAATATACATTATTAAACAAAGTATTAGTATTATATTGGATTATTATTCATCCCCATGTATTGTTCCCGGAAAAGGTAATATATTTGGGGCTTGCTATATCCTTTGTTACGATTATTTTTTCATTCTTTCGCAGCTCAATTTAGCGTCTAGAAATCCTTTTCTAATCTAACATCGTAAAAAAAATAACATGAAAACAAATAATTCGAGGTCGTAAGAAAAACTCCTAGGGGTATGAAAGTAAAAGTTCCTGTTAAAACTTTAAATATTTATAAAACTACATTATGAAGTAACGAATGTTTTCTTTAGAAAGCTTAAGGGCATTCAAAAGAAATTAGTTGCTTTGTCTGACGAGAATTGTTCCCATTAAAATTTTATTTCCGGAAATTTGTTTCAATGAAACATTCTGTTTTATTTAGAAATAACTTTTTTCAATTTTATTAAGAAAATTTCAATATAAAAATAAGAAATACATAATATTTAAATAAATATTTACGTCATTAAAAAATGGAATTTTCTTATGCAAATATATATAACCATGAATTTTAATTCAATATAATTGTTACACTTACACCAATTATTTAAAGCGTCAATAATTAGTGAGTATGGGAAATTAAATAGGTAAATTAATAATAAATTTATTGTAGAATATTAAATTTAAATTATAGATTAATTTCATTTTTGGGAATTTTCTCCGATGAAACATTCTGTTTTATTTCAAAATAACTTTTCAATTTTATTAAGTGACATTAAACATAAAAATTTTTATGTAAATAAATATTTAAGTCATTTAAAAAATGCTATTCTTCTATGCAAATACATATAACCATGAATAATCATTCAATATAATTGTTACTACGAACACTATTTATTTAAAACGTCAATAATTAGTGAGCATAAGATATTAAATAGGCAAAAAATTAATAAATTTAATGTAGAATATTAAATTTAATGTAGAGATTAATTTTATTTCTGGAAATTTGTTCCTATGGAACATTCTGTTGTATTTAGAAATAACTTTTAAATTTTCTTAGGAGACTTTAAACATAAAAATAAGAAATACATAGTATTTAAATAAATATTAAGGAATTTCAAAAATGCAATTTTTCTATGTAAATATATGTAACCATGAATACTCATTCAATATAATTGTTACACAAACACTAATTATTTAAAGCGTCATTAACTAGTGAATATACGAATTTAAATATGTAAATTATTGATAAATTTTATTTAGAATCTTAAATTTAATTTAGAGAGATAATCTCAGTGCGAAAACCTGATTATATTCACTGACAAAGAGGATGGGAAAACCATGGAACTCTTAAGAAAAACGAACTGTCATATCCTTATTATACTGAAGCTTCAATTTTAACCGCTTTCTCAGTGGTTCTTTACCACTGCTGCAAGATATACCAATAAAATAAAAAAAAATCTTTAATTAAATGCTTCATTAATGGAAAATTTCAATATAAAATATTAGTAAAAATTGCTATCCGTTTTTCCTGATGAGAGGTTACTTCGTCGGTAGTTGTTTCGCCACATTGTGACATCCAAGACAACTTTCAGTCAATGCCAGTGAAAAGATTATAATACCTGGACAAACCTACACCAGTATATGTCATTAAACACATTAAAACATATTTGTTAGAGAAATTTACCATCAATAAGTCACTAAAATAAGCCGAAATTTTCTATTCACATTTACTGGTGGATATTTTCACCGGCGGTGAACAGACGCTGTTGATCCAATTGAAAGAAACAGCTGTCATCGTGTGACAATTTCCTCAGTTACTTTACTCGCAACTGATATACAGTACACTATATGCCCCATCGTCTTTATTCTAAACTCCATTGGGAAAACAGAGTTTGTACGGGTACTGTTATTTTCAGGTGGAGTATTAGTATTTTTCAATATAGAAATAAATGTACTTCAAACGGACGAAATTTCGCCTTTTTTTAATGAAAGGTTTTGCATGAGAATATTTCTGAGTCGAAGAATTTCCTGATCTAAAATTCCCTGCCCCGAACGAAACCAGGAAAAAAAATGAATAGAAACAATGATTGTAATATTGGCATGCGAATCAGACCTCGAGTATTTGCAATCGTAAAAACGTAGTCAATCATAATCAATTACAAAAAATTGTAATCGCACTGTCATCGTAATCATAAGTCTTGGTCTCGAAAGAATCACTATAGAATAATGATCAATCGATTTTATTTTGAATATGGTCATAAACTAGTCATAATCGCAATATAATCTGTATCGAAAAGCTCTGATAGTCTTGTATAAATGTACGTTTACGATCTATGTTTGCATTTTTCTCTTCTTTTCGTTTGTAAACCAAAATATACTTGCTTGCTTAGCTAAACATTTTAACAGAAAAGGAAAAGTTCCCATTTTCAACTCATTAAATTGCCCTAAATGTGGGACTGTGAAGATCAGAGATCATGAGGGACAGTGGACCGCCTTTAATGGGTAAACAGAATATGTACCGTATACACAGCTCAAAACAATTAAAGGATATTGCAGTTTTAGGTGGATTTTGTATCTGAGAAACTTTTTAGCTGATTGATACTTGGTCGGACATAGTAGGTTATATGAGAATAAATTACACATGTTTGGCAGAAAAAAATGCATTTTATTGGGCATTTGTGTACAAAGAAAAAAACTCAATATGTGCATATGAGAAAAAAGAATAAGAAAAGGTGTTTTCTTCAAAGAAAATCATTTTCAGTAGGGGGTATGGTTTCCACGGGCGGCCAGAAACGTTGAACACCTTTGAGACAGGGACTCAATGAGGCTATTAATGACGAGTTGGGGTATTCTGCCCCACTCTTCCAGAAGAGCTCTTTCCAGTTCATGGAGAGTTTGTGGGAATTGTTGGCGGCCAGAAACTCGTCTTCCTAGAGCGTCGCAAACGTGTTCATTTGGATTCATGTCTGGAGAACACGCTGGCTATTCCATTCGAACGATTCCTTCCTCGAAAAGAAAATCCTCCACCAGGTTTGCACGATGTGGCCTGCAGTTATCGTCCATTAAAATGCAGTTATCTCCGATTGCTGCTGCGTAAGGGACTACAATAGGTCTGAGGATCTCATCCCTATATCGGCGACCAGTCAGAGCTCCATCTCGAATGATGTAGAGGTCAGTGCGCCCGTCAATGGAGATGCCACCATACACCAACACTCCTCCACCGCCAAATCTGACACTTTCGTGCACGAACGCAGGATTATTCCTACTGCCACGGTCCCTCCAGATGAAAATACACCTATTATCCGGATGCACAGAAAAACGGGACTCGTCAGAAAACAGAATATTGCTCCATTCATTTCTCCTCCAGTTGACATGCTCGGTTGCCCACTCCCTGCGGTCGCGACGATGCCTTGATGTTAATCTAACACATACCATCGGTCGGCGAGCATACAGACCTACAGCATGGAGCCGGTTTCGGACAGTCTGAGTTGAAATCGTGGTGCCTGTAGCCGAGCGAAGGTGTTGTTGGAGAAGAGTAGTGTTCATGTTTCGGTGTCTCCGAGTTGTTAACGCTAAATACCGATTTTTATTGGGCGTTGTTGCCCGTCTACGACCTTGCCCTGGTCTTCGGCCTGCACATCCACTCTCCAAAAAATGGTTCCAGATCCTCGAAATAACACTTTGTGACACTCCAATGACTTGCGCTACTTCGGCTTGAGTTTGGCCCCCTTCTAACCTACCAACAATTCTCCAAGTTTCTGAATCTGTCAAATAACTTCGCTGAGACATTGTACTCATCGAAACAAAGCAATCACTGAATGCCGATCATCCTTGTCTTCATTCTCTTTTATCCAGTTGAAAGTCAAATTTCATTCGCTGCCGCTGAAGTGACGTGTTTGACGTCGAACTCAAAATTTGCGTACTCCACAGTTTGAAAACCAGAAAAATTTGCATTTGTGATTCTCTTCTTCTATTTTCGGCAAAAAAAATTTCGTTTATATTTTTATTTTATATAAAACTTCAAATATCCTTTAATTGTTTTGAGCAGTGTATTTTATTTATAAAGACAGGGAAATAATATCAGTATCTATCCAAAGTGGGTACCCAAAACCAGCATTATTGTAAGGTTTTCTTCCTCTTAATTCATAGAAGAAATAATTCTGGTTAGATAAGGCGTAGATAACTTTTAAAAGTTACCAGTATTCAGAACACTTGGGCCCCCACCCTTGTTACACCACTGAGGTTTATTTGATTTGGCTTTGTTAACACTAGAACACTTTTCTAACACCAGAATCTAGAACCGGGTCAATTTGACCATAACAAATAAATAGACGTAGATTCGAACCAGAAAATTCTTTATAAAATAAGTTATATATAGGATGCAGAAAAATAATTCCAATAAAAAAGTGATTTAATTTAAAACGAAAATTCTAATGTGAAATATTTTTAGGAATCTCGAGAAAAAATTTCTGCGGTTCTAGTGTTAAAGATAACTTTCTAACCATTTAATACCCACGATATCAAATATGCTTCCAAATACATTCCAAATTTAGTAGTTATCTTACTTCGTTCACAAGTTCACGCCAGAAATTTAGTATAGCAATAGTAACTTTATTAAATAACAGACATTCCGTATTTAAATAAAGCAAAATTTATTTAAAAAAATTTCTGCTATAAATTTAAATTCTCTGAATTGCAGAATTTTTAGAACCCATTCTACACAGGGAATTAAAGAGTGAAAACCTGAAATACACAATTGTGTATGAGTTCCTAAAAAAATAAAAGGTAAATTTCCCTTTTTGTGCAATTTAAAGTCAAGCCTGCACCCACAGATTTGCGTAGTACTTCTAATTGGATAGCATGATATCGGTTCTCTTTTTAAATATTTTTTCCATCAAATCAAATACACTATAAATAGTATTTATTAGGGTAAAATAGCAATATATATATATAGTAATCATTTTAATTTTGATACTATAGAGATGTTGTATTTTGGTTCAAATGTTCATATCTCCATCTATAGAAATATTTTTATTAACGGGTTAAATCGTATAAATAAATTAAGTTCAAACGTAGAAAAAAAAGACTGACAAATTTTTTATATGGTATAATCAGGCTTTGAGAAAGGGCTTTCCTGCGAAAATTTTAAATGGCTTACTGAATAACTCTCCAAAATACAAGAATTTTCGCACTACTATTGAGGATAGGTTAAATCAAAGGGATGTTTAAACTGTTAATTTGACTGTTCAGAAGGTCTGTTCACATTTGTTGGAGCTTTGAATTTTTTCAGTTGAGTTTTTCGCCAGCTTCTATTCTATGCGTTTTCCATGTTTTTGTACCCGTTTTCTTTGTAACCAGTTGAGTGGTTAATTTGGTAAACAGCCATAAAGAATATTAGATTTCCGATGATTTAAAGATGATACAAAGTGAACATGACCTTGTAGAGTGAAAATACGAATTTGCTGAACCGCCGCAGTGTACTAAGCCTGAGCTGTGACACACAAAAAGGAATCTGCCGAAAGCAGATTTTCTTAAAGCATGAGCCTTCTCCTTGATTAAAAAAAGAATGGTATTTTAAATCTCGAAAAAATAAAACTGAAAAAAAATAAACATTTCTGGTACCAAAATGTAACTAACCGTACACATACTAAAATATATCTACCTTCGGCAGCCACCATTCATGTGTCAGCGCTCGGACTTTGTACTCAGGGGTCGGTGTTTGCAATCATAAACACGTGCACTGCATGATTCATAAATAGTAGCATGCAGTCTATTACCATAATTTCGCGTGTATCCGCCGCACCACAGATAACTCGATTTCCTACCAGAATTTATTCTAAATAAAAAAGAGCATGGTTCTGCATAGCAATTATTTGATTGTTTTAATAAAATTTCCGGTTTGAAAAATACTTAACTGAGCCGTGGCGAAAAAGTGGGAAATTACGGTAAATGTGCAATTGTAGTCAGTAATGGATATTATCCATGGATGGCAATAGCAACATCTGCGCTATATCCCCTTGAAGAGCCAAGGGATAAAATATATCCTACCAAAATTTAATTGCGAAATGTCACATTGACACCATAATTTAGCAATGAAAAATTAAATTTTATAAAATATTTGAAAAAAGGCTTTTGTTTATTTTGAAATAAAGATTTTTAAATTCTGGTGTCAGTCAACCAGTTTATCATTTTGCGCATGAAAATATTTTCCCCCATTAAAGTGTTAAAATATCCGCGAAAGATTGCTTATTGCACGCCAGGAAAGTAGAATTAAAAACACTTTCCCTTATATTTGATTTATTTCTATATACCTGAAAATGGCTTGTCATGGGTACAATCACAGCTACCAGTTCTTTCGTTTTTTGTACCATTAAAATTTAATTGAAAATATTTTAACAATTTATTCGGCAGATTACGGCTACTAACACTTTCACCGCCCTCCTAGGAAATTAAAGTGTTCACCAGAGTGTCACACTGAAAAAGGCTAATTAACAGGAAAAGAGTATTTAACAGACTTTTTAATCTTTTATAATAGATTTTTCAAACAGAATTTTTTTTCATAATTGGATTGGGAAAATTCTGAGATTAAATAGCGCAAAATTTACAGTAAAAATTTACTTTGAGAATGAGAATAGTTAAGGATTCTGAGCACCTTATGTTTCACGCATACAGAGATCCACGTTTGATGCTTGCGGCACAGGAGGAACAATTTTTTAGACTCACCAGTGACGGTCCAGGCAATGAAGGTGTTGAAATGTAAAACCTATAACTAAATTTTTGTGATACGAGAAAGCATAAGATGTTGGAAGCTGTGAGAAAATTCAGAGTGCAGTCATATCCGCGTCAAATTGACTCAATCAAAAATAAGTATAGCAAATGGTAAAAAAATTCCTATAATTTTTGATGAATGAATGAAAGAATTCAATAGCTTGAATTTAACTTATTTATTGGCATACCATTTTTATTAAAAAGGGATTACTCTCGAATTAGTAAACGTGATATTACCCCATAAATTTCCATGGTTGAAAATTTTCTTGAAATTCCCCTATTCAAAGAATCTAAATCCATTCCACAAAAATTCATTTTAAATACATAATATCTTTTATTAAAGAACGCAAGTATTGTTATTTTCAATTGCTGGTATGAATTTTGAACATCCGAATTCAAAAACTCGCTAAATTTTAAACACTGGTGGTAGGATATATCGTTAGCATCATGTCAAATTATTCAATATGAAAACAATGTTTCCAGTAGGCTACTTTTTATAAAATCAGGTTTCTTAACTGGCACCACTTTTTTTTTTTTTTTTTTTTTTTTTGATAGACAAATTTGCCTTATTTAATGGCTTATAACTAAGTCGAATAGAAGAGGAAGTTTGCCATTTCAGAAAAGCAATGCCAATCAAGAAATCGGATTTTTTTTATATAAATAGCCCACTGGCAACATTTTTCTCATATTGGATAGTTTAAGATCCGGATATATGCTGCCATGAGAATTAGAGGTTTAATGAAAATATATAAACGGCAAAATTCTGAAAATTCTCATAAGAATCAGTCATTCTTATGATGCCGGGGCTATTGTAATAGACAATTTCCCTGAAAACGTTCTTCTTCGATGTCGTGCACATGGTTTTAATGGTTCCGGAAGCAGATCACTTCCATTACTAAAACGATAACATGCATGCGTAACACTGGAATTTAAGAAGAAATTTGTCTGGAAATAAGAAAAGGTTTTGTTTTGCGTGCATTGTGAACAGAAAATGTTTGTTCCAAAATTCTAATGGACACTAGGAAGTGATGTAAGTATTCCATGTAGTGGAACACTGAGCCACACAGTGTTAAACCTTTTCGAGGAAGACCACAAAATCATACAGCAGATTTATTTTGCTCAATAAAAAGCATTTTGATGAGTTTTGCAGCGTAAGCAAAGCTGATAACTTCAATTTTTGTTTAACACCGTTAACGTTGAAAACAATGCATGGCCTTATTCTATTAACCACTTAACTGAATTTTTTGCGCAAAGTGAATTGAAAATAGGGAATAAACACCACTTTTTAAAGCTAAAACATTCGTGATATTTAGTTTTAATATTTCTGAATTGAAATAGTATGTAATTGTAATTAAAATATTTAGTGGTGTTGGAGAACTTTAAGTGATGGATCAGGCAATCTCTACTTGCCCGTACGGCGTACAGGCAAATCAGTTGAGTAAATAATGAGATGTCTTCGATTTAAATAAATCCATTTTTGTCATTCTAAAATATTTACAGATAAAAATCGTAGCATGTGACTTACACTACAAGCACTTATTAGAATGTCTGTGGATTATTCTTTGAGTTGTGATAGGCGAATTTCTTTCCACTTAGTTCTAATCTCGAAATGTCAAATTGACACTACACTGTAAAAAATTTGAATCTTTTGCTGAATCGTTACTGCACCGTTTTTATAGAAAATGATTACTTCACTGTATCATGGAGCATTCTTTTTGGTCAATATACCGATATTCTATAAAAGAGGTGGAGTGACGATGCAGCAAAAGTTTCAAATTTTTAACAGTGTGACTATTGTATCGACCAAATTTATTTCCAAATAAATTAATATATATTTTTTCGTTTCATTATATAGTTTCGTACAAATCGAATTTTTTGTTTACAAAATTATGGTGCCAATGTCATTTGGACCAGATTTGGATATTTGAAGAAATTCACCCCAACATAGGAAAGATTAACCAAAAATGAGCGATTCAATTCACAAAAAAGAGTAAGGAATGTTTTAGAAGAATCTTGGAGAAACAGAAAATTCCAAAATCGAATGCATTCAAAAGAGGGATATCACTACCACATTCCTAAATCAAAACTTGTCGTTGCGTTGCCAAAAGATTTCTTTGAAAAGTTTGTAGCATTACTGAAACAAAAATAGAAAATAAGTAAGAAAAGCTCAAATAAATTAAGATATGTTAATTATTATAAATGGATTCCATAATATCTGTGTAAAAGCTAATAATAAAGAAAGGCAGATATTGCTATTTGTTTCTTGTATGAATTTTGAATATAAGAATTCAAAAATCCACTAAATCTTAAACTGGTGGTAGTATATATCGTCGGTAAAATGTCAAACTATCCAATATAAAAGCACTGTTCCCAGTGGTCTACGTTTTTCATATTCAGATTTCTTGATACACTCTTTACAGTATATAATATAAAGCAGAAGCTTCCATGAGTTTTCAGTGTTAACAATAAACCGTAAAAGTGTGCATCTGCGTAAATGTATGCAGCCGAAAAAATACGGTAATTAAATAAGTAAAAAATTAAATAAATAGTCTTATGTGGAATATTTTTTGTATAAAATTTGAGTAAAATTACCTGCATTTGCACTGTTAAATGATAGACACATTTTTTTTAAAGACACAAGGCTCATTAACTATTCGTAACTCTTATGTATGTTTACATTACTGGTTAATTCACCGTAGTTAGAAAAGATATATTAAACGAGAAATTTTATTTAATGAAATATATATCACTTTTATATAAGCTAAACTTTTTAGGGAATTTCTAATTTCAAATATTGATCACTTTTATTTTGACTGCAATTCTACAGTTAATTAAAAAACTTGTTTGGTTTTTTTTTAATAAAAACAATTCAAAACATTTCTTCATACTTAATAATGATAATTTATTTATTCACTTCTGTTTGAAGTGCGTAAACATAAAATATTGTTTTAGTTTTTCTCAAAAAATCTTCTGCGAAAAATGCGAGAGAAATTATATTCACTTATATGTCATTAAAGAAAAAACATGGAAAAATTAATTAGCTAATTTTACATTTTTAAAAGAATTCATATTAATTGCATTTAAAGTAATAAAAAAATCATAAATTTTCCATTCATCGTACTCTACAATTAATCTTCTAATTACGTTTTTGATTGTTTCGCTGTTGTAATTAAATTATTTGTTAAACAAATGTCGTTTTTTAAATACTCCTCTTCTGTAATGTTATTAACAACTTAAGTAATTTTTTATTCTGTGTAACAATAATAAACGTTTGTAATTACAATTTAAAAAGAATGTGTGTGCTATTTATTATATCTGTAGATAAATGTCCTTGTATTCAGAAATATTTTCATTGGTGTGATGTCATTTAAATTTTATATTTTGAATTCAAAAGAATTCAGGTTATTCTCTCACCTCAAACAAACATATCAGCAAATAAATTAGTAGAATGCTATATGCATCTTTTAAAAAGGTAAACTTAAAACTACACTATGCGTAAATTACTTAAAGATGACATAAAATATTTTAAAAGGGGTTTAATTACTTTTAATCTTTAGTACTTTCAACTGTAAAAACAGCTATCGACCGAGAATGTATATATATATTTTTTTTATTCTCGACGGAGACTATTTCAAAATATAAGACCGATTGATCATATAAAATCGACCGAGAATATTTTATATTCTCGGTCAATGGCTGTGTTTACAGTTGAAAGTACTAAGGATTAAAAGTAATGTAACACCTTTTAAAATATTTTTGTCATCTTTAAGTAATTTATACATTGTGTAGTTTTAAGTTTATCAAACAAACATATGTTAATTCAAGAGAATTGGAGGTTTTCTTCCAAGTCAACTACCGTAATTTCGGGTGTATAAGCCGCAGATCAAACAATTCTTTTTGGACCCAGAAATCTTGTTTAGTGATTGAAGACAAATATTTACGGCGATCTGACTAGTTATATTTGTTTTTAAAAAAATTCTGGGTCGAAAAATAATTGTTTGAGCTGCGGCTTATACACCCGAAATTACGGTAAATATATTTTGAATTCAAGAGAATTTGGGTTTTCTCCATAGTAAAAGGAAAATATTTTGAGCCAAAAACTGCATTCAACACCACTTCTCTGACTATCCCAAACAGTGTTACCAATAGCCTAGTTTTTTTTTTTTTTTTTTTTTTTTTTTTTTTTTTTTTTTTTTTTTTGAATTCGCATTTCTTGGTCGGTGACACCTTCTTGAAATGCTGAAACACCCTCTGTTTTCGCCTTAATCATTATGTCATTAAATAAGGCAAATTTTACTTTGCAGAAAAGTGGTGTCAATCAAGAAATCTGAATTTTAAAAAAGTAGTCCACTAGCAACACGTATCCCGAGTTATCTCGAAATTTTATGTATTATAATCTGTTATTATTTTGAGAAAACTTGGACGTGACATTTGTCACCGCGATATTTTTTATCACGTTTTTACTCAGCCATATGCTTAAAAAGAAAAAGAATATTTTTATATCATATATTACATAAAATCAAAGTTATACGTAATGTTTGATTGGTAGTTTTCCAAGTTTTGTAACATGAAAAGCAAATGATCAAATGCTATGAAGTGGGTGTAAAAAATTTAGGGATTTTCTTGCAGTTTTTTTAATTGGGTAAAGCAAGCAGCTGAGAATTCCATGCAAAGGTGTATTCCATGTTTTCTCCTTTTATTTTGACAGTCATTCTCAGCACCGGGAGCGATACATAGAATTCCATGCAAATGTGTATTCCATGTTTTCTCCTTTTATTTTGACATTCATTCTCAGCACCGGGAGCGATACATAAAGGCTTAAATTAGAATGAGATATCATTTTATATTTTAATATTTTTGCATAAATTCCTCTGGGATGGCGCCTCACAAAATAAGAATTCAAACCTTGTGTGTATACAACATTCAGTCTATAATTCAGTGTATTTTTACTTTAAAGTATTTTTACTTTAGTATTATTAGTGTATTTTTACTTTAGTGTATCTGAACTTTAAGTCCATCTAAATTTAAAAAAGACACTTTTCACCGTGAGACATTTCAAAAGAAAGACAATGCATGCGTAAAAATATTTTTACCATTCTCGAAAAGAGCTAAAAAATAATTTAATTTATTTAATAGGACTTTTCAAACTGCGTACAGTTGTACCATAATTTTTAATGGAATTTTTTACCGTCTTTAATCGCATAAACAAAAACGAATTCAGCGATTTAAGGCGGCTGAAAAGTCCAATCTCAAATCAGTGTTGCCAGATGGACTACATATTTTAAATTCAGATTCTTCACTTGCATCACATTTTTTAAATAGTAAAATGCCCTTTTATTTAATGACATAGTAGTAAAGATGAAAACAAACGGAATTTTTCCGTTTGAAGAAAGTGATGCGAGTTAAGAAATCTCAATTTTTAAAAAGTAGCCCACTGGCAACACTGTCTCAAATAGTTCTACCGCCTTTTTTGGAAAGTCTCAGGAATGTATGAACCTTTATTTTTATAAAACATTATGTATGAGTCTGTGGCTGATTATATCTCATAATTATTAATTTGGAAAACTTTTTATAATGCGTTTCTTTCCAATTTTTTTCTTGTTCCATAAGAAATTGAGGATATATTTTAAAAACATATAGGTGCTAATAGAAATCGAAATTCATATTTGAGAAATGTTTACACACACAAAAAAAAACCACCACGTAATTCCGATTATTATTTCTTCTAAAGCTTTATCTGAACCATAACGATGTTAAACGTTTAACTATTTTATGACATGCAGTTTTAGTTTTAAAAAATTTATTTGAATATTTAATGTATCTTAAATGAGTTCCCTGGAATTTATAAATAGATCTCCCCCCCTTTATTAAATGTTAGAAATATTATTGCAGAAAATCAAGTTAATATATACTTTCCATTGCATACCTATTATCTTTATCTCCGATATTGACAAAAACAAAATATGTTCTAAAAGTTTCTTTAATGTTTAATTGTGGATTAAAATATTGCCTTTAATTAAATACAACCTTTCATTTATCTTAAATAGTAATCTAAAATACCCAATAATTTAATTCCAGCGTTTCCCATTAGTAAAACTCTTAAGTGGTTTTATACTTCACTCTACTTACGATAGAATTAGAGAATAATGTAACTAATTAGGTTTCATGAGAAATAAAGTATAATGCATAGATTCCTCTGTAGAATTTCGCATTCACCACTTAATATCAGTTTTCAGCATTCTTATTTATTTGGAAATGAGAGTAACACTAATGGAGCTTTTTAAAAACTTTTGAGGTTAAATTAATGCTTAAACTGGATCTGCAGTTTAAGTAATTAAGAAATTCATTCATTAACGGGAAAATAAAATAGGTTATAGGCACTTAAATTTAAAAAAAATGTAATCGTAGTATAATTAGTAGCAGAACCTTACATCTAAAATTTGTGATATTAATAATAATATATTAAAAACTGTTCAACATAACATCATTAAAGAAATTTGTATTATAATGATCATACTCATAATTGTGAATGTAATGAGAATTGCTTTTTTGTAATTTTACATGATTTGTACTGTCTTGAACCAATAAAAAATGCATTTAACCCTCACATGGTAATGCACTTGTATTCGTAAAATGCAAACATGACTGAGTAAAACCAGAATTTCCATATTTACTTCAAAATTCATAAAAACTTTTATTCACGTTCTTAATAAAGGACATTTTTATTCCAAGATTATTTTATCAACGTATCATTTGATTATTCAGTTTTATTGGTTCAAAAATGAACTTCCGCCTTCTAGAGCTAAGATTTAACTTAACCCTTTGCGGCGCAGAGCAAATTCATAACTTAAGTGTTGAAATTAATGACTGACATCGGAATTTGAAAACAACTTTACTTGTAAATAAGAAAAAAGCTATATTTCACGTATTCAATAAACCGTAAATTTCTTTACCAAAATTCCGGTGCCAATGTGGCGTTTGGGAATTAAAATTAAGTGGCTTCATAGATATACCGCCGCGCCGCAAGGAGTTAAATGGCAAAGGTGTTCCTGAATTCCGGTGATTAGCCTAAATATAATAAGAACTTGATATTAAATTCACCAAGGCAGTTAACTCTAAATCTGAAACTTCAGACAAATTATCCATCAAATAGTTACTTTAAAATGAAACATTCTCACAGGCTTAATACTTCAAAGTAACTAGCTTTTGAATGAACTCGAAAAACCTTATTCCATTTTAAGATCGCTAGAAAACAGATACATAGCTCCGAACTTGTACGTTTTTTTTCCTACCACAAAAATTTAATAGAAAATTTTATTTAAAATAATCGCCGAAATTAAACGATGTCCAACGATGAAACAAGACAAAAATCTCTTTTTAATTTTAGTGATATGAAAAATTCGTACACGTTGGCAGCTATGCAGATTTAAACACATAAGGGATAAATTTCTTATAAGAAAATACTGGCACTGAAGTTTTTTCTCTTTTCGTAAATCTAACTCGAACGTACCCTGGTTTGATTACTGAAAATACTTAATATTTTCTGTGGCAAATAATCGTGTTTCTGAAATGTTGATTTCACACCGGAATTTATGAAAAATTATACTTCATAATAAAGAAAAGGAAATTTTCAACATTTTTCCATTAAAGTTAAAAAGTTAAATAAAAGAGTTAATTAAAAGATTTAGGAGTGAATCATGTTTAAATTAAGCGGTTTATAACATTATGCTGCCGCCGCTCAAGGGCGGAAAGAAAACAGATTAAAAAAGTTATGTGTCATGCACGATTTATATACATATTTACCTAACTGATTTATTTATCTTTAAAAATTATACTTCACACGCTTTTCTTTCAGTTTCTTGCTCAATATTTAATTTGTATTATTATTAACTAGCAGTTACCTGTGACTTCGTTCACATAACATTTAAAGCAGAAATAATTGATCAATCAAGCAAAAAATTTCGATGATGAAAAGCATGTGTAATTAGCTTTTTATTGCGAATTTATGGTAAAAAACTTCTGATAATCCCTATTTGCTAATTTGTTTGCTGGTTAAAATTTTCCTTTCAGCGATTAATACTAATAGATAGAAACATTCTTGAATTCTTTTGTTCAGCCCTGTAGTTTTTCAAGTGTCTTTAATACATGAAAGTGTCTTTCTAAAATTTAGTTCAAACAAAAATATTTCTTATTACTACCTAAATTACATTTTCAGAAATTATCATCCGCAGACAACCTTGTATCCAGTTCTTTGCGGGACCCTGTATATCATTTTATATATAAACTACAAACATTTCTTAGATTACTAAATGCAGTTCAAAATAAAAATGCATATTTCATTTAAAAACCACCTTTAAGTAAATTACGCTCATATTCAGTAACCTTTCCGAGATCTTTTGTGTAACCCTGTATATCTAAATTTAACTATTTATACTATTACCATTTATACTCTCCATTTAATATGATACATCTAGCGAAACTTAAAAGCACATATCATAATTCAAAATGCATTTCATCCATGCAACAGTCATCATCCATCATATACAGTATATCGAATAGAATATGTAATATTTGAAATCTTTTGTGTGTCCCTGTAAATGCTATGCACTTCGTATTATGCATGAAATAACCCACATTAAGCCTCAGCAATATATATCAATTTGATTGTACATGAAATCGTTTACCATAATTAAAATATGTCGGAAACTGTTCCTCCCATTATTCTTATGCAATGAAATTCTTCTGTGTAACCCTGTAAATGAATAATAAGTGTTCTTTTCATTACATACTTTACAAAATGCATATTTTAGTGCACTTTGCAATTGCATATAAATTTTAATATGTTTCACAGGGTGTAGCATCGTTAAATTTAATTAAAACGATTTTCCCCATAATGCCGTAATGTAAGGAAATTTTTTGACAATCCCTGTAAATAAACTAATCATGGTAGAAGCTTTATTTTCAATAGGTATTCGTACTAGGTAAACGTTAAGAACGTCCAAAAATTTCATGGAAATCGGAGTATATTTACTAAAGTTAGAAAGCGACCAGACAGACAGACAAACCGAAAGCATAATAACTTTTCAACTTTGTTCGAAAGTGTTAAAAAATCGACCCAAAAATATATTAATCAGTAGTTTTATTTTCCGCCTTTTCCCCACAAAAAATTTCTTCCATTGATAATTATGAGTTTTGAATAAAAATATTCATTTGTATGTAACTTATAACTTATTTATTAATATAAGTAAAAAATATTTCTGATTCATTTTAAATATGACGTCATTATTTATCTCGCTCCATTAGCGATTGATATTCATACCCCTGGTATTTTTAACGACTGCTATAAAGTACCTGTTTTATTTCAACTATGACGTCACATTTTCATAAGTGAACCATTTTATTATAAATATAATTCTTTTTCATTCTTTTTACTTTTAATTTATGTCGTCATATTTTACACAAAAATTCCCATTAACTAAACAAATATCCTTGTTAAATATACTATAAAAAATACACTATTTATTTTCTTTTAAGTTATTTTATTATAGTTTTTCGCGTCGAAGTTTTTTATTAAAAATTCATTGCCGCTGAAAAATTATTATTCCATTTTTTTATTTTCTTGGCAACAGGAAAAGAAAATGGTTAAAATTTATCTGAAAAATGCCTATTGATTCTGTATGAAAAATAATTAAATTTTGAATTATTAAGGAAAATAGTTGAATAAAATAAATAAAAATTGGCCTATGTTCATACCACTCGTATAATCTATTTATATGCAAAGATTCAAAGACATTAATCCATCCGTTTTGAAGCCAAGTTCATTCCAATTTTCGGACACACTTTCACATTTATAATATATATAAGGATTATTATTAATAATTATTAGTATTTATTAGTATTATTATTAACAATATTTTTGCAGGTCGGTGGGATAAAATATAGCCCACCTAATTTTAATTACGAAATGCTGCATTGACTCCAGAATTTTGAAATGAAAATTTTTATTTTATCATATTCGAAAAGAGAAGCTTTTATATATTTTAAAACAAATTTGTTTTTTAATTCTGCTGTATACCAATCACTACAGATGTGAGGGAGTGACTTTTGTAATAAAGGCATTCTAGCATTTTTGAGATCGTGACGTCAATGATTTAACATGTGTAAGCGTGAAAGCGACATCTATCCTCTCTTTTACTTTAACTTTCTAGAGCATGTGTGTCTCTTTCGGATTCTACAGTTATGTCGCGGTTAGTAGTAATATGTAAATTTGTAATATCTCAGTTTGCAGCATATAAAAGCTAAGAGTTTGAGTGTGTGTGTGTCTCTGGCGACAGTAGCCAGCTAGAAGTGTGTCTAAGCGGCCTTGGTCGACTAGGTGAGTCTAGTGACATTAGCCAGCTAGGTGTATCGAACCTTCAGTGAGTGACAAGGAGTTTTGGAAGTAGCTTCGAGAAATTGGCCGGTGGTAAGATTTAATGTTGATTACATTGAATATTTTCAAAGTTAATAAAGAATACATGTACAGCCACGGGCTGTCTGATAAAGTTTATCAAGCAGTTTAGCGGAAGTTGAAGTGAGAAGTAATCTGAAGTGCCCCGATTGAGTTAGTGCCGGAGCTGTGAGTATGAGTTTAATCTTTTAGTATTGTTACCAGTTATTAAAATTAAGAACTGCTCCACTATCCCTGAGCCCTAACCGTTTTAAATAAACTGTTTTTATCTTAGTTCCTGAGTTATGTCTGCATTTAAACCCCAGTACGAGCACCCAACCGTTACAAATGGCGCCCAACGAAAAGTCGGACATTGTGAGATTGTACCACGTGTTTATTTTACCGGTGAAGGTGACATTAATGAATTTTTAGTCAAACTAGATGATTATATTTTGTTTAATAATATAACTGAGAAGAATAGATGCATAGTGCTTAAGTGCCCATTGAAGGGCGAAGCACTTTTGTGGTTAGAAAATATAGGAAAATTTTTGGTTAATCATGAAGCTAAAAGATTTGAGCAGACTGTGATTGAGTTAAAAAAGGCGTTTCCTAGCGTTAAAGATAAGAGTATTTTGAGGAAAGAATTTTACTGCAATAAGCAGAATATTTACGAATCAGCATCAAACTTTTACCTACGTAAGCTTGAACTGAAAAATAAATTGGATTTAGACATCACATTTGAGGAATTATTGGACATAGTTCTTCCTCTCTTTAATGCGAATATACAGGACTATATCGAGATTAGAGCACCCAAGAACTTTGCTGACATGCATCAAATTTCATCGAAGTATGAGACTCGGCATAGCTCGGATCAACGGGATTCGCGTAGCCCTCGACAGAGTCCTGTCACGGGAAGTAATTTGAGAATGAGGGGGAGCGTAATTTTTTGAGAGGGGGGCAGCGCTTTCCGGATAATAATTTGAGTAGTGGAAATTATGGATTTGGTCGTAATGTGTCGAATACTGGTAATGGTAATAGGAATTGTGGTGGTGCTAATAATTTTAGAAGTAGTTATAGGTATATGTATGGCAATAGGCAGAATAGTGATTTTGGTCGGAAAGGGGGAGTACGGGACAAGAATGTTTCTTCGCAAGTAAGGAGATTAACTTCAGATGAGAATTTTGAAGGTAGATCAATGCAAAGGAGATGTGTTAGGAGGTCGGGTCAGTTAAACTGGTAGGTGACTGTATTTCGGAAGGTATGCAGTCACAGGTAAAAGTGGAAAAGCCTTCTGTGAGTTTGAATAAAGTTACTATTAATCCGGTTGAGTTACCTGAAGTGTTAATTGTGTTAGATGGTATTATCGTTAAGAGTGTCTTCGATACAGGGGCAGATAAGTCGTTCATTTCTTTTGATTTTTATCGGAAATATTTTTCGTATAAGAAGTTGAAGAGGTCAAGTCTGGTGGTTCAGTCGGCGCAGGGAGTAGCTTGTGATAATAAGGGTTCAATAGATTTAGAATTTGAAATTCGTTCGGTTAAGACACGTTGGGAGTTTTGTGTGTTAGATGGATTAACAGTGCATTGTATAGTTGGTGTGGATTATATGAAGGATAGAGGAATTAGTCTGAATTTCTTTAAAAAGTCGTTGATCGTGAATAATGATGAGAATGTGAGTAAGAAAGAGCCTGTTTCAATGTCAGTTGATTTGGAGGAGTCGGGTTTAAGTGAAGTCGAGAAGGAGGAATTTAGTAAGTTTTTAAATGAGTTTGGAGAGGTTTTTTTCGGATAAACCGGGTTTAACGCATGTTGCGTGGCATGAGATTGATACTGGTTTGAAAGCACCTGTTACTAGTAAACCATATCGTCATGACAAAGTTAAACAAGGTATAATTGATTATCATATTCAGAAAATGCTAGCGGAGGATATTATAATGCCAATTGAGTCTCCTTTTGCATTGTCAGTAGTGTTATGTCGTAAAAATAATGGATAAAGTTTAGATGATCCAGAGGCAAACAGATTTGCAGTAGATTATAGAAAGTTAAATGCAATAACGCAATACCCTCAGTATCCTATTCCAGTAATTGATGACATTTTGGCTAATATAACGAGTACGAATTATATGTCAACGTTAGATCTTACGTCAGGTTATTTTCAGATTGCAATGAAGCCGGAGGACATACCTAAAACTGTGTTTATTACTCGGGACGGTTGTTTCGCTTTTAAGAGAATGAGTTTCGGTTTATCGGGGGCACCGGCAACGTTCCAGAAGGCCATGAATAATATCCTTAAACCTTTGATTGGTAAGAGTGTCCTGGTCTACCTGGACGATATAATTATAATAGCAGCTACTTTTGAAGAGCATTTAAGATTATTGAGGGAAGTGCTTACGTTGTTACGAGATGCTGGGTTAATAGTTAAGTTGGAAAAATGTAATTTTTTGAGAAAAGAGATAAAGTATTAGGAGTAAAAATTACGCGTGATGGTATTAATTTAGATAATTAGAAAATTGAGGCAATTACGTCAATGAATCCCCCCAAAAATAGTAAGGAAGTGGCGACATTTTTAGGGATGGTGGCTTGGTTCGCCAAGTTCATTCCACGTTTTTCAGAGTTATGTGAACCATTGTATAATTTAAAAAGGAAAAGGGTGAAGTTTACATGGTCATCGGCGGCCCAGAGATCGTTTGAATTATTGAAAGAGGCAGTAGTTTCCCCTCCTGTTTTGGCTCACCCCGATTATTCGTCTCAATTTGAAGTTTATTGCGATGCAAGTGCAGTGGGGGTTGGAGCTATGTTGGCACAGAAAGGTCGATCGATAGCGTTTGCTTCTAGGATTTTAAATGCAGCTGAAAGGAATTATTCGATTACAGAAAGGGAGTGTCTTGCAGTAATTTGGGCTTTGAATAAATTTCGTTGTTTTTTCACAAATATACCAGTTAAGGACATTACGGATCATTCAGCTTTGACGAAGTTAACTAATGGAAAGGGTTTATCTTCTCGTATGGTTAGATGGTGTTTGAAGTTAGCGGAGTATAATGTGATTATAGAACATAGGGCTGGTAAGGAAAATGCGGTAGCGGACGCTTTGTCTCGAAACCCGCATGGTGGTTTAGAGGTCACGGAGGAAGTTAAGTGTTGTGCGTTGTCTTCGTTGGTGTTACGGTCACGAGAGCAGTTGAAAAGGGAGCAGAAGAAAGATGAGGAGTTTGGTAATTTGTATTGTTATTTGGAAAACCCTGATGATGTCCCGAGCGCAAATGTGCCTATGTTTGAGAAATGGTCCCAATCTTTTAAGTTTATAGATGGTCTTCTTTTTTATTCTAAAATTGTATATTCATGTGAGGAATTAAGAGTTTTTATTTTGGCTAGACTTCGTAAGGCCATCTTGAAGGAATTTCATGATAATCCATTAGCAGGTCACTTAGGAATCAGGAAAACTTACGCTCAAATTTGTGAATCCTTCTACTTCCTTAAAATGCGGGAAGCAGTGCGCGCTTATGTCTCCAGCTGTAGCACATGCCAACGATATAATTATAAAAATGTAAGTCCAGCTGGCAAATTAATTTCTATTAAAGTAAATTTTCCTAATGAATGTGTAGGTGTAGATTTAATTGGTCCTTATCCATTGTCTAATCCTAAAAGATATATATATTTGTACTAGTTATAGTTGATTATTTTAGTAAATGGGTAGAGTCAGTCCCCCTCAGGAAGGCTTCTGCACCTGTAGTTGCCGATGCATTTTTCGATAATTATATTTCTAAATATGGTGCACTAATTAGGGTAGTTAGCGATCATGGCCCTTGTTTTATTTCTGATATATTTAAGGCTCTGTGTGAAAAGTTGGAGATTATCATTCTTTTACTGTTCCCTATCGTCCTCAGTCTAATATGGTTGAACGTGTAAATCGTACATTAATTCAAATGATTTCTTCTTATGTTGGTTCTCATCATGCAAATTGGGACCAGTTTCTTCAGCATTTTGCGTACGCACTTCGTACGGCAGTTCACGAGTCGACGGAGAAAACGGCGGCTGAATTGTTTTTGGATAGAAAAGTTAGTACTCTATTTCAAAGGCTAGTTATGGTGTCGGATGCGGAAAGTCAGTTTATGTGCCAGGATATTGAGAGGTTGGTTAAGGAGGCTCAAGTTCAGATGGGAAAAGCGCAGGAGAAGCAAGCCCAATATTATAATATGCGTAGAAGGGAATTGGAAGTTAAAGTTGGAGATTTTGTGTTAGTAGAAAAACATTGATTAAGTCCAAGTCGTCAGAAAAGGGTAGCTAAGTTTGGTCCAAAGTTTGTGGGTCCGTTTGAGGTTTTGGAAGTTCGAAATAATAATTTGGTTGTTAATGTCAATGGTGAAAGAATGACGGTTAATCTGGACCAGGTTCGAGTTTATAAGTTTAGAAAAAATGGTAGAGAAGGTTCTCATGTGTCGAGTGGTGTTTCGCAAAATTCCCGATCCAATGAGTGTCCCGAGTCCAGCACTTCTTCATCTAATTCTTTTCATCAGTATGCAAAAAGAAAATCTGGTCAAACAGCTCCAAAAACTGTTATAGAAAGTAGAAAGTTTATCAAACCGAGAGCAAAGTATGATAATAAAAATAAAAGAACAGTGTCAAATACGTCAGACTCAGTGTGCCATAAAAGGCAAAAGATCATAAACTGTGCCGTTCCTCCACTTATTAGACAGAAACCTCAAAAACATAAGTTATCCAATAGTCCAATAGTTCAACGTCTTCAGTACTTAATCCTCGAAAAAAACTTCATATGGACACTCGTCAAACTGAGAAAAGAACTTTTAAATCGGACTTTTTGCCATATAAGAGATAGCGTAGATCCGGAAAGAAACGTGGCCTAGGATCATCAGTAACTTCGGGTGCGTCTAGAAAGAGGAGAGAACATTCGGAGTAACAGCGTCAGCAGTTTGAATCTCGCCATGGAGTGACCCCAGCGAATCGACCAGAGCGGAATCGCCGAATGGAATCTACAAGTATCCCACGGCATCCATGCAGGACCAGGCTGCAGGCACGACAGTCAACTGTGGCGTCACCGTACAGTTCCGATGACGAAAGATCCTTCGTGCAAGGTTTTTGGGACAAGAAGAGAAAGCCATCCTGTAGAATGAAGCCGGCTAGCAGCGAATCATCTCTATAATTGGGTGATCATGTTCTTTATTAAATTTCTCTTAGAGTACATATATGTGGTAGCAATGTGAAGGAATAAAAAGAAGATAGACTGTTTTGTATTTTTGGCCATTTTTTGAAAATTTTTGATGGACTCACGAATGGTGATTAATTGTGTTCAAAATTTGTTTGCAAAATTGTTACTTTTATGTATGTTTGAAATTTTGGTCTTAACTGCTTTTAAAAATTCTGGATCTATTGTTAAGTTGTTATGTTAGTTGTTAAAATGTTATTATATTGTTATACTGTTCATGTGTTATAAAATGCATGTTAATGTATGTTTAATTTTCAGAAAGGTATAGATAGTAATTTGGGTTATTTTGTACACGCGCCGCGAATCAGGCGGGCACGTGTTTTGCGGTCAAGAAGTCCTTGACACGCGTTTTTCTATCTCTTATGCTAACATTTAATGAATTAACTTTCTTCTTATCGTTCGTGGTTCATGCGTTGCGTTTGTACTTTAGTTGGGAGTGTTTCCGCAAGTTGCGAAGTTTTGTGTTACATTTGAATATGAAATTGTATGGTATTGAAATTGAATGTTAATGTGATTTTTTTGCAGGGAAGTATACCTGTGTTATATATTGATACTGCTATTTTTCTTTTAGTTAATACAGATGAAGAGTCATGTGATGACGTCACTTGGTTTTGTAAAGTTTGATTTTATAGATTATTATTGCAAAAGCACAGCTATGTGAAGCTATAAGCATGTTACCCCAAATATTGTTAAAGTGGAGCTAGTTCTGACGAATTTTTGGGAGTTAGTTAATTGGCTAATGGATATGTAGGTATTACGTAGTAGGACGGAGTTATTGTAGCATGGAGTTATTGTAGTATGAAATAAATTTAATTTTAGATAAGTTCTGAATTTTGCTAAGGAAAATTTTTGCGCATTGGGTTTTTTGGACTTGGTGCAAATTCTGGCATTAGGAGAGTTTTATGGAGAAATTTTTTGGTAAAGTTACAGTTGTATTTCAGTATTGAGGAAAATTTCGTAAGTTTAGTGTTTTGATGAATTTCAGAACTCTTAGTGGAGTGGGCTGTTCTGGAAGAGAAAGTAGTTAGATTTGAAAGTTTTATGGAGGTTATTATTAAGATAGAAGGATGATTGGATTGAATATGTGAATATTTGATGCAAACTGATGTTTTTGTAGTGGTGGGTTAAAGTTAATATTTTAAAAGTTATGTTTCGGTGCCAAATTTCACCCATCACTTTGTTTTGTACGGTTTGAAATTTATAACAAGAAAAAGTTCTGGGCATACATTTTGCCCAGTCCTTTCTCTCTGTAGAGTCCGAGGGGGGGGGGGGGTTGTGAGGGAGTGACCTTTGTAATAAAGGCACTCTAGCATTTTTGAGATCGTGACGTCAATGATTTAACATGTGTAAGCGTGAAAGCGACATCTATCCTCTCTTTTACTTTAACTTTCTAGAGCGTGTGTGTCTCTTTCGGATTCTACAGTTATGTCGCGGTTAGTAGTAATATGTAAATTTGTAATATCTCAGTTTGCAGCATAAAAATGATTGGAGTTTGAGTGTGTGTGAGTGTCTCTGGCGACAGTAGCCAGCTAGGAGTGTGTCTAAGCTGCCTTGGCCGACTAGGTGAGTCTAGTGATATTAGCCAGCTAGGTATACCGAGCCTTCAGTGAGTGACAAGGAGTTTTGGAAGTAGCTTCGAGAAATTGGCCGGTGGTAAGATTTAATGTTGATTACATTGAATATTTTCAAAGTTAATAAAGAATACATGTACAGCCACGGGCTGTCTGATAAAGTTTATCTAGCATTTTAGCGGAAGTTGAAGTGAGAAGTAATCTGAAGTGCCCCGATTGAGTTAGTGCCGGAGCTGTGAGTATGAGTTTAATCTTTTAGCATTGTTACCAGTTATTAAAATTAAGAACTGCTCCACTGTCCCTGAGCCCTAACCGTTTTAAATAAACTGTTTTTATCTTAGTTTCTGAGTTATGTCTGCATTTAAATCCCAGTACGAGCACCCAACCGTTACACAGAATAAATCATAGAAGAGGCCCGACCTCAAAGGGTTAACCCCTTAACTGCCTAAACCTTGGGAAAAGAATCTTAAAAAAATGTGCCACCATAAATTTTGAAAAATAATCTTTCTTTATTTAATGGTAAAAGTTTCTTTTTGTTAATAAAGCAAAATTTTTAATTCAAAAAAAGTGGTCGTTTGATAGTTAATTTCCGAAATATGCATTTATTTGAGCGAGACGTATATACCGGGTGTCCCAAAAATGACTGATGGATTTTAAAATTCAATAACTTGCAAACGGTGACAGCTATTTAAAAATTTTTTTGCAGGAGAGTTATGTATAATGTCAGGAGTTTTTTTTTTACTGCAACTTATGATTTTAGTTCGAATTTCAAACAATAGATGGCGTTGACGGCGATTGAAGGCCAGGTCGACGCTTCACTCAGCATTGATCACCTGGCCTTCAATCGCCGTCACCGCCACATATTGTTTGAAATTCGAGCTAAAATCAAAAATTGCGGTAAAAAAACTCCTGACATTAGAGATGAGATTTCCGCGTTTTTGCACACCAGTATTTTATTCGAAAAAACATTATTTGATCGGAACATTTTTGCGATTTAATAGAACAGCATTTTCTCTAACAAAATACTGGTGCCAAAAAGCGCGGAAATCTCATTCCTATGACATTATACATAACCCTCCTGCAAAAAAATTTTAAATAGCTGTCACCGTTTGCAAGTTATTGAATTTTAAAATCCATCAGTCATTTTTGGGACACCCGGTACATAAGCCCGGGATAGTTAAGGGTTTAAACAGTTTCTTTCATACATGAAGAATTTTTTACGTCTACAAAAAAATTGTCTGACACGATAACATTCATATGCTTGTGTCAAGTAAAAAGACAAGGAGTTGTGAATTAAGAGATGTAGTACATTATCTAACAGGTGCAAGGGATTTAACTGAGGAAGTTGTCACAAGCTGACTGCACTTTTTTTAATCGAATGCACAGATTCTTCTTACCTCCGGTGAAACTTTCACCAGCAAGCTTATATGAAAAATTTCGTTTAATTTAAGCGCTGTATTCATGGTTATTTTTCTCACTAATAATCGTAAAAAATCTGTTTTTTCCTGATATGATAGTTCTTTCACTGACACAACGGTTGCCAATTTCGTCTCTACTTTTATTTTTAAATATTCGAGTTCATACTTGAAAATGAAAAACATGTATTCAGATTTCGTTAATGGCTAACTATTTCTGATTTCTTAAATTAAACGTATTTCTTCAAAAAATTTTCTTTCGAAGTCTCTTTTTTGGTGGGGAGGAATGGAGACCAAACTGGCAACCCCGACCAACACTCAAAGGGGGTTGTTTTGATTGTTATAATATTGCAGAAATCCTATGGTGGAATACCACTGAAGTAAACTTCCACCAGTAAAAATGAATATCAGTTTCTGCAATTAAAATTGATCGAAGCGTTATTTTTTTTAGTAAGTCATTTGAATAAAGACAAAAATTTTTAGTTAAATTTACTGGTGGAAATTTGCCCCAGCAGTGATGAACCTCTTAAAAAACGGTTACATCTGAAGCTTCACTATTTTAATCCTTTGAGCTTTGGTGCGTATATTTCTTCAAAATTCTAAATGTCACAGTGACATCAGTATCTTTTAAAGAAAAATTCTATTTACGATACACACGAAAAAATGCATTAAATAATTTTTTTAAAAAAAACGGTCCAATGTTTCAGTATCAGTAGCGGCTCGTCAGGGAGTGCTGCATCAGATTTTTCACACCACTAAAATTTAACAGAATCTTCCATATTATTTATTTGACAAATTTTGTTGATTTAATAAAGCTGAAATTACCATACAATTTTAGTGGTGTAAATAAAATGATGCAGCACCCCCTGACCAGCCGCTACTGTCCACGTCCTGTATCCTTGGGATATTTGAAATTCAAATTAAGTAGTAGAAAATTCAACATCAGAGCCTAAATGTTTAACCCTACATGGCACCATGTGCCACATCTGGTACTTGCCGAAAAACACTATAATTCTTAGTACGTGCCAAGAATTTGGTCAATATGATCGCTGTAACTGATCAAGAACAGTGGAAAGAATGGAAAAAAAACTTACGATGTCTATACCAGATGGTTGCATTTGAGAAAAATTGAAAATTTGTTTTCGGAAACAAAATAAGTTTCGATGAAGTTTATTAAGGAAAAATTTACTTTTATTATTTTTACCGAATACTTAAAATAACTATATAAAGCAAAGAGCAGAATGTTAAGAAGATAAAATTAATTTAAGTCCATTTAATCGCAATTTATAGCAATAAAATATTTAAATATCCTAATTGTGTATGTATAGTACATGCCATTATATATAAATTTTTAGCTAAAATGAAAAAAAATTATTATTATTATTTTATTTTATTTTTTATTTATTTTTTTTTACCATTTTTCCCATTGTGAGGCCGATACATAGATTTCAAATATTTTTTGCAAAAAAAAAAAAAAAAAAAAAAAAAAAAAAAAAAAAAAAAAAGAGCAGTAAAGGATTGCATACGCAATTTCTCTTTTTCAATATTTCTATGGTAAACATTTTCCCCTTTTATGCGATTTAAAATCAAACATGTGCTCGCAGAAATGCATGGTACTTCTAATGGCATAACCTGACATCGTGTTTTCCTTTTAAGTATTTTTTCAATCAAATACACTATTAAACGTTTCCCCTATTTGCCCGTACGTCATAGGAGCAACGTGTTTCAATCTTGATTTGCTCGTACCACGTACGGGCGAAGGATTTCAAATCATGATTTATTATTCTTACCATTAAAGTTTTAGTGTAAATTTTGCTTTATTTAACACGAGCATTTTTTCTGATTAAATTAGGCAAAAATCTCTCCTTTGAAAAACCGATGATAAAGATTATTAATTCTGTAACACATGCAAAAAATAGGTATTATTTGAAATTTGTTTTAAAAAATTGATCAGTTAAGTGGTTATTTATTGTTAATAAGAGAAATCCACCAAAACTTTTCTTGCTCTATCAAAAAGTTTTCGGCTTTAGAGGGATATGAAAACTGGCAAATTTGGTAAGTAGTCAATACAGCGATAATCCATCATTGAGTAGGAGTGACGAAGGGTAATATATATATATATAAGAGGAAAGAAAGAAAATTACTATAAGGAAACGGAGGACAAACTCTTAACCCTGACAGAAATTGGCAAGAGGTTCCCATGATTGTCACGATGTGGTGGAACTGCTGTGGTGGAATACCGCTGACCAGTAAAACTTCCAACAGTAAAAAATTATATCAGATTTTGCAATTAAATTTGACTGAAAAGTTTCATTAATAATGTGTTATAATAAAGATAAAAATTTCTACTTAAATTTACTGGTGTGAATTTGCCCCCAAATTAATGAACCCTTTCAAAAGCGGTTACAGTTGAAGCTTTTATATTTTAACCCATTCCGAATCGGTCAAATTCTGTTAGTAAAATGAGAAATATCGGCTGACACCAGAATTTAGAAACAACTTTTTTCAGAAATTAAGAGCCCCCTTAATTTAAGCTTTCACTGTAAAAGCAAAATTTTATAAAATTATTGGTGTCGATTGCAAGTTTGGAATTAAATCTAGGTATCCCGGACTGGGCACAGCGTGCCGGAAAGGGTTGGGTATGTCAATTCCTCTTTCTTAACCCTTAAATGCATAGGATAGAACGCGTTCCAAAAAATGCGCAATTCAAAGAATCAGAATTCATACCAGAAAAATCTAAATAGTAAATTTTTCTTTATTTAATTACGAGTCGTCTGTCATTAAGTAAAATGAAAATTGCTCTTTTAAATTTCTGGTGAGAATACGGAATATGTGAATAAAACCCCCAATAAATCGGGAACACTTATGGTATCGAAAATGATACAATATGCAATATGCATTGTTAATGCTATGGTTAATTGTTCCATAGTAAAAATTAGCCAGCCACAAATACAATATTAAATAGTTACAAAGGGAAAAATACGAGCAAAAATCTCTATTAATAAATATTTAGTCCTTTGTGATTCTGTGCTCCAGAACATGGGACGTACAATATAATTCCGACATGCCGCATGGACCCCAGAATTCTAGTTGAATATTTTCCGTTTATTAAGTATGAGAAAAATAGCTTTTTCTTACTTAAAAAAAAATTGTATGTAAATACTGGTGTCATTCAATCATTTAAACATTTTCGCAATGGAAGTGCCCTGCACCGGAAAGGGTTAAAAGAGAATGATTTTGTAATTTTGATATTATTTTTATTGAATATATTATGACATTTTCTACGAAAAAACATATTAAATGTCTGGCGGATCGAATGTGTTTTAAATGATAAAATTATACGGATACTGTTAGTTTTTTTTTTTCAAAATTAATGTTAACATAGATAATTTATAATTAATTATTTTTACAGTTACGCATATATCTTCTTCACGCGGGAGTGGATGCGCGGGGTATGACACACCCCGAGTGCCTGCGGTTCAACATTTGCCACCAATATTTTTTTTTCGAAAAGTAGTATTTACCTCGCTTTAATGCAGAATCCGTGACAATTGCCTCAGACTAAATACGGTAACGATTATTATTTACATTTATTGGTGATAAAGTAAAAATCCTTCACAACCTGAGTATGCGCAGCATTAACATTATGGGGATATGAGGATAGTACTGAATTATTATATTTTCATATAAAATATTATTTGTATGTACAAAAAAACTTACCGTAATTTCGGGTGTATAAGCCGCAGATCAAACAATTCTTTTATGACCCAGAATTTTTTAAGAAAAAAATATAACTAGTTAGATCGCCGTAAATATTTGTCTTCAAACACTAAATAAGATTTCTGGGTCCAAAAAGAATTATTTGATCCGCGGCTTATACACCCGAAATCACGGTAATAGCAATTGGTTATAGTTACCTGAAAATATTTTATGATAGGTGCAACACAATACTAGCATTAAAGAAAGCATACTCCTGATTTTAATCTTATTACATGAAAGATCCAGTTAAGTTGGTATAAAACATACTTAAGCTCTCCTCACGCGCCCAGCTAATTCAGGTAAATCCTTGCATTTAAGATATTCAAACAATCACGTGCTGAATCGCATTATCATCATACTTTAGAAAGTACCATGTAAACTACAATTCTGATGCTTCACTTATGCCGATATCTACTTGATTCAGTGTGATAGCCTCGTGCATTTCCTCTATCAGTGAAAACGAGATTATGGCCTTCAGTGTCACCAGTTCGCAACTGCGTTTTCACATTCCTCAATTGCCACCACTTATCTGAAGCAGTAATAATCGCCTTATTCAACCCTTTAATGCGGCAAGGTACTTGTATTCCAAAAGTGCTGAAATGAGTGAATTACACCAGAATTTATAAACAAGTTTATTTTAAAATAAGCAAAAACTTTTGTTCACATGCTTAATCCCTTTGGGTGTGGTGTACTATTAATAGTACACGTCGCTTAACCCATTAACGCCCGAATTATTTTCTTCGCTAAAATTTAAATTTTGTATTTCCCACCACTTTTAAAATCAAATTAACTTTTATCTAAATTTATTGAGGATTCTGTCTCGTGAAAGAAGGCATATATTTAACTTCCTCTTTACTGGTGGGAAAACCGCTTTCTTGCTGTTTTTGTAACCGTCCTCAAAAGAGGACGCTGGGCGTTAATGGGTTAATGGAGCATTATTTTGTTTTAAGAAATATTTTTTCTACTGTTTAAATGTAGTAAGGTTGTTATGCGCTTTTAGCATATGACTTCATTTATTTTTAGGCAATTGGTAATAATAATAATTATTATTATTATTTGCTTTTTTCTATTTACACTGTTTGAGAATCTTTTATTTTAAACATATATTCCACTCTTTGAATTTAAAATAAAAGTTACTATCCTGAAAGAAACATGTGTAATGAAGCGCAAAAAGCATTAGAAGGAAGTCAAACCGTGTTGTAATACAATATTTTCTAAACATCTCCAAAAATTCTTTCTTAATCCTTTCCGGCACACTGTTACCAGTCCAGGATACTTCATTTTAATTCCAAACTTGCAAATGGCGCCAATAATATATTTTTTAAAAATTGCTTTTACAATGGAAGCTTAAATTAGGGATTCTTAATTCCTTAAAAAGTCGTCAGTAAATTCCGGTTACAGTCGATAATTTCTCTTTTAACTAATAGAATTTGCCCATGCCGGAAAGAGTTAACTTATTGTCATATAATTATTAATTGAATAGTACGCAAAAGAACAGCTTTCGTTAAGATTCAGATAAGGAAATATTCATTAAACGCTAATTAATCTATTTAGATAGCTAGTGTTGATGCTATTAACGTAGAAATAATTTGTTGATAAAAATCGAACGAAAATTTTGACCCGAAAAGAGTTATAAAAATAGAAATTTTTCATTCCTATATTTTGTTGCCAGTGTGGGCATTTAGTAACATTTAAGAATTAAAATTAGGTGGTCCAAAAACCCTTGAAGAAATTAATGCGGAAAAAATAGTGCAGGAATAATAGGAAAATTGTACTGTTTCAAACAATTATTGGAAATCAAAAATTTTAATTTAAAAATAAAGAACTGAGTTGTAACATTGCATTACAATCACAATCGCTTTAAAAAATACGTCATTTGATGTATTTAAAAGTCTGATAATTTTTTAATACAAACACTTTTCTAAGACAGAATATTTGCAATTTTCAAATCCTTAAATCATCCTAAATATAAAAGACAATATTAAATGTTTAAAAAATTGTTAAAAATACATATTAAAATTACTCGAAAAAATAACTATTAATACCATAATTTTTGGAGTATAATCTACAAATCAAACAATTCTTTTTGGACCTAGATACTTTATTTAGTAATTGAAGACAAATATTTACCGCTATTTAAGAAGTTACATTTTATTTAAAATGTTTTCTGGGTCGAAACATCATTGTTTGATCCGCGGATTACACGTCGGAAAATACGGTACTTTTTAAACTCACATAGCATGACAGACACATTACCAGTTTACATAAATGTAAAAATAAATATCATATAATAAATATAAAAATGAATATAATAATGAATGAATAATAATTTTTTTCGCTGAAAATTTAATAGCATTCTAACAAGACTTTTATGCTAAATATTAGAGAAAAAAAAAGAAAGAAAAAAAGGAAGAGATTTTGTGGTGAGAGACTTCCTGCTGCCGTCTACAGTTTTGCATCCCTGTGCAAATCCTAGATAATATTTTATAACTTGTTTATATTTTTGCGACTCATACTGGCAATTTCATGCATTCAAAATTGCCTAGTCACCCGATTTTCGAACATAAATATTCGTTTTATCTAATCTGAGAATTCTTAATTACATAAAGCGAATATTTCTTAATTATTGGTATTAAAAGATCTGGAGACTTGCTTACGATGAATAACAGATTCATCTGTATGAAATAATCGACAGTTTGAATAGTTCTAAATCTGAGCAAAAAAATTAAAGCATTATCGGTTTCTCTTTTATTGTCTTTCGAAATACCAATATTTGATTTTGATTTAACTTCAAAATTAAAACGAAAATGTAGTGAAAATTACCACTTCAGATAGGATACGGCATAAGTACTGACGCGATGATTACTATATACGCGAATTCGTTTCTTATCCCGCAGGGAAATAACAGGATGGCGATCTAAGATACAGTCTGTTGTTGTATGGATTTCGTAAATGATAATGGGCGTAGGAAACACTGATAAAACATTACATGATCGGTGAATTATAATTCACCGATACCTCTTTGACAGTGAGTTACAATGAATCGCCATACAGAAAGAAAATAGATCAGGAGCAACACATATTGCATTTAGCATAAAATTTTATGTTTAACCCTTTGAGCTCTGGGGTGTAAATTTCTTCAAAATTCCAAATGTGACATAGGCACCAGTATTTTGAAAAGAAAAAAACAAGTTAACAATAAACTCGAAAAAATGTATTAAGCTTGTTTCAAATAAATTTGGTAGAGTTTTCTGGTTCCATTGTGACATTTCGAAATTAAAATTATGTAGTAGAAAATTCTACCATCAGAGCTCAACGGGTTAATGTTTCCATATAATTTTTTTCATAGTCTAAAAAATACTTTCCAACATTTTATTTTCTTCTGATGTTTTAACCCTATTTTCCTAAATTATTTCATGTTTCGAACTAGAAAAAAAATAATTTAAATTCAATAAATAAAATGAAATATATGCCACGTAGTAAGATAGGATGGCAAGTGGTCAGGGAAAAACGCCGTCAAAAAGATGTTAAAAACTAAAATTTTGTTACAGAAAAATTCGCGTCGATTAATCTCATTAAATTACACCAAGTATTTATAAAAGAAAATACTGGTCAATACCTCTTTTTTTCTTTTTTTTTTCTTTGACAACTCGCCACCACGTAATATTAATCCTTTGAGCTCTGATGAATAAATTTCATCATAAATCCAAATGTCGCATTGACACCAGTAGTTTGCAAACAAAATATTCGATTTTCTATATACACAAAAAATGCATTAAATCTTTTTCCAAACAAATCTGGTCAAATATTCCAGTGCGATTGTGAAAATTTGGAATTAAAATTAAGTGGTAGAAGAAAATTGAACCATCAGAGCTCAAAGGATTAAACAAGTTGTAAAAAGAATCTGCGATTAATGTAATTAAATTTCTGATTCAAATTATGCAAAACTAAAAACGCTTATTAACCCTTTGCACTCGAACTCACCACTAGTGTTGCCAGGTGTGTCGCGTAAATCGGGATGCCGAATGCTTTAGCCACCACTATTATCGTACAACTCGAAATCCCAAAATTGGATTTTGATTAAACTTCAGAATTAAACCGGAAGAGTAGTGAAAATTACCCTCCCCCCCCCCTGATAAGATATACCATAAGTACTGACGAGATGATTACTAGATACCTGAATTCGTTCCTTATCCCGCAGGGAAATAACAGGAGGGCGATTTATCATACAATCTGTTATTGCACTAACTTTTAAAAATGATAATGGGCGTAGGAAACTCTGATGAAACATTACATGTGGATTATAATTCAACGATTTTTTTATCATGGCGAGTTAGAACAAAACTCCATACACAACCAAAATAGATCAGAAGTAAAACATATTTCATTTAGCATAAAATTTTATATTTAATGTTTCTATATAATTTTTTCATAGCAAAAAAATGCTTTCCAACATTTTTTTTCTGGTGTTTTTAACTCTATTTTCCTAAATTATTTCATGTTTCGAACCAGAAAAAATAATTTAAATTCAACAAATAAAATGACATAGATGCTCCATAACAAGACAGGGTGACAAGTGGTCAGGAAAAAACGTAGTCAGAAAAGTGTTACCCCTTTGAGCCCTGGGGTGTAATTTTTTTGAAAATTCCAAATGTCCCATTGGCATTAGTAATTTGCAAAGAAAAAACCGGTTAACGACAAACACGAAAAAATGCATTAAACTTTTTTCAAGTAAATTTTGTCGAATTTTCTGGTGTCATTATGACATTTCGGAATTAAAATTATGTGGTAGAAATTCTACCATCAAAGCTCAAGGGGTTAAATATTAATATTTTGTTACAGAAAAATTCGCGTCGGTTAATCTCGTTAAAATACACGAAGTATTTTATGAAAGAAAGTACTGGTCATTACCTCGTTTTTAGGTGCGTTCTGAAATATACAAATACGTAGCACCTATAGTTGTCGTTCAGTCCGTCCGTCCGCATATAACAACGCAAAAACTATCCAACCGAATCGTTTGAAATTTAAAATATATAATTATTACATAATTTTGTCGAGTTATTTCAAATTTTTTGAAAATCGGATACATAGATCAATTACAGGGACAATCAAAAATATTCCATTACATTACGGCCAATGGGGAAGAAGTTCCAAATGCATTTTAATCGTTTGAAATTTAAAATACATAATTATTGCATAATTTTTTCGAGTCATTTAAAATTTTATCAAAATCGGATGTATAGTTCAATTACAGGGCCAATCAAAAGTATTCTGTTACATTACGGTCAATGGGAAAAATGTTTCAAATACATTTTAATGGTGTTACACTCATTCGAACATAGTTAAATTGATATGCATCTATCAAGTACATATTATAATATACATTTTGCATATCTGTGGTGCAAAGAACATTTGTTATTGATTTACAAAGCCACACAAAATTATTCATTACATAATTGTATAGGGAGAACATTGTTTGGTGCGCATTTTAATTTTAATTAACTATTTACAATTTTATGAGATTGATATTTGAGAGTGATATTTTTAAAACTTCGTTATCGTACGAACGCACCTCATTTGCTATGCTTCATGTGCAATTTCCGACTTGTTTTATTCTGTTTTTCCCTGACCACTCTCCACCCTGTAATATTAAAGAAGATGTAAAAAGAATCTATTAATATAACTAAATTTCTGATTCAAATTATGCAAAACTAAAAACGCTTTGCACTTGAGAGGTGACCCTCTCTGACCACTAGTGTTGTTAGGTGTGCCTCGTAAATCGGGACGCAGAATGCTTTAGACACCACTATTATCGTACAGTTCGAAATCCCAAACTTGGATTTTGATTGAACTTCAAAATTAAACCGGAAGTGTAGTGAAAATTACCACCCCAGATAAGATACAGCATAAGTACTGACGAGATTATTACTATATACGTGTTTGCGTTCCTTATTCCACAGGGAAATAACAGGAGGGAGATCTATGATACAATCTGTTATTGCGTGGATTTCATAAATGATAATGGGCGTAAGAAAATTTGATGAAACATTATATGTGGATTATAATTCAACATTTCTCGTTCACGGCAAGTTAGAATAAATCTCCATACACAACTAAAATAGATCTGGAGTAACACATACTGCATTTAGTATAAAATTTTATGTTTAATGTTTCCGCATACTTTTTTTTATATCCTAAAAAATGTGTTCCAACATTATATTTTCATTTGGCAATTTTAATCCTATATTTTCTTAAAGTGTTTCATGATTCGAACCAGAAAGAAAATAATGTAAATTCACGAATAAAATGAAATAGATGCCAAGCAAGAATGTTAATGAAGATAAAAAAAGAAGTTACATTTAATCAAGGTTGGTAAGGATCAGGGAATTTTTGAACCTTGAAATTCTGCGGTACCAGTATTTTTTTATAGAAAATCTCTCCTTAAATATAGCGAAATGTCATACTTTTTTACTAGATTATTTTCTCATAAAAAATATTGATATTTGACATGGAAAATTCCTTGAAGCGTAGCAACCCTAGTTTAATATAATTAATTTTCTGGTTCAAATTATGCAAAACTGAAAACGTTTATTAACCCTTTGCACTCGAGAGTTGATTGTTATTTACCACTAGTGTCCTGCGTAATTGGGTGCTCCAAATGCTCTGGACACCAGTGTTTTAAACTAATTTTTTTTGCCTTATCTAATGGGCGAATAATCTGCAATAAAACATGATAAAATAAACTCTAAGACATTAGTGGCGTCCAAAGCATTCTGTGTCCCGATTTTCGACCGATACCTGACAACATTCGTGGTAAGTAAGAGTCACCTCTCAAGTGCAAACGGTTAAAATCAAAATCTGGCATAAGTGGAATTCAAATAGACATGTTAACTCTCCTAGGATCATGTAGTTACATTTGACAAGTTCTCTTAGAAGAGATGCCAGGAAAACACAAAAATTTTATTTTGAATACCAGTATCTTCAAATATTATTCGACGGGTTAAGTCACAAAATTTCTGTAATCAACCCTTTAAATCCTTGAGGGTGTTGGGATTTATTTTATCCCACCTAATTTAAACAAGATTTTATATTTTTAAAAATGTGTTTTCTTCCTAGAAGGTGTGTCTTTGAATTAGTTTATTAAGCTTGAAATATTATTTTTTTTTAATTTAAAACATGAAAATCTTTAAACCAACAAGAAATGGGGTAAAAAACCTCAAAAATATTATAAAGATCAAATTGTATTTTAATTTTTAAAAATAAAATAAAAGAAAAACAATTTTTGCATGTAATCAGAAATTTTTGTATTAAAATAATAATAAAAATGTTACACATCAGAACTTATTTTTATCCTTATTTTTATCTTTATCCTTATTTTTATTTTAAAAAAACATCCATTGCAGTTAAATGATTTTTAAAAAAATCATTGAAATAAACATGGAAGAAATATCTAAATTAAAATAAAATATTCCTGAAAAACAGGTAATTTAAAAATTTCTTTTCTAAAGATTAACATCAGGATTAAATTTTGTTAAATGTAAAATATATAAAGTTCCAAAAAAGGAAATTTATATTGATTATGCATTGCGTATGCAAAATAATTCAAAAACTTAGCAATAATCTTTATTTTCTTAAGTTAAACCTCACATTAATTCATACAGATACAGATTCCTTGTAATGAATTTTTAAGATTTTTAAATGAACAAATAAGCATTTCATATTTTATATAACAAATAATTCTCTTTGCTTCCATTTATCATAACTTTTCGAGCTTTTTTAAGCTTTAAAACTAATAAATCTAACTCATGCCAAAAATTAACATTTTTTAAAAGTATATATATCTTTAGATAAAAGTCATAAATTATATTCAGTAAAAGGGTGAATGTGATCAAACAACCTCCCATGTCAGGATGACAGATCACTACCAAACATGAAAAGGGTCGGGTATTTGAATTTTACAGCGAAAATATATTAAAAGTTAAAAAACTCGAAAATCTTTTTCATAAAGACGATTTTAACTTATATATAAGTTTGTGGAAAACAAAGACTTGCATTTTTTATTTTTATTTATTTATTTATTTATTTTTGGATTAATATTGTTGAGTACTACTGATATTTAAATAAGCTAATATTTTTCTGAAATTTTAACACCAGAAAAGCCGGAAATTTTAGTAAAACTTTGTAAAAATATTTTATATGAGAATTTTGATTTAAAATAGTTTGGGTTTTTGTTTAACGTTTTTCTTCTTTTTTTTCCACTTCAAATTGACTATATAATTAAATTTCTGGTTTGAACCAAAATATATTAATATAGAAACGATCGAAATGACTGTTCACAGCCGTTCTTGTGTTAATTAATCTTCTTTTTAAATGTAAAATTAAGGAGATCTACAGTGAATGTGAATATTTTAGCGTGTAAATAATTTGCATTACAATTGAACAAACTTATTCTACAAATCTGGTTCCCCAGGAATGCCAGCGAAGTGCTGCAAATTCTATTTTTCCAAATATATCCTATCAATATATTTTTGACTCCTTGAGAAACTCTGGAATACACAAGGTGAGCATAAGTAAACTGGTGGTACTCAGAGTGTTCTGTAGCACGATCTAATAGTGAGAATGGCGCCAAATTTTGTAGGAAAATTAAAAAAGACGGGGGACGAAGGAATCCGCGAAAGCAAAATTAATTCCAAAGTTCACCGCCAGGGGGATATGTTTCACTCTGTATTCGTAAAAGAGAATTTCTAAATATGAAGAATCAATACTAAAATAAAATTACCGTTTATTTAACGAATTTAGCAATATAATCCAAGCTCAAAATGGTAACAGTTTATAAAAAGCTAAAAATTTACATAAACACAGCTAAAGTTTCTTTATTTGCAAGTTCAATTACAGAGCCCAAAGAAAGTAACAGCAGAAGAAGTTCTTTATTCAAATTTCATGTTACAGCTTTTGTCTCAGTGCCATATTGTTCGGCTTTAAAAGGTAATGTGATACTGTTAGAAGCAATTTCATTGAAAGTTATCTTTAATCATGTCTCCTTCTTTAGTCGAGCGAGCTCTACAAATCAAATTCTTTTGTCACAACCAGAGCAATACGTCAGCCGCTCTTCGGACTTTTAAAAACCACAAAAAGATGCGTAAAGGTAACGGTCCTTTGTCAATTAATGGTCTAAAAGCAATGGTTGAGAAGTTTGAGAAAACAGGTTCTCTAAATGTTCAGTCAGGCACAGGAAGGAGAACGTTGAAGGATAACAAATCGCGAACTGTACGGAACATTCCTGCTGATTAACGTTCAGAAAACTGAAGTATATAATAATAAAACATTCAATAAATATTATCCCGTTTGTTGAAGATGTGATAATATAAAAGAAAACAGTTGATTTTTCTGTTATACGCGCCAGCATTATGCACTGGACTAGCCACATTTTGGACTGCACTTACCGATTCATATGGTATCATCGATTGTTTGAGCACCTTGTTTTTCCAGAACATTTCGTGATATTGTAATATTTCACACAAAATAAGTTACATATAATTGAATTTTCATTGCATTCTTTTTTTTATCTTCCTTAAAATTATTAGTGTCAACTCAAGTTCAGTTAGGATGGGACACCCTGTGTTTCTGACTAAATAAGTGATTTATGTTTCCTTGTTTTAATGACATTTTTCGCCCTCATGGGCTCTCATATCACCTCTCTGAATTTGATATTGAATTCGGCAACACCTTTGTATGCATAGTTGTCAACTTATTTATTACCACTAAATTTTAACAAGTTTTTATGTTATTTTATCCACATATTTCGCCGATTATTTGAGAAGCCTTTTTCTGTCAAATTTCTGTTAGAGGAAAAATTTCAAGAAAAGAAAAGAGTCTGGGTGCGTATAAGCCGCAGTTCAGATAACTCGATTTCCTATCAGAATTTGTGTTCAATAAAATTTGATTTAATCCTTTGAGGGGCAAAGCACTTCTATTCTTAAAATGCTCAAACGATTCGTTGTAAAATTTAGTTGGATATATTTTATCCCACTGCCCTTCAAGGGGTTAAATCTGCTCAGAATTTATTTGATTTTAGTTTTGTAAATTAAATTTCCGGCGTGAGAAACGCTTAATTTATCTGATCTTCTACGTAAGAAATTATGGAAAATGCTGGCAGCTGTGTATTATGCATTAATCTCAAAGTAATAGGGTTGACTGTTTGGCCTTCAATTTTATTTTAAAAACACTGATTTACACCAGAAAATGCAAAGACGAATCTTCAGATTTATTTAATGTCAGACTTTAATTGCTTGTCTAAGCACATAAGTGTATTTTATTTATTCATCTTTTCAAAAAGTTCTGATCGGAAGTCGACATCAGGACTAAAAATTTCATTCCGCAACTTTTTCAAACACTACGAGCAGAAAAAAAAAATTAGAATTTTTTCTATAAAACTCAGAAATATTTTGCTTTAGTAATTAGTTAGGAATTTAGTTAGAAATTCGACAAAGATTTTCACGATTAACTGAGGATTGAGTTAATTGGTAAATATGAGCTTTATAGCAGCGCAGAAAAAGCAAAATTATCGCAAGAGTTTCGTGAAACTTTTTACCACTTCTTTAAAAGAAACTTACTCACTTGGTTAGGCCAACATTATCATGCTCCCAAACGATAACAATAATATTTATATATAATTTTTAAACAAAGGCATACTTCATGTGTTTCACCATTTTAAAATCACGTGTACTTTTAAATTTCGCTCTATAAATTATTGTTGTTGATCATTTAATTTATCTTCACCCTGTATTTATTTTTTTTTTCATTGTTCATTCTTTGAATAAGTACTTAGATTATTCTTTTTTTAATTAACTCGTAATACACCCTACCATGTTTAATTATCTATTTAGCCACAAGAGGTTTCAAAAACTTGATTAGTATTACTCTTATTCCTAAACAAATTAGAACCCTGAAGTTAGAACTGAAGTGATGTGATGAAAGCAAAATTCCACAGAGCAATTTTAAAGCCTTATGCTTCATCTCTCGTACAGCCTAATTAGTTGCATTATTTCCCAATTTCACCGAAGCGAGAATAAAGTGTAAAATCACTTAAAAGTCTTATTTAATTGAACACGCTGGGATCAAATTATGGGAGATTTTAGATTGCTTTTAGAAATAAGTTACTTTCACGCAAAGAAAAACGTTTCAAACGTATTGTGTTTTTGTCAGTATCGACGAAAAATGGCTGTAAAAGGATTTGTAACTAAGTTTCTAAACTATAGTTTGTTTTTTACTAAATTATATTGCTAAAATTTCAAATAAAGTTATATCAGTTAAAGGAATAGGGAAATATTGCTATAGTAATTTGTTTGCAAAAATTTCTGATATATTAATTGAAACAAAAGTAGTAAATACAGAAATATTGTTAGAGTAATTCGTGGCATAAAATTGTGATACATTAATTGAAAGAAAACTAGCAGTGCAATGGATATAGAGTGTTTAACCCTTTGAGCTTTGATGGTAGAATTTTCTACCATATAATTTTAATTCCGAAATGTCACAACGACACCAGAAAATGCGACCAAATTTATTTGAAAGCGTATTAATTCATTTTTTCGTGTGTATAGTTAACTGTTTTTTTTTTCTTTGCAAAATACTGGTGCCAATGTGACATTTGGAATTTTGAAGAAATTTATCCACCAGAGCTCAAAGGGCTAACAGAATAAAATTGTAATTTTTATATAGATTTTACATATTTATTTTCCTTTTGTAATTTAACCCTTTGAGCTATGAGGTGTAAATTTCTTCAAAATTCCAAATGTCACATTGGCACCAGTTTTTTGCAAAGAAAAAAAACAGTTAACGATAAACACGAAAAAATGCATTAAACCTTTTAGAAATATATTTGGTCGAATTTTCTGGTGCCATTGTGACATTTCGGAATTAAAATTATGTGGTAGAAAATTCTATCCGCAGAGCTCAAGGGGTTAAGACAATTTGAAAGATATATATAAAGATATGTATTGTATTTTTAACCCTTTGAGCTCTGATGGTAGAATTTCCTACCACCTAATTTTAATTCTAAAATGTCACATGGACACCAGAAAATTCGACCAAATTTACTTAAAAGAGGTTTAATGCACCTTTTTTTTTATATATATATGTCGTAAACCGGTTTTTTTTTCTTTGCAAAATACTGGTGCCAAAGTGACATTTCGAATTTTGAAGAAATTTACGCCTCAGAGCTCAAAGGGTTAACGAAAAACACTTTTAATATACATATGTATATATATATATATATATATATATATATATATATACATATGTACGAGGGCAATTCGGAAAGTAACCTCCGTTTATGAATTAAAAAAAACTAATGAAAGAAAACATGTTTTATTACTTACGTATGGAAGACACGTTCTTCAGCTACTTCTCAACATAATTGCCGCATTAATTAACCCTCCAAGCGTCTTGTAAATGGGTAAATTTGTAATGTTGTTTTCTCTGCTTTATGTCTTAATTGCTAATAAAATATGATTCTTTCAATATTACATAAAAAATCTTATTTAGGAATATAAATGTAATCCTTGAGAGTCTTAATCATTCTTCAATACTTTGAAAATTCATTAAATTTATAGAATTATAATATCTTAAACATTGCTTATATTGCAGTGAAACCTGGAGCTTAGTGTACGGAATATTACGGGACAAACGCTTAGAGGGTTAAAACAATTATCATAACGGTAAATCAACTTTGAAATTCCATCGTCACAGATTTCTGTCGCCGGCCCATTCAACTGCAATTATTTTTAAATTCGACTCGCACCACTCTTTCAATCCAAAGAAGTTTAACATATTTTTCTATATAATTTGCTGATAAATGAATTGCTCTCGTAATATTTTACTTGACCCACTATTTTTTAAAAAATTTTTGGTAGTATATTTATTAGCAAATTATGTAGAAAAATATGTTAAAATTCTTTGGATTGAAAGAGTGGTGCGAGTTGAATTTAAAAATAATCGCAGTTGAATAGGCCGGCGGCAGAAGTCTGTGACGATGGATTTTCAAAGCTGATTTACCGTTATGATAATTGTTTTAATTAATGCGGCAATTATGTTGAGATGTAGCTGAAGAACGTGTCTTTCATTCGTAAGTAATAAAACATGTTTTCTTTCATTAGTTTTTTTTTTAATTCATAAATGGAGGTTACTTTCCGAATTGCCCTCGTGTATATAAGCAATATGTATATTAAGGTATGATTATTTCGATTTTGGATTAATTGACTGGAAGATGGATTTTATCTTGTTTAGTTTATCATATTTTGGGTTGTGGCAATGTGCCTGGGTTGGTGATGTGTGTTTTTTTCAGCGAACACAATTTTTGCATCTTTTACTATGTTCCAGGTTCGGCATTCATTTATTAATGTGGCGTACGATCCGGTGGGGGAACATGTGACATGTAGCCATCGAATGTTTAACATTTGATTTTGCTACTCACTGTTCTGGCCGAAACCGACTACCACGAAACACATATTTTAAATACATTTTTTGAATTCTCGGCTTTTGAAAGATAGGTTTAATGAAATATTTAATGGCTAAACTGCCAAAATTAGCCTACCTGGAGTTACTGCCAAATCTGTATTAGATTACCTAATTCTTTTTTTTATATTCAGTCTGTTATATGAGATTTAAACATATCCCAAATTACCAGATTTCTTTTATTTTCTTAAAACTTGTGGACAATTTTCTCTAACTTTTTTTAAATCCATAACTTTAAACCATTTTCGTCCATCCATTCCTTCTCATAGATGTGAACAAAAACTCGACAACATAGATGTGAACAAAAAATTTTCTTCGTTCGAAAATTACCATTGGTTTTGATTTTGCGCAGATGAAAGGAAAGAAAGCTTGAGCCTTAATAGGCAGGATCTGTCTCAAATAAATTTTGGGATGTCGGGTTCTTTAGATTCAAAAGGACAGGAACTGGTCAGGTCGAAAACGATCACGTTCGAATGTCGCAAAGGAAAAACACATCACCTGGATTGTTTGAAATCGGGAACCGTATACCGTAATTCCCTGTGCTACAACCGTACAGTGTTACCAGCAGGCTACTTTTTTTAAACTCACATTTCTTGATTGGCACCACTGTTTTGAAATGTTAAAATTACTCTTATTAACCTTAATTAATGATCTATAAGTTAAGGTGAAAACAAGGGGAATTTCACCATTTCAGAAAAATGGTACCAATCAAGAAATCTGAATTTTAAAGGAGTAGAATGTTGTCAACACTCCAACCGTAACCTGCAATTACCAACAAAACTGAAAGATTTCTAAAATGAAAAGCCCTAATGAAATGAATCGCGTTTGATTAGTGCCAACTTATTTTTCTCGATATTCACAGTTGAAATGGATTTAATTAATACAACAGTCGAGTTCAGCGGAAGAATGCTTTTAATTCACGGCCATTATCGAAAGGTGGATTGAGCCCGATTCATTATGATTCGCAAAGGAATTTGTTCAATTGGAAAACATCCCTAACTTTTGCTGATGAATGCTTCAAAATCAACCAACTATGGTAGCATTAAAATAGTTTGGAGTGTGCTTTGATTTCCTAATACCAAGAGCATCAATAACATGAAAAAAACTCTCTAGCAAGGTGTTGTTTAGGCACACACAAAAAGAAGAACACATGAATAGTGCAAGTTTCATCTAAAAACGCACAATAAAACTTATATTTTACTCTCAAAATCTTAAATATATCGATTATTCCGTATGATTATCTTTCAAAAAAGAATTAGTTCTAAGCCTACAGATCTCAGACGGTCTGAAAAAAATTTCCTTGCATGGAATTACAGCAAATATTAGGACAAAAGTACAAACTATGCCTGCTGGATATTTTACACTAATTATTACCTTGTTTAACCATTTAACTCATCGATATTTTTGAAAAAACTTTCAAATACTGCCTTTTTTGTTTCAAAAATCACATTTTCATGTCATTTTTAAACGAAATATAGGAAAAAAATTATTACACTTCAATAATAAAGATTGTATATGCAAATATAAATTTGTTTAATTCCGCCTTAACCCATTCGGGACGAGCGTATTTTACAGAATTTTTAATCTTTCGTCACCGGTTTTTCAAAACTGATATTTTTGTCTAATTGAATCAGAAAAAGTGATCGGAATAAATAATACAAAATTTAATGTAAACATTTACAAGAGATATAATAAATCATCATTTTCCCGTGCGTGGCATGGATAAAAACACGTTGACCGTGTAACGTAACAACAAATTAAGAAAGCGGTTAACCAGTAGCGGCTTGTCTGGGAGTGCTGCATCCGATTTTTCAAACCACTAAAATTTAACAGAATCTTTCATAATATTTATTCGACAAGATTGTTGATTAAATAAAACCGAAATAACCATACAATTTTAGTGGTGTGAATAAATTGATGCAGCACCCCCTGACCAGCCGCTTCTGCGGTTAACCGTTGAATTTCTGCTATTCAACAAGTCGAATTTTTCTTTAAAATGTTAGCGGCATCCAGCGGGCCTCTGTCTGAAATTCCAGTATCAAGAGGTGTGTTACAAAATATTTTTAATAGATATCCCTTCCACATGGAAGCAAAAAAAGGTCGTTTCGGAAATTTAGAATTTTTTCTGTAAATCACAGATTTATACCACCCTTTGAATAACAAGCCTGAGCGCTGTCATAAAAATGGTGGCTGTCGTAGGCAGAATTTTTAAAACTTTTGTATAGTCCCCTGAATTTGTATTTTCCAAAAGTTTTCTGTAACGTATTTATTCTCAGATAAATATATAAGAAAAATCTTTAAAATATTATTGGTATTAAACTTTAATAGATTCTACAAATGCTGAATGAAATCTGAACCTTACAGCTACCAGTTTTGTGTCAGCGCTCAGGCATGGCATTCAGCGGGCAGTTGTCAATATATTGTCTATTAGAAAACCTCTTTTAACATCTATTGTTGTTAACTGAATCATGAGCTAAAATATTTATCAAGAATTCTTGTTACCCTGTATTTTACTGAGGGAATCTAAAACTATCTGTTATTTTATTTATTTCCATCTAACAATTTAACGAAATATAATGTTTTAAAATTCTTTTGGGTAAAAAGTTTGATAACGATTAAAATCTAATTAAGTGTCGGTATTTTCTAACTGATATGAGATGGTTATCAAATGATGTGGTTAATAGTTCCACGTTAATTAAAAGAGATTTGAATTTTTATATATTTTGCTCTAGAGATCAAAAGATCTTAATTGAAACGCGAAATCTTACGCTTAATCTTCGAGATTTTAAATTAATTGTTTTAAAATATTTATAGTTTTTCTTTAATAAAATATCGCTGAATATAAAATAAAGCTCCTCTTTAAGTAAAAGTAATTATTTTACGCCGTTAATTTGTAATTAGGAAAAAAGCTTTTAAATAGATACATCTAAAACATTTATTTGTAGAATGACGCACCTGTGTCTAATTTTCATCTAGATATGAAAATATAAATGAAGAATAAAACTTAATCTTAGATTACAGTGAAAGTATTTTTTTAATTCATTTATTATATCACCGTGATTTTGTCAGAATATGAAAGGTTAAAATGGAAATGAATTTGATTATTTTTCGTGAAATAAATTTTAACAAAAGTGTCAGAAAAAAATTAAAGGCAATTACTCACTCCTTTATTATTGTTTATTTTTCAATTGGAAAAAATAAGTAGCGTAATTCTCAGAAATGTTTTGTATCGTTTATTTGTTGTTGTTGTTATTGTTACACATTAGCGTTAATAATGCATATTTATTAAATGTTCAAATACATAAATATTCTTAATATATATTTACGTCTGTTCATCAACTAATTAGATACCCTTCTAGAGAATTAACGGATTTTTCGGAATTACTTTTTGTTAACGGATATTGATTTTCCGTTTTTCGAATTCGACTAACAAATGCTTAGCCCTCTAATTCCCGTGGTAGAATGGGTTCTAGAATTTTTTATTTCAGAGAATCTCAACTCACAACAGAAAATTTTAATAATAAATTTCCCTTTATTTACAAAAACGTAACATTGTAAACATTGTTTTTTTAACTTTTTAGCATCAATTTGCAATTTCCTGCTCGAAAAATTCACTAAAATTGAAGCGCCAGTGGAAGTATATATGCTACTATTAGAAGTTTAACCCTACAGCGCACAGTGATCCATATCTGAAAAAATTTAAACAGAAAAATCAACAATAGTTAAACAAAAATATCCAATTCTTTAATGACAGTAGCTTATTAAGTAAAGCAAAGAATAAAGATTTAAATATTTTGGTAAATAAATTTGAATTCAGGTATGAAAAAAACTTCAAAAATAAAAATTCATAGGATTAAATGTTACGTGTATAAACAGAATGAGGTCACGCTGCATTTTAATTTGGTTTAATTTCACGTTTTGATTGATATAAATTTCTTAAAATAAATATGATGTAGAAAAAAAAGTTAGTAAAGATGACACTGTGCTCTAATCAGTAAAGACAACAATGCTGTATTGATTTTTACCACAGAAAATATTCAGGTTAAAACGAAACATTAATCTCAGAAATATTTTCTGACTATCACAGAAAACAATAAGTTTTGTTTTTATTTATATTATTAAACCCTAAATTCTCACGCTCGTGATTTTCATGTGCAATGTAGGCAAGGTTTTTTATTTAGGTTGCTTAACCACTAGTATTTTTTAAATGTTGTGCACAACCCCCTGAATATTATTCCTAATTCTGACACGTAAATGGTAGCTATTGAAAGAATTTTTTTTTCAGCGTGTATACTGTCCTTTGAAAATTGGCACCAATAATTTTACGAAGATCATTCCGTTTTATTTTTCAAACAATATGCAAGTAAAAGAAATCATATGTAAGATGTTTTTGTCTAAATTAAAGAAACCGTACATACGTCAAAATAAATCGGCCATCAGAAGCCAATACTTTTGCATCAGTGCTCATGTCTGGTGTTCAGTGGGCGATGGTAACTGGCTACAGTGACATCAGGAGCATTAGTAATTCAATTTTCCTGGGTGCAGGGCCTCATTACTAATGGGGCACTCTCTCACCTGTAAATTACAATAGAAATGTTCGCCTTCTTTAAACGCCAGTGTCATTCAAAATTACAGTCATGAATAAAGATTTTTTTATATTTCTTTTTCCTGGTGGGAGAGTGTCCTGTTGATAATCAGCCCCCGCCTGGATGTGTACAAATCTAATACATATTTCATAAAGAATTTACAAATGTATTAGAAACTCTTCAATTAATCGTAGAATTACTGCTAATCGAAAATTAATTAATTGGTCATTCAACAAGTCGAATTTTGCCATTTAAAAAAGTAGTGCAAATAAAAAAAATCTGAATTTAACCCTTTAACGTTCATTGGTTTCTCTACGAAACCACAAAATTTTAATTCCGATAAGCAACGACGACACCGGAATTTTAATTTAAAAAGTATCATTTTATTATTTGTGTGAAAAATCCAGATTTCATGTACGTAAAAAATCATTTTTTCTTATTTACAAACATATTTATTCGCAATTACCGGTGTCAATCATTTATTTCAATATCTTAGCAATGAAAATGCTTTGTCCGTTAACCCCTTGCGGTGCAGAACATTTCCATTGAAAAAATGTAAAATGAATGGAGACACTGGAATTTGAAAACAAATTTATTCTCAAACAATAAAAAGCTACATTTCACTGATATATATACATATATAATAAACTAGAAATTTCTTACCAAAATTCTGGTGCCAATGTGGCTTTTGTTAATTAAAGTTTAGTGGTTTCGTAAGTATATTTCGTAAGTAGGTATTATTTCGTAGGTATCTGATTTTTTAACACTTTAAAATATTTCCCAAATCTGTGACATTTAGGCGAAATATGTAAAGATTTAAAAGAGTTATAAATATAACAAAAAAAACTAAAAAAAATGATATTCAGTTTTGGCAAATTTTCATTTCTTCTTTGAGAGTTAGATGCATTAAATACATGAAACATAAACCATAAGCCTTTTCATATAACGTCTTGAATGTGTCATTTTATGTCCCATATTTCCCTTTTTGCTAAACTGCGAGTCATAGTTTATTTGCTCCGAGTTTATAAAGCATAAGGAAAATATTTTGCGAAAAGACTTTCCTTATATTCTTCGATATGTTGTACATTACTAAAATACATTTTTCAGGCAACATTTCTCAGGAACATAATACTTTGTTTAACATGTATATAAAATCCCTGTAAGGTAAATATTTGTTTTTGGATATTTTTCTTTTTTTTTTTAACGCAGAAAGAAATCATTTTTCTCATTGAATTCTTACGCCCATTTTACACATTTAGATAAAAGTACAACGTTCCAATATTTTAAAATCTAAATAGCTGTCTAAAAATTGTTATAAAATGTGATTAGCTGTATGAAATATTAAAATTTCGTTTTAAGATATTAAAAAAGAACACATTTTTTAATGTGTTGGAATAAGAAATTATCCATTTAATACGCTTAGCAGGAATTCTTGCTGATTAAAAATAATAGGTTTTGCACCAAAATTTATCTTTTTATACCCTTAACCCCTTGAAGGGCGGTGGGATAGATATTGGGTTGGGGAAAAAGTAATTTCGCTTTTTTTTTCGTATTTTTCAAGGTGAATTTTTTTATATAAATTTAAAAAAACCAATGAATCATATACGTGCCGTTTTGTTTGATGGCCTTTTGCCATTTTTCTGGCAAAACCATAATTATGTCACTGTAGAACTTCTGAGATTTTGGGCGAAAAACTGAAAAAAGTGACTTTCAGAAGCCTCTTTTGAAGCCTGCTTAACACCATTAAGAGAGTTCTGCAGAGAGCGGAACAAATGGTAATCGGTCGGGGTCAGGTTTGGACTATATGGTGGGTGCATCAAAACTTCCCAGCCAAGCTCTCTCAGTTTTTCCGAGTCACTAAAAATGTGTGTGGTTTAGTGTTGTTACGATGGAAGACAACGCATTTCCTATTAAACAATTCTGGCAGAGTTTTTTTAATCACCTGCTTCAATTGCATTAGTTGTTCACAGTAGATAGTTGAATTAATGGTTTGGCCGGGTTCGAGCAGATCATGATGGACATTTTGTGAAGCTTCTCCGGGTTTCGACCATGATCTTTTTCGCACATTGTTGTCGTACGTGATCCATTTTTTATCATCTGTAAGCATTCGTTTAAAAAATGGCTCGATTTCGTTCCGTTTCAGTAGCTATTCACAAATGGAAACTCTGTTTAAACTTTTCTCTGTAAGTTCATGGAGAACGCAAGTATCGAGTTTCTTTTGGTATCCAGTCTTATGTAAATGGTTCAAAACTGTTTTGTGGTCAATGATTAGTTCCGTAGCAAATTCGCGGGAAGAAATATGTCGGTGTACCTCGATTTTTTAAAAAATTCCATCGACTTTTTCCACAACTGGCTGGTTAGGATGAGGTTCATCTTTAATATCGAAATTTCCTGAACATAAACAAGTAAACAAATTCAGACACTGATGTTTGCTTAAACAATGATCAACATAAACACCACACAATTTTCGATCAGCCAGCGCCGCGTTTTTTCCTTTTTGGAAGTAAAGAAGCAAAATATGCCGAAATGATCTTCTGTAATCTCCCTTTTAAAACGCAATAATTTATGACTGGTTAAACAGATGACGCTACCTCTACACCTAGAATTTTTTAGAAACTGTTGTCTTTCAATCGCTGTATAGCATGGCTTAATTGAGTAAGTATTACTCCAGATATGCGACCTTAAAGCTATTTCTTCGGAAAAAACGAAATGACTTTTTCCCCAACCCAATTTATCTCACTTAATATTAATTGCGAAAAGCCTCTTTGACACTCGAATATTGATCAGCATTTCAGCATTTTAAGGGTACAAGTGCTTTTCCCCTCAAAGGATTAATAAATTGTCTTTCATCGTTCCATTACATGGAACACGCAACATAGTTCTCGAAAACCACGGTGACACCAGAATTCGGATATAAATATTATCAGTTTATAATGTATGGGAAATATAGCTTTTTCCTATTTAGTAATAAATTTGAATATGAATTGTGGTGTCAGTCATTCATTTCAGAATTTTCTGAATGGAAGTGCTCTGCGCCGCAAAGAGTTAGGCGCCGCGCCCGATAAGCTTTTTAAAATAAGTCGGAAATTGCACATCAAATGTAGCAAATGAGGTGATTTCGTAAGATAATGAAGTTTTAAAAATACTCAAACACTGGTGTAATAGTATACAATAATTCGGATACAATATAGCAGCCGTAATCTTTTGTATGTCCCTGTAAATACCATCTGCATTACATTATACAGGATGTAATTTGTAGTAAACCTTAGCAAATTATATCTATTTCATAAAATGTGAAATAGTATAATTAAAATGCCCCCTAAACAATGTTTCCCCTCTATACCATTATGTACTGAAATATGTTTTGCTGGTCCTGTAAATTAACCCCTTGGAGGGCACCGGTATATTATATATACCACTTAATTTAAATTCCCTTATGCCACACTGACACCGGAAGTTTAGTAATAAGATTCGCTTTTAACGATGTATGCGAAAAACAGCTTTTACTTTCTATCATATAAATTTGTTTATGAATCCCGGTGTCAATCAATCATTTGAACATTTTAGGAACATAAGTGCTTTGCCCCTCAAGGGGTTAATAACAAATATTCTTTGCACAGATAATATAGAATGCATATTTTAGTATATACTCACAGCTGCCAACTTTCAACTAATCTTCCGTAATACCTGGTTTAGTTTGATTCAGGTTAACGTCATTTCAAACCATAAAATATATTTCATGAATTTTTATTTATTTAATTTCAAGATTGTTGGTGGAACATACTTAATTTTAATTCTTTGAAAAATTTCTGGTTCGAAACTCATTAAACCAGGGTCAAATTAACGCACTTATTACGGATAATCTATGTCAGGTTGGCACCTAAGTATACTTCATAGATAAATGTAAATTTTATTATGTTCGGAAGAGTGTGACATAATTAAAAGGCAGTTGGAACTTTTATTCCAATTAGCCGTAATGTAATGGAATACTTATGTCTGTTCCTGTAATTACACTAAACAGCCGATTTTTATTAAATTTGAAGTGACTCGACAAAATTATGTAGCAATTATATATCTTAAATTTCAAATAATTGGGTTGTGCAGTTTTTGCTCCGGTACCATATGGTACCAGATGACTATCATAAACAATTATTGTTGGTGTTTTTACACCAGTATTTTGTTACAGAAACTTTTTCTTTACGCATTGATTTAAAGTTGGCAATAAACTCAAACAAAAGTTGTTAATTTAAAAAAACTGGTGTGAATTGTAAGGCTTCTATTTTAAAGAAGAAAATAATTCTCGCTTTAAAAGGTTAATCAAAAAAAATAACTCTAATGTTTCCGGGTCGGAGCATATAGGACAAATTATATTGTTCTTACCAATCTTTTATTATGAATCATCATTATAGAGACCTGTTGCATATCTTATAAAAATATCTCTTGAAAATTATTGATAAGAAATACTGGTAAGAACAATAAAAGTTTTCCTATATGATCCGACCCCTGGATTTAGTATTACTCAAATTCCAGAAATATGTACTGATCTTGATATTGTCAACTTTGAATTCAACGCAGATTAATATTCTGATATAGATCTGACCTGCGGATCCCAGCATTACCCAACTTGAACACTAGTGATTTTTCTTCCAAAAGTGTTTGTATTAAATTTTTTTAATTAATTTGTTGAAACAATATTTTGTGCGTATTATGTGTATTTAAATGTATGTTTATTTCTATATATATAAGTTTTCATCGTAATAACAAAGTTTAAAAAATAACAAGAATCAAGGGACGAAATTTGATCGGAACCCGATTCAAAACAGGAAAAAAATCTTTTCCAAAAGCTTTAGAAACTTTTAATAGGGGTTTGGAATCTATCCTAATTATAATCTTAAGAATGAGTTCAATGAAGAAATAAATACTTATCTTAGAAAATACAGGCTTCTTTTGAAAAGGAATTTTCTTCTTCGAGTTTGATTTTTTGCAGTCTTATGTCAAAAAAACATTTTATATTTTTAATGTATGTTTTAGATAAACTATCTTTATGGTTTGAAAAAGATGAAAAATGATTTTTTTCTTTTTCTTTTTATTAAGGTAAAAAACTATAAGTTTTTATTTTTGTGTATTATATGAAATTTCTTCTCTTTAATTAATACATAGGATTTCTCTTAAATATATTTATAACTATGATATCTGCTATGATTTTTATGCTACTAATTCAGAAAGTTATTTCTCACTTTATTTGATCATCTTATTTCTGCAATTATATAAGTCAAACACTTTCAAAATTACTGGTGACCAAAAACCATTGCAGATTGGGAGTTAATCATATAGTTGCTGGAGGACTACAGATAACATGTCGGAAGTTACGTCGAACGTAGCAAATGAGATGAGTTCATACCATAACGATTCTTTTTTAATATTCAGATCTTGATGCTATAGCTGTCCCACTCTTATGCAAAAGTGCATGAATATAAAAATTATTATGATAATATGCATGTAATTCAGCAATACGGAAATAACATGACTCCATCTTAAATATAGCTTAATCACACCATGACAACCTAGAATCATTACCTATCATGGCGTACCATTCAATTAATTACACATGATAGGATAGAAAGGAATGATGCTTTTATCAATATTTTTTTAAGTTTGGATTTTATTTCTCTTGAATTTGAAATGACTCGACAAAATTCTGAAACGATTGTATATGAGGAGCCTAGAAACCAAGGGTTATAAGTGACAAAATTGAAAAAGATGAACTAAGTGCATAGAAACCGGGAAATGTGCTTTTTTCTTTTCAGGTAAAGAAACATAAAGGCTTTTCTAATTATGTGCCACGTTCTAGAGATAAACCACTTTCGCCGAATAATAATCAATAATGCTTAATAATAAATTTAAGTAAAATTGTACTCTACATTTTGTTTACAATTATTGAAATAAGAGGTAAGATCATAATGAAAGAAGCAGCAGTTTTCTATTTCAACTCAGTTAATTATTATTGATGTTCAAATTTAACATCAATTATCTTTAAATTCGATTTACTCCAAATCGAATTTTTGTCACTTGTACCCCTTGGCTTTTGAGGTTGTCATATATTAAATTCCCACCCTTTCAGTTGGGTAGTTTCACGCTGTTATATGCGGACAGATGAACAGATAGACGGACGGACCAGAAGACTACTATAGGTACTATGTATTTATATAATAACGAACGCACCTAAAAACACAGTACCATAATTACCAATCGTGTCTATTTGACACTTAGGTGAATATATTGAATTATCAAAATGCAAATAAACAATTGAGCTATAATTGATTTGTTGATTAAAAATACAACAAAACCTATATAAAGTAGAAAGGAACAAATTTATTGCAACGATAATGCACTTGCTTTTATTCTTTTGCAATTTCTTTACCTGCCAAAAATGAACAAAAACTGTCTTCCAGAAATCGACTCTTCTTGGTTATTGGATCTTTCAAATATAACTATGCATTAACCCTTTAACGGACAAAGCATTTTCATTGCTAAGATGTTGAAATAAATAAATGACACCGGTAATTGCGAACAAATATATTTATAAGTATGAAAAGGTGATTTTTCACATACGTAGTAAAATGGATTTTTTTAAATTAAAATTCCAGTGTCGTTGTTGCATATCGGAATTAAAAGTTTGTGGTTTCGTAGAGAAACCAATGAACGTTAAAGGGCTAACGTCGATAAAAAATTTCGTTACATTAAAGAAACATAGTAACTTCACTTATTTTTATTGTTTTTGCTCTAAAAATTTATGTACACATTTTTTCTAATTAAGTATCATATATTTTTTCATGATTATTATTAATGATATATATGTATTTAACGAATAGGCATATGTACAGATAATTTGTTAAAATATACAATAAATGACAGGAATAATTGCTAAGAGTTAATTATTTACAACATTATTAAAAAAAAAATTAAAAAAAACGGTTGTCTATGCTAAATTTTTTTGCGCCAGGTTTAATTTTTTCGGTCATTCGAGACGCACATGGTTACTCCGACTCGAGATAAATTTTATCAAAAATAATGTCTGTCACTTTACACCAAATTTTAAAAAATTTTTAAATGTTTTTATAAATTTTAAACTATATTTAACAGCTGTCAACTTTTACGTTTTTTTTAAATTCCCATTAAAATTTAAAAGACATTTTTGCCTTATTTAACACTAAAACACCCGGAACTTTTACTCAAGTTTAACAATAACATTTCTCACCGGAATATTTATTCAAAATTATTTAATTGATTTATTTAACGTAAATCTGCATGGATCATTTTTAAATTATTTCAAGAAACTTTTTCTGGTACGAACTAAAATTTAATCACATAGTTGGAGTCGAATCGACTCCTTCCGGGCGTTCTAGTGTTAAACTGTATATTTTGAGGGTTAAATAAAGGGGAATTTTGTATTAACCCGGAAGGACGGGCACCGGCTCTGATAGACCCGCAGTGCGTAAGTCACACACAATTGTCACCACTACTTTTAGAAAAATAATCTTTAACTCATTTTATAGCAGGATTTGTGTCATACGTCTTCGACTAAATAAGGTAAGCATTATTATTTATATTTATTTTGTCAAAGTGAAAATCAAGAATACACTGCACGGTTTTAGGGTGTCAAACACCCTGCGCCCTCCTTTAGTGAAAACATTAAAGTGTAATAGTTCACAGCCATGTTGTGCTTTGGCTATTTCCATGCGTAATTTTTTTCCAAGCACCTTCGTCGTTCCAAGCCCAAGCTCGCACTCTGATTGGTTGTTGCTCTCGCCACTGTTTTCATGTAACTTGGCGATAATTATACTTGGCGTAGCGATAGATGCTTCCGTCGAGGAGTTTGATTTCCTTCCGAACCGAGTACAAAGTAACTTTTCCCGTTTATTAATAAGTAAAGCATTAGCCATTTTATAAAATAACACAAGATAATAATATACAAGAGCACAAGACCACAAGGATAAGAATGAAGGAAGAATAAGAATGAGTAGGTTAGGTTTTAGGTTTACTCGTTCACTTACGAGCGAAGTACTTTTCGCCAAGTGTGGTTATCGTCAAGTTACGTGAAAACAGTGCCGAGAGCAACAACCAATCAGAGTGCGAGCTTGGGCTTGGAAAAAAAATTTCGCTATTTCCATGCGAATTTGTCATGTCTGTCACACAGCTAAAAATGCCCATGCTTGTTAGCCACCGTTATTTTCGAAAAGTTTGCTTCGCGTTATTCAATGGATGAGATATCTCCGATAATCTAAGTCATATTTTCTCTATTCAAAATTACTGGTAGCCAAAAGTCGTAGCTTGTGACAGACATGACAAGTTCGCATGGAAATAGCCCTTTATGATTGTTTTATTGACCCTTAGAATCGAGAGATGACTCTCACTCACCAGCGTGTTGTCGGGTGTCACTCGTAAATGGTGACGCCAAATGCTTGGGACACCACTAATATCTTAGAGTTCATTTCGTCATCTGTTATCACAGACTATTCGGCCATTTTATAAGTTCAAGAAAATTAGTTTAAAATACTGGTGTCACAAGCATTTTGAGCACCCATTTACGAGGGACACTAGTGGTCATAGAGATTTACGTCTCGAGCGGAAATGATAATTTAATCAATGAAAATTTTTAATGGAGAAAAATGGTTTTAATACTGCTAAATTTTCAACGATGCGTTTAAACTAAATTTTACACAAAAATATTTTGTTATTGATGTTGCTTTTTTTTTAAATTATAATCTTAAAAGCAATTTTGATGTTGAATTGTGGTACAAAAAATTTTTCTTACAAATATTATTGGAAAATGTTCCTTAAAAAAGATATAAAAGAACTAAAAGAGTGAAATAAAGTCTACCCGTCGAAATGTTCGTATGTGCTCACGGAGAGTTAACATTTGTCATTGCAAAATAAGTCTTTTAAAATTAGGCTATAGAAGAAAGTCACACACTTAGCTTAAAAATTCTTCAAAACATAAAACAAGTATGTATTGAAAATAAAAATGGGAGAGTTAGAAAAAGATTTCTGAGTACTGCTGTTAAAAGGAAAATACTAAAATAGGTAAGCTAGAAAACGTAACATATTTTGCAGTAATGGTATATTCATTTTTTTGCAGAAATCAAAATACTTTCTTCATCGAATAAACCTATAGACAAGTGTAAAAAACTGTTGTGTCATTGGGTCGATCGGAAAATCGTGTTGTTTCGGAGAAATCAATTTGTACCGGAAAATTCTTCCTGTTAGTTAATGCACATTAGATATATGAATTACTTTTGAATAATTAAAGGACAGAGTCTTCCGCTACAAATTGACTTCCCCGGCACGACACGGCTTTCCGATCGGCCCAATATGCTGTAATTTTGGGTGTATAATCCGCGGATCAAACAATTCTTTTTGGACCCAGAAATCTTATGTAGTGATTGAAGACAAATATGTACGGCGATCTAATTAGTTATATTTGTTTCTAAAAAAATTCTGGGTCGAAAAAGAATTGTTTTATCTGTGGCTTATACACCCGAAATTACGGTATATACAGGGTGATTCCAAATTTTTTTTACAATAAAAGAGGGGTGATAGTACACATCAAGACAAAAATATTAAATAGGAGACCAAGGGTCCAAAACGTTTTCCTAAGGAAATAGCCGCCATTAAAGTTTAGGGACCAAAATTTCAAATAAACATAAAAAACGGAAAAATCGGTAGATTGATTTGCGGTTTTCACTAAAATTATTCTTTATGTCGGCATTTTCTTGAAATTAAATTATAAAGATAAATTTCAAAAAATGCCGATAGAGGGCGCTTTAGACTTTGGAGTAACGAACAACTATTTTTCGCCGGTATTTTTTGCATCTCATTAAATGTTTTCGTAAGCTTAGACTCAAACTTAAATTTTGAGCTCAAAATCTGTAGTTGGGAGTGGTTAAGTAACACAAACTGAGCTGTGTTCAGAGGGTTCAAATTTCAATTGATTATAAAAAACGAAAAAATTGGTCGATTGATTTGCGGTTTTCACTAAAACTATTCTTTATTTAGCTATTTTCGTGAAAATAAATTATAAAGATAAATTTCAAAAAATGCGGATAGAGGGCGCTTTAGACTTTGGAGTAACGAAACACTCTTTTTTGGCGTTATTTTTTGCATCTTATTAAATGCTTTCGTAAGCTTAGACTTGAACTTAAATTTTGAGCTCAAAATCTGAATAGCTGGGAGTCGTTAAGTAGACAAACTTAGCTGTGTTCAGAGGGTTCAAATTTCAAATAATTGTAAAAAACGGAAAAAATTGGTCGATTCGTTTACGGTTTTTGCTAAAACTAATTTTTAAATCAGCAGTTTTCTTGATCGATTACTTTTTTCTTGAAAATAATTTTTAAAGATAAATTTAAAAAAATGCCGACAGAGGGCGCCTTAGACTTTGGAGTAGCGTACAACTATTTTTAACTGTTATTTTTTTAATCTCATTAAATGCTTTCAAATGCATAGACTTAAATTTTGGGCTGAAATTCTGAATCGTTGGCAGTGTTTAAGTAGCGAAAAAATGAATTGTGTTCGAGGAGGAAATAGGGTTAAATTTCAACTCCTGAACACACTTCAGTTTGCTCTTCTTAACTCCTCATAACGATTCAGGATTTGAGCTCAAAATTTAAGTTTAAATCTAAGCTTCCGAGAACATTTAAAATGCTTTTACAAGCATTTAATTAGAACCAAAAAATAATGGTTAAAATGAATTGTTGGTTACTCTGAAGTTTAAGGCGCCCTCTGACGGAATTTTTTGAGATTTATCTTTAAAAATTATTTTCAAGAATATACTGACTTAAAGAATAGTTTTATTTTAAACCGCAAACGAATCGACCAATTTTTCCATTTTCTATAATTACTTTAAATTTGAACCTCCCCCTCCCCCTTGAACACAGTTCAGTTTGTGCTACTTAACCACTCCCTACTATTCAGATTTTGAGCTCAAAATTTAAGTTTAAGTCTAAGCTTCCGAAATCATTTAAAGAGATGCAAACAATTTGGCAAAAAATAGTTGTTTGTCATTCCAAAGTCTAAAGCGCCCTCTATCGGCATTTTTTGAAATTTATCTTTATAATTTATTTTCACGAAAATACCTAAATAAAGAATAGTTTTAGTGAAAACCGCAAATCAATCGACCAATTTTTCCGTTTTTTTTAATCATTTGAAATTTGAACCCTCTGAACACAGCTCAGTTTGTGTTACTTAACCACTCCCAACTACAGATTTTGAGCTCAAAATTTAAGTTTGAGTGTAAACTTGCTAAAACATTTAATGAGATGCAAAACAAACCGGCAAAAAATAGTTGTTCGTTACTCCAAAGTCTAAAGCGCCCTCTATCGGCATTTTTTGAAATTTATCTTTATAATTTAATTTCAAGAAAATGCCGACATAAAGAATAATTTTAGTGAAAACCGCAAATCAATCGACCGATTTGTCCGTTTTTTATGTTTATTTGAAATTTTGGTCCCTAAACTTTAATGGCGGCTATCTCCTTAAGAAAACGTTTTGGACCCTTGGTCTCCTATTTAATATTGTTTGTCTTGATGTGTACTATCACCCCTCTTTTATTGTAAAAAAAATTTGGAATCACCCTGTATATATTACAAATTTAAAAAATTTTCGCCAAAACTAACCTTTATACTATCATAATTTTCCGTACTTACTTCAAATTATTAAATTAAAATCTTGTTTCTAAATCTAATCTGTTAATCTTTATGCAGACGATATAAATTCTTAATTTGCCTTAAAAAACATTATTCCAGTATGCGTAAACTTAAAATGATGGCTCTAAATTAAAAATATTCTTAATTAAACTTTATTTCTTAATATTCCAAATAAAACTAATTTCTTCTATGTTTTTATCAACCCTTTTTAAGTCAGTCTTATTCCAAACCCATACCTTTCAAAAAATATCATTATTTTATTTTATCTATTTATTTATTTTTCCTCCGTCAACCTTGATAGTGTGCATATTAATAAATTCATTTCTTTTCTTTTTCTCTTAAAATTAATCATTTATAAAAATCGTCTGCCTAAGAAATCATGAGTCGATTATAAATTGGTTAAATAATATTTTTTTAAATAAATTTATCGTCTGTGGAAAATAGTCTCGTAGCTGGAAAAGAATTTTGTTTACATAAAAGAATGATGGTTTGAGGTTACAGAATGTTCCAGAATTTTCTTTCGAGATTTAAAAGGGGAAGCCTCGAGTTGAGAAGGAAGATTCTTGGTTCTTTCTTGGCTGAGTACGGCTGGTTTAAGTAAATGATGGAATATTTTTTGGATATTTCGGTTAGAGATAGTTCGCAAAAGGAGCTTTTCCCTTTCTCATGATTACGGATTAAATAAATGAACTTACAGCAGCCAATGAGTAATTATTTGGATTCTCTACATTTATTTATTTATTTTCCTCGGTGGCCATGACGTCTCTGCGGTGAATGGGAAACCCGGCGTTGATGTCTCTGGCTCCTAACTTTTAAATCATCACATATACTTTAGCGTTATACAGCTGCAAGATGAGTTAGGAAACTTGTTTTCACAGATGATGTAATCAGCTATGTGTTATTTATATATATACCCAAAGAACACAAAATTTTAAAAGTGCCATTTTTTAATAAATTAAAGAATGTACTATTTCGTTGACATAATTTTAATTAACGTAACTCCAACATGGAACGCCTTTCAATATTCTTGATCGATTCGTTATGCTATCCAAATGTACAAGACAGAGAAAAAGAATGAAACTCTATACTTGTTATCTAGACACTTTTTCCCCTTATCAAAAATCAGAGCTATTTTGCATCTTATTCTCTTTTACATACACCATGTGTTATTATTTTTTTATTGCTGAAATCTTAACCTTCTAATTCTCATGATTGAATACGTTCCAAAAATTCAGTATTTCAGAGAATCTGAATTCATACCAAAAATTTTCAATAATACATTTCGCTTTATTTAAGGACGAGATGTCTGTTTTGAATAAAGCAAATGTTGTTATTTTGAATTTCCGTCATGAGTTTAGAATATTTTAATTACAAAATCCACTAAATTGGAAAAACTTGCGGTAGTATGTATGCTACATCGGTGATTAGAGTATTAAGTATACAAATTTAAAGAAAAAGTAATTTGACATATAGTATTATAAATAATTTCATGTTCATAAGGAAATCAGAATTATGTGGAGATATAATATAAATTTCAATTCACAAATAAATTGTTGTAGTACTCATTTCGCAATGTCATACTAATTGCTTAAACAGTCTGGTAATTCTGCATCATTAAAATCTAATTTCTATCATAATCCTATTACGCATTATCCATTTATCCACTCGCACTTTAAAGCCTTGTAATTATGAAGGCAATTTAATGCGGAAAATAATTATTTTTATTCAGTTATTGTCATTGTGCGAATGATAATGAAAAATTTTGTAGCAATATATTAGTGATACTTAATTTTCCGAATAGTATGTACCATGAATATAATAAATATAATAAATGTGCTATGTTTTATTCAGAAATTAAAATTAAAAATTCTTTAACGAAACATTGAACTTTAACTTTGAAGATTTTCTTGGGGATCTGACTTTTAAAAAAACAATATCCGGATGACAGGATTATTAAATTGTGGCCTCCAGGATACCACTAATTTTATAAGGGTTCAAATAGTGTTAGGACATTTTTTACATGTTTTTATCGAATGTATATTTCTGACAATTTGGCAAGTTGTTCAATATTGTACATATTTTTGATTAATAAGACATATATAAAAATTCAATTTCATATGTTGAATGTCATATTCACCTTAATAAACTAAATAAGCAATATGAATACATAATTCATAGTATTTCTTTTTAGATGTAGAACTGATAAAGAATATTTCAACTCAAAGCATAGATATGAAAATCTACAGAAATACCTTTCAGATTTAATGATACCATATCCTATGACAGCAATGTTCCATTCAACTACAAAACAGCTGCATATCGATTTTATGTTAAGAGAGCATTTCAAGTTTGTTCGGGGTTTTATCTAAATGATGAATTGATTAAAATCAAGGAGATTGCTTGTGAAAATGTTCTTTCAAATATAATTATCAGCAAGTTAATTTATGAATATGAAAATCATAATAAAATATCCAAGAATGTTAGAAAAGTTAAAGAAAATCCCACTTGTAAATTTTGCAATGGAATGGAATAGTATGGAATACATTCCACAACTTTTTGAGAATATTAGGCATGCATTAAAGAAATACAACATAATTTTTATTGCTAAACAACCGACAAAGTTAGAAAATCTGGTACACAGAAAGATAGATATGATTAATCTGAAGGTTACATTACCCGTTTAAAGTCAATAGCAGTATGAAAACGTATATATATATGGGTGTGACGGCTCGAAAATTACTGAAAAGTATTAAAGAACATAAAACAGATTTTGCAATGGGTAAATTATCCACAGCTCATTTTCTTTCATAACGAGATATATTATATTGATATTTTATTTGAAGAGATTAAAATTATCGCACAAGATTCGCAATATAACAATTTGTATTATTAGAGAGTCTTTGGAGATATTGAAAAAGAGACGAGACGGTTTGTAATGATGTGTTATCCTATGACATACCGTGCATATGGTTTGACATATCATAATTTCCTGCGTATAATCCGCGGATCAAACAATTATTTCTGAACCAGAAAATTTGGAAAATAAAATGTAACTTTTTAGATCGTGGTAAATATTTGACACCAGTTACTAAATAAAATTTCTGGGTCGAAAAAGAATTGTTTGATCCGCGGATTATACGCAGTAAATTACGGTACTTAGAATATCTGGTGAATTTCGTTTCGAATAACCCTTCCTTCCTTCCTCCCTCCTCATCGCCCTCTTTTTTTTTACATTGTTTCTTCGGTTTCTGTAGCGACCACCATATTTTCCTTCCTTCCTTAGTGTTTTTGCAATTTATTGGTTTCATTATGTGATATATAACCGGTGTATATCTTTAAAGTTACAATAGTTGACCTGATGAAGGCTAATGGTTAGTTGAAAGCGTTAGTGGTTTTAACATCTTATCACATCAATGTTTTTTACATCTTGAAAAGTTTTAATGTTTTAAAACTTTTATATTTCGCACTTATTAACCCATTCGTGCCCACCACCTTTTGCGCAAAGTTTATTCGGTTGGCACCACTATTTTTAAAAGAATTAAGTTTAGTTCATTAATTACGAAAATGTTTCAATTAAATAAAATAAATATTGTTGTTCTTTTTTACCGGTGTCAAAAACAGTGCTACATGTACCTTTTGAAGCGTCCCTAAAAAGGGACGCTAGGTACTAATGGGTTAAGTTATAAATATTACAAAGAATTATGTACTCATATTGCTCATTTACTTACGATTATTTTTTCTTCACACTGAACACTGTCACAACACTAATCTGTGGGTTGAAACAATCTCAAATAGGAATTTACTCTGTAAGTTCATTTGACGATTCTGTTGATGACTCCGAACATGCAGCTATATGAAGGATAGCAGCAAATATGTCGCATTAATCTGCAAGAAAAAAAGAAGTAAGGTATATGCCTGAAATGATTAACGATCGAGTACATCGTAAAAAAATGACCGAAATGTAATGCTTTAACTATAATGCGTTGTTCCAACTATAAGGTATTTCTTTGTTTCAACGGGTCAAGGAATTGTTTTAATCACTTAACACTAGAACCGCGGGAAAATTCATTAAAGATTTATAAAAATATTTCTCACTGGAATTTTCATTTAAAACAATTTAAGTTGTTTATTGAAAATATTTTTGCTCATCATATATTTAGCTTACTTTATTAAGAGTTTTCTGGTTCGAATCGATGTTTCTCCATATGATACGGGTCAAAATGACCCGTCGCCGCGGTTCTAGTGTTAACCATAACTGCCAACTTGTCCCATTTTTTCAGAAAATTAAAATTAAAAAGAATTTTTTATCTTGTTTCATCATTGGAAATCGTTAGATATAGGCGACTGTTTCAGATAAAATTTTCTATAAAGTTTTAGTGGTAATTAAAATACGTACAAATTGCAGCTGTGCTTAACACTAGAACGCCCAGAAATTTTACTCAGTTTTGATAATAATATTTCTCACCAGAATTTTTATTCAAATTTATTTAATTGGTTTACTTGGCGTAAATTTGCTTGGTTTGAATTTATTTTAAGAAAAAATTTCTGGCTCGAATTAAAATTTAATCACATGGTCGGAGTCGAATCGACTCCTTTTGGGCGTTCTAGTATTAACCCTTTGAGCTCTGAGAGGTAAATTTCTTCAAAATTTCAAATGTCACATTGGCACCAATATATTGCAAAGAAAAAAATCGGTTAATGATATGCAAGAAAAAATGAATTAAACCTTTTTCAAATAAATCTGGTCGAATTTTCTGGTGCCGTTGTCACATTTCGGAATTAAAATTAAGTGGTAGAAAATTACACCATCAGAGCTCAAAGGGTTAACTCATCAATATTTTTGAAAAAAAAAAACTTTCAAATAATGCCCAATTTTTTATGTCTTTTACAGAATTTTTAGTCTTTTATCACCTGTTTTTCAAAACAGAAATTTTTGCCTAATTGAATTTTAAAAAATGCTCAAATTAAACAATGCAAAATTCACAATAAAAATTTACTGGTGAGAATAATGAATTATGTTTGGATTATGAATGCCCATGCTTGGTTCGGACAAATAATGATTAGCAAAATACGTTGCCCGTATGACGTACAGTCAAATCATGGAAGTGGTTAAAGAATTTCACGAAATGTAAACAAATCGCATATATGTACGCATTTGTGTAAATTTTAAAATTAAAATGTTATTTAAACATGATTCTTGAATTTTAAATTTTTGATTTTATATTACATTGGCTCAGAAGTATCACATATGTTACGATTATCTTGGAAAAAAAGTTTGCTTATCCATAATATTATAAAAAATACTACATTGCAATCTTCATTTCAACATTCCTTCAAATTGAAATGCAATTTATAAATTTTCCATAAGATAATCTTTTAAGAAAATTTAATGGTATATATTATATAAAAACAACATCCTAGCGAAAAAGATATGGAAATAAAAAAAACATAATGCATTTTTTACAGATATAAAAATATCTTTTAATACAAATTAAAAAAAAACCCTTAAAGCTTACTTGATATCAGTTACTCTATTCATGTAAAATATAGTCTGTCAAAAAATGTGAAAAAGCTCAATATTTTTGTTTTATTATCATTATATTTTATATAATAACACCGAAAATTTGTAAAATGTATGAAGTGGTGGGAAAGACTACATCTGACACAGACAAGACTTCACGGAATGGAGAGACAAAATGTAAAAATTCGTGTTATATGATCATCAGTCATTTGTTACTTTGATGAAAAAGAAAATGTAAGTAAACAATGAAAAGGAAGCCTTTTTAAAAAAAATAGAAAATGTTAAAATTTCAAAATACATTAAAATGTCGATTTTGCAATGTATTGCTGCAAAGTTAGCACATAGGTTATATAAATTCAAGAAAGTGAAATTATGAGCCAAGGACAGATTACGAAGCACTTTTCAACACATTTAGACCAGTGTAATAAAACTTCATAAGCTGGACAGTCATGATGAAGTAAACAATTAGAAAAACACATAACACAATTTAAAACCCAATTCAGCAATTGCAATCATATGTTTTTACTTTCTTCTACCTTTACAAGAAGAATGAATTGGGTTCGTGAAAATTTTCGAATTCCGGTTTTCAATGGATTTACACGTTTTAGGGGTCATATCCAAAAAAACAAGTTTTTACAAAATGTCTGTCTGTGAGACTGCGGGCAATCAGTCTGGTGTCTATCTGCCTGTTTGTCTATATGTGACATAAATTTGATGGGCGCTCTACCTCGGAAATTTAACAAAACTTTAGAATCCGTTACACCTTGATATAAACAAGATCTGATTAATTTTTGGCGTATATTGCCCAACACGTAGCACTGCTATGATGCTTTTTTCACCATGTGCACAACAGCTATATCTCAAGAAATAATAAACGGATTTTCATAAAACTTCAGAGTCAGTTAATCCTTGATACAATAAGGTTCTGGTAACATTTTGGTACAAATCGTATAACAGGTGGCACTGTTATGTGGTATTATTCATGATTATCGCAATAGCTCTATCTCAGAAACTAATACACGAATTTTAACCCTTTGAGCTCTGATAGTAGAATTTTCTACCATATAATTTTAATTCCAAATGTCACAACGGCACCAGAAAATTCAACCAAATTTATTTGAAAAAGGTTTATTGCATTTTTTCGTTATATCGTTAACCTGTTATTTTCTTTGCAAAATACTGGTGCCAATGTGACATTTAGAATTTTGATGAAATTTACTCACCAGAGCTCAAAGGGTTAATCAAACTTCAGATTCAAGTTAGGCCCTAATATAAATTAGAACCCTTTAGTTTTTAGAATAAATCGCTCAATTGGGGGCGCTTCTATCCAGTTTTTTTAGATTTCAGCGATAATTCTATCACAAATACTAGTGCACGGATTTTCATCAAATTTCAGATTCAGTTAAGGCTTGAAATGAGTTATGGCTGATTAGAATTTGTTGTAAATAACCTAACTGGCAGCTATGTTTCATTTTTCTGGAAGTATTAACGTATAGAAAGTTTTGGGATTTTCGCATCCGACTAGTTTCTAATCGTAACTTCATAATTCACTTCATGAAATGTTTAAAATTACAAATTCAATATATTTATATTTTGTTCTTTTTTTTTAGTATTATAACTACACAAAAAATTATCTCATTAGGATTATAATTTATAAAAATAATACTTTAACTAATAATGTAACCACTTTTAATTAATAAAAATATCAAAATGTAATTTAACATCAGAAGCTCTTAATTTTCAATTTTTACCATTCAGAAACCTGTAATCCAAATTATTAGAAATTTAATGTATAGGCACATTTTAAACCGAAAATTTAAAATATATTGTCAAACTTGGGTATTGCTAATGAAGTTGTGAATAAATAGGGGGAGACATACATAGTATTAACTATTAGTTGCATATGAAGTAACTGGGAAGGTTGTTACAAGATGACAGCTGTTTCTTTTAATCGGATCAACCGTTTCTGATTACCGCCGGTGAAAACCTTCACCGGTAAACATGAATAAAAAAATATCATCTAATTTAAACGCCTTACTTATGGCAAACTTCTCTCAAAATATGATAAAATTTTCTATTTATTTTTACTGATGTCAGTTTGCCTAGGTATTATAATCTTTTCACTGGGTATTTCCATGAGCACTTGTCGTATAAGTCGCATTACTAATTTTTGGCCGCCGTTATTTTCGAAAGATTTACTTGGCCTTATTCAATTAATGAGATATCTCCCACAAAATAAGTCACATTATCCCGTTCTAAAATGCCGGTATCAAAAATCATAGTATGCGACTTACACGACAAGTGCTCATGGAAATACCCCACTGTCACTGACAGGAGGTTGTCTTGGTTGGTTCAATGTGACGTAACTATTACCAGTAAAAATAAATATCACTTTTTGCCTTTATTTGTTATTAAAATTTTTCATTAACGAGGCGTTTAAATAAAGAGAAAATTTCGGCATAAATTTAATGGTTGAAATATTGATCAGTTAAAGGGTTAACCATTTAACTGATAAATATTTTTGGAAAAAAAAAAATCTGTCTTTTGCAGAAATTTTAATCTTTTATCACCGGTGAATCAGGAAAATTTTCAGACTGATGTTAAGTATACAATAAAAATTTACTGATGAGAATAATAAATCATGATTGGTAAATACAGATTGTCTGTATTACGTACAGACAAACCTGGGAAGCGGTTAGTACTAATCGGCAAGGTTTTTATAGTTCATGGTTCGTACGGGTAATATGATATACCAGCATTTTCTTATAAGAAAATAAACCTAATTCAAACGCGCGAAATTTTGTCTTATTTAATTAAACATTTTCTATAAGAAAATACTGATACTAAAGAATTTGTAGGTCACGAAATTCCAGGACCTGTACAAAGCCTGTTGTTGTCATTTTTAATTTGACTAACTGACAATAATATATTAATTAATGCGCAGAAGAAATATAGTGTATAGAGAGACATAATTTTCATTCTTAATATTGATTTTCGCTCTTTTTTGATCACAGATAAGTGCGATTAAATAAGACAAAGAAACCTTTTCATGAAAATCGATGTTTAAATTCCGTAATCTTTGACATCTATGTAATGATACTTAATCTATACTAATAAAAGAACAAAACGCTCTGTCTGTCTGTGTGTGTGTCTGTGTATGTGTCTGTGTGTGTGTCTGTGTGTCTGCGATGGCTAGCAAAATCTACCGCACGTACGAAGCTCAAAAATTTTTTGAGAGTAGCTCTATGTTTCTCCTGATGCACCTGAAGATCAGAATTTCAAAATTCTATTTATTAACTGAGTAATTAATTAAATTCCAAAGCTCACTCTCATAAAGAATCGCCTTCTTTCGCTTTTTTCCCATTTCATTTTCTTATGATTGGTTGGTTGCATAAAATTTTCGCAGAAATAATTAAAAAAGCTGGAACAGACCCTTAAAATTCATAGACTGGCAAACTGTCAGTTTAAATGAGGATTTTTTTTAATCACAGCTGCTGTACACCATGTAGAAAAAGATAGGTGGAGGCGAAGTAAACCGAGAAAAAGGTTTGCAATATTAAACCATTTATCGCTGAAATTTTAATGTCTCAAACAAAAGCACGAGGAAGGAATTTTGTATTAATAAAACGAATTGAAAGAAATGAATTACAGCTGAAGCAATATTTTACGAAGAAATAGTAATTTTTTAAAATGGTTTTTTTCTGTTATATTTTTAGGTTAAAGTTAAATTGTATTTATGTTATGGTTAGAATAAGGATATGTTACAATAAAGTGAAGGCTAGGTTACATTTCTGTTATATTTAATTTACGGTAGGGTACTGTTAAGTCGCTGTTAAGTTACAGACAGGTTCTGGTTACAGTACAAAAGTTTAAGGTTAGGAATTTATACACAGAGTGAACATTACGCAATATTTGATTAAAAATAACACTTACTTTTGTTAAATAGCTCTGAAATTATTATACTATATACCAATCTTTTAGCTACCATCCTGTATCGATTTCATTCATGTTATTGTCGGATTTAAGAGTGATATAATTAGTTTGAAATTCAAAATATTTCACTTGGGATTTGTATGTGAAAATAATAATTATTTACGTGATTTAACAGTGATTTTTACGGGTAAATATCAACTTTTTAACAGGAAAATCATGCAATCGTTGGATACATATTCCCTCCCGCGTTTTTCATTGCTCATTTTGAGTATTTTTAGAGCTTAATGTTAGTTGTGGTTTTTAAAACCGATTTTTCTCACAGTCAGTGGCTACATATTTCAGACAATGCATTTCTGCATTTCATGCAATCGATGGATACATATTCCCTCCCGCGTTTTTCATTGCTCATTTTGAGTATTTTTAGAGCGTAATATTAGTTGTGGTTTTTAAAACCGATTTTTTACACAGTCAGTGGCTACATATTTCAGGCAATGCATTTCTGCATGTAACGAGTTAATGATAAAATCATACAAATTTCAAGTTCGTTTAATATTGTTAATACGGACCCGAGCAACGCCGGGCGGGTCAGCTAGTCGTAAATATAATTTTTAATGTACCGTAATTTCGGGTGTATAAGCCGCAGATCAAACAATTCTTTTTCGACCCAGAATTTTTTAAGAAACAAATATAACTAGTTAGATCGCCGTAAATATTTATCTTCAATCACTAAATAAGATTTCTGGGTCCAAAAAGAATTGTTTGATCCGCGGCTTATACACCCGAAACTACGGTAATTTTCTTTCTCTGACTTATAAAACAATGACTTAAACATTTTGAAATTATTTCAGTATCCGATAATTTACGTTAGTAATCGGAAATCTTTAAAGTTTCATGAAAGAAATCTCTTTTATAAAAAGCAATTCACTGAAATAATAGTTTAAACTATCAACTAAGAAAAACATGTCTTTATCTGAACATAAGGTAGATTTTCCAAAGAACTTTAAACTTTTCATAATCGATTATTAACTCGTCAGATAATTAATTTTTAACAAAATTTTCTTTGGGTAAGAGAATTCTTTAAGTTATTACCTAACCATTATATTATTTGACATTTCCAAAATCTTTAAATAAACCACGATGTCAGAAAGGCGCTCTAAATGAATGACAAGAAAAGGGTTGGATTAGTGAATTGTACAAAGGAAGTGTATTAATTTCTTGAAAATAGGAAGAAGATCATATAATTTTTGAAATATATGAAATTTAATCCCTTTGATAATAATTTTTGACCTATTTTTCATAAAAATAAAACGTTTTCTGTGGTATATAAAGAATTTAACCTCTTATCTATATTTTTCAAACTTTCAAATAATGCTTTTTTTATGCGCCTCTTACATAATTTTTAATTTTTGATCACCAGTTTTTAAAAACAGAAATTTTTGCCTACTGGAATCAAAAAAGTGCTCGGATTAAATAATGCAATTTTTTTAATAAAGGTGAGTGTCATAAATCATGATTGGAATATGGATGTCCGTACGTGATACGGGTAAATCATGATTGTCAGAAACGGGCTTCCCGTCTGACGTACGGCCAAATCAGTGAATCGGTTAGATCTATGATGATTTTTCCATTTTAATTTATCCTATATAAGTGTAAATCCAAAAATACTCTATTTAATATTAAAGTACAGCGGCATAACCAGGTTGGATGCGCAAAACCAGTTATATTGTAATGTTTTCATCTCCTTGCTTCATAACAGAAAATTTTCCGGTTAGGTAAGGCGAATAGAACTTTTAAAAATTACCAGTATTCAGAGCATTTGGGCACCCACCTTAGTTACGCCACTAAAGTAGTGAAACATCATTTTTAAATTATGCTTCTTGATATGTTTAATAATAAATCAGTAACTTTTCCATGTTTCTTGTTCTTAACCCTTTTCACTCCATTGTCACGGCTGCGGTGACATCATTATTCCTTGAAAAAAAAAATCAGGATTATAATAAAAATGAATAAAGTTGGCCCTATTTAAAGGGTTGCTAGTTTGTCCTCTATTTTTATAATAAAATTTTTCAGATCAGAACACTTTGAAGAAAAAATTTACTTTGAGTAATCAAGAAAAGTCTGACGTTAAGTAACTATAAAAATGCTATTTGCATTTTTTCATTTAAATTTTGACTTCAGTTCAGAATACTTTGATGAAAGATGTTACTTTGAGTAATCAAAAAAACTTGTTATTAAGTAAATATAAAAATACCTTTTGCATTTTCTTCCATTGAATGCATTTGCATTTTTTCATTGAAATTATGACTTCAGATCAGAACACTTTGAAGAAAAATGTTATTTTGAGTAATCAAGAAAAGCCAGACATTAAGTAAATATAAAAATACTTTTTACATTTTCTGGCGTGAATCCCAGCTTTTTTTTATATGAAAGTGCCTTACGCCACAAAGAGTTAAAAAAAAGAAATTTTTTCATTTCAATATTCTATGCCAATGGGCCATTAAGGGATAAAAATTATATTATTGTAAAATGCGCCATCGCCCTTGAATAAAGTAAATGATTAAGTAGGTATTTTACAATAAACTAAAAGTAACTATTTAATCAATTGATCAAATCCTTAACCCTTTAACGTTCATTAGTTTCGCCACGAAACCACAAAATTTTAATTCCGATACGCAACACTGACACCGGTATTTTTATCTAAAAATATCCCTTTTAATTTGTATGTAAAAAATCACGTTTTATTATTTAGAAATATATTTGTTCTTTATTACCGGTGTCACTCATTTATTTCGACATCTTAGCAATGAAAATACTATGATCGTTAAAGGGTTAACCCCTTCGGGACGGGAGCCTTTTTCGGAACTTTAATGTTTGGCACCGGTTTTTACAAACAGAAATTTGTGCCTAATTGAATCGAGAAATTGTTTTGATTAACCCCTTGAGGGGCGGCGGTATATATTATATACCACCTACGATCGATGAAGTTTTACACCAGAAAAATTTCATTAAATTTCCCTTTTCTAACTTTGGTGGAAAACAGTCGTGAATATGCTTATCCTTTTTTTGATATAACTTTTTTACAAATTTCCGGTGGGAGTTCAGAATTACACGAACGCAATTGCTTGCCCCTCAAAGGGTTAAAGAAGGCAAACTTTTTGCAGTAAAATTTTACTGCTGGTGAAAACAAGAATTCTGAACACTTTTTGTGGCACGCATGTGAGTCGCTCATCCCCAAGGGGTTAACCCTTTCGGCTCTGGTGGATTAATTTTTTCCTACCTAATTTTAGCCCCCAAATGTTACATTGGCACCAGTATTTTTAAACAAAATTTTTGGCTGCCTATTTTACCGAATAACGGAACTTATATGTCTTTAGTTGAATTTGTCAGTAATTCAGATTCCATTATAATATTGCTATTAAGATTAAGTAGGAAGAAATTTACCCACCACATTTTAAAGGATTAAAACAGGTTTCAGGGCATATATGACAAATATTAGAATAATCTTTTATCAATAATCTTCGGTATATATTCCTATCGCATATCGTATAAAAATGTCACTCAAAGATTATTGGTAAAAGATACTGATGAGAACAATAAAACGTATCCTACATGCTTTGACCCCTAAATTAAATCATTAAAGCCTTTTAAAAAAATCTAATTTAACACCACCCTAAGTTAGATTTTCTAAAAGAACTTTAGCTAAATAATCGATCATTAAAACTCATCAAATCATTAACTTTTTATAACTTTAATAAGTATTTTTTTACAGAGTAAGGCAATTCTTTGTGTTTATAACTCAACCATTATATTCCTTTATATCGCATATCTTTAAACAAACCACCATTTCAGACAACCACTCTGGATCAATGAGGAAAATGTTGCTTTATTGTCTTGTAGAGAAAATATGAAATTCTTAAAAATATGAAAAAATCATTGCATTTTTGAAAACTAGTAAATTTAATCCCCTTGCCTATGTGACATACTTTGAGTAAAATGTTCTCTTTTCTGTAATACATAAAGAATTTCGCACAAGAATGATAGGAATTTAAGCTTTATATAAAAATTTTATACTAGAATTTATATTTATAACTATTTCACTTATTTATTTTTATTTTTGTATGCTTTAGTTTTTCTTTATCTTATGAAGAAATTTGTGAATCGAATTGATATTTAATTATTTTGACGGAGTCAAATTGACTCCTAACCCCACGAATAGCTAAAAGTTTCTGCTTTTGAAGCTGGTAGATGGGAGATGCTAGGTTCCAACCCAATCGCGCCCGTTGGCCTGACCGTTCTGAGTTTTCGTGGTTTTCTTCGAATTTGGGAAATCCTGCGTAAATACGGGCTAGGTACTTTTGAAAGAACCAAGCGGAGGACATTCTCCCTAAGGCCTATATCCCCCGTCCAGATAATCAGCCAACAAAAACTACACGTGCGGTAATTTCCGGCGTATAATCTGCAGATCAAACAATTCTTTTTGGACCCAAAAATTTTATTTAGTAATTGTTTTTATTGTATTTTATTTAGTAACTCTATTTAAAGTTAAAATAGTGAAAGATTTTTTTTCACGCCAGGGAAAACTTTGTATCAGTGTTTGTTCATATTTTTCTTACGCTCATTAGAAATAAAATTGTTAAAATTCTAGAACTTTAGCAGGCGGGAAAATAACATAATTAATATTTACGATAGTTAATTCTAAATAAAATTGGCAATATATATATATATATATATATATATATATATATATATATATATATATATATATATATATATATATATATATATATATATGTGTGTGTGTGTGTGTGTGTGTGTGTTTTGTAAACTCTTTGACGAAAAATCATTTTAATATGTTACAAATTGAAGTACTTTGCCTCTGAATGGGTAAATAATGTTACACTATTTCAAACATATTTAAAATAATATATATCACTGAGGAGAACTACAATATACAATAAAATTTGGTATGCGTAGAATTTACCGTCCATTTACATGGACACACAAAATAATTCGATTTTAATACTATCAATTAGTATTAATGCTGAAAGTGCGTAATCAATTGAACAGTTTAGATGATAAAAGTCTTACATGGAGAGGGCACGAGGCTTGTGTAACCGAATTGGATGAATGTTTGTGTATCGATAGAGTATAGTTAGTATATAAATATATGACAACCATAAAGCGCTACACCCTGGGGGTTTTGTGAAAATAAGCCTTAAAGTTCATGCTATAATTTATAATCGGATAAATTTTCTTCAGTAACAAGTGCCTCCGTGGCCTGTTCGGTAGTGCGCTGCATTCGAGTTTTTTCCACTTGGGATCTAACCCCGCTCCGACCTTCTTTAACGGAACGAAAGTTTTCATTGATTATTTTTTGAACCGTAATTGAATACATATGTATTACAAGTGAAACTTACGAAAAATATTAATTAAATTTATTTTTTGTAAGATATACATGCATTTTTAACAGCGAAATTTTGCATATTTCTTAGGTGGCAACCTGACATAGATTACCCGTAATAAGTGCGTTAATTTGACTCTGGTTTAATGAGTTTCGAACCAGACATTTTTCAAATAAATAAAATTAAGTACGTTCTACTAACAATTTTGAAATTAAATAAATAAAAATTCATGAAATATATTTTATGGTTTGAAATGACGTTAACCTGTATCAAACTAAACCATGTGTTACGGAAGATTAGTTGAAAGTTGGCAGCTATGATATTTCAATGTATATATACATATATATTTTAAGTAAGCATATTTATATATCTATAAACTTGAAATTATTTACAGTTAAAATTTAAAATTATTTACAGTTTTTCTATGATTTGCTACTATTTTTATTGACAGAGACATAAATTAAAATACGTGAACAAATATGTTATTTTTATTTTGTTTCCTCGTGCAAACACTCCAAATATTTCCAGGTTTATTTAATATATGTTTTTATACTTTAATATATTTTATTTATTTATTTATTTATTTATTTATTTAATCTTGGATTCTTGATTTTTAATTAGAATAAGCATCTATGTGGGAATTTTTTTCTTGCTCAATATGTTTACAAAATACAGTTTAATTATAGAAATACAATTTTAACTCGGAATCTTTGCATGTTTATACACTATATTGCCATTGATTATTGGACACTTGCGATTTTAGACATTTTACTAAATATCTAGAAAAATACATGAGGAATCATCTCGAAACTCTTAGTGTATAAATATAATTGTATACGCCATACATCGCCGTGAAGATTTTTTACCTAAACTCCATAGGGGACCGTCAACAAGTTAAAAAAGAATGAATATCTTTTGAATAACCCTGTCAAAACTAATGTAGCAAAAGTGCTCAAACTCTAGATTATGATTGAATGCCTTATTGTAATACACTGTGTTCATTTTTATGCAAATAGCATGCATACTCGCAGAGTAATAAAGTTTTTATAAAAATGGTCCCAAATTTTTCCAAGTTTTTTCCTTATAATTTTCAGAGTTCTTAATATAAAATAATATTTTTTTCAGAAAATAGGACAAACAACATTGCAGACAGTACCTTGTAATCAGAATTAAAAAATAATAAAAATTGTATGAAAAATGAGTAGGTTTACTAAATAATTTTTTACTGCGCATGCGTCAAAGATTTCAAAATTTCATTTGCATATTATGTTAGCTAAATGTATAGAGCAACTTTTGTAAAAGTCTCAAAATCTTAGCTTGAAAATTCTGAAAGTAATCGTCTATAGAAAAAGGACAAAATCCGTTGTTTCCAAAATGAAGCAAAAAAATGAGGGATTTTATCCAAATGTAGTAGTACATCCCGTATTGTGTATTCTATATTGACACTAATCAATGAATATATGGATACAACCCCTCTTGTTTTTGCTTCATTTTGAGAATAACGGATTTTCAACTAATTCAATTGACGATTATTTTCAGAATTTTCAAGTTATGATTTTGTGACTTTCACAAAAGTTGCTCTATACATTTAACTAACATAATATGCAAATGAAATTTTGATATCGTTGACGCATGCGCAGAAAAAATTATTTAGTAAACCTACTCATTTTGTACAAAATTTTCATTATTTTTTAATTCTGATTACAAGGTACTGTGTGCAATGTTGTTTGTCATATTTTCTGAAAAAAATATTATTTTAAATTAAGAATTCTGAAAATTATAAGGAAAAAACTTGGAAAAATTTGGGACCTTTTTTATAAAAACCTTAATTACTCTGCGAGTATGCATGCTATTTGCATAAAAATGAACAAGGCGTATTACAATAAGGCATTAAATCATAATCTAGAGTTTGAGCGCTTTTGCTACATTAGTTTTGACAGGGTTATTCAAAAGATATTCATTCTTTTTTAATTTGTTGACGGTCCCCTATAGAGTTTCGGTAAAAAATATTCACGGCGATGTATGGCGTATACTATTATATTTATACACTAAGAGTTTCGAGATGATTCCTCATGTATTTTTCTACATATTTAGTAAAATGTCTGAAATCGCAAGTGTCCAATAATCAATGGCAATATAGTGTATATTTAATGAAAATTAAAGATAAAAATAACTACTGTAATTTACGTTATTAAGCTACATTTTTCACAGTCAAATAAATTAAAATGCCTTGAACAAAGTTATAATATACTACTTTATTTTTTGAATTGTAATTTTTCGATTATCATACTAATGTATAAATGTATTGATTTTTAACAAATAGCATTTTAACTTTTGACTTAAACTTGGATTCTTATTTAAACTTGGATTCTTATATTTATAGTTATGATAATTGCCTATCTGATTTCTTTTTTTAAAAAGTTATAAAAAGATATCGAATTTCTGAAAATAGTTATTAAGTTCTCAATAATTACAAACAGGGCTCCCAAATGGTCCGCGAACTGAACATCAGAATTTTTTTAGAGAAATTTTCTTTTTAGATTTTTCTTGCAAATTGTCAAGAAACCACGCTTGGAAGTTGATTCTAGCTCAAACGTATTATGAAATTTTCTGTTAAAAAATACTGATGTACAGTTCGCAGACCATTTGGGAGCCCTGTTACACATAAATCCGAAATTTAAAAAAGTTCAGGATTACGAAAAACATCGAAATATTTTCAGGATGAAACAAATTAAAATATTATTCACGCATTTATATCAGGAATTTAATTTATTTAGCGGTAATAATTAGTAGATTATTCATAGAAATATCTGTAAACAATTTTAACTAACAACAAAAAAATGTGTGTTCTATAAACAAATAAACATCTTTTTGACATAAAATATTTAAACATGCAAAACTTCGCAGTTAAAAATGCATTTATACCTTACAAAAAAGTAAATTTTATTTATATATATATTTCAAATTATATATTATATTTAAATAATCAATTAAATTTTTCGTTCCGAAAAAAAGTAAGAGCGGGGTTAGATCTCAGGTAGAAAAAACTCGAATGCAGTGCGCTACCGATCAAGCCATGAGGACACTTTCTACGGGAGAAAATTTATCCGATTTTAAACAACATCATGAACTTTAAGGCTTATTTTCTCAAGACCCCCTGGGTGTCACGCTTTATGGCTGTCATATATTTATGTACTAACTCTAATCTATCGGTACACAAACGTTCATCCAATTCAGTAACACCAGCCTCGGACCCTTTCCTTGTTGAGTGACAAAAAAAAAGTTAATTATATGATTGATGATTAGTAATTTTCCTCATGCATCTATTAAATTACTATTTTAAAAAATTCACAGGGATTTTTATTGAAAATGCAGGCATTTGGCAATAAAAAATTGTAATTTTAGTTGATAAAAGTGGTTTAAAATGTGTTTTCTTAAAATGGTGATTTTTTTCTTTCCACCTTTATGATCTGAAATCCTCAATTTTGGTATATGTTTGTAAAATTAACGTGTATTTTTTATTTTACTTGATGTATATGAATTCATTTTATCATATTGAGGGCTTCACAAAATAATATGAGTACATTTATGCTTATTGAAGGAAATTGTTGAAAACGAACTTCCAACTATGATATGCTTTATTCTGACTGAGTTAGATTTTTGTAGGACAATGTAGCAACTGTATAAATCTCCTGATTTTAAATAGGGATGCAAAAAATGACTTCAAATGTTTTTCAGACACTAGATAAGTATTGCTGAAATTGGGTCTTCTAATGCGTTATGTGTTTTTCAAAAATTTTAACCCCTTGAGGGGCGGTGGGATATATTTTATACCCCCTAATGTGAACGAGATTCTCACCAGAAACTATAAATAAAATTTTACATTTTTAACTTTGGCGGCAAAGTTTCGAAAAATTGGCTTTTCTTATTTTAAAACGTGTTTTTTTTTTCGATTTTTCCGGTGAGAATTCAATATTACAGAGACATTATAGCTTGCCCCTCAAGGGGTTAATTAGACATCATCTTTCACGGGATTAAACAGTGAAGTGTTGTACAGTATTCGGAACGGGTTGGAAAATGTTTCATAATATATGCTCAACGTGGGACTTTTCTTTCTTGTTTCTATTTTAAAAGACGAGGCTATTAAATTTTATTGAAATAATACCAGCTCCTGATAGTATATACATTAATATTCAAATTTTCACATAATTAAAAAAAATAACCTTCTGTCTAGAGAACAAGTTCAATGAAATGACAGGTATGAGCTTTACTGAAGAAAACTTATCTCTATCTCAACATAAGGCAATTTTTTAAAAGAACTTTAAAGTTTTATAATCGATCACTATGTCTTGTCAGATAATTTATTTTCAACAACCTCTTCATGGAGTAAAAAAATTCATTAAGACTATTACTTAATCATTATATTCCTTCATATTTCCAAAATCTATGAAGGAATCATGTTAGAAAGACACTCTGAATGAATGACAAGAAAAAGGCTGGAATACAGAATCATAGGAAGTAGTGTACTCAACTCCTGGCAATATGAAGAAGTTCATGAAATCTTTTAAAACACAGAAATTATTTTCCTTTCTTTTATATTGAGACATTTTTTACTTTGGAATAAAATTATTTTTTCTGGGATACATGCAACATATAAATCCTTTAGTTTGTAGTAAATTTAATTCCAAAAATGCTCTGTTTAAAATGAAAGTAGAAAAATATTTTTTTCAAGTGTAAAGTAATAAATCAGTGGGTTTTTTATGCTTGTCACTTTGATATTTTATAAATAGAGTTTTTAATAATTTTTATAATTAACCCAAGAGAACGCGCGCTTACCAAGGGTTTGAATGGTTTTAACTTTTTCACCAATAAAATCAAATTAAAACAGTCGCTTTATTTAGATGGAGACAATTCTTACAAATTTTGCGATAAAATAAGTTGAAGATCACTTTAAAAAAATTAGTGGTTGCAATTGTAAAAAACCATACGCACTCCGGGTCTTTTAGGCCCTCCGCGCGTCCACCTGGGTTAAATTTCTGTGGAAAATTATTATAATTCATGATGAAGATATTCAATCGTAAATGATAAAGTAACTGTAAATGTTATTTTAATCTTCCATATTATAACAGTACTGTCAATCCTATATTTTTTGCCTCCTGATAACGTTAGTACCATGCCAAATATCCAATACACCCTGTCCCAAAAGTTTAGACAATCACTAAAATTTGCATTAGCATAAAAAGTAATAAGGTACAATTAAAATTCCTGAGTTAGGTAATAAATAAATGCAGTTTCGCTTCTATACACATATAAATTATGATCAAAGGTTTCAAATTATAAAATATCCATTAAAATATGTAAAAATATGCTGTCCCAAAAGTATAGACACAATATAGCATTACATGTTTTCTTTTACACTTTTCTTCACAAAATAAAATACCGTAATTTCGGGTGTATAAGCCGCAGATCAAACAATTCTTTTTCGACCCAGAATTTTGTAAGAAAAAAATATAACTAGTTAGATCGCCGTAAGTATTTGTCTTCAATCACTAAATAAGATTTCTGGGTCCAAAAAGAATTGTTTGATCCGCGGCTTATACACCCGAAATTACGGTATTTTTATTTTTGTGTGTTCCTGTAAATGCTGAATAATATTTCCCTTCAATTGAAATATCGTCTGCTGTATTTTAAAAATAATAATTTATTGAAATTTTGTGTAATCAAATGACTTCAATGTATTGCTTTGTTTGTGATTCGGAAAAGACATTTCCTGCGCATTCTGATAAAAATGTTACGTTTTAAAGAAGTTTCTAAAGATGAAATTATTAAGATTTTACATTTAAAAGCGCAAGGACAACATTCTGTACAAGTATCGATAACAATAAAGACATCCTTGAGTAATATTTATAGAGTTTTGAGATCAGGTGGAACATGGAATACTAGAAAACTAGTCTGAAGAGCTAAAAAAATGTAACGTGATGATACATTATTCTTAAAAATATCTTCACTTGAAAATTTATCAGTGCATGAAATTTTATCATTTTCCAGAATTTCAAGGACTGTATAGAGAAGGACTAAAGCTCCAATAAGTATTGTTTACTGGACAATGAAAGCAAAATCTTCCTAAAAGCAGAGGTTTAAAGATGCACCTCTAAAGTGGGCTAGAAAAAGTGTTTCTTACGGTCTGATTTCTGTCATCTTTAGAGATGAAAAGAAATTGAATTTAAACGGCCCGGATGGTTATCAATTTTTCTGGTTTGATCTGAAATTGGAGCCCAAAAACTGTTTCAGCAGGCCACAAGGTGGAGCATCCGTAATGATCTGGAGAGGAATTTCTTTCAACAGCCAAACGTTTCTAGAATTTACGGACAGCAAAATGAAATCAGATGATCGTCAGGATATTTTACGTATTAATTTACTGCCAATTATGGATTTCCTAGCAGGTCCAGACTGGCATCTTGTCTTGACTGAGGCATCCATCCATATCTCCACATCAACGAAAATATGATTCAGGCGAAACAATATCACACTATTAGACTTGCCAGCACTTAGTCTAGATCTGAGTCACATGGAGAACATATGGGGGATCTTATCACGTAAAATATGTGAAAATAGTAAGCAATATACATGTAAATGCTGTAACTGCAATTTGTAACTGCAATATACAAAGCCTGGTGTGAAATATCTCCTTCTGTAACGCAGTGCTTAATTAATTCTGTGGAACAACATGTATTTCATGTTATAAAATGTCGTGGCAATACAATTTCATATCAAATGTAAGATTTTAGTTACTAATATAAATGTAAAACCCAAAAAATATAAGAATTGTCCATACTTTCGGGACAGCATATTTTTAAATATTTTGATGAATATTATATAATTTGAAACTTTTGATCATAACTTATATATGTATGCCAGCAAAACTTCTTTCATTTATTACCTATCACACGAATTTTAATTATACCTTATTACTTTTTATATTAATGCAAAATTTTTTGATTGTCTAAACTTTTGGGATAGGGCGTATGAAAACAGTGTTTCCAGTGGGCTACTTCTTTAAAATTCAGATATCTTAATTGGCACCACTCTTCTGAATTTGTAACTTTTTCCTCATTTTCGTCTTAATCAATATGTAATTCAATAAGTCGAATTTTTACTACTTCAAAAAAGTGGTGCTAATCAAGATATCTGAATTAAAAAAGTAGTGCACTGACAACACTGCTTGTATATAGGATAGTTTAACCCTGCTGTTCTGTTCAGGTCTATTTGACCCGAAAATTTTATTGTTCACTTATAAAAAAAATTAGCGCAGAGATATTTCCATGAAACTTTTTGACTTTGTTCATTAGTAATATAATTATATATTCCTAGAAGTATTTACGTTTATTTATATTTCCAAGAGATATTTTTAAACTTAGTCCTAATGTACTGTTCGGGTCATATTGACCCGAGTTAAAAAAATAATTTTATCATGCACTTTTAATTTTGTTTGGAATCATTTAATAAAAATAATTACTGCAACGTATCTATTTTGAAATCTGTTTCGTTGGCACAGATGTTAGATCACGTGTCAGGAGAGCAAAGTCAAATGTTGATATCATTGGCGGAAGGGAAAAAAATGCACCTGTTAGTAGCATTTCTTTTTTCTTGCTGTATTTCAATTTCTAATAATATGAAGAACAGTTGTATCTCTGAGTATTAGTGAAAAAATGGTTAATCGTAGAAATTTGAGCGACGCTGATATTGCTAAATTAATGGAAGCCTCTGACAGCGAAGAGGAAAATGCGTCTCAGTATGAAAATCATACAAGCGAGGAAATTGAAAGTGAAAGTTCTGACAACGATTTTGATATTCATATTCAAAAGACGCACAATATACAGAGTATTCAGTCTAAGAATCGTGAAATAGTATGGAAATTGAATCCCCTTCTTCATTCTGGTCGATTAACGTCTGCTAATATTATAAAAACTACTCCAGGTGTCACAAGATATACAACGACAAGCATAACTGACATAAAAAAGTGCATTTGTGACGATATTCAATTCTACAATCGAGAACGAAATCATAAAAATGACTAATATAGAAGGAAGAAGAGTGTATGAAAAAAATTGGAAAGATATTAGTACTGAAACTTTTCAAGCATACATCGAATTATTATTATTAGCTGGTGTGTACAAATCATATGGAGAATCAACAAAAAATTTGGGGAATCAAGAAACAGGCTGAAATATATTTCGTGCTACAATGTCCCTCGAAACTTTTCATATGATATCGAGAGTAAATCGTTTTGACAATAAATCTACCAGGCAAGAAAGAAGGTCTGTAGATAAATTAGCTTCTGTTCGAGATATTTGGGAAAAGTGGATAGAAAGTCAACCTAAATTGTATAATCCAAGTGAAAATGTTACTGTAGATGAACAATTAGTAGGATTTCGTGGACAATGCCCTTTCAAACAATATATACCTAGTAAATCCTCCAAGTATGGGATAAAAATATGGACTTTATGTGATAACAAAACTTCGTATGTACTGAATGCACAAATTTATGCTGGAAAAAATTAAGGATCAAAGCCAGAGAAAAGTCAGGGTATGCGGGTCGTGAGTGACCTTACTTATGGGTATTCGGGGCACAATGTTACATGTGATAACGTTTTCACATCCTATAACTTGGGAAAACTTCTTCTAAAACGGAAAATGACTATGCTTGGCACCATTAGAAAAAATAAGCCCGAACTTCCTGAGAAAATGCTAAACAAAGAAGTGCACAGCTCATCATTTTATTTTACAGAAGATACAACAGTTGTAAACTACATCCCTAAAAAGAACAAAAATGTTATTCTTATGAGCACTTTCCTTCATGAAAATGAAGTTAGCGACAGACCTCACAAAAAACCACAAATGATATTAGATTATAATGCAACTAAAGGGGCGGTGGATAGTCTTGATAAACTTTTGAGTACATACACTTGTAAGAGAAAAACAAATCGCTGACCTATGATAGTATTCTATAATATGCTTGATACATCTGCTTACAATGCATTTATTCTGTGGATTTCAATAAACAGCAAATGGAATGAAAATAAATTAACCAAACGAAGGCTCTTTTTAGAAGAATTGGGGAAATCTCTAATTTTTCCACATATTGAACTAAGACAGCATCTTCCCAGAGGCGAAGATTCAGTCAAAATTGTGAAAAGGATGCGTAGAAAAAGTGCAAACGTACCCTCGGAATCAGATGAGAACACTTTATTGTGTACTAAACGTGCAAGATGCAAGTTCTGCCCATCCACCAACGACAACAAAACTAATATATTATGTTACAATTGCAAAAAACACATATTTGCAAATTTCCCGTAAGCTATTTTTGTTCAAATTGTAAATAAAAGTAAGTATTCAAATATTTTTAAGTTATTTTACTGGTGTTTTGTATTATTTGATATATATTTAAGCTTATTTTACTATTTTTTTTTAATTATTTCTAAAATAGTTATTTTCATTTACTGCTAGAAAAGGTAATATTCTAAATCGGGTCACATTGACCCGAACACTACATGCGTATAGTAAATGCGAACAGAACAGCAGGGTTAACATGGTACAATACGATGCGTAGGGCATGGTCGGAAATTATCAAAAAAGCATGACGTACGCTGCGTACGTCACAGAGATCAAGATATTAACCACTTGACTGAATTTGCTTGATTCATCATTTAAAGCTTTTTACACCATTAATTTTTTTTAAGTACGATTTCATACTGTTTAATTTCAGAAATGTTTTGACTAAATATTACGAATATTTAATCTTAACAAACTGGCGTTAACCCACATTTTCAATTTAATGTTCGTAAAAAACGGAACCAGTTAAGGGGTTAAAGAAGGGGAAACTGACATAGCCTTCATCTATTACTCGCTGATGTTGCCTTCACACAACGATAAAAATAACTATACATATTTAAGTTATTTACATACCCATCACTATTTTTCAATTAAAATATGTTCGTATTTAAAGATATGAAATTTTTAGATCATATAAAGCAAAAATTACCTTTTAGAGTTTGTGATGGCAAACGATGTTCAAGTAAAATTTGAAATTTTCAACCTTATAGTTTTGGCAGTTAATGGGCTGAAATAGTGAAGTTTCAAGTGTAACCGCTTTTGCAAGGATTCATTACCGCCGTTTGACACTTGAATTGCAGAGATTTGATGTTAGATAAAGCAATGATTGTTATAAAATTTTAATGGTATCCGGATGTGCATAGCTCGGCATAGATAATGGATATGAGCTAACTCTTAACACTTTTTTTCTACTAAAAAAACTTAATTGTACATTTTACCGTTTTCATTTTCCGTAATCTATGGATTTAATAAGGCAAAAATTTGCATAAATTTTTTGTTACAAAAAAGCGTAAGAGTAATATAAACTAGGACAGACATTAATATACCGTAATTTCGGGTGTATAAGCCGCGGATCAAACAATTCTTTTTGGACCCAGAAATCTTCTTTAGTGATTGATGACAAATATTTACGGCGATCTAACTAGTTATATTTGTTTCCTAAAAAATTCTGGGTCGAAAAAGAATTGTTTGATCTGCGGCTTATACACCCGAAATTACGGTATTTAAAAATTAAAATTTACATACAAAAATATACTAACAAACATTTAAAAATAGAAAAAGTAAACGTTTCGCCAAACTACTTGCAAGGCATCATCAGTACATATAAAAATCTACTGCAAAACAAACAATGGAACACATCAGGAATGCCGTAACTTCGGGTGTATAAGCCGCAGATCAAACAATTCTTTTTCGACCCAGAATTTTTTAAGAAACAAATATAACTAGTTAGATCGCCGTAAATATTTGTCTTCAATCACTAAATAAGATTTCTGGGCCCAGAAAGAATTGTTTGATCCGCGGCTTATACACCCGAAATCACGGTAGTTACAATTAGTTATTTTTTAGAAAAAAGATAATATTCACTAGGAACAGAATGAGCATCATTCAGAGTTGGCGATCATAAATATGTGAACCAACCTTCGAGGAGTAATCTACCGTGATAACTGTTAGGACTCGATTTCAAGATACTGGCGTTCGCAAACTGCGGGATGTGTTTCGTTTGAAGACAATGCTGGACAATTTACCGCTTTCCAGAGCATGGATATGTTCCTTTAAGCGAATTTCAAAAAATCTGCCTGTTTCACCAATGTATACACTTTCACAATCTCCTCAAGGAATGACATAGACAACACCGCGTAATTTAGACTTATATTGAAATTTATGCTTGTCAAAGGAAGAACTAACTTTGTTAATTGGTTTAAAAGAAACATCAACATTGAATATGTTAAAATGCCAGAACATTTATCAGAAATACCCTTATAATAAGGGATGCAGATGAAAGAATTTTATCATCATTATTTATTTCGTTTACCATTGGTAAGAAAATTAATCATTGCCGTTTTAAATCACATTTTTCCGAGATTACATAAATTTATTGCGATAAACATAGTTTTTAACAATCAATAACTTTTCATAACATAGTTTTTGAACAGTAAATTTTGCTCTATTTAATAGCAGAAATCTTCAATTATGTTAGACAAAAAATTACTTTTCCGAAATAATGATGAAAAAAAACGTAGTTCTTGGCAGCTACGCACTAATTACAAGTACATATATATGTATATATACGAGGGGTGATCCAAAAAAAGTTTACAAGGCAAAGGAAAAAGTATTTATTAACAATAGAAACAAGATACAAATGGCAATCAAGAGACACATCCGGCCTTTACTTTTCCACATACTCGCCAAACCTGTTTAGGCATTTGTCAGAACGTTCAACCGACTTATTTATCCCGTCTTGGTAGTAATCAGGGCCCTGCTCATTGAGCCATTTCTCGGCAGATGTTATCACTGCATTGTCTGAGGTGACCCTTGTTCCGGATAAGTTTGGCTTCAACGCCGGAAAAAGGAAATAGTCACTTGGAGCCAAATAAGGCTGTATGGGGGGTGATTCCAGACCTCCCACTTGAACCTTTGCAGCAATTTCTCAGTCTGGCGAGCTGTATAGGACCTGGCATTGTCATGCTGAAGAAAGACTGTGAATTTCGGATGCGGCCACATACTTGGCCCATAAGAATCGAATTACGGCTCGCGCCTCTGTGCGAGACCACTTGTCTAGACGTCGTGCCATTACTGTCGCTCTTAAGTGTCTGCGTACTGACGCTACTTACTCGTAGAACCCCAGTAGGACAACTAGCGCCATCTGTCAACCACCCTGTGTGGAAATATTCGCTACACAATTATTACGTTTCAAATGCTTCTGCTTGTAAACTTTTTTTTTTGGATCAACCTACGTATATATGTAAATTATCGATCGGTGAGCATCTACCGTAGCTTATTACTATTATTTATAGTTAATTTATTTATCAATGTTAGTGATTTTTTTCGCCTTTTGGCAAAATGGTTTTCATGGTTGCCAAAATTATACACATTTTTCATAATATTAAAACTTAACAGTAAATTTTGCTGTTTTAATTGACGAAATAAGCAATTAAATAAATCAAAAATATCTATTATATAAATATCTATATTTTAATGTCATTAGAAAAGCATATAAATTAGCAGATATGGTATCTGCTATTACACACATGATAGCAACTAACAAATTGTTCGGAAAAATACGGCGGTAATCTCTGATAATTATTACCTCGGACCGCAAAGATACCACAGTTTTCAAACTGAATATTTTTTGCTCATTAAAGGACACAAGCTTTGCGGTTAAATAGGTGAGACATTTTCATTGAAATACTGCTGTGGTGAACAACTTTCTGGCAAAAAGATTATGCGTCACTACTGTTGATAAATACACTTCACTTCCACGCAGAGTTGACAGTCCGCTACTTTATTTAATTGATATCGTTTAGTTACCATTACTTTTTTAGAAACAGTATAATTCCACTTAACATTTCCTCATTTAATTGGAGATTAAATAAGGCGAATATTTCTTCTCCGGAAAAGGGGCGGTAATCAAGTACTTTGAATTTTTAAAAAATGGGTAATTAACAACATTGCTTCTATAGTAAAATAGTTTTGTTTCGTATAAAACTGCGATTAATGAATTCGAATAATGGTAAAAATTTTATGTTGTAAGAATTTAAACTTGTGTAAATTAAAGTATCTTCTTGGCTGGAAATTAGACCGACTGCTCCTCAAAAATGAAAACAATCGATAGATTCGAGGCCGATCAAGATTATATCTTTCAGTTTAGCGAGATGCACTATAGAATCAGCAATTCAGATTTATTATCTACAATGCAGTAGCACAATCTTGTAATTAAAAATTTAAATAATTCTATTTTGGGAGGAGGCTACTTTAGAAGCTCTGGTCACCATTGGTTCACCTACCTAATGGCACAGTGCTTGAGCTTTTCCTGTGACATACCATTTTTCCGGCGCATAATCCATTGATCAAACAAGGAATGCACTGTAGAGTCTACAATGCAGATACATTATCTTCAAGTCAGTAGCGCAATCTTGTGATTAAAAATTAAAACAATTATATTTTTGGAGGATAAGCTACTTTAGAAATACGGGTTACCTTTGATTCACCTACCTAATGATACAGTGCTCAGGGCTCGCAATGTTCCTAAAATTTTCACACTTTGCTACCAGCATTTTAAATCAAAAAATTTCGCAGAAGGCTCCGTTAACATATGCAATAGAATTATAGAATAGATGTTACCGTTTTAAAATTGTGGTAGGAAAGTATTAAAATTTTAGGGACGGTGCGAACCCTGAGTGCTTGAACGTTTCTTGCGACATACCATATTTTCCGGAGTATAATCCGTGGACAAACAATTGCGTGTGAAACAGAAATTTTATTTAATAAATGGAGTCAATTATTTACCGTTGGCTAATAAGTTACATTTTATTAAATAAAGTTTCTGGGTCCAAACTTCATTGTTTGGTCCGTATATTATACGCCAAAATTTTAAGTAGAAATGGAAATTATGTACGTATTTATCCCCAAAAAGCATGTGTAATAATATCTGACAATAAATTGGAAATAATCAATAGAACTAATTTTTCAAATAAAACATTTTTAATACAAATGGAATCTTATAAAATAAAATCTATGTGACAAAAGCCTCTTACTTTCTTAAATCATTTACAGTGGCAAAAAATATCAATATCTGTCAAAAACTTCAATTTTAAACTACGCTAAAAGTTGTCAAAATAGTGAAACTTTATACACAGTATATTAAGGCTATTGCTTAAAAGGAAATATTTTGCAAATCAGTTTGACAGTAACGTCAGTATTCATTTCACAAGCTATAAATCATAAAGTTTTTAAACCTCTATGTACTATGAAATATTATTCAGGAGTTTGTAAGGCAAATCTAAAAGTAAAATGATTTGCGAAACTGAATTTTCCATTGGCTGCATATTAAATGAAGGATAGTTATATTATTCCTACAAATTGTTATTTAATAAAGATATTAAAATGCTAAAAAATATATATAAATATATTGCAGTTTAATATTAGTTAACTCCTTGAAGGACGGTGGTTATTTTTGAGCCACTTAATTTTAATTCCTAAATTCAACAATTACACCAGAATTTTTGAATGAAAGTTTTGTTGTTAATAAGAACGTGAAGTATACCTTTTACTTATTTCGCAAAACATTTGTTTTCAAATACTGGTCTCAATCATTTATTTTAGCATTTTATGAATAAAAATGCTTTGCTCCCTCAAAGATTTCAGTGAACTCGTAGAGTAAGGTCATTGCGCCTGAACGCAACGCGATTTCCCATAGTTTGGTCGCATTTAGAAAATATTTGGCATTTCGTTAACCCTTTCCAGCGCAGTGTGTCCGATGTGGACACACCTAATTTTTATTCCAAACTTGCAAGTGGCACCAATAATATTTTAATAAAATCTTGCTTTTACAATAAAAACTTAAATTAAGGAGTTCTTGATTTCTTAAAAAGTCGTTTGTAAATTCCGGTGTCAGTCGATAATTTCTTATTTTACTAACAGTATTTGTACGCGCCGGAAATGGTTAAATAAATATATTATTTTTTATGCGGATGAATGTTATGGAACACTGTGCTTTTAGTTCAAAACAAACTTGTTTTGTAAAAAATGAATTGTTATTTTTAGTGTAATCCAATAACATGTAATTATTGTATCTTGGTCATTTATGTCGTATTTTTAGTAATTAAAACATAACTAGATGCCCAAAGTCCTAAATGTGACAATAGATTTAATACATGTCAGTTAAACTTAAAATACGCATTTAATTGCTATACATATTTAATTACTTAATAAGGAGTTGAAATAAATGAAATTTTAATAGCTTATTGTTGAATAATTGAGTAAATTAATAAATTTATTCAATAACAGCTTAAATAATGAAAAAACATTTAAAATACATGATCTTGACTATACAAAGTAAAAAATAAACCCTCACATTGACATGTAAAAACTGTCAATTTTGGCGCCAGCAGGGCTCCCAAATGGTCCGCGAACTGAACATCAGAATTTTTTCAGAGAAATTTTCTTTTCAGATTTTTCTTGCAAATTGTCAAGAAAACATATTTGGAAGTTGGTTCTAGCTCAAACGTATTATGAAATTTTCTGTTAAAAAATACTGATGTTCAGTTCGCGGACCATTTGGGAGCCCTGCGCCAGTGGAAAAGTATGAAATGTAATTGTTTTGATAATTAAATTTAAACACTTTAACCGCTTTCCTGATTTCTCCGTACATGGTATGGGAAAGAAGAATTTGCTTGATCCATCATTTAAGGCTGTTTGATACCACTATTTTTTTTTTATAATTTCATATTATTTAACGGCAGAAGTGTTTGGACTAATTAATACGAATACCTTAGCTTAAAATAAGTGGTTTTTATCCCGTATTTTTAATTTATTGAATGTAAAAAAAGAAGCAGTTAAGTGGTTATATCAATTCGATTGGTTTTTGTGTATAAACGAAAAAGTAATAAATAGTTTCATTAATCTTCCATTAACCTTTCTTTTCAATATTATGATGTAAATAATTTGTCGTTTCTCAAAAACAAAACGTGCGGTATAGCTTTAAAAAGATGAATGGTTCGTGGTTCCATTAAAGGGAGATAAAATATTAAATTGAAGCCATTTGAAAGTGTGTTTATTCTATGCTATATTTCTTGTGTTTATTCTATGCTATATTTCTTGTGTTTTTTTTTATTTATTTACTGTGTATAAACACTTGCAGTACATGCATCAGTATTTATTATATTTTTTGTTATTATTATTATTGTTGTTGTTGTTATTTTGGAGCTAAATATGATACTCATATATGATTAATATATTTTACAAAGTTTCCAGGTTGAAAAAATGTTTACTATGAAAATTTCTTTACATATTACCGTTTTTAATCTGATAACTGAAACTTTTTAAATATTTACTCTTACTATTGATATTTTAATCTATTGGTGAATATCGCAAATTTATATATCCAATGTTTAAGAACTACCATTTATGATAAATAATTAATAAAAATATAATAGGAATTTCTTATATCATACCGTAAGAGTTTTGAAACATTAAACAAAGCAGAAGCATTTTATTAATCTATTGAATTTTATGTTTTTGTTTAACGGTATATTTATAAAGTAATAATTAATATTTTTAAAGATTTTTAAATTGGTATATATATTTTTTTTTATGCAAACATTTTTCTGCTAGATTTTGTTCATGATTTTTAATTTTCAAAATCGAGTAGTACCAGAAAGTTATAAATTTTACTGTTATTTCAATCGTTTCTAGTAAAAAGAATAAACATAAATTAGGCATAAATAAAAAGTTGTTTATGCCTGATGTGAAGTTTATGAATAAAACTGCCTTAGTATAGATTTTTAAAGGTTAATGTTTACTTATACAATAGTACAGTTTTGAATATATTTTTAAGCGATTAATAACTACATTTATACTCAAAGTATTTTTCAAACAATTAAAAAGAATAATTATTATGTGATTTCTTTCCCTGTTCTTCTTTTTTCTGTTTTTCAAATCAATCTTTTCTTATTAAAATATATAAAACTTACATAGCTCATATCCACAAGATACAAAGTCTACAGAAAAATAAAATGACTTATATTCTGTTGTTCCTTATGTAAGTATAGTACTGAAATCCATTTTTCAGCAATAACGAATGAAAATTTTAAAGAAAAAGAATATGCTTAAATGAAAAATATATACGTATATCATCGAATGTATAAAATTAGACACCAAAATCATTATTATCTTTAACCCTTTGAGCTCTGGGGTGTAAATTTCTTCAAAATTCCAAATGACACATTGGCACCAGTATTTTGCAAAGAAAAAACACGATTAACGATAAACATGGAAAAAAAAATGCATTACATTTTTTCCAAATAGATTTGGTCAAATTTTCTGGAGCCATTGTGACATTTCGGAATTAAAATTGTGTGGTAGAAAATTCTACCTTTAGAGCTCAAGAGGATAAAAGAACAATGACAAAGCGATAGACGTTTAAAAATATGTTACACATTTTCACTATTTAGAATTTTACTGAACATGTTTATTTATTTATACTTAACCATTTCAGGGGCGCCATTTGTAGTAGCAAACGGTTAATTTTACTGTTCCAATTACAAACTGGAACTAGTAAATTTTTAGTATAAAAAACGGTCCGGTCTCCTAAAAAGCGTGTAAAAGAGCTCTTTATTATTTTCAAATAATTTTTTTTTTAAATTGCGGTGTAAAAAAACTATTTGAACATTGTTGGAGCAGAAATATCTTGCCCCTGAAGGGGTTAACCCTTTCCGGCACACTGTGCCCAGTCCGGGATGCTTAATTTTAATTCCGAACTTGCAATCGGCACCAATAACATTTTAATAACATTTTGCTTTTACAATGAATGATTAAATTAAGGGGTTCTTAATTTATAAAATAATCCTTTATAAATTCCGGTGAGAGTCGATGATTTCTCATTTTGCTAACAGAATTTGCCCGTGCAGGAAAGGGTTAAAGAAAAAATACAAAAATTATTAGCAGATGTTGAGATTTATATTAGAGAAAATTTTTGAAACGTGCAATATTTTTTTCCCGAATGTTTTTAAACTAGACTATTATTTTTCCTTCACTGTTAAACAGACCTTGTGATTATTTGATGTATATAAAAAGAACTGCCTATATGACAATATAAATTTTTTAACAAGTCTGATTTTCAAATATGATTTATTGGGGCGGTAGGGAGGGGATTTCTTTGCAATTTTCGTGCATCTGGTATTTTAAATCTATTTTTATCCACTGAATACAATGAATATTTTGAATTTTTTAGAGCAAGACAAAATTACAATATATGTACCGTAATTTCGGGTGTATAAGCCGCAGATCAAACAATTCTTTCTCGACCCAGAATTTTTTAAGAAACAAATATAACTAGTTAGATCACCGTAAATATTTGTCTTCAATCACAAAATAAGATTTCTGGGTCCAAAAAGAATTGTTTGATCCGTGGCTTATACACCCGAAATTACGGTATATATTTATCCATCTACCATAAAAACCCTCAAAAGTGAGCACTTCTGGGCAGCAGATTTTGTCAATTTATCAGCTACCTGATTTTGTGAGGTAAAAATATACAAATATGCAAATGCATGCGTTGTGCGTTAAAAATGGTATTCGCTAGATAAAGGTATTCACTATTCGGAAATGCTCATTAATCTCCAAAACGGACACTCTCGAATACCGGACAGCTCCATTTACGAAGAAATAATGCAGAGTTGCATTTCTTCGCAAAATGACCTGCTGAAAGCATGGACATACTGTACAGTGTCCCGTCACTCTACGATTTCAGGGCACCCATATATTATATGCAATTTTTGTAAAAGTTTATATTTTAAATCTGTATCGAAATTACACTGATTATATTCAGTAATTTGAATTTTTAAAGTAAAATAATATTAAAAACTAAACGTATAAAAGAAATGTAGCATTTAGGTAAATAACTTTTGTTTTTATTCGTATTTTACTCCTGAAATTCAAAATATTTATTATATTCAGTACAATGACGTAAACGATTAAAATTATCAGCCTTACCGAATTTGCGTATCAAAATTCGAAGGCTCAAAATGCACTGTATGTGGTGAAGGGGGCAGGACCACAGTCAAATACTTTTCCAGGATTCAACGTAATAAAATATGGTTACGTACACTCTAAAAAACAATGTGTAAATTTACATATAAAAACAGGTATATCGATGATACAAAAACGACATGTTTATATGTGTAAATTGGTGCGTAAATTGCCAAAATACACGCCTAATGTGTAAATTTGAAAATACACATTTTAAAGTGTAATTTGATGATAAGTCCAAATGTGTAAATGTTATCTGATAAGTCTTGAAATACACACTTTAATGTGTAAATTGCAGAAGAATACACAAACTTATGTGCAATATTCTCACATATACATATGTGTAATTTTCTGTGATTAAACGTATTTTTGTGTATAATGCAAAAAACACATACTTTTGTGTTTTATGTAAAATACTCAATTTTTTGTGTAGTATGTAAATTACACAGGTTTTTGTATAATATGCAAAATACACAGATTTTTGTGTAGCATTCTCTTCATATAAATATTTCTGCTGAACATGAAAAACACAGATTTGTGTGTATTAATCAAAATACTTAGATATTTGTGTAATATTCCAAGCAGACATATTTTTATGTATTTAGCGTTAATATTATATGTTTTAGTATGTTTAAATTGGGAATTAATTCCCAATGATTAATAATGATAATTTTAATGATTAAAAAAATTGTACAAACAACAATATCATTTACTGATTGAGATTATATTTTCTGGTAGCTCTGTTTGATGCTCAGAAAATAGTGTACCGGCAACGTATTTTGGCAATTTTCACACCACACTAAATAAAAGACAAATCATTTTCTTATCACCGATATACCCGTTTTTATATAAAGCATGATAAAATGAAATTTTAATTACCAATTTGTAATTTCTTTTAGAGTTGGTTTATAGTTCTACAATCGTGAGATCACAGTTTATGCGCAGACTGTGCATAATTTCTATTCCTTACAATTTCTGTCTTTTAAATTAAAATTAAAAAGAAATTCTCTCGCTCATATTTACATCTATAACAACTCATATTGTTTTTAATATTTTAAAGAGCAATTTTTTCAGAAATGTTTATTATTAATAATATTAATAATGCATTTTAATGTTAGTAATATTAATAATAATAGTATTAATAATACATACTTTTACATTAATAATATTAATACTAGCTATCCAAGTACATTAATTAGTGTTTCACCAATATTTCGTAATCTGAAAGACAATGAATGTTGTTATTTTGCGTATTATTCAATATTCATATGAATAAATATAAAAACTTTGTTAAATCACCATAAAAGAAAAATTATACAGGACGCGTTTCGAGCTGCAAAATTACCGCTCGTCTTCAGCTGGTCCAAACACGTGTCCCAACGGACAGAGTGGAAATAACAGTGAAATAAAGAGGGAGGAGATTACACAGAGTGCGACAGGTGGCGCTGCTTGTCAGAGCCAAGGGGAAAGAGAAAAGTAAAGATAAACTCAAAGAAGGAGGGAGGAGATTACAAAGAGTGCCCCAGGTGGCGCTGGCTAAAAAACCAGGTGGCAGAGAAAAACTAATGAAAGATAAAGAAAACAATTGAAAAATAAATAAAATAAAATAAAATAAAATAAAAAAATTAATAAAATAAAATATAAAAAAAAAAAAAAAAAAATTAATTAAATAAAAATTAAAAATAATTATAGTAATAATAATAAACTACAAAAGTAATTTCCATGCAGGAGAAAGGGAGGGGGATGAAGAGAGATCGTTGACAAGAGTATTATAATTTTTATAAATAAAATAAGCTTCGTGGGTATCTAAATGAGAAGGAGAGGCAGGATTAGAAATAATTCTGGCCATGGAAAAATTGAAAAAATGACCGGAAGACCAACAGTGAGAAGCAATGGAAGACCTGGATAATTCCTGATTTTTAATGTATCTCTGATGTTCATCCAATCTTTTCTTCAACGCTCTTCTGGTCTGACCAATATAACCCAAATTGCAAGAGCAAGGAATAAAATAAACACCCCACCGGTTCTCAACAGGAATAGGATCTTTCAAAGACGAGAATTTAATTTTATTCATAGGTTTAAAGATAACTTTAAAATTGAAACGAGAAAGGATTTTAGCTAATTTGAAACAAAGAGGAGAATAAAAAGGTAGAACTATAGAGTTAATATTAGACGAATTATTAGAATCAGTAAGAAGACGTTTAGGCTTATTAAATTTATACAGAGCTTTGTCAATCAAAGAGGGATTATAACCACGAGTGAGGGCAAGAGATTTGAGGTAACTAATTTCCTTATTTAGAGCAGAAGAATCAGAAGAAATCCGAAGTGCTCTGTAAACAAAAGTATAAAAGGAAGCCACTTTATGCTGTGGAGGATGGTTAGAAAAAGCATGCGGAGGTAGAGATACAGCGAAAGGTTTTCTATAAACAGAAGTAGAGAACCGATCAGGGTGTTTAGTAACTAAGACATCGAGGAAAGGAAGAGAATCATTCTCTTCGACTTCAAGAGTAAACTGGATGCAAGGATCAACAGAGTTGACAAGAGAAAGGAGATTTTGGAGATCCAGCTCAAAAGGAATTAAGATAAAAGTATCATCAACATACCTACACCAGAAGGGAAAATCAAATAAACTGAAGAGTTTTTCTTCCACAAAATGCATATAAATGTCACATAAAAGAGGAGATAAAGGATTGCCCATGGCTAAACCATCCGTTTGAACATAAAAGGAATTATTAAATTGGAAAGCAGTTTGCCTAACACAAATACTAACTAATTGCAGGATCTCGTCAATCTCGATGGAAGAGTAATGGAACTCGCGTAGCCTTCTTTCCAAACAGTCAATTGCTCCTTGAACAGGGACGTTAGTGAAGAGTGATTTAACATCTAAGGAAATCATTTTGTAATTACAAGGAGAAAGGCGTTTAATTTTATCAACAAAGTCAATAGAATTTTTAACAGTGTGAAAATTAGTGGAAGATAAAGGAGCGAGTAACTTAGAAAGGAACTTGGCAAGTCTATAAGAAGCAGTACCAATATTAGAAACGATAGGGCGAAATGAAAGAGTAGGTTTATGGACCTTAGGAAGAGCATAGAAACGAGCACAATTAGCTAAAGAAGGAATGACCATACGTTTAGTGTTATTATTAAGAATGACAGACTTATTAACGACCTCCTTGATATCAGAAAGGTGTTTAGTAGAAGGATCTTTCTTTAATTTAGAATAAGGACCGGAGTTTAACATAGATTCCACATGAGAAATATAATCAGACTTATTGAGAAGAACGGTTTGACCGCCTTTATCAGCCTTAGTAATAAGAAGGTTAGGGACAGAATTCTTTTTTAGCCTATGGGCCTATATGGCCATAGGCTAAAAAAGAATTTTGGGAGATGTTTAGAAAATATTGCATTGCAATAAGATTTAACTGATATTAGAACTTTCTCCTACTTTCTGCGCATTATTAGACATGATTCTTTCAAGAAAGTAACTTTTATTTTAAATTTAACCTTCCGTCTACCAGACGGGTCCATTGGACCCGACAGCAATATTTCTGGTGTCAATGGTAAAATGAGAAATTGTCGATTGACACCGGAATTTCTAAAGGACTTGTCTAGATATTACGAATTCCTTAATTTAAGCTTTCATTGTAAAAGCAAAATTATATTAAAATATTACTGGTGCCGTTTGCAAGTTTGGAATTAAAATTAGGTGTTGCCGTAGATAAATGGGTATTTTGTCTGGTAGACGGAAGGTTAAAGAGTGAAATATGATGTTTGAAATAAAAGAATCGCAAACAGCGCAGAGAAAATTAACCAAATAATAATAATAATTATTATTATTATTATTAAATGCTTAAGCATAAAATGAAGTCATATAGTAAATGCATAGACATATAATAACAATACTGCATGTAAATATCAGCAAAAATATTTCTTAAAACAAAATAATACCCCATTAAAAGACACGTACTATGAGTAGTACATCATACCTGAAAGGACTAAATCAGATTATTTTGATATAAATTGGAATTTTATCAAAACCCCAATTTTCCCCAATGTTCAAATACTGAATGACTACCAAGGATACCAAAACAAAAAAACCCCCTCTAATTGCTAACATAATCTGTGTCTTTATCATTTAACTAACATAACTAATAGTTCATAGTTACAGACATTATAAAAACTACAAAGTAGTTTTATAATGTCAGTAACTATGAGCTATTTTTAGTAGTAGTTTCCTTTGTAGCATATAATAACATTACATACATTAATATTTTGCAATAATATTATGCAATATTATGCAAAACTATATTAAATACTATTGATATCTAAATGTATTCCAATTATTAATAACTGCATTTAACATAAACTATTAACACTATTTAAAATTAATAATTATTAAACAAAAATCTCTGTATTTAGGAACATAATATACATTTTTAATTAGCATAAAATTAGTAATAATGTAATTTTTAATTAGTATATAACATATTTTAATTACTAAAATGATTATTAGCAATTTAGTGCTCATTCTAGAAAGAAAAAAAGGGAAGATGCTAGTTCCAAAAAATACACTATTTCATAGGGAAATATACTTAGTAATTTGTTTAGTAATTATAAAAAGCATTCAGTTTCTCATAATGATAAACAAAGTGCCATTAATTTTAATAATTTTATGAATTACAAATTGAAAAATACAATTAAATAATACCATGTTTTAATTTTTTTCTAAAGAAATAATTCTCTATCACTTTCATAAGATCTCGGGAACTTAGATTAAGAAATAATGTGTAATTTGGAAGTTGTATTTCAAGAAATATGCGTTTACTGTAAGTGAATTTAATTATATTTTAATAAGGTAGGGTGTATTTTGCCAATTTCATAAGAAGAAAGTTTTTCCACCCCAAGAAAGTGCGTAGAGGAAACAGCAAATAGTTACAGAATTAATAACAACTGCAAATAAGTAATTTCATCAATTAGTAACACAATTAACAAAATTAACAAATTTATTTGCATCTCATTTTACAGTCTGTCAATAGCCTGAATCTAAATTTACATTCACATTTGCATATATTAACCTCCCAAAATATGTCAGCACATTCATACACACATACAAAGCAAATATAAGAAATAGCCAATTATATATGAAATCCTCAAAACATTAAACAGCACCATTATTAGCACATAGTGGAATTTCTCAGCATTTAGTGTTTCAGACAGTTTTGCAGCCTTAATTAATCATGAAAATTTTTATTTGGTGTATATGAGTTGAAAAAGTAAAAACATTCAACTTTTACTGAATAAGGTCTTGCTATGCTTAATATTTTATTAATTTTTTTTTCTCATGCCTTCTTTTACAATAGCGATTCAGCCGATGTCATTATTTCATTCTATTTTTAGTTCCAATATTTGCTATAAATTTATTATTGCAAAAGCAGAATGAGAAAATAAGATTTGGCTGCTTTATTCGTTTATTTGCAGAAAATTATTATACTTGCTATGCCTATATTATATAAAAGAATCAATAATTTGATTATTAAAAGGAAATTATGACATTGTAATTTATACCAGATTTGAATAACATTTTTAAATTAAATGATTTTTATACTTATAAGATAAAAACTATGCTTTTTACAAAATTATCATGCTTAAGTCTTTGACAATACTCAGAAATTAAGCTTAGAAATAATTATTTAAAGCTTTTTTGTGTATTCAAAAGTCAATACCTGTAGAAACTTGCCAAATTATGGTAACTTTAGATTTTAATACTTTTTTCTGTCATTTTAAATCTTTATAAAATTTATAATTTTAGTCAATGATTAAAAAAAAGTTGATTTAAATTACGATTTAATTACCGGTTTAAGTGAGCTGATTAAAATCGTTCGCTCCCTATGAAAAAAATAATAAAAGCTTAGTTTGCATTTATTTATTTATTGTGATTACATTATTGTGATTTATTGTTGATACATTACTAGAAGGGTGTCCATTACTGGCACATCTACCTGTACTGAAGTGTAATATGTAATACTTTAAAATAGCTTGCTTTAAAAAAAGTCCCCCCCCCCAAAAAAAAAAAAAAATGCGCGCATAACTTTTATTTATTTTATTTTTTTTTTTTACATTCTTATATATATATTTATTTATTACAGGTTTATATAACACATCGTAAGAAGTATCAAATTTTTTTTATAAATACAGAAACACACAAAAAAGCATAAATGAACTAAAAAAATGCAATCTATTTAATTTTATTATTATTATATTGATGTACACAAATTAATTACATTTTTAAGATAATAAATTCACAAATAATGAAATTAAAAACAATAACTAATTTAATAAAATTACTGGGTTCAGTTTTAAGAAAGTTCATTTATACAGTTAATTCAATTTCTAACCAAAAATAATCTCATTCTTGCAAAAATGTATCATTTTACAAATAATCTCATTTTTTTCAAAAATGAGACATTTTACAAATACACATATATATACATATACATATCATGTATATAATTCTTTTTACAATAAGTGCACAAAGTATTTCACTAAATGTGTTAAATTAGTGTTTAAATTCAAAAGTCAATTCGATAACTAATACATATATGTATACTTCTCTTTCTTCATAATTATAGCTTTCATAGAATGGTCATAAATATGCTTAATATGAAGGAACGCAGTCACTTTTGCGACACCTTTGGAACTCGGACAACGATTAAGATTTTCTAATCTAAATTTTACTAATTCAATAAAATAATCATAATTTAGTTGAAATATGATAGCACTTTTTTATGATAAAACTTTCATAACACACAGAAATCATGAATATTATTTTACATTTTTACATAATAAAAGGAATCTGAGCTAGAAAAAGATTAGATATATTCAAATAGAAAAGAAGCGAACAATATTAGAAAATAAAGCACTGAAATTTTATCATTTTCTTAAATATAATAATGCTGCTAATACTTTATAATGACATTTAAATTCCTTAATTTTTGGTTGTATGTCAAAAAACGTACAGTTTAAATATGAAAAACTGAACAATGAAAATCTATTAAATTAGTTGTCAATTGAAAAGCTTTATTTTCATTAGAACAAAACATTGTTACATTGTTATAGAATTGTAACATTGAAACCTTTGTTATAGATTATCCAACTTTTTCATGCCGGTAAAATCACAATAGAAAAGAAAAGATAGTTACCGTAATTTCGGGTGTATAAGCCGCAGCTCAAACAATTCTTTTTTGACCCAGAATTTTTTAAGAAACAAATATAACTAGTTAGATCGCCGTAAATATTTGTCTTCAATCGCTAAATAAGATTTCTGGGTCCAAAAAGAATTGTTTGATCCGCGGCTTATACACCCGAAATTACGGTAATTTTTTTCTAAATATGAAGACAAACATTCTGGGATAATTAACATTCCTCGATTATTTGTAATTGCATTATGATTTATTCTTATTTTTTGAGTTAACAGAGGAGAACAAGCTTTCCTCTTTTGACATGTTCTATTCTAAAAATGGCGAAACTACGATACAGCAGATGTTTTCAATTTTCATTTTTCACCTGCGTACTTGCTATTATACAAAATGCAGAGGAACATTTAAAATAACACACCAGTTCATGTAAATCCAGGTATTTTTGTAATTTTACACATTTGTCTGGGTAACCAACCGACAACAACTTGCAGTCTTAATATCACAAAATAAATGCACATAAAAACAAGTAATCCTTTTTACCAAATGTGTAATTTTCATGACAAGTGCGTGATTTTAGAAATTTACACACTTATCAGTGTCTATAAGAAATATGCGTAAATTACAATAACACAACAATCGGTGTCAATTTAGGTACTTTTCTACTTTTACACACTTATTTATGTTTTTCAAGTGATAACAAATTACACACTTAGTTTCAAAAGCTAAATACACATATAAACAGGTAAAATTCTGCAAAAAAATGTGTAAAGTACATGGCAAGTGTGTAAATTTACAAATTTACAGACAAATGTGTGTAAATTTGACTAATTTACACATTTATTTTTTAGAGTGTATAATGCTTACAAAAAATACACATATATTACAAAGATATCGCACAAAAATATGTTAACTCGTTTAGAGGCAAAGCACTTCTGCTGCTAAAATGATTAAGTGACACCGGCATTTATGAACAAATTTAAATGGAAGTAAGTGAAAGCATTTCTTCACGTTCACTATACAAAGCAAAAATTCCTGAATTCCGGTACGAATATGGTATTTGGAAATTAAAAGTGAATTAACCCTTTGAGGGGCAAAGCACTTCTACTCTTAAAATACTGAAATCATTGATTGACACCAGAATTTAACACTAGAACCGTCATTAGGGGTCAAAATGACCCAAGCCAGATTCATAATAATCGATTCGAACCAGAATTTTCTTCATAAGATATGTTATATGTGTGCTGCAGAAAAATTTACTACTTAAGTAAGTTACATAGTTTTAAAAAAAAATCTGGTGATTAACCCTTTTTATGAAACTTGAGTGAAATACCCGGCTGTTCTAGTGTTAAAATCAAAGTTATTTCAAAATAGATGAAAGCTTTTCTTCACGTACTTGATGAAATTAAAATTCCCATTTCAAAATTCTGGTGTCGATGTCACGTTTCTCAATTAAAATTAAGTGGTATATATTTTATACCACCGCCCTTCAAGGGGTTAACACGATCCACGGCCAAACTCGATTTTTCTCCTTCTTTAACCCTTTCCGGTACGGGCAAAATCTGTTGGTAAAAGGAGAAATTCTCGACTGAAGCCGGAATTCATAAACGAAATTTTTAGATATTTTTAAAATATTTAATTTATCTTTTATTATGAAAGCTAAATTTTACTAAAATATTATTGGAGCCGTTTGCAAGTTCGGAATAAAAATTAGGTATCCCAGACCAGGAACAGGTCGGAAAGGGTTAATCGAGTTTGGCCGCACACGAGCGGATGAACGCTGGACCGGATAAACCCAGAATGGGTATGGTTTTAACAATTGTCACCACTATTTTTTAAAAAATAATCTTCAACTCATTTTATCGCAGAATTACAGAATTTGTGAAATCGTCTCTTACTAAATAATGTGATGATTATAATTTATTATTGGTGAGAAATAAAAACCAGTATACCTTGCGCGGCTCTGAAGTGCTAAAACATCCCGCGCTTGTCTGGTGGGTTATAGTAATATACTCCCTCTGTCCCATATTAGTTGCGACATTTAGGTTGATATTTTTGTCCCAAATTAGTTGCTACATTTCAAGTAGGTGGAGTCATAAATAATTTTTGATGCAGTTTAGTAGATCGACACCAGTAAAATTATACTAGAATCTCAAATTTAGAATAAAAAGAAAAAAGAAGTAATAGTTGGAATAAAGTGCTCTTAAATGAATTCACGATTGATTAGATTGAAGACAGTTTTATGTGATTACTATTAACACTAGAACGCCGGGAAATTTTGCGCAACTTTTATAAAATACATTTAAAACCAGAAAAATATTTTGAAAATATTTAGTTTATTTGTTTAGTCCATTTCGTAGTAATTGATATATAACTTATTTTTTGAAGATTTTTCTGGTTCGAATCAACCATTAGTCCAGTGACCGGTGTCGAATTGACACCTTCCCGGCGTTCTAGTGTTAAAAAAAATCTTAATGGGGCGTGGCTTAAGAGCGTGTGAATCGGGATTTTTTAAACTAATTAATTACTTATTTATGGAATGATGGAGGGAATGTTAGGTACGTAAATATTGTTGATTGATAGTATAGATCTCTGAAAAATGTTCAAATAAAATCATAAAGTCATAAATATCAATAATCAGTACAAAAGTATTCAAATGTCGCAACTAATTTGGGACAGAGGGAGTATGAAATATACATAATTGGGAATTAATATGTCTCTCAGAGCCGAAGGCAAAATACCACTGCGAATACACATTCATTGATTTTACACAAAACAAACAGACACCACAGATGACAGAAAAATCTTTTTTCTGAAATTAATACTTTAAGGGGGATGATAGTTTGGGTTCACAAATACGGATCTAAAATTAGTAACACCCTTAAAATGTCGATTTACTTATTGATAACCTAGATTAAGCAGTAACAAATTGAATACCTTTACTTAATTGCATGATCTACAAATCGTAATTTTTTTGTGTGTGTTATTATTTTATGTGTCGTTTAAGTTATTCATTTACGAAAAATTCTTATTTTCTTGGACACATATTCTGGAATGTATTCGGGATACTTAGATTTTAACAACTCTTATTTTATGCGGAAGTAAGCATCAGTGATGCTATTTTGAGGTCTTGATACATGGCCAGAAACATTCAGATATACAGAAGTAAAGTAAAAATTTAACCTTTTGAGTGGCAAAGCACTTCCATTCATAACATCCTGAAATGATTAAATGACATCAGAATTCAAAACCAAATTCATTTTAAAATAGATAAATGCTTTTTTTTTTCCACATAGTTGATAAAATTTAGATTTCCCTTCCAAAATTCTGGTGCCAATGCGGCATTTCTCAATAAAAATTAAGTGGGATATATTTTATTCCACCGTCCTTCAAGGGGTAAACGAAATCATTTAGTACAATTTATATCCACCACGGTTTGGAAGTACCTCATGTGATACTTCAGATCAGAAGAGAATAATAAATTAGTGCCTTTAAGTGGGTTAAATCGATAAGTTAAAAAGCTTTTAAAAAATTCTAGTGTGGTTTTTTATACAACTGCAATGAAATTTCCAATGTTTCTATTGTAATCATATGAAGGTATTTTTTATGAACATTAAAATATAAACTCTTAACTATCTGAAAGTAAAAGGATTAAAAAAATCTACACCATACAGCAATTTCCATTAACAATAAGCAATTTTTCAACATTTTTATTAGTATAATAACAAAAAGAAATTTTTTTAACTTTTTTTTATACCAATTTGTTTGCGGTGTATTTTTTTCCAAACATTTTGAGTTTTTTATCATTTTAAAAATTTATTAAATGTTCACTTGTGTTATTGCATTACTAACGTAATTTTCCGCAATACTTTCTAAGACTCTTAATATGTAGATTTCAAATTACATTGTTACTCGGAAAAAATGAAAATATTTTCATACTAAAACCTTTTATCTTGAAAATATATCTTCTATACATGTTAGAGCTCTAAAAGCTTTTGTAATATAGTCACTCAAATCTTCTCGTTATTTTATCCGAAAATATATTTTATATTTATATGTATCTGTTAAAGCAATGTTAGCTTCAGTAATGTACTTACTCAGAAAAATCTAATAATCCTGATGTTGTTTAAAGAATATAGGATAAAATTATGCAAATTGTTAACATGCATAGCTTTTCTGTTTTTGTACTAAGATGCTTTATTTTAAAATGATCTAATTATTACTATCAATTTCTCTATTTTTTGGGAATAACGCAATATTTTTAGTTATTTGATAAGTATTAAAGTTTATTTAAAAGGAGGATTTTCAAAATATTACTAGATCATTTACTACAGTTAATAAAAATTAATTATACTTTTATGTAGCATTCAAAAAATTGCTGTAAACACTGTAGTATACTTAAAAAGCACAGTTTGAATGCAAATGACATATATTATGCTTCCGATACACTGAACTCGATTTGATTCATTTTTTAAAACCAGTATTACTGAAGAAAATTTCTCGTTCTAGGTTTTCACAATACTTCCAATCAAAATTATGTGTCGGATAAGTTTATGCAAACGTGTAAGTAACCTTAATCTTGTACTTTACCAATATTTCTTTTGAAAACATACTTTTTATACTCCTATTTAAGGTTAGATTTAAGTAATTTTCAGAACTATGGAATTTATATTTCGTATTCAACCATGAGAATTAGAGGAATTAACCCTTATTAATATGAGAATTAACCCTTAACTGTGTTGCCCGTTGTTGACTTCGGGCAGGAACTCTTTGCACGCTTAAAGTTTACTTAAAGTTTTTTGATACCATTAATTTTTAACTGAAAATTTATCTTTGTTGATTGGCAATTTTTTTCGATAAAGTAAAGCAAATATTTTGTATGGAAAATGTGGTTTACAGCCCCTATTTTTAATTTATGTTGTCAAAAACAATCTCACAGTTAATGGGTTAACCCCTTGAGGGCGGTGGGTTAAATTTTATCTCCTATCTAATTTAAACTAGATTCTCACTAGAAACTTTGGACAAAATTTCCTATTTTAAATTTTGATGGTAAAATATTTAAAAATTACCTTTTCTTATTTTAAAATAAAATGTTTCGCTTTTTCCAGTGAGAATTCAGTACAGGGACATTATTGATTGCCCCTCAAAGGGGTGAAATTAGTACAAAAAAAACAGCTGTTTAGAAAAACAGTGGCCTCGAAGAGATCTACAGATATTGATGTCAATCTCAGATTATGTTAAATTTTGGCTGTTAAAGCGATTGAACTTTACTGATTTAATTCCACATTTTAGCTCGAAATACTCAACGTAATAAAACAAAGACAATTTTTGATAAATAATGCTGCGTATTTTTTTATGTAGAACATTCGCATTCTATGGCCCTAAAATCAAAACTCTATACTCCAATATGCCTTTGAAATGACTAACGCAATGAGATTTTTAACATTAAACCAATTTTATGTCTAAAGTATAACAACTGAAATCTCACACCATATGTATTTTGAAAGGAACTGCAAAACTTCTGTAACCCCTTGAGGGGCAAGCAGTAGTGTCAGTGTAATACTGAATTTTCACCGGAAAAATCGAAGATTTTTGTTTTAAAATAAGAAAAGCTATTTTTTTTTTCAACATTTTGCCGCCAACCTTAAAAAAAATAAAAGTTCGTTATAAGTTTCTGGTGATAATTTCGTTTAAATTAGGTGGGATACAATATATCCTATCAAGGGGTAAAAATTCATTCAACAAAATTTAATTATTAAAAAGGTTTTTTTCAGCAATAGTAAATTTAATATTGACTCATAATAAATAAACATGCAAAAATATTAGACCAAGAAGAAACAAGAGTAATACAATACCTGTTGATATTAGATTTCGAAGGACTGTCACTGGTCCGTTTTTTGAAAATCAGTAATTTTTTAAGTGAAATATTGGTGGAAGGTTACTGCAAAAAATGCAAGAAAAAAAAGCCGTTTTAGGCAAGTTTCTATGAAAAATATTTTGCTTTAAAAAAGTGGGGGTTAAAAGAATGAACCTAGAGGAGGAAACTAGTATTTCGGAATTAACTCGAAAGAGGAAGCTATTCAGATAAATTAGAAAAGTATTTAAAAAGTAAATTGCTTTATATATAGTTTAAAGCATAGCTGCCAAGATCTAACGCTTTATTCTACCACAAAAATTATATGGTAAATTTAACTTTTTTTAAATTGGTAATCTGCCATTTAAATAAGGCAAAAATTTCTACTGTCCCTATACACTTGAGGGGTGGTTCTCATTAATGACTAGTATCGCTCGTAAATGTGCGCTCCGAATACTGTGGACACCGTTATTCAAGCTGGTTTATTCTCCTCATCTGAGGGCTGGAAAATATGTGATAAAAGATGGCGAAATAAAATGTAAGATATTAGTGGTGTCCCGATTTACAAGGGATACCTGAAAACACTAGTGGTGAGTGAGAGTCGCCTTTCGAGTGCAAAGGGTTAAATTTTTATGATAAAAAAAACGGAAGAGTTGACAGCTATGCCTCACAATATGCTTTATCTAAATTTTCCTTTTTAAATAACTTTTTTCATTGTATATTCTGCATTATATGTCCAAGAAAAAATATGTAATTTTTACATTAGATGCTATTTTAGAAGTTTTACACTAATATACTTATCTCGCTCTTGTATAGTTAATGCATTTCTTTATAAACTAATTTCAAGTATGTATGCTTTGAAAAGTGGAAGCTTTTAGACATAAAAGTGAACTTTATTACTTTAAGAAGTTGTTCTATGAAATATTTTTCTCTTAAAATGCATGTAATTTGTACATAATATACTAAAAGTCTGAGTTGAACTAGATCTTCATTTGTTGTTTGTTCTAACAAAACTTACATGCCTCTTTAAGATATTTTAAAAGATTAAAATCCTTACATCTTACTTCCAATAAGAGTACGCACACTCTTCTGATTATACGTGTAATTTCATTTCTCTAGCAATGTCAAATGGATAAAAGTACAATATAGTAGAGTAAATATAGTTTTTCTTAATCAAGCTTAAAATCTCGATGCAAAAGAAATTTATTAGATGTTAGAGTTAGACTTATTTTCTTAAAAATAGTTTTGATAAAATTTGAAAAAGGATTTTTCAAAGTAAATAGTTTCTACTATTTTTCAATGACAAAATATGAATTTTAGTCTGATTTCTTTTACTTTAAATCAGGTGATAATTTAGTTAACCATACTTTTATTAATTTTTAACTTAAAACTCGTTAAAATAAATATAATTATTTGTTTATATAGTGAATTTAAGGAATAATGGAACAAAATTTTAAAAAAAAACTCAAGTGACAAATTATATAATGTTACAAAATAAATACTTTTTTTTTTTTTTTTGAAAAGTGAAATCAAAATTTTTATTGATTTTTTTTTTTTTTTTTTTTTTTTTTTTTTTTTTTTTTTTTGAGAATGGAATATTATATTATCAAAAATAAAATAGCCTTACTTTCTTTTATGAGTTCTAAATCAAGGGAAGCTCAGAATGATTTATCACATCAAGTTTTCTGAATAAAAATTTTTACCTTTTTTTATCTCATGATTTTAAAAAACTGCAATAATTAAATTTTAATTAAATTAACACATTTTAGAATTAATTTTTTGAAATTTCGAAATTCCAAAAATTTAGTTCAAAAAATCGTTAAAATGTGGTACTTTACGCCGAAAAATTCATTCTCTACAAGCAATTTAAAACAAGAAAAATGTCAAGTCAAGTATTATTTGGAATCGAAACACAATCTTTTCAAAAAATTCGCCGTTCGAAACTTCTGCATAAGATTTTTACAGCTTACCTAATAAACAAATCGTTCACCGCATAATTTTATCGATCTTTGTTTTAGAGAAAATTAATTTTGAAATCAGGATCTTATTTGCTGGATACCCTGTATATATATATATATATATATGTATCAACTATATCATAAACATACAGAAAAATATATACAAGTTTGTATATTATATATACAAATTTGTACATGAAAGATAACATATCCAGCAGTTGCAATATATTAAAACCTAAGAAAATCAATTTTCAAAAATGCATTTAACCCATTCGTGCCCACCACCTTTTGCGCAAATTTTATTCGGTTGGCACCACTATTTTTAAAAAAATTAAGTTTAGTTCATTAATTACGAAAATGTTTCAATTAAATAAAATAAAGTTAGCTGTTCTTTTTTACCGGTGTCAAAAACAGTGCTACATGCACCTTTTGAAGCGTCCCTAAAAAGGGACACTAGGCACTAATGGGTTAACCACAGCTGCCATATCTCCGGCTTTTTGGATACAAATATTTTAATGCCGAAAATGTTGTTTTATTATATTGAAACATTTTGGTGATAAAAAAAAACAGATTTTCTCAAAGCTAATACTTATGTGTAAAAGTTGGAGACTTGACAACTCTGATTCAACCCTTTTCACACCGTTGGGTGGTATAGTCTTAACATAGCTGCCTTCATTCATCATGATAAGGTCATGGTTGTCAAACAGCGGCCGCATTATTTTTTTAACCCCTTAACTGATCAAAATTTTTGACAAAAAAAACTTTCAAATAATGTTTTATTTTTATGTCTTATACAGAATTTTTTAATCTTTTGTCGCTGGTTTTTCAAAACATAAAGTTTTGCCTAATTGAAACAGAAAAACGCTTGGATTAAATAATGCAAAATTTACAATAAAATTTTGATGGTTATAATAATAAATTATGATTGGAGTATGGATGCCCGTATGTGGGACGGACAAATCATGTTTAGCAAAAACACTTTTCCCGTGCGGGCAAAACAGGAAAGCAGGTTAAAGAAATAGCCGACTTGATGAATGGCAGAATTTGATGACAAACCTGGCCTAGACACTGTTGGTGTTTCGGTGCAGTGATGCCAGATGGGCTACTTTTTTAAATTTCAGATTTTTGATAAGCACCACTTTTTACAAATGATAAAATGTATCTTATTCATTGGCATGATAATCAAGGCGAAAAAAAGAGGTAATTTACCGTTTAAAAATTGGTGCCAATTAACACAACCGAATTTTAAAAATTAGGCCCACTGGCAAAACTGTTTCGGTTAAAGGGTAATGCTCGTCGGAGAGACAGTTCTGATATATTCTTCTGTTACAGGTAAAAGTTCCAAAACTTTAACTTCTTATCTACTTTCCAATTCATCAGCAAAATTTCTGTCATTAAATAAAGTGCTTTTAACTTTTAGCACAGAATGGTGTGAAAATATTTTTCGAAAACAATAATGAGTTCTACTCATAGGGGTGAGATTTCCGCTTTTTTGGACACCAATATAATCTTAGAGAAAATGTTGTTCTCTTAAATCACAAAAATGTTCCATTTAAATAATATAACATTTTCTCTCAGATTTTACTGGTATTTTTCCATAGCGGAAATCTCATCCCTGTACTCATACACTGCTTTCCAAAAATTAAAGAAAAATCACAAAAATAGCGATAACTCGTTAAAAAAGAAAGCAATCCGTATGAAATTTGCATATGTTGTTAAATAAAAGATGCTGAATAAAAATAAAAAATGCAAATTAGTGGCGCTGCAATCGCATTGTGTCATCCGCGAGGCACATAAAAATGCACGTTAGAGAGTAAGGCTGCAGTTGTCTCTGTGATAGTGATATTATAAATCTAGGACAGCCAATTCATTACAATGACCTCGAGGCATCATTTGCCCGCAGAACTGCGATTTAGAGCTATTGGGAGACTGGAGGCAGGACAAAGTCAGTCAGAGGTGGCTAGATGGCTAAATGTGAGTCCTTCGGTGGTTCATAAGCTTTGGCAACAATTTCAAACCACTGGTACCGGTTCAATAAGGTTCAGCCAAGGACGGCCAAGGGTTTCGATAAGCGCCGATGACCGATATTTGCGGTTATGTGTACGAAGGAATAGAACCGCAACCCTATCTCACCATAGATCCTGCTATGCTGCAGCGACTGGAAGGTTGGTGTCAATGCCTACTGTGCGTAGAAGTCTTCACAAAGGTGGACTTTACGCGAGGCGACTAGCAATTTGTGTGCCGCTCACCTCACGTCACCTTAGGGAACGTTTGATGTGAACACGTCAACATGTCCACTGGACGGTTGATCAATGGAGGCGTGTTCTCTTCACGGATGAGTTCCGGTTTAGCCTTCAAAGCGATAGTAGGCACTATTTGATTTGGAGAGAACAGGAAACACGCTATCATCCATCAAACATTCGTGAAAGAGATTCATACAGAGGAGGCAGTGTCTGCATTTGAAGTGGTATCTCTTTGGGTGGACGCACAGACGTCCATGTCTTTCCACATGGAACCGTGAATGCTCACGTCTATAGAGATGACATCCTTGATGCTTATGTTCGACCTTATGCCCGTGCAATAGGTAATGATTTCCTGTTACAGGTCGACAACGCTAGACCGCACAGGGCTCGCATCGTGGAAGATTATATTCAGCACCAGACAACTGAGCAAATGGAATGGCCAGCTCGATCACCGGACTTGAATCCCATCGAGCATGTTTGGGATGCTTTAGGGAGACGTGTCGCTGCTCTATATCCCCCCTCCTCTGACCCTTTCCACGCTTACAACTGCTTTGGAAGAGCAATGGCTCTTACTTCCCAGCGAACTCATCGACCGCATAATTGACAGTATGACACATCGCTGTATGTGCTGTATTGCTACTAGGGGGGGATAATACGGCATATTCAAGGTACTTTTCCTACACCAAACTGGCAAACGGATTTTGTTAATTTTATAATTATGCTAATTTTTGAAACACCATAATTGTCTGGTAATTTCTTTTCATGTTATTTTATACCTTACTATGCGTTGTATATTGTGGCTGAGTTTCATTAAAATCTACATGTAATATTTTGAATTATCGCTATTTTTGTGATTTTTCCTTAATTTTTGGAAACCAGTGTATAACATTTTATTATTTATAATTTTATAGTATTTCAAATGCAGTTATTTTAAACTAAAAAATGTAATTTTTTAATTGATATTATTTATTTTCTCAAAAATAGTTCAGCTTATATAATAGTTCAGCTTATAAGACATATTGGTGATGCATATATAATATTAAAGAACAACGAAATTTCTTCTTTTAACGTTCTGAAAAAAAGCATATTGTACATGTTGCATGAATATTTAAATTGTTTTGTTATTCATTAATTATTCTTATTCTTAAGATATTATAACAGTACCAATTTTTCAGACGTTGTCTTTTCCATTAAAAAAAGTAATATATATATTTTTTTTGTCGCTGTTTGAAATGATCAACATAACACTTACTTCGAAGATGCAAAACAACAATGTTGCAAATATTTTTCATAACTTTAAACTAAAATTCACAAACATAAACCATATTACTTTATGTAAAACACCGGAATGTACGAAATAATACACGCGCGACATTGTTTCGTCCTTTTGTATGATACAATGTCTGCAAACTAACTTTTACTCACAATTTTTAATAAAAGGGATAGCATGTAACGTATTTGTTAATATCTCATTTTTTTAGTTTTTTATAAGCAAGGCTAACATAGTTTTGTAATTCGGAATTATGTTTAAATACTTCATTAAATAGGTTTTGACGTAGAACAGAAAAGTTCTTATTGCATCTTAAAGGATTATGTAACTTTACAAAACTATTATAACATTTTTAGCTTTGTAAAAATGCACAATTATTATTTTTTAATCGCATTTGTTTGTAGTTTTCTTAAAAATAAGATAATCATAATATTTATTATAATGTACGTTACTTAAAAAAAAACAGCAAAATAAAAAAGTAGCTAATGACAATATAAAAGTGTGAGGGCTATCAATGTATAAGAAATAAAGTATATAAATTACCGTAATTTCGGGTGTATAAGCCGCGGATCAAACAATTCTTTTTGGAACCAGAAATCTTATTTAGTGATTGAAGACAAATATTTACGGCGATCTAACTAGTTATATTTGTTTCTTAAAAAATTCTGGGTCGAAAAAAAATTGTTTGAGCTGCGGCTTATACACCCGAAATTACGGTAATGTTATATTGAAAGTTTGTTTACGGAGGCATCTACAACAGGCATGTCAAACTGTGACCTGCAAGAAACTACTAAAATTTTACAATAATCATTGCCTCATTCCTCTATAACCATCGAATCTCTGCTATTCACGAACTCAGCTTTTACTAAAATTTTGGTAGTATACGGCGGGAAATAGTTTGACATCCCTGATTTGCATATGGAAATTGCGACAAACTTTAAATTTTAATAAGTAAAATCTAATTTTGGCAAATGGAATTATGAATAAAGAGGAGACGTAGAAGACAATGTAGTGTCTAACAGCTGCGAGTAAAAAAACTTACGAGGCTGTCACAACATGGTGCTTAATTTTTTGCGTCGGATTACATCTTATCACCGTCGAAATAAATTTACACCAGTGAATTTTAAATAGAAAATTTCACCTTATTTTAGCGACTTATTCATGCAAAATTTCTCCACAAATATGGCTAAAATTTTTCTCTGATTTCTTCTGGCAAGTACTCCACCACCCGGGTGAAGTAATCTCGTTCACTGACGCTGACATGATATTGAGACTGTCACACTATATCGGAAACGCAAAACATAACTACCGAAGAAATAATCTTCCACCTGTAAAAATAACTATCTATTTTTAGTCATAATTATGACTAAAAATTAGATAGATAAATATTAAATGTTTTTTTTTCAAATTTATTGATGATAGGTTCCCGGTGAGATGACCCATTCCTAAGTGGGTTACAATTGAGGCCAGAGTTGCCAGCGGGCTACTGTTTTTAAATCAGATTTCTTGATTTGCACCACTTTTTGGAAATTGTAAAATTAAGTCTTATTTAATGGCATATTAAGTAGTCCTTTCCGGCACGGGCAAATTATGCTCGTAAAGTGAGTAATTATCGACCTGCACAGGAATTTGCAAACAATTTTCTTAGAAATTAAGAATCCCCTATTTTAGGCTTTTATTGTAAAAGCAAGATTTTATTAAAATATTGCTGCCATTTGCAAGTTTGGAACAAAAATTACACCGGACTGGGCCCAGTGTGCCGGAAAGGGTTATGGATAAAACAAGGAGAATTTTACAATTTCAAAAATGTGGCAACAATCGATAAATCCAAATGTTAAAAAGTAGCCTACTGACAACATTAATTGATACTTCACTATTTAGAAGGTATGTCAATTCCTTTGTATTCATAGATCCATGTTTTGACCCAATCTTTGGACCCTTTACAATGGAGATTTAACTACCACTCAGCATTGGCGTTGCCAGGTGTCCCGGGCAGGTCGGACTACTAAATGCTCTGCCCACTAGTATTTTCAAGTAATTGTCTTCACCTTATCTAACAGCAAAAGCATTTGTGAATAAAAAGGCGAAATAAATTGTAAGAATTTAGTGAGTACGAAGAATTAATTCTATAGTAGCTTTTTACGTTCGAATTCCAAACAGAAAGTCATTCAATCAGAAAGTTTAATCCATTGCACTCAAGAGGTGACTCTCACTCACCACTAGTGTTGTCAGGTGTCCCTCGTAAATCTGGATGCCAAATACTTTGGGCACCTCTAATATCTTACAATTTACTTTGCCATATTTTATCACAGATTATTCGTCCATTATATAAGGCGAAGGAAAATAGTTTAACCTTCCGTCTACCAGACAAAATACCCATTTATCTACGGCAACACCTAATTTTAATTCCAAACTTGCAAACGGCACCAGTAATATTTTAATATAATTTTGCTTTTACAATGAAAGCTTAAATTAAGGAATTCGTAATATCTAGACAAGTCCTTTAGAAATTCCGGTGTCAATCGACAATTTCTCATTTTACCATTGACACCAGAAATATTGCTGTCGGGTCCAATGGACCCGTCTGGTAGACGGAAGGTTAAAATACTGGTGTCCAGAGTATTTGGAGAACACACTTACGCGGGACACTAGTGGTCAGTGAGAATTACCACTCACTAGTGCAAAGGAAGGACCCGGAAGGACGCGCGCAGGGCCTAAAAGACCCGGAGTGCGTATGGTTTTTACAATTGTAACCACTAATTTTTTAAAGTAATCTTTAACTTATTTTATCCCAAAATTTGTAAGAATTGTCTCCATCTAAATAAAGTGACTGTTATAACTTGATTTTATTGGTGACAAAGTTAAAACCATTCATATCCCGGGTAAGCGCGCGTTCTCCCGAGTTAATTATACAGATATGAAGTTTTGCACTGCTTATCTGAAACTTATTTTTTATCTTTACAAAAGAGACAGCAATGACAGTATTTATTTTAGTGTAATTTAAAAATTATTCGGAGGAATGAGTTCTAAACTTAGATTCACACATTTGAAGATCTTAGAAATCAAGTTCTGTTTTAAAGTGCATAGATTAAAATTCATAACTTTTTTTTTCAAAATACAATTTCAAAATATGCATTTTTTAGAATTTTAATTTTTGAAAAGTTCATTAATTATAACCAACGATTTTTTCAACCGAGATCTATTTCTGAACTATTTCATTTTACGAATCTAAATTTATAGCACATAGTGCCAAATACCGTAATTTCCGCCTGATCAAATAATTCTGTTCCGGCCCAGAAATTTTATTTTGTAAATGAATCCAAATTGTTTCCGCGATTTAGAACGTTACATTTTATTTAAAAAATTTTCTGCTCCGGAAAATGATTATTTGATCTGCGGATTATACGCCAAAAATTACGGTAGTTTTTATTTATCATTAAAAAGCTATGCGCATTTCAATCTATTTCGCAACCATGAACGATGATTTTATCATTAGGAGTTCCAAATTACAAACCTGTATAATTCCAAAACTATTTGACTAAATAAGTTCCCATTTGGTATTAAAGATCAAAGATTTCAAAAATTGGTGTCAAAATTGGATTTTAGTATTGAAATGTATGAAGCTTGGAAAAATGTAGGCTAGTGGTTTTTAACCTTTTATTGACCTCACCAAACTAAGATTCTATTAAATCCCGTTCATTTTTTCTTGAGATACAGCGCCCACAAAATTTGTGTCACATATAGACACACTTACAGACATACATTTTACAAAAATATATTTTTTGCAATCCCTGACCTCTAAAACGTGTAAACCTGTCAAATACTGGAATACGAAAAATTTCATGAATGCAATATTTCTTCTTGTAAAGATAGAAGAAATTAAAAATTAGTGGTATCCGACTAACGTAGCATATTTTTAAAACAAATTGGCATATTTGCATGTATGTATTCTAAAAATTTTTTTTGCACGCAGAAGTTCCGAATTCATGCTAAAAATTCTGAACAACAATTTTTGTTTAGTTTAAAAAGCAAAAAAAAATCTTCTTTTTCGAATTCCATACATGAATTTGGAATTTCTAAAACAAAAGGAAATTTCTGAAATGTACCCATTTATGCACTAAGTTTAAAATGTTTTTAAAAAACGGGGTTTTAAAAAGAAATATTTCACTTGAAAGGTTATTTATAATCAGAAAAAGTGATGAAACATTTTTTAGAACAAAATTTTTCAGATTTTTTTAGTATTATCTAAGATTTGAGACTTCAGAAAATGAGGAGCTTTTTAAAGAACTAAATCCAAATGTTAAAACTTATTATAAAAAAGTATGTGCCATATTAAACTTGTTCTAATTCTTTAACGATGCTAAGTTTTATAAAGCAAACAAATTTTAAAATTTATGTCAATCGAAACGTTAACTCTTTCCCTCCGGCATACTCTTAAACTTTAATTTATAAAAGTAATCATTAAATGCGAGGTATTGAATATATTTAAATATGCCTTAGTTGTTTGATCTTTTTTCAAATTCATACAAGAGTTTGTGATTTGGTTTCATTCTTATAATTTTCTAAAAATCCTTATTAAAATTAACGTTCCAAAAAATCTTAATTTTATTTCTTTTACATATAAATACATTTTCGTGGCTGCCTCAGTGAATATTTTTATGTTCGATTCACGCAGCTTTTTAAATCAAATTTGTAGTATATTTCCCTTGCACATGTAAAATTGTATGCACAGCATTTTTGTTTTACGAAAGTGGACCGAGATAGAATTTAAAACATTGCCGCCTATGGCAAACCTGTATTTTGCGTGAAGTAAAAATTTTTCTAATAATGAAACATGTTAGAAAAACGGAACACATTCATAAAGGCTGGATTTTTCAAATTTAAATATCTATCTATCTATGTATATATATATATATATATATATATATGCATACATATATAATAAAAATAAAATAAATGGAAAAGATCATGCAAAAATGAACACAGGAAATTGAAACAGAGAAAATAAGGAACTGTGAATATCTTATGGATTCATCAGAAATTTTCATAAGCACAATTAACCGATTGGCTGTTTTGCCCGTACGTTGTGCGGGCAACGTGTTTTTGCAAATCATGATTTGCCCGTACAACGTAAGGGCATCTATATTCCAATCATAATTTATTATTCTCGACAGTAAAATTTTATTGTAAATTTTGCATTATTTAATACGAGCATTTTTCTGATTCACTGAACTTTATCCCTGAATGGCAACAAACACACCTCTGCGGGGATTTTCCCTCTGAGAAAGATTGTGTACTGGGCGAAGGAAAAGCAAAATGTTAACCTATTAAAATGTGTTGCCCGAACTGACTTCGGGCAGAAACTCTTTGCACACTTCCTTACTTAAAGCTTTTTAACTGGAAACTAATTTTTAACTGGAAATTTACCTTTATTTATTGGCAGATGTTTTTCGATTAAGTAAAGCAAATATTTTAGTACGGAAAATGTGGTTTACAGCCCCTATTTTTAATTTATGTTGTCGAAAACAATGCTGCAGTTAAGGGGTTAAAACCTTCTCCTCGCCTACTGATGTTTTTCTTCTATTTACCCACCGCCCCTGAAGTCTAGGCCTGTGCGCTCACACAAAAATAGCGGATATCGAAGGCGGATTTTTTTCTGTGTATGCACGATCCCTTGAATATTCGTACCAATAATGTTTAGAAGATTTTTCAGGTTATACAAATCTAAGAAATCTTTTATAAAATACTGGTGTCCAAATTTAAGGGACCGTAATAATGTTTAAAAAAATCCGCCTTCTGTGGCCGCAATTTTGTCTCAGCGCGCAAGTCTAATCTTCAGGGGGCGGTGGTTTACCCGATATTGACGTCACATGGGAAAAGTCCATTAGGCAAAAATTTCTGTTTCCAAAAACAGGTGATAAAAGATTAAAAATTCTGTAAAAGACGTGAAAAAATAGACATTATTTGAAAGTTTTTTTCAAAAATATTGATCAGTTAAGTGGTTAATAATAAAGATATATCATTTATTTGAATGTTTCAGGCATAATGCCTAAAACAAATTATTAAAGACCTTCTAACGTATTGGGGGGGGGGGACAAACCAAATTTATAAACATTTAGAAAGCCACTAAATAAATTATAATGCATCTGAGATCGAAGAAAAAAGAACTTAAAATGACGCATTTCGCCAAGAAATAAATTTTTGCATCCAGGGTTATTACGCATCAAGGGGTTGATGATATTTTTTGATATTTTAGTACCAGTGATTTCGTAAAATACTGCTCGCTATATCTGAAAATTCTGTTAAAATGTGCCTGAAAATACTTGAAGCATATGAACCCTGTGCCACGAATGAAGCACTGGGCTAAATTTTGTTTTATGTTTTAAGCAATAGCATTAAGTAACTTCAAACCATAGCATGTAAAGAAGAATAATGATAAAAAAAGAGGAGACAGAGTCGCAATAAGGTTTTTTTATTTGCGAAATATTGGTACGATTTCACTGTTCTTCTCTACTAAAGCTCCTACTTATATATATATATATATATGTATGTATGTATGAGTGTATGTATACATACATATATATATACAGTTGAATCTCGTTAACATGAACCTGAAGGGGAATTAAAATTTTGTTCATGTTAACAATAATTCATGTTAACACTATCAAATATTTGTAATCGTTTTTATAGGGGACTGTGAAATAGGGGACAGTTCTTTTTGAAAGTAATTTACGTTAAGCGGGCTCATGTTAACGACGTTTGACTGTACATATATATATATATATTGTTTACTACTATTTCCAAAATATGATCTTCGTGGTACATCTCTGATAATTTTCAAGGTAGATTCATTTTGCATAAACATAGTGATAGACAAATTAATAGGAAATTAGTCGACAGAGATCCCGATAAAAAATTGTAGTGAATTTGGCTTCATAGGTTGCAAGTTAAGCAATAGGACGACTAAATGCCTCTAGAATCACTCATCTAAGTGGTAATATCCGAAATTCGACTGAACTGAGTGTCAGAATTGCCACAGGACACAATATAACTTAAAATAAAGTAAAAAGTTTGCCTGACAGAAACGAAAAAAAATTACAACAAAAAATGGACAATAATGAAAAACAGTATATTATTTTTACTACACTTAATATTAAGGAAAAGCATAAGAAAGCAACTTGTAAGTTAGAGGGACTCCTGCAATTTCTACTGCTCTTCTCATAATAATTAAACCCTTAACAGGGTTCGCACAATTTTACCACTAAATTTTTACAGTATTTTCGAAGTATTTCACTGCAAAAAATTGCTGCGACATTTCAGAATAAATGTGGTGGTTCTGGATTCTATTTCTTAAAAATTAACTATAATTTTTCTTATCATTAACAGTGGTGTCGGTGTCCTTAAAGAATATAAGGAGTGTGCGAACATTGCTTAAGGCGTTGAGATAATACCTTCCTTCAAATGCCCCATTGAGCTAATTTAATTTTAATCCCCAAATGCCAGATTACGATAATACGAAAGATTTATAATAAAATTTCCTTTTATAAAGTCTTGAAGCAAAACTTTAAATTATTTTAATTAATTTAAACTATTTCAGCGTCTTAGTAATGAAGTTGCATTACCCTTAAAAGCGTTAATGTTACAAAAGCGTGGGCAAAATATGATTGAGAATTAGAGACAATGCTACAAAATTTACACCCTGACACGAAATTTCAAATTATTTGGATAAGTGTTTTAGTTATAAACATTCAAAATTTAAAACGTGTAATATTAAATAACTTTTTTAATATTTTAATTATATCGCCTTAAATCATATCCGCGTATTTCCATGAGCACTTGTGGTGTAAGTCACACAATACCATTTTTAAATAATAGTATTTTAGAACGGAAGAATTGTGACTTATTTTATCGGATATGTCTCATTAACCCCTTGAGCTATGATGGTAGAATTTTTTTACCGCATAATTTTAATTCCGAAATGTCACAATGGCACCAGAAAGTTCGACCAAATTCATTTGAGAAAGGTTTAATGCATTATTTCGTGTTTATCGTTAACCAGTTTTTTTTCTTTGAAAAATACTTGTGCCAATGTGACAGTTGGAATTTTAAAGAAATTTACACCCCAGACCTCAAACGATCAATTGAGTAAGGGCAAGTAAACCTTTCCAAAATAACTATGGCCAACAAGCATAGGCGTTATCCGTAATGTGACTTACACGACAAGTCTTCATGGAAATTCCCATCCCTAATGCGATGATCAGAGTTACAAAGTCTCCGTCTTTTTGAATACCAATATTATTTTACAGAAAATGTCTTTATTTTAAATCACCGAAATGTTCCAATTAAATAAAACAACATTTTCTGTATTAAAATTCTAGTATCCAAATAGCCGGAGACTTGGCAGCTCTGGATAATATTGTGTGCATTTGCAATACTATAAATCCTAAACATAACTATACTGAATTTGTAATCTTGAATTTTTTTACAATATGAATTATGAAATAAATGTTTGAAAAAATAGGAATTGCTAACTACAATTTTTAAATATCCTTATATTTATTACGTCTTGCTTTATGTCATTCTTAAATGTAAATATTTTATTTCCCATTATACGCCATCTCCTCAATACAAGGCCTGAGATCTGGTTCAAAGATGGCAGCTGCCGAAGGCCGAACTTTTTCAGAGCCTATATGTTTCCATGAATTTTTTACCAACAATTTTTATAAGTTTTTTCTTCTTTCTTTTTCCGAGAGTAAACAAGTCAAAGAAATCCTTTTTAAGATATTCCCGTCTAAATTTAAGGGACCGCGCATAAGTTAAAAACAAAATCCGACTTTGGTAGCTGCCATTTTTTGTGTTAACGCTCAGGCGTAGTCTTCGGTGGACGGTGATTTGATCTCCACCTCCTGAATAATAGCCTTTGCATTGTAACCTTTTCATATAGTCCTTTGCATTGAAACAAAAACTGTGTCTGTCGCAAGCGGATTTATTGCCGCGTTTGTATGGTTAGGGGACCATGCATATATTTTTAAATATCCACTTTCAGCAGACGCCATTTTTGTGTCAGCACTCAGGCATAATATTAAGGAAGTGGTGAATTATACTTATGTCAAAATATGTCAAAATTATGGGCTTTTTGGCAATCCATGATATGTAAAAAATCATAATTTGAAGAAAAATTTATTTTATTCATTTTAGTGCAATATTAAGGCTGGCAATATTTGAAGCATATTAAGCTAAATGTTCAGATTGGCAAAAAATAATATATTAATAGAAGTGGCTTAGCCATATTGAAGCATTTCTACAATCTAGAACCGAACATTAATTTGATTACATTCCTTAATATATGCTCATTTTTTAAAAATAATTAATTCCTCTGAAATTAATCGTACGAGCTTCAGGAAAGTTTGAATTTCAGCTAAATAAAGGGTGTAGAAATTACTTATGGTGTCAAACTTGGGTATTGCGGTTGAAAAAAATCAAAGTTTGGTTTATTTTGATATGTTAATGGCCCTAAGCATATTTCATAAATCATTTAAAAATTTGCTTTATTTTTAATCGTTTGGTACCAGCAACTTTCTTCTAACATAGACTTTTACGCAAACTTTTATTTCAAGCATTCTTCAAATAAAAATACCGAAGAGATTTGAGCAATTGTAAATTATTTTCTAATTTAGTAATGCACGGCTTTCCAACCTGGCGCCTGCGGACACCAGAAAAATTATACAGAAATGTTTGCCATATTAAATCTCCGAATATCTCCGATTCAATAAGGTGTTAATTTCTGTAAAAATTATCTGGTTTCTCGTTGGCACTGGAGATATCTGAGTGCAGCGTAGACGCGCGAAAATACGTACCGTAATTTCGGGTGTATAAGCCGCGGATCAAACAATTCTTTTTGGACCCAGAAATCTTATTTAGTGATTGAACACAAATATTTACGGCGATCTAAGTAGTAACATTCATTTTTTTAAGAAATTCTGGGTCGAAAAAGAATAGTTTGATCCGCGGCTTATACACCCGAAATTACGGCAACTGAAAAATTAACGCAGACGTAACTATACAACTGTTATAAAACAAAAATAACATGATGTGGCAATAAGATGTGGTTTTTAGTTTTTTATATATTGAAATAATATATCAAATGGCATTATGGTGTACGATTATGAAGGTATTTACACTCCTGGCCATTGATTATCGTTCACTTGCGATTTTGGAGTTTTTGTTAAATATCTAGAAAAATACATGAGGAATCATCTCGAAACTCTTAGTGTATAAATATAATAGTATAAGTCATACATCTCCGTGAAGATTTTCTCCCGAAACTCCATAGGGGACCGTCAACAAATTAAAAAAGAATGAATATCTTTTGAATAACCCTGTCAAAACCAATGTAGCAAAAGCGCTCAAACTCTAGATTATGATTGAGTGCCTTATTGTAATACACTGTGTTCATTTTTATGCAAATAGCATGCATATTCGCAGAGTAATTAAGGTTTTTATAAAAATGGTCCCAAATTTTAATACACTAAGAGTTTCGAGATGATTCCTCATGTATTTTTCTAGATATTTAACAAAATGTCCAAAATCGCAAGTGAACGATAATCAATGGCCAAGTAGTGTACATACCTTCATAATCGTACAACATAATGCCATTTGATCTGTTATTCCAATATATAAAAAACTAAAAACCACATATTATTTCCACATCATGTTATTTTTGTTTTATAACAGTTGTATAATTACGTCTGCGTTAATTTTTCAGTTACGTATTTTCGCGCGTCTACGCTGCACTCCGATATCTCTATTTCCTACTCAAACTTTTTAAAATAAAATAAAATGTAACGTATTTCTGCTTACACTTATTTGATTTCTTTTTTCAATAAAATTCCCGGTTTGAAAAAAAAAGTAACCCTTTCAGGGCAAAGTACTTCTACTCGTAAAATACCGATAGACAGACACCAGAATTTTCAACCAAATTTAGTTGAAAATATGTAAAAGATTTTCATCAAGTACATAGAAAAAGGAAAATTTAGACACCTAGTGTCAATGTGGCATTTAGGAACTAAATTAGGTGGTTTAAAAATCAACCACACCCTTGATGAATTGACTAAGCCTTGGCGCATAGCAGGAAAATTTCGGGTACATTTCACAGTATTCAAAGTTCTGGTACATTAGCGGGTACTTTTCTTGTATAGGTAGTATCTTGTCCCCAATCAGGTCTCCCACTGATTCGCTTTTTGTAAATAAGTAATTTTTTTTCATAGAAATTCGTTGTAGGTTTCTGCAACAATTCTAAGAAAAACGCTCCTCCTGGCATGTTTCTACGAAATTTATAAATAATAGTTTTCTTTAAATAAAAGTTGTGTTCAAAAAAGCGAACCAAGTGGGAGCTCTGCACATTCTGACCACGGTATAAAATTAGAAATCAGGCTTTATACGAGAGTTTTCTAAATTTATAATCGATATAAACGTGCATACTTAAGTAACACAAAAGTCATAAAATGTAATCAATTATACAAACGAAATGCACGTTTTATTTCCCTTTTTATGTTCCTATTTGTCCTTTTTAATTAACTTTAAGGTAATTCTTTTTAAAGATTATTCAAATAATGGAAAAAATTATTCTTTATTGATACATTTTGTAATTAATTATTAACTTTAATATTAGTGCATAAGAAAACCCTCTCGAAAAAACATAAGCGAAAAATGAAAAAAATAACCTTCTCAGAAACATCTATTTATTTCTTTTGAAAGCGAATAGCTAATATGAAGTGAAAAGATAAGAGCGATTTTTCCTTATCATAAACATAACTCATTTATTTATTAGTGTCATTAGGTGCTGTGTAATTCATTGTAGTACGAAAGATAATTAATGTCCCTTAAAAAGAATAATAAAAAAAATATCCTCGAGATTATTTTAAAGATATGGTGTCATTAATGACGTGATATTAATTTTCTCCTTTACAAAATGCACTTTAATTAACTGCATTTTTAAGAGGAAAAAATTTTGAACATTCTTAATAAATTTTGATTAATTAGTTATTTAATTGATAAGAAATTTAAATGTAACTAAATTAGAACTTTGAAAGATTGCTTTTTCAAAAGCGGTTTACTTTAAGAGAACAGTCAAACATCAATTTGTTATTAAAAAAATGGTTTACGTTTTTTGTTAAGAGGTAGAATACGAAATAATAAGCTGAATTAATCAAAGAAATACATTTATTTTCAAATGTATTTCTTTGATTATGTAATGTATTTATTAATCAGCTATTAAATATTTTTAATAAAAAAATATTGTTAATTTTATTGTCAAATATAAATGTATGCTTCGTTAAATCGTTATATCAAATTTAATTTTTTTTAAAGATGCCTATCTTTCTATCACAATTTTTGAAAAGAAATTTACCTTATTTAACCCTTTGAATGCGTAGCCCTTTTGACCACAACGTACGAGCGAGCTATAGTAGACCCCTCACAGGAAGTAATACCGCTTTCAAATGGTTAATTATACAAAAGTTTTATGATTTCTGCGATTAATCGGGGAATAATCAGAGAGAAGATTTCTGATTTGAATTAATGGCGCCATATTAAATAGAAATTCTAAGGAACGTACAAACTTTGCTTTCCGATTTTGAGTAAGTACCGTAATTTCCTATCTATAATCTGCGGATCAAATAATCTTGTTTCGACCAAGAAATCTTATTTAATAATTGAAGGTAAATATTTACCGCTATTTATTAACCCCTTCACTGCATGATTTTTTTTTAATGAAAAAAATATTTGAAAACTATATATGAGTATAATGATGAGAGTAATCGTAAAAAAAATAATGATAATAAATTTCAAATTTTCAGCTAAAATTTGATACGTTATGACGTGTACCCTATGTACACAATTAAGGTTTTTAAATAATGTATTGCAGTATTTTGCAACTAAATAAGCTTAAATTTATTTATTTGATCTGCTTAACCCGTTCGGGACCAGCATCTTTTGCGTGAATTTTATTCGGTTGACACCACTTTTTGACAGATAAGTAAATTTACTTTATCAATCCAAAAACTTTCTCAATTAAATAAGTCAAACTATACTTTTATTTTTTAGTGGTATCAAAAATAAGTACTTTAAGAAACTTTTGAGGATGCATATTTGCACCCATGGTCCCGAAGGGGTTAACTCTGTTACTTTTTTCAGATTAATATTTTTAAATATTCAATAAAAATACAATGAAAGTAAATACTGCCTTAATAACTTGATCGAATTTTTTTCCGAAAAACTAATTCAAATTTTTTTGTCAGATGCAGCCTTTTGATATGGACAAAAAAGTGTTATTGCAATCTTAAGACGCTTCATGTTCAGGGATGCAGATCATATTGGCCAAATTCATGGTACATAATTCGAAACATAGTATTTTTATATATGTACCAGATGTGGCATATGGTGCAGTTAAGGGTTAGGTTAATTTTCTAAGAAAGAAGATTTATAGGTCCGAAATTAATTGTTTGGTCCGTGGATTATCCCTTTAACCTTCATTTTTCACAAAATTTTAATTGCGATATGCAACAACGACACCGGAATGCTAATTTCTACAAATCCATTTTATTAAGTATGTAAAAAAAAAAAAAAAAAAAAAAAAAAAAAAAAATCACTTTTTCCTATTTACAGATATATTTGTTCGCAATTATCTGTTTCCATCTTTTTTTTTCAACATCTTAGCAATCAAAATGCTTTGTCTGTTAACCCTTTCCGGCACACTGTGTCCTGTCCGGGATACCTAATTTTAATTCTAAAATTGCAAACGACACCAATAATATTTTAATAAAATTTTGCTTTTTCAATGAAAGCTTAAATTAGGGTATTCTTAATTTCTAAAAAAAATCTTTTGAGAATTCCGGTGGCAGTCGATAGTTTCTCATATTACTAACGGAACCTGCCCGTGCCGGAAAGGGTTAACCTTCCTACCCTGTTGAAATTTTACTCAAACTTGATTAAAATATTTCACACCAAATCTATATTTAAATCCATTTAACATACTTATCTAACTTAAATCTTTGTGGTATTTACTTAGTTTACTTTATGAAAAATTTTCTGGTTTGAATAGAATGAAATAATAGAGTTTGTGCAAATGTTTGTGCAAATGTTATCAAATGTTTAGTGATATTGGACCCCCTCCCCCCTTTCGATATCATACATTATCATTCCTCGGATCCCCCCCCCCCACCTCATTCAATAGTATTATTATCAAAGTGTATTTTTTTTCTTAGAAATTATTTCTTTTGTTTGGAGTAATACACAACAATGGTTAAATTTGTTTTTCACATGCTTTTTTTTTAAATGAACAGAAATCAATAAATAAAATAGCCCTTAAAAGAAGTAGTTAGTATTTAAAAGTATTTTATAATAGCTTTTTATTGCATAATGCATTCAACAGTAAAAAAGTCTTGTTTCACTTGTCCCGAACGAAGACGGAGTTGGGGAAAGGGGGGCAGGTAGAAATATTTATCAACAAAACAAGTGGACAATATTTTTTCTCTTTTATTTATTAATAAACACAAGCTTCATTTTAAATATACTTTTTATATGTTTTATCAAACCGTGATTATATATGCATGTGAAGATAAATAGAAATGTCAAACGTTGGTGTGTACCATAATTTTATGATAATTTAATAATTTTTAATAATGAAATTGCATTTTGTTAACCCTTTGAGCTCTAGGGTGTAAATTTCTTCAAAATTCCAACTGTCAAATTTTCACCAGTATTTTGGAAAGAAAAAAACCGATTAACGATAAACACGAAAAAATGCATTAAACCTTTTTCAAATAAATTTGGTCGAATTTTCTGGTCCCATTGTGACATTTTGGAATTAAAATTATGTGGTAGAAAATTCTACCATCAGAGCTCAAGGGGTTAAAAATATGTAACAGACTAAAAAAAGATAGCATAATATTTTGAATCAAAGACTATTTTACAAATAGAAAGAAACAGTTTTGATTGGATTAAAAAATGATATCGATATCAAAAGGCAAATCCTCCCCTTCCCTAGAGATATCTTACGATATCATGTGCCAGGAACGACCTTCACCCCTAAAATAATAACGTTATACATGCACAGCCCTGGATTGCCAGATTTGGCCTATTTTTAAAATCTTTAAAATTTGAAAATTTACATTCACATCAGAAATTCTGTATGATTTTGTTTACTTTACTTAACCTTCCTACCCTGAATGGGTCTAATCGACCGATAACTATGATTTGTTTTATACGATTCGAACCAGAACTTTTTTCATAAAGAAAGTTAAATAATAGATTCAGAAAACTAAGCCAATTAAATATATTAAAATATTTTAAATAACAATTCTGGTGTGAAATGTTTTGCTCAAGATTGAGTAAAATTTGAACAGGGTAGTTAGGTTATCACGAAGGGAAAATGTTTCGTGATAACCTAAAGTAAAAATCTTGCTTTCAGAATTTCTCCTGTGAACTCGAAGTTTTTAAATTGAAAGTAGAAGCAAAACTGGCAATCCAGGCGCAGTGTTACCACTCCGACAACACCTAATTTTAATTCCAAACTTACAAACGGCACCAATAATATTTTAATAAAATTTTACTTTTACAATGGCAGCTTAAATCAGGGAATTCTTAATTTCTAATAAAGTCTTTTGTAAATTCCGGTGTCAGTCAACAATTTCTCAATTTACAAACAGAATTTGTCTGCGCCGGAAAGGGTTAACAGTATCTGATTACAAGTTGGCGAGTGGTTAGATGAAAATACAGTCAATATAGATGATGTATACCAGTATTTTGTTAAAGATAAATTGAGTTTATATAATCTCTTTATATTATTTGAAGTATTTTCTGTAAGAAAATACTGGTAGTTTTCGCTTTTCTTGACTATATTTTTGTCGGTTTTTCCTGACCACTCGTCATTATTTTATTAGCTTTTGCCATTATTTTTCGATGAAATTTTCCTTTAATACGGCGTTTAAAAAAAGAGAAATTTTCTACTTAAATATATGAAATTTTTTCGTGGTGCTAATGAACCACTGCAAACGATTACAGTTGAAGTTTGAAGCTTCACTATTTTAAGGACATGTCAATTCATTTTTCTTATTTGTCCCATGCATAACATTCACATGAAGTTTGTTTTCTTTTCAGGGTGCGTAAAGTTCTACTACAATTTGGATAAAGAAGTTTATCTTGTTTAATCAGAAGAACACTTTACGGTTTCTGCGATTAATTGAGGAAAGATTTTTAATCTGAAAGAAAATTAGAAGGAATATTTCCGATTTGAATATGTGGTATCATACTACAAGGCTGTGTCAGACTGATGCCTGCGGATATCAGAAAGTTCTTACAAAAATCTCTGACTTCTTTTTTCCTAGATATTCGGCGATTAAATAAGACAAATATTATTTCTGCAAGAGTTTTCTGGTGTACCGCGGGTGCCAGGTTAGACAGCTTACCATACTACCTGGAAATACTACGGAATGCACAAAAGTTGATTTTTAGTTTTGAGTGAATAGATTAGAACATTATTGTGTTCATTTATTTGAACTGTTAGTGACATTTATTAGATACATTGAAACAATTCTTTTCTTTTTTCCAAGTTTTTAAAATGCAGATGATTCATATCTATAATAAGGGATTCAACTGTACCATAACATACCATAATAAACTATCCAATATGAAAACTGTTACTAGTGAGTAACTTTTTAATAATTCAGATTTCTTGATAAACATTACTTTTCTGAAATGGAAACATCCCCAGTGTTTTCATTTTAATTAATATGTCAATAAATAAAGCGAATGTTGCTATTTAAGAAGAGTGGTGCTACTCAAAAAATTCTGAATTAAAAAATTTACCCGATGGCAACACTGTTTTCACATTGGACAGTTTAATAATGTACTGACGATACCAGTAACACTACAGAAAGAGCTACCGATAGATCTATTTTCTTGAACAATACATTTTAACCTCTTGCGGCGCGGTGGTTTCATAGATATACCACTTAATTTTAATTCCCAAACGCCAATTTATGGGAAAAGGTTAACTCGCGGACAAATTCTGTTAGTAAAATGAGAAATTATCTACTGACACCGAAATTTACAAACGACTTTTTAAGAAATCAAGAATTCCTTAATTTAAGCTTTTATTGTAGAAGTAAGATTTTATTAAAATATTATTGGTGCCAGTTGCAAGTTTTGAATTAAAATTAGGTGCGTCCAGACCAGATACACTGCGCCGGAAAGGGTTTAACCACTTAATCATCGCGCCCGAGACATTCACGGGCTGCAGGCTTCACTGCTTCTATTCAGAATTGTTTGATTCCCACTAATTTTATAAAGCAGTGTAATTGGTTTTATTCCGGTACCATTCTACTTGCCATTAAATACGATGAACATTGTTTTTTTTTTCAAAAAAGTGGTGGCAATAATGAATTTGAATTTTTAAACCGTAATTTAATGCGACTATTAAGGGATTAAGGCATCGCACTTTCATTGCCAAAAACACAATTTGCGAAATTTAGAGATAGACTCTTTCATTCATAATATAAACGGGATTTCCTGGATTATGATACATTTTTTCTTATTAACCACTTCCCTAATTTGGTTGTACCGTCATTCAAGAAACATGTTTTTGCCAATTATGATTTTCCCATATGTCATATGAGAGACGTGTTTTTGTCAATCCTGATTTGACCATGTGTCATACGAGAGACGTGTTTTTGCCAATCATGATTTGCCCGTGCCACGTACAGATATCTATATTCCAATCATGATTTATTTTTCTCACCAGTTATTTTTCATTGTAAATTTTACATTATTTAATATGAACATTTTTCAGATTCATTCAGACAAAAATTCCCGTTTCGGAAAACCAGTGGTAAAATATTAAAAATTCTGTAAAAAAACTTGAAAAAAATGGGCATTATTTGAAAGTTTTTTAAAATATATTGATAAGTAAATATGTCATACGAGAGACGTGTTTTTGGTAATCATGATTTGCCCATACCACGTACGGGTATATCTATATTCCAATCATGATTTATTATTCTCACCAGTTATTTTTCATTGTAAATTTTACATTATTTAATCTGAGCATTTTTTCCGATTCAATTAGACAAAAATTTCCGTTTTGGAAAACCGGTGGTAAAATATTAAAAATTCTGTAAAAAAAAAAAAAAAAAAAAAACGTAAAAATAGGCATTATTTGAAAGTTTTTTCAAAAATATTGATCAGTTTAGTGATTAAATTTCACAGCGATATTTCGTTTTCTCTTACTCAGCCTGAAATCTTTCATTGTAATTTTCTTATCAATATTTTGACATAGCATACAATTTATAATGTCTCATTAGGTGAACCTTTGAACTTAAGTCTAGTGGATTCCTTTAGTAGATTAATTTTCCACTTTCCATCTAGTGGTTCATTAGGTGAACTTTTTTCCAGAAACTATTTTTATATAAATATAGCTCGAGCATATTAAAAAGTTATTTGAATTTAAAAGTTTTTTTTTCCTATTGACTCTCTAAGCCGCTTCGCTTTGCTTTTGATATCACATCAAAAATATCTCTTTTGTTGATATTTATCTTTTTTAAGAGAAATATGTTAATTTGTAATTCTGTATAACGTTTACAATTTTTAAAAAGAATTACAGAACTCATGATCCTCCAGATAAGACATTCAATCTACTCACCTAATGATTTTACCTAGTTTTGCTCACTTAGCTTAAGACCTATTATTAAGACAGGATTAAGTGACATTAGAAAAAAAGACTATTTCCCTAATTCCTGGTTAAAGAAAGGCATTTAATCAGCACTTAAACGTTTTTTATTCATTGTAGTACTTAAAGTGACAAGTGAAACTTCTTAGCATGAGTTGAAGAAATTGGAAACTGAACGTCAAACATGGCAAATGAAATTCGTTCGTACTATAACTATTTTTATAAATATTCAGATTTTGATACAATAGTTGTTAAACTCTTATGCAAAAATGCATGAATGCAAAATATGATACGATTATATACTTTAAATTCAGTAATACGAAAATAATAAGACTCCATATTAAATAGTACGTAATCAATATGGTAAATCTAGAATCATTACCTATTACGGGATATCATTGAATTGATTACGCATGATAGGATTTAGCAGAACGAAGAAAGCTTTTATTATTTTTGATGTTCTGATCTGATTTTCATAAAATTTGAAATCATTTATTTAGTAGATTTGCGCTCTTTTATGCGGACAGACGGACAGATCAGATGACGATTATAAGTACATCTTATTTATATAAATATCACAATTCACATATACCATAATGTAATGAAATATTATTGAGGGATTCTTTAAATAAACTAGGAAAGTTGCGTGCTTTATTTTCAATACCACGTATGACATAGTAAATCTCAATAACATAACAATTACAAAGCAATCCGACTTTATTAACACAAGTTAGAGTACAAACAGGCAAACCGAATTCTTAAACATTTTCAACTATGTTGTAAAGTGCTAAAACGCCTAATAGGTTAAAATTTGACTTTCAGAAAAATATACCCAATAGACGGTAACATATTTTAATTCTTATGAACAGCCGTGTATTTTGCCTACCATCTTTACATACGTCTATGCCACTATTTAGGTAAAATTTAATTAAGACTAATCACGCGTAACACTCTTCCTGAGATTATCTTCCATAGACAGTCATGTATCTAATACTTTGTGTGACCCTGTGTATAATTTTTCTAGATTGTATAAACATATCTTTGTTTACAAAATCCCGTTCAGCGTAAAAATACATAATTTATTTCAAAACAATCCTTTAAGCTACTTTCGTTCATATATTGTAAACTGTGCAGTTTCTGTTGTGTTACCCTATATATGATCTACAGCATTTAAACACACATAGCAATATGCAAAAATTTAATTAAACTTAAAAACTCATATCACAACTAAAAATCCACTTCTAGCAATCATCTCTAATATGTAGTATTTCATTTGCAATATAGTGTCCGAAATTTTTTGTATGCCCTGTAAATACTATGCATTTTCTATGATACAAGATGTAACTCATAATTAACCTCAGCAAAGTATGTCAGTTTTGTTACATGTGAGATAATTTAACATGATTAAAATACGCCGAAAACAAAATTTCGCCCTATACCATTATGTAACCGAATTCTTTTGTGTGGCACTGTAGATGAATTTGCACAGCATATTGTTTAATAGTAGTGTATATTTTAGTACACTTCAATTATTGCATATCAATTTTATTCAATTTGAAAGGCTGTAAAGACATTAAAATGCACCCGAAACATTTTTTTTCCATCGGCTATAATGTAACAGAAAACTTTTGACCGTCCCTGTAATTAAACTACACATCCGATTTTCATAAAATTTGAAATGACTCGACATAATTTTACAATAATTATATATTTAAAATTTCAAAGCATTTGGTTAGTTAGTTTTTGCGTTGTTATATGCGGATAGATGGACGGATTGTACAACGACTATATATGCTTCGTATTCACATTACGAACGCACCTGAAAAGCACATTTGCATTCACAGGGAAAGAGTAAAGACAACCGAGAGTACGAATATTTTTAATAATAAAATCCTCCCTTTTAAATACCGTAATTTCGGGTGTATAAGCCGCGGATCAAACAACTCTTTTTCGACCCAGAATTTTTTTTTAAATGAATGTTACTACTTTATCGTCGTAAATATTTGTGTACAATCACTGAATAAGATTTCTGGGTCCAAAAAGAATTGTTTGATCCGCGGCTTATACACCCGAAATTACGGTAATTGAAATTCAGTGATTAAATAAGAAAATGTTTATTATTTGTCACACTTATACTCAGGGACCGATTATAGCAGGCATTTTTATTTCATTTTTAATAGTAGCAGTCATTTTTATTCTGTACATTTTAGTAGTTTAACCCTTTCCGGTATAGTGTGCTCAGACCAGTCACATCTAATTTTAATTCTAAACTTGCAAATGGCACCAATAATATTTTAATTAAATTTTTCTTATAGAATAATAGCTTAAATTAAGGAGTTCTTAATTTAAAAAAAGTAGTTTGTAAATACCGGTTGGTATTTTACTAACAGAATTTGACCATGCCGGAAAAGGGTAAGCGCTAAATTCGATTACATGTCTTAAATTTGTGTTTTATTTTTTTAATTGTTTTATTGATTGATTGGTGATTTCGTTATACAATATAAGTGGAAACAAATGAAGAGCTATTTATATTGATATAAGTGCAAACGGGTTTATCTTTCGCGAATTCTGATCCCCTACCCGCGACAAAAATAAATTTTAAATAATTCATGCTTGCAAATTAAATTAAAACGATAAAAAATGAAAACTGTGTTACATTATTCCAACAAAATTTGATATTGTGTTCAAACAAATTCCATTTGAAATACATTTACTTTCCTATTCGACGTTGCAAAAATTGAAAATGACTGTATTTAGAAACTTAAAAAATTGCAATAAAAATTAGTAGAAGTTAGATTTAATCGTCTGCTGTTGCCACCGTCAAAATCACGTTAGCGTTACACGTGTACATGTACACGTTTGTCCTTTATAATATTAGATAGATTTATTGGATAATGAAATACTCAATTGCACATAATTATCCTCATGGACAGGGGTGCAAAAATCTAGGCGCCAGCAGGCAGTTTCTCACCACAAAATTTATTTTGTTTTTCTCCGTCTAATATTTCGTGTAAAATTCCTGCTAGAATGCTATTAAATTTTGAGCGAAAAAAACTTTAAAATTTTAGTGGTGAGAGACTACCCTCTGGCGCCTAGATTTTTGCACCCCTGCTCATGGATTTATTTGAATAATGTCGGATATATTACTATCTGCAAATTTTTTGATAAAATAATCTCAACAAACAATGCAGAGTATTTTATAGAATCTGCTTGAAAATTTGTTTCTTCCCACCATATGATTTATTTACAGCATTATGTTTAATATCTTATAATATGCCGATAGTTTCTACATTAGAAAGCCAATACAAATATATTTTGTTCATATCATGTAAGCAGTTTTATATACAAACGAAACGAAGTACTCATTCAAGTAATATATATCATTTTTTATATCATATCATTAAATTTCAATAAAGAAATCTTTAAAGAAAAAATCGTTATCTTCTACCAACAGACACTGCTTAGAAAACAACAAAATAAAACGAAAAATTCATTTGAAATCTAAGTGTAGAGTTCTTTGAAAAATCCATTTGGAATAAGAAATTAGTCTAGTGAACATCTTTTGGGAACTCTTAATGGGAGTTTTGGAAGCTATCCTAATTACGAAATTACGAACAAATTGGAGAAAAAAAAGAATTATTTCATCATGAACATAGAGATATTGATTTCAAGAGGATTCCTAGTTTGTAAAACTTTTGTTACTTTTCTGAATATCCCGATAAATGCCTAAGTGTACTTTCTGAAAGAATTGTTAAAGGGATAGGTTTTTTTTTTCAAACTATAATTTCTACTTTAAAGTTAAAAGATAAATCTTTCCCCAGATTTGTTTTGCTAGAAAGAATCAAATGAGACAGACATGTTAATAAGTTTTTAACTTTATTGTAGGTAGGATTATAGTGAATTAAAATACTTTCAAATCTGTTTAAATTAAATAGTTTTAATTATAAGTGGGTTTTCATAGTTATTTTTTTTAGCTCTCTCATTAACGAATTATGAAACTATAAAAATAAAAAAATATTTTTCTCTATTGTAGGGATGTCCGCTGGATGTCACGAAAATTTTATTAAAGTATTTGCCATATCTAATTACCGAATCTTATCTATTCTTGTAGACGAATATTTCTTTAAATAATTAGTGGCAACTGGCGGGCCACAGTTTCACACTTCTGCTCCATTGGTACGCTTAGCCCTTTCCGGCACGGGCAAATTTTGTTAGTAAAATGAGAAATTTTCGACTGCTATCGGAATTGAAAGAGAACTTTTTTAGAAATAATGAAATTTTCAATTTAAGATTCCTTGTAAATGCAAAAATTTTATTAAAATATAATTGGTGCCATTAGCAAATTTGTAGTTAAAATGAGGTGAGCCCGGACTGCGCACACTGTGCCGGAAAGTGTTAACCCTGTGATTGTTATAGTAGAATATGTTCTTTAAATTTTGTAGTGCAAAGAATCCGAATTCACACGGAAAATTTCAAAAATAAACTTATCTTTATCTAAATGCGAAATTTCTGTTATTAAATAAAGTAAATATTACTATTTTAAATTTCGGGTGTGAATCTGCAATATCCGAATTAAATAAAAGATTACTAAATTTGGTAAACTGTTAGTAGCAACTAAGCTACCATGGCGTTAGCAGGGCTCCCAAATGGTCCGCGAACTGAACATCAGAATTTTCTTAGAGAAATTTTCCTTTTAGATTTTTCTTGCAAATTGCCAAGAAAACACCTTTGGAAGTCAATTATACCGCATATTCAGTAAAAGCCTATCATGAAATTTTCTATAAAAAAATATTGATGTTCAGTTCGCGGACCATTTGGGAGCCCTGCGTTAGATCGTTAAAAATGTTATAATGTTTTGAAATAGGATAATTTGTCTCGGACGATACATTTAACAATTTATGCACCGACAATACTTTAAAGTAATTTAAAATTAATTGGTTGTAAAATTTATTTAACGTATGAATTTGCAGCAATTCAATTTAAGATGATTTATACTTACTTTATTATTATCCAATATTTCAAAAGCATTATTCGTTATAGAACTCAAAATTAATTTTAAATGGATAATTTCTCTTCCAATTATAGTTGTTCCACTTTCCAGCATTGTTGCCAGTCTGCTTAAATAACAGTGGTTGTTATAGAAACAGCAGTTTGAAAATTTCTTCCAACTAACTTTTGCTGGTATATTTTTAGCTCTCAGATTTAACATGTCGCTTTATTTATTTATTTTTACTGAAAAATGACAGTAGAAACTCTTTTTGGAACAGAAATTTTCCACGTTAAGGAAGCAGTCTTGCCAGTTCACAACATTTTTTATTCAGATTGATTAATTACCACCACGTTTTTGAAATAATCTATTTTGTCTTGTTTTCGCTTATATAATCTATCATTAAACAAATCGAATATTACTATTAAAAACAAAAAAATGAAGTGGCAACCAAACAATCTGAAACAAAAAATGCTACAAAATGAAACATCATTTTAAAATATCATATTACTTATATTATGCTACAAGTGATACATTAAAATAAAAATGGCAAAAATACCTTTTATTTAACATGTTTCGTACGCTCTAACAGCAACTTTTTCAAAAACAAAACGATAAAAGAAAAATTTCGCTAAAATAGTTTCAAATAGAAAAATAGTAAAACGAAATAACAAAAATCACGCTAACATAAGCATAGTCATTTTAATGTATCACTTGTAGTATAATATAAGTAATTTGCAACAAAGTGGCACCGAAGTTTTTCTTATGTTTAAAGATATCGAATAGAAAATTTCTGTTCTGAAAATGTTTTCTATTGTCATTTTTTATTCAAAATTAAAACAAATTTAAAGCAATGCATTAAATCTGAAAACTTAAGACACATCAATAAAAAGTCAATCGGAAGAAGATTTCAAGCCATTATTTCTATGATTTAGATTAAGTCTTCCTTATGACGCTTATGTAAGAAGAATAAAGAAGTTTTTCTAAAATCTAATCTTAATTTATATAAAATTAATATTTAATTACTTAAACAGAATCCTTTTTCTAAATAATGACTCTTTACAAAAATGCATTATAGTTACAGGCTACCGAATAGCTAAGCTATTCGGTATACCATCTAGCTAAGCTGTATATATAATTATAATTTTTTCATGGTTAAAATGTGTTTATATTTTTTTATTGAATATAACTTACCGTATCCTCCCAGCATTATTCGTCATGACGTTGAAATCGAAGGATATAAAGCATTATTACAGGACAAACAATTTTTCTATATTTTAATTTTCGTATTATTTATGACAGAAATTCTTCGTTAAAATGGAGAAACGATTACAATTCAGAAATGGTGGAAGATTTTTCCGTCGTAATCAAGCTTTGTCTCGCTTTAATTTACCAGCATGTTAGCAGAACTTAATGCATAACGGGTCAAACTTCCAACAGTAAAAAGAATATAATTTTTCCCTTGTCCTTTGCAGTAAATTTTCATGAATCAGGTGTTTAATTTAGGCGTAAATTTATATTGAAACTTACTGGATGAAATTTGCCATGTTATTAATCAAGCTCTGTATACTACCAAATGCAGTGTAATTCGGAGAATCTTAATCATAAAATGCATGATTTTTATTTCCTCCTTACCTCCTCCTCAAAATAAAAATGTAGAAACTGTATATAGAACAAGAAAAATAATAAAAATCGCATACCAACTTTTATTCATAATTTAGGAAACAATTAAAGTGCGTCAAATTTCTACTTCGTAATTTGAATAACATATAACGTGAAATTTAAAGTGCGCAAAATGACTACAATATGGCATTGTAGGGTTGAGCACAGATGTTTGCTTTCATGTTTAGTAATAAGTATGTAACTAACGTGTACTGAGTTCCAAACCAGTTCAGGCATTTTTTTTTCAAGTTGGTCATATTTCACTTCGAATGTAATGCCCCTATCTGTATAAACTTAATAAAGTGAAACTTTTTGCAATCTGTATTTCCATAAGACAAGTTCGTACAACCTGACGCCTGCGGTGCGCCATAAACATTTTGCAGAAATTTCTCTTTTATTAACCCATTCGTGCTCACGACCTTTTGCGCAAATTTTATTCGGTTGGCGCCACTATTTTTAAAAGAATTAAGTTTAGTTCATTAATTACGAAAATGTTTCAATTAAATAAAATAAAGATTGTTGTTCTTTTTACCGGTGTCAAAAGCAGTGCTACATGCACCTTTTGAAGCGTCCCTAAAAAGGGACGCTAGGCACTAATGGGTTAAATCTCCAAATATCTCCGATGCAATAAGATCTTGATTTCTGTAAGAATTTTCTGGTATCGCGTGGGCGCCAAGTTGAGCAGCCTTGCCACAAGATAATCTTGCCTTCACTTAATATTATTTAACTCTTTCAGAGACAATGAACTTCTATTCATAAAATGCTAAAATCATTGACTAGCCCCAGATTTTTAAAATAAATTTACTTCCATACAATTAAAAGCTTTTCTTCACTTACCTATATCAATTAAATTTTTCATTTTAAATTTTTGGTGTCAATGGGCCATTTCACAATTAAAATTATGTGGGATATTATTTTATCCCATCACCCTTCGAGGGGTTAAAAATGTGGTTTCTGTCATTAAATGAGGAAAATTTTCCTAGTCTAAATTAGGTTACTTTTTGACTTTCGTGTGCAGGTTTAAGATATTCAATACCTGCCTGTAGTAGGCATGTCAAGCTGTGGCCCGCCGGATACAAATAAAATTTTACAGAAATTACTGAGTTATCCAATCATTTAATCTCAGCGATTCAAGAAGTCAAGTATTGCTTTAAAATATTAATTATATAATAAATATTAAAACTAATTTATAATAAATATTATTAAATAATACCGTAATTTCGGGTGTATAAGCCGCAGATCAAACAATTCTTTTTCGACCCAGAATTTTTTAAGCAACAAATATAACTAGTTAGATCGCCGTAAATATTTGTCTTCAATCACTAAATAAAATTTCTGGGTCCAAAAAGAGTTGTTTGAGCCGCGGCTTATACACCCGAAATTACGGTATATTAAATATTATTAAATAATATAATAAAAATTATTAAATAATATCTATATTAATAAAATAACAAATCGCTCTGTGTGTGTGTGTGTGTGTGTGTGTCTGCGATAGTTAGCGAAAACTACGGTACGTACGAACCTCAAAATTTTTCTGAGAGTAGCCCAATATCTCTCCTGATGCACCTGACGCTCAGAATTTCGAAATTCCAATTATTAACTGAGTAATTAATTAAAATCGAGAGGTCACTCTCATATAAAATCATCTTTTTCCCATTTTTTTCTCTTTCATTCTTTTACGGTTGTATGGTTGTGTAAAAATTTTCGCAGAAGTAATCAGATAAGCCGGTGTAACAATGACATTGGAGTATTTGATGTTTCAAGACGATGACCATAGGGGAATAAGGTAGATAGAGGTGAAGTAAGTCTGAAAAAAGGTTTGAATGTGAAACCATTTATTGCTCAAATTTTAATATTCCAAACAAAAGGACATGGAAGGGATTTTGTCATGGAGGAATGAGATAGGTGGAGGGGAAGTATTATCTCTGGGGGTGATGCTAAAAATATAACCCTACATTAAGTAACATTAAGTCCAAATAAAACCACGTGCTTTGACACGCCTATCAATTGAAACAGGTTTAAACCCGTGTATTTTTGCCATTGTTTTTTAAAAAGAACTAATCTATCGCTTCACCGGTAAGAATTTATTAATTATTTTATCATATGTGTTTTAAATATCAATATAGAATATTAATTTAAAGTTTTGCTTGAAAATATAACATTCTTCTGTTAATATCTTAAAATCGTCTGCAGTCAGAAATCTATACATTAGATTAATATTTATTACTTAAGTTTTCATACTTGATTTTAAAAGAATGTTTTCATCATTATATTTTAAATATTTATTTACATGCAATTATTAAGTCATAAACATTTTTCATCTACGTTATAAAGTATTTAAAATTATATTAAATTAGGAAACTTTTAGTTATACAATTTTTAGTTCGCATCAAATGTTTTCAATACTTATTTAATTTCAATTTGACATTTAATTATTGCTAATTTTCAAATTTCTTTTATTTTAAAAGCGAACATTTATTTTAATAAATAATAATAGAGCAAAGACCATTCAAAAAAATTACTATTTCTTCTTAATATATGTGTCAGTTGTAATTCATTTCTTTCAATTCGTATTATAATACAAAATTCCTTCCACGTCCTTTTGTTTGGAACATTAAAATTTGAGCGATATATGGATTCATATTGCAAACCTTTTTTGATCCTTACTTCACCTGCACCTATCTCAATCCTCCATGGGATTTTGTATTATAAGACGAATTGAAATAAATGATTTACAACTAAAGCATATTTTAAGAAGAAATGGCAATTTTTTAAAATTGTCTTTGTTCTATTATTATTTATTAAAATAAATGTTCGCTTTTAAAATAAAGAAATTGGAAAATTAGAAATACCGTGATTTCGGGTGTATAAGCCGCGGATCAAACAATTCTTTTTGGACCCAGAAATCTTATTTAGTGATTGAACAGAAATATTTACGGCGATCTAACTAGTGACATTCATTTTTTTAAAATGTCTGGGTCGAAAAAGAATTGTTTGATCCGCGGCTTATACACCCGAAATTACGGTAATTAAATTTCATATTGAAATTAAATAAGATATTGAAAACATTTTAAATATAATTTAAATTCTCATTTTCGATAATATTAATGATATATATATATATATATTTTTTTTTTTTTTTTTTTTTTTTTTTTAATCTCAGAAGTGTTTTTTATCACAAAGTTGAAAAGTACTTATGCATTCGGTTTGTCTGTCCGTCTGTCCATACTGTAAATCCCGTAAATATACTCAATTGATAAAGATTATTTAGGATCACTAATGCATGTTTGGTATTGCATATGAAATATGTACGAATATTGGTTCATTTACAGAGACACTCAAAAGAAATCGATTACATTACCGTATATACGGAAAAATTGTTTGACGAGTATTTTAATGAGATCTCGCTATTTCAAATGTATTGAAACGGCTATAAATCACCTGCTTTCACCACGATTAAATTAAACACACAAATCATAGCCATTTTTATTGATTTACAGGGACACACAAAAGAAATCAGCTACAATACTGTATTTGCGTAATAATTGCTGGAGAGTACGTTTTAAAATTTGGTATGTACTTTTAAATTTAATTAGTTTTTTGCATAATACTCTTTGTATATAAAATCTACATTTGATATACAGGGCTGCACAAAAATAGTCGCATACCATTTTCTTTATTAGAGGAAATTGCTGAAGGCTAATTTTCAGAAATATATGTACCACTTAAATAAATTAAATTTTGAAATGCATATTGCATTACAAATCTCTATATCATATACAAGTTTCCTAAAAAAATCGGATAATTTTCCGAATGTAAATGGGAACAGCTGAAATTCGGTTTTGAAATGCTTTATATATTAAATAAACTGTAAATGGAAAATAAATTGCTTTCGGATGTTTCTAAAGATAAAGGAGCATTGGCGACTTGGAAGCGGTTATCGAGTATTTTTACATAGTGATTATAGTAAACTATCGTAGTTTAAGAAACATCTGTCTTTTTAGCACTTTCCAAGAAAATTGAAAAGTGCTTATGCATTTCGTTTGTCGGTCCGTCTGTCCACGCTCTAACTCCCGCGTTTGGTGACCCTAAATAAGATATATATCAATTGCATGAAAATCCTACTATATTTATAGTCGGATTTTCATGCAATTGATAAGGATTATTTAGGGTCACCAAAGCATGTTTGGTATTGCTTATAAAGTATGTATGACTAATGATTCATTTACAGGGATATTCAAAAGCGTTCGATTACATTATGTTACATGGGTAAAAATCGTTTGGAGCGTACTTTAATGACATTCCGCTATTTCTAATGTATTCAAACTAATATAAATCAATTAATTTAACTACGGTTACGTTAAAACAGAGCATTTACAACATTTTAAAATAAATTTACAGGGACACACAAAAGAAATGGTTAAAATACTGTCTTTGCTTAATAATTGCTGGAGAGTACGTTTTAAAATTCGGTATACGCTTTTAATCGTAAATACTTTTTTTCCACATTACACTTTACATATAAATTCTATACATCATATACAGGGCAGCACAAAAGTATTTGCCTACCATTCTCCTCATTAGAGGATATTGCTGAAGGGGAATTTTCAATTGAAATATGTGTATCTCTTAAATGAATTAAATTTTGGAATGCATGTTGTTAATATGTACCTATCGACGTATCATATACAGGGCTTCTAAAATTTTCGGATCATTTTCCGAATGCAGATGGAAACAGCTGAAATTTGGTTTTGAAATGCTTAATATATTTTGACATGGTGAAATGAGACGCAATATCTTAAATTTTTAAACGGTGCAGTTTTTTACATTATTCTGAATGTGTTGGATAGTGTTTCATAATCTGTACTTGATGCATGACTTTTTATTTTTAAACACATTTTTTCATTGTTCTTTTTTTTTCGTTTTTAAATACTAAAAATTTTTCCGAGTTTAACGGACACCTGCCATACAGTGCTGCAGGTAGTGGGAATCTGTGTAAGATATTTGCACAAACCATATTTCATCCTTAATTTATAAGTAGTGGTTATTTCCGAACAATAATTTCATTAAATTTCTTAAATTCTTATTGGATTTTACCGCCCTCTCGACTAATATATGTACGAATTCACTTAATACTGGAGTTTCCTTCGGATATAGGTTTATGAAGGAATTAGTGAGCTCCTGGAGGTGAAAAGTAGAACTAACATATTTTACAGAGCATGCAGCAGCAGTGTAGGAGATTCTAATTTTTAATATTGGACTCTTAATTGCGTGGTGGTTATTATTTCTGAATAGAAATTTCAACAAATTTCATAAATTGCTATTTGTATCCCCATCCCGTTGGGTAATATATCTACGGAAAGAATGAAAATCGGATTATCGACCGGATTTAGGTTTGTTTACGAAAAAATGCCTATTCTGGTGATGGCAAGTGAAACTAAAGCACTCTGCAAATCGTGCATTGCAAGCTTATTATATCCATATCAGATTTTCGTACAAAATATACTGCGCCCCGTAGTGGTGAAAAGTGAACTAAAGTACTTTGTAACACGTACGCGTTTAGAATTGTTAGTTAATAGTTAGTGTTAATTTTAATTAATTTAGAATTTGGCTACGGTTAGGTAACAGTTAAGTTACATTTGGGTTATAGATAGGTTGCAATTATATTTCGGTTAGTCTTACGTTATATTTAAATTCCGGTTACGTTATAGTTAGGTTATGATTAAGTTACAGTTAGTTTAAGGTAAATTGTAGTTAGGTTACGGTCAGAAAATTGATAAGTTATGATAAGGTGACGACTAGGTTACATTTATGATATATTTAAGTTTGGCTCAGGTTAAGTTGCAGTTAGGTTACAGATAGGTTGCGATTACATTACAATTAGTTTAGGGTTAGGATTTTATCCACAGGTTGAATATTACACACGTTTTAATTGAAATATACTTAATTTTGTTCTATGGTTCTGAAACTACATTACTATATATTAACCTTTTACCTAATCATTGATTATCGATTTTAATTAAGGTATAGTCGGATCTAGGAGAGATATAATTTGTTTGAAAATCAAAATGTTACACTTAGGATTTCGAGGTGAAAAAAAAAAGTTACGTGACTGAACAGTGATATTTACGGATAAAATCAGCATTTTAACGCGAAAATTGCGCAATTGTTGAACACATATTTCCTCCTCCGTTTCCGATTGAAGTCGTTTTAAATATTTGTTACTCTAAATTCAGTTGTTTATTTTTTTAAACCGATTTTTCTCACAGTCAGTGGCCACGTATTTCGAATTAGAGATAAAATCACAAATTTCAGGTTCGTCTGATATTATTATCACGCACCCGGGCAACGCCGGGCGGGTCAGCTAGTATTAAATATAATTAAATATTAATTAAATATTATTTATAATAAATATGAAAACTGTTTAAGTTATTTATAGAAATTATTTTTGCTCAAATTATATTTATCTTATTTTATAAAGAGTTTTCTGGTTCGGAGCAACATGTCTGCATATGATACGGGTCAAAATGACCCGTCGCCGCGGTTCTAGATTTAATATTTTTGCTGGACAGCGTTTGCTGCCACAAATTTAGAAAGATAACCTTCGCTTTATTTATTAGTCAAGGTTTCTATAATTAAGTAAGAAAGTGTTTTATTTTGAAAATAGTGTTAGCTTTATAGTTAATTTAACCATGCGCATTTATTTTTACCGCTGCGTAGATGTAGCACTAGCAGATAAAGGGTTAAGCCTAATTTTCAGAAAAGAGGTACGAGAATATAAAACGAAACGACCTATCTAAAATGCATCTTAAATTCCAAAATCTGTAATTAAATATAGCTCAGATAACTATTAAATATAGTAGTATTCAATATCCGTAATATTTTAAATCTATGATAACGTAAAAGCAGAATTGGGTGTAATATTAAAATTGAAATCATTGAATTAATTCTTTTATCGGAAAAAATCGTCTAGATATTTTTTACGAGTACTTAATTTAATTTACTTTTATAGTATGTTATAACTTAATATAGAATATATAGCAGCTTTATAACAGGCTTAAAAATATACGCTCGTAACATATCACCATCCATATTTCCCCTGACAATAAATATTGTAAGCTTGAAATATTCTATTTCAAGCTGCATTATATATTGAAGTTTTCCGAACCACATGATAAACTTGTAATGGGATTTTAGTACATGCTAGTAATGCTTAATCTCATTCAGCTGTTCAGTAATTATTCCAATTTTAGACAGTTAATATCATATTTTATAATCTTCTCAGTTATCCGATGTTGCCCACACAAGGATTATAGCGAATTACTTTCATTAAAGTTAATTATCTATCTCATAATCTTGTACTGCATAATAACAGTTGAACATTTTAATATGATATCCTTATCGGTAACGATGTAGGTATTTATTTATATATGTAAAGACAATTAATACTAATTTTTCGAACATGACTGACAAAGTTTAAAATAGCTTCAAAAAAGTCTTAATTAGTAGAAAATAATTTGTTGCTAGCTGACTTTTTTTTTCTTTTCTAGCTAATAGTTCAGTTCGCAAATGCAAATGAATTCGTACTTTATTAAGAATATGTTAGAATATAAAAATATTTTTTGAAACAAATGTTTAGGTTTGTAATAAAGTATTTAATTTTTTTTTTAATTAATCTGAGTTATTTGATTTGAATTTTAATCAAAGTTTCGCTAGATTTAATTTAATTTTTTAACATGAATTATTAAGTTAAAGAAAAATAAACTTTTAAGGTTAGTACACAAAAACATTGCAATCTATAGGCATATTTTAATATCTCGAATGCTGCCAGCATATTATCTATATCACTTAATTTTAACCACTTAACGGGGTTTTTTTCGTACAATAAATTGAAAATATGGGAGAAACACCACAATTTTTATGCTAAAATATTCCTAATATTTAGTCTAAACATTTCTGCGAATAAATAGTATGAAATTGTATTTACCAAATTTAGTGGTATACAAAAGCTTAAAATTGTGTATCAAGCAAACTCTTCTTGCCCGTACGACGTACGGGCAAATCAGTTAAGTGGTTATTTCCAAATACCACATCTACCACAGAATTTTGGAATTAAAATTCGATCTTTATATTGCACGCAAATAAAAGCTCTTACTTACTTTTATATAATTTTTTTCGTAAAACCCGTGATATTCAATCATTTTTACACTTTAACAACATAAATGATTTGCCCTTGAAAAGGTTAACCCTTTAAGGTTCAGAGCACTTCACAGCGAAAATGTCAAAATGACTGATTGACACCGAAATTTAGGTCAAAATTTATTTAAAATAAGAAAGACTTATTTTCCCCATGCATAAGAAACGGAAAATATTTATAATAGAATTCTAGTGGCATTGTGCCATTTTGGAATCACGTTGGGTATAGCATACAATGGAACACTGAAATTTAAAAGGTTAAACTATTTCCTTGTGTAATATTCATGACTGTTTAGAAGTGAGAGATGTGGTCGTTGCTCAAGAACTACTGGAGAAGTTGTATTAATCTGGGTAGTACTGCCAGGTATCCCGCATAAATCAAAACTCCAAATATTCTGAATATCACTAATTTCTTACAGTTTATTTCACCCTTTTTAACCACTTATCTGTTTTTCCCGTACGTCGTGCGAGCAACGTGCCTTTGCCAATCATGATTTGCCCGAACCACGTACGGGCATCCATACGCCAATCATAATTTATTATTCTCACCAGTAAAATGTTATTGTAAATTTTGTACTTATATACTTAAATATGTGAAAAACGAGTTATTTAGCGATGAAAGTTTTACATTTGAAAGTCTTTTAATATTCAAAGTGTAATTTCGAAGTAATATATAGGTACATTAAGGAAATAAAAAAAATACTGTGCAAAAATATTCGTTTGCTCGTAATATAATTTATTGATTATAAATTACTTCTTGTTATAAATTAGTACTGTGAAGTTTCTCTGACCTCCCACCCTTCCCCCCCCCCTGCATTTGGAATGAACTTACCATTATCCATTGCTCCTGTAAGGAATAGTAGAGGAAAGAGACGCTAGTCCCAGAAAGAACATAACATACTGACCGGAAATATCGGACATAATTACTGAAATAGTTGGGCATGCTGCGGTAGTTTCCCCCCGTCCGCTACGTAGAGTGAGAACTTGATTGTTAACATCCCTCAAATTTAAGAGAGAACGCTTAGATTGTATACGGCTTTGCACACAAAGTAATTAAAAACTATATATTTACGCTCTTTAAATATATTTCTGGTGCGAAATACAATTTTTGATTTAAGAAAAGCCCAAGGTCGTCATGTATGCCAATATTTTTCAAATGTTTTATTTGACTTTTTTAATCTCAGACAAAAAGGCTGAGAAAGCTTTTAAAAATCATTGACATTCAAATTCAAGGATTCCTACAAAAGCTGAAAAAAGAATCCCCTTACGAGAGCCGCAATTTTTGTGTCTACGCGTAGTTCTAGAATTCAGGAGACTGTGTGCTGGACTTTCCATTTTAAATCTAGAGACGACGGCTCAGCGGAAATAATAATTTTTTATTGAATTACCGCAATAATTATTATTTTATTAATAAATTAAATTTTTAACTCTTAACAATGTAGCTGCCAACAACTTACGCTTTTTTGTACCATGATAACTTTACAGTAAATTTTACTTTTCTAAATCGCCGTCATCTGCCGATTAAATAAAATAAAAATTTCTATTAAAAAGGGTTCGTACCCATCCTGGAATTTCCAGTCCAGGAAATTTTTTGGTACCAGCATTTTCTTATAGACATATTTTTTTAAATATGGCTATATTTTGCAAGTTTAAACTAGATTTATTTTTCTGTAAAAAAATACTGATTTCTGTCTTGGAAAATAACGGTACCGTATGAACCCTGTTAATTTTTTTGGTACAAAAAAGTGGAATAATTAACAGCTATTAATATACACAAGGTGATTCTAGATTGATAGTATGAACTTTAAAGGTAGCTACAGGACACTGTTATAATCATTTATTGTATTAGAATGTACGGGCACAAGTGACACGTTGTGTTACAAACACCAGCGAGAGGTCCAATATGGCCGTTTTTCTTTATTTCTATATTTCTCATTCATACCAGAAAATTCTTATACTATTCTCTTCTTTATTTAAGACCGTCATTTCATGATTACTTAAAGAAAATATTCTTCCTTGAAATTTTCCGGTAAGAAATCAATTTTATTTCTTTCAGAAATTACCATTTCTATTTAACACTTTAACAGACAAACCATTTTCATTGATAAGATGTTAAAATAAATGAATGACACCGGTAATTGCGAACAAATATATTTTTAAATAAGATAAAAAGAATACTGCCCAGTTAAACTGAAGGCATTGAGCTCACAGGCTACAAATACTAATTGCACATTAAAGCTTTATATTTTCAAGGGTTAATTCCGTTCGAAAAAAAAAATTAAGAAGGGGAAACAGCTCTTCCCTTTTCTCTTTTTTTATACTTAATCATTGAACCTCCTATACTATCAAAGACATGCTTTATCATATAAAAAATCTATATCCAAAATTCAGAGCAAATTAGATAATTCTTAATAAAAACCCATTTAGCATTTATATAATTTAAAAAGAGTTATCCCCCTCTTTTATACTTAACCATTAAACTTCCAAAACTATTCAGAGATTTGAACGAAATCTGAAAATTCTGCTTGAAAAACCCATTTATATAAATTAAGGGGGGGGGACATTAGAACCCCTGTTCCCCTTATTTATACTTATTCCATGAACACCTAATAACAGTCACGGAATCGCCTCATCAGAATGATCCTAATCTAAATTTTGAACGAAAATTAATTCCGCATGAAAATCCCATTTATATCAACTAACGGGGGGGGGGGCATTAGAGCCCCTGTTCCCCCTATTTATACTTATTCAATGAACACCTAGTAACAGTCACGGAATCGCCTCATCAGAATGATCCTAATCTAAATTTTGAACGAAAACTTAATTCTGCATGAAAATCCCATTTATATCAACTAACGGGGGGGGGGCATTAGAACCCCTGTTCCCCCTATTTATACTTATTCAATGAACACCTAATAACAGTCACGGAATCGCCTCATCAGAATGATCCTAATCTAAATTTTGAACGAAAACTTAATTCTGCATGAAAATCCCATTTATATCAACTAACGGGGGGGGGGCATTAGAACCCCTGTTCCCCCTATTTATACTTATTCAATGAACAACTAATAACAGTCACTGAATCGCCTCATCAGAATGATCCTAATCTAAATTTTGAACGAAAACTTAATTCTGCATGAAAATCCCATTTATATCAACTAACGGGGGGGGGGGATTAGAACCCCTGTTCCCCCTATTTATACTTATTCAATGAACACCTAATAACAGTCACGGAATCGCCTCATCAGAATGATCCTAATCTAAATTTTGAAAACTTAATTCTGCATGAAAATCCCATTTATATCAACTAACGGGAGGGGGCATTAGAACCCCTGTTCCCCCTATTTATACTTTTTCAATGAACACCTAATAACAGTCACGGAATCGCCTCATCAGAATGATCCTAATCTAAATTTTGAAAACTTAATTCTGCATGAAAATCCCATCTATATCAACTAACGGGGGGCATGAGCCCCCCGTTCCCCCTCTTATACATATCGAATGAACTCCAAAAACTAATCAGGGAAGCGCCTTGCCAGGATATACCTACATACAAAATTTCAAGTGGATCGGATATTTTTATCATGAGTTATCGCGTTACGTACATACGAACATACATACAGAACGGACGGGCACGTAAGCTCTCAGGCTATGATAGCCTGTGAGCTAAAAAAGTGATTTTTCACATACATAACAAAATTGATTTTTTTAAATTAAAATTCCGGTGTCGTTGTTGCATTTCAGAAATAAAATTTTGTGGTTTCGTACAGAAACCAATGAACGTTAAAGGGTTAACTTCGTTCATTTCCTTTTTGTAGCAGGTTTGCCAGTTTTTTTTACGGGGGGGGGGGGATTTCAAAAATTACGATTTCATACCGGAAATCTTCAAAAAAGATTTTTTTTCTTTAAGTATTCATGAAACGTTTGTCTTAAATAAAGAAAAATAACGTATATGACTTTTCTGGTCCATCAATGAGAAATTTTGAAATAAAAAAGACCCCCCCCCTCAGGTGTTGGTACTTCAATGCGTCCCCTTTGCTCATATATTCATATACAATAAATTATTGCTACAGTATCCTGTACCAACCCTTAACCCCTAGGGAACACGTGTCAACGTGCCGCAAAAAGACTTAACACTTTCTGGCACGGGCAAGTTCTGTTAGTAAAAAGAAATTATCAACTGACACCGGAATTTAGAAACAACTTTTTAAGAGATTAAGAACCACCTCAATTTAAGCTCTCACTGTAAAAGCAAAATTTTATTAAAATATTATTGATGCCACTTGCATGTTTGGAATTAAAATTAGGTATGCCGGGATAGGGTTTAGAATCTTTGTTTATTACTACCAGTAAAATTTTGCTGTAAAATTTAACTTATTTAATCGGAGCATTTTCTAGATTTAATAAGGCACGAATTTCTGTTTTTAAAAACCGGTGACAAAACATTAAAAATTTCGTAAAAGGCTCCTGTCGCGAAACGATTAAAGTTTGTACCATGAACTTAGAATCACCCAGTATAAGTTTCGCACCCTCTTTGGAATTTCCAGTGAGTTTGGAACAACTATATATGTTAACAAAACGTCTGTTTAATTTTTTAAAAGCAGATATCGCAGCCATTGCGTTCATTCACAGGATTTGCAATTTCTCTCTTTCTCTCTCTCATCTTAAATAAGCTGTTTAAAATGCTTGGTAAAAACTTGTGAAAACACTGTATCTGCTTTAATTTATTATACATAGAGGGTGGTCACATTTCACTGTTTTATTACTCTGCTCGTACCATTTTTTTAATTACATTCTTCGCGTCAGATTTCTCTTGCAGTTGTAGAAATATATGACACGGATTACTGTTTATTAAAAAAATTTACGAACGCGTTTAAATAGTATAAATATAGTCACGTGTAACAACCCTGTATATAGATTATTTTAACAATAATAGATAGGAAAGGGTGTATTAAATGAAAGAATTAATGTAAATAAACGTTAACTAAAATGTAAGCAATATATAATAACATTAATCATAATTTAAATTTATTATTTTCAATTTCGGCTAAAAATACGGATGCTAATGAGTTACATTCATTATTCTGCTCTACTTCACGGACGGCATTCATATTTATCAAGAAATGTCATACAAACTTTTAAAAAATATTTTCTTACAACATTAATATGCTTATCTACTAGATATGCCGGAGCAGGTACTTTTTTTATTAAAAAAGGATTATAAAAACACGTATTAAGTTAATGACACTTTCATATTATTTTTTTTCTTTCCTTTGGAAAACAAAAACAAGTTGTCAACTTTTATGATGGATGGTTTAATGCATTTTTCGAAAACATAAAAGCATAGTTGTTTTGGTTCCACCATTTTTTTCTCTTGAAAGAAAAAATAATATTTTCGTGAAATATTTTTGAGAAATATTTCTCGTTTATATTTTATAAATAAAAGGTGTTGTTCGAGACATGACCAAAATTGTGACGTGGATGTAAAATTTAACATGAATGGAAAAAGTTTTCTATTTTTGTTTTACGAGTCTAATTTTTTTTTAAATAAAATAGGCGATCATTTCAATATTTAATGGATTTATGTCCCTCTAAAAACTATTATTATTTTGGAGAAGTTTGAAAGTATATACACTGGATTATGCTCAAGACTTGCGACACCCATTTATTTTCTGAGACTAAAACTTTTTATTTTAGAGCAATGTCAATTTTTCAGACAAAAACAATTCGGAAACTAAAGTATTTTATAACTGTCTGTCCTGTTTGATCTTATATTTATGCTCTATTACCAAGAAAAATGATCAAAATCACTCGAGTGTATTATCAGGTAATGGGATTTTTACCTGAAAAGGACAATTTTTTCAGGAGAGACCAAAAACTTACACACTTCAAAGTTGCGTGAAGTTCTTGCACAATTATATAAAACACATGAATTAACTACTGAATATTTTTGAAAAAAACTTTCAAGTAATGCCTATTTTTGTATCTTTTATCTGTTACCACAGGTTTTTCAAAATAGAAATTTTTACCTAATTGAATCAAAAAAATGCTTGGATTAAAATTATGCAAAATTTACCAAAAAAAAAAAAAAATACTGGTGAGAATAATAAATTGTGATTGGCAAAAACACGTTTCCCCTATGACGTACGGGCAAATCAGGGAAGTAGTTAAAGTACCGGGTGATCCAGAAGTTTCGGGAGTTTTGAAAAGTTAATAATTAGGAAACTATGTATAATACAAAGGTCCTGTTTTCAGATATATGCTCAGAAACATGTGGGATTTTTGTTTAAAATGAATTTTTTTAAATATATATAGTTACCATTTTTAGCAACAGGTGGCGTTGTTGTATAAGACTGAATGTACCTATGCCGAGCGTTATATATGCACATGTGTTCATTGCGAAACTTTTTTTCTATCATATAAATGAGATTTCGTTTTAAGGGTGGTTTATGTTCAAACATTTTTTGTAAGGTAGTTGAAATTGCATTGTAAGGGAAATTTGATACAAAATTTGATGAGGAACTGCAATGTTCAGACATTGTCTGGACTATGTTTAGACACATCTTTGCATGTCGCGTTGTTTTCATATCGTACAATACGTCAAGTTAAAACTGCAAAAGAATCGATGGCCATTGCAAATGTGAAATGTTATGGTAAGCAAGGTTTGAGAAAAAGGCTCATTTGGAGATAGTAATAGAAGCAGGAGATCCCAAATGTCTGTTAGAATCGTAAATTAAGTAAGATTCTATGCCAATACTCTGTGGAAATCATCAGATCATCGTGAGTGCAGTACACTTGTGATATCACGATGAACTGAAATTTCTTCTGGAATTTCTTTCTGCTCTGAGAATACTGTGCACGCTGTTTTGCATCGGCTCACGGTGGTACTTATAAGCCATGGGCGTCATGATTAAATTTCGTAACCCTTGGACACTAATTCTTTCTTTTAAATGAGCTGTATCATACTATAAAAATAATACTATCAATTTTAGCGCCACCTACTGTCAAAAAGTGCAACTAACATAATATGTTTTTTTTTTCATCGAAAAAACAAATCCCATAAGTTTGTCAGCATTTCTCTGAAAACCGCATACTTCTATTGTTTATGGTTTTCTAATTATTAGCATTTCAAAAGTCCCGGGACTTCTGGATCACCCGGTATATATAAACACTTGGGTAAAATTTAGTTTCATATAATGAATGAGGTAATGTTTTAAATCTTGTTGGTTCTATATCACTTCACACGTGACTTCCCAATCAGTATCTCTTACACGATTTTTATTTGGTCAGCACTTTCTTTTAACCCCTTGAAGGGCACCGGTATGTGTTAAATACAACTTAGTTTTAATTCCCATGTCCTACATTCACACCAGAATTTAGGAATTAATTTTTGTTGCAAATAATGTATGCGAAGAAAAGCTTTAATTAGTTCCGTATACAATTGTTTATAAATACCTGTGTCAATCAATCATTTTGGCATTATAGCAATCGAAGTCTTCTGCCATTGAAGGTGTTAACCCCTTGAGCTCTGCTGGTAGAATTTTCTACCGCATAATTTTAATTCCAAATTGTCACAATGACACCAGAAAATTTGACCAAAAGATTTTGATTTACTTCAAAAAAATTTAATGCATTTTTTCGTGTTTATCGTTAACCGTTTCTTTTCTTTGCAAACTACCGGTGCCAATGTGACATTTGGAATTTTGAAGAAACTTACACCCCAGAGCTCAAAGGGTTAAAAGATAGATATGTACTTCGACAACTAGTGCATATTAAGAAATTTATTTTGTAAATTATAGTGGTTCTAGTAGAATTCAAAAACAGAAATAAATATAAAATGTTAGAGCAAAATTACTGTGAATTGGCGTGGCGTCCGAGTCTATGTATTGAATTTTTAAGATTATTTATAATGGTTATAAAACGGGCATACGAATCGACTCATGATGGTTCAAAGAGTTTTTTAAGCCAATAAAGTAAAACTCAAATTTTTCACATCATTCATGTCACCCCTCGAGTGGATAATTTCTTCTACTGCAAAGTTTCATATTGCTTTTCAAAGATGCGAAAAATGCCGTGCGCCCTAGTTTGGCTGATATCATTCAATTGTAAGATAAAAGGTTTAGGGCACTTTAAAATTTTCTTGAATTTAACTTATATTTGATACAGAAATCTACTTAAATGAGTTTAAGTAAATTTAAACATAGAATGAATGCATACATACATTTATATGAATCATTTGTGTAATAAATCTTTTAGAGAATTTCGCTTCTTGGACAGTGTTAAAGTGGACTACTATTCTATGTCTCAATTTTTTTTTATTTTTTTTTTTTATTTTTTTGAGTGGCACCACTTTTTGTAAATAGTAAAATTCGGCTTAGTTAATGACATATTAATAACATGAAGTTTTTAAGAAGTGGGAGCTGGCAAATTTTTAACTCCTTAACCCTTTCAGGGGCAAGGTACATGTCTTCACAAAATGTTGAAGTAATTCATTGACACCAGTATTCACAAGAAAGTTTATTTGTAAACTAGTAAAATTGTATTTTCGCTCATTTAATAAAGGTAAAATTCTCTTTAAAAAATTCTGGTGCCAATGTGAAATTCAGGAATTAAAATTAGGTGATGCCGTGGCGGCATCACCGCCCTTCAAGGGGTTAAAGGACACCGGCATTATAATGTAAACCACTTAATCTTAACCCATTAGTGCCTCGCGTCCCTTTTTAGGGACGCTTTAAAAGGTGCATTCAGCACTGTTTTTGACACCGGTAAAAAAGAAAAGCAATAATTTTTTTTATTTAAGTGATGTATTTTCGTGATTAATGAACTAAACTTAAATCTTCTAAAAATAGTGGTGCCAACCAAATAAAATTTACGCAAAAGATGCAGGGCACGAATGGGTTAATTTCTGCATGCCACATTGGCCCCAGAATTAACGAATTGAATTTTGCTTTGTATAATGTAAGCGAAGAAAAGCTTTTACTTACTTTCATATAAATTTGCTCATAAATCCCGGTGTCAAACATTTTTTTTCTTTAGCAACAAAAGTGTTTTACCCCTGAGAGGGTTAAAATAGTGAAGTTTCAACTGTAATAGATTTCGTAAGGGTCATAACCACCGCGGCAAATTTTTACTAACAAATATCTGCAGAAAATTTAAACGCCTCATTTATGCAAAATTTCAATCAAAAATAAGGGCAAAAAATAATGTCGTAAAATGGGGTAAATAGTAACAACGGGGTGAATAGGAACGAAACTTCCCGGTTATACAAATAAATTCATTATAAATACATGTGATAATATTTTTAGTTGCCAATTTTTTTATAAGAAGGTAATAACATTAAGAGTTGGGAAATTCAGTTTTGATATGGTGGCACCACTACTGGGGCATATAAAAAAACTTCAAGAGGATCCTGAAAAACCTCATTTTCTTCAACGTCTTCAAAACTTTGTATGTAACTACAGTATTTTTCATATTCTAAACCTAAGAGAGGGGATTTTTACTTAATGATAGACCTGTAAACGATATGCTGTATTAAATTCTACTAATTTCTAAACCACATAATGAAAAAATGAAAAATGGCTTGTAACATCAGAAGTTTAAGATTTATGGGGTTAATCGGAACACGTTTTCTCTCATGGTTTATTTTTCTATACAGTAACAGTTTCATGCAATATATGAAAACATATGTATGAATAAGTATTGTAACAATATTTTGTTTGTTCTAATTACTTGAAGAGTTTCAAAGTGCCAAGAAATTACTTGGTTAAACAAAAAAGTCAACACCTAATCCAACAGACATGGAATACACAAAAAAGAATTTAAAAATAGCAAAATAGTTGGAAAAACTGCATAGAATTATTCTCTGACATCCACAACATTACACACACATCTCAAAATGAGAAACCAATTAAAAGAGATAGGGGTGCAAACAGTACCAGGGATGAGATTTCCGCTTTTTTGGACACCAGTAAAATCTTAGAGAAAATGTTGTAATTGTAAATCACAAAAATGTTCCAATTTAATAATATAGCATTTTCTCTAAGATTTTACTGGTGTGCAAAAAAGCGGAAATCTCATCCCTGCAGTACTAAGGGCTGGGAATGAGGACGTATTAGTAGATCGTATTAATACAGTCAGCGATTGGGGCTACTCAATAGATTTGCTTACTTAATGATTGCTAGTAAAGGATAACACAGAACAGGGCTGAATTTGTATTAAATACTACTTCTGCAATTCAAATATAGTTTCTTAAAATAAATTTTATTTTTTCTTGATTTCAAAGTTGTTTTCTAATTTTTAAAACGGTATATCTTTACTTGTATATAAAAAAAAGCTTGGTTTCACAGTAACTACGTGTTCCTATTCCTCCCTTATCATTATTACCTGTTTTTATTAACCCTATTAAACTTTGAATCGGAATAAATAAAGATTATAATATTTGTCCCGATTCACCCCTATCTGCGGGGTGAATCGGAACACCATTAAAAAAATAAAAAATCTATATATAAACAGTAAAAATGTTTCGTTTTTGCTTAAAAAGTAACGAACAAAACAAGACCGAAGTTTCTAGTAGAAAAATAAAAAATTTAAAAAAATCAGTTGTTGCTTTTTATTAACATTAAAGTTGAAAAGTGTTCCGATTCACCCTATTTTACGGCATTCATTTTTACCGGTAAGTGTTTACTTCGGCGGAAATAATTCTACCACATTGTGACAAACAAAACTGCCTATAAGCGTTAGTAAAAAATGATAGTAAATGTGCGAAATGACGCAGGTAAAAAGAAATAGAAATTTTTTATCCTACTTGTGGGATAGTTCTTTTTTTTAATGAATAAGACGCTAAAATAAGACGAACGTTTTTATTCAAGTTACTGGTGGAAGTTTTCATCGGCGGTAATCTGAAACTAAAATACACTATATTGCCATTGATTATGGGACACTTGCGATTTTAGACATTTTACTAAATATCTAGAAAAATACATGAGGAATCATCTCGAAACTCTTAGTGTATAAATATAATAGTATACTTCATACATCTCCGTGAAGATTTTTTACCGAAACTCCATAGGGGACCGTCAACAAATTAAAAAAGAATGAATATCTTTTGAATAATCCTGTCAAAACTAATGTCGCAAAAGCGCTGAAACTCTAGATTATGATTGAATGCCTAATTGTAATACACTGTGTTCATTTTTATGCAAATAGCATGCATACTCGCAGAGTAATTAAGGTTTTTATAAAAATGGCTATATAAAAAAAAGTTTTTCCCTTTTTTATAAAAAAAGGGAAAGTAAAGGGAAAGTTTTTTATAAAAAAAGTTTTTCCCTTATAATTTTCAGAGTTCTTAATATAAAATAATATTTTTTTCAGAAAATATGACAAACAGCATTGCACACAGTACCCTGTAATCAGAATTAAAAAATAATAAAAATTATATGAAAAATGAGTAGGTTTACTAAATAATTTTTTACTGCGCATGCGTCCAAGATATCAAAATTTCATTTGCATATTATGTTAGCTAAATGTATAGAGCATCTTTTGTAAAAGTCTCAAAATTATAGCTTGAAAATTCTGAAAGTAATCGTCTATAGAAAAAGGACAAAATCTGTTGTTTCCAAAATGAAGCAAAAAAATGAGGGATTTTATCCAAAAAGTCGTAACATCCCGTATTGTGTATTCTATATTGACACTAATCAATGAATATATGGATACAACCCCTCTTGTTTTTGTTTCATTTTGAGAATAACGGATTTTCAACTTATTCAATTCACGATTATTTTCAAAATTTTCAAGTTATGATTTTGTGACTTTCACAAAAGTTGCTCTATACATTTAGCTAACATAATATGCAAATGAAATTTTGATATCGTTGACGCATGCGCAGTAAAAAATTATTTAGTAAACCAACTCATTTTGTATACAATTTTCATTATTTTTTAATTCTGATTACAGGGTACTATGTGCAATGTTGTTTGTCATATTTTCTAAAAAAAATATTATTTTATATTAAGAACTCTGAAAATTATAAGGAAAAAACTTGGAAAAATTTGGGACCATTTTTATAAAAACCTTAATTACTCTGCGAGTATGCATGCTATTTACATAAAAATGAACACAGTGTATTACAATAAGGCATTCAATCATAATCTAGAGTTTGAGTGCTTTTGCTACATTAGTTTTGACAGGGTTATTCAAAAGATATTCATTCTTTTTTAATTTGTTGACGGTCCCCTATGGAGTTTCGGTAAAAAATCTTCACGGAGATGTATGACATATACTATTATATTTATACACTAAGAGTTTCGAGATGATTCCTCATGTATTTTTCTAGATATTTAGTAAAATGTCTAAAATCGCAAGTGTCCCATAACCAATGGCAATATAGTGTAGCTGCTGCCTGTAAGCGTTAGTAAAAGATTATAGTAAATGTGCAAAATGACACCGGTAAAAAGAAATAGAAATTTTTCACCCTACTTGCGAGATAGTTTTTTTTTTTTTTTTTTTTTTTTTTTTAATGAATAGGACGCCAAAAAAATACGAACTTTTTTATTCAAGGTTACTGGTGGAAGTTTTCGTTGGCGGTAATATGAAATTGACATAGCTAATATCTTGTGACAAACTCCTCAGTTTCTTCACTCGCAACTGAGAGGCTATGTCTCCTCCTCTTTATTCATATGGGTGGGGCTAGTTGAGCAAAACCAATTAGTAGGCCGCCCTACCTGGCTGAATCTTCATAACTCCACAATTAACACTAGAACGCCCGAATGGAGTCGTATCGACTCCAACTATGTGATTAAATTTCCATTCGAACCAGAATTTTTTTCTTGAAATGATTTAAATTTGATCTACGTAGATTTACTTTAAATAAATCAATTAATTTTGAATAAAAATTCTGGTGAGAAATATTATTATGAAACTCGAGTAAAATTTTCGGACGTTCTAGTGTTAATTAACACTAGAACATCCAAAGGGATTCGATTCGACTCCGACCATGTGATTAAATTTTAATTCGAGCCAGAAATTTTTCTTGAAATGAATTAAATTTAAACCACGCAAATTTACGCCAACTGAATCAATTAAATAATTTTGAATAGAAATTCTGGTGAGAAGTATTGTTATCGAAATTGAGTAAAATTTCCGGGCGTTCTAGTGTTAAGGTGAAAACAAAAAGAATTTTACCATTTCAGAAATGTAGTATTATTCAAAAAAAAACCTGGATTTTAAAAAAGTAGCCCGCTGACCAGTGTTGCCAGTGGGTTGAAATTATAAAATTCAGATTTCTTGATTTGCACCACTTTTTTGAAACAGCAAAATTCCGTTTGTTTTTTTATCTATTAATACGTCATTAAATAAGACGCATTTTACTATTTCAAAAAAGTGGTGCCAGTCAAGAATCTGAATTTAAAATAAGTAGCCCATATGGCAATACTGCCGCTGACAACACTGTCTCTTGAAATGTGTCTTCCCTCGAGTATGTTACCATTTCTGTAAGCCTTGTCTGTAAGCCATGTTTGATTTTTACTCCAGACTGGGCCTGGTTGGCAACAAGGCAAATTTTCCCCAGTAAATTTTAATAGAATTTTTATTTTATTAAAAGGCCGCATTCAAACAAAATTACTCTCCTACAAAAGGAAACATTTTCTATTCTTTTTTACTGGTGGCTGTATGGCTCATTGATTAAAAAAACCCTTAACTAATTAAATTTATACAAATGGGCACATTTCTTTACTTCGTGGTAGTTGAGTAATTAAACGTTTCCTTTTACTTTTGCTGATGATTTGGTGGAATTCTCCAATCGACACGTTTTTGCCATGTGGAACTTTATTTGCTTAGCTGCTAACATGTAGATATTTTTCATATCACTAATGGGTTAAATGCATATTGTATCGTTTTCGATACCACAAGTGTTCCCAATTTATTGGGGGTTTTATTCACATATTCCGTATTCTCACCAGAAATTTAAAAGAGCAATTTTCACTTTACTTAATGACAGACCATTCGTAATTAAATAAAGTAAAATTTACTATTTAGATTTTTCTGGTATGAGTTCTGATTCTTTGAATGGCGCATTTTTTGTAACGCGTTCTATCCTATACATTTAAGGGTTAAACAAGTAAACAAATTTTATTAAATTTTAGTGGTAAAAAAATTCCGTACAAGTTGGCAGCTATGCATTTATCATCAAAAACAGTAACAGTTAAAACATTGTTGATGACGTGATCCTTGTGCTTCGATTTGTCTATGGCTTTTCCAGTAATCCCTTGGAGACGAGCGTCACGTATACTTGCCGCAAAAAGGCTTATGAATCCTTGTTTATGCCCACCAGTAAAATTTTACTGTAAAATTTACTTTATTTAATCGGAGCATTTTTCTTGATTTAATAAGGCACAAATTTCTGTGTTTAAAAACCGGTGACAAAACATTAAAAATTTCGTAAAAGGCTCCGTCCCGAAGGGTTTAAAACACTTTGAGCTCTGGTGGGTAAATTTCTTCAAAATTCCAAATGTCACATTGGCACCAGTATTTTTCAAAGAAAAAACCATTTAATGATATACACGAAAAAATGCATTAAACCTTTTTCAAATAAATTTGGTCGAATTTTCTGGTGTTGTTGTGACATTTCGGAATTAAAAGTATGTGGTAGAAAATTCTACCATCAGAGCCCAAAGGGTTAAACGTATGGTATCCTGTTGCCCTGAAACCTTTTTTATTGCCATAGTCAACTCGATTTTTAGAATCGGGGCGATGCTCATATAAATTACAGCTTCGTACGGAGTTAGAATTAACAAGATATGGTTGGATATTAACAAGAATGTACTAGTTATATAGTTTTAAGTGCAAACGGATGAATCTTTCGCAATCAGTTTGCATGTGATAGTGAGGTATATCTATTTTTTAATCGTGCTTAAAACTAATTTTAAAAATTGTAAACAAAGCAGTATATTGAGACGCTGTTTTCAAATAAAATGCATTAAAAAAATCACATTAAACTATGTAAAAATTGAAATTTTGCGATGTTTTGAAGTTCAAAAATTTGCTTTAAAAGCAAAATTTATTTTTCAAGTGTTCTTAATGTCAGTGTTCACAAGTCACTATGATGTCAGTGTACTCACAGACATGTTTTTGCTTTTTAATTTTGATAGGATCTCATTTTAATACTTTGTTCACTTATTTTCATACTGAAAATTTATTTCATATAATATCTTCATAATACTTATAATGCTTAAGATTGTTAATTCGTACCCAAAATAATTCATGTGACGTTATATGAGGGAGTGTCTATTTCTTTAAGCTACTTAACCATAGATACCAACTGCTATGTTTTTTTTTTCATTCCCCCCTATTTCCAATAATAATGTTAGGTTCGTTTTATTTGAGATAACATAAAGCGGAAATTTCTCCAAAAAAAAGAACACAACTTGATAATATTTATGATGGACGGTTTAATACGTTTTTTGAAACATAAAATTTTAGTTATTTTAGATCTGTCATTCATTTTTCTTAGCAGCAATTTTTTTTTCCAGAAACATTTTTGAGAAAACCTTTTCTTCGTACTTTACAAATAAAATGTCATTTTGAACAAAACGATATCTGCACTGTAAATTTGAAATCCGGATTCGTGCGTGTGTAATTACTTTTAGATATGTCTATTTTCTGAAAGAAAACTTCGCCTTATTTAATAGCAGAATCTTGCAATACCAAAAAGGTAGAAATTTCAATTAAAAAATATTGTTATTCAAAAGCATAGAGGTATCAAACAGTGACCCACTGGATACAACTAATTCTTTAAAGAAGTAGTCCACTTCTTGACTATATAGGAGAATGAAAGATTTTGAATTCGAGAGCAAAAACAGGCAATAGGAAAATTTGCAAGGGGGGGAAAACCTGCTGAATTCTGGAACTATTTATAAAGAGGAACTTACATATTCTCAAAACAGGGAAGCTTCAACTGTAACCGCTTTCGCTGGAGGTGACTATGGCATGGCCAAATTTCCTCCAGTAAATTTAAATGGAAGTTTTCTAATTATTTAAACGACTTTCTGAAGGTAATTTGCAGTCTTACACGATGACAAATGCTGATATTATTTTACTGAAGGAAGTTTAATTCTGAATTAGTCAGCACCAGTTTTTCCTTCATATTGTGACAACCTTGACAACTTCTTGGAAGTGTCAGGGAAATTTATAATGATACATGACCGATTTTCCACCAGAAAAAATAAAAAATTTATTCTTATTTGTCAGAGACATTTTTCCTGAAAATGCCCCCAAAATAAAACAAAAAATTCTTTCAAAATTTAACACGTTCGCTGCCGCTCACGCACAAGTGCGTGATATGGCGCCTACGTTAAGGGGCCACTCACGCGCCAGCGCGTGATGTGGGGTGATGACCAATAGCCAGTCACACACTGGCGTGGGAAAGCCTTTCAGTGATTCTTTGTTATAAAATGTATATTGGCTTCTGGGAAAAACCCACTTCTACAATGCGGCATTAACTAACATCACATCTTCGCGTAAGCGGCAGCGAACGTGTTAATAGTGGAAGTTTGCTTTGGTGGTTTTCCGAGACTGTTTATACCTACGACGAAAAAAATATCAGCCACCATATTGTGACTATCTCCAGAGTTGTTATTTCACACGCAACTGGTAGACAATATATACTGTGTGTCTACTTTTCTTTATCCATTGTTAAATGGTACCAGTCCCTAAAACAGCAATGCTGTATTTTATCTTCTGCACTCTATTAGAAGAATATTTCATTTCTGTTAAACAACGGAAAGGGTGGGGGGAATATTTTACTAGGTGAAGAATTTTCACTGCAGCGGAATTTCTAACAAAACTTACTTCATTAAATCACAACTTTTAACCCTTTCCGGCACACTGTGCTCGGTCTGGGATACCTAATTTTAATTCCAAACTTTCCAACGGCACCAATAAAATTTTAGTAAAAATTTGCTTTTACAATATAAGCTTAAATTAAGGAATTCAAAATATCTAAAAAATTCGCTTGTGAATTCCGGTGTCAGACGATAATTTCTCATTTTTCCACAGACTTTGCCCTTGCCGGAAAGGGTTAATTCATTGAAGTTAACCCTTTGAGCTCTGATGGTAGAATTTTCTATCACATAATTTTAATTCCGAAATGTCACAACGACACCAGAAAATCCGACCAAATTTATTTGAAAAAGGTTCAATGCATTTTTTTGTGTATATCGTTAAACTGTTTTTTTCTTTGCAAAATACTGGTGCAAATGTGACATTTTGAGACTTGAAGAAATTTACCCATCAGAGCTTAAAGGGTTAATGCAATTAGAAAATGGGAGCTTTCAAATTTCATAGCAAACAATTTATTGTTATTATGAAATACACTGTACTGACAAATCCGGAGATTTGACGATTTGCTCAAGCGTTTTTGTGAAATAAATAATTAGTTGATCGACTGAACCTATCAAATTTTTTCTGTTTTAGCAAAAAACTTTTCAGATATTTATGGCAGAAATTTCTCCCTCATACGGCGTTTAAATAAGACGAAATTTTTTATCCAAATTATTAGTGGAAGACGTTTTCACCGGCATATTCAGAAGCAGTTGATCTGCTAAGAAAAAACAGCCATCGTCTTGTGACAACCTCATCAATTATTTCACTCGCAACTGCTAGACGATATAATATGTCTCCCCATCATTATTCATAACTTCATTATATTTAACGTGGTATTGTCATTGACCACTTCCCTGATTTGTCCGTACGTCGTACGGGCAACATGTTTTTGCAAATCATGATTTTCGTGTACCACGTACGGGCATCCATATTGCAATCATGTTTATTAATCTCACCAATAAATTTTTATTGTAAATTTTGCATTCTTTAATCCGAGCATTTTTCTGACTCAATTAGACAAAAATTTCTGTTTTGAAAAAACTGTACAAGAAAAATAAAAATTCTGTAAAAGGCATTAATGTTCAGAAAGGGGTTAAGATTAAAACTTTGACGAATTTTTGTTTTCTGTAGTATTTCGATTTTTTGTTAACTATTGTAATTTTTTTTCTTTCCGGTAATCAGCAGAAGAAATAATTTTCTTTCCTAAGATTCTTTAATAAAAACAAAAAGAGAAGAAAAAGAAGGTCAAAAATAGTTATTTCTTATCCCGAATACATCTTTTATGGAATAATTCGCAAAGAGCTAAAAAATATGTTTAGTTCAATTAATGAGAAAGCAGAGGGGGCAAATAACAGGATTAACGGGATAAAGTTTGTGCTGAAAATTGAAAAAGATTTTTTTTTTTTGTATGAACATCATATATTAAAATATTTTATTTTTGTGTTTTAAGAATTTAATAATAATTAAACTACCTCGAACGGATTAACCTCGCTTTGCTACAGGTGGGAAAATGCTAAACAAATCTAAAATAAAAAATTTCCATTAACGCATGGAAGAAAAAAAAGATTTAAAAAAAAGAAAAAAAAAAAAAAAAAAGATTATAATGTATAAATTTTTCAGAAAAAATTGTACCTTTAATCTTTTTTCAAGAGTATTTAGCAAGGTGGTCGCAATACCGAAAAAAGATGCGGGTATTTCTTATATTTAATCTATGTAGAATTTTGGCTTTAAATAAATAATAAAGTGATGATTGCTGCTTTGGGATTGTGCATACCGTAATTTCGGGTGTATAAGCCGCAAATCAAACAATTCTTTTTCGACCCAGAATTTTTTAAGAAACAAATATAACTAGTTAGATCGCCGTAAATATTTGTCTTCAATCACTAAATAAGATTTCTGGGTCCAAAAAGAATTGTTTGATCCGCGGCTTATACACCCGAAATTACGGTAGTTATTTATTTTTTTCAATCTTCGACCAACCTACATTTTATTTTCAAAAAGTAAAATGAACTTAACAATATCCTTTTTTGTACAAATTAAATTGGTTACAAACAAAACAAAAAATTGGTACAAACTAAAAAATCCATATTCCAATTATATTTTACTACTTCACAAGTAAAGTTTAATTGTAAATTTTGCATTATTGAATCTAATCATTTTTGTTATTCAATTAGACAAAAACTTCTGTATTGAAAAAACTTTGATAAATGATTAAAAATTCTGCAAAAGACATTATAAAAATAGGCATTATTTGAAAGTTTTTTCAAAAACATTGATCAGTTATATGGTTAAAATTGAAATTAAAACATTTGCAAAGTTTTATTTATTTTTTTTTTTTTTTTTTTTTTTTTTTTGTTAACTGTTGCAAAGAATTTCTTTTTTCTTTCCAGTGATAAACAGGAGAAATAATTTTCATTCATAACATTGTTTAATAAAAACAAAAAATGAAGAAAGAGAATAATTATTTCGAAGGTAGTTATTTCTTATCCTGAATGTACCGTTTATACAATAATTTACAAAGAACTAAAAATTACGTTTCGTTCAATTAATGAGAAAACAGAAGGGGCAAATAACAAGATTAAAGGGATAAAGTTTGTGCTGAAATTTGAAAAAGAAATCTTTTTTTTACGAACATCGTTCATTAAAGTAGTTTATTTTTGTATTTTAAGAATTTAATTATAATTAAAATTTCCCCGAATGGATTAACCTCGCAGTGCTGCTGAAGAGAAAAAGCTAAACAAATAGAAAATAACAAAATTCTGTCAACTCATGGTAAAAAAAAGATGATAATGTATTAATTTTACCGAAAAATGTGTACTTTTAATCCTTTACCAAGGGTATTTTGCAAGGTAATCGCAATATCGAGAAAAAGGATTCCACTAATGGGGATGTTTATTGTATTTAATCTCGAATTTTGACTTTTAAATAAATAATAAGGGTTGATTGCTGCTCTGAGATTGTGTGTAGCCCTTTTTTTCAATCTTTGAGCACCATAAATTTTATTTTCAGAATGTAAAATGAATTTAACAACATCCTTTTTTGGTATAAACTAAATGGCTAACAAACAAAACAAAAAGTCGGTATAAACTAAAAAACTAAAGCATCTATATTCCAATCATCATTTATTATTCTCACCAGTAAACTTTTATTGTGAATTTTGCATTATTTAATCCGATCATTTTTCTGATTCAATTAGACAAAAATTTCTGTTTCGAAAAAACAGTTATAAAAGATTAAAAATTATGTAAAAGACATGAAAATAATAGACATTATTTGAAAGTTTTTTTTTTCAAAAATATTGATGAATTAAGTGATGAACATGCAGATATTTCCTTTTTTTTAAAACTTTTGTAAGGAATTGCTTTTTTTCTTTCCGGTGATAAACAGAAGAAATAATTTTCATTCATAAGATAGTTTAATAAAAACAAAATGAGCAGAAAAAGAACGTCGAAAATAGTTATTTCTTATCCCGAATATGCCATTCATAGAATAATTTACAAAGAACTAAAAAATTTGCTTAGTTCAATTAATGAGAAAACAGAAGGGGCAAATAAAAAGATTAAAGGGATAAAGTTTGTAATGAAAATTTAAAAAGAAATCTTTTTTTGTACGAACATCATATATTAAAATTTTTTAGTTTTGTATTTTTAGAATTTAATTATAATTAAAATCACCCCGGAACGGATTAATCTCGCTGTGCCACAGATGGGAAAATGCTAAACAAAAAGAAAATAAAATAAATTCTATCAACATATGGAAAAAAAGATAACAATGTATTAATTTTGCAGAAAAATATGCACCTTTAATCTTTTTCTAAGAGTATTTTTCATGATGGTCGCAATACCGAGAAAAATGGGATCCGCTAAGGAGGATATTTGTTATATTTAATTCAGAATTTTGGCATTTAAACAAATAATAAAATGGCGATTCTTGTGCTGGGATTGTGTGTAGTCATTTTTTCAATCTTCGACCACCCCACATTTTATTTTCAAAATGTGAAATGAATTAATCAATATCCTTTTTTGGTATGAAATAAATTGCTATCAAAAAATGGGTACAAACTAAAAAACTAAATCATCCATATTCCAATTTTAATTTATTATTCTCACCAGTAAGTTATTATTGTGAATTTTGCATTATGTAGTCCAAGTATTTTTCTGATTCAATTAGACAAAAATTTCTGTTTTGAAAAAACAGTGTTAAAAGATTAAAAATTCTGTAAAAGACATGAATAAAATATGATTTATTTGAAAGTTTCTTTCAAAAATATTGATCAATTAAGTGGTTACCATTCATATTAAAAAGTTTAATTTTTTTTATTTTCTATAGGTTTTGTTGTTGTTAACTGTTGTAATGAATTGCTTTTTTCTTTCCAGCGATAAACAGGATAAATAATTTTCATTCATAAGATTGTTTAATAAAAGCAAAAAGAGAAGAAAAAGAACGTCGAAAATAGTTGTTTCTAATCTCGAATATACCTGTTATAGAATAATTTACAAAGAACCTAAAAAGTATGTTTAATTCAATTAATGAGAAAACAGAAGTAGCAAATAACAAGATTAAAGAGATAAAGTTTGTGCTGAAAATTGAAAAAGAAATCTTTTTTGTACGAACATCATATATTAAAATCTTTTAGTTTTGTATTTTAAGAATTTATTTATAATTAAAATTCCCCCTAATGGATTAACCTCGCTGTGCTACGGATGGGAAAATGCTAAACGAGTAGAAAATAAAAAAATTCTATCAACATATGGAAAAAAAGATAACAATGTATTAATTTTGCAGAAAAATATGCACCTTTAATCTTTTTCTAAGAGTATTTTTCAAGATGGTCGCAATACCGAGAAAAATGGGATACGCTAAGGAGGATATTTTTTATATTTAATCTAGAATTTTGGCATTTAAACAAATATTAAAGCGGCGATTCTTGTGCTGGGATTGTGAGTAGTCATTTTTTCAATCATTGACCACCCTACATTTTATTTTCAAAATGTAAAATGAATATTAATCAATATCCTTTTTTGGTATAAACTAAATTGTTAACAAAAAAAACAAAAAAATGGTACAAACTAAAAAACTAAAGCATCCATATTGCAATAATAATTTATGATTCTCACCAGTAAGTTTTTATTGTAAATTTTGCATTATTTAATCCAAGTTTTTTTCTGATTCAATTAGAGAAAAATTTCTGTTTTGAAAAAACAGTGTTAAAAGATTAAAAATTCTGTAAAAGACATGAATAAAATAGGTATTATTTGAAAGTTTCTTTCAAAAATATTGATCAGTTAAGGGTTAACATGCTGATTAGAATATTTTCAAATTTTTCTTTTCTATTTTTATTTATTTGTTTATTTGTTAGCCTTTGCAAAGAATTTCTTTTTTCTTTCAGATGATAAACAGGAGAAATAATTTTCATTCATAAGGTTGTTTAATAAAAACAAAAGAGAAAAAAGAACGGCGGAAATAGTTATCTTTTATACAGAATACATCTTTTATAGAATAATTTGCAAAGAACTATAAAATATGTTTAGTGCAATTAATGAGAAAACAGAGAGGACAAATAACAGGATTAAAGGGATAAAGTTTGCGCTGAAAATTGAAAAAGAAATATTTTTTGTGCCAACATTATACATTAAAATCTTTCATTTTTGTATTTTCAGAATTTAATTATAATTAAATTTCTCCCGAACAAGATTAACCTCCCTGTGCTACAAATGGGAAAATGGTAAACAAATAGAAAGTAAAAAATTTCTATCAACGCAAAAAAAGTGATGATAATGCATTAATTTTCCAGAAAAATATGTACATTTAATTATTTTCCTGGAGAATTTTGCAAGGAGGTCTCAATACCGAGAAAAATGGGATCCGCTAATGAGGATATTTATTATATTTAATCTACAATTTTGGCGTTTAAATAAATAATAAAGGGATGATTGTTGTGCTGGGATTGTGTGTAGGATTTTTGCTTTAATCCTTGCGCACCTTACATTTTATTATTTTCAAGATGTAAAATAAACTTAACAACATCATTTTTTGGTGCAAATTAAATTGAATCAGTGATTGCAAAAAATATACGCAACTCCAAATTTAAAGAACTTTTAAGAATAAATAAAAACACAAAAATGCTAGATATTTTAAGAACTTTTCCGTTATAAGATTGTCACACGTTGTGCATTTTGCATTCCCCTTTTTGTAAGAGAAATCATGTTTACAATTTTCGTTGAAATTTATATCTAAATTTGCAATAGCTGCAGCAATTTATTAACCCGGAAGGACGCGCGCCGAACCTGACAGACCCAGACTGTGTAAGGTTTTGTACAGTTTTTTCCACTACTTTTTTAAAAATAATTATCAACTCAGTTATCGAAGAATTTATAACAATTGTCTCCGACTAAATAAGACTTTTTTTATTTTTATTTATTGATGACAAAGTAAAAACCTTTAATACACTGCGCGTTTTTGCGGTGCCAAAACTTCCCGCGCCCGTCCTGCCGGATTAACCCCTTGGAGACGAGCGACACGTATACGTGCCGCCAAAAAGGGCTTAAGAATCCGTGTTTATCCGCACCAGTAAAATTTTCCTTATTTAATTGGAGCAGTTTCTCGGTTTAAAAAGGCACAAATTTCTGTTTTAAAAAACTTGTAACAAAACATTACAAATTTCGTAAAAGGTTCCCGTCGCGAAGGGGTTAAGGCACATACATTCATCATTGTGTTCGAATGAATTTTCTCTTCGTTTTATTCTTGTTCGTTGGAATAATAAATTTTGGGTGGTAACACATAAGTTAACTTACTAAGGTTACAGTGGCTACTTTTTTTACTTCAGATTTCTTGATTGGCTCCACTTTTTTGAAATGGTAAATTTGTAAAAAGGTAGCCCGCTGCAACGCTGTGATTTAAGCAATTTTTGTTATTACAAGCGTGCCTGCGTTATAGGATAAACTTGTAACAGTTCAAAAAATTTAAAAAACAGTGGACTTCTATAGCTTTTGAAATTAATTTCTTGATCAAAGCTGCCACAGACGACTATTTTTATATTCTATTCTCACCAATATTTTAATAAAAATAAATTTTGTAATACATTTCTCTTGAAGATTTTGTATAGTCTAATTGAAAAGCTGTAGTTAACCTTCCTACCCTGAATGGGTCTAATCGACCCATATCTATAAATTGGTTTACACGATTCGAACCAGAACTTTTTTCATAAAGAAAGTTAAATAACAGATTCAGAAAAATAAGTCAATTAAATATATTAAAATGGTTTAAATAACAATTCTGGTGTGAAATGTTTTTATCAAGATTGAGTAAAATTTGAACAGGGTAGGAAGGTTAAAAAAATATGGTGCGGTATAGACTTTAAAAATACTTGCTAGTGGCAGCCCGGTCATCATACATGAGAGAGTACACTGCATTTCGTTATGAGTAATCTGAACTTTCATAATTCCTAATAAGCATTCTGCTGTTAAATGTTTTTTTTAAATATACATGAAAATGATACTTCGATCACACTGTCGATATGTCATCACTGCATTTAAATACTGCTATCAAAATACTGAAGGACAGAGGACAGGAGTGTGATGTCATCACAAAACAATCGACTTCTCTCTAGTGTTGTGATTCACACCAGAAAGTTTTGAATATTAGTTTTCTTTTGCTTGAGGAAGATCTATCATCTTATAAAACAATAACCACTTAAACTTACTTGCGAGAATTTGAAATCCCCCAATAAAAAAGTCAGCCAGATGCGGCAACTTTGTGGCGGTGTCAATGAGCAAATTACTGGACACTTTCAGCACTTCGTTTAATGTTATTTAGTTCGAATAAGTAAAGTGTCGAAAATATCTTCCTTTTTGTTAGTTTTATCGCCGAAAATCAGTAATCAGTTTCGATTGATGCATTCTCAATTTTTTACTAAATAATTGGATTTCAACCCTATGTCCTTCTAGTGCTGAAACCATGGTGGAAGGCCCTATAAATCACTATTTAAAAGAAATATTCTTAGTCTTAACTAATCACAGAAATTTCAACAATTAAACAAGGCGAAAATAACTTTAAGAAATTTGTGGCATTAGGAGCATCTGAACACTCATCTGCCCTACCAGTGGCTGAGAGGTTCTGCTCTCGAACCTGGTAGACGAAAGGTGTTGGAATCGAACCCAATCGCGCCCGTCAGCCTAACCGTTCGGAGTTTTTCATGATTTTCTTTGAACCTTGGATAACTTTGCGTAAATACGTGTTAGGATCTCTTAGAAAGACCCCCACGGAGGGCACACCCCCTTAGTTCTATGTCCTTCGTGCAGATAATTTCCTGTCATAAACAAAACACAAAACACTGGACACTCACCTGGCTACGGTACTGGTTTTTTCCGCATATATCACTAACACGTATTAAAAGTGACACATCTTGACAAAAGTAAGTTTTACAGGAGAGGCAAAAGAAAATTTGCTCGATTTTACTCTAACATGAAATTATTGCACTTAGTATGCATGCAGGAATAAAATCGTGCATAAAGCATATAATCTTTAAGAAGACGAATGAAGTCAAAATGAGGATTTCAAAGTTTATCTGACATTTTGATGATCACATTAGCAGTTTCATACAAGCGGATAGTAGAAACATGAAAACTAAAGGATAACATCTCTCTGGCCAGAATGAATTTTTTATACAAAGTTCGCACACACCTTATATTTTTATGGACTCTGGCACTACTATCAATGATAAGAAAATTTATATTTAATTTTTATGAAACAAAATTTGAAACCCCTTCTTTTTTTCTGGAATTTCGCAATATCTTTCTGCAGGGAAGCACTCTGAAAATCCTGTAAGAGTTAAATTGTGGGAACCCTATTATAAATTAGAACCTGTTCTTCACTTCATACTTTAGAATATAAATTTTGATTTTGTATAGTACAGTTTCTAAAATAGTTTGTCATTGCTATTAATTTATTGTAGAAGATCAGTGCATAGAGTGGGTGACAAAGAACAGATGTAAAAATATGAATATTTATAATATTATTGGAATAAAATTTACTGCTATGTTCTTGAAAATTCTTTTTGAAATTATAAAAAGTCATTATAGAATGCATTTTATGCTAATGCAGTTGCATTAGCTCTTCTCCTTGATTCATAGCAGAATATTTTCTGTTTAAATAAGACTAACAGAACTTTAAATATTACTGGTGCTCAAGAGCACTTGGCCACCCATCCTGGTTACGTCACTGTAATGAATCTCATATAAATTATAAATTACAGCGTATAAACCCAAGGGAAGCCAATTACTCACTTATTGGAGAGTCGTTCGTATTGGGTAGGGAGGGGTAAAAGCACACACTTTAAATATTTTTTTTAATGAACATATTGGTCTGAATTTATTTGATGGCTGTATAAAATGTTTCAATAGAACCCCACTCACTATCACCATCAGTCTAGATCAGGGATGTCAAACTGTGTCCCTCTCCTCCTGGATACTACGATTTTTTTTAAATCTCCTCTTTTCGAAACGCAGAGATTGGATGATTAGATGACGCCGTTATTTCTGTAAAACTTTCGCGGTAATCAATCACAGTTTGACACCCCTGATCTATTATCTGACAAATTAAAATTTTTCAAGTAATAGCAGTTTTAAAAAAACATTGGTCTGCGTATCTTTCTCCATTCATTGATTTAAAAACTCGCACTCAAAAAAGCAAAGTCCCGTTTTGTTTAACCGGTCAACTGAAAGGTTTCAGAAATGCAATAGATGCAAACTACACTGCATTTAGAAGGTGAAGACAGGATGTTCTTCAATGGATGTTTGTGCATGTAGACACTTGCAGTATTAACATTTGAACAATCACATATATATCTTTAATATTTCATCAAAACTGAAAAGTTAAAACTGCATGGAATGCAACTTGGGTCGCATGTTATCAAGTCGCAACTGGTATGATTGAAGCGTAACTGTAGACAACTCTTTAACCTTTTCCGGCACGAGCAAAATATGTTAGCAAAATTAGATTTTATCGGCTGACACCGGAATACACAAACGAATTTTTTAGATATTTTGAAACCCCTAATTTCAGATTTTATTATAAAGGTAAAATTTAACTAAAATATTATTGGTGCGGTTTGCAAGTTTGGAATTAAAATTAGGTATCCCAGACCGGGCACAGTGTGCCGGAAAGGGCTCTTTGAGCTCTGATGGTTGAATTTTCTACCACTTACTTTAATTCCGAAATGTCACATTGGCACCGGAATATTCAACCAATTTATTTGAAAAATGTTTAATGCATGTTTTCGAATATATCCTAAAGCGAATTTTTTCTTTGCAAGATACTGGTGCCAATGTGACATTTGGGATTTTGAGGAAATTTACCCACCAGAGCTCAAAGGGTTAACAATGAAAAACATTGCATTCATATTAACCTTTTGAATAGCAAACAGATGCGTTTGTGTAATTCTGAACTTCCATCGGAAATTTGGAAAAAAAAAATTCAAAATAACAAAAAGCAACTTCACGATTTTTTTTACCATTAAAGTTAGTAATTTAAAAATTTATAATTTTTTTCTGATGTAAAACTTCATTAATCGTAGTTGGGATATAACATATCCCGCTACCCCTCAAGGGAATAAATCAGCAGGTACGTGTTTTGGAATATGCATGTCTTCAACCCCACCTGCCTTGTTCCCTTTTTTGTTAAATGAGTTACATTTATCCACATTGCATTCCCACTATTTTGTTAATTATATATTATGCATATTGTGATTTAAAAAATGAGTCAGAATTAGATGAACTTTCTTTTAACCCTGACTAAAGTAACAGCAGTAATTACTTTACTTTGATTCAAGTTACAGTTGTTTCTAAGTTACTAAAATCAGTCAAATTATAAGACGTTCCAAAAAAAAAGAATGATCTGAAAATGAAAGCTACTTTTTATTTTCCAAATAACGTTATACATTTGCGTTATACATTTCCATATGGTGAAATGAAACGTAGTATTTTAATTTGCTTAAATTATGAATGCGTTGGAAAGTGCTTCATAATTTATGCTTAATGCATGATATTGTCTTTCTTGTTTCTTATTATTCTGGTTAGAACATGGTGCGCGTTAAGCATGTAAATATGCAAATCCAAAATGACAATTTCCACTAAATTGGTTTTGCGCTATACTTGGAGAAATATCCGAATTGCAAACTGTTTTACAACTATTAACTAGTCAGATGTGGCAATCCCAGAAGTTTCGTTTATTTTATGCATGTTAATACTTCCAGAAAAATGTAGCATAGCATTGCTACCGGTTAGGTTTTTTAAACCAGAATCTAGTCAAAAACAACTTATGTCAACTTATAACTAAATCTGAAGTTTGATGCCGCGCATTAGTTTTTGAGACAGAGCTATTTCAAAATCTTTAAAAAAATCTGCAAAACAGCGCCACGTGTGGAGTGATGTACACCAAAAACTAATCAGCATGAATTTTTTTATCAGGTAGTAATTAAATCTGAAGTTTGGTGAAAATCCATACATTAGTTCTTGAGATACATTTATTGCGAAATAGTGAAAAATGCAGTATAGTAGTGTTATCTGTAAGGCGATTTACGCCAAAAACTAAACAATACTAATCTATATTAAGGATTAACTGAATCCGAAATTTTAAAAAATTTCGTGCATTAGTTCTTGAGATAGAGTTATGTTTACGGAGCCCCCAGGCACGCACACGGTTATCATTCTGCACTCAGAACCGAGAGTCATCTGAAAATACAAGTTGTGCCACTCCTGCATAGCTGCTAACTCCCCCGTTTTTTTTGGCCCGGAAATATTTAATAGAAATGTTTACCTTGTTTAAACGATAGATTATGGCTATTTCAATTGGTAAAACTTACTAAACAATTTTTCCGGGCCAGAAAAAAGGGAGATGTTGGCAGCTATGCTCCTGTATCCAGCTTTGTCGTTCGGCGTGCCAGCGTCGCCGTCTCTCTCTATGGTTGCTTTGTTAAGGGAAACCGCAGTAATGATCACCATTCTGATAGTCCACGATGCTGTCAACGACATCGTACAGTACAAGCGAATACAGGGCGAGCTGCAAACATGCCCATTTTCTCAGTAAAGGTAGCTGATTTGATTGTAGGGTTTTTCCAGGGTTGGATCTCACAATATATCTGCCCTCTCTGGCGTTACCCTCTGAGGGACAAGCAATAATGTCTCCGTAATATTGTACTCTCACTAGAGAAATCGAAAATAATTATTTTAAAATAGGGAAAAGGAATTTTTCAATTGTTTGTCGTTAGAGTTAAAAATATAAAATTTCGTTAAAAGTTTTTGATTCGAATCTCTTTTAAATTATGTGGGATACAATTTATCCCTTCGTCCCTCAAGGGTTTAATCGTAGAAGGACGCTGAGATCCTGCATGCCGTTCAGTATGACCCTCAGCAACCAATTGATTCCATATTCGCATGACAGTGGTTGGATTTCGAGCAGTTTTATGGGCAATATCACGGAACGATACTCCACACTCTGGATACACTCACAATGATCCTGCCTTTATCAAATTTCGACACTTGCTTGTAAGCATTTCTTCTTATTTAGCAAGGCATAACACGATATTCTCAGCAAACGTAGATCTTACAAAGAGCTTTCCAATACGCAACTTTTCTTTTATATAGTGCTTCAGATATCGCTTCTCCCTCCGGTGTCGTCTAAATGCGCTGAAATACTAATCATTTGCATATTTCAATCTCTTCTTCCTTTCATGTGGTTTTGACATTCTTCGATCATGCCTTCCTGGTGTTGCAATTTTAATGGCCAGCATTGTACAACCATTTGGGAGCTCTGAAATGTACAAATTTAAAGTTCAAACAATATTTTTTTTTAATTGAAAATAATATATTTGAAATTATAAGTCTTATAAGTAATCTTCAGCTTTAACGTTATAAAGAACATTACATTAGAAAAGAAAATTACTTTTCAATAATTATTTTTTGTAACGCGGATGATAGATTTTGCCTTTACGTAGGCAATCAGCAACACTTTCATCATTAATTTTAAAATGTTTCTTACACCTTAATTAATCAGAGAACAGGATGTGAACCTAAACTTTCAAAATTACTGGCGAATTTTCAGCTTTCTCCTTGAGAAATCCTTGCCATGACGTGGATTCAAAATATATTTTAACTCAAATACCGTCTTAACTTATTGCAAAAATGAAAACTTTTATGATTTATTCCTACCATTAAAATTTAATAGAAAATTTCCGATTATTTAATCATCGAAATCTGCAGTTAAATTAAGGCAAAAACTTATATTAATTTTTAGTGGTTGAACTCAATAGAAATATTCCTTCATTTGAAAATCGAAGTCAGCTGTTTAAGTAAGGCAAAAATTTCTGTTAAATTTTAATGGTGATAAAAAAAAGTAACTGTTGGCAGCTATGTTATTGCTTTTTTTAAGTTAACCTTCCGTCTACCAGACGGGTCCATTGGACCCGACAGCAATATTTCTGGTGTCAATGGTAAAATGAGGAATTGTCGATTGACACCGGAATTTATAAAGGACTTGTCTAGATATTACGAATTCTTTAATTTAAGCTTTCATTGTAAAAGCAAAATTATATTAAAATATTACTGGTGCCGTTTGCAAGTTTGGAATTAAAATTAGGTGTTGCCGTAGATAAATGGGTGTTTTGTCTGGTAGACGGAAGGTTAAATATTAAAATGACCATTTTATCATTTTAAATTCGCATTTTATTGAATTCATATAACAATCACAGGGGTTGTCCATAAAGGATGTCGCAGTTTTCAAGATTTTTGACACACCTCCCTCCTTTTGTCATAAGGTGTCACGCTTCAGTATACCCCTCCTTCCTCCTTCTAACATATCATGCTATATTTCTTAAACAGGTACTTGCAGTTCAGAAACAAAGCACTGCGTTGTAGGACATATTTAAATTTTTTATTTAAACAATGTGTTTAAAGATACTATCAAGCATAATAATAAAAATGTTTTATTTGCCTATTTTGTATGGAATAAGATTTTAGTTCTAAAAGCCAAATTGTAATAGTATTTTTTTTGTAAAAATTTTCATTTATAATGTTACGTAAAGAAAGTTTTTACTTATTTACAAGTAAACTTGTTCGTAAATTCTGGTGGTAGTCAAACATTTTAGAAACAGAAGTACTTTCCCCTTAAAGGATTAAACATACTTGTTCTAATGCAAGCCTCAGAGCGATCTTTTTTAATCACTTAATTGATCAATATTTTTAAAAAATAAACTTCCAAATAATGCCTATTATTTTATTATTATTATTATTATTATTATTATTTTGCGTCTTTTACCGGAACCTTTAATCTTTTAACCCCGGTTCTTCAAAACAGAAATTTTTGATTTTTTGAATTAGAAAAATACCCGGATATATAAAATTTTCAATAAAATTTACAATTAAAATTTACGGTGAGAATAATTCATCATCATTGGCAAAATCACTTTGCCCGTATGACGAACGGTGAAATCAGGGAAGCAGTTAAAATGAACATTTATAAAATTACATACTAAATCATAAAATAGAAATTACTCTGAGCCATTTATTATTATAACTGTTCGTTCCAATTAGAAGCTATATGTTCGTCCATCGAGTAAACTACACTTATATTTTGATACCACTCTCATCCTCGGAGATAGTAAGCCCTCTAATGTCATTGTCCATTGTCATATTCGTTTACCTAATCTTCAAATTCCCCATTTTCGGCGAAAGCAATTAGAGCCATGATTTTTTGTTGACCGCGCGCAGCTATTTGAAATACTGTAGCTCAGCAACTTCTGACTGACACATACCACTGATTTTATTCATACCTACTATGTGTTTCCTCAACACGGCATTTGATGCAAAATACAAACCATAATGCTGGCAAGCATGAGTAGGAAGCACACTTTGTACTAAAGGACAATGAAGGTCCTATGGCAACATTTTGTTATTTGCTCATCTGCTAATTTTCTGATATCTAATTAATCTGAAAATTCATCTGCTTTCAAAATTTGAGTAGAAAGGAGAGATGGAAATTTACAATTTTCTGAACCAGTTCCGTTAATAAATGCTTTAAAACCTATCACTGTATAACACTCTGAAAACGGCATTAGCCAAAATCCTGATTACTGTAATGGGGAGGGGCAAAAAGGGGGAGGGCGGGGAAATTGTCCCGCATACAACCTGTATAAGTTGGGCCCTTTCTTGAAGAGCATTGATGCCGGTGTAGTGGTTAACTGCAATCGAACTGTATGCATAAATTTTCAACTCTGTGTTATACAGGAACTCTAATTGCCAATTTAACCTTATTTTACTTTTAACTGGAACCTGGAACCTTCAACTCCATGTTATACTATGTTTTTGTGCAACTCAACTCATTTATGTATTTGATACAACTCAACTCAGTGTAATCAACCGAGTTCTGGCCTGTAACGGCAACAACCCACTCACTCTGTTTTGCCGCTCATCTCGGTGGTGTTTTGAAAAATGCTGAGCCATGTGAATCACTTTTTATAATATAATACTTAGTTTAAAATATTTCTTTCCTTTATTTTGTGTTTAAATACATTACAGACATTTCTTCATGGCAACCTCTAGATTAATTGTATATGTGTGGCTTATTTAACTTATCCACCAAAGTGGTGACTCTGTACAAGTGTGAACACGCCTGAAGATTGGATCTGCTCAACAATCGTACTTCATTCTTACGAGGAGGCCTGAGTGCTATGGAAATGCAACACAGATAGTTTTTTAAGATATCTTTTTGGCCACCTGTGGCCATATTTTCAAAAAAAAATTATTTTTTACCGCACGTGCGTGCAGTGCCGTGTGCTTGATGTGTGGGATTATCTATCAAGGTGTCTGTGCGTCGTAATGTAATTTTTGATGATCGGTAAGTCCCATTATTTCTATTACTTTGTAATCATATTAACTTTCTATCGTAGCAAAATTTTTTTACGTCAATCATGCTAATTTATGAATTAAATTTTTTCGCTCTGTCACTGGTGCTCTAATTCGGCTCAATCCCATAAATCATAGGGTGTAGTAACAATTTTCCCCCTCATAATGAATTGTATATAATTTATTTTGTGTATTTATTTTGTATTTTTTCATTGTGTTTATGTTTAATTTATAATCATGCCAGACGATACCCCTAACGAAAGCGCTAGTCAGGTTTCTCATGTAGGTGTTAAACCACTTCCCTTTTGGAAAACAAATCCATCTTTATGGTTTTTTCGCTTAGAAGCCCAATTTGCATTAGCCAAAATTACATGCGAAGTTACAAAATTTAATCACGTGGTCGCAGTTATTGAAGCCGATATTTTTATCTCAGTCAGCGATATTATTACAAATCCTCCAGGCGATCGACCGTACGAGGCTCTAAAAAGAGACTGGTCGATTCTCATTCAGAAAGTGAAGAATCCCGAATTCGCACATTATTGCAAGGGGTAGAAATCGGTGACTTACGCCTATCGCAGTTACTTGCTCGCAAGAGAACCCTGGCTGATACTACTGTGGGAGAACCACTATTAAAATCCCTTTGGCTTTCGCGTCTGCCCACAACTACACGCAGTATTGTTGGTGCACTGAACGAGTATTTAGCAAAACTCGCTCCCTTTCTGACAAAATTCATGACTTAGCTATATTTCCCGAAATAAACTCAGCCTCTAATGTTCCAAGCACCTCAAATGCTTATACTTCGACCCTTGAGTTGCAAATTGCACAGTTAACTCAACAAGTTAGTGAGTTAACAACCAAAATTAATCAGCGGTGCCGCCCAAGAGAGAATTTCTAATCACGTGACTGGAATTTTCGGCGCAGCCGATTCAGAAGTCGTTACAAAGAACCTGCCAATAATCTTTGTTTTATCATACTAATTTTGGCTCTAAAGCTAGAAAATGTTCTGCTCCCTGTTCTTTTCGCACGGAAAACTAGACCGGCGATCGCATCAGGGCAATAATCGCGACCGCCATTTAAATCGCATTCTTTTGACCGACCCTACCTCAAAATTAAATTTCCTCGTCGACACCGGGGCTGATATTTCAGTTTTGCCAGCAAATTATTTTAAACATAGCACTATTGATGAGGGTTTAGTCCTTTATGCTGCAAATGGCACAAAAATACAAACATTTGGCACAAAACGTTTGACCCTAGATTTAAATTTGCGAAGAAATTTTACCTGGTCTTTTGTCAATGCAAAAGTGAATCAACCAATCATTGGATTTGATTTCCTTAAAAATTTCAATTTACTTGTGGACGCAAAGAATAATTGCATAATTGACGCAGAAACTCTGTTGTCATCGCATGGAAAAATTGCCAAAGTTTTACCTGGGAGTAGTACCTTAAGCATATTTCTCGGCCCTTCCAAATTTGATAAAATTTTATCTGAATATCCTGATTTGACTAATCCCTCACGCGCAAGCAAGGAAAATAAAGCTGCCGGATATTTATTATCATATAGAGACCAAAGATCCCCCTATCTTTTCCAAACCGCGTCGTTTATCGTCGGAACTCCTCAAAGCAGCTCGCCAAGAGTTTGAGTTTCTAATGGCACAGGGCATTGTGAGACCATCAAAAAGCCCGTGGGCAAGTCCCCTCCATATGGTTTCAGAAGCCCATGGTAGCAGGCGCCCATGTGGAGATTACCGTCGTCTGAACGCTTCCACTATTCCTGATAGATACCCATTACCCCACATTCAGGATTGTACGCAGCTATTTCATGGGAAACGAATTTTTAGCACATTAGATTTGGCTCGCGCTTGCCACCAAATCCCCGTTTATCCCGAGGATATCCCAAAAACCACGTAACAACTCCCTTCGGCTTTTTTGAATTTATATATACCCCTTTTGGTTTAAGAAATGCTGGACAGACTTGCCAGCGTTATCCATGAAGTTTTAAAAGGGCTAGATTTTTGCATTCCATATTTATATGACATCCTCATTGCATCCAACAATGAGGAAGAACACGAATGTCATCTTCGATAGGTCCTTGATCGCTTGAATGAACATGGGCTAAAATTAAATCCTGCTAAGTGCATTTTACTAAAACCTTCAGTTTCTTTCCTTGGTTGTCTCATAACACCTTCTGGTGTTCAACCACTCCCTCAGAAAACTCAAGCTATAATAGATTTCCCAAAGCCTCAAACAATTTTTGATTTAAGACGATTTTTAGCTATGATAAATTTTTATAGGCATTTCATCCCTCATGCTGCCCGTACCCAAGCCCCTTTACATGATTGTTAAAAGATTCTAAAAGAAAAGACAAACGTCCTGTACAGGGGAATGATATTTTGACGCAGGCTTTTGAAACTTGCAAACAAGACCTTATAAATTGTACAACTCTCGCGTACCATGCCCCCCCCCCTCATCAACAGCTGACCTTAAGTGCTGATGCGTCTGATATTGCTATCGGAGCAGTGTTAAATGTTGTAGACGACAACAAGTTATTACCTCTCGCCTTTTTTTCACGTAAACTGAGCCCGACTGAGCAAAATTACAGCACCTATGATAGAGAACTCCTTGCAATTTATTCGGCTGTTAAACATTTTAGGCGTTGCAAGGAAGGCATTTTATAATTTACACCGATCATTGTCCATTAACATTTGCCTTTTCCAAAATTTAGGATTCAAGTTCCCCTCGTCAACTCAGACACCTAGATTTTATTTCGCAATTTACAACCGACATTCGACATGTCTCAGGATCTGAAAATATTGTAGCTGACACCTTATCTCGTATAAATGAAATCAAATTATCCTCAGCTGATTTTGCATCCATGGCTGAAGAACAGGTCAATGACACTCAATTGACAGCATTATTGTCCAGTCCTGACACATCTCTTAAGTTCGAAAAGCTGCATGTTGCCCCAGAAACAACCCTATTCTGCGATGTCAGTACTGGCAAAATACCCCCGTACGTTCCACAAAAGTATCGTCGAATAGTTTTTCAGAGCTTACATGACTTGTCGCATCCTGGCATCAGAGCCTCCCAAAAACTGATTCAGCAAAAATTCGTGTGGTAAGGTATGGCCAAGGATAATTGGACACTTTCTTGCATGAGCTGTCAGAAATCAAAAGTCCAACGGCACACACATAGTCCACTACAACAATTTCCTGCAATATCTGAGAGGTTTGGGCATGTCCATCTCGACATAGTGGGACCGTTGCCACCATCAGAAGGGGACAGTTATTTGGTCACATTTGTTGACCTTTTTCCCGTTGGCCAAAGTCTATACCTGTGCAAGACATTACCGGTGATACCATTGCCAGAACCTTCGTAAACCATTGGATTGCAAGGTTTGGCGTTCCTAAGATCCTGACCACTGATCAAGGACGTCAATTTGAATCCCTCCTGTTTTCGTCTCTTAGAAAGATATTGGGCATCCATCGTATCAGGACGTCCCCATACCACCCAGTGAGTAATGGCCTCGTCGAACGTTTTCATCGCAGCTTGAAACAAGCTTTGAAATGCCATAACCATGCCCAATGGACAGAATCCCTACCAATTGAGCTTCTGGGTATCCGCACCTCATTTAACCTTCCTACACTGTTGAAATTTTACTCAAACTTGATTAAAATATTTCACACCAGAATTTTTATTTAAATCCATTTAACATACTTATTTAACTTAATTATTTGTGATATTTATTTAATTTACTTTATGAAAAATTTTCTGGTTTGAATCGAAGGAAGCGCATTATAGGACTGGGTCGATTAGACCCATTCAGGGTAGGAAGATTAAGGAAGACCTTAAATGTACCTGTGCCGAAACGCTTTATGGTTCTACACTACCTCTACCTGGTGAATTTTTGCAACCTTCAAATCCCTCAGAATTGTCTCGCAGTGATCCTGCAACTTTTCTCCAGCATCTGTGTGACACCATGTATCAGCTAATCCCAGTTCCCACATCTGAACACACCAAGAAAACTCCTTTTGTGCACCCTTCCCTGGAAACTTGCACACACGTCTTGGTGCGCAACGACTTTGTGAAATCTTCACTAACACAACCTTACACTGGACCTTTTCGCATAACCAATCGCACAGCTAAACATTTTACTGTTCTCATTAGTGGAATAGAGTTTGTGTTTAGTGTTGACCGGCTCAAACCGGCATTCATTCTGAAAGAGGATTTAACACCATCATCTCCAGTAGCCATTCGTAAGGACTCGCCAGCTCAGTGTGTAACTCATGACAACCCTGTGGCGGCGACACCATCTTTGCCTTCCACAACAACTACTCGTTCCGGTAGAACTGTGCGGTTTAATCCCCGCAACCTGTGAAAGTGTCAGTACCTGCGGTACTTGGGGGGGGGGGGGGGATAATATAGCGATTAACTGCAATCGAACTGTATGCATAAACTTTCAACTCTGTGTCATACAGGAACTCTAATTGCCAATTTAACCTTATTTTACTTTTAACTGTAACCTGGAACCTTCAACTCCATGTTATACTATGTTTTTGTAACAACTCAACTCATTTATGTATTTGATACAACTCAACTCAGTGTAATCAACCGTGTTCTGGCCAGTAATGGTAACAACCCACTCACTCTGTTTTGCCGCTCATCTCGATGGTGTTTTGAAAAATGCTGAGCCATGTTAATCACTTTTTACAATATAATATTTAGTTAGAAATATTTCTCTCCTTTATTTTGTGTTTAAATACATTACAGACATTTCTTAATGGCATCTTCTAGATTAATTGTGTACGGGTGGCTTATTTAATTTAGCCTCCAAACCGGTATGGTACACATAATTTTAATCCCTATTTTCCGCATTCGCATCGGAAATTTTTAATGACAATTTGACTTTTATTAAGTACGCGAAAATATATTTCTTCTTCTTTAAAAATAAATTTTCTTGCAAATACTGGTGTCACATAATTATTTCAAAAATTTACGCATAGAAGCTCCTTACCCCTGAAAGAGTTAAACCTGTCATCGCTTTATTGATTTTGCATTAGGATAATTGCGTCCATAACAACGTTGAAAATTTAGCTGAATATTAATAGGAAAATTCGCCAAATTATACGCCGAAAATAGCCGTAATGTAAAAAAAAAAATGTTTAAACTACAGTATTTCCAGCCTAGAATTCGCAGATAAAACAATTATTTTTCGACCCAGAATAATTTTTAAATGAAATTTAACATTTCAGATCGCGATAAATATTTGGCTTTAATTACTAAATAAAAATTAAATTACATTAACTAATCGAGGGTTCGTGCGCATCAAAGGATTCTGGGGGATTTTCGGTGTTTTAGTACCAGGAAATTTGCAAAGTACTGATCACTATATCTGAAGATAGAATTGTTTGTCATTGAGTAAGGGAAATATTTCTATACGAAAATTTGGTAAAATATGCTTGAAAGTCCTTGAAGTGTACGAACACTGTAATCTCTAAACTGTTATTACTATATTTCATTCTCCTGTTATTTTACACATTACTGTGAGTTGTAAATTATTGTTATTACCGACAAAGTTTAAAATTTTGACACAATTTTTTTGTGACGATATTTTTTCTTAATTTATTCGCTATAAGTTTTGGGCGAAATTTCTTTTGTCTAAACAAATACTCGATCGCAGAATAGATACCAATCTTTCAGATTTTAAGTCCCACTACTTTCGAAGATTAAGCTTCTTTTTTTCTAAAATTTCTGCATTAAATAATGCTAATACCTCTTATTTTGAAGCAGTGGGTAGTTAAAAATTCAAAACTTTTGGCAGCTATGTGATTTTGATAGTAAAGTTTATCAGTCTCCGGCTTTTTGTATATCAGTTTTTTTAATATAGAAAATGTTGCTTTATTTGATTGGATCATTAGGACGAATTAAAAGAACCAGATTTTCTCTAAAATAATATGAGTGTGCAAAAATCGGAGACTTGGTAAATCTGGTTAGTATTATTCAAAAGGAATATGACAATTATAAGCTAACAAAGCAAACATTTTGAAATCTAATTTTTACAAATTATTAGAGCGATAACTTTTAATTGATAGCAAGCATAAAACTATACATAGAAATCTTTACTAAAGTCTAGCTATCAAAATTTTCAAAACATTTTAAACCTTTCAGAAAGAAACAATTAAAAAATAATAAAATCTTTCGAAGCATGAAAATCGTATTAGAAATAAAGTATTTTCTTACTTCGAGTATAATATTATGTTCGTAATTAGAAATGCTTCCAAAGCTTCCATTAAGAGTTCCCATGTAAGATTAGAAAAATCAATTCTCATTTCGATTTACTTGTATGAAGTCTGCAATCTGACTGGTAGTTTTTTCTTACAATCTGAAACAATAAAAAACAGTAAAACAAAACTATTTAAAGGTATTTTTAATCAAAATTTTTATTTAAAAGTACATTGGGTTTTCATATAAAAAAGAATTTTTATGCTTTTTGAAAAGGATTGATAATTTTCCTTTAATCCTTTGAGGGGAAAACACTTCTATTCTTAAGAGACTGAAATTTCTGAGTAATACCAAAACTGAAAAACAAATCTATTTCAAAATATATAAAAGCTTTTCTTCACGTACTTGATAAAATAAAAATATTTATTTAAAAATTCTTGTGTCAATGCGGCGTTTCGCAATTAAAATTAGGTGGGATATATTTTTATCCCACCGCCTTTCAAGGAGTTAACCCTCTGTGTTTCAGTGTTCCAGTACATGGAACACCCAACATGATTCTGAAATGACACAATGACACCGGAATTCTGATATAAATATTTTCCGTTTATTACGTAAGGGAAAAATAGCTTTGTCTCATGTTCAAATAAATTTGTATGTATATCCTGGTGTCACTCAGACATATCAACATTTTCGCAAAGAAAATGCCCTACGCCAGAAAGGGTTAACCACTTACCGGTTTTGCGCATACACGTTACAGACAAAAAGACTTCGTTTACTTCATTACTAAAGACTTTTTGCCACCACTATTTGTAAACTTTAATTTTTGCTTTATTTAATACACAAGCATTTTTCATTCATGTCAGGTAAATATTGTATGGAAAAGTGGTGTTATGACTCTATTTTTAGCTTACTGTTTCAAAAAAAACCACTGGAAGTGGTAATTCGAAAAAATATTCCGAAGTTTTTTTTTTTTTTTTTTTTTTTTTTTTTTTTTTTTTTTTTTACTACATATGCAGAGCTGTGCCAATTTTTATATGTTATTGGTACCACTTTTTCAAAACAAAACAAATTAACATGCAACTTAACAGCAAGCGTAAAAGAAATATACTGTAAACTTTATTTTTTAAATTACCGGTGCCCATATAATATAAAAATAAGCGCATGTGAAAATCCTGCATATTGAGATTTATTAAAGGCTGATATTTTCACAAATATAAAAGTATAAACATCTGATTTAACATTATAAAATGCCTCGAAGCAAATTCTTTTTCGGGCAACGCTATTAATTTTTTTTTTTTATTTTCGTGACATATTAGGTTGTCGCAAAAGTTTCTTCCATTTTTTGACCAAAAATAACCCAAGCAAATTTCGAAAACGGCGAGATTTTATTAAAGAATATCTGTGATATTCTGTTTTGAGAACCTTCTTTTTCATTTCCAGGAGTCTTATAATGCCTATTTCCAAAAAATGTTTTGATTTGGTTCCAAAATACTTACCGAAGTGATTATGTCATTCAAATATTTTTTTTTTTTGTTTTGTTTTTGTTTTTGTTGAAGAGAATTTTCGAGAGAAAAAACAAACAGTAATCGGATAGAAGTAGGTAGAAGAATAGGGAGGGTGAATCATGACATCTCAGTCGAACGTAAGAATCCGTTTTTCCCAGTTAAAGATTACCCCAAGAGCTTCCAATGCCTGTGCTCCTTTTGAATGCAACTGGACCACCTTTCAGCAAAAAAAAATCTCACACTAAACCTGACGCAAATTTCGCAAAAGAAAATGCTACAAAATGTGTTTTGAAAAATATTGGTGCGAATAGAATATTAAAAAAAGTTATTAGTGACCAACCTGTCCATTACCTGTTGGAAAACAACTTTGTAAATCGCATTTTCAACATCAAAAACATCCTTTTTTGAAAAGACTGGTCCCCGTGGAAGAAAGTTGGATACTTTATAATAATCTGGAACGCAAACAATCCTGATTCAGTCGAGATAAAAGTCCCATTCTTGTCGCAAAAGCTGGACTCTTACAGAAGAAAGTTTTGGTCCCTATTTGGCGAAATAGGATCGACTACGTGAGACGTTCACCTAACCAGACTCTTTATTTTGAATATTACTACTGGCAATTAGACAAATTGAAGGAAACAATAGCCATGAAACACCCCGAAATAGCAAACAAACGAGGTATTATCTTCCATTATGACGACTCCATTGCATATGTAACTTTGACTGTCAAAAACAAATTCCTAGCATTCGATTGAGACATTCTCACCCATCCTCTTTACTTTCTGGACATTGCTCCGTCCAACTAATATTTGTTTCTTTCTCTCAAATATTCTATTCACCAAAAAAGTTAACTCTTTGAATGGCATAAAAAATACCCTCAATAAGTATTTTTCCACCAAATCCAAAAATGAATTGTAAGAAAGTGTTATTAGACTACCGGAAAGGATTTGTTCAACTGATTGGCTTAAGCATTCTTCAGTAAAATATTGCCTTTATCGAAATTTCTATGGCTTATTTTTTGAAAAAAAAAGGAAGAAACTTTTGGGGCAACTTAATGTTACTACAAATATTGCAATTAAAAGTTCACTACGAATCGGGTTTGCCAACATTTGTAAGATAAAACTAAAATTAAAATTTTCTTAAGAAAATTATATTGGTGGTCAACATTTTGATTTGGTGTCTTTTAAAAAAGACCGCTCCGAAGCCTGCATTAGAACAAGTATGTTTAATCCATTCAGCACAAATTATTTCTGTTTCTAAAACGTTTGAATAACACCAGAATTTACGAACAAGATTGTTTAAAGAAAAGTGAAAGTTTTTTTTATTTCTCTCTCTCTCTCTCTCTCTCTCTCTCTCTCTCTCACCTACATAATAAATGAAAATTCTACAACAAAATACTGGTGCAGATTGACATTTAGGGTTAAAATTAAGTGGTATAAAAATTCAACACTTGCCTTAAAAGGTTAGGAAAATAAATAGTCATTTGTGTTTTTCCACATAGCAAAGCACACTTATTCCATGCACAGACTGTTGTATTGTTGATTTAAATTTTCGCATGTTATAAAAGAAAGTAATCAATGAGCCTCCCCACGGAGCATAAAGACTTTCATCTGTCAAAATGGGGGTACACAGTTCGACTCCCTTTGACTTCATTTCACCCATGTAAATTATAGTTACGAGCTGTTTTTGTGTCGTTCTCTTAATTATTAATTTCAAGGTTGGAATTTTGTGTATGGATTTAATCCTTTCAGGGGCAAAGTACTTCTGTTACTAAAATGATAAATTGATAGATTGGAACATTTACAAGATTTACAAGAAAATTTACATGAAAGTAAGAAAAGGAGTTTATTCGGATATATAATATAAATCAAAATTTAATTATAAAATCCTGTCGCCAATGTGGCATTTGGCAATTAAAAGTAAAGGATATATATAATATACTGGCGCCCTTCATGGGTTTAAAATAAAAGGTTAAGAAGATACGTGTAAAAGGAAGAAATTTGTAACAAGACTTCTGTGTCTTCAAAAATTATATAATATAAAAGATCGTGCAAGACAACAACCATAATATTTCAAAAATAGTTAAAGTAGCCTTTTCTAAATGTCTAAAGTTGTCGCTATCGGGAAAAGTTATGATCCGTATTAATTTTATTTAATCGTAAAAAGGCATGTTTTCTGACAAATAATAAAAAAAAAGGTTCCATTTGACCGACTTCTAGCTTGACGGCTTGAAATCTTAAAAACTTGACTGTTTTTATAGTTTAAGACATAAATCAAATAAAAAGGCTAAATAAAACACATAAACACAATGTCGGGATTTTAAACAATCCAAGTCAGACAGACCAAGTCAGGCCCAAGTGAGACAAAGAATCACATCATATACATTATATTCCAATGTAGAAATGGAATTTGGGACAAACATATTTAAAAACAAAGATTACTTTTTATGCCGTAATTTCCGGTGTATAAATCACGGATCAAACAATTATGTTTAGACCCAGAGTTCCAATTTTATATTTGAAGTAAAATATTTACCGCGACTTTGCAACTTACATTTTATTAAATAAAATTTCTAGATCCAAATATGATTGTTTGAACCGCAGATAATACGCCGGAAATTACGGTATGCATCGAAAGTAGTACTAAATAATAAATTACATTTCCTTTTTAAAAAATTTTAGTTCTCAGTATGTTAGTTCGATTCGCACATTATACTGATAATTCTGCATGAAAAACACATTTAAATATATAAAGGGGGGCGGGCATTAGCCCCCGTTCCCCTTCTTTATATATAAATTATGAGGAGGGGCTTTGGCCCCTATTCCTCTTTTTATACTTATCGAATGAACTCTCAAAACTAATCAGAGAAGTGCCTTATTATAATAAACCTATATTCAAAATTTCTAATGAATCGGATATTTTTATCATGAGTTATCGCGTTACGCACGTAAGCACGCACGTACATAGAGAACGGGCGGGTACATAAGCTCTCAGGATTTGATAGCCTGTGAACTAATAAAAATCTAAGATTGAATTTTTTTTCTTTTTTTTTTTTTTTTTTTTTTTTTTTACACACCATTTTTTAAAGAATCCTTGAATTTCGATTTATCTTAAAAATTGTGTAGAAAAAAACCTCGATTTTTTTTCTTTTTTTCAAATGTTATACAAGGTTTGTAAGTGTATGAAAAGATTCAGGAGGTTTTAGGCGTTTTAGTATCAGAAATTTTGTAAAGAATAGGTCGCTATATCTGAAGATCGATGTTTTTTTTCATTAAATAAGGCAAATATTATTTTACAAAAATTCAATAGGAACAATAATTCAATTCGTTTAAAAGGAAAAATAAAATTTTCCCATATAGAATGGGACTTCTGGATCCTAAACACAAGAAATGAAGAAATGTTTATTGCTCCTATTACTATAAAATTTTAAAAATAATATCTTCATTGTACCTTTCTTTGGCTTATTTTAGCAGTAGAACGCCCGGAATGAGTCGATTCGACTCCAATCACATGATTATATTTCAACCAGAAATTTTTTCTTGAAATAAGTTTATTTTAAGCCATACAGATATAAATCAAATAAATAAATTCAATAATTTTGAATAAAATCTGTAGAGTGTGAAATATTATGATCAAACTTGAGTAAAATTTCCCTGCGTTCAACTGATAAATAAAATTATCATGAGAGTTCGGATTAACCCCATGAGCTCTGGGTGCTTTCTTCAAAATTCCTAATGCCACACTGGCGCCAATAATTTGCAAAAAAAATATTCGGTTCATGATCGACACGAAAAAAATGTATGAAACCTTTTCCAAATAAATTTGGCTTGATTCCGGTGCCATAGTGATATTTCGGAATTAAAAATAAGTGGTAGAAAATTCAATCATCAGAGCTGAAAGAGCTAAGTTTTCTGTCGTAACAATACAATTTTCCCTATACAATGCGATTCCTGTGTGTCGTTACTATCGCGCCAGAAAAAATTTTCGAGGATGCATTACTATGTGATTTCACGTCGTCTAAATATACTCCATCTGTCCTGAATGTTTGTAACGTCTGTGCTGACACACTCTGTATGGTGTATTGTCTACATGCTGCGAGTGGAGTAACGGAAGAGGTTTTCACAAGATAGCAGCTGAATTTTTAAATTACATTAACATTTTCTTACTACAACCGGATCCAACTTACATCAGTAAATTCCAAGGGTTTTTTTTCTTTCTTTACTTAAGTAGCGCTTGTAACGGTTATTTTTTCTCTTATAAACATGTGGTTAAAATTTCAATCTTTTTTTTCCTGGTAGAAATTTATCCAACTCTTATAAACTTTTTTCACTGATACAGAGAGGTGATTTTCTAGATTGTCATAATATGACGGAGATGAAGAGCCTGACTAAAGCCGAAGTACACTTCTACCAGTAAAAATAAATAACTGCTTTGACATTGTTTATGACAGAACGTTTGTTTTGGTTCGAAACATTCCTTTGAGAAAATTTCTATTTGAGTATACTGGTGGGATTTAGTCCCAGTGATAATTAAGCCTTTGATGTCTGATGGGTAAATTTTTTCAAAATTCCAAATGTCACATTGGCACCGGTATTTTGCAAAGAAAAAAAAACAGTTTGCCATCTACCACGAAAAAAAAATGCATTAAACCTTTTTCAAATAAATTTGGTCGAATTTTCTGGTGCCGATGTGACATTTTGAATTAAAATTATGTGGTAGAAAATTCTACCATCAGAGATCAAAGGGTTAATCATAGACAAAGCGAGTTTCAGTTGAAGCGTCACTGTTATAAGGATATGTCACTTGCGCTTTATTAACACTGGAACCGCGGTGACGGGTCATTTTGACCCGTACAAAAAGTATAAGAATCGACTGAAACCAGTAATTTCTTCACAGAATAAGTTAAATACATCCTGAATTAAAATAGTTTAAATAAATTAGTCAACTAGTTTTAAATAAAAATTTTGGAGAAAAATATTTTTTATGAAATTTGAGTAAGGTTTCCCGCAGTTCTAGTGTTAATACTTTCATGGTTCTGTCTTGGAAAGATGTAAATTAGGAGATCTTTCAATAATTATTAAAAGCTTTCTAAATACCGTAATTTCCGCGAATCATACAATTTATATTCGACCCAGAAATTTTGTTTGGTGATTTAAGCCAAATATTTACAGCGATCTAAAAAGTTACATTTTATTTTAAAAATTTTCTGCGTCGAAAAATTATTGTTTGAACCGCGGATTATACGCCGGAACTTACGGTAATTTCTTTATGTGCGTGTGTGTGATCATCCTTACTTAAACTCTTAATGCTGGTTTATCGTGTTAGTTACGTTTATGACCAAAAGCTTTTATAAAAAATTTATTGCCTTTTTAATTTTATCATGTTTTTTAAAATTCAGAAATTTTAAATATTTTTATAATATTTATGTAATTTTAAACCAGATTCATCATTTTGCAGTGACACTTGTTCTCTACTTTTGTCCAAATTTACTAATCCTTAAAGTGAAAAAAAGTAGAGATATGATTTAACACCACCAACAAATTTCGAAATCGCTTCTTTTTTCACTAGCAGGTTACAGCCCATTAACCCGTTGGTGCCCAGCATCTTTTGCGTAAATTTTATTTGATTGACACCACTATTTTTAGAAGATTTAAGTTTAGTTCATTAATCACGAAAATGCATCATTTAAATAAAATAATTATTGCTTTTCTTTTTTAGCGGTGTCAAAAACAGTGCTGAATGCGCCTTTTGAAGCGTCCCTAAAAAGGGACGCTAGGCACTAATGGGTTAATTATATCACAAAATTTGTCATAAAACAGGGTGGCGAGTGATTAGATAAAAACACAGTCATTATAGATGATAAATACCAGTATTTTGTTAAAGATAAATTCAGTTTATATAATCTCTTTATATTATTTCAAGTATTTTCTGTAAGAAAATACTGGTAGTTTTGTCTTTTCTTGACTGTATTTTTCCCGGTTTTCCCTGACCACTCGCCACCATGTAAAAGTACTAGATCGGGAGGCAGCAGCAAGGACTATCACTTCATCGAGTTCACAGATGAAATTCCAGCGTTAGTTAAAACTTGATTTGTATATTCAAACGCAATCGATCTGCTGTGTTATATATTGATGGAAAACACCTGGAAACCCGATTCTATCAATTTACTCGTAGGTTTACCTTTGTGTTTTACTTCTCCCAAAGATATGAAAACATGAAAAAATTTAGCAAGAAAACAAAATGGCAAACCTACGAGACAACCGCTGAAGAGGTTTTGGGATATTTTCCACCAACACACGACTTGGCAGGCCGATTGCGTTTTAATATGCGAATCAAACTTAAACGAAATCTAGAATTTCAGCAGTGAACTCGATAAGGTGCTGTCACTTGCCGTTCTATACCGTCATTTTCGGCCTATAATCCGCAGATCAAAGAATCATGTTTTGACCCATACATTTTATTTAATAATTGAAGTTAATTATTTATTGACGTTTATTGAATAAGCTACATTTTATGAAAAAAGATTTCTGGTTTCGATCTATATTGTTTGATCCGCGGATTATAGGTCGGAAATTACGATAAATAACATTGAATGCAAAATTGTTTATATTAAAATATAATAAGTATTTTAATAGCATAACGTCGCATGATCATTGTATAAATGAATTCAAATTTAATGCGTTCTTTAATGCTAAAGCATTCTTTAATGCTAAAATGATATAGTAGTCCACAAAATAAAATAATAGAAAACTTCTATTTAAAATTTTCCAGTGTGAATTTCAACACTAGTAAGGAATTGATAGATTAGTGATAACGTCCTCCTAGTGTTAACGTCCTCCTAACGTCCTTCCCTGGCGTTGAATATTTCTATGGTAGCGACTATTCAAAATGACTATTTTTTTTAGTTTTCGGCGGGCCACAGTTCGACACCCTTAATTTTAATGAACTATTGGCACAGGGATTTAGGAGTAAATTTACTTCCGAATAAAATAATGCTACCTTCCACATATAAAATAAACAAAAAGAATTATACTTAAAATTCTGGTGTCACTGCAGTATTTGGGAATAAAAATTAAGCGGTTTTATAAACGTACCACCGCCCTTAAAAAAGGGATAAACGCACCTTAAACTCACAACACATAAAAATTCTTTAGTATTAAAGGTGCAAAGCTGATACTTCATGAAATCGCTGTTGCTATATTGTGATAGATAATTGTTTGTTAAACAAAAAAGCATTTTATTTAATAGTTTAGTTAGGTTATGCATATATTCTCAAGTGAAGCTAATTTATGGATGAAATTTTGAGAAACGTCCAGATGGATTTGGCGATCTACAACTTTTGGGAAACATTTTTGTCAATTTTGCATTCAGGAGCATTTAAAATCTTGTGCTAATAGTTATTCAGAAATCAGAAACACATAAGCATTACATTTCAATTATTCAGACATTTATTAAAGTTTCAACTTTTCAGCATTGCTGAACAAATTTTTATTAAAACTCTGTTCTTATTAAAACTCTATTAAACTCTATACATTTTGACGTATAAACATTTGTGGACAAATGAAGCTCCAAAATTAATAATTTCTTTCTACTATCTTACCCAAAAGTTTAACTCTCCAGAGGAAAGTTTTGTGAAAACTTCATGTTTAATTTCTAAAAAAAATCTGGAAGAAATTACAATGACTTTAAACAAATGACTTCGTGTAACTAACTCTTTAATAAGCATCCTATTGATAGTTTTGATACAATACAGTGTTTTATAAAAAAAAAAAAAAATTGTCTTCCATTTTCTTATTTATTTGTTCATAGGCTATCAAAGCCTGAGAGCTTATGTGTCCGCCCGTTCTGTATATACGTATACATGTATGTATGTACAGGATGTCCAGCGAATAACAACCTGATTTCGAAATTAAATTTCTCCAAAACAAAGATCGATAGAATTATGTGATAAACGGCTTGTTTATCAGGTAAACTGTAAAATCTTATCCAGAAGATTCGATCTGTGAATATTTTGAAAATATTGTGTTCTGACTAGAAAGAATGCTTGACTTGACATTTTTCTTGTTTTAGATTGTTTGTAGAAAACGAGTTTTTCGTCATACAGTGCTATATTTTAATGAGTTTTATAATTAAATTTTTGAAATTTCAAAATTCCAAAAATTTAATTCGAAAAATCTTTAAAATACGGCGCTGTACGCCGAAAATCTTGTTCTCTGCAAGCAATCTAAAACAAGAAAATGTGAATTCAAATATTTTTTGCAATCAGAACACAATATTTTCAATATACTTACCAATCGAAACTTTTGTATAAGACTTTTACAGCTTACCTAATAAATAAACCGTTTACCATATAACTCTATCGATCGGCACAGCGCAGCACGGCCATTGCTTAAATGAATTAAATTTAATGCGTTCTTTAATGCTAAAATGATACAGTATAGTCCGCAAAATAAAACATAGAACATTTCTATTTAAAATTTTCCGGTGTGAATTTCAAAACTAGTGAGAAGTTGATCATTTAATGATAACGTTACACCTAGTGTTCTGTGGCGTTTAATATTTCTATGGCAGCGACTATTCGCGAAGGCAAAAATGACTATTTTTTTTTTTTTTTTTTTTTTTTTTTTTTTTTTTGGCGGGCCACAGTTTGACACCCCCTAACTTTAATGAATTTTTGGCACAGGGATTTAGAAGTAAATTTATTTGGGAATAAGATAATGCTACATTCCACATACAAAATAAACAAAAAAGAATTATACTTAAAATTTTGGTGTCTTTGTAGCATTTGGAATTAAAATTAAGCAGTTTTATAAATGTACCACCGCCCTTAAAAAAGGAATAAGCGCCCTTAAACTCACAACACATAAAAATTCTTTAGTATTAAAGGTACAAAGCTGATATTTCAGGAAATTGCTGTTCCTATTTTACGATAGATAATTGTTTAGTAAACAAAAAAAATTTCATTTAATAGTTTAGGTTATTCATATATTCTCAAGTGAAGCTAATTTACGGATGAAATTTTGAGAACCATCTAGATGGATTTGGCGAGATAAATGGTAAATATTTTTGTCAATTTTGCATCAAGAAGAGTTTGAAATCTTGTGATTAACAGTTATTCAGAAATCAGAAACACATAACCATTATATTTCAATTATTCAGACATTTGTTAAAGTTTCAACTTTTCAGCATTAATGAACATATTTTTATTAAAACTCTGTTCTTATTAAAACTTTATTAAACTCTATTCACTTTCACGTACAAACATTTGTAGACAAATGAAGCTCCAAAGTGAATAATTTCTTTCTACTATCTTTCACAAAAGTTTAATTAACTCTTCATGGGAAAGTTTTGTGAAAACTTTATGTTTAATTTCTAAAAAAACTGAAAGAAATCACAATGACTTTAAACAAATGACTTATTGTAACTAACTTTTTAATAAGCATCTTACTGATAGTTTTGATACAATACAGTCTTTCATAAAAAATTGGTCTTCCATTTTATTTATTAGCTCACAGGCTACAAAGCCTGACAGCTTATGTGCCCGCCCGTTCTGTTTATACGTATGCATGTATGTATGTACAGGGTGTCCATCAAATAAGACCCTGATTTCGAAATTAAATTTCTCCAAAACAAAGATCGATAGAATTATGTGATAAACGGTTTGTTTATCAGGTAAGCTGTAAAATCTTATACAGAAGATTCGAACGGTGAATATTTTGAAAATATTGGGTTCTGATTTCAAAAAATCCTCGACTCGTTCTCTGCAAGCAATCTAAAACAAGAAAATGTGAAGTCAAGTATTTTTTGCAGTCAGAACACAACCTTTTCAAAATACTCACCAATCAAAACTTTTGTATAAGATTTTTACAGCTTACCTAAGAAATAAACCGTTTACCATATAGTTTTATCGATCTTTGTTTTTGAGAAATTTAATTTTGAAATAGGGGTTTGTTTTCCAAACAAAAATATTTTTATCTATTGTCACCGGTAAAAAACATGAGTTTTCGATATCGAAATATTATCGACAGTGTTGAAAATTATGATCTATATCTTTAATGAAATCTAAAATGCATCATTTGGCACATTGTAAATTGGCTTAGTTCCAAAAAGTCTTCGGATATCGAAGTAGAGTAACTCCGCCCCAAATAACGCCTTCAAATGAATTTTAATAATAATTTTTATACATATTCTTGTAAATATTTATATGTAGTATCCAATGCACACTTTCGACATTTTTATATAATATGCGGGCACATATGAGGATTTGTTTACAAGAAAATGGTAATTTTCCGACAACTATAAAATATGATTTTTATATTTGTAAATATTTTAATCGTTTTTCACACACTTTTTACAATGAGAAAATTATAAAAAAATTCTCAGTTATGCATCTTTCATGTCCATATAAATTCAATCAATAGTATGTAATTCGGTACACTAGTTTTTGAGAAAATGAGGTTTAAAAAACATTTTTATCTCATAAAATATGAATATCTATAAGGAGATAATTGGGGAAATACATTGTCATACATCTAGATACATCTGGGGGAAAAAATCAAGTAATTTGATTGAAAAGCATGTTTCCAGTGCTTATCTGACTATGCCTTTTATATTAACAAGAATAGCTAGAAATTTCACACAAGTTTTATAAAAGTAACTTAAACCAGACATTTTATAGAAAATGTCATTTAACATTTTATTTAACTTTTATCGTCTCCTGTACGTGTTTCAAACTTGTTTTATAGAGAAATCTATTATTCGAAAAGAAATATATTCATATCGCAGAGGTCATAATGACCTCCAGGGCTCCCAAATAGTCCGCGAACTGAACATCAGTATTTTTTAACAGAAAATTTCATAATACGTTTGAACTAGAATCAACTTCCAAACGTGGTTTCTTGACAATTTGTAAGAAAAATCTAAAAAGAAAATTTCTCTAAAAAAATTCTGATGTTCAGTTCGAGGACCATTTAGGAGCCCTGTGACCCCTCAAGGTCCTTCTATAGAAGGACAGTGAGCAATATACAGTATGCGATATAAAATTTTAACAGAATCATTCTTGAAAATTATTTTGGAAAAACATTAAAAATCAGTAACATGAAATACACATTTTATCGAATTGCATTTGAAATTACAACTTTTTCCTCTTTTAACAACATAAAAATAAAAATGTGAGGTTAATTAAATTTGAGGAAAGCGGGAAGGGGATTGTTTAGAATAATTATTGTTGATCAGGGTTACTACGCTTCAGGGAATTTTCCAGGTGTAATATCAGTATTTTTTACAGGAAAATAAATGGAGCACAGAAGCATAAAATTTCATTCTATTTAAGAAGGAATCTCTATAAGAAAATATTGGTGCCGAAAAATTTTCCTGATCTGGAAATTGCCTGACTCGTATCCACCCTGCTGTTGATATGCGTCAGCTATAGTAGAAAAATAAAACTTCTATTCAATATTAATTTAACCCATTAATGCCCAAATTCTTAAGAAAAAAACTAACATTCATAAAAGTAATAACTAAATACAGTGTGGAAAAACTTCTCGCAAACCTGTGCAAAAATTAATATTGTTTTACCATTTTATTGGACGTGGGATGTATACTTCCCACTTATTTTTTTATTATTATTGTTATTCTCAATTGCCATATTCGTACCAAAAATTTCGATAAAAATTTACCTGTAATAAAGCACGCAATAAAAAAAGTCAAAAGTAAAATATTGGTAACTTCTGATCTCAATCAATCACCTCAAAATTTTAGAAACAGAATTATTTTTTCCGTGAAAAGATTAAAGTTATTTATTTAGCATTGATTAAAGTAATATTTAGCAAAAATATATTTTATTTCCCGTATTTTAAATTAATACGTTGACTGCCACGGCAATTTTCAGAATTCTGACCGAAAAGGACAATTTGATTTAATCACATTACATTATTAAAAATTCCCACCAGTATTTTTCTAATATAAATACTAAAGTTGATTTATCTTGCAAATGCTGTTAAAGGATTTGTTAAGCATTTCTGTTTTTAAAAGTGGTGCTGTCTAGAAAAATTGAATTAACACATTGACTGACGACTACGAGATAATCGTAATTGGCTTCCTAGAATAGAACACAACCTACGAGTTATCTCGTAGTCGGCAGTCAACGTATTAAAATATAATAAAACAGAGTATGTATTTAACCTTCCTACTCTGAATGGGTCTAATCGACCCACAACTGAAATTTGTTTTATGCGATTCGAACCAGAAAGAAAGTTAAATAACAGATTCAGAGAAATAAGTCAATTAAATATATTAAAAGGTTTTAAATAACAATTCTGGTGTGAAATGTTTTTAATCAAGATAAAGTAAAATTTGAACAGGGTAGGAAGGTTAAATCTAAGAAAATTATTTTTAAAAATATTTTCATTGTAAATGTTTTACGAATAAATAAATACTAAGTCGATTGCAAGTATAATTTAACTAATGAGTGTGGAGAAATATTCTAAAATGTATAATATGAGAATGGTACCGTGATTTCCGGCGTATAATCTGCGGATCTAACAATTCAGTTTGGACCTAAAAATTTTATTTAGTTATGGAAGACGAAGATTTACCTCGATCTAAAAAGATCTAAAGGATTCTGGTTCGAAAAATGATTGCTTGATCCATTGTTTGATCCATTGGCGGATTATACGCCAGAAATTACGGTAATATTTGTGAAAGAAAAAAAATATTTTCCGAAATCAGGACAAATTGGTTTACATTTTTTTTAATTAATATTAAAAGACAATAGAATCAGTAATTAAAATTTAAAAAATTTGCAACTTAATGTTAACAAAAAAATGTTTTCTTACTGCCACGGAATTTTACCCAGGGCTCCCAAATGGTCCGCCAACTGAACATCAGAATTTTCTTAGGAAATTTTTCCTTTTAGATTTTTCTTGCAAATTGCCGAGAAACGAACTTTGGAAGTAAATTGTAGCGGGAAATCTTTAGAAAGATATCATGAAATTTTTTGTTAAAAAATATTGATGTTCAGTTCGCGGACCATTTGGGATCCCTGTCTTACATAATCTGAAACTTTGCTCATTATTACAACATAAAGTGATAAATTGAAAACAAAAATCGTGGTTAAAAATTTGTCTCCAAAGTGAAAAAAAAAAACTACAATCCTGTTTAACCCTTTCCGGCGCAGTGTGTCCGGTCTGGACACACCTAATTTTAATTCCAAACTTGCAATTGGCACCAATAATATTTTAATAAAATCTTGCTTTTACAATAAAAGCTTAAATTAAGCCGTTCTTGATTTCTTAAAAAGTCGTTTGTAAATTCCGGTGTCAGTCAATAATTTCTCATTTTACTAACAGAATTTGTCCGCGGTTTAACCTTTTCCCATAAATTTAGTTTAGAGGGGAAAAAAACCCGAATCACAGTTCGAAATTTCACCATATAATTGGATTAGAAAAAAAACCCTCGATTATGGAACAATTTTTTGCCAGAAAACTGGAATAGAGAACACCTTGAAACACAATTTAATCTTTCGCTAGAAAATTTTATCAGAAAAATTTTTATTCATTGTTCGTCCTTTCACTGGAAAATTTTATTTAAAAAACCCTGATTCATGGTTCAATCTTTCACTAGAAAATTAAAATAGATCCTGAATCATAATTCAACCTTTCGCTAGAAAATTGGATTTTTTTTTTTTTTTTTTAATGTGAGTCATAGCTCAACCTTTCTTAAAAAAATTGGATTTTAAAAAAACCTGAATCATAGTTCAACATTTCACTAATATAATGGTATTTGTGAAAGCACCGATATACTGATAAAGTTTATCACCGATATATTGGTAGCAGTTAAACTGCAGACTGCAGCTACTTTTCCCAATTTTCTTGGTTAAGCGTTGAACTTCTTTTTTTTTTTATGTAGTAAGAAGACTAGTTGAAAAATGATGGATTAGTTCATAGGCGTATTCGTTTGGGAACTTTCCCTTTCCTTATTGTCTTATGTAATAAACTGTTTAACAGAAAAATTCTCCCACCTGGTCATCATACGTGGTTTTAACTTGCTTCGTTAAAAATAAAACATCAATAATGAATTTTTCTTGCGCACTATGAGCTATTAATTTGCTATAATATTTCTATTATTAGTTTTCTGATGATATAGTTCATTCTTTTCATGGGAGACGGAGGGACATGTGCTATAGGAATCAGAGGAGGAAGGGAATGACTGTCTTCGTATATCATAGAAAATGTTATTAGTCAAAAATAATTTTGATCGATTTTGGCCAATTTTAATCATTTGGTACTCTCTTAATGAAAATCGTGCCCCCTGAACTGGGGTTTCTGGTGCAGTTTCCCCGCATTGTCACTGCATTAGTCAGGCAGTGGCATAGCCAATGTCGGGGGTGTCCAAATGCTCTGGATGCCCCTAATTTTGTAAAGTTCTGCTCACCTTATCAAATTCGAGAATGTTCTCCTATTAATGAAGTCATAAAAAACTTTACAATACTACTGGTATCTAGAAGATTTTGATTCTCTCCCTGACCACGCCTCTGTAGTCAGACTTTCTAAACAAACAAGTTTATTTAAAATTACGCAACAGCTTTTCTTCCGGCAATTAATGGATAAATTCCATTTCAATATTCTGGTGGGCACGTGATAATTAGGATATAAAATTAAGTGCCCAAAACCGCTACTATTCATGGAGTTAAACCTTGAAACGCGTTTCAATATTATATATACTGATAAATTTTAATACCCAAATTCCTAAATGATACCAAAACTTTGATTTTTTTTTTTTTTTTTTTTTTTTTTTTTGAGCTATTGCATAGCTTTTATCGCGGGCTTTGGGCGCAGCGATTGAAGCTAGAAATTCCGTAACGAGAAAACCTAACACTTCCGTAGCGAAAAAACCTAACACTTCGGCTAACGTCGTTTCAGTTCGGCAAACTTCGGCACGGTATCCTTCGGTAGACTTCGGCAGACATTGACGCGGTATTTTTCAGATATTAGGATATCAAGTCTCAAACTACTGTTTCTTATGATCTAATTTTCATAGCGCGGCCAAATTTTGTTTGGTAATTTATTATGAGACACTGTTAATTTTTGGTGACAGGAGACCACCCCCCCCCCCCACCGTGAGGGTCGAAAAATTTAAAATACTTATAACTCGCGATCTAGTTTTCGTAGCGCCGCCAAATTTTGTTTGGTAATTTATTATGAGACAGTGTTAATTTTTGGTGACAGGAGACCCCCCACGGTGAGGGTCAAAAAATTTAAAATGCTTTAAAATCGCGATCTAATTTTCGTAGCGCGGTCAAATTTTGTTTGGTAATTTATTATGAGATAGAGTTAATTTTTGCTGACAGGAGACCCCCCAAGGTGAGGGTCGAAAAATTTAAAATGCTTATAACTCGCGATCTAATTTTCGTACCGCGGCCAAACTTTGTTTGGTAATTTATAATGAGGCAGTGTTACTTTTTGGTGACGGGAGACCCCCCACGGTGAGGATGGAAAAATTTAATATGCTTATAACTCGCGATCTAATTTTTGTAGTGCGGCCAAATTTTGTTTGGTAATTTATTATGAGACAGTGTTAATTTTTGGGTACAGGAGACCCCTTCAAGGTGAGGGTCGAAAAATTTAAAATGCTTATAACTCGCGATCTAATTTTTGCAGCGCGGCCAAATTTTGTTTGGTAATTTATTATGAGACTGTTAATTTTTGGTGACAGGAGACCCCCTTCGGTGAGGGTCGAAAAATTTAAAATGCTTATAACTCGCGATCTAATTTTCGTAGCGCGTCCAAATTTTGTTTGGTAATTTATCATGAGACATTGTTAATTTTTGGTGACAGGAGACCCCCACGGTGAGGGTCAAAAAATTTAAAATGCTTATAAATTGCGATCTAATTTTCGTAGCGCGGCCAAATTTTGTTTGGTAATTTATTATGAGATAGAGTAAATTTTTGCTGACAGGAGACCCCCCCCCCCCAAGGTGAGGGTCGAAAAATTTAAAATGCTTATAACTCGCGATCTAATTTTCGTAGCGCGGGCAAATTTTGTTTGGTAATTTATAATGAGGCAGTGTTACTTTTTGGTGACGAGAGACCCCCCCACGGTGAGGATCGAAAAATTTAAAATGCTTATAACTGGCGATCTAATTTTTGTAGTGCGGCCAAATTTTGTTTGGTAATTTATTATGAGGCAGTGTTAATTTTGGGGGACAGGAGACCCCTTCACGGTGAGGGTCGAAAAATTTAAAATGCTTATAACTCGCGATCTAATTTTTGTAGCGCGGCCAAATTTTGTTTGGTACAGTAGAACCCCGCAAATTTGGACCCCGTAAATCCGGATCTCCGGATAATCCGGATCGGTTTGGTCGATTTCTTTTTTCAAGTTTGAGAAGTGATCGGCAGATTTCCATAACATAAATTTATTTCAGCCTCATATTCTGAATAAATAACTGTTTTCTGCAATCTTTTTAGAAGAATACCTCAAGTTTTCTTATTTAAACTCTTTAATGTTGTCTATGAAAGGAACAACGATACATCATTTAAGTTTTGCCAATTTCAGTTTCCATAGTATTTCATATTTTCATAGTACTTAAACCATTTGAAAATGTCATCAAAAGCTTGCTGCTGAATAAAATTTTACTTAGAGCATTTCAAGAAAGCAAAGTTAAAAAGTCTTTATAGTTACTCTTTATTTAATCTTTATTAGTCAGTGTGTCTATAAGACACACTAACTAATGAGGATCGCGATCCTATCTTTATCAGCCAGTTCATATAGGCCCTCTTGGGACTGTTTCCTTGCCTTCGTGCCAAAATCCTTCTACAAATCACTTACGGAAAATTTGAAACAGGAAGAATTAACGAGAATGCTCAAGAGATTGCGTCACCATGCGGCTCGCAAAACTGGCTGAATATGACAAATTTTATAATTATAAAGTAAACATTTTTTACTGTCTGTAAATATTGAATATGTTCAGTATAAAGGTGCTTTTCTACGAGTATGTTTTTTTTTATTTCATTTGTTCACATTCTCCGTATAATCCGGATTTTCGACAATCCGGATTGGGCCCGGTCCCAATTAATCCAAATTATCGGGGTTCTACTGATTTATTATGAGACTGTTAATTTTTGGTGACAAGAGACCCCTTCGGTGAGGGTCGAAAAATTTAAAATGCTTATAACTCGCGATCTAATTTTCGTAGCGCGGCCAAATTTTGTTTGGTAATTTATTATGAGACAGTGTTAATTTTTGGTGACAGGAGACCCCCCACAGCCAAATTTTGTTTGTAATTTATTATGAGACAGTGTTAATTTTTGGTGACAGGAGACCCTCCACGCTGAGGGTCGAAAATTTTAAAATGCTTATAACTCGCGATCTATTTATCGTAGCGCGGCCAAATTTTTTTTTGGTAATTTAATTATGTGACAGTGTTAATTTTTGGTGACAGGAGACCCCCCACCGTGAGGGTCGAAAAATTTAAGATGCTTATAACTCGCAATCTAATTTTCGTAGCGCGACCAAATTTTGTTTGTAATTTATTAAGCTATTGCATAGCTTTTATCGCGGGCTTTGAGCGCGGCGGCCGAATCTAGAAATTCCGTAACGAGAAAAATCCTAACACTCCGGCTAACGACGTTTCAGTTCGGCAGACTTCGGCACGGTATCCTTCGATAGAGTTCGGCAGACATTGACGCGGTATTTTTGCATAAGATGATAATAAATGCTATGCAATAGCTTTACCGCGGCAGTCCCCGAGTGCCACACACATTTTTTCTTTTCTTTCCTTTTTTTTTTTTTTTGCTTTGCTTTTATAATGTACGTGAAAAAAATATATTTGCTTATTTTCAAATACTAAATTTATTTTTAAATCCTACTGTCAATCATTAATTTTAGCAATACAAGTATTTTACTTTCACCCTGAAAGGGTTAGGCAAATGGTATAAAATATAATTAATATTGTAATACCCCATGCAATTTTAAATTGACTTATATTGTAATATAAATCTATTTAACATTTGCCTATTTTTTATTTGTTTTGTTTTTACTAATGAATAATAATTTGTCTTATTTTTAATTTTTCATTCAATAAAACATATTATCAATTATCCTTAAATGAAGAACATTATTGTCATATATCCAATTTTTTCTAGCGAAATTATACTGTGTGAAAAATGCCTGAGCAAATATTATGTACAGTTAGATTTCTACTTTCACGAATTAATATTTCATCATGTGCTTTTTAAAAATCTCATTATGTGTACATATATTTATTTATTAATTATCTCTCTGGCAAGGTCAAAATTTCAAAGCTTTTTGAAAAATATTTTCAGATTACAAAAATTTCTGTTTCATTCAATTTCAACTAACATTAATTAAAACATCCGCATTGAGTTTGAAAACCCAAAGATGCAATCAATATACTTGATAGATTTTAAAATTAATGATGCAAAATATGTGCTACAATACTTTTCTGACGGCATACCACAATAATATTCTCGGATAACTAGCAATTGATTTTCATCTTGAATACTGAAAATCAACAATCGCTGAGGTAACTTTTTTTTTTCCTTTAAACCAAATACTTAAGAATAACTCATAAGATAAGAACGCGCCTAAAATGGCGAGAACTTCAGGGGATAAAGATATTCTTCGAAAATGGTTTTGAAAATTTTAATGACTTTAAATTTGATTTATAACTTTCTGGGCTTATGTGATAATGCATTCTCGTAAATCACTTTGAAACTGTAAATATGTATTGTACGTGTATATTATTTATAAACCGAAAAAGAGAGCTATATTTTATGTAAAAAGCTGTAAATATAAGCAGGCGAATTGGGATATATATATATATATATTACGTGGAATAATATCACAATAATATAGATAAAGATCTTACAGTTGGCTATTAACCCTTTGAGCTCTGGTGGGTAAATTTCTTCAAAATTCCAAATGTCACATTGGCACCAGTAATTTGCAAAGAAAAAAACGGTTAACGATATGCACGAAAAAGTGCATTAAACCTTTTACAAATCAATTTCGTATAATTTTCTGGTGTCGTTGTGACATTTCGGAATTAAGATTATGTGGTAGAAAATTCTACCAGCAGAGCTCAAAGGGTTAAAAAGTAAAAGGTTAACTTCTGAAATCTGATTACATTCAATAGCAACCCTCCATAAAATTTGGTCTTTTATTGTGCATTTTAGAAAGGTTGCCTGTTGGTTATAATACCCATATTTTAGTCGGGAAAAGTATGTGTATTAATAGAGAAATGTGAAATATTCATTTTAACAATGGTTTCATCATTTAAATAATAAACTGAACAAACCACCAAAAACATCCCTAGAGGTTTGCCACTAGTTGCACCGCTATTCCACAAAACATTCCTAAACAAATTGTCCCAAAAACATTGACCTGTGTTTCTTTTCCTTAAATATTGATCATACGTATAGATTATAAATCGGCAAGTTGTGTTAAAAAAGGTACAGAATTTAATAAAATCGATTAAAATTTTCAGAAGATTAAATTTGAAGTAAAACAAAATTTAATCTTTTTTACGCCCCCCTCCGCTGTTTAAAGCATTTCTCTATGCGTAAAAGGAACCCTATATACTAATAAGGTCATGTATAAAATTTCAACCTTTTATCATAAAAAGTCGCAGAGGTATGGTTGAATGAAGTTGGTGACGGGTTATTATAAAATGTAAATATATACAGTTAGAGTAGCAATCATTGTTTTCTTTCGTAACTTTTATACAACCCCTGAAACGACATCGTCCTTAAAGATTTTTGTCCAATGTGAACTCATATCCAGGCACCGACAAGTGGTTTAAGTTAGCATTTATGTATTTTCATGTCTCTGAGACTTTTTTCATGGAACTCTTAAGAAATAGGAACTGACATATTTTTAAAACAGTGAAGTTTCAACTGAAACCGCGTTTGAGAGGTACATTGCCATCACAGAATACTTTGACCAGTAAATTTAAATAGAAAATTTCTGTTTATTTAAGCTAATCATTAGTGGACAATTTCAGTCAAATTCATGCTTAAAAATTGATAATCATTTTTACTGTTGACAATTTACTTCGGCAGTAGTACTTCCGCCACATTGTGATAATCAAGACAAACTGATGTTTGTGCCAGTGTAATGATTATAATACTTGGTCAAATTCACGCCAGTAAAAAGAAATAGAAAGTTTTTACCATATTTGATAGAGAAATTTCCTATCATTCAAGTGCTTACATTAGACAAAATTTTCTATTCAAGTTTACTGGAGGAAGAAACTGTTGATCTAACTAATAGAAACAGTCGTCATCTTGTAACAATTTCTTCAGTTATTTTTCTCGCAACGTCTAGACAATACACTATATTTAAAGATAGAAAACCAACGATTATAAATGCACAAAAAATGTATGAAAAGGTAGCAAACAGCTGTTTCGTGTCGACTATCGGGATTTTTCATCAGTGTAAAACTCAGCGAGCTAGAAAAAGCAAAACTGAGCAAAGAGACAGAGAAACGCAGGCTTATATAGCCGCTACGGGAACGTTCCCTCCAAAAGAAAAGCAACCAATGAGAATAAATCAGCCTGAACAACTGGGTGGACAAGTAGAGACATCTGTCGGAGAATGCGCACAACAAAAACTAAAAAAAGAGAAAAAAAGAAAGCTTTAAATTAAAAATTTCCAAATTCTTGGAAAATAAGGAGTACTTGATAAGTCATTGACTAAGGAGGGAGAATTTTTAATGATGGGAAAGCTTCTCAAAAATTAGGATTAAGAATAGAAAGACACTTATGGATAATGGAAACTGAAGAAAAATTGAACTTGTTGTGAAGACCAACAATGTTGAGCAATAGAAGAGCGTTTAAGCTCTTGATTTTTGACATACCGTAATTTCGGGTGTATAAGCCCCAGGCCAAATAATTCTTTTTCGACCCAGAATTTTTTAAGAAGCAAGTATAACTAGTTAGATCGCCGTAAATGTTTGCCTTCAATCACTAAATAAGATTTCTGGGTCCAAAAAGAATTGTTTGATCCGCGGCTTATAGACCCGAAATTACGGTACCTTTTATGCTCCTTTAAGGGGAGAAAGGACCTTTGCACCCTCAAAAAATCGATTCTTTAAAAATATTTTTAAAAAATAATTCAGAATGTTAGAAACATTTTAAAACAAACCGCATTGAAATCGAACGAAAATTACGCCCACAACAATTAAAAACTTAAAAGCTACTCGCGACTTTCCCTTTAAACGAAACGTAAACAAACCGACTTTCCTTTAGTTTCGGTTTTGATGCGAAATGCAACGACAGTTTTTCCGTGTTCTATCATTTTTTCTGACCTCTATGTTTATTTTATTTAACCCCACTGGAAAAGGAAGTCAACAACTCAACACATCTTTACCATGCACATGTTTTGTTTGTGTTTTCTCGCTTACTTTCACGTGTTTTATGCTCTTCGCTCTGTCTGCTTTTTTATAAGAGTTTTTTTCGAGAAGTATTATATTATTTTTTATTTTTACTTGATAACTTGAGTTAGTTATAAAAATGTCGAGTAAAGCTGCTCGTAGGTCTACTGATTATCTTAAAAGGAAACGTCGTTTCCAGGGTAATCAGCATACTGAATGCCAAACTTTGGATCCAGATGTGTCTTGTTTATCATCATCATCAGCTAAAAAAATTCGTTTAGCTGTCCCTGTGGTTGAAAATAAAACTATGTCTAAGGCGAATAATGGATATAGGATAATCAATATTGATACTTTGATATCTGAACTGTCAAATTACTTGGTATGTACTCACTGTAAATTCAAAGCAGTACTGAAAGAAAGAATTGTTTGTGGATTAGTTTCTGAATTTTACGTTCAGTGCAATTCCTGTAGTACTTTATCAACTTTTAAAAGTTCACCTCTTTTAACCCTTTGACGGTTAAAGCACTTCTATTCATAAAATACTAAAATGATTGGATGACACCGGAATTTAAAAACAAATTTATTTCATAATATATAAATGGTTTTTTTACGTTCTTTGTAAAATAAAAATTTTCATTTAAAAATTCCGGTGTCAGTATGGCATTTCACAATTCAAATTAAGTGTTATTCTGGGTGCGTATACGCGCTTATAACCACGAAAGGGTTAAAATCAAGTAGGGGGAACTGGGGTACATTGATACAGTTTTTTTCTAAGATTTTTTTTGGTGTCAAGAAAGGAGAAAATTCAAGTTTTTTTTCCATGAGGTGACAGCAAAACTTGTGTAGTATGTTATAAAAATGTACAATCATTGTTTTATATAGTATTTTTGCATGTAATTTTTAAAAAATCAAAAAAAGTCATTTGTATCAATGTGCCCCATCACCGGGGCAGATTGATACGTTTAAGAAAAATGACGACAAAATAATACCAATGCATATTTTTCATAAAAAATGAGTTAGAAAACCATTTTATATTTATTTATAAAAATTCAAATCACTCACAATTTATTTTTAAGCAATATTAAAGCAATTAAAATTAAATATATTATGACCTGATGTTCTGGCTGTTTCTTGTCTGATTGTTGGCTGTGGTAACTTTGTCATACCTAGCACTTCAACCCCAGCATTATCTTCTTTCTTATGAAAGATGAAAAAATTACCAGTTTTTCTGTTTATAAATAGGTTCATAAACAGAAAATAAAGGATAATTATATTAAAAATTCTGTTTATAATATAAGTATCATTTTCTGTTCTGCAGTTTGTTTCTCTTACTTAACATTTCTCATGTCGAAAATACTTTTTTCTCTGGAGAATCGATATAAATTCGAGATTTGCCAGAATGCCGTCCTTTTCTTTTATTAGTTCTACTAGCACTAGATGCTGGGTAAGTTCCTACGTCTTCTGTTTTCAGAAATACTATAAAATGTTCTAATATAAAGAAATTAGAGCTATTTCACTTCAATAAAAACTAATATTAGACATTTTTCGGGAAAAAAAGGTTGGATTAAGGAGTGTATGGTAAAAAAAATAATAAAATATAATGAAAATATGAACTATTAAAGGATTTAGGCTGTATCAATGTGCCCCGTCATAAACTGTATCAATGTGCCCCATACAGCGATTTTGAATAAAATGAGTCTCAAATCCAACACTTCACAATATATCTAACAATAAATAATGAGGAACTGATAAAGAGTAGCTGTACTTATCAGGGAGAGTATTCATTTTGGTTGAAAATACTGGAACAGTTGTATAATAGCATTTCAATTGTACAACTCAAATTTACTTTTGAACAACAAAAACAATAAATCACCCGTCCCATTTCATCAAACTGCTGAATCATTCCAAGATTTTCTGTATGTAGTTGAATACACTAGCATCACCTTTTGGAGCTGTTGTGAAACTTCCTGTAATGACCCTGTGAGCGGTAGAGGGGGTGTATCAATGTGCCCCATGTATCAATGTACCCCAGTTCCCCCTAATCATGATTATGAAGTAAATGCAAGAATGATTTATGCCATGCGCACAGTGGGTTTAGGTTTGCATGGCATTAAAAATTTTTGTACTGCCATGGATATGCCACAACCTGTATCTCAGAAATCCTATGATAGGATTTTGAAAAACATCAAAGCTGCCAGTTCAGAAGTAGCTATTAATTCGATGAGGAAGGCAGCAAATGAAGAAATTTTAGCTTCTGAAAACAATGGAATATGCATCAGTGGAGATGGGACATGGAAAACTCGTGGACATACATCTCGCATAGGTGTGTGTAGTGTTATCGGGGATGTGACTGGTAAAGTTATTGATGTTGAGGTGTTATCTTCATATTGTAAAGGTTGTGAAAAGTGGAGGGGTCAAAAATGTGGAACAGCATATGAGGCATGGAAGTTACGCCATGAACCACATTGTGTAAAAAACCATTTTGGCTCTTCAGAAAAAATAGAAATGGATGGAATGAAGAAAATTTTTGAAAGATCGATATCAACGAGAAATGCAAAATATGTTAAATATATTGGAGATGCAGAGCCTGATTACTAACGGGGCACTCTCTCACCAGAAAAAAACTATAGACATTTTCATCTTCTTTAACCGCCCTTTTCATTCAAAATTACTGTCATGAATAAGGAAAAATTCTTTATTTTTTTTTCCTGGTGGGAGAGTGCCCCGTTGATAATCAGGGCCTGTGGAGATGGTGATACAAAGACATTTCCAGAGCTTCAAAAAGTTGCTCTTTATGCATTAGAAAAAGTTGAATGTGTAGGCCACGTTCAAAAACGTATGGGGACTAGGCTCCGCAACTTGAAGCACTTGAACCGTGGCAAGAAGCTGTCAGATGGGAAAAGTCTTAGTGGAAAAAACCGTCTGACAGATAAACTAAATGACAAATTTACGACTTTTTATGGAAATGCTATTCGAGGAAATAGCAACTCTCTTCAAGATATGCGCAAGGCTATATGGGCCATTTATTGTCATTATAAGTCAACAGACAAGGATCCTATGCATTACTTCTGCCCGACGGATACTACTACATGGTGTGATTATCAGAAGGCTGTGTTGGCAGGAAGTGTTTCTTCATACAAACACAAAAAATCTGTGCTTATCCCTGTGATGGAAGAAATAAAACCCATCTTCACAGAATTATCTGCTTCTAAACTATTGAAAAAGTTCTTGGGTGGAACGACTCAAAATTGTAACGAGTCTTTCAATTCCACAGTTTGGAAATACTGCCCCAAAACGTCTGGTTCTTCCAAAACAGTAGCTGATATAGCTACAAATGAAGCAGTAGTTATTTTTAATGAAGGGATGACAGGTCGTCTAAATATTTTGAAGCAACTTGGTTGTGAAATAGGGCAGTTTTCAGTCACTTCTGCTTTGCAGGCAGACACTCTGCGAATCAAACAAGCAAAGATTAAGTGTAAATCATCAACATTACAGGCTCGTAGGGCTATTCGAAGGGGAAAAAAAGCAGTGCATGAGAAATTAAAAATATCAGAAGGTAAAACATATGAAGCGGGTGCATTTTAAATGTTATAAATACTTGTTACATTCTTGAAAATCAAAAATAAATGTTTAAACTTTATTTTCTCAGTTTCTGATTTTTACACTTTCCCACAGGATATTAAAAAAAGTTATGAATGGAAAGTTATGAAATTTTACATATATATTGTACATATGGATCTTCATTCTCTGAACCTCAGTTTTGATAATTAGACCAAAAGATTTTGTTTTATAGCATGATAAATCATAAAAATTTTAATAATTTTATAATTGTAAAAAAGCTTTATTTTTTAAAAATATTGTAAAATTAGATAATTTTAAAACTTGAGGTTTACAGAATAAAGATAATATTTAGCATTAATTTGATACAAGAATATAGGTTCTACTGTATATTTTTAAAAAGTTATCTTGCGGGAAACAGGAGGTAAGCAGGCATGAAAGTGTTCCGACCCAAATGACCGATTACTACCAATAAATTTTAAAGGTATACTTTGGTTTATAACTTCTCAGAAATTCTGTCATTAAATAATGCCAGAATTTTTAATAAATTTTAGTGGTTGTAATCGGTCATTTGGGTCGGAACACTTTCATGCCTGGGTAAGTCAATTTATTTTTTTCTAATTATCTGTCTATATTTTGTGTTATTTAAAAAAAATTATTTATTGAATTACAAAAACAGGTTTAAATTTTCAAACCTGGTATTTTGTTTCACAAGTTGTAAAAATTTTATTTCAAAATAAACAAAAGTTTTCTATTTATGATGAATCGAAAAAAGCATGTCAAAATGCACAATTTTTGGCTTCGAAAGGTCCTTTCTCCCCTTAAACGAAATTTGAGAGCACGTTTAGTCTGACCAATATAAGAAAGACCACATTGGCAAGAAATTTGGTAAATGACTCAGTTATCTAAGCGATCAATGGGGTGCTTAATCTTTTTAAAAAGGCTCGATTTCAATGTTATTTTTCCCCCTGTTAACACTAGTACCGCGGGAAATTTTACCCAAGTTTTATAAAAATAATTCACATCAGAATTTTTATTTAAGTGTATTTAACTTAGTTATTTTAAATAATTTTTGTGCACTTATATATAAATTATTTTAGAAGAATTATCTGGTTCGAATCGACATCTTTTCACTGAGTACGGGTCAAAATGACCCATCTTCACGGTTCTAGCGTTAATAAAATTCCTTTTTCAAATCTTAAGCACCCCTTGATCGTTTAGATAGCTGGGCTATTTACCAAATTTCTTGCCAATGTGGTCTTTCTTATATTGGTCAGATTAAACGTGCTCTCAGAATTCGTTTAAAGGATCAAATAAAAAGAATATTGCCCAGTTAAACTGATGGCATTGAGCTCACAGGCTACGCATACAAATTATACATTACAGCCTTATATTTTCAAGGGTTAATTCCGTTCGAAAAAAGAATTAAGAAGGGGAAACAGCTCTCCCCTTTCCCCATTTTTATACTTAATCATTGAACCTCCTAAACTATCAAGGACATGCTTTATCATATAAAAAATCTACATCCAAAATTCAGAGCAAATCGGATAATTCTTAATAAAAACCCACTTAGCAGTTATATAATTTAAGAGGAGTTATCCCCCTCTTTTATACTTAATCATTAAACTTCCAAACCTATTCAGAGATTTGAACAAAATCTGACAATTCTGATTGAAAAACCCATTTTTAAAAATTAAGGGGAGGGGCATTAGAACCCCCGTTCCCCCTGTTTATACTTATTCAATTCCTAATAACAGTCACGGAATCACCTCATCAGAATGATCCTATATCTAAATTTTGAACGAAAACTGTTAATTCTGCATGAAAATCCCGTTTATATCAATTAAGGAGAGGGGCATGAGCCCCCCCCCTTCCCCCTGTTTATACTTATTCAATGAACACCTAATAACAGCCACGGTATCGCCTCATCAGAATGATCCTATATCTAAATTTTGAACGAAAACTGTTAATTTTGCATGAAAATCCCGTTTATACCAATTAAGGGGAGGGGCATGAGCCCCCTTCCCCCTGTTTATACTTATTCAATGAACACCTAATAACAGCCACGGTATCGCCTCATCAGAATGATCCTATATCTAAATTTTGAACGAAAACTTAATTCTGCATGAAAATTTCGTTTATATCAATTAAGGGGAGGGGTATGAGCCCCCCGTTCCCCCCTCTTATACATATCGAATGAACTCCAAAAACTAATCAGGGAAGCGCCTTATGATGATATACTTATATACAAAATTTAGAGTGGATCCGATATTTTTATCATGAGTTATGGCGTTACGTACGAACATACATACAGAACGGATGGGCACATAAGCTCTCAGGCTATGATAGCCTGTGAGCTAAAAAAGTATGTCAAAAATCAAGAACTTAAACGCCCTTCTATCTCTCACTCCTTATTCAATGACTTATCAAGTACTTCTTATTTTCCAAGCATTTGGAAATCTTTAATTTAAAACCCTTTGAGCTCTGATGGTAGAATTTTCTACCACTTAGTTTTAATTCAGAAACGTCACACTTGCACCGGAATATTCAACCAGATTTCTTTGAAAAGGGTTTAATGCATTTTTTCGTGCATATCGTAAGCCGAAATTTTCCTTTGCAAAATACTGGGGCGAATGTGACATTTGGAATTTTGAAGAAATTTACCCACCAGAGCTCAAAGGGTTAAAGCTTTTTAGTTTTAGTTTTGTTCGTTCTTCGATAGATGTCTTTACTTATCCACCCACTTGTTCAGGCTGCTTTCTTCTCATTGATTGCTTTTCATTTGGCGGGAACGTTCCCGTAGCGGGTATATAAGCCTGCGTTTCTCTGTCTCTTGGCTCAGTTTTGCTTTTTCTAACTCGCTGAGTTTTACACTGAAGAAGAATCTCGACAGTAGATTCGAAACAGCTGTTTGCTACCTTTTCATACATTATTTGTGCATTTGTAGTCGTTGGTTTTCTATCGGTAAACATTTTTTCACAAAGGTTTTATTTGGTAATTTAAAAAAACACTTTATTGCTCCCCTCTTTATTCATAACTCCATTGCCTTTTTATGATTTGATGCTGAAATTTTGTTCATAACTATTTAAATGTATGGACAGATTTTGTCTTACTGGGAAATTTTCTACGGGAGCTGTATAAATTTTTTTATTTTGTATTACTTTAAATTTAATGCTATGAAAATTTTAATCGTTTTCATATATTTCTGTATATATATATATATATATATATATATATACAGTCGAGTCTCTGTATAACGAAATCCATTGTTCAGTCAAAAAATTCGTTGTATAGAAAAATTCGTTGAATAGAGAACGGCAAAACTTTTTTCATTAAATGTTTAAATTTTGAAACAGTATTGTTTTTTGAGCTGTTTAATTGAGTTTTTGAAATGTTTAACGGAATTTTGCTGAAATCTCCAACATTTTTGCCACTTCCTTCTTTTTTTTCCAAAGTGTCTTATTGATTATTTTCAAAATTACTACTTTATCAGAGAGAGTTATGCTTATTCTAGGAGCGATTTTATGCAGATACAGTAGATAATCACACAAGCATAGATGACAATTCTTCATTCAAATGAAGAATACCAATTCATTCAACTTCTTCATAACAATTCTTCATTCAAATGATCACTCACAACAAAAAATGTTCCAAGTCACCACAAAACAACAAACATCCACTCTAAACGCTAAAAGTAATGAGAGTTAGTTTAGGTAGATGAAAACCTGCTGAAAAAGACGGCCTTTTCTGAAATTACCCTTTTATCCCTGCCTTACTATCCAACCGAGGAAACAAACTACATTTTCAAGGCGACAACGGAATAGTTTTATCTTTTAGGATGCTTTGTGATATGTTTCAATCTTTTCCAGGAAAACATGCTCATCTTGGTTAAAATAAAGTCAAGTATATTAAAATAGCAAATAAAGCCTTTGTGCACAAATGTTTAAAGATGTAGCAAATAGCTATTTCGAATCTACTGTCGAGATTCTTCAACAGTGCAAAATTCAGCGAGCTAAAAAATAGCAAAACTGAGCAAAGAGACAGAGAGACGCAGGCTTGGATTTCTATCTTTAAAGTCAAGTGTAACCATGGAAAAAGGAATGTTTTTCTTGGGGGAGGGGAAAAAGGGTAAATGCCTTTTTTTTTTTTTTTTTTTTTTTTTTTTTGTCATAAGAAATAAGGTAGAGGAGTGCATCTATAAAATATAAACCAGAAATACAAGAAAAAAAAATTATACAACAAATAGTTTGAAGCGTTTTCTGAACATGCGAAAGATCATTTTTGAAAAAAATCGTTAACTGGAGATATATATTTCGCTATATGGAGATATTTTTTAATGTAATTGTGAAAAAAATTGACCGTTCCTACAAAAAATTCGTTAAATAGAGAAATTCGCTAGATGGAGTTTCGTTGTATAGAGACTCGACTATATATATATATATTTACTTAACTTCGTAAATTACAGTACGATACTCGTATGATACTCCTATGATATTCTGATAATTAATATATACATAAAAGACGAGGTAAATATTTTTCAACAGAGGTAAGTCAGTTTTACATTTTAGTGTTGGTTTCATTATTTAATTAAGGAACTGAGAAAGTTTCCAAAAATAACCTTAATTTTGGAAGATTAATGGTCGTACGCAGATTTTAGCAAGTTGATAGAGAATTTAGCACTCGAAAGTAGCGATTAGCACTCGATATTTCATGGCTAGACGTCTGTCGGCTAGAGTACTGGCATTTATTATGCCAGTTTATTTTAATGCACATTCAGATTCTACCGGCAAAAATACATAACTTTTGTATTTAAACTGTTTTTTTATTATTATTATTATTGGATCCTCGTTCATCAAGGTATAATCAAGCATATTTGATAGGTACATGTTTCGGGTTTTCCAACCACGTTTTGACACCTCGAAATCTGCTTGGCTAGAACTTTTGATGTCAAAGTTTTCGTCTTTTGCGGGAATGGCTTTTCTCGAGAAACAACATTCGCAGTTGATTCAATGACGCTTATGTTCTTTTTTTTATATAAAAATCAATAGAAATATATTAAATTAGTTTTCTATTTGCATAATTTGTATTCAGTCAATCATTTCTAAGTACTATTTTCGTTTTTTGATATTTTAGCGTGTAATATATTTACACTATATAGACCTCCCCCCCCCCCCCGAACAAAAAAAAGGGATAATCTTCAATATTTGGGGGCGGGGTGTGGAAATATTCTATGTTTCATTGGCTTCTACAATTTTTTTAAATCATCTAATTTGTGGGGCTGATGGGTGCGTATTACTTTTTAAATTATTACTGGATAACAAAACATTAACCACTTAATCGTCGCGCCCGAGACATTCAAGGGCTGCGAGCTTCACGGCTTTTATTCAGAATTATTAGATTCTCACCAGTTTTATAAAATAGTGTAATTGGTTTTATTCTGCTATCCTTTTATTTGCCCATTAAATAAGGTGAATATTTTTTTTTCAAAAAAGTGGTGGCAATAATGAATTTGAATTTTTAAACCGTAATTTAATGCGACGTGGTTAAAAAAGGTGGTTAAAAAATTTAAGTGATTGCAAAATAAACACATAAACATATAAAATACTTTCGTGCTGGATGAGCAAAGAATGAAGCATAAATATCGTGTGAGGGTGGGATTATAGGTTTTCATTTTTAATTAGTTACTGCAACTACAAAATAACAAGTACTTCAAAACTTCTAATAAATCTTTTTTTTTTTTTTTTTTTTTTTTTTTTTTTTTTTTGTAAATTACCGTAATTTCGGGTGTATAAGCCGCAGATCAAACAATTCTTTTTCGACCCAGAATTTTTTAAGAAACAAATATAACTAGTTAGATCGCCGTAAATATTTGTCTTCAATCACTAAATAAGATTTCTGGGTCCAAAAAGAATTGTTTGATCCGCGGCTTACACACCCGAAATTACGGTAATGTATTTTTTTATTTAACATTTTTTTTCCTAATTGTGAACAATAGAAAAATTTTAATATTTTAAACTTTTTAATTTAAAAATTATAACTCTTTAGCCCTTTCAGGATTTGTTACCTACCATCGAAAGGTGCATGTAGAAATTTTCTGGGCACCATTAACAAATAAAAAATAATATATTACTTTTTTATTAGAGTATTTTTTTGGTATTTCAGAAGAAAAGGCGACTGTTCAAAAAACACGATGCATTATAAATAAAAATTTTGTACGCGATACGATCTCGAAAGCGTTAATGTTTAAGGATTGCTGGGGGAGACGGTGTTTAAATTTTCATAATAGAAAGATAATGTCGAAAATGTTTAATTATTTATTCATTATTATAATGATAAAACAAATGTGATAGCAAAAATGTAATATGCAGAACTAGTTAAAAACAAATCAGCATATTTCCTATATTTTTTAATCCCGAGAGAGAATATTTGTTAATGCATTTCATTCAGTTTGTTATAGGTATAATAATGAAATTTTGTAACTAATAATTTTGTCATGCAGTAATTGAAGGACCGATATGCCAAAATGGCATCACATAATTTTAATTCCTAATTGCCCCATTAGCACTCAAATGTATTTTATGAAAATTTCACTTTTATTAAGTATTTGTAAAATATACTTTTACTTGTTTAAAATAAAATTTTCTTGTAAATACTGGTTTCATTCAGTTTTTACAACATATTACGAATAGAAGTACATTGCCCCTGAAAGGGTTAAACCGATTGATCGAAGAAAAAAAGTCAAATAATATCGTACTCAAAACACCTTAAAAATTTAGGTTCCCTTAAAAAGAAATCTAAATAATATATATATATATATATATATATATATATATATATATATATATATATATATATATTTATTTATTTATTTATTTATTTATTTAAGTTGTAAATATTTATATTGAAAATTTTGTATTATGCTTATGATTAGAGGTAACAAAATGATAAAACACATGTAAAGCGCAAAAAACATTTTAAAAAGTTATTTCGATTTTGTTTGAAGGGAATCAAAGTTTCTAGTCTATTTAATCAATACTATTTGAATTTTGTTTTTATTTTTAAATTTCCAAGAAAAATGTGGTATAACAAAGTTGGTTTGATTTATTTGTAACAAAAATTTAACATTAAACATAGAAATTAATGAATTATATTAATAAATGTCCCTTTTCGGGCTTAAAAAATAGTAAACTGATTTGTTTATTTTATTCAGAAAATTACATTTTTGTTTATATATTTTTTTCACTTTTGTTGTTTCAGTGTAATAATAAATAAATAAATAAACAATTTTTCACATTGTTCTTCTGTTATGAAAATTCAAACATTGACCTCACCAGCCAATAACCGTTATACCTTAACACTTTCGGGACCGTATCCCTCGCACAAATTTTATTTGGAATGCACCTTTTTTTGTTTAAAAAATATTGTAAATAAACAGGGGAAATGCAGGATATCCACACACCCATCCCCCAAAAAATGAAGATTATTCTATTTTTGTTGTTGTTGTTCGGGGGATGGGGGAGGTATATATTTACACGGTAAAAGATCAAAATACGCAGATTATTATTCTGAAATGATTGTCTGGATGCAAATAGAAAACTATTTTAATATATTTCTGTTAATTTTTATTAAAAAAAGCACATAAAGCGTTATTAATCAACCGTGACTCTTCTTTCTCGAGAAACGCTAATCCCGCAAAAGACGAAAACGTTGACATCAAAAGTTCTGGCCGATCAGATTTCGAGATGTCAAAACGTGGTTGGAAAACCCGAAATCTATGATGAAAGACAGGGCTTCCAAATGGTCCGCGAACTGAACATAAATATTTTTTAACAGAAAATTTCATGATATCTTTCTACAGATTTCGCGTTACAATTAACTTCCAAAGTTCGTTTCTTGGCAATTTGCAAAAAAAAAATCTAAAAGGAAAAATTTCCTAAGAAAATTCTGATGTTCAGTTGGCGGACCATTTGGGAGCCCTGTGAAAGAAGATCCGAAAAAAAGTTTAAATACAAAAGTTTGCCCGTAGAATCCGAATCTGCAATAAAAAAATGGGGGTTACCATTCACAATTTTAAAGTTGGACCCCCCTCTGACCCTCAGGGGATCAGCGCCCGGGCCAAACGTGGATTTTGGCGCCCCCCCACACATATGCATTCTTTATAACAAACGCACCAAAGAAAATCTTAATTTGGCGCCCCCTTCACATTCTTTTCTGTTGGCACCCAGGGTATGTGCCCCTCTGCCCCCTCTAGTTTCGGCACTGAAGGATGGGTTTCGATAATCAAATTTTCATCACTGAGTAGCTTTTTTAAAAATATCTAACGCGTATATTTTTGTTTTTTTAATCTGATGTATATTTCTGGAGTTCTTCGACCGTTTCCATACTTTTCGGACACCCTGTATATATTCATCATTTGAAATACTTCCAACATGATTTATTGGACTTCCAACTTCATCGAACCATCGCAAAATAGTTTTTTCAAAGTGACGGTCCCGTCATTTTAATATCAACGAGCAAATAATTACATAAATAGAAACGCTCCAGCTAACAGACGGCATTGAAAATAAAAGATTTTTTCTTTCAATAACTGAAAATGCACAGGCATAACAGATGCGTAAGCAGAGGGCCAATCGAAGCCAATATTTTAAAATATTGCATTGCTTGACAAGATTGAGACATTTTTGTGTAAAGTTAAGATACATAAACGCACTCGCAGACGGTACGTTTCCATTTTAGGTGTAAAAAAAGTACCGTAATTTCCTGCATATAATCCGTGGATCAAACAATTCTTTTTCGATCGAGAATTTTTATTTTATAATTGAAGGTTAAAAGATTTTTTCTTTCAATAACTGAAAATGCACAGGCATAACAGATGCGTAAGCAGAGGGCCAATCAAAGCCAATATTTTAAAATATTGCATTGCTTGACAAGATTGAGACATTTTTGTGTAAAGTTAAGATATATAAACTCACTCGCAGACGGTACGTTTCCATTTTAAGAGTAAAAAAAGTGCCGTAATTTCCTACGTATAATCCGTGGATCAAACAATTCTTTTTCGATCGAGAATTTTTATTTTGTAATTGAAGGTTAATATTTACGGCGATCTAGAAAGTTATATTTTATTTAATAAAATTTCCGGGTGAAAAAATGATTGTTTGATCCGCGAATTATACGCAGGAAATTACGGTATATAGGAAAAAAAGTGCAATAACTATAATACATTTTGTAAGTACACTCGGACAGAGATGGATTCTGCCACCCAATCAACCCATGGAACCAGTAGCTGAACGTGACGTCACATATGTAAAATCAGAAACCGAATGGTCGAATTCGAATTCGGTCGGAAATCGAAACATTATGAGTGTCGTCCTATCTTGTCGATACGCTAGCAAACCACCAACCAACTGTTGCTTCTTTGTTCTGAAAGAAGAATTTTGTTCTATCTTCAAAAAGTTGATTTTTTTTTTGTAAACAGTGATTTTAACTAAGCTAGTAAGTAAAACATTTTTGACTAGTTTTTTTCATTTATAAACTATATTTTGATTGACATAGGTTTAATTTTATAAGCTGTCACATTCTATTTTATTTTTCGATTATGAATCATCCCGATTCCAGATTCTTCTTTTTTAGTAAAACGTAATCAGCGTTTCTTATAGTATTTCGGTGAAACAAGTTCTTGATTAAAAATTGCAGTTAAATAAAAATAAAATCAGCAACTAAAAACGTCTAAGTAATTATGTTTAGAAATTGTATTTTCTTCATGGTGAATCATAAAAGTTAAATTATACTGCATCTTATTATTAATATGCAAGGACCGCGGACCGGTTTACAAATTTGGGGGCCCTGGGCACAGATGCTTATGCCCCCCCCCCTCACCAATACTTTCAGGGGGATTGAGTAAAAAGAAAAAAAAATGGAAAAAGATAGTTACTAAAGTAACCATTATTAATTTTAAAATTTTAGAAATTGTATTTTCTTCATGGTGAATCATAAAGTTAAATTATACTGCATCTTATTATTAATATGCAAGGACCACGGACCGGTTTACAAATTTGGGGGCCCTGGGCACAGATGCTTATGCCCCCCCTCACCAATACTTTCAGGGGGATTGAGTAAAAAGAAAAAAAAAATGGAAAAAGATAGTTACTAAAGTAACCATTATTGATTTTAAAATTTTAGAAATTGTATTTTCTTCATGGTGAATCATAAAGTTAAATTATACTGCATCTTATTATTAATATGCAGGGACCGTGGACCGGTTTACAAATTTGGGGGCCCTGGGCACAGATGCTTATGCCCCCCCCCCCCCCCACACTCACCAATACTTTCAGGGGGATTGAGTAAAAAGAAAAAAAATGGAAAAAGATAGTTACTAAAGTAACCATTATTGATTTTAAAATATCCATTAAAAGATGAAATATGATAATTAATAACATATTTTTAATTTTTTCACAGATATGAAATTTAAATGAGTAAATGTTTCACAATAAAAAAAATATGATGCTAATAATCTTTTAGCAAGTCATATCTGGAATGATAAAGTATGTAAAAACTAATAATAAATTTTTGCCAACATCAAGCCTCAACAACTATTTAAAATATTAGGGAGTTCTAAAGCCTGCAAGCTACATTCAAATAATCTGACAATAACAGAAAAAGGATTAAACAAGAATTAAAAATACAATGTATTTTTATGGCCACAATAGAATGTATATGAACACAATAGAATGTAGAAAGAAATGTAAAATTTCATTGGATATCAAAACTACATCAGATTTTGAACAATAATTGAAAAGCCTTCAGCAGCATTTGGGGGCTCCTTATTTTCAGGGGCCCTGGGCCTGTGCCCCGAATGCCCTGCCATAAATCTGGCACTGTTAATATGTATTTTAAACTAATTATTGATGTTGCAAAATTATGTTGGTTATGTCTTTCAGTATTCCATAGATATAGGAATACAGTAATAGATGGATAACAGGGAATTAGTTTCGTTCTTACTTCAACAGGGAATTCTGAAAATAGAATTCCAGTAACCCAGAGCGATTGGCAAAAATTTGGTTGTTTCCCTCCACTTCAGGAACTTTTAAAAACTTCAATCTCACCCACATTAGTCTGACTGATGACTGCTTAATGTTGTACTTTTGTCCTCGGGGTTTGAGTGCAGATCAATACGCTATATGTGTTTCATTCCATTGTTTGTTGGTAGGGAAATTTCATTTAATATTCTATAAAATGGTATTTTTTCAATTCTAACAGAAGAAAAATTTAGTTTGAAAAATTCAATAATTTTAAATAATTATTGTCTATAACAGAATCAGTCATAATTTAAATGTATTTTTATTAAAAAAAAAAGTTTGAGTGTTTTTGTAGATAAAAAAAAAATGTGTGAAAACTAATTTAAATGGGAGACAATAATTTACAATATAATTAAGTTTATAAAACAATTACTGTTTTTATGAACTTTGGATCCTGAAAAAAGATTTACAAAAGTCTTCATTAAAAATTAAAAAAAGGATTAAATTTTCATTTTTAAAGGGGATTTTTGCTTTTTTTTATTCAAATATATTGGGGTTGTTCTCAATATCAAAATAGATATTTATTGACACATTCTTGATTTCATTTTAAGGAGGCCTGGGACACATTTAAATTTTTTTTTATTTATTGAGTTAAATTTTTGGAATTTTTTGTGATGCTTAATCATAGTATTTGTGAACAAAATCACATGCTGGTATTATTAAAATTTATTAAAGTGGAATAATTTAAAATCATTATAGCTCAAAATATTAATTATAGAATTAAAATTATTTTTTCGTTTAAATAAACAGAAATATATAAGCTCTAGTTATGATTCAGCATTTTTAAAAATATAAATTTAAATAAAAATTAAAAATATTTAAATTAAAAATTTGTAAAAAAACAATTATGTGACTTATCATAAAATCACATATATATATATATACAGTCAAGTCTCTCTATAACGAAACTCCATACATCGAATTTCTCTATCTAAAGAATTTTTAGTAGGAACGGTCCCCTTTTCACATGATTACATTAAAAACAGTCTCTATATAGCAAAATATCTATCTCCATATAAAAAAAAAATTTCATAAATTGGTTCTAATTTATTCAGTTTTAAAAAGCTTCGAAATCATATAAATCAATTTTCCATGACTTATCTTTGATTTATCGTCAGTGCTGAATTTTTTTTATATTACTACTTTCCTTGTTCTTCTTTTTTTTTTTTTTTTTTTTTTTTTTTTGAGAGTGTAATAACTTTAAAATTAAGACAACAAATAATTACAGATTTCTTCGTCTGAAATAATTAATGCAAGTCTTCCTCATTTGATTTTCATTAAGTTTTCAAATAAATGTCTGTTCTCTTTTTTTGAAACGGCTAGAAATAAAATGTTAGGTTAATATTTACTTTAAAACATTTCAAATTCTTAATTCAAAAGATCAGAAAATAATATTTGTTCAAATTTCACACATTAAATACGATTTTTAACATCATTCTCTATACATTGAATTTCGCTATATAACGAATTTTTTATTGGAATGGTGGATTTCGTTATATAGAGACTCGACTGTATATTTGAAATTTGTTGAATCAAAATTAAAGTAAAACAATTAAAAAATACATTTTAGAAGTTTGCACTATTTATCTTCAACAGTTCTTGTCTTATCACAATTTAAACTGAAGAAATGGTAAAAAACGCCAGTATGAAGTTGGTTCTGTTTATGATAGCTAATTATCAATACAAGAGATATAAGCCCTAAATGGGGGCGGGGGGTGTCTTTCTGGAGGAACCTGTATTTATGCAAGGAAATCCAAGATTTAAAGGGAACCACAGGAAAACACTGAACATTAGGCCAATGGGTGCAATTAGGTTTTTGAACCCAGCACTTCCCATCTGCCTGTTTCAAGAGCAGATCCTCTTGGCCACTGGTAGGGTCCCATCATGAAGAAAAACACATTTGTCACAAGAAGTCGTTTCAATAGCAATCATTGTTTAAAAGCTACATTTTGAAAGAAAACCAAAATTAAAAAATATATATATATATATTTCTTGCTTCAATTGAGATAGAAACATGATTTAAACATCATTTTAAGCAGAAAAAATAAATAAACAAATAAAAATTATGCAAAAAATTATTTTCAGAAAATTTGGAGATTTTTGTGTCCCAGGCCCCCTAAATTTGTAAATGCACAAAAATCGCAGATGCTCGTATTAAACTAATAACTGGAACAATATTTTTCGTTTTTCAATAAACACAAAATAATTTGATGTTTAGTTGATTAAGTTGATGTTTTTAACCAACTTTTTGGTCTATAAAAGTAGTCTTGTAATAGTCCTTGTTTATAACTATGTAAATATTTAATGAACTATTCAGGAATGAAAAATACAATTCATTTCCAAATCCCCTAAATAGTTTATGCTGATCAAATCATGCTTTTACATGTTAAACACTTCAGTGTTTTTTTCCTTGTATTGTTGGGGGAGGGGGGGGGGGCTTTAAAACAGACATAATGTATCGAAACTAATAAAACCCTTTGTCATGCGTGAGAGGGGGGGGGAGGTAAAATGCAGTTTCAGCCCTAATTCATATTTGCAATTTTAATTATTATATGCTTTGAAAGTTATAGACATAGTTTCATATTTGTATATCTTTTTAATTTATAAAAAATTATTTGTTGACTATTTTGTGATGACAATATGAACATAGTGATTGCAATAAGCCAACTTTTAAAGGAATTACCTAAAAGTCTAAACATTAATATACTTTCTAACAAATATTTCATAATTAAAAAAAAAAAGATTGAAAATTTAACTTTTCGATAAAATAGTAATGATTATTACAATTTTGAAAAGGACTTTGGTGAAAGGGAAGGGGGGGGGGTGTAAAACGTAGTTTCAGCCATAGCTCATATTTATGTCACTATTGTAACAATGTTTTTTGTTACTATTATATAACAACTCATTTTAAAAAATTCACTTTTAAAAATTGTACCCAGAATGAATGTTCCATGCAGTTACATAGCTATAGGTGTCGAAGGGTGTGACCCCCCCCCCACCCCTTTCCCAAATTTCAGATTTAATAAATCAAGTTTACTGGAAAAAGATGTAGTAAATAAATAATATCTGTTGTTGGATCATTCCATGCCAAATGAACCAGTGACTCAAACTGCCCCTTTCAGATTTTGATGAAACTCCCAGGAATCGTTCTGGCTGATGATATAAATTTGAGCATATTTTTATTTTTTATTTATTGCTTTAAATTTTTATACAATTAACTATTTAAATTTTGAAAAATTATCATTTTTTGGCTTCTATCAAACATAGAAAGTTTTATGACCACTCATTTTAAAGAGGAGTTTATAAGGTGTAATTTGACATTGCAAGTCGACTATGCATAGTTTAAAAAAAAAAAAAGTGAATTTTTTTTTTTTAATTTGAAAATATTATAGTCATTTTTAATTTTTTTTTAAAAAATTGTATGTTTGTTGTAATATTATAAGCTTAAATGTCTGAAATTTTTAGAGTGGGATCTCAATGGGATTAGGAGTTATGTAATGAAAGCTGAAAAATAACATTAAATAACAATTTAATTCAATCTGTTTTGTTATTTAGTTATAATTTGTGTGGTAATTTTCATCTTTTATTTCATAACTCCTGATCCCATTGAGATCTCACTTTCAGAAATTTCAGAAATTTAAGCTTATACTATTACAACAAACATACAATTTTTTTAATTTTTTAAAAATGACTATCTAAAAAAATTTTAAACTTAAAAAAAAATTTTATTTTATTTTTTTAACCATGCATAGTCAACTTGCATATCAAATTAAACCTTATAAACTTCACTTTAAAATGAGTGGTCATAAAATTTTCTACGTTTGATAGAACTTGAGAAATTCAAAGTTGAAAATATTTATGCAAGTCAAAAAATGATAATTTTTCAAAATTTAAATGATTAATTTTATGAAAATAAGTGATAAATAAAAAATAAAAATATGCTCAAATTTATAATATCATAGAGAATGATCCCTGGCAATTTCATTGAAATCTGAATTGGTCAGGTTGAATATTGAATTTTATTGGTTGATTTGACCCTATTCATTGTTTAATTTTGGAAAATCTTTATTTTTAGTAAGCAAGTAAATGCTGCTAAAATCAGCATATCAGTTATGTCAAAAGAAATATTTTTATTAAAAAAAAGACTATTGCTGCTAAAACGTTGAGAATTAACCAGATAAAATAATTTTGAAATTATTCATTGATTAAAATTTCTGTTTCAAGACCTTATAAAAGGATCCTCTATTTCAAACTTCACATCAAAATAAAATGAGAGAAGCTGTAACACCTTAACTTTGATTATATTGTTTCTCACTCCTTTCATTCATTGTGCACTAAATTTCTTTTTAATTTTAATACAGTACACACCTTAATACAACGAACCTCATATGTATTATGTTTACATGCCTTAGATACCAAAAAGGGTTTGATTCATTCAAGATAACAAAATTTGGAAAAAAAATAATTGAAATAGACAATTAATTGAAAGTAAAAATGTATTGGTAATTTTTGTTTCAACTAAAACAGCTATGTACTTGATCAAAATAACTCATTCAAGATATTTGGCAGATGAATTTACCTTCCCAATAAGGTTAGAATTGATTTTGTGTTTATTATGAAGACAATATAAATAAAGTGATTGCGATCGGTCAACTTCTAAACTGTACTGATACTTCAATAGTTTCCATGTGAATTTAAATTATATAAAACTAAATTTTATAAACCCTGCCATTGACTCAATAATTTTATAATTATAATTCTCTGGAATTTAGTATTTTTAATAACACATCTAAAATAATTTAAATACTAATCCCTTGATAAAGTAAATAAGAATGAACTTTAATAACTAATTAACCTTATCTTATTAATATCCAGTTAAATTGATTTGAAAAACAGTACTTTATTTAATTACTACAGTTTTATTTAATGTTGGTTATAAAAAAAACTACAAAAAAATTGTCTTTTTTTGTAGGTTGCTCATTACTGAAAATTTGGATTTCAGATTTACTTTTGTTATTACAAATACATTTATATTTACTCTTTAAAATATGATGTTGACTTTAAATAATGTTCAATTTATATATAAAGTTATATATAAAATGTTATAACATTTTAATTAATAGTTCTATTAATTAAAATGTTATAACATTTCCTTATACATGTAGTTTTGATCAATAATTGGGCTGCTAAAGCTAAAATATTTAATTTGAAAAGCAACTTGAACAAAACGTTAAATGTTTCTGTTAAGTATTGTGCTAAAAGGTATAAGTATCACTAAAATAAAAAAAAAAATGCGTCACTTAAACACAAAAATAAATATATAAATCAGGGATTTTATTAACTATTTAAAAGTTTTCAACATTTAATATTATTTTTTAAAAATTTAATTTTTTCTGTGAAACATAAGTCATTTTTCAAACATTTAGAATGATTCACTAGTAAGCATTAAAATATCTTAATCCTTCTGCAATCTAAAAACTGAGTGCGCGACTCGAGCTTTATCCAGTGAATTAAAAAAACATGATTCTTGTGTAAACATCCAAATAAAAAACAAATGTTAAGCGAGAAAAAACCTAGCCAGATAGCGATAATCACACCAGGTTATCCCCCTGCTTCCGGGTAGGTAGTCAAAATTGGCGACAATGATGAGACAAAAGATAGCCTATATTATGAGATAACAGTTTATGTTCCATGTGTTTCTTTTTCCGTACAGTATTCATTGCCACTATTTTTTTCTTTTGTCAATTCAAAATTTTTTATTTAAATATTATTCTTTTTCTAGTTGTAAGTTTGGAATGTATTCTTTTAAAAACGAATATTTGATTTACTCTACTACATAATAATTTATGTATTTACCTAATTTATTACTTTGTTTTAAATGCATGCTAATTATGAATTCCCCTTCCTTCCCTAATCATTTTTTCCCCTCTCAAATAAAATGATGTTTGGAGTACTGAATTTTGTTTAAAATTTCTTCATTTGGATTCGCTTTTGTTATATGTTTAACATCTGAATTTTCAAAAATAAAGCATAAAGTGGAAGTAATTGGCCAAAAATTAACAGGAGAATCATAGATGTAACTTGTGCTCTAAAATTTTGGCGGGAAACCAAAAGCCTGGAGATCATTCAGTTATAATTGTTTGTTAATTTTATAATCATTTTTAACCCATTAGTGCCTAGTGTCCCATGTTTGGAACAGTTTTAAAATTTTCAAGTAAGCGCATTTTGCACCAGTAAAAAGGAGGATAAATAAATACTTTCTTTCTCAAAACAAAGTCCTCAATAAATTAAGATAAAAGTTATTCTTGCTTTAAAAGTGGTGGGAAAATGCAAAATTTGAACTTTAATGAAGAAAATAATTCAGGCACTAATGAGTTAATGACTGTGATATTTCACAGTTGAGATAAAATAAGTTAAGAATTATATTAATGACACAAATCATTGTAAAATAGTGAAAAAATTAAGGTGAATAATGTTTTGCAGAAATATGAGTAACAGTTTTGAATATACAGTCCCTGGCCAAATTATTAGACGCAGTTACTTTTATTAGCACATTACGTATCTTATGACCCTTGAAACGAATTCAATTCAGTGTCGTAATAGTTTTTAATTTATTAAATTTATGTTTCACATATATTTTTGTAAATTAAAAGATTGCATTTGATGACATTCCGTGTTATATCATTGGATCAAGATAATTCATCAGACTTGAATCTCATTACAAACGCTTGAGAGCTGATGAAGAGCATGTTCGTCAAGAGATCATAACAAACAATACCCAGCTCATAGAAGAATTTATTTATGTCTTGAATCATCACCCACACATGCAGGAAACAATTCAATTTTGTGATATCATCATATTACAAAGAATCGAGGCACTCATCTTCGCCAAATGAGGTTCCCACAAATATTGACATTTTCTTTAGTTTAAAGTTTTCAGTTTTGCAATTTTACCAAATTTTTTATTTAATTTAGAAAAATAAATAGTTTTAAAGTCATTGGTATGATTTTCATATATTATAACCCTGCAGATTATGTATGTAATCAATTGTAATTATTAACAAAGTAATATATCCATGAAGCTAGTAACATGATTCTACACAAGAAAAAGTGAGTGGGTCTAATAGTTTGGCCAGGGACTGTATATAAATATATTTTTTCAATTTTAAATTTCAACTAAAAATGAATAACTAAAGCATGCTTTTTAAAGCAAAGGATTCAAAGTATCTTTCAGATTTATTACATCCTGCCATCCTATCATCATTTACACACACGCACATTTAAATTAAATGCTTAAAATTTTTTATATTCAAACTAATTTTTAAATGCCCAACCATATGTGAAAAAAATAGAGTAACAGCCATAAATTAAAACACATTTGATGTTCCCAAAGGAATATTTAACTAGTCAGTTGTAGCAATCCCAAAACTTTCTTCTATCTTATGCATGTTAATACTTCCTAAAGAATGAAACTTAGCAACACCACGGTTAGGTGGTTTAAACCAAAATCTAGTCAGCAACAACTTATGTCAACTTATAACTGAATCTGAAGTTTGACGGAAGTTTATGCATTAGTTTTTAAGTAGAACCATTGCAAAATCTTTAAAAAAAAATCCATATAACAGTGCCACATGTTGGATGTTGTACACCGAACACTAATCAGGATGAATTCTTTATCAGACACCATCTGAATCTGAAATTTGGTGAAAATTCATACATTAGACCTTGAGATATAATTATTGTGAAATTATAAAAAATGCAGCATATCAGCGCCATCTATTTGGTGATTTACACTGCAAACTAAACAACACTAATCTATATTAGGGATTAATTGAATTTGAAGTTTTAGAAAATTTCTTGCATTAGTTCTTGAGATAGAGCTTTTGAGATAATCACGAATAATGCACCATGGCAGCACCACCTGTTGAGCGATTAGCACTAAATCATCATCAGAACCATGTTATATCAAATACTAATTAAATATAGTTTTATGAAAATCCATGTATTAGTTCTTGAGATATGTCTATTGTGGAAATTGTAAATAATGCAGCATAGCAGTGCCATCTGTTGTGTGATATAAACCAAAAACTGATCAGATCTAGTTTAAATGAAGGTCTCAAAAAGTCTAAAGTTTTGTGAAATTCTGTGCATTATTTCTTGAGATAGAGCTATTGCAATAATCATGAATAATTCCCCATGGTAGCGCCACCTGTTGAGCAATTTGCACCAAATCATAATCAGCACCATTTTATATCAAGTACTAACTAAATATAAAATTTTATAAAAATCCATGCAGTAGTTCTTGAGATATGGCTATTGTAAAAATTCTGAATAATGCAGAATAGCAACGCCGTCTGTTGAGTGATATTCACCAAAAACTAACCAGTTCTAGTTTATATCAAGGTCTAACAGAATCTTAAGTTTTGTGAAATTCCATGCATTAGTTCTTGAGATAGATTTAAAAAAAGCCAGCCGACTTATTGTGTTTTTTAGCCACATCAGAAAAGACGGTTTTTATTTTTTTATTTTTAATACACTTTAGTCCAGTCAAAATAGATGAAAAAAATAAAAACTTAGCCAAAATTGGCAAAGAGCTAGAAATTTGTGTAGACCTTTAGAACATCATTTCAAATGAAATGCCAAAAATGGATGGAGCCAAAAAAAATTATTCAAGGTCAAAGATAAAATAATTATTTTTTTGCAATTATCTGGTAAACGGTAAGTTTTATTGTAAATATAGTTGTCATAAAAAATGAATATCTTAGGATTTTCTACAAAAAAGGTCTTTAAACACACCTCACCCCCTGCTTCATGAGATATTGCAATTGCAAAGATCAAAAATTTATAAATTTTTCAAATTTTGCTTATTTACATTTTTCTGAATGCTGTTCATGATATTAGCTGTTGATTGGAATAGATATAAGTAGATATAATAAAATTAAATATTATAATGCAACAAACAATTCATACATTATCTAATACACTCGAGATAAGCTGTGATCAACCACCCCCATCCCCTTTCCCATTAAAAAGTAGAAGCCTGTGCCATCACATGGTCAAATGGTTCCTTTTTGAAAATGTAATTCTCTTTTCAGTGGATGCATATTTTTACCTTCCGCTTTATTAGCACAGAGATTATTCTGTTTTGTTTATGCAAAAATATTGAAACATTAATTTGCATATGTTCTTCAAAATACCAGAAATTTGCTTCATTTGTAATAATTTACTAGCAGAAAGTTCAACTATTGTCTGAATGTGGTATGAAGACATTAATTGATAGTAGTATTAAGAAAAATGATGGGATTGTTCAGTATTTGGAAAATAGGCAATCTATTATAGTTCATGTTAAGTATCGTAAAGTGTACTGTGAAGAATAATATCACAGCAGCTGAAAGAGAGCGGGATGTAGCAGAAGTACATATTTCTATGACCAGCCCACTTCGTGCCAGTCTGCAATTAGGTGAATCAACTTTTTTCTTAAAAAAATTTTTTGTTTATTTTGTGGAAGTGAAGCGAATGAAGAAAATGAAAAAAAAAAAAAAAAAAGCCGAAGTATTGTTGGCACATAATATATTGAGTTGTAACAATTTCATTAAAAGATGCATTAAGGTAGCTCAAAAATGTTTGGATAATTTTACATAAACTGTTCCTATATGTATAGGATGGGAATAAGATTTAATTGCTGCTGAAGCTAAATATCACTTTGATTGTTTTTGTTCTTTCTTGAAACCTGTATTAGATGTAAATTAACGGTCGCCACTTGCCTTGTGGCGATTAAAGTTGTAAAAGTGGCCATTAAAAATCGGCCATCGATTGCCACATTAGTCGCCAATAGGTGATTAAAAATCTTAGTAATTTGCTTTGTGAAATACAGCTTTTTTTCATGGATATATGTATCTCTACTTTGCATTACTACTACATAATGCATTACTACACATTTAATTAGTGAATTGGTTAATTCTTTCTTTTTATCGGATGCAAGCAGATTTAGCAACTTTGTTGTATTTTCTATATTTTGGCTTTTTACCATGAACTCTTTAGTTGGATTATGTTTTTAAGAAATAGATTTTTCCTACAAAATATAGTCATCAATTTTAATTCCACATGCATTTCAAATAAATTATACCATTTTTACCTCTGGATGCAAGGAAATTTTAAGGACATTGCTGTATCTTATCTTTCAGTCTTGCCATATGCTCACTAATTGCACCAGTAATAGTTGGCTTGTACAATTTTTTTATATTTATTTATGATTAAAGTTTATGTAGGTGTTAAGAAAGATTGAAACATTATAGCCAATTACTTTTAAAATATAGTACAAAATTAGCACTCGCCACTAGGCGAGTAATAATGAAAATTTAGCATATGACTTTACTGCCACCAAGCAGACTTTCTTCACCTCACCAACACATTGTTTTTCTCTGATTGCCTTAATAAGACATCCAGAGTTTTGAAATCTCAGCCAAAGCAAAGAATATTAATATTTATCCTCATACTCATGAAACTTAATAATTGCCACTTGTCAATCTTGATGATGTTAGATCCTACTGAGTTTCAACTGAAAATAAAATATCCAAAAAAGTTGTGAAGTTATTTTTAAATTTAAAATATTTAAAATTTAAAAATACAATTTCCTTTTTTTTATACAATGCATTAATATGTATTTAAATATAGTTAATCTCTTATAATTTTATCTGCAGTATTAATTACTAATTCATATTTTTCCATTCAGTGGAATGCCACTTTTTTTTCCACACTTTTTTTTCACACCACAATTTTTACCAAATGTTTGTAACTTTGCTACTCATTAGCCGTTAAATAAAGGGAAAAAAATCATTTTGACCTACATTTAAAAAGTGGCCACTAATGAAACTGGGTCTACCGGCCACTTGCTACTAATTGAATTTCCCAGTTTTCACCTATAGAAACCTGCAACTGGAGGTAAAAGTGGAAGCCCGGTTCTCTTACATAATCCTTTTCCTCAGGTTCATAAAATAGTATTGATTGCAAGTGGAATTACTGTTGATGACAAAATCAACTGTCATAATGCTGTTGGAATTACTCCTATGATTAAAATCATTGGCAAAATAATTTCAAATTGAAAGGTGCTGATAAAGTTATTCTCTCTTTTAACTGTCAGTAGTGCTGTAAAAGTTCATTTTGAGAAAGTACCTATAGATCCTTTATTATTATGCATGAATGTTTTTTAGTCTTTAAAAATCAACTAGAGCATATCTTCGAATATTAATTTGCTCTTTATCCATTATCACATTTTGATGAGATTGAAATGTGTAAAACACAAAGATCAGCCATTTACAAGTGTTTTCAATGTGTAAATGTTAAATTTGACAACAAAGATGCTACATCATTGATGGAGATTATCTTTGGCATCATGTTGTATGGGATCGAAAACAAACATTTGATGTTATTTTTGACAAATACATTCATTGTGTACATAATAATTATGGTCACAATATTAATTTGTTTGTTTTCTTCTTATGATGTACAGACCTCCTAAAAACTAAAAACATTGATTCTAAAGATAGCTATATATATATATATCTAAGTTTTGCGAAGAATACATGGCACAATAAAGTTGTCAATTATCATGTCTTCCACCATCTAGTTCTGCTCTCCAAAATTTGTACCGAGTTTATTATTAAGTCCAAATATGACTAGATAAAATATTTGACCTTAAAAACTGGGGTTAGGTATTGAACAATAATGACTTGGAGCCAATTAAAACTCTACTCTTGTCTGCATTATAAATATGTTCCATACCATTTTTTATAACTACACAAAGGGTTGCAATATGAATTTTGGTTGGAAAAAACTTGCTTTGTTTTGTTGAGCAATATGTTCTAATTGTCACGGCCAGTCTTGTTCAAATGTTGCCACAAATACAGCTGATGATGATGCTTCTGACACCAGTGAAGAAATATCAGATTCATCTGATTTCTCAGAGCAATGGACAGCAGCTTAGCAGCCAGTGGAAGAAAGAGAAGAAGGAAATGAAACTCAAGAAGCCTAGTTCGCAGATGAATAATTAAGATAAAATTATTAAAAGGGTAGAAAATTTCAATATTTTTTATAACTTTAATTTTTATAATAATTACATTTACGATAAAACTTACTGTTTAACAGATATCTGAAAAAACGAATTTTTATGTGTGTTTGACCTTTGACCTTGAATAAAACTTTTTGCTTGAGCTAGATCGATTAAAATTTTTGGCATTTCATTTAGAAAGACATTCTAAATGTTTCTGAAATTTTTCAGCTCTTTGCCAATTTTGGCTATGTTAAATGTCTATTTTGACTGAACTACTTATAAATATTTTGTACTAAAAAACTATAGACTTCTACTAAATTTTATCAGATAAATAAGTCTTTATAATTGCTAGAATGTATCTGTGAGGGCATCATGTCAGAAAAGAAATTATAACTATTCAGAAAAATGCATTAAATTAGAATAATGGGATGGGGGACATATTTTCTCTATCTCTCTCTCAGATGCAGAAAGATAAATTAGTGCATATTCACACTGTAGGTACTGTGTTTTTCATTAAACTGTTGTAATAACTTTATTTTATGCTAAGAAAACGATATGATATTGAAAAATTCAAGTGTATAACTAGTATAATCATGATAGCTTAATGTGCAAATAGGATGAGCAATTGTTGAAACACTTATTTTTCAACACACTAGTACAACTCTTAGTATTTCTGCAAAACTGTGAGAGGGCTTCAAAAATTAGATGTTTGAACAGAATTTCATGTGGATTTTCAAAGCATAAATTCATTTAATGAACTTGAAACCTTTTCCAGGGGAGGTTCAGCCCTCCCTAGTACCCCTTTAACGTTCATTGGTTTCTCTACAAAACCACAAAATTTTAATTCCGATATGCAACAACAACACCGGAATTTTAATAAAGAAAAATTCATTTTATTATACATGTGAATAATCACTTTTTCTTATATACAAAAATATTTGTATGCAGTTACCAGTGTCAGTCATTTATTTCAATATCTTTGCAATTAAAATGCTCTGAACATTAAAGGGTTAATTAGGACTCTGCTCTAAAGTGGTGCTTTGAAATTATTTCTTGTATAACTCTACATATACCACACATTAAAAAAAATATTTGAAACAGTAAGAAAATGTCACACTTCAAAATGGAATTTTTCTTACATACTGGTATTTACTTTTGAAATTGATTAAAACTAAGTAGCTAATGTATATTTAATAATTGAAATTAACTTATAACCCTTTCCGGCGCACTACTCTTTAAAGTTGAAATTTAAAGGGAAAAAAAATTAGGCAATCTATTTAGGCCTAGAGGAGTACACAGGTATTGTTTTGTAAAGATTGCACTAACCATTTTAATTATACAGCTGTTGCCAAAGTGGTAACCTCCCATAAGTAAAGCATTGATAAGCGCAGTGAGAAGAGCATTGCTGTGAAGCATGTATTACAGTAAAACATTTTACCTATTATTTAAAAACAGTAGAGTTTGATGGGGAACTTTAGGTGTTGCCGACCCGGCAACACTGCGCATTAAGGGGTTAATACATGAGAACATCCAGTAAAAAGTAATCTATATTCTGATAATTTGTAAAAAATGATAATGTAAAAAGTCTTACCCTACTAAGCAGTTATATGTAACTTATTCCAGATACGTCCATATGGGCAGATTAAAATCCTAGAATAAACTATGCTGAAAGAGAAATTAGGAAGGATATAACATTTGACGAGATTTTAATACATATAAATGCATAAAACAAAAGGAACAATTAAAAAAGAAAAAAAAAGTCCAAATAATACTTATTGAATTAAAACTTTGAAAATCTTATTGGCTATATAAAAGAGTGCATATTCAAGTATAAATTATTGCATAGGTTCTTCATAACACTGTTTTATTTCAAAGAATTGCTCTTTTTATCAAATGACTTTGTGTAATTTTAAACAAATGCTTATGATCAATAAAATAAGACTTCTATATTAATATTCCTTAAAATTATTCAAGTAATAAATCATGTAACTAAGCAAAAGAAATAGCGTGGGTTGAAAAAACAAAAATATTTATAATCTAAACATAACGGCAAGGAAAAATTGCCTTTTGCAATAAATAATAAATTCTTAAAACAATATACCAATTGGTTAATATCTTTTACCTCCACAAAAGTGTTTAACTTCTGATATATAAAAAAAAATATGGATTTTTCAAAAAAAAATTTAATTATTCAAATGTAGTAATACAATTTCTAATAGAAAGCAATATCTACATAAAGATACTACAAATGTCAAGCTAAATATTCATTGTGATGAAATCATATCTTTTAATATTGCAAATGGACTATATTAAAAAAAAAGTATAAATTTCAATTTTTTGTTTTTTCTGAATTTTTATAAGGTCTATAATATGTTTAAAATTAAATAAATCTGTTTTATATTTATTAATATGTTATAAATTCTAGTAAATTTGATAACTATTTGTGCTAGACTGGAAAATAATAAAAAAGTAATCACTCATTTTTCTTTATTGCATTATGTATTTTCTGTTATACTACATGTCAACAAGAAACAGATGCTCATGCACTACAGACAACAAAAATTATATAAAATAAATGAAGTATTTTATTAACTGAAATGCAGAGATGTTCAGCCAAAATGGTTAAATAAATGTAAAATGAATTAATGTTTTACAAATAAATTTTATAATGTGACTTGCAAATGAAGTCATTATTCATCAAGAGAATAAAGTTGATATGATGCAACAGGTCCTCTGTTCCAGTTCGCAAACTAGCAGCTGCTTCAGTGACTTTATTTTACATATCTTTCTGCTGGTTCAGTGTGACAATGTAAGTTACAACAGTTGATATGTTTAACTGAACTTTCAAAGCTCATGACAATTGTAAGATTTTCAGTCAATAAAACAGTTCTTTTGGATTTCAGTATTGCCAGTCGATTTAATCAGTACTATTTTTAATTTCAAAGTCCGAGTGTGGAATGGTCAAATGTCAGAAGGCATTATTCGATTACACAAAACTTCTTGTTTTGTTAATTCAATTCATGGCTAGGATCTCAGTATTCTCCCTCCTCTATCTGGTAGCATTTTAATGAGGATACATCATTGATTTTTGAAATAGGCATTTCATGAAATTATAGGATGTATAATCTTTGGTAGATGTCTGTAGATTTTGGGTGCCATGGAAACACAATGAATTCATTTTAATTGTGAAACAACCAGTGCAATATACTTTCAGGATGTTCTTAGATAGTATGACAAATTCATTAGAAGGTTTATCTGTTCCAACTTACAATCTGAAAATTCAATTAAGACTAGTGATCAACCTTGTTTGAGACATTACTCCTGGACTTCGGCAAGAAATGTCATTTAAACCTGTTGAAACAGCTAGCAGTTTTTCAAATATATACTTTTGTTCAGTTGAGAAATAAACTTTACCAACATCAGGAGATCATATTTGATTGGCTTAAACTTTGCAATTGATAATGATATGCAAATCGCAAGGAGTCACCAATTGGATCAGAATATGTCTGCTGATGCAACATCTGTTTATCAAATTGTTCAAAAAGCTGTCTCAGCCAAAGCTTATTGAAATGTAGGCAAGAAAGCCACTGAAGTGTTTTTAACTTTTTCTAGAACAAACTTATAGCACCATCTTTGCTTCTTGTGTTACAGACAGGTCCGATTGGAATAATTTTTTTAATTACTATTTCCTTTTTTTTTTTTTTTTCCAGAAATAATACATTGTCATTGGATATAGAAGTCGCCTTGCCAGGTGATGATGACCAATGACCAAAATAATGGGGACCTGGTTCAAGTGTCAACCTGGTTCCTGGCGTCCTTGTTCTTCCTTGATTTCGCGAAGGTCCTCTTTTTAGCCAGGTATAGAGTTCAATCTTTTGAGCCTTCGAAGCATAGTGTAAGAGAGTATGTTACAAAAAGATGAACTAAGTGAAATATGACTCTCAAACAGCAAGAAAAAGAAAAAAATAAGTATAGTATCAACTACATCTCTAGATATTTCTGTCAAAGATGGATGTTTTTGATAGAATTACAATGATCATGGTAAGTAGTCTGCCTGTAATTAACAGCAGAATTTTTTTTTACAGTATTTTTTACATAGAAAATGCAGAAATATTATAAAAATTGAAAAAAAAAACTAATATTTAAATTTTTAACAATTAGAAATTTTGGCCTTTTTGGGGCAGTAAAAAATATGATGTCACCATAATAAAATTTTTGTGTTACAATTAGTGTTCACTCTAGAAATAAAAAGGGCATGGTGCTATTTACTAAAAAGGGCACTATTGCAGCAGAAAAGGGCACTTTTCCAAGAAAAAAATTGTCATTGCCTTTAGAAAGGGGGAAAAAAGGCAGGAAAATACGTAACTTTTAAGTATGATAAATCAAATAACTTTAATTTTGAATGATTTTAAGACATAGAAATAAAAAAAAACTATTAAATTAGAACATAAATGAATAGTTGCATGTTTTTTTTCTAAAAAATGAAAAAATTATATCATTTTTGTGCTCACAAATGTAGAAACACTATGGAATAAAGGAAATTTTTATTAGAAATCTCTTGGTAAAACTAGTGGTGCACTTTACTACTTTTAAAAAGGGCAGGGTGCATTTTGTAAATTTGAAAAAGGGCAGGGTGCTGCACCCTTCAAAAATGGCCTAAAATGAACACTAGTTACAATATTAATGTCTTGATGTAACTATTGCATTCTTTTGGAAATTGTATTACCACATTTGAATAGTTTAAAAGAAAAAAAAATTGAAAGAAAATGTGGTTTTGCAATTTTTCAGAAATTTAACACTTTTTGTGTGGTAAAAAACAAGAACTGGTCAGTATAATATTTTATGGATTAATTCTTTATTACAAAAGGCAATTTCTCTGTGCTATTACATTTCGATTATAAACATTTCAGTTTTTTTTCGACCCACCCTACTAAGCAACTATTGTCCTTTTTTAATTATATGGCTATCCTTAGTATTCGTCACTGATCGTCTCCCATGTTTTTCGGCAATTATCGTTGGTGATGTTTAGCGCTAATGCAACCCCATCGATTTTAGTTTTCTGCCAACCCTAGATTTTTTCTCCTAGCTTATGTACACAGGTAGGGTGGTATGTTTAGGGTTTTGAGTAATAGGTTTCTTGTGGGTAAAGATAGCAGTCTGACTCGGCATTTTTGTACAGAGATGTTTAGAGATCAACAGATGTTTTTGAGGGAGGTCGGTTTAATTAAAGCAAGCATTGGTTGTCCTTATTGTCAAGGAAATATTTTATAAGTGTTTTATAAGTATTTGACAGAAGAAAGTGTGATGATTATTCTTGGACTTGTCATACTCACGTGGTTGATAAAATGGAAAGAGGAAAAGGTGTAATAAGTACTTTTTTGTATAAAAGGTTGCTTTATTAGTGAATATAGCGTTACAGATCACTGTAATTTGGATTTTATGTATTTGCTTTGTCAATGTAGGGTTAAATTGCTTTAATATATTCAGTAATTAAATTGCTTTATGTGATTTTCATTTTTGGATAAAAATTGGTATATTTTTAATTTTTTTCCTTTCTGAATGTATGGTTAGAAATTGCTTTAATGTGTTTTTTATGTATTTGGGCTGTCAATGTAGGCTTAGGTTACTTAATGTGATTATTAGGTGTTTAGTTTGTGGATGTATGCTTTAAAAATGCTTTATTGTGACTTTTATTGTCAGTTATTTATATATTTAAAAATGAGTTTTTGTCTTTTTTTATTATTTAAAAGTTTTTTACCGTTTGCTCATTATGACCCCCCCTCCCCTCGTCCTTCCAGCCTAAAGTGGTTATAAATGCCCACTTGGCAACAATTGTCACTTGGTGAAAACAGGTTTTCACGCCAAGAAAAAAAAAACAAGATGGTGGGCTGTGGGTGAATTCCAAAGCTGTTCCAGTTATCTAAAGCAGTAAAAATAAAAATATGTAAGGGGGGGGGGGGAAGTGTTAAGATCAGTGTAAAACAAGATAAAACAGTTGGTATGACCTTTTAAAATTTAGCTGACATATTTGCATTTCTGACTACAAATCAGTAGCAAATCCAGATATATGGGTCATTTTCAAAAAACTTGTACATTTGGGAAATTTTTCACAAATAAAAAAAAAAAAAAATTAAATGCAACTTATACAAATATTAGACGATACTAAAACATTTCTTGTATATAAAACTGAAAACAGCAGTTCACTTTTTGATTTGGAAAGTCAAATAAAAAATAAAGTATGAACTTGCAACAGTAAAATTTTCCGCTCTGTTACCAACAGTCAAAAATTTTTATTTAAAAAAATAAAACACCTAAAACAGTAAATATCACATTTCCTTTAATTACATGATTGCTACTTTCAGAAAATTCTTACTGTTGTTTTGTTATGATTATTTTTATTTTTGTAAAATACAAAGGATTTCCTTTCTGTTACTTTTTTGGAAAAATCATAAGTTTTAATTAAATGTGCATTCACATTTTTTCAGTTAAATTATAAAAAAATATTACATAAATAAAATATTAGTTAAAGTTACACAATTAATTATTCAAAATGATGACTGATAAAATTTTTAGTGAAAAAAACCAGCTTAAATTGGCGGTAACAGAGTGGGGGAAAAAGTAACAGAAGGGAACGCTGATTGATAGTGGAGTGATATTTGATGTGACATATTTTCTTTATAAGTTTATATCATGTATTGTATACGATATTAATGTTTCAAACATATCCAGCAAGAATTTAAGATTTTTACAAAAATTACTATTGGAAAATAGTGGTATTTGGCGGGGCATTCCCTTTTGTAAATTTATATCATGTGCTATGACAAACGCACTGCTTAGTTTTAAAAAAAATCTCATCATATATTAGTCGAGGTAGTGGTGTTTTAAAGCAAGAGTTTAAGATTTTTGCAAAAAATACTATTAAAAAATAGTGTGATTAGACAAGGGAATTTTTTTATATAACTTTTTATTATGCGTTATAAGCTATCATGAAGATTCAATGTTTCAAACAGATCAAGGCAGAATTTAAGATATTTGCAAAAAACTACTATTCGAAAATACTGGTATTTCACGTGGCATTGTTTTTATAAATTTTTATCATATGTTATAATCTGTGTTTCAATTTCTAACAGCTCGCCTTAGATTTTCAAATTTTAACAAATTCGTTTGCCAATTGGATGGCGCTAACCCAAGAAATAATGATTTTTACAGAAATTACTATTTGAAATTAGTAGTATTTGACGCAGTGTATCTTTTTTATAAATTCTTTCCTGCTTAAATAATGATCTTTTCTTCTTTAATACATTTTTATCATGTGCTATAAGATATCCTAAAATTTGAAACAGACCAAGCAAGAATTAAAGGCTTTTACAAAAATTAATATTCGAAAATAGTGGTATTTCATGCTGCATTATTTTTTCATAAATAAGTAGTATTGATTCATAAATATAAATGTCTACAATTAAAGAAGCATTTTGTTTGAGAAAATTAAAGCCTAATGTTTATGGCAACTAGCTCACCAAAAAAACTACTGTTTTATATTTAAAAAGAAAAATGCATATTTTTAATTCTATTCTAAGAACATGAAACGAGAATGTGCAGCCTTCAAGAACAATGTTCAAATAAACTTTTTTTTTTAGTAGTTTCTTACTCTGTTACACTTTGTTCCACTCTGTTACCATAAGCATGGTAACAGAGGGGGAAAAAAAACTACAAAAAATTTTATCAGCACAAATTGAATTAAAAACAAGGAAAACTAAGCCTATTTATTTAAGAAGCACCATTTGATCTTATGGTTAAAATTTTATAAAAGCATAAAAAAAATAAATTTCACATAAATAAGCTGGTAACAGAGGGGAAACTGAATAAAACATCCTTATCTTGTAAATGCTTTAGTTCAACACCACGGTGAAAATAACTTAATAATTTAAAAAATGGTGGTCTCATCTAAAAATAGACTGTTCGAAGAACTGCAGAACCTTGTGTTGAACACTTAGTAGTAATAATTTATTACAATAAATATGCTAACAGAGTGGAAGTAACAGAGGGGGAAAAATCTGGGGACAACAATAAATTGTTCCACTTTTATAAAAAAATAAGTTTTAAAAAATATATTATATGGTCTATGCTACAGATAACACATACAACAATTGTCACAACTGAAAAAATTAACACTTTTGACAATTGATTTATCATTTTATAGCAGTTGAAAAAGTAAAAAGGGAAGAGGGGACATAGCATTTTAACTATAGCTGACACATTGAAACCATAACTACACTAATATTATTTTTAATTTCTGATAATATTTAGCCCACATTTACTCTAAACAGTCAGACAAGTAATGTAAATGTATAAATTTTATTTTTAAAACTTTATTATAGTTATTAAAAATTCTTAAAGTTGGGGGACATAGAATGTACAAGTTTTTTGAAAATGACCCATATGTATTGTTCCAACATTAATGTCTTCATTATTGAGAAATTGGGTTATGTTAAAAATTAAATGTCTTTAAAACTAATTAAAAACAATAATGTGTAAATAATATAAAAATGTGTTAAAATGCTTTGTTGTATAAAAGCCAATTTTGGCCAAAAAAAGTCACTTAAAACCAATAAAAGCCATGGGTGTGGCTTTTTAGAAAAATTTAGCTGACTTTTTTTGCAGCCCTGTTGGAATTGCCAGTTATACATGATAATATATCTATATACATTTGTCCATCTATGTATTGAATATCAAAGAAAAGTTTGGTTGAGCTGAAAACGCTTCCATAGCCTTTAAAATACAATTCCTTTGGGGGGGGGGGGAGAAGATGTGGAAATCTGTATATACGTGCTATAAAAATCACATACTAAAATTTAATTAAACTTAAAAAAGTGCAACTAAAAATGCATTTACAGCATTACTGCATTTACAGTTATCATACATAGAGGGTTATTTCCATGAAAACTTCTCATGTCTGTCACATAGCTAAAAATTGATTTTCTTGTTGGCCACCATTATTTTCAAAAAGTTTGCTTCGCCCTATTCAACTGATGAAATATCTCTGATAAAATAAGTTATATTTTTCTGTTTTAAAATACTGATAGCAGGGTTCGTACAGACTCCTTAGACGCCTTAAAAACTACTTAGAAATGAAAATGTTCCCAAGTAGTACTTAGAACTAGTTAGATAAACAAAATACTCCTTAGAAACTCCTTAAATTGTATTGCAGTTCTGCACGCGAGCGATATTGCTCTCGGAAAAATCTTTTATCCCGGATTACTGAAAATCTTTTGATCTATATTTTATTTATGTATGTGTACATAATTTAATTAAAGTATTCAAGAGTAGATAATGGGGACTAGTATCTTACAGGGATATTAATAATGGTGCTTTTTTTTCCACTTTTCTATGTATGTCATGGACAACATTCACTTTCAAAGAAAGTGTTAAGAAAGTGCTCTAAAGCTGACACCCAAAATACAGTTCTTAAAGCTCACATCTTTAAATAAGACAAATATTTAAGGAGTTATCAATTTTCCAAATTCAAGATATCTTTGATGTAAGATGAAAGAAATACTCATTCTAAATTATTTTAGAAAATTGGTAATGCTTTAAATATTTGTTCAGAGTTCATACAGAGTTGGGAAGAAAAAATCCAAGGAGTCCAAAAAATCTCATGGACTTGCCATTTTTGTTGTTATTTATGTGGCATGCAATTGCACACCTCAATTTTTAATGCCCCATTTGGAGAAAAGAACATTTCAAACAATTTTTTCTCTATTAGAATCTAATTATTGGTGCTGAAATTGCACAGAATTCTCAACCTTGGTGATTTTGTAAGTTTAAATAAAAAAATACACAATCAACTTTCTTATGCAGAGACCAATGGTCATATACAAAAAGATCAGTCAAACTCGAAATACTTCCCTCGCATACATCTTTCAAAAAAATTTCAAAGGTACAAAAAAAAAAAAAAAAAAAAAAAAAAAAAACTAATGCAACATACTTGAAAAATATAATTTTTTTAAAACCGCGATTTTTTCCCCCCGGGAGCAATATTGTTTGCGTGCAAAACTGCAATACAATTTAAGGAGTCTCTAAGGAGTATTTTGTTTATCTAAGTAGTTCTAAGTACTACTTGGGAACATTTTCATTTCTAAGTAGTTTGTAAGGCGTCTAAAGAGCAGGGTTGGCAAGTTTCTTCCACAGTGAAAAAAACTGTGGAAAAAACCGGCCGGAAGAAATAGGTTTCTTCCAAGTGGAAGAAATGGAAGAAACTGTTTTTCTTCTAGAATTTGCCATATACTTTCAATTTTGTAAGATATACTAAATATCTTCTTCCTATAACCTTATATGAATTAATTTTATTGAACCAAAACAAATTTAAATAAATACATATGCTAAATTAATAATTACATGAGTTTTTTAGCCAATATCACACATAATGCCTGTCTATAGATCTTCAACCATTGGCTAAATGAAAAGAAATTTTATCCAGAATTAAAATACACAAAATAAATTAAATGTTATTCATTTCAATTTAACCAACCTGTTTTTTTAATTATTTAAATTTTTAAAAATAGTAGTAAATAATAGGGATTCTTTACCAATGATAGAATGAAACCCATTTAGATAAAAGCTTTTAATGTACATGAATTTTATTAATGTAAGTAATATACAATAATTACTGTAATATTAAAAGCTTAATATTAAATTTTTAATATTATTGTATTAAACAGTGATCGATCAAAATAAAAAATATGGTTTCATTTTTGGCCCAAAATCCGAACTGCAAAATTGCAATGAACTTCGTTGTTTATAATTATCAGTCATGAATTAGCAATCATCTTATAGAAAATTTTTAGTTTAAACTGCATTAGTGTTTCAAATATTCTTAGAGAAAGTTCTAGAATAATAAATGATCATTTACAAAAATCATTATAGAAGGAAAATCAAGATGTGTATACTTAAAACTAAAATATTTTTTAATTAAATGAAATTCATATAATTAGAAAATCATCCTGTGTCATTGATGAATTAATTATGTTTTATTGTATATGAAAATAAAGTTTTTGGATAATTAACAATTGTGCATAATTAATAAATACTATACATATAATTAATTTACATTTATGTATATTTATGTATGTATTAATTACTTTAAAGCATACACTTAATTACTTAATTTTTTTTTTTTTTTTTTTTTTTTTTTTTTGATGTTTTCATTTTTGGCTGAAAATTTGAATTTTCTGAGAATTGGTCTTAGAAATTTGTGTCGGTCGATCCTAGTATTAAAAAAAAATCATTAAAATTCTAATTTTTCTTAGTACAATGCAGCAAATACAGCATAGTATAGCAAAAAAGTTTTTCAGCAGTAAGATGCTGCAATTAGTTTCCCAACTTAAATTTTATGAATGCAAAAAATGAAGATTTTTTTTTTCCAAGTCCCACACTTCAAGATGGTTTAAAAGCATTTTGACATACCCATAGATATTTTTAGAACACTACAGCATTGAGATATTCATGCTAGATGTTAGTATAAATAATTAAATTTATTTATTTACTGTGTTGCACAGTTTAAAATAAGACATTTTTATATAAAAGTAATATATTTTTATATGAAAAATAAACAATTTGTAGGTGGGTTTTTTTTCTCTCTTTTTACATAAATAGTGTAATAATTAAAAAAACATTCCTCTACCTCTAGAGTTGTAAAAATCCATCACCTAAAAATGTCTGCTGAACCTGAAGCTTGTTATTAAAAAAATAAATCTTTGCAAAAAAAAAATATATATATATATATATATACTAAATAAAATTTAATAAAATTAAATAGATAAAATTTAATAAAATTAAATAAATAAAATTTAATAAAATTAAATAAGTAAAATTAAATTAAATTTAATAATTACATTTTCCAATTTAGATTTCACGTAATTATACTTTAATTCTTTTATATAGTTAATATACTTTAACTTTGAGCATTTGTTTTGATTTCTGGTAGTTTCTTCCATTTCTTCCAGTTTTTTCCATTTCTTCCAGTTTTTTCCAGTTTCTTCCACTGTCCTGGAAGAAATAGGTTTCTTCCAGAAGAAACCCAACCCTGCTAAGGAGTCTGTGCGAACCCTGTTGTTAGATGTTGGCTTTCGGACACTTTTCCTTATCGCTGCTCTAAAAGAATAAATTCAGAAGTTGTTATATTTTTCATGTATGTTGCATTAGCATTTTTACCCTTGAAATTTTTTAAAAAGATGAATGCAATATACATAATAAGTGTTTCGAGTTTGACTGATCTCTGTGTAAATGACCATTGGTCACTGCTTAGGAAAGTTGAGTGTGTATTTTTTTATTTAAATTTACAAAATCACCAAGATTGTGAATTCAGTGCAATTTCAGCACCAATAATTAGATACTAATAAAGAAAAATTTGAAATGCTCTTCCCTCCAAATGGGGCATTAAAAATTGGAGCATGCAAGTGCATGCCACATAAATAACAACAAAATTGGCAAGTCCTTAAAATTTTTTGGACTCCTTGGATTTTTTCTGTACTCGTTGGATTTTTTCTTCCTGACTCTGTATGAACCCTGTGATAGTAAAAAATTGTTGTGTGTGACTAGAGATGTAAATTTTCCGGAAAAATATAAGTGGTGGAAAAAAACTGTTTTTTTACCGTTTTTTTTCGGAAAAAAGCGGAAAAATTGATTTTTCATGACTGTTTTTCCCAAATAAATTATATTTTCTTAGAGAATATTAAATAATAAACATTTTCCCCTATTTATATGTTATTAAATGAAAATTATTTTCACTTTATATTACAAAATAAAAAGAAAGTAGCAAAGCCTGCTTTTAAAAGTTTAGTTTTTTTTTTTTTTTTTTTTTTTCCACAGCCTAAGAATTTTTATTAAACGCTATTGTTTGTTATATCATATCTCTGTTGAAATGATTTTTCAGTTACATGTTTAACTACCAATTGACCTAAAGTAAAAACCTGAGCCAATATGTCTGCAGTTTGGAATGAAATAAATTATGCATTCCATTTACATAAGCATAGTTTTTAAGTAAATGATACTAGTTTAAAGAAATTATTGCAGTTTTGTCATTATTATGAATATCAGTATCCAAAAATTCCATTGTTTGTTTAAAAAATGTATATTTTTACATTATTACTTTTTTTTCTTAGAATTATAATTTTATTTCCTTTATAAAATATGTTTAGTTTTGGTCTAGCTTTTCAATTTCAACTCAAAAATGTTTTGATTTAGTTTTGTAATCTAATTAAAAAAAAAATAATAAGTTTTACTTTGGCTTACTCAGGTCTGCAACTAAAAAATAGTGTAGGATTTATTGACTGTTAGATTTTTACTCACTGAAACCAGAGAAATATTTAAGTTTTATTAAATGTAATTTTTTTCTTTTTACCCTGAAATCTGGTATTCTATTCTTGAGTAAAAAACTATATTCAATAATGTTTCCACATGGTAATTTTATATTTCTAAGAGTGGAACTCAAAAGTGAAAACAACTGAAAACAAAACACCTCAAATAGAAAATGCTCACTATTTGAGGAATTAACAAAAGCAGTTACAAACAGAGATAAACTTCTACTGTGCTTTAGAAATCTACAAAAATTCAAAGTTTAATCAAGAGGGAAAGTATAATTTAGAACATAGTCACTTGTAATAAAATATGGGGGGGGGGGGGTCATCACAGTTGTACGTTTCTAATGCAAACTGCCCATGTTTTTGCAACATTACTGTACATTATGGAGGTAAAATGGCAGTCAATTTTAGATTCAACGCTTTGAAAAAGCATTCAATTAATCAGCTATAACGAAATCTTGAAAAATACAGCATAGTAATGCCACCTATAGGGCAATTTACACCAAAAACTAAACAACATTAATATGTATCAGAAACTGTCTGAAGCTGTAGTTTGATTTTTAAAAAAAAAATTGTCCTTGAGGTAAAGCTATTGCGATAATCATGAATAATGCAGCATAGCAGCATCATCTGTTGAGCAATTTGCACCAAAAAGTAATGAGCACGAAGTTATGTCAAAGATTAACTTAATCTGAAATTTTATAAAAATACATACATTAGTTTGAGATAGAAAATTGTGGAAATTATGAATAATGCAGAATAGCAGTGCCATCGATTTGGCGATATACACTAATAACTAAACATCTCGAGTTTATATCAAGGTGTAACTGAATCTAAAGTTTTGTGAAATTATGTGCATCAGTTCTTGAGATAGAGTGCCCATAAAATTTGTCACATACAGACTCACAGAGTGACAGATTTTTTCCAAAAACAATCAAAATGTGTTCAGGACCTTCTAAAACGTTTAAATACACCAAAATCTGGAAGTCAATTTTCACGAATTCAATACTTACTTATTGAAAAGATAGATTAAAGTAATAAATGCATACTTCAAAATTTTATGTTGAATTTTTAATTTTATCATTTCCATTAATTGGCATATTATTGCAATAATTTTACACATGAATTAATTTTTAAAAAGAGAAGTTGCATTTAATTACATATCTAGATTTTTTTTCATGTAATCAAGTTTTTGTGAAATTGTGAACTTTTTATGTATACTTGTACAAAATATATTCAGAATTTTTGAATAAGAAATTGTTCCTTTATTTAGGTTTTTTATTTAGACATTTTTAATATTGTTATTTACATACATATATGCAACTTAATAAGATTCAGCTGCACTTTCAATCACTGCACTTGTGAAAGTTTCAATTCGTTGATTAAACTTTTTCTGAAATGTCTATTTTCAAGAGAAATTTTGCAAAGGGTCTTGTGCTTCAAACAAGAAAAAAATGTGAAGGATACTTTCAAGTCTTCTCAAACAGATTTCTGCTCAGAGATCAGATTACCTGCATTAAAATTTTCATGTGAGACACTCAACATAAAAATAAATAAAATAAAAAGTATGAGAATGTAGATACTACAAAATTTTTACTATATTATTTCATAAATGAAATTTCAATTTTTCCAGTTCGGAAAAATTGAAAAATAAGCCTTCGGAAAACCCCCGAAAAAAACCGTTTTTTTCCCAATTTTTCCGGTTTTTTTCCGAGCATTCCTATCTCTATGTGTGACAGACATGACAATCTTTCATGGAATTTGCCAGAGAAGAATAAGTAGGGATGGGATAGTTTTTACAAAAATAATTTTTACTATTTATGTTTCGCTTGTACAAAATGAAAATTTCCAAACCCCTTTAAAACATTTTAACATATTTAAAAATTATGAACTTGGTGATAATAACTAAAGTTTTAGATTAATAAACCGATTGAATTAACAAGAAAAATGAGACAGTTTTTACAAAAATATACTTACTATTTATGTTTTGCTAGTGCAAAATGAAAATTTTCAGAATACCACTTTGAAACATTTTAACATATTTAAAAATTATGAATTTGGTGATAATAATTAAAATTTTAAATTAATTAACCAATTAAATGAACAAGAGAAATATTTTGGGATATGTTTTTTAATTGGAAATTCTTATTTCATTTTGAAAAATGTGATGAAAAAATGACAAAGACCTTGTGACATTTACATTCTTAAGGTGGTGAAAAAATGTGGTGACTTCATGTTTATCAATAGTAATTTAATCAGAAGGACAATTAGGGAGGAGGGCAAAGAATTCATTGAAAAATAGTAATATTTAGATTCATTCTGTAAAATTAAATGCACAAAATGATCTGTCGCTCTAGCCAGGGATGTAAAAATCTAGATGCCAGTGGGCAGACTCTCACCACTACATTTGATTAGTTTTCTATATTTAAATGTTATTAGCATTCTTTCAAAAAATTTAGATAAAAAATAATTGTTAAAATTTAGTGGTGAGAAATTGCATACTGACACTTAGATTTTTACACTTCTGGCTATAGCTTACAAATAAGTGGATATTGTACTTTATGTGTCTTCACTTGTGTAAGAATAGCATGTGTATTCCTTTGTGTATGAACAGCATGTTTATTTATGTCGATACATTGATTAAAAAAAAAAAAAAAAAAGAAAAAAAAAAGATGTCATTCCATGTCAAATCAATAAAAAAATTCAATATTCAACCTGACCATTTCAGATTTCAATAAAATTGCTAGGAACCATTCTCCATGATGATATAAAATTAGAACATATTTTTATTCATCACTTTAAATTTTCATACAATTATTTAAATTTTGAAAAATCATCATTTTTTGACTTGCATAAATATTTTCAGTTTTGATTTTCTTAAGTTCTATCAAACGTAGAAAATTTTATGAACATTCAATTTAAAGAGGAGTTTATAAGTTTTAATTTGATATGCAAGTTGACTATGCATAGTTAAAAAAAGATTTGTTTTTTTTTTATTTAAAAATTTTTTAGATAGTGTTTTTTAAAAATTTTGAAGAAATAGTATGTTTGTTGTAATATTATAAGCTTAAAATTCCGAAGTTTTTAGAGTGAGAACTTAATAGTATCAGGAGTTATAAAATAGAAGCTGAAAATTACCATGCAAATTATAAATGCATAACAAAATAGATATAATTATATTGTTATTTTAATTGTAATTTTTAGCTTTTATTTCATAACTCCTGATCCTATTGAGATACCACTCTTAAAATTTCAGAATTACTTATAATATTACAACAAACATACATTTTTTTTTCAAAATTTAAAAAAAAAACACTGTCTATAAAAATTTTAAATATATTTTTATAAATGTTATAAACTCCTCTATAAAACAAGTGTTCATACAATTTTCTATGCTTAATAGAACTTGAGAAATTCAAAATTGAAAATATTTATGCAAGCAAAAAATGATGGTTTTAAAAATTAATTATATAAAACTTTAATGTGATTAAAAAAAAAAAAAAATGTCAACGTTATTCTCATTTATATCTTCAGACAGAATGATTCTTGAGAGTTTCATTGAGAGGGTCAGGTTGTGTCACTGGTTGATTTGACTTGGAATGACCTTAAAACATTTCTTTCATGTTTTTAGTTTATATCATGCAGGGTTTCTATCAAATTTAAGGCCAGTTTAAGAAAATTTGACAAAATGTAGTAGAAATAATGTAATGTAATTGGAATGTAAATATATTAAACATTTCATGAAATGTGAACAGTTCTATATCATATATTCTTTATCTGTGCATGCATACATGTTAACAAATAGTTGTTAAAATTATGATTTAATAGTCAATTCTATGGAACAACTTATAAATAAAGGCCAGGGAAATGTATAAAATTTCAGTAGATATTGGCGATAGAGTGAGCTAATTTCTAGTTTTTCTTTAAAAACAGCTAAATAAGGGGTTTTCATTAAAATATCATTTCTAATATTTATTTATTTATTTATTTATTTTTTATATCCAATAGTACTTTTTTGGAAAAACCACCAGAAGAATCCCATTTCAAGAAAAAGAAAAGAAGTATCAAAGTCCAAGTATTTTTTCTAAATCTATTTATTGAGGCTTATTAAATACAAACTCCTTTGCTGAAAATCAGTTTGAAAAAAAAATGAAAATTTGTAAAAAATCTCTTATCATTCAGCAGCTTTTAGAGAGCAACTGAAATTCAGTTCACTCTATAGCCCAATATCTTTCTGAATTTTTATGATATTTGACTTTTTTTTTTTTTTTTCCCTTATGAGTTGTTTCATAGAGTTGACTATTAAATCAAAAAAAAAAAAAAAAAAAATCATTTAACTGCTCGTATTAAATCAAACATTTAATATATTTGCATTCTATTTGCACTACATTATTTCTACTATATTTTGTCAAATGTTCTTAAATTAACATTAAATGTGGAAAAGAACCCTGTATGATATAAACAAAAAACATTGAAGAACTTTTGAACTTAAAAAAAAAAAATTATACATATCCTTAGATATACATGCTACTTCACACAAGTGAATACATATACTGTACAACATCTACATATTTGTAAGCTATTGGCGATTCAAGCCCTCCAATACACTATCTGGCGGAGAAAAGATGTAACTTCTCCATTCAGGATAACGCCATGTAAGCTCTTTGCATTACATGCATTTTAAATTTGTTCAGAATAATTATTCCTTTGCATAATTTCAGATTTCCTGTGACATTTGTAAGACAAAGTAAATATTATGCGAATTTGAATATCTAAAACTTTTAAAAACATTTATAATAAAGAATTGTTTCAATGGGACTTTAACATTAGTTAAAAGAAAATTAAAGGGACAGTTATCCTGTATCAAAGGCTGCGAGCAGAGCCTCCATTAAATCATTTCATGCATTTTATTTTATATGATGATCCCAAATATTATTATTTTTCTTTGATTTTTTAATGATCCCTTAATTGTTCTTCTGATCAAGTCACCGTTGATAAATATGTAGTTAACACATATTCTCCATAAATCTGAAATTTCAGAAAATTCTAGCTGGCATGTCTTTAAATATTCAACAAAATGTCTAAAATTGAAAGTGTCTGGTGGTTAATGGCTATATTCTGTCTATCCATAATGTTTAAATCCAAGTATATATATGAGAATCAGAGTATGGATTAAGGAGCAAAAAAGATAGGTAGTAAACTGGAGTCAGATATTTTTAAATTTAATCACTATAGTTTTTTTTTTTTTTTTTTTTTTTTTTTTTTTTAACTTATCAGTCATTATCTGATTGTTCTTGAAAAAGAGCATTATAAGCTTTGTTTATAAGATTAATCAGTTTTTTTAAACAAGAGTTTAAATTGTTTAAAAATAAAATTGCATCGTAAGTTTGAACTCTAGGCAGTTTTAAATTATATTTACTTTAATAAGTAACATAAAAATACATACTATATGAAGACTTTTTATGTTTTGATAAGCAAATTACATTTTAAAAAATTAGAAATTATCTTAAAATAATACATGGTTGATGTTGAAATTAACTTTTTTTTTCTGATTTAAAAACTATAAGCTAGCATGGAACATTTGTCACATGAATACCTTTGAAATATAAAGTATAAAAAATTTCTGGACTAAAAAAACGATTGAATCTTGGAACTAGTGGGACATTTGGCAAGGCAACACAAAATTTTGTTGTTTCTGTTATTCCTTGCATTCTTTCTATGCCTACTGTGATTTGATCTGGTATTTGGATTTGTTTGTCAGGAACTTAGATTTACCTTGTCAGATTGGTTGAGTTTCTTGAAATGCATTTGTGATGTCAATGTCAGTTTTCTGTTGAGTTGTTTTTTTATTTGTGTGTTTTGTGACGTGATGGTTTGACGTGGTTATTCATATACCTATATGTATTGTTGGAAAAGCACTTTCGTTGATGTTTTTTTTATTATTATTTTCAGTTTCGTCTGTAGAAATGGATATTGTTATTGAAGTATATTTGTGAGTATTTTGCGAATAAGTATATCTAACGTAAAAGTAAATGTAAGTAATTGTTTAACCTTTTTTATGGAATGTTGTGTGTTTGTTGGTCTAAAAATCTGGTGAGGTGTAGGCTGAGGATTTGTGTAATGTTAGTGAATTGTCAAGTAAGGATGAAGATTTTTACACAAACCTGGATACTCATAAAAATAATTAGTATGAGAAGTAAAGGTAAGTAAATTTTTATTGATTTTATTTGATAAGTATTGTATTTTGTATATTTTAGAAATGCACAGTGAGTTTCATATAGCCGGTGATGGTTTTTAGGATTCTGTATTTAAAAAGTAAAAACGGATCTATTATAAGATCACTCTTGTGTCTGTCTGTCAAAGCCATTTTACTAGTAGTATTGAACATAGAAAGTTCAAATTAAGGGAAGTAATAAGACTATTCACCCACATATTTACACATTATTAAATGGTTACAAATATGTTTAGGAAATAAATACAGAGGATAATTAAAGAACTTGAAAAAAATAATCTTTTCTTTATATATTGTGTAGGGTATCATTTGAAAGCTTTAGTAAGCCTGAACTTAAAAATACATTTCTTTTAATTTTAGATAATATATCTTCAGAGATTACATCCAAAATGTAGTGCAAAAATAAGTAACACCCCCATCTATTTCCGAATCTACTGAAACTAAATTATATATATAAAAAAAAAAAAAAAAAAAAAAATAGAGGTAGTTAGACATTAATTTAAACCTTGCAAGAAAACTATAGCGATTACCCCAGGTAGGTGATATTGTTTTTGAGAAAAGTGTATTTTTCCATTACATACTAATTATACACAAATTTGAATTTGTGAGCATTTAGCAAAAGTTCTGAAAAATGCTAAGGTTACCTATAGTAGTAGAAGTATAAAAATATTCTTTGTAATGATTTTCAAAAAAAAGTGTCAGAAATAAGCCGAGATATTAACTCTTAAAGCAATGACTCCCAAAGTGGGGTGTATAGCCCTCTTGTGGGAGGGGGGGACTTTTACTTTTTATGGGGATAATTCTAAATTTGTTAATCATTTGCTATACATTCTTTTTAAATGGAAAAGTTTTGTTGCAGACTCAGTGCTGTAAGTGGGTGGCAACTCGGAATGCCATTCCCAGAAATATTTGGTTTTGTAACTATTAAAAGAAAATAAATATCACACACAAGTACAATTAAAAAAAAAAATGAAACAGTATTTATTATTATTTATTATAACAATAATTATCAAGTTTATTGATACTGGTGATGAGCCTAGAGTTAAATCCTCTTCTAAAGAAATGTACAACTCACTGTAAAAGCAAGTTCGCTTATATTAATAAGCTGTATAGAATCACTCTTAATTATTTTTATTTATTTTTTAACAGACATTATGTACAGTCTTGGTTGTGATTAGGAAGAACATAAGCAAACAAGACAACTTGTCGTAAATCAAAGAGCCCAGAAAATTTCTCATCATTCATTTTTGCAAATTTCTGGGATAGATGCGCCAGTAAATAATATGACATATGGATTCAATTCGATTTAATTTTGATTTATTACAGAAATTTTTACAATGAGATTAATTAAATAATGTTTTTAGATGAATGCTATACAAATACAATATTATAAAAACAATAATACAGTAATTATAACTGTTAACTTAAAAAAGTCTGCTTTTGACAAGATGTTTTAAATTGGCTTTTTGCTGAGCAAAAGTTTGGTTACATCAACGTCTACTCTATGAAAAGGTGAGTTCCGACAAATATTTTTTTCCAACTACAGCTCTGTGCAGACTAAAAATAAATGAATTACAGTTGGTTCCACTTAATTGCATATATTTGGTTCCACTGAATTATGTGCATTTAAGCAGGGTATGCAATTAAGCTAGGACAGTTTTTTATGTCATTAGCATGCATTATCATTTGATTATATACCACAGATATAATAAATATAAATGGACAATAATTATTTACATAATAATTTAAAAATTAATTATTTTATTCATAATTTTAATCAATAATTTATTATTACTCTTTCTTCAATAATATATGTGCTAAAATATAATGTATTATTATGTTATTTTCATTAATGGTTTAAATTTTCATTATGAATTTGTGATTTAAGTTAAAAAGAAACTAAAATAAAATAAAAAAATGTTTTTAAATCATACTTTTGAAAATACATAATTTTCTGCATAAATAATTTTTTTTTTTCATTATTTGGTAATTTATCATTGATTTGTTGCCTACAAAAAAATAATTCTTTATCAAAGTTTATTTTTTCATACTTTGTACCCTGATCTTCTCCACTTCTTTTTCAAATGAGTATATCAAATTGTAATCTCCGCCATGTGCTTCAAAGTATTGACGAACAACACACAGACATTTGTTGACACCAGATATAGATTGCGGAGGATCTACAATTTCATTGTCACTTTCATCATCTGTGTTGCCGCTATTTTGTGAGGTTGCCATGATTTCTTCATCACTAGGTTCATTTTCATTACAATTGATATATTCCAAAAAATTGGAAGCAGTAATCTGCAGTAGGGATGGGACGAATATTCGGCCACTATTCGGCATTCGGCCTATTCGGCCCTTTTGCCGAATATTCGGTTGGCTGAATATTGATGGCTTTTTGACCGAATACTTTGGCCGAATACCTGTAGCCGAATATTTAGAGATATCTTGCCAAATACTGCTAAAATCTCACCGAATAGTGAAAGATATCTTGCCAAATAAATTTCGGATTTAAAGAATTTCATTCTTGCATTTTTTTTTTCTCTAATCCAAATTGGCTACTTCATTTATGAAGTCATTCTCACTCTTATTTACAAAATATAGAGTTATTCATATGCTAAATAATATACAGCCTTTCTGTATTTCCTATAAAAGTTAGTGATATTCTAGAAAATGCTGCCCAAGATGGAGATTTATTGTACGGGAAATGTCATCATTAGAGAATGATATATTACAATTCAAGATATAAAAACACTGCCTTATTCTAAAATGCTTGAATATTTATTAATGTCTGCAAATTCCATGCACATATAAAAAAGGCTCTTATGAAATTCATAACTTATTTTCTATAACGTAAGAAATGAAAAAAATTTATTCCCTAGGCGTGTTAACGAAGATTCATTTTCAAAATTAAATATAATATATCACCATTCCAAATACAACGGTACATCTGAAAGCAGAACTGGTGTCAAACTCGATACACATTAGATGACGCAACTTGCTTTATGAAGATGGTTTTATAAATATTTTAATATAAATTCTAAATACTCAACAAAATAATTTTTTCATTCTATAGTTTTTACATTTAAATAATTATTTGCATAATTACTGACTTAAATATGTAACATTATGTATATATTTTTAATTTAATCTTCCTTCCTTCATGTTATTATCAATTTCTGTTTATCCCTTTAATGTTTGTTGAATAAGTGGAATATTGAAGTTGAATATTGTATGTGCTGATTCAAACATCAAAGATTTTGTTAACATATGCATTCTACTTTAAGCATAACCTTTTACTTTAACGTAATTTGTAATTTAAAGCTTGGCATCTGATTTCAGAACAGGCTCATTCTTACAAATTTGCTTATCACTAGGGACACAAACTCTAAATGATCAAATTTATTTCATTAAAGGTTATTTCAGAAAATATGTCCTTGTGAGTTCTGAGAGAGAGAGAGAAATTAAAAATATTATTGATTTTGGATGCAAGAAGTATCAATTGATAGTAAAAGTGAAGTACATTCTTCATATTTTATAGGAAATATTTTCCCATCTTGACTTACTGAAAATAAATTTGATGTACATTAGAATAAAGGATATAATGCAATTTCATAATTTTTTTGTGTTAAAATAAGTTTTTCAAATTTAAAAATACATTTAAAAGCACATTTAAGAGTAATAATTATTAATGAACTCCTATTTTTTAAATTATATATAATCAAAATTTATTTTCTTTATTGGAAAAAAATATTTACTATTCGGCCGGCCGAATATTCGGTATTCGGCCTAAAATTTGGCTGAATATTTGGTATTCGGCTATTCGGCCTAATCACTATTCATCCCATCCCTAATCTGCAGCAAATCATTAACATCATTAAAAATCTCTATCGCTGTTAAAATTACAAATCACCGTTTCATTATCTGAGTCACAGTGATCACCGTTTTCTTTATATTTCAAAAATCTAACCGCTTTGAAGCAATTTTCAATTGTTGATATAGAGGCACATTATGCCAGGCTTGCTTAGTGAAAGCATCACATTAAGTAAAGATACCTTTTTGTAGATTGAAGTTGAATGTAGCACTAACTGGTCTTCATCTAAGAGACGCACAGCATATTTGAGGATTAGACGCCTGTAATTTCTTTTAAATGATTTAATTATGCCCTGGTCTAGAGGCTGGATTTTACTCGTACCATTACAGGAATGTATTGTATATTCACGTTTGAAAGGCGAACATTAACTTTATGACTAGATACATTTTTCATGAAAAAACAATCTTTCTCTTTTATTTCCTTATGCCAGAGTCGATTTTTGTTAGCCAGTCTTTGAAAATATTTCCTGTCATCCATGCATTTTCAGGAGATACATAATTGACAGAATAATCTTTGACTTTTTTAAACCACCGAGGTTTTTTGCTATTTCCGATCATTAAAGAAATTAATTTAGATGTCCCTGTTTGATTAACACAAAGAAGTAATGTGACTCAATCTTTTACCTTTTTAAATCCACAATTTTTTTCTTTTTTTCCTGCAATTGTACTCCTGGCATTGCGTGATAGCACAGTGTGGTTTTATCACAATTAAAAATATCATCCAGCTTATAATTCTCCAAAATCGGAATTAATGTGCTGTCATACTACCCATCAATGGCCAAATTGTCATCATCAGAGCCAGAAGCTTCATGGGATTTTTTAAATTTTAGGTTATTTCTTTGTTGCCATCTGTAAAGCCAACTTTTTGAAGCATTAAAGTTTACACTTTTATTGTATATTTTTGATAACTTATCTGCATTTTCCATAGTTAATGCTCTGTTAATTAAAGCACTTTTGGATCTTTTTTCCTGAAACCACCATTGCAATACTGCTCAATCCACATTTTTATAGTTTGAATTATACTTTCATTTTTGGTTTATATTGCCATTATTTCTCCATTCTTGAAGAATAATTTCTGAGTTTTTATTTATCCGAGAAACTAAAGATTATGAAATTCCAAATTCTTTCGCTATTTCCATTTGGAATATTTTTAATTTTTTTTTACCCAACACTTTAATCTTATCAGAGATAGATAAATCTTTCTATTTTATTCCCATTGCACAAATATAAATTTAAAAAAAAATCTGAACTGTCTCAGTCAATGATACACTACAAACTGATTTTAAAACTAGCTGCAATATAGTGCCAAATCATCCAAAACGCCACAATACGAGAATGCAGTTGTCCAATGACAAGTGAAACACCTGCGCTAAATATTGTTCTTTTATTCTGTCCATCCAATTGTATTTCCCCTCCAATTCCATGATTTTTCAAGAACACCCCTAACACTATGAGTTCCTGTTATGAAAGCAAGCTTTAAAAGAAAATCACATCTGTCAACATCAACACTCCCATGCATTTCTTAAAATAAAGAGAATAAAGGCTTTTTTCATGATTGATTGTAATGGATAATAAAGCATTGTTATAAAAGAAAATATTTCCATTCTATTTCCCTTTTCATTCATTGCTATCACAGGAATTCACAAAATCCAGATTGCTAGATTGGAAATATTTTATGCAATTAAGCGGGGGTGGTAATGCAATAAAACGAGTATTTTTAACAATACCTTATGGGCATGGGGACTGTTTCTGTTCCATGGCATTTTATGCATATAAACTGGGTATGCAATTATTCGTTACCTGATTAAGTGCCAACTGTACAAATGAAACTTAAAAAATTAGTTTTTTTTTTAAATTAAATTTAAAAAATCTTCCAAGTCAAAAGTCTAAATTAACCTATCAGGATAATTATAAGAATAATCTTCTGAAGTAGTTTGACAGCTTTTAATAGTACTAAAAATCTCTATCATTTTTCGGGATGTTATCATTTTTTACATCATTTTCAATTGTTTATTGAATGAGCTTTCTTACTTCTATTCAATTTGCTATATGTTCTAATGAAGAATCTTTTACACGAGAAATTATACAAAATTATGCATGCATCTTGACTGTTTTGAATATATTTAACCTAAAAATATATCTGAAAGAAGTGTACCAACTTTTTAAAATCTATAAATCTTAAAAAGCATTAGAAAATGCAGTGAGAGACAGTAAATATTTGTGGAGGTAATATAAGGTATCCTATACAGTAAATAAATTTCATGATGTCATATACATTTTAAACTTTAAAATCCGATAATACATGCAAAACAAATTATAGATATTGGAAAAGGAAAAGTGAAAAATTGTGTTGTAATGGGAATAATGGCTACTTATATTGATAAAGATGAGAATCTTGAAATGCTTGTGTAAAAGATAAAAAAAAAGTTTAATGTCCAAAGTTTTTCCACTGACATTTTAAAACTAAAAGATAAGTTGCTATTTGTAAAATGCTAAATGTAAGCCACTCTTCACAAGATTTTGTGAAGATAAAAATGCTGATTGTTTAACACTTTACTTTAACAATATAATCAGCTGGGAAACAACCACAGAACACTTTTTGGCACAAAAAACCAAAATATATATATAGCATCATTGCATTTATAGAATTATGTTAAAAACGCATTTTTGACAGAAGATTCACCTCTTTAATAAGTTAAAATGTATGACATGAATAATTATTGTTACTGCTGTATTTCGCTTCCACCATGTCAATTGAATTCCCTTTTTTAATATTAAGAGCTATAATTTACAGAGTGAGTGAGTGTGTGTGTATGTGAGGGGGGGGGGCATAGAGATTTTACAGATGCTTTGCTGGGGTGGATCTATAAAAGCTTGGGAACTACTGCCTCAAAGACACAGTGGTTTGGACATACAAAATAATAGGGGCAGCTGTTAAAGCCTAGATAAGAAATTTTAATGATGTTTTTGTGTAATGCAATGCTCTGAGCAGAATAAAAGCAATAAATGCCAAATTATTAAACTCAGACTAATTTAATTAGAATTAATCACATGAATACTATGGGATTTGCAACTCATTTAAACTGTGTGGATCTCTCAGTATGCCTCCCATGTCTTTTCAACTTACCTAAAAACCTTTTTTGAAAAATGCAACGTGTACCAAAGTGATATTGCAACTTTATGGCCTCCTTTCAAAACATGCTTAACACAGTGCTAAGTAGTGATGGGTGATAATGAGAAGTTTTTCTCAATTTTCTCAATTGTATGAACATCTCGATAACTTTTGATTGTGTAAAATTTTTCTCGATGACTCCAGTTTGCAATTGCTTTTATACCATACAGGATTCAATTTTATTAAGAGTCTACTACAGGTAAATGAGTCGGTGTTAATAAAGACATGGCGGATTCACTCGCTAGTGAGACCCTCCTTTCATTGATGTCTAATTTATACACAATCTTGTAATATGAAATCTCGAACTGGGTCCTCGTTGTACATGGCATCATATACCAAACGCGGTGTGCAAGCACAGCAAAATCTTGTAAACAACAACAACAACAGCAAAAATTTGAAATGAACGAACAACCGAACATAATCTCGAATTGAACATTAAATTTTGAAAACTGCCCTCTCCCCAAGGTAACGCAGTGGGGTGGGGGGGGGAATATATAAAATTGAGGTGCATAAGATCAATAAGTGGTCACATGCCAAACAACAACTTCCTGCTTTTCTAAATTCTATGTATATTATAAATATTATTTATTGCAAAATCCGTAAAAAAAAAAAAAAAAAAAAAAAAAAATTTGGGACTGCCGACAGAAGTCAAAACTTGAACAATTAATTATGTGCGTATTTTTTTAATCGTCAGGAAATATTTTATTGTGCAGGAAATACAAGGACCAAGTAACTGCGATAAATTAACCCCTACACGCAAGAGGAGGCCAGAGTCCCAGCAGTGGTGAACAATATTTATATGATACAGATGTCATACACGCACCACATTGGTACGATGTTTTCCAGATGCCGATTTAGCGAAAACTTTGAAAGCTTGAGAAATTTAACTTTCAACCCATTATGGGTCCGTAATGTGACAGGAGAAACTTTTTTATGCTAAATTGGTAATGTATGAAGCATAAGCTTTCAATAAACATATTACATCAAAAAATGAAAAATCCCCCCCCCCTCCCCCCCCAGAAAAACCCGGTGCTATGGGGAAAACCATAAAATTGCAAAAAGAGCGGTGGCTTAAAGTTAGCTATGCTATAATTTTTCTCACCACTGTAGCTCCCATACAAGCAAAGTTATAGCCTTTTAAAAATTGAAATGAAGTGAAGAAATGAGCAAAATTATGTTGGTGAATAACCAACGGGGGGGGGGGGGGTCAATAGTCCCGCTTGTGCCACATAGCTTAAACTTTTAAGTTAAAATTGGTAGAGAAAAAAATGAGCAATATTTTAAAGTGTATGCTGGGGGGGGGGGGGGGCCCTCACCTTTGGAATACGTCCTCAAAGAGGGAACTTTAAAACAATGTGCCTAGGTTACAGTAACAATGTGGCTAGTTCAATGGTATTTTTCCATCTCAAAAAAATTTCCAATACGCCTAAGGACGTTTTCAATTAAAAAATTTGATCTAAAATGATAAAAACGCAAAAAGCTTCGAAAACTGCCAACCCCCCCCCCCCCCCCCCCACTGTACGAACCAAATTCGGAAGGGGGGAGATAAGAAAGCATCATAATATGAAAGAGTAATTCGAGATCTTCAAGATGATATACAATATGACGGGTTTAAAAAAATTGAAAATTGTCCCCCTCCCCTGCCCCCCGTCAGTTCACCCTTTCGCCCCCAATTTCCTGCAGCAGACATTTTAATTTTTTTACATTTGATAAATAATATTTACTGAATGATTCGATGAAAAAAAAAAACACACTTAAATTGATAGGTATTGTAGAAATCGCTACAGTTTTAAGTTGGGCTTCAAAGAGGGGCTTCTTTTTTTTTTCAAAGAGGGGGCTCTCTCCAGCCCCCTCTTTGAAATTTTTTTAAATAAATGATATTTATGGGTATGTGACAGCATGGTAAGACTAAAATACCAGAAACTTTGAAAATTAGGTCTTCATTTCACAAGTTATTGTCATATTCTCATGCTTCTTTCTGTACCTCGTTTTTCGATAAAACTTTTCATTTCACAAAGCTTCATCGACAAAATGCTCCTCGATAAAGCTCCTCATCTCTATTCTGAGTGAGAACGAAAATCATCCTTATCAAAAAAGGCATTCATCAGCAAACCACAAGCTTCTCGAAATGCCGCTTTTATCAAGGTTAAATTTCATCTCGAAGTTACAAGTTCTTCATTAAACCTATTTCAATTGAGGTTAATTTTCATCGCGAAGAAATGATTTTTTCGAAATCATTTTATCGGGATGAGATTTGCTGAAATGAGAGGCATATACGAAAGCACTTTTAATCATTCTTTCATATTATGAATCTTTCTACTTTTGGAGTTGAATTTTAAGGGGCGGGAGGAGAGGAGGGGGGAGCGATGAGGGGACGAATTTTTTAAATCGTAGCTATTTCAACAATAAATGTTATTTTTGGTGTGGATTTTTTATGGACTCTCCGGTAAATATTATTTATTAAGTATAAATATTTTAAAGGGGGGGCTGTATCATTTTTAGATGTATTCTAGGAAAAATAAGTGAACCCATGGGAGACATGTAAATTTCAAACCTTTTTTTTTTAACCCGTCATGTTATATATACATCATCGAAATATTTTGGCACCTTCCTTTCATTTTATGAATCTTTCTCCTCCTGGAGTTGAATTTCATGAGGAAGGGGGGGGGGTGAGAAAGCGATAAGAGAATGAATTTTTTAAATCGTAGCTATTTTGACAATAAATATCATTTTAGATGTGGAGGTTTCTTTTATGGAACTCTTCGGTAAATCGTAGCTATTTTGAGAATAAATTTCATTTTAAATATGATTTTTTGATGGAGCCCTTTGGTAAAAATATTTTATTAAATATAAACATTTTAAAGCGAGGCTGTGTGATTTCTGGATGTATTCAGGGAATAAAAAAAATAGTGGAGTTGTGAGGAGTAAATTTGAAGCTTTTTATGGACCCGTCATTAGGGTGGACCTTAAATGCTATGATTTTTTTTAAATTATTATTTTTACAAGTCTCACCCTCCTATTTTGTTCCTTTTGATACAAAAACATTATATAAAAAGTTTGAGCAATAAATTCAAATATTTAGAGGTAGCTCAATTGACCTGAAATTTATAAAATTAGGAAAAAATTCAGAATATTAGCTACATAAATAAGTAAGCACTTTAAACGTTTTAATGATTTAATTGTGACAATTTATTTTATTTACAGCACAATTATTAGGTTTTCATGTTACATTAAAATTTTATTGCATTTGTGCAGGTTGAGAGAGACACATTTTTTCTGCTATCTGAGTACATATTACGATGATCTTCAGCAACTTGTAATAAAAATTGTAGTTGTATTTCATCATGAGTTATCAATCCATTGTATTTTTGAATAAGCGCAACTGCACCTTCGGCATGGTCATTTACTATTTGTAGAGATTTTATTACCTCTTTTGCCTGTTTATAATCTTCTCTTAACTCCCACAATTCAGGATCTACTGCAAGAAATCCATCCGGAAGTTCCAACAATTGAAACAACATCATTGACTTAGCTGTGACAAAATCTTCCAATCTTTTATTCTTGAATGAATGTAGAGCAACACTGACTCATTTGGAATAAATTTGAGCTTGTTTTTTAGAATTAGCTTCATTCTGTAATGCAATAACCATGCGTCTTCTATTAATAAACTCACACAGCTATCAAATAAAGCTAAACCAACAAGTCCTTCTGACAAATACCACAAGTGATTAGCAAATTTACGTGATGATGACTTGGAAACAATTGAATGTATTGATGAGTAGTCAAGTAGTGATTTGAGCCACAACAGGTCATTATATGGAGCACATGAAGCTTGAGGTGCAGTGATCCAAGCTTTCAAGTATACACAGACTGTAAAAACACACATATCACGTATACCTCCTTCCTCTTTTATAGTCAATTTAAACTGAGCCTTGATCATCCAGATCTTGAGACAATATATTACTTTGGACTTCCAACGGGCATGGTGCATTGCACCTGGTGACATAAATCTTATTCCCCTTTCTGGGACAGCACCTAGAAATATAATAACAAGTTCTAAAAATTCCTTATAACCACTTCTTAGCTTTGTTTCTCTTTTCTCTTCTAGGTACTTCTTTGCATAGTTGATAGTCTCTTGCCTAATATCTTCTACTAGATTTGCAACATCATCAAATGAAATTCCCGTTTCATAATTGTCTTTATCAATTAAGCTCCAATATTCCTGAAAGCGTTTAAATAATGCAACTTCAGGTGGAGATTTGGCGCCCATGCATACTTCAAATACAGTACTAATTATCAGCTCCATAATGCGATGTCTGCAAGCAAATGATAAGAGCTCTTTTTTCAATTTATATTCTAAAAGAACACATGCACCAGAATTATAACCAGTGTTTGAGCTGGTAGTGTCAAAGAACATCGCACGTATATTATCTGCTATTCCCCAGTCTTCAATGGCTTCAAAGACTGCTATTTGCTAAATGCAGTTTATTGTTTTAAATATTATTGTGCATAGTACTGCCATCTATGAATAAAAATGTAAAGCTAAATGCATTTTACAATATTTTAGAAGGTAGAATTTATTTTCTATGACATAGCATGCAAGTACGCATATGTTTATCATTGCTCATACATTAGGAACTTCTACATCATTGAGCTACCTCTAAATATTGTTCAATTGAGCTAATATTTTACCAGAATTATTTTTTCATAAAAAGGAACAAATTTAGTGGGTGAAAAGATTACATTTTGAAATTTGAAAAATAAGGTCCACCCTACCCGTCATATGATTTAGATTTTCGAGTAATGAACAACTTTTTTTTACCATAATTTTCTGCATCTCATTAAAATTTTTTAAAAGCTTAGACATAAACTTAAATTTTGAGCTGAAAATCTAAATCGTTGGGAGTGGTTAAGTAGCACAAACTGAACAGTAGGGGGAGGTTCAAATTTCAAATAATTATAAAAAGCACAAAAATTGGCCAATTGATTTGCGATTTTCACTAAAGTTATTCTTTATGTCACTATTATCTTAAAAATAAATTATAAAGATAAAATTTAAAAAATGCCGATAGAGGGTGCTTTAGACTTTGGAGTAATGTATAACTATGTTTTACCACTAATTTTTCCATCTCATAAAATTTTTTTAGAAGCTTAGACATAAACTTAAATTTGGAGATGAAAATCTGAAGCGTTAGGAGTGGTTAAGTAGCACAAACTGAACTGTGTTCAATGGGGGTGGGAAGGTTCAAATTTCAAATGATTATAAAAAACGGAAAAAATGGTCGGTTTTCGCTAAAACTATTCTTTATGTCAATATATTCTCGAAAATAAATTTTAAAGATATCTATCAAAAAATTCCATCAGAGGGCGCCTTAAACTTTTGAGTAACGAACAATTATTTTTAACAGTTATTTTTTTTATATAATTAAATGCTTGTAAAAGTTCAAACTTAAATATTAAGCTCAAAATCTGCATCGTTGTGAGTAATTAAGTAACGGAAAATTGAACTGTGTTCAAGGGCTGGGAAGGGTAACATTTTAACTCCTAAACACAGTTCAGTTTGCGCTTCTTAACCTCTCCCATCGATTTAGAATTTGAGCTCAAAATTTAAGTCTAAGCTTTTGCAAGCATTTAATTAGATACAAAAAATAAGAATTAAAAATAGTTGTTAGTTACTGTAAAGTTTAAGGCGCCCTCTAACGGAATTTTTTGAAATTTATCCTTAAAATTTATTTTCAAGGAAATATTTACATAAAGAAGAGTTTTAGCGAAAACCAACCAATTTTTCCATTTTTTATAATCATTTGAAATTTGAACCTGCCCATCCCCATTGAACACAGTTCAGTTTGGCGCTACTTAACCACTCCCAATGATTCAGATTTTAATCTCAAAATTTAAGTTTATGTCTAAGCTTCTAAAAAATTTTATATGATACAAAAAATAACGGTAAAAAATAGTTGTACATTACTCCAAAGTCTAAAACACCCTCTATCGTCATTTTTTGAATTTTATCTTTATAATTTATTTTCAAGATTATACTGACATAAAGAATTATTTTAGTGAAAATTGCAAATCAATTGACGAATTTTTCGTTTTTTATAACCATTTGAAATTTGAACCTCCCCCCACAGTTCAGTTTGTGCTACTTAAACGATTTAGTTTTTGAGCTCAAAATTTAAGTTTATGTCTAAACTTCTAAAAAAATTTAATGAGATGCAAAAAATAACGGTAAAAAATAGTTGTTCGTTCGTTACTCCAAAGTCTAAAACGCCCTCTATCGGTATTTTTTTTTATTTATCTATATAATTTATTTTCAAGACAACACTGACATAAAAAATAGTTTTAGTGAAAACCACAATATTATTCATACATATGTGCTAATGAAATATGTAGTATAAAATGTATTGCAATTCAGCAGGTGCCTCTCCCCTCTCATTTTTTTAAAAATTAACTATTGCATATTATCCAGATAACACCACCCTCCTCTGTACTTTAACATCTACCTACTCAGCCAAACTGTTATATATATATTTTATATTTATTTTGCATTTTTTATTATTTTTATGTTTTAATAATATTTTTATACATTTTTTACACAATGTGTTAAATATTTTTAAGATCATGAAATTATCAATTGTATGTTAAAGAATATATTGAATAAATTATATGTTAGAGAATTTCTTTTTTTTTTTTTTTTTTTTTTTTTTTTGGAAAACATTATTTAATGCATCATAATTTAGCTTTTTAATATTTGTGTTAATTAGATGAGAAGAACATAAACATTTTATTCTATATAAATGATTCAGGATTATATTATGAGATACAGAATTATGAAGATAAAAATTAAATTAAGTAAATGTATTAACTTTAAATACATTGTGTTTGTTATATGTATCAGTTATTAATTTGTTTTCTGTTAACATAATTTTTAGATCTAAAAAGTTAATAGTATTGTTAGAAAGCAGGTTTTCCATAAATTCTAAATTAGCTGGAAATTGAGAAAATTTGGTATTTTCTAGGGCAAACTAGATGTACAATCAGCTTGTAGTATACTGACTATTTGTAGATATATTGTTTATCTTGCAATATAAAATTATTATAGATAATGAAATTTGTTAAATCATAAAAATAATCTGTATCTATGTATGTTGATAAATTCAAACCATGATGATATTTTTAAAAAAAATTGTTACATTATGTAGATCTAATAAATCTATATTATTTAAAAGGTCTTTGAAATCATACATTGTCATATTGTTTATACATTTAACATTATTCATAATATTGACCAATTCATAGCTTTTCTTTATAGGATGTGTATTATCAATGGTTTTTGTAATTGTATATATTTTATTAAGAATTTTTAATAGAACAGGGTTCATACTCTTCAGAGGAATATGGAATTCCTGGGAAAAACAGGGGAAAAAATTTAAGTTGTAAAAATCAAGGGAATCTCATGGTATAATACAAAAAAATCCCCAAACCTGTAAAACCTACCAAAGTAATTGTATACTCCGGGAAATTCAGTTCAATTGTTGCTGTTCATGCAATTTATAATGCATCTGTCAACATCCATTCAGTTACTAGACACACTTCCTGGCATAATGAAGTTTGACTATAGTTCAAGAAAAAAAAAAAAAAAAAGAACATTTTTAATTGACATTGGCCTTTGTAGCCTTCATATTATTCACGCTTTAAAAAGAGATAAAAAATCATAAAGTCGAAATGAAATTCTTTCATGTTTTTAAGGACAGCCCACAAGGCATGCAGACTTCATCTGCTTTACGTAAATTAATTTTTTCCTTTAAAGTTACTTTAACTCACAATCATCTTTATTTAGTTACACAAATTTTCTTTTAAAAATTCTATGAACAACATGCATTTGTTATCAGATCATTAAAAAAAATATATATTTTTTTTTCATCATTTTTAGAGTACTTCAAGGAATATTTCTCAAAAATTTGGCAAAGTGACTGATGTCAATAATACGACAGATTCAACTACTGTAAAATCCCAAGGATTTGCATTTATAACATTTGGAGCTGAAGTATCTGTTGACAATGTAAGTAAATTATTTTTATCTTTATAGAAGACTTACTTCATAATAATAAAAAAAAAACCTTGTGTGGGAAACTTAATTATTAAAATACAGCATTTAAACACCCAATAATTAAAAATTATGAACAAATATACAGTGATCAAAAAAAGTATTTGCACATCAGGTAAATTTGTTGTAGCATATGTAGAAATAAATAAAAAACAACTGAAAATTAAAAATACCAACACTTTTACAAAACAAATAAACATATTTAATATTGACTTAATAATTATATCTAAAATATGAAAACATAAAAAAGTATCATTTGTACTGCCAAAAAAATATTTACGCGCTAGCAATAAAAATAGAATTATTTATAAGTTAAAAACAGTACTAATATATAGTATGCATGCCCTTTGCTTTAACTACAGATTGTAATCGTCTGGCCATTGATTCTATTAATTTGTAACATGTTTCCATGCTGATTTGTAGCCTTTCTTCCCTAAGAGCTTGCTTAAGTTCTGATTTACTAATTATTTTAACACAATCAAACTGATTGGTAAAGTTATCATACGAATTGAATATTTCCAGCTGAGCGAAAAATTGCCCAGGCCGCTCAGCTGAAAAAATTAATTCGTATGATAACTTTACCAATCAGTTTGATTGTGTTAAAATAATTAGTATATCTACGTATCCATCGTTATATGGAGTTCCATTACCTGCGGTTTACTCCGCCGAGCTGTTTCAAATGACGGACCAGATGTTATGACCAATAAGGTTATCTGAGCGAAACATCCCAGCTGGCTATCGCCCAGATAGCTCAACAGGTAAAGCATTGGCCTTGTAAGCCAAGTATCCGGGTTTGATTCCCGGCCTGGGCAATTTTTCGCTCAGCTGGAAATATTCAATTCGTAAGTTCTGATTTGTTAAAAATTTTCTTTTTCCTTATTTTCACATCCAAACTATGCCGTAAATTTTCAATCGGATTCAGGTCTGGTGATTGTGGTGACATTTTCTATTGATTTTTTACATTATAAAGCAACCATAACCTCGTAATATATGCAGTGTTTCAGATCGTTATCCTATTGGAAATAATATGAATTAGGAATTCCTAATTTCAGAGCACTATTAGATAAATGATCTCGCTATATATTAATGTATTGTTCAGCATTCATATTGCCTTCAATAAAGGTCATTTTGCCAACTCTGTTGAAAGCCATGCATCCCTAAATCATTACATGACCATAAGTTTTAAATAAAGTTCGTATCCTCATGAAATGTTTAAATGGTTTTTAAAAAATTGAAAGTGTAGAGTAACTACTTTCTGTAGCCCAAACACCCGATTCAGTTTAACTTTTCCAATTTCCATCTTCTTTCTGTACTGTTTAAATGTCTGTCAGTTATTTAAAACAATGCTTTTTCTAAACCTCCTATTTTTTATAAATTTACCTTTCTCAACTTCAATTACATTGTCATGTTGCTTATACATTTAAGATTATTCAAAATATTTACCAATTCATAGCTACTCTTTATACGATGTGTATTATCAATTTTTTTTGTAAGTGTATACATTTGATTACCGTAATTTCGGGTGTATAAGCCGCAGATCAAACAATCCTTTTTCGACCCAGAATTTTTTAAGAAACAAATATAACTAGTTAGATCGCCGTAAATATTTGTCTTCAATCACTAAATAAAATTTCTGGGTCCAAAAAGAATTGTTTGATCCGCGGCTTATACACCCGAAATTACGGTAATAATTTTTAATAGAGGGTTCATACTCTTCAGAGGAATGTGGGAATTCCTGGGAAAAACAGGGGAAAAATTTTAGGTTGTAAAAATAAAAAAAAATCTCAGGGTATAATACAAAAAATTCCCTAAATAATTTAATTTCCCATATTCCCAAACCTATAAAACCTACCAAAGTAATTGTATAATCTGCGAAATTGAGTTCAATTGTTGCTGTTCGTGCAATTTATAATGCATCTGTCAACATCCATTCAGTTACTAGACACACTTCCTGGCATAATGAAGTTTGACTATAGTTCAAGAAAAAAATTTAAAAAGAGATTAAAAAAAAAGTCCAAATGAAATTCTTTCAACAAACTACCAAGTTTTTAAGGACAGCCTCACAAGGTATGCTTCTTCTGCTTTACGTAAATTAATTTTTTCCTTTAAAGTTATTTTAACTCACAACCATCTTTATTTAGTTACTGAAATTTTCTTTTAAAAATTCTATGAACAACATGCATTTGTTATGAGATCATTAAAAAAAATATTTTTTCATCATTTTTAGAGGACTTCAAGGAAAATTTCTCAAAATTTGAAGTGACTGATTTCTATAATAAGAGAAATTCAACTACTTTAAAATAAAGAGCATTTACAACAATTGAAACTGAAGAATCTGTTGACAATGTAAGTAAATTACTTTTATCTTTATAGAAGACTAACTTCATAATCAGTAAAAACCTTGTGTGGGAAACTTAATCATTAAAATACAACATTTAAACACACAATAATTAAAAATTATGAACAAATATACAGTGAGCAAAAAAAGTTTTTGCACACCAGGTAAATTTCTTGTAGCATATGTAGAAATAAATAAAAACAACTAAGAATTAAAAATACCAACACTTTTACAAAACAAATAAACATATTTAATACCTGACATAATAATAATTATATTTAAAATATGAAAACATAAAAAAGTAGCATTTCTACTGCCGAAAAAAATATTTGCACACTAGCAATAAAAATAGAACTAGAGGATTTATTTATAAGTTAAAAACAGTGCTAATATTTAGTATGCATGCCCTTTGTTTCAATTACAGATTGTAATCGTCTGGCCATTGATTCTATTAGTTTGTAACATGTTTCAGTGCTGATTTTTAGCCATTCTTCCCTAAGACCTTGCTTAAGTTCTGATTTGTTAAAAAATTTCTTTTTCCTTATTTTCACATCCAAAATATGCTGTAAATTTTGAATTGGATTGAGGTCTGGTGATTGTGGTGGTGTTTTCTATTGATTTTTTACATTATAAAGCAACCATAACCCCATAATATATGCAGTGTGTTTCAGATCATTATACTGTTGGAAATAATATGAATTAGGAATTCCTAATTTCAGAGCACTATTAGACAAATGATTTTGCAATATATTAATACATTGTTAAGCATTCAAATTGCCTTCAATAAAGGTCATTTTGCCAACTCCGTTAAAAGACATGCATCCCTAAATCATTACATGACCACAAGTTTTAAATAAAGTTTGTATCCTCATGAAATGTTGTATGAAATGTTTAAATGGTTTTTAAAAAATTGAAAGTGTAAAGTTACTACTTTCTGCAGCCCAAACATCCGATTCAGTTTAACTTTTCCAATTTTCATCTTTTTTCTGTACTGTTTAAATGTCCATCAGTTATTTAAAACAATGCTTTTTCTAAGTCTTTTTTATAAATTTACCTTTCTCAACTTCAGGCCTTTTTATCCTCCTGTAGAGGCTGTTAAAAAATTTGTATTCATGCCCTAGGTTGGGCCAAGACCAAGATGTTACTTTTTTCTGAAGACTTGCCTGGTCGAGCCTAACGTATTTTTCATACCAGGGGAGACTGCTTCCTTCTTCCTAGGTCTGCACTAGATGAAATTTCTAATCCTGTTCTAGACACAACACATATTAAAATCATTATCTCTGACTTACCTAGTACCTGCAAAAAACTAGTAATACTTGGCTCAATTAAAATTTTTATGAAAAAAACTTATTTTAAGAAAAAAAAAACTTTAAAATTCATTTTTTTTAATGATTAGCATATTCGAAGGCTAAAAAATTAAATACAATGAAACCAGCAAAAAAAAAAAAAAATCTGCCTATGGCGGAATCCTGTCTTAAACAGAAAATGTGTTGATCATGCAAAATAAATATAATAACACCTTATAAATATAAACTCCATTTACATCTCCTAAGTAGGGCATTAGTCTATAACGAATTTTTACTTTCCTATGTGATTTTTTCTTAAGATATTTTACCTCATAACATTTTTCAAAGTGTCCAACGCGTGGGACATGGATTAATGATATAAAAATATAAGTAAAATATTTACATATAAATAGAGATTCATTGATAAAAAAAAAAAAAAATAGTGGCACTCCAGGACTGCCTACAGAAATAAAAACTTGAACAATTATGAAAAAGTTGAAATTTTTTTTATTTTAATCCAGTATGGATCCGTAACGTGACTCAGAATGGCGGGAGAATTTTTTAAATGTAGATTTGTAATGTATGAAGCATAAGCTTTCAATAGACATATTACATGAGAAAATGAGAAAAAAGATTTGTTTTTATTGGCTTTTTTTCAGTGCGTACCATAATGTTTATTCTTGAAAAATATATAGGCTAATTTACTTTACTAATGGCTTTTTTGTGCAAATTAGAATTAAAATCTTATGAAATTTATTTTAAATCATTTTTCATATATCTATTTTTATAGGCAATTAATAATTAATGTACCAGAGAAGCCTCATAATTAGTCAATATGATTGAAATAAACCTATACTATGTCCAGTGGCATTTCCTCTGCTTAGTAAAGATATTTCTATGTTGTTACGAATAAGAATTATATTTAAATAAATAATATACAAAATAAAACTATCTGTAAAGTACTATACTTGGACAATGGTTCTAGTATATATGAATGTGTCAGTACTATAAAAGTCATTTGTTTAAGTAAAAAGTTTTTTGAGGAAGCAGCATTCCATTTTAAAAATCAGAAAATTAATCAATATTTAATTTGCATAGCTTTTATGATAATTTATCTTTAGAAATACATACTTTTTCCTTAATTGGATTTCTTTTATAAGGAAAGGGCACCTAATATCACTGTGGGTTAAATTATTCTGATGTGGCAAGAAACACCTCTCTTTTCTTTATGACTCCTATGTACCCACTAGTTTGCATGATTTGATTGGTCTCCATTTATTACATCTATATGATATGATTGGCTTGTGTCACCATGACAGTTCCTGCAATGATTGCTACAATAAAAAAGAAGTGGTAGACTGGTTGATCGAAGTATTTATTTGTAAACATGACCTTTCTTATAGACTGACTGAATATTTTGTTCCTCCAAACATCTACCCACATATTTAAGCATATTAGTATACTCAAATTCTTCTGAGAGGGGTTTAATATAGGTCAACCCATTCATGACGGCATGCATTCAGAAGTGCACATCTGAGGTCGAGACATGAGAATTTGATTTCATATTCAGAAGAGCCGAAGGATTTTGTGAAGTTTTCAACTTGGACATATTTAAAATACAATCAAGTTTGAACTATTTAAAATACAATCAAGTTTGAATTTTTTTTGAAAATACTTAAATTATATCCAAGTTAAAGGATAAATTTTGTGGACAAATTAATATATTTTTAATTTGAACTTGTTTAAGAATCATTATCATTTTTAAAATTTTAAATACTCCATGCAATATATGTGCTTTTAAAGAAAATGTGAATTGGACTTATTGTTTTAAATAAAATTATATGAAATGCTATATTAATAACTGAAGAAGTACAAATAAATTTGTTGAAATATACAGATAATACTATATGTTTATAGACTATTTTTTTAAAAGTATTTTAAAAAGTTTAGGTAAATGAACGTGGAAAACTACCCCATTTTAAATCTACTATAATACCTGATGTGATTGGTAAATGTACAAATGGGATGTATAATTAAAAAAGTTTTATTTCAAGTTTAGCCAGATTTAATAACCAAAAAAAGCTTGATTAATATTTTTGTTAAGAAGATTGTGATTATAATGATATCAATATCTTGAATATTTTCAAAAATAAATTTATTCTTCATGAAAAAATATGAATACGGTAATATTATAACAAAAATTACAAATTTAAATATACATGAAATTAATACAGGAATGCTACTTTTCTGCCAAATGGCAGATTTCTGCTTTTTTTAATTTTTAAGAATCCACAATTTTCGTCTAATGATCGGGAGAAAATCAGCAATTTTAGTGAAGCGATCGCGAAAAGAAAGAAGTGATTTTCATTAATTCTGAAACAAAACAGTGATTTTCGTCAAATAGAACAGCAATTTTAGTATCACTATCACGCAATAAAATAGTGATTTCTGTCAAACATTCACAAAATAGAACAACAATTTTTGTCACACGATTATGAAATAAAAAAACGATTTTCGTTCTAAACAAAACAGCTATTTTCGTCAAATGATAGTGAAATAAAACAGGGATTTGTGTTACAAGGTCGCGAAATAAAATAGCTATTTTTGTCAAACAATCACGAAATAAAACAGTGATTTTCTTTTGTGAAATAAAATAGCGATTTTCATAGCACGATTGTGAAACAAGATAGTTTTTCATCAAATGACTGCGAAATAAAACAGTGATTTTAGCCAAACGATTGAGAAATAAAACAACGATTTTCAACGCACGATCGAGAAATAAAATTGCAATTTTCGTCACACTGTCACAAACTAAAACAGTGTTTTTCATCACAGGGTCCCAAAATGAAACAGCTGTTTTCGTTTAAAGATCACAAAATATAACAGTGTTTTTCAGGAAACGATCGCGAAGTAAAACAACAATTTTCGCCAAACGGTCACGAAATAAAACAACGATTTTTGCCAAACAATCGCGAAATAAAACAACGATTTTCGTCAAACGATTGCGAAAAAAACCCGCAGCAAAATTATCTGCTCATGGAATAATCATGGAATCTATTGCTGATTTACCTTAATCGATTTAAAATGATGCAAAATAAAATCCCTCACTCCAAGATCACTGCACTTATTGCTTGGTTACCTTAATTGATCTAAAATGTGCTGTGAACTAAAGAAAAATAATTTTTATTTACTTACAAAGGTTTTCATACACAATGAATTCATATCATATTTGACCAATATGCATTAGAAAAACATAAATGTTAAAAGTTTTACAAAAGAAAAAAATTGTTTTCTTTTCATTTTTTAAGATAGTTAAAAAATAGTTTGTTATAAATTTTATTCTTTATTTAGTTTATTATAAACAATATAGTTTACAAAATTCACGCATAAATGTTGTGAAAAATACCGTAAATTTAACTTTACCCATAATTTCCTCTTTTTTTATATTTTCCAAGTGGCATCCCTGTTAATATAAAACTAAAAAAGTCAAATTTTGTCCCTATATCTGAACTGAATGTTTCGTTGTTTACATCTGTAAATTATGTGCAGATTTTAGAGAGTTGCAGATTTTAGGGTGGCAGATTTGAGGGAGTCTGCTGTACTTACAATTGAAATACAAGTAGAAGAAAAAGAGCAATAGAAACACACATTAATTAAGAGTCTTAGTCAGAGGCATATGCATATGCATAGCATCTAACAAATGTTCTACATTCATCAGCTTATCCACTCCTTTCCCCTACCAAGCACTGTAGAAAATTTTGCGATAAATAAAAAATAGACTTATATTGGACTTGTAATAGGTTTATGATTGCAAAGAGATCACAATTCAGAAACACGAATAGATGATGAAATAATTACTTCTTTTTCATTGCAGTACTTAAAAAAATAAATTAACATAGATTTAAAAAATATTCATCAATTCCATTTGCTTTCCTAGTTAGGAAGAAAGGTGTTCTTTCCTAATATAAATTCAAATATGATTAATTCAAAAAAATTTTTTGTATAGTATACATTTAGACACATAATGTTCCAAATACACAGCACGATTACCAGTCACTCGGGATGTGAGTGCCAAAGGCACTCTCACGTGGGATGTGAGTGCCAATTACACCGGCACATATACTGGTCGCTCGTCCCGAAGGGATTAATGGAATGACTAGTTTTCAGGAACTAATGCATTTACTCTTAAGGGAGTGTAAGAATAACAGCAGAGGTTGAATTTTTTCAATATATTTTTTTTTAGACCATGATCACAAATAACTTAGGTGCTGAAAGAACAGAAATATTTGTGAAAATGCACCCATTATTTAAAAACTGAGCCAAATGTGTGATTCAGAGGGATGAGATTCTTCAGACTTTAGTCTAAATTTCAGACTTGCAGGATTATATTCATCTATTAGAATATAGTGCTTATAATAAACAAATAATTAAACTTTTAAGAACACTTAAAAAATTAATTAGTGAGTAAAAAGTACTGTAACAAATATTCAATGTTTGAAAAATTTATTACTTTACCTTACCAATCAAAATACAGCACATGTATATATATACATTGCACCCATATTCACTGCACTTATTTAAAATGTTTAGTTATGCAAGATTGCTTGCTTTTCTTGGTTGTTAATACAACTCTTTCACTCTTTCTAAATCTCTAATAGCTTTTTAATGTTCATCTGCTGCTTCGGAATAAATTTAAATAAAAACATCTGAGATCATCGATGACTTTAAATGCATCGGATGTTGATACTGATTTCTTTTCACATCCTCTATCATCCTCATCATCGCTTGCTTTGGCATTCAAATTTAACACATTAGAAACAATATCTTGTATGGAAGCTTCACTGTTAGTAGCAAAGTCTTCATCAATCTTTGCTTACAAATTTTCATCAGAAATTGAATAACCCCGATTCCGCGGTTTTTCTGCCAGTTCAGTTATGGGGAGATCCTCTTCCGCGTCTTCCGATAATTCTTCAGACTTTGGTGAACTGTGAAATCCAGCATGTCAGAAGCAATTTTCAATAGTTTTCTGTGACACCATATTCCAAGCTTTATCAATATAAAAAATTGCATTTAATACGGACACTTGGAATTGTTCTTTTCGATCAATAGCAAAAATCATATCTCACAGAGGAAGCTTTCTATAAATAGCCTTGAAATTCTGGATGATATCTTGATCTAAAGGCTGCGATAGACACTTGCTATTAGGAGGCAAGAAAACAAGTTCAATTGATTTCAAGTCATCAATAGTGGAGTGAGCAAGACAATTGTCAGCAATTAATGCAACTTTCCTGTTCTGTTTTCAAAAAATTTGATCCCACCTCCTAAGTGTTTTTTCCAGATGTCCTCTACCATCCATACTTTTGAATTTGCATCGTAGACTAGAGGCAAAGATTTCCAATTTTTCATATACCAAGGCTTAAGAAATTTTCCAATCACCACAGGAATAATTTTCTCCAATCCATCTATATTTGTAGCTAACAAAACAGTTAAACATTCTTTACTTTTCTTTCCCTCTACACATTTTTCACCTTTAAAACAAAGAGTTCTGTCTGGCAAGATCCTATAAAAAAGTCTGCATTCATCAAGGTTGAAGATGTTGGCAGGTTCATATCTTTTGAGAATGTCCTGCAACATTGCATCTTTTCATTCGTTTAAAGAACTCCTGTCAAAATCAGCATCTTCTCCACACAATTTTTTAAAGCATAGGTTATGCCTTGAATTAAATCTTTGTAGCCAGCCATTACTGAAAAAAAAAACTGGACTTGCCAAATTCCTTAGCAAATTCCAACAATTTTTCTTTTAAAACACTCCAGGTTATAGGAGCATTTTGAGATCATGCATGTTTAATCCATGACAAAAGACCCTTATCCAAATTTGTGACAAGCACTGATGTTTTCTTTCTTCATCACAGATACGAACATTTGCGGAGTAAAATTTAGCTGCTAAAATGTTGTTTAATGTCATCTGGGATATCTAATTTACTTTGGCAAATGCAGTTTTAGAAAGACTAGAAATTTTTAACTTTTTGATCCGTTCACTTTTTTTAGCATATGATAAATTCTTTCTTTTCAAAGCCATAATAAAAAACGAGTGTTCTTATTTGATGCGTTTGATCTAAATGAAACAAAATTTTCCGTTATTTATTACATCTTAATTTCAGTATACTTTAAAAACAAAGAGAAAACTCTAACCAATAAACAGATAGATATCAATCTGATGATGCTTGGAAGGAAGAGAATTGAGAGGGAGAGGGGGTGGGGTACAACCGACTGTGATTTAACGTATATATATATATTATATTATTATTCTACATTTTAATAAACTTCAGAACTTATTGCAATACATTATTTAATGTTTTCATATTAAAATGCTTTATAGTATTATTAGTGGGTTTTCAATAAAAACAGTTTTTACCCATATTCTTTAGCCCAGGAAGTTTTGGTTGGATCACCTCTTTTAATATAATAATACATTATCTTATCTTTTAATTGTACTAAAGGAGCAGCTTGCATATTCGTCTGCAGTCTTCACTTTTGAATTTTTTTGGGGGGGTTCGAAGTGAAGTAAATGTCGCCAAGCGGTCATGTATAGCCACTTTAAGCTTAATGAAAATATTTTTAAGTAAAGACTAAACAAAAGACAAAATATTAATATTTAAAAAAATAAGCTATTATTTTTAACACAATCAAACTGATTGTGTTCATATGATCTCATTATATGAATTTAATATTTCCAACTGAGCAAATAAATGCCCAGTCTGAGACTTGGAACTAGATCCTTGGCTTATGAAGCCAATGCTCTACTGTTTAAGCTAACTGGGTTGACAACAGGCGAGCATATTTCACTTAGATAACCTTATTGTAACAGCATCTGATCTGTCATTTAGATACCTCAATTAAATAAACCACAGGTAAAGGAAAGGAAATCATAGATATGTAGATAAACAATTATTTTAACACAATCAAACTGATTGGTAAAGATATCAGAGGAATTGAATATTTCCAACTGAGCAATCTAAAAAATATGTTTTATAAACAAAATACCAAAGTTTTCCAAGTGTTATATGTAAAAAAAGAGAGGGGAGAAAAAAATCACATTATAAATGATAAATTATTATTATTATTATTAAAGAGTTCTTAATCAGAATTTTTTTTTTTTTATATCTACTTTCAAAGATTTTCATAAGTAAACCTAAAATGACTACAAATGGTCAGTATTGTAGCATTTTTAAAATTATGGGGGGGGGGGCGGCTAAAATAATTTCTAACTCATTATGCACAAAATATATACAAAACTGAGAAAATCTCTTAAGGATAAAATGTCTCAATTAGTAATTATGTAGAATAATTAATTAATTAATTTACAATTAAAAATATGTATATGCACATTATTTAAAATCAAACATTAAAAAATAGGCTAAATTTCACGATTTTGTTAAATATGACACTACAATACGAAAGAAATATTTCATAAATAGAACCGAATTTTATGTAAGAAACACTGTGGCGTTTACAAGTTTGAAAATTTATTTTTTTTCTAAATGTGGAGTTTACTTTTTTTCTTACACACATAAAATTATCATAAAATAAAATATCCCTTAAGATTGTCCTCAAGTCCCCTGCTTAATAATGTGAAACTTTCTAACACTTTTTCGGATTAATTTTTAAAAGTTATGGCTCAAATTTGAACTATCTGACTTTTGAAATGATTTGGATGGAATCACAACATATTTTCCCATTTTTGATGAACAAAATATTTATCGAGTTACATTCCATTCCAGCAATGTGATGACAAATTTTATTATCTTTCCTGGTATGGTTTAAATATCAACTAACGTCTAAAAATTACTTTAAAATATTAAAAAATTTATTTAAATATTTTAAATAAAATTATGAATATCTTAAGTTTTTAAACATCAGGCACCCTACATTGTTCAGAAAATGTTGATTGAAATCAGGTCAATGCAACGCTATCCACAAAAAAATCGTTCACACAGATTAAGCAATTACAATAGTTAAAAGCTTTTTTTTTTTTTTTTTTTTTTTTTTTTGAGAATAGAGATACAAAAGGTTTAGAAACCCTCCACAAAATTTGATTGGTGTAAGGCAGGCCACACACCGAGTCACATATTTCACTAGTGCCTGGCTTTACTGCTGTCATCAGTTATCCTTAAAAAAGGATTGCAATTTCTCAAGGAAATTTACTACATTTCTCATGGACTTCAAAGCACTGCCGTTTCCAGAGAAGTAAAAAAAATAAAAATAAAAAGCCTTTTTATTGTTTTCTCCTACTAGAAATGTTGCTTCTAAAAGTTCTATTATTCTACTATATTATACTTTTAGTCTTTCCTCTTTCTTTAACTTACTCAAACTTACTGAAATTGATTTCTCTTACAGAGTAACTTGTTCAAACTTCCTAGATTGTTTCAAATTTATTATTTTTGTGAATATTAACAAATTAACAATACATATTAAAACCCATTTGAATTGTCAGATTGAAGAGCTTAAGCATATTTATTGTTTGACATAAATTTAAATGACAATATTTGAAATACTTAAAATTTTCATTATCATGAAATAATTTGAATGCGTTTATTAAATGAAGTATTTTTCCTGATTCAGCTTCTGATAAAATGCAATGGGGGGGGGGGGTGACCTCCCCCCCTTCCTACTCTCCTGCAAATGGCTAATTGCCAACATAAAGCATAAAAAACAGGAATAAAGCACTGAAAAAACAGTAAGTATTTTAAGATCAGTAAATATTAAAATATTAATATAAAACAAAATATCACATTCTAATAGATTAAATATTTAATTATATATGCATATATATATATATATATATATATATATATATATATATATATTACAAAGATTCATAACACTTTTACAATCTAGAAAAGCTATGCTTGATTTACCCTACATCCCTCAAAAAGTCAAAAAACATCTCCCTATCTCTAAACAGTTACAAAAATGCCTAGTCACTATTTTGTATTCTCACTAAATATGCCTATTACTTGAAACATTAAATAAACCATCTTTTGCAAATAAAATATCTTAATACTTCTTACAAAAAGTCTATCAGGTACACTAACAACAAGAGCCATAAAAAAATCAATGTAAAAACAATCTAAAATAGTAAATCAGAAAAAATACAATCTGATGAAAATTATGTGCAGCCTTGTTTTAAATTCATTGATATCATGTTTGTATATCAGAGAAGTGCAGTAAAAATGTCCTAAGTAATCTGAAACTGGTGGGGAAAATAGGGCTGCCAGAAGAGCAAGTTAATTGAGGTTGCAAAATTCCAAATGTGCCAATCATTTCCAGCAAAATTCACCAAAAATATCACCAAAGGACTTAAGGCAAATTCCTTGGCTTTACACAATCCAAGATGGCAGACTACAGGCAAATACGCAAGCATAGCCATACTAAGCAATGTCTTTTAAATCACAATTCTTTCATGAAGAAATTATATGTTTCAGTGAACACATATACTTTTACCTGTTAAAAATCACATATCTAGAATACGATGACTAAATCATCAGTTAGGCACATGATTTTGTATTTTGATTCACCCTTGTAGTGATATCATTTATGTTCCAAAATATGAAATTTACAAAAACAGAAATAATATGAATAATTGGAGGTGGTCCATTGCATCCCAGCCTTCTTATATATATAACCCTTATAAACAATGCAAATTCTCAACAATTAATGTGAATGTATAAAGTAATAAAGGAATTTAATTAAATTAAAAATGTACAAACCATTATAAAAGTCTTTTAAACAGATCCTTATAACAAGAACAGCATGGAATTGAAAATACATGGAATAATAAATAATGAAGAAATGGAAATATTGTGGAACTAAGGCTGAATCTTCAGATCATAAATTACCTTGATTACCACAAATAACATGTACAGTTTCATCTTTGCATTTGACAAAAAAAGCTAAATAATGCAAAAAGAGGTGGCATACATAATAAAGCCAGATATAAATTATGATGAAAAAAAAGGATTAAAATGAATTTTTAGAAAAAGCATAATATCAATTTAAGATTCATCCTTGTGTTAAAAGACAAAGCAAAAAAAAGAAATGTATGAGAAATGATTTTCATATGTTGCCAGAATTTCTTTAATAAATATGAGTAAGAAATTACAAGGAATAATTATGTAGAGTGTAGAGTATTAGTACAGTACAGTGCATGTAAAAACTTTAAGGACATCAAAAAATTCTAAAAAATTTGATAAATTTAAAATGCGATGAATGAAATGGCATTTTAACTGTCAGTAATGTTGATCATAAAGTGAGAATACAACTATAAAAGTCAATAAAATTTATCAATGAGTTTTTCATTGTACATAAATAATAATTATGAAAACAAATACATTTTTGTGTGTAAAATTTTTATGGCCACCACTATTTTTTTTCTAAACAAATGTTCCATATAATTATTCTTGTGCATTTTAAAAACTCTTCTGTATATTCCGTATAACGTCTTCATTTTTGTGAAGTTTCCTATTAAGAGTTTTGTTAATTTTATAATGCCAAAAGCAAGTAAACTGGCTGAATATAAAAAAAAGTGTTAATGAATCTTTTGTATTGTCAGGAATGAATTGTAGGTTCAGTTATATCTCTACTGTGAAAAAGATAAGATGATCTAAAACCATCATCAGCCATGTTTAGGGTTCTGTTCTTAAAAAGTAATAATGGAACCAGTATAAGATCACTCCTATGTCTGTTTGTCACAGGTATTTTACTCAGAAATTTCAAATTGGGAGAAGTAATAAAGAGTATTGACCCACACATTTACTGTTTATTAAAAATTTACAAATATATTTAGTAAAAATGTAAGGGGCTAATAAGGCTACTTGAAAAAGTAAATATTTTCTTTATATATCTTGTGGGATATCATGTTTCATAATGCTGAACTCAAAAATACATTTTTTTTCTAATTTTAGATATATTTTCAGAGATAAAAAAGTGCAGTGAAGAAATATGACCCCCACACATCTATTCCCCAATCTATTAAAAGAGTTTACAGATGTTAGTTTAAACATGGCAGGAAAACTATAGCAATAACTTTAAGTCACATAGCTTTTGTGAAAAGTGTATTTTTCTGTCATACATAAATTTAATTTGCAGGTATCTAGCAAGCATGTTGCAAAGTGCTAAAGGTACTTATTGAAGCAGAAATACAAAAGCATTCTTGATAAGGATTTTCCAAAAAATCCTCAGTGATTAGCTGAGATGTTAACCCTTTAAGTTACAGATTGTTAAGACATACATAGTAAAATTTTCAGTGTACTTTGTGTACCCTCTGCTTTTAAAGCTTAGATAACAACTTTTAATGATATATTTGTGTAATTCAGTGGTTCCTAACCTAATTTTAGGCAGCATCAAAGCATCTGTAAAATTGCAATTTCCTCCCTTCCCGCCCTATCTTATGCCATACACATTCTAAAACATACGTATCGTATTATTTAAAAAGTAAATTATATTTTCCTTATAGAAGCCTGACAGAGCTTTCACAACAACTATTCATTTTACATTTTTTAACTTATCAAAGAGATTAATTTCCTGTCACATATGTGATTTTAATATATTCTATAAATGAAGAGATAGAGTTAAGTGGGGCAACTGGGCCATGATTTTTACAATGTGGCTATGGAGATTCTGACAATTCAGCTTACAAAAGCAATGTTCATTTGAATTAAAGTTTGGACATCTGTGAATCTGTTCATTTGAGTTCACTCTATCAGACTGAAATTTTAAAAATTAAATTTCAATGTCTAAAAATAAGAAATATGTTTAACTTTGTTGCCCCATTTTTATGGGGCAACTGGACCAGGAGGGTCTATGATACCATATTATAAAACATATTTGTGTTTTATAATATGGAGTATCAGGTCCTATATGAAAAAGTGTTAACAATTTAAAATTTTTTTAATCAGGCAGACAATGTAAATTAAACACCAACTAAAGAGCATTGTAAGGGAAAGCATTGTCTAAAACAAGTAAGAAAAATCATGCGTTAAGCATAGATTATGAAGCACTTTCCAACACTTAATGAAATCTTTAACAAAACTTTGTTATTTAGGGAAATAATAGTGTATAGCCAAATATACCCAAATATGTATTCCAGTACATTAGAACAGCCCTGTATTTCATATGTCAGTTCATATAATGGGAAAATTTAGCTTAGCAAGAAAATACCCAGTAGCTTGAAATTTCTTTTTCAGCAATTCATACTATTAGATGGAAACATACTTGAATATTTTTGTTCAGCCCTGTAGTTTACATTGTACCTTTATTACACGTCAGCATTAGGCTAAAATTTATTGTAAACTAAAACACTTTTAAAACAACTGAAATCACATTCTCATAAATCATCATTCATAGGCGTCTATGTACCGAATTCTTTGCGTGGCCCTGTATATCCCTTTATATTCTGCAAACATTTCTCAATAAATTAAATGCAGCTCAGCGAACAAATGCATAGCTTATTTAAGAACCATGTTTAAATAATTTAGGCTCATATTCCGTAACATTGGTGAGCTCTTTTAGGGAGCCCTGTATATCAACTATAACATTTATACGCACCATATAATGTGCATATATTTAGCGAAATATAAACGCGAATATCATAATTAAAATGCATTTCATCATCGGACACATATACGGTACTTCGGAAAGAATATACTATTTGAAATCTTTTGTATGGCCCTGTAAATGCTATGTACTTCATATTATGCAAAACAGTAGCGTATAATTTATATTAAGCTTCAGTGACATATATCAATTTTATTATACATGAAACAGCTTAATATATTTAAAATATGTCACAAACAATTCCCCCTTTTACCATTATCTAATGAAATTCTTTTGTGTGGCCCTGTAAATGAATAATAGCTACATTTTCTCCTTATATTTTATAGAATGCATATTTTAATATGTTTGACAGGGTATAACATCTTTAAAATTCCTTTGAAACATTTTTTCCCCATAGGCCGTAATGTAATAGGAAACTTTTGATTCGCCCTGTAGATAAATTAATCATGGTAGAATCTTCATTTTCGATAAGACTTGTGCTAGGGTAAACGTCAATAACGTCCTAAAATTTCATGGCAATCCGAGTATATTAACGATTTTTCCCCATGGGCCGTAATGTAATAGAAAACTTTTGATTCGCCCTGTAGATAAACTAATCATAATGGAAACTTCATTTTCAATAGGGTTCATGCTAGGGTAAACGTCAATAACGTCCTAAAATTTCATGGCAATCCGAGTACATTAACGATTTTTCCCCATAGGCCGTAATGTAATGGGAAACTTTTGATTCGCCCTGTAGATAAACTAATCATGGTAGAAACTTCATTTTCAATAGGACTTGTGCTAGGGTAAACGTCAATAACGTCCTAAAATTTCATGGCAATCCGAGTATATTAACGATTTTTCCCCATAGGCCGTAATGTAATGGGAAACTTTTGGTTCTCTCTGTAGATAAACTAATCATGGTAGATACTTCATTTTCAATAGGGTTCGTGCTAGGGTAAATCTCAATAATGTATAAAAATTTCATAGCAATCCGAGTATATTTACGGGAGTTAGAGCGCGGACAGACGGCCAGACAAACCGAATGCATAAGCACTTTTCAACTTTGTTGGAAAGTGCTAAAAAGCACTAAATATGAAATTATTAGATTAATTTATACCAAAAGCATACGGAATATATGAGTACTTGTGTAATTTAATTTTAGTAATAAGTACCAATGTTATATGAATATTTTAGGGTGAAACACTAACAAGATAAATCTATGAACAAATGCTATGTGTACTTAAGTACTCATTCTCTTTTGATTTACCCCAATTGAAGGGCAATATGTCCAATAAACCTGTGAAGAATGTAATCATGTTTTTATGTCAAACATAATTATTTTTTATTTATTTTGATAACTTTCTAATAATGTTGTTACTTTGTCGTATGGGTACTTCTTCATTTGTATTGTAATACAGTAAACACCCTGAAATCTGCACTCCTAAAATCTGCAACTCTCTAAAATCCACACATAATTTATGGATGTAAACAATGAAACATTTAGTTTAGATGTAGGTGCAAAATTTGACTTTTTTAGTTTTATATCAATTCCATACACTTTTTTAATTTGTAATTTTTGTTAAGGTTATTGAATTCATGTTTTTTCATGAAGAAGGAATAATTTATTTCTGAAAAAAATCAAGGCATTCTTGATACCTTTGGTAATCACAATCTTACCAAATATATTTATGTATTAATCAAGCTTTTTTAGTTATTATGTCTGGCTAAACCTGAAATAAAGCTTCGTTATTGTCCTGATGGGAATTTTTAATGTACCTTTATAAGGCAAGTTTCATTGAATAGTTTAGGAAAAACACATTTTATCTTTATAATGAATATTTACTTGTGCATTGTTGATTACTAACTTCATCTTTGCTTTTAGTATTTTAATCATTTTAAAAATTATCTAAATTTTTATTACTTTAGTTTATTACTTATTTTAATATTTTACTATATTGTAAGCATTCATTATACTTTTGATTTCCTTATTAATTACTTTCAAATTACTTTGTAAAAAATATAAACAAAGCAATGACCAGAAATCTGCAAAATTCTAAAATCCACACACCTCTGGTCTCAGAGGCTGTGCGAATTTGAGTGAGTCTACTGTATTTCAAAGTTTGGCTATCTCACTTAAAAAATGTGTTTTCCACAATATGCATTTTAAAAATTTTATTGTATATTTTTAACAAGATATTATATAATTTTCTTCATTGTAAGCAAAAAAAGGGGGGAATTATTTTTTTGTAGTAAGAGATAGTACTCAAAAAAAAACCTAATAACTATTTGGATAACTGGACAATACTGGGTCCATTTACTCCTGATACATGTCCCAGTTACCCCATTCTTCAAAAATTGATAGGATAAATGGGACACCGCCTTACATTTTAAACATGAAATAAATATCCATGAATACCTAATAATATTAATGCAGTTGCATGTCTAATATTTAATTAAAAAAGTATGATTGTTTAATAAAAGTACTTACAGTATATTAACCACTTCACCTGCAGTCCCGAAATGACTCGTGGCTAGGCTACCTATCTTTTTTCGGCAGTCCCGAGAGGCATCGTCACTAGAATTCTTGTCTAAAAACAGCAGTCACGAGTCGAAAACTTGTTTGGTTATCTTTCCTCCCAGATCAACGCTTACTCCCCCTCACTCGGAGAAGATGAAAAGGAAAGTGATTGATTACTTAGGGGACTTTTATGATGGCAGCGTCTACTGTTTGGCACCCGCTGTTTACATTTGAGGGATGCATGCAACAGATACTTTTATCTTACAAAATAAAATCAGGGTTTTTTTTTTTTTCAGAATGTTTCAATGGGTCAATCTTGTGTTTTTCCTTATTTGTTCAAATAAAAAGAAATATTGTAATTTAATGTAAAAAAAAGTGTTATAATTTAAAATATAACTTAAATGAAATTTTATCAAAATAAACTAAAAATTGGGAGCCTTACTTTCTTCAGCTGCTTACAACGGGCATTCTATGTGCATTCCTGTCTAAATTTTAAAACCGTCATATATAAATATATATGTATATATAAGCGAAAATATGCCAATCCCTGGGTCCTAAATATGCATAAAATAATTTTTTTTCTTTTCTTGAGCTGCTGCGTGAAATCTGAGTTCAAAAGACAGATTTTAATAATTTTTTTGAAACATATATTGTGCATTTATCGAGAAAATAATAAAGGCCTTCAATTGCAAAATCTCTGAATTGCAATACCTTCCAACTTCATGCGTTTTTGAACAAAAAACAATTTTAAAAGTGTGTCAGAAAGTAACACCTTTGGAGTTGACTTTAGAAGCTTGAATAATATAGGCCCCACTGCCTTTGGCAGCTGGCCTGAAATGTGTTTCTTTTTTTCCTTTTTTTACACACATAAGTTTATTTAAAATTATATATTTCTTATTGTCTAACTGTTTTGAAAATTTTATGCATTATAATGATAATATTACCAAAACCTTTAAATAACATTCATACTTTTAGAATTATATTTAATTGTAATAATATAAAGAATACTGCCCAGTTAAACTGATGGCATTGAGCTCACAGGCTGAAAATACTAATTGTACATTAAAGCCTTATATTTTCAAGGGTTAATTCCGTTCGAAAAAAAAATTAAGAAGGGAAAACAGCTCTCCCCTTTCGTCTTTTTTTATACTTAATCATTGAACCTCCTATACTATCAAAGACATGCTTTATCATATAAAAAATCTATATCCAAAATTCAGAGCAAATTAGATAATTCTTAATAAAAACCCATTTAGCATTTATATAATTTAAAAGGAGTTATCCCCTTCTTTTATACTTAACCATTAAACTTCCAAAACTATTCAGAGATTTGAACGAAATCTGAAAATTCTGCATGAAAATCCCATTTATATCAACTAACGGGGGGGGGGGGGGATTAGAACCCCTGTTCCCCCTATTTATACTTATTCAATGAACACGTAATAACAGTCACGGAATCGCCTCATCAGAATGATCCTAATCTAAATTTTGAAAACTTAATTCTGCATGAAAATCCCATTTATATCAACTAACGGGGGGCATGAGCCCCCCGTTCCCCCTCTTATACATATCGAATGGACTTCAAAAACTAATCAGGGAAGCGCCTTGTCAGGATATACCTACATACAAAATTTTAAGAGGATCGGATATTTTTATCATGAGTTATCGCGTTACGCACATACGAACGAACATACAGAACGGGCGGGCACATAAGCTCTCAGGCTATGATAGCCTGAGAGCTAAAAAGTAGTGTTTGTTCTTTTTCACACATGGAAATTTAACCGATTTCTTTTCTTTTCTGTCTTTCCTCCTTTCTTTCTCTTTTTTTTTTTTTTTTTTTACTTTTTATTTCTAAGTATTAAATCTAACCAGAAATTTCACTGGAATTGCAGCTGAAAATTTTGTAAAAAAAAATTAGAGTGTAAAAAATATGCTAATATTAAAACTATGGATTTTTTTTTCAAAATTATATAATTTTTTAATCAATTTGTGCACACAATTTCATACCCGATAAAACGCTAAAGGACTAGAATAGGCATCCATCTTGTTCCTGAATCGTCAAGTCTGACTGATATTGTTCAGAATCTCTCCTTCCTATAAGTTGGATACAATGGAATTTTCTATTAAAAACTTATATTTATACATTGTGTTTATATGAATATATTTTCTGCAAATAAACTCTGTGATTATAATTACAGTAATCTCATTTTAAGATTTTTATACTTCAGAGAAAAAAACAAAACAAAAAAGGACATTTCTTTTGAAATTTCAACAAAATTATTTAAAACTTTCACAAGGAAGCATGTTTTTTTTTTTTTTTTTTTTTTTTTATTGACAATATTTTCTCGAAAAAAAATTACTTCTCTTTTAGTTAAATTTAAATTAAGAAAAATATCATGTATAATGAATATTAGCAAATGTATCTGAAACTTGTATGCAGTATGGGTGTAACTTACTTTGCAAAATCATTTTCATATTTATTTTTGCAGTTTTATTACAGTTCACCATTTAATAAACATGAAATCTGAGCGTGTTTTCTCACAGAAAAATTTATTTTGTTTAAATAATGAAAGATTCTGGGATGTATGCATAAATTAATTACTATATTGCTTAAAATTCTTATCTTTTAAATTACGTATATACCGGGTGATCCAAAAGTCAGGACGAACTTTAAAAATGAATAACTCGAAAACGAATCAAGATACAAAGATACGGTTTGCACCAAATGGATGGAAAAGAAACCGGATTTTGTGTGACAACAAAAAAATATTGTTCTATTGGCGACCAACGGCATCACTAGCAGCATTGAAAGATGCCATCCGCCAAAACGTGTCTGCCATAAAGCAAGAAATGCTACTAAATGCTGTGAACGGTGTAGTGTCTAGTCTCACAGCTGCACTTATGAATGAGGGACAGCACATTGAACATTTTCTGTTGTACTAATTAACTGTAACTAAGCTGACTTGGAAATTGTCAACATTTTTTCATTTGCAAATCATCTTTTGGTGCAAAAAACACTACCGTGTCATTTTTTGGATGTCAACGGCAAACTATTTTTTTCGTTGTCACACAAAATCCGGTTTCTTTTCCATCCATTTGGTGCAAACCGTATCTTTGTATCTTGATTCGTTTTCAAGTTATTTATTTTTAAAGTTCGTCCTGACTTTTGGATCACCCGGTATATTTGTATATATGTATATATATATATATGTATATATAAAGCTGTATTTTTTTATGAACAAAATGACTGAGATTCTCCATTTTGCTTATTTTAAGGATGTTCAGAATTCCCTTATAATTAATTTCTGATGCATTCTTATTCAGGAATCAAACAATGTAGTCCTCATTTTTTTTATGAAGGGCTAAGGTCTCTCAGAAAATACTGAAAATGTTTGTGTTTGAAATCATGTTTTGCTACACTACATTGTAAAAAAGAAAAAAATCTGTAGTTACTTAACTTTTTCTAGGAAACAGGGATTGCTAGAACTTTCCATTTAACGATAAGAGCAAAAATTCATGTAACCACTTCTGCTACACAAATTTTTGCTGTTACCATTACATGAAATGTTCTAGGAATCCCAGTATCCTAGAAAAAGTTAAATACCTTTACAGATTTATTTTACAGTGTGCAGCCTAAGAAACGCCATCATGTGTCAGTGATTCGATTCAGTTTAAGATTTAAAAAAAAAAAAAAAATTAAACGGAAAGAGCTATTCGAATATAAAGCATTTCGACAGTTAGTTGTGTCAGTATGATGTGTTTACGTATAAAAGGTGCATGCATAAATATGTGAATAATTCTTTCATTATTGTAATCAAAAATAGTTTTTTTTTTTTTTTTAATTTAAATAATTCTTATACTTCCACTCATGTATTTTCTCATAAGCAAAAAGAAATGTACACGTGCACAATAAATAAACATGTTAGGTACGGATCAATTTCACAACATTCCTCTAGAAAAGACCCCCACTATAAACAGGAAATGGGAGTGCTATAATAGAGCATAATTAGAGAGAAAATCTAACAGTCAGATAAATGTTCTTGCATTCTGTAGTTAATTGAACTTTTTTGCATTTAGTTCTTCATAGGTAATTAACAGTTACCTTACAATGGGCTTTGTAATGAACTGGCGCCTTATTTAGCAGATTTTAAACAGTACTGTAGCAGTTAAGATTGTATATAAGCATCTACGGGATACTTGCAGGCCAGACGGTAACAGGAGTGGGACGGTGTGTTACTAGATTTAAATTGCAAGGCTGATTTAAAAAGGAGACTTGATATCAATTTAGATCAACTACACTGTTTTTATTTCATAATCTTATATGTTATTAAAATATATTTTGTATTTTTGGTAGACTATAAAATTAAATAATATTCATGTTAAAAATCACTGTTTTATTAGAATAAAAATTGCTTTATGTGTCACACACTTGCTTCAAACTAAAAAAGTTTTTAAAATATTTTATACAATAGTCGAATTATAAATTTATAGGTTGTCAAAAAATCAAAATACCAAATGCAAAAAGTTTTTTCTTACCTTAGAAATATACATATAAATTGTACTCAAAAAAAAAAAAGATGATGATTTTACAGTATTTTTGCTGTTAAATACAGCACCTCAGCCGACATATCACAAACACTGCTATGTCATAACTATTGCACTCTCAAAGCTGGTAGATGGGAGGTGCTGGGTAGTATATATAATTGCAAGCGTCGTCTCCACCATTCGGAATTTTCCACCTTTTTTCTTTTGAACTTTGAATATTGGTAAGGCTCTCTTAAAAAAAAACCCAGGTAGGTTTACATATATATATATATATTTTTTTGGTGCTCATATCTCTCGTGTACATAATCGGCTGTCAAAATCCACTTTTCACACAGACTAACTTATAATTTAGATATAGCCAAAAGTGTATTTAAATAGCTTCAATAATTATTCACGTGCAAAACAGCTTAAATTGATATATTTTTCCAGAGTTCTATTAAAAAAATTTTAATACTCCTTAGCTGTAGCTTTTAAGTGTCTGAGCTATAAATCTAATGTTTGAGAAAATAATTTAAGTAACAAATGCGATACATTATTTATATATTTATTTAGAAAACAACATTATTTTATTCATTATTTATTTTCGAAAACAGCATTTTTTTTTTTTTTTTTTTTTGTAGTAACTTTTAGCTACCAAAACAGATATAAACAAGTCGAAAATTTCAATTTCAAATGTAGCAAACCAGATGCATTCATACTAAAACGAAGTTTTAAAAATATTACGATCTTGGTGTCATTGCATACACTACTTCGGATACAGTAGATTATCCAAAATCTTTTATGTGTCCTTTTAAATATTATCTGCTTTCTATTATACAGAAATTAACTTGTAGTAATCTTCAGCAACGTATGTCAGTTTCACAAAATGTGAAACATTTTAATTAAATATTATTATATAATATTAAAATATTATTAAAATGTACTCCCAAAATATTTCTCTCTGTACTATTATGCAATGGGATACTTTTGTGAGGCTCTGTAAATTAATAACAAATATTCTTTTCTATTTAAAAAAAAACTATTTAAAAAAATTTAATTGTTTCTCTATTTTACAAAAAACATATTGTCAGCTTTTTTTAATGTGATTTCTCATTTATCACCGACTTGAGAAATTTAATCCACTGACTTTAAAAACTACATCAGATGTATGTAATAATAACAATAACACCAACAATAATAATAATAAAGTAATTTTACAGCTATTTAAAATGTATATGATGTGTCTTTTTATGTTTTTGAGACAAAAAATTCTGCAATTTGCAAAATATTTCCGGTTGTCAACTATATATAACATATGAGGAGCCCAGAAGCCAAGGGGTATATATGACAAAATTGAAAAAATTGAGTTAAGTGCACAGGCTATCTGGAAATATGTCTATTTATTTCTAGGTAAAGAGTTAAGAGTGTTTTTTTCATCATGTACGGAGTTATAGGGGTCAGTTACTTAACTTCTTTCCCAAAACAGTGAAACGTTTAGAAGCCAAGGGGTATAAGTACAGTTGTGTCCGTTAATGTCTATACAGGGTGATTCAGCTCGTCGGTGACAAACTTTAAGGATCGATAGAGCACACCTAGACGAACATTTTTGAATAGGGAATGTAGGGTCCCTGACGCGATGGTAAGGCGCTAGGCGCTTTCGAAAATTTGGGTGTCGAAATTCGAAACGTCATAAAAACTAGGGAAATGGTTAGATTTTCTTGCTTGTTGCGTCGAAATGATTCTGTTTGTTTAGACTTTCTTCAGTACCAATTTGATAAGCGTATCTCTTAAAACATGGATAGGGGGCGCTGCAGACTTTGGAGAGCTAGACAACAACTTTAAGCCCGTTATTTTGATAATTTAACACATGCTCGCCAAAGTTTATACTCTAACTTAAAGTTTGAACCCAAAAGTAGAGCCCTGCAAAAAGCGTAAGAGCCGGAATAAAATGTCAAAGTACAGGGTGGTCGAAACTTGAAGGCTCCTAAGAGATAAACAAACAGATTTCTTGACTTATGGCATGCATTTTCATGATTCTGTTTGCTGGGGCTCTCTGAAACTCAGTTGAACGGTACAAAAAGAAACATCGATAGGGGGCGCTTTGGGCAAAAAACATAATTCGTTGACATTTCGGACGCTAACTGGAAACGGGGCGCTACGATCAGTTAGTAATAATGAAAACACATTTTCTACCTCTGCTCAACACTTCTGAATAAATTTAGACCAAAAACATCAATGATACTGGAAATTTATTTACAAAAAATAACACTACAGAAGATGCTCGAAATTTCGACCTTGGGCCATGATGCAGGCTTCGCACCTCCGTCGCATTGAGGAGTGTGTGTTTCCAACAATGCCAGGAGTATCTCTGATCTGCCCTGCAGCTGCCACAATGCGCTACAAGTTCTTCAGCACTGCTGACAGGTGTATGGTATACCTCGGCCTTCAGGTAACCCCAAAGGAAGAAATCCAAGCAGGTGAGGTCTGGTGATCGGGCAGGCCAGTGAACTGGACCCCCACTCCCGATCCACCGCTGGCCATACCTTGCGTTTAGATGGAGACGCACGTCGTTCGTGTAATGGGCCGGAGCTCCATCGTGCTGGAACCACATCTGGCGGCGCGAACCTTCGGGTACGTGCGCCTCCTCCAGAAGCTGCGGCAGCACTTGATCCAGGAAAATCAGGTAATTTCCACCTGTCAGCCGTTCAGGTAACAAATAAGGGCCAATGAGGCAATCCCCCAGAATGCCGGCCCACACATTTACTGAGAAACGCTCCTGGGCTGCTCGGCTTCTGGTTTCGTGTGGATTTTCATCACACCACACATGACTGTTGTGGGCGTTCCACATTCCCTCCCGGCTGAAGGTGGACTCGTCCGTAAACAAAATGCTGTTTACAAAACGGGGATCCCTGGATCTCATCGCCAAGTACCATCTTGAGAATTCCACTCGAGGGCCAAAATCCTGCTCTCTGAGCAACTGCACCCGCTGGATGTGGTAGGGGTGCAGATTCCGGGAACGTAAGATGCGCCACGCAGTTGCTTGCGAAATGCCAACATGTCTGGCGATATCTCTCGTGCTAAGACCTGGGTTGTCCTCAACCAGGTTAAGCACAGCCTCTTCGTTGTCGGGGGTGCTCACTGATCGCTCCCGTTCAGGCCTGCCTCCGTCGAAAGATCCCGTTGTGGACAACCTCTGGTGTACTCGAGCGAAGAAGGCATGGCAGGGGATTTGCCTGTTGGGGTAACGCTCGGCGTACAACCGCTGAGCGGCTCGTCCATTACAACCAGCAGCGCCATACGCCAAATGCATGTCAGCCAATTCAGAGTTTGTGTACCGTTCCATCCTACTACCGATCTGCAGACAAGTAACCCGAAGCTTAAGTAGGTACCGCACGTTCAAAAGACGTGTCTGCGCATACAACTACGTCATCTCGCGTTGTCGTCTACGCATTACGTATCTTTTGCATATCGATATGGTACGATATCTTTTGCATAAATCAGCAAAAAGCACCTTATGTAAATTTTATTGCGCGCATTGTGCATGATTGAAACCAGCTATGTTTGTTAAAAAAAACAAACAAACTGCAGTTTTAATAGCTTCTTATGATAAGTAAATTACTCTCTTGTTTTGTTTCTAACTGATCGTAGCGCCCCGTTTCCAGTTAGCGTCCGAAATGTCAACGAATTATGTTTTTTGCCCAGAGCGCCCCCTATCGATGTTTCTTTTTGTACCGTCAACTGAGTTTCAGAGAGCCCCAGCAAACAGAATCATGAAAATGCATGCCATAAGTCAAGAAATCTGTTTGTTTATCTCTTAGGAGCCTTCGAGTTTCGACCACCCTGTACTTTGACATTTTATTCCGGCTCTTACGCTTTTTGCAGGGCTCTACTTTTGGGTTCAAACTTTAAGTTAGAGTATAAACTTTGGCGAGCATGTGTTAAATTATCAAAATAACGGGCTTAAAGTTGTTGTCTAGCTCTCCAAAGTCTGCAGCGCCCCCTATCCATGTTTTAAGAGATACGCTTATCAAATTGGTACTGAAGAAAGTCTAAACAAACAGAATCATTTCGACGCAACAAGCAAGAAAATCTAACCATTTCCCTAGTTTTTATGACGTTTCGAATTTCGGCACCCAAATTTTCGAAAGCGCCTAGCGCCTTACCATCGCGTCAGGGACCCTACATTCCCTATTCAAAAATGTTCGTCTAGGTGTGCTCTATCGATCCTTAAAGTTTGTCACCGACGAGCTGAATCACCCTGTATAGCAGAAGCGCGACCAATGAAATACAAAGCCATTTGCTTTTTTATGCATTAAATAAATGCATTTTAACTGTTATCAAGTAAGAAAATCATGCGTTAAGCATAGATTATGAACACCTTCCAACACACCCTGAAATCTTTAAAAATTTTTGCTATTTAGGGTAATAAAGAGTTACTATCCATTACCAAATATGTATTCTGATCCTTTTGAGCAGCCCTATGTTTTATCAGTCGTTTGATATGTACTGTATAAAGGGAAAAATTAGTTTAGCAAGAAAACACATAATAGTTTGAAATTTCGCTTTCAGCACTTTATACTAATAGATGGAAGCATACTTGTATACTTTTGTTCATTCTGTAGTTTATCTTGAACCTTTATTATACGCCAGTATTTTGCTGAAATTTACTTTGAACTATAACACACTTTCGATGACCATGTATAAAATTTTGTGCGTGATCCTGTATATCATTTTATCTAAATTTTACAAGCATTTCTTAGTAAACTGCATGAAGTTCAGTATTGAAATACATAACTTACTTAAAAGGAATGCTTAAGTAAAGCACGCTCATATTCTGTAACCTTTACGAGTATTTTTGTGTAGCTTTGTATATGAACTATATCATTTATACATGTTATATAACATGTATAAATTTAGTGAAACTTAAAAGTTCAATTCATAATTAAAATGGCATTTCGTCCATCCATCAATCATCATTGATAATATTTACAGTGCTTCGAATCGAATATACTATTTAAAATCTTTTTTGTGTCCCTGTAAATACTGTGTACTACGTATTATATGCGAAATAACTTATATTAAGCCTCAGCGATATATATGAATTTTATTATACGTGAAAATTGTAATATAATTAAAATAAGTCGCAAACAATTCCCTCTTTATCATTAGGTAATGTAAATCTTATGTATGGTTCTGTAAATAAATAATAAGTATTCTTTTCACCTCGGATTTTATAAAATGTTTATTTTAGTGCAATTCGTAAATGCATATAAATGTGTGACAATGTGTAACATCTTTCAAATTCATTTAAAACGGTTTTTCCCATAAACTGTAATGTAATGAAAAACTCTTGATTGTCTCTATAAATAAACTAATCGTGTTAGAAACTTCATTTGCAATAGGTTTGTGTTGAGGTAAAAATGAATAATTCCCAAAACTTTCAAGGCTATCCGAATATATTTACGAGAGTTAGGGTGCGGACAGAAGGACTGACAAACCAAAATCGTATTCACTTTTCAACTTTGTTGATAAGTGTTAAAAAATATAAATTACAATGTTTCTAAACTTATAATAAAATTTTTAAACTTATATTAGAACAAAAGTTTTTCCTTTCATTTATTTATATCAACATTGTTCATAAATTTTTCGTTAATTCATTTTTTTATTTCATAATTTTTCCTTTTTTAGAATCTATATTAAAGCAAAAATTTGTCCTTTCACTTATTTGTATCATCATTGTTCTTAATTTTTTCATAAATACAACTTTTTATTTAATAATTTTTCATTTCTTGTGCTCATTTGGCACTTGTACCCTTTAGCTTCTTCATTATTGCTTGGAAGCCAATGGCTACCAGTGCCAAATGACGATAAACATTGCTTAATTATAAATAAAAAGAAAAATTGTATTCCACTTAAAAAAAATATATATATATATATATTGAAATAAGAGTTCAAAGATCACTAAGAAGTAAGCAAAAGTTTCATATCTCAATTCGTTGAATTACAATTGATGTTTAACTTTGAACTCAATTTACTCGAAATCTAAATTTTGTCACTTGTACCCCTTGGCTTCTGGGTTCCTCATATATATTCGATTATTACTCCCCCCATCTTTTTTTCTCTCATCTTTGAGTTAAAAATACACATCATGCATTTTCACATTTTTTTTTTTTTTTTTTTTTTTGTAAATATATAGAAAAGCAATAATGCTCTACCAATGACAAATAAATTCATAATAAAAACATATTCTATTAAATAGTACTATTCTATGCAATACATTATCGACTCAAAAATAGCTATAAACGCTGACTAGAAGGACTTTCAAGACCCCCTTCGCAAATAGTCAGACTGGCCAACTTTATCCCAGAGATTTTCTGTACAGATAATTGAGCACACAAAGGCTGTTGACAGATAAATAGAGGGGAAAGCATTAGCCATGCAGGCAAACAAACATTTTTGCTATTAACGAGAGAGCAGGATTTTCGGCCAGAAATTTTCTGAGTAACGGAAGATATGTAGGGTAGTTTTTCTTCTGGTAGTGAGCCATTGAAGTGGTTAATAAAAAGCCTATGAAATTCAAGGAAACTGACATTATTTTTTAAAAAATAAAAATTTCAACAACCTATCACAACAAAGACAGAATTATGGTTGATTTGACACATGCTGCTTTAGAAAGTAGAGATTAGTAAGCATTGCAGACTAAAGCTAAAACATAAAAGGCACAAACAGTTTTCTATAAAGCAGCCCAGTTATCTCATGAGTACAGTTGCCCCAGCTAACTTTACATCATCACTTTGATGAAACTAAGAGTCTTGTTGTGTCTTTCCATCTTATCTTAATGTTTAACAAATTTGTTATACAGTCTGCATTTTTATCATCACAAAATGTTTGAAGAGACTCTTACATTTAGCTTTAAAATTGATAACATTGACAAATTTTATAATTCTCAACAATTTATTAAAATTGGTGAAATATTTTCTTTCTATTGATAACAAATCACACAAGAAAAGCATTTCAAGATTTTAATTTTTATCAAATTTGTGTTGTCATTATTCTAGATCAAACATATTTATCATTTTTAGATTTCCAATTATCATTAACTGACTATCATATATTATCTAATTTTATAATTTACTTTGCATATATTCTATATATCTTTACTGTTAAAGAAGAGCTGCACTACAGTCATAAACTGTTATATACAGTTGAACCTGCTAAAATGACCACCTTGGTAAAGTGGCCATCTGGCCAAAGTGACCGCTTTTGCAAAATTTTACCCAAACTCATATAAAATAATATGAGACTTGTTCAGTAATGTGACCACCTGACTACAGTGTAAAGGGACCTGATACCCTGCCATCGTCAATGTTATTTGAACCTGCAAAATGTGACCATCCATTTTTCTTCATGCTGAAAATTTTTAAACTAAAAGATCAAAGTGACCACTTTTCGAAATATTCATTTTCATCCATAAAAAAAGTGTTGGAATTTATCTTTCAGTAACAACATGCTTAATATACAGTTTGAGCTTTATTGTAATGATATTTGCACCTGTCAAGCCTTTTTCATATTTCTCAATAGGTGCGAAAGCAATGAAGAATATCCCCCCCCCCCCCCACACACACATACACGCTTGGACGTTTTTCACCTTGTTGGTTCTATGCTTAGTTAGCAAATGCTAAATCAGACATTAAATATTCAAATAATTTCAAGCTTAATTTCACTGCTGAAAATTAATTAAAAAAATTATAAATGATAGTTAAAATTTTGTAAATACACACATAACAATATATATGGATAAATAAGTGATTGGAAGTTAATATAAGTGATGAATTAAAAATATGTAGTATACATGTATTTGTACCAAAATATAAAATTAAATGTGTAAAATTATATGGACAATTTATTATGTGTAACACATAAATGAATGTATGATATTGTAGCATATTAATCTATTTAAATCTCTGTCACAGTAATCACTGTGCTGATCACTTAAATAAATAAAATCACAATAAAAAATAAAATACATAAATAAAATTAATAAAAAAATTGTGATGTTAAATTTTAATTAACATTTAAAAATTTTTAAATAATAAGTAACAATGTGTCCACAAGCATGCATAAAATTTAAAATATAATTATAAAAGATAGGATAGAACAAAGAATAAAACATTATTAATATATTCACTTTTTTTGCTATTTCAATAGAAATTACTGTGTATGAGATATTAATATGATATTGTCAGCTTTAGGCTAAAATTTAAATGAAAATGAAAATTGATATATACAGGGTGATTCTAAATTTTTTTTTTTTTACAATAACAGAGGGGTGATAATACACATCAAAACAAACAATATTAAATAGGAGACCAAGGGTCCCAAACGTTTTCCAAAGGAGATAGCCACCATTAAAGTTTAGGGACCAAAATTTCAAATAAACATAAAAAAACGGAAAAATCGGTCGATTGATTTGCGGTTTTCACTAAAATTATTATTTATGTCGTCATTTTCTTGAAATTAAATTATAAAGATAAATTTCAAAAAATGCCGATAGAGGGAGCTTTAGACTTTGGAGTAACAAACAACTATTTTTTGCCGGTATATTTTGCATCTCATTAAATGTTTTCGTAAACTTAGACTCAAACTTAAATTTTGAGCTCAAAATCTGAATAGTTGGGAGTGATTAAGTAGCACAAACTGAGCTGTGTTCAGCGGGTTCAAATTTGAAATTATTATAAAAAACGGAAAAATTGGTCAATTGATTTGCAGTTTTCACTAAAACTATTCTTTATGTTGGTATTTTTGTGAAAATAAATTATAAAGATAAATTTTTTGAAATGCCAATAGAGGGCGCTTTAGACTTTGGAGTAACAAACAACTATTTTTTGCTGCTTTTTTTTGCATCTCATTAAATGTTTTCGGAAGCTTAAACTTAAACTTAAATTTTGATCTCAAAATCTGAAGAGTAGGGAGTGGTTAAGTAGCACAAACTGAACTGCATTTAAGTTGGGGGGGGGGGGGAGGTTCAAATTTAAAATAATTATAGAAAATGGAAAAATTGGTTGATTCGGGTGCAGTTTAAAATAAAACTATTCTTTAAATCAGTCAGTATCTTCATGAAAATAAATTTTAAAGATAAATTTCACTTCGTTAGAGGGCGCCTTAAACTTCAAGTAACCAACAATTAATTTTAACCATTATTGTTTGGTTCTAATTAAATGCTTGCAAAAGCTTATTAAATGTTTTCGGAAGCTTAGATTTAAACTTAAATTTTGAGCACAAATTCTGAATCGTTGGGAGTGGTTAAGAAGTGGAAACTGAAGTGTGTTCAGGAGTTGAAATTTAACTCTCCTCCCTCCTCGAACACAATTCAATTTTTCGCTACTTAAGCACTCCCAACAATTCAGAATTTGAGCCCAAAATTTAAGTCTATGCATTTGAAAGCATTTAATGAGATAAAAAAAATAATGGTTAAAAATAGTTGTACGCTACTCCAATGTCTAAAGCGCCCTCTATCAGCATTTTGTGAAATTTTTCTTTAAAACTTATTTTCAAGAAAATGCTGATTTAAAAAGTAGTTTTAGTGAAAACTGCAAACGAATCGACCAATTTTTCCATGTTTTATAATCATTTGAAATTTGAACCCTTTGAACACAGTTCAGTTTTTCTACTTAACCACTCCCAACTATTCAGATTTTGAGCTCAAAATTTAAGTTTAAATCTAAGCTTATGAAAGCATTTAATAAGATGCAAAAAATAACGCCAAAAAAGAGTTGTTCATCACTCCAAAGTCTAAAGCACCCTCTATCGACAATTTATGAAATTTATCTTTATAATTTATTTTCACGAAAATACCTACATAAAGAATAGTTTTAGTGAAAACCGCAAATCAGTCAACCAATTTTTCTGTTTTTTATAATCATTTGAAATTTGAACCCTCTGAACACAGCTCAGTTTGTGCTACTTAACCATTCCCAACTATTCAGATTTTGAGCTCAAAATTTAAGTTTGAGTCTTAGCTTACAAGAACATTTAATGAGATGCAAAAAATAGTTGTTTCTTACTCCAAAGTCTAAAGCTCCCTCTATCGGCATTTTTTGAAATCTTATCTTTATAATTTAATTTTAAGAAAATGCTGACATAAAGAATAATTTTAGTGAAAACCGCAAATCAATCAACTGATTTTTCCATTTTTTATGTTTATTTGAAATTTTGGTCCCTAAACTTTAATGGCGGCTATCTCCTTTGGAAAATGTTTGGGACTGTTGGTCTCCTATATAATATTGTTTGTCTTGATGTGTACTATTACCCCTCTTTTACTGTAAAAAAAAAATTAGAATCACCCTGTAAATAGTGAGAAAGAGAAAATTGTAAATAATATATTCTTTAAAAAAAATTAAATGTGTTTAAAATTTATTGATAAAATTATGGAATTGTGATCTTTAAATATACACCATATGACCATTAACCCCTTCGCGACGGGAGCCTTTTACGAAATTTGTAATGATTTGTCACCGGTTTTAAAAGGCAGAAATTTGTGGCTTATGAAATCGAGAAAATACTCTGATTACATAAAGTAAAATTTACAGTATAATTTTACTGGTGGCAATAAACACGGTTTCTTAAGCCTATTTGCGGCACATATACGTGTCACTCGTCCCCAAGGGGTTAATAACTGGACACTTTCAAATTTTGACATTTTGTTGAATATTTAATAATTTACTTGTTGGATTCTTCTGGAATTTCAGGAATTTAAAGACCTGATTATATGTTTGATCTCCTATTTATCAGCATTTATTTGATAAGGAGGACAGGGGACCAACAAAAAGTCAAAGAAAAATAAAAATATTTGTGATTCCCTTGTACATTAAAATGATCTGTTATCCCATAATACAAATATAGTAGACTTCCTCAAATTTGCAACCCTAAAATCCACACATAATTTACAGATTTAACAATAAAACTTTCAACTCAGATGTAAGGGAAAAAAAAAAAGACTTTTTTTATTTTTATTTGTATTCTATATATTTTTTAATCTGATTTTCAATTATATTAGTGAATTCATGCTTTTACATGAAGAAAGAATAAATTTATATCTGGAAAATTTTCAGATATTGCTAATATCACTGGTAATCACAATCATTTTGCCAAAGGAATTTATGCATTAATCAAGCTTTTTTTATTATTACGTCAGGCTAAACCCAATGTAAAACTTTCTTACGTTATGATGTTCATGTGAATAAGTAATACACCTTTACGAGACAAGTTCCATTGAATAATTTTAAAAAAGTTCATCACATCTTTATAATGAATACAAAATTATGCATTATTGATTATTTACTTAACCATTTCTTTTAATGTTTTAATCATTTTAAAAAATTATCTAAATTTTTATTATTTTAGTTCATTACTTTTGTTAACTATTTTAATATTTTACTATATTTTAAGCATATGTATTAAAAATGATTGCATTATTAATTGCATTTAAATTTTTGTTTAAAAGATGTAAACAAAGCAATGACCAGAACTCAACAAAATTCTAAAATCCCCAAAATCCCTAGTCCCAAGCTGTATTGACTACAGTATATGGATACTGTAGAATTTGTTTACTGATTGATTTTTGTTTCAATACCATGTTTATTGATGGAAATCAACCACCGCAGTAAGCAGCCTATCTTCGTCCACGACTATCTTCTTTCACCATCTACCTACATTTCAAACAGTAAGAGTCTTTTGCACGAGGTGCCGTCACTAATAAGTGACAACGAATAGCATCAAAATTGTTTACTTAAGACCCATATGCCTTGTACTCTAAATAGAAAAGAGGAAAAAAGAGAGAAATTAAAACCGGAAAAATTTAAATGAAAGAGTACACAAATTAAAGACACTGAAAAACAGTTAGTGGGTGGATGCGGTGATGAAACTTGTGATCGCCCTAGCCTACATCCCGAATATATTTGTCTCAGACGGCAGTTGGGGTGGATGGGTGAGTCAACCACTGTGGTAAGCGGCCTATCTTCATCCACTAGTCCTACCTATGTCCTGAATAGTAAGACCCTCTTGTGCAAAACCCTGTGGCTGATGTAGGGTCAGTCTAAATCCCCACAATGTCTAAAGTCACACTGTTCACCTTTCTCAGTAAAAAAACTATTTGCATGAAGGCTTAAGTAACTTCAACATCTTCAGTAAAAAAGCAAAGTTTATTTAAAAGCCAATATATGAAGAAAAACATGTCAGGAAAATATTGTAGAAATTTCATAAGTACTTTTAAGCATACACAATTTAACCATATTTAATTTTGACATTACTAGAAAAAAGGAGTAGATACTTTCTGCTGAAAACAAATATATTTCTTATAAACAACTAGATGCAGAGGTACTTACATGGTGAACTGATTGAGAATGTAGGTAGGTAGTGGGGGGGGGGGGGCTTTGGGACCATGAGCAGCTCGGCTGTTATCCCGAATGATCCATAAAAAGATGAATACATCACTATACAAGAGCGCATAGTCTCAGTCTAAAAACAATCAGTACAGTGGATAAAACGTAGAGTCGAATTACGAAACCTACTCGACAAACAAAACTTCCTAATAAAACTACCAAATGAATGAAAGCACTCGTCGTTCACATCCCAATCCACCCAGCAACTTCTGTGCTGAGCTCGATACTTAATGCAAGAAAACAAAATATGCTCAAGGGAATTCAAAACACCACAGACATGGCATCTGCTGTCAGCAATCAAGTTAAAATGAGCCAAAATCTCCGGGGTAATAAGCATCCAGCAGAGGAACTGGGAAACAAGCACATCGTCTCTTCTATTTAGAGTCCAACGGCAGAAAATATTAACATTAGGGATGTCCCCATGAGATACATAGTACTTGCAAGACCGATAGAGTTGGTCGCCCTGCAACTGAACATCATGAGAAAACGTACGGATAGTATCTTCCGGGGAAATCCACTCAATTAATGGGTCAGAAGCAGTCACACTTTTAGCAAACTCATCAACCATCTCGTTGAAGGGAATACCACAATGTCCCGGGACCCAGCAAAAAGTAATCTGTATTGAGAAGCACCTCAGCCAAACAATTTTGTTATGAAGCCAGAGGATAACTCTAGGAGACTTTAGAGTTATAGCCTGGAGAGCCAGAAGCACCGATAAGCTATCAGTGAGTAGTAAAACATGCCGAGACAGCAAAATCAATTCATCCAGAGCCACACCAATCGCAAGTGCCTCCACCGTAAAAATAGAATTGATCTGCTGCACCCTGTTTCTGAAGTTGTGAGAGGAAGTACACCCAGCAATTGAAGTGAGGGAATCAGTCTTAGAGGCGTCCGTGGCAATAATATCCCAAGAGTCAATGTAGTTCTGGATAAAGTTGGCAAACAAAGGAAAGATCAAGCCAGCATCCAGATCCGTGCGCTGAAAAGGAAGGCCAGAGATGACATATTGCACCGCCTCTGAATCAAGAGGAAGAGGGACTTGGAAACGAATGAGGAAATCTGGATCATATCCCAGATCAGCAAAGATCGCAGAAACATAAGAGAAAAGGTTTCACGACAAGACTAGACCATCCTTGCAAGAACCCAAGACAGGGGAACAGCTGCCCAGGGCGAGATGCTTCACCTAAAAGCCAAAGGCTAAGACTTTGATCCTGTCAGCCAGACGACTAGCCCCAGCATGCTTCAAAAGTAGAATATTGGGCGTCCATCTCGGGAGCCCCAGGGCGACCCTTAACGCACACGTCTGAATAACTTCAAGCTTTTTCATCAAAGAAGGACAAGCGGTAGTGAGAAAACCAGCTCCATACTTGATGATGGTATGGATAGTAGAGAAGGCAAGTGTGAGAAGATGGTGTGAGCGAGCCCCATATCTTTTATGGGCCAGTGCTTTCAAGATATTGATTCTTTTAAAACATTTCATACGGAGATACTCTATGTGCTTCCAGAAACCGCCCTGATGAGCCAGGTAGTAGCTAAGAAACTTTAACTCAGAGCGCCACTCAATGAGCCCCCATTCACACTAAAGTAAAAATCACAATCTGCTGCTCGTCTCGAAAGATGAATAGCATGGCATTTATCCGACTGGATGGACAGCTTCCAGTTGGTGCACCACAACAGAATAAGGCAGAGAGCCTCCTGAAGTTGAACTCTACAGGTATCCAATAACTCATTTATACAGTATATAAAGATGTCATCAGCATATATGAGAAACTTAATACCCAGACCCTCCAAGACTTCATAAAAATCTGCCATAAAAATAGTAAAAAGGATGGGACTCAAAACAGCCCCCTGGGGGACACCCCTACCAATATTCTGGGAAGAAGACACGTGACCCCTCCAGGCCACCTCAATAACTCTAGAAGATAGGAAGCAATGTATCCATCAGAGCATCCGTCCCGTGATGCCCACCTGAGCACTTTTATAAATAAGCCCATCAATGTAGACTGAGTCATAGGCAGAATGCAAATCCAACAAAATACCCAAAATACATTTCTTCGCCTTCTTGGCATTTGTGATGTCGTGATGGAGAATGGTGAGCACTGCATGGCAGTCCTGAAAAGTCTCGAAAGCAAGAAGAACCGCTGATGAAGGAAGAGGACAAGATGGCGATGCACAGCCAGCCAACTCAAGAAAGAAGCGAGAAGAAAGGCACGCCCACAGCTAAGCATGCTCAAGAATCCAGGACAGGTTTCCAAGCAGAAGTTGTTCTCATGCTCAGCAAGTTGTCAGGAATCACCCTCGGCCTCCGGTCAGATGGGAACAGCTCTCCGGTATCTGGTCTTCAGCCACTCAATTTAATTAAAAGCAGCAAAATCAATGAAAAAGAAAAATAATGTTAAAATGTGCTAAAATTAAGCTGATAAGAACAAATACTAAGAACAGATCTCAGGGAGAGCACACTTTGATCTTATCCAAAAGGCCGAAAAGCAATACTATAGCAGCAAAATACATAATTTAATAATGAACTCTATGAAGCAACTCATAAAAAAAACCCATTCAAATACCGTGAACATTCAAAAAGATATGGACAATAATAATGAGCTGATTCTCTCTAAAAGGATCTAAATGATAAGGGATTTTCAACAAATTGTCAATTTTTATTTTATTTTTTTATTGATGCTTTAAATTTTCTTGGATAAAGAGCAGAATGAACTTATTCCATGATAAAAAGGAGTATCAAAATCAAAGCATTTGCAGCTTCTCATTGATATTAAATAAATTCTAAATTTTTCCTAAAACTTGGTGTGGTTTTCTTCGAAACTTGCGTAAATACGGGTTAGGTTCCCTTAGAAAGACCCCCACGGAGGGCATCCCACCCCATAGGGCCTATATCCCATAGCGTAGATAATTGGCCGACATACATACAAACAAACAAACCTAAAACTTGGTTAATAAAAATAACAATTTGTGGGAAACCCCTTTTCATTCAACTGTTTTTAGAGAACAACTAAAAAACACTTAACTATATGGACAATATCTTTTTGAACTTTCACAATCTTTGACTGGAGTTTTCTAATGAGTTGCTCCATAGAGTTGACTATTAAATTATGCAAAAAGATTGTTGTTATTGTTTGTGCATACACAGATAAAAATGATCTCATACAACTACTCATATTTTATAAAAGGTTTAATATATTTATATTCCATTAGCACTATTTTATTTCTAGTAGCCTATGTTTCTGAAACTGTCGATAAATTTGGTTGAAAACCCTGTATGATATAAGCTAGAAACATGCCAGAATTTTTTTAACTTTATTAAAAAATCATCATCTTTGTGAATAAACGTGCTATTCTTAAAAAATCATCATGGAACATATTAAACAGTATCTATACAGGGTGAGTCATAAATATTGAAACAATAGGCTATCTGCTTAAATATTGCCTTTAGACCCATACTTCCAATTGCAAAAATTCATAAAAAAGGTGAAATTTCTGATAAGGTACGTTGCAACACCATAGGCGGGGGGGGGTCTATTTGAAAAAATATGAAACTTAAATTTTTATACGGCCCCCGTAGAACAAAATTCCCAATTAGGAAATTATTCCTTATCCATTCCTAAATTGATTTTAAAAAATTTCACTTCCGTATCTAAAAACCTGACAGCAGTGGTGCAGCCAAGGGGGTGGTTTTAGGGTTAAAACCCTTCCCAGAGCTGGGAAAGATCGCTATAACTGCTGCTTATATGAATGAAATCCAAACTTAATATTTAAATGTTTTGGTGCATTTCAGAATCCGCCGCTTTATTGAATCAGATTTCATTTAATAAAGTGATTCAATTAAATAGCAAAAATTCTACTTAAAATTGTGAAAGTGCATATTACATGAATCAGTTAAGTGAAAATTGGTTATTTGAACTAAATTACTTTTCTAATATGCTTCATGCTAAAAAAATGATTTCCGGCCACACAGATGCTCTTTGAGTTTAAGTATTATACAGTACATATTCTAATTAGTACTGATTCTATTAACCGGCGATTCAAATAACCGGCAATCACCTTTATCAGAAACTCAAAACCCCCCTTAGAACCGAATTCTGGCTGCGCCACTGCCTGACAGAGATATTAAAATCCAAAATTCGGGACTTACACCACTTTCCCATGCCAGTAAACAGAGTTTTTGATTCACTTTGAAAGGAAGTGAGGGATCTTCCACAAATTCTCCGTTATTAAATGTTGATTTAAGACAGTGTCTCTTATTTGGGCATAAAAAAACAGCCTATTGATTTACAGTTAAATTTGTATTCAAATTATACTCAAAGTCTGCACTGGATTCAGGGCCATAGCTAGAAGTGATCTAATAGGGGGGGGGGGGGGGGCTCATAATTTTTTTTTCTCATTCTGACCCAGAAAGATAAATTAGTGCATATTCATGTTGTAGGTACTATGTTTCTTATTAAAGTGTTGTAATAACTTCATTTTAAGATAATCAAGAAAAGTAGATTAAAATTTTGAGTATATAACTGGTGCAAAATTAAACATCATGTTAGCTTCGTATGTTCAAATAGGATGAGGGAATGTTGAATTATTTATTTTAGATGCAATTTAGTAATTCTTCAAAACTGTGAAAGGGTCACAAAGCTAAATTAGATTATAACAGAATTTCATTTGAATTTTCAAAGCAGAAATTCATTAATGGACCTTTTCCAGGGGGGGCTGAGCTGCCCATAGCACCCCCTTAGCTACGGCAATGACTGGATTTCTGCATGGGTCGAAATATCTAGTTCCAATCCCAAACCAACCCGTCGGGGGAAAATATGAGTCTGGCCTGAAAAACCATTAAAATCAGAAACCAGACCAGCCTGGAAAAAAGTTTAAATAATAGCCTGGCTCAGCCGTGAATTTGTAGATAGTTTTTTACTTTGGTGTGGTTAAAAATTGTTTGGAGGAGTTCTGACCAAAAATACTTATTATAGCTTTTCGTTTTTTATATTTATACTTTTTATTATTAAAGAAGCACCAAAGGCTGAGGTATATTTATTTTACAATGAATCTTATTTATATGTAAATGTTTTACTAATATTTTAATATCGTTAATTCATATCCCATGCGTTGGAGACTGAAAAATGTTATACAGTAAAACCTTCACATAGGACAGAAAAAATACGTTATAGACAGATGCCCTACCTAGGAGATGTAATTGGAGTTTATTTGAATTTTGATTAAACAAAATTTTACTTATTTGATGCACATACTAGGTCAGTCAGAGACAGTGACTTTAATGTGGATTGTTCAGGAACAGGATTGAAAATTTTGGCCAGTGCAGACCTAGGAAGAAGGAAGCAGTCCCCTATCTTTGCCTCCGGTAAGGAAAATACATTAGGCCCGGATAGGTTAGTCTTCAGAAAAAAAAGTAACGTCTCAGTCCTGTTATTCTGGGCCCAGAATACAGATTTTTTTAACAGCCTCTCCTGGAGGATAAAAACCTGAAGTTGTGTTAGCTAATTTTTTTAAAAAAAAGACTAATCTGCATCTTAGAAAAAGCATTCTTTTAAATAACTGGCGGTAAACAGACGGATTTAAACAGTACACTTCATTTTTCTGCATAATGAATTATTCCCCATTAATGACTTCCTTGTCTTAAAATTATTAAAAGTTAAAAATTGTTAAAGAAAAAAATACAAACTTAAATCATGTCATTTTTAATTATTTTACACTAGTTTTGTTTCGGCAAATTTGAAAAAATATTTACCATTTAAAATATAATTTTTTAAGTTACCGTAATTTCGGGTGTATAAGCCACAGATCAAACAATTCTTTTTCGACTCAGAATTTTTTAACAAACAAATATAACTACTCAGATCGCCATAAATATTTGTCTTCAATCACTATATAAGATTTCTGGGTCCAAAAAGAATTGTTTGATCTGCGGCTTATACACCCAAAATTACAGTATATTATTTTTTCAATAAGTATTTTTAATAGTTTTAAAATTAATATTAAAACACAAAAACTCTGGAACAAAACTAAAATAAAATTTTCTTCTTTAATTAAATGGAAAGAAATTGAAATCCGATAAATAATGTTTCAAGTTAGAACGATTTTAATTATCCCATTTACACCAGTACTGACTATATGAAAATTTTTTTAATTTTATTAAAAATTTTAGGATGTGATTTCTTAGCAAATTATGTGGCTAACCATCACAAAAAAAGAAAAAAAAACAAAATTTTAACTCAAAAGATAGATTTTTTACACATTTCCTAGAACTGTTAAAGTAAGATTATCGTTTGAATCCCGCATATTTTTCAATTTGTGTCTAATCCCTTAAAACCTGATGAATTATTTAAATGGCTGTAACGCTGTGAGTTTTGAAGATATGAAGATGCAACTTTTTGTGTCTTATTCAGGACTGGATAAGGAAAGTTATTTCAATTGGAATTTTTATCCTACTGGGGCCATGTAAAAATTTAATTTTTGTATTTTTTCAAATAGACCCCCTATGGAGTTGCAACTTATCTTATCAAAAATTTAACGTTTTTTTTAATGACTTTTTGCAATTGGAAGTATGGGTTTAGGGGCAATATTTAAAGAGAAAGCTTATTGTTTCGATATTTCTGACTCACCCTGTATATTTGTATTCTGCAGTGATAGATCATTTTATGCATTTTAACGTACAGGGTGATCCCAAATATTATTCTTCTTTGATTTTTTGTCAGTTGCCTAACTGTCCTCTTTATCAAAAGGATAAATATGAGATCAAACATAGTCTTAATAATCCTAAAGTTCCAGAATTCAAAAAGTGTATTTTTAAATGTTTGACAAAATGTCTAAAATTGAAAGTGTCTGGTCATTAAAGTCTATATAGTGTATGTATCATATTTCTGCTTTTGTTAGTTAAAGGTAATGATTTTTGTTTCTCACTTTTGTACAGTTTCTGCCATGGCTAAGCGAAAAAATCTTAGTAACAAGAAACAACCAGAAAATCCAATGTCTCCTTTCATTAGTGAGGAGCTGGAAAATTATTTGAAAACGTCAGGGAAACTCAACATCCCCTGTATCAACGAACTGTACCCAAGCACTATACCACTTCCCCCTGATTCTAAAGTATTATCTATCAAAAAGTTGGAGAAGTGGTTAGCTGCTTGGGAGGAACGACAACAGCAGAAGAAAAAAGAACAGCAGAATGGAGGAGACAAAGAGCAGAAGGACTGATTATATCACAGAAATTCATTTTTTTTTCTTTTTGCATTTCTGAATTTAAGGTTAACTGATGAGGTGATGGGTTAATAAGGTGAACTGTTTAAAATTTTTAGATGAGTAATATATATACATAAGCAGACTGTTAATTTTTATTACTATTCTACAGCTAATTCTGTAATATATTTGTTGGAATTAATATTTTTTCCTCTTTTAAATTCTATTGATATGATTTATGTTTATTGTTTTTTCATTCCAGTCTTCTAGTGCAGAATGTTTTATTATATTCCGTGCTGTAGAAAAGAATTTTATTTGATATTTTAATAAATAATAATTTTTGCATTTTGAAATCTTTTAAAAATTGTATTGCCTTTGTACAGTGCTTTTTGTACATGTACCTTATTATTTTAAATAATAGAATCCTTTACTTTTGTGCCATTTTTTTTTAAATCTGAGATGTTCTATTTTCCTTAATTATTTTGTGTAATTTTCATACACTGGTTAATATCATTTATATTCACCACGCACAAAAAGATGCATTATCAGGAAAATTTAATTGTCTTTATTTGATTTTTTTCCTCTCATAAAAATATTCTTGACTTCTAATATTTTCTAAATAGTTTTACACATTTTTTTTAATTATAGTTATTTTCAGTTGAGGCAAAGGGCTGTTGCAATACATATATTTATACAGATTACCTTTAATTATCTATTTTATGTAATATTCATAAATCAATTTATGGAAACTACATTTCTCTTTTTTTTTTCATATTCATCACACTTAAAAAAATACATTATTTTGAAAATGTAATTGTTTTTTATTTTTTTTTATCTCGTAAAAATATTTTTGCATTAATATTTTTTGGTTCTTTTTACAAAAGCATCATTTGTTAACTCCATTCATGTAAGAATCCAGCAGCTAAAACTATTTTTACATTTTTAATTAATGATGCGTAAAAGAAATATTTTCTAAATAGTTTGACACATATTTGTTCTTTTACACCTATGTTCAGTTGAGGTCAAAGGGCTGTTGCAATTTAGATACAGGTTGTTTGGAAAGTAATGTCAGATTTTGATTATATCCTCTTTTGTATCTGTCCAAAACATGCAAGTCAATTCAGTTACAGTATCCAAGATGCAGTATACTGTTAACCTTTATGCTATAATATTTCTGTGAACTTGTTCATGCAATTGGCTATTTACAGATTGTTTTATGTTTATACATAAATACCTTTTTAACCCTCTAAGTATTTGGAATGTAATAGTCTGATCACTAAGCTCCAGGCTTCACTTCAATTTAAGCAATATTTAAGATAATATAATTCTATAGTTTTTATACATTTTAGAATAAATTCTCTCAAGGATTACATTTACATTTGTTATTAATTTTTTTTATAATGTTGAAATAATCATATTTTCTAAGCAATTAAAACAAATGTAGAGAAAACAACATTACAATTTTACCCATTTGCAAGGCACTCAGAGGGTTAATGCATTACATCTAAATCTGCCAATTATTTTTCTAATCATATTGAAGCACTAGTAAGCAATTAGCAAGGTGTTTAGATGATATTAAGTGCTATTTTGAATGAGTCATTTATTATAATGCATATTGCTTTTCATTTCTTAAAATCTGCCACTATTTTTCAAAAATGATAGATTTTAAAATATTTCATTGTTTACTTCTATCTGTGCAAACATGCTTATTTTTCTTAGTGCAGAAAAAAATTATATATTGTCTATATTGTGTTGTGCGACAACACTCTAATCTGTGTGTACTTGATAGAAAGATATGATAGCATTGTAATACTGGTTGTATCCAACATTCCTACATATATTTCTATTCTATTTTCCTTGTTATGTCATATGTAGATCAAAAACATGAACTCTATTTTGTATTAAAAGTGTGAGTTGAGTTTTTGTAAAAATATTTTATTTAATCTGTGGCCTTCATATTAATATTTCCATTGCACAGTTTCACTTAAAAAATGTATGTAAACCACAAAATTTGTAAATGGAGCTTACAGGTATAGGGTAACATCCCCAGTAATTGGCATGCACCAATGATTGGCACATGCTACAAGGATGTCCTAAAATAAGATTTATATTCAGTCTTTTAAAAATGCAAGACCATATACCAGTTATATGCTCATTTACTTTAAAGATTATAACTTTGATTTATGCTACTAGATGACAATAGTGCTTAGGAAAGAGAAACAATTATGGTTTGTTTCAAATTAGCCATTTTGTTGCAAATTCTTCTTTTCTGGCTTAAGAAAGGCATGATTTTCAATTCATTATTATCTGATTTCTAATATACTTTAAATTTTAATTGACAGCAGTTTTGTTTAGTTGAAAAGGGTTACATTAATTTGTAAAAGTATTTTTGGCACAAATATTTGGATTTCTGAATTAATGATAGATGCCAATTAATAGTGCTTCGATATTGCTAGTTCCAAGTAATTGTCACCTATTCCAATTACAAGGGAATTGCATGGTTTGAGATTAAACCATTTATTTTGGCAGTACATTAAGTTGGTTATAGACTAATTTTGTTTATCAGTTGTTTTTATTTGAAAATATGAAATATCAGTAATTGGAATCCATTAAAGCTTCATATGACAATTACTGGGGACAGCATGAAAATTACTGGGTATTAACATAAGTATATTGTATTGTTTTAAAGTGTTCACATTTCAGACTAATATGCTGATTTCTTTCTCTCAAAAACCAGAAATATGGCATCTTCATCTACAGTAAATTCATTAAAGCAATTAAACCCAATGCAAAATATAAAGTTTTTTTTTATATATAAACATGTGACAATTACTGGATCATATAGTGTCATACATTAGTGCTCTAGGTGCCAATTACTGGTGACTACAGCAACTGTTTATAAATTTATTTTTATAAAAATACTTTTTTCAAAAATTTTTGCTTTTAGTGGGCAAAATACATGCACAGACATGCATTCTTTGATTTAAAAATATTTGCAAGTAAATATTTTATTTCTTGATAATGAAAATTGAAGTAAGTTTAAAGAAAAATTCTTAAAGTGCCAATTACTTTGGATGTTACACTATTATGCAATCTGCATTTTTTTTTTTTTTGTGAATTTTCTGCTGTTGTTTTCTGGTGATTTTTAAAAAAATAAAAATCCCTTTACTAAATTAGTCATTTGTTGCATTATAAAGATACAACTTTTGTATTACCAAGAATAAATATGTAATATTTTATCTATACAACAGCATTGAAATAAAGGGTAAAACATTTTATGTTAGTATGAAATAGATGTTAAAAGGCTTTAGATAAAAGTTCGTAAATATATTAAAATTAGAGAAAGAATATTTTTTATTAATAAAAAATGGCATTATCTCTTCATTTAATTTAACTATCTTTAATTTAAAAGTAACATTTCGCTTTAAAAATCAGCCTCAGCAATTTAAATTTTTTATTCCATAGTTGAAACAAAATGTTTTTAAATTCATGGAGTATTTTTAGCATGATTTTCTTTTTTTATACACATTTAGTTTTTAAACTTATAGACAATTTAAAAAAAATGCATGGCCATTATTTTTAGATTTTAATTTTTTTCAGTATGAAGGTAATCTCAGAGGTTTTTATTAAAATCTTAATGACTTACTAATGAACTCATGATGTTTTAGTGTACAACTTCTATTTAAAAATAGTACTTTTCCAGTACCTAACTTTTTAAAAAAAGTACCTATAAAGGAAAAGTACCTAAAGTTTTTCATTCAGCATCAAAAAGTGTATACATTAGTCTTGTACAAAAGAAAAAAATTCCCCCAAAGAATAAACTCCATTATGAAACATTTGTTCCATTATAGATTGGAAAGCGGCAGCACAGACAATCATCTCATTTAGTTCACAGATGAAAATCTAGGATTAGTTCAATTTTGATTCATATATTAAAATGCAGTCTGTCTGCCAAGTCATATCTTGGTGGCTATAACCCAAAAACTTGATTTTAGTAGTTGACTCATAGGTTTACTATTGTACTTTCCTGCACTGAAAAGTATGAAAACATGGAGAGTATGGAGCAAGAAAATATAATGGTAACTCTATGAGTCAACCACTGAAATCAGTTTTTTTTTATGATTTCCACCAAGTTATGATTTGGCAAACTGATTGCATTTTAATATGCAAATTGAAATTTAACTGATCCTTGATTTTGATCAGTGAACTCAATGATGTGATTGTCTGTGCTGCTACCTTATGGTCTATTAGACTTGTTCACAGTTGAGGCCAGAGGGCTCTTGCAATATATATATTTATATAAATTTGTTTGTAATCAACATAATAGTTGATTCTCATAATGCTGTGTTTCAATTCTGTCCAAAACACATTAAAGAACTAATTTTTGTTCTAATCATAGGTGTAAAAGTTTGACTCAGTGTGTGCAATATGTCACACAGTTGTTTAAGATACAACAAGTACTAATTGTTTGAGAGTTTACCAAAAATTATTTTACCAAAGAGGTATGCAAGATTTTGCTGCATCTGTTCAAAATGTGGCCCAAACTTAACCAAAAGAAGTCGAGAATTAAGCTAAAAAGCCACATCATAATGTAAATCATATTGATTATTTTGAAATGTCTTTAAGATGAAAAAGTTTTTGAGTGGCACTTTGAAAATATTTAATTTTGTATTTTGTGAACTATTTTAGTATTATCAATTTTTGTTCATTTATACTATTATTGTTTACCATTCCTGTGCGTATGTGCTTTCTTTCTATGCAGCTAGATTTATGTCTGGTCTTTGTTGCTTTGTGTCAACCATCTAAACTATGAGTACTTGAAAAGAAACCCAAATGTGATAATATTGTAATATTAATTGTCACCACATTCCAACAGGAATTTCTTGTATAAAACATTTTTTCTAGTATTTTTTAGATCTCTATAGAATATGTATATATAAGAAGTGAAATGTCTTTTACAACATTTTTTAATTAAGGTCACAAAAAAGTAAAATAAAAACCACGAATAATCATTTGTAACGTTGTTGTCTGTTGCCAAAATAAACATGTTTCCTATTTCTAAAAATACTACTGTAGATTTCCTCAAATCCATATAGCTTGTGCCCAGAGAGTAAATTTCAAAATTTTATGGATTTCTGGTCATTTATTAAAATACATTTTTAAATCAGTAATTTGATCAATTTGAAAAATATTTTTGATTATAAGTACATTAGGTATATTTATGTATTTAACAATAATAATACATTTGATCAAAAAGTATAACACATATGATCAGAAAAGACTGTAATAATATTGTAATAATAATAATAATAAAGATTGTCATTTTAATCAGTTGATAAGGTTATATTAAATATAATAAGATTATGATGAATACAGGATGTTGCACCTCACCATTTACAAAGTTTGAGAAGAAATAGAGTACATCTTGATCATTGGAAATCACATAGTTGTTGCCAGTCATTGTCATTTGTCATCATCAATCACAATGCGTTGTCAAAAATGCTTTTCTTGTGTGGAAGTAAGAACATTAAACACAAGAAAGGAAGGATATGATCAGTCTGCAAAAACATGTTTATTATTCTGAGTACCTCCAAAAATGCTTCAAAATTGTTTCAACATGGTAGGACCTCCACCCATTGCAACACTGATGTGCGTGCAATGTGTCTCCACCTGAATGCAATGTATGGCCATCTGTGGATCAAACAGGGTGGTCAGGTGCATTGTCTTACTTGATCATCCAGCCTCACTTGCTTTGCTTACTACATTTGGGTTGCATCAAGACAATGATTTTTGAGTCCCCCATTATCAGTTCTAAGAAACTTGATGCATGCAACATGGCAACTGCTGTGGAAGTCATATGTTTCTGAGAGCATTAGATCTTCCATGCAACTGAGAGGCGAGGCCTGGATCACAGCCTGGGGTTGTAATTTTGAACACCTTTCATGACAATCATTGTCTCTTTTTCCTATTTCATTTTTTTTTTAAGTTGTACTATGAACAAAAACTTGTTTTCTCACCTTGTTTACATCCTTTCTTGTGCTTTGTATCATTACTTCCCCATTAGGAAAGCATTTCTGACCATGTATTGCCATGTGATTTTCAATCGTCTAGGTGTACTGTATCCATTTTGAAACTTTACAACTGCTGTGCAAAAACATCCTACATATTTGGTAAAAAAAAAAAAATATCAATGATATCAACAATATCTTGAATTTTTCAGAAATAAATTTATACTTCCTTCATGAAAAAAGCATTGAGTCATATTAATGAGAATTAAATAAAAATGTCAGTAATTTTTTTCTCAGTATCTCAATTGAAAATTTCATTGTTTACATCTTTGATGATGTGTGGATTTTAGCTGTTTGGAGATTTTAGGGAGTCTACTGTAGAGCTCTTTTCACATAAATTATTAAAAGAATATTTTTGAAAACCTGTAGCATTAAAGTTATAACTGTGCCTTAAACTTTTAAGAATATTTTTTATTCAGTACTAAATGTGTTAGATTTTAATTGTTGAATCTTTCTAATTGTTGAACATGTTAAAGAAATCTAAAAATGCTTTTAATAGACTTATGAAGCTTTCTTATATCTCTTGTATTAAAAACTGGATAATGATAATTCAGTATATCTGATTTATTTTGAATTTAGTCATGTGCCAAAGAAGAAAAAATGTAAAATAATTGTCATGCATATCATTGAGGTTTAAAAAATTAAATATTGCATAGTTGTGTTCAGTTATTTAGACCCATACAGTGCATATTTTAAAAAATTGCATATTCCTTTTTTTATTGTTCTGATTTGTTTATTATGGTTTAATTTTTGTTTTTTTTAGTATTGTTTTATTTTTTATGTTTAGTATTGTTTTATTTTGAGTTATTATTTTTCTTTTATTCTATACCATGCATCCATAACTTAATTAACGTATCTAAACAAATTTAATTTCACCCTGAAACACATTGATTTCATATTGCTGAAAACTTTTACTATTTAAAAGTATTTCCCAGTATTTTGTTTTCTATATAAAGCATACATATTGCTAAACCTAAAATATATTATGTTTTGTACTAAACATGGAATGCTTATGAGCATTTCTTATGTAAGATCTGATATTAATTCTATAAATAAAATATTTGGTGCTCAATGTTGTTTTCAGTTTTATTGAAATAAATTTAGTTTGTTTTTTAAGAATTGCAAATCATAAAATTTGAAAGATTATATACTTACATTCACTGCCAAAGATTTGCGATGTTACTCAACAATTTATGTCATTGGCATTGACTGTGTTACATAGGGCAATGTTAGATAAAATCGGGTATGTGGATAAAACTAGGAACCAGGCTGTATGGCTTTATTTGTGGCAGTATCTAGCAGAAAATTCTAGAGTTACTTCTAGATGAGCAACATACCAGCTCCCAGTAAGGAGAAGTTATGTAAACAAACTCATTTTGTAGTGGTGATTTTTTAAATCTTTCATGCAATATAATTTGATCATTAAATTTTTATTAAGTATACATATAAATAAGTGTAACAAATCTGTAGTTAAATAAATACATTTATTTAAGATAAAAGTAATTTAAATAGTTTAGTATGAAGAATATAGAACGTTTTATTTTAAAGACTACGTAACATAAAAGTGCATCTTTTGAAATTGTCATATATTGGCAACCAGGGATAAATAACCAAAACAAAAAAAAATTAAATTTACATTATTATTATTTATTTATTTATTTATTTTGTGGAAAATATATAGAGATTCCAGAGGATTTTTTTTTTTTTTTTTTTTATAAACATACATATCTACCCATGAGAGGAATATTCAATATTTTTTCAAAATTGTCTAATGTGTACTTATATAGACTTTGTTTGTTAGTTCTGAAAGTCATTTACAAAATTGTATAAAGTCCTCAATTCAGTATGAAATGATGTCTAACATAAAAAATAATTTTATTGAAATGTAAATTTTTAATGTTTGCATGTATCTAATCACAAGCTGAAAAATTTCCCTTATTACACACCGAAGTGTAACATTTTAAGGTTTATTGCACATACTATATTTTTGGGGAATAATGTTGCAGCACTAAACTAGATTTTTCTGGTAAAAGTTCATGTATTTTAAGACAGACTTGAACATTATTAATACACTATATATCCAAATATTATGTTCCACTTGCGATTTTAGACATTTTGTTAAATAGCATAGAAAAATACATGAGGAATTATCCTGAAACTCTAAGTGTATTAATATAATAGTACAAGTCATACATTTCCGTGAAGATTTTTTCCCGAAACTCCATAGGGGACCATCGACTAATTAAAAAAGGACGAATATCTTTTGGATAACTTTGTCAAAACTAATGTAGAAAAAGCGCTCAAACTGTAGATTATAATTAATTGGCTTATTGTAATAAGCTGTGTTCATTTTTATGTTGATAGCATGTATACTTGTAGAAAAAAGTAAGGTTTTTATAAAAACAGTCTCAATTTTTCCAAGATTTTTGCTTATAATTTGCAGAGTTCTTAATGTAAAATAATATTATTTTCTGAAAATATGACAAACAACACTGCACACAATATCCTGTAATCAGAATTAAAAAATAATAAAAATTGTATGAAAAATGAGTAGGTTTACTAAATAATTTTTCACTGTGCATGTGTCAACGATATCAAAATATCATTTGCATATTATGTTAGCTAAAAAAATAGAGCAACTTTTATGAAAGTCTCAAAATCATAGCTTAAAAATTCAATAGAATAAGTTGAAAATCCGTTATTTCCAAAATGAAGCAAAAATCCATATATTCATTGATTAGTGTCAATGTAGAATACACAATATGGGACGTACTACTATATTTGAATAAAACCCTTCATTTTGGGAACAACAAATTTTATGCTTATTCTATAGACGATCACTTTCAGAATTTCAAAGCTATGATTTTGAGACTTTTACAAAGGTTGTTCTATACATTTAGCTAACATAATATGCAAATGAAATTTTGATATCGTTGATGCATGCACATTAAAAAATTATTTAGTAAACCTATTCTTTTTCATATAATTTTTATTATTTTTTAATTCTGATTACAGGGTATTGTGTGCAATGTTGTTTGTAATATTTTCAGAAAATAATATTTTTTTTATATTAAGAACTCTGCAAATTATAAGCAAAAATCTTGGAAAAATTTCGAACTATTTTTATGAAAATATTGCTTATTTTTTCTACTTTTTTTTATTGCTTATTTTTTCTACGAGTATTCATGCTATCGACAGAAAAATTAACACGATTTATTACAATAAGCCACTTAATTATAATCTACAGTTTGAGCGCTTTTTCTACATTAGATTTGACAAGGTTATCCAAAAGATATTCGTCCTTTTTTAATTAGTCGACGGTCCCCTATGGAGTTTCGGGAAAAAATCTTCACGGAAATGTATGACTTGTACTATTATATTGATACACTTAGAGTTTCAGGATAATTCCTCATGTATTTTTCTAGATATTTAACAAAATGTCTAACACTGCAAGTGGTCGGTCATTTTTGGCCATATAGTGTACAATAACCTAATAGGAGTGAAAAAATAGCCAGGAACAGAATTCATAGCTAGGCCTAGCATAATGTAATGTTATTTTAACCACTAATGCTTATAACTTTGACCAAGAGTTAAACTGTGTGTCCAATAACCCTGGGTTGGGACTTTCAACGAAGAGTTAAAAATTCATAATCATCATTTATTTTGAATGAAAAGTTACCCAACTCAGAATTCCTGGACCCCAGTTGAAATAAATGTGCCTATTTGTTAAAAAAGATTGACATGCCTTGTTCAGTTTCGACAACATTATTTTTATTTTGGGAGAAAAGGGCCAAAAAAGAGAGAAGAAGAAAAACAAAGAAAGATTCAATGTGATTTTTGTTTCTCTCTTCAAAATGTACGAACAAAATATAAACTTGCAATCACTAAATATGAAAACTTAATTTAATTTATTGAAAATTCTAATATTTTTTAAACAATTCATGTATATTTTTCTTTTTTATTTGATAAATGAGTTAGGTCTATGATATAAAAATGTTAACTGCCTAGATAAATGTTCAAAAATCTTTTTGAAAATAAATTTTTGCATACTTTTTTAAAAAATGGAACTGGATTTGGATCACAACTTGATTTGAATAAAAGCCATAGGCGTAACTAGAGAATTTTTCTAGGGAGAAAACAATAATTGTAAAACTATTATTGTTTGGAAAACAATAACAGTGTGACAATGTTGTTTTACAGTAAACTGTTTGATAATTTCCAAACAATAATAGTATTAGTAATTAGTTGGATGTGGCATCCCAAAACTTTGTTTTTCTGATTTATTTTAAGATTCACTTTTGCTCGCAAACGCACCAAACTAGGAAATTCTCTTATTTAGAAACTATATTAGGTGCCTTGACTGTCGATTTTTTGATAATTGCAAAAAATATTTTAAAAAATGCAGTCAAAGTTCATCTTTTGAACCAAATTTTCCAAAGTGGGAGCGAAAAGGAGGGTCATGCTGAGAAAATAATTGTCGATAAATCAAATTCTAATGATTTCAGCGGAAAATGAAGTCACACGGTTTATTATCACATCCCTTCAAAAATTATCTCAGCAAGTTTCATGTTTTTACTTTTAAAATGAATCTGAGAATGTATAGGAAAATTTTGAGCTGCTGAGAGAGAAAAAACATTTTTTCAAATACACCCTTAATGAGTCAAAATTTGTTACCACAGTGCCAAAATTAAATGGCAATTTATGATCATTGTGAAGATTCTAAAGACATGAAATTCCTCGCATTAGTTCTTAAAATAAGACTATTGCAAAAATTTGAAAAAATGCAATATAAAAGCGCCACCTGTTGGGCGATTTATACCAAAACATAAACAGCAACAATATTTATCAAGCTATACCTGAATATGAAGTTTGATAAAGTTCGCTGATTAGTTCTTGAAATGGAGCTCTTGCAGGAATTGAGAAAAATTCAGCATAGCAGCGCCACATATTGGGAGATTGACAACAAAACGTGAACAAAACTAGTTCATTTCACGGATTTACTGAATCTAAAGTTTGATGAAAATTCGTGCACTTGAGAACCTGAGATACAGCTATTGCGCAAATCGTGGAAAATGCAACATAGCAGTGCCACCTGTTGAGCAATTTACAATAAAATACAAACAGCATCGATTCATGTCGAGGACTAACTGATTCTGAAGTTTAATGGAAATCCGTGCATTAGTTATGGATGTATAGGCTGTTGCGTAAATCGTAAAAAATGCACCATAGCAGTGCATCTATCGAGCGATTTGCACCAAAAACTAATCAGTATCAATCTATATCAAGAACTGCCTGATTATAATTTTTAATTAAATTCCGCATGATAGTTCTTGAGATAGAGCTATCGTAAAAATCGTGAAAAATGCAGCATACTAGCGTCATCTGTCGAGCGATTTACACAGAAACGAATACAGCATCAATTCATGTTAAGTACTAAGTGAATCTGAAGTTTGGTTGATATCCGTGCCTTAGTTCTTCAGATATAGCTGTTGCGTTAATCGTAAAAGAAAGCAGCGTAGAAGCCAGGGTTGGCAAAGTGGGCCCATCCCAGACCCACCCGGGTTTTTCTGGGCGGGTCCAGGGCCTGATTATCAACGGGGCACTCTCCCACCAGAAAAAATAAATAGAAATTTTTTCTTTATTCATGATAGCAATTTTGACTGAAAAGCGGGTTTAAACAAGGCGAAAATTTCTATGTAATTTTACTGGGGAGAGAGTGCCCCGTTAGTAATCAGGCTCTGGGCGGGTCCGCCAACAAAAACCCACGTGGATTTTTGCTATAAGTCATTTCTGAATCTGCAAGTCTCTCTAATAATAGAAATTTTCCTTTTAAGCCCAAAACCTAGCTGGTTTCTTTTACAAAATCACATTAAAAAAATAATAATAAATAAAAAAGACAGTCATATTTGTGTTAATCAAATGATAGTTTATTTCAGAATATTTATTTTTTCAATTTATTTATTTTATAAAAATATTTTTCAAATAAGTCATGCAATATAATACAAAATAATTATAATTGTTTTTTTTATAGTTTACCAATCAAAATCGCATTCACTTTAATTTTTATGGTAATATTTAAAATTTTTAACTAATTTTTCCCACTGCTCTGAGTCTATTCTCTTCTGTAATTTCGACTATATGAATCCAAATGTAGTGAAAATCTTCTTCATGGAAGCAGAGCTATAAGGAACAGGATGCATAGATTGGAAAAAACCCACAAAAATCATAATCTAAATTGTTTTTCTTTTCCTGTATTTTTCCTTTAAAATTTACCACCATTTTGAAGCTGAGAATTGTGACATAATACTTTCTGAAAAAAGTGATTTAGGAAAATGGTCTATGTCTTTAATTTTAAATGCCAATATCGCAGGTAACCACTTTAAATGATACTGCATTATCAATTCATCAGTTTCTTCTTCTTTTGTTAAATTAAGCCTTTCCCATCTAAACTTTGCATCCATTATATTAGCTTAAAAAAATGCTCGGTCCCGGCCCCGATGATCTGTTTCTTGCCTTTCAGCATAATTTCCTTGTGTTATTTCAAATCTTCCGATTTCATCAAATTTCTTCAAATCTTAACGGAACGTGACAGAGTGGTTGTATCTTTTTGCAGCTTCCCAAGAGCTGAAGATATAATTGCTAGCTGCTTTTTTAAATTCAAACACTCCTCCCCTCAAATAATACTGTTTTTTATTATTAATTTTTGTAAAAAAAAACTTAAATTCTTGATTTGTTTCAAACTTTTAAGGTAGCTTAGTTTATAACATACGATAAAAAATTATATTAAAAAATGCCGCTATTTTCTGTAATAATTTCTGCAAAAATCTTAATTTGTTGCCTTAAAATGTCACCTCCTCGACTTATATGCCTACAGATAGGTTGTTTAACAGAGTTTTGTTCAAATATATTTTTGTTAAGAATATAGCGCACTACCTGTTATTGTGTGAGCAGTATGCCTGCTATAGAGTGCTGTATGCAGCTGGAACCTAGTTTGAAGTATGTTCGGCACTGCATTTACATATCAATTACAGATTTATTAAAAGGAAGGATCCTTCTGTGCATGCGCAGCATTCTCTACATGGTGTTGTAGGCAGCGGGGATACAGTTTGAGATGTGCATCTAAATTACAGATTTGTTTAAAAGGAGGGGCCCAGTAGTGCATGCTTTCGACCTGTTATGCGGTGGCATAGGCAGCAGGGATCCGGTTCAAAGTTTGTTCGTTTCGAGGTTTGCATATAAATGGACCAGCCCCGCTAGCAGGCAAAGCCAGTTAGTTATCATAGTTACTAGTTATTATAAAAAAATTTAATTATTATAGTTACTACAAAAATAAAATTAATTATTCATTGTGATAACTAAAATATATTTAAAAGTGACAAGAATTCACTTTTATCATTTAAAATAGTATTAAGTTAATTATAATAGTACTGTTATTATTAGTATTAATAATAATCAATAATAGTATTAATAATATTTAACATGAATTATTAATAGTATGAAATTATTTTATATCAGTTAATAAACTTATTCTGATGTTAGTTTTAAGTTTCTATTGATATTAATATTAATACTAATATCAGAATACAATAAATTTATTAACTGATATTATAAATAATATTAATTAGTAATAAATAGATCAGATGTAATTAAAAATGCAACTTGATAAGTATATTTTTAAATAAGTACACACATATATTATTAAATATACAAATATACAGAAAAATCCACAAAACCCAGAAAAGCCTACAAATACCCAGAAAAACCCTGGTGGTTTGGGTTTTTGTTCAAAAACCCGGGTTTTCGCCAACCCTGGTAGAAGCGCCATCTGTTCAGTGATTTGCAACAAAAACTAATCAGTATCAATTTGTATTAAGGACTACCAGAATATAAATTTTTATTATATTTCGTGCATTAGTTCTTCAAATAAAGCGTCCACAAAATTTATGCCACATATAGACAGAGTAACCAAGGCCGATTAGATCTATAGGCCCATTTATTTGAGATTAATGCATGAAGTCTCCTGCCAGAGGATTCTGATACCTTGCCCAAATTATTCTAACCAATCGTGCAAACCCTGAACCAAAACAATGACCACGTCTCGAGCCATGTGCACCGAACAGAAAACAGCTTACTCAATGTTAATTTGGGCAGGGTTTGTGTCACGTGGTCCAATGGAATGGTTCAGGGTTTGAAACTGATTCAGCTTCACTTTTTCTGTGATTTTTAGCGAAATGGATAGGCCGGTAGTATATAGTCGGCGTTACAGTTACAGATTCACATATACAGAGACAGACATTTTGTAAAAATTTGTTTCTACTAAAAACTATAGATCTCTAATCCCTAAAACGGATAAATCTGTCAAACACCGGAATTCGAAAAATTTCACGAATCCAGAGTATTTTCTTCCGTAAAGATAGAAGAAAGTAAAAATATTTTTGTTAGAACTAATAATACTCAATGGAAAGCTTACTTGTTGATACATTCCTGAAAACGTATAGTCTAAAGCCGCCTATGGCGAAGCATAAGTCTCAAGCCGCCTGCCAACCAACGTATAGTCTATCAAAGAAACTAATTGGATGAAGCTTTCTTCTGTCTTAAGCTGCTATCAGATTCACAAACTTTACGAGCGATAAACTTTTCAGCCGATTTTAACCCGAACTTTTTCCCGTTCAAAAAGAGAAAAAGGTTACAATTATTTGCGAAAAAGTTGGAGGAAGAGCAGGAAAACCAGTACTACTAGTAGCAGCTAGTTAATATTTATCGCCTATTCTTATCAATCGCTTATCTCTGCTTCGTTGAAATGCTCGATGTTCGATAAAACGTCTCTGCTAGCGGAGACTTTTTTGGAACTGCAGAAAACTGTTGGGGAACATTGCTGTTTGCTATCACACAGAGTGTTGTGAAAATATTTCGTGAAAAGTTGGAGGAAATCAAGTGTTAGCTCAAAAATCTTTCGAAATGCTTGTGAATCTGATAGCAGCTTTATACATCAAGTTTTCGATTCAAAACAGTGGCTGGGAGAGAAGGAGAAAAAATTTCTTAATGCAGTGGCGCAACCAGAATTCGGCTCGGGGGGGGGGGGTAAAGTTGCTTATAAACAACAAAGTCGCCATTTTTTAAAATAAATAAATTAGTTAATGAGTCAATTTTGAACGCATGAAAACCATTTTTCTCCTTTTTGTCGCTACACTGAGAGAAAAATATACACTGGCGGAAAAAAAAATCCCAACACCAAGAAAAACTTATTGTAGAGTAATGAAATTTGGACACTTCATTTGTCTAGTTAAAATGTTTAATTGATTAGATTTTCGAGATCATAGGTTAATTTAAGGTCAATAAAATGCATTTCAAATGTGAAATGCTGTTACATTAAAAGTCGCTATAACCTCCAGAATTTTGAATGCATACTTGCTCACGTGCATGAATTGTGTCATACCGGTGCCGAATGTCACTTTGTCGTATGGAGTTCCATGCTTGTTGTACTTGCTGTGTCAATACTGTGATGGTCAGTGCTGGCTGGGGATGACACCAGAGTTCTCATCCAATGATAGCCCATACGTGTTCAATGGAAGACAGATCTGGTGATCTCGCTGGTCAAGGTAACAGGTCGACACTCTGTAGAGCACGTTGCGTTACAGTAGCGGCATGAGGGCGCGCGTTATCGTGTTTAAAAACGCCCCTTGAATGCTTTTCTTGAATGGCAGCACTACAGGTTGAATTACCGCACTGACTTACAAATGTGCAGTCAATGTGCTTGGGATAAGCCCGAGAGTACTTCTGGTGTCATAGAAAATTGCTACTTAGACCAAGAATCCAGATTGTAGATCCAGTGTTTTTAAGCCGCAGACAGTTTGATTGCAAGCGTTCCCCTGGCCTCCTTCTGACCAGCACACGGCCATCACTGGCACGAAGGCAGAACATACTTTCATCAGAAAACACAACAGAAATCCACTCCATCCTCCAGTGAGCTCCGGCTTGACATCATTGGCGTCGCAAACGGCAATGGCTTAGAGTCAGTGGAATGCATGCCTTGCATCGAGCTGTTCTTGAAGTAACCGATTTCTAACAGTTTGTTGTGTCATTGTGGTACCAACTGCGTCTCAAATTGCTGTCGCAGGCACAACACGATGAACCACAGGCGTACGCCGAATACGATGGTCTTCCCTCTCAGTAGTGCCACGTGGTCACCCGGAACTTGGTCTTCTTGAGGCAGTACCATCCCTTGACCATTGCTCCCTACAATCATGCACAGTGGATACATTCTGTCCAAGTCTTTCTGCAAAATCGCGGAAAGAAAATCCACTTTCTCGTAGCCCTAATTTACGACCTCTTTCCAATTCAGGGAGCTGATGATAATAGCTTCTTCGTCTTCTTAAAGGCATTCATGATCAATCTCAACTCAATTCGTCAAATTTTGAAGAGAAAAAATGCTCACGAACTTTACAGCACTCGTTTAAAGCAAACCTTTCGGGAGGGGTGATTTCTGGAGTCATAAATTGGGAAGGGGTGGGACTAGATGTAAATAATTTTAATTGTCAGATTTATGAGAATGGTTTTGATTTATGGACTAAAGAGGTTACCAATGTTATCGGAGGACGTACGGATTTGGTTCCTGTTAATAGGGGGACTCTTCCTCCGTGGTGGAGTGTCGTTACTCGGAGGTTGTTAGCACTTAAAAGGTATTATCATCGGAAGGCGATTCGGCTTTGTCAAGTTGATTTGTGGTGCAAATTCAAAAAATATAATGCTAAACTTAAAAAGCAAATAAAGAAGGATAATAAATCCTTTTGGGATACTATGGCTAGGGAGGCTGGTAGGGGGCCAAAAATTTATAAAATTATTAAAAGTTTTAATAGAGATCACATTGTTGAAGAAAACATTGATTTTAATTTCCCAAACTGTCCGCCAGATGCTTCTTCTCAAGCTAACTCGCTTGCTGTTGTGTTTCAGAACTCGTATGTGAGGGAGGGCATTCCCATTGATTTTTCTGGGGAGGATGGGATAGATTTAAAGTTTAATTTGGATCAATTACAAGATATTTTAAAGAAAAGCAAATCTACTACTCCGGGAGCGGATGGGATAAAAATGAATTTTTACAAAAAGTTAAATTTACGGGTGTTGAATCAGATTCTTGAAATGTACAATCAGATTTTGATAACAAAAACTATACCGGAAATTTGGAAAGAGGTCATAATGCTTCCGATTAAAAAACCTGGGAAAAATAAAAATGATATTAATGGATATAGACCAATAGCTCTTACTGTCACTAGCAAAAAAATTTTTGAAAAATTAATTCTAAATATATTACTTAGTTGGAGTATTGAGAATAATATCTTCCATCCTAATCATTATGGCTTTATTCCATTTAGAGATTGTGAAGCTGCTTCTTATAAAATTTTCAGAGATATTAAGAAGGCCAGGCAATCTAAGATGAAGGGGTACTTCATAGCTTTAGATATCAAAGGTGCCTACGATAATGTGTGGTGGGATGGATTGTTGTTTAAATTGAAAAAGTTAGGTTTGGGGGCTGATCTTTGTATTATAATTCGGAATCTGATACAGGAATTGAGAATTCGGGTTAAATGGAGGGGATGTTTTTCTAGGTTTTTTAACTATCATAGGGGTCTTCTGCAGGGTAGCCCGTTGTCCCCGTTTCTTTTTGCTATTTATTTAGCTGATATTTTCGAAATATTCGATTCTGTGATTCAGTGCGTAATATATGCTGATGATATTTTCTTATATGGTTTTCATGATGATATTCATTGGTTAAAAAGGGTTTTACAAGACAATATTTTAAGAGTTATTACTTGGCTTCGGGCGTGGAATCTTGAAGTCAACCCTAGCAAATGCCAAATCATGAAAATTGGAAAGTGGAATGAAATTGAAGATGATAAGTTTATGATACGGGGGCAAGAAGTCGGGTTTTTGGACAAAATTAAAATTTTAGGAGTGTATTTTAATAAACAAGGTAATTTAAAAGATCATATAGTACTGTTAAAAGAAAAAACAAGTAAAAGACTGAACACGTTCAAAGCGATTGCTGGCATTAGTTGGGGGACTGAAACAAAATACTTAATACAAATATCTAAGAGTATCATTGGCTCAGTTTTAGATGGTAACCCGAGAATATTGATGCACTGCACTAAAAAAGAAAGTAGTCAGGTTCAAGTTATTCAAAATATGGGACTCAGGTGGGCTACTGGATTATCCAAATGGTGCCCTATTCCAATTTTATTAAAAGAGAGCAGGGTATGGAGGAATGAATTACGTAGGGAGTTTCTAGCGATTAAACGGACGATATCGGAATACAAACATAAAGAGTACACTGATATCCTGTCTAAAGACTTATTGTACAAAGAAATTAATAGGCTCAATAGTTATAATACTAATGTCAATGAAATGGTGATATATAAGTGGGGAAATAAACTGGACAAAGGGGTTCAGGTATTCATCAATACATGGGCATTTCAAAATAAAGATTTCCCTGATGAGGTCATTAAGAATTCTTTTCATCACTTTTTTCAAACTTATAAGAACAAGGCTATTTTTATTGGGACTGATGCTTCAAAGGATAATCATTTCACGTCTATAAGTATGGTGTACCATCACACTGGGAGTCGTTTGGCTTTTCGCATCCCTACTATCAATTCGATTTTTACTGCCGAAGCCATGGCTTTACTGGTGGCTATAAAATATTATACCAGGGACAGGGGTAATTACTTTTATTTCACTGATGCTAAAAGTGTTCTAGTGGCTTTAAAAAATATACATCGTAAATCGGCTGCTATAATTACCTGCTTGAGGGATGAAATTAATAAAAAAAAGTTAGAAAACTATGATATTACTTTTATTTGGGTTCCGGGACATAAAGGGATAGAAATTAATGAAATCGCGGATAACCTTGCTAGGAATGGGCCTTACAGTAATATTTGGATCCCTTGGATATCTCCTGAAGATTGGATAATGGAGGTTAAGCATAATAAATTAAAAGAGATGGATTGGGAGTGGGAACAATATCAAAAGAACAATAGTAGGCGTTGTTGGAATTATGTTGATATAGGTTATCCTCACCACAACTTAATCAGGAAGTATGGCGTAGTGTTTACCAGATTTTTAACCAAAACGGTGTTTACTCTGGATCGAAAAAAAAAAAATTTCTCAAAGGGGGTGATGCGAATTGTAATCTTTGTAAAGAGGAAGATCAAACTGAGGAACATTTAGTAATCCGATGTAAAAAATTCACGGATCCTCGTTTAAGATTGTATAATAAATTTCATATTTCGGGAAATGCGTCATATACGGATATTTTTGAGATAGCTGGTAGAAATGGGGGAGAATATCTCATGTGGCTTTCTAAATTCCTGGATGAAATATACATGCATTGCCCTAGGTGGGTCGGAAATGTTTAGGCTGGTGCTCGGTCAAGGAAGGAGATGTGCGTTTGGTGCGGTTTCTTTGGAGGGTAGAGGTGTTGCGTTGTGAGTTAGTCTGTACTTTCGTTTATGTGTGAATGTCGGAGCAAGGAGTTTGGTGTAATATAGGAGGTTGGATTTGGGTTTTTCTGTGTTTTTCTGCTTGTGGTGTTGGAAGGAGTTAATTTTGCGAATTTCTGTATAGATATCTGTATGGCGATTAAGTTGAATTTAGAGACTTTGGTATTTTAAGAAGCTTAGCGGAGTAAGACAGCTATATAGAAATGTAAAGCTGCTCACCGGGCCAATATCTTGGTCAATACAACAACAACAACAAAGCAAACCTGACTTTAATGTTGTGAGTGGCGCTACTAGCGCCACACTTATGCGCGAAGCCCGAAATTTGAATCAATGTCATCTTTCAGATGTATAAACACGCCTACAAAATTTCATTTGGCTAACACAAGTCTTTCTTGGTGTTGGGATTTTTTTTTCCGTCAGTGTAGTTCTGGAATCTAGAATCTAAATTGTGGCTTTAGAAAAATAATTCCATGTCATCCTTATAAATTCTAACTCACTTCGGAATTCTAGAGTCTCCTACTAGAATTCCGAAGCATTTTCCCATAATCTCGTTGTCCAATTTATTTAAAAATCTCTACAAATAGATGCGAACATAAGAGGTTTGATTTAAAAACTATAATTCTAGTTTATGAAACCATTCCCGAGATTAAGCGAGTATTTCTCATTACTGAAATGATTCAATATCGTTTTGTCACCAAGAAAACGAGAGACTATAAATGGTATGTTATTTCATCTATTCAGCTTAGTTATTTAACCTATTCACATAGATTCTTCATCTATAGTTCTAATTTAGGCATTCAGAAAGCGACTAACTATTCATTCTAGTTGAAGGAGGTAAATTTTTTTTCTCAGTGTACCACGTCATAAATTCTTTTCAAATCACTCACTGTGAGAATCGTCTTCTGAAAGATCTTATCAAAGAATGAAGAACATATCTCAGTTACATAGCTTTTTACTCCTGAATCTAGGGAAAAAAGTGAATGGAAAAAGTGACATAAACCACAAAAGCGAAAAAAAAGTGACACGGGAAAAAAGTTACCGGAAAAAAAAAGAGTGGCAAGGAATTGATTTTGGAAGTTTATTCATTAAGTATGAAATGGGGAGGGGGGGTCGGGGGGAGGCTCTTAATTTAGGTAAATGGGCTTTTCATGCTGAATTAACTGTTTTGGTTCAATTTTTGGATATACGTTCATATTGAAAAGACGCTTGCCTGATTAGTTTTGGGAACCGATGATTACCCCACCCCCTCCGCCCTAAATAAGATGAAAGGGTTTTTAAGCAGAATTATCCAATATGTGTCAAATTTTGGTAATAGGTTCTTTCTGATAAGGCTTATGTATAGTATTGTGGTGCCGTGTCCTCAATTTCTCTTTACTCAGTTGGTTTATTTGTTAAATTCATCAATAACGCATTTTTAGATACTCAATATCTTTAATAGAACTATAGATCAATTAATAATAAAAAAAAAAATAAGTAAAACGACATTACCACTACACTACATAGCCAAAGATGACCGTCTACTTGCCATTTTGGACATTTTGTTAAATATCTAGAAAAATACATGAGGAATTATCCTGAAACTCTACGCGTATAAATACAATATATTTCCGTGAAGATTTTTTCCCGAAACTCTATGAGGGACCGTCAGCAAATTAAAAAAGAATGAATATCTTTTGGATAACCCTGTCAAAACTAATGTAGCGAAAGCGCTCAAACTGTAGATTATGATTAAGTGGCTTATTGTAATAAACTGTGTTCACTTTTATGTCGATAGCATGTATACTCGTAGAAAAATTAAGGTTTTTATAAAAAGTCCCAAATTTTTGCTTATAATTTGCAGCGTTCTTAATATAAAATAATATTATTTTCTGAAAATATGACAAACAACATTGTACACAATATTCTGTAGTCAGAATTGAAAAATAATAAAAATTGTATGAAAAATGAGTAGGTTTACTAAATAATTTTTCACTGCGCATGCGTCAGATATCTAAATTACATTTGCATATTATGTTAGCTAAATGTATAGAGCAACTTTTGTGAAAGTCTCAAAATCATAGTTTGAAAATTCTGAAAATAATCGTCAATAGAATAAGTTGAAAATTTGTTATTCCAAAAATAAAGCAAAAACAAGAGGGGTTGTATCCATACATTAATTGATTAGCGTCAATATAGAGTACACAACATGGGGCGGCCTGCTACATTTGGGTAAAACCCCCGATTTTTTTGCTTCATTTTGAATACAACAGATTCTGTGCTTATTCCATAGACGATTACTTTCTGAATTTTCAAGCTATCATTTTGAGACTTTTACAAAATTCGCTCTATACATTTATCTAACATAATATGCAAATGAAATTTTGCTATCGTTGACGTATACGCAGTGAAAAATATTTAATATACCTACTCATTTTTCATAGAGTTTTTATTATTTTTTAATTTTGATTACTGGATATTATTTACAATGCTGTTTGTCATATTTCCAGAAAGGAATATTATTTTATATTAAGAACTTTTTAAATTATAAGCAAAAATCTTGGAAAAATTTGGGATTGTTTTTATAAAAACCTTAATTTTTCTACGAGTATACATGCTGTCGACATAAAAATGAACACAGTTTATTACAATAAGCCACTTAATCATAACCTACAGTTTGAGCGCTTTTGCTACATTAGTTTTGACAGGATTATCCAAAAGATATTCATTCTTTTTTGATTTGGTGACGGTCTCCTATGTAGTTTCGGGGAAAAAATCTTCATGGGAATGCATGACTTGTACTATTATATATATACACTTAGAGTTCCATGATAATTCCTCATATGTTTTTCTAGATATTTAACAAAATGTTTAAAATTGCAAGTGGGCGGTCAACTTTGGCCATGTAGTGTACATAAGAGCCACACTCCAATATTACATTTCGCTTAGCATGTCTAAGTCACTTTACATCTATGTATTTTCTTGTAAAACCCGAGACGGCATTGACAGTGACAGGAAATGATAATTCCTTTTAGCCTTCAGCTGATTTTCAATAGTGTAAACAATGCCGTCCTCTTTCAAAATGATTGACCGGTTTACGTTAAAGGCTGATACTGTTACCATGTGCTGTTGGAGGCGATCGATGAGTAAGAAATAATTGAAAAAAGCGAGAAAAGAGACTAAATCTGGAAAATATAGACTACAAAAGACAAATGCAAAAAATAGCGAGTTTAGCGCCCCACTCCGAGGCATCTGTAACTCGAAAAAACAAAACTTTTATATTCTAACATTACCACAAGAGTTTAAAATTCTAGGGGGGGGCACTGGGTTGTCTGGGGTGGGCCTGGCCACCCGCCCCCCCCCCCCCCCGCTAGCTACCCCAATGATAAAAGTTAAAATTTTATTTTAACAGTTATGTTGATTTCCATTATTAATAGCTCTAATTAGCAATTTAGTAATTTCTGATAAGGAAAATATTAAAATGGAGGAAAAAAAATGAAGATTGTATCCTGTTGTGCTTTATATAATACTATTTCTTTTATCAGTATAAATCGTATCCAGATGTATTAAATTTATTGTTTGCTTTTTCAGAAAAAAACGATTATTTCTAATTGAATTAGACTGTAATAAATATTTCAGGTTAACTGGAAAAAATAGTGAAATAAAATTAAGAGAACTACAGAAAAAGTGAACCAGGAGATTCTGGCTGTGCCCTGGCAGCAGGTACTAAGACACTAATCACTAATTTCTTACTGCAAAGGTTTAAAATTGAGAAGCTTCACTATTGAAGGGATTTGGAATCTATTTGCGTTTTTCATTTTTAATAAATAAATTACTTGTCGACAATAAAGATACGTAGGTTGATCCAAAAACAAGTTTACAAGCAGAAGCATTTGAAACGGGGACGCATCATACTGCACGGGGGGGAGTGTCGATAGGGGAGTGCCGGACTGTCAGACGGGGTGCAAAGTAGCTGTCACCTTTGGATTAAACCGGATTAGCGCATTGGCGTGAATTTGTAAGGAGTATGTAACGGGCATCCATTTTGTAGCCTGGTGGAATTATTTATTTAAACAGCTCTTCAAGAAAACAAAATGTGACTGTAGTGTTTCTCTCTTTTTAGCGTTAATAAATGCATTGTGTTTCTTTTTAATTAAAACTCCGTAAATTTTAAAACATACTAAATATAATGGAGCCATTGCAAATCACAAGTAACACACACACACACACACACACACACACACACATATATATATATATATATATATATATATATACAGGGTGATTCAGCTCGTCGGTGACAAACTTTAAGGATCGATAGAGCACACCTAGACGAACATTTTTGAATAGGGAATGTAGGGTCCCTGACGCGATGGTAAGGCGCTAGGCGCTTTCGAAAATTTGGGTGCCGAAATTCGAAACGTCATAAAAACTAGGGAAATGGTTAGATTTTCTTGCTTGTTGCGTCGAAATGATTCTGTTTGTTTAGACTTTCTTCAGTACCAATTTGATAAGCGTATCTCTTAAAACATGGATAGGGGGCGCTGCAGACTTTGGAGAGCTAGACAACAACTTTAAGCCCGTTATTTTGATAATTTAACACATGCTCGCCAAAGTTTATACTCTAACTTAAAGTTTGAACCCAAAAGTAGAGCCCTGCAAAAAGCGTAAGAGCCGGAATAAAATGTCAAAGTACAGGGTGGTCGAAACTCGAAGGCTCCTAAGAGATAAACAAACAGATTTCTTGACTTATGGCATGCATTTTCATGATTCTGTTTGCTGGGGCTCTCTGAAACTCAGTTGAACGGTACAAAAAGAAACATCGATAGGGGGCGCTTTGGGAAAAAAACATAATTCGTTGACATTTCGGACGCTAACTGGAAACGGGGCGCTACGATCAGTTAGTAATAATGAAAACACATTTTCTACCTCTGCTCAACACTTCTGAATAAATTTAGACCAAAAACATCAATGATACTGGAAATTTATTTACAAAAAATAACACTACAGAAGATGCTCGAAATTTCGACCTTGGGCCATGATGCAGGCTTCGCACCTCCGTCGCATTGAGGAGTGTGTGTTTCCAACAATGCCAGGAGTATCTCTGATCTGCCCTGCAGCTGCCACAATGCGCGCCACAAGTTCTTCAGCACTGCTGACAGGTGTATGGTATACCTCGGCCTTCAGGTAACCCCAAAGGAAGAAATACAAGCAGGTGAGGTCTGGTGATCGGGCAGGCCAGTGAACTGGACCCCCACGCCCGATCCACCGCTGGCCATACCTTGCGTTTAGATGGAGACGCACGTCGTTCGTGTAATGGGCCGGAGCTCCATCGTGCTGGAACCACATCTGGCGACGCGAACCTTCGGGTACGTGCGCCTCCTCCAGAAGCTGCGGCAGCACTTGATCCAGGAAAATCAGGTAATTTCCACCTGTCAGCCGTTCAGGTAACAAATAAGGGCCAATGAGGCAATCCCCCAGAATGCCGGCCCACACATTTACTGAGAAACGCTCCTGGGCTGCTCGGCTTCTGGTTTCATGTGGATTTTCATCACACCACACATGACTGTTGTGGGCGTTCCACATTCCCTCCCGGCTGAAGGTGGACTCGTCCGTAAACAAAATGCTGTTTACAAAACGGGGATCCCTGGATCTCATCGCCAAGTACCATCTTGAGAATTCCACTCGAGGGCCAAAATCCTGCTCTCTGAGCAACTGCACCCGCTGGATGTGGTAGGGGTGCAGATTCCGGGAACGTAAGATGCGCCACGCAGTTGCTTGCGAAATGCCAACATGTCTGGCGATATCTCTCGTGCTAAGACCTGGGTTGTCCTCAACCAGGTTAAGCACAGCCTCTTCGTTGTCGGGGGTGCTCACTGATCGCTCCCGTTCAGGCCTGCCTCCGTCGAAAGATCCCGTTGTGGACAACCTCTGGTGTACTCGAGCGAAGAAGGCATGGCAGGGGATTTGCCTGTTGGGGTAACGCTCGGCGTACAACCGCTGAGCGGCTCGTCCATTACAACCAGCAGCGCCATACGCCAAATGCATGTCAGCCAATTCAGAGTTTGTGTACCGTTCCATCCTACTACCGATCTGCAGACAAGTAACCCGAAGCTTAAGTAGGTACCGCACGTTCAAAAGACGTGTCTGCGCATACAACTACGTCATCTCGCGTTGTCGTCTACGCATTACGTATCTTTTGCATATCGATATGGTACGATATCTTTTGCATAAATCAGCAAAAAGCACCTTATGTAAATTTTATTGCGCGCATTGTGCATGATTGAAACCAGCTATGTTTGTTAAAAAAAACAAACAAACTGCAGTTTTAATAGCTTCTTATGATAAGTAAATTACTCTCTTGTTTTGTTTCTAACTGATTGTAGCGCCCCGTTTCCAGTTATCGTCCGAAATGTCAACGAATTATGTTTTTTGTCCAAAGCGCCCCCTATCGATGTTTCTTTTTGTACCGTTCAACTGAGTTTCAGAGAGCCCCAGCAAACAGAATCATGAAAATGCATGCCATAAGTCAAGAAATCTGTTTGTTTATCTCTTAGGAGCCTTCGAGTTTCGACCACCCTGTACTTTGACATTTTATTCCGGCTCTTACGCTTTTTGCAGGGCTCTACTTTTGGGTTCAAACTTTAAGTTAGAGTATAAACTTTGGCGAGCATGTGTTAAATTATCAAAATAACGGGCTTAAAGTTGTTGTCTAGCTCTCCAAAGTCTGCAGCGCTCCCTATCCATGTTTTAAGAGATACGCTTATCAAATTGGTACTGAAGAAAGTCTAAACAAACAGAATCATTTCGACGCAACAAGCAAGAAAATCTAACCATTTCCCTAGTTTTTATGACGTTTATGACCCAAATTTTCGAAAGCGCCTAGCGCCTTACCATCGCGTCAGGGACCCTACATTACCTATTCAAAAATGTTCGTCTAGGTGTGCTCTATCGATCCTTAAAGTTTGTCACCGACGAGCTGAATCACCCTGTATATGGCAGAGAGGGGATGTGGGTATCTGTTAACTAAATGCTCCATATTTTAATATATCATAAATATAAGGTGCCGATAATTTGAAAAGTTTCTAGGAATACAATTTAACAGACATATTGAAAAAATGGGATATATGGGTAGAAGGTAAAAATGATTAAAACCATAAACTAGTCCTTGCGAGTTAATTCACAAGTATTGTTATACAGTCATCTTTTATTGCATTTTCAAAGAATTATTTTCATTTTATTCCTCTGTCGAAGATTACCAAACGATTTTACGCCTTCCAAGCCATTAAGAGGCTACTTCAGTCAAGCGAAAAGACCCATTCGCTAATGCTAATCCTATAAAAAATTTTTATAAAGATATCTGGGTTACATTTCGATGTTTAACTTTTTTTTTCACTGGATAGATGAGATCGATCTGTACAAAGGACGTTTTTACTTTTTTGTTTTTGTTTACAGATGTTTTTAATGAGTATACTTTAATGTACTTAAATGATATTTTATTTGAATGAGCATACTTTGATTTTCGAAACCAGTTTCAAATATTAAAGCATTCTAAAAAAAAAAAAAAAAAAAAAAAAAAAAAAAAAAAAAAAAAAAAAAAAAAAAAAAAAACAGCATTTGAAATTGACGAAGTAAAAAAATGTCTTGTACAGGCCAATTTTTGCTATCCATTGCAAAATTATATAAAAATATTGAAATGTAACCGAGATACTTTTGCACATTTTTCTCATTTAGCATTAGTAAACGAATCTGTTTGGATTCGTGACTAAAAGATTTCTTAAAAGAAACTAGCATACCAAATTTTAAAAAATTCCTGCCAGCTTGGACTACAGGCTCAGATTGATTTTGAAGTTAAGTGCTCATTTCAACAATAAAAAATAAAATATGATAGAGGTAAACCGAGTTTTAACAAGTTTATTTGGCCGCTTTTAAAGAATTTTTCTTTTGTTTTCTTTTATTTTATTTTATTTATTTTTTGTCAGAGCTGGTTTTATTAGAATCATCTTATGAGTAATTCGGCTCAAAATCCTCAGTTTGACAGCATATTTTGAAATATATTCTGGATTTATCCAACCATCGACCAATACGCATTTGAGAACAAATTCGAAATAAAAATGAGTTAGAAACTAGGCAATTTGTTATTTGAATACATTCTATCTTCTTCAATCATGATCGCTTCCAGAAATTCTGTTCAAAACGCCCACTTTGGCAGCATATTTTGAAATATTCTTCAGTTCTTGTAAATCACAGCAACTTTGGATTTGAATATCTCTGTCAGACATTTAGCTATAAAGATCAAAAATTTTTTGATCAATTCAGGAACGTATAAGGAATAATTTCCTATAATACGGGAATTTTGTCTTACGGGGCCGCATAATAATTTAAAATCAAATAGACACCCCCCCCCCCCCCAAAAAAAAATGGAGCTGCAATTAATGTCATCACATTTTGCCGCCTTTTTTATGAAACTTTGTTACTGGAAGTAAGTGCCTAGAGGCGATATTAAAGGAGCTAGCCTGTTTTGCTAATTACGACTCACCCTCTCTCTATATTTATATGCATACATACATATAGATAGATAGATTAATGAAATTTTCTACTGATTGAAGTTTTGGGGTCTAGGGGTCATAATCAGTGTAGATTTGAAAAAAAAAAATGCAGAATTTGTAACATAAGAACGATCGCAATAGGTAGTATTCTATACAAAATCTACCTTCTTAATTAACCTTCTTTATAATTTTCGTTTTCACCCATAATCATTTAATTTTAATTTATTTTTTCCAGAAAGAAAACAGGAAAATAAAAACAAGTTTTCTATTCAACATTTAAAAAATTAAGGAAATTTTAAATATCTAATTACAGTATATACAGGGTGAGTCATAAATATCGAAACAATAGGCTATCTCCTTAAATATTGCCCCTAGACTCATGCTTCCAGCTGCAAAAAATTATCAAAAAAGGTGAATTTTTTGATAAGTTCCAACTCCATGGGGGGTCTATTTGAAAAAATACGAAAATTAATTTTTTATACGTATTCCCCCGTATGGCAAAATTCCCAATTAGAAAATTATTCCTTATCCATTCCTAAATTTAAAAAAAAAACATCTCCATATCTAAAAATTTCACAGGGATATTAAAATCCAAAATTCTCAAAAATTCGTGAATTCGTTTTCATGCCTGAAAACGAAGAGTTTTTAATTCATTTTGAAAGCAAGTGTGGGATCATCCATAAATTATTCGTTATTAAATGTATCGGACTGTAGAGGTCTGCACGGGCCCGGGCCGGCGGAATAATTCTAAAATTTCTTACGGGCCGGGCCGATAAAAAATTTAACGGGCCTACCGGCCCGTTATAAGGACTTAAACAAAACGATAAAATATCAGCTATTTTCATTGAATATGGCTTTAACGAGAATAAATATAAATGTACGTCATGAGCCGATATTAGTTTGACAACATCAATACAGAAATATAACTTGTACATTGTAGAGATCGGCATAAGTCAGTTATTTTGTCTGACTCGAGCTGAATATTTTTTAAGATTACTCGTGCTGGGCCGAGATGAGGCTTGCATTGTTTTTTTACATATTGTCGAGCTGTGCTGGAACCAGACTAAATTGCTCACAAGGTGTGTAGGAACTTATGTTAACGCAACCTTTGGAAATATATTTTTCATGGTTCTTAAATTCACTTTTCAACAAAAGGAAAGTCTGACACATTTTCTGACTAATTTTCAACTGTAAAGATATAAAATCGAAAACCTGGCTATTGAAGAGATAATTGGTAAATCTGATACTTGTATTTACTTGTTGAGATATAAGAGATTCTTGCACGTGATTGCATCTCCCTTCCCACGCTGACGATTCCGAAATATCGAATCAAAATGCTAACTTTGACAATATTTAAATTGTTTGTATCAAAAAAGGATAACGCCGTTCGATTACATAGTTTCTGAATAAAAAACACCAGCTAATCTTATTCATTTCAGAAAAGAAATGAATTCAGAAATGCGTCAGAAAGTAGCTCTATGGATTTGATAAAATGATATATGATAAATGATCTTTAACCCTTTCACGGTTAAAGCACTTCTATTCATAAAATACTAAAATGATTGAATGACACCGGAATTTAAAAACAAATTTATTTCATAATATATAAATGTTTTTTTTTACGTTCTTTTTAAAATTGAAATTTTCATTTAAAAATTCCGGTGTCACTATGGCATTTCGCAATTCAAATTAAGTGGTATTCTGGGCGCGTATACGCGCTTATAACCACGAAAGGGTTAATAAAATGATATAGAAATATTATTATAAATCTACTCTTTATTATATAGCTTCAAAGGCTATGTTTTTAACTTTCTTTTTTTCTTTCTTTTCTTTTATTCTTAACCATATTAATTTTCAATAAATCTTTATTTGAATGTTGAAAGTCCAAGAATCTAAGTAATCATTAATGTTGCTATTGTGTATTTTGTGTAAAATATACTGTAAAATCATACTATAAGTATGTATACAGTATTCTTTAAAAAATCTTATTTGTATGATAAAAATTTGAATTTTTTCTAAATAGTGGAAAATTTGTCGGCTGGGCGGGGCTCCGGCGAAACTTTTGAGTTTTACACCGAGCAAAGCCGAGACTTGGAAATTTTGACCCGTACAGAACTGTAGTTTTAGCATGCGTGTTTCATATGTATATATATGTCATAATGCATACCTACGTGTAATTATAAATATGTAAATATTTGGTGTTTTGATATCGATATATCAGAAGAGAATAATTCTAACTTAATAAATGCTGCAATAATATAAATTTGTTTAATTTGCCAAAAATAAAATAAATAATATACATATATATCTATATCTATCTATCTATCTATCTATGTATATATATGCGCATATATAACACTTCGCTCTATTAGTATTAAAAATTCATACTTGAAAAATAAATTCAATAATAATTCAGTAATTTTCTGTAATATTTTTTATAAGTATATTATTATCACTATAATTTTTCTTTAAGGAGGTTTAAAAAAATATATTTTTCCCCACCTATACTTTATCCCCACTATCAAAAAATGGATAACGCCATTCGATTACATAGTTTCACAATAAAAACACTTGCTAATCTTATGAGTAAAAAAAAAAAAAAAAAAAAAAAAAAAAAAAAAAATATATATATTAGGAAGTAGAGCCTTAAGATTTGGAATCTATAATAAAATGATCCAGAAATATTTATTGTACATCTACAAAAATTGCAATGTTTTTAACTTTCTTTTTTTCTTTCATTCTAAACCATATTAATTTCTTAATTAATCTTTAATTGAACATTGAAAGTCTAAGAATCTAAGTAATCATTAATGTTTCTAATGTATATTTCATGCAAAATATATGATAACATCATTCCATAGATATGTACGCAGTATTCTTAAAAAAATCGTAATTACATGAAAAAAATCTGAATTTTTTAGAAATAGTAAAAATTGTGACGGGCCAGAACAGGCCGTGCCTAGAAAGGAAAAATATAAACGGGCCGGGCCCGGGCCTGGAAATTCCGGCCCGTGCAGACCTTTATCGGACGGTACGCATATAGCGTACCCTCGTCAGTGCTGACTGTGCGGTCAGTGTCAATTGACGACGGTACTCTCTATGCTACCGAAACCGGTCGGCTGTTTATATACATTATTTGTTGCTTTTTAACGTTGCTAGTTATTGTATTCCAATGACCCTTAGAACCCAAAGCTATCCCCAGTTTAACATTTTATACATCTATCTATTTATTTATATAATTCTTTGATGATCATGATAACGCAAATGTGTTCCGAACTAATACATAAAATCAATGAGCGGAAAATCTCGGTCAGGTTAGCTTATGTTCAATTTTGGACAAAAAAGACAGAAATAGGGAAGGATTTCGAGACTTTACCTTTCCAAAGTTTTAGTAAGCAAGGGCGCACCTCAGCTATTGGCAGGGCGCAGGGTGAATGAAGGGCGTCATCATTCACGTGACCGTAAATATGCACAAGACTATCGCAAAGTGTTTTTAAAAATGAACGCCATAACATAATGCAAATGAATCTTACAGCGGTAAACAAAAGCCCACACAGTTCTGGAGTTAAATGCATTAAATTTCAAATTATACAATTTTCTAAGAAAGGATTATCTAAAAATTGAAGGAAGAATAAAATACCAGAAACTTTAATCGCGGCTATAATAACATCAGTAACTAAAAATAAATAAACATAGAAATGAGAGATACTAATATGTTTCTTTCGTGATGTGAAAATACGCTATGACTTATTTTGAATGACTGAATTTATATTTTATATAATGTATAAAAACAGAGGCAGGCATAATAGTGACCAATCCACTCGGGTTTCCAGAGAGATAAATCTGTATGTGCTTTCATAGATGGAAACTATGCTTAATCTTTTAACGCAAAATAAAAAAACCCTAAAATTTCAAAAGTCAAGAAGGAATAATTATGCCCCTTTTTCCTTGTACAAGACTGTAGTTTTCAAAATTTTTGGAAATATCTCTGATACAAATATTAACCCTTTCCGACATACTGTGCCCAGTCCGGGCACAGCTACTTTTAATTACAAACTTGCAAACAATATTGTTTAGAGTTCAATTTTAAACTACCCCACTTAAAATAATAATAATAATAATAATAATAATCATTTAAATATTTATAAAAATTTTATGAGAAATTTTGGGATGTGATTTTGAGTGCAAATTATATTTTTAACCACCACAGACGAGGGAAAGAAATAAAATTCTAACTCAATAAATATATTTTTTAAAGATTTCCTGGAACTGTTTAAAGTAACATTATATCTTGAATAACTCACTTTTCAATTTGTGTCTAAAAATTTTTCTTTCCTGTAGTAAATTTAGAAGGGAAATATGATTCCGGACGGAGCTATTTGTTTTACTGTCTCAAGGACAAGTCCATTACAATGAAGAAAAGAAATGTATTAATGATATTTTAATTAAAGCAATATATTAATAATTATTATATAATAATATAATTATTATATTTATTACATATTATAATACTTAATAATTTAATTAAACATATTTGATAAATTTCTCATCTTAAAAGAGACTTAGAAAAATTTCGCGTATAGTAATTTCCGTATAAACTTTGCAAAAGTGTTTGATTGTAGAAAAAAAAAAAGTTAAAAATATTTAAAAAATAATAATAATAAAATAAAATAAAAAATAAAAAAACATTACATACGCATTTTTTTTCCCAAGAACTTTTTAAACAAACACTATAAATTATTGATTTCAAGGAAATTTTTCAAAAGAAGAAAAAATTAACCTTTTTGGCCTGTTGGATTGGATGCAGTGATAGTGAAGAAGGATTATTACCCACCGGGTAGGTATTTATTTTTGGAATATATAGCTGAGTATTTGCAAAAGACTAAATTAAATAAATATCCAAGAATTGGCTATTTTCATATTTTATCGTAAAAAATTCTTAATATCGAAAAAATTCTTGACAGCTTAAGTTGCAATGCTTCCAATACTATAATATCTTTCACTTTGATTGCAGAAAAATACCCCTTTTTTCTCCTACTGAATGAATGTCACTATTTTTTAAAATCAACATCATGCGTAAACCCTTACGAAAATAATAGCGAAAAATGAAATCATGGTGAAAAACTATTATCTCAAAAATCTATGAGATGTTACAGGAATAAAATATAATAAGTTTCTATGGAAAATTGTGGCAATTACTGAAAAAGATTAGCTGCCTTATAAGTTAAAATTTGTTTTTTTTTTAAATAGTGTGTTTTAACTTTTTGACTGTCCCTGTAAATAAAGTAATCATGCTAGAAACTTCATTTTCAAAAGGAATCGTTCTAGGTTATACATAAGTAATTTCCTAAAATTTCATGGAAATCCGAGTATATTTACTGGAGTTAGAGTACGGCCAGACAAACCGAAAGCATAAACACGTTAAACTTTGCAGGAAAGTTTTAAAAACCTACTTTTTCTTCTTCCAGGCATCAAAATGGCTGTTGAAATAGGTCATCTCTATGCAAACCTACTATTTAAAAGAACGATTAATCTTTCTTCCTCTAATCCTCTTCCTGCGTGTTGGGGGAAATCTGATGAATGGTTTTCTTATTGTTTAAGAACAAAACCCGTGCCCAGGGTTGCAGAATCTTTGAAACGGAATAATTGTGGAGCAAATATTTCCACCAGGGTGGTTGACAGATGGCGCTAGTTGTCCTACAGCGGTTCTGCGAGTAAGTAGTGTCAGTACGCAGACACTTAAGAGCGACAGTAATGGCACGACATCTAAAAAAGTTGTCTCGCACAGAGGTACGAGCCATAATTCGATTCTTATGTGCCAAGAATTTGGCTGCATCCGAAATTCACAGACAAATTCACAGTCATTCTTCTGCATGACAATGCCAGGCCCCATACAGCTCGCCATACTCAGGAATTGCTGCAAAGTTTCAAGTGGGAGGTCTGCAATCTCCCTCCCATACATCCCCGATTTGGCTCCAAGTGACTATTTCCTTTTTCCGGCGTTGAAGCGAAACTTATCCGGAACACGGTTCACCCCAGACGATGCAGTGAAAACAACTGCCGAGAAAGGCTCAATGAGCAGGGCCCTGATTACTACCAAGATGTGATAAATAAGTTGGTCGAACGTTCTGACAAATGCCTAAACAGGTTTGGCGACTATGTGGAAAAGTAAAGGCCAGATGTGTCTCTCAATTGCCATTTGTATCTTGTTTCTATTGTTAATAAATACTTTTTCCTTTGCCTTGTAAAAATTTTTTTCGATCACCCCTCGTACTTGCTACGGCTTCAGGTTTTTACAATTTTCTGTGATGTTGCTTCTAGAAATTCGATTCAAAATAGCTGTCTTTATTAGTATTATCGCAAAGATACGTTGTCTACGTATGTCGCAAACAATTTCCCCTTTACCATTATGTAATGGAATTCTTTTGTGTGGCTCTGTAAATGAAAAATAACTATTCTTTTCACCGTATATTTTACAGAATGCGTATTTTAGTGCACTTGGTAAATAAATATAAATTTTAATATGTTTGACAGTGTATGTTTGACATTTGTACGTACACTGTGACGTTGTACACAGTGTATGTTTGACATTTTTAAAATTCATTTAAAACGATTTTTTCCCATAGGCCGTAATGTAACGGAAAATTTTGACTGTCCCTATAAATAAACTAATCATGCTAGAAGTTTCCTTTGAAAAAAGGTTCGTGCTAGAGTTAACGTCAGTAATAATTTTCAGGGCAATCCGACCATGTTTTCGAGAATTAGAGTGCGGCCAGACGGACAGAAAAATCGAAAGCATAAACACTTTTTGACTTTGTTTGAAAGTGTTAAAAAATACATACATAAACTCGGGGGTTTGAAGAGGCTAAATAAAGTTAAAAATCTATCTTAAGGATTAAGTTTTACAAAATAAAATTTTTTTTTTAAGATTTAAATTCATACTTTTTAAAATATTTATTAATTTGCAATATTTGAGCTATGACAGTAATTTATACTTGTATTGCAGATGTTCAATATAAAAAATGCTTGACGAAAAGTTTGAAAAACGTTTAATAATCTATTGCTGATTTTTTTTCATCATTTTTGAGTATCATTAATTATTTTCTTTGAGATAAATGAAAAATCATGCCTATAATGTTTAATACACCATAACATTCAAATAATGAAAACAAGTACCATGAACATTCTGTATTTGATAACTACTTCCATTTATTCTACGTCATATTAACTAGAATACTTACAAGAAATTAATCCGTGTTACGACATACTTGAACTATTTTTTATTTCCTTTCTCCAAGAAATATATGCGATTTCACAATTTCTCTTCACGTTTTTCATCTTCATATATCACAATAAAAAATATCTTTTTTGTTCAAATGTACTTCTTTTCAAATAACTTGTCAAAATGGAAAACAAAATTCGAAATATTAAGTTTAAAAAGTTCATGTGTAGAATAATAAAGGACTAGTTTTAAAACTTCAAATAGCTGAAATATTAAATATGACGAATAACTATTTTTTATTTCAGCTGAGTAAAAAATATAAAATACAAATTAATATTTCGTATAAATTTAACCGTATTAAAACTAATCCAGGATTAATACGGGTCAGGGAATTTCCAGGCGCCAACATTTTCTTATAGAGATTTCTTGTTAAATAGAATGAAATTTTATGCTTTTGTGCTACATTTATTTTTTTGTAAAAAAAATACTGATATTACACCTGGAAATTTCCCTGAAGCGTAGCAACCCTGTAATCACATTGCGTAAGCTAATAAAATAGTAAATTGATTATCTTACTATTGAGATTTAAGCGGTTAAAAAAATTAATTAACGTATTTTTTTCTAAATGCATTTTTTATTTGTTTTTAATTAACGGAAAAGTAGGAGTTTCCAAGCAGAATTTACAAAAGCATTGCTGCTAACTTTTTCTTTTTTTCTGCAACTAAAATTTTATTGATTTTATCTTGTTTATGCATGTGATTTCGACTCTTAAATAAGACAATATTTACTCTAAAATTTTAGCAGTAAAAAGAAAATCTAAATTTTTTATCTTTGCTGAAATGCCGCCATTTCTGAATAGTGAAATTCAACATATTAACGAAAATATTTGTGCATTTAAATAAGGTGAACATTTTTACACAGAAATAGTGATAACAAGCAACAAACTTGCAGAATATTTGTAAACCAGTGACATGAAGCATGTTAAAAAATATCTCAAACATTTAAAATTTTTGTGAACCGTAATTTTCGGCGTATAATCCACAGATCAAACAATACTTTTGGACCCAGAAATTTTATTTAGTAATTGAATACAAATATTCACGGCGATTTAAGAAATTACATTTTATTTAAATTGTTTACTGGGTCGAAACATAATTGTTTGATCTGCGGAAAATACCCCGGAAAATAAGGCATATAAAGGGCATAAGGCCCACTAAAATTTATTAAAAATTCTGGCATTATTTAATGACAGAATTTCTGAGAAGTTATAAACCAAAGTATACCTTTAAAATTTATTGGTAGTAATCGGTCATTTGGGTCGGAACACTTTCATGCCTGTTAAGACATAACAAACAATAAATCATTATAACAAGGTCATTATTTGTATTACTAAAAATACTTGTAGCATCTCTTTCGAAGTCACTATCATAGGACTCACAAAACAGTCTGTTTTTTAAATGCCAATAATTTCGTGCAAAAAAATTTTTTTTAGATTTTTCTTGCAAAATTTTTATAAATCACCTTCGTAGGTTCATTTTACCGAAAATGTTGTAGAAACTTACCATAAAAGTATCCGTTATGAAATACTAGTATTCAATTGAAGGACCATTTAGGAGCCCTGCTGTCATTATTGATCACTGTGAATCTACAAAATTATTTCATTAAAAAAAAAAAAAACATTTTAATCTTTTTATTTTCAATGTTCCAATATGTGGAACACCAAAATGCTTCTGAAATGACAAATTGGCACCATAATTCTAGTATAAATATTTTCTGTTTATTACGTATCTGCAAAATAGCTTTTTATTATTTTGGAATAAATTCCGGTGTCAAACAGTCATTTTAACATTTTTGCAATGGAAATGCCCAGCACCGGAAAAGGTTAAGACTTTAGATTATTTAACCCTTTTGGGCAGATTTTCCCCACTCCAGGCACACCTAATTTTAATTCCAAACTTGGAAATGGCACCAAGAATATTTTAATAAAATTTCGCCCTTACAATGAAAGCTTAAGTCAACACGTTGTTAATTTTAAAATGTTATATGTAAATTCCGGTGTTAGTCAATAATTTCTCATTTTGAGAGCAGAATTTGTCTTCGCCGCAAATGGTTAAATATATAACCCTTTCAAATAAAAAAAAAATTCTTTTCGAAATACAGATCATCATCCAGATACGACTGCTTCTATACTAAATTCTTCGGGGGTAAATTTCTTTTACGAATACATAGATGCCAACATTTACGCTTTTTTTTGTACCACAAAAAAATATAGAAAATTTTGTTTCATTTAATAGTCAGATTACAGCAATTAAAAAATATAAAGTTTATTATTAAATTTTTATGGTACAAAAAACGTAAGTACTGGCAGCTATAAAATTATTGTCAAAACATACTGTGAAGATTTTTTTAATTACCATAATTTATGGTGTATAAGCCGGAAATGAAATAAACGGTTTCCGATCAGATATTTATTTTACTAAAATGTAACAAATGTAAGATTTTAGGCATCAAAAAGAATTGTTTGATCCACGGATTATAGGCCGAAAATTACGGCAACAGATTAATTATTTGCAGTACAAGTATTGAACTACCGTAATTTCGGGTGTATAAGCCGCAGATCAAACAATTCTTTTTGGACCCAGAAATTTTATTTAGTGATTGAAGACAAATATTTACGGCGATTTGACTAGTTAAATTCGTTTTTAAAAAAATTCTGGGTCCAAAAAGAATTGTTTGAGCTGCGGCTTATACACCCGAAATTACGGTATACATGTATGAACATTTATAATAACACTTTCCGGCGCGGTGTCCCTAAAAAGAAACCCCTAATTTTAATTTTACTGACATCAAGAATATTTAATTAAAATTTTTCTTTTACGACATATCTGAAAATAAGCAAGTTCGTATTTTAAAATAAATTGGTTTATAAATTCTGGGAAGTACAGAAGCCTAAATCTATAATATATACCTTTAGCATAAGGATGCAATTATTATATATGTTGATAAAATAGATATCTTTTAAAGAAAGACGATTATAAAAACACGTATTAATTTAATGACGCTTTCATATATATATTTTTTTGTTTTCTTAGTGGAAAAAGACAAGCTGTCAGCTTTTTTGATGAATGGTTTAATATGTTTCTTGAAAACATAAAACATAGTTATTTCGGTCCTGTCATTCCTTTCTTATAGCTGCAAAAATATTTCCCGTGAAAGAATATTTTCTTGTTTTCTCCCTTAAGTAAAAGGCGTCATTCCACAGAGGTCCGGAAAAAGGCTATGAATCTTTTTTTTTAAAAAGACCTCTTTTTTCCATTTCTTCATTTTGTTTGCTCATTCTCTAGGGTAAATGTACTTAATGTAAGTATATCTTTGCATTATAGGTAAATGCATTTTCTCTTCAGTCTAACCTTTTATTGCGTAATGTTAAATTTGCACCAGAATTTTCGAAACATTTTATATTACCTCTTTGAAAGACGGTGGTACAATCATGGCTGCCACAGGCGACTATATTTTAATACGACCCCATATAGCTTCCCCCCCCCCCCCAAAAAAAAAAAAAATATTGACATACTATTGGATAACATTTGAAGAAACATGTACTACATTTTTTTTTTTAAATTTGTTTTTTTAACAGTTAATGATCACATGAGATTACGGTTTAAAAATTTGAATTCATTATTCCCATCCCTTTTTCAAAAAAAAAAATAAATAAATAAATAAATAAATAAATAAATAAAAATAAAAAAAAATCATCTTATTTAATGGATAAGTAAAATGATACCCGAATAAAACCAATTACACTTTTTTATAAAACTGCTGCGAATCAATCAATTCTGAATAAAAGCCATGAAGCTTGCAGCCCGTGAATGTCTCGGGCGCGACGATTAAGTGGTTAAAAAAATATTGGGTCGTTTGGGAAAAGCAATTCTTACCGGGAAATTCATTCCATTAATTACTAAACCACAGAGTACGGACAGAGCCTCAACTCGGCTGGAAAAGAACGCCCTCAGTGGATCACTTAAAAACTAAACCATCGCGTTGGCGATTTTTATCCTCGTGATTTCTGTTTAACTGTAACCATATTCTGGCTTGGCACTTCTTACTGAATGCTGATTTGATTATCTTTGCACACGTGCTTATTCTATTTGATCTTAGATTTCCGCGCTTATATTGATTCGTAATTATTACAGTTATTGTTCTTGAATTTTCCAGTTTACATTATTAGGTCGTCATGTTAAGAAGAGACACATGTATTGTTTGCAAGACGAATACGTCAAAGTTATTTCATATTAAAATAATTCTTTCATAAATTTCAAAACAATAAGCAGCAAGGTCGCTGTATTTTTTTTTTCTTTTTTCCCTTATCATTTGTCGCCAAGGAAGCGATGTTTCGCCGAATTAGCAACTTCTCTTATGTTATGATCGTAGTTTTAGAGTGATCCGCTCGTATCGCTACTGTCTATGCGTAATCCCATGTTAAACAAGTTGCCATTACAGTGTATGAAAGTTGATTCTCTGTTCCGTACTCTGTGTACTAAACATTAGATATCGAAAACAGTAATAATTAATAGAATTTTTCGGTAAAAGTTAATTTTCCCAAACGGACACGACTTTCCGAAGAACCCAATAGTAGTGCAAATGGAATGGCAAAATATGGCAGTGTTCAGGGCCTGATTAATGTAAGGGTATGCGGGGCAATTGCCCCAGGCCCCCCAGCTTAAAAAGGACCCCCAAGGAGAAAAGTTTTTCGTTGAAAGAGTGCCAAATGATAAAGAATGGCGAAACAGGACGAAACTTCTTTTTTTTCAGTTTTAAGGGGCCTTTTTTCTCCTACCCCCTTTGTTTCCGTGCCCCATGCTCCCTTAAGTACTAGTTACATCATAAAAAATGCTAATAGTTAAAATTATCTAACTTCTGCTATTATGTATATTAGATGTGAATAGTACTTGGTACGAAATTTATGCATACATACAATAGGTTTGAATTTTAATTTTAGTCAAAAAATCTGTTCAAAGACAGTTTCAACAGCAATTTTAAGATAGCAGGGGGCCCCCCTAATAATGTTTGCCCCAGGGCCCCCCGCTGTCTAAGTCGGGCCCTGGCAGTGTTGGATGTATACGTCCCATTTAGTTTCAATTACAAAATACTTCAACGACAAAGTGAGAATTTTAAGTGAGTAAGAATTTTTAAATGTATCTTTCCATATATGAGGTACGTGAAGAAAAACGTACTTATTTTGAAGCAAATTTGTCCGCAAAACTTGGTGCCACTCTACCACACCCAGAACATCATGAAACTATTAAGAAAAAGGAACTGGCATCATCCTTAAAATAGTGCAGCACAACTAATTGTTCTCTTGGGGTTCATCACCAGCGCGGACATCTTTCACCCACAAATTTGTGTAGATGATTTCTCCATATTTTAATGCCTCGTTATAGGAAAATTTCAATCAAAAGTAATGGTAATAATTGATATTTTTTTTCTTGATTGAAGTGTACTTTGGTGGCAGTAGTTCCAACGTTGTTGACAATCAAGGCAACCTTCTGTCAGTGTCTGTGGAAAGATTATAATACTTAGCCAAACTGATGCCAGTAAAAATAAATAGAAAATTTTAATCATATTTGTGACAGAAATATTCTGGTAGAAGTTTTTACCCGTGGCAATTAGAAACTGTAAATTCGATAAAAAAAAAAAAAAAAAAAAAAAAAAAACAGCCGACAACTTGTGACAACCTTCTCAGTTAGTTCAATCTCAACTGCTAGACAATATTCTACATGTAGCCTTCTCTTTATTCATCTTTATCATTTACTCCATCCAGAATACTGGGCCTGAGTACTGACACAAAAATGACAGCTGTTCAAGGCTTGTTTATACCGTATGTTAAGTTCGTTGAATTTTGGTATCAATAATTTTTTTAAGTTTCCCTCCGCCCCTTGTCTAAATTTAGGGTAAATAAAAAAAAATAAATAAATAAAAAATAAAATAAAAAAGATTTTGGCTGCCGCCGTTTTTGTGTCAGCACTGAGGCCAACTATTCAGGGGACGGTCTGTTATTCCATCATTTCAACATTTAAGGAACTGAAATACTTTGCCTCTGAAAGGGTTTTAAAAAAATACAATTTTACACTCTTTGTTCACCAAAGCTATAAAAGTAGAACTTTGTTCGAATGTTCTGGTACAAATCCTGATTAAAATGAAGTGGTATAAAAAATTTCCCACTGCTTTTCGAGAAGTTAATGTTTTATGAGTTTTATTTTAGAATTGGCTTAAACTATAAGAGTTATTTTATTATCATGATGTTACTAATACTTAAAAAAAAAGCAGTATTTCTGAAGAAAGTTTTTTTGTAAAATCTTTTACACATTTGCAACAAAATATCGCACTTCGGAAAGGATGTTATAAGAAGGTTGTAGAGATTTGTAAGATACTTAGTACGAAAAATATAAAAAGAAATTTTTTTTCATAAAGCTGTGGCATTTAAAAAAAAAAGGACTCAGTTTTACGTCTTTATTATGTTAAATTATGCATTTAATTTTTTTTAATTATAATTAAGGTTGAACGTTTGTTGCTGAAGGAATGGCGTGAAAAATGGACTCTACAATTTTTAATAATTATCTCCAACGCAGGGACGTAGCTTTAGGGGGGGGGGAGGGGGGGAGCCTCACACCCCAAAATGTTCAGGTAGTAGGGCGCCAAAGAAAGCTTAAGGGCGCCGTTAGGCGCCCGGAAAAAAAGACTTTGTAAGTAGTAATAAGTAATTATAAAATAACTTAATTTGAAATGTAAAATTACAAAATAAATTACTATTCACTTACAAGACATGAAAAAGGCACTTAATTTTAGGCTTGTTACTATCTCTATTCCCCCACTCCTATCCCGAAGAAAATGTATGCATCCAAAATAAAAAATTTCAAAAACAGGCTTGTAATGAATTCCAGGATAGATGTACAGTTATTTCCTTCTTATAGTAGTTGTTGGTCACCCTTAGAAATAGATAGAAAGGGAAAAGAAGTGTGGAAACGACTGTAGTGCGTTTGGATGGTTTTATAATATGTTTTAGTAGTAGGGCGCCACAAAAGGTTTAGAGGTGCAGTCAGGCACCTAAAAAAGAGGCGCCGTTTAGGCACCTAAACTTTTTATTATTAATGTGGCATTCTTAGATTATTTTCTACACACACACACACACACACAAAAAAAAAAAAAAAAGAAAAGAAAAAAAAGAAAAAATAATGAAATAGCAGTAACATGATTTGGAATTAATATTATTGTAAATTTATAAGAAAATAAATTATGGTTTCAAAAAAATATAGGCAATCCATTACATTTGAGACATTTTAAGATTACTACTAGGCGCTATCCCCAGTGCGAAAACAAGAACACATTCTAGAGGTCTGCACGGGCCCGGGCCGGCGGAATCGTTTCAAATTTTCTAACGGGCCGGGCCGGCAGAATCAGAATAGTTTTTTCAACGGGCCGAGCCGACAAACAAAATAAACGGGCCGGCAAAAAAATTGAACGGGCCTTACGGGCCGGGCCGGGTCGATAAAAAAATTTTCGGGCCTGCCGGCCCGTTCTGAAGATTTAAGTAGAAACGATAAAATATGATCTATTTTCAACACAAATGGTTTTAACGAGAATAAATATAAATGTGCGTCACGAGCCATACTAGTTTGACAGCATCAATATAAAAATATAACTTGTACAGTGTGAGATCGGCATCGGACAGTTAAATTGTGTGTAACCCGTTTTAATATTTTTTTAGCTGACTCATACCGGGCCGAGATCAAGCTTGTATAATTTTTCTACATATAGACTTGCCGGACCGGAACAAGACTTAATTGTTCTCAAGATCTGTAGGGCAGACAACATGATTTCTAAAATTATTAACAGCGATAAAGAACTTATGTTAGATTAATCTTTGGATATATACTTCTTGATGGTTTTTAAATTAATTTCTCAATAACGCGAAAGTTTGACACATTTTCTGATTAATTTTTAATTGTAAAAACATAAAAGTGATAAGCCTGATTATTGAAGGCATTTGGAATCGAATAGCATTTTTCATTTTTGATGAATAAAATACTTGCATAAATTTGTCCAGATACAATAATTTCTCAAATGGTTGCAGGTTTTTCTCCCTTCCCATGCTATCGCTTCCGGAAATTCTATTGAAAATGCTGACTATAACAATGATTTATTTCCTTTGAGTATTCTTAAATTGCTTGTATCAAAAAACGGTTAATGCCACTTGAATATATAGTTTCTGAATAAAGATACCTGCAGTGCGTTTCTGAGAAAAAAAAAATGAATTTAGAAATGTATCAGAAAGGCGTATATTTGAGTTAACGAATGAATTTGGATTTAAAATCTTTAATAAAATGATATAGAAATATTTTTATAAACCTTCTTTTATTAAACAGCTTCAAAAGTTACGATGTTTTTAACTTTCTTTCTTTTTTCTTTTATTCTAAGCCATATTAATTTTTTGATGAATCTTTATTTGATTGTTGAAAGCCTAAGAATCTTAGTAATCACTAATGTTTCTAATGTGTATTTCCTGTAAAATATACTGTAAAATCATTCCATAGATATGTATGCAGTATTCTTTAAAGAAATCTTAATTATATGAAAAAAATCTAAATTTTTTAGAAATCGTAGAAATTGTAACGGGCCGAAACGGGCCGGGCCGAACTTTTAAGTTTTACAACGGGCCGGGTCGGGCCGAAAAAATTTTCCTACGGGCCGGGCCTGGAAATTCCGGCCCGTGCAGACCTCTAACACATTCCGGAAATGGACATTGTTCAATCACTACATGTAATGTGATTTTTCGGAGGAAAGCTCTCCCATTATTCCAATTCAAGGTTGGTGGTCCTCGACAGGGTCATCTGACTTTAATTATTTTAACTCCCCTCTTATGTCCTTCCTTGTGTGAGGTTAGATAATTTCCAGGCGTCACCTACATACATCTTTGTTGTCCAGATCCTTTGTTGACAGATTGTACTGAAGCTAATAACGCGACTTTTTAAAACTAGCGATGTTTTTCGTTCAATTTTTAAAATAAAAATAAAAAGCTGTCTTTCGTAGTCATCCAGGGAGAAAAAATTCAGTCATGAATGATGACTGAAATAAAACATAAAAATAAAAAACCAGGAATAAATGAGAAAAAGAAGTTATGAAGCGAAGAAATAACGCAAATTTATGAAAAAATGGATGAAAAACGATGATGCAGTTGAAGGTAGAAAATGTACATATTTTCCTTTAATTAAGCATGTTCTTAAAGTACAATGTTTATATTTCTGACGCAATTGTGAGTTCATTTATTATCAATCATTGCTATTATTATAGGGAAAAAATCGAATAGCATTCTCAGTTTTCCGGTAAATTTAAGTTTTAATGATTTTTATTATTTATTTCCTAAACAGATAGCTATTTTTTGATTAATGGTGATTTCTGAAACTTTTACATTATTAATAATCGACCTAGTTTTAACCCAGGACTGGGCAGGAATGATGCTTTCCCCAAAAATTAAAAGAAATATATGTTCAAGGGTGTACTCGAAAACATGCTTTTCTACCTTCAAAACCTCGAAATTTTCTGATAGAATTTCAGACTCATTTTTAAAAATAGAAACATGAAACTTGCTGGACTGATTTTTGAAGAGATGTACAAGGTGCCGTATGATCTTATTTTTCGCTCCATTTATTAGAATTTGATTGATAAACAATCATTGTTTCAGCATGGCTCTTTTTTTCGTCTCCAGGTCTTCCACTTCGGAAAATTCGGTTCACAACACCCACTTTGACAGCATTTTCCCCTCTATTTTCTGCCTTTATCAAAATATCGAGATTTACGGCACCTTGTATAGTTTCTGAATAAGAGAATCTGTCAGTCTGATGAATTTGAGAGCAAAAGTGAATTCAAAATTAAATGCGAAAATAAGCAGTTTGGATCGGAATACACCTTTATTTACAAATGTTTTTCGAAAAAGCAATCGAACATAGTAAGATGCAATCGAATGGAACCAAACAAATATTCAGTTTTATTATTATTATTATTATTTAGGTTTTTGGTATCCACATACTGCATTTTCACAGATTTTATTTTATAAAACACTGTATATTAAATTGTAACATTATAGTTAAAAATGCATTGTTTATGATCAAGTGGTACTGATTTCATTCTTGCAAGAGTTACTGATCATGTGGTAAAAAAATGTTTTTCAAAAACATTTTCAACTGAGCAATATTTTTTTTTTTGGCTCTATTTTTGTTTTATAATATGATTCCTAACTATAACTTTGTTATGTTTTATCAATTGTACATATACATTTCAAGTTATTGTCACTCTTCTGATGGTTCTTTTTTCTGCCTTGCGGTGGACATTACAGCTTAAATTTGATTTATCTGAAAAATAACAGTTTTCAATTAACTATATAAACATCACGTTGTACCGACGTGCAAAGTGAACTCTTCTATCTGAAATTCCAAAATATATGTGTATATGTCTTTATTTTAAATCCAGATTGAAATATTCTATATATGCAAAATTTTACTAAAATATTACTGGTGCCGTTTGCAAGTTTGGAATTAAAATTAGGTATCCCAGACCGGGCACAGTGTGCCGAAAAGGGTTAATGAGAAACATAGTAACTACAGTGTGAATAATATTCACTGAATATGCACTATTTTATCTTTTTTCATCACAGATAGAGAGAGATAAAATATGAGCCACCAGTACAATTTCTTGAGCCCTCCCTCCCCAATTATTCACTTCTAGCTACGGTCCTAAATGCGCATGTTTTTACACAATACTACTTTTTAATTAGGAAATTAGTCCTATATAAAGATACAAAATTTTTGGATCAAATCAGGCGAAAGTCATCTTTTAGAATTTTCAAACGACATTCAGCAAAAAAATTAAAAAAAACCCTATTATTCACTTCTAGCTACGGTCCTAAATGCGCATGTTTTTACACAATACTATTTTTTAATTAGGAAATTAGTCCTATGCAAAGATACAAAATTTTTGGATCAAATCAGGCGAAAGTCATCTTTTAGAATTTTCAAACGGCATTCAGCAAAAAAGTTTAAAAACTCAGCCGTATAGTTTTGGCTGTAAATAGGTTAATACAGAGCTTCCAACTTCTACGCCTATTTAAATCTTATAAACATGTTTTGAACCACAAAAATGTTTTAGTAAAATGTATATCAAATATATTCAATGTTATGCATTAGAATGCATATTCTTAATAATTTACTAAAATTTCTGTTTCTAATATGTTTATTTGATTGTAAATAGGCGTAGTAGTTGGCAGCCATGTTAATAGCTTTACTGGATTCATAGCTGTCTGAAAATCATTCAGATTATTGAATGTGTGGATTTTAATTCTTTGAGCTCTGATAGGTAAATTGCTTCAAAATTCCAAATGACACATTGGTATCAGCATTTTGAAAAGAAAGAATTTGAGTTATAATACAAACGAAAAAATGCATTAAACCTTTTTCAAAGAAATTTGGTTGAATATTCCGGTGCCAATGATACATTTCGGAATTAAAATTAAGTGGTAGAAAAGTCAACCATCAGAGCTCGAAGGTTTAACAAGAGCAGTATCTAGTTCTCAAATTATTAGGAAAAACCTTTCAAAAGCAGTAATACTTATTTCGTGTTTGAAACTTCAGCAGGATTATATTATTTGTCCAGCGACTAAATCACTAAGGATTAGTTAAGGGGAAAAATAGAAAAAGTTACGTTTTAGAATTCCCTTTGGACACTTTGATATAAGATCGATAAAGATGCTTTGAGTAATTTTACTTGTAGGCTTTATCCGAACAACAAACACTTTTCTTTTGCGAATGGACAGGATTTGGTGTAGTTAGTAGTTTGAGTGATATTTCATATGGAGAACGTCAAATTCTTGTTTTTCAATTAAAATAAAAATCTTTCGAAATTACTGAAAAAGATAGCGAACTGATTTCATTTATATTAATTTCCATAAATGTATCTTATCAATATACAAGTTGTCTTATAATTTATTAATGTAGACTTACTATTTACATTTAGTTCCCATCTTTAATTGTGTTACGGAAATTTAACTTACCATTAATTTTAATTTTGTGTTACATAATGATACGTGAAAGAATTAAGATTGAAATTTTCAAAATTAAAACTTTCTTATAATTTTATAACACACTGTATATGCTTTATATGGACATATGACAAATGCATATACTATTTTTATGTGCATACTATAGCTGTAATTTTTGATGGAAATCTTCGACTTAACTATTCGCAAAAACATTCAATTAACCCTTTGTGATTCAGTGTTCCATTGCAAAGTGGTAAGTGGTCAGGGAGAAATATTGTTAAAAAGGTTGTTAAATACCAGTATTTTATTAAAGAGAAACTCTATTTTTTAAATTCATTTATATAATTTGAAATATTTTCTACAAGATAATACTAGTACGATCCTCTATTTTTTATGTGTTATTCCCTGACCACACGCCACCCTGCATCACATGGAACACCCAACTTGATTCCCAAATGCCGCAGTGACACCAGAATACTGATATAAACATTTCTCGTTTATAAAGTATGGAAAAAAATATTTTCAAATGTAAGTTCCGGTGTCATTCAATCATTTTAGCATTTTCGCAATGAAAGTGCCCTGCATCGGAAAGTGTTAACCCTTTGCAGCGCGGCGGTGATTTTTTATTCAAAGTGTCACTTTCTTGACGGACGGAATTTTTGAGGGAAAGAAACAAATGGTAGTCGGATGGAGCAACATCTGAAGAGCAAGGAGGGTGGGGAAAAACGTTTCAATCGAATGAAAAAAAAAAAAAATTGTGCCAGCTAATGGCACGTGTAGACTGGATTTGACTTGGTGATAGACTGCTACCTTTCCCAGTTTGGGACATTTCCTGATTATTGCTCACTTTCGTCCGTCGAGTGGTGAGCATTATTTTTCATAACTGATGATTTAAATCATCCACACTCAATCTTTTTTACTAGCGTGCCGAAAACATATGTTAACGTAAAACGAGCAGCAATGCATTTATAAAATAGTAAAAAAAAAAAAAAAAAAAAAAAAAAAAAAAAAAAAAAAAAAAACAGCAATTAATGTAATAAGATAACATAAGTCATATCAAAACAATATAACAATATAACAAAGTTACTAAAGCGGAAATGTTAACAAAAGATATGTTAATATCAATATTTTTAAACAATAAATGATGTTATAGATTTCTATTCCAAACGATGCAAAAATATACCGGATTAGCCATATATAATAACCATTATTAGCATATGTAATAAGCATAAAACATAATGATAATAACAATGCATAATTTCTAAGCTCTAAAGATTAAAAAAAAAAAAAACAAACAAACAAAAAACAGGAGATTCTAAAATAGCGTTTTGCCCCGTACAAAAAATTCTTTTTTTTTTCTTTTATTTTATAGTAGAAATATATAGTACAAGTTTAATTAAATTGGAATAATTTTTGGAAAAGTGTTAAAAATTAAGAATTTATTACAGGGGTACAGCGCAAATAGAAATACACGTGAAAATAACTTTTAACAAAAAATATTCATTTAAGATGCTTAAAAAATGTTTTCATTAATTATAAATGACAGACCAGGATTTGTCTTCCTATGAAAATGTATAAATCAACAGTGAAGAACTTCAATACTTTTGATGAATATCTTTATGAACTTCATAAATAGGGATTGATAATCAGGGGTCACATGCGGCCCGCGGGCCGCAGGTTGAGTATCGCTATTCTAGAAGGTTTCGGTAGGTCTATCGCTAGGTCTTGTTAAAAATAATTTGTAGTAGATAACACCCTTCCAATACCATCAAACAAATAGCGAAACTTTCTTTTGGTTAACCCTTTGAGCTCTGGGGTATAAATTTCTTCAAAATTCCAAATGTCACACTGGCACCAGTATTTTGCAAAGAAAAAAAAAACGGTTAACAATAAACACGAAAAAAAAGAGAGCATTAAACCTTTTTGAAGTAAATTTGGTCAAATTTTCTGGTGTCATTGTGACATTTTGGAATTAAAATTAGGTGGTAGAAAATTCTACCAGCAGAGCTCAAGGGGTTAACCCTTTTCGGCATTGGCAAATTCTGTTAGTAAAATGAGAAATTATCGAATGCCACCAGAATTTACAAACACTTTTTTAGAAATTAAGAATTCCGTAACCCATTAGTGCCTAGCGTCCCTTTTTAGGGATGCTTCGAAAGGTGCATTCAGTACTGTTTTTGACACCGGTAAAAAATAAAAGCAATAATTATTTTATTTAAATGATGCATTTTCGTGATTAATGAACTAAACTTAAATCTTCTAAAAATAGTGGTGCCAACCAAATAAAATTTACGCAAAAGATGTTGGGCACGAATGGGTTAATTTAACCTTTCATTTTAAAACCAAAATTTTGATAAAATATTATTGGTGGCTTTTGCAAGTTTGGAATTAAAATTAGGTATCCCGGACTGGGCACACTGTGCCAAAAGGGATTAAGGCGATAGAATCGCGACTAAACCAGGGCTGCTTTCGTTCCACTGTGAATTAAATTATTCAAATTTTGTCCCCGGTGGCAATTTTTTTCAAAATAGGAATCTTTTTCAGATGGAAATGCGGTTTAGATTGTTTGCGCTAACTCAAGTCATGGGCAAGGCGGCCAGTGGCGACTATGTTTATTGTGATTCATACCACAATTTCAAAAAATACGTTTTGTACTATATTTCTTTTGGCGGTGTCGGTAAAGCTTATGAAAATGATTTTTACTTTTCGAAAGTGATGCAAGATGAATCCAAAAATTTCGTGTGATTTGCGAAAGAAACTGCAATGAAAGCCTAATATTTAAGTTACAGTTTTTTTCTTAGCTTTATTAAATAACAGATTTTGTGATATTTTTCTGTGTGTATATTTGACGAAAAATTCTATTAAGAAAATATGGTAAATAAGTGCGCACCCTGAGACGCGCAAAAAAGATTGTAATAATAAAAAACAGGCATGTCAGACTCAGAATACAACTAGTTTTTAATTCTAAACTCAGGCTTATTTAATTACAGAATTTAGGCGATTAAATAAATTCAAGTTTATTTTCAATTTATAGTGGCATTCCAGAAATGTCAGTTTGGCACACTTTATGTATAAGTGTTTTTCACGAATTATTTTAACGCAATCAAACTGATTGGTACAGAAATCATACAAGTTGAATTTATCGTTGATCTGAATTTAAAAAATGACCTTGCCGCGAAACGCCAGACCGATAGCTTAAGCTGCCAATGATCTAGCAACTAGATCCTCTATTATTAATGGCGTAACCTGGGGTAGGTGCCAAAAACTAGTAATATTGCAAGGTTTTCTTCTCCTTGATTCATCGCAGAAAATTTCTGTGTTAGTTAAGGCGAACAGAACTTAAAAAAATTACTGGTATATAGAGCACTTGTGCCCTCACCCTAGTTATGCCACTGATTATCTAGAATAGATAAATTGGTAGAGTGTTATCAGCTCAAGCATGTGATCATCTCAGACTGGATGCTTTATGACTCAATGGGCGAAATATCGATTTTATATAAATAGTTGTATTGACCGTATTTTAATTTTTTTTTTTTTTTTTTTTTTTTTTTTTGTATTCAAAGTATAATTTGGACATTAAAACAGTTGAAGATTCACTCTTAAAATACCTACTTTACTATTGCTTTAAATTTATAAGACTTTTATCTTATCGGATATCTTAAATTTAGTAAATTATCGTTTGCCGAATAAAACAATCCTTTGCAACTGACAAGCAGACTGACAACAAAGGTTGTCTAAAAATTCGTTATTTCTGATGAGTAATAATGTAATAATGAGATATTTGTAATGCAAGGGCAAAATATAACATAAAAAAGATTTTTCCTACCCGCAATTTAAGAAAACGAAATATTTTAAAAATCATGAATTTCGAAAATCATGCCATTTACCAAATATTTACACATAAAAATTTCTCACCTTTCTGAAATTACTATATAATTGCTTTCAAAAATTATAGTTAGAGACGAATTTCTCCTAAGCATGTTTCGTAATAAGAAAACTGATAAAATATTGAAAGAAATTATACAGATACAGGCTACAGGGTGAGTCTAAATTATTTTTCAAAATCAGAGAGATGCTATTATGCAATGAAAAATTGTCATGGAACATGGGGTCACAAACCACGTTTAGTGGGTCGAAATGTCAAAATTATTTATGAACGGTGTGATGTCGAGTGGAACAAATGGATCATAACTTTCAGAAAACTGGAGTATATTATAATGAATCTTTTAAAAGAAATGCTAATATTTGTGGTAAATATAAAAGCAAAAAAAATATGGTTGAAGTTAGAAGTGCCAGAAAGTATGCACTTGTTGCCCCACATTTTGGAATGCGTTTACTAGTCCATAAGGTATCATTATTTGTTTGAACACGCTGTTTTTCAATACCTTCTTGTGATATTATAACATTTTATAGAAAACAAGGCGCACATTATCACATTATTAGATTTTCTTTGCAATATTGTTATTTTTATGAAAAATATTACAATCAGAGTTCAGTTATAATGAATAATTTTGTATTTGTGACTAAATAAGAAATTTGCGTTTCCGAACCTATGTTCCATGGTAATTATTCCTCGTGTGGAAGTATACTATCAGCTCTCTCATTTCGTAAAAACAATTTAGCATCACCCTGTATAGATGTATTTGTGTGTATAGGATGATTTCTTATTTCCTTTTTACCTCAATTAACTGGTGAACCGAGTTAGCTCTATTCATGAACATATTGTCTAAGTAAACTGCAATGTGTCTCAAGTATTACAGATTTTTGGCCATGATACGCAGCTTGCGGAAACCATTGGGAAATGTTAGAGTTTACATGCTAAAATTAAGCAAACAGAACCTCATCTAATTTTAAGTGTTGTTAGTCAACCAAAATCATTTTTGTCAAGTTAGATGATATCTGAGCAGCTAATGGTTGGGCCATTTTTAGTAAATGGTTCATTGGATAATGATACGTTATTGCTCAATGTTGGCGAATATGAGACTTCACAATTAGTCATCATTATCCCGACTATTTTATGTTCTTTGATGTGTGCGCTAATCGGTGAGACACTTAGCAATGCCTTCTAGTGACAACTTCAGAATGAACCTTCCAATTTTGAAAATTATACGAAGAAATGGGGGTAAAAACCAATCACAAAGATTTAGAGTATCCTTGATTTATTATAAAATTATAAGTTGCATGTAAATTTGGAAACTCTGAAACATAACTTATTTATAAATCAACAATTTAATATACCACTATTCTGCACATGACCTAAGTCCCAATACCGGGCCCATTAAGCCTACTTAACTTTATTTTCTTAGTAAAGTAAATTGCACTTTGTTTATATGTCATTGTGATATATGCGCTTTTGCTTAATCCCTTGAAGGGCGGTGGAATAAAATATATATCACCTAATTTTAATTGCGAAATGCCACATTGACACCAGAATTTTAATATGAACATTTTTATTTTGTGAGTTATGTGAAGAAAAGCTTGTATTTATTTTTAATAAATTCCTTTTTAAATTCTGGTGTCGATCAATCATTTCAGCATTTTAAGAATAGAAGTATTTTGTCCCTCAAAGTGTTAGTATACCGTGCTTCTGGATATAAGTAATGACGTTTTGAAGGTGGAGGTTGGCATAAAAAATTAACATTTCAGGGATTCTAATAAAATTATTTTTACATGCAAGGTATCATTTCAAATGTGGGGCTCTCTTCAGCTTTACAATTGACTCTTCCTACGTATCATGTATCGTTTTTGTGATATGAACGCTAACTCCGCAATTTATCATTAAGGGGCGCTGACAAAGTATCAAATCGTTAGTGCATTCCACAAAGTAAAGAGAAAGAATAGAGATGAAGTATGGTATCTGGGCGGGATTCTAAAATGTAACCTTAAAATCAGTTACATTCGGTCCAAAGACAACCACGTTCTTTGACGCGCCTGTCAGTTCAAATCGTTATTTCATTGCATTTGCTAGTACTTTTGCAAATTGTTGATCATTATGCGTATATTGACCGTAAGAATATTTAAAATCTTAATTAAAAATGAGAATATGTACAGTTATAGAATGCAGTACCTGTTCCCTGTTCCACGTGCTTGTATCGTTTGGACCAAATGACGGCATTTAAATTTGAGCCTACATATTGTAAACCGTTTTTACGGCAAACTGCATCTCCATCTACGTATTACCTCCATGAGGGCATATCCAATTAAATAAATCTAAATACTTTGTTTATGGCTATAGTTAACGGGTTCACCAGTAATTTGAGGCGAAACGGAATATATGATTCACCCTGTATATATTTTTAAGTTGGATTTACTGTAACACATGTTCATTTAAAAAGTATGCATACATCACGTAATGTTTAATTTATCGCAAGCATTTACTTAAGCGTCCTTAATGTATTTTTGAAAATAACATTTTCATGCATCGTTAGCTAAATTTCTTGGAATTCTGCCTAATGTATCTTTATTTAGATTTTTTTATTCCTTTCTAAAAAACCAATGATATATTTTGTTTGTATTAAATTAATAAAAATGTAAAATTTACTTAAGAACTGTTTAAAATTTTTGATTTTTCTCAAGATAATTATTTAGTGTGTTTTGTTTAAAATATAGCAAGAATTAAAAACGAAATAAATTAAAGGATAACGTTTCTTGAAACAAATTATTACATCTCGTATAATCAGGAATCATACGTGCCCTGGAATTCCAGACCAGCAGATTCTTCATTACCAGTATTTTCTTATAGAAAATCTCTCCTTAAATAAGGTGAAGTTGCGTGCATTTAAACTAGATTTAATTTTTCGTAAAAGTAATGCTGATATTCCACCAGGAAAATAATAGTACCCGTACGAACCCTATATAAAATCAATATCTGCGAATTGTTGATTTCAAGCCTTTTAACCCTTTGTTGCATACTGTCCACTACAGCAGACAAAAATGCTATTTTGTTTTCTATCCAATCAATTCCATTTAAAGTTTCTATTTAAACTTTATGCTACTCTATGATATCTATGCTTTCAGTAGAAAAACAGATACAGCACCACAACTCGAGAATCATAACAAATAAATAATAAAAGTTTTAACGTTGGACATTTACCAGTTTTAAAGTATAGACCAAAGGGTTAACCTCTAAGAATATGCATCAAGCATGCACATTTTTTTAAGGGCTTCGTGTTTAAAAAGTGAAAACGAAACCATTATAAGATCCCTCCTGTATCTGTCTGTCACATCCATTTTACTCGTAAATTATGGAACATGGGGAGGAGGAAGGGGCATCGGAGGGGGGGAGTAATAAAGATTTTCGGCCCATATATTTACAGATTACGAACCATTCACAAATATATTTAAATGTATTTGAAGATAATAATTAATATATATAAATAAATATATTGAATGTACGGAGCTAATTAAGTTACTCGAAGCAAAACTATTTCGTATACCGTGTGGTGTATCATGTAAAATCTTTCATAACGTTGAAAGCAAATATATATTTCTTTTAATTTTAGGTGTTATATATACAAAGATATCGTTGAAAATGTAGTGAAAAAATAGGTCCCCCCATGTGTTTCCTAATCTACTGAAAGTAAAATTATGAAAAAATTAGACATTAATTTAAACCTTACAGGAAAACTATACCGATTACCCTCTGCAATATAGTTTTTTGAGAAAAGCGCATTTTTCCATAATACATAAATTACGACTTGCGGAAATGCAGCAATGGCTTTGAGGAGAGCTAATTTTACCAATCCTAGAAGAAATATAAAAGCATTCTTGATTCTAATTTTCGAAAAACATCGTAAGAAATAAGCCGAGTTATTAACTCTTAAAGCTTAACCCTATCCGGCACATGAAAATTCTGTTAGTAAAATGATTACTGATAGTTAGTGATTTTACAGCTGCTTTGCTGGGGCGTGATCAATAAAAGGTGGGAACCATTGCCTTAACCCTTTCCGGCACGGGCAAATTTTGTTAGTAAAATGAGAAATTATCGACTGTCACTGGAAATTACAAACGACATTTAGAAATTAAGAGTCCCTTAATTTAAGCTTTCATTGTAAAAGCAAAATTTTAATAAAATATTATTTATACCATTCGCAAGTTTGCAATTAAAATTAGGTATCCCAGACCAGGCACAGTGTGTCGGAAAGTGTTAAAGACACGGACGGTTCGGACGTACATAATAACAAGGACAGCGTACTCTATATACTACCGCCTTTGAAAGTCTAGATTTGTATTAAGCTACGCTGTAAAAAGAAAGGATTATTACTACACTGAATTTAGTTTTACGAAATACCAAATGAAACTTAATCCTTGGGAACGAGCGATCTGTATACGTACATCATCAGGCGCTAAGAATCTTTTATTATTCTCAACAGTAAATTTTTATTGCAAATTTTGACTTATTTAATCCGAGCATTTCCAAAATACAATTGGGCAAAAATTTCTGCTTAAAAAACAGGTGATACAAAATTAAAAATACTGTAATAGACACTCGACCCGAAAAGGTTAATTTTGTACTACTTTTTTTGTTAGTACCGAATTAAGTTCATCATGAACATATAAGGATAAAATAAAAAAAAAGTATAGAGAATAGCAGTATTTGATATTATTTAGGCTTTACGTTCCTTTGTACAAAAGTACAAAGATATGTGGTATGTAATGGTATGTGGGTGACATACAAAATGAGAAAATCAGCTGTGGCCGACACATCATGGATTTTAATGGAATTAAAATATAAGTACAAGGTTCGCACACTCCTTATATTTTTTAACGACTCTGGCACCACTATCAATGATAGGAAAATTTATATTTAATTTTTAAGAAACAAAATTTGAAACCCTTTCATTTTATTCTGGAATTTCGCACTATTTTTCTACAGTGAAGTACTCTGAAAATACTGTAAGAGTTAAGTGATAAAACTGTGCGAATCCTGAAGTAGATAATATTTACCGTAATTTCGGGTGTATAAGCCGCAGCTCAAACATTTCTTTTTCGACCCGGAATTTTTTTAAAAACAAATATAACTAGTTAGATCGCCGTAAATATTTGTCTTCAATCACTAAATAAGATTTCTGGGTCCAAAAAGAATTGCTTGATCCGCGGCTTATACACCCGAAATTACGGTATTTATGAGTAATTTCAAAATAATAAATTTCAGGATTGTTTATTTAAGTTGTTATTTAAGATTGTTTATTTATATTCTTTTGAAATTTTATATTAAATAAGCAATAGTTATCCCAGGGCTCTGTCAAAAATCCATATCTAAAACGGTACGGTTTTTAAATATTTTATCACTCTTCCTTAAAAAATATGTTGCCCTCTTTCCCCTCCTGAATTTTGATTCCCCGCCCTATTTTTTGAAATCTCTATTATGTGTTATAAATTATCTGAAAGTAGCAAATCAATTGGTTCGCTAGTTTTCACTAATCTAGAAAATTGTTTCAACAATGTATTTATTTTTCTTTTTAAAAATCGAATTATTTTTATGACAAAAAACTGCAGATCGATTTTTATAAAACTTATATATTATTAAACAGAGTTTAAAGATAGGATTAGATGCACAGCTTTAAAATCTCTGAATGACGTTTTTTTTTGAAAAAATAATGGCGTTCCAAAGCATCCTAGTATAAAAATCGTTTGCAGTTCTGGAGACTTGCTTTTAAAATGGGAGTTTAAATCACACAAATAAATCAAATAATAATTGCTATTTAAAGTTGCAAATGAGCTATAATGAAGAAATTTACATATCTGAAATCAGAGGAAAATTCTACACCTGAATGTATAAAAATTAAAATTATAAATTTAACACTTTGAAACTTTTACGTTTGTCCGAAAATGCCAACTATTGAAAGGCATCACTTTGTCTGCAATGAACACCTGCGTCCCCGGCAGAAATTTCAAACCTTCTTTTTAAGATTTTTTTTAATTTTTATTTTTATAAATCGACTTTTCGTGGATTTTTCTATTACCTGAAACGCAGCGGGATAATTTATAGAATTTCTGAAAAAGAAAATTTTTCTCCTTGTAGCTATGTAATTTTTAAGTGTTTAGACACAGTAGATTTTACGTTATAATCTCTCTACAAAAAAGTCCAGCACATTTATCACCATAACGCAAGCCTCGTTTCATAGTTATTGAGATTTTAAAGGGAGTGTTTTTACTTCGAGTTTCGTACGTGCCGTATTTTCCCCTAGCCATCTCACACATAGAGACAGATATACATTTAGCCAGAACGAGTCTTTCTTTTGCTATTATAGATTTTTATGATTTTTTATTATTTAAAAAGACATTCTGGTTGAAATAGATTAAAGAGATTATGAAAGTTGGTAGCTATGTTTTTGCACAAGCTCCAATGATTCCTCTAACCCCTTGAAGGGTGGTGATGCCGCCACGGCATCACCTAATTTTAATTCCTGAATGTCACATTGGCACCCGAATTTTTTAAAGAGAATTTCACCTTTATTAAATGAGCAAAAATACACTTTTACTAGTTTACAAATAAATTTTCGCGTGAATACTGGTGTCAATGAATTACTTCAACATTTTTTGAAGACAAGTACCTTGCCCCTGAAAGGGTTAAATATCAAAATACTCTTTATGCCCATCACTAGAAGAATTTCTTGCTCTGAATTGTTTTAGACATAATAAAAATCTCATGAGATTTTTGATTATGTATGATTCGCCATTCAAACAGGCTTCATTGATTTAAAAAGAAATTGCAAGAAATAATAAATAAATTAACACTAGAACCGCGGGAAAATTCATTAAAGATTTATAAAAATATTTCTCACAGGAATTTTCATTTTAAACTGCTTAAGTTGGTTATTCAAAATATTTTTGCTCAGCATATATTTAGCGTTTTTCATTAAGAATTTTCTGGTTCAAATCGACGTCTCTCCATATGATATGGGTCAAAATTACCCGTCTCCGTGGTTCTAGTGTTAACCCTTAAATGCATAGGATAGAACGCGTTCCAAAAAAATGCGGAAGTCAAAGAATCAGAATTCATACCAGAAAAATCTAAATAGTAAATTTTTCTTTATTTAATTACGAATGGTCTGTCATTAAGTAAAGTGAAAATCGCTCTTTTAAATTTCTGGTGAGAATACGGAATATGTGAATAAAACCCCTAATAAATCGGGAACACTTATGGTATCAAAAATGATACAATATGCATTTAAGGGTTAAACAGCTTGAGATGCAAACAACTGAAATTCTTGATAAGATAGACGCAGTAGAAAATAATGTAAATAAAAGGATTTCTCTTAGAATGCAAAAGATGTTGGAAGATCACTTACTTTCGAAATTTCAGTCATCCGCCTCCCTCTCTTTCCTTCCCTTGCTTGGAAAGAACATATCGCATACCAAAGAAAATTAAAATTCGAAAGTTGGCTATCCTTTCAGGAAAAGAGAAAAAGGTGCTTGTTCATGTTGCGAATGCGAGAAGCATCTTAGAAGTTTTTTTTAAGAATACAGTTTATTTATTTACTTTTATTTATTTTTATACTGCGTTTATTGCTTACTAAATATCAATAAGTTGAAGCTTTGTAAATTTATTATTAATAATAACCTGTTATTAAAAATTGTTATTAGCAATGTAATATTCAATAGTGTTAAAATTTTATGCATAAAGCAAAATTAAAGTCTTAACTTGGTTTATTTGTTTCTTTTTTAAAGTTAAAAATCAAACTAGATGATTAACAATTAAAACAATAAAACTTTATTCAAATCATCATAAAACAAAAAAAATCACAAGACGTGTTTCGAACTGAAACTATAACAGCTCGTCATCAGCTACGGTAAACGCATGTCCGTAAGGGGACAAAGTCACAAATGAACAGAAAAAGGAAAGACCTTCCAAAGGGTGCGACAGTTAACGTTAGCTGTAAAGAAAACATTATTATTATTATTATTATTATTATTATTATTATTATTATTATGATCACATGTTACATAACGAAGTACAACAATCAGAAAAAATAAAAGCAAAGAAAATAACAGTAAGACCAAAAACAAATGACATCACAGGCCAAAAGCATAAAAAGTAAATAAGAGATCAATCCTGGAAAACATCATCACAGAAAAAATAAAAATGAGTCCTAGCGGGAAGGATCCATACAGCTCAACAGCATCCAAAAAAATGTCAACACCCGTCATACGAACATATGTTTAATCCGCGATTAACGAAAACAGCAGAAAGAAAAGGAGATAAATGTGACAAAAGTGTTTACTCCCGAGGAAGAGGTTGATAAACAGGTGAAAACGCTAATGATTAAAGCCAACACAATCCCAAAAGGTCATTCCAGTCATCAAGAGTCAAACTGATATACTTCCTGGCTTCACATAAAATAACCCTTTCATCATCAAAAGAATGAAAGCTGAACACATCATGAAGTTCTGTCCCATTCTGCGCGGAACATAAGAACAGGTGAGAGAATCTTTTAACTGGAAGATATTAGTCTAAGAGCCGAATACTTCCTGGCTTCACATAAAATAATCCTTTCATCATCAAAAGAATGAAAGCTGAACATATAATGAAGTTCTGTTCCGTCCTGCGCGGAACATAAAGAACAGATGAGAGAATCTTATTTTAAGATATTCGTCTGAGAGCCGACAGGTAAAAATTTAAGCTATCGAGCACAAGGAAAAAAAACTATTTTATGGAAAAGTAGTAATAGGGGATTCTAATGATCCATGTCTGCCGGAACTGAAATGGTGCATAAGCCAAAAATTAACCCATTAGTGCCTAGCGTCCCTTTTTAGGGACGCTTCAAAAGGTGCATTCAGCACTGTTTTTGATGCCGGTAAAAAAAGAAAAGCAATAATTATTTTATTTAAATGATGCATTTTCGTGATTAATGAACTAAACTTAAATCTTCTAAAAATAGTGGTGCCAACCAAATAAAATTTACGCAAAAGATGCTGGGCACGAATGGGTTAATATCACTAGTGCTTCACTCATAGGTTTAACATTATGTTTGCCCTACAATCAAAAGTATAAAATGGTTGTAAGGCAAACACAATGACAAACCTATGAATAAACCACTAATGGTATTAATTTTTGACTTATGCACTATTTCACTTCCGACAGACATGGATCATTAGATTCCTCAATTATTTCTCTTACATAAAATAAAAGCTTTTTTCTTTTGATCGATAACTTAGGTTTTTGTGCTGTCGGCTCTTGGACTATATGTAAACGTTTATCAATCATAGCAGTTTGAGTTCGATAAATTGTTCACAAGTTAAAAGTTCCTTTGCATTATTTTTAACCTTCCTGCCAATATCTTTTCCCGAGCTACGAGCAAAATCCTTTACAGCCACACATTGCCGGTTATTTCCTCTCTTTTAGACAGTACCTTCGCATTCTACAAAGTTTTCGCGTACGACTGCTTTTAGAGAGTTTTTCCATCTGTTTTTGTTACTTCCAGCACATTGTTTTATTGTCTTGCCACTACTGACTATAAGAAAAAAGGCTAATCGTTCAAAATTTTTTATTTATTTTTATTTTATTTTTTATTTATTATTTTTTTTTAATGTAGAATAACAATTTATGTCACTACTTCATATAATTTTAAGTATAATAAGAATATGCGTTCCAGTACTAAACTTGACGTGATAGAACAATTATTTCAATATTTCACGTAGTTTTAAGGTGACAATGCATAATTACATATCGTGAACCCAGTGAATTTTTTTTTTAATTTATTGCATAGTGTTATGTTTTTTCAGTTATTTTCAAGAAATGCGCTTTAAAAATTAGTGTCCTACTACTACAGATACAAACTCTTACTTTTTTGGTACCACAAAAATTCCATAGTAAATTTTACCTTCGTAAGTCTTTGCATATTGACGATTATGTAAACGAAAAATTTAATTAAATGTTTGTGGTACAAAAAGCGCAAGATTTTGACAACTATGCACTACTGGTACACGTCGAAGCCAGCATTTGTTAATTTTTCCAGAGTCTAATCCAAGCCGAGTATATTTTCAACCGGAAATTTTATTTAATCAAAATTTCAAAATAAAATATGAAATGTACCACATTACATATAATATAAAGCATCACTTTAATTTATCAAATTATTTTTAATTTCTATAAGTGATTTATTAAAATAGCATAATATGGCAAATAATAACTTTTAGTTTTACATGTTTCATTGCTCTGACGGCAACTTTTTCAAAAACAATTGAAAAAATCGTTTTTGAAAAAGTTGCCGTCAGAGCAATGAAACATGTAAAACTAAAAGTTATTATTTGCCATATTATGTTATTTTAACACTAGAACGCCCGGAAGGAGTCGATTCGACTCCAACCATGCGATTACATTTCAATTAGAGCCAGAAATTTTTTCATGAAATAATTTAAATTTATTCCATGCAGATTTACGTTAAATAAATGAATTAAATAATTTTGAATAAAAATTCCGGTGAGAAATATTATTGTCAAACATGGTCAAAATTTCCGGGCGTTCTAGTATTAATAAATTACTTATAGCAATTAAAAATAATTTGATGTATCATGTTACTTTATGTATATTTTCCAGTTTGAAACATATTTGTCTTGGATCAGACTCCGGAATAATTAGCAAATTTTGGCATCTATACTGGTATGTGGCCCACTTTAACGTCTTCAGTCGCTGAGTACCCAAATGGGTACATCAGTTTTGTCCCTTTTTATTAATGATACTCAAAAATAAATGAAATTTCAATATAAGAATAATATGTTTCGAATTCTAAGATTCGAGCTAATGAAAATAAAACAAAAATCTCGCTCTGAAGTCAAACGAGAGAAGAACTAATTCAGTAATAATTAAAAATACTGTAATAATCGCCAGTAGCGAAGAGGTTAAGAGCATTTACCCTAATTTCCAGCGTATAATACGTCGATCAAAGAATGATTTTTCGACCCAGAAAAAATTGTAAATAAAATGTAACTTTTTAGATCGCGGTAAATATTTGGTTTAAATTGCTACTTAAAATTTCTGGGTCGAAAAAGAATTGTTTGATCCGCGGATTATACGCCGGAAATTACAGTACTTTAATAATTTTATTTATTATAATGCATAAGCCATAAATTTTAGCTCTCGAAATGTATGTGTAATGTATAGAATTTAAATACCGTAATTTCGGGTGTATAAGCCGCAGCTCAAACAATTCTTTTTGGACCCAGAAATCTTATTTAGTGATTGAAGAGAAATATTTACGGCGATCTGACTAGTTATATTTGTTTTTTAAAAATTTCTGGGTCGGAAAAGAATTGTTTGAGCTGCGGCTTATACACCCGAAATTACGGTAACAGCAACGGCATTGCTTTAAATATATTTTTAATATTTCATTAAATTCAAGAATGGGTATTTATTGTTTCTTTTAAATGTATAACGAAATTATAACTTCTCAGATAGTTATGCAAAATTATTTAATACATGATATTCACTGCTCTCTTAATAAGAATGATGCATAGGTAAGGTACAGTGCATAAAAATTTTCAAAAAATTTTCCTATTGCAGAAGAAACTCTTTTAAAAAATAAACTAAATTTAAACAAAAACAACAAAAAAAGGTAAAAAGGATCTATTGTTAAAAATCACTGTTTATTATATCTCTAATTTTTCCGCTTTTACCCAAAGACTCTTACTTTGAATGGATCCTTCTTTTTTTTATCTTTACCTTGAATAAAATTGGAAATAGCGAAATCAGATTTCCATTTTCTTCTGCACTAAGTAATTAGTAAAATAAAAGTAACCTCCATTATCCTTCTGTACTCTCCCCAAAGTATTCTTTTCTTTAAGCTGAGCGCAAAAAAGCATCATGCGCATTTCACATTTGTTTAATTCTTTTATTTCTTTGTACTTCTTCCGAAGCACCATAGAAGAAAAATCGAATTTTTAATTTTTCTTCAACTTTAATATATTTTATCTCTTTTATGCACAAAGTGTTGCAATTTTAATTTGCATCAGATTATTTGAAATTAAGAAAAAAATGCATTTTTTTCTATTTGAATAACGAGAAATACCTATTTATCAAGCTTGACAACACAATCATTTTTATTTATATTTTTATAATTGTTATCAATGTATAACTCAAAGGTGTCTTTTATAGTAAAATCTGGCCCTGTGTTTGAATTTCGCAAAGGAAAATCAAAACTATAAGGAATTACGCTCAGAAATATGTGTCAATTATTAACTAAGATCCTTTCAATTTTGAGCATCAGCAATTTGAAAAATGATCAGTTTTTCTAAAGTAAATTTAACACTAGAACTGATGCAAATTTGAGTCAAGTTTTATAAAAATACTTCACATCAGAGTTTCGATTTGAAACAGTTTAAATTTATTATCTAACATCTTTCTTTTTTTTCATCTTTTAAAATTATTTCTTTACCAAAGTTACGGTACACATTTTTTTAAGAACTTGAGTACAATTTCTGGCGTTAAAATTCTTATAATTATAGAATTTCTTAATATTAAGCCAGACAAATATATTTTTGCCATATCTTCTAGTGTCTTGTGACAAGAAATTAGAAACTTCTGTCACGATATTTTTATGATGAAAATGACCGCTTTGCGTAGAATCAGCCTTTTACAAAAATTTACAAGTGAACATGTGGAATAACTTTATTATCTATTGAGGGAAAATATATTGATTTTTTGGCAATGGGATGTATTTGCAATTGAGAAGACGAAGATTTTCAATCGGACATAGTAGTCAAACATATCAGATAGTTTTACAGATATGCTTGTAAACATAGCTGCCAACTCTTCTGCTTTTTTTTGTAATGCAAAACTTTAACAAAAATTTTTGACTTATTCAGCCCTTTCCGGCACAGAAAAACTGTGTTCGCAAAATCATAAAGTGATTGACTGACACCGGAATCTACAAGAGGATTTTCAAAAATTAAAAACTAGTTACTTTAAACTTTCATTTTAAAAGCAAAATTTTATTAAATTATTCTTGGTGCCATTTGTAAGGTTGGAATTAAAGTTAGGTGATCCCGATATGAAACCACTGCGCCAGAAAGGGTTAACCCCTTTGGAACGAACAACCGTTATATGTGCCGCTTAAGGTTCTTAGAATCCTTCATTATTTTCAACAGTTATTCTTTATTGTAACGTTTAATTTATTTAATCAGAGCACATCCGCGAATCAGTTACAGAAAATTATCTGTATTAAAAAAACGGCGAGAAAAGGGTAAAAATTAAGCGAAGCGTGTTTGTCGCGAAGGGTTTAAAAAGCAGATTACGGCGATTTAAAAAAGTAAAATTTACTGTAAAATTTTTGTGGTACATAAAAGCGTAAGATGTTGGCAGCTATGCTTGTAACACCTGCAAGAACAGAATCAGCACATGTTGAAAGCAGTTGTAATATTGAGATATCAGGAATATACTTTTGTTAAACATATACAAAACATACCAAGTGAACATATGAAATAACCCCTTTTTGTGTTGATTGGTCATTTTTTTCCTCGGAAAAAACCTAAAAGCTATTTTGTGAACATACATTTATTTTTAATTTTTCAAGCATTGATGACAAAAGCAGTTCCGGGGTTTTATGGATTTCATTTTTAAATAGTTAAAAAGCAGTAAAATAAAAAAGAATATTTAGCTTCTCAAATTTCCTAATCTAATCTAATCACAACTACACATAATTATATAAATGAATTTTTTATTCTCGGCTTACATCTCACGTTAAATAAACTAAAAACTTAGAAATAATCAATATCTTGAACTGCACTTTTTCTGATGAAAAAACAGTATCTGATCCTTACAAATAAAGTAAGAACGTGACTTTTATATAAAGTGCAAATAAAGCAAAGTTTTATATTTATAATACACAGAAACCTGTTTCAGATACCTTTTTGGGTAGCTTTTAATAACTTTTCTAAGGTAAATCAAATTTTCTAGAATATATAATGCTAGTTTTATTTTATGTAGTGTTTACATTATAAATAACAACAGCATTTTGAAGACTAAAATCTTTTACTTGATGTTCTTCCCCGAAAATTTACATGTTTTAATATTTATTTAATTCTGATTTTGCATCTTGCTAAGTTGTTTTAAAGTTAAATTTTTCGTTTGAATAGTTCAGCGAGATAAACATGATGTTCTCTATGGAAAGGTATGTAGAAAGAAAGTGTGGTTATAAAATTACTTTTACTGTTTAGAAGAATGTCTTACTCAAACTAATGCGAGAAAATGTAATTGCATTTTATATTTACAGTGATCTTAAATTGTCCTTTTTAAAAATCATTTTTTTAATGCGAAAATCTTTTCAGTTTGTTATTGCCAATTTAAAACAATTCTATTGCAAATGTTGCAAAAGAAAACTACAGTAATCCCTTAACCCTGGAGGGACGATGGGATATATTTTGTCCCACCTAATTAAAAAAAAAAAAACTTTTAACGAAATTTTATACTTTCAACTTTGGAGGGAAAATGTTGAAAAATTGCCTTTCCCTATTTTAAATTAAAATTTTTGCGTCATTACGGTGAGAATTCGATATTACTGACGCATTGTTGCTTGCATGTCAAGGAGTTAACATTCGCGGAAAATAAATTGCATAACTTTTCAACATTCGCAAACACCTCGAACCACTTTCCAAAAAGAACAAGTTGGAAATTGCACGTGAAGTATAGCAAATGAGGTGCGATCGTACTATAAGTTTTAAAATATTCAGATCTTGCTGATATAGTAGAGTGTACTTTGGATACAGTATAGTGGTCGAAATCTTTGTGTTCCTGTAAATATGCAGGGAGTAATTTTTATTATACTTCATTAACGTATATCTTATTCATAAAATGTGAAGTAGGTTAATATAATTAAAACACGACCCAAACATTGTTCCCCGTATAACATTATTTAGTGGAATACATTTGTGTGGCCCTGTAATTTAATAATAAATATTCTCTGCATCCCAGATTGTACAGAATATAGATTTTAGTACATACATCATAGATTCATATCAAATATATTATGTTCAAATGAGTGTAACACTATTAAAATGCATTTGAAACATTTTTTCCCATTGATCGTAATGAAACAGAATACTTTTGATTGTCCCTGTAATTGATCTATGCATCCAATTTTCATAACATTTGAAATGACTCGAGAAAATTATGTAATAATTAAACGTTTTAAATTTCAAACGATTAAAATGCATTTGAAACTTTTTTTCCCCATTGATCGTAATGTTACGGAATACTTTTGTTTGTCCCTGTAACTGATCTATGCATCCGATTTTCATAACATTTGAAATGACTCGACAAAATTATGTAATAAATATACGTTTTAAATTTCAAACGATTAAAATGCATTTGAAACTTTTTTCCCCATTGACGTAATATAACGGAATCCTTTTGATTGTCCCTGTAATTGAACTATCCATCCGATTTTCATAAAATTTGAAATGACTCGAAAAAATTATGTAATAATTCTATATTTTAAGTTTCAAACGATTCGGTTGGATAGTTTTTGCGTTGTTATATGCGGACGGACAGACAGACGGACAGACGGACGGACTGAGCGACAACAATAGGTATTTACATAATTAAGAACGCACCTAAAAATCATTTACATCAGTTTGCAATGTTTAAGGGTGTTCTTAAATCAACAAGTTGGAAATTGCACGTGAAGGTGCAAATGAGGTGCGTTCGTACGATAACGAAGTTTAAAAAATAGTACTCTCATATATCAATCTCATAAAATTGTAAACAATTACAATTAAAATGCGCATCAAACAATGTTCTCCATATAACATTATGCAATGGAATACATTTGTGTGGTCTTGTAAATCAAAAACAAATATTCTTTGCACCACAGATTATGCAAAATGTATATTATAATATGTACTTTATAGATGCATATCAATTTTATTACGTTCGAATGAGTGTAACACCATTAAAATGCATTTGAAACATTTTCCCCCATTAACCGTAATGGAACGGATACTTTTGATGGCCCCTGCCATTGAACTATGCATCCGATTTTGATAAAAATTGAAATAACTCGACAAAATTATGTAATAATTATGTGTTTAAAATGCATTTGAAACTTTTTTCCCCATTGACCGTAATGTAACGGAATCCTTTTGATTGTCCCTGTAATTGATCTATGCATCCGATTTTCATAAAATTTGAAATAAGTCGACGAAATTATGTAATAATTATGTATTTTAAATTTCAAACGATTCAGTTGGGTGGTTTTTGCGTTGTTATATGCGGACGGACAGACAGACGGACGGACTGAACGACAACAATAGGTGCTACGTATTTACATAATTACGAACGCACCTAAAAAGGGCCACTTTGTGACATATGCTTTAATTTATTTTTGTTCGGAAATGTATGAAAATTGCAGGTGTTGTTATTCAGAAACTGTCTAATTGCACTCAATTTTCTGTTTTTTAAAAACTACAGTAGTTTTTCATAACAAGCCTTCAAAGTCGACACTTTTGAGCACGAAGCAGAAAAACCGGTCGAAAAGCAGGCGAAAAACGGATGATCACATGATCGAAATAGCTTAGAACTGGCTAGGTAATTTAACTATCATAAAATGGAAAATTAAGTTCAATTGGAAATTGCTTCTATAATCAGGCATTCCAATTTTATATCTTTCGGTTAAAAAATGAATTTGTAAATGCGTCAAAGCGTTTTGCGCTTGTTGAGCGAAGCAATTGAGAACACCCTTAAAGGAAAAGTATAATACAAAATGTATTATTCACAAATAGTGGTGCGGGCAGAATATAAATATTGTCGTCTGTGACAGATTTGCGGTCGTGATTTTGACATACGCGGTGATTTCCGGGAACCTGTCCTTCGTCAATATTAACACTTTCCGACATAGACAAATTCTGTTTATAAAATGAGAAATTATAGACAGACACCGGAATTTACAAATGAGTTTTTTAGAAATTAAGAACTCCTTAATTCAATCCTTTGAGATCTGAGGTTTAAATTTCTTCAAAAATCTAAATGTCACATTGGCACGAGCAATTTGCAAAGAAAAAATTCGGTTTACGAAGTACAGGAAGAAATACATTAAATCTATTTCGAATAAACTTGGTCGGATATTCCGGTACCGTTGTGACATTTGGGAATCAAAATTAAGTGGTAGAAAATTCAACTATCAGAACTCAAAGGGTTAAGCTTTCGTTGTAAAAGCAAAATATTACTAAAATAATATTGGCGCCTATTGCAAGTTTGGAATTAAAATTAAACGTGCCCGAAGTGGGACCACTGTGCTGGAAAGGATTAAATTATTATTATTCCCCGAATTTTTTTTTCGGAAATTCTGATATTATAAAACGGATCATTTATGAGCTTTGTTTTTGAGTATTTAACACTTAACTATGAGTTAATAAAATACTTCCATATGAATATTGAGACAAGCTCAGAATTTTTATTTATACTTGCTAAAACAGTGTACAATGAGATAAAATATAACAGTTTAAAATCTACATACCATTTTGTATGACGTTTAAACATTAGAAACAATGATAAAATTATCCCGACGGTTTCAACCGAAATACTCGGCCTTATTCAAGGGAAAATAAAGATGAACTGACATCGGCACATTATCTATAACGTATCTATAAGCGTCATGATCACTATCTTCAGTTTCTGATTTTTCAGAGTCAAAAATACTTGAAAAAATGGATCTTATGATTATTGAATCAAAAGTGTTTCTGATTTAATGCCTGTTTTTATTCACATACTCCACATCCGCAGCAGAAATTTAAAACAGAATTTTTTGCTTAAAAGAATATGTATTTCGTTATTTATTTAAATGAAACTTACTCTTTTGATTTTATGGTATCATTCCACTTTTCTTTGTTACGTAATTTTTTAACCCTTTCCGGTACGGGCAAATACTGTTAGTAAAATGAGAAATTATCGACTGTCACCAGAATTTACAAACGACTTTTTTAGAAAATAAGAATTCCTTAATTTTAGCTTTCATTGTAAAAGCAAAATTTTGATAAAATATTATTGGTGCCGTTTGCAAATTTGCAATTAAAATTAGGTATCCTGGACCGGGCACAGTGTGACGAAAAGGGTTAAACGCATTGTACCATGGCATTAGTGGATTAATTAAAGTAATGCCGTAGTTTCCGTCCTATAATCCGCGGATTATAACCTTGTTTCGTCTAAAGAAATTTATTTAATAATTAAACTTAAATATTTATCGTGATTTAAAAAGTTACTCCCTCCGTCCCAAATTAGTTGCTACATTTCAAGTAGGTGAAGTCGTAAATAACTCCTGATGCAGTTTAATAAACTGACACCACTAAAATTATACTACAATGATTATTGTATAGTACTAGGTATTTAAATAAATTGTAATCTTATTGAGTAGAAATAAAAATAACAAATAATGTGATTCGACTTAATATAAAAGTGACGATAACTGTAATTATAAGTAATGATTTTAAAAGTTAGCCAAAGAAGAAAATGAATAATAAACAGTGTAACGCTACATTGCTAATTTTACTGCAACATTTAAAAAATTATTAACCAGCGAGAACACGCTCTTACCCAAGGTATGAATGATTTTAACTTTGCCACCAATAAAATCAAATTATAACAGTCACTTTATTACGATGGAGACAATGCCTACAAGTTTTGCGATAAAATAAGTTGAAGATTACTTTTAAAAAATTAGTGGTGAGAATTGTAAAAAACCATACGCACTCCGGGTCTTTTAGACCCTGCGCGCATCCTCCCGAGTTAACTAAGCTGTACAGCTATAAATGCCAGATGAAACTGAAAATTTAACGCATTGTAAATGCTAAAGGTTTGTCACCAAAGTTATGTTTATGGCAGAGATGGCAAGACTAAGATCAGATTCAACTAAAAAGAAAACGTTGGTGGAAAAATTCGAATGTGGTATTTTATTTATTCAGAGAATGGAAAAAGAAACTTAAAAAAATGTCGAGGAAAAAAAAATCCTGTGGCAAAAGTCGTAGAAATTGTTAACAGATAAGAAATCCAAAAAATGATTAAAAAAAAGGTGTTGCCAGGTATACGGAAAATATTTGCCAGTTAAAAAAAAAAAAGAGTCATATATATAGAATAGGACATGCCTAGCTTCAGTGGCAATGGATGATCCCAATATCAAAGGAGAATGTTGAAAAAATGGATGGAATTTGCAATTACAACGTTCTAAGAAACGTGGTAAATGCAATACAAAATGGGTATAGCTTAAGAACATATGAACCCTGGATTTTTTTTTTTTTAACTAATGATTTATATAGGGACAGAAGGAATTCTTGGTAAGTAAATGTTTTCGATTGAAGCATAGCAACCTGAAATCTCTGAAAGATGCTCAAACAGCTCAAACACAGTATTGCCAGATGGGCTATTATTTTAAATCCAGATTCTATATTGGCACCACTTTTTTGAAATGGTGAAATGCGCCTTATTTAATGGCATATTAATTAAGGCGAGAATAAAGGGAATCTTATATTTCAAAATTATTTGAAACTAATAAATTCATTTATTAGTTTCAAAAAAGTGGTGCCAGTCAAGAAATCTGAATTTAAAAAAAGTAGCCCACTGGCAACACTGCTTGAGCATAATTATAAAATAATCAGTATCAATAATCAGAAGAAAAATATTCATAAGCAGCAACTAATTTGGGACAGAGGGAGTGTATTTTATGAACTAAAATTTCTGGGTCCAAATTTGTTTATTTGATCCGCGAATTATAAGCTGAAAATACGGTAATTCAAACAATTTCGTCACATTTGTTTTCTAGTGTTACTTATGCAAAAAATTACGTGTGCTCAGATGCTGTTTATGTTCACTGTATTAAGAATTCTTACCCTTAACCCTTTGAGGTCTGGGGTGTATATTTCTTCAAAATTCCAAATGTCACATTAGCACCAGTATTTTCCAAAGAAAAAAACTGTTAATCGTAAACACGGAAAAATGCATTAAACGTTTTTGAAATAAATTTGGTCGAATTTTCTGGTGCCATTGTGACATTTCGGAATTAAAATTATGTGGTAGAAAATTCTACCAGCAGTGCTCAAGGGGTTAATCTGAGAGTTAAAAAAAAATATATTAACACATTGTAGAATTACGAAACATCCTATCCCGAAACATATGCATATGTCTAAAGTCGAATACTAAAATCATTAAAGTGTACTGATAACAACATTTCAAAACTTTTTTTTTTTTTTTTTTTTTTTTTTGGATATATTTTTCTGTAAAAACTAAAATTTGTTAAAGTAAGTTAAAAAAAAAAAAATCTAGAACCATGAAAAGTCTCATGTATATTTTTTAAATTCCTCTTTTTGGTGATATATATATATATATATATATATATATGTGTGTGTGTGTGTGTGTGTGAATTTCGAAAATTAATTTATTGCTTCATTTCTAAAAGTATAAATTAATGAGATTTCATAAAGCATTGAAAATATAAGAATAGCATTCCGAAGAAAGTTAGAAATTCAATTTATTTTCCTAGCCAGAAAAAAAGGGAGTCTTACTTCATTTTGTAAGTATTCAACTTATTATTATTTACTTTATATGAAAGTCAATTTAAAATACCTTTTTATTTGCTACCATTTTTTTTAACTTATGCTATCTTGAACGTCATGTCGCAGCGACGATAGATGTTTCTCAGACGGGTTTATTCAAATATGATTCATTAGTTTTACCTTTTGTTAGGAATGCCCTTAAAAGTTTGGAGAAAATCTTTATTAAAAATTGTATTATTAGAAATTTTAAGATAAGGCTTTAATTAAATTTTAGATAAAATTTCACTCGACTGTAAGCTCTTTCCATACATAATAATATATGCCGTAATTTCCGGCGTAAAATCCACGGAACAAACAATTCCGTTACAACCAAAAAATTTTATTTAGTAATTAAAGCCAAATAGTTACCTTGAAATATATCGTTATATTTAATTTTTAATTTTTTTCTGGGTCGAAAAATGATTGTTTGATTCGCAGATTATACACCTAAAATCAATGTATTAAAATTTTATTTAACTCTTTAAGCTCCGATCAGTGTTGCCAGATGGGCTACTTTTTTTTTTAAATTCAAATTCTTGATTCACATCACTTTCTTGAAACAGTAAAATGCGCCCTATTTAATGACGTACTAATCACGGAGTAAACAACCGAAATTTTATCGTTTCAAAAAAGTGGTGCCAGTTACGAAATCTGAATTGAAAAAAAGTAGCTCACTGGCAACATTGGCTCTGATGGTGCCTTGGGTACTATTAGAGACAATTTCATGTAAAAATCATTTAATTCTTCTGTAAATAAAATCAGATCAGTCAAAATAGCCAAAATATCAAATTGCCCATTTTAAACATTTAACTGATTTGCTCGTACGTCATGCAGGCAAGAAGAGTTAGCTTGAGCCATCACCTTTTGAAGCGCAATAGTATATGATGTATAACGCTCAATTTTATTTCTTAAATGCCCCCTTCACACCAGAATTTAGAAATTATTTTTTGATTCATATGGTGATGCGATGAAGCTTTAACATAGTTTCACATAAAACTATTTATAAATACCGGTGCCAATCAATCATTTTGATATTTTAGGAACAGAAGTTCTTTGGCGTTGAAGAGGTTAAAGCTTTTAAACACCAAATTTATTTTTTAATTTTTTCAATACATTTTAATACTATTTAATGGCATGAATGTTTAGACTAAATGTTACGAATATTTTAGCTTAAAAAAGTGGCGTTGCCCCATATTTTCAATTCAATTTATTGTACATAAAAAAAATCAGTTTAGTGGTTAGCACATAGCTGCCAACTATTCCGACTTTTTGGCTCAGAAAAATTTAATAGAAATTTTTGACTTATTTAATCAGCAGACTTCGGCTATTTGAAATAGTAAAATTTTCTATAAAATTTTTCCGGGCCAAAAAAGCGGAAGATGTTGACAGCTGTGGGTTAACCCTTTGAGTAAATATCTTCAAAGGAGTGAGAAAATTTCTTCAAAGTTCCACATGTCACATTGGCAATTTTGCAAAGAAAAAAATTGGTTTACGAAATACACGAAAAAAAAAAATTCATTAAACCTTTTCAAATAAATGTGGTCGAATATACCGATGCAATTGTGGCACTTCGTAATTAAAATTTAGTAGTAGAAATTCAACCAACAAAGAAAAAAGGGTTAATTCCCTGTATAGAATGCGTTCCAAAAATTGCGTAATTCAGAAAATAGGAATTTATATCTGAAAATCTAAATGGCAAATTTCAATATATTTAACCTTCCTACCGTGAATGGGTCTAATCGACCCATATCTATAATTTGTTTTATACGATTCGAACTAGAAATTTTTTTAATAAAGAAAGTTTAATAAAAGATTAAAAAAAATAAATAAATCAATTAAATATATTAAAATGTTTTAAATAACAATTCTGGTGTGAAAAGTTTTTAATCAAGATTGAGCAAAATTTGAACAGGGTAGGAAAGTTAATGCTAAAATGTTTTAAATTTAGAAGATTTTTGAATTCAGATATTCAAAATTCATACTAGAAATTCAAAATAGCAATATTCTCTTTATTAAGTTTTCAAATCTTTTGGTTCAGTAAATTTGCGCCGTTTTATGCGGACAGATAGACTGACAGACGGACTAGATAATGACTATAGCAGGGATTGCACACTTCGGGGATTTTTGGGACGAACATCAGTATCTTTTTATGGAACCTGTGGAATATAAACCTAGATTAATCTTGTGAAATTTTTCTTTATTTAAAAAGACATTTTCTTTAAAAAAATACTGACACCGAAGATTTTCCTGGACTTGAAATTTCGGGGCGAGTATGATCCCTATTATAGGAGCAACGTACAAGGTGGCCATAATTAAACTGACGGTACTCAGAGTGTTCTGTAGCGCGATCTAATTCCGAGAATAACGCCAAATTTTGTAGGAAGATTAAACAAGACTGGGGCGAAGGTTTCCGCGAAAAAGAAATTAGTTTCAAAAGTCACCACCAGGGGGAATATGTGGCTCTGTGTATTCGAAAAAGAGAGTTACGAAAAAGAAGCAATATTGAAATAAAATTACTGTTTATTTAGTACATCCAACTCAGGTTTGATGTGGTCGCCGTTTTTGTGGACCCCGTATTGCATTATGTGCATAACATTTACAATAGGAGAGAATAACATGTCTGCAGGAATCTCCCGTACAGTTCGCGATATGTTATCCTTCAACGTAGCCAGGTCCTGGACACCTACGTGATAGACCTTGGATTTTCAGCAACCCCATAACCAAAAGCCGCAAGGTGTAAGATCAGGGGACCGAGATGGCCATGCAGTTGGAAAACACCGACTAATGACTCTTTCTGTTGTGATTTTCTGTCGTAGAAGCTGCTGTATCCGCAAAGCAATATATGGAGGGGCTCCGTCTCGCATGAAAATGATTTTCTTCAGGCACTGTCTATGCTGAAGTGACGGAATAACAAAGTTGTTTAGCATTTGGCGATATTTGTCTCCGGTAACAGAACAAGTTACAGGTCCTGACGGAGTAATGTTCGCATAGAAGAATGGACTTATGATCATATCTGCTGTGAAACTACACCAAACAGTTATCTTTGGTGAATGCAATAGAATTTCCTTGAATGCTCTTGGTGACTTGTTATCCCAAATCTGGCAGTTCTGGGTATTTACAGTTCCATTCAGGTAAAAGTGGGCCTCGTCTCTCCATAAGATTTTCCAAAGTCAAGCATCATGCAAATCCATTCTGGAAAGATTTTGTTTGTTTGTATTTATGTCGGTCAATTATCTACACTATGGGATATAGGCCCTATAGGGTGGGATGCCCTCCGTGGGGGGTCTTTCTAAGGGAACCTAACCCGTATTTACGGAAGTTTCGAAGAAAACCACGGAAAACTCCGAACGGTTAGGTCGACGGTCACGATTGGGTTTGAACCCAGCACCTACCGTCTACCAATCTGGAGGTCAGAGCCATTCTGGCAAGAAAAGTGAGAGCAAAACTTAAACGCTTATCATGGTAGGTGTGACGTAACTCTTGTACACGGCTGATATTGTACATATAGAAGTGGATAATCTTTCGCAGGATTTTCCATACCGTACCATAAGGCATATCCAGATTCTGAGCTATCACAGGAGCTCTGTAAGTGATAGTAATATTGTCTGGTGCTCTGTCGACAATCGCCGTTGACACTTCTTCGATTGTATCCTGTGATACAGGTTTTTGTCCTTTGCCTGACTGAACATATAGAGAACATGTTTTTTCAAACACCTCAACCATTCCTTTTAACCCTTTGAGCTCTGATGGTAGAATCTTCTACCACATAATTTTAATTCCGGAATGTCACAACGGCGCCAGAAAATTCAAACAAATTTACTTGAAAAAGCTTTAATGTTTTTTTTTTTTTTCGCATATATCGCTAACCGGTTTTTTTTTTCACTGCAAAATACTGGTGCCAAAGTGACATTTGGAATCTTGAAGGAATTTGACTCAGTGTTGTCAGATGGGCTACTTTTTTTAAATTCAAATTCTTGATTCACATCACTTTCTTGAAACAATAAAATGCGCCTTATTTAATGACGTACTAATCACGGAGTAAACAAGGGAAATTTTATCGTTTCAAAAAAGTGGTGCCAATTACGAAATCTGAATTGAACAAAAGTAGCCCACTGACAACACTGATTTGACTACCACAGCTCAAAGGGTTTAACTGACAAAGGACCGTTATATTTACGCTTTTTTTGTGGTTTCTTAAAGCACAAAGAGCGGCTGGCGCATTGCGCAGGTTGAGGTAAGAATTTGACTGGTAGAGCTCGCTCGACTAAAGAAGGAGACATTATGAAAAGATATCTTTCAATGAACTTACTTCTAACAGTAGCACATTACTTTTTAAAGCTTAATAAGCTTGCAAAGGGCCAAAAGACGTAACGTGAAATTTGATTTAAGAACATATTCTTTTGCTGCTGCTTTCTGTGGGGTTCTTTAAGTGAAATTGCAGATAAAGAAACTTTAGCATTGTTTATGTAAAAGTATAGCCTTTTTTTTTAAATTGTTACCATTTTGAGCTTGGATTAAATTGTTAAATTCGTTAAATAAACGGTAATTTTATTTCAGTATTGAGTCTTCATTTTCTGAAACTCTCTTTTTCGAATACACTTTCACCAGGCGGTGACTTTTAGAACTACATTTTTTTTCGCGGAATCCTTCGTCCCTATCTCTTTTAATAATGCTACAAAATTTGGTGCCATTCTTCCAACAAGATCGCGCTACAGAACATTCTGGGTACCGTCAGTTTAATTATGGTCAACTTGTATTTATACAATTACGGATGCACGTAAAAAAATGAGGCGATTAAGCAAACTGAATAACAAGAACAACATTGAAGGCCCATTGACAAAACTGAGAAAGTATATGAATCTTGTTTACTTTGACAACAATTAGTACAAATAATGATTGTCACATTTTTCAGTCGGGAGCAATTTTTACAAATTCTGCGGTAAAGTAAACTGAAGTTTAACTTTGGAAAATAGTGGTAACAATTATAAAAACTGTTTGGATGCTGGATTCACATCTGGCACGACTACTGCAGGCAGTGTTGCCAGTGGGCTACTTTTTTAGTATCAGATTTCTTTAATGTCGCCACTTTTTTGAAACGGTAAAATTCTCCCTGTTTCCACGTTTTATTAATACGTCGCTAAATAAATCGCATTATATCATTTCAAGAAGGTGGTGTGAATAAAGAATCGGAATTAAAAAAAAAAAAGTAGCTCAATAGGTAACACTAACTGCAGGTTAAATTGTTCTTTAACGCTCTGGAGTTATTTGGAAAACACGGCTTGCTCATAATTTGGTAAAAACAACTATAGTTAATTGCAAAATTCCACATTGATACCAGAATTGTGAAATAAAAATTTTAATTTTCTCAAGTATGTGAATAAAAACTTATATATATTTTGAAATAACTTTGTCTTTTAATTCTGGTGTCATTCAAACATTTCATAATTTTAAGAATAGAAGTATTTGGGATTAAACTGAATTTCAGACTTTGATAACCAATTTCTCCTTCATGATGATATTTTTGTTACTTCTGAGTCCTAAAACATGGCTTAAAATGCCCAGTTTCTAAATCATTCTTTGCTTTTATAGAAAAATTGCAAAAAAAAAAAAAAAAAAAAAAAAAAAAAAAAAATCAATTTTTTGAAATCCGAATAAAATGTGTAAATTTATTTTAATAAATATTAATGCAATTGATTTTTGTATTTACGAATATAAATGACTTACCTAACGTATTAGAAATGTAATTTTGGATATAAGAACAGCTCTCAATATAAAATTGTATATTAAGAGTGTGATGCCTCCCACCTTAAAAGAAAAGGAGCCTTGGCCCCTCTAATTGGAGGACTAGACCCGCCCTCGTCCCACGGCGGATGTTTGAAATACAAGATGGTGAGTGGTCAAGGAAAAACACAGTCAGAAAAGGTCTTTAATACCAGTATTTTGTTAAAGAGGAATTCGTTTTCCTTAATCCCTTTTAATCACTAGAAGTATTTTCTATAAAAGAATACTGGTACTTTCCTCTTTATTTGACTGTGTTTTTCGCTGACCAATCACCACCTTGAAATAATATGTATGGTAATAAATCTTAGCGTGAGAATACAATACAGTGTTTTTAGCCTCTGAGCTTGAACTTTCCTTGAGTAATCGGGGAAGTATACGTCGGCGCCTCTAGTTTTCAAATACGTTTTTCTCAAGAAATATAAAAGTTTAAAAAATGAAACTCTCCAATTATTGCCGAATATACTTGTTCATACTATATATTTTTTCAGATTTTTATGCAATTTTTAACATTGAAAATAAAAGAAAATATTAAAAAAATTGTCTTAATATAGTGATTTTATAGTTAGAACAACCAAAAAATTATACAATAATGCATAAGTTATGCATTTTAACTCAAACGAATTTCGTTAAAATCGAAAATGCTGTATTTCTTTTAAAATCTTGAAAATTCTATGTTCAAACTGAGGAATAACCGTTTTTTGTTATGAATATATTCGTGAATATACTACTTATATTTACTACGCCAAAATCATGTCAAAATGCTTAAGAATACATGAATAAGGGATTTCGCTGCTAATTTATTTTCTTAGTGTGCGTGCCTGTTGAATACAAAGTATTTTCCTAACGTAAATAAAATAAAGTTTTCGCTAATGTAAATTCTCTATAGTACATCTAGCGCATTGAAAAAACACAAGAGAAATTCTATTGTAAAGAACAGAAACTGATGTATTTATATCATTTTCAACTAACCCCCTGAGTATATGTATTTGACGACGTATTTACCAAATAGTTAGCATTTGGCGATGTATTTGACGACTGGCGCTCGTCATAAATTTGATCACTGGCACTCATTTTTTAGATTCTGTTCACACCAATATTTAATGGAAAACACTTTAGTGGCATAATTCTGGTGTGCATGCTGTCATACATATTTTTTTTTCAGAAAGCGGTGCGAAGTGGAATTTATATAAAAAAAAAGTCAGTGACCGCCCTGAAGCAAGTAGGACTTAACTCCTTAACCGCCGAAACTTTAAAAAAAGAATCTTCAACTTTTTTGATAAAAAAATTTTTGCCACCACAAATTTTGGAAAATAATCTTCACTTTATTTAATGGAAAAAGTTTCTTTTTGTTAATAAAGCAAAATTTTTAACTCAAAAAAGTGGTTCTTCGATAGTTAATTTCAAAAATATGTATTTATTTTAGCAAGACGTGTTAAACGAGCGACATAACTGCAGGGTGTCCAGCAAATAAGATCCCGATTTCAAAATGAAATTTCTCGAAAACAAAAATAGATAGAATTATGCGGTAAAGGTTTGTTAATTAGGTAAGATGTAAAAACCTTATACGGAAGTTTCGAACGGTAAATATCTTGAAAAGATTGTGTTCTGATTGCAAAGAATGCTTGATTTGGCATTTTTCTTGTTTTCTTGCAGAGAAGGAGTTTTTCGTCTTATATTGCCATATTTTAACGATTTTTGGAATTTTAATTTCTTAAATTTCGAAATTCCAAAAAGCTAGTTTGAAAAATCGTTAACCCTTCAATGCATATTGTATCATTTTCGATACCATAAGTGTTCCCGATTTATTGGGGGGGGGGGGGGGGGTTATTCACATATTCCGTATTCTCACCAGAAATTTAAAAGAGCAATTTTCATTTTACTTAATGACAGACCATTCGTAATTAAATAAAGAAAAATTTACTATTTAGATTTTTCTGGTATGAATTCTGATTCTTTGAATTGTGCATTTTTTGGAACGCGTTCTATCCTATGCATTTAAGGGTTAAAATATGGCACTGTAAGCCAAAATACTCGTTCTCAGCAAGCAATATAAAAGAAGAAAAATGTCAAATTAAGACAAATTGATTCCTTGACATCAGTACACAATCTTTTCAAAATATTCACCGTTTGAAACTTCTGTAAGATTTATACAGCTTACCTAATAAACAAACCATTTACTTCATAATTCTATCGATCTTTCTTTTTGAGAAATTTAATTTTAAAATCGGGGTTTTATTTGTTGGACGCCCTGTAAATTCCCACAGATAACTCGCTTCTCAAACAATTTAGTTTCAACTCAGAAAATTTCAAAAATAAATTGTAACGTTTTGTAACACGGTGTACATTTATCTTAAATTACTGAATTACTTTTCTGGGTCGAAACAGAATTGTTTGAGCTGCGGGTTATCTACGGGAAATTATGGTAAGTCGTTTTTAAACCGAAAATTTTATTTAAAAAATATTTAAAATATCGTAATTTCCGGTGTATAATCTGCGAATAAAACAATTCGTTTCGGAGCCAGAAAATTTATTTGGAAAATGAAGCCAAATATTTAACGCGATCTAAAATAGTGCATTTTATTTTTTAAATTTTCTGGGTCGAAAAATGCTTGTTTGATCTGCGGATTATACGCCGGAAATTACGGCAAGTGTTAAGTAGAAATAAGTCACATTTTATTTAAGATAAATTCTCGTAGGAAATCGAATTATGTGAATTGCGCCGGATACGCGCGAAATTGCGGTAACTAATTACTGACTGCTATGTATTTACTTACGACTCACTTATTGTACTTGTTATGCAGTAAGTTCAGGGCTCCAACAGGTCTGTTTTTTTTTATGCTAGTATTATTTCCGACGAAAAATCGTGATAGATTTCTGCAACAATCTCAAAAAAAGCTCTTCTGTGTAACTATCTATGAAATTTATAAAGAAGATTTTTCTTGGGAAAAAAATTGGTGATAAAAAAACGGACCGAGTGGGAGCCTTGTAAGAATAGTTGGCGCGCAATTATACAAGTTTTAGCAGGATAAGATAGGAACATTCTAAAAAGTTGTTTGCATTATTTTTGTTATAACTCAAAAAGCGTATCTTCAAATTTAACGAATCATTTTTTTTGGTTAAAGTACCTACCTTGAGCATTATTGTGCAATTTTTAGGTTTGTGTATGTACTAACATTTTGCTAAATTAATAAAATTAAAATATTTTTGTTTATTTGTCACTATTAAAAATTGTGTAAAAATCTGGAAATATATATAATATGAACTTATATATTGTTCAATCATTACTGTTTGTTTCATAGGTGTCAAAATATGTCCCGCTGAATATTACTAATATTTTAAAGAAATAGACAACTTCACAAATCGCAGAAATTCCATGATTAGACAAGACGGTTATTTATGTAAAATGTGAACTCTTATTTTTTATTATTGAAATATTCTCGTGTGAATTCAGATTATCCGAATCACGGAATTTCTAGAATATTTTCTATTCTAGAAATTACAGAATTAAACCCTTCGCGAAGGGAGACTTTTATAAAATTTTTAATCTTTTGTCACCGATTTTCAAAAACCGAAATTTCTGCCTTATCGAATGGAGGAAATGCTCTGATTAAATAAGTCAAATTGTACAGTGAAATTTTGTTAGTGGGGATAAACAAAGTTTCTGGGCGCTTCATGCGGCACGTATATCTTCAAGGGTTTAATAAAACGGGTGGTACAGTGAAACCTCCAAATAAGGGACACCTATGGGACCAGAACTTTTGTCCCTTAAATAGAGGTGTCCCTTATACGGAATGTCCCTTATTTGGAGTTTCACTGTATAATATTCTTTGATCTTTCATTGCAAAATTATAGCTGTCAACTTTTACTCTTTTCTGATAAACCGTTTTTCGAAAAGAAATTTTTGCTGGTAGACTGATGGTAGAATTTTCTACCACTTAGTTTTAATTCCGAAATGTCACACTGGCACCGGAATATTCGTCCAGATTTATTTGAAAAAGGTTTAAAGCATTTTTTTTTTTCGTGTATATCCTTAACCGCTTTTTTTCTTTGCAAAATACTGGTGCTAATGTGACATTTGGAGTTTTGAAGAAATTTACCCACCAGAGCTCAAAGGGTTAATAATTGACCAATTTCCGTGATTAACCCTTTCAGGGGCAAAACACTTTCATTCCTAAAATGTTGAATTGAATAAATGTCACCAGAATTTATCTAAAAATTAATTTGCAATTATGAAAAAAGACTATATTTGACATACTTATTGCATAGAAAATATTTATCCAAATTTTGGTGCGTATGTGGCGTCTGGGAATTTAAATTGAGTGGTTTCATAAAAATACAATCACCCCTGAATGGGTTAAACAGTGATTACTGGTATCACATATTGGTATGGTTTTGGGATTGTGAATTCGCCGATTGCTGGTATTTTGGTATGATTTTGGGATTATGAATTCGGTGACTGTTTCCAACAAAAATTTGGCAGTTGTGCGGTGAAGTATATTGAGTTGCAAATACCAACTTTAGTCTCGATTATCCAATTTTATAATTTTATTTGATGGTCTCTTAACTTAGATGTAGCACTCCATGCTTTGGCATTGCAATAATTTTAATTTCTTTGGATTCTAATGTGCCATATTGACTATTTTAAAGCTAAAAGTTTTTTTACAATCTTTTTTTCCTTAAATTAAGAAAGGAAAGAAAATTTTATTTTTATAACATTTCAGTTTATTTAAGTTTTAGCCAACTAATTTGGTTATCATTAATTTCGAATAGACTAATTTTCCTCAAATCAATAGAAATCGAATAAAATAATCAGGGGGCACGGCAGTGCCCCCGCCAAGTCGAGCGCGAAGCAAACACTGCCGTACCATCCTTTACTGGAACCATTTCGCCGCATTTTTAGGCCCTTATTTGAGAACCTCTGGATAAGACCAGAACGCTGAAATTTTCGTCAACCACTAAGCTATAATCACATACTTAAAATCCAAAATTTCAAGTCTATAGGTCATTTAGTTCCGAAGTTAAGCGAAAGCAAAGTTTCGCATTTATGACACTCACTCACTCACTCACTCATGATCATCAGAATAGAACTAATACTTCCCATAAACTCAGAGAGCTGAAATTTGGTACAGAGTTAGGGTTTTATGGCCACATAAAGGGAAAACTATAAAAACTAAGATAATCGAAGATCTGGAGTACCTGGTGACCCTGATTAAAAAACACAAGAGCCCAACCAAACTATTAGAGATCGACATACCGCCTTTACAAAAAATATTCAACTTGGTGGGCCTCTTCATTTGATGTCCAAAATTGAAGGTCTGAAATATCTAATGAAGAGCCCTCAGCTGGTCTTAGCTGTATTAGCAGTGGTGCAGCCAAGGGGGTGGTTTTGGGGTTAAAACCCCTCCCAGAGCTAAGAAAGATCGCTACAATTGCCGCTTATATGAATCAAAATCATACTTAATATTTAAACGTTTTGGCGTACATCAGATTCCGCCACTTTATTGAACCAGATTTCATTTAATAAAGGGATTCAATAAAATGGAAAAAATTCTACTTAAAACTGTGAAAGTGCATATTACATTGGTTAGTTCAGTAAAAATTGGTTATTTGAACTAAATCAATTTTCTGAGCCGTATTGAGCCTCAATCGGACAGAGATATACTGTCTAACCGATTGATACTTCTGCTTTCGCATCCCAATGAAGGAAAGTTAATGGAAATAGCACAATGTTTGAGGGACTTACCAGAAGATACTGTTTGTTTAATACCGACTAGAAATATGTGTATACAGTTAGATATTGCTAAGAGGGAGCTAAAGTAATGCTTAGGATAAACATTGATGTTAGTTTAGGTTTAGTGAATGGGTCTATAGGCGTTGTGAGATAGTGAGGTGGGACCCGGAAGATCAAACAAAGCCTAAACAATTGGTAGTAAAATTCGCTAACAATTTGATTCACGAATTATTACCTATTAAGTCAAAATTTGAGATCATACTCCGGGAATACGTGTACAGAGAACAATTCCCAATCTGTGTGGCGTATGCCCTAACAATTCACAAGAGCCAAGGTCTAAGTCTAAAAAATGCCCTCATGGACATTGGCACCTCCATATTCTCTTGTGGCCAAGCCTACGTGACGTTTTCCCGAGTAACCAATCTTCATGGAGTGCACCTCATAAATGTTGACTTCAAGAGTATAAAAGCTCAAGCTTCAGCGATCACAGAATACAACCCGCTTAAGCGTAAAAACCGCGCCGATCTTTCAGAAATTAAACCGTCTAAAAGAATAAATAATGAACGCGAATGGGCAATACGAAAAACTGTTGCTACTGCACAAGAGTCAGAACCGGAAAAAAAGAAAAGAAAGATTTGTAATAATAAAAAAACTACTCCTAAAAAGAAAAAAAATGTGTCAAATAAAAAAATCTAATAAAATAAATCAATATGCCCACGTTTCTACAAAAAGAAGTGAAATCCCACCAAAAACATTCTGTAAAAAACTAGCCAAGTCTCGATGGAGCTGCTTGTTTATCTCTAAAAAGTAATGAAATCTAGACAAAGTCGTGCCAAGTCTAAGATTCCTTACTGCGATTTCTTTATTATTATAGTTAATGTTGTGTGACTTGGCCGTTGAAGGGTACACAAGGGTACAAAACCAGGTGCTCCACGACACCATTGCACCAATCTGTCGTCAGAACCGCTTCCCATTGACGATGACCCATTGACGTGTACCCTTCAACGGCCAAGTCACACAACATTAACTATAATAATAAAGAAATCGCAGTAAGGAACCTTAGACTTGGCACGACTTTGTCTAGATTTCATTACTTTTTAGAGATAAACAAGCAGCTCCATCGAGACTTGGCTAGTTTTTTACAGAATGTTTTTGGTGGGATAGAAATTTTCTGATTAAATAAGGAAAATAATTTTATTTTAAAAAAGATTGATAAAGGGTCAAGAAAAAGAAAGATTTTTGAAGTTTGTTTGATATTTTATATTTATTAAATATAAAATTAGTGTTAATATCAATTAAAAAATGAAAAACAAATTATACATTAAAAAATTATGGTTTATGTTTCTTAACATATAAGTAATTTCTTCAATTTACATTAAAGTTGGAATCTTTACTCTTTTTGAATATAAAAGTCGTGAACTGTTTATATTATGAAACTAATAAAATTTCTGCATTTTCTAAGATATTTTGTGCGCAGGAATGCAATATCTAAATGTATTATGCTTAAAAGCTACTCTTTTTATAAACATTGTTTTGAATATAAATAAGGTTTAATAAAATATTAATCTTCTATTATTTTTTTTACAAAAAATAATAAAATTACAAAATATGTTAAGTGTTTATTCCAAAAATCGATTCACAGTTTATCCATACCTTTAAAGGGTACTTCATTAACTCAAAAAATAAAAACCCCTTATTTTAGCGTTTTGTTTTTAACCGATTAAAAAAAAGTTCTTGAGATCAATGCGTTATAACCTTTTACCGAGAAAATTAAATTAAAAATTCATGGCTAAATATTTTGCTCTTAAAGAAGTTGTTCTTGTTGCAAGTTTTCCTAAAGCATTTTAAAAATAATAAGAATTTTATTCAGCTATGAATTTATCGGCTTAGGTATTAAGAAGAGAATATGAAAAGTAATTTTTTGCACAAAATTTAAGGTTTGATAACTTCATTAATTCTGGGATTAAATTATATATATATATCTGTATATATATATATATATATATATATATATATATATATATATATATATATATATATATATATATATATATATATATATATATATATATATATATATATATATATATATATACTCTGTATATATATATATATATCTGTATATATATACAGAGTTCGTACGGGTACAGTTATTATCAAGGTCGAATACCATTTTATAAAAAAATAAACCAAAATAGATAAAAAAACAAAGTTTTATCTTTAATTTTGTTAATACCTGTAATTATAACTATATATTTATATATCTACCAATCATACCAGGTATTATAAAAGTTTTAAAAATGGGGTTGTTTCTACGTACTTTAAAAAAAAAAAAACCCTTTAATTTTTTTTAATGAGGTCTATAAACATACAGTGTAACTCCGGATGCATTAATAAATTTATTTATACTCTTCAATCATAAAAATGCATCTTTAAAATTATATTAAAAAAATTAAAGTTTTTTTTTAAAAAAGCGACAGAAACAACCCCATTTTTAAAATTATTATAATACCTGGTATGATTGGTAGATATATATAGTTAAAATAAATCAATTTCAAACGCATGAAAATTCGCTTCATTTGAGGAGAGATTTTCCATGGGAAAATACTGCTATATCGAATAATTTCCTGGCCTAGAAATTCTAGGACCCGCACGAACTCTGATTATATACTTTCGATTATGCATACGAATTTCTCTGGATAGTTTATATGTTTATACAAAGCTTGATCTTGCTCAATGAAATAAGTTTAATTTTTTGTTAATCGTGTCTTATAAAAGAACATTTTTTTGTGTGTGTGTTGCTCGCACGTAGCATCGACCTTTGTGCATTTGAAAGTCCAATATTATAAAATATAAAATCAATTTTTTTTAATGTTATGTTTTTTGATTTTGCAGGAGCATAGATTTCTGAAAGGCTATATTCGAGGCTACTTATCGGACTATTAACATTGTTTTTTTTAAAGAAAAGTATTGAAAAATATAAAATAATGAAAAACATCTAAAAATTCCTTCAAATGCTAACGAATTTGGTTTTGAAAAATTGCAACATTATATTAACATTTTTGGCGAGGAAAAAGTTGGCGTATTTTCAAAAGTAGAGTTTTCAAGCAATCTTTGCAGGATGTCATAGCCCACAAATAAAGCAAGCGAAACATTCGTAGTGTCATATTTGGCGACTTAACTGATTTTTGGCATGAAATAAACAAATTAAAATCCAGTAATTAAAAAATTAAAGTATAAAAAAAAAACACAAAATATGATTTTAACAAAGAATTTTTATTAGTTATATAACTTTTATGCATAGGGATTCAAAATATACCAGGTCTCAATTCTAGGTGTGAGCAAAACCAAAAAAAAAGTTCCCTTGTTAGTATATTGTAAGAGAGTGCATAGAAGTGCTTTTTCATAGCTGCCAACTGTTCCGATTTTTCGGCCCGGAAAAATTTAATAGAATTTTTTGACTTCTTTAATCGGCTGATTACGGCGATTTGAAATGGTAAAATTTTCTATAAATTTTTTTTGCGCTTGAAACCCTGGATGAACCAGTCCAGACGACACCAAAAGCTGAGATTCACACAAAAAAAAAAAAAAAAACGATTACACTGTGATATTGATGGGATTACAAAGGAATAATGCACTTTGAACTTTTACCAAGAAACCAAACGATTAATTCAAACAGGTATGTTTAAGAACTTGCCAAAGTGGCCAGCATTGGCAAATCGTAAGGGTGTTGTTTTCCAACATGCTAACGTAAAACCTCACATATCTTTGGTCACTCGCCAATAATTATTGGAACTAACTTAAGTCGGGATATGTTGTCACATTCAACATATAGCCCTGACCATGCGCCTTCAGATTACCATTTATTTAGCAGGGTTCGTACACTGTAAAAACAAAGGAGCAATATTACATTTAAATCGGGGTTATGAATTGCTGAATAAACTTTAAATCTACACTATTTTAGGTAGTAGCTCCGTAAAAAATGTAAGAATAATCTTGGAATGGTGATATTTTATTCTTTAGTCGCAATTATTGAACGTTAACACCAAATTCAGAGTCATATAATCATCTTTCTGTTTTGATTTCATATGTTTGCAGACGACACGCCGCCATTTTACTTCGCATTTAATCCTTCTTTCTAACTTTCGGATAGCAGGTGGAAAAGTAAACAAACGGTGAGAAATATTAATATTATTCTTCGTAGACGTAAGATTTAAGACTAAATAATGTTTGCATGTGGGTTTTTTTTAAATTAGACAATGCTTTTTAATAATGTGTTAGTGCACTGCCATTTTAAGAATAATGGCGACATGTTCAAATTTAACGGGAAGTATGCCTTTAGTATAACAGTTGTAATCAACCTTTTTTTAATACAGCTTTGCTTATTTGATAGCTGGCATAGTTAAGCTTTTTTTATATTATGCATTAAATTGTATAATTGTGAGGTAATTTAATATCATATATAGCTTATTTTTGTTATTTTCTTAAGAAAACTAGAAACTCCGAATTAAACTTATAGTGATAGTTACGAGTAATTATACATTTCGTTACAAAAATATTTTATATTGTATGACTATAGCGTTTGCCTGAACGTTAACAAAAAATATTTTCATAAAAAATTCGTTACTATAATGTTTTTAACTTACTGAACGCATTATTGACCTATGAAAAAGATATTTTTAAGCATTCAAATATAGGAAATTTTAGTTCGTTTCATTAAAGTTATTTCATTCAACTTTAGTTCATATTTCGTTGCTGTAATATGCTTAAAATGAATGTTATAATAAATTGCCTTGATTAAAAGGAAGTTTCGCTGCCTCTTTGCGTCAAACTATTTATTTTAAATTATGACTGTATTAAATTTAAAATGTAATCTCTAAATTATTTTTTATTTTACTTTTAAAATCATGTAAATATTAGGAAATTTCCTTTTTTACCATTTAGTGTACTTTAATAAATGGTAGCAAAATAAAAAATAATTTAAAAATTACATTCCAAATGTAATACAGCCATAATTCAAAATAAATAGCTTCACGCAAAGAGGTTGCTAAACTTCCCTTTAATTGAGACAATTTATTATAGCGTACATTTTAAACATATTACTTACTTTACACCAAACATGGTGGTAACTAAGTTGCCACTCAAAATGGTGTTTATTTATACCATTTGATAATTGGTGACGCATTACACCAATTTACAAGTGGAATTTCATTACACCACTTGGGGTGGCAACTTAGTTGCCACCCTTTTTGGTGTAAAGTAAGGGAGTTTTTTTTTACAGTGTACGCATCAGGGGATTCCTGAGATTTTAGGTGGTTTAGCACCAGAAAAATAGTAAAGTACTGATATGTATATCTGAAAATAGTTTAATTTTCTAATTAAATAAGGCAAATGTTACTTTACAAATATTCTGGTAAAAGATCCTTGTAGCGTACGAACCCTGTTTAGGTTCCTGTAGAATTACATAGTAAAAATTTTAATGATGCTTGTGATGTAAAATTATTTTTAGCTCTGGGGTGTAAGTTTCTTCAAAATTCCAAATATCGCATTGGCACCAGTATTTTGCAAAGAAAAAAAAGGTAAACCATAATCACGAAAAGATGCATTAAACCTTTTTCAAATAAATTTAGTCGAATTTTCTGGTGCCATTGTGACATTTCGGAATTAAAATTATGTGGTATAAAATTCTACCATCAGAGCTCAAGGGGTTAATTCATCATTTTTGCTGCCAAAAATCAGAAGTTTTATGAACTTGGAATTATGACACTGCCTGAAAGAAGACAAAAGGTCGTCTACAAAAAAGGACAATATCTAACTGAATAAGCTATTTTTTAAGCAAAAATTTTGAATAACCCTTTGTATTTAAAATGCGCAATGACTTAGTTGCCAACCCAATATATACATTTATTTGGATTTTTTATGAATCCCTATCTCCCATATTATAGGTAACTGCAATTTTTAATATATTACATGAAATATTTTGAAATATTTAAAAAAAATTGTAATTTCAGCTTAGGATTGCAATGTATGTTTTAAATCTAAAATATATTTACAGGATCCGCCGAAAATTACATTCCACAAACTTTATATCAGAAATGCGTTACAAAAAAAAAAAAAAAAAACTTAAATACATGTTTAACTCTTTGAGCTCTGATGGTGGAATTTTCTACCACTTAACTTTAATTCTGAAATGTCACAACGGCACCAGCAAATTCGACCAGAAGGTATAGCTGGGTTTCATAGTAAAATATGCCCTTGAGTCAACCACATCGAGTCCTACATGGATCGATAGCCCACTAAAAGACTGACCCTAAAGGTAATGACCCTAAATGCCTGTTTTGGAAAAGTGCGCATTGTGACGAAACTACTAAGCAAATTTCAAAGAAAAAAATAAGGAATGTAAAAAACCACCATACGAATGATTGACAATTTTTTCAGATTTTTTTTAAAGAAAATAACAAGTTTTCTAAAATTTTTCCTGTTTTTAAATGAACATTTTGATTAAAAATAAACTGAAATTTCTGAGTGACCACCTTAATTTTTTTGCATGAAATACTATGAGACATGATGCATATTCACTATCAATTTCAACTTTCTACGTATGGTGCATCATATTGAAAAAAGGCAAAATCATATTCCGGCGGAAATGTAGAGCGTGTCTCGGACAAATTTCACGCCTTCTTTTCAAATCTCACACATTAATTCACACAGTATTTTTAAAAGAAGGCGTAAAATTTGTCCGAGACACGCCCCACATCTCTGCCATAATATGATTTCGCCCTTTTTTTAATACGATGCGCCGTACGTAGAAAGTTGAAATTGATAGTGAATATGCAGCATGTCTCATAGTATTTCAGACAAAAAAATTAATTTTTAATTTAAATGTACATTTAAAAACAGGAAATATGTTAGAAAACTTGTTCTTTTGTTAAAAAAAATCTGAAAAAATTGTCAAGCATTCGTATGGTGGTTTTTTACATCCCTTATTTTTTTTCATTGAAATCTGCTTAGTAGTTTTGTCACAATGCGCTCTTTTCCAAAACAGGCATTTAGGGCCATTACTCCCCATGGTCTTGAGATACAAACTTAAAACTGGGGAGAAATGAATTTCTTTTTATGGGCTATCGATCCATTTAGGACTCGATGTGGTTGGCTCAAGGGCATATTTTACTAAGAAACCCGGCTATACCTTTTATTTGAAAAAGGTTTAACCCTTTCCGGCGCAGTGTTACCACTCCGGCAACACCTAATTTTAATTCCAAACTTACAAACGGCACCAATAATATTTTAGTAAAATTTTACTTTTACAGTGACAGCTTAAATCAGGGAATTCTTAATTTATAAAAAAATCTTTTGTAAATTCCGGTGTTAGTCAACAATTTCTCATTTTACGAACAGAATTTGTCTGCGCCGGAAAGGGTTAATGCATTTTTTCGTGTATATTGTTAACCGATTTTTTTTCTTTGCGAAATACTGGTGCCAATGTGACATTTGGAATTATGAAGAAATTTACTCGCCAGAGCTCAAAGGGTTAATCAGTTCGGGATGGACCACGTCCGGTAAAAAGAAAAAAGTGAAACAATAAATATAGGACAGGATTGAAGAATTTATGGGCAAAAATATTTACCTTAAATTTTTTGACTTGAAAAGGCGATATATCGCAAGATCTACATTGTCCTTTGAAATTTTAATGTTTTTTCTTCTTTTCTCAGCATCTTTTCTTGTGCCCAACTTGAAAAATTTTAGACCAGATGAAACCTTTAACGACACTATGGTACCATATTTAACAATTTTCCGATATTGAAAGATTTTCTAAAATGACGTGACAGAGTGTGGCTTATAGTGCAATCTGCAAATATGGTGAAAATTAAATTAAGAGTTTTAGTATATAGTTGGATGCACCTTTTGTCATTTTTAAGCATTGAAGTATTAGATAAAAAAAAAAAAAACACACCTTTGAGTTAGCGAAGCTTCGTCTGTAACTGCACTAGCTAAGGTTGTTAGGCGCTGGAAGAAACTTCCACAAATACATTTACCAAGGTATATGTATTTAACTTAAAAGATTTTAAAAACAAAATATTAAGTCAAAAATATGGGTAAAAACAGGTATTCAGTTTTACTGGTGTAAGTTTATTTTGGTGGCAGTCAGATCTTTCATTTCTGTCATATTTCTGACAACCAAGACAACCTCTAGTCAGTGACAATGAGAAAGATTATAATTGCATGTCAAACTGACGCCAGTAACAAAGAAACAAACTAGAAATTTTCAGAATATTTGTGAATAAACATTTAAACGAATAAGGCGCTTAAATAAGATTAAATTTTCTATTTAAATTTTCTGGAGGGAAGTGACCCCGGCGATAATCAGAAATTGTTGAGCCAATTAAAGAAAAAAGTCATTTTTGTGACAACCTCCTCAATTATTTCACTCACATCTGGTAAGAAGTAAACTATATGTCTCTTACTCTTTATTTATAACTCCATAATTTTAAGTGCTTATGTGCCAGTGTTTTATTCATTTCGATTTGAGACTTAAATTAAAAAAAAAATTATCGTGCATTTACCATTATGTCGAAGTATTTCTAAATATTAAGTCTAATCTAAATCTAATTATTTCTAAATGAAAGAAAAAAAAATATTAGATTACTACATTAAATACTCGTTCCAGCGTTTACGAATTCCGATTTGAGGCTTAAACTTAAAGTGATATATCATTATTTCGAAATATTTCTAAATATTTAGTAAAATAAAAAAAAAATAGAACATTATATTATGTACTCGTTCTTCAGATGTACATGAGAATACTTAATAATTTATATACTTTAATACTCAAAAATTTATTAGAGTTTAAAGTTTGCAGCTTTGACAGACAAATTCTTATTAGATGTCTATTTATTTGGATTTCTTTTCATGAATAAATACTTGGAGACGTTGAAGCTTCAAACTGCGTGACATCTTTCTGCTATTATAAACAAAAGTTTAAATATCTGTTTAAACCTTTCAAGAGTAAAGCAATTTTGTTGCAAAAAAGTTTAAATGATTGAATGAAGTCAGAATTTACAAATAAGTTAATTCACATATAAATAAATGCTTTTCTTCACGTACATTATAAAAGCTAATTATTAATTAAAAATTATGTGCGCCGATTTACAATTAAAGGTAAATGGTACAAATAATGTGTCATCAACTTTAACCCTCTACTTCCCCTGCAGTGTCGCCAGTGGGCTACTTTTTAAAAATTATGATTTGTTGATTGGCACCACTTTTTTAAAAGGTAAAGTACATTTTCTTTTCACCTTAATTATCATCACATTGAATAAGGCATATTTTATCATTTATAAAAGTGGTGCCGATTAAGAATCTGATTTTTAAAAAAGTAGCCCATCTGGCAACACTGTTCCAATGGTAGAATAAGTTCTGGAAATTCCGTTATTTAGAGAATCTGATTTATAACATAAAACTTCAATAGTAATTTTAGCTTTATTTAAACGCAGAAATCTGTTACTAAATAAACAAATATTATTTTTTTAATTTCTAGACGGAATTTCAAATATCCAATAATAGAAAAAACCCCTGCTGACTTGACCAACAAGCGGAGGTAGATTTCGAAGTTAGGTACACATTTCATCAACAAAAACTAAATCAAGATTAGAGATATACCCGGTTTCATCAGTAAGAATAAGCTCAAGGGATCTAAACTTTACGTGAAAATTCTGATATACACACATATAAACAGGCATGTATACATATGGAATACATTTAAAAATGGCGAAAAGAAAATCAGAGAACCTCAAAAATTAAAAATGCCAATATTTCAATAGCCCGTTTTTTTTTAATCATATTTCAATACGTTTCTACAAACTCACATGACGTTATATAGTCACCAGCTTTTTATCTATTACATTCCCAATATGACGTAATATTTGCTTAAAAAAAAGAAAAAAACCCATCAAGCTATTTATTTCTTTTTCCATTTTCATGTGGAAGTCTTGATAAAAAAAAGTTGTCATGCAATATTCAATTTTTCTTAAATTCACTAAGCTGTTTTTATTTCGTTTTATATGTGCTAACCTTGTAATAGTAAAGTAAGTGTATTAGTAAGAATTTTATTGTATTTTTTTTAATTGTTGGCAACTCGATAACGAAAAATGTTTATTTTTTCCTGTCATTGTTCTGTAAGAGGTATTTGGACAGAGTCACGTTAAAATGGTATTCAAATTTTTGAAATCTCCCCATTTCCACCCCCACTGGACCGATTTTGACCATTTGCACTACCGAGATATTATCCGAGATATTAACTATCTATATGTATTTGGCAAGTTTGAAGATGATTCAAGCATAATTGCGGCTTTTATCGTGTGGAAAAAATTTAGTATACACACACACACACATATATACATAAAGTTTTTAGATGGGGGTGGTTTTGGGTTCCTAGGATCATATAATGAAAAATTATGAAGAAATTTTTCAAAAGTCCTACCATGGTAACGACTGCAATAAGTAATATTTCTTATGAAATCTACCTAAAAAAATACTAAATTAGAAATATTTATGATAGCATATATGCTACCAACGGAAATATAAATAAAAAGGGGGAGGCATACTGTGTATAAACTACCTGTTGAACTGAGAAGAATATGCAAAAATGCGGCTCTATTTTTCGAACTGGACAAGTATTTTTTTTTTTTTTTTTTTTTTTTTTTTTTAACCGGGGCAAGTTTCCACCAGTAAATTTGAATAAAAAATTTCTGAACATTTAAACGCCTTATTCATGCAAAATTCGACGCTCAAGTATGTTGAAAATTTCTATTTATTTTTAGTTGTGACAGTTTGTACAGGCATTGTAATTTTTTTCACTGTCATTAACAGGAGGTTATCTTGCCACACTGTTTAACACTCTGATTCGATTATATTATTCAAAGGGGTGTTATGCAGAGATGGTTATTTTCCGAAGTTCTAATTTCGGCGTTCCGCGTTGTTCGGTGATTAAATGAAATGAAATTTAATAATGAAAATTTTTGGTTATAATTCAGATTATCTGAACTGCATAATTTTTAGAACGCATTCTACTATGGGAATACGAAGGTTAAAAAAAAGTCAGTATACAGGACTCTCAAATGTTCCGCGAATTGAACATCAATATTTTTTAACCCTTTGCGACGCAGTGGTTTAGTAGATAAACCACTTAATTTTAATTCCCAAACGCCACATTCGCACCGGAATTTTGTTTAAAAAAATTACGGTTTTTTGAATGCGTGAAATACAGCGTTTTCTTATTTACAAATAAAGTTGTTTTCAAATTCCGGTGTCAGCCATTAATTTCAAAACTTAAGGAATTAATTTGCCCTTCGCCGCAAAGGGTTAACAGAAAATTTCATAATAGGTTTCTACAGAATTTGCGCTAAAATCAACCTCCAAAGGTGGTTTGCTCAGCAATTTGCAAGAAAAATATAAAAATGAAATTTCGCTATTAAAATTCTAATGTTCAGTTGGCGGTCCGTTTTGGAGCCCTGCAGTATAATTTCTTTCACCCTGTATTAGCTTACAATTCATCTAGCGTAAAAATATAGTATTTCGAATGAAGGGAGTGTACCGCAGAAATCTTGGGTGAATTTAAACGCTTTACATTTTTGATATTTTATTGATTGTATATGTCATAGGGATTTTAGTGATTAAAACATTGCTTTTCGGTTTTTCTTTAAATAATCATTGAAACAGAACGACTAAAGAGGGTAGAAAATTGCCAAGTAGCAACTTTTTCGCCAAACGTATAATGTTACGACACAGGATGAAAATTATTGGAAAAAAAATTAATGCTTCTATATTTTTGTTTTTCTGAATTGAAACATATGCTGAATCTATTTTGATGAAATTTAACACATTCACTGCCACGGTGACTGACATTGATTTTTCCGTTTAGGCCCTCTATGTAAAATATTATGTAAAACTTAAAAAAAAATATTTTAAGTAAATATTAAGGAAGTATAATCTTGTAACAAATAAAATTTCAGTAAATTTTAAATAAATTTTCAGTAATTACTTAAAACAATATACATATATTTTTATTGTTATATCATATTTTAGACTGTCAGTCAACGGCTCCTAATTTTTTTAAAGACTGCTAAAAATTGATGTTATATAGCTCCGTATAAATCATGTTTTATATACCGTAATTTCCGGCGTATAGTCCGCAGATCAAACAATTATTTTTAGACTCAGATTTTTTTTAAAAAAAAAGAATGGTAACTTCTTAGATCGTTGCAAATATTTGTCCTCAAACACTAAATAAAATTTCTGGGTCCAAAAATAATTGTTTGATTCGCGGATTATATGCCGAAAATTATTGCCGAAAATATTTGTCCTCAAACACTAAATAAAATTTCTGGGTCCAAAAATAATTGTTTGATTCGCGGATTATATGCCGAAAATTACGTTATTTTTCAGCTTTGAAGGAACATTAAAAAGTCTTATTTTAAGTCAAGATGTTATCTGGAAGTGTTTAAATGCGTTTTTAAATATTAAATTTTTCTAACTAAAAATCGATAATGAATATCTTTTTATGATGGTATTTCCTAGTGTTTTGGCCCAACTAATGTTAGCGTACAAATCAGGGCTCGAAAAATCTACATGCCCGACATCAGTGTTGTTAGACGGCGTCTTTTTAAAAATTTGATTGGCACCACTTTTATTAAAGGATAAAATTCCTCTTGATTAATATGTCATTAAACGAAACGTAATTTTACCAATCCAAAGAAGTGGTGCCAATCTGAATTTTTAAAAAGTCGCCGTCTAACAACACTGATGTCGGGCATGTAGATTTTTCGAGCCCTGGTACAAATCCCTCCATCGTAAAAAATATAGTTCTCCAAATGATGCTAGTGTACCACAGAAACCTTGGGAGTAATTAAAGGCTTTACCATATCTGCCAACCAGTGTTGCCAGATGGGCTACTTTTTTTTAAATTAAAATTCTTGATTGGCACCACTTTTTACAAATGATAAAATGTGCCTTATTCAATGACTTGATAATTAAGGCGAGAATAAAAGGTAATTTACTATTTCAAAAAAGTGGTGCCAATCAAGAAATCTTAATTTTAAAAAAGTAGCCCACTGGCAACGCTGCTGCCAACACTTCTGCTTTTTTGCATGCAAATATTTAATCAAAAATTCTGCTTTACTTAATAGGTAGATTACATTGATTTCAAAAGGTAAAATTTACTATACAATTTTTGCAGTCCAAAAAAACGTAAGATTTTGGTAGCTATGGTTTACATTTGTGATTTTTTTCTACTTCATAAAAGATTTATTGATTAAAATACTGTTTTTCCTTTTTCAATACTGCAATTTTAGAAAAAAAACTGTAAGGAGAAAAATCGCCAAATAACGACTTTCTTGCCTTGTTGATTAAAATAATTGAAAACGAAATATTTTAAAGTTGTGCATTTATCATTATTTTTTAATTTCTAAAGATATATTGAACCAAATGTGATAAAATTGATACTTGACCAATTCAAAAACATACTCCTAAAAAAAAAAAAAAAAAAAAACATTAATTGGTAGTGTAGTTTTGGAGCAACTGGTGAATATACATAAAAAATTCACAAGCGCAGAATCGAGAACCTTCTCTGTTTTTGAAATCGGTTAAAAACTATCTGTATGATCGAACAAGTAAAATAATATAAATGTCTCTTTTGTACGACCACAAAATGCATGGTTATGACTTGAATTTTATAAATTTCCAACGTCTTTTGAAATTAAAAACGTGTTATCCCATTTTTGTGACAGAAAACCTTTTAAATATAAACTATTAACTCTTTCTGGGACGAAACATTTGCTTTGCTAAAATGTTGAAAGGAACAATTGACACCGGATTTCGTAAACACAAAATTGTTTTTAACCTTCCTACCCTGTTCAAATTTTGCTTAATCTTGATTAAAAACATTTCACACCAGAATTGCTATTTAAAACATTTTTAAATATTTAATTGACTTATTTTTCTGAATCTGTTATTTAACTTTCTTTATGAAAAAAGTTCTGGTTCGATTCGTATAAAACAAATTATAGTGTGGGTCGATTAGACCCATTCAGGGTAGGAAGTTTAACCTTTTCCGCTCTGACGGTAGAATTTTCTACCACATAATTTTAATTCCGAAATGTCACAACGGCACTAGAAAATTCAAAGAAATTTATTTGAAAAAGCTTTAATGCATTTTTTAGCGTATATTGTTAACCGGTTTCTTTCTTTGCAAAATACTGGTGCCAATGTGACATTTGGAATTTTAAAGAAATTTACCCACCAGAACTCAAAGGGTTAAATATCGCACCCTTGATTCAAAAGAGTCATAGATCAAGATTTCATGTTTTTCAATAAATGCTAAAAACTGTTTCAGTCTGTGGTAGGATCAATGGCCATTTTGCAAACAAGTTGCATAGCTATCAACTTGTACGGATTTTTTCTACTACTAAAATTTAATAGAAAATTTCACCTTAAACAATCGCCGAAATCTAACGATTTCCAATGCTGTAACATGATAAATATTTGTATTTAATTTTAGTGATGCGAAAAATCTATACAAGGTTGCAGCTATGTAAACGCAACTGCTACCTGGTGGCAGGATTTTAGTGCACCATCAGGTACTTTAGATGATTAGCAGAAGTGTAAAAATCATTTAGAATGACAGCCATAAAAAAAAATCGAACTGTGATTTTTTAAGCAAGAATGCGATAGAAAATGGCCATTATTCACATACATAAGTAACCGACATTTATTTTACTTAATTACGGAACAAATGTGGCATATTTTCATTAAAATTAAGTGGTTTCAGAAACATACTACAAACCCTGAAAGGATTAAATCAGGGATATCAAACTGTTGCCCTCGGAATACCACTAAATGTTTAAAGGAATATTCGACTATTTAAATCTTACACGCTGGATGATTAACCCCTTCGCGTTGGGACCATTTTGCGAAATTTTTAATGTTTCGTCACTGATTTTTTAAATCAGAATTTTGTGTATTATTAAATCGGGAATATGTTCCGATTAAATAGGGCAAAATTTACAGTAAAATATTACTGGTGGGGATAAAGAAGGATTCTTAGGCTTTGCGTCGCGGCGCGTATACGTGTCGCTCGTCCCCAAGATATTAAATAAGCAAATGATTACTATACAATTTCATGGCTGCCAACTTCTACGCCTATTTAAGGTCAAATAAACACACTAGAATGAGAAATTAGCTTTAAAAATTGACAATATATATAATAATACACTACACTGAATAGATTTGGCATACATTTTACTAAAATATTTTTCTGGTTCCAAACATGTTTAAATGATTTAAAAAGGTGTAGAAGTTGGCAGCTCTGCAATTTTAGTGGTATCCGGTCGGTCACAGTTTTATATCCTTGTATTGAATCTAATATTAGCAACCAGTGTTGCCGCGTCGGGCTAACTTTTTATTTAGGCATTCTAATTATCATTACTAAGATTTATAATTACTTTTGCTTTATAAAATTATAAATATTCAATAATAAAATCAAATAAAATTGATATTCGAAATTTTCAGGTGCAAATTCAATATCAAATTCAAATCAATATCAATATCAATTCAATATCAATTCAAAATAAAAAATCCACCAGATGCGGCAAGAGAGATAGCAACTAAAATGATGTTCTGAAACTATACTGTAAAAAAATAGAAAAAAAAAGAGGAATAACTTTTTTCAAAAATGTGGAATTGAAAGAGTCTTTAACTTCGAAAGTGATATATATTATTAGAAACGAAGCCATAAACGTGACTTGTTTAAATATGATTTTATTTTATTATCATCTTTTTCTAAAAGTGAAAATGGATCAATGACTTCAAATAAATCTCTTTAAAAACAATGCTATCGAGTGAATCTTTTTTTTTTTTTTTTTTTTTGGTAGCTGTTACAAGTTGTAAGAATAGAATTTTCGTAAGTAATTTTCTACAGGATATATTTAATATGGTTAAAATTATTATTTAAAAGTTTTAGCGTTTAGTATAAATTGTCTTACAATTTCAATTAGTCTTATTATTTTTTCATGGTCAATAATATTATGGCATGTTTAAAAAGGAAATATTTATGAAGAATTTTATATATTTTTTACTTTTTACATGTGAAATTTCAATGAATCAATTTCGTTGATGTTTAGGCAATAAATTTTAATGTATTCTTTATAAAATTATGATATAAAATTGGATTTTAAATTCTACGATGTAGGTCAAGTGTCCCCACTTTCATGTCTCCACTCATTAGCCTACAAAAAAAAAAAAAAAAAAAAAAAAAAAAAAAAAAAAAAGGGGAGAGAACATAATTACATAATTTAGACAAAACGCAATAACTTTTAAATAGCATCCTTTTAATTAACCTTTTTTTGTACCCCAAACAATTATGAAAAATTTTTGCTATATTTTATCGGCAGATTATGGCAATTTAAGCATCGACAGTAATTTCCGACACATAATCCGCGGAACAAACAATTAAGTTTCAACCAAGAAATTTTATATGGTAATTGAATCCAAATATCTACTGCGATCTAAAAAGGATACATTTAGTTAAAAAAAACATTCTGGTTCGAAAAATGATTGTTTCATCCTCGAATTATACGCCGGAAATTACGGTACTATACATATTTTGTAGTGCAAAAAACCGTAAGACATTGGCAGCTATGATTATACAGCTTGCTTTACGTAAGAGTTACAAGGTAAACTGAGCCTGGAATACTTGTCTGTGATTACACTGATGATGGTCAAAATGAAGAATTTTACTATTCGAATGAATCATTTAGACATGCGCAACACTATATCTGATAGCCTCTGTTTTTTTTTTTTTTTTTTTTTTTTTTTTTTTTTTTTTTTAATTCATTGTCTATCACAAATTCATACAGAATATTTTAGAATTGGAATTAATTTTAGAAATCCATAAAAACAGAAAAAAATCATTTTTGTCAATAAAATGTCTGACAATAATTGATTAGAAAAAATATGAATGTCGGACTTGTTTAATTAACTAAACCGAATATAACTAACCGAATAACCTGTTCAAATACAATTGTGATTTTAGATTAAATTTACGTGTTAAATGTTAAATTGATTCATATATGCACTTTCTTTTATCAGAAAATTAACACTTTATTATTTTTTACTTATAGAAAGAGCATGCATGTTTTTAACATTTCCCCTTCCATATGGATTACTAAACAATACAGTTACTTCTCAATTATACTCGAAATACGATAATTACTTTTAGGTAACAATATTTCTGAAAAGATATTTTCTTTTATTCTACCGCAAAATTTATAACACGAATACTACTATTAATAACTACCTGTATTTCACAAATAATTACATTGCGTGTAAGTGAAAGGTAATTGTAATGTTTAGTTATTCATGACAGTGTTGCCAGATGGGCTACTTTTTAAAAATTCAAATTCTTGATTTACATCACTTTCTTGAAACAGTAAAATGCGCCTTATTTAATGACTTACTAATCACAGAGTAAACAAGGGAAATTTTATCGTTTCAAAAAAGTGGTGCCAGTCACGAAATCTGAATTGAAAAAAAGCCCCATGTGGGAAAAAAAAAAAAGTTTCCCTATATATATGAGAAAAAGTGTCCTTCAATAAGGAACTTAAAAAGGATGAATTTTTTTTATTCAAATGTACTTGATTATGTTTATTTCAGCGGCAAAGTTAAACTGTCGATACAATTAAAGTAAAAAACAGCCGTCATTCTTTGACAACCTCTTCAATGACATCACTCGCAACTAATAGACAATGTACTACATGTTTTTTATTTCTCATTGATAAATTCACTGTAAAAAACAGAATTAGGTTTAATAAAGATTCATCACCAGCCAAAACACTGTCACAAAATTTCATTTTAAAAATCAGTATTAACACTAGAATGCCTAGCTGATGACGATTCAACACCAAACAAATGATGAAAAAATCAACTCCGAACAGAACTATCTTCTAGAAAAAAAGGTGGAAGACAAAGCTTAGAGGACCAAGTTAGTTTTAAATAAAACTTCTGGTTCGTAATCTATATTTAACCATTTAACGTTCATTGGTTTCGCTGCGAAGACCAAAATTTTATTTCCGATAGCCAGCAACGGCACCGTAGTTTTAACTTAAAAAAATCCTTTTTATTAAGTGTGTGAAAAATCACTTTTTCTTATTTATAAATATATTTGTTCGAAATTACCGATGTCATTTATTTATTTCAACATCTTAGCAATGAAAATTCTTTGCCAGTTAAAGGGTTAAGATTGAGTAAAGTTTTCGGACGTTCTGGTGTTAAAACTTAGTATCTCTATATTTTTTCGATTTTTTAATTCGAATATTTACGAATAGAAGCATTCTCTTTATTTATTGACATAATTCCGGGATTGAATATGTCAAAGATCAATGGAATTGTTAGTGTGGGGTCCCGAAATACCAGGATTTCGTCTCATTAAATCACATATTTTTTTCGCGATTTCGTAAAATAAAGATTTGTTATCGAGAAGAGTGCCTTTGGATCCATCTTTGGTTACACCAATTGCGAAAAATACTATTCGGAAATAGAAGCGGTAAAAATTAGAAAAGTCGGCAGCTAGGAATTAAAGATTAAATGTTCAGGGATCGTAAGGATCTCGATAATTTCCGGTTGAAATGTCAGTGTTATTTTATAAAAAATAAATCTAATTTAACCACTTAACTGGTTCTTTTTTACATACAATAAATTGAAAATCTGACACATGTATTATTTTTTAATCTAAAATATTCATAATATTTAGTCTAAACATTTCTGCTATTAAATAGTATGAAATTGTAAATAAAAAAATATCAGTGATATCCAAAAGCTTTAAGTGATGGATCAACCAAACTCTTCTTGCCCATACGACGTACGGGTTAACCACTTAATTGTCGTGCCCGAGACGTTCACGGGTTGCAAGATTCACGACTTATATTCAGAATTGCTTGATTCCTACCAGTTTTATAAAGAAATGTGATTGGTTTTATTCTGGTATCATTATACTTATCAATAAATACGATGAATATTTTTTTCAATAAAGTGGTGACAATAATAAATTTGAATTTTTAAACTGTAATTTAATGCGACGATTAAGTGGTTAAACTGGCGTGAATTGCAAGGCTGCCAACTTTCACGCTTTTTTCTTACCATTAAAATATAAAAGAAAAATTTTACTTACTTCCGGATTTCACCTATAAAACACAGGCAGGCGCTCTTTTAAATTTAAGCTGTAAGAAAAAAGCGTAAAAGGTGGCAGCTATACATAAACTGGTTTAATTTCGCCTTATTTAACACGTTCACGCCGGCGCGTACCACCGGAAGCCCGGAAAAAGGCTTAAGAACCCCCATTTACCCCACCAGTAAAATTTTATTGAAACTTTTGCCTTATTTAATCGGGTCATTTTTTTCGATTTAATAAGTCACAAATTTCTGTTTTTGTAAACCGGTGGCAAAATATTAAAGATTCCGTAAAAGGGGGTTCCGTCGCAAAGGGGTTAAAGAGTGATTTTCTATAAGAAAATACTGGTGTCGAAGAATTTCCAGATCTTGAAATTCCAGGATTCGTATTAACCTTAAAGTTTCACAAATTAATTTATATTTATTAATGAGACAGCACCAGATATCTAGTTAAAAATGTTCCTGAAATTGTTCACTTCAATTTTATAAGGAAAACATTTTATTCAAATACAAAATAAAAAATTAAATTTCAGAATTTTTATATTATCTATGAGAATTTTATTAAAAGTATGACTATTAAAATGTTGTAGAACTTCAAGATGACGAATGTTTTTCAATATGAACTCATCTAAACTGAAGTTCAGAGTTTGTACATTCTCAAGAACTTCAAACAAATGCAAGCTTGTGATTTTCTTCTTCAAAAATTTTTCTCAAACTTTCTTGTTTACGGATGATAAATTATCGTAATATTTTCTCGTACTCTTAATTTCAAAATATATTAAGAAAAGTTTGTTATGATTCATCCTTGGAGGTTTTAGTTTAATTCAACTTTTGCAATTTATCTCAAGATATATCTAAGATATTTCTTAAGGATGAAGAGAAAAGAGTGACATTAAGATGGAGATGTTGTATGATTTGATGTAGAATAGTTAGGATCGATATTTAATATTTCTCTTATTAGTTTGGAGTAATATTGTAACTAACAAATTTCTGTTTTTTCTTTTAATCCTTAAATACGTGATTTTTTTATTTTGTTAAAAAAAATTACGTATGATTCTGAGAAAAGTTTATTACGCAGAAAAAATTATAAACAAATCAGAGATATATTTTTCATAAAATATATCAACATTTTCTAATGTTGCACATCTGCAGTGTAAGTAAAAACTATTGTCATAATTAAAGAATAGCAAATTAGTAAATATTATCTTTAGTATGAATCTAAATACCTCATTTTATATAAATTTTTATTTTCTGAAACTGAACCTTTAAATGCATCAATTATTCTTTTAGATGTTTTAAAAATTCTTCATATTAAGGTTCAGAGACTAGAAATTTTAAGAGACTTTTTATTTTTTTAGTATATTTTTGTAATTTTTACAAATTTAATACTTCAAAACAAATACAGTGGTTGCCAAGAGTTTAATTTTAACCCTTTGCGGCCCAGAGCACTTCCATTGCGAAAATGATGAAAGGAATGATTGATACCTGAATTAATGTATAGATTTATTTGAAAATAAGAAAAGGCTATTTTTACTTTACATAATACACGGAAAATATTTATATCAGAATTCTGGTGGCATTGCGGCATTTGCGAATTAAGTCGGGTGTTCCATGTAATAGAACACTGGAACACGAATTTTAATTCCCATATGCAACAATGATGAGCAGAATGAATGATTTTACTATTCGAATGAATCATTTGGGCATGCACAAAAGCATGAGTGTAAACCGGCTTTCAAAATTCTTTTTCAATCAAAAAATTTTATCAAAAAAGAAGTTTCTTATTTTAATTAGAATTAACTTAAGAGCTTCATAAACAGATAACATTCTTCTCATTTTCAAAATTTCTGAGGATAATTGATTAAAAAAATTTATAAAGGGTGGCAACTATGCTTTTGTGTAGTTTCTTTTTACTAATTACCATTTGGTATTTGATTAAAAAATGTATTCAAAAGTTCGAAATATGTTTTTGCGCATGTCCGATATTGCATCCGAATAGTAAAATCATTCGCTAATATGCGGTATCCCAAACCAGTAATCTAAAAGTTAGTTATTTATGTAGGAAAATATCATAAGAAAAACTTATATTAAGCCTTTGTACTTGAGAAGTGACTCTCACTCTCCGTGAGCAGAACCCCCAAATGATCCGCAAACGGAACACCAATATTTTTTAACAGAAAATTTTATGGTAAGTTTCTACAGAATTTTACTAAAATTAACTTCCGAGAGTGTTTTTTACGTAGTTTGCAAGAAAAATCTAAAAAGAAATTTCTTCAAGGAAAATACTGATGTTCATTTGGCGGGCCATTTGGGAGTCCTGCACTAGTGTTCCCAGGTGTCCCTCGTAAAATGGGACATCACTAATATCTTCTAGTTTATTTCACCATGTTTTTATCACGGATTATTCTACCATCAGGTAAGGCGAAGAAAATTAGTTTAACCCTTTAACCTCTTTAACGGACAAAGCATTTTCATTGCTAAGATGGTGAAATAAGTGATTGACACCGGTAATTGCGAACAAATATATTTTTAAATAAGAAAAAAATGATTGTTCACGTACATAATAAAATGTTTTTTTTAATTAAAATTCCGGTGTCGGTGTTGCATAGCGGAATCAAAATTTTGTGGTTTCGTAGAGAAACTAATGAACGTTAAAGGGTTTACCCCTTGAAGGGCGGTGATGTGCCACGGCATCACGTAATTTTAATTCCTAATTGCCACATTGGAACGCGATTTTTAAAAGAAAATTTCACCTTTATTAACCCTTTCGAGACGGCATCCCTCACACAAATTTTATTTGGGCTACACCACTTTTTTTATACTGTTCCTTTTACTTCTTACATTCCAAAAACATGTTACAATGAGAAAACTACCGTAATTTCGGGTGTATAAGCCGCGGATCAAACAATTCTTTTTGGACCCAGAAATCTTATTTAGGGATTGAAGACAAATATTTACGGCGATCTAACTAGTTATATTTTTTTCTTAAAAATTTCTGGGTCGAAAAAGAATTGTTTTTTATACTGTTCCTTTTACTTCTTACATTCCAAAAACATGTTACAATGAGAAAACTACCGTAATTTCGGGTGTATAAGCCGCGGATCAAACAATTCGTTTTGGACCCAGAAATCTTATTTAGGGATTGAAGACAAATATTTACGGCGATCTAACTAGTTATATATTTTTCTTAAAAATTTCTGGGTCGAAAAAGAATTGTTTGATCTGCGGCTTATACACCCGAAATTACGGTAGTTGGATGTGGCAATACCAAAACTTTCTTCTATCTCATACGTACATTTTAATATTTAAAAAAAATAGTTACTCATTTTAATGTTTTAATAATTTTAATTCAATACCATACGAACTTTGGTTTTCATCTTAAATTTCTGCTTCAATCAATTAATCGGAGTAAAAACGAATTTCCGTCTCTACACCATCCGATGGACAATAGAATGATAGGCAGATTTTTTTTTTGAAATTCAGGGAGGACCTACTTGCCTTACCAAAAAATAATCATATACAGAAAATTTTGTTGAGTTCTAGAACTAACTTCATACACATTTAGGTGGTGCAATATTGAAAATGGCATAAAATTTGCTATTGAAGCGCCCCCTTCCGGCGGATTTTTTTCAGATTCAGGGTGGACCAACTAGCCATAGCCATACACTTACACAAAAAATTTGGTTCTATTCGATGCATAACTTCATGTACTTTTGGTCGGTACAGTATTGAAAATTGTACAAAAATCGCGATTGCAGCGCCCCTTTCCGACGGATTTTTTTTCAAATTCAGGGAGGACCAACTAGCCATAGTCATACACATACACAAAAAATTTGGTTCAATTCGATACATAACTTCATATACTTTTGGTCGGTACAATATTGAAAATGGCACAAAAATCGTGATTGCAGCGCCCCTTCCGACAGATTTTTTCAAATTCAGGGGGGACCAACTAGCCATAGTCATACACTTACACAAAAAATTTGGTTAAATTCGATGCATAACTTCATATACTTTTGGTCGGTACAATATTGAAAATGGCACAAAAATCGTGATTGCAGCGCCCCCTTCCGGCGGAATATTTCAAAACTAAAGTAGGACCTGCTTGCCACAGCCAAAAACATTCACAAAAAATTTGGTTCAATTCTATGCATAACTTCATACACTCATTGATGGTAGAATGGCGACATACACACAGACAGACACACACACACACAGACACACGGACAGACAGACATTTTGTAAAAACATGTTTTTTTGGAATCTCTGACCCCGGAAACGTGTAAATCCATCGAAAACCGGAAGTCGAAAATTTTTTCGATTACAATACTTTCTTCTATTGAAGATAGAAGAAAGTAAAAATTACATTGCTTTATTAATGGTGCCAAAAACAAAGGGTATAGCCGGGTTTCATAGTAAAATATGGCCTTGAGTCAACCACATCGAGTCTTTCATGGATCGATAGCCCATAAAAAGACATTCATTTCTCCCCAGTTTTAAGTTTGTATCTCAAGACTATGGGAGGTAATGACCCTCAATGCCTGTTTTGGAAAAGTGCGCATTTGACGAAACTACTAAGCAGATTTCAACGAAAAAATAAGGGATGTAAAAAACCATCATACAAATATTTGACAATTTTTTCAGATTTTTTTTAAACAAAGAACAAGTTTTCTAGCATTTTTTCTGTTTTTAAATGAACATTTTAATTAAAAATAAACTGAAATTTCTGAGTGACCACTTTAATTTTTTTGTGTGAAATACTATGAGACATGATGCATATTCACTATCAATTACAACTTTCTACGCATGGTGCATCATATTAAAAAAAGCAAAATCATATTCCGGCGGTATTGTGGGGCGTCCCTCGTACAAATTTAGCGTCTTCTTTTCAAATCTCACATATTAACCCTTTCTTGCGCAGTGTTGCCGTGCCGGCAACACCTAATTTTAAATCCAAACTTGAAAACGGCACCAGTAACATTTTAATATAATTTTGCTTTTACAATGAAAGCTTAAATTAAGGAATTCGTAATATCTAGACAAGTCCTTTATAAATTCCGGTGTCAATCGACAATTTCTCATTTTACTAATAGAATTTGCTTGCGCCGGAAAGGGTTAATTCACACGGTATTTTTAACCCTTTCCGGCACACTGTGCCAGGTTTGGGATACCTAATTTTAATTCCAAACTTGCAAACGGCATTAATAATATTTTATTAAATTTTACGCTTAAAATAAAAGCTTAAATTAAGGAATTCAAAAAAAATATAAAAAATTCGTTGGTGAATTCCTGTGTCAGTCGATAATTTCTCATTTTACGAACAGATTATGCCCGTGCCGGAAAGAGTTAAAAGAAGGCGTGGAATTTGTACGAGACACGCACCACTTTTCCGCCGGAATATGATTTTGCAATTTATTTAATATGATGCACCATACGTAGAAAGTTGAAATTGATAGTGAATATGCATCATGTCTCATGCAAAAAAATTATGGTGGTCAGTCAGAAATTTCAGTTTATTTTTAATTAAAATGTAAATTTAAAAACAGGAAAAATTTATAAAACTTGCTCTTTTGTTTAAAAAAAAATCTAAAAAAATTGTCAAACATTTGTATGGTGGATTTTTACATCCCTTATTTTTTCGTTGAAATCTGCTTAGAAGTTTCGTCATAATGCGCTCTTTTCCAAAACAGGCATCTAAGGCCATTACCCCCCAAGGTCTTGAGGTACAAACTTAAAACAAGGGAGAAAAGAATTTCTTTTTATGGGTATCGATCCACGTAGGACTCTATAAGGTTGACTCAAGGGCATATTTCACTAAAAAACCCGGCTACACCCTTTCACATGTACCGTTCGACGAAGCATATATGCGTCACCCGTCCCGAAAGGATTAATCTTGCGAAAATACACTTTTACTCCTTAAGAAAAATAAATTGTAAATACTGGTGTCAATCTAGTATTTTAACATTTTATGAATACAAGTACTTTGCTGCTGAAAGGGTTAAAATAATGGTGTCCAGAGCATTTGGAACACCCCTATACGCAGGACGCTATGTGATCAGTGAGAATCACCACTCGAATGCAAAGAGTGGAAATATAAAACTAAAAATTAAAATGAACCTTAGCTATATCATTAAAAATATGACAAGTGAAATGTTGTAGAAATCAAAGATAATGATTTTTTTTCCGTATGATCCCTTCTAAACAGAACTCCAGCGTTACTAAATCCTGAAGTATTTTAAACAATTGTGAGCTTATGATTATCTTCAAAAATTTTTCTCAAACTTTCTTTTTCACGGAAGATAAAGTATTGTAATACTTTCCGTATTCTTAATGTCAAAATGTATTAAGAAATGTTTGTTATGATTCATCCTGAGTTTCAGTTTAATTCAACTTTCGCAATTTATCTCTAGCTATTTCATAAGGATAAAGAGAAAATAATGACATTTAAAAGATGAAGTTGTTCCAGTATTTGATATAGAATTACTATGACCCATATTAGCAACTTTCTTATTATTTTTATATACCGTAATTTCGGGTGTATAAGCCGCGGATCAAACAATTCTTTTTGGACCCAGAAATCTTATTTAGTGATTGAAGACAAATATTTACGGCGATCTAACTAGTTATATTTGCCTTTAAAAAAATTCTGGGTCGAAAAAGAATTGTTTGAGCTGCGGCTTATACACCCGAAATTACGGTAATCTTATATCTATAATTTTGAAAAAATTGCAATTTGTTTCTGTTTAATGTATATTATATAATCAGTGTATGCGACCTGTGGGCTGCAGAGATATCGCTATATTTAAACTGTAATATCTGCCTTAATTAATGACAGAAATTACGTGATTTAATAAAGCAAAAATTAATATTCAGAAACACTGGTGACATAAAAAATATGTGTACTTACAATAAATAATTTATTAGGGTTTTGTTGGTTTTATACAAAAACATGCACGGTTCTTATTATAAAGATTTTGTTTTATATACTACACACTATATACTTACATTTTATACTAAAAATTTATTATTTAAAAGATGTTTAATAAAGTGTAGCTGCTCAAAATTTGGATATTGTCATGATTCTTCATTAAGTAAATAATTTGAACTATCGACTATTAAAATAAAATTTCTGATAGTAGATTTTAAAAAATAATCAATGACATTTTCTATGTTTATAACGCAGGTGTCAAACTGTGGTCCGCTGGATGCCATCAAAATGTCGTAGTTGTCATTTTCTTGTCTAATAATCGAATCCGTGAGATTCAATAAATCGACTATTTCATAAAAAATACATTTTTATCCGCGGGCCACTATATCACACGCTTGGCTTATAATATCACGTCTCTTTTTTTTTAAATATTTCTTTTTTTTAGGCTACAATTCTTTTATCAGAAATTATTTACTTGTTTGAAAAATGTAAAAAATTAAATTGAATATTATTCCTGATAATCTTTACAGTTTATTTACTCATCGATATTCCAGTTTCTTTGAAAAAAAGTAATGCGTCATACCAGGGCTCGAAAAATCTACATGCCCGACATCAGTGTTGTTAGACGGCGACTTTTTAAAAATTCAGATTGGCACCACTTCTTTGGATTGGTAAAATTAATTGGTAAAATTGGTTTCGTTTAATGACATATTAATCAAGAGGAATTTTATCCTTTAATAAAAGTGGTGCAAATCAAATTTTTAAAAAGTCGCCGTCTAACAACACTGATGTCGGGCATGTAGATTTTTCGAGCCCTGCGTCATACACTCCTGTAGAATGTCTGTGATGTGTATGGCGGAAATACCGCGTTTAAATAAGGCAGCGATTACTACTCAAAATAAAAGGCATTCTTTCTCTGCCGCATGTTTCGCCTTGTTTACCAATCCTATTAACCCTTCCCGGCAGCATTTTCAGAAAGAATCACGTTTTGAGCACCTTATCGTCAGAACAACGATTGGCGCGGAGATGAAGTCAATGCTACTCACCCTTTCTTGTTTGTGACATCAAACGCTTAGCGAATAGCAACCCTTCCTTCTGCAAAGAGATCGCGCTTATTGTTCATTTGTTTTTTCCGTAAATGTTATCAAGCAAAGACTATAATATGAGAAAATGTTATTCACCGTTGTTTACGATTAAAACATAGCTTAAAACAAAGAGCTTTTTCAGATTAAAATGCTTTAAATTTCACAAACAGTTTTTTTTTCGCTCAATTCAAAAAAATTATTTACTTAACTCGCTATGTTCGAAGAAATTGAGAAGTTACCGTAATTTCGGGTGTATAAGCCGCGGATCAAACAATTCTTTTTGGACCCAGAAAACTTATTTAATGATTGAAGAAAAATATTTACGGCGATCTAACTAGTTATATTTGTTTCTTAAAAAATTCTGGGTCGAAAAAGAATTGTTTGATCTGCGGCTTATACACCCGAAATTACGGTAGTTAAAAACAGTAGTAAAGATTCTCTTATAATAAATATATTTTTATTAATCATATGTTTTATGACACAGTTGAACTTAGTTTATTTTGTGTTTGGCGATACAGCTAGCTGAACGTTCTCGCTTTCGCCAACTCGCCAAGGCTGGTGCTCAAAACGTGATTCTTTCTAAAAATGCTTCTCGGCACACTGTGTCCGGTCTGGGATACCTAATTTTAATTCCAAACTTACAAACGGCACCAACTTTTAATTTTCTGAATATTCGATCGTTCATTTTTGAACTACTTAAGTTTGATCCATAAATGCTATTCTGACACTCATGTTTTAATAAAAGGAAAATTTTAAGCCGAAAACTATGGTTCCAATAGGGCATTTATGGATTAAATTTAAGTGTTCAAATACAAACCACCACTCTACAAGGGATTAAATGGCTAGAGTTAAAATCTGTTTCAATATCTCAAAAGTACATAAAAAATCAATAAGCATTTAAAATTTTCCTATAAAAAGCCACATTATATGTATTCTGTAAATAACATATTTTTTCAAAAAAAAAAAAAAAATACTATGCAAAACTTTTTGTCATTAAATATCTGATTAAATAAAAAAAACTTGAATTAAAAGTACGCATTTTCATATTACTTTATTTAATATTTATAAAATTACTGTAAAGAAAGGGCCTTGTTTTCTACATATTAAAATAGTCTCCATTTAAAAGAAGAAAAATAAAATCTTAAGTGTTCTAGAAATTTTACAAAATATTTCTTAAAATTTGTTTTCTTATTTGAGACAAAAGTTTTCAACGCGATTCGCTATGAGTTTAACAGCTGTAACAAAAATGTTTGAAGCAGCTGTTGTCCTTTTCAAAGATCGGTATTAAACTAAGTTGCAAATTTATCATTATGGAAATAACTTTTTACATGTGTGCAGAGACGATATCTTCAATAACAGCATATGGATACGTAATATCGTTTACGTTATTCTTTCATAATTTAAAAAAGAAAAAAAAAAAGATTTCGTTTTTTGTGATGTTTTTAGCATATTTTGTCATTAGGAAATTTAAAGATGAAATTTGTTTCACGTTTAAAGAATATAATGGGATTTAAAATGAATTATGTTCCAATTAATAATTGGGCAGTAATGGGGCTTAAATGTAAACTTCAGCACTTTTACAGTCATTGATGCGGCGTCGAGCATTTTGGATATCTGGAAATTTACCTATAAGCATTATTTTTTCATTTTATATGTTAACACGGAACTACTGTTAATATAAATATTATAGCACAATATTTTTTACATTGTTCGTGTATATTGTGCATTGAAAACGCATCATTACTTTTGAATCAATCGATTCCGATGGAAAAATCGCTTTTACTTTTTAAAATATTTACACGTTAGAAGTAAAGGACACATATTCAAAACTGACATAGAAACATAAATTAAACAAACTGCATTCATACATAATTTAAAATAAATTAAAATTTCACCTGAATAACCTTGAATTTCACAATTACTCTTTAATGAATTTTTTTCCAACATCCTGCATTTGAAGTACCGTAATTTCGGGTGTATAAGCCGCGGATCAATCAATTCTTTTTGGACCCAGAAATCTTGTTTAGTAAATGAAGATAAATATTTACGGCGATCTAACTAGTTACATTTGTCTCTTAAAAAATTCTGGGTCCAAAAAGAATTGTTTGATCTGCGGCTTATACACCCGAAATTACGGTACTAAAATTTCGTGTTTTACAAATTAGTAAGTGTAGTACTTTAGATATCATGTTTGAGAAACATAACCTGCGACAACTGTTACAGAAAACAACAATTTTTCCATTTGTTTATGTATAATATACATTAAGCGGATTAAAAAATTATTTAACCCTTTAACGTTCATTGGTTTCTCTATGAAAACACAAAATTTTAATTCCAATAAGCGACAATGCACCAGAAATTGAATTTAGAAAAATCTATCTTATTATGTATGTAAAAAATCACCTTTTCTTACTTACAATTATATTTGTTCGGAATTCCCGGTGTCACACATCTATTTCAACATCTTAGCAATGAAAATGCTTTGTTAATTAAAGGGTTAAGAAAGGAAAACCGTAGATTCAGAAATAAATCAGATGTACTTTATTGAATGAATCAATTTAGTTTGTGCATTAGTGAAATTTCACACAAAAAATATTTTTACAGGGCTGCCAGAGACGACTATGTTTTAATTGTAACTGGCACCACTTTCTCAAAACAGAAATCTTTAACACTTACTTTGACGACATTTGCTAGAGAAACATACTTCGAAATTTATATTAGAAAAAATACTGGTTCCAATAGAATATAAAAATAGTCGCCTGTAGCTGCCCTTCAGAAAATATTCATTTTTCCGAACTAGAAATTTCTTTATATATATATAAAAAAAAAAAAAACAAAGAAGTTAACAAATGTTAAATAAGTTGATCCGTTTTAAATAAAAAAATCTTGTGTGAAATATTTTTTATAAAACTTTGAATATTTGTATTTATAATGGTAAACATTTTGGTTATTTAAAATGCAGTGCTGCCAAGTCTCCGGCTCTTTGGTTAACTGAATTTTTATCCAAAATTTTTCTTCATTAAACCATTTCCGGTGCAGTTGTCTATGCCGGAACCGCTACATTTAATTTTAAAGTTACAAAGCCCCCCCCCCCCCCAAGAATATTTCAATAAAATCTTGCGTTTACAATGAAAGATAAAAGTACCTAGTTTTTTTTATTTCTAAAAAAGTCTTTTGTAAATTCTTGTGTCGGTCAATCATTATTTTACAATCAGAATTTGCATGTGCTGGAAAGGGTTAATTGGAACATTCCAAGAATTTAACCCTTTGCGGCGCAGGACAAATTCATTGCTTAAGTATTGAAATTAATGACTGACATCGGAATTTTAAAACAACTTTATTTGTAAATAAGAAAAAAGCTATATTTCACGCATTCAATAAACGGTAAATTTTTTTACTAAAATTCCGGTTCCAATTTGGCGTTTTTTAGCACTTTCCAACAAAGTTGAAAAGTGCTTATGCATTCGGTTTGTCTGTCCGTCTGTCCGTCTGGCCGGATGTCCGTCTGTCCGTCTGTCCGCGCTCTAACTCACGTAAATATACTCGGATTGCTATGAAATTTTAGGACGTTATTGACATTTATCCTAGCACGAACCCTATTCAAAATGAAGTTTCTACCATGATTAGTTTATCTACAGAGAGAATCGAAAGTTTCCCATTACATTACGGCCTATGGGGAAAAATCGTTAATATACTGGGATTGCCATGAAATTTTAGAACGTTATTAACGTTTACCCTAGCACAAGTCCTATCGAAAATGAAGTTTCTACCATGATTAGTTTATCTACAGGGCGAATCAAAAGTTTCCCATTACATTACGGCCTATGGGGAAAAATCGTTAATATACTCGGATTGCCATGAAATTTTAGGATGTTATTGAGGTTTACCCTAGCACGAATCCTACTGAAAATGAAGTATCTACCATGATTAGTTTACCTAAAGAGATAATCAAAAGTATCTCATTACATTACGGCCTATGGGGGAAAATCGTTAATATATTCAGATTGCCATGAAATTTTAGGACGTTATTGACGTTTACCCTCGCACGAACCCTATTGAAAATGAAGTTTCTACCATGATTAGTTTATCAACAGGGCGAATCAAAAGTTTCCTATTACATTACGGCGTATGGGGAAAAATCGTTTAAAAAGAATTTTAAAGATGTTATACCCTGTCAAACATATTAAAATATGCATTCTATAAAATATAAGGTGAAAATGTAGCTATTATTCATTTACAGGGCCACACAAAAGAATTCCATTAGATAATGGTTAAAGGGCGAATTGTGTGTGACATATTTTAAATATATTAAGCTTTTTCATGCATAATAAAATTGATATATGTCACTGAAGCTTAATATAAATTATACGCTACTGTCTTGCATAATATGAAGTACATAGCATTTACAGGGCCATACAAAAGATTTCAAATAGTATATTCTTTCCGAAGTACTGTATATGTGTCCGATGATGGCTGATTGAGGGATGAAATGCATTTTAATTATGATATTCGCGTTTATATTTCGCTAAATATATGCACATTATATGGTGCGTATAAATGTTATAGTTCATATACAGGGCTACCCAAAAGAGCTCACCAAAGTTACTGAATATGAGCGTAAATTATTTAAACGTGGTTCTTAAATAAGCTATGCATTTTTACGCCGAGTTGCATTCAATTTATTGAGAAATATTCGCAGAATATAGATAAAGGGATAAACAGGGCCACGCAAAGAATTCGGTACATGGACGCCTATCAATGATGATTTATGAGAATGTGATTTCAGTTGTTTTAAAAGTGTTTTAGTTTACAATAAATTGAAATATTGAATAAATTGAAATATATAATTGAAATAAAGTGAAATTTCTTTAGCCTAATGTTGACGTGTAATAAAGGTACAATATAAACTGCAGGGCTGAACAAAATTATTCAAGTATATTTACATCTAATAGTATGAATTGCTGAAAAAGAAATTTCAAGCTACTGGGTATTTTCTTGCTAAGCTAAATTTTCCCATTATATGAACTAACATATGAAATACAGGGCTATTCTAATGTACTGGAATACATATTTGAATATATTTGGCTATACACTATTATTTCCCTAAATAACAAAGTTTTGTTAAAGATTTCATTAAGTGTTAGAAAGGGCTTCATAATCTATGCTTAACGCATGATTTTTCTTAGTTGTTAATTAAAAATATGTGGTTTCATAGATATACCACCACGCCGCAAGGGGTTAAAATAACTACATTTTCTCTAAGATAATACTGGTATGCTAAAAAGTCGGGGAACTGGCAACTTTGAGATGCATTTCTTTATATTTATTAAAACATTTCTCACGAATAATAGTAAATATTATCATGGCTCCCAGCTCCCACTCTGTCCGTTTTATGAAAACCACCTTTTTTTAAAAAGAAAAAACTTCTTCCTAACTTTACTTGAAACTTACCTTCAAATACAGGATGATTCTAAATTCATGGTACAAACTTTAATGGTTGTTAGAAGGTACTGTAACAATCATTTATTATATAGGATTGTATAGGCGCTAGGTATACATTGACATTGAGGCACAATCACCAGGGGGCCAATTTTGACCCCTTTTTCCAAAATTTCTCATTCATACAAGAAAATTTCCATGTTATTCTTTTTTTTTGTTTAAGAAAGACATTTTATGATTACTTAAAGAAAAAATTCTTTAAAAATTTCCGGTCTGAAGTAAAAAATTTTGAATTAAAAAACACAAATTGATGTACCTCACGTGTTTGACAGTTCTGAGAGTTTTGCTTTTTTTTTTTTTTTTTTTTTTTGTAAGCAATTATGAAATTTCTATCCTAAATGAAGAAAAGAATGTCATAGGAGCTTTCTGGTATGAATGACGAATTTTGAAATAAAAAAGGGCCAGATTGCCCCCTGTTATTCCTACCTTAATACGTCACTTCCGCCCATACATTCCTTTACAATAAATGATTTCTACAGTATCCTTTAACAAGGCCTAAAGTTTGTACCTTGAATTTAGAATCACCCTGTGTTTTTTCTTATTATTTTTTTCAAAACCTATCACCAACTTTTCTCTAAAAAGAATACTGTTTTTCAAAAAAGTGACCAGGAGGAGACCCGACGCTCTTTTAAATACAGATTAGCAGTCTTCAATCATGTACCGCGAGTTACAAAGGATCCACTAGATAAAAAAAAATAATTTGCCTAAATTAGCGAGAGAAGCATTAAAAAATATCCACCTGTAATTGAAACTTTGCGTACCTCCACCTATATCATTCTGCGATAAGAAATATAAAAGTCAATTTTCTGGTTCAGGTGTGATAAAAAATAATAGAAATTTAATATAGATACTTTTACTTGTAAAATGCAATAAAATTTAATCCACAGGTAAAATTTTCTTGCAAAGAAGGTCTATATACTGGGTAGACTAAAAATACTAATTAAATTACTTGTGTATATAATAAAGGATCAGTCAAAATTAACGACAGAATTACAGTGGAAAATTTCTAAAAAAAATAAAATACCTTCGAATATTTGGCGTAAAAAGACCAAAGCGTCACGTGATTTGGCGAGCAGCACCTTTCCCTATCAAAAGCAAATGATTTTATTGCAACTGAAAGCTGTCGGATTTTTAGAATGCATGTAAATGGTATTTAATGAATTTAAACATAAATGATGCGAGAGTTTAATATTTTATGTACATATAAATATTACTTGTTGCAGTAGTTATTTAACTTATCACTAGAAGAAATATTTCCATATATAAAAAAAAATCATATTGAGAAAATTATTTACATACATTTAAGCTTATTCAAAAATAAAAGCCAAATGTTTCCATAGGAAAAAATCGAATCGATAATGCTCAACTGGACTTTGAGCTTGAAACAATTTTAATCAAATTTGAAAATAAATACATGTAAATATAGATATAACAAAATTATACTTAAAACAAACTAAAACTGACAAAACTAAAGTTATTTAAATTAAATTTATTTAAATAAGTTCAACATGAAACTTATTTTTCCTTAAAGTGTATTTGACATAAAAAGTATTTTTTAAAATTGCATTCAATTGTCAATCGATGATAAATTACCAAATAACGAAATGTTCATCATTTTTTACGCACATTGTATGTAGGTTCCGCCGAAATTTTTTAAGAAACATATAAATCCTCATGAGAAAAAACATTCTGTATTTTTTCAGATTTTTCGGAGTATACACGTATGGAGAAATTCCTTTTTGGTTATTAATTGCTTATTGTCTATGCGAAAGAGAAGATTCCTTAATGAAAATTTCACATACTTGAGAGAATGGCGAAGATATGAATTTATTTATTAAAATGTTAATTTTAATTGGAAAACTTTGTTTTCTGTAAAAAATAAATGTTACACTTTAACGGATTATTCATTTTTAATTTTACATTTTCGGGGAAATCTAAATTTTTCCTCATTTCACACAAAGAATGTTACTTTTAAATGATTCTCTTTCATGCAGTTTCCTCCATCCTCTAATTAAATTAAAAATACATCTATTCATCCATCTCCAACTTTGACAGAAATGTTTAAATAAAACTATTTTTACTGCTGCATATTTCCTATTTAGAAATAAATAAATGTTTTTGATAAACATTCATTTCGATTTTAAGTTAAACTTGAAAATACCATTAATATGATCTGGGTTATGTTTTTAATAATAAAAACAAATCGCAAAAAAATAAATAAAAAATAAAGCGAACAGTTCATTTCATTTCATTTCATTTTCATTTTATTTGCTTTGAGGTAGGCGCCACAGCTATTCGCCGGCATAACCTCCAATGATCACAAGAAATCATACAGAACACTTTATTACAGAATATCCAGTATATACAGGGACAACACAGACACCCATGCCGCTAGCTGGACTCGAACCAGGGACCAGCGGTGTGGGAGCAGCCTCCGCTACCCTTCACGCCACTAGGTCGGCAACAGTTCATTAAAAGTTTCTTTTTTAACCCTTTCCGACACAGTGTTCCCACTTCGGGCACACCTAATTTTAATTTTAAATTTTGTTTATTTTTCTATAAAAAAGAAATGTCGCACTTCCGCGGATTACTCCTTATTAATTATGAATTATTTGTAAAATCTAAATTTATTCTCAGATAGATTCAAAGAATATTACTTTTAAATGATTCTCTGTTATGTACTTTCCTCCATCCTCTTATTAAATTAAAAAATATACAGCTCATATTCAAAATATTAGAATAATTACCTTTTTTTTAGAAATTGAAAATATCGTTTGGTAATTTAATGTCTTTTAATGAAAATATGCAAACGATATTTTTATTAAGAACTTATTGTTGATTAAACTTACTTGTTATCTTAAATTTAATATCATTTTTGAAAAGATTAATTGCAAAAAAAATTATTTTGAAAAGTCAAAATATTAGAATATTTATTCAAGTGGTTCAAAATATTTGAATATTTCACATTAATCCTCCTTTAATTATTACCAATTCTTAACTGGTGGCATCATTGATTAAATTCAGACTATTTTATTTAAAATCAGTATTCTTTTTTGCAGTTTGTTTCTTTTTCGTCTTAAAATGGGCCGTGTGAGTGATATTCCTGAATCTACTAAACTTCGTATGGTTGATTTGTATCGGCACGGTAAAAATCAATGTTTTATAGCGAATTATTTACATTGTTCGCAATCGAGCGTTAGTAAAATACTAACACAATATTCAAAAATTGGAAAATTTCAAAATAATCGCCGAAATGGGGGACGAAAACCAAAAACATCTGCTAGAGATGACAGGAAACTGAAGCGTATAGTCAAGAAAAACCGTTTTAAAAGTGTGCGATTCTTGCACCGGAAGTGGAAAGAAGAAGGAGTTGAAGTTTCTACATCGACAACATTAAGACGTCTCCATAAATTTAAATTTGAATCCCGTGTACCGAAAACAAAACCTCTCATGACTGCAAGACAAAAGCGTATAAGATTGAATTGGTGTAAATCAAGACGTTTATGGAGCAATGAAGATTGGAAAAATATATTATTTAGTGATGAAAGTATGTTTTGTGTTTCATAAGGTAATCAAGGTATTCGAGTTTGGAGAATGAAGCAAGAAGCATTTGATAAAGAATGCCTTAAACGTTCCGTAAAATTTGCTGCTAGTGTCATGGTTTGGTGTTGTATGAGTGCAGAAGGACCTGGAAAGTTATGTATCGTCTACGAAAAGGTTAACTCTCTGATATATCAAGAAATTTTAGAACATTACATGATTCCATCATCAGAAGATTTATTTGAAGATGATTTCATCTTTCAACAAGATTTAGCGTCCCCGCATACCTCGGTGTCAACTAAGAATTGTTTCCGCCAACGCAACATTAAGATACTTCCTTGGCCACCAAATTCACCAGATCTTAATCCCATCGAAAACTTATTGTGTATAATGAAGAAAAAACTTCAAGAACATCCTCCTTCAAGTAAAACTGAGTTAGTGGCACGTATAAAGTCTATTTGGGCTAATATTGATAGAAATGTTTGTAAATACCTTGTATATAGTATGCAAGATCGATTGTACGCTGTTATGAAAGCTAAAGGGGATGCTACAAAATATTAACTACCATTAACTTCATATTCATAAGGTAATATTGTTGCGTAAAATAAAATATTCTAATATTTTGAACCAATCTAAATTTTATTCTAATATTCTGGTGTGTTTAAGGAAGCTGTATACCTAATTTATTGTGCTGTATTTTATATTTTATAAATGTTAAAATCTTATCTAAACATTCCAGATTTAATTTATAAGAAATTTAATTGCATTTACTTAGTATAAAAAATAAATAAATGACAAATAATTTTTTCTTATTACTTTTTCTCAATTATTCTAATATTTTGAATATGAGCTGTATCTATTCATCCATCTCCAACTTCGATAGATTTTTTAAAATAAAATTACTTTTGCTACTGCACTATTTCCAATTTAGAAATACACTGCCCTCCAAAAGTTAAGGTACAACAGGTTTTTTGCGTCTAATTTGAAAATGAATGATTATAGAAACAAAAAATTTGCAGGAAATGTGCGCTAAACTATTATTTATTAAATGCGACATAAAAATTTACTTAAGTGAAACGTATGAATGAAATTACGACAAAAAAGCACTCATGGTGGAAAATTTCATTCTCGGAGAAATCAGTACATCGCAGTATTATGCAGTAAAATGTGACAGAAACATTAAAATCTGGTTCTAACACGGAATATGTCCACCACGGTCTTCAATGCATTGGCAACACCGACTTTCCATGCTCTCAATTAAATTGTCGGACACCGAAATCGGTGGAGCTGACCAGACATGGAGTAAGCCTTATCCCAGCTCATTTAATGACCTTGGAGGAGGACTCATGGGCGCAACTTGTCTTCCAAGATAGTCCCAAAGATGTTCGATCGGATTCAAGACTGGAGAGTGAGCTGGAAATTCCATTCTGTCCAAACAGTGATCCCCAAGAAAATCCTCAACAACCACAACTCGGTGTGGTCTCGCATTATTATCCATTAGAATGAAATCATTGCCAATAGCACCGGCATATGGGCGCACATATGAATCAAGGATCTCATCACGATATCTCGCACCAGTTAGAGTTCCTACATGGAACACATGCAGGTCAGTGTGGCCTCCGAGTGAGATCCCGGCTCAAACCATATGATTCCACCATTTCTGTACCTGTATGTTTCGACAGTGTTTGATTGATGGTATCGAGTGGATTGTTCTCTCCAGATTAGAAGATGTCCTGAATCACTCTCCAGTGTGAATCTGGACTCGTTTGTGAAGAGTACAGAAGCCCACTGTTGTCTGGTTCAGGAAACATGTTCTCTTGCCGAACATAAAAAGGCCATTGACTGTCGTCTGTTGAAGTGGAAACACACAAATGGTTGCCTTGCATAGAGACCTGCATTGTAATAACGTCTTCGCACCGTAGTAGCGGAGATTCTTTTCCCTGATGCTGCAACGTGGTCTTCCATGAGTTTCAGCACTGTATTGCGTTTTCTTCTTTTGGCCGAAAGAGCTAGAAACCAGTGTTTTGCAAATGTTGTAAAACGTGGGCGGCCTGGAACAGGCCTTCTGGACACAGAATCTTCGGATTCATACTGATCTCAGAGTCTTTGGACTACACTACAAGACACATTGAACCGTCTAGCAGTATCGGCTTGTGACAACATCATTTCTATCCATCCTACCGCCCGCCACCTTAATGAATTGGGCAAAGGACTTTTTCTAGACTATATTGTATGTTGTGAACAAAACCTGCAACAATAGCTCAAATGCAACAAAACTTACAAGCGAAATTATTAAAGCTTCGTAATTGCATATTTTTTCATTCACTCACAAATACCTAATCTTTTCTATAAAATAAAAGTGCTAGCTGTAATTTTTGCGTAAGTTTTTAAATAAACTATGGAGTTTAATTTGACTGCCATTTTTTTTCTGGTGAGCTTCGAAAAATATGTTGTACCTTAAATTTTGGAGGCCAGTGTAAATAAATTTTTAAACATTTAACCCTTTGAGCTCTGGTGGGTAAAATTCGCCAAAATTACAAATATCACATTGGCACCAGTATTTTGAAAAGAAAACATTCGGTTTACGATATACGCGGGGAAAAAAAAATGCATTAAACCTTTTTCAAATAAATTTGTTCAAACTTTCCGGTGCCATTCTAACATTTCGGAATTAAAAATAAAGTGGTAGAAAATTCAACCATCAGAACTTAAAGGGTTAACGGACAAAGCATTTTCATTGTGTGTTGAAATAAATGATTGACACCGGTAATTGCGAACAAATATATTTGTAAATATGAAAAAGGGATTTTTCCACATACTTAATAAAATGGATTTTTTAAATTAAATACCGGTGCCGATGTTGCATATCGGAATTAAAATTTTTTAGCTTCATAGAGAAACCAACGAACGTTAAAGGTTTAATCAACATTCATTTCGAATTTGAGTTAAACTTGAAAATACAATTAATATGATCTGGTTTATATTTTTAATAATAAAAACAAAACATTAAGAAATTTAAAGCAAACAGTTTATTAAATCTTTGTGACGCAGAGCACTTTCATTGCTTAAATGTTGAAATTAATGAATGGCAACGGAATTTGAAAACAACCATATTTGTAAATAAGAAAAAAAATTCACGCATTTAATAAACTGAATTTTTTTTTACTAATATTCTGGGGCCAATGTGGCGTTTGGAAATTAAAAATAAGTCGTTTCATATACATAAAATCGTTCTCAAGGGGCTATAAGTATTAGTCTTAACAGTGTCCGGCTCAGTGGTTCTACTTCGGGCACACCTAATTTTAGTTAAGCACTTACAAACGGCTCCAAGAAAAATTTAATAAAATTTTGTTTTTACATTGAAAGGCTAAAGTAAGAAGTTCTTAATTAAAAAAAAAAAATCGATTGTGAATTCCGGTGTCTGTGAACCATATCCTCATTTTACGAACAGAATTTGTATGTGCCAGAAAGGGTTAAAAGAAAACTCATTTAACCCTTTACCGCTTTAACGGACAAAGCATTTTTATTACTAAGATGTTGAAATAAGGGAAACGTACTGGTAATTGCTAAAAAATATAATTTTAAATAAGAAAATGTGATTTTCACATACATAGTAAAATGGATTTTTAAAAATTAAAATGCCGGTGACGTTGCTGCATATCGGAATTAAAATTATGTGGTTTCGCAGTGAAACCAATGAATGTTAAGGGTTAAGAGACATGGTACAGAGGGAGGGGTGTACAAGGGTTGTATTCATAAAATGTTGAAATAATTGACTGTTACCAAAATATAGACGAAAATTGACTTGCAAACAGGTAAATGCATATCTTCTCGTATTCCATAAAAGGGACATTTTCATTGAAAATTTCTGGTGCCAATGTGGAAAGTAAGAATTAATATTATGTGATGCCTAAACTGAGTCACTATCCTTCAAGGGGTTTACTCTCTACGGAACAGAAAAACTCTGTTCGTAAAATAATGAAATTATTGGTTAACACCGAAATTTACAAACTACTTTTTTAGAAATAGAAAACTCGTTTTTTTAAACTTTCTTTATAAAATCAAAATTTTACAAAAATATTATCCGTGCCGATTGTGAGTTTGGAATTAAAATTAGGTGACCTGACATGGGACCACTGCGTCGGAAAGGGTTGAAAAATAATCGCAAACTATTTTCCGGATTTCTTGTCGTATGTAGAGAATATGGGGGCGCTTCAAAATGAACGATATGCATTGTAATATGAGATTTTTTTAGATAGAAAACGTTTTAAATGCAGAGAAAATGTTTCTCGTTTGTTTTCTTAACCCATACGTGCCCAGCATCTTTTGCGTAAATTTTATTTGGTTGGCACCACTATTTTTAGAAGATTTAAGTTTAGTTCATTAATCACGAAAATGCATAATTTAAATAAAATAATTATTGCTTTTCTTTTTTACTGGTGTTAAAAACAGTGCTGAATGCACCTTTTGAAGCGTCCCTAAAAAGGGACGCTAGGCACTAATAGGTTAAGTATGAATGTCTGACTACATAGGATTTAAAAATAGTTCTTGCCACAAGATTATATGTACAAGTGCATTCTCACATTTGCTGCTCGTCACATTTAGGAACAAAATTACTCTATTTTTATGTTCTTACCGCAGTCAAAATACTGATCTCGAATGGTATTATACTTAGCGTGATGTGATATATGCAAAATTGAACACTTCATTTTGTTTGGAATGTGCAGTAAATGGTTCAATTTATTGTTGAAAAATAGGATTTTATCGTCTTAATCCTCATTTTATTTCCTTGAATGCATACGAACCAGAGGCAATTCAGGCAAACTTTTACAACTAAATTAAAAAAGTTCAATTTTCCATAATTTACCACACTGAATTAATAAGACAAAAAACGTTTTAAAATATTTGCAAATCTATGGCTGATTAAATATTTTGCCCTAGTAAAGTTATAATTTGCTTGCATTTTTTTCAGAAAAAATCGCGTTTGTTTATCTATTTAGCTTCTAATATTCCCAAATATCCTTCGGGAAAAACTTTTAGAGAGTATCAGGCTTTCTGCTACTTTAGTTTCTAGTTTTAATTACATTATACAGTTTTTCGCAAAAAGAAGAACAAAATCTTGAGTAACAGTGGAAAAAATACTGTGGTAAAAGGATTAGAAGAAGAAAATCCTCAAGAAAATGATTCTTTAAAAAAAAAAAAAAAATTAAGAATGTAATTTAATTTTCGCATATTGGATTATTATTTATTTAGATTTTGCTGTATATTTTTTTTTCGAATGTAGTTTTATATATTTGTAGTCAAAAGCATAAATTAAATTTTTTCTGTCATTACTAAGTTCGGGAATATATTTATCGAAAAATCTACAAGATTTTCTGACTAATATTCTTTCTTTATTTAGTGACGCACATCCAGTGATCAAAGATAGCAAACATTATTAGTTGCAAAAATTGAAGGCCATTTTAAATAATAATAATAATAATAATAAAAAACACCAGCCTGACAATATTGATATATATTTTCAAAATATTCGTACATTTTTTATACACTCTTAAGGGGGCAGAATATTTTTATACGTAAAATGCTGAAATAATCGAGTGACATCATAATTTAAAAACAAATTTATTTGAAAATAAATAAAAGTTTTATTATCATACTTGATAAAAGGAAAAATTTCATATTAAAATTATGGTACCAGTGTGTCAATTAGCAATAAAATTAACGTGGGCCAAAAGCAACCAACCGCGCTTCAAAGAGTTAACCCCTTAAGGAGCGGTGGAATATATTTTATCCCACCTAATTTAAACAAAATTCTCACCAGAAACATTAAATGAAATTTTATATTTTTAACTTTGGAGGAAATACGTTGAAAAATTGCCCTTTCTTATTTTAAAACAAGATTTTCAATTTTTCCGGTAGGAATTCAACACAACAGATACATTACTGCTTGCCCCTCAAGAGGTTAATGCCACAGATCTGATTATAGGGATGAGATTTCCGCTTTTTTGGACACCAGTATAATCTTAGAGAAAATGTTGTTCTCTTAAATTACAAAAATGTTCCGATTACATAATATAGCATTTTCTCTAAAATTTTACTGGTGTGCAAAAAAAGCGGAAATTTCTTCCCTGTGATTATCACTAGAGTATTCTAATTAAAAGGAATGTCTACAGTTGTTGAAGTTTGCTCCATCTTAACCCTTTCCGGCGCAGTGTTACCACTCCGGCAACACCAAATTTTAATTCCAAACTTATAAACGGCACCAATAATATTTTAGTAAAATTTTACTTTTACAATGACAGCTTAAATCAGGGAATTCTTAATTTATAAAAAGTCTTTTGTATTTTCCGGTGTCAGTCAACAATTTCTCATTTTACGAACGGAATTTGTCTGCGAACATAAACGACGCTCAACTGAACAACGGTGGGAGAAGATGGTCAACATTTGCCACTATGCATGTGCAGCGTTTTGTTTCCCCAGCGTTGCCAGATCGATATTTCTGAATTCATTCACCGAACTCTATTGTCAGAGGTAGTATTTAAAGTTCGTTGCATTTTCTTCATTTTTTAATTTACACGAGAAAAAAAGAATAATATTATATGTAAAATCCGACACATCTAAAAATCCATGCACAGTTTTATTTTGTATATTCTAATGAATGTGGGAAAAAGTTTGACGAAAAAATATTCATATTTTAAAAAAATAGTAGAGATTTTTAAAAAGTTAATGTTTTTTTAAAATTAAATTTTAGCAAATTAGACTGTTCTACAAGATTTTTTTTATTATTATTTTATTAAATTTTTAGTATTAAGTATTGTGCCACCACATACATTGCAATATTATTGAAAATTGAAGAGACAGTTGCAAAGGTATTTTTTCCCCTTAAAACCTTCCATACACACTTGCGCAACATATGCAAGAGAAATATTCTGCAAAATTGCTTTTCTTTAAATAGTGGTATGAATAAAATATAAAAATAGGTGCCATTTTCCACATGCATGACGACTAAAATCGTGAAATTAATGAAAAATAGTGAGACATGATGTTCTTCAACATTAATGGGTTAAAGTATGTGGTGAATTATCAAAACGTGGGATCATAAAACGTTAACTACTAGTAATTTTTAAAATTTTCAAATTTAAGGCCAATTTTTTTATAATACAGTATATAAGTCTATAAACTTATGTACAAACATTAAAAGATAGCAATTATTCTGGAAAGTTAATTGTTAGAAAATAATTACCGTAATTTCGGGTGTATAAGCCGCAGGTCAAACAAGTCTTTTTCGACCCAGAATTTTTTAAGAAACAAATATAACTAGTTAGATCTCCGTAAATACTTGTCTTCAATCACTAAATAAGATTTCTGGGTCTAAAAAGAATTGTTTGATCCGCGGCTTATACACCCGAAATTACGGTAGTCAATCTACGCGTGAAAGTTTAGCGTGCTTCTAAGTAAAATTATATTATTACAGGTACTAAATACGCTTTATTTACACAAAACACATAATTATATATGATAAAACATTATAATAAATATCTTATTATACGTTTCAGGACATCAGATCATCTTTAAAAATAATTTTACGGAAAAAAAATCGGCGTTTAGATTGTTATGCAATTTGGACATTCCAATTTCTTATTTGAGAAAAGTGCATTTATTGTAAAAAAAGTTACGGAAATACATATAGATACTTTCAAATTAAACAAAAATGATTTTAAAGATAGATAAAAGAGATTAAAGTACTTATTTAACGTTTTTTGCGTGGAAATAACAGCTTTGTTTCGATTGTTACTTTTGGACATAAGAAAATACAAAAAAAGGCTTACTAGAAAAGTCCTTCTAACTTCAAAAAACAATAAATAGGTTTTTTTTAACAAACCATTTGTTAACAAAATTATAAAACAATCATGCATTTCCAGTATGCATTCGCTGTTTATCATTAGAATCTCCTGGAAACAAGTTAGAACTTTTTTTTCCTTGGTACATTGGAACAGTTAACGTTATGAATGTCCGAAATTGACCACTTTAGTCAAAAAAATTAAAATTTTAAAATATTTATACAAAACTTTTACAATAAATTAGATCTTTTTTTGCTTCTAAACAGATTTAAGAATTCAGTGAAAATAAAAATTAAAGTCAATGATGATTAAATTTATTTATTCAGAAACTTAAAGTTGTGATGTGTGTACAGTGCCCACCTTTTTGCGAACGTCCCATATTTGCCTTTGCATTTGCCTCTGCAATGACTTTTTTAGGTCCTTCTACCTCCTCAATTAACACAAACGTTATTTTTTAAGCTTTAAGTTTAAAGCTGAATTTTTAAATGTAGACCTAATAGTCATGGGAGACAATATGAACTTACTCTAATTTAGCCCTCCTAGTACCACAGAGATCTTATTTGACCCCAATTATTTTCTATTCGGAAATTATAATATTTCAAACCAGAGAAAAAGAATAACGTATACTTAATATTTTACATTAATTACCGTAATTTCGGGTGCATAAGCCGCGGATCAAACAATTCTTTTTGGACCCAGAAATCTTATTTAGTGATTGAAGACAAATATTTACGGCGATCTGACTAGTTATATTTGTTTCTTAAAAAATTCTGGGTGGAAAAAGAATTGTTTGAGCTGCGGCTTATACACCCGAAATTACGGTAGTCACCTCTTAGAAAAGTGATACATGTAATAAAATACAATTTCTGGTTAAAATCATCTAAAATTAAGAATCCTCAGAAAATATTAAAATCTGGTACCAGGAGTAACCCTCCTAGTACCAGATTTTAATATTTTGTAATTAATAAAGACTTATTTACGGTCTTATCACAATATTTTATTTCCTGCCTTCGGTTTAGATCAGTTTAAACTATGCAGCAGATTTGGGAATAAAAAAGCTCAGGAACAAACGTAAATTTATGTTAAAATTTTGAAGTATGAAAATAATTTCCATACACAATTTTGTTGTATAAAACATAAAAGTTCACTATGTTTGATACAGAATCCTATATATTGTTATACAATGGTTATAAAAAACAATTTGTTTCTTCTTTGATCTTCATTTTTTCTGTGTGTGTAAGAAGGAGAAAAAAATGAGAATATCGTTTTATTATGTTTCCATGTATAGTGTAATATAATACAGTTTATAATTTACATTAACCCTTTCCGGCACACTGTGCCCGGTCTAAGATACCTAATTCTAATTTCAAACTTGCAATCGGCACAAATAATATTTTAGTAAAATTTTGCTTTTATAATAAGTTTAAATTAAGAAATTCAAAATATACAAAAAATTCGTTTGCTAATTCCGGTGTCAGACTATAATTTCTCATTTTACTAACAGATTTTACCTTTGCCAGAAAGGGTTATACCGGCAGGATGGGGAATTTTGACACCCCGAGAACGGGCGGTACACTAATGGTTTTTACTTTGTCACCGATAAATATAAATACCGTAATTTCGAGTGTATAAGCCGCGGATCAAACAATTCTTTTTGGACCCAGAAATCTTATTTAGTGATTGAAGACAAATATTTACGGCGGTCTAAGTAGTTATATTTGTTTCTTAAAACATTCTGGGTCCAAAAAGAATTGTTTGATCTGCGGCTTATACACACGAAATTACGGTAGTAATCATCACCTTATATAATGTTAAAACTGTTGTTAGCTTTTGTTTTTTCAAAAACTAAAACAAAATCACTTCACCTTTTTTCATTCACGTATAAAAACATTTCATATTTATTTACTTAGAAGGTGTCACAAATAAAAATTAAATTAAAGAGTTGACATGTTTCGGTTCATTAATAAGAACCGTATTCATAACATATAAAATCAGTAGAAAATTAAATGACACTGGATATAAATATAATTTAAAAATCCGACTATATCACCTTATATAGTCGGAGTCAATTTTTATGAAGTCTGCAATAAAACGAATAGAAAATTACTTAAAAAAAATAAGTAGTGGTGACAGTTGGGGAAAAAAAAAAAAAAAAAAAAAAACATACGCACTCTGGATCTAACAGATAATAATAAGATATCTAAGAATGTACTTTAACTTTTTGTGAAATTTAACCCCTTGACATCCCGGACATACTTTGCGTACGATGAGATTTTAACGTAGACAACAACCAGGCATATAGCGCGTCCATGTGGATTATGAAATTACAAATTTACACTAAACACTTGTATATGCTTCCGTACTTGAAAAAAGAATCTGGATTTCAAAGGATTAAGTAAGAAACCGTCAAACATGCGAAATATTTTTTATCTAAAAAAATAATAGAAATATGGTGTGCAAGCGGGTCAGTTTACAAATAACAATACTCGTCTTATTTATCGATAGAATTCCAGTATATTTCCTACATAAAATTTCTGGTATCAAATAAAAAAATTCATGTATTAGGAAGCACAGCTGACAAACACCCGCTGGCATGCCAGTTTTCAGTCCTTCTTATAGATTGATGCAGATTTCTTCTTCTTTTTTTCAGTATTGAAATCTTAAGTTTTCATATTTTAATTACTTAAACATAATCCTTTCAAGGACGGTAATATTTTCATGAAACCTCTTAATTTTATTTCCTAAATTACAAAATTGCTCCACATAGTTGGAATTAAAATTTCCCTTTTATCAGATATGTGAAATGTAACCTTTTCCTTATTTGCAAATCAATCTGCATGTAAAATTCCGATGTCATTCATTTCAATGTTTTAAAGTGGTTTCCCCTGAAAGGGTTAAATAAACGTATACCATACGCCTCAGAGATTTAAATGTAATTTTTTTTCTAAAAGTAAAGGTTGCGATACTTAACCTGAGAATTTCTTTATTAAATAAGGCAACTATTTCTTTTTTAAAGTCTTATATTGAAAACACCTAAAGCGTAGACACTTTGTTAATGTTTGCTTTGAAACCAAAAATTTTCATTAAAAACTCAAATTCTTTACTATATAAATAAAGTTTTAGACTTTGAAAACTTAAAAAAAAATATGATAATTTTTTGACAGTTTTTTTCAGCATAAACGTACGAACTTTTATTTATTTTACATACATGCTTTAAAATTTATTTCTTATCACATATAAAATGGGGATTTTTTAATCAGCGCGGTCTAAAAATATGCAAAAATAAAGTTTCACTTTCCATTGAATATGCAATAAATCGTTCTATCAACATCACAAAATAGGATTTTATCCTCGTAATCCTCAGTTTTCCCTTTTCTATTATATTTTACGAAATATTTTATTACGTATTTGTTGATTTATTTATTTTCTGGAATTTGCATTTTTTTTTTCAAGAAAAACTTTGTGAAAATAATTAGGCACTTCTGCTCTTTTAACTTCTCAATTTTAATTTCGTTAAACAGCCTTTCGAAGAAAAAAATTCCTGGATAATAGCGCAAGAAAATACTGTGATAAAAGGATTAGAGTGAAAAAAAATTAAATAAAGAGATTACTAAAAAAATTTAATAACATCAAATTAATTTTCGCATGTGGGATTAATTTTTTTAATATTACAGCAAAGAAAAAGTTTTAAAGGTTTTGCATTTTAAAAGTCATCTATGTAAATTAAAAATACTTTAAAAGATTTTAATTTTGTTGCTATTTTGGGGGGTTTGTTGATTCGAAATATGATTCTATTAAGACTTTTATAATAATGATCCTCGTTTTCTTTAATTGCAGACATTCCGTGATTAAAGAAAGTTAAGATAAATAGTCAAAAATGTGATGGATATTTTGAATAAATTAAAATCCATACATTGATTTTTACAAATCTGAGAATACTAAAAACTGGAACATTAAATAACTAATGACACAAATAATATCTTAATAATATGGTCATTGTACCTAAATACGATAACTCTTAAATGCAATAATCTTCTTTTAATTTAAATGTGAATGCAAGAATCATAAATATATATTGTGTAATGGGCCATCCGATCTTAACACTAGAACCGCGGCGACGGGTCATTTTGACCCGCATCGTATGGAGAGACGTCGATTCGAACCAGAAAACTTAAAAAAAAAATAAGCTAAATATATGCTGAGCAAAAATATCTTCAATAAATAACTTAAACAGTTTTAAATGAAAATTCCGGTGAGAAATATTTTTATAAATCTTTAATGATCCCCAGGGGGATACCTTCTTTAGGTATTCACGGGCTTCACAATCCCGGGGCACCTGAGTGATCTTTCTCTTTTCCTTTTTCCTCTTACCCCTCTTATCTTTCTTTCATCTTTGTTTCACTCTCATTGTGGTTTCCTCTTCGGAGGTGAGGGCAATTCTGTATGAGCCGATGTCATCCTGCATATCGACTCATGGAGAATTGTAAACCACCCACGTGTTGGCCGTGCGTGGCGACCCGTGTCCCTGGAAAGGGGGATCCTGGCAGTTGAGGGAAACCAACACACTGCTTTGGCCTCTGCTTCAGGTAGACGGGAGGTGCATTTGGTCCCGTATGCATCAATCGGCTGGTCAGCTGACTTTTGTCACTGGCTTTAGGGATCAAGTGATCGAGCAACTACTAGTCATCTCGTTAAAGGTGGAGACTGACATAGGGTTGTCTTGTGACCGTATGGGCCCTGGTTAGCACTGGTGCACGAATGTGCATCCCCTTGTAGGGCTCGGGAGTGGGTGGTGCGGCCGGGGTCTGAATTATATATTTTTTCTAATATGGATGGAATAAAATTAATTCCTTCTGTATCTCTCTTACGTGGAGAGCAACAAAGTGTTCAGAACAGTTCATTCACACGTTTCTTTCTGGTTAAACGTACTGATAGTCATTCTGATTGTTCATTGAAGAATATTTCACCATTTCTTATCGCAAAAACTTTTCAGTCTGTTTTAGGTGATGGTCATTCGCTTAAAAAACTACAGTCTGGGGATCTGCCAGTAGAGGTAACTTCTGCCAAACAATCACAATTTATCTCTAATTGCACTACAATAGGACCATTTTCAGTTTCCGTTCAAGTACATAAAACTCTAAATACTAGTCGCGGTGTAATATCAGAACCAGAACTTTTATTCTCTACAAAGGAAGAATTATTAGAAAATTTAAAAGATCAAAATGTCATAGATGTACGCCGTATCACAATTCGTCGGAATGAGAAAGTGCTTCCCACAAAGCACATCATTCTGACATTCAATAGCCCTAACCTACCTACTAGAATAAGAGCTGCCTATCTAAGCTGTCCTGTTCGACCTTACATACCAAACCCTCTCCGATGCTTTAAATGCCAGCGTTATGGCCATAATAATATTAACTGTCGCGGCACTGTTACCTGTGCCCGTTGTGCAGAAGTCGGCCACAATAAATCTTGTGAAAAAACCGAACGCTGTGCAAATTGTAAAGGAGACCATACTGCTTATTCTCGCACATGTCCAAGTTGGATACGTGAAAAGGAAATTCTTACAGTAAAAATTTCACAAAACCTCTCTTATCCAGATGCTCGAAAAGTTGTTGAATCCAGAACCCCGTCAGTTGGCATCTCTTATTCTAGCCTACTCAAACGTCAAACAAACTCTGTGAGGCACATAAGCACTGAGACTGATTCTGCCATTCCATATGACACGCCCTCATCTAGCAATTTAAAGAAAAAAAACCTGTAATAGGTACTCTACCGCTAGTACAAGACTTATGCCAAAATTAGAGCTCTGGCCACCATCATCAGAACCTGCCGAAATAGAATACCTTTATAAAAGAACACAAAACTCATTAGCTAAAACTTCAAAACCTACCAAACATGAGTCGCAGGCTACTTCAGAATTAGAAAAAAACAAATCACTCAACCCTAGTGTATGTCCAATTAAAAATCCAAACATAAAATCTAGCACACATAAAGATCGAAATAAACCTTCAACCCAAGTCTCTTCACAATGGAAAACTGTGAAGAGAAAGGGCAAAAAATCTTGTCTCAGCTCAGCGATTAGGAATATAAAGGATCCGAAACAGTTACTCAACTATGCTGAAGAAGAGGCTATGGACTCATCTAGTTATGAATCAAATGATGATGATGAAACAAATGCTATTTACAGGGCTCCCAAATGGTCCGCGAACTGAACATCAGTATTTTTAACAGAAAATTTCATAATACGTTTGAGCTAAAATCAACTTCCAAACGTGATTTCTTGACAATTTGCAAGAAAAATCTAAAAAGAAAATGTCTCTAAAAAATTTCTGATGTTCAGTTCGGGGATCCATCTGGGAGCCCTGTATTTATGAAGAATATGTGCCTTCATAATAACTCACCTAAAAAAAAATAAAGAAAAATAAAAGATTAATCTGTTTTAAGCAGTATTTTAACACTTTGTTTTTAAAACAGTCTTTTTTTAGTACTTTTGCTATTTTAATTTAAATACTTATTCTTTTGAACCATATTTTGGTTGTATTAATCATTATCGAAACCTTGATATTATTTAAATATTTGCACTGTTTTTTACATTTATGTCACTGTTTTTTTAATCACTGTTTGTTTTACACAGTTTTCATGATTCTTTAAAAGGTATTGACTATTATTGTATACCATTTTTATATTTTTGACCTACTATTTTATTAGTTTTACTGATATTAACTCTTATTTTTTCCTAATTGGTGTTTTACTTCTATGGACTTGTTTAATTTACTTTTATCATTTTATTGATTTCATCATTTAACTTGCTTTTTATCCATCATATATTTACACATTTTTAAAGGAATTTTTTAAAAACTTTTCGGTTTTTATTTCATCTTGTTCTTGGCGCAGCATGTCCCTAGTGTGACTTTGCGCCAGTAAACCCCATTCAACCAACCAACCAACTTTAATGAATTTTCCCGCGGTTCTAGTGTTAAAGAACAGAATCTGAAACCTTTTTAGCGATAAAAAAATCCCGAAATTGGTTTTAAAAAATTTCTGTTGGCTTTGAAGATAAAAAAAAAATTGACACCAATGTCTACAATGTGTGTTTCGTTTACCTTCAAAGTTAGTACGGGATAATACGAAAAATTTTCAAATTTGAATTTTATAATTTTTTATGCATTTAGGCAATTTGTTTCCTTCGATGGTCTATTTGTGACAAGGACAATGTCCTAAATGCGTAGAGACTTTAAGGATATTAACACTAGAAAGACGGGAAGTTTTACACAAGTTAAAAAAAATTAACACCAGAATGTTTATTTAAAACTGTTTAATCTATTTTATTAACCATTTGTTCCTTTTTTTTTCTTTTTTTTAAACACATTTTAGAAAGAAATTTATGGTTCGAACCGAAATATATTCAGCTAGTAGGGCCAAATTGGCCCCTTGTCGTCATTCTAATGTTAACTAAGGTAATTTTATATGGTATTTTTATAAATTGCATTTAAATTTTGTTTAAAGCAGAAATTGTGCTTAACTAATCTGTGTTGAGTCAATAAAATAATAATTTCAAAGTGATCCTCCAATAGTGTTTTGTTTTACAGCGTTTTTAAACATGTGTTTGAAATGATCAAAATAAAAAAAAACAATCTTTAAAACTTTTAATATAAAAATAATATTTTTTCAATTCAATCAATGCATCGTAAAAAAAAAAAAAAAAAAAAAAAAAAAAAAAAAAGTGTTTTTACTTTTTGTAAGTTTTTACAATAGGAAGTTATAATTATCGCTTTTCAAATATTCCTAGCAAAAGTTCTCGTACTGAAAAAATTCAAAGAACCATACTCATATGTGCTCGTGTCAATTAACTTGCTGGCACGCGCATTCACCAACAATGGTATATGTTCATTTCTCATAAAGCTTACAACGTTTTCACCAGAACGTGCCAGAATAACTTATAAAACTTACTTACAAAAACAGATCACTTAACTAAATTACAGAAAACCAGAGCCAACATTAACCCTGGTGCATTAGTTCTGGTGGGTAAATTTCTTCAAAATTCCAAATGTCACATTGGCACCAGTATTTTGCAAAGAAAAAAAACCCGTTAACGATATTCACGAAAAAAATGCATTAAACCTTTTTCAAATAAATTTGGTCGAATTTGTCCTTTGTGACATTTCGGAATTAAAATTATGTGGTAAAACACTCTACCATCACAGTTCAAAGTGTTAAACATACACACACACAGATAGGCATAAGTACTCCAATCAGACACCTAGGGCACAGTACAGCAGGATGTAACAAATCACGAGTGCGTGTTGTTCACCTGATTTTCTCAGAGATGCATTAGGAAATGGAGAAATGTACATCTGAACTATGCTTTTAGTGTAAAATGGTGGGAATATAAATTTTGATTTGTTTGGGCAAAATTATTTCATCGTAAAGAATTTTGAAAACTATTAAACATTTTAAATTTCATAAAGAAAATCTGTATTTTATAAATCAGCGGTAGCGAAACCGTTGCCAGTTGTCAAACTGTCATCATTATTTTTTAATAGCAATTAACCCATTAACGCCCAAATTATTTTCTTCGTTAAAATTTAAATTTTGTATTTCCCACCACTTTTAAAATCAAATTAACTTTTATCTAAATTTATCGAGAATTCTGTCTCATAAAAGAAGGTATATATTTATCTTCCTCTTTACTGGTGGGAAAACCGCTTTCTTGCTTTTTTTGTAACCGTCCTCAAAAGAGGACGCTGGGCGTTAATGGGTTAATATGATAGAAATATTGAAAAAATGTTTTAGAAAGCAAAATAAACAGACTATTTAAGAAATATTTAATTATGTTAAAAAAAAAATTTGAAAAGAACAAACGTATTTGGAATATACACTGGTGTCCAAAATTTAAGCATAATTGGTAATTAAGTAATTATTTTTAAGTAATGAAAGAAATATGAATCGGAATGTGCTGAAACTCCAGGTGTGTAAACAAAATAGTACGCGTCACATATTTTCGCGAAGAGTTTTCCCCTAAATCGAACAGGGGACCGTCAACAAATTGAAAAAGAACGAAGATGTTTTGAATAACCCTGTCAAAACTAATGTAGCAAAAGCGTTCAAACTGCACATTATGATTAATTGGCTTATTGTAATGTACTGTGTTAATTTTTACAAGGGTAGCATGTATACTCGTAGAGAAATTAAGGTTTTTATAAAAACAGTCCTAAGTTTTTTGCTTATAATTTGCAGAGTACTTAATATAAAATAGTGTTCTTTTTTGAAAAAATGACAAACATCATTGTACACAACACCCTGTCATCAGAATTAAAAAATAATAAAAATTGTATGACAAATGAGTAGGTTTACTAAATAATTTTTTACTGCGCATGCGTGAACGCTATTAAAATTTCATTTGCATATTATGTTAGTTAAATGTATAGAGCAACTTTTGTGAAAGTCTCAAAAACATAGCTTAAAAATTCTGAAAATTATCGTTGATAGAATGCGATCAAAATCCTTTATTCCCTAAATGAAGCAAAAAGATGAGGGGCTGTATCCATATTCCATTGTTTAGTGCCTACACAATATTGCACGTACAACTATATTTAGGTAAAACCCCTGATTTTTTTGCTTCCTTTAGGAATAACGGATTTTGAGTTGATTCTGTAGGCTCCCATTTTCAGAATTTTCAAGCTATGTTTTTGAAACTTTTACAGAAGTTGCTCTATACATTTAGCTAACACAATATGCAAATGACATTTTGATATCGTTGACGCATGCGCAATGAAAAATTATTTACTAAACATACTCATTTTTCATACAATTTTTATTATTTTTAAATTCTGATGACAGGGTATTATGTACAATGATGTTTGTCATATTTTCAGAAAAAAACATTATTTTATAATAAGAACTCTGTAAATTATAAGCAAAAAACTTGGAAAAGTTTAGGACTGTTTTTATAAAAACCTTAATTTCTCTACGAGTATATATGCTATCCTTGTAAAAATTAACACAGTACATTACAATAAGCCAATTAATCATAATGTGCAGTTTGAACGCTTTTGCTACATTAGTTTTGACAGGGTTATCCAAAAGATCTTGGTTCTTTTTCAATTTTTGACGGTCCCCTGTTCGATTTCGGGGAAAACTCTTCGCGAAAATATGTGACGCGTACTATTTTGTTTACGCACCTAGAGTTTCAGCACATTCCGATTCATATTTCTTTCATTACTTAAAAATAATTACTTAATTACCAATTATGTTTAAATTTTGGACACCAGTGTAAGTGGAATTTTATCATTTGTTTTCCAGTCTAAAGGTTAAAATGTGTATCTGCTTTAAAATATGCTTACGATGTATTATTTTTAATATTCGTATGTAAAACTTCATTGCTACCAGTTTTCACAAAAAAACAACGTTGAAATATCTAGGCCAGTCAAATTGTCATAAATAGATGCAAAAATTCTGCTAGAAGATTTTATGTTTTTAAACTGTTTCTGGGAATGCTAGTAACAAGAATTAATGGTTTTCCAACAAAATATCTCGAGGCTAAATTTTGTGGAGCTAAAAGACCATGAAATTTTCGGTCTGTTTTCAGTTCTTTGCCCATAACTCAAAAATTATAAAATTTTTGTGTGCCATACTCAATTACAAAAAGAAAGAGAATTAAATTCTCTACAAATTTTGTAGTAAAGACTTTTTTCTAAACCCATTATTAAGTGAACTACAGCTTTTTAAAAATGACCCTTTTTTCCTAACTTTGTGGGAAAATCGGAAAAACGAAAAATTGACACCATTTTTCATTATTTTATCTTCTTTAATGTAACTTATTAATATTACAGGTATTTGTATGATAGCAATCATGATTAATTACAATGGTAACACTGTAAAAATATTAAGAATATAGTAACTTTTTTTCTATTTATAGCATAAGTGGAGAACATCAGTATTAGGTATTTAACTGAATATACCGTAATTTCGGGTGTATAAGCCGCAGATCAAACAATTCTTTTTCGACCCAGAATTTTTTAAGAAACAAACATAACTACTTAGATCGCCGTAAATATTTGTATTCAATCACTAAATAAGATTTCTGGGTCCAAAAAGAATTGTTTGATCCGCGGCTTATACACCCGAAATTACGGTAAGTAAAAAATACTTACAATAACATTTTTACATCCTCTTCTTCTGGATAAATAATGTCTTCTACATTTTCGCAGTTGATCCCGTTACACTTTTTATATATTGTCGAGCATTTGAGTCCTTATTTTTGAAAGGAATATTCCTTGATGCATCCTTTTTTACAACTACATGACACAACATGGAGTAAGGATTCAAGTGCTGGGTCTTGACACATTTGAACTGGCTGAAAGAGACCATCCGACTTATGAACCCACCCCCATTCTTCAAGAGGGATGTTGTTTCCTAGCCAAACATGTACCTGATTATAACATCTTGGAAAATGATGCTGGATCAGCCACTTGCGTTGGTGATAGTCTTGCAAGATGAACATTGCTTTTTGTGCCAGCTTTAGCAAATAACTGGAACCTCAAGCTGTTCAATTTCTGTGTAGTATCTCTGCATCTACTATATTGTGCAATAATGATATTTTCTGAAGCCTTAATGATTTCTTGGCGGATAGAATCTGGTTTATTGAACATGCAGGCCATTTCTTCAAACTGATCATGTTTTTTTGAAAATGTTAAAAAACTTTGATTTTCCTTGCCCAAAAAGAGCAGATGTTGTATCGCATTCGCTGATTGCGCAAGTGAGAAGAACATTGCTGTAATTGTATTATGACATGGTTGAAAACCACTTGGTTTCCATGTTACTTTTCAATGGCTTTCGAAAAAACAGATTTTTGTGCTTATAGCCCAAGCTCGTCATGACCACGAGAAGGTATCTTCTCAGACAATAATTGTCGGTCTTCTATGACAATTATGATGCTTTCAAAAGATTCAGCTTTTGAAATGGCTTAAGTAACTATCATGACATTAGTTTCTTCTTCTGCCCTGTCAACGTGAATTCTTGAATTCTGTAATTTTGAAATTCTGTTTTAAACAGTGAAATGTAGCGGCTCTTGTTTTTGTCATTGGCTTCCTGAACGGATGTTTCGGGTTGACACCCTCTTTTCTTTCCACCTATTACAGATTGATATAATTTTACGCGACAAAAACTATGATACCATGCATCTGCAGTTACCAAGTCAGCTCGTGCTGAATATGTTCAATTACTTTCTGGGACCATTCTTACCCATGTTTTTCTGCAGCATTAAAAAATATAATTTTAGTTTCTAACTTCATACCTTTGTGAATCAAATTTCTCTCTACGAAAGACTTTTTTTTTCGTTGATGTCATCGGGATTACCTTCTTCACCTAAGTAACAATTATCTTGAACTTGAAAGAAATGCTCGATCGGATTGACGAATTAGTCTGTGTAGAATGTTCACCCCAACGAATATATGCTTCTATCATTCTCTCATTCGCATATGTTTTTCAGTAGTCATCATATACTCTAATTTTCTTGCTACTTTTCAAAAAAATTTGATGAATATCATTTTTACGGTGAATGATACATTGAAAGAGCTTGGCAAGTCCTTTCTGGCTCACAATTTGGTATCACTATTTGAAGTCTTTTGACAAACGAAACACAATTTTGGGTCGAGCTTACTCATTTTTCATTACTGCACGAGAAGAGGACACGCAATAAACTGAATAGCAACATATTAGAAGAGTGTGTCTTTAAAAAAGAAATTTGCGTCTGAACAAAAATGAATCGGGAATGTCATATTGACGTTATCTTCCATCTACATCCCTTTTTTTAATACCCCGGCTCTCATCCCTTCGTAATTATTTTTCTTACACGATTTCCATAATTTGTGTTTCTTCTGCCTGTCTTTCTTAAAACTTCGAATTCTCATTCATCAACAGGCGTATTTAATTTTCATTGTTAGTGATGAATGAAAGTTTTTTGGGATGGGAGGCGAAAAATAGGCCACTTTCTGTAAAGTTTTTAAAAAAGTGTCATTTTCAAAGAGCCACAGTGCGCTTCGTAATGGGTTTAGAAAAAGTCTTTATTACAATACTTGTAGAGAATTCAATGCTCTTTCTTTTTGTAAATATAAATGGTACACAAAAAGTGTATAATTTTAAAGTTACAGGCAAAAAACTGAAAAAAGTCCGAAAATTTCATGGTTTTCTGGCTCCACAAACTTTAGCCTTGAGATATTTTGTTGGAAAACCATTAATTCTTGTTACTAGCATCCCCATAAACATTTTAAAAACATAAAATCTTCTAGCAGAATTTTTGCATCTATCGGCCCTTTTTTCTGACAATTTGACTGGCCTATCAACTTAGTCTACAGGTTTGATTTCATGCTGTTAAGGCGTAGGAGCGATCCTCCGCAATGAAAACGACAATTACCTGAGCGACAGTTCCATCGCGTTTTGAGTGACATACGATTGGTGTCAGGTGTTCGTTAGAATTAAACTCGTTCGAAAATCCGTTTTATGTGTTTCCGTTTTAATGTAATTTGATTTATTTTTACCCATTGACCGTAATGCAACGGAATACTATTGACTGTCCCTGTAATTGATCAATACATTACCAATTTTCATAAAATTTGAAACGACTCGAAAAAATTTGACAACAAACAAGTTTTTAAAATTTCAAGTGATTCGGTAGAATAATTTGTTGCGATGTTACATGCGGACGCACCAGACGATGACTATAGGTGATACGTACTCAATAATTACAATCGTATTTGAAAAAGGGAAGAGTAAAATGGGTCCTTGTTCTTTTCATACTATATTCTTAGAGCTCTGATGGGAGAATTTTCCACCGCTTAGTTTTAATCTCCAAGTATCCCATTGACACCGGAATATTCAACCAAATCTATCTGAAAATAGATTATTTTTTTTCCCGCGTAAATTAAAAACCGAATCTTTTGTACACGAAATACTGGTGCCAATGTGACATTTGGACATTTTAAAGAAATTCAGCCCCAGAGCTCAAAGAGTTAAACTAGAATGGGTTTTTTCAGCTTTTGGAGCAAAAGGTTTTACTAAATTACCAGTTTTACAATGTATATTATTTAACAATTTGCGGCGCAAGTCAAAATCATTGCTTTAGTGTTGAAATTTATGACTGACACCGGAATTTGAAAACAACTTTATTTGTAAATAAGAAAACGCTATGTTTTACGCATTCAAAAAACCGTAATTTTCTTTAAAAAAATTCCGGTGTCAATGTGGCGTTTGAGAATTAAAATTAAGTGGTATATTTATGAAACCACCGCGCCGCAAGGGGTTATACATTTAACATCCCCTGAAAATATTTCTCATTTAAACCTTTTAACCTCTATACGATGAAAGCCATTAGCTTAACTTTTAATCGATCGCAACGGCTTAAAAAAATCTATTTGAATCGAGAAAGTTTTTTGATTAACCGCTTCTTTGATTTGCCCGTACGTCATATGGGCAACGTGTTTCTGCCAATAATTGTATATTTTGCATCATTTAATCCGAACACTTTTCTGATCCAATAAGGCAAAAATATTGGTTCTGAAAAACTGTTGAGAATAGATTAAAAATTCTGTAAAAGATATGAAAAAATAGGCATTATTTGAAAGTTTTTCTCGAAAATATTGATCACGTAAGTGGTTAAATAAGGCAAACTTTAAGATAATAAATAATTGGTGAAAATAATGAAGAATCCCGAGCATCTTAAGTGGCACGTATAGGTCTCGCTCGTCCCTAAGGGGTTAAATGCAACGTAATGAGATTTCAAACTTGATTTTAACATCTAACTCGAAGATTGGCAGGTATTGCCAAGTCATATTGCTTCTTTAACCCTTTGAGCTCTGATGTTAGAATTTTCTACCACATAATTTTAATTCTGAAATGTCACAATGACACCAGAAAATTCAACCAAATTTATTTGAAAAAGGTTTAAGGCATTTTTTCGTGTATATTGTTAACCGGTTTTTTTCTTTGCAAAATACTGGTGCCAATGTCACATTTCGAATTTTGATAAAATTTACCTACCAGATTTCAAAGGGTTAACCCCTTCGGGATGAGCGTCTTTAACCCCTTGCGGGGCGCTAGTTTCATAGATATACCACTTAATTTTAATTCCCAAACACCACATTGGCACCAGAATTTTGTTAGAAAAAATTACGGTTTATTGAATGCGTGAAATATAGCGCTTTCTTGTTTACAAATAAAGTTGTTTTAGAATTCCGGTGTCAGTAGTTTCAATACGTAAGCAATGAATTTGCCCTGCACTGCAATGGGTTAACAGAATTTTCATCTTTTATCACCGGTTTTTTAAATAGAGATTTTTGCCTAATTAAATCGCGTAAACGGTCGAATAAAATAAATTAAAATTTACAGCAAAAATTTACTGGTGAATAACAGTCGCTCGCTCCCAAGGGGTTAACAGTGACAACTTTTCACAACACTCTGTGTTTTGTTGACGACACGTCACTTTTCTATTAGATAACAAATATGTAATGCAAAAATTAATTCAGCTTTCAACTAAAGACAAATTTTTTAATAAGGATATAAATTATGTCATATTTTAAAAACTATTTAATTATTTAAACTTATCTCAAATATACCCATAGACTTTAAAAGGAAACCCTTGCAAATATATATCATCTAGAAATAAATACTCTTTATATGATAAGAAAAACAAGAAAATGCATTCTGAATTTAAATACAGAATTCCCGGAAAGCTTTATTCCGAATAAGATGTGATTCGAGTAAACGTCCTTTGGGAACGCCTAATGGAAGTTTTGGAAACTATACCTTAGTTACGAATATATGGATAAATTAAAGGAAAAAAAAACATCATCGGCGATTTAAAGATACTAATTTCAAAGAAGTTTCTTTGAGTTCAGTGTATTTCTACGTATTTGATGTAAGTTTATGAACAAATTTTGAAGAAAAACTTAGTTATTTAACTTTCATTTATAACAATAATTTTAATGCTAGTATTGCAAACTACATCTCTTCTTGAATATTTTTAAAATGAAAATAATAAAAGACTTGTTTATTTAAGATTTTATCAATTTACAATAAAATGTTTTGTAAAGGGATTAAAAAGAAATATTTTGGACAAAACTTTTTCAGCGAGAAAATGTAAAATTGCTTTTCTGTATTTATGCAATATAATGTCATTTGAAAATTTACGTAAATATTTTCCTAAGAAATTTTTCGCAAATTTTATAGAAGAATAACATTAGTAAATTTACTCAGACTTTGAATAAATATTGGGCACATTATTACCAGCATGTCAGAAAATAATAATCTCCTTATTTAAACGCATACGATTGAAATTTGATTAAAAGAAATAACTTTGCATTAAAATTATTTAAAAATTAAATTTATTGTTGCTACCATTGATGTAGAATTTAATGATTATAAATTATCAATTTGGGTTTATTAACACTAGAACGGTCGGAAGGAGTCGATTCGACTCCAACCATGTGATTAAATTCAATTTGAATCAGAAAATCTTTCTTGAAATAATTTAAATTTAATCTTCGCAGATTTACGTTAAATAATTAAATGAAATAATTTTGATTAAAGTTCTGGCGAGAAATATTATTATGAAACTTGAGTAAAATTTCCGGATGTTCTAATGTTAATTAAAGGATAAATTGTTTTGATTTTTTTCTATATTTCGGACATGTTTGCGTTTTTTTTCGTTATGATTTCCGTCGTTTTCGGAAACTTCCTGAATATCTCGTACCTTTTTCTTTCATTTAAGAAAGTAATATGAATTTAAAAAGAATTAATATCATGCGATTAAATTTTTATGCATCATAGTTTTAGAGCAATTGTTAATTGTTTGTTCCACATACAAAGTTCAATAACTCGTTCGAAATATATAATCTTGTCCATGAACCTATGATAGATATTAGATATTTGATTAATGAATAATAATGCACTTCTAGTATTAGTGAAGTACAAATAGCACTTTGCTACATTTTTTATAATAATTTCATTTAAAATGTATGATCTTATTCACAACTTTTGTAAAGATGAAATGCATCATTTATATCCCCGAAGAAATTCATAATTTCATTTCTACGAATGCGTTTTATCGTCGTTGTTTATGAATTGCATAATTGCAGAAAGATATTATTGAAAATTTATTTTTATATTTATGAATAATTCTTTTACGAAATATAGTCTCATGAGCCCCATGCTGTAAATAAATACTTTAGGAAAATTTCACTTCACATAAATAGATGGATTTTTTAATATCTTTAAATAATTATTTATATTTAATATAAAAAATGCAGTATTTTAAAATAGTTAATAACTGCTATTAATTACTTTATTTTTATTAATTGTATATTTATAAATAGATATATTTTCTCAGGTTATCTCAGCACATCTTAAATAATAAAATTAATATTTTTACAGGAGTGTATTTAGAGGCATGATATTTGTAAATAATATATTAAAAATATATTTACAAATAGATAAAGCATTATTAAAAATATATCTATTCATAAATAATATAATTACGAAAATACATTAATTTGTCAACAGATTTGAAATAATTTTAAATGATAGTCTATAATAATAAGTTAAAAAATGTGAATATTAAAGAATTTAAGAAAATTCATCTATTTCCGTAAGGAAAGTAACATTTTCAAAGTATATTTGCAATATGGACCTCACGAGACCGCATTTTAAAAAAGAAATTCATACTATTCATTCTATAGATCAAATGTTCAATAAGATCTTTTTTAAAAATAAATGATTCATAAACAAAGAGGATAAAACGCATAGTACAGGAGAAATTATGATTTTTTTCAGTCACGTAAACGATATATTTCATCAATACAAAACTTGTGAATCGGAACATAAGTTCAAAACGAAGTCATGATAAAAACATATATAAACAGTGACAGACTGATTGCGCTTTAGTTTGCGACTCGACCTTTAATAAATTCTGGAATTTCAGCCATGAACTCTGTGGGGTGATTTTTTGTGCTCTTGTCTCCATAGCTATTTCTTAAACAAAAAAATAACGAAGGATTAATGCATAATGTCCTCGAATTATACATTGCATCTTTTCGTTACTTTTAAACCCAGAACAATAAAAGTCATGTGATAATGAAGTTTGTAGAACGTATTGGGCATGTGCAATAATTCCGAATATTAGCATCAAATACTTGACACGGAAATCAGAGTAATTTTACCGGCTTAACCAATTGTTCTAGAACCAGGTTTTTCAACCTGTCGACCTCGAAATACCAAAAAATTCTTACAGAAATCAAGACCTTATTGAATCGGCGATATTCGGAGATTCAATAGGGCATAAATTTATGTAAAATTTTTCTAGTGATTCGCGGGCGCCAGGTTGGACTGCCCTGTTCTAGAGAATTCATTGTTTACACTGCTTTTTTGGAAACATTCTTGATAATTGCGGTAATGTTTTTGATATTGTGTCAATGGATAGCGCTTCAAATACTTTACACGAAAATGAGCATAACTATTCCAATTTATTCAGTAACTCAAGAGAAATAAACTCTTCGCGAAGAGAGCTCTTTGCTTGTCTTTAACTTTTTTCTACAAATTTCTTAAGACAGAAATTCCTGTTTCTCCTGAAATCTTTCAGGAGACTTCAATTTTTCAGTTTCACTTCCTGAAATTAAATCGCAGAATTTTTTTCAATGAATACGGTAAACTTTACAAATGACTGGTGAGAATCACGCAGAGTTCAGAGAAAGTAAAGTGGCACGTATACCGATGGCTCGACCCCAAGAGATTAATAGTATACAGTCGTAGGTATCAACCTGTCATTAATCTTCCGTAATACTTGCGTTAATTTAACTCTCATTTAATGCCTTTCGAACCAAAATTTTTTTTAAGGAAAGAAATTAAACATGTTCCACTTAGAAACCTGAAAATAACGATTTATGAAATGAACAGTCAAGTTTGAAATCAGGTTAATCTGGGTCAAATAAATCTAGATACTACGGAAGATTAGTTGAAAGTTGACAATTATGTATACTATGACAATTATGTATTATGGATGTTATGTTATTTTTGGATACATTTCCTCTGAGAATTGTAATGCTTCTGATTTTTTACTACGTATTAATAGTTTCATGTAGAAACTATGGTCGATTCGATGATTAAATAAAACAATTGTTATTATAAAGTTCCATTAGTATATGGCGGGCCACAGTTTGACATCCTGGTTCAGAGAATTTTAACAGGATAACTTCTGATAATGTGGAAAAATCGCCTCTAAACAGAAAAATTCACTGTGGTTAAAATTTACTAAACTGGGCCAAAATATTTCACCAGAAATTCTTTCACGAATATGAAAAAGTATTCTCTGAATGCGAAGAAAAGCAAAAATCTCCTTAAATCTCTAAAAATTTGAAAATTATGTTATACAAAATTATATATATAAAATCCTTCCGTGTATAACGATTCCGGGGTCAACCCATCCACGAGAAAAAACACTTATTGTGACCAATGACAAATTCCATTGTGAAAAGTTATCTCCGATTTTAAAGGCTATCAATCTTTTGTCCAATGCAAACTTTCTAGAGTCGTAATGGAGCGTTATCATTTGTCAGATTTACAGTTTGAGCTGTAAATGACGTCACTACATTTTACTTTGCTTTGAAATCTTTTCCCTATTTCAAACACAATATTCACACTGTTAAAAATTTGACTCATTTGCTGCAGCATCACTCCACCGCTTTTATAGAAACCGATTACTTTGCTGTGTTATGGAGCATTCTCATTGGTCATAAAAGAGACATTCTATAAAAGCTGTGGAGTGACACTGCAGTAAATGGATAACTTTTTTAGCAGTACACTGTTAAAATTTTTACCCTTTTGCTGCATCATCACTCCCCAGCTTTTATAGAATAGACTGTAAGTAACAGATACAAAATAACCGTTTTCTATAAAAGCGTTGGAGTGATGCTGCAGCAACTGTTAAAAATTGACCCATTTGCTGCAACATCACTTCATTGCTTTTATATAAAGCCGTTACTTTACTGTGATATGGAGCATTCTCATTGCTCATAAAAGAGATATTCTATAAAAGCTGTGTAATGACGATGCAGCAAAACATTCAAATTTTTAACAGTGTTTAATTAAAACTTTTTATTTAAGAAAAGCGAAGGTGCGTCTTAAATACAATATCTTGAGAATTTTTATATTCGTGTTGCTTTATTTATTTATTTATTTTTTACAGCCGTGAATGACTTCATTGTCGCATAACGAATCACGATTCTTTACTCTTTATTGTTGACATTTGTTTTCGATCTTATAAAGTATTTTCTCCCTTACGGGTAGTAGCACACGTCTCAGTAAATGCCAAACAACCAACCAAGTATATTCTTTTAAGTATTAACTAATGGTATAAAATAGTTAATTCACAAATGTTTTAAAATAGCATTATAGTGCATGTTTTGCATTATTAATGCATGTTAATTTGCATGTTTTTTGTGAAATAATTACTGTAATTTTGTGAGTGAAATTCATTAGCTGCATATTCTATGCCATTATTTTTCCCATCCAATTAATAATTTGGCTACCCTCTCATATTCGTCTGGAAATGGCCAAAATGGGAAAACATTTTATACATTTTGGATATTTTTATTATTTTCTCTCAGTATTTTAAAATATTTTTTGGCTGTAGTTTCACAATGTATTTTTTTATAATTGATATTTTACCTTACTTTATTCTTTTAAAATTTATGCATTTACCATTTGTTCAGTACAATCCCTCCCCATCCACCAGATAGTTTTGTTATAATTTTAAATACAGATTTCTATTGATTTTTTTTTTAGATTTTTCCCTCATGTTCAATATTTGTATTTTTCAAAATTCTTTAAGCCTGAAGTGGCTATGATTGACCAAAGTTGTAATGTTTTATCATCCTTTTAAAAATGGAAACACGTCATTTTGACGGGCTATCTTCTAGTATACTATAACAGGGTTGAAGGTTTCCTTTTTAAAAATGTTAAAAAATTGCCCCACAGCGGAAAAAGAATTGCAAATAATTCAAAAAATGGCTGCATGACTGCCGAATAAATTATATCAAAAAGAGGACAATATAACGTTAAAGGATAAACCCTTTTCCATCGATTGTCGGCGAATAACTGATCAAATTTTATGGACTCGATTCTCTTTTTATACTCTACTTACAATGCTGTGTTTTAAAATAAAAAAAATAGCAAGTTTCTTATGCACATGCAGTCAAATTGCAGGTAAAATTATTTCTTAAAAAAAGATTCAAACCGAATAAATTCGTATAAATATGCCTGTGTCTTCGAAAGTTTATTTCGACCGCATAGGATTAAACTTGTTCTTTCCTATAACCATTTGAGGAACGGGAAGTTGTGTTTGTAATCTTGAAATCCTACCAGAAATTTGTAAAAGATTTGTTTCAAAGTAATGGAAAGCAATTTTCATCTCTCTTTCACGAAAGTTATAATAGTAAAACTTAATAAAATTTTCTAGTTCGAAATAAAAAGATGGAATATATCCCACCGCCTCTCAATGGGTGACTGTTTCGAGACGGCATCCCTTACACAAATTTTATTTGCTTGACACCGCTTTTTTTAAACAGCTGTAAAGTAAAATTCATTATTAAAAAAGAAGTTCCAATAATAAGAAATAGCACTGCCTAGCTGAGAAAAGGTAAATGGTACATTGTAGGTAAACCTTCGTAAGATATTTGTTTAAGACACTGTAGTTGTAGATGATTCTTATCAGTTCATTCGAGAAATTAAAAATGAAGCATTAATAAAAGTTTTCTCTCAAGAATTAATGAAATTTTCATCAAGACAGCCGTAAATAAATCCTTCAATCTGAAACTTCAAATGTCTAGAAATATTTATTTATAGAAACGAACTCGAAGTAAACAGAGTTTTAATAAGAATATGTCTGTCAAAATAGTAGGCATGGAAGTTAAAAGACTTTTTCATTATTAATGAGCAACAAAATCATGCATTTTACTCTTTACAATAAAATTAATCTCAAGAGTTATTTTTATGAAATTTTTAGAGATGAATCCAGATGACGATATACTGAATAAATAATATTACTAAAAATCACATAAACTTTTCTAAATGCAATTTTAATTTACTGTTGAAAACATAGTGGGCTAGGAGATGCAGGCTTTGTCATTTATGAATAGATATTTTCGTCTTATGAACCCACTTAACTGATCAATATATTTTTTAAAAACTCTCCAATAATGATTATTTTTTTGCGATTTTTACAGAATTTTTAAACTTTTATCGCCGATTTTTCAAAATAGAATATTTTGCCTAATTCAGTTAGAAAAATGCTAGGAATAAACAATGCAGAATTTACGATTTGCATTATTTAACCCCTTTCGGCGCGGTGGTATATCTATGAAACCATTTAATTCTAATTCGTATACGCTACATTGGCAACGGTATTTCGATTTTAAAAAAATTCGATTTATTGAATTCCTGTAAAATAGCTTTTTCTTAATTACAAATGAAGTTGTTGTCTAATTCCAGTGTCAGTCATCAATTTCAGCACTTAAGCAATGAATTTTCTCTGCGCTGCAAAGGGTTAATTTGCAATAAATTTACTAGTGGGAATAATAAATCATAATAGGAATATGGATGCCCATGCCACGTACGAGCGTATCATGATTTTCAAAAACCCGTTGCCCTTATGATGTACGGGCAAATCAGAGAGGTGGTTGTTGCAAAGTTATGCTATTATTTAACCCTCTGATTTCTCAATGTAAAATTCGTTTTACAAATTCTGCAGTCCAGAGACTAATTGCTCAACAGAAAATTTCTATATTAAATTTCACTTTACGTAAATCCGGATTGCCAGTTATTAAATAAAGCAAATATTGCTATTTTAAATTTCTGGTGCGAATTATGAGTATCAGAATGAAAAAAATTCCCCTAAATTCGAATTACTATTGTTATATGTTCTTTCATGGGCATTTGAGGGGTTGATCCCAGTAGCGGCTCGTCAGGGAGTGCTGCATCAGATTTTTCACACCACTAAAATTTAACAGAATCTTCCATATTATTTATTCGACAAATTTTGTTGATTTAATAAAGCTGAAATTACCATACAATTTTAGTGGTGTGAATAAAATGATGCAGCACCCCCTGACGAGCCGCTACTGGTTGATCCTCTAATATCCATGGTAGAATACGTACTAGAAATTTCTTAACCCCTTAATTCTCGTTCCCGTGATATACACGGGCTGTGTGTTGATTAAAAAAAAATCAGATTGTTTGATTCCCATCAGTTTTCTGTCCACACCAGTGGTCGAGATATGGCTCTCGAAACTGGTAGAAGGGAGATTTAGCGTTCGAATCCAATCGCACCAGTCGGCCTAGACGTTCGGTGTTTTCCGTGTTTTTTTAACCTTGGATTTTCTTGCGTAAATACTGGCTAGGCTCCCTTAGAAAGACTCCATGGAGGCTACCCCCCCCCACCCCGTAAGGCGTATATCCCTCGTGTTGATAATTGGATCATAAAACTCAACTCCCACCAGTTTTCTGAAATAGTATAATTGGCTTCATTTTGGTATCATTTTACTTGGCATTAAATAAGGTGATCATTACTTTTTCAAAAAGGTGGTGGCAATAAGCAATCTGAAAATTTTTAACCGTAATTTAATACTATCGTGAAGCGTTAATTCAAAGAATCTGAATGTATACCAGAAAGTTTCAAAATAAAATTTTGATTTATATAATGCTGGAAGGTGTTATCATGTAAATAAATTATTACTTTTTTTATTACTGGTGTAAGTTTGGCACATTTAAATTTAAAAATCTACTAAACTGAAAACAGTTGTGGTAGCATACTTGCTACCATGGGTATAAGGGTTAAGAAATATACAGTGAAACCTCCGAATAAGGAACATCTATGGGACCGGAAATTTTGTCCCCTAAATAGAAGTGTCCCTTATTCGGAGTTTTTATTACAGTGAAACCTCCAAATAAGGAACAGCTATGGGACCGGAACTTTTGTCCCTTAAATAGAGGTGTCTCTTATTCGGAGTGTCCCTTATTTGGAGATTTCACTGTATTTCTGGCAGTATGGACCCTTCTAATGTATACCCTTCGTCCAGTTTGAATATCGAATCACAATAACATACTTGGCAACCTCCGAGTTAAATTCCATAAAATGTGAATTAATTTAAACCATATTAAATAGATTTCTAATACTTTAGATGTATCATTAGCTATTTAATTTCCAGTTTGCACGTGGAACTTATATGATATCGTTTCTATAAAAAATGGTTTGAAACATGTCTAATCTGGATAAAATAAACTCATATTACAGGAGTGAAGTCGGAAGTTTGCAAGTATGTAATAACTATACGAATATAACAAATTCTGGCCATTTTATTAGCGGTTAAAATAAATATGTTTACACCGAATTACTTTATTTAACCCCTTAACTGTTTTTTTTCTCTTTTTTGATACAATAAATTAATATTGAGGATCTGACAACCAGTAGCGGCTCGTCAGGGGGTGCTGCATCATTTTATTCACACCACTAAAATTGTATGGTAATTTCAGCTTTATTAAATCAACAAAATTTGTCGAATAAATAATATGGAAGATTCTGTTAAATTTTAGTGGTGTGAGAAATCTGATGCAGCACTCCCTGACGAGCCGCTACTGCTGACAACACTTTATTTTTACTAAAATATTTGTGTTTTCTTCAATGAAAAAGGTATGCGATTTAAGAAACCGGAGATTACAGTTAAAATTTAGTGGTATCTAAAAGCTTTCAGTATTGAATATAGTAAAAGGTTGTATGCCGAACGGCACTCGGGCAAAAAAATTATGGGTTTAATAACTGAAGTCAGATAAGTGTATGCCGATTGCATAAGATACATTCTCGGGTATTTCCATGAGCGTTTGTCGTGTATGTCACATTACTAATTTTTGGCCACCATTATTTTCGAAAGATTTGCTTGGCCTTATTCATTTAGTGAGATACCTCCGACAAAATAAGTCACATTATCCCGTTCTAAAATACTGGTATCAAAAATCGTAGTATGATACCTTACACGACAATTGCTCATGGAAATAGCCTCTAGTAAATATAATTTCTAGGACTAAACATAGTATTTGATCAGCAAATTATACGCCGGAAATTATAGTATAACTATTTTATTCTGGAAGTCGTCTGTCGGTCTTTTTCACGTCAATTATCTTCTTACACTTCTCCTCTTATAAGTCAGCTCGGTGCGTTCGTAAGTATATAAAAACGTATCGAATATAGTCATCGTCTGGTCCGTCCGTCTGTCTGCCTGTCCGCATATAAAACCGCAAAACTACCCAAACGAAGGGTTTGAAATTTAATATATATAATTTTTGCATAGTTTTCTCGTGTCATTTCAAATTTTATAAAAATCGAATCAAAACTAAAAAAAAAAAAAAAAAAAAAAAAAAAAAAAAAGTTATTTTTTATTTTTTTAAATCCTAGCATGTGCAGTTAATTTACCGATATCTCATGATGGGTAATGATTGTGGGTTGCGATCACAATTATTCTATAAAATCCGATCATACTTAATTCAATGATATCCGATGATAGATAACATTCTTGGCTGCCATATTGATTACATCATATTTAAGATCATATGATCATTGAGATCATAAGACGTCATATTATCCCGTATTACGAAATTAAATATATATAATGGGAATAAATTTTGTATTCGGGTATTTTTCCATAAGAATGCTGTTGTTCAACGATCTGAATACTCATGAATCTAACTATAGTACGAGCGCACCTCATTTAATACATTTGACGTACAATTTCCGACTTGTATTATAAATAGAAGGAGGGGGGGGGATACATATAGTTAACCTTAATTATTTATCCATCACCAGAGTCAAGTAACGAGAAAATTCTCTTTTTTTTTAGAATCAATTTTTTTAGCAAAGTCGAAATTCATGGAAAAAACTGCGAAGCGATCACTACAGTGGTATAAAAGCAGTAATACGTACATTAAATGTCACTGTTAAATTTTAGTTTCGCCTTACTAAATCTCAGGAATTCTACCATCAAATAAGACTATGAAAATTTTTAATATTTAGTGGTAAGAGTCTGACCATTTCCACCACTGTCTTTAGTGTTAATTCGCTTTTACATTTTTCAAATGTTCCAAAGCTCGCGATATAAATGCATAATTAAACTTCAAATTTATAACTTCTTTCAATGCTCCCACATGGTCCGTTTTTTATCCCTCTTGGTTCCAGCTTTTTATTATGTTCTGAGTATTATTAATTTTACATCAACTTGAAATTTAATTTCATTATATGTAACACAAAACTTCATCGGTAGTAAGCGTACAAAGTTAATGCTGGAATCTGGCGTAAAATGACTCAGCTGCACCATCTGGTGGAAGGGGTGATAATGCAAATATACGGGTTTTTAATATGATGTCATATACATGCGCAGATATCTACTATCCGCGCACATCTGTCCCATATTTTCTGAATTTGTACTAACTCATGGAAAATGAATCTTGTTTACCAAGTGTATTGCAAAATATTTTTGTTATAATTTATTTTGATAAAATTATGTACATTAACCCTTTGAGCTCTGATGGTAGAATTTTCTACCACATAATTTTAATTCCGAAATGTCACAACGGCACCAGAAAATGTGGCCAAATTTATTTGAAAAAGGTTTAATGCATTTTAACGTGTATATCGTTAACCGATTTTTTTCTTTTTTGAAATACTGGTGCCAATGTGACATTTAGAACTTTGAGGAAATTTACCCACCAAAACTCAAAGGGTTAAAAAATAATAATATAATAAAAAAATATTCATAATATCATTTTAATATTATGAGAAAAAGCACTAATGCCATGAAAACATTATTGCAGCGTTGCCAAGTCTCCGTTTTTTTAACACCATTATTATTTTACAGAAAATCTGGTTCTTTTAAATCGCTGAATGTTTCAATTAAATAAAGCAGCATTTTCTGTATTAAAATACTGGTATGCAAAAAACTTGAAACTTAAATGAAAATGTACTATTTTTAACTGCACATATTTTTATCAAAAGAGGCTGTAACGAAAATATTTTGAAACAAATCGCAGACAAAATTCATCTTTCATAAGTGAATAACATAAAATTTGTGAATGAATTTTTAATAGGAATTCTCTAAATGGCTTTGCCTATTTGAAAAATTTAAGAAAAAAAAATAAATTCTAATCCGGCGATTTTAGGAAAATTATTGTCTAGAATAGCAAAATATTTAAACAAATAAATGAACAATATTTACTTGTTAAAAAGTACAACATTTAATGCATGCATTTTAAATTAAAGTGATTCCGAATGTGAAATAATGGAATGACTTAAATTAAAAGAATGAAAAAATTGTAAGTGAAATAACATTAAATGCAATACGACGAAGAAAATATTGGATACTTTTCGTCTGCACTCAATAAACGAAAATAAAGGACCTAAAATTGAATATTTTACTTATTAGTGGATTCTATACATATTTTAAACATTGATAAACGTTGTATTTTCACCGGGAATGCAACCGTGTACATCATTTGGTATTATTTTAGCATATCAAGAATTCAGTAAAAATTCTATCTTTACATATGAACTACTTATTAATTTTTATGCGTCATTTTTCACTACATTAAAATCAGCGTTAAAATCGAAAGCATTTAAATGAGCAACATTTATATTACATAATTTAATAATATTTTATCTTAATATTTAGTCTTACTACACTTATTTATTCACTATATTCTATCTGAATCCAAATAATTACATATATTTACAATAATATTTTAAACCTAAACTTTATTCTATGCTATAGCTAGCCAATATTTTAATGTTATATTTTATTCTAGCAGCAAAACAATTTCATTGCCATTTACACACACACAAAAAAATTACAGTACATTGAGGTAATTTCACCCCGTCCGTTACGTGGCGTATGACTTTGAGTGAGGTGACCTCATCTTCAATCTTGCGACTACCTCTCCCATTTAAGTTAAAACGCTTTATACATCTTTGAGATAACATGTTTCTGAGAAATGTCTACTTAATCTCACATATTATAGGGATGAGATTTCTGCTTTTTTGGCCACCAGTATAATTTTAGAGAAAATTTTGTTCTTCTAAATCACAAAAATGTTCCGATTACATAATACAGCATTTTCTCTAAAATTTTACTGGTGTGCAAAAAAGCGGAAATCTCATCCCTGATATTAAGTTTCAATTATTCATTTTTTTTCTTGTTTGATACATTCAAAATTTCAAAATAGAGAACAACTGGGGTCAAATGAGATCCCCAATGGCACTAGAAGGGTTAAAATAGAAAATTTTCAAAGAAAAATCTCCTTAATAATTCTCGTAAAAACGGCGTTTTTGTTGCTATTGTTGCAAAAACGTAACCAAAATTTTTCTCTTAAAAATAAAGGTTTTCGCAAAAGCACTAGTCCTGCTTCATTGAAATGTACCGTATCTTCCGGCCTATAATCTGCGGATCAAATAATCATTTCGGACAAAAGTGACATACACATGGCTCACCTAGAACCTAACGACAATGACATCTGTTCTGTTATGTGAATTAGCTATGCAGAATGAATCATAGGCAAGGGAAACTCCAAAAAAAGTTGGACACGTAATTATATTCATAAAAATTTGGAGAGCATTGGTGGTTTCACCAAAAGTCCTTGGTTCGAATCCTGGTCAGGAGACTGCTCGTCCAGTTTGAAAAAATTCAAACTTTAATTGTTATTTGTAAAAAGTATCTAGTGTTTATCATGAATTATATTACTTGCGTTTTATGAACAACGATTATTATACAAAAATATTAGTAGAAAATTCTCCCATCGCTAAAGTGTTGATCACTAGCTGCAAATGTTTCTACATTGACCAGCATAAAAGCAAGCAATGATGTATGAAACTAAGCTTTAATAAGTTATTCGATTAAGACCCTGTAGGAGTCTGTAATTGATTCATTCTAGAAATTAAACACGAAGTGTTCATAAAAGTTTCCTCTAGAGAATTAATTAATCTTTCATTAAAAGGGCGTAAAGAAATCATCACTCAGTTTGGAACTTGAAATGTGCGGAAATATTTATTCTGGGAAATGGATCTAAGTAAATAGAGTTTTAATAAGAATCCGTCTGTCAAAGTTGTAGCTAAGAAAGTTGAATAATTTTCTCAGTATTTAAACGCTTGAAACCTTATAGATTTCTCTCTACACTTAAATGCTCTCAGGCTTCTGGAATTTCTTGATGCAGAATAAATAAGATACTTGAGCATATTATTGACTGTACAAAATGTATTTCCAATATAAAATACATAAATATAATTAAGACTATGATAAAAATGTTAGAAATATTAAATTTTCAACAAAATGATACAACCAAAATTTTGTTTCTGTAACTCGAATTCATAATTGTGATTTAAGAATCTCTGCTATTATACTAACTTTTAAAAATAGTCTTAAACCTTAGCAGGGCAGAGCAGTTTCATTGCTTAAATGTTGAAATTAATGTGTGACACCGGAATTTTTTTCAAGATTCTGGTGTCAATGTGGTCTTTGGGAATTAAAATTAAGTGGTTTCATATATGTATACCCTTCAAGGGGGTAAACCTTTCCTACAAATATTATAGAGGAATAACTTTTCTGGAAGGATAAACATGTTAACCTTTTGAACTCTGATGGTAGAATTTTCTACCACATAATTTTAATTCCGAAATGTCACGATGACACCAGAAAGTTCGACCAGATTTATTTGAAAAAGAGTTAATGCATTTTTTCGTTTATATCGCTAACCAGTTTTTTTCTTTGCAAAACACTGGTGCTAATGTGACATTTGGAATTTTGAAGAAATTTAACCACCAGAGCTCAAAGGGTTAAAGTATAGCTTGCAATCAGAACCTTTGCCAATAATATTTTCCGAGTATTTAAGATTTCTATTCAGGGCAGTCACAGGCGACTATTTTTATATTTTAGTCGTACCACTATTTTTAAAATTCACAAATCTTGTAATGTATTTCTCTTGTGTTTATATTGACAAAGTGTATCTGAAAGATTTTTGCTTTGAAAAAGTGGTGCAAGAAAATTTTTCGCCTGCATCAACCCTGCCTATTTCAATGGGGCTATTAAAAACAAAGAAGCATATCACGCTCGGGAGGATTATTCACACTTTTTTGCACGTATTAACTAGTTTTACGCGATAGAAATAAAAAAACAATAATCTTTTTTCTAAGGTTTCTTGTATATTGTATATTTTTTGCGTAATTTTCGATTGTTTACTATGTCAAAAATTGATACAAATATATATTTTTTATTATTTGTATCTGTTATGCACTTTATGGCCAAAAGTGACCGGCCACTTGCGATTTTAGACATTTTCTTAAATATCTAGAAAAATTCACGAGGAATTATCCTCAAACTCTAAGTGTGTAAATATAATACTACAGGTCATACATTTCCTTGAAGATTTTTTTTCGATTGATTCGTTTTTGAAAAATAACTAATATCTTTTGTATAACCCTGTCAAAATTAATGTAGCAAAAGCGCTCAAACTGTAGATTTAATAAATGGCTTATTGTAATAAACCGTGTTCATTTTTATATGAATAGCATGTATACTCGTAGAGAAATTAAGGTTTTTTATAAAAACATTCCCAAATTTTTCTAAGTTTATTGCTTATAATTAGCAGAATTATTAATAAAAAATAATACTATTTTCTGAAAATATGAGAAACACAGGGTTCGCACAATTGTACCACTAAATTTTTACAGCATTTTCAATGTATTTCACTGCAGAAAAATGTTGCGGAAATTGCGAATTTTGTTTCTTAAAAATTAAATATAAATTTCCCTATCATTAATAGTGGTGCCAGAGTCCTTACAAAATATAAGGAGTGTGCGAACCCTGGAAACATCATTATACATAATACCCTGTATTCAGAATTGAAAAATAATAAAAATTATAAGAAAAATGAGCAGGTTTTCTAAATACATTTTCACTGCGCATGCGTCAAAGATATCAAAATTTTATTTGCATATTGTACTATCTAAATGAATAGAGCAACTTTTATGAAAGTCTCATAATCATAGCTTGAAAATTCTGAAAGTAATCGTCTATAGAATAAGCTCCAAATCCGTTGTTCCCATAATGAATAAAAAATGAGGGGTTTTATACAAATATAGTAGTACACCCCATATTGTGTATTCGATATTGACACTAATCAATAAATATTTGTATACAATCCCTCATCTTTTTGCTTCATTTTGGGAATAACGGATTTTCAGCTTATTCTATTGACGATTATTTTCAGAATTTTCAAGCTATGATTTTGAGACTTTCACAAAAGTTGCTCAATACATTTAGCAAACACAATATGCAAATAAAATTATTATATGGTTGACGCATGAGAAGTGAAAAGTTATTTAGCAAACCTACTCATTTTTCATAAAATTTTCATTATTTTTATTTCTGCTTACAGAGTATGATGTGCATTGTTGTTTGTCATATTTATATTAAAAACTCTGCAAATTATAAGCGAAAAACTTGCAAATTTTTGGGACTTTTTTTTTTATAAAAACCTTAATTTCTCTACGAGTATACATGCTATCGGCATAAAAATAAACACAGTTCATAACAATAAACCACTTAATCATAAGCTACAGTTTGTGTGCTTTTGCTACATTAGTTTTGACAAGGTTATCCAAAAGATATTAATTTTGTCTTATATTTATACAGAATAATTCCTCATTTATTTTTCTAGATATTTAACAAAATGTCTAGACACACCTAATTTAATTGCAAAAATGGTGATACAAAATAAAGCAAATTTTCTTTTTCTAAAACGGTGGTAGGCATGTGGCCAAATAAGCGACACTTTGATGAAAAAATATACTATACAGGGTGACTCGAAATTCATAGTACAAACGTTAAGGGTTGGTAGTTGGTGCAAGACGTTGTAACGATCATTTATTGTATAGAAATGTATGGGCGCAAGTGACGCGTTGAAGTACAAATACCAGAAGGCTAATTTGGCCCTTTTTAATGTCAAAAATTCTCATCTATACCAGAAAATTCTTAGACATTTTTTTTCTTTATTTAAGACAGACATTTCATGGTTATTTTGAGAGAAAAAAAAATTCATCGAAAATTTCCGGTATGAAATCAACATTTTTGAGTTAAAAAACCCCGAAATTCATGCATTTTCTCTGACAGATTTTCCTGTTTTCCTTCTTTTTAAAATTCACAAATTTTGAATTCACACCATAAAATTCAAAGAATTTTTTCTTTGTGTAATTATGAAATGTATGTCTTTAATAAATAAAAGAATAGTATAGGAATTTTTTGGTGTGAATGAAAATTTCCGAAATAATAAAAGGGGCAGATTGCCCCCCTTATTTTTGTACCCCAACGCTTCACTTGTGCCAATATATTCCTGTAAAATAAATGATTTTTACAGTATCCTGTACCAACATTTAATGTTTGTACCATGAATTTAGAACCACCCTGTTTTAAAATATTGAACAAATTCGTGTGATACTTGCTTGTTTAGCTAGCTATAATTGTTTGTCTTTTTTTTTAAATTACGTTTTGTATGTATACAAATAATGCATTAGTGGTACGTATAATTATGCATATTTACGAATAGTTGATATTTAGAATAGTTAATCTAAGTTTTTGAATAAATAATTAAATATGATTTGTTTCATAAAGTTTTCAATGTTTTTCGTATAAACTGTCAGGCAACTCTAAATTTAGAATTGGAATAAATAATTTATATTAATTCCTTACGTGTTTCTATCCGAACTCGAATAGAATTCTAATTACCACGTTTGTATCATGTTACATAACTCTGTGAATAACTTTTTAGTACAGAAAAGAACTGAATCTTTTTAAATAGAAATGAGATTTTCAATGTTTTCTTCTCGTCATTATTTCTTTTCTCATTCACATTGTACGTGACGTTCATTAAATATTTTAGACGCATTACTCAATTAGGAATGTATCTTTCCATAGATTTCTTTATTTTCGAATGACACTATAATACTATAGTTTTGTTTTTTATACATTTATACATAAAATTTCCGAAACGCATATAAACATATGCAGAAGCACAAATATAATTTGAAAAGGTATTTTTTTATTTGTGATACCTGTTAAATTTCCTTTATTAAAAAAATATCTGTTTTAAAAGAGACTTCCTTGTTACGCGATTTGTAGTAAATACATTGCAGGAACTGTTGAAACTCTTCTATATTTTAAACTAAATTATAAAAAAATCCTAGCAAGAAATTATTGTATTTCATAGATTCTAAAAATACACAATGTATTAATACTGTATAACTATAAACGTCACATTAGGTTTTTAAATATTTACGTAACCTGATTTTATAGGGTTTGTGCAGTCCTTTATGTAGAGAACCATCTTTTCCGAACATTATAACTCAAAAAGCTCATCTACGATTTTAACGAAGCTTTTTTCGTTAAAAGTACGTACTTTGAGTATTATTTTGTAATTTTTTGGTTGTATAAAGTTACTACATTAATAATTTGTTTTAATATTTTTGTTTATTTTTGCATTTTAAAAATTGCGTACAAATCTGAAAAAATATATCCTGTGAACTAATATATTCTTGAAAAATTCGCTATAATTTTCTTTTTCTAACTTTTGTACTTTTTGAGAAAAACGTATTTGAAAAATGATAGCGCCGGCGCATACTTCCGTAATTATCTGAAGGACCTTCAAGGTCAGGAGCTAAAAACCTGTATTTTGTATTCTCGTGGTGAGCCTTACCAACACAAATATTTTTTCAAACATCGGCCATGGGAATAACATTTCGCTATGTTTATCCGAATATCCCCTTGAAGGGCACCGGTATATTATATATACCACTTAATTTTAATTCCCTTATGCTACATTGGCACCGGAATTTTAGTATTAAAATTTGCTTTTTACAATGTACGCGAAAAACAGCTTTTACTTTCTATCACATACATTTGTTTGTGAATCCCGGTGTCAATCAATCAATTGAACTTTTTAGGAACATAAGTGATTTGCCCCTCAAGGGGATAAACCCCTTTATGCTTAGTTTTGCCCAGGCATTTGGAGATTTTTTCTGTTGCTATCCAAATAAATTCTTGTGGTAATTATGGGTATGATAGCTAAGCAAGACATGTGCATTTTATAGCTGTTATGGCATATGCGTAAGATATTTCGATAACGGAATGTGGCTAACTGAGAAATCGAAATATGTGTTTTAAATATAAGAAGCAAAATGTGTAAGTATTAAAAGTGTGCTGTCAAAGAGGATACATGTTTTATTTCTATTTGTTTTTTAACGGTCAGTTTATCCACTGGTGTTGCGTTGACGCAACGATCAAAGCAATTGCCCACGCGAAAATTAATTACTTTTCTACCACTATTCTAGAATGAAAAACATTGAATTATTTATTGGTAGAAACTATGAGATGCAAAAATTACCTTTCTGGGATTCTGGTGGTAACTGACATTCAACAAGAAATTTAAGAATTCTTACTTAAAAGATTTGGCGTTAATCAGTTAACCTTTCCGGCGCGATTTTCCGAAAAAGGATACCTAACTTAAAATTTACTGGCACCAAAGATATTTAATTAAAATTTTCCTTGTATAACATACCTGATAATAAGCTAATTCTTATTTTCTGATAAATTCATTTATTAATTTTGGTGTAAGTTAATTATTTCAATCAGATTTACTCCGCATAGGAAAGGGTTAAACTACATAATACAGGTTATAGGAATGCGGAAGAAAACCGAACAGTGCAAAATGAAATTAAGCTGATAAATGTGACTAGCTGCTGCCTGAACCAGTTTTATTAGTGAGCTACTATTTTTAATTCAGATTATTTTACTTGTACCGCTTTTTTGAAATGGTAAAATTTGCCTTATTTAATGAGATATTAATTAAGGCGAAGGCAGAGGGAATTTTACCATTTCAAATATGTGGTGACAATCAAGAAATTCGAATCAAAATGTAGCACACTGGTAACACTGATGGGAACAAATTTTTTATTTTTTGCTTTCTTCTTGTTAACCGAAAGCATTTACCCTTTAACCCTTTAACCCTTTAACGTTCATTGATTTCTCAACGAAACCACAAATTTTTAATTCCAATATGCAACAGCGACACCGGAATTTCAATTAAAAAAAAACACATTTTATTATGTGTAAAAAATCATTTTTTCTTATTTAGAAATATATTTGTTCTCAATTATCGGTGTCACTCATTTATTTCAACATCTTAGAAATGAAAATGCTTTGTCAGTTAAATAGTTAATCATTTCCAGCACGGATAAATTCTGTTAGTAAAATGAGAAATTATCGACTGTCACCGGAATTTATAAACGACTACTTTTTTAGAAATTAAGAATTCCTTAATTTGGGCTTACACTGTAAAAGCAAAATTTTGCTAAAATGTTATTGGTGTTGATTGCAAGTTTGAAATTAAAATTAGGTATCCCGGGACTGGACACGCTGTACAGGAAAGGGTTAAAGAACTGTAATTTTCAATCTAAAAATAAATTAAAATTTTGAGTTTGCTGGGGAAAAGTAGGCGAACGTGAAATTTAAGTTGTTTCCGAATATTTGTGTTAAGTGTTACATTGGAAAGGGGCTGAGACTTGAAATTTATGTATAACTGAATACCGTTATACACCGTAAAACAGTGTTTTTTAGATTATTTCCATGGATTATTATTTATTTTAATGATTTATCGAAACAAGCTTCAAACTCTTCCAAAATATGTCGCTGGAATAATTGCTCAAGGAAGTACAACAGTCATCATGCTTTGCTAACACTAAAAAAAATATATTATTTGTTATTATCCCTTTAACACCGAACATTTTTTATGCTTCTTTTAATTGTTTTTCCCCCTCATCTTATAGTAGAGATAGAGGTTAGATAATGAGGAAATCTCCTTTTTTAAATACTGGTATCAAAATTTCAATGTTTTGTTCGGTTGTAGGTGATGCATAAATAGATTGTGCGGTAACTATTTATTTTCTTCAACATTTCCAACAGAAATCTATCTAGGAAGCTTGTTATTTGTAAACAAACGGTTGTCAAAAGAGACGGGTGGGCTTCGTGGCGTCGAAGAAAAAATATGTTTTCATACTTTTTATAAACTATTTTGAAACAAAGTTACTACAATAAAATGCAGACATCCATTTTTCTCTAGCGGGAACTTTGTTATGCCGTTTTTAGTCCTTTTTCACGTTACAATGTTTGAAAGTGCCTCAGTTTTGGCTATCCCTGTTTCTAGACCTTAAGCTTTGCGGTAAAGTTCTCAAATATTTCTAAGAAAATACACCACGAAGTGGATTTCTACAAAATTAGCAGAGAAAATATAAAACATAAGTTATTCTTTGGAAAAAGTGGTTGGAAAAAGTTACCGTTCTGAACTTTGCTATTTTTACTTGGATTCTAAATTCTACGCTTTTCCTAAAATATTGAAATTACATTTGACATTGTAAATACATTTGAAACAAAATTATTTCTTAATAAATAAAATAAAGTATGTGCTGCGTTTCATTAATAAACGCAGCGATAATTTTATTCAATGTAATTTTTAATTCATAATGTGTTTCTATAATAATTTAAAACGTAGAAATAGGAAGTTACCATTTTTGCATACATAACAAACCCTTATTATTAGAAGAAATGCTTCTATTTTCATAGATGTTGTCAGTTTCCTGAATGTAAGCTTTTATATATTAAAGATTTAAATCTTTGCAAATGCTATTTTACTTTGTCTGTGATTATTAAAATTTTAATATGCTGATTTTTCTTATTTATTTATTCATATTACATTTGCTAGTATCATATTTAAAATGGATTTTAAATGCACGGTACTATTTAAGCAGAAGCACACTTTAATGTTTAAAAAGCTTAAAAAATCAGTATATCTGCAAATAACTTAATATTATTAATCTTTTGTAAATAAATCTATTGAAGACATTTAAAAACTTGTTCTTATTAATAATTAATTTCCGTTATCCAAATTGCAGTATAAGGGAAACATTTTCTAAATTTTCATCAAGTTGTTATAGTGTTTCCAAATTAAAATTATTTTTAAAATGACTGCACTTTGTTGCCGAATATATAATTAAACTCGAACATTATTAAATGGAAACAATTTATTTATATAGATAAACTACTTTATTCGCTTTCATAATATGTTCAGTATCGTTTTATTTTCATAAGCCTTGAGGGATTTGACATGAGACGATTTGAAAGGGATTTGCTACTTAATGAGTAAGATTTTTATTTAATTAAAATAGCGGAATCGGAATAGATATATGATTTTACATATTTTCTTATTAAATAACTAATTTCATTTTTACTTTTATATATTCAAAAGTTTAATTAACCCCTTGAGGGACGATGGGATATATTACATTCCGACGCAAGTTTAATTAAAATTTTCACCAGAAACTTTAAATTAAGCTTTACTTTTACACTTTTTTGGGAAAAAGGTGCTTAAAAAAATTGCTTTTTCTCATTCTGAGACAGAATATTTCCGTTGGGAATTCAGCATTACAGAAACGTATTTGCTTGCCCCTCATAGAGTTAAGAAAAATTTAGATTACACCCTAGATGCATGCTTATTAGATATATTCAAACACATTTTGCAGTAGTTATTGTAATGTATTTTGGTTTTGGAACTTGTTATTATAACAGATGTTACCAATTTAATGCCGTTTTTAATTCACAAGTACTGCTAGAATTTGAATAGTATCGTTGTTTATTTTAGCTTTTTCCGGTCTTGAGACTAATACACATTTTATTGAGCTGGCACTATTTTTTTTAAAAGAAGTTACATACAGTTACACAATTTTGAAAATGTTCTAATTAAATAAAGCAAATTTTAATTTTCCTTTATTACTGGTGCTAAAACAAAATTTTGTAGAGAAAGATATGATGAAGATTTCGTCATAGAAACTAACTACATTCTTAAATAGCGAAATGCAACGACAGTGATCACAATCAATTTAAATGAAAAATTTTTTCACCAGTTTTTATAAAGAGAAATTACAGTTAGTAGTTTCAAGCTTTCTGCATAGCAATTGTGCTCTGTTTCCCGTCATGATGAACAATTTTGTTTAAATAATAGTTAACCACCATGATCAGAAACAAATTTATTGTAGTGAGTGATTTGTATTGTTACGTTGACATCTAAGTGTGATGACAGTGTTGCCAGTGGGCTACTTTTTAAAAATTCAGATTTCTTTATTGACACCGCTTTTTGAAAGTGTGAAATTCGTACTATTTAATACCACATTAATTCAGACAGGCGGAAACAGTGTTTTACCATTTAAAAAAAGCAGTGCGAATATCAAAATTTTAATTAAAAAAGTAGCCGTCTGGCAACACTGAGTGATAATTCAAAATGTGGTTTCTGTGAAAGTTTTTTGAAAAAACTTGTGGTTAAAGAAAAAAATTAATTTTTTATTTTTATCATAAAATAATGTAACACATTATCAAGTGTTAGCTGTTTTTTTCCATAAAAGTCACTGTTCTTGAAATTGAGGCCTAGATCATTGAACACGACCATGTATTTGCATATAAGTTTATAATATGTTCGCAAAAAATTAATTATGCCTTTACAATATTTTAATCTCCTTTTAATTTTACGCTGTTTTTTGTCTAATTTTTATTTATTTAATTTTTTTATCTCATCAAATATTATACGGTTCAAAATTATCGAAATATATATTCCAGAACAAAATATCATCCAATGTTATCAGCTTTCTTTTTTTTTCTCTTTTGACTCAAATTATGTATATGTTGCTAATATATATCTTCGAATTAAATAGCCACAGAAATCTGCCACTGGAAAAAAAAACACTACTTGTAGCATATGTCTTGAATAAAAAAATCTATTACCACACAATCCATATAACATATCAGAATTGTTAGAACAAACTAGGGTTTAACTCTAGCTACATAATATCCATAATTACCGTAATTTCGGGTGTATAAGCCGCGGATCAAACAATTCTTTTTCGACCCAGAATGTTTTAAGAAACAAATGTTACTACTTAGATTGCCGTAAATATTTGTCTTCAATCACTAAATAAGATTTCTGGGTCCAAAACGAATTGTTTTATCCGCGGCTTATACACCCGAAATTACGGTAATTTTTGCCCGGCGAAACGTAAAAATAACGGAACAACATACTCTTATTACCCTTCGTTAAAAGTGGTGTAAATGTTTCAATAAAAATCATTCTAAAAACTGTTATATTTCGATATCGAAAAATTCTATTATTTTCCAAGCAAAAATATTTTTCTCTATTGTCCCCGATACAAAACATCAGTTTTTGTTATCGAAATAGTATCGGCAGTGCGTTGAAAATTATGGCCTATAAGTTTAATGAAATCTAAAATACATCATTTGGCATATTGTCTGCTGACATTGTTCCAAAAATTCTTCGGATGTCAAAGTTCAATAACTGCGCCCGAAATAAAGCCTCTAAATGAATTTTAATAAATTTTATACATATATTGTAAAAAATTATATGCAATAACCCAACGCAAACTTTCGGCATTTTTATATAATATGCGGGCACGTATGAGGAATTTTTTACAAGATAATTGTAATTTTCGGACAAATACAAGATATGATTTTATTTTCGTAAATTTTTTAATCGCTTTTTCATACACTTTTTAAAATCAGAAAATTTAAAAAAAAATTCTCATATATGCATCTTTGAAGTCTATATACCATAATTTCCAGCGTATAATCCGCGGATCAAACAATTCTTTTTCAACCCAGAAATTTTATTTTCTAATCGAATCGCAATACTTACTGCGATCTAAAAATTTACATTTCATTTTAAAACTTTTCTGGGTCACAAAATAATTGTTTGATCCGCGGATTATACGCCGGAAATTACGGTAATTTAAAAAAAGGGCACGTAATACGGTACTCTAGTTTTTGAAAATATGAGGGTATTATAAAATTGAAAAGCATTTTTTTCTCATAAAATATCAATATTTATAAAGGGATAATGGGAGAAATGCATTGTCAGATATGTAGACACTCCTGGAATAAAGATCAAGAAGTTTAATTGCAAGGCATGTCTCCAATGCTTATCCGGTTCTTTGAATAAAGTTTTGTAAAAATATTTCACACCAGAATTTTGATTTAGAGCAACTTAACTTTATTATTTAACATTTTCTTTTTTGTGCATTTTAAGATTATTTCATAATCAAATTTCTGGATTGAATCGAAGCATGTTCATATTCTAGCCGTCAAAATGACGGCTAACGGTATTTCTAGTGTTAAATGAAGACACCGAATCTGTAGAAGAGGAGAACTAGTATATGGGAAAATATGACGATGCGTCTCTAAAAAGCATTTTACTTCAATTAAAACAAGGGTTGCGCAGACATCAGGGAAAATGGCCAACTCTGACTCCGACTCTTGGATATTTTAACGTACTATTAAGACACCGGGCTAGCTAATGTACTAGTTTTGCCGAAGGTCAAAGTAATGATGGAATATAAGAAAAGTAAAGCTAAAACCTCACTATTTTGGCATTTATTCTCTTTTTTAGGGCTTCTGAAATAAATAAATAAAAAAAATTATACTTCCCGCTTTATTAATTTTACAATTACGCGCCCACAAAAAAAAAGAAAAAAAAAAAAAAAAAAAAAAAAAAAGGCGCATTTTTACCGTAATTTCGGGTGTATAAGCCGCGGATCAAACAACTCTTTTTCGACCCAGAATTTTTTTTAAAATGAATGTTACTACTTAGATCGTCGTAAATATTTGTGTACAATCACTGAATAAGATTTCTGGGTCCAAAAAGAATTGTTTGATCCGCGGCTTATACACCCGAAATTACGGTAGTTTTTTGGATTTGCGGACCGAAAAGAAAAAGAGAATTCGTTACAATTTAGTTATTATTTTTCTGTGTCTTCTAGACTCAAAAAATTTCTATGGAAAAGAGATTTTAGATTGCAAAATTTAATTGGGAAATAATTCTTATTTTGTGGATTCTAATGAAAAAATATCACATTTGGAATGAATTTTTACAATTTTAGCTTCACTTTAGGTTCTACAAATTCTAAAAATCCGAAATTCGAAAGATGAATGTTACTAAAGACTATTTTCATGTATTATTGTAGTGTATGACACATGCTACGATATTTGTCTTCCAGTATTTTACAACGGGAAAAAAGTGATTTATTTTACTGGAGCTGCCTCATTAATTTCATAAGACAAAGAAAACTTTTCGAAAATAACGATGGTGGCATTATAATCTATGTGACTCATTAAGCAAAAACATATGGAACTAGCCTATTAACAGTAGAAAGACGGAATGTTTTAGACACGTATTTTAAAAAATGTTTAACACCAGAATTTTTATTTAAAACTGTTTAATATATTTAACTGACCATTTTTTACTTTGTTTCTTTTAAACATATTTTAGAAAAAAATTAATAGTTCGAATCGAAATAAATTCAGTGAGTAGGGGCCAAACTGGCCCCTCGCCGTCATTCTAGTGCTAAAGATAGTGTGTTAAAAATGTAATGGACTCTTGTCGCGTAGTGTTAAATCTAAATTTTCAGAATTCCCAACTCTCCATCTTTTTGCTCACCACTGAAATCTTAGGGAAAATGTTGTTCTTTGAAATCGTCCAAATATTCCAATTTAATATAATAACCTTTTCTGCTTTAAGAATTGATATCCAAAAAGACGTGTACTTTGCAGCTCTCCATTTGTAATTTTGCGTGATTTTAACTCTTGTATAATGTCACACTTAATAATCACACTTTATAGTCACACTTTAATATATTTTTTACGTTACAAATTGTCATTGTGATTGCGTATTACTTTTATCTTAACTAATGAAGTAGCATTTTTAACGGCGTAGAAATGTTATATTTATAAGCCAGCTTTTTTCCTTATTATTATAAATCTGATATCAGTGGCGTAACCAGAGTGGATGCCCAAATACTCTGAATACAGGTACCTTTTGAAAGTTCTGTTCACCTTACCGAACCAGAAACGTCTCTGCTATGAATGAAGAAGAAAAAAACCTAACAATATTACTGTTTTGGGTACCCACCCTTGTTATAGTACTGAGGTATGTATTGGAATATAGGTATGCAGTTTTTTGTAATTGTCTTATTTGAGAGGAATTGAAAAAAACGTATTTAACCAATTTTATCTAGGGAGATTGAGTAAATTAAGGAGCATAATTTTATTTCCTATTTAAAAAAAAATAATTGCGATATTCAATACGTGCTTTTCGCCAGCCGAAAATAATGCTCTAAATAAAAATGACGAAAAGATATTTTCAGAGTGATCCCTTTGGCTTTTTAGTAATTTGAACAATAATGTTTATTGATAATTATGTAAAACTAATATTATTCAAACTAAACTCTCTTTACGGAAAACACACTTTCAAAACTTTTTTTTTTAATTTATGTTCTCATAATTGCTATTAACGTGTTTTTAAACTATAAATTCTGTTTTATTATAATTATTAATAAGAAACAAGAATTATTTGTTCCATGCAACGCGCAGTTATTCGATTTATATTTTAACTGGAATATCTGCGATCAAACACTTAGCTAGATAATTCTATAAATTCGTCTCTATAGTCCACGAGATGGAAATTTTTAATGAGATTTCGAATCGCTTATTTTGTTTTCAGCAATATAACTCTTGCTTTATTGAATAAAGCTGACTAATAGGTATTTTAGTTTTTTCTCTATATTTACACACAAGTTTAGATTTTTCTTTTAATGGTTTTACCATTTCAAAAATTTTACAAATTACTGAAAATAAAATTCAAAATTTAGAAAATATACTTTTAAATAAATTTAAAGATCATTATTTAAATTACAGAAATAAAAAACATCTGGAAGAGTAAATTATCATATCCTGAATACAAAAAGCTTAACTAATTACGGCATAAATAGCGTTTGAAAAAGAATAAAATATTTAAATAAAGGATTTTTCAAACATTCAGCGTTAGGTTCGTAAGAAATTAATATTATTTTCGAAAGCACAAAAATATTTTACAGTTTAAATTCTTAAGTTTAAGGGAAATTAATTATAAGAAATTTTTTTAACACTAGAACCGCGGAGACGGGTCATTTTGACCCGGACTCAGTGAAAAGATGCCGATTCGAACCAGATAAGTTTTTAAAATAATTTACATATAAGCTGCGCAAAAATTATTTAAAATCAATAAGTTGAATTAATTTAAGTAAAAATTCTGATGTGAATTATTTTTATAAACTTTGTGTAAAATTTCCCGCGGTTCTAGTATTAAATAAGCAGCAAGATAATACAAAATAAATGTATTTCGGGAGAAAGTTAAATTCTAATATACCAACAATCGGTCATTTGACCGGTAACAAATGAAAACATAATTTGAACGAGAAACGTCTTCATAAAATAAATAGTATAATTGACAACAAAATACGTTAAATAAAATAGTTATATCAGGGCTGCCGCAGGCGACCATTTATATATTCTTCTCGCACCAATATTTTTCTAAAATAAGCTTTGAAGTATATTTTTCTTGCAAATATTGTCAAAGTGTCTGATAAAAATTTCTGTCTAGAGAAATTGGTTCTAGTCAGAATTAAAAAATAGTCGCCAGTGGCATAACCAGGCAGATGGGGATACAAATGTCCCGGATACCAGAAAATAATGTTAAGGTTTCTTAGCCTTGATTACAATAGAAAATTTTTCGATTAGATAAGGCAACAGAACTTTACAAAATTTGTGGTATTCAGGTCATTTGTACCCTCACTTTGGATAAGCGAGTGCTTATTTAATATCTGAATTCCGGTTATTATTTCGTGCAATCAGGTGTGCAAATTCTACTGCAAAATGAAAAACTACCATCCAACAACCAACTACCGTACATATTCGTATCATATATTTTTGTATAATCCCCCTCCCCCAAATTTGGGATAATTAACAGGCTGCATACCAGGATTTACAAAAGGTTATCTTCGTCTTAAATAAATGCGGAATTTTGGTTATACTAAATGAAGGCTAGTAAGCTACAAGGAAATATTAGTATGAGACATATCCTTTTTTTAATTTAGGAGTTGACTTATACACGAGTATATACGATAAATATTTCTAACTCTTTAATCTCTAATGGGTGAATTTTGTCCCACTTAACACTTTCCGACACACTGTGCCCAGTCCGGGATACCTAATTTTAATTCCAAACTTGCAAACGGCACCAATAATATTTTAACCCTTTCCGGCACACTGTGCCCGGTCTGGGATACCTAATTTTAATTCCAAACTTGCAAACGGCACCAAAAATATTTTAGTAAAATTTTGCTTTTACAGTATAAGCTTAAATTAAGGGATTCTTAATTTCTCAAAAAATTGTTTCTAAATTCCGGTGTCAGTCGATTATTTCTTATTTTTTCACAGAATTTGCCCGTGCCGGAAAGGGTTAGTAAAATTTTGCTTTTACAATGGAAGCTTAAATTAAGGGATTCTTTATTTCTAAAAAAGTCCTTTGTAAATTCCGGTGACAGTCGATAATTTCTCATTTAGCTAACAGAGTTTGCCCGTGCCGGGAAGGGTTAACAGGGTTGCCAGTTTGGCCTCAATTTTTATTCGGATAATCCGATTAAGCGCCAAGTGTCGTAATCAAAGTGGGTGCCCCAAACCAGTAATATCGTGAGGTCTTTCGTCTACTTCATTTATAACAAAAAATCTTCGACTTAGATTAGGTGAATAGAACTTAAAAAAAATACCGATATTCAGAGCATTTAGGCAATAACTCTGCTTTCGCCACTGGTACCAGAAATGAAAGATAGTATTTCTTTTTGCTTTAATGAATGGCTTAAATTTTGTGATCACATAAAAAATGGATTCTTTTTTCAAAGTCTCATTTAGACACATGAATTCTTTAAATAAAAATGTAGACTAAACTGGTATCCTTGTTATGCAGTATTAATTCCAAAAGTCATAATTGCACTTACTCATAAATTGTGGTGCCATTTTGTGATATAATCAAGCTTTCCACTTGGTCAGTGTTTTAAATAAAACTTTTTCTGAGAAAAACTTCTGTTAATATTTTTCTTACAAATTTTGAAGAAAACTAAGTTTTTCTTTCAGATGTTGTGAAAGTGCAGCACGAAAAATTTCTATCCCAAACATTGATATTGGTAAAAATGACCAGTGAGAGGTCTGCATTTGGGTATTAAATTAATAAGGAGGATAATTAATAAGGTGGAGTAATCCACCCGTCAGAGTTTAAAGGGAATGATTATGAGATCACATATACTAATGCAATTCTGAATAACATTTTTAATGTTCGGCATTCAAATTCTTGCTTTAGTGAATTAAAATTGAAAGCATTTACAGAAATTTTTGATATAATTTACTAGATTTCCTTAGTAGTTAATTTTTTTCTTGTAGCCTTTAACTCCTTGAGGGGCAAAGCACTTGTATTCTTAAAATGCTGAAATGACTTATTGACACCAGAATATTAAAACAAATTTATTAGCAAATAGAAAAAGCTTTTCTTTACGTTCTTGATCTAATTAAGATTTTCATTTCAAAATTCTGGTGTCAATGTGGCATTTCTTAAATAATATTAATTGGCATATATTTTATTCCGCCGCCCTTCAAGGGTTAAGCCATTCAGAATGTTAATCTCTTGAGGGGCAAGCAATAATGTCTCTGCAATATTGAATTCTCGAAGGATAAATGGAAAAATTTTGTTTGAAAATAAAAGAAGTCAAATTTTCAATATTTTGCCGCCAAATTTTAAAATTTTAAATTTCGTTAAAAGTTTTTGGTGAGAATGTCGTTCAAATTATCTGAAAAAAAATATATCCCACCGCCCGTCAAGGGGTTAATAGCATTCAGGTGTTGCATTCAACCGAGAAATTTTTATTGTTCCTATCAGAATCCCCAATCAGTAATTTTCATTACCATTTTACTTAAGATTTGCTGCAGAAAATTATAATGAAGATATTATTATCAAAAAAGGGGTAGGAACAATAAAATTTTCCTTATAGAATGTGATCACTGAGTATTACAAATTACGAATATCAAATTCGAATTTCACAACATAGACGTTTAAATAAATTGCAAAGACGGTTATTTAATTGAACAGATTAAAGACATTTAGAAACGTTAATTATTAAATCTTGAATACAATAAGGATACAATTACGGTTTAAGTAGCATTTGGAAAGAATGTGACATTTAACGAAAGGAATTTTAAAATTGTCTGAAATAAGATTTCGATTAAATTAATCCTTTTTGCGGAATTCAAATTAAATTCCAAAAGCATTAATGACTTTTTATTTACAGTTTCAATTCACTGCTATATAGAAAACATATTAGAAGATTTTATTAAAAAATAAAGACCATCGGAATAAAAATATCTTTATTTCATGATTTTTATTAACACTTTTGAATATAGTGTACTATTAATAGTACATATATTTTAATGGAGTATAATTTTGTTTAATAAATAATTTTGCTACTATTTATATGTAGTAATATTAGTGTCTGTCTATGCATTTACTATGGGATTTCATTTATGATTAGACATTTAGTAGTAACATTCATTATTATTATTTGCTTCATTCTCTTTGCTCTTTTTGCGATTATTTTATTTTAAGCACATGTTTCACCCTTTAAATTTGAAATAAAGGCTACGTTCTTGAAAGAATAATGTATAATAAAGCGCAAAAAATATTAGAAAGTTGAAATATGAGTTAAATGTTACTACATAACTACTATCCACAATAACTTTTTTAATTTTCAGCATTCAAGAATTTGATTTAGCAAATTAAAAGTGATAGAATTTATAGGTATTTCAGAAATATTTTTCTACATTTACTTAGTAGTTAATACTTGTCTGACAGTATTAAAACAAAGAGTAGACAGCCTGTGGCCCGTGGGTCACAAAGCTATCACGACTTTCATGCAAAAATGTTTTTTACTGATACAAACGACAAAAAGTTTGTTATTAAACGAAACAAACGTCACTTTTCAAATATTCCGGGGGCAAACAATTTTCTCGCTAAAAGGTTGTGCATCATTAATTTAAACCATTTAGAATGTTAACCCCGTTAAGGACGGTGGTTCATTTTTGAACCACCTAATTTTAATTCCTAAATGCTACATTGGAATCAGAATAATGAAATGAAAAATTTCCTTTCATTAACTAAGCAAACAAAAGCGTCTCCTTATTTTGAAATAATTTGGTTAGCAAATTTTGGTGTCAGTCACTCACATCAGGATTTTGTGAATAGAAGTACCTTGCCCCTGAAAGGGTTAATAGTATTCAGGGTCGCATTCCATCAAGAAACTTTTATTCTTCCTACCAGATTCCTTGAACAGTAATCTTCATTATCTTTTTATTCACGATTTGCTGCCGAAATTTTCTAAGAAGATGTTATTATTATCAAAAAAGGTGGTAGGGACAATAAAATATATCCTATAGAATACGACCACTGAGTATTACAAATTACCAATATCGAATTCAAATTTCACAACATAGATAATGAAATAAATTGAAAACACCGCTTTTAAATTGAACAGATTAAAGACATTTTGAAACGTTAATTATTAAATCTTAAATACAATAAGGATAAACGATTACGGTTTAAATAGCATTTGGAAAGAATGTAACATTTAATGAAAGGATTTTCAAATATTCTGAAATAAAATTTAAATTCAATTAATTTTTTTGCTGAATTTAAATTGAATTCTAAAAGCATCAATGGCATTTTATTTACAGTTTTAATTCATTGTTATATAGAAAATATATTAGAAGATTTTTTTTTAATAAGAGCATCTAAATAAAAATGTCTTTATTTCATGATTTTTATTGACACATTTGGGTCTAGTGTACTATTAATAGTACATGTCTTTTAATGGAGTATTATTTTGTTTAATAAATAATTTTGCTACTATTTATAGGTAGTAATGTTAGTATCTGTTTATGCATTTAAAACGTGACTTCATTTATGTTTAGGCATTTAGTAATAATATTAATTTTTATTATTTGCCACATTGTCTTTGCGCCCTTTGATATTATTTTATTTTAAGCATATATTTCACCCTTTAAATTTGAAATAAATGCTACTTTCTTTAATGAATAATGTATAATAAAGCGCAAAAATATTAAAAAGTTGAAATATGAGTTTAATGTTACTGTAATACTATATTTTCTAAACATCTCCATTGATTCTTCCTTAGCCTATTATCATATGAATATGAATTGAATAGTACGCAAAACAAGGACATTCGTTATCTTGCAGACGATGACATATTCGATAAAAACTAATTAATCTTTTTGGATATCTAATGTTAATGTTATTAACGTAAAAATAATTTTTTCTAAAAAATAAAAACAAAAAATTCGGACCCGAAAGGGTTAAATTAGAATTCAAGAGATTTCATTTTAAACAATTATGTTTTAAAAATATAAAATATGGAAACCATTAATTTTAATGGAAGATTCCCACAATTTTAAGAAAAAATATAGAAAGTTTGCCAGATAATGTGAATTTAAAATTTTTATTTAGTAATAGTGATTCAGAACAAAGGATATCGTATTAATACGCTGATTTAGAAATTGTGTATTAATAAAATTAGTAAAAAAACTCTGTTTAAATATCAATATTTACGAAAGATGTTGGAAAAACTCGTATAAAAAATATAATATTGTAAGTTATTTGTGTTAGAGAATATATTAAATGAGGACCCCAGAAGCCAAGTGATATAAGTGACAAAATTGAAAAATATTGAACTAAGTGCACAGATGACCTGGGAATGTGCTTTTTTCTTTTCAGATGAAGAAATATATGTAATTTTCTAATTATGTGCTGCGTTCTAGCGATAAATCACTTTTAAAATCCACAATAACTTTTTTTAGCTTTCAGGATTCAAGAATTTGATTTAGCAAATTAAAAGTGATAGAATTTATAGGTATTTCAGAAATATTTTTCTACATTTACTTAGTAGTTAATACTTGTCTTACAGTGTTTAAAGAAGGCGTACACAGCCTGTGACCCGCGGGCCACAGAGCCATCACGATTGTCATGCAAAAAAATTCTGGCTGATAATAACGACAGAAGGTTTGCTATTAAACGAAACAAACACCACCTTTCAAATATTTCGGTGGCAAACAAGTTTCTGACTAAAAGGTTGTGCATCATTAATTTAAACCCTTTAGAATATTAACCCCGTTAAGGACGGTAGTTCATTTTTGAACCACCTAATTTTAATCCCTAAATGCTACATTGGAATCAGAATAATGAAATGAAAAATTTCCTTTCATTAACAAAGCAAACAAAAGCGTCTCCTTATTTCGAAATAATTTGGTTAGCAAATTTTGGTGTCAGTCACTGATTTCAGGATTTTGTGAATAGAAGTACCTTGCCCCTGAAAGGGTTAATAGTATTCAGGATCGCATTCCATCAAGAAACTTTTATTCTTCCTACCAGATTCCCTGAGCAGTAATCTTCATTATGTTTTTATTCACGATTTGCTGCCGAAATTTTCTAAGAAGATGTTATTATTATCAAAAAAGTGGTAGGGACAATAAAATATTTCCTATAGAATACTTGCTTTTTCTTCTTTTCAGGTAAAGAACTATATGTAATTTTCTAATTATGTATTGCGTTTTAGAGATAAATCACTAGAGATAATTTTACAATAACTTTTTTTAGTTTTCAGCATTCAAGATTTTGATTTTGCAATTTAAAACTGATATCATTCATAGGTATTTCAGAAATATTTTTGTACATTTACTTAGTAGTTAATACTTTTCTTATAGTATTTAAACCATTCAGAATGTTAACGCCTTTAAGAGCGGAGGTTCATGTTTGGATCGCCTAATTTTAATTCCCAAATGCTACGTTGGCACCAGAATAATGGAATGAAAATTTTCCTTTGATTAAGTAAGCGAACAAAAGTATTTCCCTATTTTGAAATAATTTGGTTAGCAAATTGCGGTGTTAGTCACTCATTTCAAAATACTGTTAATAGAAGTACCTTGCATCTGAAAGGGTTAATAGTATTCATGGTAACATTCTATCAAGAAAATTCTATTGTTTCTACCAGAGTTCCTAAACAGTAATCTTCATTATCTTTTTATTCGCGATTTGCTGCAGAAAATTACTATAAAGATGTTATTATTATAAAAAAGTGGTAGGAACAATAAAATATTTCCTATAGAATATTACCCCTGAGTATTACAAATTACGAAAATCGAAGTCAAATTTTACAACATAGATGATTGTTAAATAATGAAATGTATTGAAAAGACCGCTATTAAATTGAACAGATTAAAGACATTTTGAAACGTTAATTATTAAATCTTAAATACAATAAGGTTAAGCAATTACGGTTTAAATGGCATTTGGAAAGAATGTGACATTTAATGAAAGTATTTTTCAAATATTCTGAAATAAAATTTCGATTAAATTAATTCTTTTTGCGGAATTCAAATTGAATTCCAAAAGCATCAATGGCATTTTATTTACAGTTTTAATTCATAGCTATATAGGAAGTATATTAGAAGAATTTTTTTTTTTTATAAGAGCATCGAAATAAAAATGTCCGAATTTCATGATATTTATTAAATTAGATTTCAAGAAATTTCATTTTAATCAATTATGTTTAAGAATATAAAATACGGAAACCAAAATTTTTAACGGAAGATTCCCACATTTTAAAGAAAAATGGATGATGTTTGTTAGATAGATGTGAATTGAATATTATTGATATTGATTAGTAGTAGGTGGTGCCCAAGAAAGGATATTGTGTTCATACGCTGATTTAGAAATCGTGTATTAATGAAATGAGTAAAGAATTTCCGTTTAAAATTTGATATTTACAAAAGATGTTGAACAAACTCATATAAATTTTTTTTATACTATTGAAAGTTATTTGTGTTGCAGAATATATTACATTTATGTATTAAATTATATTATGTTTCACATGGTGTTTTTCTTTAATATTAAACATATAATCAATGTATAAAATTGAAACTGGTGTTATACACAATTGAAATGAAAAAAACTTCTTTAAACACCATAAAATAAGTTAACTGCGCAAGGCCTTTCGAAAGAACTTGGTCTTTCTTCGTCAGGCGCAAAAAAGACGTGCGTCCACAATGAATGTAGCGGCACGACTGAAGGGGAATGCGGGAGGGAGAGGGAGCAAGCAGAAGGAACAGCCAATAGGAAAGAAGAAGGCAACAGCCAATCACGGAAGAGCATAAACAAAACTAGATAGACAATGAAGGAGAGGAAAGGAAGAAGGGGGGAAGGGAAATGGGAAAAAAGCGGGGTAAATTAAAAAATTAACTAAAAGGAGAGATTAAAATGAAATAAAATGTACGCAAAAATTATATAAATTAGTAATAATAAAAAAATAAATAAATAAATAAATAAATAAATAAATAAATAAAATAAAATAAAATAAAATAAAATAAAAATACATAAAAATAAAAAATAGTTTACAATTATAAACACACATGAATATACCTGAAAAATAGTATACATAATATATATATATATATAAAATAATAATAATAATAATAATAATTAAATAATAAACTTAATTATGAAGCAGTGCTGAAAAGATTCTTCCAGGCAACGGAGAGGGTTTTAGAATCAGATTTATCATTAACAATAATATCACGATTAATATAAATAGCTAAATTTTCAAGAAAGTCTAACTCAGAGGAACTATGGGCATTAAAAATAATTTTAGCAGTTTGAAAATTGAAACTATGGCCGGAATCCCAAGAGTGTTTAGCAACAGAAGATTTAGAAATTTCTTGATTAATGACATACCGAGAGTGTTCTTTTAGGCGCTTTTCGAGATTTCTTTTAGTTTGACCAATATACGATAAATCACAGCCATTACAAGGAATATTATAAATACCCCATTTTTGGAGGTCAGGGACAGGACATTTCATGGAAGGAAATTTTAATTTATTGACTGGTTTAAAGATAACATTAAAATTGAAACGTTTTAAAACTTTAGCTAATTTAAAACATAAAGGAGGATAAAAAGGGAGGACGACCAAATTATCAGGTTTACTTTTATCAATATTAGAAAGAGTGGAATTGTTAGGGGGTCTATTGAATTTGCTCACAGCAGTATTAATGATAGAAGGATTGAATCCACGTTTTACAGCAACAGAATTTAAGTAATTGAATTCATTCTTAAGAGATGCAAAATCGGAACAAATTTTGAGAGCACGATAAACATAAGTATAAAAAACACCGATCTTTTGATTGACAGGATGATTTGAGAGAGCATGGGGTGGATTAGAGACAGAAAAAGGTTTTCTATAAACACAAGTTTTGAAAGAAGAATCACATTTGGTAACTAAAACATCAAGGAAAGGGAGTTTATTACAATTCTCTAACTCAAAAGTAAACTGAATATGAGGATCAATAGAATTGACAGTTTGAAGAACTGTAGAAATATCAAATGGATTATCCAATAGGACGAAAGTATCATCAACATAACGAATCCAACATTTAAAATTGATCAGATTTAATAATTTATCTTCAAAGTAATGCATATAAATATCACAAAGAATGGGAGATAAAGGATTACCCATACTTAAGCCTTCTAGCTGTTTGAAAAATTTATTATCGAATTGAAAAGTAGTAAGAGTTAAGCAAATTTTAGTTAAATTAACATAATCTTTGACCTCAATATCCGAGAAATGAAATTCACGTAATCTTTTTTCCAAAGCAAAAAAGCATTTTAGATCTTGGTTTAAATTTTTCTCAATCTTGCAAACCTTCTCTCACCAAATTGATTGCTCCTATTGAGTCTTCCTTTAAACATAGTAAAGTTTCTCCTTTTCAAAAAGAAACCCTTCGTCACATTCTTGCTGATACTATTTCTTCTAATGTTTCTAAATATAAACCTAATCTCTCACGTCCTCAGCATATTGCTCTGAATGAGCTTAAGTCCAATGATAATCTTATTATTACTAAAGCTGATAAGGGGGGTCAAATTGTTCTTATGGATAAAAATGATTATTCTGATAAAGTTCATGCTCTCTTATCTGAAGGTCCTTATATTGAAGTTAAAAAAGATCCCACTAATTCGCATCTTGCCACTCTCACTAAAGCTGTTAAGAATTCTGTTGTTCTAAATGACAACACTAAACATTGTGTTATTCCTTCTGCACCCATTTGTGCTCGTTTTTATGCTTTACCCAAAGTTCACAAAACCAATATTCCCTTAAGACCTATTGTCTCTAATATTGGTACTGTTACTTATCCTCTTGCCAAATTTTTAGCTTCCATATTCTCGCCTTTATGCATTGCTAATTCTCATACTGTAAAAAATTCTTATGATTTCGTTAGTAAATTAAAAAGTATTAATCCATCGAATTGTTCTATGCTTTCTCTTGATGTCAAATCTTTATTTACTAATGTATCGATTGAAGGCGCTCTTTCTTGCTTGGAAAAAAGATTACGTGAATTTCATTTCTCGGATATTGAGGTCAAAGATTATGTTAATTTAACTAAAATTTGCTTAACTCTTACTACTTTTCAATTCGATAATAAATTTTTCAAACAGCTAGAAGGCTTAAGTATGGGTAATCCTTTATCTCCCATTCTTTGTGATATTTATATGCATTACTTTGAAGATAAATTATTAAATCTGATCAATTTTAAATGTTGGATTCGTTATGTTGATGATACTTTCGTCCTATTGGATAATCCATTTGATATTTCTACAATTCTTCAAACTGTCAATTCTATTGATCCTCATATTCAGTTTACTTTTGAGTTAGAGAATTGTAATAAACTCCCTTTCCTTGATGTTTTAGTTACCAAATGTGATTCTTCTTTCAAAACTTGTGTTTATAGAAAACCTTTTTCTGTCTCTAATCCACCCCATGCTCTCTCAAATCATCCTGTCAATCAAAAGATCGGTGTTTTTTATACTTATGTTTATCGTGCTCTCAAAATTTGTTCCGATTTTGCATCTCTTAAGAATGAACTCAATTACTTAAAATCTGTTGCTGTAAAACGTGGATTCAATCCTTCTATCATTAATACTGCTGTGAGCAAATTCAATAGACCCCCTAACAATTCCACTCTTTCTAATATTGATGGCTATTTCCATGAGTACTTGTAGTGTAAGTCACAGGCTACGATTTTTGGTTACCAGTATTAAAGAACGAAAAAAATTTGATTAATTTTATTGGCACATTCTCATTAATTGAATAAGGCCAAGCAGGCTTTTCGAAAATAACGGTGGCTAACAAGCATAGCAATTAATAAGTTATGTGACTTACACTACAGAACCCATGGAATTAGCCTGATAAAAGTAAACCTGATAATTTGGTCGTCCTCCCTTTTTATCCTCCTTTATGTTTTAAATTAGCTAAAGTTTTAAAACGTTTCAATTTTAATGTTATCTTTAAACCAGTCAATAAATTAAAATTTCCTTCCATGAAATGTCCTGTCCCTGACCTCCAAAAATGGGGTATTTATAATATTCCTTGTAATGGCTGTGATTTATCGTATATTGGTCAAACTAAAAGAAATCTCGAAAAGCGCCTAAAAGAACACTCTCGGTATGTCATTAATCAAGAAATTTCTAAATCTTCTGTTGCTAAACACTCTTGGGATTCCGGCCATAGTTTCAATTTTCAAACTGCTAAAATTATTTTTAATGCCAATAGTTCCTCTGAGTTAGACTTTCTTGAAAATTTAGCTATTTATATTAATCGTGATATTATTGTTAATGATAAATCTGATTCTAAAACCCTCTCCGTTGCCTGGAAGAATCTTTTCAGCACTGCTTCATAATTAAGTTTATTATTTAATTATTATTATTATTATTATTATTTTATATATATATATATATTATGTATACTATTTTTCAGGTATATTCATGTGTGTTTATAATTGTAAACTATTTTTTATTTTTATGTATTTTTATTTTATTTTATTTTATTTTATTTTATTTTATTTTATTTTATTTATTTATTTATTTATTTATTTATTTATTTTTTTATTATTACTAATTTATATATTTTTTGCGTTCATTTTATTTCATTTTAATCTCTCCTTTTAGTTAATTTTTTAATTTACCCCGCTTTTTTCCCATTTCCCTTCCCCCCTTCTTCCTTTCCTCTCCTTCATTGTCTATCTAGTTTTGTTTATGCTCTTCCGTGATTGGCTGTTGCCTTCTTCTTTCCTATTGGCTGTTCCTTCTGCTTGCTCCCTCTCCCTCCCGCATTCCCCTTCAGTCGTGCCGCTACATTCATTGTGGACGCACGTCTTTTTTGCGCCTGACGAAGAAAGACCAAGTTCTTTCGAAAGGCCTTGCGCAGTTAACTTATTTTATGGTGTTTAAAGAAGTTTTTTTCATTTCAATTAAACATATAATTTTAGATTTTTATCGTTTCAGACGTAATTGTATTTCTGTAATTCGAATAAACAGATTCTATAGCTTCAGTTAGACGTTGGAATGAACTAGATCTGATTAGTTTTTGGGGTATATTGCTAAAACAGGTGACACTGCTATACTTCACTAATCACAATTTCCACGATAACCATATCTCACGAACTAGTGCACGTTTATTAATAAAATTTTAGATTAAGTTAGTACATAATATAACATGGTGCTGATTACTTTTTGGTGCGAATAGCTCAACAGGTGGTGCTGCCATGGTTCATTATTCCTAATTATCACAATAGCTCTAACTAGAGAATTAATGCACGGAATTTCCCAAAACTTTAGATTCTGCGAGACGTTGATATAAAATAGATCTGATTAGTTTTTGGTGTATATCGCTTAACAGGTGGCTCTATTATGCTGCATTATTTACAATTCCACAACAGCCATATCTCAATAACTGGTACATGGATTTTCGTAAAACTTTATATTTAATTAGTAATTGATATAACATAGTACTGAGTACGTTTCGGTGAAAATTACTCAACGGGTGGTGCATTATTCGTGATTATCGCAATAGCTGTATCAGAAGAACTAATGCATGGATTTTCATCAATCTTCAAATTCAGTTAGTACCTGATAAAAAATTGATCCTCATTAGTTTTTGGTGTACATCAAACAATATGCCTCACTGATATTCAGATTTTTTTAAAAGATTTTGCTATAGCTCTATCTCAAAAACTAATGGACGGATTTTCATCAAACTTCAGATTCAGTTATAAGTTGGCTTAAGTTTTTGGTTTAACCCTCCAAATTAGTGGCACTGCTATGTTGCGTTCTCACGAAGTATTAACACCCAAGATACTGGGTTGCCAGTTTGGCCTCTATTTTCAATTTAACACTAGAACGCCGGGAAGGTGTCAATTCGACACCGATCACTAGACTAATTGTCATTTCGAACCAGAAAAGTCTTCAAGAAATAAGTTATATATCAGTTGCAATGAAATGAGCATAACAATTAAACTAAATAATTTCAAATTATTTTTCTGGTTTTAAATATATTTTATAAAACTTGCGTAAAATTTCCCGGCGTTCTAGTGTTAAAAACTCCGAATTCATATTAGAAATTCTGAAAGAAGAATTTTACTTTAGGCAACCATGAAAAGTCAGATGTCAAACGAAGAAAGCTATACAATACAGAATTTCAAGAGACTGAAAAACTTCAGAATTAAAAAAAAAGTTAAATATGGCAACCCAGATAAGATAGAAGAAAGTTTACAGATTGCCACATTTGTCTAGTTTTTATAAATAAATGAATTTTGAAATTCCGGTGTCATTCATTAATTTCAACACTTTAGAATTGGAATTGCTTTGCCTTGCGTTGCGCTGCTTTGGACTAATCATAGCTCCAAGATGATATTTTCGAGATTATTTTTTAGATTTTTGATGGACTTCTTTCGCCTGATCAACAACTGGTAAAATGGCAATTACAAAATCTATTTACTTATAATTTTTATTACTATTTACTTTGAGTGGAATTTTCCTTTTCCATTATAGAATATTCAGTAAGGGTTATAGCAATCATCTTAGTAAAAGAAATAGAATAAAACACCGTAGCACTGACTTAATTTGATCAACTACTGGTGGGTTTACCTTATTTAGAATAAATATTTACGAAAAAAATCGAAAAAATGAAAAAGAGAAAAAATATATATACGTTTAATTTAGTTTTGAGACATTTTTTAAATTTAATATTCCTGATGTGTTTAAATATATATAACGTCGACAGTGTGTATTGATTTGTAAACTTTTTCATTCGTCTCGTAGAGAAGCCGTTTGGCATGACTGTCACCTTCAGCTGTTATGCGAGTCAATTTAGAAATACACAAAATGCAATACATGTTGAATTTTTCAGTTTTCACAAAGATTATTTCATTGAAGTTTTGAAAACACAAAATGATTTTCCTCAAGATAAAGAAAAATAGTGAATTTTTCTAAATTAGGAGAAAATTTTTTTTTTTGAAATAATTTTTGTATGTGTCATATGACATATTTCATTCCTAATAATAAATGTACTGTAACTTTGGTGTATAATCTGCGGATAAAACAATCAGTTTTCTACTCAGAATTTTTTAAAAATAAATTGTAACTGTTTAGATCGCGGTAAATATTTAGCTTCCATAACTAAATAAAATTTGTGGTTCAAAATAGAATTGTTTGATCCGCGGATTATACGGAAATTACGATAATTTTAACTTTCCTACCCTGTTCTAATTTTACTCAATCTTGATAAAAAAAAATTCACACCAGAATTGTTATTCGAAACATTTTAATATATTTAACTGGCTTGAATTTCTGAATCTATTATTTAACTTTCTTTATGAAAAATGTTCTTTTTCGAATCGCATAAAATAAATTATAGGTATGGGTCGATTAGACCCATCCAAGGTAGGAAGGTTATGAGAAAATAGGGGAAAGTCCGGTAGTTGCGGACTGCGAGAAACCTCCGAACATTTCGATTTCTAAGAATTTCAAAGTATTTCATAAAGTAAAGAGTTTTTGTAAATGAAAGAAATTCATCTCTAGTCGAAAAAATGCAGTTTAATTGCTATCGGGGTGCCGAGTAAGTTAGTCGCGAGTGAGTGTTTTATTTCGTCGTTAAATCGTCGAAAAACGAGAAAGAATACATCATATGTGGAGAAACATTTGAAGAAGACTGGATTCAGTACCGATAATAGACAGTCCCATGAAGAGCCCATGAAGATAGTGCTTATATAGATGCATTGGATTTTTATTATAATTGTGGTGTTTGTAAAGCCAAAATCCGATTACGACACCGTTGATTATATGACCGGGGCTACCTGCCGTTTTTTGTGACAACGAAAAAAAAAAGGCCAAACTGTTTTCTGTGTATTTCGTTAAATAATTCGATATTATTAGCAATGTATAATTAAAATCATTAAAAAAGTTCAAAATGTTATATTAAGCATAAAACAAAAACAGAAATTTCATTCATTTGTTTCCGATTTGCAATTTATCCAAGTCTCTAGGGCTACCGATCTTTTCTAAATGTTAAAATAATTCTCTTCTAAACCTTGGTGGCGCAGGAATTTTCCATTCCTAAAATGCTGAAATGACTGAGTGATACCAGGTTTACATTAAAATTTATTTCAAAATAAGGAAAAGCTATTTTTCTCAACCATAATAATTTGAAATATTTATACAAGAATTCTGGTGTCATTGTGGCATTTCGGAATCAAATTAGGAGTTCCATATAGAGGAACACTGTAACACAAAGTGTTAGCCCTTTAACTGTTACATTTTTTGACAACATAAATTAAAAATAGGGTCCTAACATCAATTTTTCCATACTAAAATATTTGCCTCATTTTATCGAAAAATCAATTTGACAATCTGACAATCAACTAAGGAAAAATCACAGTTACAAATAAGTGTTACCAAAAAGCTGGTTGTAACGAAGCAAGCAATGTATTCTTGCCCAAACTGGATTTGGGCAATACAGTTAAGGGGTTAAATAAAATTACTATTTTATACTAAATAATGAATTTATCAAAATTGAATGTTCTGTAATAATGTGTTTCAAAATAATTCAACTAATACAATTTTTTGCATGCATAAAGTTAAGTCTTTGATAATTATTGTTTGAAGACATTTAAAGCTTTTTAAACATATGTTTATTTTCCGAATTTATTATCAGAGCGCTTTTTGAAATTTGAGTTTGTTTAATAAATATGTAAATATTTATTTTCTAAAAAAATAATTCGTATGAGATATTGTAGATATATTAGAAAAAAAAGATATTTCATAAAGAAAACATACATTAGTTAAATCTAATTACTCTTTTAAATAAAAAAGATTTTCTTCATTTCTACCTCTCTGTGTCATTAAAAAAGTATTCTTTAATCTTTCTAATTCTTATTACGTTTAGAAAAGAAAAAAACATATAGTATATCAACGAGGTTTGTAATTATTAATAAGTTTAGTTTACTAGAAATAAAAAATAAGACACGGTATTTATTTACAAATTTATGAAACATGTAATTTTAATAGTCGTTCTTACAATAATCCTTGTTTAATAGCACTTCATTAAAACATTATTGTTTACATTCAATGTAATATTCTTTAGTAATTAAATTGAGCATTACTCAATAATGAATAGGGATTGAATTTCATTCTGTTTTGGTGTACAAATGTTACCTCTTTAATTTACTTTTAACAAGTATTATATTTATTACAGACGTTATAATAATAAGCACATGTTTTTTAAAATAAGTTTTTAAGTGAAGATTTACTTACATAAAACTTGATTATTAAAACAAAGTAGGATAGTTTTCGAAACAAAAAATATATTATTTCCACTTTACTCTTGTATTTGAACTAAAGTAATTTGAAATAAAGTAATTTTTAAGTGTTTTTTTTTATTTTTCTATGTAAATAAATACATTTAGTATATTTGTAATTATAGGTATAACAGTAACATCCGGAGAATAATCCGCGAATCAAACAATCATGGTTGGACTAAGGAAATTTATTTGATAATTGAAGCCTAATATCTATTTCGATTTAACCCTTTCCGGCACACTGTGCCCGATCTGGGATATCTAATTTTAATTTTAAAAATGCAAACGATACCAGTAATATTTTAGTAAAATTTTGCTTTTACAATAAAAGCTTAAATTAGGGGTTTCGAAATCTAAAAAAAAAAAAAAAAAAAAAAAAAAAAAAAAAAAATCGTTTATGAATTCTGGTGTCAGTTGATAATTTCTCATTTTAATAATAGATTTTGCCCGTGCCGGAAAGGGTTAACCCTTTTCGGCGCAGTGTTGCCAGTCTGGCAACACCTAATTTTAATTCCAAACTTGCAATTGGCACCAATAATATTTTAATAAAATCTTGCTTTTACAATAAAAGCTTAAATTGAGGCGTTCTTGATTTCTTAAAAAGTCGTTTGCAACTTCCGGTGTCAGTCGATAATTTCTCATTTTACTAACAGAATTTGTCCGCGCCGGAAAGGGTTAAGAAGTTATTTTTATGAAAAGAATTCTGTCTCATGTTTGATATGGGTAATTCCATGAGCACATGTCGTGTAAGTCACAAACTACGATTTTCAATACCAGTATTTTAGAACGGAAAAATGTGACTTATGATATCAGAGATATTTCATTAATTGAATAAGGCCATGCAAACCTTTCGAAAATAATGGTGGCCAACAATTTAGCAGTTACTAGAAATGTGACTTACACGACAAGTGCTCATGAAAATACTCATATGCGAATTAAGCGCCAAAAATTACGATAATTAAATAAAATTGCTTCTTTCTTTCAATCTTTTGAGGGGAGGTGGTACGTTTATGAAACTACTTAATTTTAGTACACAAATGCTACAGACGCAGACGCATTAGAAATTTGGTTTTTAAAATATCACTCTGTAATTTGTAAGAAATCGATGATTTTTTTTATATGCAAATAAATCTGTTTGAAAATTCCTGTGTCATTCATTCATTACAAACTTTTATGAATGAAAGTGCTTTGCTCTTGAAAGTGTTAAAAACGTAATCGAAATAAAATTAAAGCACCTCTGTGAAACTCGCAGATTTACATAAACCTCAGGCTTTCTGGGTATCTACTTTCTATAATTGCTATAATTGATTTATTTAATGCATTTAATAATTTGCTTTATTTAATACATAAGTTTTTCGATTTGATAAAGCAGACATTTCAAATCCATATTAGTCACGGTCAACTTTACGGAGGATTCGTTGTTTTATATTTGAGTTGCACGTATGTCATCCTGAATGAAATTCTAAATGTTTATTTGAAGTTATACGGTTATCATAAGTACAGTTGCGGAGAAAAAGGTACACTGTCTGTACTGACTCTGCAACTAATTACGAGGGCGAAAAGTAACCTCATTTTATGAATTAAAAAAAATAATAATGAAAGGAAACATGTTTTATTACTTATGTATGAAAGACACGTTCTTCATCTACTTCTCAACATAATTGCAGTATTAATTAAAACAATTATCATAACTGTAAATCGAATTTGAAATTCCATCGTCAGAGATTTTTGACGCCAGCCTATTCAACTGAGATTATTTCTAAATTCAACTCGCACCACTCTTTCAATCCACAGAATTTTAACATATTTTTCTATAATAATTTGCTGATTAATGTACTACCAAAAATGTTTTAAAATATTACGAGAGCAATTCAGCGTTTGTCACTAAGAATAAAAGAATATGTTAAAATTCCTTGGATTGAAAGAGTGGTGCGAGTTGAATTTAAAAATAATCGCAGCTGAATAGGTCGGCGGCAGAAGTCTGCGATGATGGAATTTCAAAGCTGATTTACCGTTATGCTTTTAATTAATACGGCAATTATGTTGAGAAGTAGCTGAAGAACGTGTCTTTCATACGTAAGTGATAAAACATGTTTCCTTTTATTAGTTTTTTTTTAATTCATAAACGTAATTTACTTTCCGAATTGCCCTCCTGTAATAGAAGTAAGTTCCTGATACCAAATGACAGAAAATAAAGCCTACTTATAAATGATATTTGTAAGCTTTGCTTAGAGGCCATCAGTATTTTCAAAAAGTGGTTCGAATATTGAAATATTCTGAATTTTCTATTTCGCGAATGAAAGGGATTACTGTACGGAATTTCCAAACTACTCTGATTAAATAAGTCTAATTTTATTTACCTTTATTTCTGATGCCAAAAACAAACTTTGCAAGGGAAGATGGAGGAGTTTTACACTTATCTTACATTTTGGCGAGAGATCCGGGAACAACACAGTCAAAATAAAATCAGTCAAAATATATTCGGGTTGAAGGAAGGGGCGATCGCTAGTCTCAGAGCACCCACCCACTAACCGTTATATCAGTCAAAATAACCAGTATTTTGTTAAAGAGAAACTCATGTTTTCTTAACGCTTTATGCTGTTTGAAGTATTTTCGATAAAAAAAAAATACCGGTAGTATTCTCTTTTCTTTTACTGCGTTTTTCCCTGACCGGTCGTCACTCTGTCTCATCATTCGCCGCAGCGGTGACGGCGAAGTTCAAAGGCTTTTAACCCTTTAACGGACAAAACATTTTCATTGCTAAGATGTTGAAATAAATGAGTGACACCGGTAACTGCGGACAAATGTATTTGTAAATAAGAAAAAGTCATTTTTCACTTACATAATAAAATGGATTTCTTAAAATTAAAATTCCGATGTCGCTGCATATCGGAATTAAAATTTTGTGGTTTCGTAGAGAAACAAATGAACGTTAACTCCTTAACTGGTTATTTCTTTTCCGTTCTATAAAGTGAAAATAACGAACTTACACCACTATTATTTAAATAAAATATTCGTCACATTTAGCCTAAACATTTCCGCTTTTAAATAGTGTGAAATTATTTTTTTAAAAAATAGTGGTGTCAAAAAGCTTTAAAAGATGAATTAAGCAAATTCGTCTTGCCCGAACGGCGTACGAGAAAATCAGTTAAGGTGTTAAACGCTTAAAAATTGAATCTCTTTTGCAAATGTTGTCAAAGCATATATGAAACAGTTTTATTTTGAGAAAGTGGAGCGAAATAGAATTAAAATATAATCCCCTGGGACAGCTCTGACGATGCGAACAATATTAGAAGATTATTATTATCTTTAATAGGTTTCGTCCGCTTCAAGGACTTGCAATTTTTATTTTATAAAACTTTTTGGACGCTACAATTGTTAAAAATATTATAGAAATTCTAGTGCAAATGGTGTAAAAATCTCCCATGAAATTTTCTTTTAAAAAATATTGCTATTCATAACCATTCTGTAGTCCTGCTAAGATAAAAATGGCCTGTTTGCGTAGAATCACTCTTATGATTTAATAAGCAAATTATTCTAAAAATTTGAACAAGCAACAATTTTGTCTTTAATGAATCCAAAAATGAATGAGAAGAAAAAATAGACGGAAAATTTAGTACACATTTTTTTATCTTTTTTGAGTGATATCCATCAAAGAAGTTTTAGGTTAGTGAGAAATATTGTTATAAACCGCTTCCCTGTTTTTCCGGTACGTAGCACGGTAACGTGTTTTTGCCAATCATGATTTGCCCGTACCACGTATGGACAACCATACTCCAATTATATTTTTTTATTCTCAGCAGTAAAATTTTATTCTAAATTTTGTGTTATTTAATCCGAGCTTTTCTGATTCAATTAGGCAAAAATTTGCGTTTTTAAAAACAAGGTATAAAAAAACAAAAATTCTTTAAAAGACATAAAAAATAGACATTAGTTGAAAGTTTTTTCAAAAAATATTGATCATTTAAGTGGTTAAAAGTACATTACTAAATAGATTTGCATATAGTTAGTTCCATCATTACCTGTAGTGTAAGTTATATGCTTCGATCAATCAGTAATTTAGGACGGAAATTTTTGATTTATTTTATCAGAGTCATCTGATTAATTGAATAGGACAAAACAAACTTTTCTTATATTATGGTGGACAGCAAATACAGCGGTTATCATCTATAGACAACAAATACCTATGTAACTAGCCATATAAACGTGTTAGCATGCATTAAAGAATTCTAGGCGATTTTAGGTGTTTTAGAAACAGAAATTTCGTAAAGTACGGACCATCATTATTAGTGTAGATAGATTTTTACATTCTTCTATCTTTACAAGAAAAAAATATCGAATTCATGAAAATTTTCGAGGCATTTACACTTTTCAGGGGTATGAAAATCCGAAAAACATGTTTTTACAAAATGACTGTCTGCACATCTGCCAAGTCTCCGGCTTTTTGGACACCAGAATTTTAATACAGAAAATATTCTATTATTTAATTGGAATATTTAGGCGATTTAACAGAACACCATTTTCTCTAATATAACAGTGGTGTGCAAAAAGCGGAGACTTGGCAAGTCTGCTGTCTGTGAGCTTGTCAGTGTCTCTGTATGGGACAAAAACGTTGTGGACACTCTATCTAAAGAACTAACGCACTGAATTTTACAAAACTTTAGATTCTGTTTTTCCTCTATATGAACTAGATCTGATTAGTTTTTGGTGAATATAGCTCAAACGGTGGCGCCGCTATGCTGTATTATTCACAATTTTCACAATAGTCATATCTCAAGACCTAGCGCATGGATTTTCATAAACTTTGGATTTAGTTTATACTTGATATAACATGGTGCTGATTACGTTTTGGAACAAATCATTTCACAGGTGGGCGGTGCCATGGTGCATTATTTGTAACTATCTCAATAGTTCTATCTCAAGAACTAATGCACGAAATTTTCTAAAACTTCAGACTCAGTTAGTCCATGATATAGATTAGTGTTGTTAGTTTGTGGTGTAAATCGTCCGAAAAATAGCGCTAATATGCTGCATTTTTCACAATTTTGCAATAAATGTATGTCAAGCCCGGTAGCAGAAAGTGCGTGACGCGCGACGTGCGTCGCAGATTTATTTTTTTCCTTGCAGACAAATTTGCCAACTTGGAAAAGAAAAAAAAAATTATGATTTGGGGGAAAAAATTGGACAGGACGAATAAAAAACGGCGAATTTTATCTAAAGATCGCGAGAAAAACCGACATATTTCATTAAAAGACGGCAAAAAACTGCAGATTACGACAAAAGATCGTGAAAAAATGGCAGATTTCGTCAAAAAATCATGAAAAAATAGTAAATTTTGTTTAAAAAAAATCGTGAAAAACTTTTAATTTCGTAAAAAAAAATCGCATGAATTGGTATCTTTTGTCAAAAAATATTGAAAAAAAAACGGTATCTTTTGTCAAAAGATCGTAAGAAAACGACAGATTTCGTCAAAAGATCGCGAAAAAACGAGAGATTTCATCAATAAGTCATGAAAAAACAATAAATTTCGTTTAAAAAATCACGAAAAAAACGGTAAATTTCATCAAAAGATCGCGAAAAAATGATAGATTTCATCAAAAGATCACGAAAAAATAGTAAATTCTGTTAAAAAATCGTGAAAAACGTCTAATTTCGTCAAAAAATCTTTAAAAAACGGTATCTTTTGTCAAAAGATCGTAAAAAACGACAGATTTCATCAAAACATCGCGAAAAAACGAGAGATTTCATCAATAAGTCATGAAAAAACAAATTTCGTTTAAAAAATCGCAAAAAAACGGTAAATTTCATCAAAAGATAGCGAAAAAATGATAGATTTCATAAAAAAATCGCAAAAAAAGGTAGATTTCAATAAAAGATCGCGAAACAGAGGCAGTTTTCGTCAAAAAATCTCAAAAATATGGTAAATTTCGTTAAAAAATATTGAAAAAACGACAGATTTCGTTACAAAATCGCGAAAAAACGACAGATTTCGTCAAAAGATCGCGAATAAAAGAAAGATTTCATCAATAAGTTATGAAAAAACAATAAATTTCGTTTAAAAAATTGAAAAAAATGATAAATTTCATCAAAAGATCGCGAAAAAACGATATATTTCATCAAAAATAGCAAAAAACGGCAGTTTTTGTCAAAAGATCGTGAAAAACAGGCAGATTTCTTCAAAAAATCGCGAAAAAATAGTAAATTTCGTTAAAAAAATGCTAATTATGTTAAAAAAATGGTAAATTTTGTAAAAATATCGCGGAAAAGCTGCATATTTCGTCAAACAATCAACAATAAAATGAAATTTCGTTAAAAAAGCACAAAAAAAAAAAAAGTTGCGTATTTTTTGCTACCGAATTCTAGTTTTTGCTGCTACAAAATTGTTTTTCTCTTTCTTTCTCCAAAAACTGATTTTGCTGTCCCAAAATTGTTTTTTTTTTTTTCTTTTTGGTTGTTGTTCAAAAACGGATTTTTCTGCATCAGAATTCGTTTTTTGGCTATAAATTAGCACTGCAAATTTTAATAATATTTTGGATACACGTCCAGTGTATTGATAAAAATTATAATTCAGAATTTTATAATTCGGAATTTCTTTTTCATAATATTTATTTTGTTTTTCAAGGTATCACTGCTATAAAACTATAACATATATACTTTATGCTAAAGAAATAGTGACTTTAAATTTTTAATGTGCAGCCTTTTTGAATAAAATTTAAGGTTTTGATATTTTAAGTGATTTTTGTCCCCTTTTTTTGAAAAAAAATTTAGCACATTTCAATATTTTAATTTTAACATATTTTATTATAACATTTTATTATGATTTAACAAGTAAACAAATGTTTTCAGAATTTAAGGAGGCAGTATGGCATTCTACTTTTCAATGGAATTGGAATTGTTTTCTTCATTTTATCATTTTTTCACATGTGACAATATAAATGATTTATTTTTTCTATAATATCATTGTACTTATTTCTTCTGTAGATTTGAATACTTAGGCAAGTTAAGAAACTATACATTGTTTTCAATAGATGTTACACTATATTTCAATGTAATTTTAAATAGATTTAGCCTTAATTTCAAACTTAAAGAACCACTTTACGTATTCATTATTAATATAATTCTTCAAAAAATATTAATTTTACTATTTCCTTATTCAAGTTTTATATTTTTATTGGAATATAGTTATCTTTTTATAATATTAATCAGTAAGAACTATATCTACAATGTATATAAGACAATTATAACACGCCCTCCTGCAGACAATTTTCATCCTGCTCCATTGCTGTCGCAGACACAATCATAACTTTCTGCTACTGGGATGTCAAGGACATGGATTTTCGTCAAACTTCAGATTCCGTTAGCACCTGAAAAAAATTGATCCTCATTAGTGTTTGGTGTACATTACCCAACATGTGACATAAGTTGTTGCTGGCTATATTTTGATTTATATCACCTTATCGGCGACATTGCTGTGATGCGTTTTTCAGGATGTATTGTCATACATTTGATGGAATAAAGATTTTGGATTGTCATATCTGACTATATTTCATAAATACAGCAAACATTACTTTACGAAATTTTAGTAAAAGGTCCATGAAGCGTACGAACCCTGTATGACATATATTATATGTACATTAGAATTATTAAAATAGCTGTAAGATTAATTAGTGATATAAGGAAAAAAGGTTATCGTTTTCTTTTGATCTTGTTTTATAATGGTAGAAAAAATAAGAACAAGATTTGCAATTATATTTACAATAAATTGCCGTATCTTTGGTATTGCAGTTATTAACGAAATGCGGAAAAGTTAAGATGGAAAGAAATGATAAAAAATACATTGCGCTTAATTTTTTTTTTTTTGCAACTTAATAGGGGCTATAATATACTAATGTTGTCAATTTTTATTTTTTTTACATTTTTGTTTCTTACATTGACTGATGCATATTTAAAAATGAGTATTTAAAATACATTTTTTTTTCCGCGGATTAAGAAAAAAACAATCTCCCGTAGAATAATATTCGATTAAATTCTTCTATTAATTTTCAACTATTTTTCAACTTCATAGTATTAACTTAATAAAACTAAAATATATGCCACTTAAAAAAATAAAGATGAAAGAAACGACTGTTCCAATGCTTAATGAATCGAACATATATTTTCTACAGATGGACATCGGTGATAAATCTTTTTGTTACAAATTATAAAAATACAAAGTTCTTATATATTACATGCCAATTAAATACTGTTTTAATCTAATACGTACAATTATCAATTTTTGCGCTCTACTTATTTTAGAGCAAAGTTTTACAAAAAGAGAAGTAAATAATTACTTTATGAAGAAAAATCATCTAATTTATCTATTAGCCTCTTTTCTTTTTAATTTCACACTTCATTAAAATGTAGTATTCAGAATAGAACGTAGTTTTCTCATTTTGTACAAAATTTTACTGTTCAATAGGCTTCATGTAATTTTCATTGTATACACTAAATTCTGATATATAATTGTATTATTTTCACTAAAAGGGTAATTGTTTTAATGATAAAAAATATTAACTTCCAATGTTCTAATAAATAGCTTAATTTAATTCAGAAAAGAAAATCGTTATCTAAGATAAAGACAATTTTTATTTGCTAAGAAAATGTGTTTATGTTCAATATTTATGTCTCTATGTTGAAAATAAAATCGATTATATTATTAATAATGCTTAATTTAATATTTATGTAAATAATCAGTCACTCGGTGAGCGTTTTAAATTTGATTATTATCAGATAAACTATATCTGATTTTATATTTCTAATTCCTAAGACTCAGATTATTTAACATTAGAACGCCCGAAATTTTTTACTTAAGTTTGATAGTAATATTTAACACCAGAATTTTTATTAAAAGTTATTTAATTGCTTTATTTAACATCTTTTTGCGTTGTTTAAAATTAGCTCAGTGTTGCCGGATGGGCTACTCTTTTAAAATTCGGATTCTTGACTGGCACCACTATTTTAAAATTGCAAAGTACGCCTTTCAGGGCTCCCAAATGGTCCGCGAATTGAACATCAGAATTTTTTTAGAGAAATTTTCTTTTTACATTTTTCTTGCAAATTGTCAAGAAACCACGTTTGGAAGTTGATTCTAGCTCAAACGTATTATGAAATTTTCTGTTGAATAATACTGATGTTCAGTTCGCGGACCATTTGGGAGCCCTGGCCTTATTTAACCCTTTAACGTTCAGAGCATTTTAATTGCTAAGCTATTGAAATAAATGATTGACACCGGTAAGTGCGTACAAATATTTTTGTAAATAAGAAAAAGTGATGCTTCACATGTATAATAAAATGAATTTTTCTTTAATAAAATTTCGGTGTCGTTGTTGCATATCGGAATTGAAATTTTGGGGTTTCGTAGAGAAACCAATGAACGTTAAAGGGTTAATGACGTATTAACTCCTTGAGCTCTGATGGTAGAATTTTCTACCACATAATTTTAATTCCGAAATGTCACAATGACACCAGAAAAATCGACCAAATTTATTTGAAAAAAGCTTAATGCATTTTTTCGTGTTTATCGTTAATCGTTTTTTTTCTTTGCAAAATACTGATGCCAATGTGACATTTGGAATTTTGAAGAAATTTACACCCCAGAGCTCAAATGGTTAATAAAGGTGAAAACAAACGGAATTTTGCCGTTTCAAAAAAGTTTTGCGAATCGAGAAATCTGAATTTTAAAAAAGTAGCCCACTGGCAACACTGATTTAACTTGTTTCAAGGCAAATTTATAGCTGAAATTGAAACTAAATCACACGGTAGGAGTCGTATAGACTCCTTCCGGTTGTTCTAGTGTTGAAGAAATGCTCTGAAAAATACCTTTGTGTTAACCCCTTGAAGGGCGGTGGGATAAAATATATCCCACTTTATTTTAATTGCGAAATACATAGGCGCCAACCTGACATTAATTTTCCGTAATACTTGCGTTAATTTGACCTCGGTTTAATGCATTTCAAATATGAATTTTTCCAAAGAAATGAAATTAAATATGATCCGCTTTAAAACCTGAAGTTAAATAAATGAAGATTCGTGATATAAATTTTCTGGTTTGAAATGAGGTTAACCTGGATCAAATTAATCCTGGTATTACGGAAGATTAGTTGAAAGTTGGCATCTATGGAAATGCCACATTGACGCCAGAATTTTGCAATGAAAATTTCAATTATATCAAATGCATGAAGAAAATCTTTTATATATTTTGAAATAAAATTGTTTTTAAATTGTGGTGTCAATCAATCATTATAGCATTTTAAGAATACAAGTGCTTCGCCCCTAAAAGTGTTAATGCAGCAGTTTGAATAATAAAATAATGTATATGTAAGAACGTTTTGAGGTTTATTATACTTAAAAAAAAAATATATATATATATGTTTATTGTATCGTCTTGAACAATACATATGGTGCCTATTTTACTAATTTTTAGCGCAGAAATTGTAGCTTATGTACAGCGTGTGATTGATAAATATGATGACTGATCACATGAATATTACAATATTATATATTTGCAAGGAATAATATTTTCTTTTGAAGTACTTCCCATCAGATGTAAAGCATTTCTATAATATTCGTAAAAGTTTTGAAATTTTTTTAGAGTAATCACGGGAATCGTGCTGGAAACACAAATTTTCGTCTCTTTGAACAGTTGACTTCAAAAATTTGTCCAATTATCTTCCTTAGAAGCATAAACTTTGCAAGAAGTTTGCATTTTTCCAAATTTTTAATCAGAATGTTTTGATGATTTCACGAGAAAATTCAACTTATTCGCAATTATTCATACAGATATACTACGATCTCATAACAATAACTGTTGAATTCTGTCAACATTTGTCACCATCCTACTCAGCACTAATTTTCCAGAACAATGCTGACCCTCCACATTTTTATAACCTTCAGAATAGCACTTGAGCCATTGAAATATCTTCTTGTGAGAGCAGCAAATTGGGTAAGTGCCTCATAAAAACAAGAAACATTTTATTTAAGAGGGCTCAGGGGTTGAAAACTTTTCAAAAAATCGATTTTTTATTATAATCTAGTTTGATTATTCAATTAATTCTTAACTCAATGCAAAAAAAAGCGCATAAAAATATTTGCATTTTTAACGGAGTTATAAGCATTTATGTATCAACACTTTCATAGCCGCACCCATATAATTTCAACTTTAAGTCGCGTTTTCTCAAAACTTGATTTTTGACGACTAACACCAAGATTAAAAAAAACTATTTGATGGAATGGCTTAATTTTTCTTTGCATGCACATAATATCATTATCTATAGAATGAATTAAGGATATAACTATCACTTAAAAAAACATTATTAAAAAATCTCTCAAATTTGAAAATTAAAAAAACCCCTAAAAAATACAACTTTTTTTCATTAAAAATACTCAAAATATTTAACTATCTAAAATATATTAATTCATTCTATAGATAATGATGTTATATGCATGCAAAAAAAATTAAGCCATTCCATCAAATAGTTTTTTTTAATCTTGGTGTTAGTCGTCAAAAATCAAGTTTTGAGTAAACGCGACTTAAAGTTGGAATTATATGGGTGCGGCTATGAAAGTGTTGATACATAAATGCTTATAACTCCGTTAAAAATGCAAATATTTTTATGCGGTTTTTTGCATTGAGTTAAGAATTAAATGAATAATCAAACTAGATCATTAAAAAAATCGATTTTTTGAAAAGTTTTCAACTCCTGAGCCCGCTTAAAAAAATGTGGTTCAGAATATGCTCATTATGCTGCGTAAAATATTGCAAAATTGGACAAACTTTAACTTTTAAAAATGTTGATAAAAATGTACTTCTTTAATTTCAAGTGGGAATTTTAAGTAAAATGATTAAATTCAAAATTTGCGACCTAAATAATAATTAAAATGTTACACTTTTTACGTAATTACTAGTATTGCCAAATAAAAGCAACAAGGAAAATGAATATTTTTCGAACTATCATTTTCAACACTTTCCAACAAAGTTGAAAATTATTTATGCTTTCGGTTTGTCTGTCCGTCTGTCCGTGCTCTAACTTGCATAAATATACTCGGATTACTGGACATTTTTGGACGTTATTGACGTGTTACCCTAGCACGAACCCTATTGAACCCTATTGAAAATGAAGTTTCTGCCACGATTAGTTTATTTACAGGAACAGTCAAAATTTTCCCATTTCATTACGGCCTATAGGGAAAAATCGTTTCAAATGAATTTTAAATATGTTACACTCTGCCAAACATATTCAAATTTATATGCACCTACGACGTGCCCTAAAATATGCATTTTGTAAAGTATGCAGTTAATAGAATTGTTATTATTCATTTACAGGGCCACACAAAGGAATTCCATTATATAACAATAAAGGGAGGAATTGTTTGCGATATATTTTAATTATGGTAAACAACTTCATGTATAATCAAATTGATATACCTCACTGAAGCTTAATATGAGTTATTTCATGCATAATACGAAGTGCATACACTGTTAAAAATCTTGTCCTAGTTTAAACCAAAGTTTGATGCTCAATAGCTGCGACTGTAAGATGGTGAAATCTTGAACCAATGTTTGGAGCTCCTGCTGAAGCATACTTCCAATAGTTGGAACGAGGTTGAAATAGAAAGCTCCAAATTTTGGTACGAGATTTCGCCATCTTATGGTGGCATCTACTGTGCTCCAAAATTTGGTTAAAACTAGAGCAAAATTTTTAACAGTGTAGCATTTATAATGACACACAAAAAATTTCAAATTGTACATTCTATCTGAGGTATTGCGTATTATGGATGAGGGCTGTTTTATCGATGAAATGCATTTTTAGTTATGTTAAGCTCTTTTACGTTTCACTAAATGTATACATATTATGTGTTGTGCATAATTGCTAATAGTTACGGCATTTAGATATAAAGGGCTATACAAAAGACCTCGGAAAAGTGATTAAATAGGAGCATAATTTACTTAAAGGTAGTTTTTAATAAGTTATGAATTTTTACGTTGAACTTCGTTATATATCAACTGACAGATCAAATACAGGGTTGTTCAAAAGTATTGAATTATGTATTTGGGTATGGACAGTAATACCTAATTTGCCTAGATAGCGAAGCTTTGTTAAAGATTTCAGCAAGTGGTAGAAAGTGTTTCATATAATTTATGCTTAACGCATGATTTTTTTTACTTGTTACATTTTTTGTCTTTTAAAAGCAGAATTTTCCCATGAAATTTAATAAAAAAATATTATTCAAAATTTATACCAGAAAGATTTGAAACTTAATAGATAAAAAAAATCTGTAGCTTTTCTTTAAAAAAATTAAATAGTTATTTTGTGTTTTCTCTTCTTTCTGTTGAAAAATATTTAATAAAGATTAAAGCAACATTTTTTTTATTTAAATATTTCCTTTAAAGAACTGGAAACTCAGAAGGATAAAATTAATCTGTGTTTGCGTTTTCTGGTTTAAAAAAAAAAAAAAAAAAAAAAAAAAAAAAAAAAAAAAAGGAAGAAGAATGCTAAAAAATACATTTAACGTGAGAACCGCTCGAAATTTGATTAAAGTTTTATAAAAATATTTCTTACACGTAATTTTATTTAAAGTTTAAAAAATTATTTCTGCCTTTATTTAACATATTTTATGACGATATTTTCGATTTAAATAAAAATAAATTTCTTTGGTACAAAAATGACCACTTATTGCTGTTTAAGTTTCAGTGAGCTATTTTTTATGCAACATAACTTAAAACAAAATTTGTACTAGGATTTACAAAAAAAAAAAAAAAAAAATTTTAACTTTCATTAAAAAAAAGGCTGCAAGCTTCCGTTTCTAATATTTTCGGGAAAAAAATTTCGAAAATTCCGATATGAATTAAACATTTTAGACACTTATTTACATTGACCTGAATGATATAAACTCTTAAAAAGTTTGAAGGATGATTGTATATAATGTTGCAAAGTGTCCCTTGTAAATAGGGGCTCCAAATGCTCTGGACAGCAGTATTATAAAGTAATTTTTATCACCTTATCTATAATCTTATTAAGACAGTATTATTAGGTCGTTCGGAAAGTCGTATCCGTTTGGGAAAACTAATTTGTATAAAAAATTCTGTCATTTATTGATTAGATACTTTTTCCAATATCTAATGTTTAATTGACATAATTTTCCGGTATAAACTGATTTTCCCGAACGGACACGACTTTCCGAACGACCTACCGTAATTTCGTGTAGATAAGCCGCAGCTCAAACAATTCATTTTCGACCCAGAAAATCCATCCAGTAACTTAATATAAATATATACCGCGATACAAAATGTTACATTTTATTTTTGAAAATTTCTGGGTCGAAACAAAATTGTTTGAGCTGCGGCTTATCTACACGAAATTACGGTAATATAGCGAAGTAAAGTGAAAGAAAATGTGCAGTTTCCTGAGCATTCAGAGCCCTGAATTAGACTAGATATCTGGCAACACTAGTAATATATTATTTATCCCATGGACGTATGAACAAAAAGGAAATGACATATCCTTAAAAAAGAAAAGATTCAACTGTAACTGCTTTCGCCGGAGTGTTTTCCACCAAGACAATCTTCCAACACAAAATTTAAATAGAAATTTCTCCTCATTTAGACACTTTAAAAATGCAAAATTTCAATAATAAAAAATGTTTAAAACAGATATTAACTTTTATTGGTGAAAGTGTATTTCAGCAGTTGTCAGGCAGTGCCTTTCCGGCATATCGTGGCAACCTAGGCAACCATCTGTGAGTGCCAATGAAAAGTTTATAATACCAAAACAGGTAGAAAATTTATGCATATTTATGAAAGAAATTTTTCATAAAAAAACCCGCTTAAATAGGGCAAAATTTAAGCGGTCTGTATTAACTGATGGTAATTAGCTCCGGTGGTAGTCGGAAACTGTTGAACCGATTTAAAAATTCATCCGCCATCTTGTAACATCTACCACAGTTATTCCACTCACAATTTTGAGGGAATACACTATACGAATATGTCTTCTCTTCTTTTATTCATAATTCCATTACTTATCCCACTTAAATTTGATTTCTAACATTCGGAAATATGCCGGAAGTTATAATATATTTTTTAATGTACGAGACGTAAAGGATTTATCTGTTTTTAAATCATTTTGTTTTAAATTCTGATGGCAGTCAATAATACCAATATTTTGAAACATAAATACTTTGACACAGAAAAAATTCAGAACTATGAAGTATTCATAAACATGTGTAATATTTCAAAAAGATAAATGAATTCTGACATGTGTTTGATTTAACCCATTAGTGCCTAGCGTCCCTTTTTAGGGACGATTATAAAAAAGGCAAGAAAGCCCTTTTCAAACCAGTAAATATAAAGATAAATAAACAGTATTTTTCACAAGACAAATTCCTGAATTAATTAGGATAAAAGTTATTCTTCTTTTAAAAGTGGTGGGGAACCCAAAATTTCATTTTTAATGAAAAAAATAATTTGGGCATTAATGGGTTAATGTTTAGGATTTTATATTATTACTTGATTTATTGATTTTTAATTTATTATAATAGAACTGTTCTATTCAGCCTCGTGTGTGTGTGTGGGGGGGGGGGGGTGTTATTGCAAATATTACTTCTCCAATGCTGAAAGTCAGAAATGTATGATTCGGAACATACTTTTCTTATGTTCAAAGTTTGGCTAAAATATAGTGATAATAACGGATGCATGCCTTATATCTACTGGTGACACATTTCTGGATCGCAGATCAATTACGTGGAATTTTTATTGCAAATAATGTTCCAAATTATGAAAAATGTCTATACAGTATAACTTCAAAAATCCCGCATCGTCAAGATTAAGATTCAGCCGGATTTTTAAAAATTCTTGAATTCTGAAAAAATATCAAAAGTACTTTCGAAATTCTTAAATTTATGTCATAGCCAAGTGACAATATTGTGGCAGAAAAATGAAGAAAATAAAAAAAAAATCCTACTGGAATTGATATTTTCTATATTAGAGAAGAAAAAGAGCTAATAAACAGTGAACATTTTCTCTTCATGATTACTTTTCACTTTGACGTCTCTTTAATACTTCGGGTGGCACTTATGTATAAAACTGCAGTATATTTCTTTCTATTTTTAATGTCATAAACCAGAGATGTCAAACTGTAGCCCACTCGATATCAATAAAATTTTATTGTAATCATTACCTTATTTAACCGCGAATCTCTGCGATTCAACAAGTCTACTTTTTCTTTAAAATTTTAGTGGTATCTGGCGGGCCACAGTTCGACATCCTTGTCATAAACTGTCGGATGTCTGCTTCTACAATCTGCAAGAAACATTTCCCGAAACCCTAATAACTTATCAAAAGTTATTAGGGTCCATCATTTTCTATCCACATTTTCTACGATAGACAAATTTAAAGGTTTTAATTTAGAAGAAAAAAATTGAATTTATAAAAAAATTCGTACTATCTCTAACAAATAAAACAATGTGGAAATTGCACGCCAATCATAGCAAATGAGGTGCGTTCGTTCTATAATTAATTTTATAAATATTCAGAGCTTGATGCATTAGCTGTTAAATTCTTATGCAAAAATGCGTGAATAAAAATATGATACGATTATATTTCTTCGATTCAGTAATATATCGAAAATAATAGGACCTCATCTTAATTAAGACATAATCAACATGGCAAAGTTACAATCAATACCAATCATGGGATATCGTAAAAATGGCTGACTCAATCGAAAAACACATTTAACCATTTACACGCAGAATTAATATCGCAATGTAATTATAATTTTGTTTTTGTTTTTCCTATATTACAGCTTAAAATGTTTTAATTTATGCATACAAATTTTAAAAGTAATTTTTTTTTCTACAGTTATTTTTGGCTGTTTTCAATTCGGTGTTCGCATTTTGGAACATGATTATTGATTGACACCCTATGCATAACAAATTATTTTCCACTATATGCTATTGTATATCATTCTTAAGTATTTTCTCGAATTCCAAAAACATTTAGATTCCTAGCGGTCAAATGTAAGAAATATAGAGAAAACGATAAAGGCAAATACTATATTTTTTATGCAAATTAATGAATTTACATAATACTTATACTTGTGATAAATGCTTAAACATAAATATTTTTATTTTCAAAAATTAATTTTAATTTTAATTTTTTCATTTTAAATCAAACTTATATTTTATAGGAAAAATAAGAACATCGTTATTATGTTGGAAAATATATGTTTTGTGTTACAAATAATGCAATGTTCCCATTTGGGAACATTGACGTTTAAACGGTTAAGCTTCTTTCATTCAAACTCTGTAACTCTTACAGACTCTGTTGTGCTACACTGATTAAGATCTACAGCATTTATATTCACAACATAATACGCAAAAATATAGTTAAACGTAAAAACTCATATCACAACTAAAATGCTCTTCCAGCAAGGGTCTGTAGCATGCAGTATTTCCGGTACACTATTGTATCCGAAATATTTTGCCAGTTTGCGCTTTCTGTTATATAGGAAGTAACTTGTAATAAATTTCAGCAACGTATATCAATTTCGTTATATATGAAGTAATTTATCATGATTAAAATAGGCCAAAAACAATGTTTTCCCATATATCATTATGCTATGGCATTCTTTTGTGCAGCTCTGTAAATGAATAATAAACATTTTTTGCACCACATATTACGCAGAATGTATATATTAGTACACTTCAGTAAATGCATATAAATTTTATCTTGTTTAAAACGCTGTAACACCATTAAAATGAATTTGAAACATTTTTCCCCATTTTCTCCAAACATTTACCGTAAAGTAACGGAATACTTTTGATTGTCCCTGTAATCAAACTATAGATCCGATTTCCATAAAATTTGCAAAAACTGGGCAAAAGTATACAACAATTATGTATTTTGAATTTCAAATGATTTGGTTGGGTAGTTTTTGCTCTGTTATATGCAGACAGACGGACGGATTGAACGACAATTATAGGTGTGCCGTATTTACACGAACGCAGCTAAAAACTTCCAAAAAAAAAGTACACGTTTTCATTTTGCAATTGATCGTTCTCCTTTAAGTTGCAAGTGTAAAAGAAAAGTAAGAGAAACGCTAATTTTTGAGGTTTCTGGATTTCTGAATGCCGGATTTTGAAGTTACACTGTAGACTGTATTTTTGTTTATTTATTTATTTATTGAGGTCCTGACCAAACTCTTTCAGGAACAAAGCGCATTTTTTTTTACTAAAACATTAAACTTATTCGGGAACACGTAATTATTTTTCTGATTTTTTGAATTAAACCAAAATTTTCAAAGAATTAATTTCTGAATAAGGAAAAGTAACTTTACATATTTTTACCACTAAAGTTATGAAAGCGAATTTAAATTAAATGTTTCTGCAGGAAATATTGATTAAAATAGTTGGGATATACACATACCAGTGGTTAAATTGTTGAATAATTTTATGCGAAAATACCGAATTTTTTTCATCAATCCTTTCGCGAAGGGAGCTTTTTGCGAAATTTTTAATTTTTTGCCACCGTTTTTAAAAAATAGAAATTTGTGCCTTATTAAATCATGAAAATGATCCGATTAAATAAGGTAAATTTTTCAGTAAAATTTTACTGATGGGGATAAACACGAATTCTTAAGCCTCTTTGCGGCACGTATACGCGCCGCCTGTCCCCAAGGGGTTAACCCTTTGAGCTCTGATGGTAGAATTTTCTACCACATAATTTTAATTCCAAAATGTCACAACGGTACCAGAAAATTCGACCAAATTTATTTAAAAAAGGGTTTAATGCTTTTTTTTTTTGCGTATATCATTAATTGTTTTTTTTCTTTACAAAATACTGGTCCCAATGTGACATTTGGAATTTTGAAGAAATTTACCCACCAGAGCTCAAAGGGTTAACGTACAATTCATAAGCGAAAATTTGTTCCAAAACTTGCATGCATACAGTGTTGCTACTGGGCTACTTTTTTATATTCAGATTTCTTATTTCTTTTATAAATTTCTTCAAAATTCAAAATATCACATTGACATCAGTGTTTTGCAAAAACAAAATTCGGCTTACATATACATAAAAAAAATGCATTAAACCTTTGTCAAACAAATTTGGTTGTATATTCCGGTGCCATTGTGACATTTAAGAATTAAAATTAGATAATAGTGGTAGAAAATTCAACCACCAAGTTCAAAGGGTTGACTATTACCATTGTAGTTATTCGCCGTCGGGACCACCTAAATATAATTTCAAACATTATATCGACACCAAAATATTTTAATGAAATTTTTATTTTCCTATGACTGGTTAAAAAAAAAGCTTTTAATAACTTCTGGTGCCAGTCAGTCATTTCATCATTTTACGAACAGAATTTTTATGTTACAAAAAGGGTTAACCCCTTGAGCTCTGCTGGTAGAATTTTCTTCCACATAATTTTTATTCAGAAATGCCACAATGGCACCAGAAAATTCGTCCAAATTTATTTGAAAAAGGTGTACTGCATTTTTTCGTGTTTATTGTTAACCGGTTTTTTTCTTTGCAAAATACTGGTGCCAATGTGACATTTGGAATTTTAAAGACATTTACACCCCAGAGCTCAAAGGGTTAATCCATTACGGCACGGGCAATATCTGTAGTAAAATGAGAAATTATCGACTAACACCGGAATTCACAAACGAATTTTTTAGATATTTTTAATTCCTTTATTTTAGATTTTATTTTAAAAGGAAAATTTTACTAAAACATTATTGGTGCCTTAAGCAACTTTGGAATTAAAATTAGATATCCCAGATCAGGCACAGTGTGCCGAAAAGGGTTAAGGACAAATATAAAGAAACAAGAGAATGGAAATTTCATTTTCTTAACGTCAGTTTCAATACCATTGATTTTCCATTTGAAAAAAATTTCGTTGGTTACTTTTTTTTTTATTTTCTTTATTTAAAGTTGATTGTGCGTTAAGAGAGTTATTTGAACTAAATTCCCACTTAAATCAATAAATGCTTTAGCCAGGTTATTGAAATGAAAACAAGTGCAAGATTGTTTAAATACTTTTCCATTCGTTAAGCATTTGAAGTCATCACAATCTCCCGGCATGAGTTGCTAATATTTGTCTAGAAATGAATTCCAGGAGATCTGCGTATTTTATCGATCGCATTTCTTTCAAAATTTATTTGTTATATTTCCCTTAATGCATGCAATACATCCTCTTAAAAGAGAGTTTTAAAATGCACCGAGTTCAGATAGATTTAAGGTGTTTGAAGCAAGGGGAAAATATCTGAATAATATATCACTTTGAATTATTATTTCTATTTTCACTCTTCTTGATTTTTATTATTTGGGACAACGGTTTAACCTCGTTCATGAAATAGTTTGTATATTTTTGAAAACAAATATTTTGCTTTAAAAACATATTTGAAGTGGTTTATTATTAACAAATGTCACAATTTTAAAATCTTACAGTTATAAAAAATACAAAACGAACTTTGCGTAAGTTTCAGAATGTATACAATATATTACCATAATTTCCGGCGTATAATCCGCTGATCAAACAATCATTTTTCGACCCAGAAAATGTTTGAAATAAAATTCATCTTTTTAGATCGTGGCAAATATTTGGCTTCAATTATTGAATAAGATTTCTGTGTCGAAAAACAATTATTTGATCCACGGTTTATACGCTGGGAATTACGGTAATAAAGGAGCTGGGCTAATAAGGGCTATTTTTCGCCAGTCATATACCCGAAAACAAAAGTTTCGAACTCCAATAATTGTTCAGTGGCTTTGCATAATTAAAGATATGTATTTTTGTTTAGTATAAGCTTTACTTGGTAAATAAATTGGAAAGTTATAGAAATTATAGCCCAAAAATATAGTGTTTTGGCTTTTTTCGACATTTTTGTCATTTTTTGCGTCTTTGGGTTAATTTTTTTATGAAGTGCTCGATGAACCCAATTAATTTTGACATGCAATGATACTACTCCTTTTAAGCTTTCATAGGAGCATTATTTTATTTGCCTTTTAATGAAAAAAATGCATCATCCGGGAGAATCAATTTCACTGTTATCGGAGCGCGTTCCGATTTGTTTTTCCGCACTCAAAAAATATTTACCTTGTTGAGAGGTCAATGTTGTTTTCTGAAACTATTTTTGTAAATATTTATTAAAGACATTACTAATAAATAATGCTTGGATGTCAATGTCATTGTTGTAAAGCCTGGCGGAAAAATTTTCGTATGTGTTCTAACAAAAAAGTTATATCGATACTTAGATGTTAGAAAAACTGCGATCTACAGAGTGGTTCTATGTAGTGCTCTATATGTAGTGATCTTCAGTCGCGAAATACTTCTATTTTTTCTTGTGATGTAAAAATAAGAGATTATGCGTCAACGATTACTGTCGACGAGACCACAAATAAGAAACCTTTTATACATTTAAATGAATATCTCATTGGAAGTACTGTAACACTTGTTGTATAATATGTAAAGGTAAGAACTGCCTCGTTATTGCAGCTAAAGCTGTTGAAATTCAAGCTTTTATAGGAACTAGAATCTATATTTCGTCGGGAAAACGATGCTGTAAAACTCATATTTCTTGATCGGTCTTCAGTAAATTGGCTCTGAAAGATTTACGCTCTGTAAGTAAGAATACATCAATGCATGAAATAAATACGGGAAGTAAGTTGTTCTAATGTAATAACGCCAAGTGCTAATATTATGCATAATTATGAAATAATCCGGTAAATGGCACCCATAATCTCTGCGCAGAATGGCTCTCAGTCATATAAAACAAAAATGGCAGCTTAAAGTTAATTTGTTTTATTTGTAGGCCTTATTGCTTTTAGAAGCAACTAAAATTAATGCTTGATCTAAAATTTGCGAGGTAAGTTCTGTGATGTGAAGAATATATATTTATCAGGAAATATTTGTTTATAACATAAATTTGTAGAGCATTTCATGTACTTTCAAAATGTCGAAGAAGATTTTAGATATATTCGCGAGATAGTTTGTAGTTTAAAATGCACTGCGCAATATGTATACCAGTGTAATAACGCCAAGGAATGGCGTTATTACCCGGTTGATTCCTTACAGTGGCGGAACTACAGTGGCGGAATACAGGGGGTTTATTTTTTACTTTATGTATGAGACAGTATTATTGTCATTGTTGAAGAGTATAGATTAAAAGGGGGTGGGGACCAATAGCAAAAAATTGATCTTTTTTTTAAATACTAATGTAAAAATAATTTTAAACTCTCATAAATAAGAAGATATCAAAATGTTTTCGCATTTCTATGCAATTCTAACATTTTCAAAATCCGATTTCTATTAAATCCCCACTTTATTGTTCAAATGAGTTCTAATTTTTAACTGCCCGCTTTATAAGGATTTTGCTTTTCAAAATTTTACAAATTTAACCTTTAAATGATGTGACAAAGTTGTAGCGTAACGAGTGTGAAGCAGTCCGTGAGACCGCAATATCGAATGGCGTGAATATTTGATAGGATGGTGTTTTTGTACAAGACTATTATAATTAACATTCACCTATTAACCCTTTCCGGCACGGGCAAAATCTATTAATAAAATTAGAAATTATCGACTGACATCGGAATTCATATTCGAATTTTTTAGATATTTTGAAACGCCTAATATAAGCCTTTATTATAAAAGCAAAATATTACAAAAATATTATTGGTGCCATTTTCAAGTTTAAATTAGGTATCCCAGACTGGGCACTGTGTGCCGGAAAGGGTTAAAAGTCTCCGGTGATAGTACTAAAGTTCCAAATGAAACAAAACTTTGGTAGTGTTTGTAGTTAAACTGAAAACTACAAGTTAAACTATAAAAATTGACAAAAAGCAGTGATCAATGTAACATTAGTTAAAGTTTAACAGGTGATCAATGATTAAAACTCATAGAGTACTGTTTCTGCACTAAATTTTTTGTACAGGATTAAATCTAATTAAAATTTAATGTATTCAAATATTTCTAACACATGTACGAGGACTTCAAACAAAAGAGAGTTTGAGTTGTAGCTATTTTTAAACTGAAAATTACAAGTTAAACTCTAAATTTGGAAAAAAAAAACGGCGCTTATTGAATTTGCTAACAGCACTTAAAGGTTAATTTTGTTGCTTATATAGAGATAATGAAATATAACCACATGAATCATATTAAAATTTAATAAGGGATCTCACAGGGATGTTAATTTTTTTTATCGAAAATCTTATTTTATTAATTAAAAATGCAAATTTATTAAGGCATATTACGCCGACATTTTAACATTAGGTTTGCGCGAATCTGTATTAATGCGGAGTTTACGGGTTAACCCCTTGAGGGGCAAAGCACTTATGTTCCTAAAATGTCCAAATGATTGACTGACACCGGGATTCACAAACAGATTTATATGATAGAAAGTAAAAGCTGTTTTTTGCGTACATTGTAAAAAGCAAATCTTAATACTAAAATTCCGGTGCCGATGTGGCATAAGGGAATTAAAATTAAGTGGTATAAATAATATACCGGTGCCCTTCAAGGGGTTAAAAAGTAATTACAAGATTTTTATAACAGTGTTAACAAAATTACTTATGGCACATAATTCTAGTTATTATAAAATTTCACGCGAAAAAAATATTTAATTAAAAATGGTTTAAACCGTGCAATGTTTCTTATAATTATATTTAAGCAAGATTTTTTAAGCAAAGAGAAGCTCAGGGTGTTACATTCTTTTTAAATTCCCCTACTCTCCCTTTTCTTTCACTTACACAAAAAATTTAATATTTTCTATCGCATAGAATTCATATATGGAAATATAAATACGGATTTAGATAAACACGTTAAAAACATGCAATGTTTCTAATTATTCTATTTAACCGGTTCTTTTTAAGCAAAAATGAAGCTCAGGATCTGATATTCTCTTGCCTACACCCCCCCCCCTTCTTTTTCTTACACTTTCACAAAAAAACTGAACATTTTCTAATTCTTAGAATGCAATTTGCCAATTTCTAGGGCTGTAGAGTTTGTATTTTTAGAATTTAACAATCTATATGGGATTATTCCATCTTATTTTATAGTTTATTTGCATGGCGTTATTACCCACATAGGTTTGTAATAACGCCAAATAGCATTGTTCAAGAAATCCTGCCATTACATTTTATGAATACATATTTGTTAAATAATATTTTTATATATAGATAATCAATGAATTACTTTATCGAATACTATATTTGTTTGAAAAATACAATCTAAAACTAAGCCGTAAAAATTGGTAGAACCTTAACTTGGCGCTATTACCCCAGGATACCTTATTTAAAACAATATGGGAAATGTACAAAGAAGAAGGCCTCGATTTTGACACACCTGGACACTTTTCTGAAAACGATTATTATACTCTCATGGGTATATCTATGTACCATTTTACCTATATCTTTAAACTAGTAAAGTTCAAAATACGTTCTTCAAAAAATAGATCATTTCGTACTTGCTTTGCAGTGTTACTTGTAAAACTTAGAACTGGTCTCTCTAATGGTGTTCTGTTCACGTTATTCACTATAAGAAAAAAAATAATATCTTCTTTAAATATGCAAAAAAAAATTGATTAAGAACTTTATCCCACAACACCCTGGAATGGAACACATCACCAGAACACAGGTTATTGAAAAATATACGAAGCTTTTAGCAGGAAGATTATTTATTCCGGATGGCGACAATACTTTAATGATTATTTTTGAACGCACGTACATTTATATACAGAAAAGTGCGAACTAATCCTTTCAGAGAAATTCATTCTGGTTATATAAAGGAAGCGTATGGTATTCGTCACTGTCAGGTTCTGAGACTGCACCTGCTACAGATTGGAATTTCCGTTATTTCTCTATCTTAATCTTTTGTGTATTGTACTGGCTGTGTACTAGAATTTTCAAGGTGACATTCCTTCTTTGTTGAAGGGAGAATCGACAGGTAATCCTGTGCAGGTGGTGAGTGAGAAAGAGGAGATTGCTGAGAGGCGTGTTCATCCGTCAGGGATGTATGTGAATGATGAACAAACAAGCAACATGTCACTAATCAAGAAAGGAATGTGGAATGTGTCCAATAAGCTCCAAAGGGGGTTCACATTGTGGAAACACAGTGATTTGAGAAAAGCAAGTCTTGTCTCAGTTTGAAGCAGTTCGTATCTGGGGCTCGTACCTAGAGAGTGTGTAGGACAGAGGTCCTGGTAAAGAGTGCTCTGTGTTGTAGAGCGTAAGCAGTTCGTATATGGAGAGCAAGGGACACAGACGTCCTGGTGTTGTGCTCTGGACCGGATAGCATAGGCCGAGTATACATGTGTTGGGAGATTCGAAGTTAATCTCCAATAAAATGAGTCTAACGTGCATTGAGTGTGAGGGAGAATGTGTAATTTGAACAGTACACAGCCATCCTTTACTGTATTTAAATTAATGTTGAACCGGATCACCTATATCCGAGTTGTAATTGTATATAATTGTAAATAGCGTATTTAGTGTGTACATATACTCTAAATAAACTGTTAATTCAGTTAATTGACAGCATCAGTGTTCATTTACACAATCCTCACAGTGGGTGACCGATATCACCTAATAATATCGGTGGTGGCGGCTATAACTACCACGGACTTTCTTCAAAGTTGTGTGGACTGAGAGGAACGTCCGACAGTCACTACTTCAAATTATATTGGGGATGTCTTCGGTCCTTACTTCGGGATTCAAAGAACAATTACGCTAACATACTTACACATGTATTAAAAAAATATTCACATAATATCAGAGAGTTGCTGAAGCTAAACGATGATGAGAGAACTGATAGGTTTTTACGGGATTGTTTGGAACTTCTGTTAGAAATGAATACCGAGCATGATATGCCAAGATTCCTAAATAGCAACAACAGTTTTCAACAGACGACACTTTTCGTGACCTAAGTTTGATTTTCGACACAAAAGTGTAAAAAAAAACTATATCTGTAATACTTGGATAAAAAAAACAGCGAAGCAGCACTACACAATGGTACTGTCGATGTAAAGTATACGCAAGTGTCTAAGAGTACTAGACGCATGTTGCTTCCGTAGTGTGGATTCTGGTTTATTTGTGTCATAACTTAAAAAACAAATACTGAATATTCTCATATACTACAAGACGCGGCCAATGGATGGTCCAGTAGTGATTCTGGTGAAGCAACCAATGAGGAAAATAATCTGAAACATATTGCCAAAAGTGTCTGAAACTGTATGATTATATTTTCTGTTATTGATTATTTCTGATATTTCATATATTGAAATAAAAGTCTTAATAAGCTCCATTCATCGTCATTTTACATTTAGTGTTGTATTTACCATAGATTTCTTGGATTAAAATTAATGGCAATAGTGTTTATGTTCATTAATATACATGGTATTTACTTAAATACATATTTTATTTTTCCATCAATTATTAGGCTTTCATTCAAGATATTGTTATTTTCTTATTTGTTATATGGTATACTAATGAAAAAAATGCATGTCACATCTAGGTGCTGATGGGCGAAAAATGGCCCTTATTAGCCCACCTCCTTATAAATTCTTTCGTGTGAATTTTAATCTCAAGATACAGTCGAAAATTAAAATATGTTGTTAAAATTTTTGTTGAGCAGAAGTGGTTTGAGAAAATCGTTTCTGTTGTAAAACATTTTTGTAACTTTTTCTAAAATCGGATTTCTTGATTGGCACTATTTTTTTAAATGGTAAAATTTCCCTTGTCTTTGCATGTAGTAATATGTCATTAAAAAAGGCAAATTTTTCTATGTCAAAAAAAGCGGCGCAAATCAAGAAATCTGAAATGGAAAAACATTGATTTAATCTATGAAAAGAGAAATTCTTCATTGAATATTTGTAAGGAAAAGGGCTCTGCCACCGATTGGTATGATTTACAAGCATTAGTACACTTAATATAATGTTAATATGTGATAAAACAGTAAAAATAAAGCATATTAATTTTTTCTTTAGTTACTTTACAACGCCATCATATAGCACTTATCAAGAGACAGTAATTTTTTTTTCATTTTTACAATACTAAAATTTTTGGAAGTTTTACTAAATCTTTATAAAACTATTTTTTACCAGAGTTTTTATTTGAAACTATTCAACTTGTGTATTTAAAATACTCCTTTAAGGTATCAATTTAACTTATTTTAAACCTGTTAAGGTGCCGTTTGCATTCTGTAAAAGTTAATTTTAACTACCAGACAGCCGATTCAAACCAATAATTTTTTAGTACAACTTAGACCTCATAATATGCGGAGAAAAAGTGGTTTTGATTATTTTTATATAAATTTGTTCTTAATTTGCGGTGAATTAAATAATTGACCATTTTTGGAAAAGAAATACGTTCCCCCGAGAAGGTAAATTTTAATACCAAATAGCACCAGTAATGTTTAGTATAATTTCGATTTCACAATGAACTTGAAAAACAAGTAGATTTCGGAAATTGTGTTTTAAATTATTTAATTTGCACAGCAATTTTCGAATATTTTTAGAGGAAAAATAACTAGCACCTGAAAGTGTTAAGAAGAAATTTATAGTTTTAGTAGGTACTTAATAATTTGGCCAGAGTTTTTTTGAATCTTGTTCGCAGGGTTTGCGCGCACCAAGGGATTCGCAGGATTTAGGTGTTTAAGTAACAAAAATTTCGTAACATATTGGTCACTTAATCATTTTAGAACCACAATTTGTAGCCGTCAAACTGGTAATTTTATTTTTCAATCTGCCGTGTAACACCAGTAAATTTATAATTCAATTTTAATCTAAAAATGTAGGTTACTTTTTTTTTACTATTTTGAAATAAATTTGTTTGTATGAGTTAATTCTTTGACATTTTTGGAGTAGAAATATCTTCCTCCGAAAAGTTTATTTTAACGATTTATGGAATTTTAATTTCTTAAATTTCAAAATTCCAAAAATTTAAGTTCGAAAAATCGTTAAAACATGGCACAGTACGCCGAAAATTTCGTTCTCTACAAGCAATCAAAAACAAGAAAAATGTCAAGTCAAATATTCTTTTCTATCAGAACATAATCTTTTCAAAATATTCACAGTTCGAAACTTCTGTTTAATCCTTTGAGCTCTGATGGTAGAATTTTCTACCACATAATTTTAATTCCGAAATGTCACAACGACACCATAAAATTAGACCAAATTTATTTGAGAAAGGTTTAACGCATTTTTTCGTGTATATCGTTAACCGTTTTTTTCTTTGCAAAATACTGGTGCCAATATGACATTTGGAATTTTGAAGAAATGTACCCACCAGAATTCAAACGGTTAATATTTTTACAGCTTACCTCAGTGATGCACAACCTTTTTGCCAGAAACTTGTTTGCCACCAGAATATTTGAAAAGAGTCGTTTGTTTTATTTAATAGCAAAGATTTCGTCATTATTATAAGGAAAATTATTCTGCATGAAAATAGTGGTAGATATGTGGCCCGCGGGCCAAAGGTTGTGCACCGCTGGCTTACCTAATAAACAAACCGTTCACTGCATAGTTCTATCGATCTTTGATTTTGAGAAATTTCATTTTGAAATTGGGGTCTTATTTACGGGACACCCTGTGTTTTGCATGCAAAAATTGAAACGTAAGTGGTGATTTGCGCACACATCTTCATTAGGTAAGTGAGCACCGGTATAATATTTATGAACTCATTAAACCAAAGCGGAGAAGATAGGGAACATTTTTAGAAAACATACTTTACAAACAAATAAATTAATCTTAATTAAAGAAATGCTTAGGTATGCTTTTCGGGAGTGAGAATATATATTTTTAAGAATCTTTTGCATTTTCATATTTGCAGGATAACTTAATTGATGATTTATGATTAATTATATTTCTAATGAGAACAAGGTTAATTACATTTCTAATAAGAACATTTTCAAAATTTTTTAGTTTCAAATAATTTTATGGATAGCATTGACTTATTTATTAATTTCCTAAACTTTGACAAAGAAGTAGGATAACGCTATTTTTTTGCTAACATTTATATTCAGTTTGATTGTTACCACAGTTTAGTAGCAGAAGTATTCCAATTATTTATTGACGTATTATATACGTTTAAAATAAGGTGAATATTGCTATTTGAAGAATATAGTAGCAATCAAGCAATTTGACTAAAAAAGGAGAGGTTTCTTGACATTTCTTTTATGTTAATATGCGGTAAATGAAACTAAAGTAAACGTATTTATACATGCATTATTTACATATATTTACAATTGTGTATATTTACATTTGCAATTTACATAACGTTGTGTGAAGTTATGTACGTATGATGTTGTAACGTTATGACGGTATAACGTTATGTGAATAACTGTGCGTATATTTACATAAAGTATATTTACAATTACATATATATACATGATTTTTGAGAGGTGGCATTCGCTCCCCACTAATGTTGTCAGGTATCCCTCGTAAATCTGGATACCAAATACTTTGGACAACACTACTATCTTACAATTTATTTCGCCATTTTTATCGCACATTATTCTGCCATTAGATAAGGGGAAGAACATTAGTTTAAAATTCTGGTGTAGAAAGCATTTGTAGCACGCATTTACACGGGACACTAGCTGTCAGTGAGAATCACCTCTCAAGTGCAAAGGGTTAATAAAATAAAATAGAAACACGATACTAAAACTCCTGTTTCTGCAAAATCTGTCTCAAGATCGCTTATTTTCAATCCAAAGAGCTTTTGAAGTGTTATCTTATTTTTCCATTTAATCTTATTTTTAGTGTATTTGGATTATACGAAGAACTGAATGCTTACTTATGTAAACACAAATGTTGCCAGGTGTTCAGCGTGAACCGGGGGTTGAAATTTTCTGCTCAGCAGTGCTTTAACCCTTTGAACTCTGGGGTATAAATTTCTTCACAATTCCAAATGTCACATTAACACCAGTATTTTGCAAAGAAAAAAAATCGGTTACCGATAAACACGGAAAAAAAAATGCATTAAACCTTTTTCAAATAAATTTGGTCGAATTTTCTGGTGCCATTGTGACATTTTGGAATTAAAATTATGTGGTAGAAATTTCTACCATCAGAGCTCGAGGGGTTAACCCTTTCCGGCTTACTGTGCCCAGTCTGGGATACCTAATTTTAATTCCAAAACTGGAAGTGACACCTATAATATTTTAGTAAAATTTTGCTTTTAGAAAGAAAGCTTAAATTAAGGAATTCTTAATTCCTCAAAAAGTCGTGTCTAAATTCCGGTGTCATTTCTCATTTTACTAGCAGAAATTGCCCGTGCCGAAAAGGTTTAACCCTTTCCGGTGCGGACAAATTCTGTTCGTAAAATGAGAAATTGTTGACTGACACCGGGATTTACAATAGAGTTTTTTAGAAATTAAGAATTCCCTGGTTTAAGCTGTCATTGTAAAAGTAAAATTTTACTAAAGTTTTATTGGTGTCATTTGTAAGTTTGAAATTAAAATTAGGTGTTGCCGGAGTGGTAACACTGCGCCGGAAATGGTTAAAGTAACTTTGCCTTATCTAATGGTACAAATATCTCTGATTAATAGTGGGAAAATATGCAACAAGAAATTAGTAATATCCAGAGAAGTTGGAAACCTGATTTACGCGGAACATCTGCGCGGACCATGACCCCATTATTTGGAGTGGAACTAATTAATTTTGACATCCGAAGAATTTTTGGAACAATTCAGTAGACAATGTATCAACTGGTGTATTTTCGATTTCATTAGGCATGTAAACCTTAATTTTTAAGACTGCCGATACTATTTCGCCATCAAAAACATTTTTTTTTGTATCGGTGACAATAGAGAAAAATAGTTTTTCATGGAAAACAACATTCTTCGATTCTGGAATGTAACGACAGTTATTATAATGATTTTTTTTTTCAAACATTTTCACCCTTTATAATGAAGGATAATAAGAATAATTAGTCCCGTTATTTTTTTCTTGCTCAAAAATTAAATATAGATGCTATGTAGCTAAAATTAAAACCTAATGCGTTCTTTTAATTCTGCCATATTATCTGGATTGTGTGGTATATTTTTATATTCAACATATATGCTACTACCAATTTTTGTTTTTTCTAATGGCAGATTTATGTGGCTGTTTAATTCAAAGATAAATATTAGCGAAAGGTACATAATTTGAATTAACAGGAAAAAGCTAGCAATATTGGACGATATTTTGTATTGAAAACTATATTTCAATAATTTTGAACCATATAATATTTGATGAGATAAAAATGTTTTTTTAATGAATAAATACTAGTAAAAAAATGGAAAAATTACCAAGAGATTAACCCTTGGCACGCAATTGTCTTCGCTGCGGGGTCTCACCTTTCCTTACAAAATTTGTTTTTGGCACCAGAAATAAAGGAAAATAAAATTTTCTATTTTCTTTATTTAATCAGAGAATTTTTGAAATCGTTTACTTTATTTAAAGTTCTTTTAAAAAAATGGTGCTAATCGAATAAAATTTGTATAAGAGGCACCGGAGTTCGAAGGGTTAAAATATTGTAAAGACATAGCAAGTTTTTCGAGTATATTGTAAACTTACATGCAAATACATAGGTCGGGTCAGAGCTTTAGGCCTCAATTTCAGGAACAGCGATTTTTATGAGTTAAAACAGTTGACTCTTGATAATGTATTACATTATTTTATACATAAAAAATATAATTTTTTTCTATAACCAAAAGTTTTTTCAAGAAACTACTACTACAATCACGCTTCCGATTATCACTTTTAGACGACATCATAACAAATAGCAAAGATTCACCACACAAACTTCTTTCTGATTGCGGCGGTTTACTATACCTTAGACCTGAACGTTTGACAAGATGGTAAACAAAGCACTTCGCTCGGCTAAAAAGCTTGAAAGTACTAACAATAATTTCTCTTTATAAAAACTTGTGAAAAACATTTTCATTAAAATTGATTGTGATCACTGTCGTTACATTTCGGTATCGAAGAATGATGCACAGGGTGGTCATAAAAAAACTTTGCCGACATATGGAGCTCTAGCGGCCAGTCCGCTCAACCGATCAAGGTGAAATTTCAGACATAGCTATTCAGAGGCATGAGCTCGAGATTCTGTGAACGGCAAGAAAATGGCGCTCACGGTTACGGTTATAATTACAGAAACTCGAAAATTTCCAATAGCAACACCTATTTTTTTTCATCGCAAAATACTCAACGCGTGCGAAAACCCTAAAGAGTGTTGGAACGGTATGTTTATTGCAATAAACGGACGCGTTATGCTCGCACAAAATCAGCTCTACGAACGGCCCCAAAAAAACTCGACCAAGGCGCACGAAGGAAATTTTAATGTGACAGAGACAAAATACCAATCACAAAACGTCGTTTGCCAGATAGTCAGCGTAGAAAACGGTTAAAACAGTGGGGTGGGAATGTTAGTTCTTCAGTCGGAGCTCGAAGATGCCATTAAAATGACTTCGTTCCTGGTGAGTTGGTAAAACTATTATCAAAATTTGATGAATGCTGCAAAAACCGCGCGTGTTTACCGTCTAAACCATCGCCAAATACGTGGCCTATGCATTTCACAAGCTCTTAGGGATTTAGTAATGAAATTCGAAGAAATTGGCTGCACCTGTGATAGTCCGCGATCCGGACGACACGTTCCTGAGGATACTGTTATGGAAGTGCATCACATAGTGATCAGAGGACACATGCAAACTAAAAAAGGTGCATCTCGTCTCTTGTGTATTTGATACATCGAAATATATGGTCTTAAAGTTACTGCGCTCTGTAATCCGCTTGTTTCCTTACCAGTATCAGCAAGCCCAGAGGTTGGAAATGAGAGACCATCAACAACATATAGACATTGTTAATGAATTTCTTATCGAATATGATGGAGATAACGATCGGCCTCTTCGCATATTATGAACGGACGCGGCACATTTTATCTTAACTGGTAACGCCAATGGCTTCCGCGATCCCCCGACCTTACTCCTATAGATTTCAGGTTCTGGAGAGATCTCAAATCTAGAGTGTACGTGTGCAATCCGCAAACTTTTCCAGATTTGAAAGATTCTATCAAACGTGAAATTGCAAACATACCTCATGCGATATAACGTTCGGCTGTACTGTCCACAGTCGCCACCATGCAATGTGTAATTGCCTGTGATGGCACCCATATGGAAAATGTGTAATTAAAATAAAAGTTTTATTTTCTCCGATCTGTATTGTAATAAGATATTAATGTACTGACTCTGTGTCATATGCAAATTTTCTCCTTGCGCCTCAGTCGACTTTTTTATGGGGAGGGGGGATTCGCAGAACAGTTCTTTGTGCGTGCATAACATGTCCGTTTCTTGCGATACACGTACGGTTCCAATGCTCTTTAGGGTTTTCGCATGCGCTGAGCATTCTGCGATGAAAAAAAGGGTGTTGCTATTGGAAAATTTCGCGTTTCTGTAACTATAACCGTAACCACGAGCGCCATTTTGTTGCCGTTCAGAGAATCTTGAGCTCATACCTCTGAATAGGTATATCTGAAATTTCACCTCGATCGGTTGAACGGACTGGCCGCTAGAGCTCCATATATCGGAAAAGTTTTTTTATGACCACCCTGTAGTTTGTTCCTATATCAAAAATATTCTTCCTGTTACTGTATTCAACACCAACAACAAATTTCGCTATCGAAACAGTATCGTCAGCGTTGGGAATGATGCCCATGTGTTCATTAAAATTTAAAATATAGCAATTCTCTAAGTGTTTATTCCAAAAATTCTTGAGCTATCTAAGATGAGTAGCTCCACCCCAAATAACGCGTTTAAATTAATTTTTATAATTTTATACATATTTTTGCAAATATGTGTAGATAGTACCCAACGCAAACTTTCGGCATTTATATATAATGTGTGGTCACATATGAGGTATTTTTACAAGAAAATGGTAATTTTCGGACAACGATAACATATGATTTTTATTTTTGTAAATTTTTCAGTCGCTTTTTTACACACTTTTTATAATCCGAAAATTATACAAAAGTTCTCAGTTTTGCATCTTTGATGTCTATATAAACTCAACTAATGGCATATAATTCAGAAAGTAGTTTTTGAGAAAATGAGGTTTTTAAAAATTCTGAAAAACATTTTTATCTCATAAAACATCAATTTTTATAAGGTGATAATAGGGGAAATACATTGTCAGATAGGTGGACACACCTGGGAAAAAAGTCAAGAAATTTGATTGAAAGGCATGTTTCCCATGCTTATCCGGCAATGCCCTTTGGCATTCGTATGTTAAAAGTATCACCGTCTCTGCTGCCGTCAGATGATTCAGATTGAAAATAATTATTATGTTTTTGCTCGACGGGTTTTAAACACTTTCCTTGAAATATAATTTCATTAAGAAGTATAATTTATTAATGAATTTATCATACACTTCCGCATAAAATAGTCTGTTTTTATTATTTTTTTAAATATGCAACAGTTTTTACAAGGTAAGTAAAAAAATTGAAAAGATCAGAGTAATTTCAATTATGGCAGTACCAGCAGCGTTGGTAACTTTTTTTAGAAATTAAAATATAAAGAGAAGATATATATTTAGTAATCTTACTTCCTTATAATTCAACACACCAAATTTATTGGTTGTTGTCACATTATGGTATTATTTTTTAGACAACTTTGGCTCGAGTTTGTTGAATGTTTCAACGGCCCTGAAAAGCAGATGATTCAGAAGGAAAAGAATTTTAGATCTTTCCGCCATTAAATGCATTATGTTTTGGCTGATTGGGTTTTTATCTTTTCCTTGAAATATCATTGCACAAAGCAATGTATTTTATTAATGGATTTTTTTACTGAGTATGTTTATTACATTTTTTCGGCATGGCCTAAAATGCTACAATCCCTCGATAAATAAATACCGTAATTTCGGGTGTATAAGCCGCGGATCCAACAATTCTTTTTAGACCCAGAAATCTTATTTAGTGATTGGAGACAAATATTTACGGCGATCTAATTAGTTATATTTGTTTCTTAAAAAATTCTGGGTCGAAAAAGAATTGTTTGATCTGCGGCTTATACACCCGAAATTACGGTAAGTGAATATATCAAAGACCTTTAAAATGCATAGAGTATCGACACTTGTATGCTATTCTACACTAGAGAGAAGTATCCAAATTACATTTAATCTTGCATTGTTTTTTATTTAATACTTTCCAATAAAGTTGAAAAGAGTTTATGATTTCAGTTTTTGTATTTGCCTCTCTGTCCATGATTTAACTCGCATAAATATAGTCCGATTATCATGAAATTTATAAATGTTTATGTAACTGTGTAATGTTTAATATGGTAAATGAAAAATGAAGCATTAATCGTTCGTATGGACGCTCAAATAATTACCATTATATTACATTCTATGTGGGGAAACCATTATCGGTGTATTTTAATTATATTACAGTATTTTAGATATACTGAAATTTATATATATCAAGGAAATCTACTATATGAAGGTTACCGTTGAATATGATGTGCATACATTGTTCATTTACAGGGTCACACAAAATTTTTTCGTTACATTAGGAATTGAGAAATATTTAAAATATTTAAGCTTATGAATAATAATTGATAAAAGGCATTTTCAGTTTATGTAGGCTTTTCTTAATTGGATTATTTTTTAACGTTATTTTGTGTGTATATACTCTGTAGATAATATACAGGGCTTCACTAAACTTCTCAAGTACATTTCGTTTATTCACGGAAAATGCTAATAGAAAAACGCAATTGTGCTATTCATTTTTCAGAACTATCTCATAGCATACTATGCAGTATATATATATAGACCATATTCAGGACTGCGCAAAATGATCAAATATTTTTCTGACTATTTATGCAAATAGCCGAAATTAGGTTTTAAAATTCTTTCTACGTTTTTCAAATTGTTTATTTAGATTCCAACTATATAACAAAACTCGATCGCTTCAGGAAATTTTCCAGGAGAAATATCTGTATTTTCTGATAGAAATATAAATTTAAGTTAAACGCACAAAATTTCGCCTTATTTAATGAGGAAATTTCTATGAGAAAATAATGGTACGTGAGAATTTCTTGGTCGAAAAATTCCAGGAAGCTTACGAACCCTGTCATAAACTGTGAAGTAGTGTTACAGTATAATGAATGTGTTGGAAAGATTTTCATAATCTATGATGGACGTATGTTTTTTCCCTTCTTGTTTAATCTTTCTACTCTTATTGAATTTCTCCGTTTTCTAATTTGTTTTCGCTGCATTTCAAAGAAATTATTAACTTACAAATATGTATACTGTCCGGATGTTTGAAACCCATTTTTAAAATTGAAAATTCTAATTAATTTAGTAGTGGTTTATATGCGTTAAATAAAACTCATTTTTTTTAACTCGAAAATACCGTTGTGTAATATTCCGAAGGCTGCCAACTCTGATTTACGCAGTCTGTTATTTAAAAAATATGTTTGATACAATAAAAATTTTCATATATCGTACAAAGTTTAAGATAGTTCAAGTTGTATAAAAAATATGTTTTTTGCATCAACGTGGAATAAATAATACAATAATTTATTTTGGATCGAGATATTGAAAACTAAAGGTGCTTTGCTAAACGTAATCTTCCCAAGATAAATGCACACCCTTGGAATATTTATGAACTCATTAAGTCGGAACTGCTGAAAGGAAAGCGGAAAAGATGGGATGCATTACAAGGAAAGGTATGTTACAGAGAATACATGCACATACATTTATCTTAAGCCTCCACCGCGCAGTGGTGTATAAATGAACCAATTAAAATTCAAAAATTAATAAATTAATTCCGTGTAACCACTATATTTTAATAAAGCTATTCCTCCTTTTTAATTACAGACAAGTGCTGTTACAAAAAGCTAAGATTATTTTATTAAAATGTCTAATATCTAATACTGAATATGAGAGAATAATAATAATAATTACTTTCAGAATAAAAATTTTGATATTGAACACTTTGATTACGGGATTGCGACTAGAGTCGCCAGGTGTCCCGCGTAAATTGAGACTCTGTATGCTCTAGACATCACCATTTTAGAATATTTTTTTCGCCTTTTCTAATTATCACTTTAACGAATAGAAAAATTATCTGCGATCAAAAAGGTCGAATTAAATTATAAGAAATTAGTAATGTCTGGAGTATTTGGTGCTCCGATTTACGCGGATATTTGGCAACACTATTTCTTTATTCCATTGGAACCACTTATTTAAAAATAATATTTATCATAAATTTATACAAAGGCACTTTCAAAGGAAGTTACCATATTTAAAAAAAAAATTGTGGTGCAAGTTAATACAAAAATAGTCACTTGTCCTAGACCGCAATCAAAGACTCATTAACACGTTCGCTGCCACTTACGTAAAGATGTGATGATAGTTAATGCCGCACTGCAGAAGTGAGTTTTTCTCAGAAGCCGATTTACTTTTTATAACAAAAAATCAGTAAAAGATTTTCCCGCGCCAGCGCGTGATTGGCTATTGGACGTAACCCCACATCACGCGCTGGCGTGTGGTTGGTCCCTTAACGTTGGCTCCATATCACGCGATGGCGCGTGAGCGGCAGCGAGTGTGTTTACACTTAGTGCATGTAGGGGGACTGGCGGTTATTAACCGCTTCCCTGTTTTGCCCGTACGTCGTACGGGCAACGTGTTTTTGCTAATCATGATTTGACCATACCCGTACGGGCATCCATACTCCAATCATAATTTATTATACTCGCCGGCTAAATTTTATTCTAAATTTTGCATTATTTAACCCCTAGAAGGGCGATGGGATAAAATATATCCCAGTTAATTTTGATTCCGAAATGCCACATTGATACCAGAATTTTGAGGGTTCCAGGTTCGATCCCCGTCTTGGACATTTTTCACCGTGTTGGTTCTACGCTTAGTTAGCAAGTGATAATTCACATATTAAATATTCAATACAGAACTATATCATAGTGCGAGTCCTGGAAATTCAAGACCAGGAAAATCTTTGGTGGCCATATTTTCTTGAGAAAATCTCTCCATCCATAAGGTTAAATTTCCCGCGTTTAAGCTAGACATGTTTTTTATATATTACAAAAATACTGATATTAGTAGTGGAAAATAAAAGGCACAAACGGAGCTTTTAAATATTTTTACGATGCGACATTATTACTGTGATTTTACTTACTAATGAAAGTTTTCATCATCAACAGTTCCCACAAAAAGCAATGTTGAAATATATATTTAGCCTTCCATTGCTCGATGCTTGTTTGGTTCTGCTCCATGCTTTGAACGTGCAATTAATGTCAACATCTCAGGGGATTTTTTACTTATTTATTTAAGAATTGTTTGAATGATACTGTGAATTTTGAATGGCTAAATACAACTTAGCCAGATGCGGCAACATTACATGCAATGAACTCCCGTTGCGTACCAGTCGGTATGCATTCATACACCAATGGGCTATCTTTTTAATTCAAAATGCTTCATTGTCACCACTTTTTTCAAACGGTACAAAAAATCTTTTTCTCGCCGTGTTTTATCCAATATTGTTAAATGTGAATAATTCTGATTATTTAGTGGCACCTATTTTTTTTAAATCATAAAATGCTGTTTCGTTAACTTACAACATACTTAAGGTGAAATGAACCGGAATCTTAGCGTTTCAAAAAAAGTGGTGCCAGTGTAGAAAGTTGAATTTTAAAAAAGTAGCAAAATGACAGCACTGATTTTGCCAGGGTTGTTATTTTGTTCGCCATTTGTATCCCGAAATTTCGAATTCAGACCGGGAATTTTTGAAAAGTAACTTTATTTTAACTAATTGAGAAATGTCTGATGTTAAATAAATCTGAAAACAGTTTTTGCATTTTCTAGCGTGCATCCGAGGTTTTTTTCTAAATAAAAGTGAAGCCATAAATAGAAACCCAGTGCTTTACCCGTCATTAAATAAGGTGAATTTCACCATTAAAAAAACCCCGACAAATTTAAAATTCAAGTGACATTGTGAAATTCAAGTAATCTCTGTAAAAACAGAGACAACTCACTGGCAACAATGTTTATAATTTGTTGTACCAAGAAATATGTTTCGCTGCGCTGTTAACAATTTTTTTTTTCTTACGAGTAACAAAACTTTTAATGAATAAACCCTAAAAGTTCCAATGAAATATCTGTAAGCTTTCTATAAAATGAATAATGACATCCCTGGTGCTTCTCAGGAAGCTTACCGATAGTTCAGTAAAAAATTGAGTAATATTTCGATTATTTAGACTAAATGTTCTATGAAAATAAGGAGGAATGCAGCTGCTCAATATTAACAACAGACATTCGACCGTTTTATTTTAACAGTGTTTACTGTTCTAGAATTACTTTTCGAACAGGATTTAAATCCACAAATATCTATTTCTAAAGCTAATCAAAATTATGCTTTAGAAAACTGATCTTTAACGCTTTGAGCTCTGGTAGAATTTTCTACCACATATTTTTAATTTCGAAATGTCATAACGACTCCAGAAAATTCAACCAAATTTATTTGAAAAAGGTTTAATGAATGTGTATATCGTTAAACGGTTTTTTCTTTCCAAAATACTGGTGCCAATGTGGCATTTGGAATTTTGAATAAGTTTACCCACTAGAGCTCAAAGGGTTAACCCTTTCCGGCGCAGTGTTACCACTCCGGCAACACCTAATTTTAATTCCAAACTTACAAACGGCACCAGTAATATTTTAGTAAAATTTTACTTTTACAATGACAGTCTAAATCAGGGAATTCTTAATCTCTAAAAAAGTCTTTTGTAAATTCCGGTGTCAGTCAACTATTTCTCATTTTACGAACAAAATTTGTCCGCGCCGGAAAGGGTTAAAGCAGTTTTACAAACCAATCAAAATTCAGCCGTAAAGCAGTAGGGAAACATTTTGCTGAATGCTGAGCAAATAAAGCATATGCGAAAAAATAGAATAGGAAAATGAAGTAAAAGAGAAAAAAAAAGACCAAAATTAAAAATTCATGCTTGAAAATGCAAAAACTGGAATTCAGTCGCTAAAGCAATCTCGAAGTAAAGATGTAGCAAGTTACGAAGAAGATTTCTAGGTCCTTAGCGTTCAGAAATTAAAAGAAAAATTTGTTGCCGACAATGAAAAGCAAAATCGAGTTAAAAGCAAACTGAAAATTAAAAGATTCTGTGAAACGAGTTATATCAGTAATTTATTATTTGCTTCTTATTTTTATTTGATCATAATTAACAACATGTAAACTAAGAATTTAGAAGGATGAATTATTTTTAATTAAAGTTCTTTCAAGATTACATATCTCAGAGTTATTTTTTAAATATTTAAGTTTTTATTATAGTCAAGAATTAGTATATTAAGCAATTCAATAATTTTCTCAACTTTCACATGTATGTATTTAAACTCTGTATAAAATAATTCAAAATTTCATGGAGTAAATTTAAGGTTTTGAAATGAAATGACATGTATGAAAAAAGAAAAAAAATATATGCACTTTGAACGTCACTTACCTTAATTTCCAGGGTATAAACCGCGGGCCAAATAATCATTTTTGACCCAGAAAATTAAAAATTAAAATGTAACTTTTTATATTGCAGTAAATATTTGGCTTCAATTACTAAATACAATTTCTTGGTTCAAACAGAATTATTTAATTTGCAAATTATGTGCAGGAATTTGCGGTAAGTTTTAACTCTTTGCGATACAAGCACGAGTATGAATCGGCATCATTTTCTTTGCAAAGATTGTACTTTACTTCAGTAATAAAGAATAATAACATTTGTTTTATTTAATTACAACATTTCCGAAATTGTGTAATCGAAGGTAACTTCTTATAAAAAAGTGGTGAAAACCGAATAAAATGTGCGCAAGTTTCATCAGACCGCTAAAGGTTAACTACCGTAAGTGCGACAAAATTTACCTTAATTCGAGAATACTATATTACTGGCTTATCCCCTTGAGGGGCAAAGCACTTATGTTCCTAAAATGTTAAAACGATTGATTGACACCGGGATTCACAAACAAATTTATATGATAGAAAGTAAAAGCTGTTTTTCGCATACATCGTTAAAAGCAAATCTTAATACTAAAATTCCGGTGTCAATGTGGCATAAGGGAATTTAAATTAAGTGGTATATATAATATACCGGTGCCCTTCAAGGGGTTAAATTATTGTACTATGTCAAACTATCCAATATGAAAACAGCGTTGCCACTGAGCTGCGTATTTTAAATTAAAATTTCTTGATTGGTACCACTTTTCTGAAATGGTGATATTCCCTTTCTTTTCGACTTAATATGTCATTAAATAAGGTTAAAATGGGAGGATTTTACTATTTCAAAAAAAAGTGGTGTCAATCAAGAAATTTGAATTTATAAAAGTAGACTAATGTCAACGCTGTTTTCATGTTGGATAGTTTGTCAAGATACCGACGATATTACAGCTCATAATTCAATTTCAACAAAACAAGTTAGTTTTGAATTTAATACACAGTATTCAATAATTTTGCATGATAATAATAAAAAAAAAATAAATAAATATTTAATAAAAGGCCAAATAAATTCTAATGCAACAAAAGTATGTGGAATCGCGTTGCATTTAAATACAATGACATTGTATAGAAAAATTCTAATTCGAAATATACAAAAATGAGTTTCTTTTTTCAGATTTTAACAGAATTCATACATAACAGAATTTCATAATCTTTTACTCTAGAAACAACAAATTTCAATTTATGACTTAGTTTTTATTTTTCAAGAAAACACAAAAAAATTAACTGTCTCTAATACGAAAATATTAAAGCATGAAAATGATTTTACGTCAAAACAATAAGTTGTGTTTTCTTTTTCAGATATTTTCAGCTTTGAATATTTTTAACGCACCATTTCCTTATTTACTCATTTTTATATTTTCATTTCGTTCATGAGATAAGAAAATAAATCTAATGTCTTGTAACCGTCTTCAAATTCTCTTACAAAAATTTCTTATCTTTATTTTATCATTACTTTAAATGACGCTCGATATAATAACATTTATTTTACATATTGGGCATTTATTTATACGGAAATTTCTTAATTTCTAACTTTAAAATTTTTATTTCTGATAATTCAAAGTGATATGAGTCATAAGTCTCCATATAAATAGTGAAAGTGATATTTATTGATTATTTTATTCGTACAAATGGTATAGTGGCTTGTATGTGGTTCCACTTTTTAGCTAACAAAATGTTCTTGACACTGTTTTGGCTGATGACCATTTTCGCTGAGAAGCGTCGGGTTTCTAGCCAACGCTGCAAACTGTTGACGTATCTTCAGCTGTTGCTGTCTTTGGTATTCCGAAATTGCTTGCGTCGGGGAAAAAACCCCTCATAGCATGCAAGGTCACAGTGACGTCACAATGACGTCACTGTGAGTCACTTTGGTCACATCACATCTGTGACGAAAATGCCATCACTCAGGGACGTCACATTGTGACTAAGATGTGACTTTCTAAAAAAATTTTAGAAAATTACAAATATTCTTCAAAACATGTTATTTACTTTAAAAAACATGTTTTTGGCTATTTAAATATCGTCGCTTTTGTCACAGTTTCGTCACAATGTCAATGTCAAAGTAGTCACAAATGACACACTTTTTACAAGTTGGTCACATTGTGACGTCACAAAAATGCTCTAAAACGGCCATAAAGACTTCACATTTTAGTCACTGTGACTTCACATCGACGTCACGTGACGTCACATCGACAATCGATGGTCACAAAGTCACAATGTGACTTCACAACGACGTTGCAGTGACGTCACCATGTCTCACGGGAAATCTCCGGAAGTTTATTTTCGTTTAACCCCTTGAGGGCAAGGAATAATGTCTCTGTAATATTGATTTCTCACCGGAAAAATCTAATAATTTTATTTTAAAATAAGAAAAGTCAATTTTTCACCATTTTGCCGTCAAAGTTTAAAATATAAAACTTTGTAAAAAGTTTCTGGTGAGAATCTCGTTTAGAATAGGTGGGATAAAATATATCCCACCGCCCCTCAAGTGGTTAACCCTTTGCGGTGCAGAGCACATTCAGTGCTGAAATTAATGTTTGACACCGGAATTCGAAAATAACTTTATTTCTAAACTAGCAAAAGCCATGCTTTGTTTGGATTCGCGAAGCGTTTTTTTATAAAGCATATATTTGAAAGTAACAATATTTTTTAATATTATTTTTGCATCTTTATTAAACAAAAACGTTATTTTATGTTTTGGCGCATTTTAATTCTACAAATGTAAGTTCAGCCAAATAACTATCAATTTCCTAGGAATTTTCTATTTATGATGTAAGACTGGCATAAAAAAATATTTTCGAAGCAAACTTTTACAAAATATTTTTAAATTTTCAACTAAAAATTCTTTTAAAGATTTTTTTTTACAATTTCTAGTAGCCACTGGTGTTTTTTAAAGTTGTTTGAAATATGCATGTTTCCAATCTTTGTAATTAACATCAAATAATCTTTGATAACTATTTTAGAATAATATATTTGAAGAAAGCTTGAAGAAAGTTACTTCTTCAAAATCCTATTTTCTGGAAAAACATTTGAAATCTGCTCTCGTCGATACTATGAATTTTTAACTGTAAAACTTTTTAGTCTAATTTCTTCGTTTTTATACATGTTAGTGCATGAGAATTTTTGATATTAAAGAATTTTTCGCAAGGAAGATTTCTATTGAATGCTTAATTTTGAAGGATTTTCACCCTCGACAACGTTACGTACGTTTTTAAGCCAACTGGTGCCTATATATCCTCAATATCTACAACTGCTTCATCTAATGTTAAACCTTGGGATTTATGAATTGTAACAGCAAAAGCTAACTGCAGAAGAAATTCTTTCCTTGAGCAATTTATGCTTCCATATTTCCAGAATTCAATTTATTGGGGGAATTGGTACGCACCAATTCTTTTAAGTTAAATTATTGTAGTATTCGAATTTATCCATGATTATTCGCAGTATCTAGTCTGGTGGCTTGTGATTTTCTTTAATACGTGCAACAAAGTCTAAAGTCCTGTTCACTAAACCTTTTTCGGTCCACAAATAAGAACGTAACATTACTTTCGATACAAATGATAAAGTAAGAAATGGTTGAAGTCCACTTGTCATTTCTGAATCGGCCAACTTTTCCTTTAGTACATTTATAAAGAGCTTGAATTGAGGCAACAAGTTCACGCAATTCTTTTAATTTTTCATTTATATAACAAATTTAACAATTCATTTTATTTGTTTACAATTCTTTTGTTGCCACTTTACAAAAAAAAATCCATAATACAATTCTTTTAAATTGTTTAAGTGTCATTTGTGCAAACGATTTTGCTGAATAATGAAAACATATTTTATTTATTAAATTAATCGTGATTTTATCTATAATCACTTACTCCATGATTTATATATTTTTTTTCTGAAAATATACGCGTTTCATTTTTTATTTATTTGTTAAAATGCGTCCGTATTGGAAATGCATGTAAAATAAATTAATTAAAATAATATTTTTTTAACGTTTTACTGTAAAAAAAATTATATTCTGCAAATCTACAGATCATATTTTATTTTTGTGTTTAATTTGAAGTCAAAATATTGAATAGTTTTTTTTTGTAAAGTGTACGACAAATTGTAATTTGAGTGGCCTAGTAGAGGATTCGCTTCGCTCATCCTAATAAGAAAAAGCTATAGTTCACGCATTCAGTAAACCTAAATATTTTAAACCAAAATTCGTTGCCATTTTGGCTTTTGGGAATTAAAATTAAGTGCTTTCATAGATATACCACTGCTCCTCATGGGGTTAACACTACAACCGCAATAAAGTTTATACAAGTGCTCTAAAAATCTTTCACAATAGAATTTTTATATACAACCTTTTACCTTATTTATATAGCTTATTTCGTTGTGATACTTATTACAGTTATGTTAGAAAGACATTACTGGTTCGAATAGAAATATTTTTATTTAATAGCCGTCAAAATGCCGCTACGGAGTCTCTAGTGTTAATAATTTTAATCCATGGTAGAGCACGTTATGGAAATTCCGTAATTAATAGAATCTTAGTCACACCAGAAAATTTCAATAATAAATTTCGTTTTACTTAAATAAGGAATGTCTGTTGTTAACTAAAAAATATATTGCTGGTTTAAAAATCTGACAGGAATTGAGATAATCCAGATTAAAAACTCCACTAACTGAGAAATACTAGTAGTTTCAGATAGAGTACCATAAGCAGTAGAGTGTTGAGATTATTTTAAAGTCAGAGCTCCCGCTGTTCCGTAACTGTCTTTGAAGATTTTGTGCCTGATTATCTTTACATTGATTTTTTATTTTTCTATGATTTTTAAACTTGTTTTTGCATTATTGAACATCTTTTATTTTATTTGTATTACTTTACTTGTATAATTACGTGATAACCTTTTTATGTTTTAATTACAATATTTTTATCCTTTTACTATAAAATTTTTACTCTTTTAAATGAATTTAACAACACATATCATTACTATTTTCTTTTTATTTAATTTTTCTCATTTGTTAGTCATTTTTTATTCAAATTTTTGGGTTCCAATTTTTGGTTTCTTTTTTACTTTGTTTTGGCACTGTATGTCTTTAATAGGACTGTGTGTCATAATACACCATTCAACCAACCAAACACCCCACTGGTCTATTCTTTCAAATCCACTAGTTTTTCTAGAATCTCGGAATATTTTTTGCAACAATTTTAAGGAAAACGGGTTTTCAGATACGTTTATACCAAATTTATAAAGAAAGTTTTTTTTTCCAAAAAAAGTGCTGTTTTTCTACCGTATAATTTTAATTTCGAAATGTCACAATGGCACCAGAAAATTCAACCAAATTTATTTGAAAAAGGTTTAATGCAATTTTTCGTGTTTATCGTAGGTTTATTTCTTTGCAAAATACTGATGCCAATGTGACATTTGGAATTTTGAAGAAATTTACACCCCCAGAGCTCAAAGGGTTAAAAATTGGACTTAGTGGAAACCCTATAAGTGACATATAATTAATATGAATTTAAATTATTTTATTTAAATACTCAATTATTTGTTAATTTGCATTAACAGGCATATGCACTTTATATGCATATTTTAACTGTATCAAAGATTTGTGTTCAAGTCATAAAAATCACAAACAATGCTCCAACAGATAATTTAAACCATACTTCTGTAGTGAAACATTCGCTTTCATGCAGCTGGATGGTGCAAAGTGATTTCCAGGCGTACGAATTTGACCTTTGAAAACTAAAACAAGAAGTGGCGCAGCTTCATCCACCAACCGGACTTTCTAAGGCCGAAATAAAATGACTTTCTTTCGAATTATAAGTAGTACAGTTGTAGAAAATTGACACTGATGTGGAGCCTATTGACACCACTAAATTTTTATCAGATTTTCTGCGTATTTAAAGGCAGAATTTTAAAGCTGTTATGAAGCTGAAGAATACTATAAAAACAGCTGGCGTCAATAGTCTCCTCCTCTGCGCCAGTTTTCCATCACTGGAAGTATTCGAGAAAGTTAGAAAATAATGGAGTATTTCTTTAATCCCAAGAATGGCAGCGGTATGTTATATATGACGTTTAATTTTAATTCCCTTATGCTACAATGGCACCGGAATTTCGGAATTGACTTCTGCTATTTAATATAAATGCGAAAAACAGATTTTACATACTTTCATGGAAATTTGTTTGTGAATCCCGGTGTCAATCAATCATTTTAACGTTTTAGTTATACAAATGCTTTGCCCCTCAAGTGTTAAATATATGACTTATAATTTTTGCGCATAAATAAATAATGATGTTTGAGCCCAATTATTATACTCGTGTTTAAAAATTAAATGTAAGTGACAGGATGCTTTCGATTTCACATGTTTTGGTCGAATGTATGCTGAAATTCTTGACGAATCGTACTCGAACTTCTGGGATGTAAAGAACGCACATATTACATATTTTTCTGTGAAGATTTAGTCACGAATATAACTAAGGGAGCAATAATAAATTCAATTATAAAATAATGCTTGCGATTGCCTATTTTACTAAAATTGGTCAAAATGCTCTGCCAGCGCATTAAAATCTGTGTGAATCATTTTCAACGTTTGTGTGCATTTGTATAAGCATAGTACACATATTCCTGAAGATAGTATTGTTTTTGTTAAAAATTCATAAACCAGCCTTCGACAGCCGCCCTTTTTGAAGAAGCGCCCAGGTAGAGTAGTCAGGGGACAGTGGACATGAGTGTATATATTGTCACTAAATATTTTCATTATGATACAAATCAGTGTTTGGAATCTTGCGGAAATTAACCGAGAACAAAAAAGTTTTGCGTCGCTAAACAAAGTGTATACTATCATGAATAAGGTTTCGAAATAATAGTATAAAGAAGATAGCACTGGCACAACTACATTATTGATGCTAGATGATGATTTTTGAAAACATCCATTATGAAAGAAAATTAACTGAATGTTAAGAATTAAATATAAATTTCGTGACTCGAAACAACATTACAATCTTATTTAAAAATATTTAATTAGCATTTCAATATTTTTATATTACTAATATTTTAAATGAAAAAAATTCTTTAGAAAACATTTTTTTGTTTCCATTATTTACCCACTTAACCCTTTGAAGAGCGGTGGGATAAAACATGTCCCACATACTTTTACATATATTTGGGAAATATTACATTGACACCAGAATTTTCAAATGAAAATTTTAACTTTATCAAATACATGAAGAAAAGGTTGTGCCTATTTCTAATGAATTTGTTTTTAAATTCTGGTGCGGATCAATCATTTCAGAATTTTAAGAATAGAAGTGCTTTGCCCCTCAAAAGGTCAAAAGATTTGCTAGTACGACATATGGGCAAGAAGATTTTGCTTGATCCATCGCTTAAAGCTTTTTGACACCACTAAATATTTTAAATACATTTTTATGCTATTTAACCCCTTGAAGGGCACCGGTATATGTTATATACCACTTAATTTTAATTCCCAAATGCCGCATTGACACCAAAATTTAAGAATCAACATTTGTTTCATATGATATACTCGAAGAAAAGCTTTTACTTTGTTTCATATAAAATTGTTTATAAATACCGGTGTCAATCAATCATTTTAACATTTTAGTAGCAGAAGTGCTTTGCCCCTCAAGGGGTTAATAGCAGAAACGCTTAGACAAAATATTGCGAATATTTTAGCTTAAAAAAGTAGTGTTTTACCATATTTTAAATTTATTGTATGTAAAATTTTGTATGAGTAAAGTAGTTAAGGGTAATAAAATTTTAACTTTAATTCACGAAAACTGAAAACTTATTTTAATATTATAGTATGCTACAGATAAGTAAATAGCAACTTTCTTGGATCTGTTTACAAATAATTTAAAAATTCATACATATATTTTTTTGCCAAACTCAATTATTTGTTTAATAAATTATTTTCAATTTTCATGTAAGTCTTTTATTGTAGAATAAAAAATAGTTGAGCTTTAAATATTTAGGTATCCTATATGAACTATTGAGAAAAAGATTTTTGTAATTAAATTTTAACTGTTAGCGTATTTTTAACGAGACATTAGAAAAATTAATATGAAATTTAATTATTAGACATAATTTAAGATGTTGCTTTGCGAAGAAAAATTCATACTATAAAAAGCACAAAAGATGTTTTATTTACTATTCAGATAGACTATGAAATTTTGTTTTGCGGTTTAATAAAAACTTTATAAATTTTATTTCATTTTTTTTCCATTGAAGTTAATTAAACTGACAATTAAGTAACTATTGGTATTATCATTATGTGAACAATATTAGAATTTATACAGAAAATGAAACACGGAAATCCTGATTTAGATGCTTTTATATATATCATCAGTTCGGAAAAATTTATAGTGATACTTCGGTTTTCGTCGGCAATCCGTTCGAAATTCGCTACCGAAGAAGACCGAGGCAATTTTTTTCTTACGAATCTATGCGAATCCAATTAATTCGTTCGTAACACTCTACAATTCAGTGGCAAAACCAGAGTGGATGCCCAAGTACTCTGAATACCGGTAATTTTTTTAAGTTCTGTTCGTCTTATTTAACCAGAAAAATTTCAGCTACGAATCAAGGCGAAGAAAGCTTTAGAATATTACGGGTTTGGGGCACCCATCCAGTGTTGCCAGTGGGCTACTTTTTTAAAATTCAGATTTTTTGATTGACACCACTTTTTTGAAACGGTAAATTACCTTTTGCTTTTGCCTCAATTATCATGTCATTGAATAAGGCACATTTAATCATTTGTAAAAAGTGGTGCCAATCAAGAATTTGAATTTTAAAAATGTAGCCCATCTGGCAACACTGCACCCATCCTGATTACGCCACTGAAACTCTACTACACTGTGCGTTTTCGTGGTTCTTAATGTTATTCCCAAGCAAATGATATATATATTTTTTTTAAATCCTCGAACCTAAAAGAAGAAGGTTGTTCATAGCATCACTATAAAAATCTTAGACTTTCAAAGGCTAATAACTTTTAAAGATAACCATTTTATACAAGTGGATTTTCAAGATTATAATTGATTTTATTTATCAGTTCTAAAATCAATCGTCAGCTATCACAACAACATTGGATAAAGCCATGGTAACAAAAAAATGCCTCATTCAAACCGAAAATATGGCGATTACAGAAAGTACTCGTTGTTCGTGGTATTATCAATTAATCTTCCGTAACCTGGTAATATGGTTAAAGAAAAGGCACTTTACTGGGTTTTCAGTGTCTGAATAGGAGTTGGCGGGCGTAGCTCACGGGGAGAAGATTCCATGATGTAATATAAAATTCAGGTTATTATAAATTATTAGCTACTAGCATAAAATTTTATGTTCAGGCTTTTAAAATGAGACAGATAAAAATAAAATTAATGAAAAACTTTAAACGTCGCGTACTTTAAAAAAATTAAAAATTCTAAATTTTGCTACATATTTAAAAAAATGAGATTGTAGATACTAAAATAAAATACCCATTCAATTAACATTTTTAGTTATATTTCTCTTAAGAAACAAGCATATTTGGTTATAAATTACATATTTTAAATTGTTTCTTTCATTAACTGAGTCTGCTAGATTGATAACGCAATCTATCACCTTAAATCTGTAGGAATCACCTATATACTACGACATCTCAACACATTTTTAGTACTTAATTTGATAAAAAAAAAATAATTATTAACAAACATTTTCATAATTAAGCTTTCAAGTTTTCTGCCGTCAAATCTTGTTGTACATTATCTATTATTCATTTTATAATGCCATTAGTAAAGATAATATTATGCGAAAACAGTGGAAGTCGTCTGAATAAAAAAAGTGAAGATAAATGGGTACATTCACTATGTACAGGACTGCCACAGGCGAGTATTTTTTAAGTTATACTGGCACCAGGTTTTCTAAACAGAAATCCTTGACAGACACTTTGACAACATTTGTAAGAAAAGAAACTTCAAAATTTTATTTAGGAAAATTTTGGTGCGAACAGAATATAAAAATAGTCGCATGTGGCAGCCCTGTAAGTAAGGTGTAAAATGTTGAGACTTGGCAGACTTTTATTGCAGTTACAAGGCTCCCGCCCGGTCGATTTTTTAAGCACCACTATTATTTAAAGAAAAATCTTCTTTATAAATTTTGTCATTTTTTTAGAAACAGTGCTTTTCTTCCCGTTGTTGCAAAAACCAACGAGTTTTTTCTAAAAAAATACTGGTTTTTAAAAAGCGGACCAGTAATAGCCTTGCAGATATTAAAAAAAAATCTATCAAGATGAGTATTAATTAAAGATAATGGTACACATTGGACTTCTCCTATATTTATTATATTTTTGAGCTCTATAAATGGCATTTAAAAACTGTTGTTCTCTGCTCATTTCTTACATGAAAAATATTTTTAACTTTATGGCGTAACCTAGTTATCCTTCTAAGCATTTGATAAATATGTGTATCAAAAACAATTGAAAACATCCAAATGGTTCAGAAAAGAAATTGAAAATTTTTATTGTACATGCCAAATATTTTATTTCTCATGTTTCTGACTATTTCCATAGGACGTGTTTTACTTTTCTATAACATAAGATACCTTCTATTTAAAATAAATTATTGGATACAATTTTGTAACAGAAATAAGAATTAAAAAAAAGAACATAAACTTCGAAACAGCTCTGATAACATAAAGTCATAAAAATATAAAAGATTAGTAACATGTTGAAATAATATATTTTCTAATAATAATTATAGATTATACATTTTGCTTAAATTACCAAAATCGGAAAACGCAATTTTGTATTTTTTTTATGATAAACATAAACAATAATTACCCGCTTTGTTTAACTGAAAAATTTCTTATTTACAAACTCTTATAAACGTTGCTCTTTATTTGATTTTTCTAAAATGTGATTTTTTTCCCTTCTGTGAATAATTTTTCGCGTGTTAACACAAGAACCGCCGGGTATTTTACTCAAGTTTTACAAAAAGTGTTTCTAACCAGAATTTTAATTCTAAACTATTTAACTTACTGAACTAGACTATTTTTGTACTGCATACATTTAACATATCTTATGAAGAAAATTATGGTTCGAATCTACTATTGTCCATCTGGCAGGGGTCATTTTGTCCCTTAATGTCTGTTTTAGTGTTAATCCTTTCAGGGGCGGTGGGATATATATCATCGCACTTAATTTAAAGAAGATTCTGACCAGAAGTTTTCCACGAAATTTTATATTTTTAAGTTTGGCGGTAAATGTTCAAAAATTAATTTTCTTATTAAAAATAATTTTTTTTTTTTTTTTTTTTTTTTTTTTTTTGCGATGATAACTCAAAATTACAGAGAGGTTATTGCTTGCACCTCAAGGGTTTAGAATAAAAACGTTTAAAAATATCAGATGATCAGAAGATATTTTTCTGTTTAAATTCAAGTTTGTTTTTAAAACAATGTTGTCAGTTTGCTACTTTGTTTAAATTAATATCGCTGGATTGTTACCAATCTTTTCAAATAGCATAAGTCAACTTAGTTTTTGCCTCATTTAATATCATCCAAAACAGACAATATCACTACATCAAAAAATTATTAATAGTTAAATATGTTATTAACCCCTTTAGGGGCAAATAATAATATCTCTGTAATACTGAATTCTCACCGGAAAAAATATTTTAAAATAAGAAAACCCATTTTTTTTTTTAAATCATTTTGCCGCCAAAGTTAAAAATATAAAATTTTGCTAAAATTATCTGATGAGAACTTTCTTTAAATTTGGTGGGTTAAAATATTTCCCACCACCCCTCAAGGGGGTTAACCTTTTGATTCCTATGGTAGAATATGTTTTAGAAATTTCGTAATTAAGAGAATCTGAAATCATACCAGAAAATTTCACTTCTTTTATGTACTAAATGTCTGTTATAAAATTAGGAAAACGTTGTTTTAAATTTTTGGTTTGAAATGGGAATATCAGAATTAAATAACCTACTACATTCGAAATATTAAGGGCAGTATATATGTTACCATGGGCTATAAGAAAGTAAACCCCCCCTTTTTTTTTTGATTGGAGAAAGATATCTATACAACCGAAATTAGTGTTTTAGTGTGCTACTTTTTAAAAAATGCAGATTGCTTGAATCACACCACTTTTACAATTCTTGTTTTTTCCCATTTTTAATTTGTCTGTAAATAAGGTGAACAATTATATTTAAAATAATTGGTGGCAATGAAACAATCCGAATTTAAAAATGTAGCGAACTGGCAACACTGCTAGAATGGTGTAAACATTAACATAAAATGCACATTTATTTTTTATTGCATCATGTTTATTGTTTCAAAATGCAAATTTAAAATTTCTCTCAATATTTTTTATAATAAAATTATGAGAATTGCTTAACTCAATTTTTTGGCCGGGATCCAGATCATGGTGAGCTTCTATTTAAACGTAACTGGAGCACATCCAATTTTTTTTTTCTCTTTTCCTCTTGCGAAGAATTTACTACAAGAGATACTAGGGTTATAGGGAAAACTTTTTGGTTGATCTCATTTTCCAAAGGATTAATTAGGAATTTATTTTAAAGAATTAAATTTATTATTATTTTTTGTTATAGCGTTACTAAAGACTTATGTGTAGTTTTTCATGTAAACAAATACCTTTTAACACGTACAATGACAGGAACTTTTTTGCAAATCCTTATCCGCTACGAATATTAATTAAATTAGATGTGTTATCTTCCAGGCTTATTTTAGTTGATCTCATTTTCCAATGGATTAATTAGGAATTTATTTTAAAGAATGAAATTTATTATTATTTTTTGTTATACCGTTACTACAGATTTATGTGTAGTTTTTCATGTAAACAAATATCTTTTTACACGTACAATGACAGGAACTTTTTTGCAAATCATTATCCTCTACGAATATTAATTAAATTAGATGTATTATCTTTCGGGATTATTTTAGTTGATCTCATTTTCCAATGGATTAAGTAGGAATTGTTTTAAAGAATTAAATTTATTGTTATTTTTTGTTGTACCGTTACTAAAGACTTATGTGTAGTTTTTCATGTAAAAAAATATCTTTTTACACGTACAAGGACAGGAACTCTTTTACAAATCCTTATGCGCTATGAATATTAATTAAATTAAATGTATTATCTTCCGGGATTATTTTAGTTTTCAACAAAATTGGGTATTTTTCACTTCTATGAAATTTTTTAATACTTTATTTAGAATGAAGTTTACCAACAAGTAATAATCCAAAAGTGTATATATTTATAAGTTCTTCGATGCTAAATACTCCGCTGCAATAAATATACAAATAAGACAAATAAAAAATGTTACATCTCATTTTTTTCTAATACATAATAGAAACAATAGGCATATAACAATAATAAGCTACATCAGTCACATAGTGTTGACAGGACAAAATAAAGAAGTTTTAACTTGATCATTATAAGCATCCACCAGCGAATCACTGTTTTATTTCAGTTAAAGTAGAGGAAAGTTTTTTAATCTTAATAATTCTTAATAAGTAACTGTTTTAAAGTGCTTAGAAAAGTTAGAAGTATGTGTTGTAGGGTTTTCCGTATATCATTTACGATAATGAGATAGTCATAATAGATACAAAAAAAAAGAACTATCAGAAAACTTATCGTTGAGGGCTACAGTAATACTTACACATCGATAATATAAAATATGAACATAAAACACGTGTAACCTATATATAAGATGCATTACGATTCCAAAATAAAATTTTAACATATATCTAAATAGTTTTAACAAAACTGGACCCTACTGGATTACAATGGGAGTATATGGGAATTTGGCGAAATACCGGAAATAGCGTTCCTTTTGACTAGTAGCTTTTGCTGCGAGATTTGGCGATATATTGACAAGTTGGCAATAATATTGACGACATTTGGCGACAGAATCGGTTAATCTCTCTTGCGTTTTCGCGGTATCTACGCAGATTTTCATTGGTTCATTTCTAAATCGTTACTTTTTCATATACAGGGTGTCCGAAAAGTCTGGAAACGGTTGAATAACACGAGAAATATATATCTATTGAAAACAAAAATAAACGTATTAAACATTTTTAAATAAGCTACTCAGTGATACTAAATTTGCCCCCCGCAACCGATCCCCTGGAGGTCAAAGGGGGTCCAACTTTGAAATCTTAAAATATAATCCCCATTTTTATTGCAGATTCGGAATCTACAGACAAAAATACGTAATTTTTGTATTTAATGTTTATTTCAAATCCTCCTTGATCACAGTGTAATCGGGCATATTCGACAGATACATATTTCTGTTTTCCCAACCATCTTTCGCCTTCTCGAAGCCTGATTCGCCAGAACTTTTGACGTCAATTTCCCCGTCTTTTGCAGGAATACCGTTCCTCGAAAACCGCGAGTGGCGATTATTTCGATGGTGCTGTAGTCTTTTATATGATTTTCTCTACAAAATGTCATTGAAATATATTATATTAGTTTTCTATTCCGATTTTTTTTTATCCTGACAAACATTTCTAACTAAAAATTTGCGTATTTCGAACTTTTAACTTTTAAATAAGCACTGCCACTCCTGAATTGAAAAAAGATAACATTCTTTATTTTGGAGCGGGATGTGTGTAATATACATTTATACGTTTATTATACGTTTCAATGGATTCTGCTGTTTTAAAAAAAACATCTAATACGGCTGATAAGAATGTATTTTTTTTAACTATTACTATAGAAAATTTAAGACAAAATACTAAAAAATAAGCATGTGAAATCTTTTATGTTGGCTGTGCAACGAATGAAGGAGCATCGTAAATTCAGAGTACTTATAGGTCCCATTATTTTCCAAGTGAAATATCAGTATTTTTTAAATAAAATAAAAAAAGCTACTTCAAAAGCTCGTATTTTTTCCTTTTATTACTTACCCATCATACGTAGTATAGGGTAAGTCTTGCAATCGTTTTGAAAATTGAAAAAAAATTTTTGACGGATTTACACGTTTTAGATAGTAAAGATTCCGAAAAACATATTTTTAGAAAAAAAATTTTTGCCGTCCGTCTGTCTGTCCGTCTGTCTGTCTGTCTGTCTGTCAGTCTGTCTGTAAACGTTCTATCATCCGAACAAATTGAGATAGAGACTTGAAATTTTGTATGTTGTTAGTATGTAAAAATGGGACGAAGCCTATTTAATATCAGCAACCTCGATTATCCGGAACTATTTTTTTCGGACTCTCGAAAAATTCGTTCTGATGAAAGGTATATAAAAATTTTCGAATTTTTTGTTCTAAGGAATGGACGTAAAAGGCAATAAAATAACACACATTTTGCATATAGAACGAAGTCGATCGAATTATTAGTTGCCGAGATATTTGTAATCCTGTTTTCTACATTCTTCGATTTTTCATGACCCTGTATTTTATTCAAATTTCAATTCAGAGGTATATTTTAATTGGAAATGAGTCGCTTAATTCGACGCAGTTAATTGTTAGTTACTAGAATTATTATTTTTGGAGTTATAAGGATGTTTCTTTTACGCAGTTTGGTACCGTAATTTCGGGTGTATAAGCCGCAGCTCAAACATTTCTTTTTAGACCCAGAAATCTTATTTAGTGATTGAAGAGATATATTTACGGCGATCTGACTAGTTATATTTGTTTTTTTAAAATTTCTGGGTCGAAAAAGAATTGTTTGAGCTGCGGCTTATACACCCGAAATTACGGTACTACTTGAGTAGTTTGGCGTTTTATATAATTTGTCGAAATTGGTAATCAGCAGTTCTTTAATATAGCATTGCTATGTATATTAACAATATATAAATTTTGTTTATGAATTGCAATGCATTGTATAAATAGTTTTCACATGTTTTATTTTCATATACATAGGCATGATGGGTAAGTATTAAGGTGGTCCCCAACGACTAGTTAACCAATGATTTTCAACAAGAAAATTTTCCTGTTCTAGAAATTTCAGAATACGTACGAACCCTTACATTTCAGGTGGGGGTGGGATTAAAGATTTTCATGATTGATTAATTGCTGCAACTTCAAAATAACAAGTAGGGCAGAAAATATTTCAAGAGTTCATAGAGATATATCATAATTTTTAGTAAATTAATATATTATTTTAAATTTTAAATTGTATTTCATAAATTTAACCACTTTACTGATCAATATTTTAACCAAAGCTTTCAAATAATTCCTATTTTATCATGTCTTTTACAGAATTTTTAATCTTTTATCAGCGGTATTTCGAAACAGAAATTTTTGCCAAATTGAACCAGAATAATGTTCGGATTAAATAACGTAAAATTTACTTTTGAGAATAATAAATTATGAATGGAATATGGATGCTCGTACGCGATATGGGCAAATCATGATTGGCAAAAACATGTTGCTCTTATGAGGTACGTCTAAATCAGGGAAACGATTAACGAATAGAAAACAACTGGTATTTTAATCTTTTTAATCTAAAATATATTTTAATTCCTTAGTACTTTCGGGACTTGTGATACATATGCGCATCATCAAAAGGTGATCGCACCATTTTTTAAATACTTTTTTCCACGTTTTTAAATCAATGTATTTCGCGAATTATTCGATCGTTTTCCAATTTTTCATTCACTCTGTGTTTTGTCATATTTGTTATTTTATCGTTATAATGAATAAATAAATAATTTTCTACACTAACGTCCTGTTATAAAAACTAATAGGTCGTCTCCGCCAACATATAATCATTTCGTCTAAAGTTTTCCGAGAACGCATCACTTTGTTTTTGTTGTTGGAATGCACTGTGTTTTTTAACAGTTTTTTTTATTTGTGAATTACCAACAAATATTGTAATTAGTAAAAAAAAATATCCGCTAATAATTTTTATTTATTAATGGTTCCAAAAATATGAACCTTTTGCCAAAAATATACACATGCACCTTTTGATGATGAACATATGCACCTAAAGTTCCGAAAGTACTAAGGAATTAAAAAATATTTTAGATTAAATCAGGGTTTGCACACTCCTTATATTTTGTAAGGACTCTGGCACCACTATAAATGATAAGTAAGTTTATATTTTACTTGTAAGAAACAGAATTCGTAACCACCGCCTCGATTTGCAATTTTCGCAGTATTTTTCTGCAGTGAAGTGCATTGAAAATACTGTAAAAATTTAGTGGTATTGTTGTGCGAACCCTGTTAAAAAGATTAAAATACCATTTTTTTTCTATTCATTAATCGTTTCCCTGACGTACCTCATAAGAGGTACGTGTTTTTGCCAATCATGATTTGCGCATGTCACGCACGGGCATCGCATCCACTCTATTTCATAATTTATTATTCTCACCAGTAAATTTTGCTTTATGTGATCCGATAATTATACAGATTCAATTTGGCAAAAATTTCTTTTCGAAATACCGGTGATAAAAGATTAAAAAATCTGTAAAAGACATGAAAAAATAGGAATTATTTGAAAGCTTTTGCTAAAATATTGAACAGCAAAGTAGATAAATTTATGAGAAACAATTTAAAATTTAAAAGATAATATTAAATTACTAAATATTATGATATATCTCAAAGAACTATTGAAAAATTTTCTGCCTTACTTGTTAATTTGAAGTTGCAGCAATTAATCAATCATGAGAACTTTTAATCCCACTTCCACCTGAAATTTAAGGGTTCGTACGTATCCGGGAATTTCTAGAACAGGAAAATTTTCTTGTTGAAAATCACTGATTAAAAAAGGAAAAAATACGAGTGTTTGAAGTACATTTATTTATTTTATGAAAAAAATACTGATATTTCACTTGGAAAATAACGAGACCTATAAGCACCCTGAATTTACAATGACACTTATTTGTTGCACAGCCAGCATAAAAAGATTTCATATGTTTATTTTTTAGTATTTTGTCTTATATTTTTCTATAGTAATAGTAAAAAAATTACACCCTTATCAGCCGTATTAGAATTTTTTAAAACGGCAGAATCCATTGAAACGTATAATATACACACATCCCGCCCCAAAATAAAGAATATTATCTTTTTTTTTCAATTCAGGAGGGGCGGTGCTTATTTATACGTTAAAAGTTCGAAATACGCAAGTTTCTAGTTAGAAATGTTTGTTAGGATAAAATAAAAATCGGAATAGAAAACTAATATAATATATTTCAATGACTTTTTGTAGAGAATATCATATAAAAGTCTACAGCACCATCGAAATAATCGCCACTCGCGGTTTTCGAGAAACGGTATTCCTGCAAAAGACAGGGAAATTGACGTCAAAAGTTCTGGCCAATCAGGCTTCGAGAAGGCGAAAAATGGTTGGGAAAACCGAAATACAGTCGGCTGTTCGTTAATTCGAACTCGTCGGGACCACAAAAAGTGTTCGAATTATGGAAAGTATGAAATGAAAACATGCTTAACATGGTACTATTACAAAGAAATTAATGTTAAAGTGGTTTTTTTTAAATTTCGTTCGTCTGTTATCATTAGAATGTGACTTTAATATTAAATTAGAATATATAAATACATAAACTAATTAAAAGATTAGAAACAAGCTCAATGGAAGAAAATTTTGAAGCGTCACTGATGAACACATGGGGCACTAAGAAAGTGGATATCAAATGCATGGGATTATATGTATACTCGTTCGGAAGAATTTTCACAAAAATCAAAGAAAGGAAGTTGATTCAAATGATCTGAAATCAGAGAGAAAAAAAGAAAAATGAAAAATCGGAATTCTCGTTAGTTAGAATTTAACGAAGTCAAGAGAAAATGAGCTCGAATTAAGGAAAAATTTTAACGTTATTATGCCATTGAAAATTTCGGGACTTCATGTTTAGTTCGAATTAAGCGAAGATTCAAATTATCCGATTTCGAATTAACGAGAGTCGACTGTATATATCTGTCGAATATGCCCGATTACACCATGATCAAGTAGGATTTGAAATAAACATTAAATACCAAAGTTGCGTGTTTTTGTCTGTAGATTCCGAATCTGGAATAAAAAAATTGGGTATATAATTTAAGATTTCAAAGTTGGACCCCCTTTGACCCCCAGGGGGTCGGTTGCGGGGGTCAAATTTAGTATCACTGAGTAGCTTATTTAAAAATATTTAATACGTTTATTTTTGTTTTTCAATCTGATATATATTTATCGAGTTATTCGACCATTTCCAGACTTTTCGGACATCATGTATATAGAACAAGGGTGTCCAACCTGGTACCCGAATGATACCAAAAAATTAATACAGAAATCGAGACCTAATGAACCAGAGATATTCGGAGATTTAATAAAATAGAAATTTCTGTAAAATTTTTCTGGTGTTTTCCGGTCGCCAAGTTGGACAAAACTGATATAGAAGGATAGTAATGCTGTATTACTGAGTTTCGGGTACTTGGATCAATTACGGCAAATTATATAAACCACCAAACTACTCTAAAGTTACACATACTGGCATAATATTTATTTTAAAAAAGAAATAACAAGAAAATTAGTAAAAAAATATTACAAATAAAAATAAAACGTCGAATTAAAAATCACTTGATTACAAAACAAACACGTGTGACGTGCGAATTGAATATTTCCAACTGAGCGAAAAATTGCCCAGGCCGGGAATCGAACCCAGATACTTGGCTTACAAGGCCAATGCTTTACCTGTTAAGATACCTGGACGACAGCCGGCTGGGATTTTTCGCTCAGATAACCTTATAGGTTATAGCATCTGGTCTGTCATTTAGACAGCTCAACATAATAGACGCAGGTAATGGAACTCCATATGACGATGGGTACGTAGATATACTATTATTTTCAACACAATCTAACTGATTGGTAAAGTAAACATACTAATTGAATAATTCCAACTGAGCGAAAAATTGCTTAGGCCGGGAATCGAACCCAGATACTTGGCTTACAACATTAAACACGTGTGACGTGGTTAATGTCAAGTGAAAGTAAAATTTACGATAAGCCATAATTGGCATCAGAGGCGTAACTAATGTGCAATACAAATGCAATTGATTGCCCCACAAAATGTTAATGAGTTAATCAGCAGATTACGGCGCATTAACACATTCGCTGCTGATCATGCGCCAGCGGGTGATGTGGGGTGATGTCTCAATAGCCAGTCACGCTTTGGCGCGGGAAAGTCTTTCCCTGATTCTTTGTTATAAAAAGTAATTCGGCTTCTGGGAAAAACCCACTTCTACAGTGCGGCATTAACTATTATCACATCTTCACGTAAGCGACAGCGAACTTGTTAAAAACATAAAATGCACAGTGGAATGTTTGTGGTTAAAAAAATGCAAGATGCTGCCATCTATGAACGAAGCTAAGAGGACTCTTCCATCTGTTTTCATTTTTTCTGTAACCACAAGTTATATTCAAGATACTTGCACAAAAAACAACTTTAGATTGTCATTTTTTAGCTAACATTATAAGAAAACAAAATCATTCACCAGGACAAATCAGTTTCAGATCACGATTTTAACATTTTCTGCAGATACACATTTAACATGATGGTAACCAAAACAAAATGTTAATTTAACAGTAGAACTACCGTGAGCCGTTATTTTCACGGCACTGTGTTTTATTATGAAATATGTTAACCACTTAATGGCCACATTAAATTACGGTTTAAAAATTCAAATTCATATTGCCACCACTTTTTTGAAAAAAATATTTATCTCATTTAATGGCAAGTAAAATGATACCAGAATTTAACCAATTACACTATTTTATAAAACTGATGGGAATCAAACAATTCTGAATAAAATCCGTGAAGCATGCAGCCCGTGAACATCTCGGGCCAACGATTAAGTGGTTAAACCCTTTGCGGCGCAAAACAATTCCATTGCTAAAGTGTTGAAATTATAGAACGACACTGGAATTTGAAAAAAAAAATTCATTTGTAAATATTAAAGTGCTATATTTCTCGCATAGGATGAAACTTTATTTCTTTTACCGAAATTCCGGTGTCAATTAGGACATTGGTAATTAAAATCTTATACAATCATATACGTAGATATACAAGCGCCCCTCAAGGGGTTAACCCTTTCCGGCGCAGTGTGTCCGATCTGGACATACCTAATTTTAATTCCAAACTTGCAGTTGGCACCAATAATATTTTAATAAAATCTTGCTTTTAGAATAAAAGCTTAGATTGAGGAGTTCTATTTAACCCTTTGAGCTCTGATGGTGGAATTTCCGACCCCATAAATTTAATTCCGAAATGACACAACGGCACCAGAAAATTCGACCAAATTTATTTGAAAAAGGTTTAATGCATTTTTTCGTGTATATCATTAAACCGTTTTTTTCTTTGCAAAATACTGGTGCCATTGTGACATTTGGAATTTTGAAGAAATTTACCCACCAGAGCTCAAAGAGTTAAAAGTCGTTTGTAACTTCTGATTCCAGTCAGCAATTAACCATTTCACTAACCGAATTTGTCCGCGCCGGAAAAGATTAAAAGACACATTGAAGATGCTAACTTATAAATTTAAACTGCTTCAAATTATAATTCTGGTGTGAAATTTTTTTATAAATATTGACTCAAATTTTCGGTAGTCATAGTGTTAAAAAAATGTTTAACCTTTGGAACACTAGCAGTGAATTTTTTCAAAAGTTCTAAATGTCAAATTAACAACAGTATCTTGCAAACTAAAGATTCGAATTATCATATGCACAAAAAAAGTGCTATTCTCTTTTCAGATAAACTTGGTTGAATATTCCAGTATCATCGTAGTATTTGGAGATTAAATTTAAATGGAGGAGAATTTATCCATCAGAGTTCAAAGGGTTAAATAACTAACTATAACTACTCTTCATTAAAAGTGGTTGAAAAACATTTTCATTTAAATTGATTGTGATCACTGCCGTTACATTTTGATATCGAAGAATGTATTTTTTAATGTCAAAAATATTCTTATCTGTTACTGTCTGCGAAACCATAGAGAATTTTCAGTATAAAAGCAGTATCGACAGCGTTTAATATTATCTCCATGTGTGTGTGTGTTTTTTTTGTTTCAAATACAGAAATTCAGTAATTTTTTATTCCAAAAATTTTTCATATGTCAAATTTAAATAGTTGCGCCCAAATAACATCTTTAAGTGAATTTTATTTAATTTTTGCACATATTTTTATCAATATTATCCAACGCAAAGTTTCGATATTTACATATAATATGCATGCACATATGAGGGTTATTTTAAAGGAAAATGGAAATTTCCGTATAATCGTAAGATATGATTTTTACTTTTGGATTTTTTTATCGCTATTTCACACAGTTTTTATAAACAGAAAATTAAACAAATGTTTCCAGTTATGAGTCTTTGATATCGTTATAAATACTGTTATTGACATGTAAATTTATACAGTAATTTTTGAGGAATTCTGTTAAAAAAATATTTTTATCTCATAAAATATCAATATTTATAAGGTGATGGCAGAGGAATTATATTGTGAGACAGGTAGCCTCATCTGATACATTTGATTGAAAAGCATGCTTTCAATGCTTATCACTTTCAGGGTCACAACACTTCTATTCATAAACTGCTGAAATATTGACACCAGACTATTAAAACAAATTTCTTTCAAAGAAGATAAATGCTTAATTTTTCTTTTTACTTATTTAATGAAATTAAAATTTCGTTTCAAAATTATGGTGTCAATGGGGCATTTCACAATTAAAATTAAGTGGAATATATTTTATCCCACCGCCCTTCAAGAGCCTATCCGTTTATACAATTTATCTTCTTAAGTCGCCGCAAACTGGTGATTAGGTAAAGAGAAAATTTTAATTAAATTTTTGTGATACAAAAAAGTGCAACATGTCGAAAATTATGATTAACCTTTTAGGCTTCCGTGGATGAATTTTTTTGAAATCCTCGAAATATCTTATTTGAACCAGTTTTTTGAAATAAAAATTCAGTTTACTATATGCACGGAAAAATAATTTATTTTCAAATCAATATGATTGAATATTCTAGTGCCAATATGACAGTTAGTAATTAAAATTAAGTGGGAAGAAATTCGCTTACTGGAGCACAAAGGATTATAAAGGTTATAATTTTACCATGTTTATGAAGAAATTGATTTAATATCAGAAAAATTATTTAGTAAATTTCCATGCCGTGTGTACTGTGGTTTACTGTACATAAGCAGTACCTACAGAGATGCTCAAGATATAAAGATATTCCTTTGTTGGGTTCGTCTTTTTATGAACGGTGTATGCACAGGTATCGTAATAACATGCATGGTCACAGTGACGTCACATTGTGACTGAGATGTGACTTTCTTAAAAATCTTTAGAAATTTATAAATATCCTTCAAAACATGTTATTTACTTTTAAAAACATGTTTCTGGCAATTTAAATATCGTCGCTTTTGTCACAGTTTCGTCACAATATTAATGTCAAATTAGTCACAAATGACACATTTTTTACAAATTTGTCACATTGTGACCAAGTCGTGAAACGTCACAAAAGAGCTCTAAAACGGCCAAAACGACTTCACATTTTAGTCACTGTGACTTTACATAGGCGTTACCTGACGTCACATCGACAATCGATGGTCACAATGTCACAAAGTGACTTCACAACGACGTTGGAGTGACGTCACCATGCTTTACTGGTGTCTATGGTTAGTGATCATCAGAAAATGTCATCAAGACTGTGGTGCTCAATCCTTTTTGGCAAATGCAGTTATCTCATTGATCAGTGACGAATGTAATATGTCCCTTACATATTTTATTTCAAACTATGACCTTCCAAATTCTTCTAAAATTTTATAGTAATCATTGCCTTGCACAATCGTCGAATTTTTACGATTCAAGAAGTCGACTATTTCTTTTTGGTGTACAATGGACCACAGTTTGATACCTCTGCAATATAATGACAATACTTGTTACAAATACATATTAACACTAGAACCGCGGGAAATTTTACCCAAGTTTTATAAAAAAAATTCACACCAGAATTTTTATTTAAGTCTATTTAACTTCGTTATTTTAAATAATTTTTGCGCAGCTGCTACGTAAATTATTTTAAGAAGACTTATCTGGTTCGAATCGACTTTTTTTCACTGAGTACGGGTCAAAATGACCCGTCTCCGCGGTTCTAGTGTTAAGTGAATCTTTGTCTTTTTTAACGGTGATTTTGCAGGCCGTTATTTGAGTATCACTGCAACAATAAATTTTTACAGCTTCTAGACGTCTTTACATTTCGTGGTAAACCAAGAAGCCATTGGATTCTAGTCAATGTAGCAGGTATATTGGGATAACTTTTTTTAAGATTCTATGTTGATGCATAGAATCTTAATAAAAGTGCGATGCTTACATGTCCGCGATGCTTACATGTCGCGGACTTTTTATTTTGAACTACAGTAAACTCTGGATTATCCATGGAATTGAGTGGCGCGACTATCGCACATAAATGATTTCGCGGATAACCGTTTTCATGGATAATCCACAAAATTTTTATAAAAGGGAACATATCAATAAAAATATGTACTTGAACAATATATACACATAATAGGTAACATAAACATACATTAAAGTACTTATACGCACAATGGGTAACATAATGATGCTTACTACTTTAGGAAAAATAAAATTATTCACTACTTACAAACTTCTAGGTTTATTTCTTTAAAAAAATCGTCAAAAGTGTCTGTTTTTTAGTACCGACACCCTTCTTCTTTATTTGCGATTGAAGTTTTTTTTATCACACTATTTTATCACAAGCACTATTTTATCACAAAGTGGCGGGTCATGGCTTTTCTCTAGATATTGAATGAGGTTTTCATTGTGATCTAAAGCTGCGTCGTGGCTCGCCTTCTTTTGTACTTTATCATTTTCTTCGTCCCTCTCTTCCAAATTCATACTTAATGCTTCTTTTATAATTTGGTCATCAACTGCATGCTCGAAGCCTGGATTGTTAGTATCACAGTTAATCACACTGAATGGTATTATCTTCATCGTAATTTTTTCCACCAGCAACAGATTTTTCTAAATTCGCTAAATCATCAACGAAACTTCTTTCTTTTCCGATTCTACTAGAGATTTTCCTACGCTTGGCAAAATCTTGCCTCAAGACTTCATTAATCTTGATTTTTGAACCGACTACCAAGCATTATTTGCACCATAAATGCTATCGAAAATCGTGTAATCTTTGAAGGAGCTTTTTTTAAATCTCCTTCTTCAATTATTTTTGTCAATAATTTCGTTCTGTATTTTTCTTAATTGAAGCGGTTAAGTTCTGTTCTATAGGTTGGATAAGAGATGTAATATTGGAAGGCAAAAAATTTGCAAAAATATTTCAATTGTAATTCTCCATGGTGAGATGAGGCATTGCCAATTCGAAATCAGCTCTCTGAGGTAAATTTTGAGACGCCAGATGCTTCTTAACTTGGGGAATGAACATTTTTCAAACCATTTTATAAATGTTGTTCGATTCAACGAACCTTTCTTTCGTTTGAAATAATGTACTGAAAGGTTCTCAGCTCTTGTTCCTTTAAAAGATCTCGGATTGTTGGATTTTCCTATCACTACTAACTTTAGTTTATGGGATTTTGCAGCATTACCGTAATTTCGAGCGTATCCACCCCACCACAGATAAGTCAATTTCCCCCCAGAATTTTATTTTAAATGACATGAAATTCAGTTTTGCTTCGCATTTAGTTGATTTCTGTTTTACAATAAAATTTCCGGTTTGAAAAAGATTTAACTGAGCCGCGGAGTATACGCGCAAAATTACGGTACTACAAGGCAATATTGTTAAAAGTTTTTTACTGCATTTATGTTCTGGAGCTTCATTTTTAATATGAAATGCCAGAGTTCGTGTTGGCAAACTTTTCCAGAACACTTTTGACTCATCGGCACTTCGATAGAAATGTCTTTTGATTCAGGAAACTTTTCAAAACATCTTATTTGAAATGTTCAGCAGTTTGTTTGTCGCAACTTAGTTTCTCGCCGTATAGACCTAGTTCTCTTATCCCGTGGCGTTGTTTGAATTTTGTCGGCAATCCTGACGATGCATCAAATCTAACGCAGCATTTCAAAAAATTGCTTTGCTTTTGCAGCAACAATAGGCCCTAAAATAAGCGTTCCCTCACTTCTCACTTGACTTACCCAACGTAAAAGTGCTTCATTTAATTCTCCAAAACTGTTGCTTTTCATATTTTTTCTTTTTTTCGTCAATGAAAAGTTGTCTGATGAGGCTGGCAATTGCATCAATTTATCCCTTTGTTTTAAATTGTCCCGAGCTGTGCGTTCTCCAGTTTCATATTGTAAGCTCATTTGTTTTCTCGTAGTAATATTTTAAACATTTTAATCAGTTCTACTTTATCCTGAACTGTTAATAAAACTGTTTTTCATTTTTAGGATATTTTTTCAAAAAATGAAAATGCAAAGCAACAAAATTTATATACAAACGTGACTTTCTGTAGGACACGTGTACACATTTGAGCTAAAACAAGCAAACTGGTGTGATTTATGAAAAAAGGAAGAAACAAAAACAGCACAGCGGGGTACCTATCAGTACTCGTACACTGTTTAATATTAGGTGTGCAGCCCTGCGACCGGATTGGCTGTACTTGCTTTGTGCACGTGACTGTCCCACGTTTCAAATGGAATTTATGTTTAGCAAAAACTGTCGAAAACACATCTTTGATCGCAGAAAAAAAATTCATCTCAAGGATAAAGAAAAAATTATTATTTTTTTTATTCGACTTTTTAAGTAGCATAATTATTTTCAATAAAGAAATTCGTAACAGATACTGTAACAATATGTGCATGAAAAATATTATTCGAAAATTTTATTGGAAAAATACTGGTGCGAACATAATATAAAAACATGTCGTATGTTGCAGCTCTGAGACAAGGGCGCGTTGTCGCTCTTTAGCACTATAATGGTTAACTCTTTGAACTCAATTGCCATTGTGACATTTTGGAATTAAAATTATGTGGTAGAAAATTCTACCATCAGAGCTCAAGGGGTTAAAATAGCTTATTTCCATAGCTGCCAAGAACGTAAGTTTTTTTTTGTGCAGCAAAAATCATATAGTAAATTTTACTTTTTTAATCGGCATAATCTACCGATTAAATAAGATAAAAATTTCTGTTAAATTTTTGTAGTATAAAATTGCGGAAGAGTTGTCAGCTACGTGTTACAAATAAAGTGTCTAGCGCTGATGAGATTGTATTATTTCAAAATGTTTAAAAAAATGGAAGATTTTAATAAAATTTTCATTTTACAATGAAAGTTTGTGTTAACGAATATTTATGTTTTCAAGTCTTTTGTAAACTCCGGGGTCAGACAAACATTTCATCATTTTGCTAATAAAATTGTTCTGTGAGTTAAACGTTTAAAAGAATACTAGTCTAGTTTTCCGAAATCTTATTCGATGAAAAACAGACATCTAATAAATAATTTTGAAACTGCTCAAAACTCTCTTAACATTTATTGCCTATAAATACAACGATTCCAACATATCTTAATTATCCAACTGAAACTTTTTTTAAACCGGAAACTGTAATTAAAGAAACATGTTTCAGAGGTACATGGATCCGCTGAGGTGTCGAATCATCGATGCTATCGATGCCATTCGTTATAGCACTTCTTAGCTCAGGAATGGTTTTGGGAATATTTCTGTACACGTTGCCTTTAATGAATCCCTTCTAAAATGAGTGATATGCATTTAGGCTCGGAGAATATTGCGGCCAAGCGAGTCCCATTTCAGTGGCCTCTGATTACACCAAAGCCAGAATATCGTCCCCAAAGTTATCCTCTAGGGCATCAAATACTTTCTTGGTCCGATGGGGCCAAGGTCCATCCTGCATGAATCACATCTTGACGAAATAAAGATCCCTTTGAGTTATTCCATATACCACGAAAGCTCTTCCCCAGGATCTCCAAGTCATCCCATTTGGACTCTATCCGAAGATAACGAAAAATACAGGTTATTGCAGTGCATTTCAAGTGTCTTTTTTTACAGAACACTAGAGTGACATGATGCTATTTTTTTACATCTCTATTAGTGCATTAAAACATCACGTGGCTCACCAGACGGTAAAAAAAATACGTCGAATACACTATGGCAGCTTGTCTTTGTCGTTAGTCTCCACTTTACCAGTGTGACATCAGTCGCGGGTAAAGCGAAGAAAAACTCGAATATGTATGGAGAACATTTTAGCACTGCTAACAGAACCGCTGCACACTTTTACGGAGGATCGTTTTCCGCAGAGAAGAGGATATTGCCATTCGTGGGTAAATTTAATTTCACCTGATACTAAAATGACAAGGTCTGGAAGTCCTGGAGAAGAGCCTCTTTACTATTTCCTTAGGAATGAGTTCCCAGTAACGACCCATTCCTGTCGCTAAAGGCAGACTCTAACCGAAGAAAATTTTGGTCTATATTTGGTGAAATTGGATCTACTACGAGCGACTTCCACCTAACCAAACCATCAATTCTGAAAGTTATTACTGGCAACTAGACGAACTGATCATATTAGTAGCCATGAAACACCATGAAATAGCAAACAAACGAGGCATTATCTTCAATTATGACAACACTATTCCACATGTATCTTTGACTGTCAGAAAAAAACTCTTTGCATTCGATTTAGACATTCTGATTCATTCTCCTTACTCTACGGACATTGCTCAATCGGATTACAAATTGTTTCTTTCTCTAAAAAATTCGTTTAAAAAATAAATCAACTTTTTGAATGACATAAAAAATTACTTTGGTACGTATTTTTTCCACCAATCAAAAATGTTATGGTAAAGAAATATTATTAAACTACCGGAAAGATAGAAAATAGTTTGCTCAAGAGATTGGAAGAAGTATTAATTAATAAAACGTTGCCTTTATCGAAATTTATATGGTTTATTTTCTGAAAAAAAAATCGAAATGAACTTTTAGGGCAACCTAATAAATAATAGTTTCTAAATTAATACACTAAAACCTCTAAATAGAAAACAGTTTTGGAATATATATATTTTCTGATATTTAGCGATGAAGGTATCCATACAAAGATGAATGAGACCCTTGCCGTGAATTTGCGTGTATCTGTCTAAAATTTAGTAGTGAAAGTAGTCAAAATTGAGTCCTGATGATACATATGAGACTCAGATTTTTCATTTTTTATAATTAGCAAATATACTTATCCATCTTTGCATTTAAAAAACAGATACCGTAATTTCGGGTGTATAAGCCGCAGCTCAAACAATTCTTTTTCGACCCAGAATTTTTTAAGAAACAAATATAACTAGTTAGATCGCCGTAAATATTGGTCTTCAATCACTAAATAAGATTTCTGGGTCCAAAAAGAATTGTTTGATCCGCGGCTTATACACCCGAAATTAGGGTAATTGTGCCGCGACGAGAGCACACATTTTTATCACAGCATATAACACCAACTCAAGTAGAATCATGTTAAAGACTTCATGTTTAAACGTCATATTTCATTTTAAAAATATGTAAATATTGAGACGCAGTAGTGAGGTAATTCGAAATTAAGTGATACTAAAAGGAAGTTTTCTAATTTAAAGTATTGGTGCGTTACTCCTTGGAAATTATAAGAAGTATGCGGTAATTTCAATGAGCACCTGTCGTGTAAGTCACATTTCTAGTAACTGCTAAATTGCTCGCCACCGTTATTTTCGAAAGGTTTGCATGGCCTTATTCAGTTAATGAAGTATCTCTGATAAAATAAGTAGTATGTGACTTACACGACATGTGCTCATGGAATTGCCCATACACAATTAGATTACACATTTTTATTTGAAAATACTGTTGGTAGAAGGAAGAAGCGCTTGTCAAGATAGGGTTAAATATACACCAATGGGTAAAAAAAAATCAATACAAACGGCTTCTACAACCACTTTAAAAAATGATCTTCGCCTCATTTTACCCCTTGAAGGGCGGTGGAGTGAAATGTATCCCACTTACTTTTAATTGCGAAATACCACATTGCCACCAGAATTTTGAAATGAAAATTTTAATTACATCAAGTATGTAAATAAATCTTTTATCCATTTTGAAATAAATTTGTTTTTAACCCTTTGAGATCTGATGGTAGAACTTTCTACCACTTAGTTCAGAAATCTCACACTGGCACCGGAATATTCGAGCAGATTTCTTTGAAAACGGTTTAAAGCATTTTTTCGTGTATATCCAGTGTTGCCAGAGGGCTACTTTTTAAAAATTATGATTTGTTGATTGGCACCACTTTTTTATAAGGTAAAGTACATTTTTTTTTCACCTTAATTATCATGTCATTGAATAAGGCATATTTTATCATTTATAAAAGTGGTGCCGATTAAGAATCTGAGTTTTAAAAAAGTAGCCCATCTGGCAACACTGTGTATATTGTAAACCGAATTTTTCCCTTGCAAAATACTGGTGCCAATGTGACATTTGTAATTTTGAAGAAATTTAACCACCACAGCTCAAAGGTTTAAATTCTGGTGCTATTCAATCATATCAGCATTATAAGAATACAATTGTTTTGCCCCTCAAAGGGTTAACCACTTAACTGATCAATATGTTTGAAAAAACTTTTTAAATAATGCCATTTTTTTCATCGCTTTTACAAATTTCTTCTCTTTTATCACCGATTTTTCAATACAGAAATTTTTGACTAATTGAATCAGAAAAATGCTCAGATAAAATAATCCAAAATTCACAATATAATTTTTTTGGTAAGAATCATAAATCTTTCTTGGAATATGGATGTCCGTACGTACTACGGGCAAAACATGATTCGCAAAAACACGCTGCCGGTATGACGTACGGGCAAATCAGAGAAGCGGCTAATCAAATAATATTTATAGCTACATAAGGCGAGTATTAGAATTGTGAAATAAAGATCCAACTCGTAAGGCATGGTGACGTCACATCGACGTCGTTGTGAAATCACATTGTGAATTTTGTGACCACTCGTAAGACATTGTGACGTCACTGCAATGTCGTTGTGAAGTCACATTGTGACTTTGTGACCATCGATTGTCGATGTGACGTCACGTGACGTCGATGTGAAGTCACAGTGACTAAAATGTGAAGTCGTTATGGCCGTTTTAGAGCTTTTTTGTGACGTCACATTGTGACCACTTTGTGACGTCACAATGTGACCAATTTGTGAAAAGTGTGCCATTTGTGACTACTTTGACATTAACATTGTGACGAACTGTGAAAATCCTTTTAGAAAGTCACATCTTAGTCACATTGTGACGTCACTGAGTGGTGGCATTTTCGTCACAGATGTGATCAGGGCCTGATTATCAACGGGGCACTCTCCCACCAGGAAAAATAAATAGAAATTTTTTCCTTATTCATGATAGCAATTTTGACTGAAAAGCGCGTTTAAACAAGGCGAAAATTTCTATGTAATTTTACTGGGGAGAGAGTGCCCCGTTAGTAATCAGGCTCTGGATGTGATGTGACCAAAGTGACTCACAGTGACGTCATTGTGACGTCACTGTGAACATGCATGCTATGAGGGCATCGATTGTCGATGTGACGTCACGTGACGTCGATGTGAAGTCACAGTGACTAAAATGTGAAGTCGTTATGGCCGTTTTAGAGCTCTTTTTTGACGTTCCACAAAGTGGTCACAATGTGACAAATTTGCGAAAAATGTGTCATTTGTGACTAATTTGACATTAACATTGTGACGAAACTGTGAAAAAAGCAACGATATTTAAATTGCTAGAAACATGTTTTTTAAAGTAAATAACATGTTTTGGAGACTTTTTTAAAATTTTCTAAATAATTTTATCAAAGTCACATCTCAGTCACAATGTGACGTCACTGAGTGGTGGCATTTTGTTCACAGATGTGATGTGACCAAAGTGACTCACAGTGACGTCACTGTAACGTCACTGGGACCATACATGCTATGCGGGAAGTCGCAACATTCAGAACCTACCGGTACGTTGAAAAAGTGCTCTGAAATTTATTACAATTAAATAAATATGACATACTTTCCAACTTGATCATTTGTAATGTAGAGTCATGTCCTAAATATTTTTTCAAAAAACGAAATTTAATAAATTACCAAAATTAATTATATTTCAAGTGAATACTACATAGAAGCATGATACATTTTCTAAAATTAATTTCTTGATTTAATCTTTTCAGGGGTGGTGGTATGTTCATAAAATCATGCCACAATGGCGATAGATATTTTTGTAAAAAATTGCAGTTTATTATGTATGTCAAATTATTACGTATGTCCTTCTTCTTTACATAAATAATATTTTTTTTGTTAGTTTAGGTGTTATTCATTTAGTTCAACATTTTAGCATTAGAACTTTTTGTTCCGGAAATGTTAAAATAAGACCCTTTTATTTGTAGGAAGATTAAACGGAAGATTCGCAACAATACCTAATTCTTTACTGCATTCGCTCTTAGCATATTTTACGAAAGGAAGTCTCGCACAAATATTAGAAAACGTGCTATTCGACTCTTTTAATGAAAGACAATATTAGACTAAGTAATATGAATATTGCTATTATGAATAAAAATTAGCTGTGCAGCTCTCAGGTATAGCGCAGTGTTTCATTGTTTCAAGTGGTTGTTTAACAAAACTGAATGTTTCAATATAGGTTTCATAGTAAGTGTAATTGAAAAGAAATAGCTGTGTTTCAAAACATTTCAAAAATCGAAGGCAATATTTACTGGTATACATAGACTTCTTGTTTAATGCCAGTAGTACCAAACAAAATTTTAAAGGCACATTTTTATCTCGTAGGAGACTCCATGGAGATTACTTTTATGAATTCCTGGTATTAAAAAAACCCAAGATATTTATATACTACCCATATGTGAAAAATATTTTTAGCTAATATTTTTTATAAGGAATTAGTCGCAATATCTGGTAAGTGCGGCATTGATGTTCAACACAATGCATGTTTTATTCTTCTAATGAGTTAATAACAATTCACATAGTTCAACATAAACACCTTTTAGTTGAACTGACTCAAATAATTAATGTAGCATAAAAAGAAATGTGAAAGTCGTACGAAACAAACATACATGGACATAAAATGCAAAATTACAGGTTTTGTATCTTCCTTATTGTATTGAGTATTGAGTATCGCTAATTCCGAATAGTAATCTACAGATACTAGAGGGTGATGGTATGTCTATGAAACCACTTAATTTTAATTCCCAATAACCACATTGGTGCCAGAATTTTGGAAAAAAATATTCGGTTGATTAGCTGCGTGAAATATAGCCTTTTCTTATGTACAAATTAAGTTGTTTTCAAATATAGGTGTTATTCATTAATTTCAACACTTATGTTGTTAATACTCTACGCCCCAAAGGGTTAAATTGTTGACTTTTGTTTTATGTTGTATCACTTCATTCAGTACTTTTGTGGTGTGTTCTGGAATGTTGTAATCGTTAACGTAATCATTTCAGGTCATATAAAAATGTGAAGCATAATGGTATGGATTATTCATCACTTGTTTGAAAGTATTTGTTTAAAGCTTTATCTGTGTTTAGACTTCCGGTGCATTAATAATTAAAAGTTTTAAAATCAGTTTTGAAATGGTTAGTCCTGGTTCATGAAACATTTCCAACAATCTTCCCAGTTAAGAAAACATTCCTGACAATATTTCGTGTGCATGAAACCGTTAAACAAAATTAAAAAAAAAAACCGTCATCAGTGTTTTTATAATTAACATTTTCTGCAAGTTTAACCCACTCTTATTTCAATAACTACTTTTCATTTTATTTGTTTACGAGAAATTTGTATTTGTTTAGATTTAGCAAAAATTAAATGGCTGCACTTTTACATTTTAAATAAATAATTTAGCATGTAAGATTTTTAAAAGTCAATCCTTTTTTCTTTTGTTTGTATTTTTCCAGTTTCATTCATTCTTTTTTTTTGTTTAATTAAAGAAGGTTGAAAAACATTATTTGCCTTCAAAATTACAACTGAGTTAAGAGTTACTTCATCTTATAAAAAATATGTATTTTGAAAAAAAAAATAGTTTTAATATGCTTTCAACAAAATAAATTGCTTGAATTCATTAAATTATTTTATTTCAGGTAAGTTGAAAACATTTGTTTTAATTTATCAGTTCTTGAAAGAATAAAAATTCCTTTAAGTGAAGCGTAATTAAATTGCTTTTGTTTGTGGAAATTCGGAACGCTTTTTTCCGAAGAAGCTTACGTTAAGCGCGCAGTAACTTATTAGTAATATATTTTTCTTAAAATAACTAATTTAATGAAAAGACATTTATTTTTATGTTTTGACTTATGAATTAACTTCGATAATTTACCCAGAAAAGAAGTGGATTTAATAATCAAAAGGTGATAAATTACTAAACAGAAAAATAATTATATAAATCAGTGAAAAATGAAATTTAAACATTCATTTATGTTTTAAATTAATACTTAATGTTTCACTTGTATGTTGTTAGGTTTTTTAACCAGGGATAGGGTATTGTATAGGTTTAAGTAGTCACTGCAGGTTATATGTGAATGCAACATATTATGATATGAGCTCTGTTTATATCAGTCGTGTCAAAATGTTTCCCTTAGCACTAAAATTTCGTAGTAATCATTTTTTTATATAATTATCCGATCACTGCTATTCAAGAAGTTGATTATTTCTTTAAGAAATTAGCGTATTAGTTTCAGTTTAACACCACTGGTTCATATATTTTAACTCTTTTCGGCACTGGCAAATTCTGTTCGTAAAATGAGAAATTATTGACTGACACCGGAATTTTCAAGAGACTTTTTTAAAAATTAAAAACACCTCAATTTGGCCCTTCATTGAAAAAGAGAAATTTTAGCAAAATATTCTTGGTGCTGATTGCAAGTTTGGAATTAAAATTAGGTGTATCCGGGGGGGGGGGGGGAATGGGCACACTGTGCCGGAAAGCTTTAAATCATCCATTTAATTCGTTATTTGCGATTTAATTTCGACAAGTTGTGAATTAGCCCTTTGCTGCGCAGGGCACTTTCATTGCGAAAATGTTGAAATTACTGAATTACACCAAAATCTACAAACAAATTTACTTGAAAATAGGAAAATGTTCTTATTTCCATGCGTAATAAACGGAAAATATTTATACCAGAAATATTCATCCAAATATCCCAATATGTGACAGCGAATTTTAGTGAATTATCCTGCATGAGATAGATAAAAGTTTTGGAATTGGCACATCCGACTATTTTTTTAAGAATCTTGAGTGAAACTTCCGACGCTTCTAGTGTTAAGAATTCGTTAGTTATTAGAAAAGGGTCTCTAAATAATAAATCTTGCATTCTTTAATCCCTTGAGGTGCGGTGGGATAAAATTTATCCCACTTAATTTCGAACTGACAATTTTTATTTTATCAAGTACGCAAAGAAAATTATTTATCTATCTTGATATAAAGATTTTTTTTTAAAATCTGGGATCATTTAGTCATCTCAACATTTTATGGATAGAAGTGCTTTGCCGACGATGCCGCTATGGTATCTCACAATTTTAGTATCTAACTGCCATATTGGCACAAGAATTTTTTATGAAAACTTCACATATACTTTTACTACTTTACAAAGAAATTTACTTGTAAATACAGGAGTCAATCATTTTTTTGAACATTTTACGAATACAAGTACTTTGCTCCTTGAAGGTGGGTGGGATAAAATATATCCCACTTAATTTTAATTGCGAAATGTCACATTGACACGAGAATTTTGAAATTTTAATTTTATCAAGTACGTGAAGGAAAGTTTTTATCTATTTAGAAATAAATTTGTTTTTAAATTGTGGTGTCACTCAATCATATAAGCATTTTTAAAATAAAGTGTATCTTCTCAAGGGGTTAAGAGGCCAATACACATTTTATGTTTAAAAAATGCAACGTTAAGATTTAAAAAAATTTTAGCATTAATATGCATCAACATGAGTCTATGTAAGAAAACGTATTTTTTGTTTTGTCTCTAGCAGCTATATAAACAAATTTTAACAAAACATTGTCTTTTCATGAAGATTTAACGTACATTTTAGCAAGATTTTTTACTTTAATGATATCACTTGTCGCTTTCATTATATTTTTACAACACTTCAGGGTTCGCACACTCCTTATATTTTGTAAGGACTCTGGCACCACTGATAATGATAAGAAAATTTATATTTAATTTTTAACAAACAGACTTCACAAGCACCTCCTTGATTCACATTTTTTGCAATATCTTTCAACAGTGAAATACATTGAAAATACAGTAAAAATTTTCTGGTAGAGTTGTGCGAACCCTGCACTTAAATTAAGAATACTGTTTGGATTAATTGATCAATCGTTCCTCTATCCATTCCAACATCGGTATTACCACTGATGGGACTGATCCATAGTTTGAAAATTTCCGGTGTTGAAATGTTTAAATTTATAGAGAAGATTTTAATAGTTAAATGTTTAACCCTTTCAGAGGCAAAGTACTTACTTTTTCAAAATGGTAAATTTAGTGATTGACCCCAGAACCAAATATAAATTTATTTTAAAGTAAGCAAAACTTTTTTATATTCTTCAGAACTTAATCACCCACCCAGGGCACCCACCTAATTTGGCATAGCTGTTTTACCCCTGGTGGAAAATCCCCTTTACCAGCCATATAACATACAAAATAAAACTGAAATTTAAAGGGTGCAATATTTTGTAAAATGATAAAACTGAAATAGGGTTTATAAGTTCAACACCAATAGTTCACAGTGAATGTGTTATGGAGTCAATTCAGCACTACACCATCACAGTTCATAATATTGTCAAAACTTACATCGTATAAGCGAAAACATCTTATATAAATCATCAACTTTTTATAATCTGACTGTGAAAGTAACACATTACGATAATTCCACTCTACAATTTTTCTCCGTATAAAATCAAAAATGTCCTTTGGAATAAGACATCTATCAAAGAGATAGTGTTGTATATTCCCACGTTTAGCACACATAGATTTACCGTAATTTCGGGTGTATAAGCCGAGGATCAAACAATGCTTTTTCGACCCAGAATTTTTGTAAAAATGAATGTTACTACTTAGATCGCCGTAAATATTTGTGTTCAATCACTAAATAAGATTTCTGGGTCCAAAAAGAATTGTTTGATCCGCGGCTTATACACCCGAAATTACGGTATATTTTGACGTTTGCCTATTTTGTATAAATATATTGGAAAAGCACCATGTGCTGACCCAAAGTAAGCTGAATAACACACAAAATCCAAATTAACGTCTGGTAATACTCTATATGCCTCTCTGCCTTTATCCACATAAGACCAATGATTGTGCCAATCAGTAATGTTTTTATTGCGATAATAATGTTTTACCAAACTAATTGGAAGAGCCAAATTTACCTGTTTATCATATTCATCATTTAATATAACAAATTTGGTAAATTCATCTGCTCTTTCATTACCCAGTGTACCTATGTGGGCTTTTACCCAGGTTATGTAAAGTTTCTTTTTATTAAGTATACGCAAGTTCATAAAAATTTCTAATGTCACCGGAGAAAAGCAGCTGTATATCATATGCAGAAGGCAAGCTGTCTTCTGCAGAGACTTTGTTGTGATTTGAACGATGACACCAATGTATCGACTCAAGAATTGCCACCATCTCTGCTTGATAAATCGTACTTTTAGCACAAAGCTTTATTCTAAAGTTGTAGATTTTCTCATTTTCCAAAAACACAATTAAAACTTCCGGTATCCATTTTGAACCGTCTGTATATAACGTAGGATTTTTACATACTGGATCAGGTTTCATCACAAAGTTTGTAAAATATACGTTTTGTTTTTCATAGTAGGACGGGTAACAATAAGTTGGCAAATGTTGCTCCAGAACACCAGCATCAATATTCGAAATCTCAATGACAATCTGTTTATTACTGTGAATGACACCATACAAATCAGCAGAATTTATTAATTCGATGTCTATTAGCAAGACCCCTGCCTGGACACAAAATGATTCCGTTGATGTTGTACGTTAGCTTCTTATAATAGATAAAATACATAGTCGCTGACAAGAAAAAAAAAATCTTCGGTAGTCACGATATTTTAAATCATTTATGCATATTTCGAGACCATAAGAAATTTGTTTCTTCAACACAGTATTATACCATATTTTTAAAAATTGAACTGATACTCCTAAATGTCTGGCCTGAACTTTTCTCAAATTACATGTAAATAAAATTCTCTTGCTTCTGAATCAGGGTGCGTAGTCATTAAGAAACTCAGAGGATTTTAACTCTTTTAGTATCAGAAATTCTTTAAAGTACTGGTTGCTAAATCTGAAAAAGGATTTCTTTTTCGTTAAATAAAACAAATATTACATTATAAAAATTCTGATAAAAGGTCCTTACAAGGTGCTTCCAGACTACGCACCCTGTGAATATTTTTAAATGCTCCATCCTACTGAATAAATTATCCAACTAAAAGCCTAAATATAATATTTTATCATTTACCGGGATTGGTGTACCTTTATACTTAAAAATTGGACGTTTTTTCTTTAAAGTATTGTTACCAAATAACGTGGCCACTGTCTTAGATACATTTACAAATAAAATCTTACAAAGCAGTAGGAGAGATATCTCAATTTGATACCTTATGCTGATGACTCAGTTGTTGTTGAAGGTACTAATACTCGAACTGCGTTAGAGTACAAGATTAATAATGCCGGGGAAATTAATATTTGTTCATATACTTATTAACAGGGGATTTTTCATTCCAATATTCTGATGCAAATGAAGCATTAAGGAATTAAAATTACGTGGTCCAAAAATGAACCACCGTCCTCGAAGGGGTTAAAAACTATTATAAAACTAATTTTTTTTATCTATTCTATGATAAAAAATGAAATAATTGCAATTATTATCAGATTCAATGTAGAAAAGGGTGTATTTAGATTGCGTTGTTACATTTTATAAAACTCCTTTTCATGATGGTCAGCTTTAGAAAAAAAAACATGCATGAAATATAACTTAAAATTACAAATTGTTCTAACTTTTTATTAGAGTTATTTCAAATTAATTCAAAATCTATAGCATTAAATTCGTACTAATTCAAAGAAAATTACAATCTTTCCTTCAGAGAAACATAAAATTCAACTTATGATTTAGTTAGCCTTTAATAAAACACTATATTTTAACAGTTTGAAATACAAAAAAATATTGTTGTATGAAAAGGATTTTATATGAAAACAAAAAGTTAAATTTTTTCGCAAATATTTTCTGTTTAAAATATTTTTTACGCATCATTCCCTTTCATCTTTGTTATTTTTTATTTATTCATGAGATAAGAAAACAAACCTAATGTCTTGTAATCTTACTCCAAATTTCTCGATGATTCTTTTTCTTGTTTTTACATTACTTTAAAGGATTCTAGAATTAATTAAAAGTGCTGTTATTTACATGCAAATTTGTTAAATTTAATCTTTTATCATATTATTTTCGATTGTTGTAAGCAATATAGTTATCATGTTTATAAAAATGTAAAATGACAGCCAACATGTTATAACTGGGTGAGAAATTTATTTTTCAAATTGTAAAATATGTATATTTTATTTATACACACAAAATTAAAATATTTTAGTCATTAAAAAAATTTCTTCATTTTAAATTTTCCGGAGAGTACTTCAGAATTCATTACAGGCATATTTTAAGAATAGCAATGAATTTTATCATCTGGCAACTAACTTAAATAATTTTCCGGCGCTTGATTAACACGTTCACTGACAAAAACGAGATAACTCGTAGGTTACGTTCTTTTCTAGGAAGCCAACTACAAGTTATTTCGTAGTCGGCAATCAATGCGTTAATTCTATTTTTTCTAAGCAGAAAAACTTTTAAAAAACAGAAAAGGTTGACAAATCTTTAACCCTTTGAGCTCTGGGGTGTACATTTCTTCAAAATTCCTAATGTCACATTGGCACCAGTATTTTGCAAAGAAAAAAACCGGTTAACGATAAACACGAAAAAATGCATTAAACCTTTTTCAAACAAATTTGGTCGAATTTTCTGGTGTCATTGTGACATTTCGGAATTAAAATTATGTGGTAGAAAATTCTACCATCAGAGCCCAAGGTTTTAACAACATTTGCAAAGGAAATCAATTTTAGTATTTATATTAGAAAAAAATACTGGTGGGAATTTTTAATACTATAACGTGATTAAATCAAATGGTCATTTTAGGCCAGATTTCTGGAAATTGCCGTGGCAGTTAACGTGTTAACCGCTTCTCTGTTTTGGTCGTACGTCTGAAGGGTAACATGTTTTTGCCAATCATTATTTGCCAGCGGGCATCCACACTCTAATCGTACTCTATTATTGTCACAGGTGAAATTTTATTTTAAATTAACCCGGGAGGACGCGCGCAGGGCCTAAAGGACCTGGAGTGCGCATGGTTTTTACAATTGCAACCACTAATTTTTTTAAAGTAATCTTCAACTTATTTTATCTCAAAATTTGTAAGAATTGTCTCCATCTAAATAAAGCGACTGTTTTAATTTGATTTTATTGGTGACAAAGTTAAAATCATTCATACCCTTAGTAAGCGCGCGTTCTCTCGGGTTAAGCAATACTTAATCTGATCATTCTCTTGATTCATTTTGGCAAAAATTTCTGTTTTAAAAGAGAAGTGATGAAAGATTAAAACACATTAAAAGACATTAAAAAAAGACATTAAAAAAAGACATTAGAGTAAAAGACATTAAAAAAATAGACATTATTTGAAAGGTTTTTTAATATTGATCATTTAACCCTTTAACGGACAAAACATTTTCATTGGTAAGATATTGAAATAAATGATTGACACCGGTAATTGCGAACAAATATATTTTTTAGTAAGATAACGTGATTTTTTTAAAACGCATTATAAATTGTTTTTTAATAAAATTTTAATAAAATATAATTTTTTAAACTTAAATTTCCGGTGTCGTTGTTGCATATCGGAGTTGAAATTTTGTGGTTTCGTAGGGAAACCAATGAACGTTAACCCTTTGAGCTCTCATGGTAGAATTTTTTACCACAAAATTTTAATTCCGAAATGTCACAACGGCACCAGAAAATTCATCCAAATTTATTTCAAGAAAAGTTTAATGCATTTTTTTCGTGTGTACCAATGTGATATTTGGAATTTTGAAGACATTTATCCACCAGAGCGAAAAGGGTTCAAGGATTAAGTAGTTAACCCATTAACGCCCGAATTATTTTCTTCGCTAAAATTTAAATTTTGTATTTACCACCACTTTTAAAATCAAATTAACTTTTATCTAGATTTTTGGAGGATTCTGTCTCGTGAAAGAAGGCATATATTTATCTTCCTCTTTACTGGTGCGAAAATCGCTTTCTTGCTGTTTTTGTAACCGTCCTTAAAAGAGGACGCTGGGTGTTAATGGGTTAAAGCAATTTTTTTTTAAGTGAAATACTAATCGCGTAGTTTGAAAGAGCCTAATAACTTCTAAGCGTGGGAGTTTCTTGTGGTTAAGTATTAAAGGAGAAGGGGGTTTGTTTCACACAACATACCGGTTTTTCTAAAATGAATTGAATTTCTCTAAAGTGATAACAACAATTCTATAGGGTTAGCAGATAATGGCCTTTTATTTTTGACTGTACACCTAAATGTCCGATATGTAACGCATAATAACAATATTTACTTTATTTCATAACAAGCATTTCATCATAAAAAATCGAAATTTATTAGTGAAAGATTCTGATGTAAAATTCGATGCTCTGATTTACGAAATTTCTGAAACGCATTCTTCCATGGTAAGTATGGGGTTAAATGATGAATAATTTAGCTATCAGTTAGTTTAAACAAACCTTTCTGGTGTTTACGCTTCTTTCAAATATTGTAAAAATCTACCACGCAAATATTCGTTAAGACAAATAGTATCCAAAATATTTGCTTTTTATATCCCCGTATACACTTATTTACAAACAATAACACAAAATCGTAGCATAATTGTTGACCATTTTCATAAGAATTAAATCATAAATATTGCTTTCTGAAATAGTACTACTAATAGTGTGATGAAATTCACCCTGCACTTACTGCTAGGATAATTTTGTTTGAAAGAAATTATTGCGTTACAAAATGAAAATAAAGACTAAAGTATAAATTATTTTCAATCCATTTAACTTCATTTTTGCGACTCAAAACTACCTTAAAATCTTATTTCACCTCTTTAATTATAACTTAAAATCTTTAATAAAACTAATATTTGGAATTAAAATGCGTTTTTTTCTTCTCATTATTTATGTAAATACAACTGATAAAATAAAATATTAATTTTAATTCAGGAAAATTAATAAATTTAAGTAGTAGAGCAATATATATTTAGGCGAAAGAAAAGTAAATAATAAAACCCTTACAGCTGTTTATACTTCATTGAAAAGTGCATTCGTATATTTTTTGCTAAACTTAATAATTTGTTTACAAAATTAGTTATTTTCAATTTTAATTAGATTTGGAAGAAAAATATTTGAATTCTAAATGTTTTTATAACTCGTATGAAATACTGAAAAAAATTATGTAACTGAAATTAAAATTAAAGTGTTACATATTTGTTAAATGAAAGCAAAAAAACAATATACAAATTTGAATTAGTTTGTTACTATGCTATTAGATAAAATTTATGACGTTGTGTTATAATTAAAAATTCACTTTCCAGAAAGTCTAAAAATCTTTATATTTATTTTTTACATAGTTTTTTAGTTTTAACGATATAATAAATATATATATATAGAGAGAGAGAGAGAGAGAAATATTATTTTTAAAAAAGTTATTTTTGAACGTATTTAACAGTGAGTGAAATTATTATTTCATTTACGATTAATCACGAGATCTAATATAAATTAAGAGCCGAATATTATATCTTTATGAAAAAAAGGTCAAAGTGTATACATACAGAATGTCTTTTTTTAAATTGACGCTATTCAGAGCCACCTCTAATAGCCTCTAGTTCGATCTAATAGCTGGAATGACGCAAAATTTTGTAAATGGACTAAGAAAACCATGGGGAAAATATTTCAACAACAACAACAACAAAATAAAAGTTCCAATCACCGCCGACAGAGGGACATTTGACGCTGCATTTTGAAAGAAAACATGAGAAACAGGCAAAATTAATAATTTTGTTAAAATTTCATGCTTTATTCATCATTTCCATATTCCCGACGAGGAATTCGACGTATATTCTTGGCAAAAATGTGCATTTTCATTTATTGCCCATATTTTATACTCATTCTCAGTTGCAGAAATTACCACAGCGCCACATTTCTCTCTATCGGTAGTGAATGGAACTAATTTTTTCCCTTGGAATTTGTTTCCCTTGGTTTCATTAGTTCCCTTATAAATTTTAAAGCAGTTACGATTAATAAAATGAGCTACAGAGAGCTCTAAATAGCGCCATTAAAAAAAAAAAACACCTCGTACATTAACATTGAAATTTTCATTTAAGTAAGTTTTCAAAATTTTCTTTACTATTCGAAATGAATACGAAATTGGGATTTATATTTTTTAATATTTTGGGAGGTGATTTTTATTTTTTGTTATAAAAAGTATTCACTTATTTATTAATATCAATTTAAATTTATAAAATCATTTTAACTATTTAACCCCATGAGCTCTGCTGGTAGAATTTTCTACCACATAATTTTAATTCCTAAAAGTCACAATGACACCAGAAAATTTGATCAAATTTTCTTCAAAGAGGTTTAATGCCTTTTTTCGTGTTTATCGTTAACCGGTTTTTTTCTTTGTAAAATACTGGTGCCAATGTGACATTTGGAATTTTGAAGAAATTTACACCCCAGAGCTCAAAGGGTTAAGAGGTTCTGTTGCTTTTGTTGTCTGTGTTGCTTGTGTTGCCAGCAATGTTGTCAATGGGCTACTTAAAAAAAAATCAGATATCTTAATCGTCACCACTTTTTTGAACTTAGAAAATTCGCCTTATTTATTGAGATGTTGATTAAGGCAGAAAGAAGAGAAATTTTACATTTACAAAAAAGTGGTACCGGTCAAGGAATCTGAATTAAAAAGAGAGACCACAGACAACATTGTTTGCCATAGTGTTGCCTGATTTTGGAAATAAACAAAATCATTTGATGACAAACAATTACTTTCGAATTCCTACACAGAATACTACAGAGAATAAATCAAATTTAATATTTTATTCGGATACACAGGTAGATGTCTGAATAAAAAGTTCTGTTCAAACGAATACGCTGATTAAATGTCCTCAAATAAATCTCTTTTTAACCTTTAACCCTTTCAGGGGCAAGGTACTTGCATTCGTAAAATGTTGAAACAATTGAATGACACCAGGTGAAAAATTAACAATTTTATCAGTTATTTTGATTTGTTCTTATAACTTATGCAGAAAATTTTGACATACATTTATACATTTTTTTTCTAATTATTATTATTATATTTTAAATAAATTATATATTTTTAATTCAAATAAATATGCTCGGAAAATCTGGCGAATTTTCAACATTCCACTTACAGAATTATCATGAAGGGGTTAAAATATTATTTTATACACAATATTGTGAGGCATTGATTGTCAGTTTGACAACATTTGTAGGCCGGAAATTTTGGAAGTAGTACATTTATTTTAAACAGTCAAGAAATATTTACAATTCTACAAAGTAAACAACTCTGTTCAGAATTTCTGAATGAAAATTACAAGTTGTCATTCCTAATTTTGTATTGAATTATTTTTTAATTTGAGATCTCATGTATAAATATTTAATTGATATTTTGAATACGACATTCAAAACATTTTTCTAATGAAGCACAGAGTGTTTTGCATAACTTTCGACAAGAAAATATACGACACATACGAAAATTTAGGAATATTAACGACAGCAAAAATGTTTAACGGGTAATGCATGTATTCACATGAAATTTTCGTTTTGGCACGATTAATAAATAAACATTTGTCTTATATATATTACATATACAGCATTTATATACAGCAGTTACGTATGCAGCATTTGTTATTCTTTTACCAGTAAATGGAATTTAACACTTTGAACTCTGTTGGGTGAGTTTTCTACTGCTTAATTTAAATCTCCAAACATCACATTCATACCGGAATATACAACCAGAATTATTTCAAAATCGATTAAAGCATTTTTTCGAGTATATCATAAGCTAAATCATTTCTTAGAAAATACTGGTGCAAGTGTGACATTTAGGCATTTTGAAGAAAGTCAAATCCAGAGCACAGAGGATTAACCCCTTGAGGGGCAAACAATAATGTCTATGTAATATTGAATTCTCACCGGAAAAGTCGAAAAAGTTTATTCTAAAATAAAAAAAAGGGTTTTCAGTACTTTGTCGTCAAAGTCCAAAGTAAAAAATTTCGTTAAAAGTTTCAGGTGAGAATCTAGTGTAAATTAGGTGGGTTAAAATATATCTCACAGCCCCTCAATGAGTTAAACATTACCTTACATTTAAAAAATTTGACAACAGAACTTAGTGCATTAGATTGCTACTTTTTGAATTTCAAATATTATTATTATTACCAGAATTTTGAAACAGTATAATTTGCATTATTTCATCCTTATTTGATCTGTCACTTACCCTCTAATTTCCATAGCAATGTTCCAGAAATTCACTAATTCGGAGAATCTGAATTCCTACAAGAAAATTTCAATAATAAATATCGCTCTGCATACATACCGAACACTTTATTTAGACACGAATGTGTTACTAAATACAGGAAACATTGATATTTAAACCATTTAAGTACTGAAATGTCACACTGGCACTAGTGTTTTGCAAACAAACAATTCCGTTAACATGGGAAAATGCAATAATTTATTTGGAAGAAAATCTAGTCAAATATTGCGGTGCCAATGTGACATTTGTAGTTTAAAATTAATTGGGAGGAAATTCACGAACCAGTGCTTAAATTGTTAAAATATTTGTATGAATTTGGAATATCCGAATTAAAAAATTCTCTAAATTGGAAAATCTAGCTGTGAGCATTAGAGTGTTAAATACGAGAATTCTTATTAAATCAGTATCCGAATACAAAAACGTAGCAGACTGGCAACACTACGCTAAAAAAGTAATAAGTTTGAGAGAATATTAACTGTGATAGCTTTTTCATCTTGACTAAGATATCTAAAGCACTAGGAGAGTGTAAACATTAAGATAAAAGACACATTTATTTCCGACTGCATCTTTTTGTTTTTCAAAATGCCATTTTTGAATTACTTTAAATTATTTATATTAAAATTATGATATCTCCTCAATTCAACTGTTGGCAGAAATCCAGATAATGGTGATCTGCTTTTATTCAAATGTAACTGGAGCACATCCAAAATATTTTCTGTTTTGGTATTCTAAGTGTCTGCATCACGTGCTAAGGCAAAGAAGGGGGGTTACAGTGAATTTTCAAGACGATTTATTATGTTTTTCGCCAAGGAAGTTGTTTATTATTATATTTTAATTGCAGTTGTTAATGATTTATCATTTGTTTATTAATGTACACAAGTACTTATCATTCAAATGTGCAACTATACGGTTTTTTTTATCTTAATTAATTAACCATAATCTATAATAATATGTAAGAAATTGAATATGTGAATGTCGGATAAGTTTTAGCGAAACAAGTGCACGCAGAGCTAGACGTTTTTTCAAAAAGGCACGTCTATATCTGTAGTTTTGCACCTCGAAGCCAGTTTTTTTTAATATTTTTTTATTAGTTTTTTTTTACAATAACGATTTTTCTATCAGTAAAATTAATGCGGTTTCATATTTTTAATCCAATTTAGCAAATTTTGTCCAATGGTGAATAAAGTTCACTCAAATTTCATACAGAGATTTTTAAATTTTCGCGAATTTTTTATACAGTTTTAGTGCTTTCTCAATTTGCTTCAAAATTGAAATCTTCTTTAACTGACAATAAAACACTTGCTTTAATTTGAAATTGCAAATGGCGGAATTTATTAATTTTCATTAATCATTGAATATTAATAAACATATTTGAGTTATCGATTTGAAAGTCCTCATGTATATGTAGAAAAATGTTTTGTATACGAAAATCTAATCTTTGTGGAAATATATATATATTTTAAAAACACATCCATACAGTAGAAAAATTTATAGAATGAGCCGGACATTGACGAGCGGCTATTACAGTGGAATCACCAGAATAGGTGCCAAATACACATAATACCGGTCATTTTTAAAAGTTCTGTTCGCCTTATCTAACTAGAAAAATTTCTGCTAAAAATCAAAGAGAAGAAAACATTACAATATTAATAGTTTTGGGCACTCACCCTCAGTGTTGCCAGTGGGCTACCTTTTTAAAATTCAGATTTCTTGATTGGCACCACTTTTTTGAAACGGTAAATTACCTTTTGTAATCGCCTTAATTTTCATGTCTTTGAGTAAGGCACATTTTATCATTTGTAAAAAGTGGTGCCAATCAAGAATTTGAATTTTAAAAAAGTAGCCCATCTGACAACACTGCTCACCCTGGTTATGCCATTGCATTGAAAACTTAAATAAAAAGATATGCATATCAGAGATGTCGCCATTCTGTCGAATTTTGGATACGACAGGAAATTAATTATTAACAGTTTTCAAATTCTAAAACTGAATTTAAAAGTATTTTATCAACTTTGTTAAAGATTATTAATGCTTTCTCCTGCAATAGTTCCTTTATATGAAGTAAAAGTTTCTGTACAAGCGTTTCTCCTAATTTAGTTACATTTAAAAATAGGGACTGAGGGAGCGCGAACAAATTATTAAAATCGTTGTATTTTCTTCTCTAAATATCAATATTTTGAGTCAGTTTGTAACTCGTTAAGTAATATATTTGATAGCTTTAAACTTTTATGCGGTATTCTTATCACTAAAATTTTAAAGTAAATGATATCTTACATAATCGTCAAAATATCATGATTAACACATTCGCTGCCGCTCACGCGAAAGCGCGTGATATGGCGCCAACGTTAAGGGGCCACTCACGCGCCAGCGCGGTATGTGGGATGATGCCCAATAGCCAGTTACGCGCTGGCGCGGGAAAATCTTTCACTGATTCTTTGTTATAAAAAGTAAATCGGCTTCTGGGAAAACTCACTTCTACAGTGCGGCATTATCTAGCATCACATCTTTACGTAAGCGGCAGCGAACGTGTTAAATAAGACGATAATGTCCGTTAAATTTTAGTGTTAGATTAAAAGCGTAAAAGTTGAAAGCTAGCTATGCTTATACGAAATTTTATCCCATTGCAATCGAAAGGTGATTCTTGCGGACATGTAGTATCCCGAGTAAACCGGTGCCTCAAATGCTCTGGACCGGGTTGCCAGTTTGGCCTCCAATTTTAAATCAAAATTTCTATTCACACCGTAAATTTCAAAAGAAGAATTTTTAGCTAGTGTATTCGCTAAATGTCCCTTATTAAACAGAACGTAAGATATTATTCTTTATGCTTGGTATTAACTCTAAATTTCGGAATAAATAAGGAGGACAAACGGGTAACTCTGCTCTGGACACCAGGATTTCAAACTAATTTTCTACTCCCTACCTAATAGCCTGTGATAAAAGGATGGCGAAATAAACTGTAAAATATTAATTGTGTCCAAAGAATTGGGCGTCCGGATTCACAAGTGATGACAGCATTGTGATGAGTAAGAGTCACCTCTCCGTACAAATGGTTAAGAGGACTCTTATACAATTATCTTTATAACTTATTAAAATTTCAGAATTCTTGGACAGCAAGGAATATATTTTCGTTATATTAGACCCTTCGCAAATTTAAAAAGAAATCGAGACGAAAAAAAATTATTTTCCAATAGATATTAATTTTTTACACGAACTTTTTACACGTATGCGAGAAAATTATTACATTTGTAACTAATTAAAATTTAAAGTGTTTAGACAGTAAAAAGTATTTTTAAAAAACTATGAAGTGACACTACGTAATAAGCCAAAAAATTCCATATTGTTTTGTGGAATTTTCAGTTAAAATATACAATCACACAAAATCTGGTTAAAAATATAAAATCATAAAAATTATAATTTATTTAAGATTATTATTAAGGGGCCTCGCTCAGCTAGTTATTAACAAAGCTAAACAATTTAAAAAAATATTTTGTCTGCGAACAAAGTTTGATGGTTTTCATGTTTAATAAAATTCTTTAACCCTTTGCACGCCAGAGTTGGCTCACCGGTAGTGCGTGTTTAGTATAAAATTTTTTGCCTATAAGTAGTATTTTTGACAATAAATGCATTTAAAAAATTAGCGGTGTCAAAAAGCTTTAAGGAATGTATCTAGCAAACCGTTCTTGCCAGTTCGACGTACGGGCAGATCAGTTAAGTAATTAAGAGGAGGTAAGGTGCGGCATAAGGAATCAGATTTGCATAGCAACCCATGACAGGAAAAGTTTTGCTGGCACGGTAGTGACGATACAATACTCAAGAAAGAGAGGACACGAATAAGGGGAGAAAACATGTTTATTATTCTTAGTGCTGCAAAAATACCGAGACAGTGCTGTAAAATGCTGAGAAATTTGTTACACGCATCGTGGCAGCTGCTGGGGAAGTCAGAGATTCTGCCGGTATTTTCGAGAACATTAGATTTTTCATGATGCAGTTCCATGCATCACGGGACAGCATGGAATGCATCCATCAGCAACCCATGAAAATAAAAGCTTTGCTGGCACGTCAGTGAAGACACAATACTAAAAAAAGATAGAACATGAATAAGGGGAGAAAACATGTTTATTATTTTTAGTGCTGCAAAAATGCCGAGACAATGCTGTAAAGTGCTGAGAAACTTATTACACGAATCGTGTCATCTGAAGTCCTTCCAATTCGTGGCATTCCATTTCAAGTCTAGCATTCTCCCGGTATTTTCGAGAACATTCGATCTTGCATGATGCAATTCTATGCTTCACGGCCAAGGGTCGTAATTTTGAGCACATACCTTGCAATGAATACCTTGCAATGAATACCTTGCAACAGCAAGGAATATATTTTCGTTATATTAGACCCTTCGCAAATTTAAAAAGAAATCGAGACGAAAAAAAATTATTTTCCAATAGATATTAATTTTTTACACGAACTTTTTACACGTATGCGAGAAAATTATTACATTTGTAACTAATTAAAATTTAAAGTGTTTAGACAGTAAAAAGTATTTTTTAAAAACTATGAAGTGACACTACGTAATAAGCCAAAAAATTCCATATTGTTTTGTGGAATTTTCAGTTAAAATATACAATCACACAAAATCTGGTTAAAAATATAAAATCATAAAAATTATAATTTATTTAAGATTATTATTAAGGGGCCTCGCTCAGCTAGTTATTAACAAAGCTAAACAATTTAAAAAAATATTTTGTCTGCGAACAAAGTTTGATGGTTTTCATGTTTAATAAAATTCTTTAACCCTTTGCACGCCAGAGTTGACTCACCGGTAGTGCGTGTTTAGTATAAAATTTTTTGCCTATAAGTAGTATTTTTGACAATAAATGCATTTAAAAAATTAGCGGTGTCAAAAAGCTTTAAGGAATGTATCTAGCAAACCGTTCTTGCCAGTTCGACGTACGGGCAGATCAGTTAAGTAATTAAGAGGAGGTAAGGTGCGGCATAAGGAATCAGATTTGCATAGCAACCCATGACAGGAAAAGTTTTGCTGGCACGGTAGTGACGATACAATACTCAAGAAAGAGAGGACACGAATAAGGGGAGAAAACATGTTTATTATTCTTAGTGCTGCAAAAATACCGAGACAGTGCTGTAAAATGCTGAGAAATTTGTTACACGCATCGTGGCAGCTGCTGGGGAAGTCAGAGATTCTGCCGGTATTTTCAAGAACATTAAATTTTCCATGAAGTAATTCCATGCATCACGATCCGGGACAACATGGAATGCATCCATCAGCAACCTATGACAGGAAAAGCCTTGCTGACATGGTAGTGACGACACAATACTCAAGAAAGATAGGACATGAATAAGGGGAGAAAACTTGTTTATTATTCTTAGTGCTGTAAAAATTTCGAGGCAATGCTGTAAAATGCTGAGAAACTTGCTACATGCATCGTGGCAGCTGCAGGGGAAGTCTGGGATTCTCCCGGTATTTTCGAGAACATTAGATTTTTCATGATGCAGTTCCATGCATCACGGGACAGCATGGAATGCATCCATCAGCAACCCATGAAAATAAAAGCTTTGCTGGCACGTCAGTGAAGACACAATACTAAAAAAAGATAGAACATGAATAAGGGGAGAAAACATGTTTATTATTTTTAGTGCTGCAAAAATGCCGAGACAATGCTGTAAAGTGCTGAGAAACTTATTACACGAATCGTGTCATCTGAAGTCCTTCCAATTCGTGGCATTCCATTTCAAGTCTAGCATTCTCCCGGTATTTTCGAGAACATTCGATCTTCCATGATGCAATTCTATGCTTCACGGCCAAGGGTCGTAATTTTGAGCACATACCTTGCAATGACTGTTGTTTCATCAATGTTTTGCTTAGTTTTTTGCATGTTTAAAAACCATTAATACACTGCGCAGTTTTCGGGAGTGAAAACATCCCGCATCCGTCCTGGCGGGTTAATAAATATGTTTCTATCTTAACTGACGCAAGGGAAGGACAAACATATTTAGCATTTATGTGTTTAACCACTTAACTGATCAATATTTTGGAAAATGGAAACTTTCAAATAGTGTCTATTTTTTCATGTCTTTTAAAGAATTTTTAATCTTTTATCATCGGTTTTTTAAAAAGAAATTTTTGCCTAATTGCATCATAGAAAAGATCGGATTAAATAATGCAAAATTTTCAATAAAAATTTACTGGTGAGAATAATAAATCATGATTAGAATATGGATGTCTTACCAAGTACGAGCAAATCATTATTAGCCAGGGTTCGCACAGTTCTACCACTAAATTTTAAGAATAGTTTCAAAGTGTCTCACTGCACAAAAATGTCGTAAGATCTGTGAATGAAGGTGGAGATCACCAATGTTGTGGTTTAAAAATTAAATGAAAAATTTCTTATTTTTAATAGTGGTGTCAGAGTCCTTGGGCATTCCAAGGAGTGTGCGAACCTTGTATTAGCAGAAACACGTTGCCCGTATGATACACGGGCAAATTAGAGAAGCTATTAACCCCTTAACATCCAAGTTTCATTTCGCCGATGAAGAACTATACTAGACTGTGCAGTTAACGATATTTTTAACATCATAAAACACACCTTCGACCAGTTCCCTATTATTCAATTGCGTATCACACACCTTTCCTATTTAACCTTTCATGTCCTATTTTCACAATTTTAATTCTAGAAAGACGGGGAACTTTTATAAAAAAATATTTAACAGCAGAATTTTTATCTGAAACTGTTTAGATTCTTTATTTAACTAATTTTTTCCTTTGTTTCTTTTAAACATATTTTAGAAAGAAACTTATGGCTTGCACGAAAATATATTCACTTAATAGAGGCCGAAATGGCCCCTTACCGTCATTCTAGTGTTAACCCTTTGAGGGGTAAAGCACTTCAGCTCACAAAATGCTGAAATGGTAGAATGACACCAAAATTAAAAAACAAATTTATTTCAAAGTAGATAAATTCTTTTCTTTACAGACTTGATGAAATTAGAATTTTCATTTCAAAATGCTGGTGACAATGTGGCATTTAGCAATTAAAATTAAGTGGTATATATTTTATACCAACGCCCCTCAATCGGTTAAGAAAAAATTACTTTTCAGTGGCGTAGCCAGGGTGGGTGGCCAAATGCTCTGAATACCGGTATTTTTTAAAGGTCTGTTCTTCTTATGTAACCAGAAAATTTTCTGATATGAATCAAGAAGAAGAAAACCTTTCAATATTACTGGTTACGCCACAGCTTTTATTTTAATAATGTTAATAACAATCATCCAAATTGATTTACTAAAGTTTAACGAATAAATCATCGTCTGAAATATTAGGAACGTAATTCCATTTGGTGCTGTTCAATTCATATTAATAGCACAGTAAGATAAGGAAGAGTTTTGGTGACGTTTGGAAAATATCATATTACAAAAGGATTCGACATGTATGAGAACATACTACCGTAATTTTTGGCGTATAATCCGCGGATCAAACAATTCTTTTTCGACCAGAAATTTTATTCAGTAATTGAAGAAAAATATTTGCCGCGATCTAAAAAGTTGAATTTTGTTTAAAAAATTTTCTAGGCCGAAAAATCATTGTTCGATCTGAGGATTATACGCCAGTAATTACGGTGCATTTTTCTCATTAAATCGCATATGATATGTTCAAAAATAATTTATATACATGAAATACATGTTTAAAACAAAAGAATCACCAATGGTGTGAATAGAATTAAGCAAACTTTTATTATTATTATTATTATTATTACTAAATGCCGAAATATAAATGGAGTCATAACGGTAAATGTTTAGAAACATACTACCGTTACTACTTGTCAATAGTAACAAAAATAATTGCTGTGATTACATACTATTTAATGAAAATACATGTACTATTATCAGTACACTAGGCCATAACGGGTTAATTAGGCAACCATTACTGTATAGTGACCGACATAGATTGAGTACGATATGGTCTTTGATTACTGAAGCGAGGCGATTATGTAGCACAAGTCCTGGAAATGAAAGGCTTAAATATGATAAAATACAGAGCTGTCACAGGCGACTGTTTTTTAAATTTTATCTGGCACCACTTTCTGAAAACAGAAATCCTTAATAGACAATTTTAAAACATTTGCAAAAGAGAGAGAGAGAAAGAGAGAGAGGGAGATGAAATTTCATGTAAGAAAAATACTGGTACAAACAGAATATAAATATAGTCGACCGTAGCAGCACTGAATCGACGCTGGCATCGCTCAAAATACCGGATGATCGAAAAGTTAGGACAAATTTTAAAAATGGATAATTCGAAAACGAATCAAGATACAAAGATACGGTTTGCACCAAACAGATGCAAAAAAAAAAAAAAAGGTTTGTGTGGCATCGAAAAACAATAGTTCTGTTGGTGAACAACAGAGGGCGCTATAATGTTTTATTGCACAAAAAGTTGATTTATTAATGAAAAAATTTTGACAACTTACTAGTCGGCTTAGTTACAGTTAATCAGTACTACAGTAAATGTTCAGTGTGATGTCCATCAATCTGAAGTACAGTTGTGAGACGAGGTACCACACTTTTCACAGCATTTAGTGGCATTTCTTGTATTATGGCAGACACATTTTGGCGGATGCATTTTTCAGAGCTGCTGGTGATAACGGTTAGTCGCAGTTCATTTTTGACTTCAAGAATCTCCACAGCCAAAAATCACAGAGTGTGAAACCCGTCTCAGTGACTAACTCGAAAAAAAATATGACCAATTATGAAATCAGCAGTGAAGCCACACCAGGCAGTCTCTTTTGGCTGTTGCAAGGGCAACAAATTCCAACGGAACTATTTTTTTATCGTTGCCACACAAAACCCGGTTTCTTTTGCATTTGTTTGGTGCAAACTGTATTTTTGTATCTTGTTTCGTTTTCGAATTATTCATTTTTAAAGTTCGTCCTGACTTTTGGATCACCCGGTGTTTATCATCTAGTTTTTTGGGAACATCTAACATAATGTTATAACCAAGATTAGAACGTAACCATGATCCGTCTTTCATTCTGAAAATAAAAAATTCTTTTGTAAAATTCTGGTACACATAAAAGAATGCGCTGACTAGGCCACGCCGCCGTTTAATAATGTGTAGAGATTAATTATTTATAAAATATTTTTTTCTGGACGAAAAACAAAACTGATACTGCCATTTGCATTTACTTTCTGCATTTAAAAACCCATGTTTAAAAATAATAACGAAGATTTTTATTATTTTACACGCTGTAAATTTTTCCATTTTAAATTTGAAAACTTCGGCTTCTCTATTTTTTTTTTAATTCATCGATAAGAAACAGAGAAATAAAAACATATTTTTAACAGAAACACTTCAAAAAGAAATCTTTTTTGTTAGTTTCTAGGCTACAACACGTCAGATCTGAAAAAAAAGTAAAAGGAAAAGAAACTCGCGAAAAATTCGGAAAGCATAAATATTTAAATGGATAGAATGAAACATATTTTTATACTTTCATGAATAGATTTACAGAAATAAATGTTTGTTTTAAGTTTAAAAGAGAAAAAAGGAACAAAAGTGACATATTTAGTGAAAAGTAGACTTTTTTCAAATGAAAAATCTTTTTTATCTTGGATTGTTTTAAATTAAAAGCAAAGTCAAGAACAAACGAACAATTTCCTTTAATAAAAGCGTAAAACGGAAGTATTTAAAATAAACTTTATTAAAATTTTGCAAAAAAGCTCGTCAAAAATTTCCAAATTCATAATTTTTTGTATTCATTCTGAAAAGAAAATACAAACAATTGGGGACAAACATTGTTTAAATATTATTTTTGTCTTTCGTAAAAATAAAAAGTTATAGGATAATACATCAGCAACTATTTAAAAAATATATTTTTTCATTTTCCCATTTTTTACTTTGTTTATTCTCGAGTACTGAAATATATAGCAGTAGAAAAGAATCAGTTTGAGATTTTAAGAAAAGTTCTGATTGTATTTTTGAAGCACTAAAAGATTTTAATATATATGCTTCCATTATTATTTTTTAACCCTTTGAGGCGCAGAACATTTTGATTGGTTAAGAGTTGAAATTCATGAATGACACCGGAATTCGAAAACAACTTTATTTATAAATAAGAAAAGCTATATTTGACAAATCTAATAAACCGAAATTTTCCTTATCAAAATTCTTGTACCAATATGGTTTTTGGCAATTAAAATTAAGTGGCTTCATATACTTCACTGTCCCTCAAGGGGTTAACACGAGAAGACTGGCGCTTGGTCGGATAGACCCAGACAGTGGTTCTTAGAATTGTCACCACTACTTTTAAAAAGATATATCCCTCAACTCATTACTGAATTTGTAACAATTGCCTGTTACTAAATTAGGTGATGATTATAATTTATATTATTGGTGTCAAAGTAAACGATTCGTTGGGGGCCACCATAATACTTACCCATAATGGATATGCATACTATAGAATATGAAAATATGTAAACTATTTATAAAATGTATTGTAACTCCAAAATAAAATTTGGACTTATATTTAAATATTTTTAATGCATAGTAATGCTGTATTACGGAATTTAGGGTACTACTTGATTATCCCGTCGACACATTTCGACATATAATATAAATCGCCAAACTATCAGTAAATTGTACAAATTGGCATAATTTTTATTTTAAATAGCGTAATAACAAATAAATTAGTAAAAACTTAATAGCAATACAAATAAAATATCGAATTTCAAATCATTTGATTGCGTAACATACGCATGTAACGTGTTTAATGACAAGTGAATAAGGCATTTATGATAAACCATTATTGGCATTTATATTACAGTTTAGCAATAGTTTTTTGATCGACGGGATAATCAAGTAATACCGAATTGCGTAAAAAAATATCCTTATAACCCTAAAAATTATAATTATATTGACTAACAGTTTACTCCATTGAAATGAGCGTCTCAATTCCAATGAATATATATTTTTGAATTGAAATTTGAATGAAATACAGGGTCATGAAAAATCGAATAATGCGAAAAAATATGATTATAAGTATTTCGTCAATTAATTGTACGATTAACTTCATTCTTTATGCAAAATTTATGTTTTTTATTCTCTTTTACACCAACTCCTTAAAATAAAAAAGTCGAAAAAATTATATACCTTTCACCAGAACGAATATTCGAGAGTCCGAAAAAAGTAGTTCCGTATAATTGAGGTTTTCTGATATTAAATAGACTTCTTTCCATTCTTATATACTAAGTACATACCAAATTTCAAGTCTGTATCTCAATTTGTTCGGGAGATAGAGCGTTTACAGACGGACAGACGGTCCGCAATATTTTATGTAAAAATATGTTTTTCATAATCTAAAGTGTCTGAAACTTGTAAATCTGTCAAAAAAAAAAAAAGCAATTTTCAAAACGATTGCAAGATTTACCCTATATGCAACGTATGATGGGCAATTAAAAACATTAATATATTGCTCGGTTTTGGAGCGTCAAAACAGTCCGCGCCCGTCCTAGTGGGTTTATAGAAATATTTATGTCATAGGGTCGATGTGCCAGTAATGGGCCACCTCGCACTTTTTTGTTTATAAAAAAATAATAAATAATAGTTTAGCTTTTATTATTTTTTTCTGAACTCCACCTTGCATGCTTTATCAGCTGGATTATTTTTTTACACTTTTCGTCAAAAAAATTAGGAAGCAGAAAATAAAGTTTCACAGTTTTTCTGTTTTTCACTGAAAATCTTAATGAACATGCTAAGAGCAGACTTTACTTACTTAGTTTATAACTTTTTTATTTTTCCGTAAAAATTGAATGTTTTTGTTTGGTTAGCAATATAAAACATTGAATTTAATATACCAATGGCCATTAACAAAATTTTATTTATTTTTAAGATTTTAGGAGGGGTGGTCCGTTACTGGATTACTTATTTCGCGATTGCCAAGTAATGGACCACCCAAGTGACCAGTACAAAAAGTGTTATTTCAGTAGAGATAAAATATTTTGATTTAACTGAAAAACTAAATAATCAAATTTAATACTTAAATTTTACCTATTACAATTTAATAAAGGCAATTTCTTTATAAATAGTTGTTTTTAAAAAGTCATCCAAAATTGGTATAAAACACAAGCAGAACATTTGACAAAATCTAGATGTGCCGTTACAAAAGAAGTTGGTTCAGAAATGTAAAATCATATTTGGAAGAAGATATTATTAATATTTTCTTCCGAATTCTAAAGCATACAGAGAGAATGTTGAATAAGGTTAAAACAAGGTTTCTTTTGTGCTCCTAAAACAAGGAAAATTTTGGGACCAAAATCAGTTAAAGATGTGTATTATGTAGTACCAAATAACGAAAAAGAACAAATCACTGTTATGAGATGTTTTTCAGCAGATAATGAGATTGTTCCATTGGTGATAATATATCCATATAAGCATCTCTGAAGGGAAATTGTGGAATCAATCTGTACCAAATTGGTTATATGATTATCTGAAAATGGTTGGATAGTGCAAGAACATTTATCATTTTAAATGCATTCTAAAATTTCATATTGAGCAGTTTGGACTATCGGAAAGGGAAGATAAAATTGAAGATCTGTTATTTATATTTCACAGTTGCAAAACACATCACTTAGATAATGATATGAATGAACATTGGAGAATTTTTGTTAATGCCTTATTTTATCTAAACTTGATTTCAGTAAAACATTGTCTTTATCTTGAAAATCCTTTAAATTTAAATATTTTGTTGTATATCTTTACACTATAAATCCTTTAATGTTAGTTAATAATAAACAGTTAATAATATCATTAATATTTTGTTTTATATCCACATTATAAATCCTTGATTATAATAAATTCATAACTTAAATTTAAAATTTTTTTTTCATTGTAAATCCTTTAATGTAATGAATTTCTAACTTAAGTTTTAATTTTTTTTATTATTATGCTTTCATTAAGTTCTGGAGCAAAATACAATTGAAACCAGTTGGAAATTGCACGTGAGGCGTAGCAAATGATGTTCGTTCGTACGACAACGAAGTTTTAAAAATATACAGATCTTCCTGATATAGTAGACAATACTTCGGATACAGTACAGTGGTTGAACTCTTTGTGTTCCTATAAACACACAGGAAGTAATTTTCATTACACCTCAGCAACGTGTATCATATTCATAAAATGTGGCACAGTTTAATATAATTAAAACATATCCCAAACAATGTTTCCCCGTATAGCATTATGTAGTAGAATACTTTTGTGTGGCCCTGTAATTTAATAATAAATATTCTTTGCTTCTTAGATTGTACAAAATTTATATTTTAGTATATATATACGTCATAGGTTCATGTCAATTTTATTATGTTCGAATTAGTGTAACACCATTAAAATGCATTTGCAACTTTTTTCCCCTTTGACTGTAATGTAACGGAATACTTTTGATAGTCCCTGTAATTGATCTATACATCTGATTATCATAAGATCTGAAATGACTCGACAAAATTATGTAATATTTGTATGTTTTAAATTTCAAACGATTAAACTGCATTTCAAACTTTTTTCCCCATTGACCGTAATGTAACGGAATACTTTTGATTTTCCCTGTAATTGATCTATTCATCCGATTTTCATGAAATTTGAAATGACTTGACAAAATTATGTAATAATTATGTATGTTAAATTTCAACCGATTCGGTTGGATAGTTTTTGCGTTGTAATATGCGGACAGACAGATAGACGGACAGACAAACGGACAGACAGACGGACGGACTGAACGGCAACTATAGGTTCTACGTATTTACATAATTACGAACGCACCTAAAAGCAATTATCTGTTATTTTTTGGGGTGGCCCATTACTGGAACATAGGCGGTACATTACTGGAACATAGGTGGTCCATTACTGGGCTTTTGGGTGTTTAGACATATTTCTATTATTTAAAATTAAATTTTTATTTCTATTGGGAAATGTAACTATGGGATTAGTTAAATATTGTTGAAAGATTAATATAATATGAAAAAAATTTGTATACAATAATTATAACTATTACTAAAAAATTATTTTTTAGAGAAATTCCTTAAGGGGGTCCGAGTGGCCGAGGGGTAGGGACCTCTCAACTGGTAGACGGCAGGTGCTGGGTTCGAACCCAATCGCGGCTGTCGGCCTAACCGTTCGGAGTTTTCGTGGTTTTCTTCGAACCTTGCGTAAATACGGGTTAGGTTCCCTTAGAAAGACCCCCACGAAGGGCACTCCCCCCTGGTCCTATATCCCTAGCGCAGATAATCGGACGACAAAAATAAACCAAACCAAACCAAACCTTAAGGGGGTCCATTACTGGCACATCTACCCTATACTCTTATTTAGTTCAGTGATTGGAGCAAAAATTGTAGATATCGACGATACCATGTCAAACAGTATCCAATGTGAAAACAGTGTTGCTGGGCCTTTAAAAAAATTTAGATGTCTTCATTGACACCTCTTTCTTAAAATGGAAAAAATTCGCCTTCTGTTCGCCTTAATTATAAAAGTTAATAAAAAACTTAAAATGGCAAATTTCACTATTTCAAAAAAAAAGTGATGCCAAGCAAGATGTATCCATTTAAAGAAAGTAGCCCACTGGCAACTCTGTTTTCATATTGCAAAGTTTGACATGATACCGGTGATATGAGGAGCTTAACCCCTTAATGGTCGCATTAAATTGCGTTTAAAAACTCAATTTCATTATTGCGAGTACTTTTTCTGAAAAAAAAAATATCATTGTATTTAATGACAAGTAAAATGATACCAGAATAAAAACAATTACATTATTTTATAAAGCTAGAGGGAATCAAACAATTCTGAATAAAAACCATGAAATTTGCAGACCGTGAATGTCTCGGGAGCGACGATTAAATGGTTAAATACAAATGTCAAATGAGCACTTTTTGAAGAAAACAAATGCATTTTTTCCATTATTTAAGTTGACTATTTAAAATAAATAGTAGTGTCCGGTGGGCCACAGTTTGACATCCTAGCTTTAAAACATCTGATGTCGCAAGTCATAGTAGATCGTGCAAGTGATTTTATATCACACGATGTAACAAATTTTTAAAAAGTTCTGTTTCGGATTTGAAAATTTTGGTGTCTGTTTAACAGATAGCAAGCATGTTTAACGGAATAGTTATAACCCTGAAACTTCACTTTTGTAGATGTTACAGTGGTATTTACATCCCTGCCAACTTTTATTTTATGGTATTCTTTTTATAAAAATATTTTTTTTCACGAAATATAATCATCGAAAAATTTTATTTGAATACCTGTTTCAAAAATCTGGTACTAATACAGATTTCTTGTTAATTTCAAGCTCCCCAGTGTCAATGAGATTTTTCACACAACAGTTTCTTTACTTTTCCCTCAGGGTTGCCAGTTTGGACTCCATATTTCTTTAAAAATTTCAAATTCACACTAGAAAAAGCAAATGTGTTTTTAGATTTAATTAACGTCAGATTTTTTTCATGTGTGATAACTAAAATTAAAAATTCTTCTTTCAAATATATCAGACTGAATTCAATATTTTGCTACAAAAATTCAGGCTAAACTGGTAAGCCTGGTTTCCTTAACCCCCTTCGCGACAGAAGCCTTTTACGAAATTTATAATGTTTTGTCACTGGTTTTTAAAAACAGAATTTATGTCGTTTTAACCCATTCCTGCCCAGCATCCTTTGCGTAAATTTTATTTGGTTGGCACCACTATTTTTAGAAGATTTAAGTTTAGTTCATTAATCTCGAAAATGCATCATTTAAATAAAATAATTATTGCTTTTCTTTTTTAAAGGTGTCAAAAACAGGGCTGAATGCACCTTTTGAAGCGTCCCTAAAAAGGGACGCTAGGCACTAATGGGTTAAATCGATAAAATACTCCGATTAACCCTTTGCGGCACGGGCAAAATCTGTTAGTAAAACACAAACGAATTTTTTAGACATTTTGAATTCTTTAATTTAAGCTTTTATTGTAAAAGCAAAATTTTACTAAAATATTATTGGTGCCGTTTGCAAGTTTGGAATAAAAATTGGGTATCCCAGACCGGGCACAGTGTGCCGGAAAGGGTTAAATAAGGAAAATTTTTCTAGTGCACACAAACAAGGAATCTTATGTCTTTTTGTGGCACGTATACCAAGGGATCGTTCCCAAGGGGTTAAAGACAATGAGCAAATTTCAATTTTTCGTTCTCCTGGCTACAAAAGCAAAGTTCTGCAGGGAAGTAATGTTTTTTCATGTTTTATAATAAAAAAAAAACTAGAAAATAACATTGATTATCCAGAAATAAAAACTGTGTTGCATGATGTTATTACAATAAATGTATTTAAGTGAATTTGCAAATAAAGTTACGAAGATATCTAGTTTTCCGTAAATAAAAGCCGGAAAGCAATCAGAAATGATGCCTCTCAGCAGTGTTGCCACCACCCGCTGAATACTAGGTCTGAGCGCTGACCGGCTGCCGAAGGCGGAATATTTTTCAACGTATCATGGTCCCTTGAATTTGAGTACCAGTATTTTATAAAAGATTTCTTTGACTTGTTTAATTTGAGAAAAATAAGGGGCTAAAATTAAAAAAATTGTTGATACCAAAATACAAGGGGCCGTACACATGCTGAAAAATTTCCGTCTTTGGCACCAACCATTTTTCTGTCAGCGCTCAGGCCTAGAGTTCAATAGGGTTGTAAGGGTTGTAAATGGACTATTTTTTTAAATTCGAATTTCTTGATTTGCACTACTTTTTTCAAATAGCAAAATTCGTCTCATTTAATGACATGTTAATCAGTCGGCAAAAACAAAAACAAAAGTACATATAAAAAAAAGGTAGTGTCAATCAAGAAATCTTAATTTAAAAAAGTATACAGCTGGCAACACAGTTCTACAGTTCCAAATATGAAACAATTCGGAAATAGCAAGTGAAATATAGCAAATGAGGTGCGTTTGTAATATAACTAACAGGGCTCCCAAATGGTCCGCGAACTGAACATCAATATTTTTTAACAGAAAATTTCAAGATATATTCCTACTGAATATGCGCTAGAATTGACTTCGAAAAGTGGTTTCTTGTCAGTTAGCAAAAAAAAAAAAAAAAAAAAAAAAAAAAAAAAAAAAAAAAAATCTAAAAGGATAATTTTTTTAACCCTTAAATGCATAGGTAGAACGAGTTCCAAAAAATGCGCAATTCAAAAAATCAGAATTCATACCAGAAAAATCTAAATAGTAAATTTTTCTTTATTTAATTGCGAATGGTCTGTCATTAAGTAAAGTGAAAATTGCTTTTTTAAATTTCTGGTGAGAATACGAAATATGTGAATAAAACCCCCGATAAATCGGGAACACTTATGGTATCGAAAATGATACAAAATATACACTGCTCAAAACAATTAAAGGATATTGCAGTTTTAGGTGGATTTTGTATCTGAGAAACTTTTTAGCTGATTGATACATGGTCGACAGACATAGTAGGTTACATGAGAATAAATTACACATGTTTGGCAGAAAAAAAATGCATTTTATTGCGCATTTGTGTACAAAAGGAAAAAAAACACAATTTGTGCATATGAGAAAAAAGAATAAGAAAAGGTGTTTTCTTCAAAGAAAATCATTTTCAGTGGGGGGGTATGGTTTTCACGGGCGGCCAGCAACGTTGAACACCTTTGAGTCATGGACTCAATGAGGCTATTAATGACGAGTCGGGATATTCTGCCCCACTCTTCCAGAAGAGCACTTTCCAGTTCTTGGAGAGTTTGTGGGGGTTGTTGGCGGCCGGAAACTCGTCTTCCTAGAGCGTCCCAAACGTGCTCGATTGGATTCATGTCTGGAGAACACGCTGGCCATTTCATTCGAGCGATTCCTTCCTCGAAAAGGAAATCCTCCACCAGGTTTACACGATGTGGCCTGCAGTTATCGTCCATTAAAATGAAGTTATCTCCGATTGCTGCAGCGTAAGGGACTACAATAGGTCTGAGGATCTCATCCCTATATCGGCGACCAATCAAAGCTCCATCTCGAATGATGTAGAGGGCAGTGCGCCCGTCAATGGAGATGCCACCATACACCAACACTCCTCCACCGCCAAATCTGACACTTTCGTGCACGAACGCAGGATTATTCCTACTGCCACGGTCCCTCCAGATGAAAATACGCCTCATCCGGATGCACAGAAAAACGGGACTCGTCAGAAAACAGAATATTGCTCCATTCATTTCTCCTCCAGTTGACATGCTCGGTTGCCCACTCCCTGCGGTCGCGACGATGCCTTGATGTTAATCTAACACATACCATCGGTTGGCGAACATACAGACCTACAGCATGGAGCCGGTTTCGGACAGTCTGAGTTGAAATCGTGGTGCTTGTAGCCGAGCGAAGGTGTTGTTGGAGAAGAGTAGCGTTTATGTTTCGGTGTCTCCGAGCTGTTAACGTTAAATACCGATCTTCATTGGGCGTTGTTGCCCGTATACGACCTTGCCCTGGTCTTCGGCCTGCACATCCACTCTCCAAAAAACGGTTCCAGATCCTGGAAATGACACTTTGTGACACTCCAATGGCTTGCGCTACTTCGGCTTGAGTTTGGCCCCCTTCTAACCTACCAACAATTCTCCAAGCTTCTGAATCTGTCAAGTGACTTCGTTGAGACATCGAACTCATCGAAACAAAGCAATCACTGAATGCCGATCATCCCTGTCTTCATTCTCTTTTATCCAGTTGAAAGTCAAATTTCATTCGCTGCCGCTGAAGCGACGTTTTTGACGTCGAACTCAAAATTTGCATACTCCACAGTTTGAAAACCAGAAAAATTTGCATTTGTGATTCTCTTCTTCTATTTTCGGCAAAAAAAATTTCGTTTATATCTTTATTTTATATAAAACTTTTAATATCCTTTAATTGTTTTGAGCAGTGTATTTAAGGGTTAACAACTTGAACTCTGATGGTAGAATTTTCTACCACATAATTTTAATTCCGAAATGTCACAATGGCTCCAGAAAATTTGACCAAATCTATTTGAAAAAGGTTTAGTGCATTTTTTCGCGTTTATCGTTAAGCGGTTTTTTTCTTTGCAATATACTGGTGCCAATGTGACATTTGGAATTTTGAGAAAATTTACACCCCAGAGCTCAAAGGGTTAAGAGAATTCTGATGTTCAGTTGACGGGCCATTTGGGAGCCCTAAACTAATTTTATAAATATTCTTCTCTTAGTACAATAGCTTAGTACAATAGACGCTACAATCTTATGCAAAAATGCATAAATACAAAAATAATTAACAAGGTTCGTACGCGTCCTGGAATTTCATGACTAGGAAATTCTTCCGTACCAGAATTTTCTTATAAAAAAATCTCTAATTAAACAAGACGAAATTTCACGCTTTTGAACTATATTGATTTTTCTGCAAAGAAATAGTGGTATTGCACATGGAAAATAACGGTACCCGTACGAACCATGATTAAGGTTTTTTATGTAATTCTGAAATATCTGAAGTAATCACCGTGACACCCTAGAATCATTGTCTGTCATGGGATAGCATTAAATAATTTACGTATGATAGGATTCCATAGAATAGAGAAAACTTTTATTAATGTCTTTTTTTAAGTTTTGATTCGGTTTTCAAAAAACATCGAAATGACTCGACAAATGTCTGCAAAGATTATATAGGGTAAAACCTCCAGAGATGGATCGGTTAAGAACAAATTTTTGTCTTTTAGCCAATAATTACTATTCTGTGCACATTTTCGACATGATTATGATCAAAACAAGAAAAAATGGAAGAAGATATTTCTGTCAAGAAAATCGACAAACTGATAATTTATTTTTTAACAAAATTTAATTTTGTAAAATATACGAAATTATCAGCAATGGCCCGCTTTGGACCCGTGTTCGCTTATCACTGCATTAGAGGTTGCCCACCGAAACTGATTCTTAATTTTATTCTCTTCTATCTTTACAAAAAGAATAAAAAATAATAATACATTTGTGAAAATTTTCGACGTATTTTCACATTTTACTCGGTTAAAAATACCAAAAAACATGTTTTTACAAAATGTTTATCTGTGAATATGTGAATCTGTAACTCTGTCTGTCTGTGTGTGACACAAATTTTGTAAGCATTCTATCGCAAGAGCAAATGTGTATAATTTAATAAAAATTTATATTAAGTTAGTCCCTGATATAAATTTTTGCTGATTTTTTTGGTGTACATCGGTAAACAGGTGGCGTTGCTATGCAACATTCTTCACGATTTTTGAAATAGCTCAATCTCTAGAACTAATGCACGAATTTTTATTAATTTTCAGATTCAGATGTTCCGTGACATGAAATGACATTTTCCACATTTTGGTGTAAATTTGTTCAAAAGACGGTGCTGCCACGCTGCATTTTTTAGGATTTCTGCAAGAATTCAAAGCTTCAGAAATATTGTATGGATTTTCATAAAACTTCAGATAGCTTAATTTTCCGTACTAATACACGGATTATCATCGAACTTTAGAATCATTTAATCCTTGACATGAATTGACGTTTTCTAAATTTTGGCGCAAATCGCTTTCGAGATGGCGTTTATATGCAGCATTTTCTACGATGTCCACAATAGCTCTACATCAAGAAATAATGCACGGGTTTTCATTAAACTTTAGATTCAGTTAGATGTGGACATAATTTGTCGCAGTTTAGTCTTCGGTGTAAGTCATCCGACACGTGGCGCTGCTATACTGTATTTTGCATGATTTACGCGATTTTAGCGATAGTCATATTATAAAAACTAATGAATAGAATTTCATATAGCTAGAACCTCCATGATTAGCTTAGATTTCCCTTTAATTTTGATACTGTTATAGCGAATTTTGAAGTTCTAACATGTATGACATAGAAGGAAGTTTTGGGATTGCCATATCCTTCTAATTCTGATTATTTTTGGAGGGTTCGGTACTGATATAAAGGTGGCTTTTTTGCTGGCCTTCTTAACTCATTCCTTGGCCATTTCAGTTTCTTTTTTTCCCGCTTCACAGTTTTTTCTCTCTGTTTTACTTCTTTTGTTGTAATGCTACCTTTTATTTCAATTCCTTTTCTTTTTGCAGCTCGTGCCATCTTTACGATTTTATGGCGAAAGGCATTTTCGCCAATCGCCTTTTCCGTTTTTTTTTCTTTTTTTTTAGGACTGAATTTTAGAAAATTTTCAGAACACATTACACTGAATGAAACCTATTTTTAAAATGTCTGCCCATGAGTCTGTGTATGACAGATATTTTGTGGGTGCTCTATTTCAAAACCTAATGAATAGAATTTAATAAAAATTTATATTCAGTTAGTCCTTGATACAAATTGGAGCTGATTAGATTTTGGTGTAAATAGATCAATAAGTGGCGCTGATAAGCAGGATTTTTCATTATTACCTCAATTGCTGAATCTCGAGAACTAATGCCCAGATTTTGATCAAACTTCAGATTCGGTTAGTCTTTGACATAAACTAACATGTTTTTAGGTGCGTTCTTAACTATGTAAATACGTAGCACCTACAGTGTTCGTTCAGTCCGTCCGTCCATCCGTCCGCATATAACAACGCAAAAACTACCCAACCGAATCGTTTGAAATTTAAAATATATAATTATTGCATAATTTTATCGAGTCATTTGAAATGTTATGAAAATCTGATGGATAGATAAATTACAGGGACAATCAAAAGTATTCCGTTACATTACGGTCAATGGGGAAAATGTTTCAAATGCATTTTAATGGTGTTACACTCATTTGAATATAGTAGAATACATGAAACTATGAAGTACATATATATATATATATATATATATATATATATATATATATATATATATATATATGTATGTATGTATATATTAAAATATACATTCTGTAAAATCTGTGATACAAAGAATATTTATTTTTAAGTTAACAGGGCCACACAAAAGTATTCCACTACATAATGCTATACGGGAAAACATTTTTTGGGTCGTGTGTTAATTACCGTAATTTCGGGTGTATAAGCCGCGGATCAAATAATTCTTTTTGGACCCAGAAATCTTATTTAGTGACATGAAGGCAAATATTTACGGCGATCTAACTAGTTATATTTGTTTTTAAAAAAATTCTGGGTCGAAAAAGAATTATTTGGCCTGCGGCTTATAAACCAGAAATTACGGTATATTAAGCTATTTCACATTTTATGAATATGATATACATTGCTGAGGTGTAACAAAAATGTCTGCCTGTATATTTACAAGAACACAAACAAGATTTCGACCACTAATACTACGTCTGAAGTACTGTCTATTATAACAGCAAGATCTGAATATTTTTTAAACTTCGTTATCGTACGAACTCACCTCATATGCTACGCTTCACGTGCAATTTCCAACTTGTTACATTTTGGTGTAAATCGCTTAACAGGTAGCTCTGCTATGCTACCTTTTCTTTCGCTTTCGCAATAGCACTATCTTCAGAATTAATGCACGGAATTTCATCAAATTTTAGATTCAGTTATTAATTGACATGAATTGACATTTTTGATCATTTTGTTCTAAATCGCTCAAAAGTGGTGCTGCTAAGCTGCATGTTTTGCGATTTCCACAAAATCTATCTCCTGAAATATTGCACGGATTACCGTCAAATTTCAGATTTAAATAGTCCTTGACATGAATTGACATTATTTTATTTACTTCTGGATATGAGCTATTGCGGAAATAATAAATAGCGCAGCATAACAGCACTATTTGTTAAATTATTTACATCAAAATGTAGAAAACGTCAATGCATGTCAAAGACTAACAGAATCTGAAGTTTGATGAAAATACAATGATTAGTTCTGAATAATGAGCCTAAGAAAATTCTACATAGCAGCGCTACCTCTTGAGTGATTTACACCAAGATGTAGAAAATGCCATTTCATGTCTAGGACTAACAGAATCTGAAGTTTGATGAATATGTAACGATTAGTTCTGCACATTGAGCTATTTCTGGAATCAGGGAAAATGCTAAATAGCAGCGCCACCAGTTGAGTGATTTACACCAAAATGTAGAAAATGTCAATTTATGTCAAGTCTAACTGAATCTGAAGTTTGGTTAAAATACGTCCATTAGCTAATGCGGAAAACTGGAAAATTATTTTCATAGCAACGCCACCTATTGAGTGATTTACTCAGGACCAAATTATATCAGGGACTAACTGAATATAAATTTTTATTAAATTATGTGCATTAGTTCTTGAGATAGAGCGTTCACAATATTTGTGTTACGTACGTACATACATACATAATGACTCACAGACAAACATCTTCTAAAAACATGTATTACGGGTTTTCAAACACCTAAAACCTATAAATCCATCGAAAACCTTCATTCAAAAGTTTTAAAGAATACAATTCTTGTTTTTATAAAGATAGAAGAAAGTAAAAAAAGTTTAAGCAATCACTACCGCGATCATGAAAAAACAGCATCAACAGTAGCCCACCCCAAAAACTGTCTTAGTACGCTTAATTTGTTAACATCATTATGTTTACACATTCCCTACACTTTATATAAATTATTAATACGCACTTGTTGTTATCCTTCTTTAAAGCTCTGATGGTCGAATTTTCTATCACATAATTTTAATTCCGAAATGTCACAATGGCACCAGAAAATCCGAACGAACTACCGAACCGAATTATATGCTATTAATTGAGTTTATATAGATGTCAAAGATGTATATCTGGGAATTTTTGTATAATTTTCTGATTGTAAAAAATTTCTGAAAACGTGATTAAAAAATTTACAAAAATAAAAATCATACCTTATAGTTGTCCGAAAATTACCAGTTTCTTGTAAAAAAAAATTCTCATATATGTCCGCATATTATATTAAATTCCAAAAGTTTGCGTTGGGTACTTCATATAAATATTTACGAAAATATGTATAAAAAGTATTAAAATTCATTTAAAGGCGTTATTTGGGGTGGAGCTACTAATCTTCGACACATGAAGAATTTTGGGAATATACACTTACAGAATTGTTGTATTTCAAATTTTAATGAACACATGGGCATCATTCTCAACGCTGGCGATGCAGTTTCAATTTCAAAATTTGTTGTTTTCGCGTTATACAACAACAGGGAAGAATATTTTTGGTACAGAAACAAAATTACATCGTTCGATATCCAAATGTAACGACAGTGATCAGAAACAATGTAAATGAAAATATTTCTCCCCAGTTTTTATAAAGAGAAAATGTAGTTAGCAGTTTCAAGCTTGCTAACTGACTGATATGTCTCGTTTAGCATCATGTTAGACACGCGTGCGTATGATATTGGTAACTTCCGCGTGCAGAAACCAATTCATAGTAGTGAATGGTTTCTATTTGTTACGATGTCATCTAAGAATGATAATTCGAAATAGTGATCGTTATAGAAGCTTATGGAAAAAATCGTTACAGAAAAAAACTATTTTTTTTTTAAAAATGTATAAAATAATGTAATACATTATCAAGTGTCAGCCGTTTTTCCCCATAAAAAAGTTACTGTTCTTGAAAGTGAGGCCTAAACCACAGAACACGACTAGGTATTTGCACATAAATTTATAATATATTCACAAAAGATTAGCTATGTCTTTACAATATTTTAATCTCCTGATAATTTTTCTACTGTTCTTTTAAGTAATATTTATTTATTAAAAAAAAGAAACATTTTTACTTTATTTATTATTAAACGGTTCAAAATTACATAAATATATTTTTTAATACAAAATATCATCGTACGTATCTTATCACCCGACCAGAAAAACAAACAAAAAATATCATAGGATTGCAACGCTCCAGCGGAAAATCTCCGCTACAATTATTAATGCTAAAGATAAAAAAACAGCCAAAACAACAGCATACAGTCAGATGTACTTAAATCAGTAAATCACAATAATGTTGCAAAATAAATGATATAGCTTTCATCATTACGATAAAAATATAAATATGAATGACAATAGTGAGTTTTTGCACAAAGCAAAATATTGAGCTCAGTTTTAATGCAATGTGAGAACCCCACAAAATATTTGTAGTAAATCACTAATAAGTATTTACAATATTGTAGGAAGCAAATATTTGCACAAGTAAAATTGTCAAAATCTGTACCTGCTAAAGGAATACCCACTATTAAGTGCATTGTGCATAGCACACGGTTTTCTATAAATTGAACGGATGAAGAAAACATTTTGAATGTTCCATTTCAATGTACAGTTCCTATTGAATTTTGTACAAGAGATTAACGAACAATTCCCCAACAAATAATGATATATACTTCCTACACTACCTCAGTTGCACCTATTATTCAGTCGCTTTTCTACTTTAACCCTTTGCGGCGCGGTGGTTTCATAGATATACCACTTAATTTTAATTCCCAAACGCCACATTGGCACCGGAATTTTGTAAAAAAAAATTACGGTTTATTGAATGCGTGAAATATAGCGTTTTCTTACTTACAGATAAAGTTGTTTTCAAATTCCGGTGTCAGTCATTAATTTCAACACTTAAGCAATGAATTTGTCTTGCGCCGCAAAGGGTTAACCCATTAACGCCCGAATTATTTTCTTCGCTAAAATAAAAATTTTGTATTTCCCACCACTTTTAAAATCAAATTAACTTTTATCTAAATTTATCGAGGATTCTGTCTCGTGAACAAGGTATATATTTATCTTCCTCTTTACTGGTGGGAAAACCGTTTTCTTGCTGTTTTTGTAACCGTCTTCAAACGAGGACGCTGGGCGTTAATGGGTTAAACAGATACAGTGAAAATACTCCGTGTGAGGAAAGAAAATTTATTATCACCAAAAACCTTTGTGCACGTTCTTGATCACCCGACCGGAGCACCAACCAAAAACTGGCATAGGATTGTAACACTCCGGTGGAAAATCCCCGCTGCAATCACTGATGCTAAAGAAAAAAGATGCAGCAGAAACAGCAGGCAGAAAATAACTCACTGAAAGATGTGCTTACATCAGTAAATCATAATAATGTTACAAAACAAATGATTTTCATCATTAAAATAAAAATATAAATATAAATATGTATAACAATAGTGAGTTCGAGTATATGCCGTAATTTCGTGTAGATAAGTCGCAGCTCAAACAATTCATTTTTGACCCAGAAAATTCATCCAGTAATTTAAGATAAATATATACCGCGATACAAAATGTTACATTTTATTTTTGAAAATTTCTGGGTCGAAACAGAATTGTTTGAGCTGCGGCTTATCTACACGAAATTACGGTAGCACAATATTGAGCTCAGTTTTAATGCAATGTCGAAAAACCACAAAATGTTTGTAATGAATTACTGGTAAACATATACAGTGTTATAAGAAGCATATATTTGCACAAGAAAAATTGTTAAAGTCTGTATCTACTAAATGAATATTCCCTATTAAGTGCATTGTACATAGCACACAGTTTTCAATAGTTTGCTCGGGTAAAGAGAACGTTTTGAATGTTCCATCTCAGTGAGCAATTTCTATTGAATTTAAATTTAACCTATTGTATACGTACTTAATAAAAGGAAAAAGTTTCATTCCAATATACTATGTCAATGTGGCATTTAAGGATTAAAATTAAGTCGTCCAAAATTGAACCACCACCCTCGAAAGAGTTAAAAATATTAGGATGTAGCATCATAGTAATAATGGACAGAATGAACATTTTTAACTAAAGAATAATTTTTTCATTCGTCAGTAAAAAATAGCTTTGTATCTAACTTTTGTATTTATTTTTAATCAATTTTCACAAGAAAGTTTTTCAAAAAGAAATGAAAAAAAAAATCTTAGCGTCCAGACTTCAAAATACTTTTAATCTATTTTCTTCAGAAATCGAGAAATAAAAATAACTTTTATTTTTATTAATTTTAGGGGAATTTTTCTAAATTTAGACCTAATTAAACTGAAAAAAACCTTTTTTGTTTCAGAATTTCTGGTTGAAATTGAATAAAAATAATAAAGATTAGTAACTGTGTATCTTTGCAAACACGAATTATTCATTGGAAGTGTAGAATAATTCCTTGTGCCTATCACGACATTATACGGAAAAAAGGATGTTTCGTCTTTCCGAATCTTAAATATTCACAAAGCTTCGTAGCAACGAAATTCCGACGCATTTACTTTCTGTAGAACAAGGAGGTCAAACAGAAATCAGCCGGATACTCATACTTATTTTAAGAAATAGCCTATGTCTTGACTCCAAGATTCTACGATTAGATAAGGCAGTTATTTATATAAAATATTAGTGGTATCCGGCGAGCCATAGTTTGACACCCTTCGCTATAGAACATGAACACGGTTACGGACTAATGCTGGATGCTGCATAGGTAGGTGTGCCACAGCTCTAGTTTTTGAAAACTATAATCCCAGTAAACTCATTCAGTAATTTAAGGTGAATAAGTTCCGCGATATAAAAAGTTACATTTTATTTTTGAAAATTTCTGGGTCCAAATAGAATTGCTTGAGCTGCAGGAAATTTTCGGGAAATTACGTATTTGTGATTAGTCTCTAATATCTTTGCCTTATTTAATCTTAGAAAATGTTTGCAAATTCTGTAATTAAATGTGACAAAGGTCAGATTTTTCAATTATTAAATTCAGACTGGTATCCTCACGAATTTGGAGTTGGCTTATGCGTGAATATAAGCGCAGGACTTGCACGCATCAAGGTAGTCAGAGGATTTAAGGATTAAGAGGATTTAGTACCAGAAATTTCACAAAGCACTTGTTTCTATTTCTGAATATAGATTTTTTTTCATTAAATAAGGTAATATTCTTTTGCACAATACTGGTGACACATTCTGAAAGTCCTTGAAGCGCGCGAACCATGCATACGGTGATACTTATTTTTACATGGTCTACAAAATTTGACATAGGAATATAAAGTAGGAGACATATAATATAGTACCTAACTGCTGCTTGTGAAGTAATTGTGGAAATTGTCACAAAAAAGCAACTGGTTTTTTACATCAGATCGATAGTTTCTGATTACTTCGTATATAAACTTCCAATTTAACCAAACTTTAATTTTTAATAGAAAATTTCACCTTATTTTAGCAAACTTTTATTCATGCAAAATGTATCTCAAAAATAGAGTTAAAAGTTTTTTTTTCTTTTGGTAAAAAATGGGCCTGGTATTCTAATCTCTTTCATTGACGCTGCCAGGATGGTTATTCAGGTTGTCTCAATATGTCGGAAACACAGAGTGTGACGATCGAAGAAATAAAGATCCACCAGTAAAAATAAATATGCTTTTAGCGATAATTATGAGTAAAATTCAGCATTAGTAAGGCATTTGCATTTAAGTGAGGAGAAATTTCTTGTTAAATTTGCTGGTGAAAGATTTTCTCGGCGGATATGAGTCACTCCTAAACCGGTTATAGTAGAATCTTCTATATTTAAAAGGTATGTCGATCCTTTTCAATCATAGTTCCATTATTTTCCACTGTTATCTTTTGTGATTGTCAGTACTATTCGATGTAACATTGTGTACAATATTTACGCAGTACAAGAAAAATCTGGAAATCTACGAATATAAGAATTCAGCATTCACGGTGCAAAAATAAATTAAAATATTTATGTAAACCTGTGTGATCAGATTTAGTAAAATCTAGTTTTGTAAAAGGGGGCTATAATTAAACTGACAGTATTCAAAGTATTCTGAAGCGCGATATAATTGCGAGAGTGGTACCAAATTGTGTAGGGAAATTAAATAAAACCGGGGATGAAAGATTCCGCGAAATAGAAAATAGCTCCAAAATGCAAAGCCAGGGTAATATGTGGCACTGTATATTCGAAAAAGAGAGTTTCAAAAAATGAAGAATCAATACTGAACGTTTATTTAACGAATTTAGCAATTTAATCAAAGCTCAAAATGGTAACAGTTTCTAAAAAGTTTAAAATTTACATAAACACTACTAAAATTTCTTTATCTGCAATTTCCCTTACAGAGCCCCCAAGAAAGCAACATCAGCAATAAAAGTTCTTTATTCAAATTTCACGTTACATCTTTTGGCCTAGTGCCAGCTAGTTCTGCTTTAACCCTTTAACACTAGAACCGCGAAAATTCATTAAAGATTTTTAAAAATATTTCTCACCGGAATTTCCATTTAGACCTGTTTAAGTTATGTATTGAAAATACTTTGGCTCATTTTTAGCTTATTTTATTAAGACTTCTCTGGTTTGAATCGGATTTGAAAAACGCCGCGGTTCCAGTGTTAACGTTCGTTGGTTTCTCTACGAAACCACAAAATTTTAATCGCGATAAGCAACAACGACACCGGAATTTTGATTTTAAAAAATCCATTTTATTATGCATGTGAAAAATCACTTTTTCTTATTTTCAAATATATCTGTTCGCATTTACCGGTATATTCATTTATTTCAACTTCTTGACAATGAAAATGCTTTGTCCGTTAAAGGGTTTAAAAGTAAAGTGATTACCGTTAGAAACAATGTCATTAACAGTTATCTTTCATAATGCCTCCTTCATGAGTCGAGCGAGCTCTACTAGTCAAATTCTTTTACCTCAACCAGTGCAATGCGCCAACCACTCTTCGTGCTTTCAGAAACCACAAAAATATTCGTTAGGGATGAGATTTCCGCTTTTTTGCACACCAGTAAAATCTTGCAGAAAATGCTCTATTATTTAATCTGAATAAGTTTGTGATTTAAGAGAACAACATTTTCTGTAAGATTTAATGGTTTCCAAAAAAGCGGAAATCTCATCCCTGATTCGTAAAGTAGAGAAGTTTGTGAATACAGGTTCTCTAAATGTTCAGTGAGGCAGCGGACGAAAACCCATATCACAGGATACAATAGAAGAAGTTGCAACGGCGATTGTCGATGGACCGCCCGATAATATTGCTACCCCTTCCAGCGTTCGTGAATTTGCTCGGAATCTGGATATGCCTTATTGTACAGTCTGGAAAATCCTACGAAAGATTATCCACGTCTATCCGTACAAAATCAGCCGTGTACAACAGTTACGTCACACTGATCATGATAAGCGATTGACTTTTGCTCTAACTTTTCCTGCCAGAATGGAGTTCGATGATCTTATGAGGAGAAAAATGATGATCTTATGAGGAAAATCCTATGAGGAGATGAGGCCCACTTTTATCTAGATGGGAAGTGTAAGTACCCACAACTGCCGAATTTGGGATAACAAGTCACCAAGAGCATTCAAGGACAGTGTTGCCAGATGGGCTACTTTTTTTTTAAAATTCAGATTCTTTATTGGCACTACTTTTTTATCATGGTAAAATGAGGCTTATTTAATATCATATTTTTTAATGCGAAAAGAAAGGGAATTTTACCGTTTCAAAAAAGTGGTGCCAATCAAGAAATTTGAATTTTAAAAAAGTAGCCCACTGGCAACACTGTTCAAGGAAATTCCTTTGCATTCTCCAAAGATAACTGTTTGGTGTGGTTTCACAATAGATGTGATCATAGGTCCATTCTTCTATGAGAACATTACTCCGACAGGACCTGTAACTTGTTCTGTTACCAGAGATAAATATCGCCAATTTCTAAACAACTTTCTTATTCCGTCACTTCAGCAATGACAGTGTCTGGAGAAAATCATTTTCATGCAAGTTGGAGCCTTTCCACATATTTGTTTGCGGGTACAGTAGCTGCTATGACAGAAATTCATAACAGAAAGAGTCAGTAGCCACTGTTTTCCAACTGCATGACAACTTAGGTCTCCTGATCTTACACTATGCGACTTTTGGATATGGGGTTACCTAAAGTGGTCTATCATGGAGGTGTCCAGGACCTGGCTACGTTGAAGGATAACATATCGCGAACTGTACGGTATATTCCTGCAGACATGTTATTCTCTGCTGTTGTAAATGCCGTGCTCAGAATGCAATATGTGGTCCACAAAAACGGCGCTTACATCGAACCTGAGTTGGATGTGCTAAATAAACGGTAATTTCATTTCAGTATTTATTCTTCTTTTTTTAAACTCTCCTTTTCGAATCTCAGCGCCACATACTACCCTGGTGGTGACTTTTGGAACTAAATTGTTTTTTCGCGGAATACTTCGTCCTTCGTTTTATTTAATCTTCCTACAAAATTTGGTGCCATTCTCGCAATTAGTTAGAGCTACAGAACTCTCTGAGTACCATCAGGTTAACTATGGTCACCTTGTACATTCCCTTTGAGGTAAGATAAAGAGTGATAAATTGCTGAAAACTACCATAAAATCTACTTTTTTACACCGTAAGGGCAAATTACCACCAGCATTTTATCAGAACAAATTTATATTTCTAATGACAAAAAAAAAAAAAGAACTTAAAGTGGCGAGAACTAATATTCAAAAATACTGGTGAATATTTCCTCTGCGGCAGTCTGGTGTCTTTACTTTTTCAAGACAGGTAAATAAAATGTAAATATTATGAGTAAATGTGAATTCTGGGAAAGTAGAAAAGAGGTTATAGAAATCATGGTACAGGTGCTCTGCTAAGGTATTTTTTAACCACTAAAAGTATTCTTCGTCTTATTTAATGATAGATTTTCTGGCATTTAATGAGACGAAAAATGCCAATAAAATAAATTGGTGATAATCGGCCTACTGTTGCGCATCTTTTTCGCAGCAGTTTATAGTGTAATAAAATTTTACGGGATAAAGATAAAATGCAATTATCAGAGAATTGCTCTAATTTTTTACATAAAGAATTAACGGAATAAATTCTTGATGAGGCAACACATGTATAAACATTGTAATACTTTTATAATTACGTCGCTTAGTCATTTAAATATCAAATAATACAATAAAAATGCGATTCCGTAAGCTATTTAAAATTAAAGTTCATTGACTAATTAAAACACTAATCGAAAATCGATGATTAAGGAATAATTTAACAAAGACTATTCTTTCTATTTCCCCATGCGTTCTTACTTAAAGAGAAACAAATTTTAATTATACATGTCTAGCACAAACAAATTTATTACCTTCTTTGCTAAGAAATTCTTCATTATGTTTTCTATTGTTCCTTTATCATTACCAGTTTTTAATAAGGAAAGACTCTACTTGACATACTTAATTAGAGGTACAAAGGTTTACTGAAAGAATTTTTTATTTAATTTTTAATTAAACAGAATAAATGATGAAAAGGAAAGTTGGTTAAGTTTTCTAAATTACTTGGGACTTTAAGATGAATTTGCTCAAGGTAGAAATGTCAATTACTTTTTAGAATTAAACTATTGTACTTTCAATTTATTATTATTCTAATAAAAAATAAAATGATAAGTTAATTATGCTATGTAATGTAAAGTTTGATATTTAACTTTTTTTTTTAAATTTGTAGTCTTTATGTATAACATATATATTAATCTTTCAAGAAATTATTGATATTTTAACTTTTTAAAGGACAGTAGTACACAATTTATGCTACTTAATTGTATTTCGAAACTGCCAATTAACACTAAGACATTTTATAATAAATTTTTGCTTTTGTATTATACGTAAAGAAAAGTGTTTATTTGTTTTGAAATCATTTGATTTACAAATTTTGTTGTCATTATTTCATTTTAACATTTTAACATAATACATCAAAACTATTTTGACCCCAAAAAGTTTCACATTATATTATAAATGAGTGCATCAGTCCATAACTGTTGATTATTTAAATGACCATAAAAAAGAAATGATGCAGCTTTTCAATGTTGAAACCCTGTAGGAGCACGTCGTGTAGTGCATAATTTTTTTTATAAAGGTTCTTTGATTTTTCTATATACCATGGGATATTTGGGATATAATATATCCAGGGCTGCCACAGGCGACTATTTTTTAATTCTAACAGGCACCACTTTCTTTAAACAGAAATCCTTAATAGACACCTTGGCAAGATTTGCAAGAAAAACATACTTTAAAATTTATATTAGAAAAATATTGGTGAGAACGGAATATAGAAATGTCGCCAGTGGCAGACTTGTATATCCCACCACCTCTCAAGCGATTAACCCTTAAACATTTTAATCTACTGTTTTAGTTTTTTTTCTGTGTGATCTAGATTCTATTTAATTTTGAAGAAATTTATAATTTGAACTGAAATAATTTATTTCCGAATCTGAGGAAATGACTGTTTTTTTATTTATTTAGCGAAGTTGCCAGTCCCACGCCCCCTTCCTCGATTTTTTGTATTACAGCATTTTTTTTATAAAAAAGTTCGTTTTTTAATTTTAGAAATTGTACAATTAAATAAAAAAAAGTATTTCTGCATAAAAATACTAGTATTGAAAAAAATTGGGGTTTGGTATGCATGAATTAGTGTCAAATTTCAACGAATGATACTATTTTTTTTTCACAATATTAAATACCCTTTTCTCTCATTTTAAAACTGAAGCTATTTAAACACTGTCTAAACATACATTTCACATATCCTTAGGTACAAAATATCAATAAACTGCTTATTTAATGTTACTTATGTTACCTTCGTAAGAAAAATACTTTCTTTATTGTCTTATCTATGTTGCCTTTATTTTCGAAAAAAGAAAGACTTTTATTGCCGAAAAGTTCTGTTCATGTGGCTGCTTTAACGAAATACAGCTATTGCTTTTGGATTCTTTTATTTCTTTCTTCCGTTTAAACAGAACTACAAAGGTCTTTTAAAATGTCTTTCTATTTCTTATTTTTTTCAACTTAAAAGAGCTATAAAAGAAAACGAACACAAGGAATGTAACTGTCTTCTTCCTTTTAATTTGTTTGCATAATGCCTCTTTTTCAATAAAAGTAAACGAAATGTGTCATTCAATCTTTTAAAGTAAGTGGATGTGGAACAAAATAAAGCGTAAGTAAGATATTTAAATTCGCATTTTATATGCATGTAACATTACAGTTAACTTGTAAAATTCGGGAAAAATTAACAGCATCCCTAATACAAATATTTTTGTACAAATAATCGTATAACATACATATAGGTACTGATTTACAGGAAATATCATCAACTAACTAATGCTTCCACAAAGTATACTTCGCATAGGTGCCAACTTGACATCGATTATCCGTAATACGTGTCTTAATTTGACCCTGGTTTAATCAGTTTCGAACCAGAATTTTTTCAAAGAAATGAAATTAAGTATGTTCCACTAACAATCCTGAAAACAAATAAAGAAAGATTTATGAAATATATTTTCTGGTTTGAAATGACGTTAACCCTTTGAGTGCTGGGGTGTAAATTTCTTCAAAATTCCAAATGTCACATTGGCACCAGTATTTTGCAAAGAAAAAAACCGGTTAACGATAAACACGGGGGGGGGGGATGCATTAAACCTTTATCAAATAAATCTGGTTGAATTTTCTGGTGCATTCTGACATTTCGGAATTAAAATTATGTGGTAGAAAATTCAACCAGCAGAGCTCAAGGGGTTAACCTGGTAATATCAGGGTTTGTGTGCATCAAGGGATTTGTAGGAATTTAGATGCCTTGGCACTAGAGATGGGCATTATTTATCGTATTAGGATAAATAACAACGTTATTCTTTTATGGTGCATTATTTAGTAACAGGTTAACGGAAAGTCCCTGTTAAATTTGGAACGCATTACCTGCAAAGTATGTAAAAAAGAAGAAAAAAAAGCTAAATGAACTGTTTTAAAAAAATACATATTAAAATTACAATAACAATAAAATTTCCAAAATTTGTTTTCCATATTAATGTAAAAAGATTTTAAAAATATATTTTGAAATTTAAAAAAAACTTCTTTTTTAAAACGCTTATTACGACGCGCCTAAGCAAACCGAAAGAAATCGTGATCAACCGTCACAAACCTTTCGTGCCCTTATCAGCTTTCAATGTCTAGAAAATATCTTCCACTATCCAACATCCATGCAGAATAGACCTATCCAAACATCCAATCAAAGTCCAACTCATTAGCAAACAAACACCTGGCAGTTCTCCAAAAAAAGGGGAAAAAAACGCTACGACTGTTAAAAAATGTTCTGAAAAACTCCACGTATTCATTACAGTTAATTCTAATACAACTAATACTGCAACTCTTTTTATTCAGTAGGAAACAGTTTTGGTAGGAAGAAAAAATGTTTTTTAACACATCACGTTCATATAAGTTGAAATGTTATAATTTGTTGTGCAGAATAGCGTTGCATGGAATCATTTTAGTAGACGGGATTCATTGGTATAAAACTATCAAAGGTGTTTTTTAATGATGGATATTAAAGGATGGGATTAATTTCGATTTCGTTCCATTGGCAGAGTTAATTTCGTCAGCCTTTTTTGTCCATGTGGTGTTTTCTTTGACTTTGAATGTTTAAAGGGAATCAGAGGAAGGGGATAATTTTGTTTTTGTTGTACTTTTGACCAGGAAGCGGCATTTTTTTGACTTTGGAAGTTTAAAAGGGATAATGCTAATGGAGTTTGAGAAGTTTGTTTTTATTTTTTTTTTTTGTGTGTGTGTGTGTGTGTGTGTGTGTGTGTGTGTGTGTGTGACGCTAGACTTTTTTTTTGGGGGGTGGAGGAGGAATATGCTTTTATTATTTATTTATTTATTAGTTTCTTAAGGCTGTGTTTTTAGGAAATCAGAGTAAGGAAATTTTTTATATTTCAGCGATTTTGTTTCATTGCAAAAAATAGGAAGAAATTAACACCGCATTATTTGCGCGACTACAATTGTAATTAATTTGAAAAAGTAATAAAAATCCGTTTGGATGAATTGCTTTTAATGAAAAGCTTATAAATAACATTTTCAGGTTCTTTTCGATTATCTTAGAATAGGCATTGATAAATATAGCTGTAATGAAATCGGAGTTCAACTTCTTTTTCTACAAATTCTTTTTTTTCAAATTTCTTTTTTTACATGTTGTTAACCCTTTGCGAAGCCTTTGTGAGCATTTTACGAAATTTTTAATGTTTTGTCACCGGTTTTTAAAAACAGAAATTTGTTACTGATTAAATCCAGAAAATGCTCCGATTAAATAAGGCAAAATTTACGGTATAATTTTAGTGGTGGTCACAAATGTGAATTCTTAAGCCTATTTACGGCACGTATACATGTTGCTCGTCCCCAAAGGGTTAAAGCGCTGTTTATTTTTATGTACAGAGTTCGCACACTCCTTATATTTTGTAAGGACTCCGGCACCACTATTAATGATAAGAAAATTTATATTTGATTTTTAAGAAACAGAATTTGCGACCACCTCCTTGATTTGCAATTTACGCACTGTTTTTCTGCAGTGAAATGCATTGAATATACTGTAAAATTTTAGTGGTGGAGCTGTGCGAACCCTGATGTAGCACGTCTTTTCTTATCGTTTTCAAAAAGCTAATTTTTAAGCCATTAATTTTAGAGATTACAAAACTGTTACAAATGTCCCATGACAAAACTGTTACAAATGTCCCATGACAAAACTGTTTCAAATTTTGCTCTGTATCATAAAAAATCGATTTATCTTTAAAAAGCTGTTATTTAAATCCTTAAGAAATAATAATAAGAAGAAGATAAGAAGAAGAAAATACTTCATCTTTAAAAAAATGTTTAAGATTTTATTATGCATCATTTAAAACCCAATTTACGGTAATATACGTGCTTTTAAATAGTTAAGAAATATAAAAAAATTACAATGTCTGGATCCTGTAAGCTTTATTCAAAAAAAAAAAAAAAAAATTATGTTCTAATCATAAAGGGTGCTACAGTCAGGGGTCGAATTTCATTCCGTAATGTTAAGTATATGGGCGTTTAATGTATTCTTATATTCAAAACATCTCCTTGACGAATTAATATTTGAAAAAAAAAATAAGTATTCTCTTTTTAAAGAATGTCTCTTTTTTTCTACAGAGTTCGCACACTCCTTATATTTTGTAAGGACTCCGGCACCACTATTAATGATAAGAAAATTTATATTTGATTTTTAAGAAACAGAATTTGCGACCACCTCCTTGATTTGCAATTTACGCACTGTTTTTCTGCAGTGAAATGCATTGAATATAGTGTAAAATTTTAGTGGTGGAGCTGTGCGAACCCTGTTCTAAGTTTCAAAATATTTCTTAAATCTACCTATAATTTTATTAGAATTGTTGAATTTGTACGCGTAGTTCGTTATTTTTTAAACATAATTTATTAAAGTGAGTATGAATTTTAGAAATATTTTGACCAAAAAAAAAGAGACATCTTTTGAGAGATCACTAAAAAAGGGAGTTACAAATATTAATTCCTTAAGGAGATATTTTGAATATAAGGATGCATCAAACCCCAAAAGATTTAACATTACCGAGAGGAATTCGGCCGCTGAGTGACTAACATCCTTAAAGCAGTAAAAATGTATTCATCTACAGCTAAAACTTACTGAGTTATTATGCTGAGAATTTTATGAATTTTTGACGTTTTAGTTACCATGAATGGAAAACGTGTTTTTAGTGCCAGAAAACCTGAAAATGCTTGAAATTAAAAAGTAGCATAACTAGGTAAGTTGTAAGTTTTTTCCTGTAAAAATTAACATTTTAACCAAAAACTGATTTTAATGGTGTTGATTCATCTGATCAAAAAACGTCTATACTCACGTCCCAAAATTATTTCTGACATTTTGTTAAAAGTCTTCTAAATAAAACATCTTTTGACAGAATGCCATTAGATACTTGTTATAAAAATAACAGGTTGTTGGAACCTGTTACTTGTGCAAGTATGTAACATCGTAACCTGTTAACCAAAAATAACTATTTCCCATCTCTACCTAGCACCAAAAATTTCGTAAAGTAATGGTCGGTATAGATGAAGATAGATTTTTTTTCATCAAATAAGAGAAATGTTACTTTACGAAATTTCTAATGCAAAGTCCTTGAAGCGTACGAACCCTGAGTATATGTCGATTAGAATCAAATAAGCTTGATTCAATCCATAAATTACACGAGTAGCATTCAAAATGAATTTACAGAGCTGCACAAAATAATTCGAAATTATAGCAATGTAAACATAAGATATGATAGTCAAACTTGGCCATGGCACTAATAATGAAGATCCGATGAATCTCCCAAATATAAAGTTGTTTTGCCATCACTGCCAAGTTTTACTTTTATGTCTTACCACCATACATAAATAGAGAAATTTGTCTTATTTAATCGTCGAAAGCATAGGATTAAATAAAGCAGCTTTTTCTGATCAAAATTAGTATTAACCTTCCTACCCTGAATGGGTCTAATCGACCCATAACTATATTTCGTTTTATACGATTTGAACCAGAGCTTTTTTCATTAAAAAAGTTAAATAACACATTCAGAAAAATAAGTCAATTAAATAAATTGTAATATTTTAAATAACAATTATGGTGACAATTTTTTTAAATCAAGATTGAGTAGAATTTGAACAGGGTAGGAAGGTTAGGAAGCTATACTAAGAAGTTATGATCAAGATAAGAATTTATGTATTTTTTTTCTCAGTTTCTTTCCTGTTTCATTACTATATTCAATTATCACATAGTTCATAAGGCCCTTTGTGTTAAATATCATTGTTTTCTAGTAGTGATTTTTATGTTATAAATAACAGAAATTTATTACGTAATCTGCTATTAAAAAAAGGTTTAGAATATTTTTGGAATTAACTATACTCTAATTCAAAGAGCGAGCAATAGATGGATCTGGTTTTATATTAGAAAAGCCAAATGTATTGATTAATACTAAAGCATTTATAGCTATTAAAAATAAATTTAATAATCACTTGAAATTAAAATACTTTGAGTATCTATGAATCCTAAACTCGAACAACATTTTACAAACATTAAATTATCATTATATCTTTCTTGCAAATATGAAAGTTAAAAGATCGCTGGCATTTTTATTAAGGTTTTCGAAGTGTTTAAGTAAGCGTTTCTATAATTAAGATAAATTAAGTTATCTTTAAAGTGTCTTCGGTTGCAAAATTCTCACACTGAAAACTTTCCTTTTTGTAGCTTCTACTTGATGAGTTCATTAAAATTAAACTGATGATCTTTTAAATTTCTTAAGAATGTTTCAGAAAATCCGGAAATACGATACAGTTTAGGTACGTAAAATAAATGGATAGAATGTTCCCTCTCTATTCATTTTATGCATTAGATTTATTGCTCTTACATTAATTTTAATGTGGAATACTGCAGCAGCTTTTCATAGCTACATATGGTACTTTAAAGAAAGAAACATGTATAATGTTCGTACATGTTTTGCAGGAAATATTGGTAACTATCCATTTAGACAGGTACCTATATTTTAATTGCTCGTCGAAATATGTTGTACAATTGCATTTATAAATTAATTCATGACTTAATATTTTGATTACCGTAATTTCCTGCGTATAATCCGCGGATCAAACAAGCATTTTTCGACTCAGAAATTTTATTAAATAAAGTATAACTTTTTAGATCGCCGTACATATTTGCCTTCAATTACAAAATAAAATTTCTGGGTCTGAAATGAATTGTTTGATCCGCGGATTATACGCAGGAAATTACGGTAACTATTTAACTGATTCTTTTATCATTCTCTTTTTATGTAAAATAAATTGAAAATAAGTGATGATACCACTTTTTTAAGCTAAAATATTCATAATAATGAGTTTATACATTTCTGTCCATTAAATAGTATAAAATTGTATTAAACTAGATTAGTGGTGTCAAAAATATTTAAGTGATAAATCATGCAAACTCTGCTTACACTTTTCAAACTCCCTTACGACGTGCAGGGAAATATGTTAAGTGGTTAATGAACGATTTTTATTTTGAAAATATTCTAATAGGTGAAAGCGTACATTTATACCAGAATATACAAATAGATATTTTCGACTAAATTTTTGCATTCAAATATTATAAGCTCAACTATTAGTCTACTATTAGTTAGACTGTTTCTTAATTTGAGAGGAAAATTCACTATTTAATAAAATATGTCGTTTCAATTTTTATTTTAGAAATTTTATCAAATATTTTCTAATAAACAGGCAATTTCTCTTGAATATTGAAAAAATTAAAAAACAATTGGGTAAGTATTATCGCAAATCACACAGAGGGTTTCGTTTAATATCTCCTTCAAAACACTTTAGCATTAAATTAACAAACGAAAATTGTATGACAGACTAGGATGATTCATGAAAAATGAAAAAGAATGATAATTATAAACATTAATAAACAAAAAGCTAAAATAATTAATTCTGGTAAGAAATCGTACGAAACAATTTTCAAGCAAATAAATGTCAAATTCAATGTTTGTAGAAATTCATTTGGTACGAGATTTTTAACCTTTTTTTTCTTTAATTAAAAAAAAAAAAAAAAAAAAAACTGATTATAAATCTGAATTTTACTATACATAAAATATTAAGCGCGTTTTTCACGTAATTTATTTAATCCAATAATTTATGTTACATACATAACAATTTTTATATCTATTTAAACTTGCGTGCAACAATTAGAAGAATAAAAGCGACAAAAATGAACTGATGATATTAAAAAATAAGGTATCCTGGGGTAATAACGCCACGTTAAGGTTCTACCAATTTTCACGGCTTAGTTTTCGATTGTAATTTTGCAAATGTATGATTTGATACAACAACTCATTAACTATCTATATAAAAAAATAATTTAACAGCCATGTATTCATAAAATGTAATGGCGTGATTTCTTGACCATACCTATTTGGCGTTATTACCCACGTATATGGGTAATAACGCCATGCAAACAAAACTATGAAATAAGATGGAATAATGGCATGTAGATTGCCCAATTCTGAAAATACAAACTCTACAGCTCTAGAAATTGAATAATTGCATTCTAAGCTATTGAAAATGTTCAAATTTTTGTGAAAGTGTAAGAAAAATAAAGGAATGGTGTGGGGGGAGGAGAAGGCAAAAGAATATCAGACCCTGAGCTTCTTTTTGCTTAAAAAAGACCGTTTAAACAGAATTATTAGAAACATTGTACGGTTTTAATTGTGTTTATTTGAATCAGTACTTAGGATGTAATTCGGCCACTGTTGAGAGTCAACCAGGGATTGCCAATATGGATATTAATGCCAAGGATTGACGTTATTACCCCGGTATACTTATTGCGCAGTACATTTTAAACTACAAATTATCTCGAGAAGATATCCAAAATCTTCCACAACATTTTGAAAGTATATGAAATGCACTACAAATTTATGTAATAAACAAAGTATTTCCGGATAAAAAAAATAGTCTTCACATCACAAAACGTATCTCGCAAATTTTAGAACAAGCGTTAATTTTAGTTGCTTGTAAAAGCAATAAGACCTTCAAATGGAACAAATTAACTTTAAGCTGTTTTTTTGGATTTATGTGACTCAAAACCCTTCTGCGCAGGGCACATGGGTGTCATTTACCAGATTATTTCATAATTATGCATAATATTAGTACTTGGCGTTATTACATCAGAACACCTTATATTTTAATTAAAATAATAGTCTTTTTAAAAATTGTATGATTTGTTGTGTGACAACAGGTATTCAGCTGTAAGTACACAAAATTTGAATTCTTTGGGTTTTGTGAGATGAACAAAACCCTAATAAAAGACGTTTGATCTTAATTTTTTAGGAAAGATTAACTATGAACACAGTTAGTGCCAAAATCAAATGCAAGGTTCGTACGCATCAGGGAATTTTAAGTGTTTCATTTCGAGAAAAATGTAAAGTACTGGTCGTAATATCTGAAGACAGAATTTTTCGTCCTTAAGTCAAATATTATTTTATAAAAAGCTTGGTAACAAGAGTTTGAAATTTCTTCAATCGTATGAACTCTGAAATAAAACTATGGAGAAAACTAATGTGTCACGAACTATTAAGGAAACTCTTTTCAACATTTTCAGAATGCTGCAATGAAATTTTACAAATTAGCAAAGTAAATGAAGATGTCTAAAAGAACAAGTTCAAGCTCTATTCAAGTAGGGTGCTCCACCAAATAGTGTGAAAACAACAAGCTTTACTAGCTAAGTATGACTACTAATGCCACCTGTTTTTTAAAGGATCTCAAACGGTTTGTACATTGTACAGTAGGGCGGAGCGTAAAAAACTTTTTTTCGAAATTCTTTGCTCTCTAACGTGGAAAAGTTATGTAATGATATGACTAACATACTCACAAAATTTCACAACAATCAATAAATATCTTCCGGTTCCACTTTTGGGTCGAAATATGCAATTTTAGCCAAAAATGTTGTAAATTTTCACATTTCAGCAATATATTTAATTTCCGATTTTTTTCTTCGCCTCAGAGCGGAACAATTGATAGAGTACATAAGGCATATAAGTTCAAATTATTAAAGTAAATGAAAAATATCTTCCGGTTCCACTCGGGAGTTTGAATATGTGAAATTTATCGAAAATGATGCAATTTTTCACATTTTACTGATTTTTTTTAGTTTTAGATTTTCTATTCCCGCTGGCACGGAAAAGTTGGAAAATATACTAGAAACATTGATGAAGAACTTTAGAATAATCAATAAATATCTCCCGGTTTCCCTTTCGGCATCTCAAAATGTCAAAATTGCCAAAAATTATGTAAATTTTCTCTTCTCAGGGATTTTTGTCTTATCAATTTTCTTTTCTAGCCGTCGCAGAAAATTCGGAAAATTATATGACAAATATAAGTGTAAAAATTTAAAGTAATTAATAAATACCCTATGAGTTGACTTTTATTACTTAAACTTGGTATTATACATGGCATTAATGTACACATAAGTGATAGAATAATCGAATTAAAAGTGATATGAGGGAAACTCCTCTAATATGTTCAGTTTGCTGTAATGCTGCTGTTGGTTTAATGCTCTGCTCGTGACAGGTTCATAATGAGGATATTCAATTTTACCTTCTATATTTTATTGAAGAATATTACATCTGAAAGTGTTTACTATTGCGTTGATTTTAATATTGTGTTGAACTAATAGTGTGAATGGAAAATATTACACAGAATTATCACATTTAAGGCGCAGTACACGGGATTTTTCTCATCCCATTTTTGGGATCTTACAGAATTAAAAACTGGCGTTCTACCTACCAATGAAGATATAATGTACTTTTTTATTGGTGAGAAATGAATCGAAATATAATTAAAAATTGGACCCACCTTTGGGTTGATAGTGGAATATGGGTTGAAATGGTTGAAGCAATTGGGCAGGCTACATCAGTTCCAACGGTTTCTAGGCAAAGAATAGTCCAAATGATTGGTTTATATAATGATAAATACAAGAGTATAAAGAAGTTTGACGCTAAAGAACAGACGAAGTCAAAATGGAAAATTTTCCTATTGGAAGGGAAAAAATGTATGTTTGAAAATTTTTCTTACAAGTGTACTTCTCCAAAAGGATGTTAATGCCGATGTGATATAAAAATTCCATAATTAGAAGACAGTTTCTTGAGGATCAGGGAACTTCAAGAAATTGTCGATAGACCCAATTGATACACTCGGAAACACGGCCCACAACACGAATACTGAGTAAATGAACGAGCAGGCTCGAAAAAGAATAAGAAAGTTTCAGAAAACGGTATAAAAGAGAACAAACAATCATTATTGCTTCATCGAAGACTTAGAGTTATTTAAATCTTTTAGTGTTGTTGATGAACAACTGTGTCACGATCTTAGTGATAAATCTTTAGTGTCATGCAATCAAACATAAATACTATAAGTATATCACGAACAACCCATCGTTCTGCTCTAGCCAAAACTTGAGACTCACTGGGAGTGTTCGACCGAGTTGCAGCGTTAGTAACCGGCACACATGACGACATGTCCAATGTTATAGAGAGGCATAACACAAGAAGAGAAAGAAATAAATATTGCAAAAAATGCCAAGTCCAAGATTGGAGTTTCATAACAAGGTTAGAGTTCCCAATACCTTGAAAAGATCGTATTTTGACCGTCGAAAAGATCAAACTTTAAATCAAATGAATATTGAGGGAATTCTCCATGAACAAAGAGTGCTTGAAGAATACTTGACACTTAAAGAAGAACCTGATTGCGATTACATAGGGCAAGTGTCACCAATAACCTCTTCTGCTATGTTTCTCATATGACTTTCCATACTTTCCGCTCCAGCAAGAAGAGAAAATTTATAAGGGGAAAAATCCCTGAGATGTGAAAATTTACATACTTTGTGGCTACTTTGACATTTTTAGACAAGTCGAAATACGGAATTATTTCGACCTAAAGTTTTTACTTATGTTTCTTGCATATTCTTCGAACATTTCCATGTCAGTGGAAATAGAAAATCGAAAAATAAAAAAAAAATGACTAAAATGTGAAAATTTGTATCATTTTCGACAAATTTCCCATATTTATAACCCAAAATGGAACCGGAAAATATCTTTTAATTACTCTAATATTTCGAAATTGTGTTCCTTATGCACTCTTTCAGTTTTTCTGCACTAGGGCGAAGAAAAAATTGCAAATTAAAAATATTACTGAAATGTGAAAAATTACAACATTTTTGGCTAAAATTGCATATTTCGACCCAAAAGTGGAACCGAAAGATATTTATTGATTGTTTTGAAATTTTGTGAGTATATTACTGATACCACTCCACAACTTTTCCGCGCTAAGGAGAAAAGAATTTCGAGAAAAACTTTTTTACGCTCCGCCCTACTGTACAGCGCTATTACAGCTACACTGTAAATAAAAGTAGATTTACGGAACTTTACCGCAAATTACTCTAGTAAATTTAATGAAAATGACATATTTTCCAGATAAACAGCCAACTTCCATAAATTTTTATCTTTTACGGGCAAAACCCAATAACTAAAAGACAACGTCCGTTAATCTAGGGTCAAAGCCCATATTTTTAGTTTCTGAAATCTCTGCTACAGTAAAATTACTGCTGCATTTTTTTACAGTATGGCAACCCAATTGGTTCTACTACAAAACGACACAAGGTATTAACCCGTTGGGGACGGGCGATCGGTATACGTGCCACATAAATTGCTCAGAATCCTTGATTATTCTCACCAGTAAAATTTTATTGTAAATTTTGATTTATTTATTCCGAATATTTTCCTGATTGGATTTTTCAAAAATTTCTCTTTTCAAAAACCTGTGATAAAAAGATTAAAACATCTGTTAAAGTTGTCCGTCCCGAACGTGTTACGTTCATTGTCTTTGTTTTTTTAAGTTGCGAGAGCAAAACCCCGTAACAGAAGAACTACTGATCTAAATGCCTTGAAATTTCACCAATATGCTCCCAAAACAATGGAATTTTTTTAAGGCGTAATTAAAAAAGAAAAGAAAAGAAAGAAAAAACTTAAAATTGTACTAACTGAGGGTGTTGTAAACTAACAGAAACAAATAATATGAGGAGAAAACAATGGGCGGTACTTGAAAAAGAAAACATTAGAGTAGGATTATAAGCTGGAACTTCACAACAGCATGGCCAGATAAAGAATTTACCTATACAGGGCTGCCACAGGCGACTATTTTTTAATTCTAACTCGCACCACTTTCTTAAAACAGAAATCCTTAATACAAACTTGGGCAGCATTTGGAAGAGAAATATATTTTGAAATGCATATTAGAGAAATATTGGTGCGAACATAATCTAAAAATAGTCGCCTGTGGCAGCCCTGCCTATAGAACACTGTGTATGGTGGTGGTGTTACGAACTTAGCTGACTTAAGGCAAGCATTGAGTACCCAGACGGATATTCCTTAGTCTGTTTTGAAACTGGCGGTATCACGTTTCCAACTCATAGCTAAAAACGGTGGACAGCACATTGAAAATCTCCTGTGTTAATTGTGCTGTTCCGTCAGTGGCGTAACCAGGACGGGTGCTGAAAACCCAAAATACTGTAAGGTTTTCTTCTTCTTCATTCGTATAAGAAATTTTTATGGTTAGATAAGGTGAACTGAACCTTAAAAAATTACCCATATTCAGATAACTTGGACACCCACCCTGGTTACGCCGCTGTCTGTACAAATGCTTTACTCCATATTTTTATTTCGTTCTGTTTCTGCGAAAGTGTTCGCAGTTCCTTTTCTCCCAATTATTGCATTCTGTATGTTTTTCATATGGATAATAAATTTTACTTTTTCTCAAACTGTCGTTCATTGTTTTCCTCCCACTTACGACAGTCTTTGTTTATGTTAAATTACAGCGCCATCTGTTGGTGCGATTGAAGTAATTTTTAAAAACGCCTTAAAAATTTTCAGTGCTTTGGGAGCATACTGGTGAAATTTTATTTGGATCAGTGCTTTTTTGTTATAGAATTATACTTTCGCAATAAAAAAAAACCCTGTATATTAAAATATTAAACTGAGTAGGTTTAAATCACTGCCAAAGGTTTAGCCAGATAAGCACAACAGAATATCCCCAAACCGATGTTTAAAATAATGTGTGGGATGATAAGGCTTAGTATGAGAATCAACATAGTGTGTTTTTAGTTTTTGACCTTAAGCTATTTTTGAGATAATCCGGGAAATATGCATCATCGCCACCACTTTTCATATACATTTTCCCCCAAAAATATATAAGTTAAAAAATGAAACTATCACCAATTATTGAAATTTATATACTTTATATTATATATTTTTACCAATTTTTACAATATATTTAACACGGAAATATATACATAAATATTAAAAACTATTAAAATAGTAATGCTATATTTATACCAGCCAAAAACATTGTTCAATAATGTGCGTGATATGTACTTTAACGAACAAATATTCATTAAAATCGAAGGTGTGCTGCTTGAGTTTTAAAAACATAGTGTTTGCAACTTGTTAGTATGTTTCTATCTTTTTTGTTTGAATTTGTACAATTAAGCGCTTGATATTGTGACTGCATAAGATGTATAATATGTAAATTTTAAATAAATACTTAATAGTCAGTAAATAACTAGATATGCCGCTCCTTCAATCCATTCAGAGACATGATAGTTGTATTCGTAAAATGTTGAAATAATTGATTGAAACCAGTGTTTACGAGAAAATGTATTTTCACGTACTCACTTAAAGTGAAACTTTCACAGAAAAATTGTAATGCCAGTATGGAAATTAAGAATTAAAATTAGGTGATACCATAGCGGCATCACCGCACTTTAAGGGGTTAACTCTCTTATTCCCGTGGTACATTACATTCCAGAAATTTAGTGATTAAAAGAATCTGAAATCACACCAGAAAATTTTAATAACAAATTTTCCTTTATTTAAATACCGAATGTCAATTATTAAGTAAAACAAATATGACTATTTTAATTTTTTGGTTTGAATTTGGAATATCCGAGTTTGGAATATCTAAATTCGAAACACTGTTGGTAGCATATACTCTACTATGGGCATTAGAGAGTTAAGCCCTTGGGTACATGTGTGGTTCGTTGCGGTGACTGGCTTTTTTAAAAATATAAATGCCATCTCCAACAACTTTCTGAAAGCAAAAACTTCTTATTTAATTTCTGCCGACAAATGGAAGAGAAATATGCTAAAAGTTTTCTTTAAATAAATATATGAATAGAACTTAAATGTGAGTGCCTGTGGATAAATGCCAGTGATTCTCGGAAGTCAAATATATCCTAAGTGTTAACGGGAAACGAATAAGTAAAATTAATAAATATTAAGTACAGTTATTTAAAAAAATAATAAAAAATATCTTGGTCATTAATAAAATATTTTTATGTATACTTTTTCCTGTGTTTTGTTTTAGATTATTATATTTATTTATGTTATTCCACTATCATAACTAATTATATAATGCATCTTCATCACAAGTAATAATGTAAATACATTGCAAAAGAACAGTGAAACTTTTGCCCTTTGACCGCAAGATATAAACAGTGCTACTGTGCCGTGTTTCCTGATAAAAATATCAGTGTTTAATACTTAAAAACTGTCATTATTTCAAAAATGTCAATTTGTGCCGATTTGTGTCACTTCCCTGGTGCAAATTTAGCATCTTTTTTAAACGGAAATGTGTTATAATAATAATAATAATAATAATAATAATAATAATAATAATAATAATAATAATAATAATAAAGAGATCTAACAAGTACCTTTTAGAAAGAAGATATATTTTCCTCATATTCACTTTCAGGTTTCAAACTTGCTCGTCTTCGATCTAATTTCAGAATTATTAACAGGTTTCAGTATCTATACATAAACCCGATTAAGGAGATCTTGAGTATTTTGACTCTTCAGATTTACAGCAATAGAAAGGAATGTGACTATTTTGAAGAAATCCAATATGCCATTAAAAAAACACGATGTTCCTTATCACCAGAAACCCTATCTAAATTAATGCTTTGGAAGCACTCACGTTTGTTTGAACCAAGTCTTAATCACAAAAAAGTAATTTGTATTTCATAGTTTTGAGAAATAATATATATATATTTTTTTTTTTGTAATTGTTTTTTAAACTTTCGACACAATTTTGCTTGACCGTGTTTTAATTTATATTTTTTTCAACTATATATATATATATATATATATATTTTACGGTTGACATCATTTATTTAAAGAAAGTAGCGAAATTCGCAAAGACTATGCGAAATTTTTATTATTATATCTTAATTGATATTTCACGCTTTTCGTTAAATATCTTAGAAACAGTGGCTTAACAAGGGTGGGTGCCCAAATGCTCTGACTACTTGTAATATTTGAAAGTTCTGTTTGCCTTATCAAATCAGAAAAATTTTCTGCTATGAATCAAGCAGAAAAAACCATACAATTACTGATGTTTGGCAGATACCTGGTTAAGCTACTGTAGAAGGATTTTAGATTTAAAAAAAGGAAAAAGGTATAAAGAAAGAAATAAAGCTCGTCTTTAGCAAATCTTGGTCCTTGATAATTAAGGGGTCCATAAGAGAGGATGAACTTGCTTCCCGGTACAATTCATTGAAGCCGTAAGCATATAGTTAACCCTTTCCGGCGCAGTGTTTCCGGTCTGGAAACACCTAATTTTAATTCCAAATTTGCAATTGGCACCAATAATTCTTTAATAAAATCTTGCTTTTACAATAAAAGTTTAAATTAGGGAGTTCTGGATTTTTTAAAAAGTCGATAATTTCTTATTTTACTAACAGAATTTGTCCGCTCCGGAAAGGATGAAAAAAGATTTAGCAGTTTTCTGAACATATATTTTAATGTACGTAAAATTAAACAGCCTGTACAAGTCTTAAGCTAATTTTCTTTATAGTAATCGTCATCGCATTTAATCACTTAATTTTTGCATAATTACTGAAGGATATTTACTCATATTTTATGGTATTCCAGTTACGCGAAGTAGTACATCCATAAAGTGAAAAAAGTATAAAATGAAAAGAAATAATTCAAATAAAGGGGCAACTTCTTTCAGTGTCTGGTATTTTTTCCGTTTTATACATTCATATAAAGATAAAGAAATGTAACACAAGCAAATATTATATCCATTAAAAACTAAAAATCGATTGTTTCAAACAGAAAATCTATTTTTCTTTACTTCGTTCTGTTCTTTCAAACGAAAGTTTTTTCATGCGATGAAAATGTGTTTTCCTTACCAGAAAAAAATGCAATTATTTTGGAGAAGTTTTAAAGTTTCGACAAATAAAACAATATCTTTTTTCATGAAACAACTGTTTAAAGTTCGCTTTGGTGGATTTTTTGGTTTGGTTTATTTTACCTCGTTTATAAAATTGTCATTTAAATGTCTTTGAAACACAATTAAAAATGAAAATAGATTTCCAATATTTTATTATTTGCACATAATACATCCCTTCAATTGTATTATTTTCATCTTAAGATATACATTTAAAGCATTCTGGTAAAAAAAGACAAAATAAACAACAAATAAAAAACAACACAATGTTGTATTTATATGTATAGAAATAGTTACATTTTTAACTTTTCATTAGGTCACTCTTCAAAATAATTAAAAAAAAATTATGGGTTACTTTGAGAACAATGGAAAAAAAATCTGAAAAAGGGAAAATTTTACAAAAATTTAACCTTATTCTAAAATAAAAATTTTAAGTTGCAGAACAAAAACTTCCCGCCATAAATCTTGCGGATTAAATGCGGATTTCAAATTTCACCAAAATCGGTCGCATAGTTTCTGAAGAATCAGTTCTTAATGCTGGCATATTTTCCAAAGGATTGCACCAATCTTGTCTACCATTAAGAAATTGGCGTGAGTTAGAAAAGAAAGGGAAGCGTCAGTGGCAGCTGTGGTTAATAGAAATTCCCAGTTATTACCCTTCGAATTACCATGAAAGCAAGTATGCTACCAACAGGATTTAGGATTTAGTGGGTTTTTCACTTCGGACGTTCCACATTCACACCAGAAATTTAAAATAGCAATATTTACTTTTTTTAATAACAGACATTTCATAACAGCTTGTTTTGTGTGATTATGTACGGAATGTTATGTTATACAGCTAGATTTATTCTTGAAATTTTTTGTTGTTAATTTAGAACCCTTGAACTATGGAATTTCAAGAACACGTGTCAATTAGAGGGTTAAAAATTCCATTATTTACATTATTTTATTAGCGAGAGATAAGTCAATCCTGCCGCCAATATAATACCCCAATACAAATAATTTTGAATAATAAATTCAACCTAATGTAATAACAGAATTCCTGCGATGAAATTACATAAAAATTAATATTTTATTTCCTTTATATCTATCGTCACGATCAATAACTCTGGTTGTTCATGCCATAAAGTATTGAAATTATTTATAAAGTTCATGAGTTCTATTTCATTGAATATAATATTAATTTTAGTATTACAAACATGAATATTGTGGCCAATCTTTATATAAACTTTGATATCTGAGACCCTTCTTTTGAAGCAATTAATTGTATGATCTCATTAATCAAAAGATTCATTTAAACCCGCCTTGAAGATCTTTTAAACTCATTTGCTGGATCATAAATCATTCAATAATTACTTACAGAGAAAAATTTTAGATATTTTCTCCGAAAGAATCTAAAGAGCTTTTCACGAAAGACATGTTAAGACAAGTTTTTCACGAAAAAAGTACATAAAATACTCAACATTTGTTTCAAATATTTTGATTGTAATTAAGAGCCCTTATTTTGAAATTCAGACAAAAAAGTGATGTTTTGATAGTTGTATTTTTTAATTGCCTTGATATTTTTATTTTGAAGCAAATCATATTTAATAAATACTCTGCAATTTTGAAGCCCTAAAAAAAAAAATTCCTCTTTTTTATAGAAAATGTCAAAGTTCAAGGCAGTGAAGGCCATTTTTCATGAAAAGTAAAATGCTGGTATATTTGGAGCACTATATCTCTCGTAAGCAACAACATCCTAAAATTCTTTTGACATAAACTGTTAGTATAACCCTACTTGCTTATTAAAATCTATTTGTTTCCATGGGGAATTGTTACATTACATTGTTATGTTGCCATAAAGTATAGTCAAAATGACGTTTTTCTCCATTTTCTGCACTTAATATCTTATTTAAGCAATTGTACCCCAAACTTTTTCTTACAGAATATGAAAGTACACTACTAGGACAAACAAAATAATATAGTACTGCACGGAGATAGTGTTGCTGTAAGTAGATATTATCTGTTAAATATGCAAATTTTTCAAAATAATCAACATTTCAATTAGCATTATCTAAAAAAAGCGCCACGTTTGAATAAAACAAATTGTCTCACACAATAGTTAAACATTTGAACAAAAACTTGGAAAAGAAAAACAGGTGGGGCCTTGTGATGTTTTCAGGCAAAAAAATGACAAAAATTAGATGAAAAGCAATGTCCAATATCACATTTTTCCCCTAAGAGAAAATGAAAAATCCTATTTCGCTTACTGAAGCTGCGGCAAAAAAGGGATATTTCATTTTCTCATAGGAAAAAAACATAGAAAGAGGAAAGAGAACTAGGATTTTTCATTTTCTGATAGGGAAGAAATTTTATCATCGACATTATTTATTTGAAAATTTTGTCATTTTTTTTTGCCAAAAAAATATCACGAGGCCCCACTTCTTTTTTTCATGTTTTTGTATATATGTTGAACTATTGTGTGAGACAATTTGTTTTATTCAAACGTGGCGCTTTTTTTAGATAATGATAATTAAAATGTTGAATATTTTGAAAAAATTGCATATTTAATAGGGCGGATCGAAAAATCGAAATTCGGATAATCGAATCGGCACGGGATGCAAAAATTGCCTTTTATGCATACTAATTCACATATGTTTTTTATTGAAAACCATTCATATCTTCCGGTGCCCCAAAAGCCTCAAAAATAGTTAAAAATTGAAATTTTTATAAATTTTATATATATATATTTTTTTTTGCTTCTTAAAATTTTTTAATTTATTTTTGGCGCGGGTTGCGAAAGTTGCCTTATATATATATTAGTTCAATCTTCTTTTTTATATAAATCCATCCATATCTTCCAGTGCCCCCCAGCGCCCCCAAAATAGTAAAAAAATTGAAATTTTTATAAAAATTTATAATTTTTGTTTTTTTAATTTCTTTTAAATTATTTTATCAGCGGGATAAAGAAGATTTATTTTATAGTATATTAGCATGCATCCAAATAATTTTCGACTTTGATAAATTTCTTCCAATGCCCCGAAACTTTTAATTATTTGCCGAAAATCGAGTTTCATGCAAATTTTGAGCTAAAACATACAAGTAAAATTAACAGTTAAAGAATAATTTATATAACGTAAATCGTAGATCGAGAGGATGAGAAATCGTTTATCGTATTTTATTAAATGTATAAAATAAACTTTTTATACTTTATTATTTGGAAGACAACATAGATAGAAGAGTTCTCAGCAATGACCAGCAATATTTATATGATATTTACATAGCAATATCGCGTGGTGTATGTGGTTCTGATCTGGCATTAATGAAACCTGGTCCAGTTTATCACTCAAGATGGCTAACAACTGCGTGTAGAATTTTAAGGTTATAAGTGGCTACAGAAAATCCTTCTGATAATCTCATTACTCTTATAACATATATTATGAAGGTATATGCACCTGTATGGTTTCATGTCAAAACAAAGCCATCCATAACTGAAGGACCGCGTCATATTTGGAAACTTGTCACATATTCTAGATATTTGGAACCCAGTTTAAGAAAGATCGTAGATGCTGTTATTCAACGAAATAGTTTTTTTTCTTTTTTTGCCACCCTGAAAATTTGCTATTGTCAATGTTCACAGATAACAGATAGCATATCAGATCTTTAGCAATGCGAAAGCTAATTTGTGCTAGAAATAAAAAGAGAAAATCACCAGAAGTGAGAATTTTCAAAGTACCCCGAAATAAACTACAAGGCGAAGGAATATTTTGAACTTATTGACTGGCAACCAGTTGGACGTTTTGAACCACCCCTTTTGATAAATGTGCCTTGCAAAGAAATTGAGAATATGAGAAAAGTTGTAAAAACGAATGAATGGTCAAAATTTCCATGCCATACCCGAGCGGTTGAAAGATGCGTTCGACTAGTGTCTGAGGCATCAGAAACGGTATCTGGGCAAGAAAAGAGACACGGTTTTATATTGAATAGAATAAAATCAAGAAGCCATATAAAACACTTTGATACCAAAAAAGATTACAAACTTTAAAAATATGTAAATTTCTAAATAGAAGGATGCAAAACTTTTCTCTACGTAAGTTCGATTTTTGTAATTTTTACGATTTAATGCTTTGATTTTAAATTTATATGTCGCTTATTATTGTAAAATTAATGTTATTGATAACCTTATATGTTATTAATTAAACTGTTTTCAAAATTTGTAAGTATTTTTCGTAAATTATAATTCTTAATACATTTTTAAAAAATTCAATTTTTAATTATACCGTAATTTCGGGTGTATAAGCCGCGGATTAAACAATTCTTTTTGGACCCAGAAAACTTATTTAGTGATTGCAGACAAATATTTACGGCGATCTAACTAGTTATATTTGTTTCTTAAAAAAATCTGGGTCGATAAAGAATTGTTTGATCTGCGGCTTATACACCCGAAATTACGGTAATTGGTGCATCAAAGATGTGAATGGATTCTGATTAAAAAAATATATGGGAACTGCAGAGTTATGTAGTATTGTAATAACAACTTTCCAACCCAGTGCCAAAAGAATTTCAAAAAGTAAAATAAAATAAAATAAAATAAAATAAAACAAAAAATATTTTTTCCAAGAAAATTTCAATTTTAAACTATTTTTGGGGCGCTTGGGGCACCGGAAGATATGAATGAATTGTATTTTAAAAAATATGTAAGCTAAGATAGATAAAAGATAGTTTTTGCACCCCGCGCCAAAAGTAATTAAGAAAAAATAAATAAACAAAAAAAAATATAAAAAAATAAAAAAAAACTCAATTTTTAATTATTTTTGGGGCGCTTGGGGCACCGGAATATATGAATTGATTTTAATTAAAAAAACCCTGTAAACTAGTATGATAAAAGGCAACTTTTGCACGCTACGCCGATAGTGATTTCTAAAAAAAAAAAAAAAAAAAATTCCTATACTTTTCGATCCACCCTAATATTTAACAGATAATATCTACTTACCGCAACACTATCTTCGTGCAGTACTACATTATTTAGTTTGTCCTAGTAGTGTATTTTCATATTCTATGTTGTTGCTTGCGAGAGATATAGTGCTCCTAATATACCAGCATTTCACTTGTCATGAAAAATGGCCTGCACAACCTTCAACTTTGACATTTTCTATAGAAAAGAGGAAATTTTTTTAGGTCTTCAAAATTGCCCAATATTCATTAAATATGATCTACTTCAACATATAAAAAATCAAGCAAATCAAAAAATACAACTATCACACTTTGTCTGATTTTCAAAATAATGGCTCTTAACCCTTTCGACTACGCCGTCTCTTTCACAAATTCGGTTGGCGTCACTTTTTCCAATCAAGTTATTTCCAGTTGCACAATATGAAAAATGCTCTAATTAAATAAATCATATTTTATTTTCTTTATTAATGGTGCTAAAAACAATTTTTTCAAAGTAACATGATGTCCAGTCAGACTGCACATACGATTGCAAAGAGTTAAAATTTATAAATTACGAGGCGTGTTTTTAAGTAAGGGCCGTTTTGTTTTATACACTAAAAGGCTACGTGCAGAGTAAGTTTAAAATTAGAAAACTGAAACTGGCGTCGGTTCTTTCATTTCTTCTTTTTAAATTTTTTTTGTGTGTTTATATTTCGTATCCTCAAAAACATTAAAGATTTTTATTAAAAATTTTCTGCCTAATTTTGTTATAGTTTGGTTAAAAAAGAAAAAATATTTGTAATCGTTCTTCGTGATACTATTAGTATGATAATTCATGTGTAAGGTAATTTTTTTTGTATATATTATAAATAATATTCCGTGTGAACATCAATTCATATGTCCGTTTATTAATTAGCATACAAGTTTGAACCATTTCAAATTTAGAAGCCAACACACGTGTATATGACATGCAAATACTGATACATTTTATAACATTTTATCGTAAATGTACTGCAAATAAAGGCAGAAGCATCTTTTTAATTTATATTGGCTAAACTACCATATTCCAAGCGGATAAAATAATTGAAGTTACTCCGTTTCTAAACATAGCGATTAAAAAATATTTACGCCGTTTTTAAATGCAAAACTCCTGCCTGAAGAAAGGCGAACATTTTTATTCAAAAATATTGGTGAAAGGATACCTTGGTTTCAAAAATGGATCAGTGTTGTCCGTTTGGGCTCCACTTTTGTTCGTAAAACCAAGAATGAAGAAATAGTATTTTATGACTTTTTGGAGTAGGCGACATTTAGCGATCACATAAAATAAAAATTCTTCGTTCGAAATTTCCAATGTTAAATTTTGTATTAAAATTGGGGTTCGAACTGAAATCATAAAATTGTCTGTTCTGGGAATGCAGATATTGGCTTTCCTAATTTAATTAATTATTACTATTAATTAAGAAAGGGGAGGATTGTACTTTGTGCTAATATATGAATAAATAATGAAACAACGTTAAGGAGCACAAATTATACAAAATATATAAAATAATAGATGTTTAAAAGGAATACAGCCGTTTCGGGACTTCTAAAGTCCCATCATCAGTGTTAAAAATAAGTGTAAAATGTAAAAGACAAGTCACATCATTAACCCCTTGAGGGTCAGATTACTTATGTTGCTATAATATCAAAATGATTGAATCACACCGGTATTTATAAACAAATTCAAATGAAAGCAAGTAAAAGCTTTTTTCGAGTATAATTTTTTAAAGCAAAACTTAATATCTAAATTCTGGTGCCAATGTGGCATTTGAGAATTAAAATTAAGTGGTATATATTATATACCGGTGCCCTTCAAGGGGTTAAATAAAAACGTGCATCGCAGCTGGCTGCTAAGGCGAACTAACATTGAAACGTCGCAAAGCAATAGCAAAAGCAAACCGACTCGCGCATTCCATAGGAGACCAATTAGATGTCTCTGCTCTCACTGGAAGAGTCCAAATAAAGGCGAAAAAGAAGGGAGGAGGGGGAGTGAAATTTACAGGAAAGGAAACCAAACTTCAGAAAATCTGGGTATACTGACAAGTCATTAACCCCTTGAAGGGCACCGGTATATGTTATATACCACTTAATTTTAATTCTCAAATGCCACATTGACACCAAAATTTAAGAATCAACTTTTGTTTCATATGATATACTCGAAGAAAAGTTTTTACTTTGTTTCATATAAAATTGTTTATAAATACCGGTGTCAATCAACCATTTTAACATTTTAGTAGCAGATGTGCTTTGCCCCTCAAGGGGTTAACTAAATTATTAGAGTTTTTCCAAACATGAAAAGCTTCCCAAAAGTCTAAATCATAAATTGATGAACAATATTGTATTAATGAGGCTTCGGAAAATTTAAAAGTGTGACTATTGGACCAGCAATGGTTAGCTATAGCGGATCGTTTTATTTCACAATTTTTAACGTAAGCACTGCGTTCTCCCAAACGTTTTTTCAAAGCTCGCTTCGTTTAACCGATGTACATATTATCGCATTCGCAAGAAGTCTTATAAATACCCTCAATGTTATAAATCATCTATTGGATCTTTGAGATAGATATTTACTCCCCCGATAGTTTACTTAAAGCAGAATTAAACCATATCAAATCCATTGCCATTGATCGGGGTTTCCCAAACAAAATTGTTGATTCCATTCATAACAAATTAAGAAAACGTAATACTTCGAACGTCAACTCAGACCGCAATTTATTCCGCATTAATTAATAAGACCGCAATAATTTAATTATTCTTCCATATTTTCCAAAAACCAGTCATCAAATTTCTAAAATTTTGTCAAAATTTGATTTTAAAATATTTTATACTCATTTAAATAAAATGCAATTCTCAAATCTCAAAGATCCAATAGATGATTTATCATATTGGGGTATTTATAAGATTTCTTGCGAATGCGATAATATGTACATCGTGTCAAACGAAGCGAGCTTTGAAAAAAAGTTTGGGAGAACACAGTGCTTACGTTAAAAATTGTGAAATAAAACGATCCGCTATCGCTAACCGTTGTTGGTCCAATAGTCACAATTTTAAATTTTCCGAATCCTCATTAATACATCATTGTTCATCAATTTATGATTTAGACTTTTGGGATTCTTTTCATATTTGGAAAAACTTTAATAATTTAGTTAATGACATGTCCAGTACACTCAGATTTTCTGAAGTTTGGTTTCCTTTCCTGTAAAATTCACTCCCCCTCCCCCCTCCTTTTCTCCTTTATTTGGATTCTTCCAGTGAGAGTAGAGACACCTGATTAGTCTCCTTTGGAATGCGCGAGTCGGTTGCTTTTGCTATTGCTTTGCGACGTTTCATGGTTAGTTCGCCTTAGCAGCGAGCTGCGATGCACGTTTTTATTTAATGATGTGACCTGTCTTTTACATTTTACACTTATTTTTAGCACTGATGATGGGACTTTGAAGTCCCAAAACGGCTGTATGCCTTTTAATCATCTATTATTTTATATATTTTATATAATTTGTGCTCATTAATGTCGTTTCATTATTTATTCATTACTATTAATTATTTTTCTGGAATTTTAATAATAAAATAATTTATTTTTCACGAATTTTTTCGATACTTGGACAATGTCGCCAATTACAGAGCTCCCAAATGGTCCGCGAACTGAACATCAGTATTTTTTAACAGAAAATTTCATAATACGTTTGAGCTAGAATCAACTTCCAAAAGTGGTTTCTGGGCAATATGCAAAAAAAAAAAAAAAAAAAAGAAAGAAAAAAATCTAAAAAGAAAATTTCTCTAAAAAAATTATGATGTTCAGTTCGCGGATCATTCGGGAGCCCTGCAATTAGGTATTTTTTTTTTTTTTAATTCAGATTTCTTGATCGGTATCATTTTTCTGAAACGGCAAATCTTTCTTTGTTTTCGCTTTAATTAATATGGCATCAAATAAGGCGAATTTTATTATTTAAAAACTGTGGTGTCAATCAACAAAGCTAAATTAAAAGTAACCAACTGGTAACTCTCTACTCAAATCATTAAACACATGTAAGAGTATAGAAATCCGGTTTAAAACTTTTGTAGTCATTCTAAAGTCATTACCATTATTTTTGACACTGTACGGATAATAATAATAATAATAATAATTACGCTAATTAAACGCTAATAAAGTTAAGATAAAAATTCAATACCATCAGATACTTGTCTCATTAACAGTAAACTGATAAAAAAAAATTACATCGGTAAAATAAGTAGTAAAGCTTTTTTTTTCTGTTTTTAACCTAATTGTTATTGCTCAGTAAATAAATAAAAAGAATCATCAAATACAATTATAATTGCATAAAATAATTTAATTTATCTTATTTGAAACATTAATGTAAATTCCTGACAGGAATACAAAGATCTCCAATTATTTTATTGATAATTTCTTAAGATTTAATTAAAAAAATTCTGTTACTCTTTTGAACTAAGTTTAAATACTAATTAATGAAAGAACACAGATCCAATGTGATGTAACTCTTTAAAAAAATAAAGAAATTTAAAAATCAGTTAATTAAATTATATTGATGTATAAACGATATTGTGTTTTTCATCGACGAAATTGTCATTAACTGGGAAAAAACATGACATGAATTAAATAAGATATTATAATACAGAATGCCTGATAACCCATTCAGGGTAAAGCACTTCTATTCACAAAATGTTGAAACGACTGACAGACATCAAAATTAAAGAAAAAAATTATTTGAAAATAAGTAAACGTCTTTTATTAACGAACTTCTTTTTGTTGATTTGTAATTTAAATGTTTTCATTAAAATATAAACATGTGCATTAAAGTACTGTGAATAATTGTCAGGATTTATTTCTTTAGATATGTGTAAATCCAGGTACGGGTGGTTCTTCTGCATTTTATAATTTATCTCGCAAAAACATACACAGTATTCGTTCTAAGCTATGAGTCTATTATACAGTGGCGTAACCAGAGTGGTTGCCCAAGTGCTCTGAATGCTGGTAATTTTTTAAGTTCGCCTTAGTCCAGCAGTGGCTGAGAGGTTATGCTCTCGAAGCTGGTAGATGGGAGGGTCTGGGTTTTAACCCATTCGTGCCCACCACCTTTTGCGAAAATTTTATTCGGTTGGCACCACTATTTTTAAAATAATTAAGTTTAGTTCATTAATTACGAAAATGTTCCAATTAAATGTAATAAAGATTGCTGTTCTTTTTTACCGGTGTCAAAATCAGTGCTACATGCACCTTTTGAAGCGTCCCTAAAAAGGGACGCTAGGCATTAACCCCTTGAGGGGCAAAGCACTTATGTTCCTAAAATATTCAAATGATTGATTGACACCGGGATTCACAAAAAAATTTTATGGTAAAATGTAAAAGCTGTTTTTCGCGTACATTTTAAAAAGCAAATCTTAATACTAAAATTCCGGTGCCAATGTGGCACAAGGGAATTAAAATTAAGTGGTATATATAATATACCCGTGCCTTTCAAGGGGCTAATGGGTTAACCCAATCGCGCCCGTTGGCCTTACCGTTCGGATTTTTCCGTGTGTTTTTTTTTTCGAACTTTGGGTAACCTTGCGTAAATACAGGTTAGAATCCATTGACCCACTTGACTGATTTGCCTGTACGCTGTTCGGCCAAGACGAATTTGCATAAATTTCGTCTCCTTGTTTCATGTCATAAAAATCTTTTTTTATTTTATTTCGGAATTAAAGTTAACTGGAATACATTTTATCCCACCGCCCTTCAAGAGGTTAAAGTAAAATAACAGGGTTCGAACGGGTCCTGGAGTTTCCAGACCAAGAAATTCTTCTGTACCAGTATTTTTTTTTAAATACAAATAAGAGGAAATTTAAATTTATTTTTCTGAGTAAAATTTCTGATATTGCACCTGGAAAATTCACTGACCCGTGAAAGCACTGATTAAAATTACCATTAAATTATTTCGGAAAGACCCAGAATGCGTATGGTTTTTACAACTGTTACTACAATTTTTTAACACTAGAACCGCGGAAATTTCTTCTCGATTTTCCTAAAAATAATTCACATAAGAATTTTCATTTTAAACTAAATCACTTATTTATTTAAATTATTACTCTGCATCATATATATGAATTATTTTATAAAGAATTTTCTGGTTCAAATCGACATCTATTCTTTTGTTCCGGGTCAAATTGACCCGGTTCCTCGGTTCTAGTGTTAAGAAGTAATCATAACTCATTGTTTTGCAGAATAGGTAACAATCGTCACTGACTAAATTAGGAGACCAGTGTCAACAGTGGTCTGCTTTTTTCAAGTTCAAATTTCTCGATTGGCGCCATTTTTCTGATACAGTAAAATTTCTCTTGTTGTCATCTGTTCGATGTGTCATTAGATAAGTTTAACAATAGAACCGCGAGAAATTTTATCTAAGTTTTATAAAAAAATAATTCACATAAGAATTTTTATTTAAGTCTATTTAACCTTTTTTTTTTTTTTTTTTTTTTTTTTTAATAATTTTTGTGCAGCTTGCATGTAAATTATTTTAAGAAGACCTATCTGGTTCGAATCAACATCTTTTCACTGAGTACGAGTCAAAATGACCTGTCTCCATTGTTCTAGTGTTAAATAAGGCGAATTTCACTATTTTAAAAAAGTAGTACAAATGAAGAAATTTGAATTAAAAAAAAGTAGCCCACTGGCAACACACAAGGTGACGATTATTACTGGTGTTTATTTGTGACAAATTAAAAATTATTAATACTTTGTTTATGTGCACATTGTCCCCAGCTTAAATGTATTTTTTAATCAATTTATTTAAAATGTAGTTAAATCTTTTTCACTTTCGGATGCAAAGTAACACATTCCTTTCCCTGAATGATCCTATTTCTGTAACTATAATTTTCACAATTCAAAAGATAGGCCAGATTGCAATATTTGTATTTTGCATCTTTTATTATCCACTTTCCTGATTTGCCCGTATGTCATATGGGCAACATGTTTTTGCCAATCATGATTTTCCCGTACCACGTACGGGCATTATTTGAAAGTTATTTTTCAAAAATATTGATTATCTAAGTTGTTAATATGTTATTGAGATTAATAACACTGTATTGTTTTCTTTCCCGTGCCACGAATTTTATTTTAGGCTTTTAATAATTCCCAGCAGTTTTTAGCTATGTTTGTGTAGTACTTTATTTTGATGAGTATATTGAAAAGAAATACATTTGGTTATAGAGAATATATTTTCTCTTGCACGTATCAAGATTAAATACGTGAAAGGAAAATTCATATTTTTACGATTTTTGGTTAAAAGAGATATTTTCTAAAATACATAGCATTGAGATAAACATCCAATGTGCTAGTATGCGTGAGAGTGAATAAATACGAGTGTATTATACAGAATAAGATGAACTTAAATGTTTTCAGATTTCAGTGGAAGATATTCAGTTTATTGATGTAAAGCATTCAAAGCGAAGTATTCTATTCTTATAAATTATCGAGCCTTTTATAAAAATAGGTAATTCATGGGTTTTTTTCTGTAAAAGGCTAAAATTAGATTTATTTTTATTATACGTATACTTATAAAAATGATGCGTGACGAATTGTGCCATTCTATTAGTCCGTATATTTTATTAATACGGATAATAGACTTAGACAAGATTATTTTTTTATTCTTTCTTACAAAAGAAGTTACTAAAATATCGCTTCGTTAGTCGTTTGAATTTGGTCATAGAACTGGAGATTGTTTTTATCTTATCATAAACAACTTGTTGTAAAAGATCTCGCCAAGTAATGACAGTCATAGAAAAAAGTGATATCGTTGATACCATGTCAAAATAATCGGTATTAAAACAGTGTCCCAGTGGGCTACTTTTTCAAAAATCAGATTGCGATTTAAAAAATCTATTCTATTATGTTATCTACATAATTCTATTTAAGACATCACTTTTTTGAAATATTAAAATTCGCTTTATTTAAACTTATGACATACGAACTAAAACGGAAGTTAGGGGAATTTCACCCTTTTAAGAAAAGTTGCGCCAAGAATCAGAAATCAATTAAGAAATCTGAACTTTAAAAAAAATAGCTCACTTGTGACATTGTTTTCATATTAGATAAGTTTAAGTGGTTCCGACGACATCACAGAGAAGCGATATAGAAGAGCATAATCCGAGTGCCATGTGAAAAGCTGTTACTACTCATATTGATTCCAAAGAATTTGTAGTGAGGTACAGGATGTGATAACTGCTCTGCAACCTGAAGACTTTTATAATTATTGTTCTTCCCGCACTTATATATTACTATATGTTTAACAATTTTATTTTTGTATTACTGATCCTATTTAACTGTAAAATTTTTAAGCTTCTTGTGTTTGTATGCCGATTCTTATATATTATCATGTGAAATCGATGTTTTGATTTTATTAACAATTATTTGAACGAAGAAAAAACTTTTACTTTTGTTTAAAAACTTTTACTTAAGCTTTACTTTTATTCAAGTTTTTACCTAAGCTGTTCCTATTCTTTTAAATTTTTAAGTAAGTTTCTATGAAAATTACAGAAAATTTTCCTTTGAAAGAAAACTCGTGTTGAAAAAAAAAAAAAATCTGACCAAGTGGGATCCTTGACACACTTAATTATTTATCTCATGTCCCACGGACGAGATGGTGCTGGAATTTGTCTGTAGCTTTATGACCAACATGCAAATATCTCTATCCAGGAATCACATTCTATAAGGAAAATATTATGATTCCTAACATAATTTCGGAGATAATATTTTCATCGTTCCTTTCCATAAAATTGACTAAATGAAATGGTCATGAAGATTACTGATTAAGAGTTCTGGTAGAAGTAATAATTTTTTTCTTATATAATGCTTCCTCTGTGTGGCTGACGGAGGATAGGCGACACGCCAAGAATCTTCCAGAACGCGAGGAATTCTATGCAGCGCCTCTCTTAAACCTGCCTGATGACTTCTAGTCTTAATTTCGACCACCTTTTCTAGTAAAACTTATTGATAAAATGTATTATGTCCCATTAATATATTGCTATTTCTGTTTTTTTCTTTGATTTTTTTTACTAGTGTTGCTAATGGGCTACTTTTCTTTAAATTCAGATTTCTTGGTTGACACCAGTTTTTTGAAATTGTAAAACTCCCCTTATTTTCGCCTTCAATAAATATTATAATGATATAAGGGGAATTTTCCCATTTTCAAAAAGTGCAGCCAATTAAAGAATCTGAATTAAAAAAGTAGCTCACTGGCAAAATTGCTTTGTACCATAACTCACAATGGTACTTCATGTGAGACGCTGCGTTGCTATGTGATTCCGAGTCGTCTCTGTACCCCTTACACCTCCTGCGAGTTTGCGGGCCTGGTTGTGAAACACCCTGTATATCGTTAAAATTTTGTCTAAAATATTATGCATAATATGCTTTCAAATGTCTCTTCACCGCTCTGTAAGAGATTTCGTACGCTTGAAGTACCAGTTACCAGAATATATGTAAAGCAATATTTGAATCGTTTAATGAAAAAATGGTCCATATTTAGATATAGTGACGAATACTTTACGAAATTTTTAATGTTAAAATATTTAAAATCCCTTGAATAAGTTGATGTGTACGAAACCTTTATAAGAGAAAATCGCCGCTATCATTTCGTTTAGAGGCACATTTTCAAATGAGAATTTATGTTGTAGAATAAATTTCTACAGTATTTTTTTTTATTATTTTATGTCGTATAGTCAGGGTTCGCACAGTTCTACCACTAAATTTTAAGAATATTTCCAAAGTGTTTCATTGCAGAAAAGTATCGTAAAATCTGTGAATAAAGGTGGGGGTTACGAATGCTGTGGTTTAAAAATTAAATGTAAATTTTCTTATTTTGAATAGTGGTGCCAGAGTCCTTGGAAATACCAAGGAGTGTGCGAACCTCGCGTATAGTGAGTGATGATGCCATACTTTTTTGGTGGTGGAAGAACATTTCAGCACCTTTTTTATAACAAGAAAATGTATGCTTATATTATTGCTAAATATTCACCATTTCTTAAAAATCCATTATGAAAACTCTGATTCACGACTACAGGAATCTCATTCTATAGGGAAATTTTCATTGTTCTTACCACCATCTTGCAAAAAACATCTTCATCGTCTCTTTCTATACCATATGTTATATAAAATGATCATGAAGATTACTAATTATAAGTACTGGCAAAAACAATAAAATTTTCCCTACAGAATACGACCCCTGCTACTTATAATTGTCTCTATATGAATGACATTTACCCTTTAACGGACAAAGTATTTTCATTGATAATATGTTGAGATAAATTAATGGCACCGGGAATTGCGAAAAAATATATTTGTAAATAAGAAAAGTGATTTCCCTCTCCCCCATACACGATATAATGGATTTTTTTAAATTAAAATTCCGGTGTCGTTGTTGCATATTGCTAATATAATTTTGTGGTTTCGTAGATAAACCAATGAACGTTAAAAGTTAACACTAGAAGCACCGGGATCAGACAGTTTGACTGCTGCCACATAATATATTTGATTTAAACTAGAAATATCTTTAAAAAAATTATTTGTATATCACGCCAGAAAGTATTTACAATATTTTAAAAGAAAATTCTGGTGAACATTTTTTTTATAAAACACGAGTGAAACTTCTGGCGCTTCTAGTTTTAAAGAACAGGTCCGCCTCGTTGATTCTTTTTTTACGGGTATTGGAATTAATTCCATATATTGCAAATAATAATTTTTACTTTATTTAACCACCGTAACCTACTATGTCAGTTAATGCGCCGTTACCTACTATATATCTTTCGTAATTTCCAGTATGAATTTGGAATGCTTTAATTAAATATAAGACCAAACCTACCACCTTATTGCATAATATATTTATATATTAATATACAGGGTGTTTCAGTTAAACGTTTCAGAACTCCTAAGAGAGGTAGGGTGCATCCTGACGATTCGAAATCATATAGCAATGTGGGGTAGGAAATGCTTTCCTGAAGCGGTAATGTACACAGAAGCACCATAAAGAAAAGACACCGTAAGTGAAAAATTGTTTTATTAATACATGTAAAAGGGCAAAAGGTACATGGGTCATATGAAATCAGTGGTTTATGACACCCCTGTTAACAATGCTGAGGAGCTGGTTGCAAGAATCGCAGTAGCTGCTGGAGAAATTCGAGATATGCCTGAAGTATTCGAGAATGTTCGGATTTAAATGCGCCGGAGATGTGAGGTATGCATTGTAGTCGGTGGCAGAAATTTTGAACACTTACTTTGACCCATGTACCTTTTGCTTTTCTACATGTATTAATAAAAGGATTTTTCACTTACGGTGTCTTTTCTTTATGGTGCTTCTGTGAACATCACCGCTTCAGGAAGGCATTTCCGACCCCATATTGCTATATGATTTCGAGTCGTCAGGATGCATTTCTCTTAGGAGTTCCGAAACGTTTAACTGAAACACCCTGTATACTCAAAAAGAAACATTCTTAAATAAAAATAAATATGTGACTGTTATAAGAAATAAATAAACAAATAAAATATTAAAAATTATAAAAGTATAGTATTGGTATAGAATAGTAGTATAAAGCATTATCTTCTATGATAAAATAATGTTCAGATTACTATTTTGCATAGTTACCGACTTCCCAATTTTTTTGACACTAGTAAAATCTTCCAGAAATGTTTGCTTTATTCAATTACGTAAATTGTGCAATTACATAATGCAAGTATTTCTGTATAAAAATAATGACATGAAAAAAATCCGGAGATTGGCAGCTATGTACGAGGGCAATTCGGAAAGTAACCTCCGTTTATGAATTTTAAAAAACTAATGAAAGGAAACATGATTAATTACTGACGTATGAAAGATACGTCCTTCTGCTACTTAACAACATAATTGCCGTATTAATTAAAACAATTATCATAACCGTAAATCAGCTTTGAAATTCCATCATCACAGACTTCTGCCGCCGGCCTATTGAACTGCGACTATTTTTTAATTCAACTCGCACCATTCTTTCAATCCAAAGAATTTTAACACATTTTTCTATATAATTGGCTGATAAATGTACTACCAAAAATGTTTTAAAAAATAGTGGGTCAAATGAAATATTACGAGAGCAATTCGGAATTTTTCAATATGAATAAAAGAATATGTTAAAATTCATTGGATTGAAAGATTGGTGCGAGTTGAATTTAAAAATAATCGCAGTTGAATAGGCCGGCGGCAGAGGTCTGTCACGATGGAATTTCAAAGCTAATTTACCTTTATGATAATTGTTTTAATTAATACAACAATTATGTTGAAAAGTAGCTGAAGAACGTGTCTTTCATACGTAAGTAATAAAACATGTTTCCTTTCATTAGTTTTTTTTAAAATTCATAAACGGAGGTTACTTTCCGAATTGCCCTCGTATTTAGCAATATCATTGTTGAAAATGTTGGCACATGCAAACACTATCTTATAAAAACAATATTTACAAGATTTTGATCGAATATTAATCCGTTAAGTAAACATACCCTTTCGACAGGGTTCGCACACTCCTTATATTTTGTAAGGACTCTGGCACCACTATTAATGATAAGAAAATTTATATATAATTTTTAAGAAACAGAATTCGCAATCACCTCCTCGATTCGCAATTTTCGTAGTATTTTTCATCAGTGAAATACATTTAAAATACTGTGAAAATTTAGAGGTAGAGCTGTGCGAACCCTGACTTCCATTTTTTTAAAAATCTTTTATAGATACAAATATTCTAAGGAATGGAAAGCGTGCATAAGGATGGTAAATTATGCAAAATGTTTCAGTTTATGCATTAAAACATTTTTTAATATATTTGTTTTAATTCCATAATGCCTAATTCAAAATTAAATTGATTTCTTTTATTTATCAAAGCAATTATTAAAATCTTGCATTGCAATATATATCATTTTTCCAACATTCGCATTTTTATCACTTTCTCTCCTTCACTCGTAATTGATCATATATCCATTTTCTAGTAGTATTTTATGATAAATGCATTAATTGAGTTAATGGAATTTTCTTAAACGAGAAGTACACAACTGCATTTCGTTCATTTTTATTAATTAGTTATTTTTCCATGAAACTCATCTGCATTAAAATATTAATTAGGCATATTTCATTTCCTTTCATAAATTCTTTTCATTATTGAATTATATCTGAGAACTCTCATTATCGTTACAAAACCATATTTTAATAAGAAAAGGCGCTAATTTGGCAAGATAAATTTTACGAAAAATGGCATGATTTGAATCAAAAAATTATTTAATGAAATGCGTTCTTTTTCTCAGTAGAACTTATTATTACAGCGTAAAAAAAAATTTAAAAAATCATAAGAGAATAGTATAGATAGAGAATATTAGTATAAGATTATTTCTTCTCTCTTCATTTATTACATTCTTTATTTTCTATGATAAAATAATGTTGAGATTACTATTTAGCAATATTAGTGCTGAAAATATTGGCGCGTCCAAACACTGTCTTATTAAAATAGTATTTACAAAATTTTGGATCGAAAATTAATTTGTTAATTAAAATTACACTTCCAATTAAAAAAAATTATAGATACAAATATTCTAAGGAATGTAAAGCTTGCGTAAGGATGCTGAATTATTTAAAATGTTACAGTTTATGCATTAAAGCATTTTTAATATATATATATATATATATATATATATATATATATATATATATATATATATATATATATATATATATTAATTCCTAATTCAATATCATTCAATATAATGCCTTATCCAAAATTAAAATGATTTCTTTTATTTGTCAAAGCAATTAATAAAATCTTGCATTGCAATATATATCATTCTTCCAACAATCGCATTTTTATCACTTTCTCTCCTTCACTCATAATTAAACTTTCCAGACATCCATTTTCCTGTATTTTTCTTTGATAAATGCATTAATTGAGTTAATGGAATTTTATTAAACGAGAAATACACAACTGCATTACGTTCATTTCTGTTAATTAGCTATTTTTCCATGAAACTCATCTGCATTAAAATATTAATTAGACATATTTCATTTCCTTTCATTAATGTGTTTCATTTATTGCATTATATCTGAGAAATTGCATTAAGCATATTTTAATTTTTTTAAAAGGCGCTAATTGAAAAAGGGGACTTGATTTGAATCAAAACTTTATTTAATGAAATGTATTCTTTGCCTGTGTAGAGCTTACTTTATTTCATTTATTACATTCTATCTGAGAACTTGCATTAACGTTATAAAGCACATTTTAACCCCTTCAATAGCGGTATTACATTTTCGGACCACCAAATTTTTATTCCTAAATGCCTCAGCGGCACCAGAATATTGAAATAGAAATTTCCCCTTTATTAAGTACGTAAATAAAAGCTTTTAAAAAAATACAACTGTTTTAAATTCCGGTGTCCAACACTCAATTCCTGATTTTATGACTGGTACCTTGCCCCTGAAAGGGTTAATAAAATGGGATCTAATTTGGCAGCACAGCCTTTAAGACAAATTTCTAGAAAAATAACATGACTTTAATCAAAAGTTTGTTTTATAAAACGCGTTTTTGATTGAAAATATTTTTCTAAATCTTGAGTAAAATTTCCCACGGTTCTAGTGTTAAATCATATCTATTTCTTCAATGTACATTGATTAAAGTAGCTGGCAGTGACATAAAAAAATATGGTTCAATATCACAAAATTAAAAGAAATAAGAAGACTAATAGTATAACATGAGGAATAACTAACTAATAGTGTAACATAATAAATGACAAACTAAGAGTGAAACTTGTGATAATTTTCGAAACCAGGGGAAAAGCACAAGACCGCATGCCATTATTTACGCTGATACATGGATTTACGTCTCACACCACCAGTCGTACATAAAATGGATCTTCTTTTTCGATTTTTCCGCAAGTTGTGTATTCAAGAAAAATGTCTCCTTGTAAGTCTGGTGAGATAATCACTTCCTGTCATGCAGCACAGATGATATTCATGATCTTTGTTGTATTCTTGTATTATTTTTATAGCCCCTTTAACCATAAGAGATGTTAACGGGTGTTTGTCACTGGCCAACAGTGTTGCTACATCTGTCAGTTTTTTTTTTTTTTTTTAGAAATTTTGAATTTACACCACAAAAATTTTATTGGTAATTTACTTTTACTTTGTCTATGGAAAATCAGTTTTTTAGTAAAGTAAAAATAAGATTTAAAATTTTCTAGTAAGAGTTTACAAGGTCTAATTAACCCCTTGAGGGGCGGTGGGATATATTTAATCCCATCTAATCTAAAGGAGATTCTCACCAAAAACTTTTAACGAAATTTTATATTTTTAACATTGGCGGCAAAATGTTTAAAAATTGCCTTTTCTTATTTTAAAGGAAAATTTTTCGATTTTTCCAGTGAGAGTTCAATATTACAGAGACATTATTGCTGGGGCCTCAAGGGGTTAAAAAATGAGTCAGATATTTGGGCATACTCTGTGTACACCATTTTCGGAAATGTCCAAAGTAGCATAATGACATCTGAGAGATCATGATGTTAATCAATTGAAAGTGAAATTTCGCAATTTAGATTTAATTTCTTGCGCTGTTTCAACCATAATAAATATATTTGTTACTGAATGTCTGTTTTAATAAGAGTTTTTAATGACGATAATATTTCTATTCAAATTTACTGGTGGAAATTTTGCATTGGCTGTAATGAGCCATTGCAGAGCAGGATACAGTTGAAACTTCGCCGTTTGATCAATGTGCTAATTCCCCCACTAAAAAAAATCTGTAGAAAATCTATAGCTTTTTGGCTCAAAATCTGTGAGAAATCCGAAGGTATTCGGCCCATTAAGCAGATATTTTAAAGAATATCTTTAAAATATCTATATTTTAAAGAATATCTTTAAAAATTCTGCAGATATTTTAAAGATAAAGCTAAGTCCGCAAATTTTCTTCAAATTTCTGTAGAATTTTTGTAAAAAGTGGCGATTTCTTCAGATAATCTTAAGATTTAGTGGGGTCTTCTTTATTCATAATTCAATGCATGATCTATGAATAAATAGCAAGTCAGCAACTATTTTTTCATTCTTTCTCACTTTTTATAATATATGGGTAAATATATATATATTTACAAAAATTTTGCCAACATGTGCAAGAGAGACACACCATACCATTTTCATTTACAAAATAGTAGTGCGAATACAATATAAAAATATTAGTCTGCTGCAGTCCTGACTTACGTATCATTAAAATACTGAAACAATTGTAATTGTTTTCGTAAGAGTTGATTATCGCCAAGGAAAACTTCGACCAGTAAATGTGAATTAACTTTTTTTGCTTATTTAAGCGCTTTATTAAATCTTTCGACTCTGGCTTTTTTTTTTATAATTGTTTTATTCGGTTGACGCTACATTTTTATTGAAATTTCATTGAAGTGAGCAATTTAAAAAGAGCTTTAATTAAATAAGGCAAATAATATTTTCCTTTGTTACTGGTGCCAAATGTGAATTTTGTAAAGAAAGCTGATGTCTAATGAGATTGAACCATAGACGCCAACATCTTTTAAACCTTTCCAGCACGGGAAAATTTTGTACTAAAATGAGTAATTATCGACTGCCACCGGAATTTGCAAACGACTTTTTTAGATATTATGAACTCATTAATTTGAGCCTTCAATATAAAAGCAAAATTTCACTAAAATATTATTGGTGCCGTTGCAAGTTTGGAATTAAATTTAGGTATCATGGACCGGGCACAGCGTGCCGGAAAGGGTTAATTATTCCAGAGTCTGATCCATGAAATGTATTTTTATTTTATATTGAACTTAGGATGTTATAGTTTTATACATTTGATGAAATAAAATGTATGATTAAAAAGAAGTTTATCCTATTTAGGTTCCGGAATAATTAAGAGGAGTTGGCATCTATGCCGGACACTCGAGTGCAAAAATTAATGAAGAAATTCGGCGTCAAATTATCGTAAAAATGTATGTCTTGTCTTTCACTGGTAGAACTTTATGTCTGTGGAAATCAGTCCTTGCGTTTCCGTCATATTGTGACATTTGAAACAGTCAGTGTAAGTTAAAAAATATTATACTACCTGGGCAAACTACCACCAGTAATAACTAATAAAACTTTTAGACCATATGTAGGAGAATAGTCGCATGACTAAAGTATTGAAATAAGATAAAGTTTTCTATTCAAATTTAGTAACCGAAGCTTGTTCTAGCGGTAATTAGAAACTGTTTTCCATTTCTAAAAAAACAGCTGTAATCTTGAGACTAAGTCCAAAGTTTCTTCATTGCAACTTGTAGGCAATGTGACTCCTTTTCATCCAAAACTTATTTACGGTCATTTGTATTTGATTCTCCAATGAACGTTGCAAGCAAAATATTAGTATTTTATTTCTAATTTTTCGAGGGTGGTGTACTTGAAAAAGGAATCCTAATTTTTATTTTACTGGTACCTATTTCATGTAATAAAATTTTTCCTTTTATAACTTAACTAAACATAAGCAAGTTCATACTTTCTAATAAGTTCTTTTATAATATTCGTTGTAGTATATTCTTCTGATGTAAGTAAATTATTTCAAACAGATTTACTTTGGCCGATAAGGGTTAACCCCTTAACTGGTTAATTCTTTTCCGTTCAATAAATTGAAAATAGCGGACTCACACCACTATTATTTAAAGAAAATATTCGTAAAATTTAGTCTAAACATTTCCGCCTTTCAATAGTATGAAAATTTTCTTAAAAATAATAGTGGTGTCTAAAAGCTTTAAATGATGAAATAGAAAATTCGTCTTGCCCAAACGCCGTTCGGGCAAACCAGTTAACCCTTTGCGGCGCAGGGCAAATTCATTGCTTAAGTATTGAAATTAATAACTTACACCGGAATTCGAAAATAACTTTATTTATAAATAAGAAAACGTGAGATTTCACGCATTCAATAAACCGCAATTTTTTAAACAAAATTCTGGTGCCAATGTGGCGTTTGGGAATTAAAATTAAGTGGTATATCTATGAAACCACCGCGCTGCAAGGGGAACCATTTGAGCTCTGGTGGGTAAATTTCTTCAAAATTCCAAATGTCATGTTGGCACCAGTATTTTGCAAAGAAAAAAACCGGTTAAAGATATACAAGAAAAAAAAAATGCATTAAACCTTTTTAAAATAAATTTGGTCAAATTTTCTGTTTGCCGTTGTGACATTTCGGAATTAAAATTATGTGGTAGAAAATTCTACCATCGGAGCTCAAAGGGTTAAAGGGTTAATAGCACATTTTTCGTTATTCTTCCATTCTAATTTGCTTCTGATTTAAGCTCAAAATTTGTTTAAATAAATAAGCCTGCTATTTCTCTACGAAAATAATGTTATTAAAAATAATATTTTACTGTATCTGTTTCAACCGCATTTATATATGCCTGACTACCTACGAACAGAATAGGTATGATCTTTATGGATAACGACAAAAAACAAAATTGGAATGTTTTCTCTCTTTTTAAATGTTTCGTATTTTTATAAAGCTAGCTTATAAAGAAGCAATCGTTCTAAATGAAGAATTCATTTTGAACTTTTCATAATTTTTCAAACTTCTGCTTCATATAACAGCAGAGGATTTTTTTCTTTTACTGTTTAATATCTATCTTTTCGTTACGAATGAATTTTTTAAAACACTTCATAACTGTAAAACTTTTTCTTTCAAATGACATATTTTCATTGCTATACCTTTTGCTATAGAGTCGAAAAGAAAGATTACTACAATTTTATTTTTGTCAGGCAGAATTTTTTGTCTTTTTTTCAAATGAATTTCAGATATATACTCACATAAATGCACTGCTTAAGTTTTATAGATATTCTTTTGCCTATATATTTAAGTTATAGGTTTGACAGCAACACTGAAAAAATAGAAAAAAACATTTATTTATTACATAGACAGAGATGATAATATGCAAAAAAATTCAAAACAAAAATTTCACTTTTATAGAGATAAAGTAATTCATTGGGTTATTTTTAATATTTTATAATATATTAAATATTAGAATTCTTTAAATTAATTAAAGTAATTGTATTTGTATTGTACTTGCATTATGTGCTTGATTTCGACTAGTTTTAAAACAGTGAAATTTGCCTTATTAAAAAAATTATTGAATAAACGGAAAATATTTATTATACATAAATGCACTGCTTAGGTTTTATAGATATGCGTTTACCTGTATATTCAAGTTATAGGTTTTAAATCAACACTGTAAAAAAAAATACATAGGTACTTATATCATTAACAAAAAACATTTAAAACTAAGATTTCACTTTTATTAAGATAAAGTAATTGATTGGGTTATTCGTGACATTTTATAATTCATTAAACATTAGAATTCTTTAAATTAATTAAAGTATTTGCAAACAAAACTTAATTGTTAAAATTTAATACCATATATTATATTAATGATATAGAAAGAGCATTATAATTATTTATGTACACAAATTTATGTACTAAGACGAAAATAAACTTAACCCTTTCCGGGGCAAGGCACTTGTATTCGTAAAATGTTGAAATAATAGTGTGACACCGGTATTTACACGAAATTTTATTTGGAAAATAATGAAAGTGTATTTTTGCATATTTAATAAAACTGAAATTTTCCTAGACAAAATTCTGGTGCAAGTTTGGCAATTTGGAATTAAGATTAGGTGTTGTCATTTGCCAACATCGCCCTTCAAGGGATTAACCCCTTGAAGGGCTGTAGTATGAAATATATACCACTTAATTTTAATTGCAAAATGCCGCATTGACACCAGAATTTTGAAATGAAAATTTTAAGTTTATCGTATACGTAAAGAAAAGCATTTATCTATTTTGAAATAAATTTGTTTTAAAATTTTGGTGTTAATCAATAATTTACGCATTTTATGAATAGAAGTTCTTTGCCTCTCAAAGGGTTAAACAAATATGTAAATAAAACAGATAAAATTTTAGTCTTAAATTAAATTATTTTTAGGTTAAAACTATGTAAAAAAATTCCATACCTAGGTTCTCGGTGTACAATCCACGGATAAAACAAAAACATTTTATCACAGAAGTTTTATTTAAAAGGGGGTAGCGGGTTAAGGAGGGTCTGGCGGCCCCCACCGAATCTGGTAAAATCGTTCCAAAAATCTTGAAGAGGGTCGAAAAACAAGCAGTATAAGCTTTTTACCGACATTACAACCCCAAACGAAAACACAGTAATGGCGAAAAATATGATTTTTTGTGATTTTTATTTTTTTCAACCAGTTTAATTTATTTTTAAATGGTTTAAACGCAATTAAAAATTTGTTTTGGATGTGTGGAAGTCCCCTGAATTTTTTCAGATTTTTTGGTCATGTAAAAACATGTGAATTTTAGGTTTAAATGCGAAAAAATCGTGAAAAACGCGTCATTTTCAAGATTCAACCCTCTAATTTTTAGGGTTGTTTTCATTTTCCCGAGGGGTGCTGTATAGTATAGATAGCGGCAATCGTCCTCTTTCGAATGCAGGCAACTGGACTCAATTTGGTCAATTTTGGTGAGCGGGGCGATTTTTTGAAAAAAACTCGAATTTTCAACTTTCGGTAAATTACGGCGCGTACTTGGTATAATGCGTCTTTGCTATAAAAAATACATCTCTATAGGGGTTTTTGAGGTCGCTGATCACGAATTTGATGTCAAAAAAACGACATCAAACGATGTTTTCGGGCCTTACGAAGCAACGGTTAATGATGCTACAATCATGATGGAGATTTTTAAAGATCCAAGCGGTTTAAGATCACTTCTTCAAAAAGGCGACGTCTTTATACTTGATAGAGGATTTCGAGATGTAAAAAATTTCTTACAGTCTGAAGGATTTGTTGTTTTGATGCCTGCATTAAAAAGAAAAAGGAAACAACTAACGACTCAAGAGGCGAATGACAGTCCATTTGTAACTAAACTAAGATGGGTAGTAGAGGCTGTTCATGGGATCATTGGCAGCAAATTCCAACTCTTGCATCATGAGTTTGAGAATAAATGTTTGCTATCAGCTAAAACTTATTGCAAAATAGCGATTTTTCTGGTTAACTTGTTCAGAAAACGACTCAATTGTGATAGCGAATTACAAGATGAGATCACTAACGAAATGTTGCTCAGAAAAACGTTAATAATGATTTAGCGAAAGTGGTAGAAGAGAAAAACTGGAACAGAAAAAAAAGGATCTTCAGACCTCTGACGTCAAATGATGTTGTAGACTTTCCGGAGTTGACAGAAAGAGATCTGAAGATACTTTTTACAGGGTCTTACCAGTTATCACAGACCGTTTCTTATTTAGCAGAATTATGTACTGAAGATGGAGTTCTTAATATGCATTACTTGTTGGAAGATAAATCAATTTTGAAATGCGAAGTTCAATCGAGGCACATAAATCGGAAAAAGTACAGGTGTTACGTAAAATACGTTCCTAGCGCTATTGGAAGAAGTGGTATAGAAGAATACGTATGCGATTGTGCGAATGGCCTCAGAACTGTCGGTTGTTGTGCACATGTGGCCACTATCATTTACTTTTTAGGCCATACGAGATATTTGTTGCGAATTGTTCGTCCAGCACAGATTCTCACAAATGTTTTTTCTGTTCAAAGCGTTGAACCTGGTATTGAAGAAGATAGTGACGAGGATTAAAACTGTAAAATTGTTAACTTAGCTCTGTAAAAAAGTATTATGCTATTTTATATTACTGTGTAACTATTACGTAAGCTTGAATAAAATATGATTTATACCAGAAAATTTAGTTTCATTGATTATATTAGTTGAACACGATATTAAAATTGTTTAAATGCTGTGATTCAATGATATTTTTTTACATTATCAAACCTGTGTTAATTAATACTTATGGGTGAATTTGTTGTCAAAAAAATTTTTTGACATCAAATTCGTGATCAGCGACCTCAAAAACCCCTATAGAGATGTATTTTTTATAGCAAAGACGCATTATACCAAGTACGCGCCGTAATTTACCGAAAGTTGAAAATTCGAGTTTTTTTCAAAAAATCGCCCCGCTCACCAAAATTGACCAAATTGAGTCCAATTGCCTGCATTTGAAAGAGGACGATTGCCGCTATCTATACTATACAGCACCCCTCGGGAAAATGAAAACAACCCTAAAAATTAGAGGGTTGAATCTTGAAAATGACGCGTTTTTCACGATTTTTTCGCATTTAAACCTAAAATTCAGATGTTTTTACTTGACCAAAAAATCTGAAAAAATTCAAGGGACTTTCACACATCCAAAACAAATTTTTAATTGCGTTTAAACCATTTAAAAATAAATTAAACTGGTTGAAAAAAATAAAAATCACAAAAAATCATATTTTTCGCCATTACTGTGTTTTCGTTTGGGGTTGTAATGTCGGTAAAAAGCTTATACTGCTTGTTTTTCGACCCTCCTCAAGATTTTTGGAACGATTTTACCAGATTCGGTGGGGGCCGCCAGACCCCCCTTAACCCGCTACCCCCTTTGAAGTCAAATATTTTATTTCTTCCATTAAGCTACGTTTTATTGACAAATATTCCTTGATCTGAGCATGCTTGTTTAACCCTTTGAGGGACAAAGGACTTCTATTCATAAAATGTTAAAATGACTGAATGACACCAGAATTTAAAAACAAGTTTATTTCAAAAATGGATTAACCTTTACGCAGGGGCTCGCTCAGTGTCTACCTGAGAATACATGTAAGCCTGGACAGATGCTGTCACAGCCCCTCCGTAAAGGTTAATGCTTTTCTTTACCGTACTTGATAATATTAAAATTTTCATTCCAAAATATTGGTGTCTATGTTGCATTTCACAATTTAAATTAAGTGGTATATATTTTATACCACCGCCCTTCAAGGGGTTAACCTGAGCAATGTTACCAGGACTACTTGTTTATTAAGTATGCTTGATTTCGTCCAGATTTTTTAAACAGGGACATTTGCCTTGTTTAATAAATTGTTGAATAAACGGAAAATATTTATTATACCATTTTCAAAACGTGATGTTACTCCAATAAACTTAATTTTAAAAAAGTATCCCACAAGCAAAATTTTACCGCTTCCCTGATTATCTTGAGTTCACTGGGATTTATATGCATTATAATTAATATAATTATGCATTATAATTAACCCGCGAGTAGTCGCAACTTTTTTCACAACGTCATTAGTCGCGCTCGGTCTTTTCGCCGCTCGCCCCCCGCATACCAAATATGTAAAATAAGAAATATTTTTCAACTAATATACGAAAAAAACATTACAACGAAGATATAAATTCGCAGTTTTCTTAAATTATGCATTTTATTCATGAGATCTGGAGTAGTTGGAAAAAGTAAAAATGAACTGACATTAGTGATTTTTACGTAGACTTTTTCGCCAATTTCAACTTTGTTTCTAAAAATGTACCTGAAAGAAAAGCAGAGATGTCCTGTTACTTCACTAAAGTGGTCGAGAGAGCTTCAAAGTCAGCTACATGGTAGATCTCCGTTGTATTTGTAATGTGATATAAGTTAGGAGAAGATAAGTTATATGGGCGGCGAAAAGACCGACACGCGACTACTGACGGGTTAATATGCATTATGCATTATTATTAATAATTACATATCTTGATAATCATGGGGCATATCATGATTTGTTGCTATGGTTAGTTTTATAACATTTTTAATCGGTTTGAAGCTTAAAAAGAAAGAAAAAATGCCCATGGTAGAAGTTTTTCTAGAAAATGCGTAACTCAGAGAATCGAAATTAACACAAGAAAAAATTAAACAGTAAATTTCGATATCTTTAATAGCGAAATGTCTGTTATTAATCAAGCAAGAATTGTCAGATATTAATTATGTAAAAATTTTATTTTAAATTTCTAGTGTGAATATGGAATATGTGAATTAAAAAAATCCACTAAATCGTGAATACTTATGATAGCTTAAATGCTACCTGTATTAGAATACTGTAGTATAATATTGTCTGTTTAGTTATAAAAAATGTAACATTTCGCTATATCTCAAAAAAAGATGGGAATTTTACGTCAAATGTCGCAAATGAGGTACGTTCGTACTGTGACTAGTTTTGTAAATATTTATAACTCGTTACAACAGCTTCTTATTCAAAATTGCATGAGTACACGATTTTTACGGTTCTTCATAAGAAATTTAGTAATACAAAATGAATAGGACTTTATCCTAAATAGGACGTAATTAGCATGGGAAACCTAAAATCATAACCTATCATGGTATATCATTGATTTTACTGCGTATGATAGTATATAGCAGAATAAAATCTTTGATTATTATCTTTTTAAGTTTTGAATCCTATTTTCATAAAAATTGAAATGACTCGACAAAATTTTCTAACAGATATATAAATTAAATTTCGTATCATTTTGTTAGGTAGATTTGCGGTGTTATAAGCAAATAGAACAGATCGGATGATGATTATAAAGACAACATACGTAGATAAGTACGACATTGCCTCACAGACCATAATGTAATAAAATACTTTTGAGTACATATGACTATAAACTATGAACTTTGAGTACTTTACTTTCAAAACCGAACATAGCGTAGTAAACTTCAATAATATGTATCAATTACAGAGCAATCCAACTTTATAAACGCTATGTAAGTACAGAGAGACATGCCGAATTCTTAAACAAACAATAAAAAAAAAAACCTTTCTAATGTATGATGTTTTCATCTGAATAATATGAAAAGTTACCAGTCTTCCATTTTTTTCAATTCAGAAAATGTATTTGAAATTAGGAAATTCATTAATACACTGCTCAAAACAATTAAAGGATATTTGAAATTTTATATAAAATAAAGATATAAACGAAATTTTTTTGCCGAAAATAGAAGAAGAGAATCACAAATGCAAATTTTTCTGGTTTTCAAACTGTGGAGTATGCAAATTTTGAGTTCGACGTCAAAAACGTCGCTTCAGCGGCAGCGAATGAAATTTGACTTTTAACTCGATAAAAGAGAATGAAGACAAGGATGATCGGCATTCAGTGATTGCTTTCGATGAGTAAGATGTCTCAGCGAAGTCATTGACAGATTCAGAAGCTTGGAGATTTGTTGGTAGGTTAGAAGGGGGCCAAACTCAAGCCGAAGTAACGCAAGCCATTGGAGTGTCAAAAAGTGTCATTTCCAGGATCTGGAACCGTTTTTTGGAGAGTGGATGTGCAGGTTGAAGACCAGGGCAAGGTCGTAGACGGGCAACAACGCCCAATGAAGATCGGTATTTAGCGTTAACAGCTCGGAGACACCGAAACATGAACGCTACTCATCTCCAACAACACCTTCGCTCGGCTACAGGCACCACGATTTCAACTCAGACTGTCCGAAACCGGCTCCATTCTGTAGGTCTGTATGCTCGCCGACCGATGGTATGTGTTAGATTAACATCAAGGCATCGTCGCGACCGCAGGGAGTGGGCAACCGAGCATGTCAACTGGAGGAGAAATTAATGGAGCAATATTCTGTTCTGTTCTGACGAGTCCCGTTTTTCTGTGCATCCGGATAATAGGCGCATTTTCATCTGGAGGGACCGTGGCAGTAGGAATAATCCTGCGTTCGTGCACGAAAATGTCAGATTTGGCGGTGGAGAAGTGTTGGTGTATGGTGGCATCTCCATTGACGGGCGCACTGACCTCTACTTCATTCGAGATGGAGCTCTGACTGGTCGCCGATATAGGGATGAGATCCCCAGACCTATTGTAGTCCCTTACGCTGCAGCAATCGGAGATAATTTCATTTTAATGGACGATAACTGCAGGCCACATCGTGCAAACCCGGAGGAGGATTTCCTTTTCGAGGAAGGAATCGTTCGAATGGAATGGCCAGCGTGTTCTCCAGACATGAATCATATCGAGCACGTTTGAGACGCTCTAGGAAGATGAGTTTCTGGCCGCCAACAACCACCACAAACTCTCCAAGAACTGGAATGAGCTCTTCTGGAAGAGTAGGGCAGAATTCCCCAACTCGTCATTAATAGCCTCATTGAGTACATGCTTCAAAGGTGTTCAACGTTGCTGGCCGCCCGTGGAAACCATACCCCCTACTGAAAATGATTTTCTTTGAAGAAAACACCTTTTCTTATTCTTTTTTTCTCATATGCACAAATTGTGTTTTTTTCCTTTTGTACACAAATGCGCAATAAAATGCATTTTTTTCTGCCAAACATGTGTAATTTATTCTCATATAACCTACTATGCCTGTCGACCATGTATAAATCAGCTAAAAAGTTTTCCAGATACAAAATCCACCTAAAACTTCGATATCCTTTAATTGTTTTGAGCAGTGTATTTTCTAAATCAAGGGCACGGATACAAATTTGCCACTTTACCGATAATTTCCGCAAAACTGTTTTGATATCTCCTGAAATAAATAAACTCGTTTCGAACCAGAAAAATTGTTTATTCGGATGTGTCTTATTTCATGGTATCGGCAGCTTCCGAATTTTACGTATTCTTCCAACCGATAAAATTTTATAGTAAATATTATCTTATTTAATCGTCAAGATCTCATGATTAATTAAGTCGAAAATCTCTATAAAATTTTTGTGATAGCAAAAAAGCATAAAAGTAAGCAGCTATATGATTGTATCCTTTATATAAATTTATTTATTCAGAATGTTTCTGGTGTGAACATCGCTTATTTGACGCAGGTGACGTTGATACAATTTTATATAATTTATCTATTAGTTGGCAGCTGTGTATTTGTATGTTATACGCATTCACATAGCTGCTAAAGTTTACGCTTAGCTCTTGCCACTAAAATTTAATAGAAATAAATGTCTAATCTTGGACTGCGTCACAAACTTTTGTCTTTCAAATACTGTGTTTGCAAAAATTCGTAAATGTTGATATCTATGCATTTAATATAATTTTTTAATTGTAATTTCTGGTTCGAACATTTTTATCTGATATAAAAAAATGAAAATTTGGTATATATCATTTATATCAGCAGTACTACTTTTAAACATATTTGAAATATGAAAATAATTTAAAATACGTAAAGTAAGTATCTTATATAATTTGCTAACTATAATTTCTAAAAAAAAACCCTATCATATATGAATGAAAATTTTCTCTTTATAAGTTTTATGCATTTTTACGAATATACGAAATAGTTAGTACGCCGATTCAGTTAGCATGCAAACAAAAAAAAAAATACATGTATATGCGTCATAATGCAACGATGATAGCTAACATTTTTCATTTCTTCTGGAGTGAAAAATGAAAAACATATTCTTGCCCATTTCATAAAAATGATATAAAAACTCATATGAATAATTTGAATAAAATTAAACTGGATGTATGTAGGAATCTGGGTGACATGAATTTCTTTTTAAAATAGTGAAGATTACTAATAAAATTCTTTTTTTTTTATTATTAACACACTCATTTCTTACTTCAAAAGCAGCTGAAGTGTAACGTATATATATATTTTTTACTACTTAAAATTTACAGTTCTATGTTACGTCTTTTGATAAAATTGTATTCCTTTAAATGTGATTCGAGAAGAAATATGAAGTGCACTTATAAAAAAGATTGACAAATGAAATTTTATTTAAAAAAACCTAAATACCGGGAATAAAATAAATTAGACAGTTTTTCTGTATAATTTTTAAAATTGTAGAACCTAGTTCAGTGAGGTAGCGGATCCACACTGCACTGTGCTACTGTCACCACTATTTTAGGAAACAAAATTTCTCCTTATTTAACAGCATATTTTTGAAATAAACTAAAGTGAACTTTGTTCGGACATAGTGGTGAGCACAAAGTAATGAATTATTACGTAGTTACTATTTCATCTGAAGATTCAGCTCCTTGAATACAAGGCCTCAAAGATGACACAAGAATGGTGACAGTCGTAGGCAAATTCTTTTAACCTTTGCGGCGCAGGGCAAATTCATTGCTTAAGAGTTGAAATTAATCACTGACACTGGAATTTGAAAACAACTTTATTTGTAAATAAGAAAATGCTCGATTTCACGCATTCAATAAACCGTAATTTTTTTAAAACAAAATTCCGGTGCCAATGTGGCATTTGGGAATTAAAATTAAGTGGTATATCTATGAAACCACAGCGCCACAAGGGGTTAACCCCTAGAAGGGCGGTGGCATATATTTTATCCCACCTAATTTAAACAAGATTCTCACCAGAAACTGTTAACAAAAGTTTATATTTTTAGCTTTGGGGGCAAAATGCTGAAAAAAAAAATGGTTTTCCTTATTTTAAAATAAAAATTTTCGATTATTCCGGTAGTAATCCAATACTTCAGAAACATTATGCTTGCCCATCAAGGGGTTAACCCTTTCCGGCGCAGTGTTACCACTCCGGCAACACCTAATTTTAATTCCAAACTTACATATTGCACCAATAATATTTTAGTAAAATTTTACTTTTAGAATGACAGCTTAAACCAGGGAATTCTTAATTTCTAAAAAAGTCTTTTATAAATCCCGGTGTCAGTCAACAATTTCTCATTTTACGAACAGAATTTGTCTGCGCCGGAAAGGGTTAAGCGAGTTTTCGGTCCACTAAATGTAACTATCATTGTGTTATAAAAGTTTTCTTCGACTCATTAATTCTTTTAAAAGTAAAGAGGAGAAAACTTCTAGAAATGATTGGTTTTTACTTTCAACGGACAGTACAAACGTTAAAATAAATCCACCCAATCATCGATTTAATGAGTCTTATCAAGTCAAAATACGCCAAATTTTATCTCTATTCCTTTACAACTGTCATTTAAACATTGTAAAACTTCTAAAATTCGGCTTTTAATTTTCGGATACTGTATTGTTAAATAAAATTTAGAAGACCAAAATATGAGTTTATTTCATTTATTTCACAACTCTAATTCTCATGTTAAATACCTTTACAATCAAATTAATAAACTAAGTCAAGTCTGAATTTATGTTACTTTAGATTTACATAGGATAATGTGTTTCTCTCATCTGTTATGAACCACTCGGTATTAATAACAATCTATGGAGAATATAAATACTCTGTAACTGCTTGTGGCAATATAAGAGCTGTAACATAACTCAGTTTCTCTTTTGTACGCATATTTTCTTATGTACAGATTCAGCTTTAAAGAAAAAATTATTATCAGAAACATTTTAGCAATAATTGCACACTTTTAATTCAAATACACCGGGTTGTCGCCTAATGAATTATTTAATTTCGGACTAAAAGATAAAAAGTTGATCAAGATATACGTCGGCCAGTTAATAATAATAATAATAAAACCGTTTGAAATTTTTGAATTATACAAAAACTAAATTCGTAGTTAACAATTTACTGCTTTTCCGATTACTGTTTAATATGATTCATTTTATTGCAAGTCCACCTTCCTTGAATACTAGGCCTACGTGCTAACTCTTACAGATCCGGTGTCCATTACAATGGACATACAGTTTAAAACCTTTCCTTTCTTTCTAACCGATGACCAGTCCCCTACCTGCCAAGTCATCTCAGATTAACGGGTTAGATATCTGGTATCGGGGCGGGAAACCGCCTAATTGCCGCGTAGTGGCAATAAACCTGATTTCATTGCTTCCCATGCCATCATTTCTGCAGTACTTGCTACTCGTTTGAGCATACTTTCTTTCGCCTGTCACTTAACGTTACAACCTGTTCTTTGAACTGCAAATACCTACTCAAGTTGGTCTCTTAATTTAGAACCTTGATCAGATGACGAGACTTTCACCTAGCAAGGCACCTTGAGAAGTATAATTCACAGGTAACTTGGAGGACTTTGCACCCGCATCGGATTTTACATGCACCAAACGCCGTTAGCGTACATGACGGAATTTTAGCCGGCAAAGTGGCGAATCACTAAGACACGTACCCGGGTCGGCTATTTAGATTAAATGCTTTGTTGGTAAACTTTGTGGTTTATTGCACATTGGGTTAACTGTGTGATTTGTTGCCGCATACCTAGTACTCATCAAACCAGACGAAATGTGGCTGGATGTTTTTGAGCCTAAACAGTGGTACTGAACTTGGCTGTAATTGGGGGCAATTTTGTGGGAATTGAAAAGATAAGAGAATGGTTGAAAAGCTATGTCGTACAGCAGAAGGGAAAATTTTGCGGAAAAGCAAGGTAGACGAGAGTGTTGCAGAGGGAAACAAGATCCCGCCTTTCTACCGTACCCACGGAGAAAAGCTGGCTCCGTAGGTTGTCCCATTAGAGCGGGTGCGGTAGCTCGTGCGGACAAGGTTCAATTGCACCTAATAAAGAGGCGAGCTGTCAAAAAAAAAATCAGTCTGGAACAAGATGAAAATGTTTTCAAACAGAAATTTTATTTTACAAATGATTTTAACCCTCTCATGCATTTGGGTCTCATACACTATATAGCCAAAGCAGACCGGCCACTTGTGATTTTAGATGCCATGTCAAATATCTAGAAAAATACACGGTAAATTATCTTGGAACTCGAACTGTTTAAACATAATATTACATGCCATACATTTTCGCCAATATTTTTTTCCGAAATACAATAGGGGAATTCCAACAAAATGAAAAAAAAAACGAATATGTTTTAGATAACCCTGTCGAAACTATTGTAGCAATAGCATTCAAACTGAGGATTATGACTAAGTGGCTTATTGTTATAAACTGTGTTCATTTTTATGTCGATAGCATCTATATAAGTAAAGGAATTAAGGTTTTTCTAAAAAACAGTTCCCATTTTTTCCAAGTTTTTTGCTTTGCAGAGTTCTTATTATAAAAAATTATGTTCTTTTCAGAAAATATGACAAACAACATTGCACATAATACCCTTGTACTCAAAATAAAAAATAATAAAATTTATATGAAAAAAGTGCAGATTTACCAAATAATTTTTTACTGCGCATGCGTGAATGCTATCAAAATTTTATTTGCATTTTGTGTTAGCAAAATGTATAGTGCAACTTATGTAAAAGTCTCAAAAACATAGCTTGAAAATTCTGAAATGTATCGTTCATAGAATATGCTCAAAATCCGTTGTTCAAAAAACGAAGCAAACAAATTAGGGATTGTATCCAAATGTTGTAGAACATGTAATATTGTGTAATCAATATTGACACTAATCAATGAGTATATGGATACATACCTTCATTTATTTCTTCATTTGAAACAACGGATTTTGAGCTTATTCTATCGACGACATTTTTCAAAATTTTTAATATAGTTTTTGAGACTTTCATAAAAGTTTTCGCTAACACAATATGCAACTAATTTAGGTAGTAAGAGTAAAAATTTAAATTTGTTGACCAGTGAAATGTTTATGTTGTACATTCTCGTTTGCTGCCTTATTCCAATGTATTCTTTACAGCATGAGGATACGAATAATTCATTTGCATACGTAATTTAATAAAATATATGCACGGATATATAACTTGAATTGGCGAATTATATACAGAAACTAACATGATTTAACAGCACACAGTTCACCAATCTCTATTAAAATCAAATACTTTTTAATTTTATTACACTTGAGTAAACTTAAATCATTCAGAGAAATGACCTTACGAATTTAATTGAAAGTGCTTTGTAAATAGCACATTCAGTGATCAATAAATGTTGAATAATGTAAATAAAAATGAATTAATTTCTTAACACCGTTTAAATAGCAAATCGATAATAAAGGTATCAGATTATTTAAATTCATATCTCCACTTAACGTAATTGCAACAGTTATATACAGTCATTAAATTGATTTTTAATCTTATTTTTTCCCTTAAGATTATGTTTCTTTAATTTTATTTGGGTGAATTCTTTTATTTACTCACATTTAAAGGGCTTTGATTTACTTATTACGATTTTGTACATGGTCATTAAATAAGTTGTTATCGATGTCATGTTCAATTGTTTGTGAAATCATGTAAATTTTAAAGAAAGAATTAAGATTGATGTACTGAATTCAAAATTAGTTTCATGTATTACTGCGCTTAAAAATTGTAACGATCTAAATAGAATTTAAGAAGTACTTTAAAAATATTTAGAAAAATATTAGACTAACTCTAATATTAGTTCTAATACTTAGAAAAATATTTATTCAACATTATATTCTGAATATTATATTCTAAAATGAAAAACACAGAAATCTGATTATGCTCTTTCAATTTAACATTCGTTTACATTCGCGGAACATTCGTTTTTAATTAAAGATAAGATTACTAATTAGAAACATATGGTGGGAAACGACTTCAAGGCAAAAAAAAAAAAAAAAAAAATGTAGAATAGCACTAAAATAAAATATGGTTGTCACATGTTTCAATTTTTGTCTACCAGTATTTAAGAATAGAAATCGTAGCGTTATTTTATCATGCGTATGCTTTTATATTAGGGTTGTATAACAACAGGTCTGCACCCATAATTTTGTATAGAGATATTCGATATACAGGGTGTCCGAAAAGTCTGGAAACGGCCGAATAACTCGAGAAATACATATGAGATGGAAAAACGTAAATATACGTGTTAAATATTTTTAAATAAGCTACTCTGTGATACCAAATATGACCTTCGAAACCGACCCCCTGGGGGTCAGAGGGGGTCCAACTTTGAAATCTTAAATTATAACCCCCATTTTTTATTGCAGATTCGGATTCTACGGACAAAAATACGTAACTTTTGTATTTGATGTTTATTTCAAATCTTCGTTTATCACGGTGTAATCGAGCATATTAAATCGATACATATTCCCGCTTTTCCAACGGGATTTTCCCTAATCGAAACTGATTGGGCGGAATTTTTGACGTCAAATTCCTCGTCTTTTGTAGGAATAGCGTTTCCTGAAAATTACCCGTGGCGATTATTTCAATAGTGCTACACTGTTAAAAATTTGACCCATTTGCTGCAGCGTCACTCCACAGCTATTATAGATTATCTCTTTTGTGACCAATGAGAATGCTCCATAACACAATAAAGTAATCGTTTTCTATAAAAGCGGTGGAGTGACGATGCAGCAAAAGGGTCAATTTTTTTACAGTGTACTTTACTGTGTTATGGAACATTCTCATTGGTCATGAAAGAGATATTCTATAAAAGCTGTGGAGTGACGCTACAGCAAATGGATAAAATTTTTAACTGTATAGCACTACCGAAATAATCGGCACGGGTGATTTTCAGGAAACGCTATTATTGCAAAAGACGAGGAATTTGATGTCATAAATTCTCCCCAATTAGTTTAGATTAGGGAAAATCCCGTTGGAAAAGCCGAAATATGTATCGATTTAATATGCTAAATTACACCGTGATAAACGAGGATTCGAAATAAACATCAAATGCAAAAGTTACGTATTTTTGTCCGTAGAATCCGAATCTGCAATAAAAAATGGGGGTTATAATTTAAGATTTCAAAGTTGGACCCCCTCTGACCCCCAGGGGGTCGGTTACGAAGGTCAAATTTGGTATCACTGAGTAGCTTATTTAAAAATATTTAACACGTATATTTACGTTTTTCAATCTCATATGTATTTTTCGAGTTATTCGACCGTTTCCAGACTTTTCGGACACCCTGTATATAGTATATATATAATCGCAGTGTGTATTCACTAAAAATTCCTGATATGTATAATCACAGGAAGATAATTTAAATTATGAGAATATATAAAGAATCGATTACTCTACATATTTAAAGATCTGTACTCCTGCTTCCTGTTTTTAATTTATTGAGAACTTGTGTTTTATAATAACTTACCTATGTAAACTAGAGAATAATATTAGTCTAGCTATACTCTAATTAGCGTTCATTTAGCGCATTTTTCCATTATTTCTAATTAGTAGCCTTTTTCGTAATTATAAGGACTATTAATTTTGCTACTGTTCTGAAACGAAATACAGCTAAACACTGCTATGGTATTTTCTTACCAGTATTTCCGAATACTTATCTTCTCTTTATTTAATCGAAAAATTTTATTTTTAAATAACATTTTTACTAGGAAATGCTAGAAACTGAACTCTGTAGCAGTTGACAGTTCTATATATATATTTGCAATTCCTAATTAAATAAAAAGTATTTCATAGAAAAATTCACATTTCAATTTACAGATTGATAAAAAATTAATAAATTAAGAATAGTATAACAATAACACTTTCTAAAAATTGAACTTTAATGCTCAAGTTTATGAGGATTGTTAGAAAAAATGCACAAAAAGGAAAATTCGAAAAGTTAATAAAAATGTACTTGAATTACTTGCTTGTTATTACATGTCCATCTGCTGTATCTTAACTGAAATCAATGGCACTCACGTTTCTTTACTCGTTTGGTGCCAACAATAGTAAATGGCTTACATATGATGGCATTATTAGCAGCAAATATATTTCCACCGAATTTCAAGTTTTCTTTGAAAGAAAAATACTTGGAATGGTTGGAACAAAATTTTTACTTTGGTGCAGAAAAATATATCATTTTATCGTGATTAAGTCCAGAATAGAAGCGCCAAACGTGAAATTATTTAATCCAAGTTAATGTATAGACAATAGAAAAAATATGAATTTGATCACAAAAATTGGATGTTTTGAACTTCTGAATGTTTTTTTTTTTTGTTGTTGTTGTTAGTTTGTTTGTTATATTACTGCTTTTGAATGACTACAGATTACAAATTTGTGTTTGTTTTTAACAAATTTATGAATATTAAAACAAATTGAAGCGCAATTTTTTAAAGTTTGCCGAAAATATAATTTAAGTGACAGCCACAAAATAAAATAACAAAGATTTAAATGCGCAAGACTGCGTTTATTATTTCTGTCAAATTTTATGTTTTATTGCAAATGAAATATATTTTGAGCAGGATTTGTAGGGGGTCCTGGACAGATGAGGAAATATTTCGTTACCAGTATTCTGTTATGGACAATCCGTTTTCAAATAAGGTGCAATTTCAGGAATTTGAACTATATAAATTTTTAATAAAAAAGTACTGGCATTCCGTCTGGAAAATAATGGTACCGTACGAGCCCTGTCCAATCCGAAATATTGCATTATGTATGAAATAAAAATGTATGGGGTGAATGAAAATGTTCTACTCGTTTTGACCATAAGTGAATGTCAAGTAGAGTACGGATATTATAGCTGAAGTTTTCAGAATAGGAAAATGGCCAATAGCACTTGGAGAAGTAGAGTATCTATAGACACAAAGTTTGCCAGAAGAATTATGTGGAACAGAAAACAATATTGCAAGTAAGCAAGACACATCAGACATTATTTAACGTACGATATGATAAAGCTGCTACAACATCGTAGCTTCCCACAGACTTTGTTATGTGAATGAGGAAGATATCCTGGACGCTAGCACCTGCTGCCGTTGTTTTAGGAAATTCTGTTACGGAGACAGGATCTATAAAGTTCTTGCATATTTTGGACGCCTATCAATGGTTTCTGATGAAGATCTGAACAATCCACATCCAACAATCCAAGAATTAGTCGAAACGTCCTCAGTGAACAGGTGCACAGAACAACTGTCGAAAGACGTTTACATGTACTCAGATTCATCACCAAGTTCGATCAGTGGGTCCCACACCAGCTTAAACTATGGCAAAGAGAAGACAGGGTCAGCAATTGTGTTTCTTTGCTTTCCTGTAATAGTAGGGAATCATTTTTGTACTGAATTGTAACGGATGCTGAGAGTGGGTTCTATACAGTAATGAAAAAGGTCAAAGGAATATTTCTCCATGTAGCAGATGGTACTCCATAGATCTAAGAACAAAAATGTTTAAAAAAATTTATGGTTTGATGCCAAGAAATAACCAACTAGGAGGTCCTCGCACGATCAATGCAGGCCTCTTCATAATTGCATAATTGGAGAAATTGCGACAAAAACTTACGTCTAAGCAACCGGCACCGATTGCTTAGACGTAATCAGTGCCGGTTGTTCTCTTTCATCATGGTAAAGACAATAAAGACGTGCTTCATGCTGCATTAACCCTATCCGGCACGGGCAAATTCCGTTCGTAAAATGAAAAAAATATTGAATAACACCGGAATTTAGAAACAACTCTTTTAAAAATTAAAAACCGCCTTAATTGAAGCTTTCATTGAAAAGGCAAAATTCTAATAAAATATTCTTGGTATCGTTTGAAAGCTTGGAATTAAAATTAGGTATCTCGGACTGGGTACAGCGTGCCGGAAAGAGTTAAGGACTCGGCAAACATTACTGGACCTTACTTAGGAAGTTTTACCTTATCCGGCGTATAGTCCCGAACTTGCACATTCGATTCATTACCTTTTTGCACAGTTACATAATGCCTTTGTTCGCCGAACCTTTGGCCACTTAATCGCTGCGCCCGTGATACATTTTTTCATCCCTTAATTTTATTCAATAAATGCCAAACTTGCACCAGCATTTTTTAATGAAAAATTTTGTTTTATTAAGTACGGGAAATGACAATTTTACTTACATTAAACTATTGAAAGATCACAACTTTAAATATCATAAGTTTATTTTAAATTCGGGTGTCATTAAAAAATTTCAGCAATTTAGGAATATGAGTATTTTGCCCCGGAAAGAGTTAAACGCTATTCGTATTTCAATAGTATTCAAAAATCAAATGCGTTGAATAAATTGAATTTAGTTTATGATAGATATTAGATAACTTACCAGCTACTTTTCATCTCTAAAATTCATTTTTATTTCGTGATAGAGAGATGGAACATCTTGATTCTAATTTTTTTCCGTGGCCCAACATAACATACGGTTCGTGAAATTTAGAAGGAGTCTAGCACCAATAATTTAAATTAGTTTTCTATTAATGTCTTTATAGGAAAATTCGTAGTCAGAATGTGTAAAAAAATAACTACACAGAATGTGTAAAAATAACTTTCGTCGATTACATGTGCTTAAAAAACATATTTCAAAATTATAGTAAAAATCCTACGAAATCTTTTTCAGCTTTATATAATTTTATAATTAATCGTTTAGAAAACTACCTTCAGATAAAGCAAACAGTTTCATCTGAAGCAAATTAGTTTCGTTTGACAGAAAAAAGACTTTATTCGGTTCCGCAAAGTCCAATTCTTCGGAGAATATATTCCAATCTCACCACGATGACAATAAAAAGACATTTCTTAAATTAAATTTTTCAACGTAAAATGTAATTTCAAATTCAATAAAAAGGCCGTATTTTGTTGAAAAAGAAACTATGGAGATAAAATTCTTGAAGAAAGTTTCTGTAGCTAAACCTGTTTTGTTTTTTTTGATGTTGTTGTTACGGTTTATTTTTTTAATTTTTAAATATTCATATCTAAAACAAAGATTTGCTGCTACGAAATGAAAAATATTAAACAAAAACATATAGGTTATTTTATGTCTAGAATTTATAGTATGTGTACAGGGGATACAAAAGTATATTCCGTTATATAATGAACTAGAAAGAAAAATCGTTTGCGGCATATTTGATAGCTGTTTTTTCTCTATTAGGAACACAATGAAATTGATCTGAATTTATGAGGTGCAGTAAAACATGCTTTCTGAAGGTACTGTAAAGAATTTATTATTACTTTACTGCAAGGCTGTCGAACCTGGCGCCCGCGTGATACCAGAAAATTGCTACAGAAATCAAGACCTTATTCAATCGGAGGTATTCGGAGATTTAATAAGTCAAAAATGTGTGTAAAGTTTTTCTGGTGTACCTCGGGCGCCAGGTTCGACAGCCCTGCTTCACTGGGTTAGATAAGAGTACAACTTTAATAATAAAGTTGTACTCATAAGACACTATTGGATGATTTTTTATTTTTCCTTTAAAAATATATACTTGATAACTTAATGGGCATACATTAAAGGCAAAATACGGAAAAAATAATTAGTCTTGTATTTAACAGTATTTTGAATTTTTTTAAATGTTTGCCGAATGATAACACCATGCATTAAGTGGAGACATAAACGAAATTAAAAAAATATATTTGTGTTTTATGGGTTTAACCCTTCGGACTCCGGTGCCTCTTACACAAATTTTATTCGATTAGCACCACTTTTTAAAAAGAACTTTCCTTGAATTAAACAATTTCAAAAAATTCTCTGGTTAAATAAGGAAAATTTTATTTTCCTTTATTACTGGTGCCAAAAACAAATTTTGAAGGCAAGATGATATCTCCGCAGCGGAGACAACGTAGTACCAAGGGTTAAAAAGTTCTGAGAACTTTTCTGAATCTATTGGTAGGCTCGTTTTTCTTCTGACCATTAGAAATATTCACAACAATTCAGAGGAATACACCGGTTCGGACGCTACGCCTATTCACATTAATTTTGTGCTAACATTTTATAATTATTTTTATTTTTAAATTCTAAACGCCCTACTATCTTTTAACCTCTTGAGCTCTGATGATAGAATTTTCTACCACATAATTTTAATTCCTAAATGTCACACTGACACCAGAAAATTCAACCAAATTGTGATGCCAATGTGACATTTGTAATTTTGAAGAAATTTTCACTCCAGAACTCAAAGGCTTAAAAATAAATTCTGTAGCATGCGCATATTGTCAAAATACAAGTGAAAGCCTTTCACATGAAAAAAGTGGGGCTAACCGAATAAAATTCGTGTAAGAGATGCTGTTCCGGAAATCACGTGGGAAGTGGAATAGAACCGATAAGGGTTAAAACCTTTCATCATTTATCATATGAAGCTAAATTTTATCCAAGTGTTTGTACATACTTTAATTCATGTTTTGATAAAATGCGCAAGAACTTCATACTAGTCAGAAGTGTAATTTTTTTGTCTCTCCTGAAAAATCGTACTTTTCAGTAAAAAATCCCATTATCTCATAAAGTACTTCTTCGAGATTGATAATTGTTTTCGGTAGTTGAGCATAAATACAAGATATATATTGGCAAACTGTTTTTAAAAACTCTAATTTGTTTTAGGAGAAAAATGTTCTGAAAAATGAAAAAATTCAGCAAAATTGACATTGCTCTAAAATAAAAAGTTTTAAAAATAGAAAAAAAAGTCTGCCATAAATTTTGAACATAATCCAGTGAATAAGGATTTTAAACTTCGCCAAAATCAATCCGGTAGTTTCCAAGGAATCGGGTTTTAAACCTGACATGTTTTCCATAGGTTTGCACTAGAGATTTGTCATTTGTTGAGGAACGATTCCAAAGGAACGGTCCGGCGGTGGAACTGAACGAACGGTTCCTGTCTGTAAAAATGATTCGTTCCTTTTCGGCACGATTCCGAAATGGAACGATTCCTCGGACTCGTTCCGAAATGGAACGAATCCTCGGACTAGTTCCGAAATGAAACCATTCCAAAAAGGAACGATTGATCGGACTCGTTCCGAAAAGGAACGATTCCTCGTACTAGTTCCGAAATGAAATCATTCCGAAAAGGAACGATTCCTTGGACTAGTTCCGAAATAAAACCATTCCGAAAAGGACCGATTCCTCGGACTCGTTCCAAAATGAAACGACTCCGAAAAGGATCGATTCCTCGAACTCGATCCGAAATGAAACGACTCCGAAAAGGATCGATTCCTCGGACTCGTTCCGAAATGAAACGACTGCGAAAAGGACCGATTCATCGGATTCGGTCCGAAAAGACCGATTTCTTGGATTCGGTTCGAAATAGATCGATTCAGAAAAAAACGTTTCTTGTTCTTGTAGATTGGCCAGATTTAATAATTTAAAATACGCTCTTTTATTTTAAAATAAGATATATTTTGATTTATTAAAGCAAAGTGTATTGCCCAAATACCCTTCAAATGTGTATGAAAAAAAGCGGGGGGAGGGGACACGAAGAAAAACGAAAGAAAGAGAAAAGAAATTAAAGTTGTAAGAGGGGATAAACGTTTAATAAACTACAACTGCGCATTATATCCTCTTAAATTTAATATGTTTAGAAAAATAGAAGTATATTATTTTACTTCTTTTAAGATATTGTCTGTTACAAATTATTTACTGTCATCTGTGAGTTAATTACTATACTGTTTGACGTGTTCATGCAAAATTGATCTAAAAGAAATAATTTACGAAGTTGATTTTTTATATGTGAGTGAAAAAAATGCCCCAGCTAGGATTCGAATAGAGAACCTAAACATGCTTTATCGATTGAGTATACCAGGATCCGAAGGTAATGGAACACCATATAGACTTAGATACATGCACTAATACTTTTTCTAATTGGTAAATATATCATACGAAATTATATATATATATATATATATATATATATATATACACTATATTGTCATTGATTATGGGACACTTGCGATTTTAGACATTTTACTAAATATCTAGAAAAATACATGAGGAATCATCTCGAAACTCTTAGTGTATAAATATAATAGTATAAGTCATACATCTCCGTGAAGATTTTTCCCCCGAAACTCCAAAGGGGGCCGTCAACAAATTAAAAAAGAATGAATATCTTTTGAATAACCCTGTCAAAATTAATGTAGCAAAAGCGCTCAAACTCTAGATTGTGATTGAATGCCATATTGTAATAAGCCTTGTTCATTTTTATGCAAATAGCATGCATACTCGCAGAGTAATTAAGGTTTTTATAAAAATGATCCCAAATTTTTCCAAGTTTTTCCATTATAATTTTCAGAGTTCTTAATATAAAATATTATTTTTTTTTCAGAAAATATGACAAACAACATTGCACACAGTACTCTGTAATCAGAATTAAAAAATAATGAAAATTGTATAAAAAATGAGTTGGTTTACTAAATAATTTTTTACTGCGCATGCGTCAACGATATCAAAATTTAATTTGCATATTATGTTAGCTAAATGTATAGAGCAACTTTTGTGAAAGTCACAAAATCATAACTTGAAAATTCTGACAATAATCGTCAATTGAATAAGTCGAAAATCCGTTATTCACAAAATGAAGCAAAAACAAGAGGGGTTGTATCCATATATTCATTGATTAGTGTCAATATAGAATACACAATATGGGATGTACTACTGCATTTGGATAAAATCCCTCATTTTTTTGCTTCATTTTGGAAACAACGGATTTTCTCCTTTTTCTATAGACGATTACTTTCAGAATTTTTAAGCTATGATTTTGAGACTTTTACAAAAGTTGCTCTATACATTTAGCTAACATAATATGCAAATGAAATTTTGATATCTTTGACGCATGCGCAGTAAAAAATTATATAGTAAACCTACTCATTTTTCATACAATTTTTATTTTTTTTTAATTCTGATTACAGGGTACTGTGTGCAATGTTGTTTGTCATGTTTTCTGAAAAAAATATTATTTTATATTAAGAACTCTGAAAATTATAATGGAAAAACTTGGAAAAATTTGGGACCATTTTTATAAAAACCTTAATTACTCTGCGAGTGTGCATGCTATTTGCATAAAAATGAACACAGTATATTACAATAAGGCATTCAATCATAATCTAGAGTTTGAGCGCTTTTGTTACATTAGTTTTGACAGGGTTATTCAAAAGATGTTCATTCTTTTTTAATTTGTTGACGGTCCCCTATGGCGTTTCGGTAAAAAATCTTCACGGAGATGTATGACGTATACTATTATATTTATACACTAAGAGTTTCGAGATGATTCCTCATGTATTTTTCTAGATATTTAGTAAAATGTCTAAAATCGCAAGTGTTCCATAATCAATGGTATTATAGTGTATAATGAATTTTCAGGAAAAACAAGATTAAAAGAAAGAAAAAAAAATTGAAACGGTTTTGAATAATATAAGAAATACATCATCATGTCATAAAAATTGTACTTTTATGGGATAATAACTGATTTTCGATTATTTTAATAGTTACGCACTTTTATGTATATTTCGGTTTCATGCTATTTTTCCTCAAGTATAATTTGAATTTGAGAAACGTCTTTGTCAAAAGAAAAATATGACCAGCTAATAGCGCTCGCTCATGTTTCAATTCATAAGTTTGGCGTTTTGTTTTTCTCTCCTGAAGAAGATGATTAAAAAACAATCTTGAAACTCTAGAAGATTGTTTTAATCAACTTACATTGAGATTTATTACATAGAGGAAAATCTGTTTGAACCAGGCAATAGAGACCGTATTGTACCTTGCAAAATTCATGATAATTCTGGAAAAAGGCTTTTTTTATGTTTTTTAATTCGCTAAATCTGAATTTTCAATTTCCCACCAAAATTTTCCTCGGCAACTCCCCTAAAATTTGGTAAAATACTCCCCTCCTCCCCCCCCTCCCAAAAAAGTTATTTAAGAAAAAAATCAATTATTTTATCGTTTTAGTTAAAAAGTATGCAGAAATTTTGAAAGTATACAAAATTTTCAACAAATACGATGCATGACTAAGACGTAAGAGGAACGGGAAGAGGGAAGCCTGCCTCTCAACATGCGCCGCGGTGCTACATGCATTGCGTTATGCAATTCCACATAAATTCCTCAAATCTGAGACAAATATTAAGAAGGACCACACAAACTAGTTTAAAATTACTGTAAAACATATTCAAAGATGTATCAGTATGTATGGATGCCTCTAATATGCACGCATTTATTAAAAACCTCTAGAAGTAAGTAATTTTAACACTTTTAAATTAAATAAAAAGATTTATTAAATTAGATTGCATTAAATGAACTTAATGGATGTTCTTTTGTATCACCTGTAGGCGACATCAGGACTGAGGAGGTTAACCAATCGCATGATATGTCTGCGCTCTCCCGTTACTCTTCCGAATTTTTCCTGTAAGACTTACTTTAAGTTTTGGGATCGCTGAATCCGAATTTTTAACTTCTCACTAAAATCCTCCCTCAAGAAAAGAAAAAAAAAAGAAAGAAAGAAAAAAGAAAAGAAAAAGAAAAGGTAAAATGACACCCAAAATACGTTTAATTTTGGGTATTATAATAAAAAATATTAATTTTAATAATATATATATATTTCATTAAAAGTTTTTGGAAAAAAGGAAATTCAGAAAGCAGGCAAAATTTGCTACAAAAAAGATACGTGACATCATGACGTAGCATAAACTTGGAGGAGGGAGTCTGCCTCTCAACATGCGCTGTGGCACTGTATCGTCTGCAGCCCCATGTAAAAGGGGAGGGGTGCGACGGGGGCGGTCACCCCGATCGCGGAAACTTAGGGGGCGCCAAAATTGTACTACCAACGTTATTTTTTGGCCTGTCGCATGAAAAAGTTGGGGGTTCCCCCCCCCCAGCTTACTAGGGGAGCGCTAGATTGAGACTTTGCCGCGGGTACAGTTTTCTCTTCGCACGACCCTGGTCGCCTGAGTCAAGGCAATAGAGATCATATAGGGGCTATACCTAGCAAAATTCATGGTAGCTCTAGAAAAGACTTATTTTATGTTTTGTGGATCGCTAAATGAAAACTTCTCCCTGCAACTCCTCCCCCTCAAACACATGCACACAAATTTTGGTAAAAGCGGAATTGCATAACTTAGTGCACGTAGAGCTATGAGGCAGGCTCCCCCCCCCACACACACATACTCCATTCATCCTAAGTCATAATGTTGTGTATCGTACTTTTTTGAAAATTCTGTCTACTTTCTGAATTTCTAGATAATTTTTCCTTAAAAAATATATAAAACCTATATTAGCGATTATTTTACTTTTTTCTGGGGGGGGAGGGGGTGAGAAGGAAAAAATTCGCATTCAATGACCAAAATATACATAAAATGAGAATTATTGAAAGTTCCGAGGAGAGAAAAAGCAAACCATGCTCCCCCTCCCCGTTCATCCTACGTCATAATGTTATGCATCGTATTTCTTAAAAATTTTGTCTACATCTAAATTTATAGATACATTTTCGCTAAAACAGTAAAAAATTGAATTTTTAAAAATTTCTTTTGGCTTGCATTTTATTAAAAATTGGTGGAGGGGAGTTGCCGAGAGAAATTTTTGCTGAGAAGTTACAAATTTGGATTCCCTGACCCAAAAAAACACAGGCGAAGGGGTCACAAAGGAGTTAAAGGTGTATTCCAATCCAAACTGCTTATTTTCTGATTTATTCTTAAATTCATTTTTGCTCTCAAACGTTTCAAACTGGCAATTCTTTTTCTTAGAAAGTACACAATGCGCCGTGCTTGTCATTTTTTTTTTTTTTTTTTTTTTTTTTGTTTTTTTACAGTTGCAAAAAATTTTGCAAAAATCTGTTGTCAAAGTTGGCGTTTTGAACTTATTTCCTGAAGAGGGAGATCTGCGAACGAAAAAAATGGTCATACTGGGAAAGTAATTGTTTATAAATCAAATTCTAACGAATTGAGCGAAAAAAAAGAAATCACGCGGCCTCTTATACATCTCTTTTAAAAATCATCTCAGCAAGTTTCACGTATCTACTTTTAACCCTTTCCGGCACGGGCGAAATCTGTTAGTAAAATAAGAAAATATTGACTGACACTGAAATTCACAGACGATTTTTCTAGATATTTTGAATTCTTTAATTTAAGCCTTTGTTGCAAAAGGCAAAATTTTACTAAAATGTTATTGGTGCCGTTTGCAGGTTTGGAATTAACTTTAGGTATCCCAGACCGGGCACAGTGTGCCGGAAACGGTTAAAAATGTGTCTGAAACTGTATCGGAAATTTTCTCGAAATGGGCAGACTCCGAAATTCCCAATTCCTGAGGAATCGTACTGAAATGGACCAACTTGGAAAACGGCCGGTTACGAGGACTGATATATAAGTTAAAGATTACGTTAGGGTGAATTTTGAAGAGGAAACAAATAATAGACCCCGATATCAAATATTAGATCAATAAAGAAATTTCCTACGCAAAAATAATACTCCCTCTGTCCCAAATTAGTTGCGACATTTGAATACTTTTGTACTGATTATTGATATTTATGGCTTTATGATTTTGTTTGAACATTTTTCAGAGAGCTATACTATCAATCAACAATATTTACGTACTTAACATTCCCTCCATAATTCCATAAATAAGTAATTAATAAGTTTAAAAAATCCTGGTTCATACGTTATTAAGCCACGCCCAATTTTGTAAAGATTTTTTTTAACAACACTAACATAAAACTATCTTCAAGCTAATCAATCGTGAATTCTCACATCTTATTACTTCTGACACCTAGTATACACCGTAATATTCATTCTAGTATAATTTTACTGGTGTCGATGTACTAAACTGTATTAGAAGTTACTTATGACTCCGCCTACTTGAAATGTCGCAACTAATTTGGGACAAAATTTTCATCCTAAATGTCGCAACTAATTTGGGACAGAGGGAGTAAAATAAATCGAAGGTCATTTGACGACAGATTTTGGAGGGGAAAGCAATGATTACATTGAAAATCTAATAGACCGCCGCAACAGCCTGATGACCAAAACCAAAGCTACAGTAAAATTTCATGGATAAACTATAGCGATAAATGAAAGGTCAACCAAATGCAAATTTTCAAGAGGAATTATGCTTAATACAATAAATCATAAAGTCAGGGAATACTTATATTATGGGGATTAGAAATAACTATGCTAATTAATAGAAAAAAATGAACTCTTAAAAACAAAATGATCTGTCCAAAATATTTAAAAATTAAATCAAACGATAAGAAATGATATGAAAAAAATGAATACGTAAGAAAATAAATTGGTAATAAATAATAAATATTAGGGATTGCATGTTGCTCCGAGATCTATTATCCCTGTTTCCGGATTCGTTCCCTTTTTCGTAAAATAGTTTCGGACGCGTTTTTCTTTCCTTCGAACCTTTTTTTAAAAAAATCCATCCTATTTTATCGGATTCCTTCCTTTTTATCTCAAAGTCGTTCCTTTTTTTCTCGGATTCGTTCCTTTTATTACCGATTCGTTCCTTTTTCCTTGAAATCGTCCTTTTTTCTCGAATTCGTTCCTTTTTTACGGATTCGTTCCTTTTTTCTCGAATTCATTCTTTTTTCTCAAAATCGTTCCTTTGTCGGAATCGTTCCTTTTTTACGGATTCGTTCCTTTTTTCTTGAAATCGTCCTTTTTTCTCGAATTCGTTCTTTTTTCTCAAAATCGTTCCTTTGTCGCAATCGTTCCTTTTTTTACGGATTCGTTCCTTTTTTTCTTGAAATCCTCCTCTTTTCTCGAATTCGTTCCTTTTTCTCAAAATCGTTCCTTTGTCGGAATCGTTCCTTTTTTCGGAACGATTCCAATAGGAACGAGTCCAAAGAGGTCGTTCCTTTTGGTGAACGAATCCGGCTGGAACGGTTCCTTAAAAGGAACGATATTGCCCATCTCTAGTTTGCACTTAAGACCTTCTCTTAAGTTATTACGTTTACTGATGCTTAATAGTTATGAAAATATAGTTTATAATTTGCAAGTTCAACAACTGGATGTGTTAGTCTAGCATTGACTCAAACGCTAACCTAAATGTCGTGTCCTCTTAGAAGACTTTTTTTTCACAATAAATGTCAAAATTTTACTCACATTTTGGTCTACTGTGTAAAAATAACTATTTAAAACTTTATTTATGCAAACTTTTTTTCGGAGGGGAGGGGGAAATTGCTGTATAATGTGAGTATTCATTGCCTCACTTATTTTTTCATAAACACAGACAGCTTCTTCCCTGGGAATGTATAAATCTTTTCTTATAGGGTAGCGAATATTTATGTCAACATGAATAATTGTCTTCCCCATTAGACAATGTATTATCGTTCAGATATTGTGTGATCCATTGTTGCACAACGGCTGTCCCGGGATATACCAGCTGTTGCTACACCAGATCAAGTTTAGCAATATGTGGAAGCCACATGGGCTGCTGTACCCAAAGGAGACATCCAAAGCCTCTTTGATTCTATGCCAAGCCGTGTAGCAGCGATTATAGCCAACAATGGCGGCTACACTGACTACTGTTTTTGCCATCATCCACACATCACAAGAGACTGTAATTTTAATCGTTTGTTCTTTGTACAACCGGTTATCTGCCAAATAAATTTCGCTGTGATATATCTGATCCTTCATGGTGTTGCATTTTGCGTGGCCAGTTGTGAATTACACTCATTGCCATAAAAATTTGCTCACCAAATAATAATTGTGGGATCGTAATGAAACTTGGCATGAAGGTACATATCAGGCAGATATGTAAATGATTAGAAATGCAGTATGATTGCGCATTGCGTAAGGCCTTTAGAGAGCGTTGAACGTCGTCCTCCTTGGAGTATAAAACGGGAAAGCTGAACTTGTCTGAATGTACCTTTTCTTTTGCAAAGGAAACGATGAGGTAGACATGCCGTTACGCAGCTATCGAAGACAATATCAGCAGCTGTCAGAGCTGGAGAGGGGAAGATTAATCGGGATGATGGAAGCTGGGTGGTAAGCTTGGCGCGTAGCTCGTCAAGTAGACCACTCTGATTTTACTGTAAGGAAGTGTTGGGACCAGTAAACTGAAGACATATCATTTACATGGCGACCAGGCTCGGGACGCCTTCGACAGACCATTCGTCGAGAAGACCGTCGCATCATACGAAACACACGCGTACAGCCAACTGCCTCATTGGCCGCGATCCAGACACAAGCAGAACCTTCACTACTGATCCCTCTGTCTTCCTGATCCATCGCAAGGTGCCTGGCTGAAGGACATCTGGTTTCGCCCGCGCATTACGTGTGCCGCCAATGACACCCACATACCGACGCCTTCGTTTGGAGTGGTGTCGCGCACGACGGGATCGGACTGCAACGGAATGGAACCAGGTCGTCTTCAGCGACGAGTCTATATTCAATTTGAGCAGCGATGACAATCGTGTTCGTGTGTGAAAGCCCCATGGTGAACGCCTCAATCTCGCCTTCGCTTTACAGCGACACACTGCTCCTACAGCTGGCCTGGTGGTATGGGGTGCTATTGTTTACAATACACGGTCACCCCTAATATTGATCCGTGGCACAATGGCAGCTCAGCGGTACGTCCAGGACATCCTTCAGCCACATGTGTTGCCATAAATGGCAAGGTTTCCTGGAGCCAATTTTCAGCAAGACAATACCCGGGCACACACAGCAAGGAAGTTACAAGCCTGCCTCCGCCACATTACCACCCTTCCCTGGCCTGCTCGATCACCAGATTTGTCACCAATCGAGCATATGTGGTATAATTTGGGACGGTAAGTTGGACACACTATGAGTTTAGTTGAACTCGAGGCGCGTTTACAGCAAATGTGGAACGAGATGTCTCAGGACATCAAACGGAACTTGTATGCCTCAATGACCGCTTGTATTGCATCGTGCATTCGCGCTAGAGGGGTTCCAACCGAGTACTAAAATTTCCGTTCATTTGCACATCTTTCTGGAATATATGGTCCCTTTTTGGTTTTTTAATCACTTACTTACATTACAGTAATATTTACGCATGTAAAATTTCGTTTCATTTGGACGTCTTTTTCTTGGTGCGCAAATTTTTATGGCAATGAGTGTATAAATTTGTCCTGCCATTTAAAATCGCAGTTTTACGGTAATTTAGCGATATTTGTAAGGTACTATTACCACCTTTGAAAAGTGTAAATGTGGAGTTGCACTTTTTGCCTATGCTTTCCATGTAAACTTCTACAATCTGTCATGTAGGTTTAAACCAAAATTCGATACGACAATTTCGTCTTTTTGCATTATTTTTATAAAAGTGAAAGGAAAATATAAATACCTCATGTACATTATCCTTATAATTAAAAAAAAAGAAACTTTAGAAGACAAAATGATTCATAGGAGTAAAGATTAAAAAATCATTAACTTAAAATTTCGTTTTGTTTTATATTTTACTGATTTAAAAGAACGTTTATTAGACTTGTAAAAGCAAGCAGCTGAACAAGTTTCTTATTGTATCAAAAAATAAGATATTTTGTTGGCAGGGAATTACTTCGGGTTTCTTTTATTTACATTTGATATTCTTGAGGGAAATAAGACTTTGAGGCAATGTAAAATTTTATTATTTTTCTTTCTGATTTTATGCAAGTTCATTTGTCTAATAAAAATTTCAAAAGCCAAAGGACATCATTTTTAAGAAATTATGATACCAGAAAGTAAAACTAAGCAATAAAAAAGGGTGAATAAATTTTGAATGAAATGTAATTCATTGTATTATTCTGTAAATTCTCTTCCTTTATTTAGGACACAAAAGTGAGAGGGGAGGGTAATTGCCATTATTTTAAATTACAAATGAGCGCATTTTTACATCACAAAGCTCTGCGATTTAATATTGCGGAAAATTTTATTCGAAAGTACTGGTAGCCTCTTACCCATCCCCATACTGCTGTCCGAAAGTTAATCCCATAAATATTAATACGGGAGGACGCGCGCCGGGCATGTTTGACCTAGAGTGCGTATGATTTTTTATAATTGTCACCACTGCTTTTTTAAAAGTAATCCTCGACTCATTTTACCGCAACATTTGAAACAATTTTGGTTTCTGATTTTTTTAATCACTTTAAATTACAAAACCGGTTTAAACCGGTTCTGAAATTGAAACTATTATAATATAAAAAATATATAAGCAAAATCGAAAAAGTAAAATCTAGCCCGGTTCTAGATCGTCCTCAGCTATCCTATGCAAAAAAAATCATGTGAAAATATTAAAATTTGAGCGCGATATTTGAAAAGAAAGCTCCCATAGACTTTACATTATCATTCGGATCTTTTTCAGTGACTATTGTGGGACATTAAGGCTTAAATTATTTGATGTAAGATTCAAATTGCTTTGTTCAAAATCTAAATAGACATCATCGTTGCCACCGTGAAATATTTTATTTTACATTTCCTAAATAAATTAAAATATTCGACTCAAACAATAAATAGATAATGTGGGGAAAAAATTAAAATCAATTATTTAAATTTTTATACATCCTTTTCTAATTGTTATTAAAATTAAACCACTGCTTGCCGAATTATGCCGAAGAATAGTAATAATTTTTAATTAATATTTTTTATTGCGATAATTTTGATATTTTGCATTTCAAAAAGCTGCAGAACGTCTATCAAAGTATAATTTTATTCTAATGGCATTTTAATTCTTTGAAAAAGTGTACTGAAACTAAATTTCATGAAATATGTTATATCTAAAATGTGAAAATCTGCGCATAAAATATTCTATCCATTCCAAGGTTGCCAGTTTTCTCTACATTTTTATTTTAAAATTCCAAATTCATACCAGGAAATATATACAGCATTTTCTGATTTATTTAACACTAGAACCGTCGGAATGTTTACCTAAGTAGTCTAAAAATATTACGCACCAGAATTTTTATTTACTACTTTTTAGTTTATCTATTTAACTTACATCGATGTGGTATATATCCAACTTATTTTAGAAAAAACATTACTTGTTTGAATCAGTATATTTCTGTTTGGTAGCGGTCAAAATGACCGCTATGGCCGTTCTAGTGTTAAACAAGCCATTTTGATCGTTGCCAAATTGATAATAGTCAATTCGAACCAGGAGTTTCTTCGTAAAATATGTTAAATATATGCAGCACAAAATAAGCTAGTTAATTAAGTTAAATAGTTTAACCCATTAGTGCCTAGCGTCCCTTTTTAGGGACGCTTCAAAAGGTGCATTTAGCACTGTTTTTGACAACGGTAAAAAAGAACAACAATCTTTATTTAACTGAAATATTTTCGTAATTAATGAATTAAACTTAATTTTTTTAAAAATAGTGATGCCAACCGAATAAAATTTGCGCAAAAGGTGGTGGGCACGAATGGGTTAACACTAGAACCGCGGAGACGGGTCATTTTGACCCGTACTCAATGAAAAGATGTCGATTCGAACCAGATATATCTTCTAAAAATAATTTACATTTAAGCTTCGCAATAATTATTTAAATTAAATAACTAAAATAGTCGTGAATAAAAATTTTGAAGTGAATTATTTTTATAAAACTTGGGTAAAATTTCCCGCGGTTCTAGTGTTAAAATAAAAAATCGGGTGCGAAATAAGGTATCCTGGGGTAATAACGCCACGTTAAAGTTTTAGACGGCTTAGTTTTAAATTGTATTTTTCAAACAACTGTAGGATTTGATACAGCAACTCATTAACTATATATCTATAAAAAATAATTTAACAGATATGTATTCATAAAATGTAATGGCCTGATTTCTTGACCCATGGTATTTGGCGTTATTACCCACCTATGTGGGTAATAACGCCATGCAAACAAAACTATAAAATAAGAGGGAATAATCCCATGTAGACTGCCCAATTCTAAAAATACAAACTCTACAGCCCTAGAAATTGACAAAATGCATTCTAAGGGATAGAAACTGTTCAATTTTTTGTAAAAGAATAAGAAAAGGAAACAGGGGAGGCAAAAGAATATCAGACCCTCAGCTTCTTTTTGCTTAAAAACGACTGCTTAAATAGAATTATTAGAAACATTGCATGTTTTAAACAAGTTTTTCTAAATCAGTATTTATGTTTCCATGTATGCATTCTATACAAGAGAAAATATTCAAAGAGGGGGAGCGTCAACAGTATATAACACCTTGAGCCTATCTTTGCTTAAAATGTCCCGCTTAAATATAAGAAAATTTTTACAGTTTTAACAATTTTTAATGTAATACTTTTACTATGTGAAAATTTAAAATAACTAGAGTTATCTTTAATAAATATTTTTGTTATCACTGTTATAGAAGTCTTTTAAATAAATTTTAACCTGTAAACGCCACACTAATGCGTATTCGCGCTAACCTAAAGTTAAAATGTAAACGTTATGTAAAAATGCTTTGATAAATTTGTATTTTTAATTAAGTAAGATTTTTGATAAAAATCAATATCCATGTGAGATTCCTGATTAAATTTTATACATGTTTTATGTGGGAATATATCCTTATCTCTATTCTTAGCAACAAAATTAACGTTTAATTGCTGTTAGTGATCTCGCTAAACGCTGTTTTTTTTCTAATTTTAGAGTTTAACTTGAATTTTCCAGTCTAACTATACCTGCTACTGAAATCGCTTTCATTTTGAGTCCTCGTACTAACATTAGAACTACAGTCGAGTCTCTGTATAACGAAACTCCATTCATCGAATTTTTCTATATAACGAATTTTTAGTAGGAACGGTCCCCTTTTTACATGATTACATTAAAAACAGTCTCTATATAGCGAAATATCTATCTCCATATAACGAATATTTTCATAAAATGTTCTTTATTTATTCAGTTTTAAAAAAGCTTCAAAATCACATGGAATCAATTTTCAATCACTTATTCCTGATTTATCATTCAGTTCTAAGTTTATTACATTACTTCTTTCCTTGTATCTTTTTGTTCTTTAAGTTCAACGAATTCATCCCCCCCCCCTCCCGCATACCTTTCAACATCCTTCTTAAAACAGTGTCAATTTGATTGTTACGCATATAAGTACGGGATCAATGGGGGCAACTGAAGAAAAAATAATTTACAATTGCTTCAAAAAGGTCAGATTTTCTATACTAGAGGATAATGTGGATTCTGAGGACGAAGAAGACGTGACTTGAGCAGACTTTAAAGAGAAATAGAAATTAATTAAGGAACGCGAAGATGTCGAAGACAGTGTTGCTCTCTCTGATTTATTAAAAGTGGATGACAATCTCACTGTTGCACAGTATCCTAATGATAGTGATAATTTAAAGAGAGTTATGAATAATGATGGTGAGTGTGACAATGAGCATGAGAGCGAAAATCTACAACAAGAGAAAAAACCATCACGCAGTAAAATGATGAGTTCTTTTGATCTTATTAGGAGATGACTTAAAATTGGGGAAAATGTTCCTTATACAACTTTTCCTTCCTTGCTAAAATTTGAACTTTTTTTCGAGAGTGTAGCAATTTTGAAACAAAACAAGAAAAAATTACAGCTTTCTTCGTCTAAAATTAATGCAAGCAGAGTATCATTATTTCATTTTCATTAAGCTTTCACTCTTTATTTAAACTGTTTAAATAATTAAGAAATAGAATATTAAGTTAATAATTATAGTGAAACGTTTCAGATTCCTAATTAAACACATGAAAAATAATATTTGTTCAAAATTTATATATTAAATAAGAATTTTAATATCATTCTCCATACAGCGAATTTCTCCATATAACGAATTTTTTACTGGAACAATGGATTTCGTTATATAGAGACTCGACTGTATTTGAATAAATTATATTTAATAAGAATTAATCCTGTACAAAAACTGTAGTGCAAAAACAGTACTCTGTGAGTTTTAAGCATTGATTACCTTTTAACCTTTAACTATTGTTACCGGTCTCACAGACCACTGCTTTTTTCACTTTTTATAGTTGTAATTTATCAGTTTAATTACAACCGAATTTTGTTTCATTTGGAATTTTATTACTAACACCAGAGATTTTTAAATAAGGGATTGTTAAATGTAATAGTCTTGTACAAAACGTTTAGTGCAAAATCACTATCCTATGAGTTATCTAAGCCTGTTATTCATTTTTCGATTTTGCTGTCTCACAGATCGTTAATTTCTGACACATCAGTTAAAGTTTATATTTATAAAATTTTGAAAACCAAAACCTTTGAGAAAGCGGACATTTAAAATTTAAGAGTCAATCGAAAAATGAAATAGAAATTTTATAGAAATCTGATTTTGAAAAGACAGAACTGGAATATCGAAAACATTTTGATGTCGTCTTATATATAAGAGTTGAAAATTTTTTTACGTTAGTATTAATCAAGAAAAAAAAGAGATTAGTTTTGGGTATCGAAACCCTTTTTAATTAAACCATTTCAACAATGACAATAATGCTGTCTCATATATAAAGAAAAAAAATAAACCCCCTTCGGACGTAGATTCGCCACTCTAAGGAATCAAGCTGGGTAATAGAGCCATTCCTTGGCGTTATTACCCCGGTATACTTATTGCGAAGTATATTTTTAATTACAAACTATCTCGCGAAGATATTCAAAATCTTCTATAACATTTTGAAAATACATGAAATGCACTACAATTTTATGTAATAAACAAAGTATTTCCTGTTAAATATACAGTCTTCACATCACATAACTTATTTCGCAAATTTTAGATCAAGCATTAATTTTAGTTGCTTCTAAAAGCGATAAGGCCTATAAATGAAACAAATTAACTTTAAACTGTTGTTTTTGTTTTATATGACTCAGACACCTTCTGCGCAGAGCACACATGTGCCATTTACAGGATTATTATATAATTATGCGTAATATTAGCACTTGGCGTTATTACCCCACCTGGCGTTATTACACCAGAACCCCTTACTTCTTATAAAACTTGAGTCAAGTTGCCGGGTATTCCAGTGTTTATGACAAATGGAGCAACTCTAATTTATGCAGGTTTCTAGGTTAAATGGCTCACTTTTTGCATACCAGTATTTTCTATAAGAAATGTTTTACAATTTTATTTATTTATTTATTTATTTTTGGCCGTAATTATCGTAAATTTCGTAGAAACTGCCATTGATGGTTAATTCTAGAGAAAATGTTGTAGAAACTCACCATGAATGTTTCTGTTAAAAAAAGGTGGTATTAAGTTGCCAGAGCATTTGGTCGTCCTCACGCGAAGTTAACCCTTTGGGGACATGTACTGTATACGTGCCGCAAAAAGGCTTAAGAATATCCTTGTTTCTTCCCACCGGTAAAATTATACTCTAAAATTTGCCTTGTTCGGAGCATTTTCTCGATTTAGTAAGGAATAAATTTCTGTTTCTTAAAATTGGTGACAAAACATTAAAAATTTCGTAAAAGGATCTTGTCGCGAACTGGATAATGCTTATGAAAATAGTTAAATTGCGAACGCACCTCGTTTGCCTCATTTTACACACAATTTACGACTTGTTTTAATTCTGATGTCTCGAGCGGTATCACTTCTTTCTATTTTGTAAATTTCTCCCTGTTTTCGCCTAAATTAACCCCTTAATAGTCGAATTAAATTACGGTTTAAAAATTCAAATTTATTATTGCCGCCACATTTTTAAAAAAAAAATAGTCTTCGCATTTAATGGCAAGTAAAATGATACCAGAATAATACACTATTTTATAAAACTGGTGGGAATCAAACACTTTTCAATAAAAGCCGTGAAGCTTGCTGTCCGTGAATGTCTCAGGCGCGACGATTAAGTGGTTAATATGTCACTAAATAAGGCATATGATAAACATTTCAAGAAAATACTGGTGCCAATCAAGACATCTGAATTTTACAAAAAAGTAACTTGCTGGCAACACCATCACAATACTATACTTCCAAAATATTCACGCAGTTTATTGTCTTCTATTAATCTTTTAGATACACTTAATGAAATTTACAAAAGAAAGTAAGCATCTCGATAGAATATTCGAATAAAGATTATACGCTTTTATGATGGATTTTGAAAATTTAATTAGAAAATTCTTTATTATGTTGAGCAAGACTCCATTACAAAATCTTTGAAGTAATTTAAATGATCTTTGTCATTTCTCGTTAAATATCCTTTTAAGTTTTTAATTAACTGAAAACGAGGATTAAAGTATCATGAAAATTAAAACATTTTTGAGTGTCTAAAAATCTTTCAGTTGAACCTAAGAAGCAAACCTTTAACGTTCAGAAAATTAATTAAAACTGAAAATGTTAAATGTTTTATTATATATCGATTAATTGAAACGACATTACATAATAAATCATGATAAAAAGTGATTTGAGGGCTTACTTTTCAAGATTTCTTTGCTGTAATTAAATATTTCAAAAGGGTTTTGTTTCATTTAAAAAATTCTGTTACTTCTAGAATATAAATAAATTAAATTGCCAAATACATATTTTTTTAAACAAAAATTGGTATAATTGATTTTCAGAGATATTTAAATTAAAAAAAAAACATATAAAATCTTGTTTCATTTATTTTTTGATGCATTAGGTTTTAGTAACAATAAACCATCATGAATCTACATCTTCTTTCTTAATCTGTTAAAAAAGTTGCTGATGAATAGTTTTATGTTGAAACTTTATACAGGAAAATATTTTTCAAAAAGTTGTAAGATTAGAATAAAAGTTATTTCCTGAGAGGTATATGTCACAAAAAAAGGTTAACCCATAGCTGCCAACTTTTACGCTTTTTTGCTACTACTAAAAATAACAGACATTTTCATATCGTTTAACCGTAATATTTAACGGCATACTGAAATAATATTCACTATAACGCTTGAATGTTAAGAAGAAAGGGTAAATGTTGGCTGCTATGGATTAACCACATTCACAATACAGTGTGATGAGTGGTCAGGGAAAGAAACAGTCAGAAATGATATTATATACCTGTATTTTGATATAAATAAATTCGCCTTGTTTAGTTCTTTTATGTTACTTCAAGTATTTTCTACAAGAAAATACATATAGTTTACTTTTTTTTGACTGCGCTTTTCTATGACCTCTCGCCACCTACTTAGAAATGTCGCTGTGCAGAATGAGGTGTTTTTATTCATTGCAAAGCTCCCAAGTTTTGAATTTATTTTACAATTATTTGCATTTTAACTGATAACAGAATTTTTGTCTTTAAATGAAACGGATTTTCCTATTCTAAAAAGTTATACTTAAAAATGAGAAATTGAATCTATGTAGACCGGATTGGGAGTTTAATTAGAGTGAACATGCTTAAGCGGTTCTAAATTCTTCCTGGTAAAATATCTAAAAAATTTTATTTTAATTTTTTACTCTACCAATCAATGTGTTTTCCTTTTCTAATAAGTAATCAATTAGTGAAAAGCTTGAGTGCCAAGTTACCGCTGGTTACAAAGGTTTTTATTACAGTTTTCAATTGGCATCACTAAATGCTTGACAATGTCTTATAGTTTGTTGTTTACAAGGAAAAGTCCAGGAAGCCCTTACCGACGTAAATTTCAATGTTGCTTCAGTAAAATGTTTTAGCATCACATAATGCAAATAATTTGATGCCAAACAGAGCAGGATTGTGTGAGATGCATTGAATCTAAGATAAACGTTCTCTAAAAGGAATAACATCTCATCAATTTTTATAAATTCACTTGTATTATAAGATTTCAAACAGTTTTGATCAAATTTACCCTTTTCAGATCTGATAACTATATCAGCGAAACGAATCTAGCAAAGTAAAAACAAAAACGCTTATAATTCATTACTGCTCTCAGTATTTGTATTCCTGTCCCAACAGCATACCAGAACCGCTGAACATTTGCACGTTGGCTTTTCACCGTGCCTATAAAATAAAGATGCCCATTTAAAACCATAAACTCACTTCAAGACATCTGTTTATCATCACGTTTCAGATTATACTTAGAAAATATTAGTTCTGTATATTTATTAGCGCAATCAAGTACTTCATCAATCATGTTCAGATCATCAATTTTAGAAAAATGTTGATTTCATAAACAATTCCTTTTACATATGCAAGGATCTAGGCATTTTTTGTAGTATTTTTTGTTCATTGTTTGTATGTATTAATGATTTTCTCTTTTTTCCATTTTTTGACTAATTTTTCTCGTATAAATTTTTTTGTTAATATTATTTTCAGTAATTTCATGCGATGTAGAATCTTTAGATAAATTAACTCAATTAATAATTAATCAAAAAATAAAAGTGATAATGCTTTTCTTATTTACATATATTTAATTTCTTTAAATTTACTTTTAATATATCTAGCCTAAACTGCAGTTTCAATTTAATAATGTTTGAGTCAGAGCTTTCTCAAACAAAAAAAAGTGCAAGAAATTTATTTCTAAGCTTATATACTAGCAATAAAGTTCTCTAAAATTAAACATAAAATGATCAACTACTATAAGTTTATCTTTACAATGAACTATTGTTTTACGATGCGATGATAAATCTTTAGATAAATTAACTTAATTCATGTTTGATTAAAAATAAAAGTGACAATACTTTTCTTATTTATATATTTGATTGACTTAAATTTATTATTAATATATTTAGCGGAAACTGCAGCTTTAATTTAATAATGTTTGAGTTCAATGCTTTGCCAAACAGAACAAAAAAATGCAAGAAATTTATTTCTAAGGTAAATATTTTGAATTTAATCATGCGATGCTTAATTATTTTAACAATTATAATTTATCTTGTTCGTAGAAAATAAATCAAGTGAAATTTTTAAGAATTTTCTAAAAGACAAATCAACATAAATAAAGCGTTCATCGTAGCTAAAAACGATTAATTTTTTAATTAAAATAAAATTAATAGAAGAGTATAAAAAGTTGAAGATTTTTAACAAAACCTATTTACAAGTTTTAGAAGAAGTTTAAAGCATCTTCTCTGTGAAAAATGTTCAAAGGGCCTTTAAAGATATAATTTATAAATAATTATTTAATTACTTTGAAAACTCATTTAAAAGAATCTAGAAAATGTTTAATTAAAACAATTACTTTAAAATGGTAAAATTAAATATTTTTCTTTATAAAAGAGATTTTCTGCAACGATAAAAATTTAGCACATATGTGTGCGCGCATAGCATTTCACGAATTTATTTTTTTACTCAGAAATTCTACAGAAAAACCGGAAATAAAAAAAATCCCGGAAATTTCAAACGAATATATTTTTAAATTGAATAAAGCAGAAATAACTATTTAGAATTTTTGGGTGCAACTTCCAGCGTTGGAAAATTAGCGCAGATGTGGAGCCTTTCTTTCTTGCTAACCGACGACCAGGCCCCTACCTGCCGAGTTATCTCAGCTTAACGGGTTAGATACCTGGCATCAGGGCAGATGACCGCTTAATTGCCTCGTAGCGGCAAAAAACCTGACTTCTTCGCTTCGCATGCCATCATTTCTGCAGTACTTGTTTCTCGTTTGAGCATACCTCGTTTCGCTTGTTACTTAACGTTACATGCTGTTTGAACTGCAAATGTCTACTCAAGTTGGTCTCGTAATTTAGAACTTTGATCAGATGACGAGTCCTTCACCTGGCAAGGCACCTCCAGAAGTATTATTCACAGGTAACTTGGAGGACTTTGCACCTACGACGAATTTTACATGCACCAGGTGCCAAGTTGTAGCTGTCCAAGTGGCGAACCACTAAGACAAGTACCCGGGTTGTCTATTTATATTAAGTGCTTTGTTGGTAATCTTTGTGGTTTATTGCACATTGGGTTAACTGTGTGATTTGTTGCCGCACGCCTAGTACTCATCATACCAAACAAAATGGGGCTGGGTGTTTTTGAGCCTAAATGGTGGTACTGAACTTGGTTGGGAAGTGGGGTTGTGGAGTTGGCAGATGTGGAGCCTTATGACACCACTAGCTGTTTATAGTATTCTTCACCTTAATAAAAAGTCAGAAAATCTGTCTTTAAATAAGTCAAAAAATTCTTCTGAAATTTAGTGATGAAAATAGACTCCAACTCTGTGCCATTGTTCCACTACCGAACTTCAGAAATTCTGAAACGAAAAATATTTATTTCAGAATCCTGATGTCACTGTGTCATTTGGGAGTCAAGTTAGGTATTGCATGTAATGGAACACTGAAACAATAAGAGTTAAATCATTTTATTAACACGCTAATGCCCATAGTAGCATGCATTAGCTCAAGTCATAGTAGAATGCAAGTCCCGTAATGCAAATAATCCGAATTGATACCAGAAAATCAAAATCATAAATTTCGCTTTATTTAATTTTGGAATTTTCGTTGTGAAGTGAGTTGGTAGTTCAACAGTTATTGCCCCTCGTGTATATAAAATATATGTATCGCGGTGGTTGATGAGGAATATCGAAGCTTAATATCTTAGATGCCTATATGCTCAATTTCAGAACCATAGCTGCTACATTAAGATATTTTTGGAGGGAGAGGGAAAGTTTTGAAGATCTATATTTAAAGGATATTTCAAGGGGGGGGGGGTGAATGGTTGGTTTCATTCTTTTGTTGCTAGATTTTCGACAGCGGATTACACGTGGCTACATCATTTGGTTCCGAATCCAAGCGACAGTAGTCACGTCTAATTCATTGTCACAAATCTTGCCCATAAGCTCCAAATCAGCTTTTTACCTCCACCCCACTCTTTCACTCCTCCCTTCAAATCTATGTTAATATATGAGCTGCGGTTCTGAAATTGAGCATATAGACATCTAAGACACACCAGCCTAATAATCCGTAATCTAATATGCCACGTTAACCATCACACTACAAATATTTTATTTACACTAGGAACAGTAATTATTCAACCACCCACGAATAACAGAGACACCATAGTTATTAAGAACACCATTGTTATAATATAATCTCAGCGCAAATCTATTCCATGTACTATGTATTTACATTTGGTTTATAGTGTGTATATTTTGTACGAGAAATTACACTTAACCCTTTCACTGCGAAAATGTTGAAATGACTGACTGACATCGGGATTTACATAAAAATGTATTTGAAAAATCTATTTTTCACCCTACATTGCAAACGAAAATTATCTATATCAGAATTCTAATATATTTGTGACATTTGGGAATTACTGGCAGAGTACGCATTTCATTCGTGGAACGAGTACTTATATATTGAGTTTGTATTTATATCAAGTGTATTCCACACGAGGTTACCAGTTCGGCCTCCATTTTTATTTTAAAAACTCGAATTTTATTCCACAAATCAGAAATAGTGTTTTTTTATTGCATTTATTTGACTTCATTTTTTACCCCTTTGAGCTTGAGTGGGTAAATTTCTTCAAAACTCCAAACGTCACATTGGCACCAGTATTTTGCAAAGAGAAAAACATTAAAAGTTAAAAAAAAAAAAAAAAAAAAAAAAAAAAAAAGTTGCCAAGTTAACGATATACGCAAAAAAAAAAAAAAAAAAAAATGCATAAAACCTTTTTCAAATAAAATTGGTTGAGTTTTCTGGTGCCGTTGTGACATTTCGGAATTAAAATTATGTGGTAGAAAATTCTACCATCAGAGCTCAAAGGGTTAAATAAAATTTAGGGTATGAAAGAGAATTAATTAAGCCGCATCGCATGCGCTGGAAATTACGGTACATAATTATAAGAACTGTATTATGAGTTCTTTTTAGTAATGGTAAACATATGCATAAAACTAATATTTTAACATAAACAAATATTCAATAAGCAAAAAAGTTACATTAAAATATTAAGCATACATGTTTTAATGCACGTTTACCTTGAAATAGACGAATGTATGCATTTATGTAAAAATATATTGTTTTCAGAATATTCTAACTGAGCACATGAATACGCACTGAAAAAAAGTTTAAACTATAGAAAAAAAAATGATGCTTTATTTTTTTCTACAACGTTTTGATTATGAAAGTTCATGATTTTAAAAAACTCTTTTTTTTATTTCTTGTTTACCAAAAAATCTTGTTCTTGAAAGTTGAAACAACGGCTGATACTTGAATTAGCATATAAAACATTTGCATGAATGTCCTAATTACCCTTTCAAAATATAAAACAAAGAAATATATATGCTAAACAATTCAGAGAATTTTAAGTGTTCTTTAAAAGTAATTACACTCGTTCATATTTAAAAAAAATAACAGAATGATATTTGACTAAGAAACATGAAATTTGTCTCATGGTGATGTATGCCTCACGAGTATTACCTCTTTATTTATTTATTTTATTTTCTTTTATTATTATTTTTTTACAGTGGTATACGTTTTATTTCTTTAAAGCTTAGCACGTATTAGATTCACGTACATGTTCTCATTCATGACATGTTGTGATTGCTTTAAAGACTTTTCCATTCATTGCATGGGAAATTATATATTTTTAGAAATTCAAATCTTATAAAGCTAAATACATAAATATTTGTACCCATTAAAATCACGGTGGTGTAAGTCAGGTTAAACTGCGTCCCCCTTCTCCCCATTGAATCACATTTTTCACAAACATTTTCGAAAAAAAAAAAATTTGCGATAAAAATGCGGAAATTTTTTATATGAAATTCTTGGTTCTATGAAAGCTATAATTAGACAACCTGGCGTATTTTGCAAGTAGGTGTACAAAAATCTAGGCGCCAGCGGGTAGTCTCTCACCACTAATATTTTACCCTTTCAGAAACAAAGCACTTCTAATCTTAAAATGCTGAAACGATTGGGTGACACCAGAATTAAAAAACAAATTTATTTCAGAATACATACTTTTCTTCACCTGCTTGGTAGAATAAAAATTTTCATTTCGAAATTCTGTTGTCAATGTGGCATTTCGAAATTAAAATTAAGTGGGATATATTTTATCCCACCGCCCTTTAAGGGGTTAAAAGTTTCCTTCGCTGAGAATTTAATAGAGTTTTGGCAAAAAATTTAAGCAAAATATAAGAAAGAAAATAAATAAATTTAGTGGCAAGAGATTGCCTGCAGGCGCCTAGATTTTTGCACCCCTGATTGCAAATTTATCTTTTGGAATAACTTCAATACGTAATTGCAGTATCTAGGTACTGCATTGAAAAATTAACCACTTTAAGACCACATGCCACACACGTGATATTGAAATTGATTGATCTTACAAACAGTAACTTTGAATGAAGTACGTTTCCCGAATTACTGCGATTAATTTAGGTAAAAATTTCTGTTCGAAATTTCCGGCGTTAAAAACTGCGAAAATACCTATTATCCGATCTCAGAATGGTTATTCCAACCTGTTTTTGTTAAAAGTTTTCACCATCTTGTTTAACCTAGAAACCTTCTTAGATAACAAATTATGAAAACAAATTACTAAAAATAATACGGGTAGGAAAGGGCATGCTCAATTTTAATAAGAAATTGGCCTTAGGTTCAAAGATTAAATTTCATACAGGTAAAGCTGTACTGAGTACGTGAAAATTAGGTTTCACCGATATTTCGGAAAAAAATGTGTTTTATTCATTTATTGGAAGATATTCTAAGATAACTGAAACAAAAATATTTCGTTGTTATTGGGCTTCGTGCACGTTGGTTTTCCATCCCTGACTCATTTGGTGTTGCTCTTACCTAGCATAGAGATTTGGTGCATTTTGTAGCCCTATACTTGAAAGTTAAAAAATAGATATAATTTCTCTGTTAAAATAATATTTTATTTAACTTTTTATACTTTAAAAATTTTCTTTTTGGATTTTTATTTGTTTGTTTCTTACAAAAATTGAAATCAGTCGCCAAAGATGGTGCAGCCATTTTTTCGCTCGCTTTATTCCTGCAGTGCATTATTAACCTTCCTACCCTGAATGGGTCTAATGGACCCATAACTAAAATTTGTTTTATACGATTCGAACCAGAACTTTTTTCATAAAGAAAGTTAAATAACAAATTCAGAGAAATAAGTCAATTAAATATATTAAAATGTTCTAAATAACTATTCTGGTGTGAAATGTTTTTAATCAAGATTGAGTAAAATTTGAACAGGGTAGGAAGCAGTAGCGGCTCGTCAGGGAGTGCTGCATCCGATTTTTCACATCACTAAAATTTAATAGGATCTTTCATATTATTTATTCGACAAATTTTGTTGATTAAATAAAACTAAAATAACCATACAATTTTAGTGGTGTGAATAAATTGATGCAGCACCCCCTGACCAGCCGCTACTGGTAGGAAGGTTAAAACGATTCCTGGAGTGCATTATTAAAAACATTACCATTGTGCATTATTAAATAGTAAACTAAAAAATATTAAATTGTGATATTTCAGATTTAAGTTTGTTTAATAATTGATTAGCATAAGAAACGAGAATAAATAAAAAAAAAAATCAGGTAATAATTGTAAAAAGAATCAATATATTTCTGTTAAAAGATTTCACAATCATTGAAAACAATTTCTGAATGAATGACAATATGGATAAATTATGTTTCTTTTTTTTAAGTCGGATGGAATGTATTAAATGGAACTCGAATGTTTAAAATGGAATTTTGTTGTATTAAATGTCGTATTTTGGAAAACGTAATCATAAATAAATTAACACTTCCATATAATTTAGAAAATTTACTGTGACTAATAAAGTAGGACATTACTAGTCCTAGTGATATCCAAACCACTTCCAAGTAGCTATGACATTCGGCTAAAATGACCGAAAAGCTCTACTTTTGAAAAAAAAAAGCACTTTTTTCCTTGCCAAATTTTGAACATAATATTGTAATTTTTAATATAAAATTCGTAGGTTCTTAAATTTTTTGAAACTTTTATCAATGTTTTATGTTTATTACTGACTAATTTGTGTTTTTAAATGCTTAAAAAATTCTATGTTAATAGTCTTATACAGGAATGAGATTACACTTTTTTGAACACCAGTATAATCTCTAAAAAATTGTTCTGTAAAATCGCAAAAAAAGTTAGTATTAAATAATGTAGTATTATCTACAACAAAATATTGGTGAGCAAAAAAGCTGATATCTCATCCCTACTTAACCCTTTAATGTTCGTGGTTTCTCTACGAAACCACAAAATTTTAATTCTGCTTTGCAACAATTACACCGGAATTTTAATTAAAAAAAATCATTTTAGTATATAAATGAAAAGTCACTTTTTCTTATTTATAAATATATTTGTTCGCAGTTACTGGTGTCAATCGTTTATTTCATCTTAGCAATGAAAATGCTTTGTTCGTTAAAGGATTAAGGCTACAGTGGACTCTCAAAACTGATTTTTTTCCCAATGAATTTTTTTTTTAATTTTCTGGAAATAGTCATAATATATATATATCTCTTATTTCACAATTTTTTTAAAAAAATATATTCAATAGTTTTTAAGATACAGATTTTTCTTTTTTTTTAAATTAACAAAAAATGGCAATATTTCAAAATGCTCCATGCGAAATTCTTTTGCCCCATTTTTCTGATTTTTGTTTAAAATGCTCTCTATGTATATGTTAACAAATATTACTAAGCATTTTTAGCATATTACTTGAAATATATTTAAAAAAAATGATTTTAACTTAATTCTTTTGTATTTCCCGTTAAAAAATAATTAAAAATTTCATATAACTGAAATTTAAAAAATTTACATGTGTAAAATAAAAAAAAAATAAATAAATAAAAAAAAAATAAAAAATTTCTAGTAACATTTGTTAACACATACATAAAGAGCCTTTTAAACAAAAAATCAGAAAAATTGGGCATAAAGAATTTCTCATGGAACATTTTGAAATCATGAAAAAGACGAAAATATTCATTCTGAGAAAAACAGGTTTTAGTAACTACAGTGGTTATAATTGCTTAATATTTTCCTACTGACACAGTTTCAGCTATTAAGGGATATAATATCATTTCTAGCTTATATGTAAGTGTTTTATGTTTTTATGGTAAATTCATATAAAATATGTGGCTTCGACAGTAATTCATGCAAAGGACGTGAAGTATCTGAATTTTAAAAAATCTTCTCAAAAGTAGTGTTGCCAGTGGGCTACTTTTTTAAAATTCAGATTTCTTGATTCGCACCACTTTCTTGAAACCGCAAAATTCTGTTTGCGTTTGCCTTTATTAACATGTTATTAAATAAGGCGCATTTTACTATTTTAAAAAAGTGGTGTCAATCAACTATCTGAATTTTTAAAAAAGTAGCCCATCTGGCATCACTGCTCAAAAGTAACATTTTGTATTTTCTAATGAAATTTTTTCAAATTTTACTAGAAATATTCATGGTATAAATATCTCTTATTGTACAAATTTTTGTTAAATATATTAAATATTTTTAATATTTTTAATATATTAATATTTTTTAATTTACGCTAAAAAGATTGGGGATAAAAAGCAATTCCTCTAAATACATTGTAAACAAACGCTTAAAGAAACAGTTAAGAGCCCACAATAGTCACAGAAAAATTACTCAAAAAGACCCGGATGACCATGTAAAGTCTATGGGAGCGTTCTTTTCTAATATTTCGCTCAAATTTTAATATTTTTGCATGATTTTTTTGCACAAGATAGCTGAGGGCAATCCACAACCGGGCTAGTTTTTACTTTTTCAATTTTTGTTTCAGATTTTCTTTAAAAAATTACTTTAACTTTCGAAACCGGTTTAAACCGGTTCTGAAACTGAAACTATCGTAATATAAAAAATATATAACCAAAATCGAAAAAGTAAAAACTAGCCCGGTTGTGGATCGTCCTGAACTATTTTATGCAAAAAAAAATCATGTCAAAATGTTTAAATTTGAACGAGATATTAGAAAAGAACGCTCCCATAGACTTTACATAGTCATCCGGGTCTTTTTCTGTACTTTTCCTGTGACTATTGTGGGCTCTTAAAGTATTGTTTTGCGAAATCACAAAGTTAATAATTTCAGTGCAAAATAATAACATTTTGTATGGTAAAACTAAAAACTAGGCTAAATTTTACGGTTGTGAATCGGCAAAAAAGTAAACAAAGGGGCGTGGCAGAATCAGCTGATTGGACAAAAATGCTTGTAACTCCAGTAAAAATAGTCGAAATTGAAAAATTCTTTTTGTGTTCAATAGCAGGGAGTTCATATGATGTTATTATGCTAAAAATGAAAATTCGACATGATGATTTTTTTCCGATTTTAAAGTCCACTGTAGCCTTAAGTGGCTTCGAAAATTTCATCTTCAGAAAGTTATTAGTTAATAAAAAAATATTATTTTAACAGAAAATTTCGTTTCGATTCTGAAATGTCGCAATATAGGCCTTAAAAATGCACCAGTTCTCAGTGATGGGTGCCAGAAACTGCAAAAATGGTACCTTTTTCAGTGTATCTTAAATTTTCTATGTTAGGATGAAGCTTAATGATTAGGCTTACTATTTAATAGCTTTGTTCTGAAGAAAGTAAATTTTATGATGTTTCAAAAAGATTTCAAAACGAAGCTCCGCATGTTTTTACCTGACTGAAATGTTGCGCATTGTATTCTTTGTTTTCAAATATAACATATCTCCAAAAATACTAAACCCTTGGGGTCAAGGGACCGGTATATGTACCGCATAAGATGCCCAGAATTATACATTTTTCTTGTAAGTTTTGCCTTATATAATCAGAACTTTTTCCTGATTCACTTAGTCAAAAATTTCTGTTTTAAAAAACCGGTGACAAAAAATTAAAAATTCCGTAAAAGGCTCTAGGACCAAAGAGGTTAATAATCAACATTTTATGCACATAATTTTTTAAAAATATTTCTAAAAGATTTTAAAGTAGTAAAAATATAAAAAATAAGGATGTTGTTAGTACTAATTTGTATGGTGTAAAAAATATTAAGACGCGAAATTCCCGCTTGATGACTTTTTTGCAAAATTTAAATATGTTCTATAACTTTTTTTGCCTCGTTTGCATAATTAAATGCATATTTTATTTAGAAACCTTACAGTTTTTCAACATTTGCAGTAAAGCAATCGGCACATTTTTGACGGTTTTCATAAATTTTAAACAATAATTAAAGATTTTTAATGTCTAAAAATTCCTTAAGTGTTTAAACGTAAAGTTTCCTCTATATCCGTGAATAAGTTACATACATACGGATAACACAGATAGTTTTGTAAGTAATACAGATAAGGCGAACATTAAAATTAGAATTGTGTTAGGTTAGTTGGAAACCTTATTCAATCACGGAATTTTCTTATTATATATGTAGAAAGTTTCCATTCGAAGGAAGGAACATCATTAAACCTAACCCCTCATCCCCCGTACGTAAGATAACAATTTATTCCTTTGAATTCGAGACGCATTTTTAGAAAGAATCACGTTTTGAGCACCAGCCTTGGCGAGTTGGCGAAAGTGGGAACATTCAACTAGCTGCAACGCCAAACACAAAATAAACTAAGTTCAAATGTGTCATGAAACATGTGATTAATAGAATTATATTTATTACAAGAGAATCTTTACTACTGTTTTTAATCAACTTCTCAATTTCTTCGAACATAGCGGGTTAAGGAAACAATAGTTTTGAGGAAAAAAAAACCTATATTTAGATGTTCTGTGAAATTTAAAGCATTTTAATCTAAAAAGCAATTTGTTTTAAGCTATGTTTTAATCGTAAACAACGGTGAATATCATTTCCTCATATTATAGTCTTTGCTTTTTAACATTTACGGAGAAAACAAATGAACAATAAGCGCGAACTCTTTGCAGAAGGAAGGGTTGCTATTAGCTTGGCGTTTGACGTCACAAACAAGAAAGGGTGCGTATCATTGACTTCATCTTCGCGCCAATTGTTGTTCTGGCGATAAGGTGCTCAAAACGTGATTCTATCTAAAAATGCATTCGGGACGGTTGTATACGTACAATTTATGGTTTCTAAGAAAATACTAAAATTTCATTTTGAAAACCATTAATTTCTTGTGGGAAAAAGTCGCATTCTTCAGTTTTTTAAATTGTGTGATTAATGTGTCAAAAACTCCTCTAGGAAAATAGGGGCAATACAAAAATAATTTTGGACATTTTTGGCAGCCATTGTGCAACTGTTACCTTTAAAATCAATCTCGCTCATATACGAATATTACGACATTTTAACCCTTTAACCCCTTGAGCTCTGATGGTAGAATTTTCTACCACATAATTTTAATTCCGAAATGTCACAATGGCTCCAGAAAATTCGACCAGTTTTATTTGAAAAATGTTTAATGGATTTTTTCGTGTATGTCGTTAACGGATTTTTTTCTTTGCAAAATACTGGTGCCAATGTGACATTTGGAATTTTGAAAAAATTTACACCCCAGAGCTCAAAGGGTTAATGGTTGCATTAAATTACGGTTTAAAAACTCAAATTCATTATTCCCACCACTTTTTTGAAAAAAAAATTTCTTCTTATTTAATGACAAGTAAAAGATGCCAGAATAAATCCAATTACATTATTTTATAAAACTGGTGGGAATCAAACAATTCTGAACAAAAGCTGTGAAGCTTGCAGCCCGTGAATGTCTCGGGGGAGACGATTAAGTGGTTAAAGAGAAATATGGATTAAACAAATACATTTTTATATTGTGGTGCAATTAAATAACAAAAAAAAAAAAAAAAAGCAGATCTGGCTGGTAATCAAAGGGATAATTTTGCTTACTACAGCAGGGATGCAAAAATCTAGGCGCCAGCTATCAGTCTCTCACCACTAAAATTTAAAAGTTTTCTTCGCTTAAAATTTAATAGCATTCTTGCAAGAGTTTTATACGAAATATAATACGAAAATTAACGAAATAGTTTTAGTGGTGAGAGTCTGCTTGCTGGCGCCTAGATTTTTGCACCCCTGTACTACAGGGTTTGTACACATGAAAAAGTTCAGGATATTTTAAGTGTTCTGGAAATTTCTGGTACTAAGTGCCAGAAATTTCATGAAGTACTGGTCGCTATATCAGAAGATATATTTTTTCTGTTAAATCATGCAAGTAGTACATTACGTAATTACTGGCAAATGTGCTTGAAAAGCTCTTGAAGCACACGAACCCTATATTATTCCAAACATAAAATTTAATTGAATGTTTTTTGCGATAAATTTTCTTTCATAAATTCCTCTGATTGCAAGGAGATATTTTTATTAAATTTTAACTCTCAATTGTTTTTATGTAAAATTGGCTCGTAGATCTCTAATTCATTATTTGAATGCTAACATTTCTGAAGAAAATGCTTTATTCTAGAATTTTACAATATTTGCAACATATATTACGCTCCGAATAAGTATCTGCAAAATTTGTAATTTATTTTTTTAATAAACAATTTCTATTACTTAAGAAAGGTGTAACAAAAAAATTAAAACAAATGTTATTGGCATGTTTCGATTTCAATCTATTAAGAATCATAATCATAATAAAATAAAAATAGAAATCGCTTCACAGTCAATACAAACGGCATAAAATTAAAAATAAATAAATGCATAAATAAATAAATACATAATAAATAAATAAATAAAAATAAATAAAATTTAAAAAATGCCGTTTGTATTGATCGTGAAGCGATTTCTATTTTTATTTTATTATGATTATGATTCTTATTAGATTGGAATCTAGACATGTCAATAATATTTGGTTTTTAATTTTTTGTTACACCTCTCTTAAGTAATATAAAATTGTTTATTCAAATGTTTGTATGAAAGGTGACGTACTTAAAATCTTGTGATTTATTAATACACCGTAATTTCTTGCGTATAATCCACGGATCAAACAGTCATTTTTTGACCCAAAATTTTATTAAATAAAATACAAATTTTTAGATCGCCGTAAATATTTGCTTTCAATTACAAAATAAAATTTCTGGGTCGAAAAAGGATCGTTTGATCCGCAGATTATACGCAGAAAATTACGGTAATAGATTTAATAACTTTTTTGTTATAAAAAATTATTTTAAAAGAATATTTTTTATGGAAAAAGTAGTACTCTAAATGAGATTGTATGGATGTTCTGGGTTGTTGTCATGAAAAATTTCAATTTCTGAAAATAAGAGCAGGGTTCGCACAGCTCTACCACAAAATTTTCACGGTATTTTCAATGTATTTCACTGTAGTAAAATATTGCGAAAATCGTGAATAGAGGAGGTGGTTGCGAATTCTGTTTCTTAAAAACTAAATATAAATTTTCTTATCATTAATAGTGGTGCCAGAGTCCTTACAAAATATAAGGAGTGTGCAAACCCTGAAGAATGATAATTTATGCTTTGCTTGATAACTTTTATGGTAAAACTCACAGCGGAATAAATAATAAATGTTTGCATTGTAAAAGAAAACATTCTTTAACTTCGATGAGGCTTACCACGAGCGAGGAGTTCATGCAATGTTGCTTCCGTGGCGGACAGCATCTAGAAATGCTAAACGTCATTCTGTAAGTTTTTCAGATCTGTAAAAGTTTCCTATTTTCTAAATCGTAAGGGCATTTAACACTAGAACGCCGGGAAGGTGTCAATTCGACACCGGTCACTGGACTAATGGTCGATTCGAACCAGAAAAATCTTCAAAAAGTAAGTTATATATCAATTACTACAAAATGAACTAAACAAATAAACTAAATATTTTCAAAATATTTTTCTGGTTTTAAATGTATTCTATAAAAGTTGCGTAAAATTTCCCGGCGTTCTAGTGTTAATTCTCTGAATTTGTATATAATTGTTCTTTTTGTAAATAATTGTTTAGTATTTCTTTGTTTCTATTTTAATACAGTTTAATTTATTGCAAAAGATATTCATATTTTTTTATCATTTTACATTCCATTAACACTTTCACAAACTATTCGGATCAGTGAATTATTTCATTATATTCTATTCGTAGCTTTTTTTAACACTAGAACCGCGGAAATTTCTTCTCGATTTGCCTAAAAATAATTCACATCAGATTTTTCATTTTAAACTAAATCACTTATTTATTTAAATTACTACCCTGCATCATATATATGAATTATTTTATAAAGAATTTTCTGGTTCGAATCGACATCTATTCTTTTGTTCCGGGTCAAATTGACCCGGTTCCGCGGTTCTAGTGTTAAAAATATTTTATCTATGAAACACATTTATACTGGGATATTTACAAGAGTAATCTGCTACAAAAAAAAATTATTTTTAATCTCTTGTGGACGAGCGACCGCTATATATGTCACTCAGCAAACTTCACTATTCTCACCAATTATTTTTTATTGTAAAATTTGCCTTGTTAAATGAGATCATTTTCGCGATTCAACGGCAGATTTTTTGTTTGGATAAACTGTTAGTAAAAAATTAAATATTTAGCAATGCACTCTCGTCGTGAAGGTGTTAAATAGTTGTGCAAAATCAGTGGCGTAACGTCGGTGGGTGCCCAAGTGCTTTGCATAATGGTAATTTTTTAAAGTTCTGTTCGCCTTATCAAACCAAAAACATTTCTGTTATGAATCAAGGAGAAGAAAACCTTACAATATTATTGGTGTTGCTCACTCATCGTAGTTACGCCACTGAAAATAATATAAAAATTGTCCGGCAAAAAATATCAGTGTCTCTCGCTGAAATATTCGATATTACTTTGTGACAGTGATGGGCAGATGAATGATTTTACAATTCGAATGAATTATTGGGGCAGGCGCAATGAAATTATGTTTAAATAGAATGAGACACAGAGTGTATTTTCTGCCAGTTGGGAGAGAAGTAACCAAAGTGGGTTTTAAAAAAACTTTTTTTTTTTTTTTTTTTTTTTTTTTTTTTTTTTTTTTTAAGAAAATTGGATCAACAGTTTCTGATTACCACCGGAGAAAACTTTATTTTCTGCCAGTTGGGAGAGAAGTGACAACGTGGTTTAAAAAAAAAAAAAACGTTTTTTTTTTTTAAAGAAAAATTGGATCAACAGTTTCTGATTACCGCCGGAGAAAACTTTCCACTAGCAAATTTGAATAGTAAATTTCGTCTTTTTTTAAGCACTTTATTCTTGAAAATACGCTATTTTTACAAGAAGAGTGAAAATTTCTACTTGTTTTTATTTGCGTCAGTTTGCGCAATTATTATAATTTTTTTCATTGGCACTGACAGGATCTGGCCTAAACTGTCATAATATGTCGGAAACACAACGCCCGACTTCCTAAACTTCCACCAGTAAAAAAGAATATATGTTTCTGCAATAATTTATGACTGACATTTTGCATTAATAAAACGTTTAAATAAGGATCAAATTTCTATTTTAATTTACTGATGGACATTTCTCCCTGTGTTAATCAACCTCTGTCAAAGTTGTTACAGTTTAAACTTCACTATTTTAATGACATGTCAGTTTTATTAATAGTTCCACGGGCATGGGCAAAATCACAGCTCCCAAACTTTGTTTTAGTTTTTTATATTTAATTTTTATCAGAACTTTTGTATCTATAAAAAAAATTTTTTTTTATTATAATAAATTTAAGAAATTAATAAAAATATAAAAATTCCTTTTATCTTCAAAATTTCCGTTGAAAATTGATTGAAAAATTTATGAAGACTAGCTATTATGTTTTTGCTTGTATTCTTTTCGCAAAATTGGTAGTAGCTGATTAACCGCTTCTCTGATTCGTCCGTACGTCGTACGGGCAAGAACAGCTCCCTTGATCAATCATTTAAAGCTGTTTAACATACCACTATTTTTTAATAATTTCATGCTATTTAATAGCAGAAATATTTGGACTAAGTATTACGAATATTTCGGCTTAAAATAAGTGGTGCTTATACCTAACTTTCAATTTATTACATATAAAAAAACAGAAGCAATTAAGTGTTAAAAATGTATACAAAGGTTTGAAACTATATTTTGTGCGTTCTCGAATCATTCATTCAAATTGTTACCATGATTTCCGGCGTATAATCTGCTCATCAAATAATTCTATTTCGACCCAGAAATTTTACTTAGTTATTGAAGCCAAATATTTACCCCGATATAAAAAGTTACATTTTAGTGAAAAATGTTTCAGGGTTTAAAAAAATGGTTGATCCACGGATTATACGTCGATAATTACGATAATCCATCACTATGCCCATGACTATTCATGATACATTTTTATCACTATACAGGCCGCAAACATTGCTACTAAATCTGGCGGTCGTTTAAATTCCGAAATTTCCTTTTCAGATCAAAAAAAAGTTAATACTACATTTCTTAAATTTATTCATGGAATATATATATATATATATATATATATATATATATATATATATATATATATATATACTAAAGTTATAATAAACAAAAATAACTGTTCAGACTGTACCGTTTTAGAACATCAAAACGGTAGTTTTAGGTAGCTTTCATTACAAAAAATAAAAAGCTACCTATTGCAGTCGTCCGGAGGAAAGCAATTCCAGAAAATTTTGGTATATTTTCACCGATCATCACCCCCAGACCCCAAAACCACTCTCCGTTGAAATGTCGACATATATATATATGGGTGATTCTCAAAATAGGGGGCAATTTCAAAAGTAAAATCTTAAAAAAATTACTGTTAGCAAAATTTCTGAAAAAATAGGTGTTGTTAATATAGTATTAGGTATACTTTACATGTAGTCAGCAGAGCTAAATTTTTAAAAATTAACTTAAAAAAAATAATTAGTATTTTTTGAGCCATGCTAATGGCAAAACAAATTGCATGGAATAAATATATTAAGAAATTTTTATTTTCTTCCTGTTTAAATATTTTTTTCTATATTTATTAGCCTTCCTTTTCAGCAAATGATTTCCATTTTTACATATATACATATAAGGAGAATAGAAACATTGCCAAAGAGCTAACTTTGTTTACATGAGCAACATTCTGACACTAACAATGTATGAAGCTGTCTTAGTGATTTTCTGACAGATTTAATGCATATTTTAGGGATAATAAATGTAATACCTAAATTTATATGTAAAATTAAACTTTGTAAAAGATACAATATAAGCAATGGTTACATTTATGCACATAGGAGACTTTAGCATGGACAGAAAAACCATGCTAATGACACTGATATTTGTCCATGCTAATGACAAATTTTAATTTAAATAAGATTATGAGCCATAATATAATCACAATGCAATAGTCCTTTCTGGGGCTTTTTAAAACACAAAAGTCCTATGCAAATAAGTAAAATAAAAATTTTAATTATAAAATAAGCATGAAAAATATTATCCATTCTAATGACATACAATTGATGTACGCCCCTAATATTCAGCTTCTATTTTTATAATACAATACATGCTTCTATTTTCAGGCTGGGATAAAATGGCTACTTGTTGCCATGAAGAAACTTTATATTTTCAAACTATTGTCATATGTGAAAATGAAATTTTGATTATTAACCAGCTGTTATAGTATGACCTTGTTTTGAAAATAGAATTTGGAGGACAAACTTTAATTCTTTTTTATGTACTAGAATTTTATTTTTAAAAAGAAATTTATTGGATAAATCTTCTCCTTGATTAATTTAAAGAAAGAATAAAGTTTGTATTATTTTATAAACATGATATTAACTCTTTAAAAAGCTAGTATATACAAGGCACAGCTGCTGTGGACATCCATGCTAATGACATTTTCAACATTTATTCTGTTATTTTAAGGTGTTTTTAACTAAAAAGTGAGTAATTCTTGAGTGCAAATAATGAATAATATTAAGACAAACATATATAAATATAAAAACAGAACAGAAAACCTCTCAATTTTTTTTGTATGCCGAAAGACATAAATTGTCCCCTATTTTGAAAATCACCTATATATATATATATATATATATATATATATATATATATATATATATCTGATTTTTGTCATGCGATAACTATCGTATTTATGAACCGATTTGAATGAAACTTGGTATGTGCATAGTACTTACAAATGTCTCGACCGAGTTCGTTAGACAGCATCATCGCCTATCTTGTTTCAAAATGGAGGCCATTTAATTTTTTTTAAATTAAAATTTAAAATTAAACGCGAAGAAATTAAAAGTTGAAAAATATTTTCTTTTATGTGTTAGAACTTAAAACAGCGATTCCAGAACACTTTTTATTTTGTTTATATCTTAAAAAATTATTGAGTTATAGCACTTTGAATTTTTCTTATGGCTGACATTTTGAAACAATCTTATTTTTGTCATGCTGTAACTAATGTATTTATGAACCGATTTGAAAGAAACTTGGTATATGCATAGTACATACAAATGTCTCAACCGAGTTCTTTAGCCAGCATCATCCGCCATCTTGTTTCAAAATGGCGGCCATTTAAATTTTTTTTATTTAAAATTTAAAATTAGGTACAAAAAGGTGAGAAATGGAAAAAGATTTTTCCTTTGTGTATTTGAACTTGATACAAAGATTCCAGGGCATTTTTTGTTTCATCTATATCTTGAAAAATGGCTGAGCTATAGCACTTTCAATTTCCAGTGTGGTTGACATTTTGAAACGGTCTGAAATTTCTCAGGCGATAATACGCATATTTATAAACTGATTTGGATATAACTCCGTGTGTACATAGTACATATCAATGTTTTGACCGAGTTCACTAGCCAACTTCATCCGCCATCTTGTTTCAAAATGGCGGCTATTTAAGCTTGTCAAATATCTTTTAAATGTATAATGATGTACAAATAAAAAATTAGAAATTGAAAAAATATTCTTTCGAATGTATTTATCTTAATAATGAATTCCGGAGTATTTTTTGCTTTGTCTTTATCTTAAAAAACGCCTGAGATATAGCAGTTTGAATTTCTAATGTGGATGACATTTTTTAAAAAATCTATTGCCCGCGACAGCACTCGTATATATTAATCGATTTCGATATGAGAATGCATTTCCACATGAATTAAGATTTCGACCAAGCTCATTGGTTTGTTTTATCCATCATGTTGCTTTAAAATGGCATACACTTCATGATATCGTGGAATTTCGCGAGTCTCCAAAATGCCGAAATTAAAACCAGGTTGAATATAATATGACTAATTTCTAAAAATTCCTATTAATAATCAGGATTGACAAAAACTAGCATTCAATCTTATAAAATCGGGTTTCACTAATTTGAGCTTCGTATGTTTCAATAATATAACTTAATTTAAAATAAATAATATATAAATAAGTATATGAAAGCTATTTCTTCCTCCCGGCAATGCCGGGAAGACTTTTATAAATGATACATAAACGTTAGCGGCTTGAGTATTGTTAATCAACAACGCTTAAAATTTTATAAAACAATATATTTTGACGAAATGTAACTGGATAATGTTAACATCTTGCTCAAAATCACAAAATGTGGTATATTATATGATACTACAAAAATCATAATCAATAAAAACCTTATCTAGGAAACTAAATCATTAAAATACAATGTTTAAACACACAATAATTAAAATTTCTGAACATATGTATACGTTTCTCGAGTACAGAGTCCCTGTACTCGCGAAATGTATTCGTACGTTCAGAATTTTTAATTATTGTGTGTTTAAACGTTATATTTTAACGATTTACCACAATAATCGTTGTGATTTTGTATGATCATTGTACAAAATAATTTGACATAAGAAACATATGATTAATATGAAAATACAAATGACAGTAATACATATGATTATTTAGTGGGTAAAAAATCTCTGATTTTGAAAGGTGTTTGCCACGCTTCACTGTGTTCAGAAATATGTGTTTTAAAGTATTTTAATTCTTTTTCATATTTCCTATGCCGTAGTGAGCTATTTAAAAGGGAATTACTGAGATGCTACTGGTGATATATGTTATTTAGTTTATAATTTCCCTTTCATTTTTAATAATCATTATCAGATTGCACTGTGATCAGAAACGTTTGTTTTTAAATCTTTTAATGCATTTTCATGCTTCTGAAGATATGAAAATATCAATCACGAAATAAACCGTTTGAATAGGGGTAGCTGGGATACTATTGCAGGGCAAAAACCAGTAACGAGTATTCCAGAAAAAATGAATTAAACAAACCCTATAACCCCAAATTGTTTGAATTTATTTTTAAAGAAATATATTGGTCATAATTACTTCGAAGTAAGCTGTTTCTGTTATACTTAGCATAAAGAAATACGCTGACTTTTAAAAATTTATTTAGGATGTGGTTCTTGAAATTGTCAGCATCGGGTAACCACACTACTACTACTTTTGTTTCGAAATATTTGACATATTTAATTATTTAACACTGGAACTACCAGAAATTCGATTCAAGTTTTATAAAAATATTTCACAACAGAATTTTGCTTTAAAAAGACTTAACTTTATTATTTAACGTTTCTCTTCTTTGTTTCTTTAAAATTTATTTCATAATCAAATTTCTGTTTGATACGAAACTACTAAATATTAGTTCCCAAAGGCCATATTACCACTAGAATTTTGGTTTAAAACAAATTCGGCTTGTTTGATGCGTGAAATATAGCCTCTCTTTTTACTTAAAAATAAAGTTATTTTTAAATTCCGGTACAAATCATTAATTTCAACACTTAAGCAAGTGCTAAGCGCCGCAAAGGGTTAATGCCCATGATAGCATATGTTCTACTACGACAGTGTTTTTTAATTTAGATATTCTACATTGTAAACAGAAATTAAAAATAGCAATATTTGCTTTATTTGATAATAGACAATCGTATTTAAATAATTCATAATTTATAATTGGAATTTCCTGGTATGTATTCAGAATTTTTAAATTTCAGAATTTCTAGAACTTATTTTACCATACAAATTAAGGATTAAAGATAGAAACTTAAGTATAAAATAAGGTGGGGTTTTCGTTTCGTGATTTATGGTGCAAAATGATTCTGAATCAAAAACGCTGATCAGAACTCATAGGGAAACTGCTCTTTGAAAATTTATCTGCTTATTTAACATTTTATCGGCTGATCTTTGTGATTGTAAATGAATGGCCTTACAAACAGGCCTGAATGCATCCCTCAAGAAATTTAAATAGAAATTTTCACTTCTTTTCAGAAGCCTTTTCGTTGAAAAGGATTAAAATTCCTATTCGTTATTAACAGTGAAAGTTTACAAAGCTTGTTATATGTTCGTATTTACAGTGCAAAATACTTAACCACTTACAACGTAATTTAAAAGTTACGAATAAAAATAAATTATATTTTGCATGCAGTAAATTTTCAAAATCAGATTTTTATAATAAAAAGATAATAATGTAAACGGGTATATAGTTATGAATATTAATCATTTCTCTTAAAAGTTAAAAAAAATATTTTTCTCTGAAAAAATTACAAACAACAAAAACAATACAAATTGATACAAACAAGCTGCAGTCTCAATCAGTGTTGCCAGTGGGCTTTTTTAAAAAATCATATATATAGGTGTTACAGGCCAAACCCGATTTTTGGCCAAACTAGATTGGCCTAGGTCAAACTAGTTTATCCTAACGCCCATCGGATAAACTAGATTTTCCTAGGCCAAACTGGTCTATCCTAACGCCCATCGGAGAAACTAGTTTTTCCTAGGTCAAACCGGTTTATCGTAACGGCCATCGGATAAACTAGTTTTTCTTAGGACAAACTAGATTTTCCTAGACCAAACTAGTTTGGCTTAACTCTTATAGGATAAACTAGTTTAACCTGCTGTTTATTGGTCTGAACTAGCTTATCCTAGGCTATGGAGCTAAAAAGACATATGGAGACGACATACATGACATCACTTGTAGCCGTTCCTACCCCCCTGCTTCCGCCATATTTGGCCTGGGTAAGCTGCTTTGTGCCGTCTGCTACCTCCCCAATTTCTTCCTGCGACACAAGTCAACTATGGTAAAAGTCAAACATGGCGGACGCGGGAGGGGGGACTCGTCTTTCGGCGTCAGTGCTCTCCACAATGTTAGATTGATATGTCGTCTCCCCTTATCTTAGCTCTATGTCCTAGGCCGATTTAGTTTATCCTAGGCCAATTCAATTTGGCGTGATTTTATTGACTTAAATGACCGCCTCAGCGCCAACATTATAATTTGTCCTAGGCTGATCTAGTTTATCCTAGGCCAATGTAATTTTACGTGCTTTCAGCTCACAGGCGTCAAAGCCTGAGAAATAATGGGCTCGCAGGTTCTATGTGTAGTTATGTGCGCATGTATGTATGTACGTATGTACGTAATGCGAAAACTATTGATAGAAATATCCGATTTGCTTCAAATATTGATGTAGGTTCATTCTGATAAAGTACTTTTTTGATTAGTTTTGGGAATTCATTGGATAAGAATAAGGGGGGGGGGGACGTGAGGGTAATCCCCCACCGTTAATTTAGAGAAATGATTTTTTCATGCAGAATTATCAGTTTTCATTTAAAATTTTAGATATAGGATCATTCAGACAAGGCGCCTCCGTGATTAGTTGTAGATGTTTATTGTTTAAGTGTAAAAGAAATGGCAATGTGGATAACCACCAAAATTTAGATAAATGGTTTTTGACGAGGAATTTACGGAATTGCTTCAATTTTGGATATAGGTTCTTCCTGATAAGGCAATTCCCTGAATAGTTTTGGGGTTTTAATGGTTAAGTATGAAGGGAAAAATGAAGGATTACCCTCTTACCTAGGAAAAACTAGTTTATCCTATAAGCATTTTGATAAACACGTTTAGCGTAGGAAAAAGTTGTTTACCCAATTGGCGTTAGGTTTAAATAGTTTGGCTAGGCTAATCTAATCTGGCTCAAAATCGGGAATGGCCTGTAAAAAACATACTTTTCACTAGAATAAATGTGTGTCAAGAGTCATTGCTTATAATATCAATGCAGAAATTTAAGATGTCCATCGTAGAGACATGATGCATTGGACATGGTGTTTCTTTCTTTCTTTTTTTCTGCAGACTCGTACCGTGTTGAGATCAGACTTGCATTTTTTTTTTATAATAACAATTATTATTTTTATTATTAGTTATTATTATTTGCATATTCGAGCCAGATCGGAGCTGAACATAATTTGGAATCGAACAACGTTTTCCATTTTTGAGAAATTAATTACTTATCGACATATAAGCTATTCTTGTCACTGCGTCAAGTTTTTCTTTTCTTTGAAGTCGTTAGCGGAAATTCGATTCAAAACGTAGCTTTAATAGCATTTTCTCAAAGATACATCGCTTTTATGAAAAATGGCTAATGCCATTCGATTGCATATTTTCAGAGTGAGAATGCCAGTTAATCTTACGCATTTCCGAAAAGGAATTGGTTCATAAATGTGTTAGAATATAGCGCTTTTGAATTTGAGAAAAGCCTTAAGGAATGACAGAGAAATATATTCACATATCTACTTTTTACTAAACAGATTCAAAAGATATGATGTTTATAACTCTCCTTTTTTTTCTTTTGTTCTAAACTACATTAATTTTTTAATGAATCCCTATTTGAATATTGAAAGGTCTAAGAATCTAAATAATCAATAATACATTGTGCATTTTCCATTTGCGAACACATCGTAATTTAAAAACACATTGTAAATTTATTCAATAAATATGTATGCAATATTTTTTAAATAAACATTAATTGTATGTGAAGTAAAATCTGAATTTTTTTCAGAAATTGAGTAGGGACAGACCGAGCCGGACTGAGTGTCTTTTCACTGATTTTTGTAGAGGCAGAGCTCGGGCTGAACTTTTAATTTTTACGCCGGGTCAAGGCCAAATACCTTTTCTTCGGGAAGACCCGGGCCTCAAAATTACGGCCCGTGCAAACCTCTAACAGTACTCTACTACCCTTCAAATAAAATACATTATACAAGGGTGATAGCAAAACCACTTTGCACAAGGTTAGCAATGGAGCAGTAGTCGGGATCAATATTTAAAAGAATTTTGCCCAGTTAAACTGATGGCTTTGCATTCACAAGCTGTTTACACTAATTGTTTATTACAGACTTATTTTTTTAAAGAATAACACCCTCGAAAAATAAAGTAAGGCGAATTATTTTTCCCCATTTCCCCCCAATTGTACTTAACCATTGAACCTCCAAAACTAATCACAGATATGCTTTATAAAATTGAACAATTACGCAAAATTGAAGCAAAACAGATAATTCTGCTCAAAAAACCGTTCACCTGATTTAAGGAAATACCCCATACCTCCTTTTATAATTAATCATTAATCCCTTAAAACTATTATAGGATTCGCCTTATTAAAAAAAAAAAAAAAAAAAAAAAAAAAAAAAAAAACTATATTCAAAATTTAAGGCAAATCAGATAAACCTGCATAAAAACTCATTTGTATAATTTAAGAAAGACGATAAATCGTCCACTACTCCATTATACTTAACCAAAAAACCCCCAAATTAATTAAAGAAGCGCCTGATCAAAATGAATTCGTGTCCAAAATTTTAAGCAAATTCGATAATTCTGTATTATAGCCAATTTATCTAATTTAAGGAAGGAAATAAATTGTACGTTTTCCCTTTATACTTAAACATAGAATCACCAAAATTAATTAGGGAAGGGCCTTACTAGAATGAATATATTCCTAAAATTGAAGCAAATCAGTAAATTCTGCGTGAAAAAAGCATTTACATAAATTATGGGGCGTTACCCTTTTTCCCCTCCTTTTATACTTAAACAATGAACACCCACAACTAATCATGGAGGCGCCTCATCAGAATGCTCCTATATCTAAAATTTGAATAAAATATGCTAATAATGCAAGGAAACCCATTTATTTGAATTGAAGGACGGGGCGAATCAGCCTCTCGTTCTTCCTCTCTCTTATTCTTCTCCAATGACCTCCCAAAACTAATCAGAAAAGCTCCTCGTAAGAATAAACAAATATCGAAAGTTTGATGCAAATCGTGTCAAATTCAGTCAAACATTATTGCGTTACGTACTTACGTACATACATAGATACAGAACCCACGGGCAAATTATTCTCAGGCTTTGGTAGCCTGATGAAATAAAAACATGGTAAATTATATTATTTCTATCAAGTGTTATCGCATTACGTAATACGTACGTACAACCATGCGTTCATACATACATACATACAGAACCTGCGAGCCCGTTATTTCTCAGGCTTTGACGCCTGTGAGCAGATAACACGTAAAATTACATTGGCCTAGAACAAACTAAAATGTTGGCGCTGAGGCTGTCATTGAATTCAATAAAATCATGCCAAATTGAATTGGCCTATGATAAATTAGATCGGCCTAGGATAAACTAGTTCAGATAAAAAACAGCAGGCTAAAGTAATTTATCCTACAAGTGTCAGGCAAAACTAGTTTGTCCTATGAGCTTTAGGATAGACTAGTTTGGCCTAGGAAAATCTAGTATATCCGATGGGCGTTAGGATAAACCGGTTTGGCCTGGGAAAAACTAGTTTGTCCGATGGGCGTTAGGATAGACCGGTTTGGCCTAGGAAAAACTAGTTCATCCGATGGGCGTTAGGATAAACTAGTTTGGCCTAAAATCGGGTTTGGCCTGTAACATATATATATTTAATCAGGACCATTTTTTTTCTAGTTTAACATTAGAACACCCGGAGATCTAGTGCACTCAAGCCAATCAAGAAATCTAAATTTAAATAAAAAATAATCCACAGGAAACATTGGTCTCCATTCACATAAAAATGTTAAGATCTAAGTTTAATTAATCATAGATAGTATTCTGGTTTCGGGGTATTTAAAAGTTGAACTTGAAAATGTAATAAAACGATCGAATTTCAAAATACTAAATTCGTAACTCAAAAGACATAAAAAATAGTCTCGAAATCAGGAAATACAATGAAAGTTTCTGAATTTTGGGGGAATAGTCAGAAGAAATTTTTCTCTGAAATCAGAATCTATTTACATAAAAAAATAATTCCAAACAAGAATTCTGTCTATGGAAAATGAACCAATCAGGTAGAGATATGCACGAAACAGAATACGAAAAAATAGATTGCTTCAAAAAATCAGATTGGAAAAGAAAATTCAAATGCCTTTCTTTTAAAGTTTTTTATGTATGAGAAAAAGTGTGCTCAGTAATTTTATCAAACTGTAACAGTGTCACATTCTTATATTAAGCAAAGCATTTTATATATTTTCTAATGTTTTATAATTTTTAGTGTTAAAATCTACTACAAAATATCATTTATGGAAAAAAATGTGAATGCTCTTTATATATTTTTAAATACATAGATATTATAAATCATGGAATCTTTGGACCATAAATTTTCTTTATTTCATTCACAATAATTCATATTATTTTTTGAAAAATATATGTAATTTAATAAGACAGATATTTTAAATAGAAAATAATTACGGCAAAAGTTTTTCACTCAAAATTTTCGCGCTACCCTATGCTCTAGATATTTTTAATGAAAATCAAAATTATTTATTCGGTTATCTTATGAGTCATAAAAAAATGTTAAATTTTGTTTTTTTTCATTACCACTCTTTATATTCGTCTTTATCACGCTTCAATTCCGAATAATTGCCCTCAATTGTATGAAATACAAGAAATTTTCCGATCGAAAGAAACTTAACACAATTATAATACGCCAAGAACGCTATTATGTAAAATAAATAAAAAGTGTACAATTTTTCAATCATGTATCAGTGTTTTTCCGATGCATATTCCTCCGTACTAATACATCTTATTCTGATTCAAAAATGTGCTTGTCGGATTTCCTTTTTATTTGTCACTTATAAGGTTTAGTTATTGTTTTTACCTGAATTTTCTAATAATACTCTTCACCCTGTTTAATGTCATAAATAGACGCTAAGTTTTACTAATCGAAAACACTTTCTTCAGTACATGCCGATTTGCTACCAGTGGTGTAGCCAGGAAGAGGGTCTGGATGCTATGAATATTTTAAAGTTTTCTTCTCCTTGAGTAACATGAGAAACTTCTCTGATTAGATAAGGCGAACAGAACTTTACAAAATTAGTGGTATCATGAAAATTTGGACCCCCCCCCCCCCACCCTGGCTACGCCACTGCCTATTTCTGAAAAAAGATTTTATAATCTTTTCTCATCATTACGTTTTAAAAGTAAATTTTGTTTCATAATTAATTCGTCTGCAAAAGTTGTCGAGAGGCTGCAAGTGTATCTCTGTCTCTCTTCATATATTTATGTGTGTGTATATACAGGGGTTCGAAAATCTAGGCTCCAGCATGCAGTCTCTCCTATCAAATCAAATCATATTAAATCTCGTATAAAAATAAGCATAAATTTATTTCGTTATTTTTCGTCTAATATTTTGGTAACTTTTTTTTTTTTTTGGCAAGAATGTTATGAAATTTTATCTGAAGAAAACTTTTAAATTTTAGTCGTGAGAGTTTGCTTGCTGGCGCCTGGATTCTTGCATCCTTGTGTATATGTGTGTATATGTACAGGGTGTATCTAAACTCTTGGGCAAAACTTTAAGGAGTGATAGACATCAAGACAAACAACATTAAATGGGAAACTAAGGGTCCAGTAGCGGCTGGTCAGGGGGTGCTGCATCAATTTATTCACACCACTAAAATTGTATGATTAGTTCAGCTTTATTTAATCAACAAAATTTGCCGAATAAATAATATGAAAGATTCTGTTAAATTTTAGTTGTGTGAAAAATTGGATGCAGCACTCCCTGACGAGCCGCTACTGTAAGAGTCCCAAATGTTTTCCGAAGGAGATAGGCGCGAAGTTTAGGGTCTAAAATTTCAAATAAATATAAAAAACGAAAAATTGGTCGATTGATTTGCGGTTTTCACTAAAACTATTCTTATTCTAAGTTATTATTTTCTTGAAAATAAACTATAAAAGTAAATTTCAAAAACTGCCGATAGAGGGAGCTTTAGACTTAGGAGTAACAAACAACTATTTTTTGCCTTTATTTTTAGCATCTCATTAAATGTTTTAGGAAGCTTAGATTTCAACTTAAGTTTTGAGCTCAAAATGCGAATAGTTGGGAGTGGTTAAATAGCGCAAACTGAACTTTGATCAGAGGTTCAAAATTCAAATGATTATAAAAATGGAAAAAATTGTCGATTCGTTTGCGGTTTTCGCTAAAACTACTCTTTAAATTAATATTTTCTTGAAAATAAATTTTAAAGATAAATCTCAAAAAATGCCCATAGAGGGCGCCTTACACTTTGGAGTAACGTACAACTATTTTTAACCGTTATTTTTTTAATAACATTAAATGCTTTCAAAAGCTTAGACTTAAATTTTGAGCTCAAAATCTGAATTGTTGGGAGTAATTAAGTAGCGCAAAATTGAACTGTGTTTAAGGGGAGAAGGAAGGGTTAAATTTCAATTCCTGGACACAGTTCAATTTGCGTTTCTTAACCCCTCCCAACGATTCAGAATTTGAGCTCAAAATTTAAGTTTATGTCTAAGCTTCTAAAAAAATTTAATGAGATGCAAAAAATAACGGTAAAAAATAATTGTTCGTTATTCCAAAGTCTAAAGCGCCCTATATCGGCATTTTTTAAAATTTATCTTTAAAGCTAAGCTTTTGCAAGCATTTAATTAGATACAAAAAATAGCTGTTAAAAATAGTTGTTGGTTACTCTTAAATTTAAAGTGCCTTTAAATTAGCCTTGTAATTTAAAAATAGCTGTTAAAAATAGTTGTTGATTACTCTTAAATTTAAAGTGCCTTCTAACGAAATTTTTTTAATTTATGTTTAAATTTATTTTTAAGAAAATACTGAGATAAAGAATAGCTTACGGAAAACCGCAAACGAATTGACCATTTTTTCTGTCTTTATAATCATTTGATATTCAACCCCCCCCCCCCTCCTTGAACATAGTTCAGTTTGAGCTACTTAACCACTCCCAACGATTCAAATTTTGAGCTCAAAATTTATGTCTAAGCTGCGAAAAAAAAAATTAATGAGATGCAAAAATTAACTGTAAAAAATTGTTATGCGCCCTCTATCGGCATTTTTTGAAATATATTTTTCAATTTTTTTTTCAAGAAAATACTAATTTAAAGAATAGTTTTAGCGACAACCGCAAACGAGTCGACCAATTTTCCCGATTTTTATAATCATTTGAAATTTGAACCTCTGAACACAGTTCAGTTTGGGCTACTTAACCACTCCCAACTATTCAGATTTTGAGTTCAAAATTTAAGTTTAAGTCTAAGCTTCTGAAAACATTTAATGAGGTGCAAGAAATAACGGCAAAAAATAGTTGTTCGTTACTTCATACTCTAAAGCGCCCTTTATCGGCATTTTTGAAACTTTTCTTTATAATTTATTTTTAAGAAAATAATGACACGAAGAATAGTTTTTGTGAAAACCGCAAATCAATTGCTGAATTTTTCTTATATTTTTTTGAAACTTTGGACCCAAAAACTTTAATCGCGCCTATCTCCTTCGGAAAACGTTTGGAACCCCTAGTTTTCTATTTAATATCGTTTGTCTTGATGTGTACTATCACCCGTTAAAATTTTGCCCAAGTGTTTAGATTCACCCTGTATATATGTATATATATATTTGTCTACCACTGACTTCAGAAATTAATATTCACAGTAAATTGTTGAGAAATCATTACTGGTAAATAAATATAGTGTAACAAAATTGTCCGGTATTTAAAAAAGTAAGGAAATTGATAGATTCATGGACACATAATAAAAAATTATGCTAATAAAAGTAGCAATTGTTTAAATTTGGATACGCTTGTATCGAAAAATTTCTAGATTTGAGAGGTATGTCATAACCTCTGTTGAAATTGCAGTCATCAGTCTGTATTTTAAAGTCGAAAAATTAACTACTTAACCCTTTCAATGTCGGCCATTTATTTTCGAAACGCTTAAGTTTAATAACTAAATGCTAGTTTGTCACTTGAAAGATCGATTTGTAATTTCTGGTGTCAATCAATCATTTCAGCAAATAATGAATAAAAGTACAGTTCTGAAAAAAAAAACCATTCCCTACTAAGTCTGAAACTATTTATTGTAGAAAAACCTTACCAGTATAAACAAATTAGAAATAAAGTTTCTTTTTAAATCATTGAAATAAAATTTGCTTAGGATCTGCACATAAAAAAGAACACAAACTTTGTTTTCTTTCAGTAGATATACCCATGTTTGACACCATAAATTGATTCTACACCCTTCAATTAGGTTGAATACAAATTTTCATGAAATTCTTTTGATTTGTTTCGAGAAATTAAATATTTATTTTAAAATGAGCATATGTAACCGCTTCTTTGATTTACCCGTACGTTATACGGACAACGTGTTTTTAGCAATCATGATTTGCCCATACCATGAACGGGTATCCACATTCAAATCATTGTTTATTATTCTCCCCAGTAAATTTTTATTGTAAATTTTACATTATTTAATCCAAGCATTTTTCCGATTCAATTAGGCAAACATTTCTGTTTTAAAAAACCAGTCATAAAATGTTAAAAATTCTGTAAAAGACATGAAAAAATAGGCGTTATTTGAAAGTTTTTTTTCAAACATGTTGATCAGTTAAGTAGTTAAATGTTGCCTCGAAATTTACATTATGATAGTTATGATGATTATGGTGAATGACTATATCACATAACTCATTCGTGACGGAAGCATTTTATGAAATCGTTAATGTTTTGTCTCTAGTTTTTATACAACAGAAATTTGTGCCTTATAAACTCGAGAAAATACTCCGATTAAATAACGCAAACTTTACAGTAAAATTTTTCCGGTGGGACAAACAGGGATACTTCAGCATTTTTGCGGATCGTATACTCGTCCTTAACACTTTCCGGCGCATTGTGCCCAGCCCGGGATACCTAATTTTTATTTCAAACTTGCAGGCGGCACCTACAATATTTTAACACAATTTTGCCTATACAAAGAAAGCTTAACCCATTAACGCCCAGTGTCCTCTTTTGAGGACGGTTACAAAAACAGCAAGAAAGCGGTTTTCCCACCAGTAAAGAGGAAGATAAATATATGCCTTCTTTCACGAGACAGAATCCTCTATAAATTTAGATAAAAGTTAATTTGATTTTAAAAGTGGTGGGAAATACAAAATTTAAATTTTAGCGAAGAAAATAATTCGGGCGTTAATGGGTTAAATTAAGATATTCGTAATTTCCAAAAAAATCGCTTGTAAATTCCGGGGACCATCGATAATTTCTAATATTACTAACAGAATTTGTCCGTGACAGAAAGGGTTAAAGGGTTAATATATTAATGCCACATAATGTCACTTAATGTAATTAATGTATTTTTTTTTTCGGATATGATTATTTTATTTGCTTAATAGGTTTCGACTACTGCCAGCACAAATGTTTTAATAAAATGAGTAAAATGTATATATTTTTTAAACTTATGTTTATCTACGCATTACAGACGGTCCCTTAAATCACCATTTTTACGTTTTATAATAGTAATTAGAAATTTGCATGGCAGAAAAACTTGAAGTTTAGAAATCGCATGAAGTAAATCATAATAAATATAAATCTATAAAAAATTATAAGTTGCAATTCATAATTTTTATGAGTATTAAATTCATAATTCACGTTAAGAATTATTTAAATTACAAACTCTAAGTATTAATTTTCGCGCTTTTTAGGACTGTAACCGCAAAATAATGTATCACATTAGGATTCTAATTTCAGGAGATATGTATAAAAATATGTAAAGGTAATTTGACTTTAGAAGTACTGTATTAAAAAAGTTTATTATTTTCAAACATAGAATTTTATTTTTAATCCATCAGTGCCTAGCGTCCCTTTTTAGGGACGATTATAAAAAAGACAAGAAAGCACTTTTTACCCCAGTAAATAGAAAGATAAATAAACACAATACGAGACAAATTACTCAATAAATTAAGATAAAAGTTATTCTTCTTTAAAAAGAGGTGGGAAACCCACAATTTCATTTTTAATGAAGAAAATAAATTGGGCATTAGTGGGTTAAGCATAGTTTAAAACAAAATCAAAATTGGGAGTTCCCTTTGAGAAAAGCAATGTTTGGGTTCGTTTTCATTTGTAGATAGCCCCCTAAGCAAATTTTACGTACAGCATTTAAAATTAGTCTTTTTTTCATTAGGTACCAGTAATTCCAGTATAATAAGTACTGTAAAATCATAATTCGTTGCAGAATTAGGAGGGCATGTTTAATGTTCTTTGAATCCACGAAGTTAAATTGCCCCTGAAAGAGTCAACTAAAGTTACTCATTTAAAAGTTGCCAAAATGCTTTCATTTAAAATCGCTTTATTTACTTATTTCAATAAATATGCACTCAATATAAACTGCATAATTTCGACAAATAATTTAAATTTAATAACAACCACTCTTTATATGTAATGTAAATAGAGATGTATTTTACCTAACTACTAACGGATGAAAAATATTGATTTTAAATCTTGCATTCATCTTCTGAATGTTCTTATGAGATAATTTATCCTAGAAGTTGAGTTAATTTAATAAATATGTTTCCCTTTCTTTCATAAGAAAAATATCTATTTTAAGAAGAATACTGAATTGGAAATACATCAAAGAAAAGATAATCTGTGGCAAAAAATCGTTTTTCATGAACTCAAATTGCATTGTAAATTAAATTACTTCATTAAAGAAAATGCATCTGATTAATTTTTTTTCGAAATCGATGCAATGTCTTGAGAATTTATGTAATGAAGTTATCCATTATTAATAAATATAAAGGAATATCTTATGCCAGTAATTTGTCGTAATTAACAAGCAAGGTTTCCAATATACAATCCACGAAATATGATTTACATGCTTGTGATAATGAAATTTTAATACTTTCAGGACTGCCACTGTTCCGCATTATAAATAGCAGCATTTTTAAAGAATTTGAAATTTCTTGGTATTTTAGAGCTGCGAAGTCACCAGATTTTTTAATACCATTATTTTAATACATAAAATTTTCTTTTATTTAATCGTAACGTTCCGCAGTGTGTGTGTATATATATATATATATATTCTGTAACAAAAAATAGGTAATTAAAAAGCCGCGCACTTGGCAACTGAGGTATTATTTAAATAATATGTTTCATGCAATGATATGTTTCGTGCATTACTTGTTACTTATGTAGAAATTACAAATACCTGATGTAGAAATTGCAAATTATCACTTGCTATCTAAGCGTAGAATCAACATTGTGAAAAATGTCCAAGCCGAGGATTGAACCCGGAACCCTTGGAATAGCGCTTCAAGTGCTCCACCATTTAAGCTACGAGGATTTTTCACAATGTTTATTATACGCTTAGATAGCAAGTGATAATTTAAATATTCAATAATTTAAATCGTAATTTCCCTGCTGATAATTAATTAAATTCACCGATGCTGGGTTTATTTGTGTCACATGTTACGCCTCAAGATTGTGTGCTCATGAAGGCTATTCCATCTTGTGCTACAATGCAGTCTTATCAACATACAAGAGTGAGAAGGTCTAAGCTGGTCATCGTCCTTGAAGCTTAAATGGTAGAACACTATTGCAAGGGTTCCAGGTTCGATGCTCGGCTTGGACAGTTTTAACAATGTTGGTTCTACGCTTAGATAGCAAGTGGTAATTTAAATATTCAATAATTTCAAGCGTAATTTCACTGCTAACCTATTAGTGTCTAGTGTCCCTTTTTAGGGACGATTACAAAAAAGGCAATAAAGCACGTTTCACACCAGTAAATAGAAAGATAAATAAGCACCATTTTTTACGAGACAAATTCCTCAATAAATTAAAATAAAAGTTATTCGTTTTTTAAAAGTGGTGGGTAACTCAAAATTTCATTTTTAATGAAGAAAATAATTTGGCCATTAATGGGCTAATAATTAATTACACTAATATTTTCCTTCGCTGCGATTAAAGAAGGCAACTTTTTCTGTAAAATTTTATTGGAATCCTACGGACCGCAGTTCGACATCTTTGGTTTTGAGAAAATCTTAAATGCTGGAAACTATGGTTAACTCAGTTGCATCCAAATCACCGCCACCTTAATATAATGTCTGCGAGACGGCATAATAATAGCGGCTGCTAAATGCGGATTTCTCTTAACCCCTTGATGGTCTTAATTAAATTTAATCAAAATTTCCACCAGAAGCTTTTAATTAAATTTTACTTTTCTAACTTTGGTCGGAGAAAATATATTTTCTTATTTTGATGCACACGTTTTCTAAATTTCCGGCATGAATTCAAAGTTTCAGAGACAGGATTACTTGCCCCTGACAGATTTAACCCCTTCAAGGGCACCAGTACATTACATATACCACTTATTTTTAATTTCAAAAGTCTCATTAGTACGCGAATAGAACAACTAAATTTTGCTTTATACAACGCATATTTTCATCGTTTTATGCATGTTTTTTACATCATTTAAATAAATTTGTTTATAAACACCGGTGTCAGTCTACATTTTAACATTTTAGCTACATACATACTTTGCCCCCTTGAAGGGCACTGGTTTATAATAGTTAGTACTTAATTTTAATTGCCAAAAGCCCCATTACCGTCAGAATTTAAGAATTATATTACTTTAGAATAATATTACTTTAGATAATGTACGAGAACAAAAGCTTTTATTTATTTTCATGTAAATTCGTTCATAAATAATGGTGTCATTTATCTAATTTAACATTTTAGGAACAGATGTTCTTTGCCTTTGAAACGATAACGTATATTTTGACACCAGCATAGGTGCCAACCTGACATCGATTATCCATAATACATGCGTTAATGAGTTTCGAACCAGAATTTTTTCAAAGAAATGAAATTAAGTAACTTTCAGTAACAATCCTAAAATTAATTAAATAAAGATTCGTGATATATAATTTCTGGTTTGTAATGACGTTAACCTGGATCAAACTTATCCAGGTATTAAGGAAGATTAGTTGAAAGTTGGCAGCTATGCACCAGTATTTTTTAAAGGACTCCTTTGACTTATTTTACCTCAGAAAAATAAGATGGAATTTTTTATAAAACTTATAGGTATCATAATTCAAGCAATCGTTTACATGGTGAAACAAAAACTTATTCAGCAGCCGCCATTTTTTGTGTCGGTGCTCAGGCCTAGTTTTCAGGGGGCAGTGATGCATGAGTGCATTTCAGAAATTTCTCTTTAATTCAAAATTTTTTAGCTCTTACCAGAAATTTTGGTCATTATATTTATTATTATTATTATTATTATTATTATTATTATTATTATTATTACTAGAGCTATAAATAAACTAACAATATATAATTTAATTTTAAATAATTATAAAATTAAAATATTTATGTAGCGATATGATATTAATAATTTAATATTATAGCATTCAATTTATTTATATTATAATATTAATAATATTAATAACAAGATAATATTAATATTATATGTAGAATTATCATATTTTAAATATAATAAAGTTGCAGATCAAATATGCAATTTTTGATCTTTTCGTAATATTCGGTCAGTTTTATTTTAGGGCAGAGAACTCGTGATTTCTCAAAGTCAAATTTTTCTTTTGGAATTTCCAAACATGCAACAAATATTTGAATTGGACGCATGCTTGCGCCCTTATCCCATGATAATACGAATGGGTCAAATGTAAAATAGTTTTTCGTCTTAAATGATTACGTCGTCTTTTCTTGGGAAAACAAAATACAAAATTTTATGTTATTCCCTACTTAAAATTTTAATAAAAATGTAAATTTTTTTAATGCTTTAAAAATAAAAATTTTTTTTGATGAAGTGCATTCAAATGTGAACACAGACTTAAAAAATATATTTAAAAAAAGTAAAAAAAAAGCCTTTCCCATGAAAAGTGTTTCTTTAATTAAAACAATGAATATGCAAGATTTGCTTGCTAAAATCTTTTGTAAAGAATCACTGCAGCATTACCTTCTTAATTTACTGTATTGGAATCAAAGTCATTCTCGTTTGTGAAAAAATCTTTTTATGTGTATTGTGAATAAAACAGGAAACAATAAATTCATGTCTTTTCTTTCCTCTCTAATTAGTAATTAGTAAAATGTTAAAAATCTCGATTACAAAGACCACTTGTGGAAGATTTTTAAAAAAGATTGTTCCTTCTTTTTGCTAGAAATATATATATTTAGTGTATATATCTATATCTATATATACATATACAGGGTGTCCAGCAAATAAGAACCAGATTTCAAAATTGAATTTGTAAAAAACAAAGATCAATAGAATTATACAGTAAAATGTTTGCTTTTCAGATAAGCTGTAAAAATGTTATGCAAAAGGATAATTCCATGCGAATTTGTTTGTCTGTTACACAGCTAAAATTCGGTATGCTTGTTGGCCACCGTTTTTCCGAAGAGCTCGCTTTGCCTTATTTAATTGATGAGAGATGTTCGATAAAATAAATCCTATTTTTCCGCTCTAAAATACTGGTAGCCAAAAATCGCAGTACGTACCGTAATTTCGGGTGTATAAGCCGCGGATCAAACAATTCTTTTTAGACCCAGAAATCTTATTTAGTGATTGAAAACAAATACTTACGGCGATCTAACTAGTTATATTTGTTTCTTAAAAAATTCTGGGTCGAAAAAGAATTGTTTGATCTGCGGCTTATACACCCGAAATTACGGTAACAGACAAACAAATTCGCATGGAAATAGCCAAAAGTTTCGATTAAAGAATATTCCGAAAAGTTTGTGTTGTGATTGCAAAGAGTACTTGACTTGAGATTTTTCTTGTTTTAGATTGCTTGCAGAGAACGAGCTTTTTTACGTAAAGTGCCATATTTTAACGATTTTTCGAATCAAATTTTTAACATTTTGAAATGTCAAAAATTTAATTTCAAAGATCTTTAAAATTAAAAGTCATTTTATTTCCGTATTATGGAAATAAATACTTATATATGCTGTCGTAATATGTATTACTGATATATGTAATCGTAAACAATTTTGCATTCATGCATTTTTGCATAAAAATGCCACCTCTTTTGCGTCAATATCTGAATATTTAGATACCTAGTTATAGGAGAAAAGTGATTCATTTGCCAGGTTTAACCCTTTCTTGCGCAGTGTTGCCGGGCCGGCAACACCTAATTTTAATTCCAAACTTGCAAACGGCACCAGTAATATTTTAATATAATTTTGCTTTTACAATGAAAGCTTAAATTAAGGAATTCGTAATATCTAGACAAGTCCTTTATAAATTCCGGTGTCAGTCGACAATTTTTCATTTTATAGCAGAATTTGCTTGCGCCGGAAAGTGTTAACTGCAATTTTAACCCCTTGAAGGGCACCGGTATATTATATATACCACTTACTTTTAATTCCCTTATGCCACATCGGCACCGGAATTTTAGTATTAAGATTTGCTTTTTACAATGTACGCGAAAAACAGCTTTTACTTTCTATCATATAAATCTGTTTGTTAATCCCGGTGTCAATCAATCATTTGAACATTTTAGGAACATAAATGCTTTGCCCCTCAAGGGGTTAAACGCATATTATTGATAAGGCCTAATATTTAGGGAGCGGTAGATGTGCGCAGTACGGGTGCGTGTGTACACATGTACGTGTATGTAAGTTTTCTAGGTAAAACTGGTGTCATTTTCCTCTCCTGCGGCGGGTTATAAAATGAGTTACGACCGGGTTAACTGGTTACGTCCATTTCAGCAGATTTTATCGTACTATTTTCTGTTTCAACATAAATCATTCTTATTATTACGCTTTGCATTAACAGTTCTGAAAATAATGGATAAATTACGAAAGAAAAAAGTAGAATGCGTAGATTAGTACTACTGATCTTTAACATTGTGCCAAAAAAAGAATTAAAATTTACTGTTTAAAATTAATTTTTTAAAATATTTTACGATAATAAGACACTAACCTCTTAAAAGACTGTGGTATAATAATATATTTCACATAATCTTTATTTTCTAAAGGTACATTGTTACTAAAATTGCCTAATTAAATTTTGCTTTCATAATGTAGGAGTTGAAATGCTTATACTTATGTTTAAAAAAAAAAAAATGTTTGAAAATCCCAGTGTCACCAATCATCTCAGACTTTCAGCTTCAGATTTAATTAATACACGGCAAAGGTAAATAAAAGTTTTATACAATGCTCTGTATGAGTGCGATATTTTTAACCCTGCAATTTTTTTATTTATCTGCAATATCAGTGGCATAACCAGTGTGGGTGCCCAAAACCAGTAATATTGTAAGGTTTACTTCTCCTTGTTTCGTAGCAGAAAAGTTTTCGTTCAGATAAAGCGAAGCGAACTTTCACAAATTACTGACATTCAGGGCGTTTGGCCACTCACCCTGCTTACGCCACTGAATATCCAGTGTCTTTCACAAGGGTCGTACATTTCTGAGAATTTTTCAGGTCAAATACAAATATTTCTTTATAGAAAAATAAATGTCGGTTTAACGCGCGAAATTTTGCTTTATTTAGGAAGATATTTTGCATAAGAAAATACTTTCAGGATAGAATTTTCTGGTCTTAAAATTTCAGGACAAGTACGACCGCTGATTTCAGCACAGCGGTTATAACGTTTCAGCTTAGATAGAGCTGTGGTGGTTTGTCAGGAGGGGGGTGCTGCATCAATTTATTTACAGCACTAAAATTGTATGATAATTTCAGTTAATTTTAATCAACAAAATTTGTCGATTAAATAATATTAATTCTGTTAAATTTTAGTGGTGAAAAAAAACCTGATGCAGCACTTCCTGATGAGCCACTACTGTGATAGAGTACACCAAGACGACACGAAATCACATAGCTATGCATTATTGAAGACTATTTTGTGCATTAGTGACGATACGAAACACAAGAAAGAGGAGCCACGAACATAATGGGAAAACATGTTTGCTATTCTTAATAGAGATAAAAACTAAGAAATAAGAACAGGGCTCCCAAATGGTCCGCTAACTGAACACCAACATTTTAAACAGAGTTTCATGGCAGGTATTTAGAGCATTTATGATAGAATTTATCTCCAAAAGCAGTTTTTGCGCAATTACAAAGAAAAATGTAAAAGAAAAATTTTTGTAAGAAAATATTGGTGTGCAGTTGGTGCACCATTTGGGAGCCCTGTAAGAATGAAAAAAGTCAAAGATCATCATCAAAGAAGTTGTTCGTAATTACGATCCCGGGTCATGATCCAGATGCAGACCTCAGATCTGCGGCGCATGGAAGATCTTATGCTCTTGAAAGTACATGGCATGTACCGGACTTCTGCCGCAGCTGTTAGGATGTTTGCAACAAGATCTTCAGTACTGTAAACCGGGGTTTAATACACCAGCGTCATGACATACGCCAGATGAAGTAGACAAACAAGTTAGTTCCGGTGATCGAGCGAGCTAATGCAACAGACCACTATCCATTATTGAATGCGTTGCATTAAGATGAAGACGCATGTTGTGCCTCAAGACAACAGTATTTTTCAAAAATAAAATAATACATAAATAAAACCTTTAAAATATTAACAATTAAATATAAAGAATATAATCATTAAATCCAGTATAATCTCTTCCCTTTAACCAAAAATTAAATAACAAGAAATTATTTAGTTATTAATTCACAATGCAAAATTAAAAACCTTCAATTTAAATCAGTTTCCAAAAGTTAACATACCGTAATTTCGGGTGTATAAGCCGCAGATCAAACAATTCTTTTTCGACCCAGAATTTTTTAAGAAACAAATATAACTAGTTAGATCGCCGTAATTATTTGTCTTCAATCAATAAATAAGATTTCTGGGTCCAAAAAGAATTGTTTGATCCGCGGCTTATACACCCGAAATTACGGTAATTATTAAAAATTACCGTAATTTCGGGTGTATAAGCCGCAGCTCAAACAATTATTTTTCGACCCAGAATTTTTTTAAAAACAAATATAACTAGTCAGATCGCCGTAAATATTTGTCTTCAATCTCTAAATAAGATTTCTGGGTCCAAAAAGAATTGTTTGATCTGCGGCTTATACACCCGAAATTACGGTATCTACATAACTTCTTGAATTAACTCTTAGAACATAAAAATAAAACATGGAGCGCGTTGTGTTCTATCTCTATGAAAAAAAAATGAGCAAATAACTCAGTGAAGGTAAAGTGTGATGTATATAACATAGTAAATTATAAAATCTCTTCCTTCTTTAGTATGAGGGCAAATTGTTTATATCAGACACAAATGTTTCCAAACCAAAGGTAACATATTAACTCAAAATTTTAACAATACTTGAAAAATAAATAAAGGCGAAAATTCACAAATTAAAAAGAGAAAGATCAATTTCAATTCAATTATCAATGAAGGTTAATTACATTTTGACTGTCTCTGATATGACTCTGAAATTTTCAAGAGCTCGAACATTCTCTAGAAGGTGCATGGAATTAACCCTTTCCGGCACGGGCAAAATCTGTTAGTAAAATGAGAAATTATCGACTGAAACCGGAATTCACAAAGGAATTTTTTAGATTATTTTGAAACCCCTAATTTAAGCTTTTGTACTAAATGCTAAATTTTAGTGAAATATTATTGGTGCCGTTTGCAAGTTTGGAATTAAAATTAGGTATCCCAGACCGGGCACAGTGTGCCGGAAAGGGTTAAATGAAAATATCTTACTTTAACCGAAAATTTTATCGTAATGAATTGGCATAAATTAAGACAGTAATGGAAGGGACAAAAATGCTCTCTAGAAAATGATAGAGCTTCCTGAAAAAGAGATGATTCATTGTACAGAATAATAAGCGCCGCACGAATGAAAACAAAAATTACGTAGACATGAACATTTATTTTAGCTAAAAGATTATATTTACCAAGGACTTTCAATATTAATTACAAAAGTTGTGCTTAGTTGCTAGACAGATAAGATTTTTTTTTAATTTAATTTTACAGAATAACAAACAGTTTAATTTAATGTTGTAAATATGTTAATATTTGCATTATTTTGATCTTATAAAACACTATGTTTATCTTAAAATTATTTTAATTTTATTTTTGAGATACTGAAAATCAAAAGTTAGGTCCCCGAGCATGATGCCAAAGTAGATGTGTCAAATTAAAAAAAAAAATAATAATAATATTAGCAATTAATTTAGGGTAGCATGCTTTTAACCCGAGAGTACACGCGCCGGGACTTTTTGATCCGGAGTGCGTATGATATTTGCAATTGTAACCACTTATCTTTTTAAAGTGATCTTCAACTTATTTTATCGCAAAATTTGTGAGGATTGTCTCCGCCTAAATAAAATGACGGTTATAATTTGATTTCATTGGTGGCAAAGTTAAAACCATTTCTACCCTGGGTAAACGCGTGTTCTCCCGGGTTAAAAGTTAATTGTTTGAAGGAGAAAGATAAAAGAAAAAAAGAAACTCATCTTTAACGTAATTCGAGGTGCCTCTTCTAAAAAATTTTTAAGACAGTAGGATTAGGTACTTCATCTCGTGGCTCCGCTCTCAGATAACAGAACGAGTGATCATTTCTTTCCAACCTCTGTCACATCACTTTTTTCACCCCATCAGACTGTATAGCACACCAGTAAATAGCATGTGTCAAATTTTTTTAAAAAAAGGCTGTTAAATACACAATTCGTACATTGTGTTGACAAGTGATATAATCAGATATAAATTCAGTAGATGAATGCTACTGTTATAGATTATCTTCAAAAATAAAAGATTCTTAATTTAAAATCCGTTGTATCCATCCGCTGGCACGAGGTCTGTTTGATTATTGAATAACCTACATCTGATTTGTGTGCTCGACATGAAGCCTGTTTATAAATCATCGTCAATATTACGGAGATGAGATAACACAAGGAAATTTTACAATATAAGAGATATACACCCGGAAGCTCCACACAAAGAGTACATGCAATGGAGCCAGTGGGATTTGAACCCCAAAAATCTCCTATTTTCGAAGGCGATTAGCGGCGTGGTGCTTTGACCACTCAGCCACGGAGGTCTAATGAACTTTTTCTTCTCACGTGATCCACGCTGACTTTGGCAGGATCATGCTATATGAGGAACCAGTTGCCAATGTTGCCATTAAAATTAAAGGATTTGAACGAGTGAAAAAAAGTGAAGAGAGGGTTTATATAAAATATAAAAATAATGTTAGTAAAATTAATTATTTAATTTAATTCTCCAGTAGTCTCCAAAATTTTTTTATTTTGTACCAGTAACTGCCAATATTACTTTTACTCTAATAGCTCCAGAAATTTTTTATTCATACCTTAACAGCTCCAAACTTTACTCAATTACTTTATTAAAATAACAATTCTTCCATTATAACACGCAATGAATTAATTGAAAATAATAATTATCAGAATTAACAACTGATAAAAGGAAGACGCGCAATTTACATTTGCCAAGCGTCAATTATTCAATTATTACTCCAACCAATCGATTATTACGGAACATAAAAACAAAACAAGTTATTCCGTTAAAGTACAATTTTGTGGACAGTGTGTAATTTCTAGCATTAATTAAACTCAAAATTCTATGCTAAGCAAATTGATAATAATAACAATAATTTATAAAATTTAAAATTTTTACTCCTACTGACAAAAGAAACTTTAAACAAAACAAAGATCGTCACACGTAAACAAAGATCGTGATTTGCAAACGGATATCTCCAATTATTAAAAAAGCGTTAATTAGGTAATTAGTTTATAGATTTCAATTTACTTAATTGCAACACAACACGCACGTCACAGTGGTAATGATCTGAGGCCCCAACATAGTAAAACCATATGGAAGAATTTTTGTTGTACTAAGAATACTAAACATGTTTTCTAACCCTATTTATGTCCTTCGTCTATTGTATTTTGTGCCGTCACTTCCGCCCCAGGAAAGTGTTTCCGACATTGCATTGGTATGTGATTTTTCATCGTCTAGCTGATCTCTCCTAAAATTCCGCAACTACTGTGCTGAAACACACTGTATAAGGGTTTTGATAGAAAGAAAATAAAGACTTTTTTTCTGAATATCGGTATTTGACAATCGGACTATTTTGGAGTACCACTGAAATAGACTAAAACTGACTAGATTCATTGTTGCTTTACTTCTAATTCTTGGATATGCATTTGTAGTAACTAAACATAGCTCATTCACGGGGATAAAAGAGACAACAACTTCTACTAACTGCGGTGCATTTCATTATGTAAAACTCCGATTTGCACCAGTCAGTTAGTAATGAGTTTACTAGTTAATGCTATACTTAAATTTTCATTAGACATACGCCTCCATGCTACATTTCGGCAAATTTAAATTTTTTGATACTAACATTAAATTTTGACAAAGCGTTCGGAAATTTTACATTCAAGGACAAAACTGGAAGAAATTTGGTGAAGTACTTTGTTCGAACTTCTAATATTAAATTTATCTTTAAACACTTCAATGTCGTATGCTATGTTGGTTGTTTTTTAAACGAGTGTACTGTTATAGAGAATTTGCATATTTTAATCGATTTCTAAAAATACACAGGATTCAACAAATATTATTTTTGAAAATTAGTTAGGAACATACAAGGTGCTTTTAAATTCATGGTACAAACTTTATGGATTGGTACAGGACACGGTAATAACTATTTATCGTATAGGAATACATGTGCTCAAGTGACACGTTGAGATACAAACACCAGGAAGCCATTTTGGCTTTTTTTATTTCAAAATTTCTCATTCTCATTCATACCTATACTATTCTTTTCTTTAATTAGAACAGAGATTTCATGACGATATTAAGAATTCTTTTTCGAAAATTTCCGATACAAAATCAAAATTCTTATAAAATATTAAAAAAAGAAAGAAAAGAAAACGCAAACTGAAAAATCTGTCAAACTCAGGATATATGTAAAAAAAAAAAAAAAAAAAAAAAAAAAACAGAAATGGAATATTTTTAATTTAAAAAAATGATTTCGCAAATAAAATTATCAAAATAGCACTTTTTCTTTTGGTAGACATGCAATGTATGTCTTACATGAAGGAAAGAATACTATAGGAATATTCTGGTATGAATGAGAAATTTTTAAATAAAAAGAGACCAAATTGGCCCCGTGATACTTGTTCCTCAACACGTCTCTTGCACCAGTACATTCCTATACAATAAATGATCGTTACAGTGTCCTGTACCAACCCTTTGAGTTTGTACTATGAATTTAAAATCACCTTGTATATATAATTTTAAATATCAGTTTGTAGAGATTTGTATTTATCATTTGCACCATATCTGCCAATAATTCGCTTTTCTGTACCACAAAAATTAAATAGAAATTTTTGATCTATTTAATCGGCAGATTAAGGCAGTTGAGACTGGTAAAAATTTGTTATTAAATTTTTGTGGAAATAAAAGCGGATGTTATTAGCAGCTATGGATTATACGTCTTCCACTGAACACGTTTTTTCAATAGATCTTTTTTCGAAACAAAATATTTTTTTTTAGATAATACTTCAAAAAATTTTAGTAGTCTACTTTGACCCGAAATTTATTTTTCTTGTGCTATAATAAAAACTTACAATTTTTTTCAGTAATAGTGATATTCCAAAAACGGAATAGTAAGAGCATTAATACTATAGTCCAAGAGCCGACAGCACAAAAACTATGTTATCGAGCACAAGAAAGAAACCTTTATTTTATAGAAGAGTAGTAATAGGGTAATCTAATGATCCATGTCTGCCGGAAGTGAAGTGGGGCATAAGTCAAAAATTAATACCACAAGTGGTTTACTCATAGGTCTATAATTGTGTTGTCCGGCTCACAGTTTTCCGCGTTATCATACCTTTGATTATACGCAAACACAATGTTATACATACGAGTAAATCATCTAGTGGAATTTATTTTTGGTTTATGCACCACTTTACTTCCGGCGGACATAGATCATTAGATTTCCCTATTACTACTCTTCCATAAAAAAAGTTTTTTTCTTGTGCGCGATATATAGGCTTTTTGTGCTGTCGGCTCTTGGACTTTTAGTAATAGACACAATTCCAGATGATGACTATCTGCAGAATTTGCAAGTGGTTATACTACTCGATGATTCTTTCCTTTTTCCAGGATTGCACAAATAAATTTTGATTTCGTTCGTTTTGATTTCGATTTTATTCGTTAAGAATATTTTAATATATTTTTTATTAATTTTTTGTGCGTTTTAACCCTTTCGTGGTTATAAGCGCGTATACGCGCCCAGAATACCACTTAATTTGAATTGCGAAATGCCATACTGACACCGGAATTTTTAAATGAAAATTTTAATTTTACAGAGAACGTAAGAAGACCATTTATATATTATGAAATAAATTTGTTTTTAAATTCCGGTGCCATTCAATCATTTTAGTATTTTATGAATAGAAGTGCTTTAACCGTCAAAGGGTTAATACAAATTTATAAAATTTAGAATATGTCAGGAACTAAATAATATTACTATAAATTTGGAAAATCGGATAAGAATGTAACAGACATAATCATATTACTTTGTAAATATTTTTAGTTGCATGTAAAATTTTTATTTGTCTCTGAATTTAAATTTGAACCTTTACAGAGGCAAGGCACTTCTAGTCGAAAAATGCTTAAATAATTGATTGACTCCAGAATTTATAAACAAATTTATTTAAAAATAAGCAAATGCTTTTGTTTACGTAATTTTAAAACAGAAATTTTTCATTCCAATGTTCTCGTGAAAAGTGACTCTTAAAGATTAAATTTAGATGGTCCGAAAATAAACCACCGTCCTTCAAAAAGTTAAACCAGCGTGTAATTTGATAATAAGTTCCATAGGTATGCCAGTAATTATAAATACACTGCTCAAAACAATTAAAGGAAATTGCAGGATATTGCAGTTTTAGGTGGATTTTGTATCTGGGAAACTTTTTAGCTGATTGATACATGGTCGACAGACATAGTAGGTTACATGAGAATAAATTACACATGTTTGGCATAAAAAATGTATTTTATTGCGCATTTGTGTACAAAAGGAAAAAAACACAATTTGTGCATATGAGAAAAAAAGAATGAGAAAAAGGTGTTTTCTTCAAAGAAAATCATTTTCAGTAGGGGGTATGGTTTCCACGGGCGGCCAGCAACGTTGAACACCTTTGAGGCATGGACTCAAGAAAGCTATTAATGACGAGTTGAGGTATTCTGCCCCATTCTTCTAGAAGAGCTCTTTCCAGTTCTTTGAGAGTTTGTGGGGGTTTTTGGCGGCCAGAAACTCGTCTTCCTAGAGCGTCCCAAACGTGCTCGATTGGATTCATGTCTGGAGAACACGCTGGCCATTCCATTCGAACGATTCCTTCATCGAAAAGAAATCCTCCACCAGGTTTGCACGATGTGGCCTGCAGTTATCGTCCATTAAAATGAAGTTATCTCCGATTGCTGCAGCGTAAATGACTACAATAGGTCTGAGGATCTCATCCCTATATCGACGACCAGTCAGAGCTCCATCTCGAATGATGTAGAGGTCAGTGCGCCGTCAATGGAGATGCCACCATACACCAACACTCCTCCACCGCCAAATCTGATACTTTCGTGCACGAACGCAGGATTATTCGTACTGCCACGGTCCCTCTAGATGAAAATACGCCTATTATCAGGATGCACAGAAAAACGGGACTCGTCAGAAAACAGAATATTGCTCCATTCATTTCTCCTCCAGTTGACATGCTCGGTTGCCCACTCCCTGTGATCGCGACGATGCCTTGATGTTAATCTAACACATACCATCGGTTGGCGAGCATACAGACCATGGAGCCGGTTTCGGACAGTCTGAGTTGAAATCGTGGTGCCTGTAGCCGAGTGAAGATGTTGTTGGAGAAGAGTAGCGTTCATGTTTCGTTTTCTCCGAGCTGTTAACGCTTAATACCGATCTTCATTGGGCGTTGTTGCCCGTGTACGACCTTGCCCTGGTCTTCGGCCTGCACATCCACTCTCCAAAAAACGATTCCAGATTTTGGAAATGACACTTTGTGACACTCCAATGGCTTGCGCTACTTCGGCTTGAGTTTGGCCCCCATCTAACCTACCAACAATTCTCCAAGCTTCTGAATCTGTCAAATGACTTTGCTGAGATATCGTACTCATCGAAACAAAGCAATCACTGAATGCTTATCATCATTGTCTTCATTCTCTTTTATCCAGTTGAAAGTCAAATTTCATTCGCTGCCGCTGAAGCGACGTTTTTGACGTCGAACTCAAAATTTGCATACTCCACAGTTTGAAAACCAGAAAAATTTGCATTTGTGATTCTCTTCTACTATTTTCGGCAAAAAAAATTCATTTATATCTTTATTTTATATAAAACTTCAAATATCCTTTAATTGTTTTGAGCAGCGTAGTTATAATCACCTTAACCCTTTGAGCTCTGGGGTGTAATTTTCTTGAAAATTCCAAATGTTACATTTGCACCAGTAATTTGCAAAGAAAAAAAACGGTTAATGATAAATACGAAAAAATGCATTAAACCTTTTTCAAATAAATTTGGTCGAATTTCCTGGTGTCATTGTGACATTTCGGAATTAAAATTATGTGGTAGAAAATTCTACTACCATCAGAGCTCAAGGGGTTAATTATCTTAGAAGGAAAGTCTCCATACGGGCGTATTCAGAAAATTATTATAAAATTACAGAATGTCCTTCTCATATAGATATATATGTTTATAAAAAAATTGCGGCGGAAATCAAATAGAACGTTCGTAAAAAAATAATGAACATTTCGTTTATTTGGCAATTTATCACCGATTGGTGAAGAAATAAAAATTTCAAAAAATACTTTTTTGTCAAATACTTTTAAGGTAAAAATGTTTGTTTCATGTTGAACTATTTTTAAAAATATTTATTTAAATATCTTAGTTTTGTCGGTTTTAGTTTGCTATAACTACAGTTTTGTCACATATATATTTATAATGAAAGTTAACTATGAAATTTTATGAATTAAAGCGAAAATTAAATTAATTAAATTTCTTTTCGGTCTCAAAATTAAGTCCAGTTGAAAGTGTCGATTCAATTTCGTTGCTATGGAAACAAAAATATTTCCGATATTGAAATGCATTACTGCAACATTCTTCATCTAGCCTTTATTTTGAAATACGCTTAAGTATATGAAAGTATTTTTTATATATAAAATATTTTTTACTGCATTAAAATTAAATAACTGCTGCGACAAGCAGTATATATCTGTAATATAATTTAATAAACGTATTAAACTCTCTCATTCTTTAATTTTAAATTCATTAAATGCCATTTACATGCATACTAAAAATCTACTAACATTTTCAGTTACATGAAAATCGTTTGCTTTTGGCGAGGCAAGATGCTGCTCCCCAAATCGCGTGAAACTTCGTCATATCACGCCAAACACTCGAAAGTATTTTACTTTTTAAAAATTTTATCTGCATTTCCGCCGCTAAATTTGACTGATTCTTTATTATATTCATAAGTAGTTTAATTAGAATTTTTTTCGGAGTATGCCCAGTATGGAGACCTTCCTTGTTAGACAAATTTTGAGGCCTCTTGAATTAACCCTTTCCGGCGCGGGCAAAATCTCTTAGTAAAATACGAAATATCGATTGACACCGGAATTCACAAACGAATTTTTTACATACTTTGAAATCCTTAATTTAAGCTTTTATTGTAAAAGCAAAGTTTTACTAAAATATTATTAGTGCCATTTGCAAGTTTGGAATTAAAATTAGCTATCCCAGACCGGGCACAGTGTGCCGGAAAGGGTTAAAAAGACAAATACAAATTTAGTGTAAAAGTGGTATAAACCATGTTTTTCTTTTCATATTTGAGAGTAGATTTACACGCGGAGTTATTTAAGAATATTTCCATCGTTGTATCACACTTTATCCATGATTATTCAAAAGAAAAAAAGTTTTATAATGAGAGAAAATCACTAAAAATAGTTAAATATAATTTCATTGTTATATTTTACTAAATACATGTTTCTTAACATTGTTAGATATTTTTAAACCTTTGAAATTGTCAGAAATTCTCTATAGTTTCGGACTTTCCATTTATTAAAAAAGCTATTTAAAAAAAAAATCAAATTTGCAGTTTTTTTTAAAGTACACTGATTATAACTTCTTGAAGCATTAAAAAACCATCCAGAATTCTAATTTAAAATGTTAAAACCATCTAAATTTTCTTTTCCGCTAAGAAAAAGTTTCCAAGAATATTATGCTAATTCCAAGTGTAAAACTCATTACATCAAGTAATTACTGAATCAAATCTACTTCTGAATGTTTGTCTTGACGTTTCAACATCTTCTAGTAATGAAAAGATTAAAGTATCTTATCAGTATTTGCAAAGGAAAATTCCAAATTGTATCTTAATTACAAACATCACATTAGTAAAAGGTGGACTGTTGGTAAATAAATAAATAATAATGATAAAAAATGCATAAATTGCAGTCTACTTAATAAAATCAGTAAATTTTAATAGTGTAATCACATATCAGCAATCTTTTATCGTATTTTGTTACCACTAGTTAGGAGCGTTCGTAATTATGCAAATACGTAGCACCTATAGTCATCGTTCAATCGTCCGTCCGTCTCTCCACATAAAACAAAGAAAAAAATTACACAACCGAATCATTTGAAATTTAAAATGTATAATTTTTGCATAATTTTGTCGCGTCATTTCAAATTTTATGAAAGTCTGGTGCATAGTTTCATTACAGGGACAATCAAAAGTATTTCCCGTTACATTACGGTCAATGGGAAGAAATAGTTTCAAGTGCATTTTAATGGTGTTACACTCTTTCGAACGTAATAAAATCGATATGCAACTATGAAGTATATACTGAAATATACATTCTGTATAATCTGTGGTGCAAAGACTATTTTTTATTAATTTACAAACCTAGACAAATGTACTCCATTACATTATCGTATAGGGGGAAACGTTGTTTGAGGTTTTACTAATATTAAGCTACATCAGATTTTATGAAATTGATATGCGTTGCTGAGGTTTATTAGAAGTTACTTCCTGTATAATAGAAATCAAATGGTATTTACAGTGATACACAAAAGATTTTTGATACTCTAGCGTATCCGAAGTACTGTATATTATTACACCAAGATCTGAATATCTATAAAACTTCCATATAGTACGAACGCACCTCATTTTTTACAATTTACGTGCAATTTCCAACTTGTTCTTAAAAGAATTTTTTCCTTACTTAATGACCATACTTCTTTTAAATATGAGGTAGAGTTTTGCTTTATAAAATTATGTGGCATCAAATCATCGTAAAATTTCGGGATTATATTATTCAAGTATATCATTTTCCTATAACCATCATATAAGGATCAACTAAGGAGTTTCAAGTGCCAGAAAATTTGCATATTTCAATAAAAACATTTCTGGTAATTGCAGTTTAGACATTTCAAAAGTATGAGTAATAAAAGGCTTAGAAACCAAACAGGAAAAACTAAAAAAGGAAGAACAAGGAGTCATAAAAACATAATTGCACTTCTAGCAAAGTAGTGACGCGGTGTATCGCTGCATTAGAAAAGATTAGAGGAAGATGATGTAGTGCATAAGTGCATTTTTAACTGTGCTGTACTCGCTGTTGTACTACCCCAAATTCAGAATGAATAACATATTGAATTCCAGTATGTAAAAATATTCTCTTCTTATTATTCAATTACAAGAATCGTAAGAATTTTCGGATGTTAAATAAAAATATAACTGATTGAAAATACTGGTATTGAGCATACCCTAATTTCCTGCCTATAATCCGCGGATCAAACAATCATTTTTCGACCCAGAAATTTTATTAAATAAAATATAACTTTTCAGATCGCCGTAAATATTTGCCTTAATTTACAAAATAAAATTTCTGGGTCGAAAAAGAATTGTTTGATCCGCGGATTATAGGCAGGAAATTAGGGTACTTTTTTTCTAGAATGTAGGGTTCAGCTATTATGTGAGTATGCATAGTAGGTGATTTTTCCAAATTTCCAAATTCTATATGTGGAAACGTATAGCATAAGCGAAATTCCCTTTAAAAAATTAAAAATATTTTTAATTAGAGAGATTCTGAGATTTTTAAAAAGGTTTATAATATGTAGCATATTTTATCTGTAAGTAGACATAACTTTAAAACTGAATGATATCTGAAATGTGCGTAATTTGTCCATTAGATGATAAAATGGGCTAATATTTTTTGTACTTTTAAAAAATCTTGAGCATATTAACACTAGAACCTCATGTAATTTTATTCATGTTAAATAAAAAATAATACTACACATGTTTTTAAATGTTTAACCCTTTCCGGCACACTGTGACCGGTCTGGGATACGTAATTTTAATTCCAAACTTGTAAACGGAACCAATTATACTTTAGTAAAATTTTGCTTTTAAGATTAAAGCTTAAAAAAAATTATGTTTTTAAATGTTTAACCCTTTCCGGCACACTGTGCCCGGTCTGGGATACGTAATTTTAATTCCAAACTTGTAAACGGAACCAATTATACTTTAGTAAAATTTTGCTTTTAAGATTAAAGCTTAAATTAGGGGTTTCAAAATATCCAAAAAATTCGTTTGTAAATTCCGGTGTCAGTCGATAATTTCTCATTTTACTAACAGATTTTGCCCGTGCCGGAAAGGGTTAACCAATTTGCTTGACATATTTCTGTGAAATATATATTTAACAATTTTCACGCTTATGTCCAGTCTGATTGACATCTTTCTTTGGAAAATTTGTTTGTGGCACCAGTAATACCAGCAATAAAGGAAAGTAAAATATTCTATCCCATATTTGATATTGCATAATTGAAATAACTTCTTCTGAAAAAAAGGCGCCGACTTAATCTTTTGATTACGGGTTAGGGCAGCGACTATTTTTATATTCATTCGTACCACAGTTTATAAAGAAATTTTTTTGTGGAAGGTTTCTGTCGAATTTATTCTGTTATAAGTATATTGGTTGAGAATAGTTTACATAAAGTGGTGTGAATAGAAAATATTGATAGTCTCTGGTACGACGTATGTCCCAACCCCGTAACCAAATGATTAATAAAATTTATGTAAGAGACACCGGAGTCTAAAACGTTAAACTAATTTTGCTTCAAAGATATTATAGGAGAAATTTCTTGTTCATATCAACATTCATTTGTCATAGATCGAAACTACCCCTCAACCAAGACTATGACAGATCGATAAATGCCGGAAATGCATCTTCAATTGTGTCATGGTTTTTTTTACCCTTTCAGGGCCAATGTACTTCTATTCAGAAAATGCTGAAATGATTGATTGACCCCAAAATTGATTAAAAAACTTATTTCAAAATAACCAAAAGCTTTTGTTTACGTACTTGTATAATAGAAATTTTTTATTCCAATATTCTGGTGCCAATGAGACATTTAATTATAAAATTAGATAGCCCAAAAATAAACCACCGCCATTCAAGTTCTTAAATCGCTAATGTCAAATTGTGACCTGCCGTAACCACTAAAATTTTAAAGAAAAAGTAGACTACATGAATCGCAGCGATTTGATGATTACATAATGTAATGATTGCAATAAAATTTTGTTGGTATCTGGTGGGACACAGTTTGACATCCCTGCGTTAGACAAGACTCATACGTGTCAGGGAATTTTTAGACCAGAAAATTCTTCTGTACCAGTATTATTTTATACAAAATCACTATTTAAATAGGGGTGACTTTTCATACTTTTACTCTAATTTTTTTTTTCTATAAAAAAAATACTGGTATGTCACCTGGAAAAATTTCTGAAGCGTAGCAATCCTGGTTAACCCTTTGAGCTCTAGAGTAAAAATTTCTGCAAAATTCCAAATGTCATATTGGCACCAGTATTTTGCAAAGAAAAAAAGCAGTTAATGATAAACACACAAAAAAAAAAATCCATTAAACATTTTTGAAATAAATTTGGTCAAATTTTCCGGTATCATTGTAACATTTCGGAATTAAAATTATGTGGTAGAAAATTCTACCATCAGAGCTCAAGGGGTCAACCCTTTGAACTCTGGGGTGTAATTTCCTTGAAAATTCCAAATGTCACATTGGCACCAGTAATTTGCAAAGAAAAAACGGTTAATGATAAACACGAAAAAATGCATTAAACCTTTTTCAAGTAAATTTGGTCGAACTTTCTGGTGTCATTATGACATTTCGGAATTAAAATTATGTGGTAGAAAATTCTTCCATCAGAGCTCAAGGGGTTTAAACCATTCTGATATACGTTGGTGAGTTCTTTGATTAAAAAATATCAGGAAATTTAGGAGCTATAATGTTGATATATTTTCCCTTCTTTTTCATATTTTGTTGCCTGACATTTATTTATCGACGAGACATGTTCCAAACGCATCTTTATACAGGGTTTGTACGCATCAGGGGATTCCTGGTATGTTAGGTGGTTTTGCACCAGAAAATTCGTAAAGAACTGATTGCTATATCTAAAAATAAAAATTTCCCTATTAAATAACTCAAATATTACTTTACAAACATTCTAGTAAGAAGGTCTTGAAGCGTACGAACCTTGTTATATGCGTGATTCTCAAAATAGGGGACAATTTATGTCTTTCGGCATGCAAAAAAAATTGAGAGGTTTTCTGTCATGTTTTTATATTTAGATATGTTTGTCTTAATATTATTCATTATTTGCACTCAAGAATTACTCACTTTTTAGTTAAAAACACCTTAAAATAACAGAATAAATGTTCAAAATATCATTAGCATGGATGTCCACAGCAGCTGTGCCTTGTATATACAAGCTTTTTCAAGAGTTAATATCATGTTTATAAAATAAAACAAATGTTATTCTTTCTTTAAATTAATCAAGGAGAGGATTTATCCAATAAATTTCTTTTTAAAAATAAAATTCTAGTACATAAAAAAAGAATTAAAGTGTGTCCTCCATATTCTATTTTCAAAACAAGGTCATACTATAACAGCTGGTTATTAATCAAAATTTCATTTTCACATATGACAATAGTTTGAAAATATAAAGTTTCTACATGGCAACAAGCAGCCATTTTATCCCAGCCTGAAAATAGAAGCATATATTGTATTTTTAGAATAGAAGTTTAATATTAGGGGCGTACATCAAATGTATGTCATTAGAATGGATAATAATTTTCATGTTTATTTTATAATTAAAATTTTTATTTTACTTATTTGCATAGGACTTTTGTGTTTTAAAAAGCCCCAGAAAGGACTATTGCATTGTGATTATATTATGGCTCATAATCTTATTTAAATTAAAATTTGTCATTAGCATGGACAAATATCAGTGTCATTAGCATGTTTTTTCTGCCCATGTTAAAGACTCCTATGTGCATAAATGTAACCATTGCTTACACTGTATCTTTTATAAAGTTTAATTTTATATATAAATTTAGGTATTACATTTATTATCCCTAAAATATGCATTAAATCTGTCAGAAAATCACTAAGACAGCTTCTTACATTGTTAGTGTCAGAATGTTGCTCATGTAAAGAAAGTTTGCTCTTTGGTAATATTTTTATTCTCCTTATATGTATGTATGTAAAAATGGAAACCATTTGCTGAAAAGGAAGGCTAATAAATATAGAAAAAAATATATAAACAGGAAGACATAAAAATTTCTTAATATATTTATTCCATGCAATTTGTTTTGTCATTAGCATGGCTCAAAAAATACTAATTATTTTTTTAAGTTAATTTTTAAATATTTAGCTCTGCTGACTACATGTAAAGTATACCTAATACTATATTAACAACACCTATTTTTTTCAGAAATTTTGCTAACAATAATTTTTTTAAGATTTCACTTTTGAAATTGTCCCCTATTTTGAGAATCACCCATATATTTTTCACTTATATTGCTACAATATTTTTTTGAAAATCAAAAAATAGTGAATTTGTTCTTCGTTCTAATATTTCAATTGCTTTATGATTTTGAATATTTTAGATATTCTTCTGTGATTTATTGCAGTTGTATTTTTTAAATTACCGTAATTTCGGGTGTATAAGCCGCGGCTCAAACAATTCTTTTTAGACCCAGAAATCTTATTTAGTGATTGAAGACAAATATTTATGGCGATCTAACTAGTTATATTTGTTTCTTAAAAAATTCTGGGTCGAAAAAGAATTGATTGATCTGCGGCTTATACACCCGAAATTACGGTATTTATATTTTGTTTTTTATAAATATTTACTAAGAAACAATTTCCCCTGAGCTGGAGTATTTTCCGAAAAAAAAAAAAAGTAACAGTGTTTTCCTTGTTAATTCCTTTATTGTAATCATACAATGGTGATTACTTCAAGCATACTCTCGCTCAAATTTTAATACTTTAGATGATTTTTTCCCCATAAGATAGCTGAAAACGATCTACAACCGGGCTAGTTTTTACTTTTTCGATTTTGATTATATATTTTTTATATTATCATAGATTCAATTTCAGAACTGGTTTCAACCAGTTCCGAAAGCTGAAGTATTTTTTTTTTAACCCATTAGTGCCCAGCATCTTTTACGTAAATTTTATTTGGTTGGCACCACTATTTTTAGAAGATTTAAGTTTAGTTCACTAATCACGAAAATGCATCATTTAAATAAAATAATTATTGCTTTTCTTTTTTACCGGTGTCAAAAACAGTGCTGAATGCACCTTTTGAAGCGTCCCTAAAAAGGGACGTTAGGACTAATGGGTTAAACCAAAATTTGAAAAGTAAAAACTAGCTCGGTTATACATTGTTCTCAGCTATCCTATCCAAAAAATATAATGTGAAAATATTAAAATTTGAGCAAGATATTTGAAAATTACTCCCCCATCAGACTTAACATTATTATCCGTATCTTTTCCACGAGTCGAGTTGCCTATTAAATACACGAAATTTACTATTTAGATTTTCCAAAATAAATCCCGATTCTCCAAATTACGCAATTCTTGGAGCGCATTGTACTCTAGGAATTAGAAGATTAAAGTGTCAATGCTCATTAGAATTTACTGATTCATTTTGTCGCGCTATGCGTTATATAACGTTGTACAAAATGCAACGCTCTCCACTACTAACTTCTGAAAAAATAGTTACTATGTAATTTTACTACTTATAATGTGCTACTTTATTTCTTTTTTTACTTCATAAAAATAAAAATAAAAATTAAAATATTGATATGATTAAAATATTGATATGATTAAAACATTGATATGATTAAAATAATTTATTTTGCTTTAAATGTAAAATAAATAACTGAATCTTATCCTCATCACGCATTAAATACTACTTTATGCCAGGAGTTCAGAAAGAAATGGTTCTTAATTTAGAAAATAAAGATAAAAATAAGTTTTACAGCAAAAAATATGCTGTCTGTGAAAGACAAAAAAATATCTTCATGCCTTAATGTTTTTCTCTCTCTTTTGCTATTTTTTGTGCCAACATTTATCAAACAAGCATACTCTTGGGGAAAACGTAATAGTTTTAATCTCATTATATATTTTTTTTCAACAAGTTAAAAATAGTTACCTAGTTGTTGTTTTTTCTATTTTAATTTTTTTTTTCGTGATTTTGCAGGAGTCGCACTTTTTAAAAAACTTTCTCTTCTGATTTTATTGCAGCAGTTTTGTTTTTTAATACACGTTTATTTTGTTTTTATGAACGTCAGCCATGCACAAATATTTTTTTCCATGCTGGAGGCTTTTGCAGAAGAAAAAATACACACTTTCGCTTCGTTAAGATCTGAACTAATTACTGCATTAACTAATTTAATAGAAACGAGAGATATTTTTGTACTTATATATTTTAGAAAATATTAATGTGTGATAAAATTCTTTGACTGTTTCATTTAATGTTTATTTTAATTCTAGAACTGTAATAATTTTATTGGATTTTTTAATAAAAGTATTTACTAAGCAATGAAATCTGTTATTGGGTTAGATTTAAATATTAGTTTGATTTACAAAACTTATCCATATAATTTAAGTACACACAGCTAATGTATTAAAACTTTCAAGCTTCTAACAGAGAAAGTGATAAAAAAGTTGTTTGCATTTTTAAAACTTAATATAAAGGTAGAATATTGAAATATTTAAATACTGAGCCCCATTTTTTAAATTTCATTATTTGTGAAGAAAACTTTTTACCCTATAATTTTACATAATTTTCAAATGAAGTACGCTCCAGGTAGATGTATATAAAATTTGTAAGAAAAATTTTAAAAGAAGGTTTTTTAAAATAAAATAAATTTTCGAAAAACAAACAAAGTGTGTATGTTCAAAGTGTGCTTTTTAAAAAAACATGTTTAACCCCTTAACGGTCGCATTAAATTACTGTTTAAAAATTAAAATTCATTATACCCACCACTTTTTTGAAAAAAGAAAACATTCATTTTTTAATGGCAAGTAAAATGATATCTGAACGCTATTTTATAAAACTGGTGGGAATTGATCTATTCTGAATAAAAGCTGTGAAGCTTGTAGCCTGTGAATGTCTTGGGCGCTACGATTAAGTGGTTAAGCTGTTTCTGAATCTTAACCCCTTCAAGGGGTGGAGTTGTTCTTTTTTGGACCACTTAATTTTAACTCTCCAATTCCATATTGGCACCACAATACTGGATAGAGATTTTTCTTTTCTTAAGTACGTGAGCAAAAGCCTTTGTTTATTCTAAAATAAATTTCTTTGTAAATTCTGGTGTCAAAAACCTTTTTAGACTTTTACGAATTAAAATACCTACTCTCTGATTTCTGGCGCAGTGCGCCGCCATTGCCGGAATGTTGAAATGACTGTGTGACACCAGAATTCAAAACAATTTCTGCGTTTTTATTAATAAATAAAATTTCTATAAAATTATAAATATACAGTCAACTAGGATAACTGTAGTATATTAGCAGGGTTCTTACGCTTTCAGCTGATATACCAGTATTTATGCGTAGAAAAGCTCGATTTATATAACCGCGTGATTGCAAAAGACAAATTATCCTGGTGTTTAGTCTGACTAAAGTCAAGGAAATTTTCTCACTTGCAGGAACACTGATTAAATGCAATTTTATCCCAAAGTAGAAAAAAAAGCTAAAACCTGCTAAATTGCATGTGTTATCAACAAATTTTTCGTCTCAAATTAGTACCAACACAAAATTGTCCAGAAATTTAATATTTTGCACTCGAGGGTTGCCACTTTGGTCTCCATTTTTATTTCAAGACTTACACTTCAGTGTTGCCAGTGGGCTACTTTTTTAAAATCAGATTTCTTGATCGACACCGATTTTTTAAAATGGTAAAATTTCCCCTGTTTTTACTTTTATTATTATGTAATTAAATGAAGCAAATTTTGCTATTTCAAAAAAGTGGTGTAAATTAACAAATCTGAATAGTAAAAAAGTAGCATACTGGCAACACTGTTAGACTTCATATTAGAAATATAGAATAGTATTTTATGTTTTTTTTTTTAATTAGAGACATTTAGCAATCACTTAATGTAAAAAATATTCTTTCCAACTTTCAGCTGTGAATTTTAAATTTCTAATTCAAATAATAGACCAAGCTCGCAACTCCGTTGCACAAATGTCTGCTTGTGTATAAATAATTTTCTTTGCTTTATCTAATGGCAGAACTATCTGCCATTAATCCTTTTCAGCAAACAGGCCCAGTCCAGAGTACCTAATTTGAATTTCAAACTTGCAAATGCTACCAATAATATTTTAATAACATTTTGCTTTTACAATGAAAGCTTAAATTAAGGTATTCCTAAGTTCTAAAAAAATCATTTTTAAATTCCGGTGGTTGCCGATAATTTCTCATATTATCAACAGATTTTGCGCTTGCCGGAAAGGGTTATACCTTTTTAGCCCAAAGTAGGGGAGAGTGGTATACTTTGGACTAGAGGTCTCCACGGGCCGAAATTTCCCGGCCCGGCCCGAACGAAGGAAATATTGGCCCGACCCGGCCCGGTCCGAAAGTTAAAATTTCGGCCCGAGCCCGGCCCGGCCCGAACGAAAATAATAATGGCCCGACCCGGCCCGGCCCGAAAGTTAAAATTTCGGCCCGAGCTCGGCCCGGTCCTGAAAAAAGTTTAAAATTCGTCCCGAACCCGGCCTGGCTCGAGTGAATTTCTACAGAACATTGATCTTTAATCTTATGGAAGAGTTCTAACCAAAAAAAATTATATTAGTCTTTTTTTCCATGTTTATAATCTCCATTTATGCAGAAGTGCCGTAGGCTGCGATATTTATGCGTTTAAATGAATCTTTGTTTGTTGTATGTAAATGTTTCAGTTATCACTAGTATTATTAATCCATATTCCCTGTAATGGAGACAAAAAATCGAAAAAGCGGTATATGGTAAAATTTCCAAAGACGAAATCGCTTTAAAGCGAAAAAAAAATGCATTCCCTTCTTAACAGATGTAAATGTTTAATATATTTTTTTCTCCCGTATTGTTGTATTCATTTTGCATGGATGAACATTTTAAAAGATTTTCAATTTTCAGTTTAAAAAAAATTCCGTCATAATCATGTTTTTTTTTTCTTTTTTTTTTCTTTTTCTTTTTCTTTTTTGTGTGTGTGTGTGTGTGTGTGTGTGTTTAATTCTATTTTAAAACGCCTAGTAATCTACGATTCTTTAAAAGGAATAAATTCTAATGTTTAATTGTACAATAATGACGGCTTAAAAGTATATGCTTTTTTTGCAGAAATTTTTGGACAAAGCCAAATATTACTGATTTATAAAAAGTTGAGAAAAGGATTTTCATATGGGAAGATTCAATAGGAACTGATTATTTTGGTCCATAAAAACCAGGAAGAATGGAATCAGTCTCGGCTTCGTACAGAAAAAAAAGTTAGGCACGGCCCGATACTCCAGCAAAAAAATTAAGGCCCGAGCCCAGCCCGGCCCGAAAAGATTAGTGACTAGGCCCGGCCCGGCCCGAAAGGATTAGTGACAAGGCCCGGCCCGAGTCTTCAGAAGTAAGGCCCGAGCCCGGCCCGGCCCGAATGCCATTATTGAAAATCGGCCCGAGCCCGGCCCGTGCAGACCTCTACCTTGGACATATGTGTACCTCGGACCTATGCTAAATTTAGCTTTATTTGCTTAGATCATTAAACAAGAACATTTGTATATTAAATATTTGCCACCAGAGGTCTCATTTAATCTCTTCGCATTTGGTTAGAAGCTCAACTAATTGTACAATTTTTAAAAAATAATTTCACCTTTCAAAAGTAAATTTTTCTTAAATATTTCTATGTTACTTTTATACTAAAACATATCTAATTTTTTTAAATGAGGATTATGCATAATAAAGCAATGCTCTAGCTACTACGTCGTGTGCTTTAAATAAAGTTAGGCCTAACCTTTACATCATGATTGGTATTTTTGTTATTAAGTGTTAAGTGGTGTACCTTGAACCTAATAAAAGTGGTGTACCTTGGACTGTGTTCAAGTTACACTAGGTATTGTCCAATGGATCTGAAAGGTAGCTCAAGGAGTTAACATTTGGAATTGACTTATATAATTACAATTTAGGCTAAAAATAAATATAATTACTAATATAAGTAAGTTTTAATGTCTTTTGTGATTATAGTAAATGTAAATGTTCTGAAGTTTTATGTCTATTTAAATTTTCTTACTTTTAACCCCTTGAGCTCTGATGGTAGAATTTTCTACCACATAATCTTAATTCCAAAATGTCACAATAACATCAGTCAAATGGACCAAATTTATTTGAAAAATGTTTAATGCATTTTTTCGTGTTTATCGTTAACCGGTTTTTTTCTTTGCAAAATACCAGTGTCAATGTGACATTTGGAATTTTGAAGAAATTTACACCCCAGAGCTCAATGGGTTAAAACCTAATAAGCCATGAAATGTATGAAAATTTATATATGTAGCTTCTTGATTAACGCTAGAACGCTCGAAAATTTTACTCGAGTTTTATAATAATATTTCTCACCAAAATTTTTATTAAAAATTATTTAATTGATTTATTTAACGTAAATCTACGTAGATTGAATTTTAAATCATTTCGAGAAAAATATTCTGGTTCGAATTGAAATTTAATCACATAGTTGGAGTTGATTCGACTCCATTCGGGCGTTCTAGTGTTAATAAATGTTGATTTTAATCGCTAGAAACAAGTTTTTTTCCATTGTTAGTAATGGGAAACCACCAGTAGTGACACCACTACTGGTGAGCCTCGGTCCTATTTTAATTTTATTTTTAATTTAAAAATTTTCATAGAAATTATTTATATAAAAATATAAGACAAATATATGTAGTATATAAAACCATAAAGTTTTATAAATTCTTTTCTTTTTTCGCTTTGGCAATTTTTTTTTATTAAAAGTTAAAAAGTCAAAAATAGGGGTCCGAGGCACACCACCTTCCCCTACTTCTGTTACTAAAATGCTGAGACAAATGAATAACACCAGGGCTTGCGAACAAATCTATTTGGTAAACAGCGAAAATTTTACTTACGAGCAATTTAAAATTCAAAAATTAATTTTAAAATACTAGTGACAATGTGATTTTTAAGAATTCAAGTTAAGTGGGACGTAATTTAGCCCATCATTCCGGAAAGGGTTAAATACGTTGAAGTAAACTGTATGAAATTAGTGATGTCCAGATTATCCGCAACCCTGATTTACTCGTTACACCTGGCAAATGTAGAAGTGAATGAGAGTCACTTCTCGAGTGCGAAGGGTTATTATTCATAAATGTAAGTTCGACAGCAAGTTGTAATTTCAAAATATATCTTTATTTGAGTGCTTATTATATCTTTAAATATTTGTTATTGTAATATTTTAAAAGTATGGTTTAATACTGAACCAAGATTTTTAAAAATGTTTAAATTATGATTTAACAGCGTTATTCACGTTTAAAACATAAATTAATACTTATTGATTAAAAAATATTCAACAGCATTTACCAGACTTCCTTACAAATCTTGCATTAGTGGCTCAAACTAATCAATATTTATCTTGTTGTCGAATAGATAAATATTTTCCTAACATATCTTTTAGTAATTCATGATAGGCGAAAGAAATAATGAATTTAAAACGAAGGTATTTCCTTCTATTTTAATGTCACATAAAATCACTTATCACATACAATGGTGGATGTTAATTTACATTTAAATCATATTATGTGTAAAACATTATTTCTCTTTATTTTTATGTCTCAAAATGTAATTAATCTTAAATCAAATATTTACGATTTTCAGAATTGGTTACTTTTTCAGCATCGTAAATTCAACAACTTTTTTTTTATTAGACAAATAAAATTACGTCCGCTCCATTTACATTTTACGATAGTGCTAACACCTTAAAGAGATTCGATTTTGATCAAATTGATTTTGCTTGGAGAGTTAAAATGATAATATTGGATGTAAAAATGGCATGCTATAAAAATACAAATTTGGGAATATATTAAGATAATTTTTAGAATATTGAAATATTTATAACGCATCGTAACATTATGAAAAATTCAATGATAATAACAATAATAATCTTGGGTGTGATGGGTCGTGAGTGTATTTTTTTTGGTGGGGAGAATACATGCATAGCTGAAAAGTTTGTTTTTCTAATACCGCTATTCTTTTAACCCATAAATGCTACCATCACCATTTTCAATCTTTTGTATTTTCCAACTCAAACATTCCATATTCATACTTGAAATTTAAAAAAGCAATGTTTGCTTTCTTTAATAACAAACATTCCGTCATTTAAAGAAGTGAAATTCATTAATGATGTTTTCTAGTATGTTTTCAGATTATTTGAATTACAGAATTTCTAGACTGTAATCTGCCATGGAATTAGAGGGTTAACCTGGGAGAACGAGAGCATATCCAACAGGGATGTAAGCGTTGCACCAGAAATTACCGATTGGTACCACTAAATTTTTAAAATTTTTCTCGCCTTATTTCATAATACGATTTCACGATATGAATTGAAGAGGCTATTGCTCACATTGAACCGGACTTGTTAATCCAAATGTGACTTGAGGTTGGATGTAAGACGTGTAATTAAAGGTCACATACAAAACGATTATAATAGAAAGTAGGTTACTTTATCTTCTATTTAATGCATGATTCATTGTCAATTGTCTAACTTAAACTGTTATAATGAAACTGGGAAATTCTTTTATGGATATATTGTATTATAAATCCTTACGGTTATGACTATCAGTTCAGATGCATCCTGTATATTAAAGTTCGTATTTGGTGATGCGGGTAAGCAGTCGACCACAATTTTTGAAAAAAGTTTTTGAATTTGTATTATTAGAAAAGCTTTGAAATCAAATAAAACAAAGATTATATTTTGAAAATTGTTATGGTTAACGATATTCAGGGTCAAATGTTGTGCAGCCATGGCCTGATAGCCAACATAGCAAAGTTTCAGTAGTAAACTTTAATAGCCATTTTATCTTATTTAAACATCATATTTAAGTAGATTTTTTATATTCAATGAGACATAATATCCATTTTTTATTGTTAGATGTTTTTGCTACTACTAATCAGATCCTGTATGCAGCCATACTTGACTGCTCGAGAGGTACTGCTTAGATTAGGAAACCAAGCCTGTATGTCAAACTGCGACTCATATCATACCACTGTATTTTTAGAGAAAAGGTCGACTTTTTGAAAAGCAGAGATTTGATGATTAGATAAAGCAATGATTTCTTTAAAGCTTCAGTGGTGTGAACAGACCAATGTTTGACATCTCTGCTGCAGAGCATAGCATAGATGTCCCTCCAAGTTTTCTTTATTGGGTTCTTAAATAATACAAAATTCAGCAGATGATGAATCGAATATGCTTGCTAATCTACACTGAAATATTTATTTAATAAGAATACACATATTTTTGCTTTCTTTTTAATCTTTCAAAATCTTTTATTGCTCATTTGATTCTTTTCCTTTTTTGATATTCTTTTCAATTTTGCTGTCATCATATAAATTTTTCACTTATCCTCCTTGTCACCCAATTCAGAGACTTTCTAATCCTGAAATGTGAGTGAATTTTCTTGAACAAATTTTTATTAGTAAAGGTTAAATATATATATATATATATATATATATATATATATATATATATATATATATATATATATATATATATATATATATATATAAGTTACTCTTTTTATTTAAAAAAACTCTCTTTTTTTTACAAGTCTTCTAAAATATAATAATAAATATCTTATAGAAATTGACCATGGGGACCGCTTTGGAATACTTTTCTTTAAAATAATAAATATAGGCTCCCTTCATAAATTTCACGTAGCCCGTACTGGCCAAAAAACTTCATAACTCGCGGATACATCTTGAGCCTTAAAGGGATAGAAAAGACGGATTATTTCTTTTATATTTAGATATAATTTAATATTATCTTTACTTATTAGATTTATATATTTCTCCCATTTACTTAGGGCTATTTTCATGAATTACTTGTAGTGTAAGTTACATGCTACGATTTTGGCTGCAAGTGTTTTAGAACGAAAAAAAGTGAGTAATTTTATCGGAGATATCTCATTAACTCTCTGACAGTCTTGCAAAAGGGAAAATTGTAATGTTGTTTTCTCTGTATTTAATTTTAAATACTATAGAAAGTTGAATTATTGAACAATATATAAAAAAACTTGATCACGGATTTAAATGTAAACGTCAAGAGTATTAATCATTGTACAACGAATTAAAAATCCATTAAATCATTTGATTTATATTACTTTAAATATTGCTTGTATTGCAGTGAAACCTGGAGCGTAGTAAACGTATTAACACGGGCTTGTCACTGAGGGGGTTTTCAATAAGGCCAAGGAAAAATATCGAAAATAACAGCGGCGAACAAGCATAACCGTTATCCGCTATGTGCCTTACATTTCAAAAACACATGGATCTCTAGCAATGGATGAGTTTTAAGCACTGTACAAATCGCAATCACATCACTATTTCCAAATAGAAATCCTCAATTTCTGTCATTCTGTATAAAAAATAATCTATTTTTTTAATCAATGATTTAAAATAATTTTCTGAAATAATAATGATTGCTTAAATAGAAATTTATAATTGCCTTTCATTTATTAGATTTATATAGATTCATATCAGGGTTTATTCTAAATGTTGCCTGACTGGGGACAAAAAGTCTCCAGATTTTTATACTGTCATCGCTTTTTTGAAATAAAAATATTCGGCATGTTTAAAAATGGATGAAAAATGCAGAATAATAGGGCGAAATATGCTATTTTTAAAAAGTGGTGAATGTCAAACAATCTGAGTTTAAAATAAAAAAACCTAATATGGCAACATTGTCCACACTCTTCAAGGACTTTCAAGGATCTTTTCCAGTATTTTAGTAAATTAATATTTGCCTTACATAATAAAAAATCTATCTTTAGATAGAGCAACCAGTACTTCGCGAAAATTTTGGTTACAAAAAAAAAAAAAAAAAAAAAAAAAAAAAAAACACCCAAATCTTCTGAATCGTTTGATACATACGAACCCTGAATATAATTCTTTCTTACTTTTATAAAGTCATTTTTCATTTGCAGACACACAGTGTGCAGACAAGGCTGCCACAGGAGACTATTTTTATATTGTGTTCACACCAGTATTTTTCTTATATGAATTTCAAAGTATATTTTTCTTCCAGATGTTGTCAAAGTATGTGTTAAGGATTCCTATTTAAAAAAAAGTGGCTCCTGTCAGAATTAAAAAACAGTTGCTTATGGCAGCCTTGTGCATAAAAACGCAACTAATAAGAAAACTGTTATAATAATAACACCTACGATGAATTTAGGTATTTTTTTTTCTTCATTAGTTCAGCTGCGATAAATTCCTTTTATTTGTCAGATTTCTCGTTTTTATCAGGTCTAGAAAAATTAAATATAAAAATTTTATCTATCGAAAAACTGGTTATGCTTCAGAATACTCGACTGTCAATTAAAGAAAAGTATTATTAAATTACCAATGCAGCGTGAAAGATAACTTAATTTTATCTGTATTTTATGTAGCTTGTCTTACTTAAAGAAATCTATGGAGAATTATTTCTTTTTTTAGCCTTGTCTATATATGCCTTCTTATAAGCAGAAATGTTATTTTATTTAAAAATGCCTTTAGTACTTTAAAAATCAGAGCAAGTATATATATATTTCTTATTATAAGGTTTCATAATAAAAATTTCTAATAAAATTTTGGCAAATAGAATAGTTATGTCCTCATTTATTTTTGAAACTATTCGAAAAGTTAATCTAAATTTATCATATAACTTACTTGATTTGCTTATAAAATATTCAAGTATACACTATGGAATATGTCTCACTTCTGTTTAATGTGATTTAACTAATTGTGTTTTGCGAGACTAGCTTATTAAATTTGTCTTTAAAAAAACTTATATTTGTTTTATTGTTTCTCAAATCTTTTTGATGAAATAGTATAATAATATTACATTGGGAATATTTTCTTTCGGTATATAATTGCATCCGCAAAATAAACTTAAATGCAATAAAATCTGTTTTCTGTTAGGATCGCCTCTAAAATTTTCAACATAAAAGACAGTAAAAGTTTTATTTAAATATGTATATACATATATATGTGTGTGTATTTCAATTTTTAACCTGTAAGCATAACTGAGGAAACGCCGCTTCAAACATTATGTAGGGTCTGTAAAGATGTTTGTTTTTGAATACAACTATTTCTGAAAAGTTATTTCTAATGTATTTGATAATTTAATTTCTATGATTAAATGGAAAACGAACTATTTTTCAAAAATACTGGTAGTCCGATAGACTTATGCAGCCTTTTTTGATTTAATCTCTTTAATCTTTTATTTATTAAATTACTATTCAAGAACTTTCTCCACCTCAATAATTATTTTGCATAGTGTTTGAAATTATATTAGATACTTTATTTAATAATAATAATAATATGAAACTCAGATAACATTTTTCATTAAAATTGATTTTTTAAATCTGCAGTAATAGCTTTTAATAAAGATATTTACAATAATTGTTACATTAATTAGCAGAATGTACTTTTATGCAGTACAGGTATTCTTTAACCCTTTGCGGCGCAGGGCAAATTAATTCCTTAAGTTTTGAAATTAATGGCTGACACCGGAATTTGAAAACAACTTTATTTGTAAATAAGAAAACGCTGTATTTCACGCATTCAAAAAACCGTAATTTTTTTAAACAAAATTCCGGTGCGAATGTGGCGTTTGGGAATTAAAATTAAGTGGTTTATCTACTAAACCACTGCGCCGCAAAGGGTTAAGGGGGCTCAGGGGTTAAAACCTTTTCAAAAAATCGATTTTTTTATGATCTAGTTTGATTATTCAATTAATTCTTAACTGAATGCAAAAAAACGCATAAAAATACTAGCTTTTTAAACGGAGTTATAAGCATTTATGTAGCAATATTTACATAGCCGCATCCATATAATTTCAACTTTAAGTCGTGTTTTCTCAAAACATGATTTTTCACGACAAACACCAAGATTAAAAAAAAAACTATTTGATGGAATGGCTTAAATTTTTTTTGCATGCATATAACATCATTATCTAGATTATGAATTAAGGATATAACTATCACTAAAAAAAGCATTATTAAAAAATCTCTCAAAGTTCAAAATTTAAAAAAACCTTAAAAAATACAACTTTTTTTCCATTAAAAATACTCAAAATATTAAACTATCTAAAATATATTAATTCATAATCTAGATAATGATGTTATATGCATGCAAAAAAATTTTTAAGCCATTCCATCAAATAGTTTTTTTTTTTAAATCTTGGTGTTAGTCATCAAAAATCAAGTTTTGAGAAAACGCGACTTAAAGTTGAAATTATATGGATGCGGCTATGAAAGTGTTGATACATAAATGGTTATAACTTCGTTAAAAATGCAAATATTTTTATGCGGTTTTTTGCATTGAGTTAAGAATTAAATGAATAATCAAATTAGATCATAAAAAAATCGATTTTTCTAAAAGTTTTCAACTCCTGAGCCCCCTTAAAAGATGTAAGTATCCTTATTGTCATCCTATTTCCAAATGGGAAAGGTTTTTTTTTTTTTTTTAAGCAGCAAATTTTTCAGAATTTTTTTTTGCTTAATAAGGTAAAAGTTACTTTCGTAAATTCTTGAGAATATAACCAATTACTATTTTTTTTAACTTCAAATATTTCACTATACTTTATAATATAATCAATAAAATAAATTTGTAGCAAAAATAAAATGTACTTTTATGAAGAGAAAGATTAAATTTAACTTCTAATTTTCGAAACAGAACTTATAAAAAATGTTGGTGCAAGCATGGTTCATTCCTTGACAGATCAATATTTTCATATTATTCATAATATTTTCAATATTACATTATTAAAAATAAGGCTTTCAAATAATGCCTGTTTTTTTCGTGTCTTTTACAGAATTTTTAATCTGTCATCACAGCTTTTTCAAAACAGAAAATATTGCCTAGTTGAATCAGAAAAATGCTTGGATTAAATAATGCAAAATTTACAATGTATATTTACTGATGAGACAAAAAAATCATGATTTGAAAAAAACACTTTGCTCGTATGACGTACGGAAAAATCACGTATGAAGTTTAAACAAGGTTCGCACACTCCTTGAAATTTCCAAGGACTCTTACACCACTATTAAAAATAAGAAAATTTATATTTAATTTTTAAAACATAACATTCGCAATCCCCACTTTCATTCACAGATTTTGCGATATTTTTTCCGCAGTGAAACACTTCGAAAATATTCTTAAAATTTAGTGGTAGAACTGTGCGAACCCTCAGTTTAAAATATACTGGCAAACTTTCCGAAGGGTACACAAATCTAAGCGCCAGCGGGCAGTATATCCCCACTTAAATTTAAAAGTTTTCTTAGTTTGAAATTTAATAGCATTCTAACACCATTTTTAATTGAAATATTACATGAAAAATAACGAAATAAATTTAGGGTCTTGAGACTGCCAGCTGCCGTCTAGACTTTTGCACCTCTGACTTAACCTGGGAGGGCGGACGCCGGACTGATAAACCCAGAGGGCGTGTGGATTTTTAAATTGTCACCACTAGATTTTAAAAATAATCTCCAAATCAATTTACCGATGAATTTGTAGCAATTGTCTCCGTGTAAATAATGTGATGATTATAATTTATATTTATTGGTTACAAAGTAAAAACTATTAATACAGTGAATGTTTTGGGGGTGTTAACCCTTTCCGGCGCAGTGTTACCACTCCCGGCAACACCTAATTTTAATTCCAAACTTACAATCGACACCAATAATATTTTAGTAAAATTTTATTTTTACAATGACAGCTTAAATGAGGGAATTCCTAATTTCTAAAAGAGTCTTTTGTAAATTCGGGTGTCAGTCAACAATTTCTCATTTTACGAACAGAATTTGTCTGCGCCGGAAAGGGTTAAAACACACTACACCCTTCCTGGTGTGTAAATCACTTGCTCTCTACAGCTGTTAGCCGGTTATTTCACTAGCCATCAGTGTTGCTGCATCTGGCAGATTTTTTTTTCCTTTGAAATTTTAAATTCACACCACAAAAGTTTAATTGGTAAATTTCTTTTACTTTATTTTTGAAAATTCGATTATCTCGTAAATCAAAAATAAGAGTTACAATTTTCTGTTGTGAGTTATGTCTAGTTCAAAAATCGGCCAGATACCAGAACTTACGCTGTGCGACGGACCACTGTGCAACGTGACGTTGATACAATCAACGGTTGGAAACTGTCTATGGTACGTTTTTTCTACACTTCTTGTAATTTTTTAGAAATTTCGGCTGAGTTGGAATATTTATAGTTTCGCACACTTTTGCCAACTTATTTCCAAAGATATTTTATTGGATTCATGTCGGGCTACTTGGACTGGCCATTTCAAAATCGGAATTTGTGCGGAAGCCATTGCTTTCCGAGCTTGCATACATTCATTAAGTCGTTATCGTGTTACAACACATAGTTTCAACCACAATTTTTCCTTTAATAAGGCAGCAAATAATCTTGCAAGAAAACCTTGTGCATCGTATTATTCATCTTGACACGGATTTGAAATAACGGACCAATACTTTTTGAAGAATATATTTCCCAGGTTATAACGTGTCCTCCACCTTGGTTCATTGTAGGAAAACATATGTAGAATAATATCTTTTGTTGTTAGGTCATCGAGAATTGTGTCTGCCATCATTCCCAAAATAATTTGGAATGCGATTGGTGGAGAAATAGAAGTTTTGTCCAGTTTTCACTTGACCAGACTTTGTTTTCCTTGGTAAACGCCAGTCAAGTACGTTATTTTTTTATTTATAAATTTTTTTAACACCGACTCTTCCATAAAATTTTGCATCACGTCAACATCTTGACATGGTAGTCTGACTTATTTCAGCAATATTTTTATTCCGTAAATCGCGGGATATTTCAACATATTTTTTATGCTGGTCATCAACTGTTTTTATCCTGATAATTCCATCCACAATTACAGTTATTTTCTGAACTCTCCCGGACATAAGAAAGTCCTGAAGACCATGGCCATCTTTATATATTTTTTAAATATCGTTCACAGTCGGTTATTGCGATCGATAACTTTGCCGCAATATCTCGAGAAGATAGGCCTTTTAGCGAGAAATTAATCACTCATTCACGAACAATAATTATTGAACTTTTCATTTTTGAATGTAAAATATGCTATTCACTTCTATTCATTCACAGACACGACCAAGAGACACTTTAACTATAGAAAAAATAGGAATGATGAGTGGACGGAAACTTTTGCACACGCGAATTTCAAATTATGCCCCTTCTCATAAAGCGTCGTCAGTATCCAATCAAAATGATAATGTGGTCAGAAGTCATTCACATTTTCCTAACTTTTGAAGCAATTGTGCTTCTTTGCTGATACCTTCTGGTAAATAAATCAAAGAAACTAACTGACCGGAAACTTTTGACTGCCACTGTATACTTTAAGTTAAAAAAATTTCTTGAATATAATTTTTTTTAAATAAATATATATTTGTTTCATTAGGATATTTGGAGTATATTAATAAAGAAAATAGTCACCCTTTGAGCTTTACAGTTTAAAATTTTAATTCTATTTATTTCAACGCGATAATTTTGAAGAACTGAAAGAATTAATAAGTAGAAAGAAATTGCAATCTCTAAAACTTTGCATTTAAATTATATTTTTTTTTTTGGTTTGACAATTTTAAATAAATTTTAGTTTAAAAATTTGTAATGAAAAACTATTGATATAAAAAGAAATTGTTTTCTCAAGTAGAAATTAGCTTTATTTGAGCGAAAAGAATTTATGTTCAGTTCTTCGAATTTCTATTAAATCAAAAAAGTTTTCCAGTTACAACTTTATGAGAAAAAAAGGTAAAATTAAATTTCTTTGCATAGGTTTTTTTTTTTTAAATCAATGAGTTGTAACGATTTTTTTTAGAATTAAAACTTTTGTACAGTATGCCTTTCATTTTTAAAAACTCTATTTTTTTTATCAAAATATTATTTTTGTCTTATCTTCATTTTCCTTTTCTTAAAAAAGAATTTTTCGTGAAGACTCAATTGTTTGTTTCGTTATTTTTGAAAATTAAATAGGTAATTATATTAAATATTTCAATTTTCTGTTTAAGAATGAATTTATTATAAGAATATTCGTCTGAAAAAGAGAGTATTTTAATCCTCTAATTTCCATGGAATACGCTCTAGAAATTCCATAATTTAGAGAATCTGAATTTACACTAAAATTTTCAATAATGAGTTTCGGTTTACTTAAATACAGAGCGTCAGTTATACAATAAAACATATACTGTGGTTTGAAATTCCGAAAATAAGTCTGCAATATCTCAGAGTTCGTACTATATCATTCAACTATATCCTTAATTACAACATTTATAATGATATCATTTAACCCTTTCCGGCACACTGTGCCCGGTCTGAGGTACCTAAATTTTATTCCAATCGATACCAATAATATTTTAGTATAATTTTGCTTTTACTATAAAAGCTAAAATTAGGGATTTCAAAATATCTAAAAAAATTCGTTTGCGAATTCCGCTGTCAGTCAATAATTTCTAATTTTAGTGACAGATTTTGGCCGTTCCGGAAAGGGTTAATGACAGGAATATCTGCTTAAATAAAATTTCTGGTTGAAAGCATGTTTCCTTTATATTAAAAAAAGACATATGTAGGCAACTATGTATAAGTATTTCTTTGATACATTTTATCTCAGAGCAAAAAATAATCAATAAAATTAAGTATTGATATTAGTTTACATTTAATATTTTTTAAATAAATGAAATTATCAAATGTGTTTCTACACTGAATTTTAACTCGCATGAATTATTCAAAATCTTGCAAAAGTTAAATATTTATAAACTGATTTTTCACTTACAAAATTATTATTTAAACATCATTCCAGGCATTAGTGAACTATATTATATTTTATGACTTACACAAGATTAAATTAACTATTAAATAAGGAAAGAAAGCTTTAAGGAAAAAATTTCAATTAAAATTTGATTACTCAAGTAATTCAAACAAATGCGTTTTAACATTTTTTATGTATTGTAATTAAAAATTTAAATATTTACAAACAGATAAAGTTAAATTTTACAATAAACTTAATTCAATTTAAAACATATTTATAAAATATAGAATAAAAAACATTGCCTCATTTTAAATAAAGAAAGAAAAGGGAAGTATTTTTCTTTCATACAAAAAATTATCGTTTTGAAAGGAATTTTAATGCAACTTAAAAGTTGCATTAAAATTCCTTTCAAACGTAATAACTAATTAAACGTTTTAGAAATTATCTAAAAATACAGGGTGGTCATAAAATAAACTTCCCCAATGTATGAATCCTAGTGGCCTAACCACTCAATCAATCGAAAAAAATAGATATACTTATATCAAGACATGCGTTCGAGATCGTGATCATTTAAAAAACCTGAGCTCTCGCGCTTACGGTTACAGAGAAAAAATTTCAAAATTTTTGAATAGCAATACCCATTTCCTTCGTGTGCAAAATCTTCAGCGCTTTAAAAAAACATAAATGACGTTGGAAAAGTACATTTACGATGAAAATTACCGGTGTAAATAACAAAAAAGACAATTAAAAGCACCAATGACAATGTTTTTCAATAGTCCCTTCCCTTTTTTTTACTTGTGAACTGAATTATGTTATAAGATTTATGTTAAAATGTGTTTCAGATGTGTGTTTGTGTACACATAGTGAAAATAAAAATGTAACAAATTTTTTAGAGTGCTGAATATTACATTACATAGGAATTTATTAGAATTGAGTTCCATGATATTACAGCAGCAAATTTTGTCATACGTGAATCGTTCAATATAATTTATGGGTTTTTAATGTGCTGATAAATGTGCGTAGGAAAATCAAGGAGTGTCGCCATTCGAAAATTTCGAAATTTCTCCTCTCTAACCGTAACCGTGACAGCTCTGTTGTTTGAAATCATCACGATCTCGAGCGCATACCTTCAAATAACTAAATCTGAAATTTCCTTTCAATCGCTTAAGCGGTTCGGTCGCTAGATGTATATATATCGAGGAAGTTTTTCATGACCACCCTGTACTGAAAAAATGATAAAATTTTGAATTTACAAAATTAATATTTATATATATGTATAATTGGAGAAGAAAAGGTTCATCAATCCTGTTATTTCCATGGTCGAGTAAGTTCTAGAAATTCCGAATTCTGGGAATCTGAATTCATACCAAAGAATTTGAATAATAACTTTCGGTTTACTTAAAAAACGTAATATCCATTATTAAATAAAAGAAATATTATTATAGGAACTTCCGTCATTCGTCATTTTGATGGCTACCATGTGAATATATTTTGCTTTAAACCAGAAATTTGATTGTGAAATAAGTTTAAAAGATTCAAAGAAGAAAAACCTTAAGTAATATAAATCTTGACTCAAATTTCTTGAACTCTATGTCAAATATCGGAATTAAAAAATCCATTGAATTATAATCACCGATGCATAGCGACCAAGTCGTCCCCTTTTCCTTAACACTAGAACCGCCATTAGGGGTCATTTTGACCCCCTGCCAAATTGAAAACGGCCGATTCGAACCAGAAATTTTTTTATGAGATTTGTTAAATATGTGAAATACAAAACTAAGCTAATTAAATAAGTTAGATAGTTTTCAATAAAAATTCTGGTGTCAAACACTTTTTTATAAAATAGCCGGCGGTTCTAGTGTTAACATCAAAATTTAATGGAAACTTTCACCTTTATATAAACGGCTGATCACGGTGATTTAAAAACATAAAATTTACTGTAAACTTTTTACGGTACAAAAGAAGCGAAAGATGTTGGCAGCTGGGCTGATCGGTAACATATATACTATATTGACATGAGAGGCTTAATTAACCCTTTATGCACCCATCTTTACTTTAAAGTACCATTGAAGAAAACTTTATATAAAACTTATATATTTTGTCTCTTAATAAAAGTTTTTTTTTATTTTTTGCACACAAAACATTCTTCTCGATCAAATTTAGATAGAATAAAGAAACAGTCGAATGTAAATATTTTCAAAAAGTTTTAGTTTTATTATTCCTTTTGTATGTCTTTCTTTTCTTTCTTTAAATAAAATTATACGAAACATATTCAACTGCAAAAGCGTTTCGATTTATAAAGAGGATCATGATGCATTTAAACTCATTGCTTTTTTAAGAATTGTGATATTTTCAAAAGAGCAATTTTGGTTAATTAATCTGATTATTTTTGTAAATATTTCGCAAAAAAATTATAACTACCGATATATTTAATCGGTTTTGAAGAAAAAAACTTGTCTAAATTCCACATTAGTATTATCTAAAAATTCCACTATACGTTCATACATTAAAGAAGATAATTATTGAGGTGCATCGATTTCTTCATAAATAATTCGGTAGATAAAAGGTTAAGGCAGATCTCCAAATCCTTGCTCAATAAATGCAAAACTTTCTGGAACATTTTATGACACATTTTAAATTTAAAAGCATTAGATTAACAGGTATGACTACTGGAAAAATTTGAAAATGAATTGCGTTTTCCATATTCTAATAAATACCTGATTTATCGAGTTTTGCGATTTTTTTACGAAATAATAGATTTCCTTTTTTTCCTCTAATTATTTTTCTCTATGTAATTTTTCCTCTTTCCTTACGGTATCACGACTGGAAAGGCCAACGTGGACAGTATTTGAAAGATCCTTTGCTTTTACAACAACAATAATAATAAATAATAATAATTATTATTATAATAACATCTGTTAGTCAATTCTCACTGTTACACGAAATTAGTAATATACACTGATGTTCAAAATTATTTTATATTTAACCCTTTCTTACGCAGTGTTGCGGGCAAGCAACACCTAATTTTAATTCCAAACTTGCAAACGGCACCAGTAATATTTTAATATAATTTTGCTTTTACAATGAAAGCTTAAATTAAGGAATTCTTAATATCTAGAAAAGTCCTTTATAAATTCCGGTGTCAATCGAAATTTTTTAATTTTACTAATAGAATTTGCTTGCGCCGGAAAGGGTTAAATGAATATTTTCTCAAAACGTTTTCGTTAGAGAACCTTACAAATTCATACAGATTGGAAGTATCAAACTATGACCCGTTGCATACCACAAAAATTTTATAGAAATTATTTTATTATCTAATCATCGAAAATATGAGATTCAAGAACTTGACCATTTCTTTAAAAAACTAGCGGTACATGGCGAGCCATAAATTGACACTTCTGATACAGATATTAATCTCTTGAACATCAGAGCTGTTAGCAGCTGTAACTAGCCACCAGGGCTGCCGCAACTTGAAGATTATTTTTTCAGAAATTTTGTATTCACACCGCATAAATTTAATTGGTAATTTTCCTTTAATTTATTTGTGGGAAATCTATCATCTTGCAAAGCTAAATAAGAGTTGAAATTTTCCGGTGTAGCTTAGGATTGACGAATTAAATGATCTACCAGGGCGTAAGCTATGGAATATCAGGACTATGTAAGTCACTGTCGGTAATGACCTAAAATAGAATGAAGTACGCTGCGTACGTCATAAAGCTCAAAAGGTAATAGCTAAAACCTTGTGTGGAAGATTACAATAATTAAAATAAACGTTTAACACACAATAAATAAAAACATGCTACAGACGTATACGTTTCACGAGCACCAGGGCTCGCTTCCTCAGTGTACAAAAGGTAAAAATGTTTAAAAACAGAAAACCCCCCAACTGACAGCAAGTCAGAATCCCAAATAACCGCAAACATAGTACCAAAATACCAAAAGCCTCAGCAACCAATAAGATTAAACCGGAAATGAGGTGTTATGGTATAACAAATCTAACCAGAAGGTTGAGATGTACGGTACACTTGAAAGATCATTAACCAAGGAGTTTTTTACTTTATGTATATGGAGTGCTTCAAAAAAGTCTAAGTTTAGCGGAGTAGTGCCTTTTTGGATAATAGTAGCTGAGGTAAAATTAAAATTATGGCCCTCCTCCCAACAATGAGAAGCAATAGAGGAATTCTTTAACTCTTTTCTTTTAACATAACCTAAATGTTCGGTGACTCTTTTTCTGAGTTTACGTTTTGTTTGACCAATATAGGACAAACCACACTGACATTGTATATTGTAAATACTCCAATGATCCAGAGGAGAAATTTGATCTTTTAATTGAGAAAAGGTTAATTTATTGACTGGTTTAAATACTACTTTGAAATCATAATATTTCAAAATATTTGCAACTTTAAAGCTAATGCTTTGATGAAATGGTGAAATAATTAGACTAGAATTGTAGCAGAAGGATCTGGACCATCGAGATGTTTATTAAAACTATGAGAAATTAATTTATTGATATATGATAAACTGAAGCTACGATCTATAGCAACTGTTCTAATGTAATTTAACTCATCACTAAGAGAACTGTTATCTGAACATATTAAGTGAGCTCTATTAATTAAATAAAAAAAGCAGAAGCTTTTTGAGAAGGGGGGTCACATGAATTAAAATGGGGGGGGGAGAGTGACAGCAAAGGGTTCACGGTAAACACGGGTATCAAATGAGGTTAATTGACGAGTAACTAAAACATCAAGAAATGGCAATTTATTATCGTTTTCGACTTCATAAGTGAATTGAATGACTGGATCTATTTGATTTAAAATAGTCAAAATATTATCAACAGGAGAAACAGATGGGTCGATGAGTGCAAAAGAATCATCAACGTATCTGCAATAAAATGGGAAACTGATGAGATTAAACATTTTAACCTCAAAGTAATGCTTATATAGATCAGCTAGGAAAGGGCTAAGGGAATTACCCATAGCTAAACCATCAGACATGGAATAGAATTGGTTAGAAAATTTAAAAGTATTTTGTTTTAAACAAATGTTGAATAAATCAACAATATGATTAATTTCTTGATCAGTGTAATGGAATTCTTTTAATCTGAGAGTGAGGCATTGAATTGCACCAAGAACAGGAATATGTGTAAACAGAGATGTGACATCAAATGAAACCATTCTCAAAGAGGGGGAGGGGGTATAGTTCTTAATGAGATTTACAAAAGAGCTTGAATTCTTAACAGTGTAAACATTGGATATTGAGAGAAAAGAAAAATGCTTAACGAGATATTTGGCAAGCGGGTAGGAGGCCAAACCGATATTGGAAACAATCGGACGGAGAGGGACACCAATTTTGTGTACTTTTGGTAAAGCATAAAAACGACTACAGTTAGCAATGGAAGGAGTTAGTGATATTTTTGTACTGTCATAAATGCAAGGAGAGAATTTGATAAGTTTTCTAGTATTTATTAAATCATTTTCAGACGGATCACGATTTAATTTAACATAAGGACCAGACTGTAAGAAATCATGTACCGTAATTTCGGGTGTATAAGCCGCGGATCAAACAATTCTTTTTGGACCCAGAAATCTTATTTAGTGATTGAAGACAAATATTTACGTCGATCTAAGTAGTTACATTTGTTTCTTAAGAAATTCTGGGTCGAAAAAGAATTGTTTGATCCGCGGCTTATACACCCGAAATTACGGTACTTTTTCTAAATAAACAGCTTTGTCTTGTATTACTATTTGGCCCCCCTTGTCAGATTTGGAGATAATAATGTCATCGTTAGATTTCATAGAATATAAAACTTCCTTTTGATCCTTAGTCATATTTGGTTTAAATTTCATAGTGTGTTTTAATGAGAACTCTGATAGAATCTTTTTGGGAGCTTGAAAGTTTACTAAACTTAAAACATCTTTCAACAGAAGCAATTAAATTAGGCAAGTTTGGTTGTTTACTAAAAGAAAAGTTATGGTTAAGTTTAAGTATATTCTCCTGTGTAGGCGACAGCTGTACATTAGAAAGGTTAACAATAGCATTACTATTGACCTTTGTAAGTTGTGAAGGGGGTGTAGGAGTAGGTGGGATTAAATTTGAAAGTTTCTTAACTAACGAAAGTATATGAAAAGCAGAGAACCTGACGGACCGGCACCATGATGTACGATCGAATGTATAAATGTCTGACAAACTGTTTGCAACAGAGATATGTAAATGAAACAACTCCTTTTCAATGAAAGCAAGTTTACTGCGAGTGTCCTGAATTATAGCGCGAAGTAACAATAATTTGCAGTTATGTATACTCTTTGAAACACGTTTTGTCAGATGGAGGTTAAAACCCAAGCGAATAAAACTGGGAATTACGCCACGTTGTTTACAAGTACATAAAAAATGTAGATGATTTAAAAATTTCTCACGCTTTAATCTGAGTTTGTGAAAACGATTGAGATGCGACATTATAAAATAAAATAGAACAAACAAATAGGTCCGTTGAAACCAAAGATAATAGCTAAAACCTTGTGTGGAAGATTACAATAATTAAAATCAACGTTTAACACACAATAAATAAAAACATGCTACAGACGTATACGATTCACGAGCACCAGGGCTCGCTTCCTCACTGTATAAAAGGTAAAAATGTTTAAAAACAGAACCCCCCCAAATGACCGCAAACATAGTACTAAAATACCAACAAGCCTCAGCAACCAATAAGATTAAACCAGAAATGAGGTGTTATGACATAATAAATCTAACCAGAAAGTTGAGATGTACGGTACACTTGAAAGATCATTAACCAAGGAGTTTTTTACTTTATGTATATGGAATGCTTCAAAAAAGACTAAGTCTAGCGGAGTAGTGCATTTTTGGAATTATAGTAGCTGAGGTAAAATTAAAGTTATGGCCCTCCTCCAAACAATAAGAAGCAATAGAGGAATTCTTAAACTCTTTTCTTTTAACATAACCTAAATGTTCGGCGACTCTTTTTCTGAGTTTACGTTTGATTTGTCCAATATAGGACAAACCACACTGGCATTGTATATTGTAAATACCCCAATGATCCAGAGGAGAAATTTGATCTTTTAATTGAGAAAAGGTTAATTTATTGACTGGTTTAAATACTACTTTGAAATCATAATGTTTGAAAATATTTGCAACTTTAAAGCTAATGCTTTGATGAAATGGTAAAAAAATTAGACTAGAATAAGAAACTGGTGTAGCAGAAGAATCTGGACCATCGAGATGTTTATTAAAACTATGAGAAACTTAGGTTATGTAAAAAGAAAAGAGTTAAAGAATTCCTCTATTGCTTCTCATTGTTGGGAGGAGGGCCGTAATTTTAATTTTACCTCAGGAACTATTATTCAAAAATGCACTACTCCGCTAGACTTAGATTTTTTTGAAGCACTCCATATACGCAAAGTAAAAAACTCCTTGGTTAATGATCTTTCAAGTGTACCGTACATCTCAACTTTCTGGTTAGATTTATTATGTCATAACACCTCATTTCCGGTTTAATCTTATTGGTTGCTGAGGCTTGTTGGTATTTTAGTACTATGTTTGCGGTCATTTGGAATTCTGACTTGCTGTCAGTTGGGGGGTTTTCTGTTTTTAACCCGTTAATGCCTAAACTATTTTCTTCATTAAAAATGAAATCCTGGGTTTCCCACCACTTTTAAAATACATATAACTTTTATCCTAACTTATTGAGGAATTTGTCTTGTAAAAAATGCTGCTTATTTATCTTTGTATTTACTGGTGTGAAGAGTGCTTTATTGCCCTTTTTTATAAACGTCCCTAAAAAGGGACGCTAGGCACTAATGGGTTAAACATTTTTACCTTTTGTACACTGAGGAAGCGAGCCCTGGTGCTCGTGAAACGTATACGTCTGTAGCATGTTTTTATTTATTGTGTGTTAAACGTTGATTTTAATTATTGAAAAGCTCAAAAGGTTAAGAAAACGGTATGCCAACTATGGATAATTACGATTTTTTCAAAGCAATAAAACCAGCCATTTCGGTCGATTGAATTATAAAAGTGTCAATTGCAAAAAAGTTGAATTCTGAGAATGAACAAATCCTTTAACCTCTGCACTCCGTTGGCGCAGCTGCGGAGACATCATCTTTCCTTTCAAAATTTGTTTTTGGCACCAGTAATAAAGGAAAATAAAATTTTCTTTATTTAATCAGAGAATTTTTGAAATTGTCTATTTCAAGGAAAGTTCTTTAAAAAAAGTGGTGCTAATCGAATAATATTTGCGTAAGAGGCACCGGAGTCCGAAGGGTTATCCCTATGAGCTCTGGTGGGCAAATTTCTTTAACCCTTTGAGGGGCAAGCAATTGCGTTCGTGTAATTCTGAACTCCCACCGGAAATTTGTAAAAAAGTTATATCAAAAAGAGGATAAGCATTTTCACGACTGTTTTCCACGAAAGTTAGAAAAGAGAAATTTAATTACATTTTTCTGGTGTAAATCTTCATCAATCGTAGGTGGTATATAATATATACCACCGCCCCTCAAGGGGTTAACCCTCTGGATCCCAAACCGCCCGAGATATTTTAATTCGTATATTTCAGTTCCCACCAGAAAATTAAAACAACAATATTTGCTTTAATCAATACCAGAATCATTCCGTATTTAAATAAAAAGAAATTGGCCATTGAATTTTTCTGGTGTGAAATGAACTACATAATTTCTAGAACGTATTATTGCATGGGAATTAAAGGGTTAAAGTTCCAAATGTCACTTTGGCACCAGTATTTTGTAAAGAAAAAACCGATTAACGATATACACGAAAGAAACCATTAATCCTTTAACAAGTAAATTTGATTGAATTTTCTGGTGCCGTTGTGACATTTCAGAATTAAAATTATGTGGTAGAAAATTCTACCATCAGAGCTCAAAGGGTTAATTGGTTGGTATTTCAAGGGGTGATTTCAATCATTTTTGTTGATTATTAAGTCAATTCAGAATCAAAAGGTTGAGTTAACGCGTCATCATGCCATCAGCATGTTGGAGTCTGAACGTTGTCAAGACAATGTTTATCGATCAATCTGCTTTATCAATTAAATGCGTTTTCATGGCAGTGACAACGCAACTTTTTCTTGGGAAATTATAGGAGAAGAACTGTTGAGATCGTCCGCGTATATCACTACCATCAAATGACCGATTTATATATTTATTTATTGAACACATACATCTGACTTTTGTGCTTGAAAAGAAATCCGTTTTTAAGTCATTGTCAATTTACAGGGACGAGATAGCACAAGGAAAATTTACAACACTAGAGAATTACCGCAGGGAGCTCCAGAAAGAGTGTGCAACGGAGTCAGCCGGAATCGAACCGTGAAACCTCCTATGTTCTCAATCAATTAGCGGCGTGGTGCCTTAATGACTCAGCCACGGAGGCCTCAGATGATCTATTTGTGAGCTAAAACAGAAAAATGACAACAAAGATGATAGTACCAAAGTTAAATGCCTCTGACATGCAACTAGTAAATTTCCTCTTGTGTCACACTTATCAAAATTACACAAATGTCTGGATAGTTTATCTTAATCCTTTCCGGCGCAGACAAAGTCTTCTCGCAAAATGTGAAATTATTGTTTGACACCCAAATTTACCAACGACTTTTTTAAAAATTATGAAATCCTTACTTTAACTTCTCATTGTAAATGCAAAATTTTATTAAGATATCTTTGGTGCCATTTGCAAGTTTGGCATTAAAATTTTGAATGCCAAGATAAGGACCACTGTGCCGGAAAGGGTTAAGACCAGTTGATCCTTTTAAAAATTCCTTGAAATTGTAAGCAACTTAAAAAAAAGATGTGAAACAAATAGTGTCAAAATTTACCTTTGAACTTAGATGATAAGACAATATGATGTGTGAAATTTTGGTTTTCAAATTTCGAGACATCCATGCAAATCTGGATTTCCCATAGGGTGACATATTAGAATGCGAAATTAATGTTAATGTCAAAAGTTTAACTTCGAAAACAGCAAAACTTAAAATATTCCTTCATTTTATAAAATAACTGACATATAATAGAATTTTGGAAACTATGAATTGCTGAGAGATGCAATTTTGATCATGTTGATAACATTTCCAAATATTTCTAACAACTAACATTTTTGACTAATATCCTTATTTAATCTCAGAATTTATAATCCAAATATCATTATAAAATAACAATACTTTCAAATATATTGAAATAGAACGATAACTAAAATACCGGGTGTTTCTAAATAGGTATTGGTGTTTTAACGCTTTGTAGTATTTATTACATAAAACTTAAAACTATAGTTAATACATAAAATGAACGATCACTCAAACATTTTTACCTACAACCTTACAAGTGTTCAATGTGAGCAATTTTTGTCAAACGGTACTCATTAAGTCGATAGCTCAGTTCTTCCCAAATGATGATTAGTATTTGTGGGGTCATTGTTGCAACAGCTGGTCAGCTTGTAGTGGAGGCACATACACACGATCCTTTATGAATCCTTACAGATAGAAATCAAATGACATCAGACCGGCTGAGCGTCTGAACAGAACTCTTTTGCTGATGAACGTTTCGAAAGAAATGAGTTAAAGATTTGATGTGTGCCTTGTGACGAAAGGCACTCACATTGAACATTTATAAGCTTCAAAACAGTACTTATTATCTTGACTTGTAAGCTTGCAGGTAAAACTGTTTGAGTTGCTCTTTCATTTTATGTATCAATTATAACTTTAAGTTTTATGTAAAAAATGCTACTAAACGTTAAAACCTCGATATCCATTTAGAAACACCCGTATAATATATTTACATATAGTTATTTTTTTTTTATTTTATAACCGCCAGTAAATCATAAAAAATGTGTGAAAAAATAACTGTCTATTTTTATGAAGTACATGAAGAACTAAAACAATATATGTTATTCTTTTCAGATAATGGAGTTGAGGATAAAGATGAGGAGACAATAGAGTTACGAATAAAGATACAGAAACATACAGTGTACTGTCTGCCAGTTGCGAGTGAAGTAACTGAGGACGTGTTGCTGGATTGCGACTGCTTTATTTTAATCAGATGAGTTGTCTCTGAATACTATCTAGACAAAATTCTCACTATTAAATTTGAAAAGAAAATTTTGTCTTACTTAACCTTCCTACCCTGTTCAAATTTTACTTAATCTTGATAAAAACATTTTACACCAGAATTGTTATTTAAAACATGTTAATATATTTAATTGACTTATTCCTCTGAATCTTTTATTTAACTTTCTTTATGAAAAAAGTTCTAGTTCGAATCGTATAAAACAAATTATAGATATGGGCCGATTAGACCCATTCAGGGTAGGAAGGTTAAACGCCTTATTAGTGGGAATGTTTTCTTGCAAATATGGTACAAATATCTATTTATTTTTACTGATGTCAGCTTGCGGATATATGATAATGTTTTTCTCTGACAATGACAGGAGATTATCTAGGCTATCTCAATTTGGAGGCAGCGCAGAGTCTAACTCAAAGCAAAATTCCACCAGTAAAAATAAATGTCTGCTAGTGTCATTATATATCACTGAAGTTTTTCTTTAATAAGGTGTTTAAATAAGAAAAAAAATCTGTAGAAGGTTACTTAAGAGAGTTTACGCCGGTGGTAATCAAGCCCTGAAAAAGTGATTCCAGTTTAAGCTTCGCTATTTTAAAGGTATTTTCGGTACCATGTAAAATATCCAATATGAAAACAACGTTGTCAGTGGGCTACTTTTTAAAAAGCAGGTTTCTGAATCGGCACCACATATTTTAAATAGTAAAATTTACCTTATTTAATCTTATTTAATGACATGTTAATAAAGACGAAACGAAGTGGAATTTAACGATTTTAGAAAAGTGGCGCCAATCAAGTATTTCGAATTTAATAAAAGTATCCCACTGGTAATGCTGTTTTTATACTGAATAATTTGACACGGTACTGACGACATTTCAGTTCTTCTTAGTTCCATGGAGGACACATTTAGTGGATTTTTAACTAGTGATAGGAAGATCCGATTTTTTATTATCGGACGAAATATTTGAGCATGCACATAAACACAGTTTCCTGTCATTCTATACGTTATTTATTAAATAGTATCTGAAATTTAGTAAAAAAGGAAGAAACAATATCATTATTATAGCTGCCATCTTTTCCGACTTTTTGTACCACAAACAATTAATATAATTATTTGTCAGATTTACTCGGAGGATTGGGACGATTCGAAACTTTAAAGTAAAAGTTTTGTGATACAAGAAAACGTAACACGTTGGCATAGCTGCCAAATTTCGATAAAGTGTTTAACCCTTTGCGACGTTGAGCACTTTTACTGTTTAAGTGTAGAAATTAATGATTGACATCGGAATTAAAAAAAAATTATTTATGAATAAAAAAAAGCTATATTTCAAGAATCTAATAAACCAAGATTTTTTTAAATCTAAATACAGGCGCCAATGTGGCCTTTGGGAATTAAAAAAAACGTGGTTTCATATACAAACCACTGCCCCTCAAGGGGTTAATCAATCATCTTCAAGACTTTTGAAAACAAAAGGTATATTTATATTTTTATAACTTTCATAAATTAAAGCTAATTAAAGTAAGAAAAAAATCGATTGTACATTGCATAGGGCAACTCAGAGTACGAAGCATATAGAGGAAATTTTATTCCTCCAACCAATGTTTTTAGCCTAATTTTAAAGTAAGTATTTTTAACATACGCGACAGGAATATATCCTGAAGGTAATTGTTTTGAAGTAGTAATAAAAACAATTACATTTCTACAATATTTTTTGAGCACTACTATCATATTAAAACTTCATCTTCCTGCTTACAGAGAAGTTATAATACCCATTTTCTTTGTGAATTGAGTACCAGTATTTTTGAGCGTTTAAGATCGACTCATATAAAACCGAAAATTATTTACTTTTTACTATTTCTGAAAGCAATTGTTTTTTTTCTTATATCACGAAATATAACCAGTCTGTTGTTAAGAACAAAATTAAACAAGCTGTAATATTTTCATCACTTTCGGTTATTTAAAATACCGATATTTTTGTACAAAATGTATTTATTGCCTTTAATGGTATTTGCAATATTAGCTACATCTAATCCTTTGCGGCACGGGCAATTTCTATAGTAAATGAGAAATTATCACCTGACACTGGAATTCACAAACGGATTTTTCAGATAGTTTTTATTCCTTAATTTAAACTTTTATTCTAACAGCAAAATTTTACTAAAATATTATTGGTGCCGTTTGCAAGTTTGGAATTAAAATTAGGTATCCCGGACCCGGCACAGTGTGCCTGGAAGGTTTAATGCATTACCCTTTCGAGGTCTGTGTCTTTATAAAAGGACACTTATTTTTTATTTTACTGGCACCCAGAATATTTAATTAAAATTTTCCTTTTGTAACATACTTGAAAATAAGCAAGTTTCTATTCTCTATTAAATTCATTTTTAAATTCTGGCGTAAGTTAATTAGTTTAAAGAGTTTTACTCAGTGCCGATAAGGGTTGGCACTATTTCCAATCTCCTGCTAACTTTCTCACCAAATCATTTGCAAAGAACAACTGCTACCACAGTCAAATCTGCTATTACGTCAGTAAACGTATTTATTTATCGTATGTCTATTATTTAAACTTGTATCTGCGAGGCATATTTAGAGGCTTATACGTAGTTCTATTTCTCTATTTTTTAATTAAACTAAAGTGTAGGGAACAACAAATATGGAATTCGAATTTCACTACTTTCGTATAATGTCCTTTCGGCTTATTTAATTGCAGGCAAAATATGCAAAAATAAGGCAAGAATTTCTGTTCTAAAATATAGGTATTTTAAACACATAATTTTTTGCACTTATGAAAATACTTTTGTAAATTATTTTATTAAATTAAACGCAGAGGACTTTGACATTTTCCACAAATCGTTTATTTTCACAAACTCCGAAACAAACAGACTCCCACTATTTTTTATCAAAAATCCTGTTACTAATTAAGAAAAACTTTCTAGACTAAAACAGTAGTAGCTTGGTATCCCGCGGGCTGAATATTCAGAACCTTTATTTATTTATTTATTTTTAAACACAATGTTGTTAATTTAGTGCATTGTTAATAAAGTCACCATATATTTCATCAGTGATTTTTCTCAGTCCATGAAAAAATTAAGAGAAATAAACACTTTAAAAAATTCTGTCTACAGTAAGGAATAGAAAATCGCATTAAATTAACCCTCTGATGTCCATAGTAGCATATACACTACCAACAGTGTTTCGACTGTACTGGATTTTTAAATTTCTATCTTTCAAATTCATATCAGAAATTTTAAATAGCAGCATTTTATTACATATATTACGTATTTAACGCTAGAATGCCGGAAAGGTGTCAATTCGGCTCCAATCGCTGGACTAATTATCGATTCGAACCAGAAAAATCTTCAAGAAATAAGTTATACATCAGTTGCAATGAAATGAGCTAAATAAATAAACTAAATTATTTCAAATTATTTTTCTGGTTTTAAATTTATTTTTTATAAAATTTGCGTAAAATATCCCGGCGTTCTAGTGTTAAATAAAGCGATATTCGTAATTGAAATTTTCTAGTATGAATTCAGATTCTCTGAATTACAGAATTTCTAGAATGGATTTCATCATATAAGTTAGAGTGTTAATGAAGAATATACTTGTTGGGTTGCTTTATTATTATTTTAAAAGGTACGTTTTTTAATGAAATGTTATGCAGTAATCCCTTAACATTCACGAGTTTTTATTATTCGCGAAATGGAAAATGCAGAAAATTTCAACATTCGCACTACTTTAAAAGAAAAAAATACCCGTTGACAACATTTGCAAATAAAGTATAATCAGAGCTGCCAAGTCTCCGGCTTTTTGTATACCGGTATTTTAATACAGAAAAGGATGTTTTATTTAATTGGATCATTCAGGGGACTTTAAACAACAACATTTTCGTTAAAATTTTATTTAAGTGCAAAAATCCGGAGATTTGGCAACTTTGGTATAACAAATTTTTTTCTTTAAATAGTCGTGCGGACAGGATTTAAAAGTAGCAGTTTTGCGGTCTCTGTTTTGACATACGTGGAACCTAACCCTCGCGAATCTTAATGGATTACTGTATAAGTTAAATTCATTGACTTTTTTCCCTTCTAGAATACAAAACAGTACATAAAATTTATTCTTGATTTTGTTATTGAAATCAGAAAAATATTATTAATAGTAATAAATAAAATAAACCAAAGGGAATTTTCATTAGCTTTAATTTTATTAATTAGGTTTGAAAACGAAAGCCCTCAATTTCAAATAAAACAAATAAAGTCCCTAAACTGCTTCAATACAGAATTTTAATTACATAAATTATCCAAGACAGTCTTGACTATTTAAAATATTCATTCAAATAATAAACAATAATTTAGACATTTATAAAACAATATCTCACTTATTGAAGATATACTGAAAGAGGATCTCATATATTAACAATGAAAGCAAAAAAAAAAAAAAAAAACTATAATTTATAATTTTTTCAAGCTTTAATTACTTATTAAGAAAAAAGAGGAAAGATTTTACAAACATTTTCCCCTTAGAAACCAATCGATTCTTGCAATGCAAATTAATGAATCTAAATTTTATTTTATATACACTTTTAGAAAAATTAAATATTCAATTAAGTGTCGCAGTTAACGTTTATAATAAAAAAGATTTTAATTTGAAATATTTTTATCAATACAATAAACAATTAACAAATTGAGAATTTTTTCTCGACTAATTCTTATTAAAGAAAGAAAGTCAAACATTTTTTTCTTTCACAATCACACACACAAAAGAAAAAACTACTTTGTAAAAAAGGAATTTTTTATTCTTCTTTTCTAAAGCGTTTCAGAAAATATTAAAAAAAAGTATGAAATTGACATAATTAACTAATATGGAAAATTCAGGAAAAACATTTTCAAATGTATGTTTGGTTTAAAATCAATATTTTTTAGACTATTTTTTGCAAATAAGTTACTTCCTAATTTAATGTGGTCTAAGATTTGCATAAAATTAAAATATTAACTTATTTACATGCATATAGTGTCATAGATAGCTTATAAGAGATATATATGTCTTCCGTATTGTCTACCGATGAGTATTATATATTACACAAGATATACAACTATTCCGATTTTTAAACGGAATTTTTTCTAATAGATATAATCACTTTAATCTATTGAGGTGCGGTGGTCTTTCTATGAAACCACTTAATTTTTTTTAATTATAAATTTGAAATAAAGCCCCCCCCCTTTTTTTTTGTTTACAAATAATATTTTTGTCAAATTCCGGTATCACCCATTAATTTCAACACTTAAGCAATGAATTTGCTCTGTCTTTTAAATCAGTCTTTTTAATTGCAAATGCTGAATCGGAAATGAGAAATATTGTAGAAATGTTTATAAGATAGGGCCTTTAGACTGTTAGCCCATGAGTCACAGATTTTAAGCATATGCCGAAGTCCCGGAACATATAAAACAGGTATCACACGTCCTGACATTTCAAGATCAGGAAATTTTTTGGTACCAATATTTTATCATAAAACATCTGTTCTTAAATAATCCAAAGTTTCGCGCGAATAAAATAGGTTTATTTTATAATTAAAAAATATTGATATTTAACGGGAAAAATACTTTGAAGCGTACAATCTCAGATTTTAAAAAAGAATTAAAATGAATTAAACTTACAAAGTGCATCAGGATTGATCGTATAAATTTGGTAGAGAGATAGAAAAAAGCAAAAGCATACATTTTTACAAAGAAAAATAACAGGGCCAGCTTAACGTAGAAAGACAAAATATCCTTGGTGTAGGTGACAGAAAGGAAATATACAAATATAACAAGTAAAACGAAATGCTTTTATTTTTTGAAATGGCTGTATATTATTACAGTCCGTGCTCTAAATAACGGATTATTTTTTGCAATACATGCGAAACAACTAAGTACAGTCACACTAGCATTGTGTAAATCACCTAATAATTTTCACAGAAGTTGTATTTCACAGAAGTTGCCTGCATCAATTAATATCGGTCCTAGAAGCTCCATATCATTGTCAAAAGTAGTCTCGTGCACCACATTGTTTATTGCATCTCATAAAAAGAAATCAATTGGAGATAAACAGGCTGACCTTGGTGCCCAAGATGTTTGTCCACGACGATTAATCCATTGAGTTACAATTTTCTTCAAATGAAACTGTCCGTGTTGATAGATTGTCTTCTCTGTCAAGACAGGTACTGATAACCTATTCAGTTTAGCTTAATTACTGATGAGCTCGCGCAATCATTTGATGTGTGGAATTGCGCCGGTTTATTTAGCATTCTACACAAAGTTACCGGTTGGAACTCCAATCTTAATATAAAATTTCAAATTCATATGGCGATTATTTTGAAATTTTTTATTATTTTGCGTCATATTTTGAAAGAAGAATTTTTGCTTTATTTGCTAGCCAGATGTCTCTTATTAAAAGAGAATAAATTAATATTCTTTATTTCTGGTGGAATTTAATTTATAACTAAAAATATAGGACGAACTGAAAATTGTTAATCTACATACATCATCGGTACCACATCAAACTGTCCAATATGAAAACAGAGTTGTCAGTGGATATTTTTTTTATTCAAATTTCTTGATTGACTCCATTTTTTTTGAAATTGCAAAATTTACCACATCTAACCTTATTTAATGACATATAAATTAAGGAGAAATAAGAGGAATTTTACCATTTCAAAAAGGAGGTGGCATTCAAGAAATCTGAGCTTCAAATAGTAGATAGTTTTATGTTGGCTAGTTTTAAATAGTACCGACGATATTTGCGCACTTCACCGGTCGGTTTCCCTGCCTTCAAGTGTTACTAGATGGGCTACTTTTTTAAAATTCAGTTTCGTTAGTGACACCACTTTTTACAAATGATAAAATGTGTCTTATTCAATGACATGATAATTGAGGCGAAAACAAAAGGCAATTTACCCTTTCAAAACAGTGGTATCCCAGTGGCAATACTGCTGTCTTCACCATAGTTTAGATACATATCTGCAAATTCATTACAAGTAAAATTATTTTTTTCTGAAATTTCATCTTGTCGAATAAGGACCGTCTGCATTTGTCAGAGAGCTAAACGAGCCATCAGAAGCTGCGAATACACAGTGATTACACTACAATAGCACAGTGGTAATACTACAATAACTTTCATTTTCGCCATTTTAACCCCTTGAGGGGCTTTGAGATATATTTTATCCCAACAATTTAAACGAGATTCTCACCAGAAACTTCTAACGAAATTTTATATTTTAACTTTGGCAATAAAATGTTGAAAAACTTTCTTATTTTAACCCTTAACCCTTTGAGGGGCAAGCAATTGCGTTCGAGTAATTCTGAACTCCCACCGGAAATTTGTAAAAAAGTTATATCAAAAAAAGGAAAAGCAATTTCACGACTGTTTTCAACCAAAGTTAGAAAAGGGAAATTTAATAACATTTTTCTGGTGTAAATTTTCATTAATCGTAGGTGGTATATAATATATACCACCGCCCCTCAAAGGGTTAAATGCATATTGTATCATTTTCGATACCATAAGTGTTCCCGATTTATTGGGGGGGGAGGGGGGTATTTACATATTCTGTATTCTCACCAGAAATTTAAAAGATCAATTTTCACTTTACTTAATGACAGACCATTCGTAATTAAATAAAGAAAAATTTACTATTTAGATTTTTCTGGTGTGAATTTTGATTTTTTGAATTGCGCATTTTTTGGAACGCGTTCTATCCTATGCATTTAAGGGTTAAAACTAATTTTTCGATTTTTACAGTGAGATTCACTATTGCACAGACTGCTTGTCCATCCAGAGGTTAATCCTTTGAACTCTGATGGTAGAATTTTCTACCACTTAATTTGAATACCTAAATGTCACAACGGCACCAGAAAATTCGACCAAATTTATTCGAAAAAGGTTTAATGCATTTTTTCGTGTATATTGTTAACCGTTTTTTTCTTTTCAAAATACTGGTGCCAATGTGACATTTCAAATGTTGAAGAAATTTACCCACCAGAGCTCAAAGGGTTAAACACTTTTCAACAAAGTTGACAAGTGTTCATGCATTCGGTTTATCTATCCGTCTGTTTACTCTCCAACTAACATAAATATACTCGGATTTTCAGGAAATTGGTAAATCTTATTCAGGGTCTCCTAGCAATATTTGGTATTGTATATGAAGTATATATGGAATTTTTTTACAGGGAATTAACATATGTACCCAAAAGGATTCCATTACATTACGGTCTATTGGTAAAATCGTTTGCAGAGTACTTTCATGATATAACGCTATTGCAAATGTATTAAATTATATATAAATCACTGAATTTTACTACAATTACGTAAGAACAGGACATTCATAGCCTTTTTAAATTATTTACAGGGACACTCAAAAGAAATTGTTTTCAATACTGTTATTGAATAATAATTGCTGGAAATGCGTTTTCAATTTCGGCATGCGCTTTTAAATTTTACTACGCTCGTATTTATATAAATACATATAGACAGGGAGGTGGTAGCGCAGACAATCTTCTCATTGAGTTCACGGATGAAATTGTAGGATTAGTTAAATGTCGATTCGCGTACAAAAATACAATCGGCCTGCTCATTCATATCTTGGTAGAAAACACCTGAAAACGCGATTGTAACTGTTGACTCGTAGGTTTAACATTCTGTTTTCCTGCTCCGAGTCAACCGTGTTTTCATGCTTTTGGCTGCAGGAAAACACAATGGTAAACCTACGAGTCTTCTACTACAATCGAGTTTTCATGTGTTTTTAATAAGATACGACATATCAGACTGATTTTGTTTTAATATGCGAATAGATATTTACCTAATCCTAGAATTTCATCTACTAACCATGAGGGTATTGTCTATGATGCCGCCTCCCGGTATAGTACCACCTTTAGTCGTCGTACGATCTATTCATTCATCTGTTTGTCTGTCTATCCGCATATAACATCACATAAACTATTCAACCGAATCGTTTGAGAATTCAAATATATATTTGATGCAGAATGTTGTTCTTTTATTAAAAATTTTAGTAAATCGAATGCATAGTTCAAATACAGGGACAGTCAATGTTATTTCGTTACATTGCAACCGATGGGTTAAAATAGTTTGAAAAGCCTTTTAATGATATTACACACGTCGAAATATAAAAACGTTTTTACGCATTTATGAAGGGCATTAAAATATACATTTTGTAGAATAGGAAATAATATTTATTACACAAATAATTTTTATTATTCATTTACCGTGCAACACAGAAGAATTCCGTTACATAATGGTATAGAGGGAGGGGGAGGCAATATTTGCGGCATATTTAATATTATTTCACATATAATAAATTGATATACGTTGCATAGGTTTGCTAAAAATCACATCCTGTGTAAAAGAAAATGCGTTTCCATATTGCAGATTTTGATATAACATTTTAACTTATTAAATGCTGCATTTTTTTAGATTATACTGAATGTGTTAGAAAGTGTTTATAATCAATATTTAATGCATGATTTTTTTCTTTCGTGTTACTTAATCATCATACATAGTGTATGATAAGTGTTATAATCGTTTTAAAAATCGAAAAATCATTTTTGAAGGATTTACACGTTTCAGATATTGGAAATTCCAGAAAACATATTTTTAGAAAAAAAATTGCCGTCTGTCTGACTATGTGTCTGTGTGTTTGTTTTTAAATGCTCTATCTCCCGATCAAATTGAAATAGAGACTTGTTTGTGCTATGTGTGTGCTTAGTATGTAAAAATAGGAAGAAGTCTATTGAATATAAGTTACCTCGATTGTCCGAAACTATTTTTTCGGAATCTCGAAGTAATCATTCTGATAATAGATACTTAAAAATTTTCAAATTTGTTTTTTCAAAGACTTAATATAAAAGACGATAAAAAAAACTCACCATTAATCATATTTATAATCACCCATTGTTAATCATATTTTGTACAATCTTTGATTTTTCATGACCCTGTGTTTAATTCAAATTTCAATTCAAAGGTATACTTTAATTGGAAATGAGACGCTTAATCTGACGAAGTAAACCGTTAGTTGGTATGATTACCATTTACACCATAGCATAAATATTAATAAAATAATAATCATTAACCAGGGTCGTACGTGCCCTGAAATTTTGAAACCCATAAATTCTTCGGTGACAGACTTTTTTTATTGAAAATTTCTTCTTAACCTTCCGTCTACCAGACGGGTCCATTGGACCCGACAGCAATATTTCTGGTGTCAATGGTAAAATGAGAAATTGTCGATTGACACCGGAATTTATAAAGGACTTGTCTAGATATTACGAATTCCTTAATTTAAGCTTTCATTCTAAAAGCAAAATTATATTAAAATATTACTGATGCCGTTTGCAAGTTTGGAATTAAAATTAGGTGTTGCCGTAGATAAATGGGTGTTTTGTCTGGTAGACGGAAGGTTAATTAAGAGGAAATTTCATGAGCTAACCTTAGATTTATTTTTCAACTAAAAAATACTGATATTTTCTCTGAAAAATTCAATGAAACATACGATCTCTACATTAAATTCGAGTCAAACTTCTATCTGTTTTGTCTTTATAAGTGCACAGATAATTACAGTCTATTATTTTATATAGTTAAGAATTCATTCAGAAATTTTAAATCATCCATTTGTTATTCGAAGCATATAGCAGTTTGTTATTTTCGTTTATGTGTTTCCATTTTCGACAAGTTATTTGAAAAAAGTGTATTTTAACGTTAAAAAGATATTTTCTTTTGGATCTATCAGGAACGAAATACGTGAAAGGATTAGTTATATTATCATACTTTTTCTAAGAAAGAAATGGGATATCTTTTCGTAAATCATAACATTGACTTGAAAAATTTAATATAGTTAAAATTGTGATGTAATACTATACATATAAAAATTAGATTTATTCAATGTGCTTAGATGTATTCAATATTTAATGTTATATATTTACTGATGGGAGACATTATGTACATTATCTCCAATAACTAAAATCGTAGCATGGTAATTTTAAATGTTATGAAAATAATAGTTCATTAGAGTACAATTTCGAATAGATTTTTTTTCAAGTATTGAAATCTATAATGCATGTCGTTCGGAAAGTCGTGTCTGTTTGAGAAAATCAATTCGTACCGGAAAATTCTGCTCATTAATTACTAAACATTAGACATTGGAAACATTATCGAATAATTAAATAGAATTTTTTTACACGAATTAATGTTCCCAAACGGACACGACATTCCGAACGACCCATAAGCATTTATTAGTTTAATTGAAACATAGGGTTAAATGTAAGTTCATTGGTCCGCATTTTGGAATCCACTATTTTTTAAGGAAAAATTACTGGTAAATAAATTTGTAATAATAACATCAAAAAATACTTTCGAGGTGAGTTTTGAAAATAATTGTAAAGAAGGCTTTTTTTTTCAAAAAGGGGCGTTCCAAAAAATACACAAGATGAGAGTCCTGAAATACGCATTTATTGGTCTTATCTTCTTCCCAATCTACGTCAACGTATGCAGATCTCTATTCTTTTCCTCAAAAAGACTGAGCATGTTTTTTAACATTGTGACCATTTTTTAATAGCTGAATGACTTTTGCTTTAAAAGCAAAGCAATAAATGACAACATCTATGCTTATTTCCTCATAAAATAAAAGTTATTTTCATCAGCGTTTGCAAAATGCCATAAAAACTGTATTGTCAAGAAATTGCAAATTTCTCAGGCTTATTTAGCTTAAATCCTTTACAATGAAATGTTTTAAGGATTTGTATTTGTACATCATTTACTTTTTAAAGCTTTTTGTTTGAGATTGTGGGAATTTAGGTTAGAAGTGATTAAAGTGATGTTTGAACCCTTTACGGAGCGGTGTAATTCTCTTTGTAAAATGGTAAAATGATACAGTGGCACAAGAATTTACAAACGAATTTATTAGAAAAGGAAAACTTTCTTATTTTTCAGTACTATATAAAAGAAAAATTGTAATTTAATATTATTTCTGCCAGTACTCTTAAAATTAGTTGTTCATTTTTTGGTCACCGCCCAGCAAGTGTTTGCTTTGTAATTTTATATCCTTATTTTTGAAACTAAATTACCGTAATTTCGGGTGTATAAGCCGCGGATCAAACAATTCTTTTTGGAATTCTAATTTCAGAAAATCTTATTTAGTGAATCTTAGAAAATCTTAGAAAATCTTATTTAGTGAAATTCCAGAAATCTTATTTAGTGATTGAAGACAAATATTTACGGCGATCTAACTAGTTATATTTGTTTCTTAAAAAATTCTGGGTCGAAAAAAAATTGTTTGATCTGCGGCTTATACACCCGAAACTACGGTACTTGCCCTCTAAATTATCAATTTCGGAAAAGTTCCTTTTTCTGTTCATCTATGATATCAATTTGCTTGTTTAAATCAAATGAATTATTAGAAATTAGAAGTCTTTCAGATTGAATGTCAAAATTAACCATTTTCACTTGAGAGATGATTCTTACTGACCACTAGTATCCTTCGTAAATAGATGCTCCAAATGCTCTTGACACCAGTATTTTGAACTAAATTTCTTCGCCTTGTCTAATGTCCGAATAATCTGTGATAAAACATGGCGAAATAAAAAGTAAGATATTAGTGATGTCAAAGCATTAGGCGTTCCAATTTACGAGAAACACCTGACAAGACTAGTGATGAGTCGAGTGCAAAGTGTTAAAGTATACTTTTGATGTACAAGGTGACAAAATTTAGAACTAGTTACTTTAAAACATCAATACTAGAAGTAGTTCCGAATGCAAAGTTTTTATCCAGTAATACCTAAAAATTAGATACTACAAACATTTTCTTCATAATATTTATAAATTTAATATTCATAAATTATTCCATGCAATATATATACCATTAAGATGCACTCTACCATTCCTGACTGTTGTATATCAAAAATTGCAGGATAATTGAATTGATAAAACATAATTGATATTCTTATTTATTTTCTTAAAACACTTTTACTCGATTAAATTAAATGGAAATGGTGTATTTATTCAGTTAATGAAACTCAATTAATAGCAAGGGAAAGTAACTGCATTTAGTTATTTACTGTTAATTAGATATTTTTTCATAAACTTCTTTCACATTTTCTTCTAAAATTAATTAGGTAAATTTAATATATTGCCATGAGTGCATTTACTGTGTTATACAAAAACGAACGCATTAGTAAGATTTAAGTATATTTATCTAAATTAATAAAATTAGATGATTCATTTAATTCGTGTGCATAGTAAATCCAAAAGAATGACAAAAAATAATTAATACAACTGTTTCTATTATTATATTTGATACTATAATTGCGAAATTTAATTAAAAGATAAAAATACCGAGTATGAAAAAATGAATTAGCGATATAGCATGCCGCATATAGGTAGTGCAAATTTCCATATGCATGACGTTTTAATTTTTCTATGATAAAGTTTACAGAAGGCTTCCTTTAACTACTTAACTGTTTCATTTTTTTGCATACAATAAATTCAAAGTATGGGATTAACACCAATTTATTAAAGCTAAAATATTTATAAAACTTAGTCTAAGTATTTTTGCCATTAAATAGTATGAAATTGTAATTAAAAGAATGTGTGGTGTCAAAATGCTTCAAATGATGGAACAAGGAAAATTTCCTTGCCCTTACGATGAGCGGGCAAATCAGTTAACCCCTTCAGAGGCAGTGGTATATATTTCATCCAAAATATATATTTTATCCATATAATATTAACCAAGATTCGCACCAGAAAACATTAACGAAATTTAATATTTTTATCTTTGGCTGCAAAATTTTAAAAAATTGCTTTTCCTTATTTTAAAGTGAAAATCTTCGATTTTTCCGGTGAAATACTAATATTACAAAGATATTATTGCTTTCCCCTCAAGAGGTTAAGAGGTTAAAATTAAAATATATCGTAAATAATAATAAAGTATAAGGCAATAGCAACTGTCAAAAAATTAAAAAATAATAATACTTCACAAAACTCATCTTATTTTTGCCCTCTTGGTCCGATTTTGCCCATTAACCCTTTCAGGGGCAAGATATTTATGCTCCAAAAGTATCCAAATAATTAATTCACCCTACAATTTATGAACAAATTTGTTTGAAAATAATTAACAGTTCTTTTACACGTTTATTATCAGATCGAAAATGTATCAAAAATTTACTGGTGCAAGTTAGAGATTTGGGCATTAAAATTAACAGTTTGCAGACTTCAAACGGTGCCCCTGAAAGAGTTAATGAACGTAACCGACATTTGTATCCTTTGATTTTATATATCAGTTAGGAAGAGATTTGAAGAGCAGAATTAACCCTTTGAGCTCTGGTGGATAATTATCTTCAAAATTCCAAATGTCAAATTGGCATCAGTATTTTAAAAAGAAAAAACCCGATTTACGATATACATGAAAAAATGCACTAAACCTTTTTCAAATAAATTTGGTCAAATTTTCTGGTCTAGTTGTGACAATTCGGATTTAAAATTATGTGGTAGAAAATTCTATTATCAGAGCTCAAAGGGTTAAAGAAGTTACCGTGTTTATAAAAAAGTGAAATAGATAGATAAAGCTTTTTACTGAAGGTAGCTTTGAGTTCTACGAGACACGATCGGTGTAGATCTGCAAAAATGTTTCTGAAATTCCCACTAAGGAAAAATTGAAATTGGTAGTATCTCATACGAAATCTACAAAAAAATATGTTACATAAAATTTTGAAAATATGTGCGAGAAAAATATACAAAAATTTCATACATTCAAAAATATCGGTGTTCACAGAATATATAAACAGGTGCCAAAGATTGCCTTGTAACTGTGTATCATGTCCAATTTATTATATTAAATAATTTTTACTGTGAAATTTTTGGTAGATAATTTGAATTAAAAAAATTCTAAGCTGAGTGTGATAAATGTAAACTTATTGAGATATTTACTAAAAGTTACTTGTAAAGAACTCATAAAATTACATTTTACATTGTGTTTGCAATATTACACGTTTAAAAACTTACAGACAACGAAAAAAATATTAAAAAAAATAATATTGATGTATAATTTTATGAGATTTCCGCGTATTGATAACAATACGATTGCATTTAAAACGTAGTGATATTAAAATACTAACAAGGTATCTAAAATTATGTTATGCCTAAAATTATGGCGCTTAAATGCTGCATTTTTAAAGATATCCGCAACAGCTGTATCTAAAGAACGAATGCACAGATTTCTATCAAACTTCAGGTTAGTTTAGTCCTTCACATGAATTGCCGCAATTTATATTTTGCTCGGAATAGCTTCACAGGTGGCGCTTCTAAATTGCATTTGTTACGATATTTGAAACAGCTTTATTTGAAGGAAATTTCTGTCACGGATTTCTGTCAAACTTCAGATTCAGTTAATCCTTGATATCAATTGGTTTTATTTACATTTGGGTGTTAATCGCCCTATACGTGGCACTGCTATGCTGCTTTTTAGGATTTACACGATTTTAGCGATAGTCATACCTCAAGAAATAATACACGGAATTTCATATCTTTAGAATCCTCATGATGGGCATAGATTTCTATTTAAATTTGGCACTGTTAAAGCAGATTTCGAAATTTTAATATGTATGAGATAGAAAAAAGTTTTGAGTGTTACATTTGACCAATTTTTTGCAGGAAATCGAAAAATTTGTGGAACCGATCTTTTTATTATATTTCTATGCGAGAAATTACAAAACTGGTCACTGTAATATGCAATATATGAATCAGTTACAAAACTGATTCATGTACTGCATATGTAGAGGGAGATACAGGAGGACATTTCCCAGAAATATGAGCGTCGCATTACTAGAAAACTGCTAACAAGATCGAAACTTAAAAATTAATTTTAACATTCAAAAATTTTTAATTTTCAAATTCGAATTTTTACTCATTTTTCTCGTGTAAAATAAAACTGTGTCATTTTAACATTTTTTTTTATTGTGAACTTAAGAGTGCACTCTTCTTAAATAGCATTTTTAGGGGTTTAAATTTTGTTTGAAATATCATGTGGCTTTTCAGTTACAAGATTATTTTAGTCATAGTGTACTGACGGTATTTTAAAGTACCACTTAATGAATAAGCTCTAACAAATTAAATCTCTCACGGGTGAAATTTTTTTAATCCAAAGTCTTCAAATTTCACGGGAAAAAATACCATTATGAAATATCCGATTTGAAATTGCCAGCTTCAGATGTTTTTTATTCAGTAATTTGGATTTCATACCAGAAAGGTTTTTTAAAGTGTCGGTGATTTTAATAGGCAGAATTAACCCATTAACGCCCAGCGTCCTCGTTTGAGGACGGTTACAAAAGCAGCAAGAAAGTGGTTTTCCCACCAGTAAAGAGGAAGAAAAATTTATACCTTATTTCACGAGACAGAATCCTGGATAAATCTAGATAAAAATTAATTTGCTTTTAAAAGTGGTGGGAAATACAAAATTTCAATTTTAGCGAAGAAAATAATTCGGGCGTTAATGGGTTAACTACCATAATTTCGGGTGTATAAGCCGCGGCTCAAACAATTTTTTTTGACCCAGAATTTTTTTAAAAATGAATGTTACTACTTTGATCGCCGTAAATATTTGTGTTTAATCATTAAATAAGATTTCTGGGTCCAAAAAGAATTGTTTGAGCCGCGGCTTATACACCCGAAATAACGGTATCAGAATTTCTTGGGAGAAATTTAGAAATTCTGAATAGAAAACCCTTCAAGATTTTTCATTTCGAATTGGACGTTTAAATCTTAATTACCTAATATTTCACTGTCTTCTAAGAGCACAAAAGTCGTAACTGCTTTTTTGGTAAATTAGACGGTACATGTCCGTTTTACATTGTACTTAATTCTTTTTGATTAACAAAACCATTTAATAATAGTCAAGAAAAATAAACATATTAAAGGATATATTCTTTATAAAAATGCTTTTTTACGAATCTTCTCTTTAAAGCTGCCAATTAATATGTAAAAAGGTAAAAATAAGAATCAAATTTCGCAAAAGCTGATGTCAGAGAGTAAGATTATTTTAGAGAACTGTTATCAAAAGAATCACGTTTGAAATTCTATAGCATGATCAAATTTATGATAAAAAGTGTGTTTCCATCAAGCAAAGCATTATAAAATTATGACATCAGATTTTTAGCCTTTTTGAAAGTAAATTTACACTTTTCATACTTGGAATAAAAACCTGAAAGCAAAATGTTTTCAACAATATTTACAGGGGTCGTACTTTTCCTGAAATTTTAAGATCAAGAAATTCATCGGTACCAGTATTTTGTCATATAAAATGTCTTCTTAAATAATAAGAAATTTTGCGCGTTTAACCTAGATTTATTTTTCTATTAAAAATACTAATTTCAATCCTGAAAAATTCCCTAAAAATGGCGACTCTTGTATTTAACCCTAGGATGAATTTCTCTTCATTCATAGTTTTATGCAGGGTTACCAGTTTTGCATCCATTTTCATTCCGTAGTTTTAATTCTTATGAGAAATAAAGAATAGTATTTTATGCCTCATTTAATGAGAAATAACTTGGAAATACTTAAAACAAAAAAGCTTCTTTCGAAATTCCCAGTGTAAATTTGAAATGTTGGATTAAAGTTTGAGGCCAAATTGGCAACCTTTTTGGTTGCATGCTTAAGTGCCCTTACTTTGAAATTCGGACAAAAAAGTGACGTTTTGATATTTGTATTTTTTACTTGCCTTGATATATTTTTATGTTGAAGTAAATCATATTTAATGATTAATCTGCAATTTTGAAGCCCTGAAAAAAAAATTCTTCCTTATAGAAAATATCAAAGTTCATGTTTGTGAATGCCAATTTTATGAAAAATGAAATCCCAATATTTTTGAAGAGGTATATCTCTGGCAAGCAACAACATCCCAAAATTCTTTTGGTATAAACTTACAGTATAACACTGCCTGCTTATTAAAATTCATTTCTTTCCATGGGGCATTGTTATTTTACACTGTTATGTTGCCACAAAGTAAGACAAAATTATGTTTTTGTCCATTTTCCGCTCTTAATATCTTATTTAAGCTAAAATACCCCAAAGTTTTTATTATAGATCATAAAATTGCACTACTAGGACAAGCTAAATAATATAGTTCTGCACTGAGATATTGTTGCTGTTAGTAGCTATAACCTGTTAAACATTCAAAATTTCCAAAATCTGCAATATTTAAAGTAGTTTATTTCAAAAAACGCCACAGTTGAATAAAAAAAATACATCACGCAATAGATGAACATATGTACAAAAACATGGAAAAGAAAAAGAAGTGGAGCCTCGTGATATTTTTTTGTAAAAAAATGACAAAATTTATAAGAAAACCAATGTCCATAATCAAATTTTTTCCCTAAGAGAAAATGAAACATCCCGTTTCTCTTTCGGAAGAGACGACAAAAAGGGATATTTCATTCACTCATAGGGTGAAATTATAGAAAGACGAAAGAGAAACGGAATGTTTCATTTTATCTTAGGGGAAAATGTGATGATGGACATTGCTTTTCTTATAAATTTTGTCATTTTTTTACTAAAAAATAGCACGAGACCCCAGTTTTTTTTATTTTCCATGTTTTTGTACATATGTTCAACTATTGCGTGAAGTATTTTTTTTTCATTCAACCGTGGCGCTTTTTTGAATTAAACTACTTTAAATGTTGCAGATTTCGGAAATTCTGAATATTTAACAGGTTATAGCTACTAACAGGAACAATGTCTCAGTGCAGTAAGTACTATATTATTTAGCTTGTCCTAGTAGTGCACTTTTATATTCTATAAGAAAAACTTTGGGGTATTATAGCTTAAATAAGGTATTAAGAGCGGAAAATGGACAAAAACGTCATTTTGACTGTACTTTGTGGCAACATAACAATGTAAAATAACAATGCCCCATTGAAACAAATAAATTTTAATAAGCAGGTAGTATTATACTATAAGTTTATGCCAAAAGAATTTTGGGATGTTGTTGCTTGCCCGAGATATACCACTTCAAACATATTGGGATTTCATTTTTCATAAAAATGGCATTCACAGCCTCGAACTTTGATATTTTCCATAGAAAAGAGGAAATTTTTTCAGGGCTTCAAAATTGCTCTCTATTCATTAAACAATATCTACTTCAACATACAAAAAAATCAAGCAAATCAAAAAATGCAATTATCACACTTTGTCTGATTTTCAAAATAAGGGCTCTTAATGCTATGTTTTGCAAGACCGGCAATATTTTTCAGAAAATATTTCATTAAACTGGTTTAATTAAATACAATTTTAAACGCTTAGATTAAATATTTCTTCCGAGAAGTTTCTCTTACTCTATCAGGTTTCGCACAGTTTTACCACTGAATTCCTATAGTATTTTCAAAGTATTACTCTGCAGAAAAATATCGCAATAAAGATTCGACAAGAAAGGTGGTGGAAGTGAATTCTGTTTCTTAAAAATTAATTATAAATTTTCTTATTATTAATAGTGGTGACAGAGTCCTTAAAATTATTAGGGGTCTGCGAACCTTGTCCATTAATTTGTAATTTAAAAAATAAATTTATTTTAAAAAATTCCAAGAAAAGAATCGCAGAAATGTCTTTTAAAAGGATTTATTTTCCAATCGAAAAAAGGTTTCGATAATTTAATACATTGCTATTACAAACTTATTATAACCTTTTCTGCGGGAGAAGATTTATCGATGTATACGCAAAAGAAAAAAAAGAATTTAATGTATTTTTACTCTATACACTTAAAACAATTTTATGTTTTCTTTTATATTTTTCTAATGACTTGCCGTAACAAGTGCACCTTTTTCTCCAGTGCTTCGTGAAAGACTATAAAGTCTAAGAATTGGAATTTTATTATAGAAATAAAATTGATTTTATAGACATTTATCAAGGATTTATTTTCGGTGATTAAAATTTAAAAAAATACGTTGTTTACGGGAGGTATTCTGGGCAATATGCAAGAAAAAAAAAATATCTGCTTCTAATAAAATCTTTAGCTAGTAAAATGTCTGCATGTCTTGCATTATGAGAACAATATAAACAAGTTCGTTTGCTTGATTTATGGCTGTATTTCAAAACCCACGGAACTATTAATATATAGGAACTTGTATATCCTTAAAAAAGTTAATCTTCAATTGCAATCGGTATCACTGCGGCTGATTACCGCCGGGGAAAACATCCACCAATAAATTTAAATAACAATTTTCTCCCTTTTTAAAAGCGTTATTCATATAAAATTTTAGTCATGAATAATGGGGAAAACTTATATTCAGTTTTAATGGTGGAAGTTTACTTCTGTGGTGGTCAGTCCCTACGTTTTGGCCATATTGTAACAACCTTGACACCTTTTTTGAAATTTACTGGTGGATGTTTCCTCTGGTAATTGTCATAATGGAATCTCTACAAATAAAAAATACGCATAGTTCTCTCTCTCTGTGTATGTGTTCAGGGATGAAATTTCCGCTTTTTTGGACACCAGTAAAATTTTAGAGAAAATGTTGTTATTTTAAATGACAAAAATGTTCCGATTCAATAACATAGCATTTTGTCTAAGATTTTACTGCAATGTGTGTTTATTCATATGATAGCAGGTCTGTCGGATCAACTTGACATCTGTATTAAACACAGAATACGGTAGTTGCAATCAGCTGATTTACTTTTCATCCGCCAATCAAACGCTGGCGATTCACCTCCAGCCGCACCCATAATCCTCTCATCTACCAATCACAGCTGCCGTTCAACGATTGTTTGACCTCCAGTGGTCGATATGTCACGTCATATGAAACTGCCCTATTGACAACGGGTTTCACAACAATACCTGTAGACCGGGAGGCAGCAGCAAAGACAATCACCTCATTTTGTTCACGGGTGAAAATCTACGATTAATTAAATCTTGATTCATACATTAAAACACAATCAGTTTGCCAAGCCATATTATATTTGTAGAAAGTACCCCAAAACCCGATCTTAGTGGTTGACACATATGTTTATCATTATGTTTTCTTGCTTCCAATCGTCCATGATTTGATACTTTTGGGTGTAGTAAAGCACAATCGTTAACGTATGATTCAACCTTTGAAATCAGGATTTTAAGGCATTTTCCACTAAGGTAGGACTTGGCAGACCTATTGCATTTTAATAAACGAATCAAAATTTAATTAATTCGAGATTTTCACCCGGAAACTCGATTGTGTGGTTGTCTGTGCTTACGTCTCCCCGTCTACTAGGCAGATTAAGTTTCATTTAACGTTGACTGCATAATTTTAAATACAATATTACAACTTCTTATGTGATTTGTATTACTTACAAATTTTGAGGGATAAATGTTCTTGGTCTGTGCAATATTCTGGTTGCGTTTCAAATAGCATACTGAAAATTTCATCATTGGTAACATAATATTGTGTATTCTTTTCTCTTCTTTTTAATGGTACTATTAAATTCTTCTTACGATTAGTTTGTAATCGTGAAAACGCTTTAATCGTTTGCATTCCAATTGATTACTGAACTGAGATTTATCATAAATCACTTTAGAAAGTATTTTAGCCATTTGCAACCCATTGTCGCAGTCCAGCACATTATCTTTCCTTGCAAAATTTGTTTTTGCACCAGCAATAAAGGAAAGTAAAATTTTCCATATTAAATCAGATCATTTTTGAAATTGTATACTTAAAGGAAACTTTAAATAAAAAAGGTGGGGACCAAATAAAATTTGTGTAATATTAGCCGAAGTCAAAAATTTTAAAGTATTTTCCTTGGGAAAAATAAAATCAATTGTCTTTTCGTTTACTCTCAATTGATGCATTCAACTTTTTAACCCTTTGAGCTCTGGTGGGTAAATTTCTTCAAAATTCCAAATCTCACATTGGCATCAGTATTTTAAAAAGAAAAAAAAACGATTTACAATATACGCCAAAAAAAAAAGAAAAAAAAAAAAAAATGCACTAAACCCATAGCTGCCAACTCTTCTGATTTTCTGACCCGGAAAAATTTAACAGAAATGTTTGCCTTATTTAATCAGCGCATTACGGCGATTTGAAAAAGTAAAGTTTGCCGTATAATTTTTCCGGGCCGAAAAAGCGGAAGATGTTGGCAGCTATGACTAAACCTTTTTCAAATAAATTTGGTCGAATTTTTTGGTGTCGTTGTGACATTTCGGAATTAAAACTATGTGGTAGAAAATTCTACCATCAAAGCTCAAAGGGTTAAAAAATCACAATTCACTGTAGTATATATATAAGACGTAATAAAATTTAAGAAAACATTGAAGGCATCATCAAACCTTGCATAAGAGTTTAAAGCTGACTGGATCGCAGCCAAACAGAAGATTTGGCGACAACTTGTCACCTGTCTTTTGACCTCGACTTATTTTTTTGAACTACACCAAAGCATTTCTCTTCGTCTCGATATACATCGTGATGGTCCAAATGTACAAGAATATAATCATACATTGCGTCTTTGATCTACGAATTTGGTATGTGTGGACAGTCTCCAATATTGGTTTTTCACGGGAACACACGGGGTATCGCAATGTTTCAATTGCTGGCGAATATTTTAATATTCTGTTCACATTAATGTTTAAAAAACCCTTTCATACTACATTCCTCTTGCAAATGCCCTAAAAGCATAGTTGCCAACCTCCGGCTTTTTAAAAATTAAGTACGCATACTTCGAACCAGAAAATTTGTTTAATTAGACGTCTCTGGCATTAAATGGAATACTCGTTTGAAATTTAATTAATTTCATTAACTAAATAAATTTCTGGTTGGAAGTATACTTGTTTAATTTTTAAAAAGCCGGAGGTAAGCAAGTATGCCTAAAAGCGTTTGAAAAAGTGGTGCGAGGTAGCGTTAAAAAACTTTCGCCTGTAATTGAAATTTCGCAGTATCCTTACGTATATGTACATTACTAAGGCATACTACCAGATATTTGTAGTAGACAAAAATGTCGGGGCTGTCAGTAGCGACCATTTTTTAATTCTACTTCGAACAACTTTCTGAAAACGAAATTCTTTAACATACAGTTTGACAACACTTGAAAAAGAAATATACTATAAAATTCATTATTTTAAATGGACGTGCGATTAGAATAGAAAAATAGCCGACTGTGGCAGGCCTGTATTGTTCCTATAAACTATTGCTCTGTACAGGGACACACAAAACATGTATGGCACATTACTCTATTTGAAGTATTGTCTATTAAGGATGAGTGCTAAAAGTGCATTTCCAGTTACGGTCTGCATTTTAAGCTTAATTAATTTTTTGCACACATAGCGGTGTGTAAAAATTCTGTAGACTATATATAGGGTTTGAATATGCATAAAATAATAGGCCATAAAAGAATTTGTATGCATTACTGAGAAGGATCATGAATTGCTTAACCCTTTCCGGCGCAAGCAAATTCTATTAGTAATATGAGAAATTGTCGATTGACACCGGAATTTATGAAGGACTTGTCTAGATATTACGAATTCCTTAATTTAAGCTTTCATTGTAAAAGCAAAATCATACTAAAATATCATTGGTGCCGTTTGCAAGTTTGGAATTAAAATTAGGTGTTGCCGACCCGGCAACGAAAGCGTAAGAAAGGGTTAAAGGTGATTTTTAATTCGAGAATGTATTTTAAAGCTCAAGTACCATGATTTCGGGTGTATAAGGGGCGGATCAAACAATTCTTTTTAGACCCAGAAATCTTATTTAGTGATTGAAGAAAAATATTTACATCGATCTAAGTAGTTACATTTGTTTCTTAAAAAACTCTGGGTCGAAAAAGAATTGTTTGATCCGCGGCTTATACACCCGAAATTACGGTACATTTAGTATGCTAAGAGATGGTTGCAACCTGTAAATAAAATTATTTACAAAACATTAAAAAAAACTGGATACATGGCCGCCGATAAACAATAATTCATGGAAGAGTGGCTTAAGTAATTTCAAGCATGTTTTGAATGGCTCATATTTCTACTTAATATGTAGTTGTATATAAAAATAAGTAGGAATATACAAAGCGGTGCAAAATAATTCAAGTACATGCCTGGCTATTGGTAAAAATTGCTAAAGGAGAATTTCAAATTGCAATATGTGTTTTATAGATCAACTAAATTTTAGTACAATACATGGAATATATATACTAATCTCTTGAGAATATTCTCAGGGGTACAAAAATTGGATTGTCTTTTAAGCTTTGTACAGATACTTTCCATGAGTACTTGTAGTGTAAGTCACGAGCTACGATTTTTGCTACCACTATTTTAGAACAGAAAAATATGACTTACTGTACAGGAAATATTTTATTAATTGAACAAGGACAAAATAACGGCGGCCAACAAGCTTAGCAATTACCGTAATTTCGGGTGTATAAGCCGCGGATCAAACAATTCTTTTTGGACCCAGAAATCTTATTTAGTAAATGAAGATAAACATTTACGGCGATGTAACTAGTTACATTTGTCTCTTTAAAAATTCTGGGTCGAAAAAGAATTGTTTGATCTGCGGCTTATACACCCGAAATTACGGTATCAACTTTGTGAATTACCGTAATTTCCTGCGTATAATCCGCAGATCAAACAATCATTTTTCGACCCAGAAATTTTATTAAATAAAATATAACTTGTTAGTTCGCCGTAAATATTTGACTTCAATTACAAAATCAAATTTCTGGGTCGAAAGAGAATTGTTTGATCCGCGGATTATACGCAGGAAATTACGGTACACTACAAAAACCCATAGAACTAGCATGCTATAATTGTTGAAATCTTGTTCCAAAAGTGTTATGCGTTTTCTAAAATGTTTACTGGAGTATATTCTTTACCTTTTTAAACGGAGAGAGTTTTAAATGATATTCTGGAAATGCTGGAAAATATATGAAAAACTATGCTTGATGCATGATTTTTCCTTCTACTTTACAACGACTGGCATTAGAGTTACAGTGGAATTAAGTTTTTTTTTTCACGACTGTATATTATATTGCATTATTCAAAGAAGTACACAGATTATATCACTGCTATTAAATAAAATACATTCTTATATTTAACGAATGAATCCTAATAAATATTAGTATAATCCAATAATTCCAACTTCTTATGAGGTCTTCTCAGAATTTTTTTCAAGGAAGTGCGCAAACCAACAACATTAATAACAAACTAATGATTATTGATCGTAACATAATTCTATTTTACATATTATGCAAAATGCAAGTCGTTCTGGGGTTAGAAATATGCATAAAATTGTTCAATAAAAAATGGAAAATATCTAGTTCATTCTCTAATTATTTTAACAGTTTGCTATCACCATTTCTGCATTATATGCCTTGTATATGCCTAACCGCATTTTTCTGCATTAATAAAGATTTTTTATGAATTATTTATTATCAGATTCATAATACTCTATACTTGCTCAAACACTTACATAATTAATTGTACTATATCCACCAGACGGGAAATTTTGTGAAGGATAAAAAAATGCGCTTTTGTTTTCATACCATAAATTTCGAGTTTGCTTAATAAAGAAGCGAAAGGTTTTAATGTAATATGATTCGCTCTTTTTTTTTCACAAATATGAAACTATTATGACTTTATGCATATATATGTATTATAAAAAATCCATATTAATGAGATTCGCTAATTTTACTTTTCTTTATAAGAGAAATTATATATACTACAAAAAAGAAATAGATTATTATTAAATAAATGTTATCGGATTTCTTATGCTTACTAATTCGAGGTACGATTATTTATTTTTTAAATAAAACACATCACGAAATAATTAAATATAGAATTTCTAACGTAGGTAAAATAGTTATAGAATTGAGAATATAAAAATACAAAAACATGATTAATTCAAGTTTTTATTCTTATAACAATTACTAGTGGAAACATATATATATATATATATATATATATACAGGCAGAGAGATAGAGATAGATGTATGTGTATATATATATATATATATATATATATATATATATATATATATTTATATATATTAAAGGTGCATTAGCACTTTGCGCGTTACATGAGGAGTTGCATTTTACAATGTTATTTATTCATTTTTTTTTAATTATCTAATCAGAAATCATTCAAAGATTTATAATAATATTACCATCATTAAAAACAATTTAAATAAATAAATTGATTATTTTATGATAAGTTGTAAATCAAATATAATAATGTATTCAAATATGTTTAACTCTTTAACCCCGTGCGATGCGGTGGTTTCATAGATATACCACTTAATTTTAATTCCCAAACGCCCCATTGGTACCGGAATTTTGTTTAAGAAAATTACGGTTTACTGAATGCGTGAAATATAGCGTTTTCTTACTTGCAAATAAAGTTGTTTTCAAATTCCGGTGTCAGTCATTAATTTTAATACTTAAACAATGAATTTGCCCTGCGCCGCAAAGGGTTAGCCCTTTGAGTTCTGATGGTAGAATTTTCAACCACATAATTTTAATTCCGAAATGTCACAACGGTACCAGAAAACTCGACCAAATGTGTTTGAAAAATGTTTAATGCATTTTTTCGTGTATATAGTTAACCGGTATTTTTCTTTGCAAAATACAGGTGCCAATGTGACTTTAGGAATATTGAAGAAATTTAACCACCAGAGTTCAAAGGGTTAAAGAGAATTCTTAGTTTTAAACTTTATTAATACTATAAACGCCACAAATTGTGTTGACAAATCTCTCTGTTATTTTATTTAGAAATTTCATGTCTATACCAGAAAAATTTTATGCTATTTTTAATTTATGCACAAAATAGCTATAACTTTAACAGCGAAAATTATTAATATTTTGGGGAGAATATAGAATTTTCTAACAATCTGATATTTTTTTTATTCATTCTTTTCTTTTTTTTTATAAAAAAGAAAAAAAAATTGAAAAATTTTCAAAAAGAATTTTCAAAATTCTTTTTTTGAAAAATGCAAACATTGTGGGCTAAGTTGTAGTCCCTCATTAGTGCAATAACCTTCAAATGACCAGCAAACTACATATCAAGTTTACAGTAAATAATAATTACTAACAGTTAAATCAAAGAAAGTATAAAGATCTATAAAGTATAAATCCGGGGTACGAAAACCTAGGCGCCAGCCACTGGTCTCTCGCAACTAACATTTAAACGTTTTCTTCGCTGAACATCTAATAGCATTATATCAAGAACTTTACATGAAATATTAGACAAAAAAACAAAAAGAAATTTAGTGAAGAGAGACTGCGTGCTGGAGCATAGACTTTTGTTCCTCTGTTATAAAGTATAAATCAATTAATGTCAATCAGTTACAGGGTGGCGAGTGGTCAGGGAAAACCGGGAAAAACAGTCAAGAACTACCAATATTTTCTTACAGAAAATACTTCAAATAATATAAAGAGATTACATAAACTGAATTTATCTTTAACCCTTTCCGGCACGGACAAAATCTGCTATTAAAATGAGAAATTATCGAATGACACCGGTGTTCACAAACAAATATTTTAAATATTTTGAAATCCGTAACTTAAGCTTTTATAGTAAAAGCAAAATTTTACAAAAATATTATTGTCGCTGCTTTCAAGTTTAGAATTAAAATTAGGTATCCCAGACCGGGCACAGTGTGCCGGATAGGGTTAACAAAATACTGGTATTTATCATCTATAATGACTGTGTTTTTATCTAACCACTCGCCACCATGAATTAATATTACCGTAATTTCGGGTGTATAAGCCGCAGATCAAACAATTCTTTTTCAACCCAGAAATTTTTAAGAAAAAAATATAACTAGTTAGATCGCCGTAAATATTTGTTTTCAGTCCCTAAATAAGATTTCTGGGTCCAAAAAGAATTGTTTGATCCGCGGCTTATACACCCGAAATTACGGTAATAACGTGTAAGAATATCCATTCAATTTTGTGCCTCTGCTTTTTTTTAGTACAAATATATGATTCTTTTAATTACATAACTGAGTTTTTAATAAAGCGAAGAATTATTATAAAAAAACTTGAAACGTTGAACTCTCCCTTTAACCCTTTGAGCTCTGAAGGGTAAATTTCTTCAAAATTCCAACTGTCACATTGGCACCAGTTTTTTGCAAAGAAAGAAACCGTTTTACGATATTTACGAAAAAATGCATTACACCTTTTTCAAATAAATTTGGTTGAATTTTCTGGTGCCGATGTTACATTGCGGAATTAAAATTATGTGGTAGAAAATTCTACCATCAGAGCTCAAAGTGTTAAGAAGGCGAAAGTATCCAATTAAATTTTACTGCTAATAAACAGAGTAAATATTGGCAACTATCTATATACATATATCAGTGGCGATTCCTGCTACTCAATCCAGAGATGCATTTTTTCCGTATATTTTCCATTGTGCTACTTATTAGTAAAAACTTCCTAGGAAATATCATAGGTAAAAAGCCAAACTATCCTATATGAAAGCAGTGTTGCCAGTGGGCTACATTTTTTTTTTTTAAATTCACGTTTCTTGATTGCCACTACTTTTTTTTAAATAGTAAAATTCTTTTTAATTACATATTAACTAAGTCGAAAATAAGGGAAATTTTACTCTTTCTGAAAAGTGGTGCGAATCAAGAAAACTGAATTTAAAGAAGCAGTCCACTCGCAACATTGTTGTCATATTGGATAGTTTGACATAATACCGACGATGTATTACATGGCAGTGTTGCCAGATGGGCTACTTTTTTAAAATTCAGATTCTTGTTTGGCACAACTTTTTACTAATGATAAAATTTGCCTTATTCAATGATATGATAAATAAGGCGAAAAGAAAAGGTAATTTACCGTTTCAAAAAAGTGGTGTGAATCAAGAAATCTGAATTTTAAAAAAGTAGCGGCCCCAGGCGGCTATTTTTAATTCTATGTCGAACCACTTTTTCAAAAAAAAAAATCTGTCACATACACTTTTCCATCATGAGCAAGAGAAATTTACTACTATATTTGTATTTTTAAAATGGTTTAGCGAATAGAATATAGAAATAGCCGTTTGTGGCAGCTTTGATATTAAATAAATAAAAAAAATACTAGAAATTTATAGTACCGAAAAACATACTTATTGAATAAGTGGATCCTCTCCTTGTATGTCGAAACTTCCACTGTAAAAGAAATAAAATTGAAAACCTATAACAGGTTTTGTACGCATCAAGGAATTCGGTGAATTTTAGGTGATTTAATCCCAGAAATTTTATAAAGCTATGTCTGAAGATAAAATTTTTACAGTAATTAATGTAAATAGTACTTTAAGAACATTCTAGTGAAAGACGCTTTAAGCGTACAGGAGTGTGCAATTTATATGAAACTTTGAATAAAACTTAGTACTTTATTCAAACGCGAAAATTGGGATTTCAATGTTAAAAAGAAAATTATCTATCATAAAAATAAGAAAAAGTCTCCTTGGGCATTCCGAATATTGCATCCACCCCTTTGTGTATATATAAAGATAGAGCTCACTAAATTTTCACAAATTACATATGTATATGTAAATATATGTGTATATATATGTATATAAATATTAAAAAACATTTCATAAGGTACAAAACAAATAATGTTTTTAGCTTATTTTAGTTGAGATAAAATCCTTTCTTGAAAGCAAATTAGCTTCATTTAAAGAAAAAAAGTCAATCTCAATTCCACGAATTCCAATTCTTTCGCGAATTTTTCCAATATCACCAGTAGAACAATAAAATGGGCATTTCTTAAATTAAATTTTTCAATGTAAAATGGCATTTTAAATTCAATAAAATGGAAGCTTTTGTTTAAAAGAAAAAGGAAGTGGATAACGTTATTATCTTAAAAGAAATTTTGTATACTTTGTTTTCGTCTGTATTATGTTTGAAATTTGAAAATGTTGATATCGGAATAAATTTTCTATTCTGTTATCGCATGAAATAAATGAAAGCTGAATAAAAGCTCGAATTAGTCTATGAATGTTTTGCAGTATTTTTGATAGAAAAATGTAAGTTATTTAGATAATATGGTCAAAATTTAAAAGTTTATTGCATTTCTGGCATAGTTGCTGGGAGATTTACCGCTACTTGTTTTCTTACTGCTTTAGATAATCGCGTCTTTCAACTATAAGCTTTACGGGATTACATAATTCTCTGTTTAAAATATGTGAATAAATCTACAAGAAATTTGTTGTAGCCGCAGGGTTAGTACGGATGCCGTTATTTTCAAGGTGATGTATCAGTAATTTCCTTTAATAAAAAAGTAAATATAATTGAATCGCGCGAAATTTCGCATTATTTACGGAGACATTTTTTATAAATAAATACTGGTGTCGAAGATTTTTTTTTGGTTTGAAAATTCCAGGGTTCGTGCAAACCCTGGAGTCAGAAACTGGGACGCATGAAAACCGCGTACCTCTCAGCTACATTATTCAGCACGCATTACACACAAGGATTTTTTCTTAAATCTTCTTTTAGCATTGTCCACTTGTTATGTTTCAGAAAAATTGATAATTTATGATCTTCAAATTTTTTCATGATATTGTTATGCTGGCATGAAATAACCGCAGACAATCATTATATGCTAATTCCATGAGTAATCTTAATGTAAGCCACATGCTATGATTTTTCGCTATCTGTATTTAAAAAAGTGTGACTAATTTTGTTGAGGATATTTCTTTAATTAAATAAGGCAAAGCAAACTTTTCGAAAATAATGGTAGCCAACAAAAACAACTGTTATCAGTCAAGAAACTTGCGGTAGAAAAAAACCCTCATAGAACTAGCTGAAAATGGAAATGTCACCAATTCGGAATTAATCATTTGCACCCGTATGTCCCATCTGATTGGACATACGTGTTCTAGTGCACTTTTTTTTGGCAAAATTTGTTTTTGGTACCATTAAAAATAAAAATAAAATATGCCTTATTTAATTAGATCATTTTTGATCTTGTGTAATTGAAAGTAACTTCATTTGAAAAGTATCAAATAAAATTTGCATAAGAGACGCTGAAATCGAAAGGGTTAAGATACTAAAATCCCTTTTTATATTGTTCTCATTATTATTTATTATTATAAAATATGTATATTGCAGTAATTCGAATAGTTAATATCTCCGTAGTGAATAAATAAGACCAAAAGCTTTCATTTTACCTTTTCCAAAAAAAAAAAAAAATATTTTCAATCATGAAATATATAATTTCTTTAAATACCAAATTCGATGATAATTCCTCACACTATTCTAGTAATATTACACTTTTAATATAAGATTACAATTCTTGGCACCTAAACATCAAAGGAACTGAGTTCAATATCGAAGTCATTTGAGATATTGTATCCGGAAAGGCGGAAAACAAAAATATGCAGTGAATTGGAAATTGTTTCATTACTTTTTTAAAAATTGTAAAAGTTCCTAATAATCCCGTTAGCACTGAGTATTAAAGCTCCTATTTTAGAGAAATTTTTCTTTATTTATTGAATCTGCTATTTCTAAATTATAATATTTACGATGCGTGGCCAAGCATAACGATAAAAAATTCCAGAAACGAAAAACAGTAAAAATTATTCCGAATAATTAAAAACATAACTTAGTTAATCTTATTTTTTGAAATTATGTGGTTTTCTTTGTGAGATCTTCATTTGTTGATTTTAGCCTTTATTAATCAATTCTACTGAAATATGCAGAACAATTCCTCTTTATATAAACCAAAGTACTTGCATTTATCAAAATATATTCTATTATTAACCCTTTGCGGCGCAGGGCAAACTCATTGCTTAAGTGTTGAAATTAATGACTTACACTGGAATTTGAAAACAACTTTATTTGTAAATAAAAAAACCGCTATATTCCACGCATTCAGTAAACCGTAATTTTCTTAAACAAAATTTCGGTGCCAATGGGGCGTTTGGGAATTAAAATTAAGTGGTATAGCTATGAAACCACCGCCCCGCAAATGGTTAAAAATAAATGCTTAAGAGGGTAATTCCATGCATGCCTGTAACGTGAGTCACGAACTACGATTTTTTCTACCAATATTTTCGTTTTGAAAAATGAGATTTATTTTAACGCGGATACCTCATTAATTGAATAAAGCGAAGAAATCTTTTTGAAAGTAACGGTGGTCAACAATTTCGCAGTTATATTCTTCGTGACTCACGTTACAAAACCTCATGGATTAACACAGGACATTCTTTTTATTCGAGATGATTTTATAAAAAAAAACATATAGGGAATGTTACGCTTTCCTATGAATTAAAATCTCTTATCCATATCTAATAATCTTATAGATTGATCATCGCATCGCATTCACAATTAATTCTAAAACAGCTGTTTCTAAAAAAGGGCGGTAATAACTTATAAATTTAGTTACATTCTCAGAAATGTAATTAGGATTAAATTGCAATGAATTACAAGTAACTTTTCTACCAATTTACAAAAAGCAATTAGAATTAACTCGTAATTGATTGCAATTTAATTTAAATACATTTCATAGAATTTAATTTAGATTTCGTTGTATTTAATTACTCGTTTACGAAATTGTATTCTGGAAAAACGTAATTGACATTTACTTGTAACACATTAGAACTTAATCTAAATTATATTTTTTAAGGTGTAATTAAAATTGCTAATAATCAATTTCACGTTATGTGGACTATACAATTAAAAATATTATCGGAATTGTATTGTAACCAAATACAGGTTATTTGGAATATTTAATTAAAAATATAATCTGAATCGTCTAGTAATACATTTAAGGTTAATTGAATTACATAGTTAAGATTGTAATTTGAATCATCTTGTAATTAAATACAAATTAATCCAATTACATTTTAAAAGATAAAATGAGAACTGGTTTGTAATTCCATTAAGCGATAATCAAATTATGTATTTCAAAAGTGTATTTGAAATTAATTTGTAATAGTAATGCATCACCTGTTAATTAATTACAGGTGAGAAGATCATAATGTATTTTAATCAGTATTTTTAAAACTTCGTAATTAAATACTGCTCAACACTGTGTCATATGGATTTGAAAATATCTATCAGAAGAAAAGAATGATCTTGGTTTTAAAGAAAACTTTTAATTTTCTGTTGCATTTTTAGCGTTAACTCTCATTTAACTTTTAGACTCTATAACCAGTGGCGATACCAGTGTGTGTATGTGTGCCCAAGTTCACTGAATACCGGTAATTTTTAAATGTTCTGCTCGCCTTATCTATCCAGAAAATTTTCTGCTATGAATGAAGGAAAAGAAAATCTTACAACGTAACTGGTTTTGTGCATCCACCCTAGCTACGCCAATGATAACAATGCGGAAACGAATAAGATATTGTCTAGCTTCTCGAATTTCAGTTACTTTATCACCAATATTAAATCCTGTCATAATGTAAGACATGCGGAATGTTTTTAGTTTCGTTTTTTTTTTCATTGGATGTCAAATTGATAATTTGGTGTGTTCACGCTATTTTCTATCTCTCATTAATTCTTCGAATTCTAATTAGCCGTTTTGATCACGATTCAAGATATCTTCATACTTGGATTCTGGAATCTTCATTTATGATGCAATATTCAGTAGTGTGGTATTTATCTTACAAAGGACTTGCTTCACAATGACTGCAAATACGCCCCATGACTATGGCTGCAATTCAAATATTTCATAGCGATATCGAAATTGAAAGTTGAACGTATTTATTTGGCTGCTTAGAATTTCCCTTTAAACAGCACTCAAAAAACAAAAAACAAAAAAAAAACAAAAAAACAATTTTAATGTTTGTAATGAAACAAGAAATATCTTTTTAGAGCACTTTCATTCTGAATTGAACCAATAACACCATCAATGTTCTTAAGGTCTTAGATTTTCTGTTCCACGTTCTAGTCTGCATACACAGAGTGATGAGTAGTCAGGGAAAAACACAATAAAAAAAGCAGAAACTACCCCTATTTTCTTACAGATAATGCTTCAAATAATATAAAGGGTTGAAGAAGGCGAATTTCTCTTTAACAAAATACTGGTATTTAACATCTTTTCTAGTTGTGTTTTTTTCTGACCACTCGCCACCCGGATACAGTTTTATAAACGGTATATTTGTTTTGAATATTGCAAAACTAAAAGATTCAATGCTTGGGGATATGCTGTTTTATGATTTTTGTTCTGTGCTATGTACAGGGTGGTTAGTTATTAACGTCAGGTGTTCAGAGCCCTCTAGCGAGTAATGTTTTGATCAAAACATAACCAAATTTGATCAGCATACATAGTAGACCATGGGATTTCGAATTCTTAAAAAAATTTTTAAATAAAATTTTTAAAAATCGCCACTAGGGGCAATTTTAGCGTTGTTTACCGACTAAAATGCATTAATTTCATAAAATCAGTTGTGTATAGCAATCATGAATACAAAAGGAAAGGCTGGGAGAGTTCTCAACATTATCAACTCTCACCATACTTTACTAATCAAGCTGTGTTATCAGCAGAACAAGAATTGCTATGATGCTAGTCCTGAATTTCGCCGATTACAGAACTTGACAAAAGAACCGATGAGCATAACAAATTTACAAAAGATGATTCATCGATTTGAAACTATGTGGCAACAAGGCCTAGGACGCAAAGTGACTAGTCAATAACAAGTTGACGAAGTTAACTGTCATTGTCGAACAAGAGATGAAAAATGTGCCATCAGCGATCGGGCAGTAATCCAGCAATCGCTAGAGGCTCTGAATACCTGACGTTAATAACTAACCACCCTGTATACTGGAATGTGTCTTCAGTGGCATAACCAGGTTAGGTGCCCAAGTGCTGTAAATACTTGCAATTTTTATAAAGTTCTGTTCACCTTGTCAAACCGAAAAATTTTCTGCTATGAATCAAGGAGAAAAAAACCTTACATCGTCACTGATTTTGGGCACCCACCTTGGTTACGCCACCGCATACTTTACTTGCATGGATGAATATTCTGTAAATAGTTTTTCTTCTTTCTGGTGATTTTGATCACGCACAGTTTTTTTTTTTCTTTTTCTTTTTTTGTAGCAGAAAATATGGTATCGGGACAAAAGATGTTCATCTGAGAATTCACTGTTTCGTTCACAGAGTGGAGTTAGCTTTGACTGACCAAACTTCTCTTTCTTTGTAGGTAATCCTTCAGTTTTTATAGATTGTTTGTTGCAGGTTTTTCAAGTAATTGTTCAACTTTCAAGCACAATAAACAATTTATTGTTTTTTCCAAATTCAACATTGTCACTTCTATGAATCAGAATCTTCGAAGGAACACATAGCATTCACATTTTAACAACAAAAACAAGAAACCTGTAATTGTATTAATACTGCTAATAACTTTATAAATAAATAATAAATAATTCCGTTTACTCTGGTTTTTGTATTGGATTTGTATTTCTTGACACCCAGATCATATAATTTGGCACGCCGGCGTCGTTCAATAATATGCCACTAACATTAAGGAAATCAGTAAATGACAGCCATCTTGGCCGCCATTTATAAAATCACCTCAAAAACGTGTGATAAAAAATGCACCTGAGATACCGTAATTTCGGGTGTATAAGCCGCAGATCAAACAATTCTTTTTCGACCCAGAATTTTTTAAGAAACAAACATAACTAGTTAGATCGCCGTAAATATTTTTCTTCAATCACTAAATAAGATTTCTGGGTCCAAAAAGAATAATTATTTGATCCGCGGCTTATACACCCGAAATTACGGTAATAGAAATCTAAATGTTTTAAAAATGTCTTAAAAATCTACAGAATAAAAAAAATACATCTGTCGAACTTAGAACAAAAATAAAACTAGAAATCACTTTAGACCCTACTATAAAGTAAAGTTATTGCTTCTAAATTTCTAGTATGCAAACGGATTTATTTATTTATTTATTTATTTATTTTATTTATTTATTCTATTTATTTATTTATTTATTTTTAAGAATGCCAAACTAAAAATTACAACGTTCTAAAGAGTATGGCATCATTATTTCAGATTGGAAATAAATATTTTCATGATTGTTTCTAAACAAATTTTAGTCTTTCTGCAATAAGGGTACCGTAATTTCGGGTGTATAAGCCGCAGATCAAACAATTCTTCTTCGACCCAGAATTTTTTAAGAAACAAATGTAACTAGTTAGATTGCCGTAAATATTTGTCTTCAATCACTAAATAAGATTTCTGGGTCCAAAAAGAATTGTTTGATACGCGGCTTATACACCCGAAATTACGGTAATATAATTATTCGGCATTTGTTCCATTCACAATATTGTCCTTTCATATACTTATACTCATATTAGGACAGAAAGTAAATACGCTGTCAAAGTTAAAAGTTCCATGCCGTGAAGTATAGTAAATGCATAATTCATAACCTTTTCCGTCACCGGCAAATTCTGTTCGAAAAATGAGAAATTATTTACTGACACTGGTATTTAGAACCGACTTAAAAAAAGAATACCTTAAATTAAGCCTTTATGGTAAAAAGGAAATTTTATTAGAATATTCTTTGTGTATTCTGCAAGTTTGGAATTATCTATTTTTATAATGTTTTAACATTAATAAGTGTAATCCTAATCTAAAACATGGATTAAGTTAGGGTTATTCCATTTCAAGTAGTCCAGAAAAGAATTGTTTGGTTGCTTGACCATTAAAAAAAAATCTGAAACTTTTTGTACAACAACTCTAACATAATGAAAGTTCATTATTACTTTTTTGTCTGTGAATAGTGGCCATCTTTTTTTCATCATGTGCAGCAATTTTCTCACATTGAAGGGTTTTCGGAATTGTAAATATCTCATCTTTTATTTCTCCAATAGAAATGGGGTTTACAGCAATTTGTTCAGAATTAAATAGGCTAAAAATATAACAATTAAACAGTTTTTAAAAATAAAGTTTTACTGGTGAAATTATAGCATAAATTTTAAGATTTTTTTTTTCAAATCAGTCCGTTTACAAGAGAACATTTTTCATGCAAAAAAAGTCAACAAAACACATTTTTTTCAAATAATTCAAAAGTACATGTACTTACACAGCAAGTCTCAGATCTCGGAGTTGATTTCTCTTTGCGAAAAAAAAAAAATCCAAAATTTGTCAAAAATTTCAAAACTCGCACTTTTTAAGCTCTGATATCTCTGGTGGGGCACTAGATAAAAATCTGAAATTCTGGCCTCGGAGAGTATGTTATAGTCTTGTTATGCACAAAATATTTCAAGATGGAGATTTGTCTACTGTCATCGCTGTGATACAGAGTTATACATGTACTTTCGACCTATTTGTAAGAAAAAATGTGTCATGTTGACAGTTTTCGTTGCATGAAAAAATTTCTCTAGTAAACGGACAGATTTGAGAAAAAATCTTTAAATTTATGCTAAAATTTCACCAGTAAGAATTTAGTTTTAATAACTATTATATTGCCATATATTTAGCTCATTTTTTCTGAACAAATTGCTGTAAACCCCATTTGAATTGAAAAAAAAAGACGAGATATTTACAATTTCGTATACCCTAGTATGCAAGAAAATCACTGAACACCATAAAACAAAGATGGCGCCATGCACAAACAAAAATTAAAAATTATAAGATAATACTCATTTTGAACTTCCATCATGTTAGGGTTGCTATACAAACAAAAAAATCAGACTTTTTATAAATGGTCTACCGACAAGTGCTTGAAAACTTGGAATGGATTGACCCAAACAGATATAATGGTAGATAATCGGGCGTTATTTCAGTTATTTGGATTTTGTGTACAGAAATATATAAAGTCTCGTCAATAAAATGTTGAAAAATAATTTAAGGTGAATATTTAGCATCTCTTGAATGACGGAAGTAAGTATTTTTATCACTAAATTTTAATCCGCAAATAACACAATGATACTGGTATTTTGTAATATGACTTTTTTATTTATATTGTATGCAGGTAAACTGTTTTATTTATTTTCAAATAAATTTTCTTGTAAATATTCTTGTCACACAATAATTTTATTATTTTAGCAAAAGAAATACCGTGCATTAACCCTTTGAGCTCTGATGGTAGAATTTTCTACCACATAATTTTAATTCTGAAATGTCACAACGGCACCAGAAAATTCGACCAGATTTACTTGAAAAAGGTTTAATGCATGTTTTCGTGTATATGGTTAGCCGGTTTTTTTCTTTGCAAAATACTGGTGCCAAAGTGACATTTGGAATTTTGAAGAAATTTGCCCACCTGAGCTCAAAGGGTTAACCCTTTATCGGACGCGTCGAATCTGTGACGGAAATGTTAAAATACTCATTGCAACCAGAATCTACAAACAAAATGACTCGAAAATAAAAACTGCTTGTTTCTTTAACCCCTTAACGCGCAGTGTTACTGGGTCGGCAACACCTAAAGCTTCCCCTGTTTGGAGACACAAAAACTCCTTGAATATTTCAAAAACTACTCTAATGGCTACTTTAACCCTTTGAGCTCTACTGGTAGAATTTTCTCCCACATAAACTTAATTCCGAAATGACACAACGACACCAGAAAATCATACGAAATTGATTTGTAAAAGGTTTAATGCACTTTTTCGTGCATATCGTTAACCGTTTTTTTTCTTTGCAAAATACTGGTGCCAATGTGACATTTGGAATTTTGAAGAAATTTACCCACCAGAACTCAAAGGGTTAAATCTTTCTTCTGAGTTCTAGATTGCAGCACCACAGAGATCAAACTCTACTTTTTTTAAATAATAGGTAAAATGTTTTACTGTAATACGCGCTTCACAGCAATGCTCTTCTCACTGCGCTTATCAATGCTTTACTTATGGGAGGTTACCACTTCGGCAACAGCTGTATAATTAAAATGGTTAGTGCAATCTTTACAAAACAATACCTGTGTATTCCTCTAGGCCTAAATAGATTGCCTAATTTTTTTCTCTTTAAATTCCAACTGTAAAGAGTAGTGCGCCGGAAAGGGTTAATGGCATTATAAAGACAAAATATTTTGCTGAAAGTTCCGGGAGAAATAGATTTGTTTTTAATAGAAATTAAGTGGTAAATATGTTACCAATACCCAATAAAGGGTTAAAGTTATTAGGATTTTTTGTAACAACTACATTCTTATATTATTCATTTATATAAAAATAATTTTGAATTATGCATAATGCAGCAGCATGAACACAGCATTGAAAAATATATCCCTTTTTCTATAAATACGACGATACGTTTGATTTTTAGCCTATTGTCTTGAGAAAATTTATCTGGCTTTGTTCCAATTTATTTTGTTTCCGTAACTGATTGGTTCATTTTTAAGGCGTGTTTATATAGTATTTTTATGCAAAGGGAAATTCCGGACTTCTGATATGCTGTTATTCCAACCTGCATTTGCTAAAAGTTTTTAGAAACTTTCAAGTTATACTTGAAATGCCAGAAGTTTTTCTTTTATCGCAATCCGTTCCACTTCAAATATAAGTAATCTAATTTTTTTAAATTAAAAATTCGTGGTTCTAAATTAAACTGTAATTGAATATTTTTGCACAGTTTTAACACGATATTTAAATGAAAAATGATTATTTTCGTTATAATGGGAGATTTTAATTTGGAGAAGGTCGAAGTTAAAAATAAATGTTAATAAATATTTTCTGCATTCAGGAAGCAAGTGGTGTTTTCATTTAAAAATATAAAATTGGTACACTTTCTTAAAACGGAGATGCATAGGTGCAAACACTTACGCTTTTATGCACTACAAAAATTAACAGAGAACCTTATATAGTTTAACATTTCAGCGGGTGGTGTCGACAAAGAAAGAAATTTAATTTTAGGCGTACTGGCACCAATAATTAATTAACCCTTTGCACCCCATCAGTACGCCTAACGCGACATCATCTTTCATAATAAAATTTGGTTTTGCCCCCAGTAAAGAAGGAATAATAAAATTTGCCTTATTTAATCAAAGAATTTTTATGTAGTGTAATTGTAGGTAACTTACTTTTAAAAGTGGTACCAACCAAATAAAATTTAACCCTTTAATGGACAAAGCATTTTCACAGCTAAAATGATGAATTAAATGATTGACACCGGTAATTGAGAACAAAGATATTTGTAAATAAGAAAAAGAATTTTTCCCATACATAATAAAATGGATTTTTTTAAATTAAAATTCCGGTGTTGTTGTCGCATATCGATTTTTTTTTTTGGTTTCGTAGAGAAACCAATGAACGTTAAAGGGTTAAGTAAGAGCTGTCGGAGCTTAACATGGTTTGTACGGGTCCTGAAATTTCCAGACCAAGAAGTTGTTCGATACCAGTATTTTTCTATCGAATATTTCTTGTAATTAAAAGAATGACTTTAACTCTCATTTCGTTCCATTAACCCACATTTATTTTTCCATAAAATAATATTAATATTCAATCTGGGAAATAATGGTACCCGAACGAAGATTGTCAAAACGGTTAATTAAAACTTTTTTTTTACAATCAGAAAATTAGCGGTTTTTTTTTTCTAATAAATCAGTTTGAAATTACTGTGTCCGTCCATCATTTCATTATTTTTCAAACAATATTACACCTTTTTGGAAAGGTTTGATTAGTAGATTACCACGATAAAAAAGGTAATTTGTATTATAAAAAATGAAAGAAAGAAAGAAAGAAAAAAAAACCCTTAAGAATCGGCAGCTAAGGTAGGCAATCAAATTTCAAATTTCGCATTCATATTCGTAAAGTAGACTTAATCCATATAGGATAGAAGTGCCAGTAATGAACTCCGTTAAGCAACTTCTTTAACGAGGGAAAGGCATTAAGTAAGCGACAAAAAATATATAATTTAACATTATAACCACTAGGAAACAATTTTTGATTTTTCCTCAAAATCTCCAGCAACGTTGATGCACGTATTCCATCTTTTTATCCCAAGCCGTCATCTGCAAATTATTTGGCGCTCTTGCTAAAACGTCTCCATGCAATTGTACCACTGCTTTACGTTATAAATACTTTGTCACCTGAGAATAGTAATGTTCTATCTATGTTTTAAAAAAAATGACTTATAGTAAGGTCCTATTTGTAGCTAAGAAGGCATTTTGCATCAAAATGATGTTATATATATATATATATATATTATATATACCATTACAATTGTATTATGACAATATTTTAATACAGAAATGCCTTCTTTGATACAAATAGAGCATTTCTATATGGATAAATCATTTTTGTCAAAAACGCAGATAGAACCTTATTACTCTCAGGCGACGACTTCTCTCCACAAAAAAGGTAATATTTCTTAATACTTTTTATTCAAGTTACTTTTAATTCCTTTCGCCTACAAAAATCGGACCACAATATGCTTCTCTTCTATGGTACAATCATTCAGTACCATTGTCAATTTTGAAGTTGCATTACGTATGCGTGTGAATACTACCTACTCAATATAAATTAAACATCATAAAGCTACATGGTCTATCTATCACCATTCTATGGAGATATATGTTACTTCTTTAAAACATGCCATATGCAATTGTGACTTACTTAATGACTTACCATCGTAAATTTGTATTTTATTACAAGTTATAACTCTTGTAATTCAGTTTTTCAATTTTATATTAGTATATCAACAATATTTAACAATTCTTAAGGTTCCATTTCCCAAAAATTTTATTTTAATAACAGAAATATATCGAAACACCTCTAAACCAGTAACGAACATAATCTGATACAGTAATCAGGCCTTCCACTGGTCCATTTTTTTAAAGCAAATATATATATATATATATATTAAATAAATTCCTGGTAGGTTTCTGCAATGATTTCAAAGAAAACACCTTTGCAGGCATGTTTCTACGGAATTTATAAATAATACTTTTCTTCAAATAAATGTGGTGTTCAAAAAATAGGCCGAGTGGGATTCCTGAGTAATGAACATCCCTTACTTCTGATGTGCTATTGTTCCAGTCTGCATTTGCTAAAAGTTTTTAGACACTTTCAAGTTATACTCAAAATGCCAAAAGTTTTTCTTTTATCGCAATTCATTCCACTTCAAATATAAGTATCTAATATTTTTAAAATTAAGAATTCGTGGTTCTAAATTAAACTACAATTGAATATTTTTGCACAGTTTCAACAGGATATTTAAATGAAAAATGATTATTTTCGTTATAATGCGAGATTTTAATTTGGACAAGGTCGTAGTTTAAAATAAAAGTTAATAAATATTTCATGAATTCAAGAAACAAGGGGTGTTTTCATTTAACTATATAAAATTGACACATTTTTTTAAAACGGAGATGCATAGGTGCAAGCAGTTACGGTCAAAGTAATAAATATAATAGTTTTTATGATTGTATTTTGCACGAGAATTTAATGAAAGCATAATAATAAACGGAATAACTATATTCAAATAAATTTTATAAATAAATGTTTGTGTCTCATGTTACTCCGCAAGATTGTGTGCTCATAAAGACTATTCCATCTTGTGCTGTAGTTGCAGCCTTACGAAAATATGTGAGGGAGATATGCTAAGCTGGTTATCGTCCTCATAGCTTAAATGTTAGAGCACTTGGAGGACAATTCCAAGGGTTCCGGATTCGATTCCTTGCTTGGACATTTTCCCCTGTGCTGGTCTAAGCTTAGTTAGGAATGTGATAATTCACGCAATAAATATTCAATAATTTCAAGCATAATTTCACTGTTGAAAATTTATCGAAAAACTAATTAAAAATATATTAAATTGATAATTTGTGGATAACTTATCATTCATTTGCTTTTAGAGAGAAATAGCTTATTCCTATCGCTGAAAATTTTCTGAATTTTCACACGATATTTGACTGAACATTTGTATGAGTTGCTCAATAAAATTGACTATTAAATTATGTAAAAAGATTGTTGTTATCAATCGCGCATGCGCAGATAAAAATTGCGCATGCGCATGCATTTTATACAACTACTCACATTTCGTAAAATATTTAATATAATTATATTCCAATTGCACTATATTATTTCTATTATATTTTGCTACCAAACCAAGATGTTACGGAGATATTTTTTAAGATTTTGCTATAGCTCTCTCTCAAAAACTAATGCACGGACTTTCATCAAATTTCAGATTCAGTAATAAATTAACATATGTCGTTGTTGACTAGATTTTGGTTTGAACCACCCAACCGGAGGCGCTTCCATGCTGCATTTTTCAGGAATTAATAACATGCATAACATAGAAGAAAGTTCTGGGATTACCACCCCTGACTAGTTTAATTTTGAATTCGCGCCATAAAAATTTAATATGTTATTTTCTTTTTCATTATTTATGAAAAAGGAATCATCCTGTACCGAAAAATATGAGTTAAAACTTTCTGGGGAGAACTTGGAATGTCTCTAATTTAAGAAATCTGCATATATCAGGACATGCAGTGCTCAGCAAAAGTTTAGACACTGGTGTTACTTAACCTTTAAATAAAAAAATACGAACGCTTGAATTTTACATATGGCTATACTTCTTTTTAAATATATTTTAAATATTTTAGGATATAAATAATGGTTATAATATAAGATAATATTTAATTTAACTGAAAAAAGTAAAATTTGCACATTGAAAAAGTTTAGACACTTTTTTGAGTTTTTGCCAACTGCTCATGGAAAAATGCAAATTTCTTAGTTATGATGTCACATGTCTGAAGTATTTAAGTATACCTCGATATGGCATCAGTTAGTGAAGATGCTGCGAGCTAAAAATCTTCAGTTAGATGCGGTAATTGAAACAGGAAAGTTGAAATCGAAAGGGAAGACTGTTGCAGAAATTTTAGCAGCATTGAATAGTCCAAAGTGGTATATCTATGAAGCATAGTCTAAGGGTGACTCCTTATAAACAAAACATAAATCTGGAAGACCGTGTGTGACCAGAAAATGAGATGACAAAAATATCCATACACTGGCATTTACACAACCGATGATTGCGAGTCACATTTTAAAAGTAAGTCAGGGCTTTCTGTGTCGATGGATATGATTCGTAGATGAATTAACCCATTAGTGCCTGGCGTCCCATTTTTGGGACAGTTTTAAAATATTCATGTAAGCGCATTTCACACCAGTAAAAAAGGAGGATAAATAAATGCTTTCTTTCTCGAGACAAAGTCCTCGATAAATTAAGATAAACGTTATTCTTGCTTTAAAAGTGGTGGGAAAATGCAAAATTGAATTTTAACGAAGAAAATAATTCAGGCATTAATGGGTTAAGGAAATATGTAAATCAATTTAAATGAAAATGATAAAGCAATCAGCTTTAAAATCTCGTTACAAATTGGCGAGAATGCTATGAACTTGCAAATATACGTCATATGGACCCAAATGGTACACTATGGTATTCAGTAACGAAAAAAAGTGGAATTTGAATGTCCGAAACGGGTGGGCAAACTATTGGCACGACTTGCGGTAAAGAACCGGAAGCTTTTTTAAGTCGACAACAAGGAGATGACTTTTAAATCATTTAGTTCTCAATTTACTTTAATATTCGTGAATATCTGGAGTTATTCAATGGTTACCATGCAACACAAGACTACCGTAATTTCGGGTGTATATGCCGCGGATCAAACAATTCTTTTTGGACCCAGAAATCTTATTTAGGGATTGAAGAAAAATATTTACGGTGATCTAAGTAGTTACACTTATTTCTTAAAAAATTCTGGGTCGAAAAAGAATTGTTTGACCCGCGGCTTGTACACCCGAAATTACGGTACATGCATACGTTGTAGTACAGCGTACATATATACATTGAAGATCAATTTTTAGTCATTTGGAGAACTTTTAGCTGGTCCAGTGTATGGATTTTAGCAAGATAATGCCTCTATTCATGTTGCATACAAAACAAGAACTTCGTTTAACTCTGAGAATACCATTGATCTCAACTGGTCAGTGTGTAGCCCTGATCTGTATCCAACCGAAAACCTTTGTAACATCATATGTCGTAAGGTTTATGCAAATTTTCGCAATATTCCTCTGTTAATGAGCTTCGAGTTGCTGTTGAACATGTTTGCTACAAAATAGACCCCCAAGTGAATCAGCATTTAGTTTCTTCGATGAAAAGTAACATAATTGCACTAATTGCAGACAACGTGGGTGCAACTCCATTTTAATTTGTAGTTATTTCTCTGTAAATATACATATTGTCTATACTTTTGCCGCAATGTTAATTTATTCTTTTGTCATTATATATTATATACAAAGGTAAAATTTAAAATTTATTGTTTGTAAATAAAGGATAAGTCACAAGCAATGTATGACAGATGAATTATAAAAATTCGGTACATACTTCTAAACATAGAAGCGAAGTCGATCATTGTCTGAACTTTTGCTGAGCACTGTACACTGCCTACGTCGTTATTGGAAATTACCAAAATAGCATAACGAACGCTGTGTACGTTATAGAGTTTAAGAAGGTTAGGAAAATATTTAATTTAAGGAATAATTTATTAATTTCTCGACCCTGACTTCATTTCCTTCAATTTGAAATTATGTAGCTCCGCTTACGATATTTAATTTGTGTTTTATATGTTACATAATTTTAAAAATTAAACAATAATATTCGCATTTATATAACTAATATATTATACGCATTTATGCATTGTAGAAAGCCAGCATAATTAGTTTGCATACAAATATATAATACATACATAAATAAAAATAAAATTTGTCAAACAACACTTGTATTTTAGTAAAAAATAGTAAAAAAATCTGCGGCTCTGTAAATCGTTTTTAATAAACATTTTATTTCATTGCTACCAGTAAACTAAATATATTTTCTGATGTAATGATAAACTACTGTAGATTGAAATAACAAATTTCTTTTTAATTGGACTCTCTTCCGGATACAGCTTTGTCTCTGAAAGCTGAGTAAAAAGCAAAGGCAGATAATTTTGTACTGCTGATGTACCCTTTCGTCTCATGCAAGTGTGTCAGTTGTCCATGTTGTGAAGACATGATTTTACAATCATGACTTCACAACGTGGCGCGAAATTGTTGTACTAACTGGGGGGGGGGGGGGTTCAGTTAACTTTTTTCAATTTTGCGCACGTGTAACTCCCACTGTGGTTCTCGCGCTACTAAGATATTGTGTACGACGATTAGACTAACTCAATACCTCCAGCTACTGAGGAGACCGGCAACATCGCACGTATAGTTACCGAGATTCAATTAAAATAAAATGAGCTGGGTGTCACAGACCCAACCCCCATGACGCCGGATTGAAAAAAGAATAAGTTAAGAGTTTCATGCGTACAATCTGCGTTTCTAAGTTAACTACAGTGGTTAACTTTACCAATTTTTTTTTTTGTTTTTGTTTTTAATTCTATTTAATCACGGAATGTTTATAAAGTCGAAAACCACCCACTAAACACAAATTCTGGTAGAATGTTAGTTTATTTCAATGAAATAGAGAACGAGATTTCAACATTGAGTACAATCCTGAACTTTTTGGATTTTTCCTGGATTTTTTATTAGGTATAACTCATGGAAGAAAATTTATTTAATTATCTTTTCTTTCTTCAGTTTTATTTTATTTTATTTGTGAAATATGTATACTCTTATAATGCAAAAATATTTATCAAATCTTACTAGTGAGAATTCGGAATGCTTAAATTAAAAGTCAGTCAGATGCGGCAATGTATACTCCTTTTTGTTTCCAAGTTTGTTTTGCTTGTTTGGCCTCCTTTTACATTCAGAAATTAGGTATAAAAAAGGAAAATTGAATAGTAATTTATCCTTTATTAACCCATCGTAATAATATGTCCAGTATGAAAGCATATCATCTTTCTTTGCAATAAATATTTTTGGCTCCAGTAATACCGGTTCATTTTTGATATTAAAAAATTGAAAGTAACATCTTTTGAAAAAGGATTACCTCCCGATTAAAGTTTGCGTAAGACATGCCGGAATCGGAAATATTATATGAAAGACATTTCGTGATTATATAAGGTAAAAATTCTTACTAATCAATTTCCAGTATCAACAACGGATTTTATTAATAGGAAAGGATGCCAAAATCTCAAACCTCTTCCAAAGAGGACGGCAACATTATTTCACATTGAAAATATTTGCATGATTATTTTTCATCGGATTATAAATACTTCTGTAAAGACGCGAAGGCTATTAGTAATAATTTTTTAATACTGAAAATATTGATCGCTCACACCTCTGTAAATATACAGAGATGGAACATCAACTCGCTACCAATGTTAACCAATTAACTGATCAATATCTTTTAAAAACCTTTCAAATAATGCATTTTTTCATGTATTTCACAGAATTTTTAATCTTTTATCACCGGTTTTTCAAAACAGAAATTTTTGCCAAATTGAATGAGAAAAAAATGCTCGGTTTAACTAACGCAAAATATACAATAAACGTTTACTGGTGGTTAGAATAAGGATGCCATACGTCATACGAGCAAATGATTGGCAAAAACAATTTGACCCTATGACATACGGGCAAATCAGAGAAGCAGTTAACCAGAGCTGCCAAGTCTCCGGCTTTTTGAATACCAGTAATTTAATACGGAAAATGTTTCTTTATTTAATTTCAACATTTCGGAGATTTAAAGTAACCAGATTTTCTCTAAAATAATAGTGGTGTGCAAAAAGCCGGAGATTTGGCAACACTGAGTTAACCCATTCGTACCCACCACCTTTTGCGCACATTTTATTCGGTTGACACCCCTATTTTTTAAAGAATTATGTTTAATTCATTAATTACGAAAATGTTTCAATTAAATAAAATAAAGTTTGCTGTTCTTTTTCACCGGTGTCAAAAGCAGCGCTGCATGCACTTTTTGAAGCGTCCCTAAAAAGGGACGCTAGGCCCAAATGGGTTAATTATCTGAGATGTAATAAATAAAGAATGCTTACTTTTAATGGACTAATAAACAAGTTAATATCTGTAAACGAATTTCGCATAATCTGTATTTAATCGATTTAAATCATATGGATAAATATTGTTCTTATATGGGTGAAAAATGAGTCGTTATTTCGGTTATTTGCATTTCATATACGGGAAATTTCAAAATTACATGAACCAATGCGGAAAATGGATTTTCGGGGAAAATTTTAACGTTTATCTCCTTGAAGAACCGTGTATATATTGCTGCAAATTATTTTTATTCTCAAATAATCTAATCTGCACCAGTATTTTGTAAAAAAAAAAATGCTTTATTTATGATGTACATGTTGGTAGGCCTTTACATATTTACAAAATAATTTTTCGTAAATTCTGCTGCTAATCAATTATATTAAAATGTTAGCAACAGGAGCCGATTGTCTCTGAACGTTTTAAGTATTTTTGTATTATTCTATCAGCTATGTTCTTATAGTATTTTGATTTCCATTGAAGAACTTTAAAATATGTCTAATGCAGAATTGGGAATGTAACATCTGGCCTATTGTCTTGTGAAAATTTATCTAGGGTTGTTTCACTTTATTTTCGTAACTGATTGTAACTGATTGGTTCATTTTTGGTGCTTGCTTATAAAATATTTTGATGCAAACAGAAATCTAGACTTTCGATATAAAATTTTTCCTAGATGCATTTACTAAAAGTTTTCAGACATTTTCAAGTTATCTTCAAATGTCAAAGGTTTTCCTTTGTAATTCATTCTATTGCAAATTTCCGTAATACAATAATTTGGTTTTTTAAGAATTCATGATTTGAAAAGAAATAGTAAAAATTTTTCTAACCTGATTTTTGAAAGAAAAATAATAAATTTCTTTATAATAATAGAATGTTGTTTTGTCTAGTCCAAAGTTAAAAAAAATTAATATATAAATGACTAATTTTAAATAATAAAATACATTGTGTTTCATAAAGTACAGCGTGTTTTCATAAAAAGAATATAAAATTAGTACATTTTTACATTCTTCTATCTGTACAAGAAGAAAATATTGGATTCGTGAAAATTTTCGATAGATTTACACATATTTAAGGAGTCAAAGATTCCAAAAAATATGTTTTTGCAAAATGTCTGTCTCTGACTCTGTCTGTATGTGGCACAATTTTTGTGGGTACACTATCTCAAGAACTAATGCACGGAATTTAATAAAAATTTATATTGTGGTAGTACCTGGTATAAATTGATGGTGATTATTTGTTGGTGTAAATCTTCAATAAATGGTTCTGCTGTGCTGCATTCATTAAAATTTCCGCGACAGGTCTATCTCAATAAAAAAGGCTCGGATTTCCATCAAACTTCAGATTCAGTTAATCATTGACATGTGCTGATGTTGTTGTTTATATTTTGGAGTAAACTGCTTGAGAGGTTGTGCTTCTATGCTACATCTTTCAGGAATATTGCAATATCTATATCTAAAGAACTAATGCACGGAATTAAAAAAAATATATGTATATTCAGGTTGCCCCTGATAAAAATCTTTTCTGATTTCTATCTGGTGTAAATCATACAAGAGGTGGCGCTGCTATACTGTTTTTTATTTGCGTAACAGCACTGTCTCAATAATTATTTTGACACTCAGCTATTAATTCTCTGAGTGATTAATTATCACTCAGCAGGTGGCGCTTCTATGCTACATTTTTCACGACTTCCGCAATAGTTTTATCTCAAGAAATGCACGGATTTTCATCAAACTTTACATTCAGTAAATCCATGATATGATGCATTTCTGTTTACATTTTGGTATCAATTGCCCTTTAGGTGGCACTGCTATGTTGAATTTTTCCTAATTTCTCCGATAGCTCTATCTTATGAACTAATGCACGAATTTTCATGAATCTTCAGTTCAGATATAGCTTTATATACAGGGTGTCCGAAAAGTCTGGAAACGGCCGAATAACTCGAGAAATACATATGAGATTGAAAAACGTAAATATACGTGTTAAATATTTTTAAATAAGCTACTCTGTGATACCAAATATGACCTTCGAAACCGACCCCCTGGGGGTCAGAGGGGGTCCAACTTTGAAATCTTAAATTATAACCCCCATTTTTTATTGCAGATTCGGATTCTACGGACAAAAATACGTAACTTTTGTATTTGATGTTTATTTCAAATCTTCGTTTATCACGGTGTAATCGAGCATATTAAATCGATACATATTCCCGCTTTTCCAACGGGATTTTCCCTAATCGAAACTGATTGGGCGGAATTTTTGACGTCAAATTCCTCGTCTTTTGTAGGAATAGCGTTTCCTGAAAATTACCCGTGGCGATTATTTCAATAGTGCTACACTGTTAAAAATTTGACCCGTTTGCTGCAGCGTCACTCCACAGCTATTATAGATTATCTCTTTTGTGACCAATGAGAATGCTCCATAACACAGTAAAGTAATCGTTTTCTATAAAAGCGGTGGAGTGACGCTGCAGCAAAAGGGTCAATTTTTTTACAGTGTACTTTACTGTGTTATGGAACATTCTCATTGGTCATGAAAGAGATATTCTATAAAAGCTGTGGAGTGACGCTACAGCAAATGGATCAAATTTTTAACTGTATAGCAGTACCGAAATAATCGGCACGGGTGATTTTCAGGAAACGCTATTATTGCAAAAGACGAGGAATTTGATGTCATAAATTCTCCCCAATTAGTTTCGATTAGGGAAAATTCCGTTGGAAAAGCCGAAATATGTATCGATTTAATACGCTAAATTACACCGTGATAAACGAGGATTCGAAATAAACATCAAATACAAAAGTTACGTATTTTTGTCCGTAGAATCCGAATCTGCAATAAAAAATGGGGGTTATAATTTAAGATTTCAAAGTTGGACCCCCTCTGACCCCCAGGGGGTCGGTTACGAAGGTCAAATTTGGTATCACTTAGTAGCTTATTTAAAAATATTTAACACGTATATTTACGTTTTTCAATCTCATATGTATTTTTCGAGTTATTCGACCGTTTCCAGGCTTTTCGGACACCCTGTATATTGCTGTTTATGATTTTGTATAAATCGCCGAATAGTGGACGCTTTTATCTTGCATTTTCCCCAATATCAACAGTAGTTCTATTTCAAGAACTAATCCGCAGAATTTCATGTCATTAGAATCCTCACGATGAGCATAGATAGTCATTTAATTTTGACACTGTGCTAGCGGGATTTCAAATGTTAACCCATTAATCACCAAACAAGAATGTTGAAATTTCCAACTTTGTTGCAGCACATAATTTGCCACCACAAACTCTGAAAAATAATTTTATATTTATTTTGTCTTAATTTTTCATAATTTTTATCAAGCCCAATTTTTTATTAAAAATATGGTGGTGAGTAAATGTGTAATTGACATTATTATGTGCGTTATTATGTGCATTATTATGTGCGTGACCGCAACGTCAGTGGGTGATACGTTAGCTCTTTCCGGCACGGACAAATTTTGTTAGCAAAATGAGGAATTGTCAACTGTCACCGGAATTTAAAAACGACTTTTTAAGAAATTTAGAATCCCATAATTTAAGCCCTTTTTTTTTTGTAAAAGCAAAATTTTACTAAAATATTATTCGTGGCGTCAATCCATTTCGAGTGCTCCAGAAAATATTAAAATGGTCGTTCGACCATTTTTTAAAAATCTGAAATTTTTTGTACAACAAAACTAACATAACGGAAGTTCAAAATGACCGTTATTTTAATTTTACTATTTTTTGTTTGTGCATGGCGGCCATCTTTGTTTCATCGTGTTCAGCTATTTTCTCAGATTCTAGGATACACAAAATTATAAATATCTCGTCTTTTATTTTCCCAATTGAAATGGGGTTTGCAGCATTTTGTTCAGAATAAAATAGGCTAAATGTAGGGTTGTAGAATAATTTTGAAAAATAAATTTCTATAGGTGAGATTTTAGCACAAAATGTAAGATTTTTTCAAAACTCTATCTGTTTGCAAGAGGAAATTTTTCATGTAAGGAAAACTGTCAACCTTACACAATTTTTTCTGCAAATAAGTCAAAAGTGCGTGTACTCACACACACACCAAGTCCCAGATCTAGGAGTTGATTTTCTTTGCGAAAAAAATTCCGAAATTCGCCAAAAATTTCAAAAATCGCACTTTTTAGTCTTTGATATCTCTGGTGGAGCACGAGATAAAAATCTGAAATTCTGGCCTTTGATAGTATTGTGTAGTAGTGTTATGCACAAAAAATGTCAAGGAGATTTGACTACAAGCTGAGATATGACATGGACAATATGTGAAAACAATACTGCCAAACTATTGTAACATACTATGTAATTGTTCAACAAGACTGTCAACCTTACACAATTTTTCTACAAATAGGTCAAAAGTGCGTGTACTCATACACCAAGTCCCAGATGCTTTGATATCTCTGGTGGAGCACGAGATAAAAGCCTGAAATTCTGGCCTTTGATAGTATTGTGTAGTAGTGTTATGCACAAAAAATTTCAAGAAGGAGATTTGACTATAAGCTGAGATATGGTGATTTAAAAAATGTTAAGAAATGCTATTATTAATGCTACATTAGGAGAAATGTGATTAGTCTCTTTTAGTACAATATTTACACAGAAAATATCGTTTGTTGAAAACAGTTAAATAATAAACATTTAATTTACAAAAATACTATATATGCTCAACAAAGAGCTTAACACTATTTACGAGAGATGTTACGAATTCGACCAGTTACTGTTGTCAGTCCATCAGGCTGTTCTTTCTCAAAATTTTATTTGAAGCCACCCAAGTCTTGTCATCCCTTGTTAATTGAATGAAATTCTCTAGGTTTAATAATTGAAACCATGTCAACTCGATCAATTGCAACCCATTATCTGTAATTTACTTTTCCTGAAATGTGTTCCGAGGAAAAATTTTTGCAATAGCATTTCTAGTAGGTTTGTTCATCTGGACAAATAGCAGGGCTCCCAAATGGTCCGCGAACTGAACATTAGTATTTTTTAACAGAAAAATTCATGATCCGTTTGCGCTAGAATCAACTTCCAAATGTGGTTTCTTGACAATTCAGAAGAAAAATCTAAAAAGAAAATTTCTCTAAGAAAATTCTGGTGTTCAGTTGGCGGACCATCTGGGAGCCCTGAAATAATGTATTGGCTTAGCATACATTCTGAATTGTTTAAATCACACAGAAGCATTTGAAGAAGATACTTGTAATTAACATTTAACTTTGTACCATAAATAATTAATTTAAAATTTTGGAGCTATGAACAATTACATAGTAGGTTACAATAGTTTGGCAGTATTGTTTTCACGTATTGTCCATGTCTTATCTCAGCTTGTAGTCAAATCTCCTTCTTGAAATTTTTTGCACATAACACTACTACATAATATTTTTAAAGGCCAGAATTTCAGATTTTTATCTCGTACTAGAGATATCAAAGCCTAAAAAGTGCGATTTTTGAAATTTTCGACAAATTTCGGAATTTTTTTCGCAAAGAAAAATCAGCTCCCAGATCTGGAACTTGGTGTATGAGTACACGCACTTTTGACCTATTTGTAGAAAAAATTGTGTAATGTTGACAGTCTTGTTGAACAATTACATAATTGGTTACTACAATAGTTTGGCAGTATTGTTTTCACATATTGTCCATGTCATATCTCAGCTTGTAGTCAAATCTCCTTGAAATTTTTTGTGCATAACGCTACTACACAATACTATCAAAGGCCAGAATTTCAGATTTTTATCTCGTGTCTCACCAGAGATATCAAAGCCTAAAAAGCGCGATTTTTGAAATTTTTGACGTATTTCGGAATTTTTTTCGCAAAGAGAAATCAACTCCCAGATCTGGGACTTAGCGTATGTGGACACGCACTTTTGGCCTATTTGTAGAAAAAATTGTTTAAGGTTGACAGTTTCCCTTGCTTGAAAAATTTCCTCTTGCGAACAGATAGATTTTTGAAAAAATCTTAAATTTTTTGCTAAAATTTCACTTGTAAAAATTTATTTTTCAAAATTTTTCTACCACTGTATATTTAGCCTATTTTATTCTGAACAAAATGCTGCAAACCCCATTTCAATTGGGAAAATAAAAGACGAGATATTTACAATTTTGTGTATCCTAGTATCTGAGAAAATTGCTGCACACGATGAAACAAAGATGGCCGCCATGCACAAACAAAAATAGTAAAATTAAAATAACGGTCATTTTGAACTTCCGTCATGTTAGGGTTGTTGTACAAAAAATTTCCAATTTTTTAAAAATACTCGAGCGACCAGTGCTGGACCACTTGAAATGGATTGACCCCGTGCGAATTGTAAGTTTGGAATTAAAATTAGGTATCCCAGATTGGGCACAGTGTGCCGGAAAGGGTGAACATGCATGAGATAGAAGAAAATTTTGGGATTGACGCATCCGACTAGTAGTAATATGCGAAAGAAACATATTTCAAAATTTGCATTCGCATTTAATAGGTGGGCATCATTTGAATGGTAAAACTTGCATCACTTTCTCATAGGTTGCAAAATAATTCCATGTACGAGTGCAATTTTTTCTCACGGGTGTAAATTTGGTGAAGAAAAAGAAAAAAATCAGAACCAGTGTTGCCAATGGACTACTTTCTTCTAGCTTTGCAAGTAAAATGTATTGTATGCGTGAAAATCGTGTTTTTGACGGATTTACACGTTTTAGTTGTCAGGGAACTCGAAAAACATGTCTTTACAAAATGTCTGTCTGTGAGTCTGCGAGTCTGTCTGTCTGTATATGGACAAAAGTTTGTGGGCACTTTATCTCAAGAACTAATGCACGGAATTTAACGAAATTTTAGATTCTGTGAGACCTTGATATAAACTAGACCTATTTAGGTTTTAGCGTTTATCTCTGAACAGGTGGTGCTGCTATGCTGCATTATTCACAATTTTGTCTATAGCCATATCTCAAGTAGTAGTGCATGGATTTTTATAAATCTTTAGATTTATTTATTATTTAATATAACATGGTGCTGATTACGTTTTTATTCAAATCGCTCAAAAGGTGGTATTACTATGGTGCATTATTCGTGTTCATCGCAAAAGCTCTATCTCAAGAACTAATGCAGAAAAATTAAAAAATCTTCAGATTCAGTTAGTCCCTGTTATAGATTAGGGCTGTTTAGTTTTGGTGTAAATCGCCCTATAGATTGCACTGCTATGCTGCATTTTTCACAATTTCGAAATAAATGTATCTTAAGAACTAATACGTGGATTTTTATCAAACATCAGATTCAGATAGTACCTGATAAAAAAATGATCCTGTTTAATTTTTGGTGTACATCACTCAACATGTGGCGCTTTTATGCAGATTTTTTTTATTTTGCAATAGCTCCATCTCAGAAACTAATGCACGGATTTTCATCAATCTTCAGATTCTGTTGGAAGTTGACACAAGTCGTTGCTTACTTGATTTCGGTTTAAACCATCTAACCGGTGGCGCTGCTAAGTATTTTTCATGGAGTATTAACATGTATAAGATAGAAGAAAGTTTTTGGATTGCCACATCTGATTAGTTTAACCCTTTTTTGCGCAGTGTTGCCGGGCCGGTAACACCTAATTTTAATTCCAAACTTGCAAACGGCACCAGTAATATTTTAATATAATTTTGCTCTTAGAATGAAAGCCTAATATAAGGAATTCATAATATCTACACAAGTCCTTTATAAATTCCGGTGTCAATCGACAATTTCTAATTTTACTAATATAATTTGTTTGCGCCGGGATAGGTTAAATTCAGATTTCTCGGTTGGCTTCATTTTCCGAAAGGGTAAAATTCCCTTTTCTTTCACCTTACTTAATTTGGTCACAAAATTAGATTAAATAAGATGATTTTTACCATAAAAAAGTGATGCTAATTAAGAAATCTGAATTGAAAACAAGTAGCCCACACGCAACACCGTAAAGATCCCATGTAGTGTTTGTTAAAAAAAATTATCTTGGAGAAATATAAGATATAGCTGTGACACAGATTTGATTACAAATTTTAATGAAATTTTTGAATTAACGCTCCTCTTTATAACACAAATGTTACATATTTCATATCTGCAAATGTGAATAACTGTTTTCACAGAATTCTTTAATTATTCAGAATTTCTTCGTATTAAATCAGAGTGGAGAAAAGTGGTGTTAATATAATGTTCCTTAAATCTGTGAATTGAAATATTTCCATTTTAAAGAGAAAAATAATTGCATCTTTTAACGGTCAAAGTAAAAATTTACAGGTTATAAAATATCAATTTTTAAATAAGGTTTTATTTCTAAACAAGCTGTTTTAACACTTATAAATTAAACAATTATACATTTATGATGCTTTCCACGCCATGCATTTTTCTTTAATTTTATGCAATTTGTCTTCCACAAAAACAAAAAAGAAGACAAAATCTAATTTGTCACAGCGCTTCAAGAAAAAAAAACATAATTACATTTCTTTAAGCAAGAAAAGAAAAATTTACAGTTATAATATGAAAAAACGTAATTATAAAAGAAACTTCTTTTTTTTTTTACTTCAAACAAAAATATAGACTTTTAAATCTCAACAACCACTGCAATACTTGTAACTTTACTTTTTCTCTCTGAGAAATAATTTGAGTTAATATATTTTTTCACTCATTTTTGCATTCAATAGTTTTAATAGCAATCTAGTACTAGATCTTTAGTAGTTGATCGCAGGGCTCCCAAATGGTCCGCCAACTGAACATCAGAATTTTCTTAGAGAAATTTTCTTTTTAGATTTTTTTTGCGAATTGTCAAGAAACCACTTTTGGAAGTTGATTCTAGTGCAAACGGATCATGAATTTTTCTGTTAAAAAATACTGATGTTCAGTTCGCGGACCATTTGGGAGCTCTGAGATCGTCAAGGAACTCACATTCATTTTATTACCAACATTTTAATAAACTAAATTTGAATTTTTTCAATCTTAGAAAATAGTACTATTAGATGTTAACACATTGAATAACCAAAAATTCTAGCAGTAAAATGTTTATGAAACCCTAGACGCAGGGTTGACATTTTGACCTTTGATTTTAGTCAGAAAATTCGAGTTTGCTCAAGAAAATACAGAAAGTATTTTCAAATTGTTTAAGCCCTTGAGGGGTGATGTTATATATATTGCTCTACTTAATTTAAACAAAATTCTCACCAGAAACATTCAACTAAATTTCCTATTACAACTTTCGGGGTAAAATCTTAAAAAATTGCTTTTTCTTAGTTTAAAATATTTTATTTATTATATCTGTGATAATTCATCATTATAAAGTTATTACTGCTTGCCCCTCAAGGGGTTAATCCCTTAAGGATCGCTAAATATTTGGAAACCTAGAAAAAAAGAACCTATTTTTCTAGCTGAAATTAAATATTTATAAAGTTTCTAAATATAATATGCAATTTGTTTCTTTTTAAGTCAATAAAAAGATGTTATAAATAATATCACATTGGTAGAAAAGCCCTTATGTGAGAATCATGTATCTTAATACTAGAACTACCGGAAATTTGAGTCAAGTTTTGTAAAAAAAATTCACACCAGAATTTTCATTTTAAACATTTTAACTTTATTATTTAAAGTTTTTCTTTTTCGTTTCTTTTAAAATTATTTCATAATAAAATTTATATTTTGAACCGAAATAAATTTATATTATAGCCGTTAAAATGGCGGCTCATAGTAGTTCTAGTACTAATGTTTGTTTTACACCATGCAAATTAATGCGAATTTGTATTTTTCTGATCCTAACAAATTTTTGCAAGTAATATTTTAGCCCGTTTAGATGCAGTGCGATGTATTTTATTCCATCTTCGATTAATGAAGATTTGCACCAGAAAATTTTTATTAAATTTTACTTTTCTAAATTTGGTGAGTAAATGGCGCGAAACTTGTTTTCCATATCTTGAAACATTTTTTTTTTTCCAAATTCCCCTTGGGAGTTCAGAATAACACAAACGCGATTGCTTGCCCCTCAAAGGATTAAAAAGGGCACACAGAGAAAATTTTGGTTGCAATATTTTTGTGTGTGTTGCATTTTGAAACGTGTAACATCAAGTTCATTATTACAAACGCCGCCAAAAACGTGGCCCCAACGTTGATATCCATAGACATCCATATCTCATGGAAATGCCAGTTAAACTTTTTGGGGTTCAGAAGTCTTTTCCAGCAATTAACCCTTTCAGGGGCAGAAGATTTATATTCGTAAAATGATGAAATAATTGATTTATATCAGGATATTCAAACAAATTTCTTAGAAAAAAAAACAGCTAGTATGTATTTTCATTAGAAAAGGAAAATTTTACTAAAATATTCTTGGTACCATTTGTTTTTTCGTTAATTTAAAATTAGGTTCTTATACTGCCTAGCCACCACACTTTAAGGGGTTAAATCACCTGCCGGTAAACATGACGGCCACCAAAAATAACGAACGACACCCCAGTCTGTGATATTGATGGGAGCGAGAATCTAGGGTTTAATGTCAAATTTTTCTCACTTAAGTAAAGCAAAAATTCTGTTTCAAAATTTTCCAGTTTAACCCTTTAACGAACAAAGCAGTTTCATTGCTGGGTCATTCCATGTAAAATGCGCAAAAATGTAAAAAAAGCCGTGGCTGCATAGGAGCCGATTTTAATAAAATTTGAGATACGTGTTCATTTCATATTCAAATGTAGTTCTGCGCAATATTTTGACAAAAAATAAATTATTTTATCTGTTTTGGACATTTAAAAAACTTGTGATATAGAAGGGTTGCTGATAATCGTCGAAAGATGCAAGTTTGAAGTTCAGCATTTTGAGAACTATTTAACAAAAATGAAGTTTTTTTATAATATTGAAATTTCTGGAAATCAATCTTTATATTTATTGAGTAATAATAATCTGGTAATAACGTAACTAATCATAAATTGGTTGTAAATATTGAAATTTCGTAAATTTTTGAAAAAATTTAAACGCTATAAAAATTAAAGGATTTAAAAAACATCTTTGAAATTCATGCAAGATTTAGTATTATATATGAAGATCGAATTCTCCAAGTTTCAAAGTTGTTATTTATTTCCTTCATCTTAAAAAAAACTTAGAAACTTTTTAAAAAATGACAAAATCACAATTATTTCTCTTATTTAACCTCAAAAAATAATTAAAGGACAGCTCCGACATCAACAATATTTCACATATATAAGAATCAATAAGTCCATGACACACTAACAAAGTTTCAATACTGCCTTTTTGATTCCTAACATTATAAAAATGGGTTGAAAAAACTAATATTCGAGGCATTCTATAGACAATCTTTCTTTGAAATAACGCGCTTTTTGCAAGTTTCTTGGTAAAAAAGATTAGTGCTGCCATCTACATTTAATATTTCATTTTAAGATTAAAATACAGAAATTTTATCAAGAAAATCGGTCTTCTTCTATATCAATTAAAAATATTCTTGAAGAAAAAATAAACTGAAAGCAAGAATAAAACTTCGTATATTCAAAATATTCTTTTATCCGTAATATCAAACAGTTTAAAGCTTTTGAAACCTTTTATTCGTCTCCAAACAAATGATAAAAATGTTGAATTTTTAATCAACAGTTTTCACTATTTAATTTTTTTTTCTCATAAAAGAATGAAAAAGGCAAGGATTAAATTTTAGATGTATTAAATATATTCAATTAGCTATAATGGCAAAAAAATCTGAATTTGGAAAAAGTGTACTTCATTTTAAAACATATAACTGAAATATGTCATTTTTTCCGCGATTTTTTCTGTTATTTATTTATTATTAAATTATGAAATAAAAATACAATTACTAAATTATGCTAATCTGTTATTTATAGTTTATTCTTAAGTGTAAATAATTTTTATTACAGTCTTTCCATTCCTAGGGCTAATCATCAAACTTAAAATTTCACGCATGTACACAAGACCTCGATTTCGTATCAACTTTAATGTAAATTTTTATACTGAAATAAACTAGTCTGAACTCTACTACTTTGCGTTTCCTCATAAGTGATTGTGATCTACTTATATGATGATTTTCAATAAAATCTGTGACATGTCAGCCACACCTGATTTGCTCATTTCGTGTGGAATGACTCTGTTAAGATGATTAACACTAGAACCGCCGGCTATTTTATAAAAATTTTATAAAAAAGTGTTTGACACCAGAATTTTTATTGAAAACTATCTAACTTATTTAATTAGCTTAGTTTTGTATTTCACATATTTAACAAATCTCATGAAAAAATTTCTGGTTCGAATCGGCCGTTTTCAATTTGGCAGGGGGTCAAAATGACCCCTAATGGCGGTTCTAGTGTTAAATAAATGATTGCTACCGGTATTGCGAATTAATATATTTGTAAATAAGGAAAAGAGATTTTCACATGCATGATAAAATGGATTTTTTAATTAAAATTCCGGTGTCGATGTTGCATATCGGAATTAAAATTTTGTGGTTTCGTAAAGAAACGAATGAACGTTAAAGGGTTAAGTTCCGAATTCAGGAATAAAAATTTAGGACAACCTATCAACCCTGCCCAGACCAACTGTCGCTGTATCATTTAAATTTAAGATTAAGAAGAAATTACACTAATAATTAGTTAGTTTTCATATCTGGTTTTCAAAGTTTACTTATAAGATAATTTACTCATTTTAACTACACTCACTGCCAAAAGTTAGTGGTGCCAAAAGTTAATTTACGGTAAAATGTGAAAAAATCGACAAGTTTTGCTTTGACAGATTCAAAATGAGGCGGGAAAGTAGAAAATGAGCTTGTGCATGAAACAAAACAAAATTACAAACAAAGATAAAAACAACACCAAATTTGCAAAAGTTTTAAGATGAAGTCATCAGGCAGCAACAGACGACAATTTTCCTATTCTGCTCCACTAGAATTTTCTAATAAGAAATTTTGGAAGTTTATTTTTCTTGCAAATGTTGTCAAATTGTGTATTAAGAAGTTCTGTTTTGAGAAAGTGTTGCTAGTTAGAATTTAAGAAAAAGTCGTATGTGGCATCCTTGAAATAATCTTTAACACCAAGAATTAAATTCATTAGCAAAATCATTGCTTAATCCTTTACAACGCAGTGATGTTACTGCGGGACTACCTAATTTTAATTTCAAATTTACAATCGACACCAAGAATATTTTAATAAAATTTTGCTTTTACAATGAAAGCTAAAAGTAACAAGTTTATAATTTCTAAAAACGTCGTTTGTAAATTTCGGTGTTACTCAATTTTTTCATCATTTTAAGAACAGAATGTTTCTGTGCCGGAAATGGTTAACCCATTAACTTTCATTGGTTTCTCTACAAAATCACAAAATTTTAATTCCGATATACAACAATGGCACCCGAATTATAATTTTAAAATGTCCTTTTTATTATGCAAGTGAAAAATCACTTTTTCTTATTTATAAAAATTTTTGTTCGCTATTACAGGTGTCATTCATTTATTTCAACATCTTAGCAATAAAAATGCTTTGTCCGTAAACCCCTTGAGGCGCGGTGGTATGTCTATAAAACCATATAACGCTTTGAGCTCTGATGAGTGAATTTTCCACCACTTAATTTTAATCGCCGAATGTCACATCGACACAAGAATATTCAAAAAAAATTATCTGGAAAATGAAAAATGCTTTTTTTTTTTTTTTTTTTTCGTGTATATTATAACCTGAATCTTTTGTTATAAAATACTGGTGCCAATGCGAAATTTTGACATTTCGAAGAAATTCACTCCCAGAGCTCAAATGGTTAAGTTTTATCCGGAAGGCTACACTGGCACCAGAATGTTGGTAAAAAGCATTTCGGTTTATTAGTTGCGTGAAATGCAGCTTTTTTGTTATTTACAAATTAAATTGTTTTCAAATTCCGGTGGTATTGATTAATTTTAATACTTAAGCAATGAAAGTGTTCTGCGCCACAAAGGATTAAAGGGTAAAAGCGAAAAAAAAATTGACATTAACCCTTTGCGGCGCAGAGCACATTCATTGATTAATTGTTCAAATTAATGACTGGCACCAGAATTTGAATATAATTTTACATTTAAATAAGAAAAAAGGCCATATTTCACGCATTCAATAAACCGAAAATTTTTTTACCATAATTTCGGTGCCAATGCGGCGTTTGAGAATTAAAATTAAGTGGTTTCATAAATATACCACCGCCCCTCAAGGGGTTAATAGAGTGTGCGAGTACTCCTTACTTACATACAATGTTAAAGTTTGATCTTGCTTTCTATGAGGTGACCAACTAACGTAGAAAGGATTAATCGCATTTCCTCTTGCAGAGTAATTTGCAACTCTGTGAGATTAATTTCATACAGTTTTGCACATTTCCATTTCAGAAGGAATTTAATTTTTGTACAGTGACATCAGTATTTTCCTCACTTAATTTCGGTCGATGATTCTGCGTAAATTTAGGATTTATACTACACTGCTTCGTATAACTATCTTAATATACTACACATATCACAGATCAGCGTAGTATATTATTCAATCAAAGTACACGTGAGTAAAAGCATATAGCAAGAAATTATTTATTAATATGTAACAATAACAAACAGTTGTCAGATCTAACATTTCTAGCAAAGAATTCATTATTAATGAATAATGTAAACTTCCGTGTTTGATAACATAGCTATGCCTAATAAAATATTATTTTTACACTAAATTTATCTCAACCTATATGGTTTATGATTAGTTTAAATATAATTTTACACTCACTTCCAAAAGTTAAGCACGAAATTGTAAAATGCAAAAAAAAAAAAAAAAAAAAAAAAAAAAAAAAAAAACAAATACTGCTTTGATTGACACAAAATTCGGCAAGAAAGTAGCATATATATTTATGCATAAAACAAAATCAATAATTAGATACAGAAGTGAAAACAATATTAAATTTTTATAAGTTATCAGATAATGACATACTGGAGACTTAAGCAGAATTATGTATAAAATGAAAATAAACAGCATAAAATGAAAAAAAGGCATTCATAGGGTATGTGATACCTCCTCATCTGTATACAAAGTTTACACCTTGTGACCATGATTTCAATTAGGTGGTCAACTACCGCAGAATTAAGCAATCGCCATTCTTCTTGTAAAGCAGTTTCGAATTCAATAAGAGTGGCTTGAGGTGGGAAACGTAAACATACAGAACGGCCGAGAGCATCCCAAAGATTTTCAATGGGATTAAGGTCGGGCAAATATGCTGGCCACGCCACATGCGCAATCCCTTTACTATCCAGGTAGTCATCGACGATGCCAGCTCTATGGGGACGTGCGTTATTCTCCATTAAAACAAAAGTAGGGCCAATTGCGGATGCTTACAATCTCACAATGGGTTCTAGAGCTTCATCTAGATACCGGACAGCCATCACAGATCCCAATTTAAAGATGTGCAGTTTGCTGCGGTATCCTAATGAAATTCCTACCCACACTATAATGCTTCCGCCTCGAATGCGTGATTTTCGGTTATGTTTTGGGGCTGATTGCATGTTCCTTGTTCACGCCATATCCTCATACGCTTTTCATCTGGCTGCAGAGCAAACCTTGACTCATCAGTAAACATGACATTGCCCCAGTCAGACACAGTCCAATTCACATGTTCGCGGCACCACTTAATCGTGCCCCTCTTGATTGGATTGATTTAGGAACACAAACTCGAGATACCGGAACATACAGTGCACTCATATATAATCTTCGGCTTACAGTAGCTGCAGATATTGCTTTACCAATGGACGCTGTAACCATAGATGTCACGCGTGTGGAGGTCGCTCTGCGATTCTGGTTGGCTACAATAGCAATACATTGATCTTCCGCGGGGGTTGTAACCCTTGGGCGACCAACTACGGGCGTTCGGACAACTGTCTGTGTGGTTTGGATGTGTTTCCATAAACGTGAAAATACAGAATGGTGCACGACGAAGAAAAGAGCAATATCTGTGATCGCCTGTCCTGCTTCAATGCGCCCCACAGCACGCCAGCGCTCAGAATCTTCCATTCGTCTTCTGGAAGTCATAGAAACACGTATGCCTTCGAAACAAATTGTACGAAAGTTTTAAACACCTTCTATCAACACTTACAATCAACTTCTGAAATCCTTCATGAAGCTGACTTCTTATAAGATTGCTCTTTTTGCATATTTCTTGACATGAAAGAGCAATTGGCTGTTGCTTAACATATTTGCATACTTCCCCATCTACCTGTGCAGCGATTTGTATAATCATCAACTGTGATTGATTTCAGGAAATTAGCATTTTTCTCTCCGTGCTTAACCTTTGGAAGTGAGTGTAATTTTCATACACGAACATCAAAATGCATATCTTTATAAGATGACACTTTCGCATTTACAAAATTATTCACTATACCTCACTTTGTAAGCAGTATTGCTAAATAAAATCTTGAATAATAAAATGTCCTGTCCTATTTAGGTTTTACAAATAACACATTACTTTCTTGATTCGTGCTATTTTAATTATTATTCAAATATCTACATAAATAACAGAATGCAATGTTCAATATTAATTTATATTTCGAGCAATGTTTTCAAGATTATAACATTCGCCGAGTTTGACACGCGTCATTTAAAACGCATATTTAAATGTCCACATAAGGAAAATATACAGTGCTAATTAAAATAAACTTTGCAGCAAAATTTTAAACAGAGAGTAATAAAAAAAAGACAGAACATTTCCCAGGTGATTACAAAATGTAATATTTGTCATCTTATTTGAGAGTTAAGTAAAAAGCACATTAATGAGCTAACACTCGAACGCTGCATAAAAAAACTACTTAGAGCAGAAAGTCTGTGGAAAAATCTAACTCGATTTGTTCCTTCTGCATAACATCATTTTCTAATTCCATATTTTAACATGGTAAATAATTCAAAAAGTTACGTTTCAGTGTAGGATAATTAGATCACAGCTTGAAATGGTTTTTCAACAGAATAAGCGAATTTCATGTTAAAAAATATGAGTATAGTTGTTACAATTTAAAATATTTAACTCTTTGAGCTCTGGTGGGTAAATTTTTTCAAAATGCTAAATGTCACATTGGCACCAGTATTTTGCAAAGAAAAAAAAATCTGTGAACGATATACACGAGAAAATGCATTTAACTATTTTTAAATAAATCTGGTCGAATTTTCTGGTGTCGATGTGACATTTCGAAATTAAAATTAAGTGGTAGAAAATTGAACCATCGGAGCTCAAAGGGTGAAATACTTCGAATCGGTATTGCTCATTATACGGGGCGCAGATTTTCCAATATCTAAATGCGGAAAAATCCCGTTAATCAACATTAAAAATTCTGTCATTAAATTAGTGGAATAATATACACAAATAATGGGTAACGAAATTCTTTGCAAAGGGTATATGACTGTTCTAAATTATGTTTTCTCTTTCTATGTATACAATAATCTCTTAACATTTGCGGGAGATAGGTTCGGGAAAAATCAAAAGCGGGAATGCAAAACTGTTATTTTTATATTCTGTTTGATCCACTATTTTAAAATAGTACGTTTCAGTGCATATGCAGTTCATACATAGTGTATATTCCAACATCTCTTTAGGCGCCGAAGATGAGCAGCTCCGTCCCAAAATTTTATACATATTTTTGAAAATGTTTATATGTAGTACCCAACGCAAACTTTGGGCATTTATATATAATATGCGGGCACATAAGAGGATTTTTTTAGAAAAATGTGGTAATTTTCGAACAACTAAGGTAAGAGTTTTACCTTTGTAAATTTTTTAATCGCTATTTCACGCACTTTTTATAATCAGAAAATTATACAAAAATTTCCAGTTACGCATCTTTTGTATCTATATAAATTCAATTAACCCTTTCCGGCACACTGTGTCCAGTCTGGGATACCTAATTTTTATTCCAAACTTGCAATCGGCACCAATAATATTTTAGTAAAATTTTGTTTTTACAATAAAAGCTTAAATTAGAGGTTTCAAAATATCTAAAAAATTCGTTCGTGAATTCCGGTGTCAGTCCATAATTTCTCATTTTACTGCAGATTTTACCCGTGCCGGAAAGGGTTAATAGCATCTAACCCGATATAGGTGTTTTTGAGGAAATGAGGTTTTAAGAAAATGTAAAAAATATTCTTATCTCATAAAATATGAATATTTGTAAGGTGATAATAGGAGAAATGTATCTTCAGATGGTATACACACCTGATAAAAAAAAATCAAGAAATTTGATTGAAAGGCATGTTTCCAATTCTTATCCGGCTATTCCCTTTACCCACCAGAGCTATAAAGGCTAAAATGTTTGGATATATAAATTCTGTTTCGCATCGCTTTTACAAAACTAAAATCCCTTTACATTTGTTTTGACAACATTTGAAGGAGAAATATGTAACAAAATGTATTTTTTTTTAAATAGTGGTTGGAATAGAATATAAAAATAATCACCTGTGACAGCCATGTGTTTCCTCGATACAATGGGTTAAAAATAATATTAACCATTTGCGGCGCAGAGCACATTCATTGATTAATTTTTCGAATTAATGACTGGCACCAGAATTTGAATATAATTTTACATTTAAATAAGAAAAATCCATATTTCACGCATTTAATAAACCGATTTTTTTTACCATAATTTCGGTGCCAATGCGGCGTTTGAGAATTAAAATTAAGTGGTTTCATAGATATACCACCGCCCCTCAAAGGGTTAAACAACAAATTCTCCATATAGTATGACATCGCCTGTATGTGTTAATATTCTTAAAAGGTATATTGATAATTAAGAAACATTTCAAATAAATAATATGTTTTTCAGTCATTGTATGAATGTTGTGCTTTAAACTAAGCAGATAAGAAATATACGATATAATTCTGTATCTAAATTATAATAATACACTAAAATTTTCATTAACATATTAATTTAATGTGGATTTTCCTTCTTTTTCTAAAAAGAAAGAATCTTGAAAGGAAAACGTTTTAAAAAGCTCACTTAAATATGAAAAACGTTGAACCAGATGCGAAATTATACATTACTTCTAAAGGAAGTGTTGAGGTAAATAAGAAATACAGAAACGACCTATAACGATTACGTTTTGTCTGGAAACAAGCAAAAAAAAATGTTTACTAACGGACTGATTATGTGATGAAGATCATAGATAAAAGGAGGAAAAATAGTTTTCTCACAATTAATCCAGATAATATAAAAATAAGAGTATAATAGACTATAAAAATATTCGTCTGTAACAGCAGTTGTTATCTAGATACAGTGGGTTAAAAATAATGTTAACACTAGAACGCCGGGAAGGTGTCAATTCGACACCGATCACTAGACTAATTGTCATTTCGAACCAGAAAAGTCTTCAAGAAATAAGTTATATATCAGTTGCAATGAAATGAGCATAACAATTAAACTAAATAATTTCAAATTATTTTTCTGGTTTTAAATATATTTTATAAAACTTGCGTAAAATTTCCCGGCGTTCTAGTGTTAAACAATTGAACCTCGTCTAGATATGCCATCGTTTATGTGTTATGGCACTCTTAGCACCATAATTTTCGGCGTATAATGCGCAGATCGAACAATCATTTTTCGACCCAGAAAATTTTTTAAAGGAAATGTAATTTTTTAGATCACGGTAAATATTTGACTTCAATTGTAAAATAAAATTTCTGGGTCGAAAAAGAATTGTTTAATCCGCGGATTATAGGCCGGAAATTATGGTAAGTACATTGATAATTAAGAAACATTTTAAATATAAATAATTTTTTTTCAACAATTATAGGATTGTTATTCTTTAATGTAAGGAGATAGAAAATGTAGGATATAATTCTGTCTCCAAATTATAATTCTATAATAAAATTTTCAGTAACATATTAATTTAAAGTATATTTAATTTCTGTCCTACACTCCAAAGGCATGAAACACTTTTGTAACACTAACTGAACATAAAAATTAACACTTCTACATAAAATCTTTTTCAATTGCATTGTAAGAAATAAGAAGATTGTGAAAAAGTGCTGTTAAAAATGACAAGAGGAAAAAATGTGTTTTCAAATCACTTATTTTTAAAATTGTGTAATTTTAAAGGCACCATGTAAAAAATATTTTGAGAGTATTTTACATTTGCTGTTTTATAGTGTTCTAAATTATGTGCTGTTTACAATGTGTTGCGCAGCACAACACTATTCAAGATTCGTACGGGGGCTGGAATTTCACGACCAGGATATTCATCATTACCAGTAATTTCTTATAGAAAATCTCTGATTATGTAAGGCAAAATGGTCGCTGTTCAAACTTGATTTATTTTTTTATAAAAAAATACTGGTAAATTGCCTGGAAAATAACGTTACCCGCATGACTCCTACTATTTAAGAAACTATTTTCTTCAACACAATTAACAACTTATTTTTAGAACACATTTCTGCATAGTAATACTTTGCAACAAATTAAGAACATTTTATAGAGAGTAACACTTTAGCAACGTATTAAGAACACAAAACAACAACAACAAAAAAATACTTCACAACACATTAATGTGTCGTGAATTTGGGGTCAAAAAGTGTTCCGAAATGCGTTTATATTTGTGTTTCAGAATTTGTTGTGTAGAAATAAAAGTCTTTAAAAGAAAACATTTTAAAAAGCTCACTTAAATATGAAAAACGATGAGCCAATTGCGAAATTATATATTATTTCTACGAAAGTGTTGAGGTAAATAAGAAATACAGAAATGACTTATAGCGATTACCTTTTGTCTGGAAACAAGCAAAAGAAGTGCTTACTAATAGTCTGATTTCGTGTTGAAGAACACAGACGAAAGGAAGAAAACTAGTTTTCACACAATTAATCAACTAATACTTTTCATGCTACTGTTTATTTGTTTCATTTTATGAAACAAACAAACATTTTATAAAACTTTGTATATTTTATAATGAACCTCCTACATTTTAGAAGTTTTTCTCTCAGCGGAAATATATTTTCGTAACGTATTAACCCCTTGAGTTCTGATGGTAGAATTTTCTACCACATAATTTTAATTCCAAAATGTCCCAATGACACCAGAAAAATCGACCAAATTTATTTGGAAAAGGTTTAATGCATTTTTTCGTGTTTATCGTTAAGCGGTATTTTTCTTTGCAAAATACTAGTGCGAATGTGACATTTGGAATTTTGAAGTAATTTACACCCCAGAGCTCAAAGGGTTAATGTAATTATTATTACTGTAATTTCCTGCGTATAATCCGCGGATCAAACTATTAATTTTCGACCCAGAATTTGTTTAAAAAATGTAACTTATTAGATTGCCAAAAATATTTGTCTTTAATCACTAAATAAGATTTCTGAGTCCAAAAATAATTGTTTGATCCCCGAAATATGCGCAGGAAATTGCGGTATTTGAATCTTTAGGTAATTATAAATGTATCGTTTGATAGCCAATGTGGCAAACTGGTTTAAGTGCCAAATTAAAAAGCGAGTTAACTGTGAGATATTAGTTCTATTCATGTAAAGGTAACAACTGATCGGAAGTTAAATTATTTTCTTTGAATAAAAATAAATTCATTTTTAAAAGTTATCATGTAAATTATGAAAGGATTTAATGAAGCATGTTTTCTTATTTCCTCATAAAAGAAAAAGAAATTGGCTACATCATATATTAAAAACAACATATTTTTTGTTCTACTGAATTTTTGCCCCATTACCTTAAATCTAAATTTACATGAAAAAAAAAAACTATAAATATTATATATATCATCTGGCAGCGAGTTTATCCCTAACCGACACAGTGATTCACTGCGGAAACAACTAATTTTAATTCAAAATTTACAAATGGCAGCAGAAGTATTTTAATAAAATTTTAATTTTGCAATGAAATTTCAGAACAATAGATTTCAGTTTTTTAGAAATTCATTCGTAAATTCTGGCATAAGTCAATCATTTATCATTTTACGAGCAGAATTTTCCTGTGCCGAAAAGAGTTACGGAAATTAATAGAACCTCTATACATGTCTCACTCTATCTCGTAAACCCGGGTTTTCAAACTGTGACTCGCCACTACACTATTTAATTTTAATAGCCGAGTTCATGATTCGTAGAGATTCGATGATTGGATAAGCAGTTATAATAATAAATTTTAGGTATAAAAACATTTCATATTTATTTACTTAGAAGGTGTCACAAATAAAAATTAAATTAAAGAGTTGACATGTTTCGGTTCATTAATAAGAACCGTATTCATAACCCGTATAATAACCGTCATTCGTATTAATGAACCGAAACATGTCAACTCTTTAATTTAATTTTTATTTGTGACACCTTCTAAGTAAATAAATATGAAATGTTTTTATACGTGAATGAAAAAAGGTGAAGTGATTTTGTTTTAGTTTTTGAAAAAACGAAAGCTAACAACAGTTTTAACATTTAATAAATTTTAGTTTTATCATAGCTGCCACTTGTACGCATTTTTGCTACCACTAAAATTGTACTTAGATTTTCCATTTGTTTAATCTTAAGATTTCGATGATTAAGTAAGACAATTTTTACCATTAATTTTTTGTGGTGGGAAAAATGCGTAAAAGTTCGCAGCCGTAGTTTTATCCATAGGGGTTAGAGTTTGACACCACTGTCGTAGACAGTTTTGACACATCTGGCAAATTTTGAATTGCAGGTTTATTTTATTTTCTTTATCTAATTGTATCATCGCATAAAGCAAAAACAACTACTAAAACTTACTGGCGAGAATTCGGAATGTTTAAAAGAAAAATCCTTCAGATGTGGCAACGCTCGTCATAGACGAAAGTGAGGATTCAGAAGGATTTCATTTTTGAATTCCTTTTTTGTTTTAAAAATTTCAAATTTATATAAAAAATTCCGATTTTTATTCTTTGAATTATTTGAAGGCAGTCATTTCGTAATAACTAAAAATAAAAAATAAAAAAATTGGGGAAAAATCCATTTGGAATTCGTAATTTCTCAGTAATATATGTGTACAAACTGTTAAATTCAAACATGTTAGTTCGCGGACAGTGCATTAAACCTTTCAGGGTCGAGATACTTTTCTTCGCGAAATTCTGAAATGCGTGTTTGACACCAGAATTTGTAAACAATTTTATTTAAAAATAACCTTAAGCTGTTGTTCACGTACTTAATAAAAATAAATTTGTCATTCTTATAAACTGGTGCCAATATAGCTTTTAACTCATTAAAGCCGGTTGGCAAAAAAACTTGCCATGTAAGGTGAACAAAACTTTTAAATTTGAATACCAGTATTTTAATTTCGATATTTTCACAATGTCTAATCTCAAATTTTGAGCGATTAACTAATTAAAAATTAGAATGTAGAAAAAACTGGTGTCGAAGAATTCAGATAAGTGTAAAAGAAGCTAGTCGTTAAAGGGTTAAGGACCAAAATTAGGTGGTCCAAAAATGAACAAAAAACCTGGCTAAAATGTATGGTCCAGTATAAAGTTTTTGATTTCACCGAAGAATTTGTAGCAATTTATTTAATAAAAAAACTTGAAACATTTTTTTTCGAGTCAATAAGAAGAATTATTTTCTTAAAAATTGGGTTATAACGCAAGCTGTGCCAAGAAATGATAAAATATTGTTTTATACTGGAGTTTTGAAGATCAAGTTAAAAACATTTTAGAACATTTTGAAGTATGAAAATGAAATGTACAAGATCCTCTAAATAATATCTTTTAGATAAATATTTTGTAGGTATCGGTACTGTAGATTGTGTAAATTTATGAGTTTAATAGAAGATATCAGTGGAATTATTTTTGAAATTACTTTGGCAGTCTTCCAGTAAATTCTAGAAGAAAAACAGAATAGCTCATTTCAGTTTATGGACGTGACACGAAAATGAGTCTATGTTATATTATTATCAAGTTATTTACTCTATATTTTTCTAATAGATATGCTAAAACCTGCATTTTCACATGGCAACGTAAAAGATAAAGTTAAATATTTTCTTTTTTTTTTTTTGTCCAAAACCTTTCATATTATGTATAAAGTGAGTTTTTTTATAGTATTATATTTGTTACTTGCTAACCCGCCCGGCGTTGCCCGGGTCCGTAATAATAATGTTAAACGAACTTTAAATTTCTATGATTTCAGCTTTAACTCAAAATATGTGTAAATACCTTATATTAAATACGTGGCCCCTAACTGTGTCATAAATCGGTTAAAAAAACAAAAAAAAAAACAAAAGATTAATATTTAGCTGCAAAAATACTCAAAATGACTGCAATGGGAAACGCGGGAGGGAATATGTATCCAACGGTTGCGTGCTGATATTTATCTTTAAAAATTACTGTTAAGTCACTTAACTAAATACTTTTTTCACATAGATATCCCAAGTGAATTTCAAACTAAATCTGAATTTCAAACTAATTATATCTCTCTGCACTCTAAAAAAAAATGTGTAAATTTACACATAAAAACAGGTATATCAATGATACAAAAACGACATGTCTATGTGTGTAAATTGGTGTTTAAATTGCCAAAATACACGCCTAATGTGTAAATTTGAAAATACACATTTTAAAGTGTAATTTGATGATAAGTCCAAATGTGTAAATGTTATCTGATAAGTCTTGAAATACACACTTTAATGTGTAAATTGCAGAAGAATACACAGATTTATGTGTAATATTCTCACACATTCATATGTGTAATTTTCTGTGATTAAATGTATTTTTGTGTATAATGCAAGAAACACATACTTTTGTGTTTTATGTAAAATACTCAATTTTTTGTGTAGTATGTAAATTACACAGGTTTTTGTATAATATGCAAAATACACAGATTTTTGTGTAGCATTCTCTTCATATAAATATTTCTGCTGAACATGCAAAACACAGATCTGTGTGTAATAATCAAAATATTTAGATATTTGTGTAATATTCCAAGCAGACATATTTTTATGTATTTAGCGATAACATTATATATTTTAGTATGTTTAAATTGGGAATTAATTCCCAATGATTTAATAATGATAATTTTTATGATTAAAAAAATTGTTCAAAGAACAATATCATTTACTGATTGAGATTATATTTTCTGGTAGCTCGGTTTGATGCTCAGAAAATAGTGTACCAGCAATGTATTTTGGCAATTTTCACATCACACTAAATAAAAGACAAATCATTTTCGTATCACCGATATACCCGTTTTTATATAAAGCATGATAAACTGAAATTTTAACTACCAATTTGTAATTTCTTTTAGAGTTGGTTTATAGTTCTACAACCGTGAGATCACAATTTATGCGCAGACTGTGCATAATTTCAATTCCTTACAATTTCTGTCTTTTAAATTAAAACTAGATCCGCGGCGACGGGTCATTTTGACCCGCATCATAAGCAGAGATGTTGAATCGAACCAGAAATTTTTTTATAAAATTAGCCAAAAATAAGCTGGGCAAAAAAAAAATAATTTCAATATATGATTTAAATAGTTTTAAATGAAAATACCGGTGAGAAATATTTTTATAAAACTTGAATGAATTTTTCCGCGGTTCTAGTGTTAAAAAGAAATTCTCTCGCTCATATTTACTGCTATAACAACTCATATTGTTTTTAATATTTTAAAGAGCAATTTTTCAGAAATATTTATTATTAATAGTATTAATAATACATTTTAATATTAGTAATATTAATAGTATTAATAATACATACTTTTACATTATTAATATTAATACTAGCTATCCAAGTACATTAATTAATGTTTCACCAATATTTCATAATCTGAAAGATAACGAATGTTGCTATTTTGTGTGTTATTTAATATACATATGGCCATAGGCTAAAAAAGAATTTTGGGAAATGTTTAGAAAATATTGCATTGCAATAAGATTTAACTGATATTAGAACTTTCTCCTACATTCTGCGCATTATTAGACATGATTCTTTCAAGAAAGTAACTTTCATTTTAAATTTAAAGAGTGAAATATGATGTTTGAAATAAAAGAATTGCAAACAGCGTACAGAAAATTAACCAAATAATAATAATAATAAATATTATTATTAAATGCTTAAGCATAAAATGAAGTCATATAGTAAATGCATAGACATATAATAACATTACTGCACGTAAATATCAGCAAAAATATTTCTTAAAACATAATAATACCCCATTAAAAGACACGTACTACTAGTAGTACATCATACCTGAAAGGACTAAATCAGATTATTTTGATATAAATTGGAATTTTATGATTTTTGTCCCCAATGTTTAAATACTGAATGACTACCAAGGATTTTAGTCTACCAAAACAACAACAAAAAAAAAACTCCTCTAATTGCTAAAATAATCTGTGTCTTTATCCTTTAACTAACATAACTAATAGTTCATAGTTACAGACATTATAAAAATTACAAAGTAGTTTTATAATGTCTGTAACTATGAGCTATTTTTAGTACCGTAATTTCGGGTGTATAAGCCGCGGATCAAACAATTCTTTTTTGACCCAGAAATCTTATTTAGTGATTGAAGACAAATATTTACGTCGATGTAAGTAGTTACATTTGTTTCTGAAAAAATTCTGGGTCGAAAAAGAATTGTTTGATCCGCGGCTTATACACCCGAAATTACGGTAGTAGTTTCCTTTGTAGCATATAATAACATTATATACATTAATATTTTGAAATAATATTCAATATTATGCAAAACTATATAAAATACTAGTGATATCTACATTTATTCCAATTATTAATAACTGCATTTAACATAAACTATTTACACTTTAACGCCACACTTACAACTATACTTATTATACTTATTTACACTTTTTTAATTATTAACACTATTTAAAATTAAAAATTATTAAACAACATTCTCTGTATTTAGGAACATAATATACATTTTTAATTAGCATAAAATTAGTAATAATATAATTTTTAATTGGTATATAACATATTTTAATTACTAAAATGATTATTAACAATTTTGTGCTCATTCTAGAAAGAAAAAAAGGGAAGATGCTAGTTCCAAAAAGTACACTATTTCATGGGAAAATATACTTAGTAATTTGTTTAGTAATTATAAAAAGCATTCAGTTTCTCATTATGATAAACAAAGTGCCATTAATTTTAATAATTTTATGAATTACAAATTGAAAAATACAATTAAATAATAACATGTTTTATTTTTTTTCTAAAGAAATAATTCTCTATCACTTTCATAAGATCTTGGAAACTTAGATTAAGAAATAATGTGTAATTTGGAAGTTGTATTATAAGAAATCTGTGTTTATTGTAAGTGAATTTAATTATATTTTAATAAAGTAGGGTGCATTTTGCCAATTTTATAAGAAGAAAGTTTTTTCATCCTAAAAAAGTGCTTAGAGGAAACAGCAAATAGTTACAGAAATAATAACAACTGCAAATAAGTAATTTCATCAATTAGTAACACAATTAACAAAATTAACAAATTTATTTGCATCTCATTTTGCAATCTGTCAATAGCCTGAATCTAAATTTACATCCACGTTTGCATATATTAGCCCCCCAAAATATGTCAGCACATTCATACACACATACAAAGTAAATATAAGGAATAGCCAATTATATATGAAATCCTCAAAACATTAAACAGCACCATTATTAGCACTTAGTGGAAGTTCTCAGCATTTACTGTTTCAGACAGTTTTGCTGCCGTTATTAATCATGAAAATTTTTATTTGGTGTATATGAGTTGAAAAAGTAAAAACATTCAACTTTTACTGAATAAGCTTTTGCTATGCTTAATATTTTATTATTTTTTTTCTCATGCCTTCTTTTACAATAGCGATGTCATTATTTCATTCTATTTTTAATTCCAATATTTGCTATAAATTTATTATTGCAAAAGCAGAATGAGAAAATACGATTTGGCTGCTTTATTCGTTTATTTGCAGAAAATTATTATACTTGCTATGCCTATATTATATAAAAGAATCAATAATTTGATTATTAAAAGGAAATTATGACATTGTAATTTATACCAGATTTAAATATCATTTTTAAATTAAATGATTTTTATACTTATAAGATAAAAACTATGCTTTTTACAAAATTATCATGCTTAAGTCTTTGACAATACTCAGAAATTAAGATTAGAAATAATTATTTAAAGCTTTTTTGTGTATTCAAAAGTCAATACCTGTAGAAACTTGCCAAATTATGGCAACCTTAGATTTTAATACTTTTTTCTGTCATTTTAAATCTTTATAAAATTTATGATTTTAGTCAATGATTAAAAAAAAGTTGATTTAAATTACGATTTAATTACCGGTTTAAGTCAGCTGATTAAAATCGTTCGCTCCCTATGAAAAAATAATAAAAGCTTAGTTTGCATTTATTTATTTATTTATTGTGATTACATTATTGTGATTTATTGTTGATACATTACTAGAAGGGTGTCTATTACTGACACATCTACCTGTACTGGAGTGTAATATGTAATACTTTAAAATAGCTTGCTTCAAAAAACGTCCCCCCCCCAAAAAAAAATGCGCGCATAACTTTTATTTATTTATTTATTTATTTACATTCCTATATATATATTTATTTATTACAGGTTTATATAATACATCTTAAGAAGTATCAAAATTTTTTTATAAATGCAGAAGCACACAAAAAGCATAAATGAACTTAAAAAAATGCAATCTATTTAATTTTATTATTATTATATTGATGTACACAAATTAATTACATTTTTAAGATAATAAATTCACAAATAATTAAATTAAAAACACTAACTAATTTAATAAAAATATTGGGCTCTGTTTTAAGAAAGTTCATTTATACAGTTAATTCAATTTCTAACCAAAAATAATCTCATTCTTGCAAAAATGTATCATTTTACAAATAATCTCATTTTTTGAAAAATGAGACATTTTACAAATACACACATATATACATATACATATCATGTATATAATTCTTTTTAGAATAAGTGCAAAAAGTATTTCACTAAATGTGTTAAATTAGTGTTTAAATTCAAAAGTCAATTCATATATGTATACAATTCATGTATGTAATACATATATGTATACTTCTCTTTCTTCATAATTATAGCTTTCATAGAATGGTCATAAGTATGTTTAATATGAAGGAACGCAGTCACTTCTGCGACACCTTTGAAACTCGGACAATGATTAAGATTTCCTAATCTAAATTTTACTAATTCAATAAAATATTCATAATTTAGTTGCAATATGATGGCCTTTTTTATGATAAAACTTTCATAACGCACAGAAATCATAAACATTATTTTACATTTTTACATAATAAAAGGAATCTGAACTAGAAAAAGATTAGATATATTCAAATAGAAAAGAAACGAACAATATTGGAAAATAAAGCACCGAAATTTTATCATTTTCTTAAATATAATAATGCTGCTAATATTTATAATGACATTTAAATTCCTTAATTTTTGGTTGTATGTCAAAAAACTTACAGTCTAAATATGAAAAACTGAACCATGAAAATCTATTTAATTAGTTGTCAATTGAAAAGCTTTATTTTCATTAGAACAAAACATTTACATACCTTTGTTATAGAGTATCCATTTTTTTCATGCCGGTAAAACCACAATAGAAAAGAAAATATAGTTCAATTTTTTCTAAATATGAAGACAAACATTCTGTGTTAATTAACATTCCTCGATTATTTGTAATTGCATTATTATTTATTCTTATTTTTAGAGTTAACAGAGGAGAACACACTTTCCTCTTTTGACATGTTCGATTCTAAAAATGGCGAAACTACGATACAGCAGATGTAATTTTCATTTTTCACCTGCGTACTTGCTATTATACAAAATGCAGACGAACATTTAAAATAACACAAAAGTTCATGTAAATCCAGGTATTTTTCTAATTTTACACATTTGTCTGGGTAACCAACCGACAACAACTTGCAGTCTTAATATCACAAAATAAATGCACATAAAAACAAGTAATTCTTTTTACAAAATGTGTAATTTTCATGAAAAGTGGGTGATTTTAGAAATTTACACACTTATCAGTGTATATAAGAACTATGCGTAAATTACAATAACACACCAATCGGTGTCAATTTAGGTATGTTTCTACTTTTACACACTTATTTATGTTTTTCAAGTGATAACAAATTACACACTTAGTTTCAAAAGCTAAATACACATAAAAACAGGTAAAATTCTGCAAAAAAATGTGTAAAGTACATGGCAAGTGTGTAAATTTACAAATTTACACATAAATGTGTGTAAATTTGACTAATTTACGCATTTATTTTTTAGAGTGTGTAATCCGACTATACCGTGAATGAAATCGATACTCGATGATTAGCGAAAAGGTTAGTATATAGTAATATAATTTCAGAGCCATTTTACAAAAATAAGTGTATATTTTTAATCAAACATTCGTAATGTTCATTCTGTGTACAAAATCCTTACCTTAACCTAATTGCATCGTAATCATAATTTGTCTGCAACGTAGCTGTATCTTAACAGTAATCTAACTGTAACTTAAATATACCATAAATGTAATCTGGCCTTCACCTTATAACCTACACATAATCTAACCATAACCTAACCGTAACTTAACCTTAATCTAACTGTAACTTAACCGTGACCTAACTGTAACCTAACCGGAAATTAAATATAACCTAAGAGTCACCGGAACGTAATTGCAACCTAACTGTTACCAAACCGCAGGGTTCGCACAGTTCTATCATTAAATTTTAAGAATATTTTCGAAGTGTTTCACTGCGGAAACATATCGTAAAATCTGTGAATGAAAGGGGGAATTGCGAATGTTGTGTTTTAAAAATTAAATGTAAATTTTCTTATTTTTAATAGTGGTGTAAGAGTCCTTGGAAATTCCAAGGATGTGCGAACCTTGCCAAACCGTAACCAAGTTCTAACTTAAAACTAACTATAAACAAAATATCTCAACCATCACGTGCTACAAAGTACTTAATTTCACTTTCCACCGCCACGGGGCGTATATGTTTTGTAGAACATCCGAATTTTAGATTCGGATAGGATTCATGTCCATGGAAATTATTTTGTTTTCTTCGGATCCGGTTATGGTTGTTAGGAATACTTTTGTTGAATTTAGATTCGGTTCATTCAGATTTCGTGTTTTTTCCCTTTGAATGGGATTTTTAGGTTCGGATTGTACTTCCATGGAAATTGTTTTACCTATTTCGAATGAGGTTATACTTCACTGGAATATTTTTTTCAGGTTCAGATTAGGTTTGGTTCAAATTTCGGGATTTGTTCTAACAAATGTGTTGGTTCGGATTGGGCTCATGTCCATGGAAATTATATTGTCTTGTGTGGATCTGGTTATAGTTCTTTGGAATATTTTCGTCGGATTCAGATTTGGTTCGATTCAGATTTCAGGTATTTTTTCAAATTGATTTTTAAGGTTCGGGTTGGATTCATGACCAGGAAAATTATTTTGTCTTGCTCAATATCCGGTTTTGGGCCTTTGGAATATTTTTATCGTGTTCAGATTTTGGTTCTTTTTTATGGAATTTTTAGGGTCAGGTTGGGTTGCGCATCCACGGAAATTACCGTAATTTCGGATGTATAAGCCGCGGATCAAACAATTCTTTTTGGACCCAGAAATCTTATTTAGTGATTGAAGACAAGTATTTACGGCGATCTAGCTAGTTATATTTGTTTCTTAAAAAATTCTGGGTCGAAAAAGAATTGTTTGATCTGCGGCTTATACACCCGAAATTACGGTATTCTGTATTGTTCGAATAAGGATATGCTTCTCTCGAATATTTTTGTCAGGTTCAGATTTCGAGATTTTTTTCAAAGAAATTTTTTAGGCTCGGATTGGGTTCATGTTCATGGAAATTTTGTGTCTTGTTCGGATACGGGTATGGTTCTTTGGAATATTTTTGTCAGGTTCATATTTGGTTCACTTGAAATTTCAGGTATTTCTTTCAAATGGAATTTTTAGGTTCGGATCTGGTTTAGGTCCATGGAAATTATTTTCTCTTATTCGAATCCGGTTATGCTTCTTTCGAATATTTTGATCGGATTCAGATGTAGTTTGCATAAAATTTCAGTTTATTTTTCAAGTGGAATTTTTTAAGTTCGAGTCGGGTTTATGTTGATGGAAATTATTTTGTCCATTCTTATCGGGTTATAGTCCTTTAGAATATTTTTATCGATTTCAGATTTCGTTCAGGTCATTTTTCGGGTTTTTTCAAAGAAAAAGTTTAGGTTTTTGTCGGGTTGCATATACACGAATATTATTTTTTCTTGTTCGGATTGGGTTACGTGTCATTTAAATATTTTTGTGGGATTCAGATTTGATTCGGGTCAGATACCAAATCCATAGTTTTTTTCAAATGGAACTTTTAGGTTTGGCTCGGGTTTATGTTCATGGAATTTTTGTCTTGATTGGATCGGAGTATGGTCTGTTTTTTTTTTCGGGTTGGGTTCGGGTTATGTGTTAATGCGCATAAACATTATGTTTTGCTACAGTTTTTTTAGTGACTATTTTTGTTATATAATTTACTTTGCTATTTGATAATTTATTATTGTGTATGAATCGTCAGCGGATTCGAACAATTGTACGTCAAACAGACATTTCGTTTTTGTTTTAAAAACAAATTAAAGTGATAATAAAATTTTAAATAAAATAAAATGCATTCAAATTTAATCAATGATTAAAAAGAACTGCTAAAAAAGCTTCGTGTATACATATATATATACAAGGTGTCCCTAACCTCATAGTATATACGCTAGGGGGGGTGATAGAACACATCAAGACAAGTAATAGTAAATAGGAAACCAAGTTCCCAAACGTTTTCCAAAGGAGATAGTCGCCATTAAAGTTTGAGGTCCAAAATTTCAAATACACATAAAAACACGGTTACTTTACTGTGCTATGGAGCATTCTCATTGGTTATAAAAGATATATTCTATATAAGCTGTGGAGTAACGATGTAGCAAATGGGTCATATGTTTAACAGTGATTCTAATGTACGACGTACCAACGATCTGGCGTACAATAGCTGTGTTCAAAAATCCTAACAAAGAAGGTCTCCATACGGGCATACTCAGAAAAATCTGAAAAAATGACAGAATGTTCTTCTCATATAGTTATATATGTTTATAAAAAAAATTTCGGCGGAACTCCTTATAACGTCCGTAAAAAAATAATAAAAATTTCGTTTATTTGGCGATTTATCTCCCGTTGGCGAAAAAACGAAATTTTGAAAAATATGCTTTAACACTTCGAATACTTTTTAAAGAAAAAACTTTCTATGTTCAATTTATTTAAATAACTTTAGTTTAAGTAATATTAGTTTTGCTTTTTTACTTTACTTTAAGTGTAATTTTGTCATATACGTTTATATGTACTTATAACAAAATGAAATTAATATATTTTATCATTTAAAACAATTTAAATTGATTAAAATTGTTCCAAATTGAAAAATACACTGTTAAAAATCTGCTGCATTTTGTTGCAACGCACTCCCTTGCTTGTATAGAAAATGGTTACTTGGCCGTGAAATGGAGCTTTCTCATTGGCTGGAATAGAGATATTATATACAAGCGGTGGGGTGCGTTGCAACAAAATGCAGCAGATTTTTAACAGTGTATGACACGGTCAATTCACCGTGCTATGGAGCATTCTCATTGGTCAGAAGAGAGATATTCTATAAAAGTAGTGGAGTGACGTTGCTGTAAATGCTGCAGATTTTTAACAGTGAAGTCAATTAAAATCAATTTTCAGATTCACTAAAATCGTCTGCTTTTGGCGATGAAATACACTGCTCGCCAAATCCCGCGTCGCTTTCAGCTTTTCACGCCAATTATTCCAAACTATTTTATTTTTTTACGTATCCAATAATGTAATTCCGCCGCTAATTTTCACTGATCCGTTATTACCTACATGAGTAGTTTAATTCGTATTTTTTTCAAAACATTCTGAGTATGCCCCCAATGGAGACCTTCCTTGTAAGTTAAACTGACATTTTGCCAGTCTATGAATTTTAAATATCTTTGAAGAAAACAGTCATTTTTGAAATGTCAAAATCTCAACTTGGTTTCTTGAAAATTTCATGCAATCAACCAACCGTAAAGAAACAAAAGGGAAAAATTGGGAAAAAGATGATTTTTTCATGAGAGTGAACTTTCAATTTTAATTAATTACTCAGTTAATAATTCGAATTTCGATATTCTGAAGGTCAGGTACATCAGGAGAGATTTGGGGCTACTCAAAAAAAATTTTCAGCCTTGTACATGCTGTAGATTTTGCTAGCCATCCCAGACACACACACACGCAGACAAGGCGTTTTGTTCTTTTATTAGTATAGATGCTTTGATAAAAAAAATCAAGAGAAAAAAATAGTATCTTCAGTGTTTCTAAAGACTACCTATGAGAATATTTGTAAGTCTCCATAAGATTCTCTATTTTCCCAATCTTACTTAATTATTTTTCAGGCATTTTTTAAATATTTATTGAAAGGTATTCTGTAGAATCACATACGTTCGTGGGAATAACGCAAAGTGTCAATTATATTCGAATATTTTTTAATGCTACTTCGCACCCCTTTTTCAATACAATATCATTTTACATACGATTTGAGAACATTTCCAAGAGAAATACATTGAAATATGTATTCTTTTTTAAGTATTGGTGCAAATAGTATATAAAATATTCGCCTGTAAATGAAAGTGTGCGAAACCCCCACGTATATGTGAAAATATCTAATGTAACTGCCAGCGTATACTCCACGGTACAATTATATCTTTTTCAAACCGGAAATTTTAGTGAAAAAAGAAATCAAATAAATGATAAGTAGAAATAAGTCACATTTCATAAAAAAAATCTGTAGGAAATTGAGGGTATGGGCCACACCCCTGGTTACGCCACTCGAATCATGTGAATTTTTGTTTTAACTCCTTCAGCTCTCATGGTAGAATTTTCTACCACATAATTTTAATTCGACCAAATTTATTTGAAAAATGTTTAATGCAATTTTTCGTGTTTATCGTTAACAGATTTTTTTCTTTGTAAAATATTGGTGCTAATGTGACATTTGCAATTTTGTAGAAATTTACACCCCAGAGCTCAAAGGGTTGAAATAAGCACTATGCCTTATTTTACTGAGACAGTTGGACCTGAATACTAACAAGGAAGGTCTCCATACGGGCATACTCAGAAAAATCTGAAAAAATTACAGAATGTTCTTCTCATATAGTTATATATGTTTATAAAAAAATTTCGGCGGAACCTCCTTATAGCGTCCATAAAAAAATAATAAAAATTTCGTTTATTTGGCGATTTATCTCCAGTTGGCGAAAAAACGAAATTTTGAAAAATACGCTTTTACGCTTCGAACACTTTTTAAAGAAAAAACTTTCTATGTTCAATTTATTTAAATAAGTTTAGTTTAAGTAATTTTAGTTTTGCATTTTTACTTTACTTTAAGTGTAATTTTGTCATATACGTTTATATGTACTTATAACAAAATGAAATTAATATATTTTATCATTTAAAACTTAATTTAAATTGATTAAAATTGTTCCAAATCATGGTTCGTACGGGTACCGTTATTTTCCAGGTGAAATACCAACATTTCTTTATAGAAAAATAAACACCGTTTAAAAGAGTGAAATTTCGTATTATTTAATCAGGAATTTTCTATAAGAAAATACTGGTACTAAAGAATTATCTACACATAAAATTCCAGGACCCGTACGAACCATGCAAATTGAAAAATACACTGTTAAAAATCTGCTGCATTTTGTTGCAACGCACCCCCTTGCTTGTATAGAAAACGGTTTCTTGGCCGTGAAATGGAGCTTTCTCATTGGTTGGAATAGAGATATTATATACAAGCGGTGGAGTACGTTGCAACAAAATGCAGCAGATTTTTAACAGTGTATGACACGGTCAATCTACCGTGCTATGGAGCATTCTCATTGGTGAGAAGAGAGATATTCTATAAAAGTAGTGGAGTGACGTTGCAGTAAATGCTGCAGATTTTAAACAGTGAAGTCAATTAAAATCAATTTTCAGATTCGTTAAAATCATCTGCTTTTGGCGAGGAAATGCACTGCTCGCCAAATCCCGCGTCGCTTTCAGCTTTTCCCGCCAATTATTCCAAACTATTTTATTTTTTTACATATCTAATAATGTAATTCCGCCGCTAATTTTCACTGATCCTTTATTACCTACATGAGTAGTTTAATTCGTATTTTTTTTCAAAAAATTCTGAGTATGCCCCCAATGGAGACCCTCCTTGTAAGAACTGCATGCCGAAACAAATTTCGTGAATTTCTTAAAGTGTTTATTCATAGCGTTCCCCTGAATTAAGACAAAAATAACTTCTAAAAGTTTCTTGTACTTGTTTAATTGGGAAAAGAAATAAGTCAGAGAAAACTTTTAGATATTATTGTTATGCAAACAGGCAGCTCAAACGCTGAAAAAATCCAACTAGGATATCCGCCATTTTGGTGTCAGTGCGTAGCCCTAGTATTCAGATGAAGTAGTCAAATTTTAAGTTCATTTTGAAAGAATTTGTGTTTAAAAATATATACAATTGTGAAACATTTTATTTGTTTGGTAAAAGAGATCGGAGAGAGAGTTGCTCGCCAGATGTACGCTGCCAAAGTCAATGAGCGACATCCAATTTCAAGGATCGTTTAAATAGATTTTTGTTTAACAATATATAGTAAGAGAAAATTGAGAGTGTGCGATGAAGGTTATAACGGGACTTTTTATTTTCACTACTCTTTTATTTGCCGCAATTATATGTTTAAAAAATGCTAAAAAAAAAAAAAAATTATGATTAGTTAATAAACCATGATTTTTCAAAATGTCCATTTAAAAAAACTGATATTCTATATCTGAAATAGTTCTTGACATTTCGCATTTATATGATTCAAATTTTAACGAACGTTAACGTTCTCTTAATAAGTAAGGATTGTATGAATGTTTGAACTCAATTTAGAGTGTATTCAATATTTTTACCTATAAGTTAACTTAGCAAGTTTCAAAGTCTAAATCTCCCCTTGTTTTATCACGAAGTTTTTCTCAATCAATGAGACATTTTTTTCCATTTTAAATTACTTAAATTTTATTAGTCCGCATGCTACAGGCAGTGTTGTCACTGATCTTCTTTTTTCTATTTCAGAATTTCTTGACTGGCACCAGTTTTTTTATGTTAAAATTTGCCGAACTAAATGAAATATTTGTTAGTGGTGAGAGTTACGGAAATGTTACCATTTTCAAAAAGTGCTGCCAATCAAGAGATCTATGCTTTAACCCGGGAAAACGCGCGCTTACCGAGTATATGAACGGATTTAACTTTGTCATCAATAAAATCAAATTAAAACAGACTCTTTATTTAGATGGAGACAATTCTAACAAATTTTGCGATAAAATAAGTTATAGATTACTTTAAAAATATTAGTGGTTACAATTGTAAAAACCACACGCATGCAGGGTTTTTTAGGCCCTGCGCGCGACCTCCCGGGTTAAAAAAGTAACCGACTGATTGCAGTCAGTATTGTCATTCGGCTACTTTTTTGTAATTCAGTTTTTTTAAATTGTCCTCAGATTTTTTATATAATAAAATTTGCCTTATTTTATACATGACACTATTATGAAAAGAAACTGACGTATTCTAAAAATAGTAAAACTTCAATTTGAACCACTTTCGCAAGAGTTCATTACTACTGCGGAAAACTTCCACCTCTAAAATTAAGTAGAAAATTTCGCTTTACTTAAATGCCTCATGAATAGAAAATTTCAATCAGAAAATAATGGCAAAAAATATTTACCGGGTGTCCCAAAAATGACTGATGGATTTTAAAATTCAATAACTTGCAAACGGTGACAGCTATTTAAAAAATTTTTGCAGGAGCGTTATGTATAATGTCAGGAGTTTTTTGACCATAATTTTTTATTTTAGTTCGTATTTCAAACAATAGGTGGCGTTGACGGCGATTGAAGAACATGTGATCAGTGCTGAGTGAAGCATCGACCTGGACTTCAATCGCCGTCAGTGCCACCTATTTTTTGAAACTCGAACTAAAATAAGAAATTACGGTAAAAAAAACTCCTGACATTATACATATCCCTCCTGAATTTTTTTTTAAATAGCTGTCACCGCTATTTAATTTTTTTTTCAGGAGGGTTATGTATAATGTCAGAAGTTTTTTTTCCCATAATTTTTTATTTTAGTTCGTATTTCAAACAATAGGTGGCGCTGACTGCGATTGAAGAACAGGTGATCAGTGCTGAGTGAAGCATCGACCAGGCCTTCAATCGTTGTCAGTGCCACCTATTGTTTGAAATTCGAACTAAAATAAAAAATTACGGTAAAAAAACTGCTGGCATTATGCATAACTCTCCTGCAAAATTTTTTTAAATAGCTGTCACCGTTTGCAAGTTATTGAATTTTAAAATCCATCAGTCATTTTTGGAAGTTCCGCCACTTTGTGCCAACCAAGAAAACCTACCCTTTGTAGCGCAAACTGGCACCACTAAAAATAAATAGAAAATTTTTACCATAAATGTGCAAAAAATTTTTGCATTGAAAATGCACTTAAATTAATTTGAAATTTTCCGTTAAAATTTACTGTTGGAGGTTTTCACCAGCAGTATTCAGAAGCTGTTGATCCGATTAAAAGAAACAGATGTCATCTTGTGACAGCCTCCTCAGTCACTTCACTCGCAATTACTAGACAATACACTATATGTGCCCACTCCTCTTTATTCATAGCTGTTGTCGAGAATATTTATATGTATGTGTGTGCATAATAAACATGAAATAGTCCAGAAAAAATAATAGTAATTGGTTTAATTATGTCTATTTTATTAATTAATTTAATTGGGTTAGTTATGTGTATTTCAATAATTAATTTTCCATCTCAGTATGCTTAAAGGTTACATCAATATAATAATTATTTTTGTCTTTGAAACTAACAGTTATTTAGTTTAATAATCTTTCCCTCTTTATTCCTCTATTCAGAATTATGATCTTTCTCCATCCATTAATCTTTCTACTATACGATACTTTAATAAATAACTAATTTCAAAATTAAACTTAAGTAATAATAAAATAATTTATGAACTTAAAATCTTTGGTTCTATTCTACATAAGGCTGTCCATCACCATCTTTCTACAATTGTATTGTTTAAAAATTTTTAATAACATATTAATTACGCAGAAAACAGGGGATTTTTACCAATTCAGAAAAGTAGTGCCATTCATGAAATTTGAATGTTAAAAAAAAAGTAGCTCAACGGCAACACTGAAAACAGTTTCAGGACATCTTCCTTAGCCCTGGCAACTTGGTACAATAAATCTACTATTTTATTTGATACATATTTCATTGTAATTGTCTTTTTTTTGGGGTGGGAGGGTTAAAGCAAAAACCGAATTACCCTTCATTACTTTCTTCTCTTTTTACAAAAAAGTATTGAATTCGTGAAAATTTTTGAAATCCGGTTTTTGACGGATTTACACATTTAAGAGGTCAGAGATTCCGAAACACATGTTATTACAAAATGTTTGTTTGTGAGTTTGTGGTTTTGTGAGTCTGTCCGTCTGTGACTGTATGTCTGTATGTGACATAGATTTTGTGGGCACTTTATCTTAAAAACCAATGCACGGAATTTAATTAAAAAATACAGTCAGCTAGTGCCTTATATAGATTGATGCTGATTAGTTTATGGTGTAAATCACTCAGGAGGTGGCGCTGGCCTCCGGCATTTTTTTACAATTTGCGCAACAGTTATATCTCATTAATCAATCCACTCATTTCCACCAAACTTCAGATTCAACTTGTCATTGACATTAATGAATATTATTTGCATTTTGGTGTAAATCGCTCCACAGATGGCGCTGATATGGTACATTTTTCAAGATTTTTGCGATGGAACTTTCCCAAGAAATTATGCATGGATTTTAATAAAAAAATATATTCAGGTACTCATTGAATTACATTTATGTTGATTAATGTTTGGTGTATATTGCTCAACAGACGGCGCTGGTTTGCTGCCTTTTTTACAATTAATGATTAATGTCTCTATCTCAAAAACTAATGCACGGAATTCCATCAAACATCAGATTCAGTTAGTCCTTGACATGAATTGGTGTTGTTTATACTACTTTAGTGTCAATTGCCGAATAGATGGTGCTGCTATATAAAACTTTTCCCAATTCTAACAATAGCTCTGTCTCAAGAACTAATGCACGTAATTTCATGCCTTTAGAATCCTCACGATGTACATGAATTGTCGTGTAATTCCAACTTTTAATTTACTGTAATAACGAATTTTGAAGTATTAGCATGCATGAGAAAGAAGAAATTTTTGGGATCGCTACATTAGACTAGTTTTTTTATTGACTTTATTATTTGGTCATTAAGAACATAAAAAAATAAAACAGAAATGAAATCTACACCTCAAGAAGGTTGTGTCTTAATATTGCTATGCATAATTCTGAAAACAAAAATCCCAAACATTCCAAAGTTTGCAAAAACTGCGATAAAAGGACTTATAATTGATATGGAAAATCTGGTAGTGTTTGTGTTTATACAGGTGGATGCACATACAGTTTCCAGTATAATATAGTTTCATGTTCTCCACATTTTTAGATACCACCATTTTGGAAGAGGATTTTTTTCTTTGAGTAATTACCGAATTTTGGAATTACTTAACAGGTATTTCTATTTTAAAATAGTGGCATTAAAGTATTATGATAACTGGTAACTGTTCTATTGCAAATATCACATGTGAACATTTAGGCTGTAGCGTACGTAAAATCTCTCTTTCTGTGAAATAACTACTGAAAGCAAATTGAAAAAAAAGCTAAAGTTTTTAATATGAACATTTAATATTGATATAATATTTGACTTTTTCGGGTAACATACCAATCATGAAATTATTTAATGAAGTACTTTCGGAATTATGAAGTTTAAATGTTCACAACTCCTAAAGATTAATTCGATTATAATCGTTTGTTAAAAGAATACATTGTGAATAATTTTTAAAACATAATGCTAAATGTATTTTGAAGAATAAGAATCAATTTTTTATTCGCAATTTTCAAGTTTTTAGAAATCGATTTCTGTCAAAAAAAATCTAAGAATTAAAACTTACATTTCTCACAAAAAATGTTTTCAATAATTTTACATTTTCATAAAAGTTACCATTTTTAAACCATGGTTTTAAAAAAAATCGATTTTTTTGTATGATTTAAATATGCAAAACCAAAATTGCAGCCCAATCTATCATATACTGATTGGATTATGCTTTTAAAAATGTTCTGTATCTCGGCATGTTTTGATGAATTGTCAAAATTAACAAAAACGTCATGATTTATTTAATTAACCATTAAATTTATAAAATGTAAACAAAGCTTTCATAAAACACAGAGGCCGAATGTTTTATGACTGATACAGTTTATTGACTGTGTAATACACACTTCTATATTTGTATATCTTGTACTTTTCATTTAAGTGAAAAATCTTGGTATTTTCTTTTGAAATAATCTAAAACTTTATACATTTTTCAAGCCACGACGATGAAACAAGAGCAATTTCATTTGAACAAAAGTAAATATTGAATTTTTTTATTTTTCATTTATTTACGAAACCCTTAAACAAATAAGAAGCTAATTTAAAGAAAAGATTGAAGTACTAAGTCAATATCATGGTATTGGATACTTATTTAAAAATACTGTGAAGAATTCTGCATTGTTAAGAGACTGTTAAAAGCAGTATATACATTTAACGCATAGCTTATGTCAAAGATATAGTAAATTTCGACACGACTCATTTATAAATTCTTTAATAATGATAGGTTTTATTTATATACTAGATTTTCGCATTTAAATTATTTTCTAAAAATGTCAAAAAAAAATTAACATCTAGCTACGCTCAGAAAACAATCAATATATTTTTTAAATAAAATTAAGAAGTAAATCGACAGTATCAGTGCTGTTTATCCAACTATTAGAACAGAAGCATCTAATATCCTTTAACTAATTAAATGATCAATATTTTTGAAAAAAATCTTCCAAATAATGCTTATTTTTTCCATGTATTTTACAGAATTTTTAATTTTTTACCACCGGTTTTTCAAAGGGGAAATTTTAGCTAATTGAATCAGAAAAAAAAAGGGGGGGTTCGGATAAAATAAGGTAAAATTTACAATAAAAATTTACTGGTGAGAATAATAAAATATGATTGGAATATGGATGCCCGTACGTGGTACTGGCAAATCAGCGAAGCTTTTAACCCAGAGGTGCTAGACTGTAGCCCGTCGGATACCACTAAAATTTTAAAGAAAATGTAGACTACTTGAATCACAGAGATTCGACGAATAGTTAAGAAAATGATTACAAATTTTTTTATTGGTATCTAGAGAACCAGAGTTTGACATACCTGCCTTAACCCTTTCAAGAGTCATGGCTACACGGTCCAGCCAAGAAAAAAAAAATAATTAGATAAGTTAAAAAAAAACTGTTGAAAAAAGCGACACTTTTTTAAAAAGGCACATCCGTCGGTTTACCATTAGCTTCAGAGTTCCCTCGCATAACTAGCGTACGCTCTTAAAAGGACATAGTAAAAAGGGGGGAAATCGAAAACTACTGTTAAACCTACAACGAGATTATTTACAGTTTCTCTCTTGCATTTAATTATTACTATTATTATTTTAATAACAAGGTACACGAGTTCAATATTTTTACTTTGCGTTCGTACTTTTTCAATTTTAGTCATAGTTTTTTTCGTTTTATGTCAGGATAGTTACATTTTCAAAACCGGTTCCAACCGGCTTCATAAGCGAGACCATAATTCTATAAAGTAACTATTACGAGAATCGAAAAAGTACAAACGCACAATAAAAGTTATCGACATCAGGTATCCTAAGCAAAAATAATTTTAAAATATTAAAATGCAAACGAAATCTGTAAACAATTATCTCATAGGCACATTTACTAAATTTTAAGCTTTTTTGTAAAACAAAAATTTAATAGAAATTTTGCCTTATTAAACAGAAATTTTTGCCTTGTTACAAAGTTTAAAAAGCTGAAATTTACTGCTGGCTGAAAAAGCTGGCTGCTGTGCATAGGTTTAGGACATTTTTATTTATTTATTTTTTTTTTTGGGGGGGGGGGAGGTGAGCTAGGAAAACAAGAGTGGTGCCCGTCCTGAATTTTTCGGTACCAGTATTTTTTTATAGTAAACCTCTCCTTAAATAAGACGAGATTCGGCGCGATTAATTTAGATTTATTATTCTATAACAAAAGGTTTTTAAATCTTTTCAGAAAATTTCTTGAAACATACAAACCGTCTGAAAATATTACACTAAACACATAAAAACACTTACGTGCAAATGTTTTTATAAAAGGGGGACTTATTTGAATTTTTTTTTCTTCAATTTAATATTTTTGAGTGTTGATTTTCGCATTTAAGAGCCTACACTAATGACTCAAAAAGATAATGTTAAGCCTATGGGGCCATTATTTCAACTATCTCGCTCATTTTTCAAAATTTTTTTAATGATTTTTTGCATATGATACCTGATGATACTCTTTTTTTAATTTTTCAATTTTGGTTCAGATTTTTCTAAGAAAATTACTTTAACGTCCGGAACCGATTGAAACTGGTTCTGAAATTGAAATTATCACAATATATATATATATATATATATATATATATATATATATATATATACCGTAATTTCGGGTGTATAAGCCGCGGATCAAACAATTCTTTTTGGACCCAGAAATCTTATTTAGGGATTGAAGACAAATATTTACGGCGATCTAACTAGTAATATTTGTTTCTTAAAAAATTCTGGGTCGAAAAAGAATTGTTTGGTCTGCGGCTTATACACCCGAAATTACGGTATATATAACCAAAGTCGAAAAAGCAAAAACTAGCCCAGTTGTAGATCATTCTCAACTATCCTATGCAAAAAAAATATAAAAATATTAAAATTTGAGCGAGATATTTGAAAATAACTTCCCTATAGACTTAACGTTATCATGTCTTTTGAGTGAGTCGAGTGGCCTCGTAGTTTCCGAGATTGATCTCTAACTGGTTACTTATTACTTTTCCCATTTGACTTGCATATTATTTTACAAATATATTTTTATTTTGGGAACCGGTTCCTAAATTGCAAATAGTCTATTTTAAATAAAAATGCAACTAAAATTTTTCTTATGTATCTTATTTATTAGCTTTTTATTTACATTTTATTTTTTTAAGCATATTTTTTAAAAAAAAAAGAAAAATCTGGTACAGAACAATTCTAAATTCAGTCAATTCTAATAATAGAAAAGCTGGAAAGAAATTTTTTAATTTAAACATTTCTTGTTTTCTCATCATTTTGTGTGTAATTATTTTACATTAATTTCAGATCCAATTTATTGCATAGATTATTTTGTTTTGAACAGATTTTTTATACGACATGAAAACAATTTCATTCAATTTGCAACTCCATTGTCTTAATTTTTGGATTACAAATATTTATTTTACAAGCTTGGAACTTTGCGTAACCGTTACAATTTCATACTGTCAGGGCTATATTTATATTATCTTGGTAAGTAACTATATTTATATTATCTTGGAACCAGTATTTTTCTAATATACACGTGCATTTTGAAGTATATTTCTCTGTCAAATGTTGTCAATGTGTGTGATAAGGATTTCTGTTTTGAGAAAGTGGTGCCAGTTAGAATTAAAAAACAGTCAGCCTTGCCAGACCTGTACTGTGTAAGATAATCAGAACGAAGAGAATAATCTAAATTTGTTTAAACCTTTGTAGCGCAGGGCAAATTCATTGCTTAAGTGTTGAAATTAAGGACTGACATCAGAATTAGAAAAAAACATTATTTGTAAATAAGAAAAAGCTATGTTTCACGCATTCAATAAAGCATAAATTTTTCTACCAAAATTCTGGTGCCAATGTGGCGTTTGGGAATAAAAATTAAGTGGTTTCATAGATATACTACTGTGCCGCAAGGGGTTGATCCAAAAATTTATAATACATTCGAAAAAAGTAAATCGTGACTGAAATTTGCATTTTAGTGAAAAGAATATTTGAGATATTAGTGTGATACGCCAAGATTTCAGCATTCTCATAGATCTAAGCATAAATCTCATAAAACTAGAAAGTTTTCAAACCTTTCCGGCAGAGAAAAATTATGTTTGAAATAGGATTAAATGATTGAGCGACATCGGAATTTACAAACTATATCTTTACAAATTAATATCTTGATTATTTAAGTATTCATTGTAAAAGCAAAATTTTATAAAAATATTCTTGATGCCATTTGTAATTTTGTAATGAAAATTAAATTGTCCCGAACAGAGACCACTGCGCCCGAAATGTTTTAAAAAATCTTATTAATAAAACTTCTTATGTTATAGTACACATTTTACATCACTCACTAAGAGTATTTTTACCTTAAAACATATTTTGTTTCATCCTCGGATTAGACAGAAAAACATTGCTGAAACTTTTGAATCACACCTTATCAGTTTGAAAATACAAGTTCTTTTCCAGAAAGCTTTTTCAAAATTTCAGTTAATAATAAAATCAAATGGAACAAAAGAAGCAATAGATTTAAATTTCTGGATTTTTTAATTATTCATAAAAGGATTTTTTGAAAATAGTACCGACTTTATGTATAAATTTATGCATAATCAATTTGTAGGAAATATTATCTCGAAGAAACAGCATTACTTGCATCTTCCAAATCTACTAGAATCTTTAGAATCTTCAAGTCTTTGACTTATTTTAACCACTTAACTGATTCTTTTTTTATGTGCAATAAATTGAAGATATGAGTTTAAAGTCACTTTTTTAGCTAAAATATTCGTAAAATTTAATCTAAACATTTCTGCCATTAAATAGCATGAAATTGTATATAAAAAATTTACTGGTGTCAAAAAGCTCTAAGTGGTGGATTAAGCAATCTCCTGCCAGTACTGCGTATGGGCAAATCAGTTACAAGTCTAAACTTTTAAAAGTCTGTGAGATAAATTTTTGTCAACAGCCCAACTGTCAATCTGTATCCAGATTTGATTCTACAGTGAGCAATATGCACAAAAAGGCCCCCTATCTGTAAGAGTACTTGTACACAGAATATTTTATCAGAAGTTTTCTTTTATAACGTATGGGAAAATGGGGATATTTGTAATAACAGATTTATCTGTAAAATCTGATGTCAGTATTCTAGCTTCATCATTTTATCAGTTTATAAGCATAATTACTCTGTGCTGTAAGGTTAAAAATATATATATTTACATATATTGTAATGCACGGTAGAAACAAACACACACACACACACATACACGCAAAAGAAATATTTTCCAAATCAAATTTAGCCTAAATTCTTGTGTTATTCAATCATTTATTGAAGATTAAGGCTTAAATCTCTTGCTAGATACCCCAGGCTATTTCCATGCAATTTTGTTTGACTGTTACATACTACGATTTTTGGCTACCAGTATTTTAGAGCGGAAAAATTTGAATTATTTTATCGAACATACCTTATCATTTGAATAAGGCAAAGCGAACTTTTCGGAAAAAACAGTGGCCAACAAGCATAGCGATTTTCAGCTGTGTAACAGACAAACAAGTTCGCATGGAACTAGCCAACATTGATAATAATTCCATGCCTGCCACAGGCGACTATTTTTATACTCTCTTCGCACCAATAATTTTCTAATAAAAACTTTGAAATATTTTTGTCTTGCATATGTTGCCAAAATGTTTGTTAAAAATTTCTGTCTAAAAAAAGTGGTGCCAGTCAGAATTAAAAAATAGTCGCATATGGCAGCCCTGTAGTTCAAGAAAAACATGATACAGTAAAACAAGGCTGCTAAAGATGGCGCCCGAGTGAAATGAGAAAATTTTTACATAAATTAATACCTTATTGAATCGGACATAGCCAAAGATATAATATGGCCAAAATTTCTGTAAAATTTTTCTGGTGTTTAGCAGGCACCCGGTTGGACAGCCGTGTAGTAAAATATAATAGTAGTATTAAATGAAATCACTTATAGATCATTTAAATTTCTTTTCTTAAATGTAATCAAACAGAAACTAATATATAATATTGAGGATCAGTATTTGTAAGCAGCTTATACTTATATATTCATTATGAGATGGTCTTTTCAATTTATAGCTTCATGTAACCCATTATGATAATCTAGTATTAGATCAAATATAATAGGATTATGCATTAATCAATGGAATTTATCTGTTATGGGTAAAGCATTTTAGTATTGAGCGTAAATAAAAAGAACATTATTATTTTCACTACATATTCTAGTTCAAAAAGTATAATGAAGAAAGAAATTGGTAAAGTTAAAAGACTTATGTATATTAATTGGTTTAAAAAATATTTAAACAGTGCTACATTTTTATTCTATATTTTTTAAACTCAGGATTAATTTAAATGCCTATTTACATAAATCTGCAGACATTAAAATAAGCATACTATTAGAAATAAAAAGAAGATAGACAATATTTAATTTTTAAATAAGTTACCCCATACGTGGTGCTTTTCCTACATTTTCAATTTATAGCATGTAAAAAAAAGGAGTTACGTGGTTAAAACGTATCACAAAATTTTTTATTCTGATCAAACAAAAATGATCAGCAGGACCTAGAGAAAATATTATAGATTTTGAATCAAATTATTTTTAATAGATTTGTCTCGATGATTGCATAAAGTTGATTATGCAATTAAGGAAAGCGAAGCAACATTTAATCAATGCACAGTCACCACTAAGATAAGGAGAAGCAGAAATAATGCTATTTAAAAAATGCAAGCCTTAGCCTCAATGTACAGGGTAAGGGAAGAACACACATATGCATTTTAATTTCACAATTTGACCAGAAAAATACCCGAAATATCCTTTCGACTAGACATAATGCACCATATTGGACTGAATGGTAGTGTATTTGTGTTAAAAATTCAAACAACAGGTAGAATATATTAGTCGTCCCCCCCCCCAAAAAAAAAAAAAGAAAATGCTCTTACAAAAGAAAAAAAGTATATCTCCACATTAAAATAATATATAATTATGTAGAACAAAAGCCACCAACTTGAGTTTAAATTTTGAAAAACACTTAATGAAAGGAAACATTTTATGCGCTGCATTTCAATTTCAGAACTGGGCAATTAAAAATTACTAATTAAAAAACGCAACTTTTTTAATACTTGAATTCGGTATAATGCGACAGCTTGCACAAAAGAAATTTATTTTTTAAAAAAGCATTTTTTTCATCAAGTAAAAAAGGCGTGTGTTTTTATTTCAAAGAACTACTCTTTTTCTTTGAAAAATTCTTTGAAGTTTCTTTAATTCAAAGGCCCTAATTATTCTTTAATGTCACAAAATAGTAACTGAAAATGTAAATGTTTATCTTATAATGTGTACTTTAATAAAAATCATTATTTATAGAATCTCGACTTTTGAATTAGATACATGTAACATTTTTTAAACAGCAAATTGATACATGATGTTAATTTCAAATCTCTTTTTATTACATTTCTCCATTTGTTTTTTTATTGTTCGCATTTATTTGAAGTATATTAATAAGATCGTAATCATAAAATATTTTATGTACTTTTAATTTTAAAATTTTATAGATTTTTAAAGGGAAGGATTTTAATGGACTCAACAATAGTGCTAAAAATAGTTTCTGAAAATTACCATAATGAGGTGCAAAAATGTGAGTTTTTACTTTGAAAGTCGCGTCAAGACGTCTTTCTGTTGCTATCAAAGTAGCAGCGTGTATTTTTTGAGCCTGATGAAGGAGGACTATGTTCCTTCGAATGACCTCATCAATTTCTCAATTATATGATGTTTTAAGAAATTATTTTATGACTTTATAGATGCGTTTAACATTTATACAGGGAATTCTCAATTATCCAAGCCACGGTTAACAAAATTACACCCCCCACCTCCCAAAAAGAAAATCCTTCTGACCAAAAAAATCAGAGTTGTAAATTTGTATGACATCGCTTTCATCATTACACAATGCTTCACTTACCACAATGTTTTTGAAGTACAAATATCTCCCTTATTTAGAGAAAGTATAAAAAATCCAAAACAAAAAAATGAACTACACTTTAAAAAAAGTGGTGGCAATCAGCTATCTGAAATAAAATAAGTATCAGGCTAGAATCACTGGCATGCATAACATACAGTCAGGATTCGTAACTGATTATACTTCAGAACTCTATACACTGAATTGCGGTGACATGTCATTTTGATCAGTTCCAAACAAACACATGTCGATTTGAAACAGAAATTTCTTTATAAAATTAATAAATTACTTGAAATATCTTACCAGGGTGCGAGTGGTCCGGGGCGTGCACAGTCAAAAAATTTGCTGTTAACCCTCCAAGTGTTTGGAACGTAATGTTCCGTTTACTATGCTCCAGGTTTCGTTAAAGAGTAATTCGCCTCTCTTTTTAAATGCATTTATATATTACTGGAAGTTTTTCCTATTAGAAATTATAGGTAATTACCTCTTTTTTGACTACTTTTTTTCCTGACTACGCGCCACCCTGCAAACGCTTTATTGTAAACTGAAAAAAATTTACAGTAAATTTGACCTTTTTTACCCTTTGAGGGACGAAGCACTTCTATTTAAAAAATGCTGAAATGGTTGAATGACGCCAGACTTTAAAAACAAATTTATTTTGAAATATAAATTTTTTTTTACATGCTTGTTGAAATTAAAATTTTCATTTCAAAATTCTGGTGCCTATGTGGCATTTCGCAATTAAAATTAAATGAGATTTATTTTATCCCACCGCCCTTTAATGGGTTAAATGGACGTGATCTGTCGATTAAACAAGGAAAACATTTCTATTCAATTTTTCTGGTATAAAAAAGCGGAAGTTTTGCCAGTCACGGTTAAATATATGCCATACGAAAATAGTTTTGATAAATAAGTTAAATAATTTTAAATAAAACTTCTTGCGTAAAATAATTTCATGAAGTTTGCGTAAAATCTCCCGCGGTTCTAGTGTCAATTCATTTCGTTTTTGCTTTCACTTTGTCAAAGATAAAGTTAACCACTTAACTGCTTCATTTTTTTAGATGCAATAAATAGAAAATATGGGATAAGCGCCAGTTACATTAAGCTAAAATATTTGTAATATTTTGTCGAAACATTACAGATATATTCGCAGTTTTCTGCGATTGAAAAGAATTTTTTTTTATATTTAAATAACCGGTTACCAGTATTTGTAAAAAATTTAGGTATGCGAAGTATGCGAGGTATGCAGAGTTAAAATAAAAGTTTTTAACATATAGTTTTGACTTATTGAATAAAAGATTTTTTTAGCTACTAAATGCTCCTATTCGTAAAATAGTTAACCCTTTATCACGTAATGATAATATACTTCTCATTTAATTTTTATTGAAAACTAATCGATTCGTACAGGAATATTATTTCATTTTTAGAAAATTACTTTATTTTTATAACGCGATTGAAAACAAAAGCGACTTTTAATTTCCAAACAAATTTCTCTGCAGATTATCGTGGCAATGAATATTTTCAATCTTTCAGCCAGTGGTTTGACTAGCCACTGGATTTCTGAACTTTTTCACACCAGTATGTTGTTAAAGAAACCGTTATTACGTTTAATCGGACTATATTTGCGATTTGTAAAAACATCATTTTCTCTAATTAAATACTGGTGTGCAGAATTGCAGAAATCCCATCCCTATAAAGATTTAACACTAGAACCGCCATTAGGGGTCAAAATGACCCCCGGCAGAATGATAATATTCGATTCGAACCAGAATTTACTTCTTAAGATATGTGAAATATATGAAGCGCAAAAACAGACTAATTAAACAAGTTAAATAGTTTAAAATTAAAATTCCGGTGCGAAACACTTTTTTTTATAAAAGTTTAGTAAAATACCCGGCTGTTTTAGTGTTAAATGTTTCATTGTCGCCAAAATTTGCGAACAAAATAGCTTAAAAATAAGAAAAAGTATTTTTTGTAATTAAAATCTTCATTCCGAAATTTTAGAGACGGTGTGGCATTTAGGGACTAAAATTAACTGGACTACTGCTCTTCAAGACAGTGTTTCCAGATTGGACACTTTTTATTTCAGATTATTTGACTGCCATCATTCTTTTAAAATAGTATGATTTATGTTATTTTCCCAGATTTTTTTAGCGATTTTTTTTTAATAGGCCGAATATTTCTATTTCAAAAAAGTGGTGACAATCACCAATCTGTGGAATTTTTTTTTTTTTTTTTTTTTGTCCTCAATCTGGCAACAGTGATTGTAGAGTAAAACAGGGCGACTTCAAATTCCGATTTTTATCAAATTGTGATAACTATTAAAATGAAATATAGAATCGAAAATGGTGATGTAACTCTGAAGAGTGTATATAAAATACACTTAAGATTTAAACTTGAGCAAAGTACAGAATCATATGAATGTGACACCTGGCAGTTTAGCGATAAAAATTTCTTTTTAAGTAATTACAAAAAAAAAAAAAAAAAAAAAAAAAAAAAAAAAAAAAAAAAAAAACCAGCCAAAATACAATCACACTTGAGTAAAATCACATATTTTTTTTATTGCATTCACGCCCATGAAACAGCTTTTTTTTAAATCCAACAAAGAGTAAATTGCAATCTCTTAATTATATTCATTTAAAAAATTTAAGAAAAAGAAAACAAAATAAAAAATCGATAACAATACAGCTTTTAAATAGATAATGCATTCTATCTACGTTCGAACCCTTTTCTAAAAAGTAATTTTAACTCATTCAATTCAAAGTAAGTCCTTCTGCTTGAAATTTAATTTTAGAAAAAGTTATCTTTTCTTGTTATGGTTGTGAAATTGGAAAACATTCTCCAAGGGATTGAAACACAGAGGACTCATCGTAACTATTTTTTATTCAACTGAATCTTTCTTTTATCTAAAAACTATTTCTCTCTTTTACAAAATTAAATTATTAAATAGCCTTTTTTGGGCTACAAGAAGAGGATAGAAACGCGACTAAGAAAGGAATAGTTTTCATATCAGTTTTGAAATTTTCATTTAAGTAAGTTTTCAAAATTTTCTTTACTATTCGAAATGAATACGAAATTGGGATTTATATTTTTTAATATTTTGGGAGGTGATTTTTATTTTTTGTTATAAAAAGTATTCACTTATTTATTAATATCAATTTAAATTTATAAAATCCTTTTAACTATTTAACCCCATGAGCTTTGATGGTAGAATTTTCTACCACATAATTTTAATTCCGAAATGTCACAATGGCACCAGAAAATTCGACCAAATTTATTTGAAAAAGGTTTAATGCTTTTTTTTTTCCCCGTGTTTATTGTTAACCGGTTTTTTTCTTGTCAAAATACTGGTGCCAATCTGACATTTCGAATTTTTAAGAAATTTAACCTCCAAAGCTCAAAGAGTTAAGAAAATTATAAATAAATTAAACATCCTAAATAAAAATAATAATACACGAAATTAAGGCGATATACGAGGGTTATTTTTAAGATAAGGCCATTTATAAATAAAAAATCACATGCAATGAAACATTTTTTGTTACTTATAGCACGTTGTAGATTGTGTAATCCATACTTATTATACACAATCGGTGTCAACAAAGAAGAAGCCACACATCCCAACCTTGTGTTGCCAGTTGACTTATTTTGTTTAATTCAGTATTTTCGTTTCCCACTCCTTTTTTTCAGTATTAAAATTCTTCTTATTTTATGGCATATTAATTAGGTCAAAAGGAAGAGAAAACTGGTCATTTCAAAAATATGGTGCAAGTCATAAATTCTGAACTAAGATAATGTAGACCACTGGTAACACTGTGCCGACACTGTAAGCTCGCATACAGCACCACTTATTGTTTTTCGCCCGTGAATTCCTATGGAATTATCATTCCTAAAAATGTTTTCTACCACCCCTTCAAGTTTGCACATGAAGTTATTAGTCATCCTGTATATATATATATATACATGGCTGCCAACTACTACGCCAATTTCAAGTCAAATAAACATATTGGAATCAGAAATTTTACTTAATGATTAACAATATATGTATTGCAATACATAACATTAAATGTATTTCGCATTCATTTCATTCTAAAAAATTTGTGGTTCCGAACATGTTAATATGATTTAAAAAGGCGTAGAAGTTGGCAGCTCTGTATATATATATATATATGTATATATAATAAAAACTATGACTACCCAAAATTCTATAGATTTAAATTAAAAACCAACCAAATAACAATAACTAAACTAAAAGCAAACTTAAAACAAATAAACAAACAGAATACTTTAATGAAAGAAATTTTTTTTATAGAAACAACTAAATAAAAAAAGGGGAAACTAGACGATGGGCTGCGACCAGTACTGCGGTCGTAGTTTGCCTTTTTTCGTCTTTTTTAACCCTTTAATTCTAGCTTCCGTGATATTCACAGGCTGTTTTTGGTCTTCATATTGTTTGATTCTAACCAGTCTTATAAAATAATGTAATCGACCTTATTCTGTTAACATTTTAATTGTCATTAAATAAGGTGTACATTTCTTTTTCAAAAAAGTGGTAGTAATAAGCATTTTGAATTTTTAGACCTTAATTTAATTCGATCATTAAGGGGTAATCACTTAACCCATTCAGGACGGGAGCCTTTTAGGAAATTTTTAATATTTCTTCACCGGTTTTTAAAAACAGAAATTTGTGCTTAATTAAATCGACAAAATACTCCGATTAAATAAGACAAATTTTTCAGTAAAATTTTACTGGTTGTTATAAACGATTTCTAAAACTTTTTTGCGGCACGTATACGTGTCGCTCGTCCCCAAAGGGTTAACTGATAAAAAAAAAACTATCAAATAATGTCTATTTTTGCATCTTTTACGGAATTTTTAATCTTTTATCACCGGTCTTTTAAAATAGAAATTTTTGTCTAATTAAATCTAAAAAATTCTCTTATTAAATAATCGAAAATTTACATAAAAAATGTACTGGTGGGAAAATACGTAATGATTGTCAATCCTTTGCTCATACATCGTACGGGTAAATCGTGACTGGTAAAAATACGTTACCTGTATGGCGTACGAGCAAATTAGGGAAGAAGTTAATCTATAATTATATAAGAATTTTTTTTTTTGTTGTTTCAAAAAACTCGAGGTAATGAAAAAATCTGAATAAAATAAAAGAATTAAACTGAAAACACAATCGATCTCTGGAGTTGAAATTGGCACTGTTAAGCGCAAACAAATTTATCCAAAGATCCCACTAGACCTTTTTTAAAAACTCTTGGTATGTTTCAACTACAATTGTAATAAAAAACTCTTTTCACGGAAAGTTTCTACAAAATTTAGAAAAAATATTGTTCTTATAAAAATAGTGGTGTTCAAAAAACTTATCGAGTAGAAGTCCTGTCAAACAGGTATTGCGTTCGCTCAAAGTATAACTTAAAAGCAATGTGTTGACCACCAATATTTTAGATTTGATCATTTTTATTTAAAATTAAATTAAAAAATTCGCATTAAATAAAAAATAAGAACAATTTTTTTCGGAAAAATGGGCGTAAGTTTCCAATTTACTCTGTCTCTGCAAGTATAATTTTATTAGGCTCTGCAAGTATAATATTATTTCTTAAAGCATTCAGACAATTTTTCAACACATGGGGTTACAATCAATATAAATTATACTTAATAAGCTGAGTAGTTTTTTTATTAACCTTATTTAACCTCAAATTTTCTGTCACAAAATAAGATGACTACTTTTCGAAAATAATATCGTGAAAATGCTTTTCGAAAATAATATTGAGTAATAAAGTAAGAATGTATCCTAAACAACCTTACAAAAGTATTTCCAGATAAAGGAGTTTATAACTATTTGATTTTATTATCACTATTTGATTGGATTTTGTCACTAATGAATTGTAAATAAATCCTGATTTCTCAAGTTTGCGAAATGAATTTATTACAAAGAAACACCAATACCTATTTGTAAAATATAAAAAAAAAATGTTTACATTATGAATAAAGTAGTAAGAAGAGAAAATTTTATTAGAAGTCGAAATTTAATTATTTCATAGAAAAATAATGTACTATTTATCCTAAGGCTTTTAAAAGAGATTCCGCAATCTGGTATACCAACGATCGAGGTAAAAATATACAAAATGTAATTACTTGTAATTCTTTATCAAAAGGATTTTTGAAAATTTATTACACAGATTTTTATTTCAGTTGAAACATTTTTATTCGTAGAAGAACATTCACATTTATAAATTGATTTTATCCGAAGAAATTCCTTTTATATTTTAAAACAGTTTATCTACCTCATATTTTATAATGTCTATTTCTATAAAAACTAATATGTTGATTTTTTAACTTTCATAATTTAAATAATTTGCTTTAACCCTTTGCGGCGCGGTGGTTTCATAGATATACCATTTAATTTTAATTCCCAAACACCACATTGGCACCGGAATTATGTTTAAGAAAATTACGGTTAATTGAATGCGCGAAATATAGCGTTTTCTTATTTAAAAATAAAGTTGTTTCCGAATTTCGGGGTCAGTCATTAATTTCAATACTTAAGCAATGACTTTGCACTGCGCCGCAAAGGGTTAAATTTAGAAAGTGTCATCACCGATATGTTTTATATAAAATACAGGGCTCCCAAATGGTCCGCGAATCGAATACCAATTATTTTTAACAGAAAATTTCATAGTAGATTTCTGCAGCATTTGTGCTTAAACTAACCTCCGGAGGCGTTTTCAACGCAATTTGTAAGATAAATAAAAAGCGAAAATTTTTCTTAGAAAATATTGATGTTTAGTTCGAGGACCATTTGGAAGCCCGAAAAATATTGAAAATAAGTGTAAATGAATTAATAAAAAACTATCTTTTTTAAAACTTTTCATAAAAGCCGTTCGAAATTTTTGAGGAAAAAGAACATTACCACATTAAATTATTAAAAATAAATAAACTAAGGGCTTAACCCTTTGCGGGGCAGGGCAAATTCATTGCTTAAGTATTGAAATAAATGACAGACACAGGAATTTGAAAACAACTTTATTTATAAATAAGAAAATGCTATGTTTCACGCATTCAAAAAACCGTAATTTTCTTTAACAGAATTCTGGTATCAATGTGGCATTTAGGAATTAAAATTAAGTGGTATGTCTATGAAACCAGAGCCCCGCAAAGGGTTAATTAACCCTTTTGAGCTGTGATGGTCAAATCTTCTTACCACTTAATTTTAATTCTCACAAACGCAACAGTAAATTCTACCAAAATTTTTTGAAGAATGTTTAATGCCCCCCCCCCCCGGGTGTATATTGTAAACCAATGTGACATTTGACATTTTGAAGAAACTTACCCACCAAAGCTCCAAAATTGAAAAAAAACATTGTTTTTAATGCTTACGACTATTATGTACAGCAAATATGAAAAAAAAATTTGTAATAAAAAAGCCGTAAACTTCACAACTTTATACTATCTATATTTGCAGCTATGAAGTGGATAAGCGTGAAGAACATACTGTTGTATCAATTCTGATTATTATTTTCTCCGAAGATGCTATTTCACGAATAAAGAAAATGTATTATTAATACACGAATTTATTTTTAATTAAATAATTGTTAAGAAAATATATTTTTTATTTATAAATCTACTCAAAATTGTAATAAAACAATTGAATTTTAATTAGTGCCCAGTTTTTTTCGATTTTTTAACACCACAAATTTTGAATAATTGTGATTGGTTTATTTAATATCAAAACACTACGACTGTGCAAAGTAGGAATGTCAAACTGTTGCGTGCCTGATTAGGCTATTTTTTTTAAATTGTTAATTTTGTAAATCACATGAATTTAATAATTAGATAAGGCAACGATATCTGTAAAATTGTAGTGGAGGGCTTCAGATCACAGCTAAAAACCCGTGTTTTAGCCCCTTGATGACTCATGGTACGTTTATGAAAACATTTAATTTCTATACAAAAAAGGCCACAATTGTGGTTTTAAAAAAATTCGGTTTATTGTGTATGTGAAACATAGCTTTTTCTCAATTACCAATATATTTTTTTTTCAAATTCCCGGGTGAATATTTTATTTTACCACTTTAGCAATGGAATTACTTTACCCCTGTAAATTATATAGTTTGTGGTTCAGTTTGTAACTAGTGGTATTCGGAAATCGGAAGATGCGGCAAATATGTTTTAGTAGTATGTAATTAACAATTGTACATACACTGTAAAAAAAAGAAAAGAAAGAAAAGAAAGAAAGAAGGAAAGAAAGAAATAATCCGTCAGTAAACACAAATTTTACTGTAAAATTTTTAAGGAATAATTTCATTTTTCTAAGAAAACAGTAAAATTTCCGTAATTGACATTTTAAGATTACAAATCCATATACCGTAATTTCGGGTGTATAAGCCGCAGACCAAACAATTCTTTTTCGACCCAGAATTTTTTAAGAAACATATATAACTAGTTAGATCGCCGTAAATATTTGTCTTCAGTCACTAAATAAGATTTCTGGGTCCAAAAAGAATTGTTGATCCGCGGCTTATACACCCGAAATTACGGTAAATCCGATAAGTTTTCTGCAAATTTTATAGAATAATGGTTCGTACGGGTCCTGTAATTTCATGACCAGAAAATTCTTTGGTACCACTATTTTCTAACAAAAAATCTCTAATTAAATAAGACAAAATTTCTCTCTTTTGAACTATATTTATTTTTCTTTAAAGAAATACGGGTATCTCACCTGGAAAATAACGGTATCCGTACGAACCATGTGAATATTGCTTTCAAAACACCAGAAGTTTGGTAAATGATGTTTAGAAATAATTGCTGTGTTTCTTAAACGATGTAATTAATTGCAAGTAAACTTGTTATTACAGTGATACTATCTTCAATAAAACCCCGATAATGGCTAAATGTGACTCTGTACATAGCTGCCAACTTTTGCGCATTTTTCCTACCACAAAAATTTTATAGTAAATATTATCCTATTTAATTGTCGAAATCTTATTATTAAACAAATGGAAAATCTCTGTACAATTTTAGTGGGAGCAGAAATGCGTAAAAGTTGGCAGCTATGCTCTGTATTAAAAATATGTCCAATGATTGTCCAATGTTGGGTAAATATTGGTAGTAGATAAATTTTCAAGAAAAATCAATTGCATGACACCACCTATAGTATGTATTTTAAACAACTCTTTATAGTGTTTTTTCTATCTTTCTTGATTTCTTTTAATTTAACCCTTTCGTGGTTATAAGCGCGTATACGCGCCCAGAATACCACTTAATTTGAATTGCGAGATGCCATACTGACACCGGAATTTTTAAATGAAAATTTTAATTTTACAAAGAACGTAAGAAAAACATTTATATATTATGAAATAAATTTGTTTTTAAATTCCGGTGTCATTCAATCATTTTAGTATTTTATAAATAGAAGTGCTTTAACCGTCAAAGGGTTAAAGCTGACATCTTTTTATGATATTTTAAATAATTGAAATCTTATTACTTCTTTTTTAAATTTGAGACAATTGAAAAGAAAGTGTTGCAGTTTATCTTTATTATGATTTTAAAGTTGCGTTTCACTTATTTATAGCAAGGCATTAATAACTTTTTAAAGTCTGTGCATCTTTAAGATGTTTTGAAATGAAAAAAAATCTTTTTTTAATTTTAATATTTTTGAAACTATTCTGTTTAAAAGATCCCCACTCAAAACTCTCAATATATCTAAAATATAATAACGACTTTTTTCTTTTCTTTTAAATATAATTTATAATGAGGAAAAAAGGAAATATAGTAGTTATCTTTATTTTAGTTTATCATGGAACAAATAATTTAAAAACTTTGGAAAAATGAATGTTGGAAAGAAAAAAAAAGTTTGATATCCTTGCAAATAAATAAATAATTAAAATATTAACGAATTTTTTTAAAACATTTCAGAAAAGGAGTAATGAACTCAACGCATTTTTTCATGCATTTTATTTTTTAAAGACTAAAATTAATCTTTTACAAAGAAGGAAATTAAAAAAAGAAATATTTAAAATTATAAGAAAAAATGTGCAAAGCATTCATAATTGCATGCTTAATTGAAAAAAATTATCTGCACCAAAGGAAGTTCGCTATTTACTATCTTGGCCGTTGCTATATAAAAATCATCTGAAATAAGTAAAGATATTTGGAAGCGTAGTTTGTATAACCGCGGTGTAGTGGCCAAACGCGCTAATCTGGTAATAAACAGGTCCAGAGTTCAAATCCCCGAACGGGTATGTGTTGTTTCATAGTTGTTTGCATTAGACATTCTGACATTGATGTAAACCTGTCTTTGAAAAATGATTTTCGTAACGACGTAAATTTATCCTGTAAAGATTTTATTTTGTCTTTTAGACGAAATTTTTTAAATACAAAAATATTAAAAAAAAAGGAATATAATTGTTAAAAAAAAAAAAAAAAAAAAAAAAAAAAAAAAAAAAAAAAAAATTTCTGGAATTTACTGAAATTATTTTCCGTTAAAATACGAAAATAGTACTGGCGTCTAGATTACCATGACAATTTTCGTATTTTAATGGATATGTTACAGGTCAAACCCGATTTTAGGCCAAACTAGATTTAGTCCAAACCAGTTTATCCTAGCGCCCATCGGATAAACTAGTTTTTCCGAGGTCAAACTAGTCTATCCGAACGCTCATCGGATAAACTAGTTTTTCCTAGGCCGAAGTAGTCTATCCGAACGCCCATCTGATAAACTAGATTTTCCTAGGCCAAACTAGTTTGGCTGAACGGTCATTAGGATAAACTAGTTTAGCCTGCTATTTCAGAGTTCGCACACTCCTTATATTTTTTAAGGACTCTGGTACCACGATTAATGATAAGAAAATTTATATTTAACTTTTAAGAAACAGAATTTGCAACCGCCCCCTATATTCATAATTTCGCAATATTTTTCTGCAGTGAAAATATCACTGATGCAGTGAAAATACCAGTGAACATTGAAAATACTGTTAAAATTTAGTGGTACAGTTGTGCGAATCCTGTATTCATTGGTTTGAACTAGTTTATCCTAGGCCCATCTAAATTGTCCTAGGCCAATTCAATTTCGCGTGATTTTATAGACTCTAAAAACCGCCATGGCGCCAACTTTCTAGATTTGATTTAATTTATCCTAGGCCGATGCAATTTAATGCGATTTTAGCTCACAGATATCAAAGCGTGAGAACTAATGTGCTCGCAGATTCTGTGTGTGGGTATGTAGCAATGTACATATGTTTATACGTATGTACGTAATGCGATAACTCCTGATAAAAATACCCAATTTGTTTCAAATTTTGGATATAGTTCTATCCTGATACCGAACTTCCCTGATTAGTTTCAGGAGTTCATTGAATAAGAATAAGGGAAGGGGAACAAAAGGCTAATCCGCCCCCCCCCTTCTAAATTTAGTTAAATCAGTTTTTCATGCAAAAGTATCAGATTTTATTAAAAATTTGGGTATAAGGTCATTTTGATTAGGCACCTCTATGATTAGTTGTGGGTGTTCATTGTTTACATATAAAGAAAGGAGGAATGGGAGGTAACCCCTTAATTTATATAAATATGTAATATGTATAAGGGAAAGAGAGGGGGGGGGGCGAACAAAATCAAGAAATATAACGGAAATTCTAGTTTGATCTATTTGGAACTTTAAGATAGTTTATGACACATGATATAAATTTATAAAAATATATTCCGCGTTAAATGCCACTATTTACGTATAGTTATTTTTGCAAAAGTTTAAATTTTTGTTTTGAAGCGCCACGATATTGAGTAACATATCTACTGATAGATTGTTTAACGCAGTCAGATACAGTTCAGTTGATTCAGATACAGTTTTGTTGAGAATAGGGTGCAATGGGACTTTTTTATAATTTTTTGGCATGTGTCATAAGCTATCACAAAATTTCAATCAGTTCCAACAAGAATTTAACATTTTTACAAAAAATACTAAAAGAAAATAGTGGTATTTGACGCGGCATCCTTTTTCTTAAATATTTAACATAATTTTTTTTATGTTTCTAAAAGTTTCAAATAATGATAATATTTAATTAGCAGCTAAAACGTTAAAATACGCTGAGATTAAAAAAAAATTCTAGCGTCCCCTTACTCTACCCCCCCTCATCCTAAATTTCAAGTGCCATGCTTTATTTAAGCTTTTTCTTATTTTTAAAAAGGGTCTGATATTTAGATTTTTAATATGAACAATTTCGCTTGAAGTCATGTGTGCGAAAACCAATATATGTTACGAATTAGAAATATTTTTATAAAACCAAAATTTTTTATCCGATTGAAAAAATAGTCCGTTCTCCCTTTATATTTAACCTCAAACCCCCTGCCCCCCCCAAAAAAAATTAATCAGGTAAATGCCTTATCAGAAGGAGCCTACATCCAAAATTTGAAAAAATCGGTAAATTCTCTTTGAAAAACCTATTTACATAAATTAAGGAGTTACCCCCCATTCCTCCTTTCTTTATAAGTAAACAAAGAACACTCACAACTAATCATGGAGGTGTCTTATCAAAATTATCTTATACCTAACATTTTAATAAAATCTGATACTTTTTCATGAAAAACTATCTTAACTAATTTGGGGAGAGGGGGTGCGGATTAGCCTTTTGTTCCCCTTCTCTAATTCTTATCCAATGACCACCTGAAATTAATCAGGGAAGTTCGTTATCAGGATAAATCTATGTCCAAAATTTGAAGCAAATTGGATATTTCTATCCGGAGTTATCGCATTACGTACATTTTTACACATTAAACAGATATATTTTTTACAGTGTAATTTAATAGTAGATAAATAATTCATATATGTTGTAGAGTAGTCTTCAAACTTTTCGGCGGGTGACCATTTGCTAACACAAACAACGTAAGTCATTGTACTCATACTTAAAGAGCATTATCTTCAACCTTTTTACCACTGCTCTAAAAAAAATCTCCACTAACCGCGACATTTTATCCAATCTCCATGCAATATTTCATCCAATCAGTGATAGGCGGTTTTCAATGTCATTCATGTCCCATCTACCAAGATGGGCAAAACTGCGATTACGTTGAAATAGCATGATGACCAAGAAAGAGTTTTGATTTAAAGCGTAAAAGAAAAATCACGTGCATGGGGCATAAAATACATTTTTTTAAATTGAACTTTGAAAAGGTTCTCAATTCAAAAGATATCTTAAATACTGATTTCACATTTTCTAGAATGTTTAGTTGCGCAGCAAAAGAGCGATAAATAGTAACAACTGATAATAATAGAACCGGTTTTCCTCTCCAACATTAGCAAATTGCAACCTTTTTTTAGCTCTTTCGCGGAAAGCCGGAGTTTAAGTCGGTTGAAATGTTGGTCACTCAAAAAATTTGTGAATCTGTTAGCAGTTTCAGGATAGTGGTCTTGAACCTGTGGGCAACTTGCCACCAAGAAACCGGTGTTTAGTAGAGAAAAATGTGCCTTATTTAATGGCAGAAATTTTACTGAAAATAAGACAAATATTAGTCGTAATTTTAGGTTGATAACAACTTTCCGACAAAATGCCCAGCCCTCACACTATAAAGCAATTATTTCTTCATAATCTTAACTTTTTTTACAGTGGCACTTAAACCACTTAACTGACCAACATTAAAAAAAGAAACTTTCAAATAATGCTTTTTTAATGTCTTCCACAGAATTCTTAATCTTTCATCTACAGTTTTAAAAAACAGAAACTTTTGAATCAAACTCTCTGATCGTTTACCCTTTAGAACCAGGAAACTGCTTACATTAAATTGTTCAAAATTTACAATAAAAATTTACTGGTGAGAATAATAAATTATGATTCCAATATGGATGCCTGTACGTAGTATGGGTAATTTAACCTTCCTACCCTGAATGGGTCTAATCGACCCAGTCCTATAATACGTTTCATTCGATTGAAACCAGAAAAATTTTCATAAAGTATATTAAATAAATAATACAAAGGTTTAAGTTAAATAAGTATGTTAAATGGATTTAAATAAAAATTCTGGTGTGAAATATTTTAATCAAGTTTGAGCAAAATTTCAACAGGGTAGGAAGGTTAAGGAAGGTTAATACAAGAATTGCATACTGTAGACATAGTTGCCAACCTCTGGCTTTTTTAACAAAGAAAACACACTCTGAGCCGGATTTTTTTTAAGTAAATGTTTCTGCCAATAAATGTGATACTCATTTGAAATTTAATTAAATGTGTTGTTTAAGTACATTTCTGGTTTAGACATCAATTGTTCGATGTCGTAAAAGCCGGAGATTGGAATCTATGTAAACGGAAAATTTTATTGTCCTTGCCACTAATTTGAAAATAATATGCATATCTTAAGTAAAATGATTATGAAGATTAATGAGTATGGGTTCTGCCAAGAACAATACAATTTTCCCTATATAATGCAGCATTTGCTATGAGCATTTGAGAAATTTATGCACTAAATTTCTCAAAATTATTTTCGGTTACCACAATGTTTAAAAAAATTTTCTTCGCCTTATTAATTGTACATTTCCATATTGTGATCAAATAAGAGGAAGATTATATTCATAACTTTGTAAAAACGATAAAATTATAAAAGTTGGATTCTGTGAAAAGGCGAGTATATCCAAAATCGGTGAACAATGTGTTTGCATAGGTGGCCCTATGTTTTAACCTAGATTTATTTTTCGAGAAAAAAAATACTGATATTTAATCTATGAAATTCATTTAAGAGTACAAAACTTGGTTTAAAGCTATGCTTTAAAGTTGCCGCAATTCATAGCAATAAAATTTTGCATATGAATAAAAAAAAATTACAGCAGTCTGGTAAACAACACTTCCAAATTTATTATTTAATTTTCTTTTTTATTACAATAAAATATATTATTTGTCATTATTTCTACCATAAATGTTTCTGTTGCGATCAAGTTACTTACAATAATAATTTATTTCATATTAATATTCTGTTTGAGAACACGCTTAAAAAACTAAAATTTGTTTTAATCACAGCCTTTTCGAAAATATTTTATTGGACGAACAAAATCTACAGAGATAATTTCATTAAAGAAAACAAGTAGAACAAACGTGAAAAACTCAAACAAAGAATATTTCTAAGAAGAGTGCCCTAATTAAATTTTCTAATTTCACTATTTTGTTGTATTGGACAAATTATCTTTACAGTGTTAATCGTTCAGAATAAAATAAAATAATTACGTTAGTAATGATTTTTCCCTCTTTCTTAGTTCAGAGAAAATTTAAGAAAGAAAATATTATTTTAAATAGCGTGTAAAATTTATTCTAATATATTTGAATGGCACTTGTGCAGTTAGTTGATATATTTTACGAAAAATTGCTTGGACAATCGGTCACATATTATGGTATTAACACTTTCTGGCCCGCTGTCCTTAACCCCTTAACCGCCGAAGTTTTTTAAAAAAAATCTTCAACTTTTTTTGCTTTAAAAAAATTGTCACCACAAATTTTCGAAAATAATATTTCCTTTAATTAATGCTAAATGTTTCTTTTTGTTAATAAAGCAAAATTTTTAACTCAAAAAATGTGTTTTTACGATAGTTAATTTCACAAATATGCATTTATTTGAGCAAGACGTGTATATACGCCCGGGATAGTTAACCCTTTCCGGCGCAGGCAAATTCTTCTCATAGAGTAAGGAATTATTGTTTGACACCGGAATTTAAAAATGACTTTTCTAGAAATTAAGCATTCCTAAATTCACGCTTTCAATGTAAAAAGCGAAATTTCTTTAAAATGTTCTTGGTGTCGTGCAAGTTCGAATTAAAATTAGGTGTGCCCGGGTTGGGGCAACTGCGCCGGAAAGGGTTAAGGGATTAAAAAAGGGACACCCAATTTTAATTTTACTGGCACAAAGAATATTTAATTAAAAATATCCTTTTATAATATACCTAAAAATAATCCAGTTTATATTTACTTAGAAATTCATTTATATATTCTGGTGTGTGTTAATTATTTCAAACAGATCTATCCCGCGCCGGAAAGGTTTAACACTCTAATTCCCATGGCATAATACATTCTGCAAATTTCACAGCTCGGAAATCTGAATTTACAGCAGAAAATTTCAATAACAAAGTTTGCTTTATTTAAATATGGAATGTCAGTTATCAAAAAAAGGATATATTGCCATTTTAAATTTCTGGTATGAATTTGGAGTAACCTAAATAGAAAATCACCTGAATTCAAAACATTGTCGGTAGCATATAGGCTTCCATGGGTATTAAAATGTTAACCATTTGCACTAGAGATTTGATTTTCAATAATCACTAGTGTTGAAAGGTATCCCAGGTAAATCGGGACGCCATATGTTTTTCACACCACTAATATCTTATAGTTTAATTCATCATCTTTTATCACAGATTTTTAGGCCATTTAATAAGGTGGTCTAATTTTCATTAGATTAAAATACTGGTGTTCAGAGCATTTGGAGCCCCATTTACGAAGAACACTGGTGATCACTAAGAATCTCTTTCGAGTGCAAAGGGTTAAGATAGTCACGAGTTTTTGGCAATTTGGTGTCTAATGTTACTGATTATTGATGTATTTACTAAGTTGTCAAAAAGAGTGTGAAATGCATCTGAAAAGTTTCAGTAATTAGAAGTATTTTGGAAACTAAGTTTTCTGAGTTATGTGTGTTGCATTAATTTTTTGCAAATTTAACAATTTTTTATAGTTTTTCTTAGCTATAAAAAATTTTCTTCCTCTAACTTTCAAAATGCAGCTGTTTAGAAGATATTCAGCAGTATGTACTTACGCCGTGGTTAAACGTTTTTCCAGCTGACTTTCAGAAAAAGGAGTGCACCAGAACGTAGATTTAGCGATGGGCGAAACAAAACATTTTACTATAAAATAAATTATTCGGGTTTGCACGAAAACATAGTTTCCGATAATGTTCCCGCATTTGGCCGATTTTTTATTTAGTAATATGGAATTATCACCAGAATATTTAAAGAACAATTTTTTTAAAACCTATTTTCTTTAACAGTTACAGATGAGAATTCGCTTTTCCAAAATAAAAAATCAGTCAAATAAGGCAACGCTGGCATAAAACATTTCTATGTAAATTTTTACTGTGTTTCCATAAGAATTGCCGAAAAATTAAAGATCCAAAATCATAGCTACAACCCGTAGCAATTGCATCTCTCAGTTTTTTCGGAAATCCCAAATGTAACCTTTTCAGGTTCGAATGTACAATAACGATGCAAATACACATTCTTTTATTTTGTCAAAATAAAAAATAAAAAGTTATAGGTGCAGAAAAAGCCTTTTTCTAAAGCTGATAGTTAAGGTCTGGTTAACACTAGAACGCCCGGAAATTCTACTCAAGTTTGAAAATAATATTTCTCACCAGAATTTTAATTCAAAGTTATTTAAATAATTTATTTAACGTAAATTTGCGTGGATTACATTTAAATTATTTCAAGAAAATTTTTCTGGTTCGAACTGAAATTTAGTTACATGATTGGAGTCGAATCGACTCCATCCGGGCGTTCTAGTGTTAAGGATAGTTAAGGTTCTATTTTTTACTTTTCTGTTTTCTTCTCAAATATTATTCAAAGAAGCACCTGTTTGATTTTGATTAATTTTTGTGTGGTATAAGTATATAAATTAAAGAATATTATATATATTTTTGGCGCGGTAGACATAACAGAACAGTACTAAAAAGAAAGATATATACTTTGTTTAATTATTTTACACAATTTTCATTTAACGAAAATTCTGAAAAAAAATACAAAATATTTTTCAAAGTACCTATTAATATACGCGATTGGTCCCATCTTTCCAGATTTTATAGTTTCTCAGAAAAATACATTAAAAAAATAACGGCGCGCGTATGAACTTTTTCGAATATCTTAAAGACAGGACAAGATCAGGTGTCAAAGACCTTGCATTTCGTACTCGTTTAGAGTGCTGATACCAGTACAAATAATAATTCAGTCATTGACCATGGGGACCATTTCGCCATTCTTACCTCGCTATACCCTTTAGTTATGGGTATATTCCGATCAAAACTGCTTATTTTCTGATTTATTTTTAAATTCTTTTTTGATCTCAAATGCATTAAAATTTCAAAATCTCTTATTTAAAAACTACATAATGCGCTGTGTTTTTCGATTTTTTCGTAAATGTAGAAAATATTGCAAAAAATGCTGTCAAAGTTGCCAACTGGAACAGAAATTTCTGAACCTGGAGATCTGGGAACGAAAAAATTATCGAACTGAGAAAATAATATTTTATAAATCAATTTCCAATTAATTCAGCGAAAAAAATACATCACACGGCATCTTATACATCACTTCAAAAATCACCCCTGCAAATTTCATGTTTCTACTTCAATAAATGAGTTTGAAAATGTATCGGAAATTTTGGAGCTGTCGAAGGTAGAAAATCATTTTTTCAAATATTCCCTTAAAGCGCAATTTCGTCTTTTTAAAAGATAAATTTTCTATAAAAATTACACTGGAACCGAAGAATTTTCTGGTCTTGAAATTACAGGACGTGTTTAAACCCTGTAAAAATGCGAAATCAACTTTATAAATAGGTATTCTTTTGTTATTTCTACTTTAAACGCACTGAAAACCACTTTTAAATAAAAAAAAAAAATTACAAATAAAAACGTTTTTATACAAAATTTTATATGTACTTGGAAAAAAATCACTTTGGATTGATCACGGACATGCGTAAAACATTCAAGGAAGATTGCGAACAATATCACGCGACAGTTTTTATAAAAAGAAACCGCGAAGTTTAAAAAACTACCCTTTGAGAAAATCCAGTTTATAATTTGTGTATGTAATGTGTGTGTATGATGTAAACAAATTAAATTACTTAAAAAATTTTAACTTCTTTTATTGTAGAAAAAAAATATGTACCATTGACAAGAATCGAAAGAAAATATTCATAAAACATAAAAGAAAATAAAAAAAAATAAAAAAGACATCGTTCTCGAATTTGTTTTCAAATTACCCTGAAAGGCTTAAAAATCGAAAGGTGAAAATTTTAAAATTTGTAAATATTTCAATATAAAAAGACGACTAAAGATATTTTTTACGATAAAATTGAAACTAGACAGAATTTTTAATTACAGTTCTTTTCAGGTGCGTTCGTAATTATAAAAAATTAACAGCTATAATCTTGTTCGTCCCTCTGTTTTCCGCATATAACAGCACAAAAAACTACCCAACCGAATGGTGTGAACCTTAATCTATATAATCTTTGCACAATTTTGTCTTGGGATTTCAAGTTTTATGAAAATCAAGTAAAACTGAAAAAGATATTAATAATTAGTTTTCTTCATTTCATCAAATCCTGCCATACATATTATTTTAAAATACCCCAATGACATAACCAGGTGGGGTGTCCAAGTGCTCTGAACAACGGTAATTTTTTAAAGTTCATTTGGCCTTATCTAACCAGAAAATTTCCTGCTATGAATCAAGGAAAAGAAAACCTTACAATATTACTGGTTTCGCACACCTACCCTCGTTACGCCACTTCATCCCATGATATAGGTAATAATTTCAGTTTTTTATGGTGATTATTATATTGAATACTATCATATATACTTAATTCACTGATATCCCGTGATATGTGATGATTTTCAATTGCCGTAATGTTTATGCCCTACTTGAGATGGAGTCATATTACTTCCATATCACTGAATTTAATAAATTTCTATTCGTGTAATTTAACATGAAAATGCAACAGCTATGGGACAATTTCAGAATATTTATAAAATTATTTATGGCACGAACGCACCTCATTTGTCACGCTTTGCATATTATTTATTACTTGTTTCTTTTCTTTCTTTTTCCTTTTCATTATCTTTCAAAAATTATGCAAATAAATTGAATGCGGCCAATTATAAATGCAATCTAAGCAGTAGTTAGTCATTTAAAATGAAAATATGATCGCATTCTAGATGAATTTAATTGCTTTTTATAAATTCTCCATTAAAGTATAGACTAAGTATAAGTCATTAAAATTCAGTAATTTGAGATATTCAGAGATTAATTATGCAAATAAAGCAATTTCTATGAAAAGAACACAAATTTTGCCAAGCCAAAAAAATTGCAGAAAAAATTTCCTTGAATTCCTTTAAACCTTTATTGTTTAACCAACTTTTGAGTGTAATTTCATTTCCCTTTTTTTAGAATGTTGTAATAAACAAAATTATACTTTCATGAAATGTAGAAATGTGAACTTATTTTGTTAAAACACCTACTTAATGTTTTATGCGGCTGTTTTTATGTAGGGACGTCACTTAAAGAACCCAATTACACTCTTCTGTGATAGAAGAAAAGAATAAATGTTTCCAAATCTCCTAAGCAAAGAAAAAAGTGCATAAAAAAATATTTTTCTTGCAAACAATTATCTCAAACTGAAACTTTGAAATGTTATTTAAAACTATTTTTTAAGTCAGTTTTTTATGAAGCATTTTGTTTCGAAGTAATGCTACATTGTCATTGATTTTTCTGCTCAATTATTTCGATTCAATGCTACTGTTTTTTCCTGTTTTATAATATAAGAAAGAACGATTCAGTGAAATGGATCACAACACATGTTATAACTAGTCAGATGTGGCAATCTGAAAACTTTTTTTTATCGTATGAATGTTAATACTTCCTGAAAAGGAGCCTCCATGGCTGAGTGGTCAAAACACTACGCAGCTAGGGGTTATGGGTTCAAATCCCGCACACACTCTTTGTGTGGAGCTCCCGGCTGTATTTTCTTTATCTTGTAACAATCACTTGTGCTATCCCGACACTGTATATTGACGATGACTTATAACAGGCTTTCATGTCGAGTACACAAATCAGTTGTATGTGTTCAAGAAATAAATGCCCAAACTACCTAAAAATGCAGCATAGCAGCGCCACCTCTTGATCGATGCAAATAAAAACTAATTAGAAGTAGTTTATAGCAATGTATAACAGAATCTAAGGTTTGTGAAGTTCTGTGCGGTAGTTCTTGAGGTATGGCTATTGTGGAAACTGTTCATAATGCAGCATAGCAACACCAACTGTTGAGCAATACACACCAAAAAATAATTAGGTCTAGTTGTTTTCAAGGTCTCACTGAGTCGAAAGTTTTCTGAAATTCCGTGCATTAGTTGTTGAGATCGATCTATTGCAATAAACACGAATAATGCACCATGGCAGTGCCACCTATTGGGCGATTTACACTGAAACGTAATCAGCACCATGTTATATCAAAAACTAACTAAATCAAAATTTTATGAAAAACCGTGCAGTAGTTCTTGAGATATGGTTATGTTAATAATGCAATATAGAGCGCCACCTGCTGAGCGATATACACCAAACATTTATCAGATCTAGTTTATATCAATTTCTAACAGAATCTAAAATTTTGTGATATTCCGTGCATCAGTTCATGAGTTAGAGCGCCCACAAAATTTTTGTTACATACAGACAAACAGACATACTCCCAGACAACTTTTTTGTATAAACATATTAAACCCCTAAAACGTGTAAGTCAGTCGAAAACCTAATTTCAAAAATTTTCACAATCCAATATTTTCTTCTTTAAAGCTAGAAGAAAGTAAAAGTAAAAGCGATTTATGTGATATTAAAAATACATGGTGAAAACGCAGAAATCTCATACGAATTGTACGAAAAATCCCTATTGGCAAAGTATTGAAAAAGTAATATTAAACAAACTATTTCACAAGCAATTTTTAAGAAAAAATAACCGAATTTAGATTTAAAAAAAAAATCGTATTTTTTGAAAATTCTGTAATGTTATCCACATGTAACTAATGCGGATATGAGTTTGGAGCAACAAGAACCCAAAAATTTATTTAAAATTCTCACATTAGCCATACCGTACATGCCAATTACCGACTTAACTTCTCTAAAATGTGAGTTAATTTAAATCAGGTGAAACACTTTTAGAACCTGAATTTTTTAAAGTATCAAACAACTTCCATATAGAAACTGAAATTAGGTGGTTAACGTGGAATCTAAAATAACCTGTTTAACCTTGTTTAAATTAACTCACATTGGATGCCTGAAAAAGAGGCACTGAACATACAGTGTCTCACAAAAGTGATGGGACACTTGTGCTTTATAAAAAGAAACTGCAATAAAATAAATAAACAAACATGTGCAAAAATTTTTTGGGTGTGTTTCATATTTAAAGTTAGTAACAATTATTACATAACATACATTTTGTCAAAATATTAAAATATTAATTTAGTAAAAATACAATTGTTCAGAACGGAGCAAAAAATGGCTCACATAAGTGATGGGACACTTACTTTTCCATCAAATATTTATCCAAATATTTTACTTTTTAAAAGGTCTAAATATTTTGTTGGATTTCCTTTTACTTTTAAAACATGATTTAATCTTTTTGGGATGGATTCGATTAATCTTTTTGTGATTTCTGGAGTGATTTTACCCCATTCTTCATGAAGCACCGATTTTAGTTGTTGTTTTGAAGAAATGGTGTATTTGCGAATTCTTGATTCCAATTCTTGACAAATATTTCTATGGGATTTAAGTCTGGAGATTTTGGTGGTGTTTTTATTATTTCAGGACAGTTATATAGCAGCAGAGTCTAACGTTCAGAGCAGTGTGCTTGGGATCATTGTCTTGGTAGAATTTAAAATCGTTATGAAGGTTCAATTTTTGTGCTGGAGATTTCAAATTTTGCTTTAAAATATCAATATACTTGTACTGATCCATTATACTGTCAATAAAAACAAGATTACCAACTCCAGCGGACGACATACACCCCCATACCATAACTCCTCCTCCACCATGTTTTACTGTTGGTACCAAGTTCTGTTTGCGAAATTCTTCCCTGGGTTTTCTCCACACCAAGATTCTACCGTCAGAACCAAATATATTAAATTTACTCTCATCAGCAAATATAACTTTATTCCAGTAATAAGAATTCTTATTTATGTTGGATTTTGCGAAAGCTAGTCTGAGTTTTCTAGTCTTTTCGCTTACGAAGAATTTTTTCCTGGCTACTCTACCGTGATATCCAGCAGATCGAATTACCCTTCTAATAGTCTCAGGATTAACAATTATTCCATATAATGCTTGTAAATCAGCAGCAACTTTTGAAGCACTATTTCTTGGATTTTTTTTTTAATATTTCGAACGATAATTCGCTTTATTCCATTTTATAGCTTTGATGGTCGGCCAGGTCTTCTTTTATCCTGAATCATATGATTCTTTTTATATCGTTTAATGATATTGAAACCTGTTGAACGACTCAAGTTAACTGTTTCAGCAGTTTTTCTAATCGATTTTCCACGTTCAATATGCAAATTAATAACTAATTTTCGAATTTCAGGCAAAGTTTCTTTTCGTTTAGCATTCATGGTTACACAGAGCTAAAAAACGCAAAAATTCCAAAACAAACTGGAGAGAAATACTGCAGACGATTTTATAAATTATTGCCAATTGCTTTTAAGTAAAAATAAAACCCCAAAAAATATTTTTATTGCTTATATCAGACGATTTTTGTTGCATATATAATAGTGTCCCATCACTTATGTGAGCTATTTTTTGCTCCGTTCTAAACATTTGCATTTTTATTAAATTAATATTTTAATATTTTGACAAAATGTATGTTATGTAATAATCTTTACTAAATTTAAGTATGAAACACACCCACACAAAAAATGTGTACATGTTTTTTAATTTATTTGATTAGTTTCCTTTTGTAAAGCACAAGTGTCCCATCACTTATGTGAGACACTGTAATCCTAAAATAATGAAGCTTTAACTATAGACGCTTTTGTTTCAATGCATTTCTGACGGAGCAAACCGACACCAGTAAATAGAAAAAAAATCACTTTATTTAAGCTTCCTGTTTTTAACAACATTTCAGTCATAAAAAAGGTCAAAAACAAACATTTATTTTTATTGGTAGAAGATTACTTAGTCAGTATTCAGACAATACATTTCTGCCATATTGTGACAACCCAGTCTACCGCCTGCTAGTGTCAGTGAAAATGTTTCTTACCCCTACAAAACTTGACACCAGGAAAAGCTATTAAAATATTTAGCCATATTTATGAGAAATTTTTTCCGTGAAAAAGCTGCTAAATTAAGGCAAAATGAAAAACTAAAAATTTACCAACTTTTTGATAAAGAGAACCGCATTTACTACTTGACACATACATAATAACTCGGTGGTAATCTCTGACGAATGATTTCTCTATGTACAGTCTCATACACAGATGAAAAATTCATGAAAACAACTATTTTCGAGTAAAAATATTTGTCAAAGCCTTTTGATTGCTAAGATGTTGAAATAAATGAATTAAACCGGTAATTCACAACAAATATATTTGTAAATAAGAAAAAAAAACAAATTTTCACATACAAAATAAAATGGATTTTTAAAAATTAAAATTCCGGTGTCGTTGTTGCATATCGGAACTAAATTTTTTTGGTTTCCTTAGAGAAACCAATGAACGTTAACACTAGAACCGCGGATAATAAAACCGTAATTTCCTGCGTGTAATCCGCGGATCAAACAATTATTTTTCGACCCAGAAATTTTATTTTTTAATTGATGACAAATATTTACGACGATCTAGAAAGTTATAGTTTATTTAAAAAAAATTCTGGGTCGAAAAATGATTGTTTGATCTGCGGATTATAAGCAGGAAATTACGGTACTCAAATTTCATAAAAATATTTTACACCAGAATTTCTAATAAAAATATTTAAATTATTTATTTAAACTATTTTAATTAAGAACATATTTAACTTATTCTGCGAAGAAATTTCTGGTTTCAATCGACACTTATTCATTTGTTACGGGACGAAATGACCCGTTACCGCGCTTCTAGTGTTAACCCATTAGTGCCTAGCGTTCCTTTTTAGGGACGCTTCAAAAGGTGCATGTAGCACTGTTTTTGACACCGGTAAAAAAGAACAACATTATTTATTTTATTTAATTGAAACATTTTCGTAATTAATGAACTAAACTTAATTCTTTTAAAAATAGTGTTGCCAACCGAATAAAATTTGCGCAAAATGTCGTGGGCACGAATAAGTCAAAGGATTAACCTTTTGAGGTGCAGGCTAATTCATTGCGTAAGTGTTGAAATCAATGTCGGCACCGGAATTTGAAAACAATTTTATTTGTAAATAAGAAAAAGCTATATATCAGTCGTTCAATAAACCGAAATATTTTTCAAACAAAATTCCAAACCATTGAGGCGTTTGGTAATTAAAATTGAGCGGTTTCATAGATAAACCACTGCGCCGCAAGGAGTTAAAACGCAAAAATCTGCAATCGAAGAAGAAAATTACAGTTTGAAATACATGTCATAAATACGGGCGACGTTATGGTTCAAAACCTGTCAAAAAAAATTTTAATACAAAAAAGGTTAAAAAATAATGAAAATGATCAAATTTAAATCACTACTTATTTTTTATTAATTTTATTTTCTTAATCAACCCGGATCGTATATTTTTTAAATCACGTTCTGCATTTAAATTTATAAAATTTAATATGCGAAAAGAAATGTATTTTTAATTTAAGGGGCTTTCAATGGACACACTGCAAATTGAAATGGCTGAAAGTCAGACATTTATGTGTCTGAAATGGAATGCTCAATTTTCAGACATTTTAAATTGTCTTAGTTTTTTCAGACACCTTTGTGTCTAAATTTCAAAAAATTTGAAATATCTGAACTGCAGCCATTTTTTGTCAGAATTATACGTAGCCATACTTGACAACGTTGAATCTTGGAAAAACATTTGACCATGGTCCTACCCCTTTCACCCCCACACAGCTGGATTTCTGGACTCCCAAATTTGGTATGCAATTTTTGTAAAGCTGATAATTTAAATCGTTTCCGAGATTGTTCTGATTATAATAAATATTTTGAATTTCAGGACTAGAACAAAATTATAAACAAAATATATTCATAAAAATGTTAGATTCATTTTAACTGAATAGTTTATAATATTGTTTTACTTTAAAAAGTCAAAATATTATTCTAATCTATACAGTTTCGAAATAGATTTAAAACATAAGCTTTACAAAAATTGCACATCATTTCTGGGCACTGTAAAATCGTGGAGGGACGGACACTGCCTCGAATGTCCAGGAATACAAGTGATGCGCCAAAAGTGGCTGATTTTCACCACTGAATTCTAGTAGTATTTTTTGCCGTATTAAATCTCAAAAAATCAGCTGTTAAACGTTGTGAGGAATACTACTTAAAATTTAGCGGTATCAATCAGCCATGCGTTAAGCAGCACTTGCAAAAAAAAAAAAAAAAAAAAAAAAAATAAAAAAAAAAAAAAAAAAAATTAAAAATTTTTTTATTGTTATATTTCATAAAACATATTTTATTGTCCCCCATACACGAGGAACGTGCATATTCCTTAGCATATCGAATGAATAAGACACCGTTTTTTTTTTTAGATTAGATATCTTCTTTTTATTTATTTGCAAAATTTGTTATTTAGGGTGTTTTCTTTTTAAACTGACGTTATTCAGAGCCGACGGTAGCTCGTTCTAATAACTGGAATGATACAAAATTTTATAAAATAGACTAATAAAACCACGGTAAAAAAGATTCCAACGAAAAAAAAAAAATTAATAATAAAAATAATCCAATCACCGCCGAACGCGGGAAATTTAGCGCTGTACATGAAAGAAGACATGAAAAACAAAATTAATAATTTGGATCAAACGCCATGTTTTATTCATCATATTCACTTTCCCGATGAGGAATTCGACTACATTCAGTGTGACCAGCGTTCTCCTGCAGCACCCCTTGCGTTCTTTGTACATTTTCTTCGTCCAAGCATAACATGTCACATGGAATAGCCCTTACTGATGATTGGAACTATTTTTTTGGAATCTTTTTACCCTAGGTTTCATTAGTCACATCATAAATTTTAAAGCAGTTCCGGTTATTAAAATTAGCTACAGAGTGATCTAAATAACGCCATTTAAAAAAAACACCCTGTATTTAATCGGAATAAAAAGGCGAAGATTTCTATTCCAAAATATTGGTCCACAAATGCTTACGTAATTACGTTACTTTCACAGAGACCGCACTCGGTTAGTTTCTTAACCCTTTCCGGCGAGGATAAATACTATCCGTAAAATGAGAAATTGTTGACTGACACCGGAATTCCCAAAAGACTTTTTTAGAAATTAAGAACTCCCTGATTTTAGCTGTCATTGTAAAAGTAAAATTTTGCTAAAATATTATTGGTGCACAATGTAAGTTTGGAATTAAAATTAGGTGTGCCCGGACTGGACGCACTGCGCCGGAAAGGGTTGAACGCTACTATTTTTAAAGGCAAAATTTTCGGTCTCTACTTTGTAGAAACTTACCACGACGCGCGTTTTACTTGCAGTTGTTGCAGAAACCTACCGTAATTTCCAGCGTAAGATCCGGCGGATCAAAAAATTCTTTTTCGACCCAAAAACTTTATTTCGTAATCGATACCAAATATTTACCGCAATCTAAAAAAATTACATTTCATGGATCGAAAAATGACTATTCGATCTAAGGAATATACTCCGGAAATTACGGTAACACGATTTTTTTCTTAATCCTTTCAGTTCTGGGGGGGGGGGGGGGTACATTTCATAAAATTCAAAGTTTCACAATGACACCAATATTTTTAAAGAAAAATTCAGTTTACGATATACACGGGGGGGGGGGATCATTAAACATTATTCAAATTAATGTGCTCCAATATTCTGGTGCCACTGTGACATTTTGGAATTAATATTAAGTAGTAGAAAATTCAACTATCAGAGCTCAAAGGGTTAACCCCTTGAGCTCTGATGGTAGAATTTTCTACCAAATAATTTTAATTCCGAAATGTCACAATGACACCAGAAAATTTGACCAATTTTATTTGAAAAAGGTTCGATGCATTTTTTCGTGTTTATCGTTAACTTTTTGAGCTCTGGTGGGTAAGTTTTTTCAAAATTCCAAATGTCACACTGGCACCAGTATTTTGCAAAGAAAAAAGCCGGTTAACCATATACACGAAAAAATGCATTAAACCTTTTTCAAATAAATTTGGTTGAATTTTCTGGTGCCGTTGTGACATTTCGGAATTAAAATTATGTGGTAGAAATTTCTACCAGCAGAGCTCAAAGGGTTAACCGTTTTTTTTCTTTACAAAATACTGGTACCAATGTGACATTTAGAATTTTGAATAAATTTACTCCCCAGAGCTCAAAGGGTTAACCATTTCAAGGGCGCCGTTTGCTGTCTGCTAACGGTTCATTTTAATGCTCAAACTGCAAAATGGCACCAGTAAATTTTTTTCGTACCAGTTTGGTCTTAAAATTTACGTAAAATAGTGCTTTGATTAATTACAAATAAATTTGCTCGTAAATTCCACAGTGAATTAATTTGTTTGAACATTTTGGAGCACAAATACCTTGCCCCTGAAAGGGTTAATTTTTAATTAAATAAAACCTAACAGAGCCTTGACACACCTCATGTGAATGTGCATTAGTTACGCAAATTCAGTAAAGACTTAAATGACTTTCTAGTAAACAATATCAGAAAGGGCACTCTCATTCAGTATTAAAAATAAGGAAGCAGCTCATATTACATTTTTCTGAACGAAAGTCCAATAAGGAAATTAGTTCATCGATACCATTTTACTTTATGTAATTTTCTCTTTAGCTTCTTTCCATAAAGTCTTTGAGATTTAATTACAAATGTTCCGGCGCAGTTAATTATAAAGTTCCCTTAAAACATCTTACCTTCGATCATTTTTTTTTAATTTTTATATTCTGCAAGAACTTCTACTCATGTACCGAATTTCTAATTTAGCACAAATTTCTAATGAGTATTAAAGGAAATTAAATCATTGTCATACAAAGTTTTATTAAATTTATTTTAAGGTTAGTAACACGTAAGAATGAGAATTGGATGAATAACTTTCTGAATTCTGTATATTATGCAAAATTTTTTCAGAAACAAATTTTAAAGTCACATTCAAGCAACTGCAATGTACATTAATATGTTCCTGTAATTAGTACTGTAATATATTAAAATATTTAATCAATATCTCATTTAACCCTTTGTATTGCAGAGTACTTTCATTGAGAAAATATTGAAATGACAGAATTACAGCGGAATTTAAGTGCAAATTTATTTGAAAATAAGAAAAAAACTATGTTCTATGGACTTATAATGCATGAACGATCAGCGCCGACAGTGCCCCATTCTGTCTACTAGAATCTTGGCTCCGAGGGACTATGCAGCATCCTTCCCGGCCAGATGGTCAGCCTAACGCGAGACCCTTTGTGTCAATCAAATTTGGTAGTCATTTTATCGATTTCGAAGTCGTGAAAGGGTGCGTGAACCGTGCCCAATCTGGAGTCGAACTCTCGACCTGGTTTACTACATAATTTTTACTACAAGTTACTTCCTGTAAAATAGAAAGAAAATAGAATTTACAGGGATACACAAAAGATTTCGGATACTCTACTGCATCCGAAGTACTTCATACTATTATACCAAGGTCTGAATATTTTTAAAATTTCCTTATAGTACGAACTCACCTCATTTGCTACCCTTGACTTGCAATTTCCGACTTGTTAGTTCAGATTTCTTGTTTGCTATCCCTTATTTAAATATTATAAAATTCCCCTTATTTTCGCCATAAATAATCCGCCATAAAATAAGCTGAAATTTACTATTTCAAATCATTCGTAACTTCAAGATATCTAAAGTTAACAAAAGTACCCTACTGGTAACACTGACTGCTACATTTAAAGTATTGGCTCGTGCAAATGTAAGCGGGGCTTACCTACCGACGGGGAAGGCTTTCATTAGTGAGTTTTCATAGAAATTAGTTATAAAGTATACATTTTAAATTAACATGTAAGCTTTTAGACAACATTTTTTTATGTTATTAATGTTGGAAAAACTCACATCTTTATCTAAGCGGATTTTTCTTCCGTTGATTTTTGTAAGTATTTCTTTAAAATTAAATAATAATTTGACATATAATTTTTCTCACTTGAACAACTTTAAATATAATTCTTATATTTAATCACTAAAAGACTTAATTAAATTTAATTATTTTATTTATGTACTGTCAATCTACAAGAAAACTACTCCAAATAAAACATCATATTGAGATTGCTTTTATTAAAAAAATAAAAGTATCCTTCATTGCAAATAGAAGAAATAATTCTTTTCAAATCAGCAGTACCAAATAATTTGTACCAAATTTGTCGAAAAAGAAATGCAAGTGCATTTCTAACACCTTTTTTTTCATTGTAAATCAGAACCATTTTCTCGAAGCATTATAGTCCAAAGAAAAACAAAAATTAGAAAAATCGTAAGTCTCTTTTTAACTGAAATTATAAAAATGTAGTGTATATTTTATTAAACATGGTATATATAGATATATATATTTAACAAATGAATTGTAATGAGTCAATTCACACAAGAAAAGTTAGTTGACAAAAGAAGCTAAAAAAAGAATAATAACACATTTAATTGTTTATTTACTTGCAGTCCTCATTTTATTTGTCATTATTATAAAAAATCACATTATATATGGGTAGTGAGATCATTAGTTTCAATTTTTTAAATCTTGTATTACTTATTTTAGCTAATGAAGAAATATTTTTTTCACTTTTTGCAGTTTTTTTTCGAAATGAATCATAAAAAACATTTTTTTAATGAAATATTTCTGTTGAAAATTTTTTGATTGCTTACTCAGACTTTATTGGATATTATGCATCTAAAAAAGTTATCATGTTGTAAATTTTGATCGTTTGATATTGTTTTAAATTTTTCATATTTTTTCACAATGAAATTTTGTTTTTATATTTTTCTAACACATTATTTAACCCTTAAATACATAGGATACAACGCGTTCCAAAAAATGCGCAATTCAAAAATCAGAATCCACACCAGAAAAATCTAAATTTTCTTTATTTATTTAGGAATGGTCTGGCATTAAGTAAAGTGAAAATTGCTCTTTTAAATTTCTGGTGAGAATACGGAATATGTGAATAAAACCCCCAATAAATCGGGAACACTTATGGTATCGAAAATGATACAATATGCATTTAAGGGTTAAACAAAAGAACATATTTAATTAAAGCATTTTAATTTAAACTTTTAAATATATTTATATATATTTTTTAATTCAATCAGTCTAATATGAGATCATATATTAAATGCAGTACGTACAGTCGTTGAAATATAAAAGTAAACACTCCTTACTAACTCCCCAAAAAATTATCGTAGAAGAAAGTTACTGTACAGAACGAGTGAAAATAAAGTCTACTTTTAAATGACGTATATAAACTTTGCTTAACCCGGGAGGACGCTCGCCGGGCCTTTTAGACCCGGAGTTCGTATGGTTGTTGCATTTGTAACCACTAATTTTTTTAAAGTAATCTTCAACTTGTTTTATCGCGAAATTTGTCAGGATTGTCTCCGTCTGAATAAAATGATGGTTATAATTTAATTTTCTTAGTGACAAAGTTAAAAACCATTTAAACCCTGGATAAGCGCGCGTTCTCCCGGGTTAAGAGGCCATCTACATAGAAAAGTAAATCCTAACTTCATTTTTTTCCAATGGCAGAATCCAATTTTTACAAGATATTTCAAAACTTAGGTTCAAACTATACCTTGAAACCATATTTCAAGTCATTTCAATGATATGTTTCAGAATTATAAGCCTTCAAAATTTACTGCTTGTAATGCAAATTACAATTTTGTATTTTTATTAATATATCCTGAAATTATACTCCTAATGAGCTAATTTTTTTTGCAGTATTAATACTAAAACTCCCAAACACAAAAAAAAACTGAATTTGCATTTCTTATAATTTTATGATATAAATTACGAATTAAGAAATTAATATTCAAATAAATTATGAATTGCAACCTACAATTCTTTTTTGGTGGAATTTAGATTTATTAAGTCCTGCTTTATGTAAATCCAAAATTAAAAAATTTTCTTCTAAGTAGTTTTAAAATTTTGCTTAAAAAACTACAGAATGATGTTTTAAGGGGCCGTCTACGATAGAAGTGACTAGATATTTTGAAACTTTTTATTGTATCCTGTAATCTATCAGTCTTCAGTGAATGCTTCAATTGTGTCTAAGATGCTTTGAACAAGAATGGGGCTTTTTAGATCATCAATCGAATATCAAACTTCAATTTGGATGCAGCCCGTAAAATATGCTCGTTTTAAAATAATTAATTTCTTAAAAACGTATTGCATGAATTGCATGAAAATATGTCTTTAGGCTGATTGAAGGGTGTAGAGTTCTTTTATGCCGTCAGAATTCTGTATTCCATTGAAAAAAAAGTAGGGTTCATTTTAATATGTGGATGGCCCGTTAAGCAAATTTTCTACATAACATAAAAGTAGACTTTGTTTCGAATCGTTTGGTGTTAGTAACTTTCTTCAACAATAATTTGTTGTTGAGTTAGTGCGGGACGGGGTTTACTTTTTTTCCCACAACTGTACATTGCAAACATGGTTTGAATTAAGCATTGAAAGACAGTTATCATTATAATACAACAGGGATGAAAATTTACGTTACAAATGACTAATTATCCTCACTAAATTTTAAGAGTATACTTTGCTGTGTTAAATCTCAGAAATTCTCGGAAAGAAATATTTCTTTCATTGGACCTTTTCATGGGCAAAGTGTTGTAATGCGTAAAATTTTGAAATAATTGAATGGTTGGGGTTTCATCCTGATCTCGGAATTTTATGATCAGGAAATTTTTCGGTATCAGTAATTTCTTTTGGAAATTTTCTTGTTGAATAAGGCGAAATTTCTCGCTTTAGAGTTAGATTTTTTTTTGTAAAAAAATGCTGGTATACCACATGGAAAAATAACAGTTTTCGTACGATACTTGAGGCTGAAGAATTTACAAAAAAAAAAAAAAAAAAAAAAAAAAAAAAAATGGAAAATCCAACATCCTGGATTTTTAAAAAAATCAGGGTTTTTCAGGAACATTTGCATATAAAATTTTTTTATAGCAGGTATTTTTTCAGATGGGGAATTTTTGTTCGTTAATTTTAATTCCAATTTGACATTTCGCAATTAACATTAAGTACTCTAAATAAGAACCACCCCCCTTAAATTGTTAACGACTGAAGTCTTAATTTAAATGCGACAATGATTACTTTAAAATAATGCTGGCATTTAGATCACCTAAGGCGTTGATACGCCTTTATAAAGACTAAAACAAGGGTTTTCAACAACTCAATTGCAAATTGTGGGGAGGTACTATCTCCAATTATCATACTCATTATATATTCCCCTTTCTATCGTCCTATTTACTGTTCCCATGTGTCCCGCGTCAATTTGGGCTCTAAATGTTTATAAATTTCTTATAAATTGTATTTCAGGTATTTCTTACAGTTCAATTCGCCATCTTTAATCGCAAAAAAATGTTTCTATTAGATAATTCAAAGAAAATTACTTTAAAATTCTGGGGTACAGAACATTAGGAGCAGGGTTGTCAGTTTGGCCTCCAAATTTATTGAAATATTCGGATTAACACCAGAAAATGCAAAAAAGTATTTTAAGAATATTATAATGGCAAACTATTTTTGACAACTCAAAATCTTTTTTTCTTTAAACATTTCCGTTCCGAAGTCGAAATTCAGGGATAAAAGTGGAGGCTAAACTGAAAATCCTGATTTGGAGCTCCAATTTACACGAGACACTTGAAAATGCACTATCCATGATCGAGGTTTCGATTCCCCTTTTGGAGTAACATGTAAAATATATGTTCATCAGTATAATGATATTTAGCTATAGTTGAAGTATGCAATAATCGTAAATTTAATTATACTTTTTTAAAATTTTTATTTTATTGCCCATGGATATGTTTGAAATTAAAAATATCAGCTAAATGAAAATTCCAATACCTTATTTATTTTAAATTTAAACAAAAAAGAAAGATAAGAATGAAAATAAAAATCGATATGAATACAGTTTTTAAATAGATAATGTATTCTATTTACGTACGAACTCTTTTCAAAAAAGTAATTTTAACTCATTCAATTCAAAGTCAAACATTCTGCTTGGAATTTAATTGTAAAGAAAGTTATCCTTTCTTGTTATGGTGGTGAAATTGGAATTATTCTCCAAGGAGTTTAAATATGGAAAACTCAACTATTTTTTGTTTAAATAAAACTTCTTTCTTTTGTTGAAAAAAATTATATAAAATTAAATAATTAAATAAATTTCTTGGCTAAAACATGAAAGCATATCATTCAGGGAAAAATGTTTTTAATTTTAGATTACAATATTCATTTACATAAGTTTTTACATATTTTCCTCACTTGCTTGATTGAAAAAAATCCACGAAAATCATTAGACTACCCTTTATAGAATTTTACCGAAGATTTTATCTTTTGTTTTAAAATTGAATTTATTTTCACACGATTATATAAAATTTAAGGAACAAAATTCGTGCAACTGAATGAAGAATTCGTATTTTCCGTTATTCGCATAACAGATAAACTTGAAAATTTCTTATCGTTAAAAGAAATCTATCCATGGATAAAAAAAATATACAGAAAGTTTTTGAAGAACTTACATTTTACAGTTTTAACCCATTAGTTACTAGCGTCCCATTTTTGGGACAGTTTAAAAAATTTCAAGTAAGCGCATTTCACACCAGTAAAAAGGAGTATAAATGAATACTTTATTTCTCGAGACAAAATCCTCGATAAATTAAGATAAAAGTTATTCTTGCTTTAAAAGTGGTGGGAAAATGCAAAATTTGAATTTTAACGAAGAAAATAATTCAGACACTAATGGGTTAAGCTTAAAGGAACACAAAGAAACGTTTTATGGTGGAATGCGAACAAGATATTACTCGAACAGGTCTTTCCAGTTAACCAACTGCTGTCCGTAGATGTACAAGTAGTTTTCCAGAGAAATCGACAATTTATTTAATCCATTAATCCGGCAGGACGTGTGCCGGTTGTTCTGACACTCCAAAACTGCATAGTATATGAATAGATTTTACTTTCTCACCAATAAATATAAATAATAATCCTCACCTTATTTAGTCGGAGTTTATATATGTTTAAAAAAAATCCTTGTTTATTATTCTAGAGTGTTAATACTATAAAAATGCAAGCATTAAAATAATTACCGTAATTTCGGGTGTATAAGCCGCGGATCAAACAATTCTTTTTGGACCCAGAAATTGTTTTTAGTGATTGAAGACAAATATTTACGGCGATCTAACTAGTTATATTTGTTTCTTAAAAAATTCTGGGTCGAAAAAGAATTGTTTGATCTGCGGCTTATACACCCGAAATTACGGTAAGTTATAAATTAGATTTTTAACACTAGAACCGCGGCGACGGGTCATTTTGACCCGTTTCACATGGAGAGATGTCGATTTGAACCAGAAAAATCTTAATAAAATAAGCTAAAATATGGTGGGCAAAATATATTTTCAATAACTAACTTAAACAGTTTTAAATGAAAATTTCGGTGAGAAATATTTTTATAAAACTTGAATGAATTTTTCCGCGGTTCTAGTGTTAAACTCAAAAGGAACAAAATACAATAAAAAAATAAAACTGGGTTTTAAATCTTAAAATAAAAAGTAATTCTTTTTAAAATGTCACATTTCAAAAATATGGAAAATAATTTTTGAAAAATGTTTTCTTTTACTTGCTGAAAGTTTTTTAGAATTTGAAACGACTTTTACTTGACGTTTTTAGAGATCAATATACATCATTAAAAGCGTTTAAAAAGGTTTTTTAGGTATAATATTTTAAAAAGTTGTTTACATGTTTGTGTGAATGTATTTTAAAAGTTATTCTCAGTTAAATTCTTCATACGGAATATCATTTTATTTCTGATTAAACAATATTTAATTACATATTGTTAGTGGCAATTGAAAAAAAATATTTACAAGTATTGGAAACTGTTTTGCGCATGTTCAAATGTATCATTCCACCGTAAAATTATATTCATTCTGTGCATCACAGCTAGTGACTTACATTTCCAAGTGTACCCCGTAAAAATGGGTTGAAATGCTCTGGACCCATTAATTTTTTACAGTATATTTTGGCATATATAATAACGAATAGTCGTTAAATATCGGGTCATTCAAGTAATTAGACATCGGGAAAAAGTTGTTTAACCCTTTAAAAATCATTGGTTCTCTACGAAACCACAAAATTTTAATTCCGATATGCAACATCGACACCGGAATTTTAATTAAAAAAATCCATTTTATTATGCATGCGAAAAATCACTTTTCCTTATTTGAAAATATATTTGCTCACAATTACCAGTTTCAAAATTTCTTTTAATATCTTAGCAATGGAATTTTTTTGTCCGTTAAAGTGTTAAAATACTGGTGTCCAGAGCATGTGGAGCCCCAATAACTCATGGTAACACAACTGGCGACTGACAAGGCTGCTCTGCACTTTCGAAACTTTAGAAGCCACTGGCGATTATCTTTGAATTATTTCGCCAAATACTTTTTTATTCTTTAATATTCTAAAGTGAAAAAAATATATCCATCAATAGATGAAAAACCCCACATTTAACATATCCATGTGCTGAAAGAATTAGGAGAGCAGATCGACATTGCGGCCTCTAGTTAACAAAACAAAATGCTACTTTTGATATCTGTATTCTTATTAAACCTTTTAGAAGTGTCGTTTGCAGTATGCAAACCGTTAAATTTAATGCCCGACTGCGAACTTGCACCAGTAAGTTTTTAGTACAATTTCGATCTGATTATATACGGGGAAAAGATCTTTTAATTGTTTTCAAATAAATTTGTTCGTAAATTGCGGGGTGAATTCATCATTTGTACATTCTTGGAGCAGAAATACCTTGCCCCTTAAAGGTTTAAGCAAACTTGTTTAACCCTTTCGTGGGCCGTGGGATGTATATTTCTAACTTGTTCTTTATTCTCGACTGCCAAATTCGTATAAGAAATTTGGACAAAAATTTACATATAACAATGCATAAGAAGAAAAGCATCTACTTATTTTGAAAATTAATTTATTAAATTCTAGCAGCAGTTAGAATTTTAAATTTTAAATTATTCTGGCCATGAACAGTTTAATTTTCATCACATTTTAAACATAAGAATAGTTGTCAAGAGAGGATTTTCTTTAAAATTAGTGTTTGAATGAACGTTATATAAAATTTTTAATTACTTTAACATTTCTTTAACCATTAACCCTTTCACGGACAGTGATTTGCCTATGAAACCACAAAATTTTGATTACGATATGCAACAATGAAACTATAATTTTAATATAAATACTTTTTTATTTACTATGTATGTAAAAAAATGTCTTTTCTTGATTGCAAATAAATTTATTAGTAATTTTTGTTTTTTCCATTTATTTCAATGTGCTTTTTCCCTTGAAATGGTCAACCCTCAAATGCCCATGATAGCATTTTTATTACTACTAGCTTTCCCTATTTCTGGGGATTACAGGTATATATATATATATATATACCGTAATTTCGGGTGTATAAGACGCAGATCAAACAATTCTTTTTGACCCAGAAATCTTATTTAGCGATTGAAGACAAATATTTACGGTGATCTGCCTAGTTATATTTGTTTTTAAAAAAATTCCGGGTCGAAAAAGAATTGTTTGAGCTGCGGCTTATACACCCGAAATTACGGTATATACATATATTCCGTACTCACACCAGAAATTTTTAATTTTAATTTAAAATTGGTATTTTTGTTTTTATCAATGGGCAGACATTTCGTTATAAAATAAACGGACGTTTACAGTTTATATTTTTTGGAGCGAATTTCAATTTTCCGAATTACAAAATTTCTGGAAAACATTCTACCCTGAGAATTTGAGGGTTAGCACTAGAACTGCCAGAAATTCGCGTCAAGTTTTATAAAAAAAATATTTTACACCAGAATATTAATTTAAAACAGTTTAACTTTATTATTTAACATTTTTCCTCCTTTTTTTTTATCCCTTTTAAACTTATTTTATAATGAAATTTCTGGTTTGAACTGAAGCATACTTATATGGTAGCCGTAAAAATGACTGCTCACGGTAGTTGTAGTGTTAAACATATTAGCCTTCTCAACCTCTTAATTGTCACTCCTATTATATTCACGGGCTGTGTTTATTAATCAGATTGTTTGATTCCCACCACTATTACGAAATAGAGTAATTGGCTTTATTCGGGTATCCTTTTTCTTTTCATATAATATCCTGAATATTTATTTTTTTAAAAAGTGATGGCAGTCAGCAATGTGGATTTTTAAGCCGAAATTTAATGTAAAATGTAACTCCTTTAATTCCGTGGTATATATTTTATCCCCCCTAATTTAAATGAGATTCTCACAAGAAACTTTTAATGAAATATTTTATATTTATCTTTCGCGGGAAAATGTTTAAAAATTACTTATCATAATTTAAAACAAAATTTTTCGGTTTTTTTTTTCGGTGAGAATTCAACATTACAAAGGTGTTATTGCTTGCATCTCAAAGGGTTAACACTAGAACGTCCGGAAATTTTACTCAAGTTTGATAATAATATTTCACACCAAAACTTTTATTCAAAATTACTAAATTGATTTATTTAACGTAAATCTGCGTGGGTTAAATTTAACTTATTACAAGAAAAAATTTCTGGCTCGAATTGAAATTTAATCACATGGTCGGAGTCGAATCGACTCCTTCCGTGCGTTCTAGTGTTAAGAGGTTATTAAGCCTATTGACTTGTGTAGTACCGTAATTTCGGGTGTATAAGCCGCGGGTCAAACAATTCTTTTTGGACCCAGAAAACGCATTTAGTGATTGAAGACAAATACTTACGGCGATCTAACTAGTAATATTTGCTTCTTAAAAAATTCTGGGTCGAAAAAGAATTGTTTGATCTGTGGCTTATACACCCGAAATTACGGTAGTTATAATTTCAAGACATACCTAGCTATGTCAGCTGTATATAACTAGTGAAGTGTAAAATGACAATTTAAATAGAAATCCCGGTCTCTTAGGTTCTGGAGTGCAAGATATTTCTTGACCGCTGTATCTTAAGACAAAACAGAATATTTTTAAGTGTAAAAAAGTGAATAATAAAGTTTGTGTGCCAATAGATAAATCATTGTGTGTGTTCGAAATCTATTGCATATTTTAAATAAGACAAAAGCGATAAAAAGAAAGAAACATTATGCTCTCCCGAATACTACTTTTTTAATCCTTTGACTGGCGATGGGATATATTTTATCGCACCTAATTGAAACAATATTCGATCCAAAAAGTTTTAACGAAATTTTATATTTTTAACTTTGGGTGCAAACAATTGAAAAGTTGCCTTTCTTTAATTCAGAATAAAAATTTTCGTTTATTCGGACGAGAACACAATATTACAGAGACATTATTGCTGCCTCCTCAAGGGATTAAAGGAAATAATCGACTTCGTGAATTACAGAGATATGATGATCACAGAACGTAATGAACACTATAAAAATATATTGCAGGTTTGCCACAGGCTACTATTTTTATATTCTTTTTGCACCAGTAATTTTTCTAATAATTTTTTTAGATTATATTTTTCCTATAAATGCTATCATATTCTCTGTTAACGATTTATGTTTAAAGAACTTGGTGTCAGATAGAATTAAAAAATAGTCACCTGTGGCAGCCCTGTCATTGGTATTCGGCAAATTACAGTTTGACACCCGTGATAAAGCCGATAAGTTTTACTATTTTCTAATAACAGTGAAATTTAGTAGAATTCTTTCACCCCTTTTAACCGCTGCCCGGGTTTGACCGTACGATATACAGGCAAAGTGTTTTTTCAATCATGATTTGTCCGAATCACGTAGGGGCATTCACATTCCAATCATAATTTATTATTTTCACCAGTCAAAATTTTATGTTAAATTTTGCATTTCTTAATCCGAGATTTTTTTTTATTCATTTAGGCTAAAATTTCTGTTTTGAAAACCGCTGATAAAAGATTACAAATTCTCTAACAAACATTAAAATTTTTCATGCATATCGTTAACCGATTTTTTTCTTTGAAAAATACTGGTGCCAATGCGACATTTGGAATTTTGAAGAAATTTATCCTCCAGAGATCAAAGGGTTAACCCATTCGTGCTCACCACCTTTTGCGCAAATTTTATTCGGTTAGCATCACTATTTTTAAAAGAATTAAGTTTAGCTCATTAATTACGAAAATGTTTCAATTAAATAAAATAAAGATTGCTGTTTTTTTTACCGGTGTCAAAAACAGTGCTACAACCACCTTTTGAAGCGTCCCTAAAAAGGAACGCTAGGCACTAATGGGTTAATAAAGCGTAAATGTTACCAATCATGTTTCAAATTTAAAATGTATTCCTTTAATCGCCTAAATCCCACGGAAAAATATGTCCAAGAAATTCCGTAATTAGGGGGCTCAGGGGTTGAAAACTTTTCAAAAAATCGATTTTTTTTATGATCTAGTTTGATTATTCAATTAATTGTTAACTCAATGCAAAATACCGCATAAAAATATTAGCATTTTTAACGGAGTTATAAGCATTTATGTATCAATATTTACATAGCCGCATCCATATAATTTCAACTTTAAGTCGTGTTTTCTCAAAACTTGATTTTTGACGACTAACACCAAGATTTAAAAAAAAACTATTTCTTGGAATGGCTTAATTTTTTTTGCATGCATATAACATCATTATCTAAATTATGAATTAAGGATATAACTATCACTTAAAAAAAACTTTATTAAAAAATCTCTCAAAGTTAAAAATTTAAAAAACCCCTAAAAAATACAACTTTTTTTCCATTAAAAATACTCAAAATATTAAACTATCTAAAATATATTAATTCATAATCTAGATAATGATGTTATATGCATGCAAAAAAATAAGCCATTCTATCAAATAGCTTTTTTAAATCTTGGTGTTAGTCATCAAAAATCAAGTTTTGAGAAAACACGACTATGAAAGTGTTGATACATAAATGTTTATAACTCTGTTAAAAATGCAAATATTTTTATGCGGTTTTTTGCATTAAGTTAAGAATTCAATGAATAATCAAATTAGATGATAAAAAAATCGATTTTTTGAAAAGTTTTCAAACCCTGAGCCCCCTTAAGAGACATCTGATAAATACTGAATTCATATCAGAAAATTTCATTATTAATTTTGATTTACTTCAATACAGAAGATGTATCATTATTTAACCACTTAGCTGCGTTTATATTTCACGTGCGATAAATTGAAAATCTGGGATAAGCACCACTTATTTCAAGCTAAAATATTCCTAATAATTATCTCAAACATTTCTGCCTTTATAGTATTAAAAAAAATGGTGGTATTCATCCGCTTTAACCCTTTGCGGCACAGAGTATTTCCATTGCGAAAATGTTGAAATGAATTAATGACACCGGAATTTGAAAACAAATTTATTTGTAAATAGGAAAAAGCTATATTTCACTCGCATAATAAAACAAAATTATTTCTATCAAAATTCTGGGGTCAATATGACATTTGGTAGTTAAGTTGTTTTATAGACGTACCACCGCCTCTCAAGTAGTTAAATGGTGGATCAAGCAAACACTTCTTGCCCATACATCGTAAGGGCAAATCAGAAAAGCAATTAAAGCAAAAACATTTTTTTATATTTCTGGAGCAAATTTTGAATATCTAAATTAAAAAGGGGCACTAAAATCTATATCTTTATGGCAGCATTCTTGGTACCATCCGTTTACTGGGTTAAGTGGATTGTGTTATTCAATTATCCCGTATTTACACCAAAAATGTTAATTAGATATTTTTGCATTAATTAAAAGGACTCGGTATACTTCATTTGTTAAAAAATTTGGAAAATTTCGATTTCTATTTCTTTTTTCGCTTAAATATTATATTACCCCTACTACATTCTGATGAAGTTTTGTGAAGATCCGAGTATTATAAATACAGTTTAACGCGATTTTATTACATCGCTGTCTATTTAAAGGCCACAGTCCATTTCACTTGAAAGTGATTTTTCTCTTATTTTTTTACTTATTTATTTATATTTTTTTCCGAAGAATAGGCATGTTCAAAGTTGTTTATGTATATTGTTCAATTGATTAAAATTTTTTATGGTTCATTATGGTCTGTCTGATATAGCTAAGTGTCAGATTTACAATAAAGACAAAAGTTTTTTTTTTTTTTTACTGATAAAAATAGGAAATAAATTCAATTTTTATCGTAACTGTACATGCGTTTGCACATTTTATTTTTCCGCCCAAAATAATTAACATGATAAATAGATACTTAAAAGTATACATCACACTTCTCTCTCTCTCTCGCTCTCGCTCTTTACACTGTAAAATTTACTTTAAATTTTCAAAGGAAAATTAATTATTTTTCCCCAGTGAAATTGAACAATTTTTTGTTTAACCCTTTGAGCTCTGATGGTTAAATTTTCTACCACGTAATTTTAATTCCGAAATGTCACAACGGCACCAGAAAATTCAACCAAATTTATTTTGAAAAGGTTTAATACATTTTTCCGTGTATATCTTTAACCGTTTTTTTTCTTTGCAAAATACTGGTGCCAATGTGACATTTGGAATTTTGAAGAAATTTACCCGATAGAGCTCAAGGGGTTAAATCATTTTCCTTCATTGAGTCTTCTGTTATTATGCCAAAAATATGCCCTAAATTTCTTAAATAAAAAAAAAGCTTAAAGGGTACATAGTCCCCTTAATTACGGACATTTCGTTCTTAAATTAACAAGAAATTGCTATTTAGTTTTTCTGATATGAGTTCTAATTCTCTGAATTACGCAATTTGTGGAGCGCATTCGAGTTATATATTGTTCAATAGCCAATCGAAAAAATGCTAAAAAAGAGGATACATACAGCGCATTGTCTATCAGTTGCAAGTGAAATAACTGATGTGGTTGTCATAAGATGGCTGCTGTTTTTTTTTTCCTTAACCCTTTCCGGCGCAGTGTTACCACTCCGGCAACACCTAATTTTAATTTCAAACTTACAAACGGCACCAATAATATTTTAGTAAAATTTTACTTTTACAATGACAGCTTAAATCAGGGAATTCTTTATTTCAAAAAAAGTCTTTTATGAATTCTGGTGTCAGTCAACAATTTCCCATTTTACGAACATAATTTCTCTGCGCCGGAAAGGGTTAATCGGATCCAAATTTTCTAATTACCGCATATGAAAACCTTCACCAGAAAGCTTAAATAAAAAAAAAATTTCTTCTTATTTTAGAGCCTTATTGATGTGAAAATTCTCTCACTAATATGGTAAAATAATTCTGTTTTATTTTTACTGGTATCAATTTGCCCAGGTATTATAATCGCCTTATTCACACTTACAGAATGTTGTCTTTGTTATCACAATGTGTCGGAACTATTACTGCCAAATTAAACCTGTACCAGTAAAAATGAATATCGATTTTTGCCATTATATTTGATTAAAATTTTCCATCAATGAGGCGTTTAAATAAAAAGAATTTTTCTGCATAAATTTACTGGCGTGGTAATGAACACTCTGCGAAAGCGGTTACAGTTGAAGCTTCACTATTTTACGAATATGTCAGTTCCTCATTTTTATAGTTCCATGTCGGAAAACGCTTATTGAAAAGAAAAACTAGTCGTTGGGGGCCACCGTAATACTTACCCATCATGGACATGTATATGAAAATAAAACGTGAAACTATTTATACAATGCATTGCAATTCATAAACAAAATTTAAATATTGTTAATATACATAGTAATGCTATATTAAAGAACTGCTGATGTACCAATTTCGACAAATTATATAAAACGCCAAACTACTCAAGTAGTACCGAACTGCGTAAAAGAAACATCCTTATAACTCCAAAAATAATAATTCTATTAACTAACAATTAACTGATTCGGATTAAGCGTCTCATTTCCAATTAAAATATACTTCTGAATTGAAATTTGAATGAAATACAGGGTCATGAAAAATCGAAGAATGTGGAAAACAAGATTACAAATATTTCGGCAACTAATAATCCGATCGACTTCGTTCTATATGCAAAATGTGTGTTATTTTATTGCCGTTTACGTCCATTCCTCAGAACAAAAAAAATTCGAAAATTTTTATGTACCTTTCATCAGAACGAATTTTTCGAGAGTCCGAAAAAATAGTTCCGGATAATCGAGGTCGCTGATATTAAATAGGGTTCGTCCCATTCTTACATACGGATTAAGCGTCTCATTTCCAATTAAAATATACTTCTGAATTGAAATTTGAATGAAATACAGGGTCATGAAAAATCGAAGAATGTGGAAAACAAGATTACAAATATTTCGGCAACTAATAATCCGATCGACTTCGTTCTATATGCAAAATGTGTGTTATTTTATTGCCGTTTACGTCCATTCCTCAGAACAAAAAAAATTCGAAAATTTTTATGTACCTTTCATCAGAACGAATTTTTCGAGAGTCCGAAAAAATAGTTCCGGATAATCGAGGTCGCTGATATTAAATAGGGTTCGTCCCATTCTTACATACTAACTACATACGAAATTTCAAGTCTCTGTCTCAATTTGTTCGGGAGATAGAGCGTTTACAGACAGACAGACAGACAGACAGACGGACGACAAAAAATTTTTTCTAAAAATATGTTTTTCGGAATCTCCACTATCTAAAACGTGTAAATCCGTCAAAAATTTTTTTTCGATTTTCAAAACGATTGCAAGACTTACCCTATACTACGTATGATGGGTAAGTAAACTAGTCGTTGGGGTCCACCGTAATACTTACCCATCATGGATATGTATATGAAAATAAAACATGTGAAACTATTAATACGATGCATTGCAATTCATAAACAAAATTTAAATATTGTTAATATACATAGTAATGCTATATTAAAGAACTGCTGATGTACCAATTTCGACAAATTATATAAAACGCCAAACTACTCAAGTAGTACCGAACTGCGTAAAAGAAACATCCTTGTAACTCCAAAAATAATAATTCTATTAACTAACAATTAACTGCGTCGGATTAAGCGTCTCATTTCCAATTAAAATATACTTCTGAATTGAAATTTGAATGAAATACAGGGTCATGAAAAATCGAAGAATGTGGAAAACAAGATTACAAATATCTCGGCAACTAATAATCCGATCGACTTTGTTCTATATGCAAAATGTGTGTTATTTTATTGCCTTTTACGTCCATTCCTTAGAACAAAAAAATTCGAAAATTTTTACATACCTTTCATCAGAACGAATTTTTCGAGAGTCCAAAAAAAATAGTTCCGGATAATCGAGGTTACTGATATTAAATAGGTTTCGTCCCATTCTTACATACTAACTACATACAAAATTTCAAGTCTCTATCTTAATTTGTTCGGGAGATAAAGCGTTTACAGACAGGCAGACAGACAGACAGACAGACGGACGGCAAAATTTTTTTTCTAAAAATATGTTTTTCGGAATCTCCACTATCTAAAACGTGTAAATCCGTCAAAAAAAATTTTTCGATTTTCAAAACGATTGCAAGACTTACCCTATACTACGTATGATGGGTAAGTAAAAAACGGTAATGTAACATACAGGATTAACCCTAATGTTCGCACACTCCTTATATTTTTTAAGGACTCTGGCACCACTGTTAATGAAAAGAAAATTTATATTTAATTTTTGAGAAACAGAATTTCCAGCCACCGGCTTTATTCTGAAATTCGCAATGTTTTTCTGCAACGAAATACTTTAAAAATACTGTAAAAATTTAGTTGTAAAAATGTACGAACCCTGAACCCTCTGTGTCACATTCAATTTATTGATTTCTATATTACTAGCTGCTAAATTTTATGCTTTCTTCATTCTAATAAAAATTTATAGTAAATATAGTCTTAATTAATCGTCAAAATCTCACGATTAACCCTTTCCGGCACGAGCAAAATCTGTTAGTAAAATGAGAAATAATCAACTGGCACCGGAATTCACAAGCAAATTTTTTTTTATATTTCGAATTCCTTAATTTAAGATTTTATTAAAAAAGCAAACTGTTACTAAAATATCATTGGTGCCGCTTGCAAGTTTGAAATTAAAATTAGGTATCCCAGATCGGGCACAGTGTTACCACACCGGCAACACCTAATTTTAATTCCAAACATACCATCGGCACCAGTTATATTTTATTAAAATTTTACTTTTACAATGACACCCTAAATCAGGGAATTCTTAATTTCTAACAAAAGTTTTTTGTAAATTCCGGTGTCAGTCAACAATTTCTCATTTTACGAACAGAACTTGTCTGCGCCGGAAAGGGTTAAACAAGGCAAAAATAGCTATTCAATTTTAGTAGTAACATAAAAGCATAAAAGTCGGCAACTATGCTATATCTCTCTTTGGGAACTTTTTGATAAAATAATGCAAAAAATTAAGTATTTCGCAATATTAATAATATATATTCCACATCGAAAAAGTAAGAATTTATATTATAAATAAATATTGTGCTTATATTTATTTATGATATAAGCAAAATATTTATGATATAAGCAAAATATTTATTTATAATGTAAATTCTTACTTTTTCGTTGTGAAATATATATTATTAATACTACGATATATTTATTAATGGACGTAATGAAGAATTACTACTGTTATTTTTCACATTAAAAAAATTAAGTATTTTATTTTTTCAAAATCAAAATATAATTGTGTTATTCATTAATGCAAGATCAAAGAAGATTCAAATTTATAAACAGAAAAAATGTAGATAAATATTAAATTAGATATCTTTATTTATGAAATTCACATGAAAATTCTCTTAGCTAAATAATTTAAATTTAAATTGAATTTTTAATGAAAATGTGACTGTGAACTGAACAGAAATCAAGATTCATCTATTTTTCTTTTGAAAGAATCACAGATTTAATGCTTAATTTTCAAACTTTCTCACAAATTTGTCCTATTTCAAATATAAATAAATTTCTCAAGAGAATTGCCCGTATTGGTTAAAGATAACAACGTCGGAATGATTATGCTACATATGCGATTTTTGCTGTGGCTTTTGATAGAAAATATCAGGCATTAATTATAAAAATCATACTAGTTTTCTTAATTTATTTGTATTATTTTTAGGAGATGTGTTTTACTGTTGTTTTAAGAGAACAAGCTCTATGAAAATTAGATAAGCATTAATATTTTTATTATTATTAACCACTTAAAGGTGGAGAGATTGTATTTATAACACTTACAATTATAGATTTATACAATTGCCATTAAATTAAATTTTACATTTTTATATTTGTTGTTAAATTGTTATGAGATTGAATAAGGTTTTTCTTTCCAATAACAAGTTTTCTAAAAATCTGGTGCCGATTAAATATCGTAGAAACACAGTTATCTGCTCCTAAAAATGGTTAATATGTCAATAGCGTAATCAGGGTGGGTGTCCAAATGTTCTGAATACAGGTAATTTTTGAAAGTTCTGTTCTCCTCTTCTAAGCATAATTTTTTTGCTATGAATGAAGGAGTTAGAAAATCTTACAGTATTACCGGTTTTGTGCATCCAGTCTGGTTACGACATTGTAGGTCGATTAAAATATTTACACTGAGAAAGAAATTTTACCATACTTACAATATACGGAATTTTTCTGTACTATGCTTTTATTGATTGTTGGTTCTACGTAGTATTTATCTGTTTAGTATCAAAGTATTTAACCCCTTAATGGTCGCATTAAATTACGATTTAAAAATTCAAATTCATTTTTGCCACCACTTTTTTGAAAAAAAAAATAGTTATCTTATTTAATGACAAGTAAAATGATACCAGAATAAAACTAGTTACATTTTTTTTTATAAAACTAGTGGGAATCAAATAATTCTGAATAAAAGTGGTGAAGCTCGCAGCCCGTGAATGTCTCAGGCGCGACGATTAAATAGTTAATATAGTATAACACATCGTAATATTAACCCCTTGAGTGGCGGTGGGATATATTTTATCCCACCTAATTTAAAAGAGATTCACACCAAAAACTTTGAACGAAATTTTATATTTTTAACTTTGGCGGATAATATGCTGAGAAATTGCCTTTTCTTATTTTAAAACAAAAATTTTCGATTTTTCCGGTGATAATTCAATATTACAAAGACGTTATTGCTTGCCCCTCAAGGGGTTAAACATCGCAGTATTTAATATTTTTCAATGGATTAAGATCGATTTTTTAACACTAGAACCGCGCCGACGGGTCATTCTGACCCGTATCATATGCAGACATGTTGCTTCGAACCAGAAAACTCTTTATAAAATAAGCTAAATACAATTTGAGCAAAAATAATTTCTGTAAATAACTTAATCAGTTTTAAAAGAAAATTTCGGTGAGAAATATTTGTATTAAACTTGAATGAATTATCCCGCGGTTCTAGTGTTAATAAAAGTTTTCAATTCCATGATTTTTTTTTTCTTTACATGGCATAAAATTTAGCTGAATGCGGACACTAGTTCAAAATATTTTATATTGCTGGCACTGTAAACAGTTAACCCTTTGAGGTGCAGTTATTGTGCTAATATCGACGTTAACTGACATTTCTCTGAGCGAAAAGTGATATAATGCAAATTTTGCATCCTCCAAAGCAAATTGAAATTACAGGTCCGAAGATGAGCGATATGTATTTGTAAAAAGGATTCAATTAAAACAATGTATATAATATGAATAGGTATAGCCAAGGAACTGGACAGTTTTTTGAAAACCCGAATTTATTTAATAATATATTCGCAATAGCCCAGGGTTGCCAGTTTGTTCTTCATTTTTGACCAGAAATTGCGAGTTCAAACCAGAAATAAAGAATAGTTTTTTTTTTTTTTAATTTATTGAGCGAGAGACAATTAGCTATCGCTTTAAAAACATTATTTCGAGCTTTCCAGTATGAAATTGAAATTTCGGATTCAAATTGGAGGTCAAACTGGCAAACCTGGTTTAACCGTCTAATTCCCGTAGTAAATACGTTCTAGAAATTCCGCAATTCCATGAATTCATTCCAGAAAATTTCAATAATAAACTTCGCGTAGTACGTAATGCGAATTCTTATCCCCTTAACCCCTTGAGGAGCGGTGGGATATATTTTATTCCACCTAATTTAAGCGAGCAAATTTTATTCGGTTTACACCACTTTTTAAAAAGAAGTTTCCTTCAAAAACACAATTTCAAAGTATAAGGTATTTTTTTTCTGTTGTTATTGGTACCAAAAATAAAATTTTGCTAAGTGAGATGATGTCCAGTCAGACAAACAAAAGTCCACAGCACTAAAACCTAAGGTATGGAACACACACAAAAAAACCTTCATTTTATAGTTGAGTAGAAATAGCAGGGCTCCCAAATGGTCCGCCAACTGAACATCAATATTTCCTTACAAAGATTTTCGTTTTATATTTTTCTTGCAAACTGCGCAGAAATCGCTTTCGGAGGTTAGTTTTAGCACAAACTCTGTTGTAACCTACTATGAAATTTTCTATTAAAAAATATTGATGTTCAGTTCGCGGACCATTTGGGAGCCCTGAAATAGGGAAATCTAACGATCCATGTCTAGCGGAAGTGAAGTGGGGCATAAGCCAAACGTTAATACCACTAGCGGCTGACTCGTAGTTTTTTCATTGTCCTACGATCTAAAGTATGAAAACATCGAAGACTGGGAGCAGCAAAACACAATGATAAACCTACGAGTGGAACCACTAGTCGTATTAATTTTTGGCTTAAGCACCAGTTTACTTGCGGCTAACATGGATCATTAAATTCCCCTATTTCTACTCTTCCATAAAATAGAGTTTTTTCTTGAGCTCGATACTTTAAGATTTTGACCTGCGGCTTCTTAGACAATTGCATACGAGTGCAAAATAGTTAAATGAAACTCAACCGTTATCTCAAAAGCGGTTTAGATTACACTATCCGACCGTCCATTACAATTACTGACAATCAGGTACCATGATCAGGACTTGTTGAAAAATCTCAAAGTACAGGTGCACTCGTAGGGTATTTCTATAATCATTACTTTCTTTCATTATGTTTCCAGTAATAAGATTACAGCAAAATTTTCAGTGCGGAAAACGTCCAAAATACGTCTTTTCATTTATTTTCATTCACTGACAGGTTACTTGAATAAAGTTTTTACATTTGCTCCGGACAGATTATGACAGGTTTTCTTTCGTATTTTCGTCGAGAATAGTAAAATATACTAATTATTTCACGATATTATCCGCATTCTATGTACTTCACCCTCCAACTAAAAATGTCCATTACCAAGAAATACGTCACTTCCGGCGTATAATCCATTGCTCAAATTAACGTCGATATACCTAGAAATGTTATTTAATAAAATAAACCTCAATTTGGAAAACGGTACAGATTTAAATTCAGTTTTCTTTTATTCTCTGTCTAAACATATTTAATTGAATTGTGGTTTATATGACTGAAATTGCGCAAACTATCAACATTTTTTACATGTATGAAACGTTTTAAATAGTACTTTTTAGCGCACAGTTTATCAAAGATCGGGAGCTTATGAGCCCGCCCGTTCTGTTTGCATGTACGTATGTATGTATATATTTATGAAACGCTATAAATCATGATAAAAATATCCGATTTACTAAAATTTTGGATATAGGTTTATTCTTATAAGGCACTTCTGTATTTAGTTGTGGAATTTCATTCGATAACTATAATGGGTGGAACGGGGGCTTATAACCTTCTCCTTAAATTATATAAATGGTTTTTTCATGATTAGTTTTGGAGTTCATTGGATAAGTATAAGGGGTGGTCTAATGGGGCCTAATCCGCCCTTAATTTAGATAAATGGGTTTTTCATGCAAAATTATCATATTTCATTGAATTTTAGATATAGGATCATTCTGATAAGGCACATCCGTGATTAGTGTTGGATATTCATTGTATAAGTATAAAGGGAGTAAATGGTGGGGGTAACTTTCCTTAATTTAGGTTAATGTGTTTTTCACGCAGAATTGATCGATTTACTTCAATTTTGTATATAGGATCATTTTAATAAGGACACTTCTATGATTAGTTTTGAGAGTTCATTGGTTAATTATAAGAGCAGGACGGGGACTAACCCCTACTTAATTTAGATAAATGGGTTTTTTATACAGAATTATCAGGCTTCATTCAAATTTTAAGTACAGGATCATTCTGAATAAGCACCTCCGTGATTAGTATTAGGTCTTCATTGGATAAGTATAAAGTGGGTATCGAGAGGGTTACTCCTTTTGATTTAGATAAATGATTTTACATGCAGTAATAACCGATTCAATTCATTATTTTGATACATATCATGGTATTTTGTTCATGGTGATAAGAAGCTTCCCTGATTAGTTGTGATTTTTTTTTGTTAAGTATAAATGGGTACGGATGATTACCCCCCCCCCCTTAATTTAGATAAGGGTATTTCGACACGAACTTGTCGTGTAAGTCACATGATTTATAACTGTTAAGTTGTTGGCCACCGTTGTTTTCAAAAAGTTTGCATGGCCTTATTTAATTAATGAAATATCTCTGATAAAATAAGTCACGTTTTTCCGTTCTAAAATACTGGTATCCAAAATCATAGTATGTGACTTACACGACATGTGCTCATGAATTACCAATAAACGGCTTTTATGAAAAATTATCTGATTTGCTTTAAATTTTGGTGTATGTTTTTTGTGATAAGGCAAATCTGTGAATAGTTTTGGAGGTTTAACGAAAAGTATAAAAGAAAGAACGATGGATAACTCCTCTTAAATTATATAAATGGATTTTTATGCACACTAATTCAATTTGCTCAAAATTTTAGAAATAGGTTTATTATATGATAAGGCGTATCCCTGATTAGTTTTAGGGGTTCAATGAGAAAATGTAAACATGGGATATGGGGGTGTTATTTCCCCCCCTCTATTTGTTTTCCGAAGAACATTATTCCTTGAAAATATAAGACTGTGATAAACAATTTGTGTGCATAGCTTGTGAGATCAATTTTAATTATTATAAATTGATTATTGAAAATTATTATAAAAATGTAACAAAATATCTTAATGTCATTTAAATGCAGACCAATACTTAGTTGAACTATTTTTTCGAGTGCTAATATTCACTTTATTTCATTTTTAAAAATTTCTACCTTAATAAAAGAAAAGATTATTTTAAGGAAATACTGATGCAACAAAACTTACATAGACCTCAGTTGGACTACATTGAAATAATTGATAAATATACATAGATAAAAATGTTATATAAAAAGGAATACTTTAAAAAAAGGAAGTATCATTTTATTTTCAAACAATTTTTCTGAGTAATATGAAAACGTAATCTTAAAATGTCTATGATTTTAACTGATGTAAAAATTATTTTTGCAGCTCCGATGTTCATTTGTGGATGGTCAGAGAAAAGCTCATAAAAAAGATAGTTAGATAATTTTATCTCTACCAACTTTTATTAAAAAATTAAATACCATTAAACTTTACTTCATGTATAAATTTTTCAAGTGCTACATTTTATTAGTTATTTATTACCAGTCACGAATACGTGCGAATTTATTAAACATTATGTTCACGGAAAAAATAAATAAAATGAAAACGGAAGATTTTACGGTAATTGTTTTGGTAGTCGGGATGCCAGTACAAATTACGATTTTTAACGGGAAAATTTCCGTAAATTCAAGAAATTTTTCCGTTCTTTCGGAAGGTTTTCTGAAATTTACGGAAAAATTTCTGTTGAGAAAGAGTAAATTGTACTGGCATCCCGTTTATCAGTAGAATTTCCGTAAAATCATCCTTTTTTTCACACTGTTGTTTTCTCAACCCCTTAAGTACCAACCCCGATTTAACTACCAAGTTTCACAACCCCGATAACGCCAATATAGCAGGTTCAGGCATAGTTCTCTTTTTCTTGTGCCCCTGTTATTGCCGGGCCAGAGTTGCCAGTATGCTACATTTTAAATTTTAGATTCCTTGATTGAAACCATTTTCTTCAAATAGTAAAATTCGCTCTATTTAACTCCATTTAAGGATATATTAATTAAAACAAAAACGAGGGAATTTTTACCATTTCAGAAAAGACGTGCGAATCAAGAAATCGGAGTTAAAAAAAGTAGCTCACTGGCGTCGCTGCACCGGGTTGAAGATTTAGAAGCATTAAACTACAGTAAAATCTTCTGAAACCGGAAAAATATAGTCGAGATTTCCTTATGGAACGCTGCGTAGGATTATCACCAAGGTAAACGTACACCAGTAAAAACAAATACTCCCTCTGTCCCAAACTAGTTGCGATTTTTGAATATTTTGTACTGATTATTGGTATTTATGGCTTTATGATTTTGTTTGAATACTTTTAAAAGAGCTATGTTATCAATCAACAGCATTTCCTTACCTAACATTCCCTTTATCATTCCATAATTTAGTATTAAATTAGTTTAAAACAATCTCGGGTTGCATGTTTTTAAGCCACGCCCCATTTTGTACAGATTCTTTTAACAATAATCACATAAAACTATCTTCAAGCTAATTAATCGTGAATTCATTTTCGAGCTTTTTATTCCAACATATCTGGAAAATATCTTTTAGCTTGAACATGCGGCAAACAAAATCGAACTCTGTCGAGCTTGTTTTTTTCTATTAGATTTGGTTAATTGGTGGATGAAATACGCTCCAACACTTTATCATCCTTGAGAATCCTGTGTACTGCTGATTTACGAATTATAACAGCATATGATAATATTCACAGTGATTCTCTTCATTTGATTGGGACATCTTTTATTTTGCTCAGTGGCTGAGAAAGGTATTTTTTTTTTGTAAACTTACATTGTAAATTTTCTCATATTTTATTTTGGACGTCTTTGCCTGCTTCTGCAAACGGGATATGGCAATGAACTTTAAATTTAATAGTTACAGCATTTATGGCATTATGGTTTATTTACCAATTTTGAAAGATCGCTGCAAACATCCGTGTACCGTAATTTCCTGCGTAATATCTGCGGATCAAACTATTCATTTTCAACCTAGAAATTTTATTTTATATTTGAAGGCAAATATTTACGGCGATCTAAAAGGTTATATTTTATTTAATAAAATGTCTAGGTCAAAAAATGATTGTTTGATCCGCGGATTACACGTAGGAAATTACGGTATAGCATTGCGCTTTAAATTATCCCCTACCTTCTCCTAGGATATTTTCAAAAGTATTATTTCTTATTTTTATTACTTCACATTCGAGTTAACATTACTTCCGGCACCTAGTGTACACCGTTATATTTATTCTAGTATAATTTTACTGGTGTTGATCTACTAAACTACATCAGAAGTTATTTTTCACTCCACCTACAACAGCACACCTACAACTACACTGTCAGAAAAATTCGTCAATATACACTAAGTTATCGTTATTTTTTCACAAATAATTTCTGTTCTCCCAGAAAACGTATTTGTTCTGTGAGTTCATTCCGAGCGTCGAAAAATGAGGAAAAGTTTCCATTTATATCCAGCACGCATGCGCATTGGGTCTGTTAGTAATAAGTTCGAATTTATTTTTAAAATGAAAAACAAAAATATTCTATTGATCAAAATGTCTAATTTAGTTTTAAAAGACAAAAATGTTTTCGAATTTAAAAATAAATAACAATTACTTTCTTTATTCGTTCAAAAATTCTCACAAATAGAACATCCATGTTTTTTCTCTAACATTCTACGTAATATATTTAAAATTCACATTTTTATACTATATTAATACTAAACGTAAAAAAAACCCAGCCACAGTTTCATTAAAGATGAAATCTTTCCGAGATTAACTGCATAATTAAAAGCTTTTTAACGAAATACACCAACCCACACCATATGAAATGAAGGGTTCTATTTTAACGCACAATCATCATGAGCAGCCGTAGCGCCGTGGATTAGCGTTGGTCTGGTAATCCTGGGATCCTTGGTTCGATCCCCGCCTCTTCCGCATTGATTTTTTCCAAACTTTTTTCAAGTGACGGATATTTTTCCTCTTTTGACAGAGAAAAAAATAAACAGAAAATCGTCAATATACAGACAATTTCTGGCAGCAGTGCTGCCAGTGCATTTTCTGTGAAAAGACGGAAGTTTTTTTGAGAGTGTATGTAGCAACTAATTTGGGACAAAATTTTCAACTTTATTGTAGCAAATACCGTAATTTCGGGTGTATAAGCCGCGGCTCAAACAATTCTTTCTGGACCCAGGAATCTTATTTAATGATTAAACACAAATATTTACGGCGATCTAAGTAGTAACATTAATTTTTAAAAAAATTCTGGGTCGAAAAAGAATTGTTTGAGCCGCGGCTTATACACCCGAAATTACGGTAATTTGGGACAGAGGGAGTATATGTTTTTGTCATTATATATGAGCGAAGTTTTGCAATAATAAGTAGTTTAAACGAGGAAAAAATTATATTTAAACTCATTGGTGGAAGTTTGTACAGCCAGTAATGAGACCCAGCAAGAGTTACATTTGAGGCTTCACTATTTAACCCTTCGGACACCGATGCCTTTTACACAAATTTAAAAAGAGCACCACTTTTTTAAAAGAACTTTCCTTGAAGTAGACAATTTCAAAAATACTCTGATTAAATAAGGGAAATTTTACTTTCCTTTATTACTGGTGCCAAAAACAAATTTTGGAAAGAAAGACGATGTCTCCTCAGTGGAGACATCGGAATGGCAAGGGTTAAACCACTTCGAGACGAGCGTCTTTTAAAGCATTTTTATTCTTTTATCACCAGTTATTCAAAACGGAAATTTTTGACTAACTGAATCGCAAAATCGCTCGGTTTAAATGAGGTAGAATTATCATTACTTAAATAAAAAAGAAATACACACACACACACACACATATATATATATATTGTATATTATAAAAATACGTGTACATATTATTTCAGAAATCATTTAATTACGAAAATTTTACTTTTATAAATGAAACAGTAGATCGATGTTTTCATTTTATGAAAGTAAAGTTTCAAAAGAAGTTTGTTATAATCAGTGAAGAAAATTTAATACCAAATAATCCTTTCGAAAGATATTATTTTTCAGATTTCTTCAACTAGAAAGTATTAAGCATAGAAAGCAACAATAAAAAAGAGTCTAACAGAAATATCGATTTTCAAAATATCTTGAAAGAAGAAGGAATATTATAACTTTCGGTTGCAGAAGGAAAGAATTCTTTAAATTCACTTCAGGCGGCAAAAGTTTTGTAAATAAGATATTCAACATACATATAAAGCCTTTCTTTTAAATGATCGTAGAGATATAGTACCACATATTAAGCTTTACTAAAATTACAAGACAAAGTTACAAGTTTTAAAGACAGATAGAACCGCCATAGTAGTCAAATTAACTGCTATGGCGCTATATATATTGTGCTATATATAATTCTATTTGAACCAGAAATTTCTGAAAGAAAGAGTTACAAAAGTATTTTGCGAAAAAATAAATTAAATTACTCCCTCTGTCCCAAATCAGTTGCTACATTTAGATTGAAAACTTTGTGCCAAATTATTTGCTACATTTAGGTTGAAAACTTTGTGCCAAATTAGTTGCTAAATTTCAAGTAAGTGGAGTCATAGATAACTTCTGATGCAATTTAGTAAATCTACACCAGTAAGAATATACAATAATGAATATAATGGTGTTTACTAGGTGCCAAAAGCAGTGAAACTCGAATGTGAAGTAATAGACACTCTCAAAAAAACTTCCGTCTTTTCACAGAAAATGCACTGGCAGCACTGCTGCCAGAAATTGTCTGTATATTGACGATTTTCTGTTTATTTTTTTCTCTGTCAAAAGAAGAAAAATATCCGTCACTTGAAAAAAGTTTGGAAAAAATCAATGCGGAAGAGGCGGGGATCGAACCAAGGATCCCAGGATTACCAGACCAACGCTAATCCACGGCGCTACGGCTGCTCATGATGATTGTGCGTTAAAATAGAACCCTTCATTTCATATGGTGTGGGTTGGTGTATTTCGTTAAAAAGCTTTTAATTATGCAGTTAATCTCGGAAAGATTTCATCTTTAATGAAACTGTGGCTGGGTTTTTTTTACGTTTAGTATTAATATAGTATAAAAATGTGAATTTTAAATATATTACGTAGAATGTTAGAGAAAAAAACATGGATGTTCTATTTGTGAGAATTTTTGAACGAATAAAGAAAGTAATTGTTATTTATTTTTAAATTCGAAAACATTTTTGTCTTTTAAAACTAAATTAGACATTTTAATCAATAGAATATTTTTGTTTTTCATTTTAAAAATAAATTCGAACTTATTACTAACAGACCCAATGCGCATGCGTGCTGGATATAAACGGAAACTTTTCCTCATTTTTCGACGCTCGGAATGAACTCACAGAACAAATACGTTTTCTGGGAGAACAGAAATTATTTGTGAAAAAATAACGATAACTTAGTGTATATTGACGAATTTTTCTGACAGTGGAAATAAGAAATAAAAAGAAGCGCAATTCTGTACTGAAATGTTTGCAGAGATGATTGAAAACTGGTAGGTTAGCCCATAATGGCATAAAGCAAGGCGGGATATCAGAAAATTCTTACAGAAATCAAGACCTTATTGAATCGGAGCTATTCGGAAATTTAATAAGGCAAACATTTCTGCAATTTTTTTCTGGTGTTTCGCGGGCGCCAGGCTGGACAGCCTTGCCATAAAGGATGCAGCTATTGTATTTAACATGTTCGCTGCCAATAACTCCGCCCTCTGTGTTAAATGATTGAGAATTTCACGCACTAGCGCTTGACCGGCAGCGAATGTGTTAATGTTCATCAAAATGGTAATCATCACATTCAATTTGCAGAAGCAGACAAAGAGGTCAAAAATGAAAGATGAGGAAAATTACAAAATAAGTTTACAAAAAAAATTTAAAAGCTAACAAAAAAAAAAAAAAAAAAGATTTTTCTTAGCCAACTAGCAAATCAAAGATGTTCCAATGAAACGAAAATAATCTCTGCGAAAATTTTCATAGGCTGCTATAATTCGTAAATCAATAGTACACAGGATTCTCAAGCGGGGAAAAGTTTTGGAACGTATTTCATCCACAATTTTGCCACGTCTAATAAAAAAAAAATAAGTTCGTCAGAATACGATTTTGTTTGCAGCATGTTCAAGCTAAAGGATACTTTTCAGAAACGTTGTAATGAAATGTTTGGAAATGAATTCACGATTTATTAGCTTGAAGATAGTTTTATGTGATTACTGTATCCTTCTGAGCTCTGATGGGTAAATTTCTTCAAAATTCCAAATGTCAGATTGGCGCCAGTATTTTGCAAATAAAAAAAACCGGTTAACGATAAAAGCGAAAAAAAAAAAGCATTAAACCTTTTCAAAATAAATTTCGTTGAATTTTTCTGGTGCCGTTGTGACATTTCGGAATTAAAATTATGTTGTGCAAAATTCTACCTTCAGAGCTCAAACGGTTAAAATAATCTTTGCAAATTGGGACGTGGCTTAATATCGTGTGAACCGGGATTTTTAAAACTTATTCAATATTGATTTATGGAATGACGGAGGAAATGCTAGGTAAGTAAATTTTGTTGATTGATAGCAAAACTCACTAAAAAATTTTAAAAGAGAATCATGAAATCATAAATATCAATAATCAGTACAAAAGTATTCAAATGTCGGAACTAATTTGGAACAGAGGGAGTAAAAAATACCAAATGCGTTAAATAAAAGTGTACATTATTTTATAATACGTAAAAACATTCCTGGCACATTTATTGTTAAAAACCATACGTACAGCTTAACGTTCAATATTATCATAGAAAAGCATACAAATTATTCCAAAAATATATGCAATATATTTTAATTCAGGATCCTTCAGAGAAAAGGTGGCATATCAACTTGTCTGAAGGCCGATTGCTAACACTTTTAATGTATAGTATTTCTTCGCCTTATAGTTGTGTCAGTAGCAGTTCGTCAGATGAACGAAACCCTAAAAAGCAGGGCTCAAAAAATTACATGCCCGACATTAGTGTTGCAAGAAGGGCTTCTATTTTTTTTTTTGATTGCAGCATTCTTATAAAATGATAAAATTCCCTTGATTAATATGGCATTAAATAAAACAAATTTTACCATTCCCAAAAATTGGTTGCAATCTGAATTTTAAAAAATTGCCCGTGTGCAACACTGATTTTGGACATGCAAATTTTTCGAGCCCTGCTAAAAAGATAAAACACAGAGCTGCCAAGTCTCCGGCATTTTTATGCCAGTATTTCAATGTGGAAAATGCTCTGTTATGTAGTTGGAACAGTTGAGCGATTTAAAGAACATTATTTCCTCTATGATTTTAGTGGTGTGCAAAAGCTGGAGACTTGGCAACACTGTCGACATGTTTAAATATATAATTTAAACAGTTTAACTAAAAATTATGCCTTCAAATATTTTTATTAAACTTCAGTAAAATTTCCAGCCTTGCTAGTGTCATAGAAGACGACTATTACTAAAGGAAAAGCGTGGAAATCTCGAAATGTAATGGTTATGAAGGGTACATAAACAAATTAATTGGTGTCTGTGTGTGTTGTGACATCATTTCTTTTGTCTATGATTTTGTGTGTGTGTGTGTGTGCATCACTGTTACCGAATCTTGAGATATTTAATCAGAAAATTTGAATTAATCTTATAGAATTCAAACAAATGTAATACTTCAAAACGAATACCTCCATTACCATTCATAGCACTAGAAAAAGTATATGAATCGTTATAGTTAACATTTCTGGAGATGATTTCATACTAGTTTTTTTTTTAATTTTACAAGAATATTAATCAGTTCTCTTTATTCAGTTTCAACTTAAAAAGATAACATAATGAGTTTCTTCCTAAAAATACTTTTCTTTAGTTTTGTATTTCATGACGATGATGAATTCTCCCAATTATTTTCGTATTCTATTTGTGATTTATATTAAGAAGATTTATTATATTTTATGTGCAGTCTTCTGTTTTCATAGAGAAAAGCTCTTTTCTTGGCATGTTAAATGAAAACGTAAGAGAAACTTTGAAATAAGGAAATGTATGTCTTAATGTAGGGATCTTGATGTTTTTCGCCTGAATTTAGTATAGAAATATAAATTCCAAAAAATAAACTTCATCTTTATTAAAATTAGAAATTTTTGATTATCAGATACAGGGTGGCGAGTGGTTAGGTAAAACACAGTCAATATAGATTAGAAATACCAGTATTTTGTTAAAGATAAATTCAGTTTATATAATCTCTTTATATTATTTGGAATATTTTCTGTAAGAAAATACTGGCAGTTTTCTCTTTTCTTGACTGTGTTTTTCCCGGTTTTCCCTGACCACTCGCCACCCTGCAGATAATGTACTTTCAGTCTTCCTAAACAGTAAAAGCTTGTTGGTCCTTAAGATCCGGCAGTAAATAGATATATTTGATTATATATTCGTGAATTTTTTTTCTTATGTTGCTTACTGGTGGATAGTTTAAAATATGTATATTACCGTAATTTCCGACGTATAATCAGCAAATCAAACAATTCTTTTTCGACCCAGAATTTGTTTAAAGATAAATGTAACTTATTTTATTTTTTTTCAATCACTAAATAAATATTCTGTGTCCAAAAAGAATTGTTTGATCCGCGGATTATACGCCAAAAATTACGGTAATTTAATTTTTTTAATTTTTATTTCACTGACATTCATTTAGCAAATTTTTTAATTTAAATGTATTCAAAATACATTCAGTGACTAATTATTTATCTTTCCGTTATTGAAAAACGATATTATTCATGTATCTGTATTTCTTATTATGAAAGTTTTAAGTACTACCATGTTATGGAAATATTTATTCTACGAGCTTTTCACTGCCCCATCAATCTGAAAATTCTTATATAATTTCACATATCTTATAAAATTCCATTTTTAAATTGCGAAATATTTTTCGGAATTTTATGATCAAATCGATGAATACGTTAAACTTAATTTTAATTCTATAATGCCTATGTCAGCATATTTGCCACTATCATTATAATCCAAGAGCCAAAAGTACAAAACCTTGTTATCAAGCACAAGAAAAAACACTTTATTTTATGGGAGAATAGTAAAAGGGGAATCCAATGATCCAAGTCTGCCGGAAGTGAAGAAATGCATAAGCCAAAAATTAATACCACTAGTGGTTGATTCATAGGTTTAAATTGTGTTTGTCCTACAATCAAAAGTATGAAAACATGGAAAATTGGGTACAGGAAAACACAATACTAAGACTACAGTCAATTTATAGTGGTGCTCATTTTTCGCTTATGCACCACTTCGCTTCCAGTAGACATGGATCATTAGATTTCCCTATTGCTACTCTTCCATAAAATAAAGGGTTTTTCTTTTGTTCGATAACATAGGGTTCTGTGTTGTCGACTCTTGGACTATTATTTCTAATGTAAGGGGGTGCGGGACATAAGAATCTTCAAATTCTCAAAAGTATTTTATGGCATTAAAAGTTTCTCTCATTATTTATGCTTAAAATAACGTTTAAATCATGTTTCTATTTTAATTACAAAAGTAAATATTAATTTTTTTTGTTTTGGTTTGTTTTCAAAATGTAGCCTTGAAGCAATGACTGTCATGGAAATGAATTCTTGTGAAAATGAGTTTTTCATCATGATTGAGTTTTTTCTCAATATTTGAATTAAAATGTTATAAATCAAGAACCGTTAATATTGACGCTTCAAACTTTGAAAAAATATTTTTTGATTATTTTATTTTAATTTCGATTCACTAAATTTAAAAAAAAATTAATTTGAAAAATATAATTTTTTAAGTAAAAGTTACATCATTTGTTTTCCTAAATTTTACTTTATTTTTTTTAATTTTTTAAAAAAATTGATATTTAAAAAAATGCTGAATCAAAATTAAAATTTAGATATTTCTATTTATTTAAATTTGAAAAAAAATGAAATTCGACACATAATATTTTGAGTTATAACGATTTTAAACTGCCCCCACATTTTAAATAATTTTTAAATTATTAAATTTGTAAAATTTAGAAGTTTATCTTGTGATAAAGGATACGGTTACTCATCGCAAAATTTTTAAATTTTAACTCAATAGATAAAAATTATTTTAAAACGTGTCCAAGATACCCTAAATCGATTTTTTAAAATCAGATTTCGAAATTCACACCATAAATTTAAACTGGTAATATTTGCTTTAACCCTTTCCGGCACGGGCAAAATCTGTCAGTAAAATGAGAAATTATCGATTGACACCGGAATTCAGAAACGAATTTTTTAGATATTTTGAATTCCTTAATTTAACCTTTTATTGTAAAAGCAAAATTTTACTAAAATATTATTGGTGCCGATTGCAAGTTTGGAATTAAAATTAGGTATCCCAGACCGGGCACATTGTGCCGGAAAGAGTTAATAATATCAAATAATTCCATCATGGTTTTAAACCTCTCCGGCGCTTTGTGCCCTGTCTAGGATACCCAATTTTAATTGCAAACTTGTAAACGGCACCAATAACATTTTAACCCTTTGAGGGGCAAAGCACTTCTATTCTTAAAATGCTGAAATGATTGAATGACACCAGAATTTCAAGCAGTGTTGCCAGTGGGCTACTTTTTCAAAATTCAGATTTCTCGATTGGCACCACTTTTTTGAAACGGTAAATTACCTTTTGTTTTTGCCTTAACTATCATGATATTGAATAAGGCATATTTTATCATTTATAAAAAGTGGTGCCAATCAAGAATCTGAATTTAAAAAAAGTAGCCCATCTGGCAACACTGATTTCAAGATAAACTTATTTTAAAATAAATAAAAGCTTTTCTTCACTTCTTTCGCGAATTTTCTAAAATTAAAATTTTCATTTTAAATTCCGGGGTCAATGTGGAGAATACATCCCCTTTAACTTATGCAACAGGATTTTTTAGAAGATATCGCTGGTACAATGTCAAACATTCCAGTAAAAAAAAAAAAAAAAAAAAAAAAAAAAAATGCTGCTAATAGGCTGCTTTTTTTAAAATTCAGATCCCTTGATTGGCACCAGTCTCCTGAAATTGTTAAAATTCTCCTTTTTTGGCCTTAATTAATAACTTATTAAATAAAATTAAATAATGCGAATTTCAATATTTCAAAAAAGTAGTTCCAATCAAGATATCTTAATTAAAAAAAAAACAGCACACTGGTAACACTGTTCAAATTGAGTAATTTGACATAGTACAGAAGGTAACTTACTACAGTTTAATTCATTAACCACCAAAACTCTGAAGTTGAAATTTACAACTTTTTATCTTAACATGGTTTGTAACCACCAACTCTACAAGATAATTTTCGCTTTATGTTCAGTGTTGCCAGTGGGCTACTTTTTCAAAATTCAGATTTCTCGATTGGCACCACTTTTTTGAAACGGTAAATTACCTTTTGTTTTTGCCTTAACTATCATGATATTGAATAAGGCATATTTTATCACTTATAAAAAGTGGTGCCAATCAAGAATCTGAATTTAAAAAAAGTAGCCCATCTGGCAACACTGTTTATGTTATCTTAAAATTTTATTTCTTTAAATAAGGCTAATTTTTTAATTGGAAAATAGAGGTGGATTAGTAAACAACTTAATTACGTGCATTAATTTTGATCGTTGAATGAACGCAACACCAGCTGATACCGGGTTAGTTTCAGAAACAAAATATTAGTACCAAAATTCAAGGGACCATACGAACGCTTATAAAAATCCTAATTTTTTTAATCAGTAATCAGATCTAGTAGCCAGGGGTGGTGATGAAATATGTCAATGTCAAAAGTAATTTATGAAAATTTGACCATGGACAAAATGACACTGTCAGTTTACCGATATAAATCTGAAACAAAATGAAAAACTCCAGGTTAAAAAAATTAAAAAAAATAAATCTTTAGAAAGTGTGATATGAAGCGAGCACCGAAAGGGAAATGCAAACATATCATTTGTATTTATACAATCAAAAACCTCTCATAAATGTGTTCTGATAAAAAAAAATATTCTTATCTTAAATTCGATGAAATTTTTTCAATACAACACTGATATATAGTGCACCATTTTTTTTTTCAAATGAAATCGTTGATAAATTCTGGTGATTATTTGTACTGAAACAATGAAACTATTTTCCCCTAAAAGAGTTCAAATTTCCCATGAAATCAATTGAAAATTCTACTACAAAATATATTTAAACACCTTCACTAATATGGTAGTTTTCTGAAAATATTCTTTTGCGAGAGTTTCGTTTCTTGTAAAAATATCGTATCTGTAAACATTACCCTACATTTAACAGAATAAAGAAAACTAATGCATAAAATTAATGCTTTGTTCATACTAATTAATTCTCAGCTATGCTTTCTGAAAAATAATCAAATAACTATCGCACGATGCAAATCATCTTATATTTATTAATTTATCTAACAGCCTATTTTCTGCTTTAGTTCACTCAGTATTAAAAGTTTAGCAATATGCAGATAACGCATTCGTTTTCTTTTTGAAGTTCCACTAAAGCTTCCCACTTTTGTAGTTATAGTTGTGTGCACTAATTTTATGATACTCAATTCTATTATTTCTATTAAATGGTTAATTATTTGAAAAGAGAAATATTTTCTCGCGTAAATACTGAATATAGAGTTAATCAATATAGAAGAAAGAGGTCATCTTCAATTGTAATATCTTCTCTGTTTATGTATTTTATCTGTTAGTCGCAAAGTATAAATAAATAAACATTAAAAAATTTAAATTTATTACATTGTTACTGATATAAATATATAACAGAAATTTGTATTCTCACGCATTCTTTTTTTAGCACTTTTCGGAGTAAGCTATTATGTTGCTTTATCGTGAAAACCATTTTAGAAATTTTAAACAATATTATTTGAAAATAAATAAACATGATTTAAAATTGTCTTTCACATAAATTATAAAAGAAATTATACTTAAGTACAAATTTTGATAAAAAGTAAGTGCTATATTAAATATGAAATAAACTTCCAATGAGTCAAATCAATAATATCTAAATTTATTTATATACTGTTATTTTAAAATTAAAATATTGTTCAGATTGCATTTATTCAAGGTGTATATGACCTAACATTATTAATGCCAGAATAACGTTTGCTATAGTTTTATTCACCATATTTCCAAAATGCAAACTTCGCCTTATTTAATAGCAGAATCTTGTAATATATCATGTTGGGAAATTACTGCTCTAAAATACAGGTATGCGAAGTGAACACACATACGAAACCTGCAAAGAGAAAAAAAAATCATAAATCAAAGCATCATAACTCGAAATTTTGGGGTGTAAAAGCATCGAATTTTGTTAATGTTCCTCGCTGTAAATCAATATGTCTGAAATTCAGACGCTTAAGTGTCTAAAACGGAGTGTACAATTTTCAGAGGTTTTAAAACGTCTCAATTTTTTCAGTCACTTCCTGCGTCTGAATTTTAGACACTTAAGCGTCTTTGACAGGAGTGTTCGATTTTCAGACGTTTTAAAATGTCTTAAATTTTTCAGACGCTTCTTGCGTCGGAATATCAGACATTTTAAATGTCTTAACCCTTTGAGCTCTGGTGGGAAAATTTCTTCAAAATTCCAAATGTCACATTGGCACCAGTATTTTGAAAAGAAAAAACCGGTTAACTATATGCACCAAAAAATGCATTAAACCTTTTTCAAATAAAGTTGGTCGAGTTTTCTGGTATCGTTAAGACATTTCGGAATTAAAATTATGTGGTAGAAAATTCTACCATCAGAGCTCAAAAAGTTAATTGCAACAATCTCTGACCCGTTAATTTTCTCCAATATGAAGCCACCTTTGACCGATTTTCTTTCTAAGCTATATGCGCAGCCATGTTTGACTATATTGAATCATTTTTTATGCATAGAATAATTATCACAAAGCAGAGCTGATTGCTGCGTGGAAAAACTGGGATGTTTCTCTGCCCTCTGATTTTTGGGTCCCCAAATTGAGTATGAAATTTTAATAATTTGGGGGGCCCGTAGAGCTGAAAGCACACAGAAAACGCCCAGTTTGTCTACGCTGCAATCAACTCTGGTTCATGGTAATAAATTATTCCCATTTACAAAGAAATGATTAACTCTTCAGACAGAGATACATTCTTGCCTTGTTATACAATTTTTTCACATTTAATTTAAGTATTCCCACTGAAATAGTTTAATCATTTTTTGCATTTTCATTTCTGTGTTAAATAAAATCTAACGCTAAACTGCACAAAATTTGTGCAGTTGGAGGCGCTCTTGCAAAAAATAAAGTGAAATAAAAACAAATAAATCCCATTTTTATTCCTTTTATACTTATATTATTCAATTTTATTTCTTTACTAGCTGACCCACCCGGCGTTGCCCGGGTCCGTGACAATAATATCAAACGAAACTGAAATTTGTGATTTTACCTCTAATTCGAAATACGTGGCCACTGAGTGTGAGAAAAATCGTTTAAAAAAATAAACAACTAAATTTAGAGTAACAAATATTTAAAACGACTTCAATGGGAAACGGAAGAGGAAATATGTGTTCAACAATTGCGCAATCTTCGTGTTAAAATGCTGACTTTTATCCGTAAATATCACTGTTCAGTCACGTATTTTTATATTTTTTTCACATTGAAATCCTAAGTGTAACATTTTGATTTTCAAACAAATTATATCACTCCTAGATCCGACTATACCTTGATTAAAATCGATAATCAATGATTAGGTAAAAGGTTAATATATAGTAATGTAGTTTCAGAACCATAGAACAAAATTAAGTATATTTCAATCAAAACATGTGTAATGTCCAACCCGTGGGTAAAATCCTAACCGTAACCTAATTGTACTGTAATCGCAACCTTGCTGTAACATACCGTAATTTCGGGTGTATAAGCCGCGGGTCAAACAATTATTTTTCGAACCAGAATTTTTTAAGAAATAAGTGTAACTACTTAGATCGCCGTAAATATTTGTCTTCAATCACTAAATAAGATTTCTGGGACCAAAAAGAATTGTTTGATCCGCGGCTTATACACCCGAAATTACGGTAACTGCAACTTAACCTGAGCAGCCAAACTTAAATATATTATAAATGTAACCTAACAGTCATCTTATCATAACTTATCCTTTTTCTGACCGTAACCTAACTGCAACTTACCTTAACCTAACTGTAACTTAATCCTAACCTAACTATAACGTGACCGGAATTTAAATATAACGTAAGACTAACCGTAATATAATTGCAACCGAATTGCAACCTAACTATAACCCAAATGTAACCTAAATGTTACCTAACCGTAGCCAAATTCTAAAATTAACACTAACTATAAACTAACAATTCTAAACGCTACAATGTACTTTAGTTCCACTTTTCACCACTACGGGGCGCAGTATGTTTTGTATGAAAATCCAATATTGATCACCACCACCTGCAGTCGGATATAATAGGCGTTCAATGCACGATTTGCAGAATTCTAAAGTTTCACTTTCCATCACCAGAATGAGCATTTTTTCGTAAACAAACCCAAATCCGAACGATAATCCGATTTATATTCTTTCCGTAGATATATTATCCAACGGGATGGGGATACAAATAGCAATTTATGAAATTTGTTGAAATTTCTATTCAGAAATAATGATAACCACCGCGCAATTAAGAGTCCAATAAGAATCTCCTACCCTGCTGATGCATGCTCTGTAAAATATGTTAGTTCTACTTTTCACCTCCAGGAGCTCACTAATTCCTTAATAAACCTATATCTGAAGGAAACTCCAGTATTACGCTTATTCGTACATATATTAGTCGAGAGGGTTTGAAAATCCAATAAGGATTTAAGAAATTTAGTGAAATTATTGTTCGGAAATAACCACTATTTATAAATTAAGGATGAAATATGTTCTGTGCGAATATCCTACACGGATTTCCACTACCTTCAGCACTGTATGGCAGGTGTGCTTTAACCCTTTGATCTTTGATAGTAGAATTTTCTACCATATAAATTCCGAAATGTCACAACGGCACCAGAAAAATCGACCAAATTTATTTGAAAAAGGCTTAATGCATTTTTTTTTTTTTTTTCGCATAGATTGTTAACTGGAATTTTTTTTTTTTTTTTTTTTTTTTTTTTGCAAAATAATGGTGCCAATGTGACATTTGGAATTTTGAAGAAATTTACCCACGAGAGCTCAAAGGGTTAAACTCGGGACAATTTTTAGTATTTAAATGCGAAAAACAAGAACAATGAAAAAATGTGTTTAAAAATATCTTTAAAAATGAAAAGTCATGCATGAAAGTACAGATTATGAAACACTACCCTACACATTCAGAATAATGTAAAAACTGCACCGTTTAAAAAATTAAAATATTACGTCTCATTTCACCATGTGAAAATACATTAAGCATTTCAAAAACAAATTTCAGCTATTCCCATCTACATTCGGAAAATGATCCGAAAATTTTAGCAGACCTGTATATGATACATCGATAGGTGCATATTATCAACATGCATTCCAAAATTTAATTCAAGTGATACACATATTTCTATTGAAAATTCCCCTTCAGCTATATCCTCTAATGAGGAGAATGGTAGGCAAATACTTTTGTGCGGCCCTGTATATGATGTATAGAATTTATATGTAAAGAGTAATGTGGGAAAAAGTAATTACATTTAAAAGCGCATACTGAATTTTAAAACGTACTCTTCAGCAATTATTAAGCAAAGACAGTACATTAACCATTTCTTTTGTGTGTCCAAGTAAATTTATTAAAAAAAATGCTATAAATGCTCTGTTTTAACGTAACCGTAGTTAAATTCATTGATTTATATTAGGTTGAATACATTAGAAACTGCGGAATGTCATTAAAGTACGCTCCAAAAGATTTTTACCCATATACATTAATGTAATCGAACTCTTTTGAATGTCCCCGTAAATGAATTATTAGTTATACATACTTCATATGGAATACCAAACATGCTTTGGTCACCCTAAATAAGCTTTATCAATTGCATGAAAATCCGACTACAAATATAGTCGGATTTTCATGCAATTGATAAGGCTTATTAAAGGTCACCAAATGCGGGAATTAGAGCGTGGACAGACGGACTGACAAACCAAATGCATAAGCACTTTTCAATTTTCTTGGAAAGCGCTAAAAAGATAGATGTTTCATAAACTACGATAATTTACTATAATCACGATGTAAAAATACTCGATAACCACTTCCAAGTCGCCCAATGCTCCTTTATCTTTGGAAACATCCGAAAAAAATTTATTTTCCATTTACAGTTTATTTAATGTACAAAGCATTTCAAAATCAAATTTTAGCTGTTCCCATTTACATTCGGAAAATTATCCGATTTTTTTTTTTTATAACCCTGCTTATGATATAGAGATTTGTATATAATAACAATGTGCATTTCAAAATTTAATTCATTTAAGTGGTACATATATTTCTGAAAATTAGTCTTCAGCAATTTCCTCTAATAAAGAAAATGGTATGCGAATACTTTTATGCAGCCCTGTATATCAAATATAGATTTTATATAGAAAGAGTATTATGCAAAAAACTAATTAAATTTAAAAGTACATACCGAATTTTAAAACGTACTCTCCAGCAATTATTACGCAAATACAGCACTGTAGTTGATTTTTTTGTGTGTCCCTGTAAATTAATAAAAGTTGCTATGATTTGTGTGTTTAATTTAATCGTAGTGAAAGTAGGTGATTTATATCTGTTTCAGTACATTTGAAATAGCGTGATCCCGTTAACCCCTTGAAGGGCACCGGTATATGATATATAATACCACTTAATTTTAATTTCCAAATGCCACATTGACAACGGAATATGAGTATTAAATTTTGCTTCATATAATATACTCGAAAAAACGAATTTACTTACTTTAATTTCAATTTGTTTATAAATACCGGTGACAAACAATCATTTCGATGTTTTAGAAACAGAAGTGCTCTGCCCCTCAAGGGGTTAAAATACTCGCCAAACAATTTTCCGCATATACCGTAATGTAATAGTTTTCTTTTGAGTGTCTCTGTAAATGAACCAATATTATTGCATATTTCATATGCAATACCAAACATGATTTAGTGATCCTAAATATTCTTCATCAATTTAGTATATTTACGGGAGTTACAGTGTGGGCAGACGGACAGTCAAACCGAATGCATAAGTAATTTTCAACTTTGTGCTAAAAAACACCCCTGAGATTAAAAGAAAATATATCACTAATACTACCGAAAATGAGAATTTAAATTGTATTTAAAATATTGCTACTCGCAACCGAAACACAAAACATTCGAATGCAAGGAATTATTTTGTCAACTTCTAATTTTTAGTGGTAAAAGAGTCAGTAAGATCTTTTCTGATCATTTATTTAACATTTAAAAACCATATGTTTTGCTATTTAAGCAGATCAGTTTCAAATACGCAATTATTACCGTTCAACCAATAAAAGTTGAGGAAAAAACAGGAAGACGAACAACATGAGTTCCATGTTGTGAAATTCGTTGTTAGGTTCTGACGTCATTTGAACTAATCTATTCTCTTAAACATTCATTATTATTAAATGCGTTTTCAAAGCAAGTGTTTTAACTCCGTACTAAAATGTAAAGTTTGGGTGAAAAAAACAATCACTTTTGAAAGATTAATCGCTTAAATTCGTTTATTTATTCCTGTCTCAGCTTTTTAAATTATTTTTGTGAAAGTTTTATACAACCAATCTACCGAAAGCAAGCGGAATAAAGAAACGTATTTTTATTAGTGACTCTGTATGAAAAATACCAACCGAAAATGCGCGTAGAGAAAAAGCGATGAAAAAGGGGGGAAATCATATTTTTGATGGATATGATGCCTAAAATTTTAATTAATTACTCAGTTAATAATTGGAATTTCGAAATTCTGAAGCTCAGGTAAATCAGGAGAGATTTGGGGCTACTTTTAAAAAAATTTTGAGCCTCGTACATGCTGTAGATTTTGCTAGCCATCGCAGACACACACACGCACACACAGAGACAGACAGAGCGTTTTGGTCTTTTATTATTATAGATGTATTTTTCCAGCTCATATTTATCGAAGTATACAAATTTTTTTCTTTGTTTTATTGTCATTTTATTTTTAATTTTATTTATAGTCTTTATGCCTGGAAATTTAAATATGTTATAAACACTGAACACATAAAAACTCATATTAAGTTTTTGTATCCTGATTAAGTTTTCTCAAACTGGAATTAAAAAAGTAAACAAAAAATACATCGTGCAACTGAATGCTAATTTCGATTTTTTAAAAAGAAGGGTTTAATTTCCATATGAAAAATTGAAAACATATTCATAAAATATTCAAAATTTTACGATGATGTCATTCTGATACGTTTATGATTCGTTTGAAATATTTATATAACAGGATACAATGAAATAATTTTTTGTGGTTAAAGCATTCACTTTTCATATTTTTCATCCTGATGCACATACATAAATTTGGGGGGGGGGGTGAGCAGTTTATTTACAAAATGTGGTTGTGCACCTTTTTATAGCAAAATATTTTTTTAATTTTACTATCCTACTCTGAAATTTTAAAATATTCATAATAATAAGTGCAATTTTCAAAGAGATACAAAATATGAGCTTTACAAAAATTGAATACTAAATTTTTTTATCCCACCCCCCACTCTCTATAAAAGGGAAAAAATGAGAAATTTGTTCTTGTGCAGTTATCCCATCTTTTATCGCGCAGCTTCCTGAATCAACACAACGCTGCTTTGTGTTTTGGTAAACTGAGTTGTCTGCTGCAGCAGATTTCAGGTGAGCGTGTTTTCCTGACCTTAATCCGATCGAGCATGTTTGAGACATGCTTGGACGACGCACTGCTGCGAGACCAAGGCCTCCTTTTGGTGTCCGAGACTTGAAGACTTCACTTCATGAGGTGTAGAACAGTATTCCCGAACATTTTATCGATGACATCATCGCATCCATAGAAAACAAGTGTGCAGCAATCTTAGCTGTGCAAGACCACTCGATATTAAAAATCTTGCAACATTTCCAAACATATATGATTTTCTTTTTCTTTTCTTCTTTTATCATTTAATTGTTACCAAATTGTTGTCCTAAACCATCTTTTCATATTCTTCCATCTTTTCAAAGAATTAAAGCTTATTTGAAATTTCTTGCTTCATTTGTTCTGCATTGCGCATTAACTGTGTTGCCAGATGGGCTACTTATTTTAAATTCCGATTCTTGACTGGTACCCCTTTTTTGAAATGGTGAAATGCGCCTTATTTAATGACATAGTAATAAAAGGGAAAAGAAATGTAATTTTGCCGTTTCAAAAAAGTGGTGCTAATCAAGAAATCTGAATTTTTAAAAAGTATCCCATTGGCAACACTGCTCAATAATATGCGTGTACTATGCATTTTATTCCAACACATGGCTGTCTCTCGCAGTTTTCTCAAATTCTTTGCATTCTCTCCTAATTTTTTTTGTAGCAGTGTAGTTTATTTTGACCGAAAAAATGGGTTTAACCTCTTAACTGATTTGCCCGTACTTCGCGTCGTATTGGCAAGATGAGTTTCTCTGATTCAATCACTTAAAGCTTTTTGACACCACTAATTTTTTTAAACAGAATTTCATACTACTTAATGGCAGGAATGGTTAGACTAAGTATTACGAATATTTGAGCTTTAAAAAAGTGGTGTTCACTCCATATTTTCAAGTTATTGTATGTATAAAAAAAGAATCAGTTAACAGCTTGTAGGTCGGTGGGATAAAATGTATCCCACTTAAATTTAATTGAGAAATGCTACTTTGACACCAGAATTTTGAACTGAAAATTTTCATTTTATCAAGTGCTTGAAGAAAAGCATTTATCTATTTTGAAATAAATTTGTCTTTAAATTCTGGTCTGAATCAACCATTTCAGAATTTTATGATTAGAAGTGCTTTGCCCCTCAAAGGGTTAACTCCTTGAAGCGCGGTGGGTTCAAATATACGCCACTTAATTGTAATTGCAAGATGCCACATTGACACCAGTATTTTGAAGTAACAATTTAATTTTTTTTTCAAATACGTGAAGAATCGCTTTTAAATATTTTGAAATAAATTTGTTTTTAAATTCAGGTGTCAATGAATCATTTCAGCATTTTAAAAATTGAAGTGCTTTGCCCCTCAAAGGGTTAAGTATTTAAAATATTGTTGTCCCGATTACTTGGAATGCCAATTTACGCAGAACACCTGGCAATTCCAATTAACCCATTACTGACGCAGAGTACATCTGCTTGAAATAACTAACTTACACCAGATTTTATAAGAGAGTTTATTATAAAATATTGATTTGTTTATTTGCAAGTATGCTATAAAATTTTTGTATTTTGTATTAAATTAAATAATTTTGTATTTAAGTATTTTGTAAGTATGCTATAAAAGGAAAAAATTAATTAGATATCCTTTGTGCAAGTAAAATAACAATTAGGTGTTTATTTTAAGTACACCGCCCTCGAAAGAGTTTATCAAGGCTTATTTCATGAAAGAAAACGAAAAAGTAGGATTTGAAGTTTTGCTTTTATATTTTTAATTCAACTTTCGAAATTCGCAGCTGAATTTCCAATAAAAGAATTTCTACTTTAACCCTTTATCTACCGAATTATGAATTCACGAAAATTTTACATTCTAAAGCATTTTAAAAAATTGTTTAAACTAAATTAAAAGCTTTACATAATCGTTTAACAAATTTTTGAATGATTTTAGAAGGAGTGGAGGATTTAGAAAGATTAATCAAATTTGAATTTACATGGATTTTGTGCAATATTCATAACCCTACTCAAATCTTTTATTTTAAATTGTTTTCTTGGTATTTTGTAGAACTATAAAATGTACAAACATAATGTCCTTGCAATATAAATATAGAATGATTTTCGAATTGAAAAATCCCCATCGCCCTCCTTCAGCGCCAAGAAAGCGGAAACGGTACAAAAACAAAAGAAATCATTCTTTTAGAAATAGTTTTGTTTTGTATAACCAATAATGTTTTTGAAACAAAATAAAGTAATATATCTGCAACTCATTCTAAACAGCATTAAAACTAATTGATGTATTAAAAGAATTTTATAATAACTAATTTTAATTGTACTTATAAGTACCGTCGGTAGATAAAGGGTTAAGTAATCACGAAACGTCCGTTAGTAAATAAATCAGAAAATACTGTTATGGTACACTTTTTTATATGAATTTGAAATTTCGAAATAAACACGAAAGCTAAACTAGAAACTCTGCAATAAAGGGGCTGCTGCAGCCAGTTGTGGTCTGATCTCAGCTTTATTTTTCATCCAGATAATGAAAGAAATTGTTCATGACACATGCTTATTTCAAGAATGCAATGCAATATAATGGCAAAACAATTATTTGCTTTATTTTATGTTTGAATCCAATTGTTCGAGTTGTCCTCATGTCAGAGCAGGAACCATTCTAAATTTCAGCTTCAAAACCTCCGTACCTTTCTGAAACGAGCTTCATAATATTTTGACTACAGTATATATTATTGTGTCAAAAACTGACTCATGAGCCAACAATGTACTATAATTTAATAATAAAGATAATTTCCCTTAAATAATGATGAAAACGTTGCAACTAAATAAGGTGAATTCAAAAATTGTGGAAAATTCGGTGTGAAACGACTTTCAGGCAAAAATTCTGTGCATTGCGAAAAGCATGCAAAACTTATATTTTATACTCTGTACCCAAGCTGGCCAACCTGCCGCCCGCGAAACACAATAAAAAAATAATAGAAATCTCTGCCTTATTAAATCTCCGAATATCACCGATTTAATAAGGTCCTGATTTCTATATTAATTTTCTGGTATCCCAGGGGCGCCAGGTTGGACAGTCTTATTCTATATAATTTTATAAGACAGATGTATATTTATACAAAATATTTTTTTCAGTAACTCATTAGCATCATTACCCCAATATATATTTCACAGCAAACATTTTCTTTATCTTCAGAAGTTCCTAAAGAGAAAACTAAATTATTTAATAGCAGTTACGAAACGTCTGTCGTTAAATCAAACAGAAACTAGTATCCAGAAATTTATGTACGAATTTAAATTTCTGTATAAAAATAAAGCGTAATTTTTTTCCAAGCACCTTCGTCGTTCCAAGCCCAAGCTCGCACTCTGATTGATTGTTGCTCTCGGCACTGTTATCATGTAACTTGGCTATAATCATACTCGGTCGATAGATGCTTCCGTCGAGTTTGATTTTCTTCCGAACCGAGTACAAAGTAACTTTTCTCTTGCAGCATTGGATTGGTTGGAACGTATCTTACTGAAAGCTGTACTCTTTAAAAGTTTTTACACACAAGAGCACAAGATCACGAGGATAAGAATGAAAGAAGAATAATAATGAGTAGGTTAGGTTTTAGGTTTACTCGTTCACTTACGAGCGAAGTATTTTTCGCCAAGTATGGTTATCGCCAAGTTACGTGAAAACAGTGCCGAGAGCAACAACCAATCAGAGTGCGAGCTTGGGCTTGGAACGACGAAGGTGTTTGGAAAAAAAATCGCAAAAATAAATTACTAAAATTAATGAAAACAAAACAAACGGTTATGCGTACTTGCATCTCATTGAACTGTTGCTTTATTTGAGAAATTTGTATTACGTTTTAGAGCACTAGTTAACTTAGTGATACCTCCATGTATATTTTAACAATTTTAGTCCAATACAATTTTGAAATAATAGATTGGCACCAGATTTTACAAACATATATATATTTTTAAAAGCAAGGCTTATTCAGGTACTCTATAAAAGAAAAAATTTCTTTCCAAAATTCTGGTGTCAGTATTAAAATTAAGTGATCGAAAATCTTCAAAGGGTTACCATGGATATATATTACGATGGACCAATATTTCAAAAAGTTATCTTCATCTTATATAAATGCAGATTTTCTTATATTAAATTAAGTGAAGATAGCTCCACGAAAAAACTAGTGTGCAACATATATTTTTCTTGAATTTAGAGGTTCGCTTATATGGAGTGTATACGGTAAAGGAACTGATTGAAACAGTTCATTTTTCATATTAATTGCATGTGTTTTTATATTCTTCCGAAATATTAATTAGTGTCTGAATACCTAACTATCTTAATATCTGAAAACTTTCTAAATGCTTAAACAGTCAGTCTAATAAATTTTGAACTCACAATAAATATTTATTTTTCACTTGATAAATTGAAAAACGATTTTTCTGTAGAAATATAGTTAAAAAATAGAAAATAATTTAAGATTAATTAATAAGTGAGAGTAAGTATTTTTTAATGAAATAAATACCACGAGTATGACGTTAAACAGCATTAAATGAACAGTTTTTTAAATATTCATTAAGTGTCTTGATCAGCAGCTTTAAAAACTTGTCGGTTTTCATTTAAACATTCATGTTTGACTAATGCTGACATATAACCCACCTACTGCTACAGATAACGTTTGTTTTAATCAACTAACTTCCTGATTAGAGAATAACATCAAGTCTGGTATTTACTATCCCAATTACCTTAAATTAAGCTTTACTTCAAGAAGGGAAATAAGAAAGGGATGTTGTGTCTAGCGTTTATAATTAATCTTGAAATTGTTTACTAACCTCTTTTAAGTTTTAGTATAAATCAGTTATTTCCATTATAGTTGTTCGTTATTGTGATTTTTGTGTTTGATTTATTTAACTTTTAGTTGCAATTTGTATCTGTATATTTTGTTAATCATGCGCAAAAATTAATACATTAACAGAATAAATTTGGAATAGAAGTTAGGATTATTTTCTTATCACATTTCTTTTGTTTTTTATTCAATTTAAAAAGAAAAACTTAAATAAAACTGACAGAAGATTATTTAACTATTTCAACAGTAACTCCGAAACGAAATTGTTAATGAAGAAGATAGTGGCTTAGTGGTTAGTACTTTACGCTACCACGCTGGAAGTCTTTAGTTAGATTTCGGGTAGAGAAACAGAGAAATTTCACTCAATTTTTCATCCGCATGGATTCAATAACTTGAGAAACAAACTATCTTGGAATCAAAACACGTCCTGTGTTAGGCTTACCACCAGGCTGGGAAAAAGGTTGTCAGTTATAAAAAATACCAAAGGCTAAACTTCTAATCCTTTTCTGAAAGTATCATAGATGCCAACATCTTTTAATCATTCTGGAGTCTGATTCAAGATTTGCATGCTCAAATAGGAAAATATGTGTTAGAAAATGTATCTTATATCTATGAGATATATTTTCGATTTCTTTTTGAAATTTTTGGTTAAATAGAATTTCTGGTTGAAAATATGTTCACTTTGGATCAGACTACGGAACAATTAAGTGATATTACCATCTATGTAATATGTGCATAAGTGTTCCAAAAGTCTGGAAATCGCTAATAACACAAGAAATACATATCCGATTGAAAATGGAAAAATGCTTGTCAAATATTTAAAAAAAAAAAAAGCTATTTAGTGATATTAAAGCTGATCCCCCGCTCCGAACCCTAGGGGTCACAGAAGATCCAACTTTGAAATCTTGAATTATAAACGACCATTATCAACGAGAAAAATGCGGGAATTTTCCATTTAAGAATTTTTTTTTAATCCTCGTTGAATAGAGATATAGTGAAATGAATAATTATTCTGCATGTATGATAAAAAGAACAAGAGATTGGAAAAACATTTCTTTGCTTCCATAAGCCTTGAAGAAAATTTTGGTCAAAATTTAAAGCACGAATGTCAACTGTGACCAGCCAAGTACTAGTAATTTTCTTACTTTCTAATGCCAACGGTAGCAATTTTGTTGTCATCAGCACTGCTCACTTAGTGGCTTCTGTATTCAGATAGTCCATATTCGCACCTGAAATTTAAAATAAGAATTTGAAATACGAATTTTGGTTTAATTACTAGAGCCATTTCGTTATAAAATAAACTAAAGTTTGCTATTAAGATTTTCTGGTATGAAATCCGTTTGCTGAACTTCTTGAATCGCAGGCATGCGAATAATAAATAAGGTTGTGACAACTATAAAATATTAGCGGCATCTGATAGCCAACATTTTGACATCAATTTCCATCCTTAATGGAATTAATTCTTTAATTAATTAATCCTTTCTACCTTAATGTCGAACAGTTCACAGTATCTCGTTTAGAAAAATTGCATGCGTAGATATATTGACTGAAATATATTTCCTATGCTTATCATTTATAAAAATGGAAATCGTATTACTAATTTTTAAACTTATTTTATGTTTGATGAGTACAAATTTTAATGGATATGTAAACTTTTGCTAATATTTCTCAATTTTTATTTAAAAAAATAGATATATTTTTAATTTATTTAAACCAAAAAATCTACACAAATAATTTTTCAAATGCATTATTTTCCCAGGACCTGCACCGAGGTTAAAACCCTGTTCTTGCTGTGTAATTATAGTTTCTGGTTGTCTAATTGGCTCTGTTGCCGGTTAGCGGGAAAGATTTATTTCTTCTGAAACTTACGTGTTAATGATGAAGCTAATTAGCACCATTTTCCCTTCCCTCTGAATACTTTTCCTGTCACCGCTAAGATCTAATATTAAGGTGGAGGTGGTATTAATACGAGAATCGGTGTCATCGAAAGCCCCGTCACAGGGATGCACAGACGAAAATTGTTTAATTGCACCTCTCACCACTTTCTCAAAACAGCAATTTGTATATACATTTGACGCCATTTGAAAAAGAAATATGCTATGAAATTTCTTATTTTAAATAATGGTGCAAATGGAATAGGGAAAGTCACTTGTGACAACCCTGCCGTCAAAGCGATAATGAAAAATTTTATGGATTGATAGTAAAAAGACATGCGATCAAAATTAGGTAGGTATGCATAGTTTTGACAAGCCGAAAATATTTTTAATTAAATGAATTATTATTATAAAGCTGTAATCATTTACTGTTTTCACGGAAAATCGAAACTTGTACAGTGTCCTAAGACGAAACAAAGATTCAATCCTTAAAAATTCAAAGTAAAATAAATGTAAAATTTTATCATCGAATACATCTATTATATAAATATGATAGACTTTTAAACGGAATAGAATTTGACATACCTAATTTTCCTGAGAAAGAACACTTTTTTCTGTCAACTCAGTAAGGTTGATTAACTCCTCAATTCGTGCTCCCGTGATATTCACGGCTTTTATTCAGAATTGTTTGATCCCCATCAGTTTAATAAAATAATGTTATCAATATTTCGATATCATTTTGCTTGTCATTAAATAAGGTGAAGATCTCTTTTTCCAAAAAGCGGTGGTTAATATCAATTTCCAAACCGTATTTTAATGCGACCGTTAAGGGGTTTAATATTGCGGTAAAAAAATTATTGCTTTACAATAATATTCAATTTAATTAAACATGCCTTTGGCCTTTTTCAATCTAGTCATACCTTGCTTATTTTCTTAGTATGATTTTTTAGTATCGATTTACATAAAAAAATTTCAATTCCACGATGACAGGCTTTCGATTTCACCGGCTCGTATACAATATTCTACCGATTAGAAAATAAATAGAATGGGCATTAGGGTGGATCGATTGTCTATGGCGAAAAAAAAATTACCACTCATCAAAATCTACCTATGCGGAAAAGATGTGTGGAGATTAAGGGAAAAATAAAAAAAAATTAATTTAAAAATTTAATGCTGCCACAAAAGGGTTGAATTTTCGAAAAAATTTGAAAAAAAGAAACGAATTTTGGTTAGTTTTTTTTTTTTTTTTTTTTTTTTTTTTTTCTATCAAAAACTAATTATTTTAATAATTTATAAAATCCAACAATGCGGAAAATATGTTGTATCGTATGGAGGTTAAGTAAAACACAATAATAAGTAATAAATTCGAAATTTAATACTGCCACAAAAAAGTTGAACATTCGATAAAATATTGAAAAAATGGAAAAGATCTCATTTTGGTTAGATTTATTTTTAACGCAAAATAATCATTTTAATATCAATCAAAACCCCTACCTTTGCGTAAGAAATATTATATTGCATGGATATTAAGTAAAAAAAAATAAAAAATAATAAAAAACTAATTTTGAAATTTAATACTACTGCAAGTGATTTAAAGTTTTGAAAAACTGGCAGTTCCAGTTTTTTCAGTTAGGATTTGTCTGCTTGTGTATTGTGTAGCTTAGTGTACCTTGAATATTACTGTACCATGGCGTTGTTAAAAAAATAAATAAATAAAAATAAAAAGAGAGAGAGAGAGATGAATTACACCCTATTTGGCTTTGATTTGCCAGTAAATATGCTCCCTATTACAAAAAGTTATAAAATTTATATATTGGTATTTAAAAAATAACCGAAGAAAGGAATCGGTCAACATCTATTTATTTCCTGTCAGTGAGAAGGAGTTGCTAATAAGTTACAAGTGACCTGTAAATGAGATTCAATCTCAATAATTTACCACACCAGCATTTTAAGAAAAATTAAACTGTCTCACGACAAATATTGCGCTCTTCTTAATTCTTGTAAAACAAAAAAGATATTGAAAGCTACTACAGTCTTTTGGACCATTTCCGAAAGTACTGCCTATTTTTTTCAGTTCAATAGATTTGAATATGAATATTGAGTGTAAACTAAACCGACGTATTGAGAGCAAACTCACTTTTCTGCATCATCAGCTATCAATGAAAAGCCAAAATGCTGCCGAGCAAAGTTTCACATCACCTGTAGACGCGATGATTGGCATCAGCCAGAATATTGAACAGTTTGGGCATTTCCGACCAAGCAGGTGCTGCCATCGTGTCTAGTGAACTTCAAGATGTGGGCAGTATCTCACAAAACTATGAATCGAATGCTATTGACAGAAAAAAATCGGCATGGCAAAACAAACCAATGACCACTACATCGTTTTAGTCATTCTTATTAGTCATTTGTAAAATATTATGATCATGGCCATTTTCTTTAAACTTTTATGGTTGTAAAGACAGACTACATCACTAGAAAACAACAGAAGAAAAATCATAATAAAAGCAGACTTGAGATTGAAAAAAGAACTTGGTTCTGAATACATCGGCCACATATATGTAAATCGTGGGAGAATACCAAACAATTTGAAAACACGACGTACATTTTTTTGTCATGTGTTAACAATAATATACATGTAAGAAAGTTGGTTGCGATCAGTTGTGACGGAATATCTGTTAACATAGATGTTAAAGGATGTGTTATTCGAAATATGGAGCTGATCTTCAAGCGTCCACTACAATGGTTTTTGTGCTAGTTACACACCAATGAGGTTCCACTATGTCATATTTTTGCAACGTGGATGGAACCGCGGCTGGGCACAAATGCTTCACTGGTGAAATAGAAACATTATTCGCAGCATATTAGAAGCTTTTTGTATTTTCATTTATGTCAGTATATGAATTCTAAAATCGCACGAGTGAAATCAAACGGTCTGCTGTAATCCTAATCATTACATTAAAAAATATCTATATTTTCCATTTACCAGCTTTTTGACTTTTGCGACAGATTACATAGATTTAATTAAATAGGATAATGTGTCGAACCTCTACTAACTGATGGATTTAGTAACGACATGATTTCAGAAGCAATAGGTAAATCCAGCAATCATTCCAGTGGCAATAACATCTACTATCAATAATATCTATTCACGCAACGCTCATTCTACAAAACTAATAATCAAAGTAGTCACGGAAGTATTTCTGCTGTGTATGGACCATAGTATATAAGAGACAGTTTTATAAAAATCAAATTGAATTACAAAATCTCATGTCGGTTTTCAATAGCGAACGTCATTATCGCCAATTGCAATGTTGACGATTTTTCTTGATTTAATACTAATGAAGCTGTTAAGTAAAAGACTAAAGCTTTTATCTTGTAATCAATCAAATACCTCTTCATTGCAATAAATGTTAAAAATTCTAAAATTCATATTTTATTTTACAAAAAAAAAAAAATAATAATAATTTTTTACCGTAAAAACGCTCAAATATATAAATTTGAGCCACATTACGTCAGCTTTAAATTTTGAAATTAATTGTTTTAATTATTTTTCTCATACTCAGCATATAATATAACATCTTTTACGCATAGGTAGGTTTTGGATAATTTTTTAAACTATTATTTTGAATCAAAAATCATCTAGTCAAAATTAGGTCTTTTTTCACTTTTTTTCGAAATTCAACCTCATTGTGGCAGTAGTAAAATTTAAAATTATTTTTTAAAATTATTTTTCCCTTAATTTCCATCCAAGAGAACATCTTTTCCGCATAGGTAGGTTTTGAAACTGTGAAAAAAAATGTTCGATCCACCCTAATGGGCATCTAATATGTTAGTTATAAGTAAATGAAAGTATGATAAGTATATGAAAGTTATCTATAATGAAGTTAGCTTTATGGTAAAATTCATCTGAATAAATAGTAAAATTAAACATATGGGTCTTACCTGTAAGTATTTTTACGTTTCCATATGAGCTAACATAAAATAACACTGTTTTAAAATATATAAAATGAAAATGACATACATAATGTCATCTGTCGCAGTAACTATAGGCTAATTCCATGGGCTCTGTAGTGTAAGTCACATAACTTATTAATTGCTATGCTTGTTAGCCACCGTTATTTTCGAAAAGTCTGCTTGGCCTTATTCAATTAATGAGAATGTGTCAATAAAATTAATTACATTTTTTGCTCTATAATACTGGTAGCAAAAATTCGTAGCATGTGACTTACACTACAAGTACTCATGGAAATAGCCTATAGTATATAAACCTATGTGTAATATACATATGTATATTAATGTTCAGAATTCAGATGTGATGTTTAAGATATTTAACTCTTTTTGGCGCAGAGCAAATTCATTGCTTAAGTGTTGAAATTAACAGCTGACACCGGAATTTGAAAATATATTTTTTAAATAAGAAAGAGCTTTATTTCACGCATTTAACCCTTTTCGGCGCAGTGTTACCACTCCGGCAACACCTAATTTTAATTCCAAACTTACAAACGGCACCAATATTATTTTAGTAAAATTTTACTTTTACAATGACAGCTTAAATCAGGGAATTCTTAATTTCTAAAAAAGTCTTTTGTAAATTCAGGTGTCAGTCAACAATATCTCATTTTACGAACATAATTTGTTTGCGCCGGAAAAGGTTAATAAACTGAAAATTTTGTTACATAAAATTTTTGTGCAAATGTGGCGTTTGGGAACGAAAATTAAGTGTTTTATTAGATACACCACCGCGCCTCAATGGGTTAAAGCGAATTGAATTATTTTTCTATTTAGAGAATTTAAATACTATCAACCCTTTCCGACGCAGTGGTCACACATCGGGACCACCTAAATTTAATTTTAAACTTACAAACGGCAACAGGAATACTTTGCTTTTGCAATAAAAGTTTAAGGTAACATGCTTTTAATTTCTGAAACAGTCGTTTATAATTTCCGACGTCAGTCATTTATTCCATCATTTTACGAACAGAATTTTTCTGTGTCGGAAAGAGTTAACCCTTTGAGGGGCGGTGGTTTCTTTATGAAAACACTTAACACTTTCTGGCACAGTTGTCCCACACCAGGCACACAAAATCTTAATTCCAAACTTGCAATCGTCACCAAAATTATCTTTTTATGTTGCTTTTGTATTGAAGACATAAACTTAGGAGTTCTTAATTTCTAAAAATGTCTTTTGTAAATTCCGGTATCAGTCAATAATTTCTTATTTTACGAATAAAATTTCTCTGGACCGGAAAGAGTTAATTTTATTTCCCAAATTTCGCAATAGCTCCAAAATTTTGGTTTTAAGAAATCAGTTTATTGTGCATGTTAAATGTAGTCTTTTTTCTAATTTAAAAATAAATTTGTTTTTCATTACCGGTGCTAGTCATTTATTTTAACACTTTATCAATGGCATTGCTTTGCCCCTGAAAGGTTAAGCCTTTCAGCTCTGCTGGGTAAATTTTTTCAAACTTTCAAATGTCTCTTTGCTCTAGTATTTTACAGAGAAAAAATTCTGTTTACGTTTTACACGGAAAAATAGAAATGCATTAAATCTTTTTCAAATAAATCTGGTCGAATATTCCGGTGTCTTTGTGACATTTTGGAATTAAAATTAAGTGGTAGAAAATTCAAGCATCAGAACTCAAGGGTTAATGCATGACTTGTAACATCATATGCTCTTTTGTACCACAATTTTTTTTTAAATTTTATCTTCTTATATCGCTATAATCTGCCGACGATTAAATAAGGCAAAAGCTTGTATTTAAATTTCCTACAAAAAAAAAAAAAAAAAAAAAAAAAAAAAAAAAAAAAAAAAGGAAACGTTTGCAGCTACAGTTAATTCTTTGCTGAGCAGGGCAAATTCATTGTTTAAGTGTTAAAATTAATGACTGACACCGGAATTTGAAAAAAAAAAACTTCTAAATAAGAAAAAGCTATATTTCACGCATTCAACAATGCGTAACTTTTCTACCAAAATTCCGGTGCCAATGTGGTGATTGGTATATTTTCATAGATATATCACCGCGCCGCAAGGGGTTAAAGACATTAACCCATTAATTCCCAAATTATTTTCTTAAAAATGAAATTTTGGGTTTCCCACCACTTTTAAAAAATGACTAACTTTTATTTAAATTGATTGAGGAATTTGTCTCGTGAAAAATAGTGCTTATTTACCTTTCTATTTACTGGTGTGAAACGTGTTTTATTGCCTTTTTTATAATCGTCCCTAAAAAGGGACGCTAGGCACTAATGGGTTAATGTTTTACACTTTTCGAAAAAATCACAATAAAATGAACCTACAAATTAATGGTATTGGTTTAATCATCTAATAACAATCTGATGAAAATCTTAATTTAGTGTAAATGATATCAAGTATTTAATGGGCAATATTTCCGAAAAGTGCTCATATAGAATGTGCTTCATTTTACATATGCAGGGCTCCTACAGATCCCATTTTTGTACACTAGTATTTGCTAAAGAAAAAAATCGTGTTAGGTATTTGCCTTAATTTCTACAAAAATGCCCTTCGAGGTAAGTTTCTATGAAATTTATAAAGAAAAACTACTTTTAAAGAAACGGATCCAGAGACATTTCTGCATTTATATCATTTAGGACCTGATTAAATTTAAAATTTAAGAAATTATTACTATGCATTTTAAAATTTAAATTTGAAATAATAAATCTAGCAAATGAAAAATACTGTTTGATAATTAAATTTTAAAATTTAATTCCCAATTTTAATTTCTTGTGTATTTTTTTAATAAGATAAATGTACTAATAACTAGATTAATCTTCGAATGAAACAAAATGTTGCATAATTGCTGTAAAAAATAAAAATTCAAATTTTAGGGATACTTTTTTTCTAGAAATGAATAATTTTCTATTCAAGAAAATATCACTTTACAGAAAATTAAGCAATAAAAATTTAAAAACTCAAACTCATATGTAAAATTATATCAAACATCTGACTAGTCGACACTGTAGATAGAATTCATTTCCCAATATTTCCTTTAGCAGATACTTTCATCCATATCTTTTGACGAAAATAAATAATCTTTTAATAACCTTAAAAATTCTATGTAATTTGAATATCCTTTCAAAAATCAGACTGCAAAAATACCCCTAAAGGAACAAATGTCAAAAGTTTCTTAATGATTGTCGACAAATTTTAAAGCTAGTTTTTAATTTAATAACTTTTTTCGAAATTCCAAAGTCTCCGTTTCTGAAATTTATGATGAAAGTGATACAGAAAAATCATCTTGTACTTTCGTTTCAGTTACATAATATTTTACAAAATTTTTTACTGACTTAAAAATTTTTCTTTACAAATCTATTGAAATTATTCAATTCGCAAGTTTTATTTTTTATTAAAAATTATGTATGTGGAAAAATCTTTTTAGAATAATATTCCTGCTTTTTTCATGTTATTAAAGCAAAGTACTTCTGTTGCTAGTATAACGAAATGACTGAATGACACCAGTATTTGCGAACAAATTTATATGAAAATAATGATAAGCCTTTAGACATGTACATCATGACAGCAAAATTTAATTCCAAAATGCTAGTGTAATTTTGTCATATTGGGATTAAATTTAAATGATATAAAATATATCGGCAACTTTCAGCAGTTTAACCGTTTCGGTATTGCATCATTTCGTGGCTAAAATGTATAAATAGCTCAGAAAAGCAAGATATAGGAACAAATCAATTTGAAATCAACTGAATTGCTTTCATCGTGTACATTATAAAAACAAAACTTTTATCTAATTTTCTACTACAAATTTAGCATTTCGAAATAAAAATACTGTGGCATAAATAATATAAATTCAGCCTATAAAGGATAAATATACTGAATATATTTAATGAAAATAGTCCCTTCTTTAACACTTTGAGGGACAAAACACTTCTACTCTTAAAATTCTGAAAGATTTTTTTTTTTAATTTGCAAACTTCATAAAATTAAAATTTTTCTATCAAAATTCTGGTGTCAATGTGGCATCACGGAATTAAAATTAAGTAGGATATATTTATCCCAGCACCCTTCAAAGGGTTAAGACTTAAATGCACTAACGATGCTTAAGTACAGGGGTGCAAAAATCTAGGCACCAGCAGGTAGTCTAACACCACAAAATTTTATTCGTTTTTTTCCTCTAATATTTTATGTAAAAATATTGTAGAGTGCTATTAAATTTTCAGCGAGGAAAACTTTTTAGTGGTGAGAGTCTACTCGCTGGCGCTTAGAATTTTGCACCCCTGCTTAAGTATTTTACATGACACGTTAACTGCCAGGCAAATTTGGCCTCCACTTTTATTCGAAAAATTAGGATTCACACCAGAAAATGCAAAAAATATTTTTAGATTTATTGAGTGTTACAAAAATATTAATTACCGTAATTTCGGGTGTATAAGCCGCGGATCAAACAATTCTTTTTGGACCCAGGAATCTTATTTAGTGATTGAAGACAAACATTTACGGCGATCTAACTAGTTATATTTGTTTCTTAAAAATTTCTGGGTCGAAAAAGAATTGTTTGATCTGCGGCTTATACACCCGAAATTACGGTACTTAAAAAATTTTCTTCAAAATGTTCCATTCAGAAGTCGAAATCTATGCTAATAAAATAACAAAACGCTTTGCCTGTGTGTGTGTTCGCGATGGCTAGCAAAATCTATCGCACGTAGAAGTCTGAAATTTTTGGTGAAGATAGTCCAAGACAGGTAATGATACACCTGAGACTGAGATTTTTAATACTTTAAAGGCCGGGGTCGTTGGGCCCCTTAAAAGTTTTATGCACCAAATTGTTAATAACTTATTCCCTTTTTATCTTATCTTCATCGTTTTAAGGTACCTTTCTCCATTTAGAAATTATTGCCTTTTTACTTTTCAGTTACGACTCTAGAGTCTTGGGGCCCGTTTCAGGGCCTTTTTAAGTTTTTATGATAATAAATTGCTTCCATTTAGTTCGATCTTCATTTTTGCGATACCTGTTCCATTTAGATATTTTCAAGATTTTACATTTCATATAAGACACTGGGGACCCCTAGGTCATAATAGGGCCCGACCCAGGGCCCCATGATCTATTTGTGCGCCAAACATTATTCACTCCCTAAATTTCTTACATTCTCATTGCAAAATTTTAAAGTTGAATCTTTACTCTTATTTCAAGACCAACACCCTTATATTTTTATTCGGGCCGTGGGACCCTTTTTTAACCCTTCACTGCGCGGTGTGCCATATATGGAACATACAAAAAAAAAACCTTCAATTTCCTTAAGGATCTTAAATTTAGGTTATCTGAGCTTTGTAGCCCATCTGAACTCTCAAACGAAGAGTTTTGTACAAGTTTTTCTTGCTTGATAGCAGAACCTAACTAGCTGTTAAATTTTTACCGTAATTTCGGGTGTATAAGCCGCGGATCAAACAATTCTTTTTCGACCCAGAATTTTTTAAGAAACAAATGTTACTACTTAGATCGACGTAAATATTTGTCTTCAATCATTAAATAAGATTTCTGGGTCCAAAAAGAATTGTTTGATCCGCGGCTTATACACCCGAAATTACGGTATTTCAAAAAAAAATTTTCTAGCCTGCATCGTATACAATAGTTGAATTTCCTTCAACTTTTTCACCCAAAAATATTGAAAGTATTGCAAGATAAAATTTTAGACATTCGAGCATATCACATATTTGTAATTTAGGTTGCTTTAAACTAAAATATTTCAGTACATCCGCTTGAAATCTTGTTTTTGTGTTTGTGCCATATATGGAACATAGAGCACAAAGCTCACAAAACATTCTAATGAAAAATGGCGCGCAAAAGACTAACGTAAGATTAAATAAATGCAATATTATTTGCATCTGATAATGATGATCAGTCTTTTGGCGTTTCTGATGATAGCTACTAAGATTCAACTTACATCACAGCTAAACATATAACTGAAAATGCAATTTCTTCATATAAATCAGACAATGACTGCACGATAACAATAAATGTGAACAAAAAATGGATTCATCTGCCACAGGACATAAATTTTCATATTAAATATTAAATTAATTTTAAATTTCACTAAAGTACTATATAAAAGTTCAAATCAACAGGTGAAATTCAACAATATTGAAGTCAGACGTTTTTTCCTCTGGTGGGACATTGTTATGTGCCGGGTGTGTGTGTGTAGGGATGATTGAATTTCTAAACTAAACAAATTTCCAAATTATCTGTGTAGTACTTGTAAATGTTCTTGATGAATGCCCTTATCGTACACTCTGAATTCAACAGTAATATATATAATGAGAAGCATCAATCTAGAGAAAGACTGTTTATTCTTTCAGATGCTGATAAATATCCCTTCTAGGCCCGGTGTTGATAAAAAAAAGTCACAAACGAAAGACAAATTCCTGAAGCTCAAATAAAATATAGAGGAAGTAGCTCCTTAAGTGCAGATATTATGGCTCTGGAGGCTTCCTATCATTGTTTCCCTTTTTTAACCTTGAACTTTTCGAATTTTATTTCAGAAGAGACACTTAGATACAGCATAGAAAAGGACCTTTCTCAACCTTTAGAAGTTTCCATTACGGATATTACAGGAGTGATGTTTTAGGTAACCATACAATTAAAAAGACAATGTCTGTGAAAGAATTTGAAAAAAAATCCGACAATTTTCACATTTAAGTGACAATACTAAAGAAATATTTAGAGGCATGATGGACTATGATAGACTTTTTGAATTAAGGTCTCTAAAAGAGTATATCAGGGCAATGGGATATATTATATACCACCTAATTTTATTCAAGATTCGCAGCAGAACTTTTTAATTAAAAGTTCATATTTCTAACTTTGGAGGAAAAACAAGTTTCAAAATAGATTCCGGTGTGAATTCAACATTACAGAAAACAATTGCTTGCTCTTCAAAGGGTTAAATACCTGCAATAAAATTTTAATACATATTATACTACTTTTGTATATGTAATACACCAGTATTGTGAGCTCCTTGCTACATTTAGTACAAAAATGTAAATATCTCACTGTGTGCTTTGGGTCATATATGGCGCATACCACAAAAATCCATATTAAAAATATACAGGGTGTCCGAAAAGTCTGGAAACGGCCAAATAACTGGAGAAATACATATGAGATTGAAAAACGTAAATATAGTGGTAAATATTTTTAAATAAGCTACTCAGCGATAACAAATTTGACCTCGCAACCGACCCCTGGGGGTCAGAGGGGGTCCAACTTTGAAATCTTAAATTATAACCCACATTTTTTATTGCAGATTCGGATTCTACGAACAAAAATACGCAACTTTTGTATCTAATGTTTATTTCGAATCCTCGTTTATCACGGTGTAATCGAGCATATTAAATCGATACATGTTTCGGCTTTTCCAACGGGATTTTCCCTAATCGAAACTGATTGGGCAGAATTTTTGACGTCAAATTTCTCGTCTTTTGTAGGAATAGCGTTTCCTGAAAATCACCCGTGGTGATTATTTCGATAGTGCTATACTGTTAAAAATTTGACCCATTTGCTGCAGCGTCATTCCACAGCTTTTATAGAATATCTCTTTTATGACCAATGAGAATGCTCCATAACACAGTAAAGTAACCATTTTCTTTAAAAGCGGTGGAATGACGCTGTAGCAAATGAGTCAATTTTTTTACAGTGTATAGGGTTTTTTATGCTTTTCACTAGAAAAATTCATTGAAATATATTAATTTAGTTTTCTATTTGGAGTTTTTTTATCCAGTAAATGGCTTCTAAAATACGACCTACTTTTTTTGATGTTCTAATGTGTAAATATGAACTTCCCCTCCCGAATAGAAAAAGTATATCTTCAGTTTTGGGGGGCGGAGTATGTAAATATTCTGCGTTTCGATGAGTTCTGCTTTTTTTAAAATCATTTAATTCAGGCGAGCAAATGAGCGTGCATGGAGTTTTTAAATAACTTTTACAATGTAGAATAAAATGTAAGGCAAACTGACCTGCGTGTTTCGATCTTTTATCATATAAATATGCACCTCCCCTAAGAAATAGAAAAAAATAAATTTCATAATTTTAGGGTGGGATGTGTGTATATTATGCGTTTCCATACATTCTGTTGTTTTTAAAAAATCATCTAATACGGCTGATGTGGGTGTATGTTTTTATTATTATTATTATTATTATTACAGAAAAAATGTAGGACAAAATATTAAGAAATAAAGTTATAAAACATTTTTTGGCTGTACAACGGATGAAGAAGTATCGTAAATTCATTGTACTTACGGAACAAGTTATTTTCCAAGTGAAATATCAGTGTTTTCTTTATAAAATAAATAAAGCTACTATAAACATTCGTTATTTTGCCTTCTTTAACAAGTGATTTTAAATAAGAAAATATTCGTAATTAGCATTTCGTATTGAAATGAAATTGAAATGCAATCTTATTGAAATTATTTCCTATTCTAGAAATTGCAGGGTCCTTAGGAACCCTGAAATTTTAGTTTGGCGGAGGGATTATACGTTTTCATAATTGATTAATTACTGCAACAACAAAATAATAGGGCAGGGAATTTTTCGACAATTTTTGTTCATATATCATGATTTTTTGTAAATTAATATGTATTTTGTTCAATTTAAAATTGTTTTTCCTAAATTTAACCGCTTAACGGATCAATATTGTTGGTAAAATTTTTCAAATAATGTGTAATTTAGCATATCTTTTACACAATTTGTAATCTTTTATGACGGGTTATTTCAAAGGGAAACTTTCGCCTTATCTAACCAGAAAAATGCTCGGATTAAAAAATGCAATATTTAAAATTAAATTTTACTGGTGAGATAAATAAATTATGATTGAAGCATGGATTCCCGGCAAATCATGATAGGAAAAATTACGGTTAACATGCCGAATTTCATTTTTCTAGACCTTTCAGTATCACAAAATTGCATTTATAGAAAGTTTTTTTCCTGCTCTCCTATTGAGTTCGTGATATGGACATAAGAGATAGTCTATATTTGATTCGAGGGAAACACCATCCTTTTAGTATCATTGCTTTTGAAATCAGTTCGGTAGTTCCGCAGATTTTCCTCTACAAATAATGTAATTTTACCTCTTTATAATATAGGTATATTTATAGATTACTAATGCATTGCATTTATTAAAATTATTTATAATTGGTTAATATTTATAATTGATTGATTGGATAAAATAAAAGCACAAATGGAAAAATAATTTAATATATTTCTATTAATTTCTATGGCAGAAGCGTGTAAAACACTTCTGTTATCGAAACAACCGTTAATGATTATTTTCAACAAACATATGTCCGCTAATACGACTACTTTGGTGAAGAAAGCTCTGGCCTATCAAATTTTTTGTTGGTAAAATCTGTTTGAGAAAATAAAATATGTATCTGATCTATTTTGTTCGATTACAATCGCAATCTTCGAAAATCCGAAAAAAGGCTTAAAAATAATCATAATTTATTTATGTCACCAGTAAAATTTAATTTTAAATATTGTATTATTTAATTCGAGCATTTTTCTAATTCAATTAGGCAAAAATTTCTCTTTGAAATAACAGATGATAAAAGATTAAAAATTCTGTACAAGATATGCTAAATTAGACCTTATTTGAAAATTTTTACCAGAAATATTGATCCGTTAAGCGGTTAAATTTATGAAAAACAATTTTAAATGGAACAAAATACATATTAATTTACAAAAAATATTGATATATCAACAAAAATTATCTAAAAAATCCCTGCCTTATTATTGTGCTCTTGCAGTAATTAATCAATTATGAAAAGCTATAACCCCCCCCCCCCCACCAAACTAAAATTTCCTACGGGGAGCTCCTAAGGATCCTGGAATTTCTAGACTAGGAAATAATTTCAATAAGATTGCATTTCAATTTTATTTTCAGTAAGAAATACTAAGTACGAATATTTTCTTATTGAAAATCACTTGTTAAAGAAGGCAAAATTACCAGTGTTTATAGAAGCTTTATTTATTTTATAAAGAAAATACTGATATTTCACTTGGAAAATAACGGGTTCCATAAGTACCACGAATTTACGATACTTCTTCATCCGTTGCACAGTCAGCACAAAAAATGTTTTATAAATTTTTTTAAAATATTTTGTCTTATATTTTTCTGTAGTAATAATTAAAAAAAGCATAAACCCACATCAGCGTATTAGATGATTTTTTAAAAAACAACAGAATCCATGGAAACCCATATTATACACACATCCCGCCGTCAAATAATGAAAATTATCATCTTTCTATTTCTTAGGAGGTACATATTTATACGTTAAAAGATCGAAGCACGCAGGTCAATTTGCCTTACATGTTATTCTACATAGTAGAAATTACACTGCTCAAAACAATTAAAGGATATTGCAGTTTTAGGTGGATTTTTTATCTGGGAAACTTTTTAGCTGATTGATACATGGTCGACAAAGTAGGTTATATGAGAATAAATTACACATGTTTGGCAGAAAAAAATGCATTTTATTGCGCATTTGTATACAAAAGGAGAAAAACACAATTTGTGTATATAAGAAAAAAAGAATAAGAAAAGGTGTTTTCTTCAAAGAAAATCATTTTCAGTAGGGGGGTATGGTTTCCACGGGCGGCCAGCAACGTTGAACACCTTTGAGGCATGGACTCAATGAGGCTATTAATGACGAGTTGGGGGTATTCTGCCCCACTCTTCCAGAAGAGCTCTTTCCAGTTCTTGGAGAGTTTGTGGGGGTTGTTGGCGGCCAGAAACTCGTCTTCCTAGAGCGTCCCAAACGTCCTCGATTAGATTCATGTCTGGAGAACACGCTGGCCATTCAATTCGAACGATTCCTTCCTCGAAAAGGAAATCCTCCACCAGGTTTGCACGATGTGGCCTGCAGTTATCGTCCATTAAAATGAAGTTATCTCCGATTGCTGCAGCGTAAGGGACTACAATAAGTCTGAGGATCTCATCCCTATATCGGCGACCAGTCAGAGCTCCATCTCGAATGATGTAGAGGTCAGTGCGCCCGTCAATGGAGATGCCACCATACACCAACACTCCTCCACCGCCAAATCTGACACTTTCGTGCACGAACGCAGGATTATTCCTACTGCCACGGTCCCTCCAGATGAAAATACGCCTATTATCCGGATGCACAGAAAAACGGGACTCGTCAGAAAACAGAATATTGCTCCATTCATTTCTCCTCCAGTTGACGTGCTCGGTTGTCCACTCCCTGCGGTCGCGACGATACCTTGATGTTAATCTAACACATACCATCTGTCGGTGAGCATACAGACCTACAGCATGGAGCCGGTTTCGGACAGTCTGAGTTGAAATCGTGGTGCCTGTAGCGAGCGAAAGTGTTGTTGGAGAAGAGCAGCGTTCATGTTTCGGTGTCTCCGAGCTGTTAACGCTAAATACCGATCTTCATTGGGCGTTGTTGCCCGTCTACGACCTTGCCCTGGTCTTCGGCCTGCACATCCACTCTCCAAAAAGCGGTTCCAGATCCTGGAAATGACACTTTGTGACACTCCAATAGCTTGCGCTACTTCGGCTTGAGTTTGGCCCCCTTCTAACCTACCAACAATTCTCCAAGCTTCTGAATCTGTCAAATGACTTCTCTGAGACATCGTACTCATCGGAACAAAGCAATCACTGAATGCCGATCATCCTTGTCTTCATTCTCTTTTATCCAGTGTAAAGTCAAATTTCATTCGCTGCCGCTGAAGCGACGTTTTTGACGTCGAACTCAAAATTTGCATACTCCACAGTTTGAAAACCAGAAAAATTTGCATTTGTGATTCTCTTCTTCTATTTTCGGCAAAAAAAATTTCGTTTATATCTTTATTTTATATAAAACTTCAAATATCCTTTAATTGTTTTGAGCAGTGTATTTAAAAAGCTCCATGCACGTCCATCCGCCCCACTGAATTGAATGATTAAAAAAAAAGATAGAAAAAAGAAAAAAAGAAAGAAAAAGAAATAAAGGCAGAACTTATCGAAACTCAAAATATTTACATGCCCCGCCCCCCAAAATCTGAAGATATACTTCTTCTATTCGGGATGGGAGGTTCTTATTTGCACATTTAAACATCAAAACAAGTAGGTCGTATTTTAGAAACCATTTACTGGATAAAATAAAAATCCAAATAGAAAACTAAATTAATATATTTCAATGAATTTTTCTAGAGAAAAATATAAAAATCCCTATACACTGTAAAAAATTTGACTCACTTGCTACTGCGTCACTCCACTGCTTTTATAGAAAACGGTTACTTTACTGTGTTATGGAATATTCTCATTCGTCATGAAAGAGATATTCTATAAAAGCTGTGGAGTGACGCTACAGCAAATGGGTCAAATTTTTAACTGTGTAGCACTATCGAAATAATCGGCAAGGGTGATTATCACTAAACGCTATTCCTGCAAAAGACGAGGAATTTGATGTCAAAAATTCTCCCCAATTAGTTTCGATTAGGGAAAATCCCGTTGGAAAAGCCGAAATATGTATCGATTTAATATGCTCGATTACACCGTGATAAACGAGGATTCGAAATAAACATGAGATACAAAAGTTACGTATTTTTGTCCGTAGAGTCCGAATCTGCAATAAAAAATGGGTGTTATAATTTAAGATTTCAAAGTTGGATCCCCTCTGACCCTCAGGGGGTCAGTTGCGAAGATCAAATTCGGTATCACTGAGTAGCTTATTTAAAAATATTTAGCACGTATATTTACATTTTTCAATCTCATATGTATTTCTCGAGTTATTCGACCGTTTCCAGACTTTTCGGACACCCTGTATATGAAGTCAGATTTTTTTTACTATTTTTCCTGAATTTGGGACTACCTAAAGTAATCAAAATACTCTTTTTTTCATAATGAAAGGGAAAATCGTGCAGTGAAGGGTTAAACATTTACCCAATCAATTGGTGCATTTTTTAAAAATATCCTCCCTACAAATAATTCATACTCCATGCTTAATTTTGACTACCGTAATTTCTGGCGTATAATCCGCGGTTCAAACAATCATTTTTCGACCCAGAATTTTTTTTAAATAGAATGTAACTGTTTAGATCGCGGTAAATATTTGTCTTAAATTACTAAATGAAATTTCTGGGTCTAATAAAAGGTCTAAAGCGCTTTAAACTAAAACATTTAACATGTTTTCATGTAAGTGCCTTGATTTTAACTGTCAGTTTGCCGCTACGGGGTCCCCTATCATAGCTCCCTTAAAAATGGTCCAATTCACTAGCTTTTTGTTTTCCTAACAACTTTTTAGGTCCTTCATCAACTACATGAATGACAAAAAAAATTCTCAGACTTCAGCTATCACTAATTTTGAATATTTTTCGCTTTCTTGGTGTCCTTGGTGCAGCTTCTTTAAAAATGATCCAAATTGCTTTCAACTTTATTTAACGTAGTTTTTAGCTTCCTCTTATAATTTTAATAACTACAAAAATATTTTTATACCCAACTGCAAGCAAAATAAACTCTTAGCCTCTTGGGGCCCGGTACAGTGCCTCTTGAATTTTTTGTAATAATGAATTGTTAATAAATTGCATCCTTTTAATCCGATCTTCATTTTTAATATTCTTTATACATTAAGATATTTTAAAGTTTTTACATTCCATATAAGACACCATGCCTCCCCCCCAGTGGATTCATAAGGACCAGCTCTTGTGCCCTGAACATTTTGTGATACAAACATATTTCACTTCCTATATTTCTCATCTTCTAAATGAAAATTTTTAAAGTTACCTGGGACTTTTCCTCTATTACCAATACCCTGATATTTTTATTTCGACCCAAGGATTCTTTTCTAAACATCTACCCAATCAATTGATCCATTTTTAAAAAATATCATTTAAACGAATATTTCATACTGTATGCTTAATTTTGAATAATTAAAGATCTAAAGCGCTATGTACTAAAACATTTTAACATGTTTTCATATTAGGGCCCTGGTTCTAACTATAACTTACGGGGGCCCCTATTATATCGCCCTTAAAAATGCCCGATTCATTATATTTTTTTCTAGCAATTTTTTATGTCCTGCAGCTACTACATGAACGACAAAAAATATTTGAGATTTCAGCTACCACTAATTTTGAATATTAATTTCGTTCTTGGTGCCCTTGATGCAGGTTCTTTCAAAATTATCCAAATTGCTTTCAATTTTATTTAACATAGTTTTAGCGTCCTCCCATTATTTTAATAACTACAAAAAATATTTTTATACCCAACTACATACGAAATAAATTTATGGCCCCTTGGGGCCCGGTACAAGCTCCCTTGAAGTTTTTGTATCAATAAATTGTTAATAAATTGCTTCCTTTTAACCTTCGATTTTAGGATTCTTTATTCATTTAGATATTTTAATGTTTTGACATTTCATATTATACACAGTGGCCCCCTATGGATTCATAGGGTCCAGTCCAGGGCCTTCGAACATTTTGTGAGACAAACATAGTTCACTCCCTAAATTTCTCACCTTCTCATTGCAAAAATTTTAAATTTGAGTCTTGGACTCTTTTTTCCAGGACCAACATTCTCATATTTTTATCCACGCCTAGGGCCCTTTTTTAATATTTATCGAATCAATTTGTTCATTTATTTAAAATATCATTCAAACAAATAATTTATACCCTATGAGTAATTTTGACTAATTGTAGATCTAAAGAGCTAAGTACTAAGGTCATTTTAACTTGTTTTCCTGTTACGGCCCTCTTTTTAACTGTTAGTTGGCTTTTTTGGGGCCCTTATTATAAATCCCTTATAAATGTTCAATTTACTCGCTTTTATTTAACAACTTCTTTATTCCATCAGCTACTATAAAATAAATAAATAAATCCTTAGAGTAACCACCAATTTTGAATAATTATTGCATCTTGGGACCGTTGATGCAATTTCTTTAAAACTGATCCAAATTGCTTGCAAATTTCTTTAACGTAATTTTAGCGTCCTCCCATTACTTTAATAACTTCAAAAATATTTTATATCCAACTACATGCGAAGTAAGTTCCTGGACCCTTGGGTCCCGGTCCAGGGCCTCTTGAAGTTTTAGTACCATAAATTATTATTACACTGCCCTCTCTTAATTCAATCTTCATTTTTGGAACTAATTTTCCACTTAATTATTCCCGCGTTCTTACATTCCATTTAAGAGCCTTGGACTCCCTATGGTCCCTTAGGGCCCGGCTCAGGGCCGTTGAATTTTTTCTTCGCCATGCATATTTCACCCACTCATTTTCCCACCTTCTCAGTGCATAATTTTACAGTTGAGTTTTGGTCTCTTCTTTCAGGACCTACAGCCTGATATTTTTGTTGGAATCTTAGGGCCTTTTTTAAAGCATTTACTCAATTTTTATGCATTTCTTTAAAATATTGTTCTAATGAATAATTCATAGCCTATGATTAATTTTAACTATTTTTAGATCTAAAGTATAAGTGTTTGTTTAAGGTTATCGTAATGGGTACCGGGGAACGCCGGGTGGGTCAGCTAGTTTTTGAATGGAAACCAAATCGGCAGCCCTATATGGAAAGTCAGAGACATTTCTTGAAAGATATTGTGAAAAAAAGTCTTCGCAATAAACAACAATCAATCACAATTCAAATTTTACTTTAATGTATAAAAAATATGAGTGGCACCTGTTACACAATATGAAAAGCGTAACATCGGAAGAACATTTTTGTAATTAACCAACGAACTCTACTAAGGAAATCATCTTCTAACAACTATTTTGCGTTTTTTTAAAATAAATAAAGCTATTCAATTTATACATAACAATCTGAAAAGACTATTGTCCAAATTTAGTACATATTAGTATATCCAAACCAGAGTACCTTAATCCGTCCTAATATTAACCGAGCATTTCATCTTCTTGTAGTTTTATCCCACTGAAATGATATTTTTCATGATTAAATATTTATGTAAAAGATGACAAAATATATGACTATTAGATATAGGTGTTTATATCAATGAACATAATCCTTTGCATTACATTTTTAGCAAAAGAGGAATATATTTCACAAGTTTTGAAATATTTAATTACCACAAGGTGAAATTAATTAAGTATATTTTTAGAGAAGCCATAAATATGCTTCTAATTAAGATACCTGTGATTAAACTTTCTTAAGAAACCTTTTCTCTGTTAAAATGCTGAAATAGTGATATATTTTCATATTTGAAAAAGTTTAGAAATCGAATACCGCTTTCGCACGTATGGCGAATTTGCAAGATTTGACTAAGCAATAATAAAATGTTTAGGTGTTGTAAAAATTGCATTTATAAAAGTCACAATGCCATTTTAATGATAAAATTATGATTAAGTTAGCAAAACTATTTTATGACACATATTACTAATAAAATTTTGGTCAATTAAAAGATAAAATTTTGAAAGAGTAAATCACATAAAAATATATTTGCAAAGATATTGCAAATTCTATTTACATACATATCTATTTTTATTTTACATAAATAGCTGATTTAAATGAGCTTTTACTGTAGAAATATAGTGTTTATTTATACTAAGAAATTCATGTAATTTAATGGAACAATCGTGTAAAATTAGCTTTAAAATAAATACAGACAAATTTGCGAACTTCATGAATTTAACCCGCGAGGAAGCGCGCCGGGCCTTTTAGACCCGGAGTGCGTATGATTTTGCAATTGCAACCACTAATTTTTTTAAAGCAATCTTCAACAGATTTTATCGCAGAATTTGTAAGGCTTGTCTCAGGCTAAATAAAATGATGGCTATAATTTGTTTTTATTGGTGACAAAGTTAAAACCATTTATACCCTAGGTAAGCGCGCGTTCTCCCGGGTTAAAGAAGAATTGACTATACTTTTTCAAACATGCAATAATCAGTGAAGTTTTATAAGTTATAGATCGTTTATTTTTAAAAACAATCATGTATACAATATTACGAAATATTTTTATTATGTCAACGAGTACTTTAAAATTAAATTAGAAATTATTATGAATAATCGCGAAAGCTTCCACATTCATTATTTTAGATTATGGGTGTCAAACTGTGGATCGACTGAAAACAGAATTTTTAACTCTTTGTGTTTCAGTGTTTCATTACATGGAACACTCAAATTGATTCCCAAATGCCACATTGACACCAGAAATCTGGTATAAATATTTTCCGTTTATAACCCATAGGAAAAGTAGATTTTTTTTCATTTACAACATATTTGTAGGCAAATTCCTACGTCATTCAATCATTTCAACATTTTTGCAAGGAAAATGTATTGCACTGGAAAGGGCTAGAAGAAACTATTGACTTCTAGAACCGCAGAGTTAGCTAAGATAAAATAAGTGAGTTTCCGTAATTTCTGACGTATAATCCGATGATCAAACAAATCTTTTTCGACACAGAAATCTTATTCGGTGGTCACGATCTAACAAGTTGAATTTTATTTCAAACATTTTCTGGATCGAAAAATGATTGTTTGATTTGCGGATTGTGCGTCGGAAATTACGGTATTTCTGAAAAATTATGTTTGTATGTGGCGGGGCTCACTTTGATACTCCTATATTACAGAGTTACTTCACTTTAGGCCTGGGTTGTAAAAATCTATCTGTCAACGGGTGCCTAATTTTTAAAACCTTGTTTCACTACAAATTTTATTTGTTTTTTAGCTTAAATTTTATTACCTTTCTTCAGAAAATTTAGGGGAAAAATTAGTCTAAAATTAACATATATAATTTGATGGTGGAATACAGTCCACGGGTACCTTGATTTTGACACCCATGCATTAGGCTAATTCCATGGGGAGTGTAAGTCACGTACCTGATAACTTCTTTGCTTTTTTGCCACTAATATTTTGGAAATGTTTTCTCCACTTTATTGAAATAACGAGAAATTTCCAATAATGTAAGTCACATTTTCCGTTCTAAATTACTACTAGCCAAACATCGTAGCTGTTTACACTTTTGTGGCTTACACTACAAGTACTAAAAGAACCAACCTTTAAGGCCCCACACTAGTCACTAAAAAAGTCGCAGAAAAAGACCGGGATGATAATGAAAAGTCTATGGGAGCGTTGTTTACAAATATCCCGCTCAAATAAAAAAAAATTACTTTTTTTTTTTGGCATTGGGTATCTACCAGTAGAGATCTGGCAAAACTGAATGCAAGTTTCGCACCAGTCCATTCTTTAATACCAGTAGTTTACGTCGTAGTTTTTTACATTTATAATAGACTTATATAAATGTGCATTATAAATCTGAATAAATGATTTTGTATGAAAAAATTAGCCTTCTGAAAACGAAACGATTGTGAATTTACGTATAGTGAAATTATCATAGTATTGTTCTTCATACCAAATGTTAAGAAGCGCTGTAAAAAAGTGTCATATTGTAAAATCCTCCATACATGTAGAAGTTCAAACAATAAGATTTTGAAGTAAAATAATATTTTACAGATGAAGTCAAATTAGCAATGTTGCCGCATCTTGCTGATTTTGTATTTGGACATTCCGAATTCTCACTAGTTAGTTTTATTAGTTACTTTGGCTTTAAACCTTTCGGCTCAGAATAAACCTATTTGAAACAATTAACTTACATCTGAATGATTCCCCTCACTGAATCTGCGGCACTATCTTCGCAACTTTTGTTTCGACATACACATCTGGTCCATAGACTTCCACAAAGAGGCATCAACAAGTATTAGACAGACCGAGACCTGGACGGGCGTGCACGACCCCTATAGACTAAAACAATACTTGACTACAGCTTTGGAAGCAATGTCGAAATTATACAAGCGGTTAGACACTTCTTTTCTGTGCAAAGCCCTCGTATTTTCCAGAAGGTCGTTTTAAAGCTTATAAAATGGTATGACAAAAGTCTCAACTCATTTGGTACTTATATAAAAAAGTAAAGTTATGTCTTATCTTTAACCTTCCTACCCTGTTCAAATTTTACTTAATCGTGATAAAAACATTTCACACCAGAATTGTTATTTTAAATATTTTAATATATTTAATTGACTTATTTCTCTGAATCTGTTATTTAACTTTCTTTATGAAAAAAGTTCTGTTTCGAATCGTAAAAAACGAATTACAGTTATGGGTCGATTAGACCCATTCAGGATAGGAAGGTTAATGTTTCATTATATGTTTGTTTTTCATACACACCTCTATCCACAGTCGCCATTGGAAACTTATTTTCGGACTGTCCCTCGCACTTCATTGGCAACTGCCAGACAATATATTGTATGACTCCGCCTGTTTATTAATTCCATTGTAGAACTGCGATTTCGCTGCAGTTTTAGGCGTAGTAAATGCTATCCAAAAAACAATTTTAAATTGTTTTTATGGAAAAAAACTAAAATATTATTTGTAGAATATTGAAATAATTATGCTGCAGAGGTAAAATTTTATATGTTTGTCTTTTGTTCAGTAAAAAATTAAATGTTGCATGATGATAAAATGCATCTTCAGTAAAACTTTAAGACACCTCACACTACTTAAGACTTCGCCTTGGCATTGACTTGGCATTGTCCTTTTTAATTGTACAAAAGCAAAAATTATGATCATATTTAAACTATTCTTAGAATCAGTAAAATCGAAGCAAATTTAAAAAGCATGTATATTCACAAATTCTTTAAAAATGTAGTTTCTTATTCATGAAAATATGTTTTTTTCTAATCCAAATAAAAAGTTGAAATAAAAATTTAAGAAATAATTTATTACCCACTGTTGCTTTCAGTAAATATTCTTTTCCAAATCTTCCAAAGGAAAAAAACGAAAAATATTTTAATAACATGAAAAATTGTATGTAATTTGAAAATATTTTCTAAAAAACTTATTCCAGAAATGTCTTTAACGAATGATATATCAAAACGTTTTTTTTTAATGTTTGATGAAAAATATTAAAGAAACTTATTAATTTAATAACTTACTTCTTTTTCAAAAGTTTCTCGTTTTTAATCTAATGATGTTAATACCACAAAAAATAATCTTTATTTACTTTTGTAGCATCAACTTTATCTAATTTTACAATAAATTAGAATTATTTATAAAACTTTAGTACATTTTTATCAAAAAGTACTTTATTTATGCATAAAAAACTCTGCTTTCAATAATTTTGATTAACGGTTTGCTTATTTTTTTTCAGCATATTTCTGCAACATGTTTGATGAAAATATCATATTTAATTTAGCCGCTTTTAATGTAAAAAGTTTTCCATTTGATGCGTAGAAAATGGATACCTCTATTTTATGTTTATTTTAATATAATGATAATTTTTATCTTAATAAATGCAAATTCTTCATGATATTGGCTGAAGATTATTAATTATATCTAAACAAATTCGCATTTGTTAACGTACAACAAGAATTTCTGCCTTAACTTAACATTACGTTGTTCGTAAGCTTGCTATTGCTTAGGTTCCAGAAAGGTAAGCTCGGACACGTTTTAACCCTTTTCGGCGCAGAGAAATTCTGTTCGTAAAATGAGAAATTGTTGACTGACACCGGAATTTACAAAAGACTTTTTTAGAAATTAAGAATTCCCTGATTTAAGCTGTCATTGTAAAAGTAAAATTTTACTAAAATATTATTGGTGCCGTTTGTAAATTTGGAATTAAAACTAGGTGTTGCCGGAGTGGTAACACTGCGCTGGAAAGGGTTAACCCTTACATCGCTGGTGGGTAAATTTCCTCAAAATTTCAAATGTCACATTGGCACCAGTATTTTGCAAAGAAAAAAAATCGGTTAACGATACATACGAAAACTATCATTAAACATTTTTTAAATAAATTTGGTTGAATTTTCTGGTGCCGCTGTGACATTTCGGAATTAAAATTAACTGGTAGAATATTCAACCATCAGAGCTCAAAGGGTTAAATCGGTAGTCATTGATATATCAGGTTTTATTTCAGGGCTCCCAAATTGTCCACGAGCTGAACACCAATATTTTTAACAAGAAATTTCATAATAGGTTTCTACAGAATTTGTGCTAAAACTAACCACTGAAGGCGATTTCTGCGCAATGTGCACGAAAAATATAAAGTAAAAATCTTTCTAACAAAATATTGGTGTTCAGTTGGCTGACTATTTGAGAGCCCTGCATTTCAATCGCACGCCGATTGTGAAGAAATTTAAAAAATAAAAAATTACAGTGGCGTAACAAAAGCGAGCGCCCAAAATCAGTAAAATTGTAAGGTTTTTTTCTTCTTCTTTCAAAGCAGAAATTTTTCTGCTTACATAAAGCGAAGAGAACTTTAAAAAAATACTAGTATTCAGAACTCTTGGGCACCCAAACTGGTTACGCCATTGAATTAAAAATGAAGTTTTAAAATGTAAATATCCAAGCATAATCAAAGAAGGCTTAGAAAAGAAAGAAACAGAATCAGAAAAATGCTTTAACACTTTAGTTCTCGCATTTGTGACATTCACGGGCAGTGTGGGTTACTTTTTTTAATCAGCTTGTTTGATTCCCACCAATTTTTAAAAATAACGCAAATAGCTTTCTTCGGAATCATTTTACCTTCCAATGAAAAAGGTAATTTTTTTTATCAAAAAATTAGTTCCAATCAAATAATCTGATTTTTTTTAATAGTTTACAATTAATGAGCGCAAAGCTCAGGGGCTTGAAGAAGAATTGCATATCCTGACGTTCAAGTACCAAAATATACATATTTTATTAAGTATAAAAATCAATAACGTAAACAATTACTGTAGCAAAAAAGGAAAAAAAAAAGGCCTCATGACTTAACTTCATTGGAAAACGACAGGAATTTACGGTAATGTGTAGAAATCTATATCTGGCGAGAAACTTAACCCTTTGTTTTTCAGTGTTCCAGTATATGGAACCACAACATCATTCCGAAATGCCATAATTACACCAGAATTCTCAAACATTTCATCATTTTGTGAACAGAATTTTTCTGTGCCGGAAAGGGTTTAGCGTAACTTCCGATAAGAATAGGCTATTCGAAAAAAACAAAACTAAAACCACAATGTTTTATTTCCACCACTCTTTTGATGTAGCAATATTCACATTATTTAATGGCAGAAAAAATGATGTGAAAATAACGCCAGTCACACTCTTTCAAAGAACTGGTTGGAATCAAACAATCAGAATTTTAAAAAAGTAGCCTACTCTGGCCGTGAAAGTCTTTAGAGTGAGAATAAAGGGGTTAGAACTTGCAAAGCAATTTGCAAAATACTGTTTAAAGCAAAACTCAAAAACTACTTTCTGGAATGCTTTCTCACTGTAAATCCGATTATTCAAATCTTTTAAAAAGCTACATCGTTTAAATTTATTATAATCTATTAATAATCTATCAATAAATATATAATAATAAATAATCAATACGTGGTTCGAACAAAAATTTTTATAATTATGTGCTTTTAAAAATGCCCATGGAGTAAAATGTAAAAAGATAAGAATAATCACAAAATCGTAATTTCTTCTTTTAGGTTTACTTTTTAAATAAATCTTTTAGATAAAAACGAGGCATTTAAAGTTTTAATTCAAGTTTAGGATTGAGTAAAATAGTTTAAAAAAACACACAGATCTTGTTACTAACAGTAAATTATTGACTATCATTGACATTCAAATCCTGTATAAAAACTATACTTTTGATGATTGCATATAGATTTTCAATTAAGTGCCTTTATTTATAATTCCTCTTTATCTTTTCCTTTCTTTCAAAGAATTAAAGCATGAAACGAAGAACCAGATAAATCAATTTTATTTACTCTGTAAGGAAGTGTATTTTTTTTAATATCGACGATATCTTTTAAATGACTCGATTTAGAAATTTTTAAATAAGTTTAGTAAAAATATTATCTATGTGTCTTTTAAGTTAAAATCCTATAAATAGAATACATTCAGAATATCCTATAAAATATGTTTTTACGTATAAAGTATAAATAAAAGTAAATACCATTTTCCCTTAACAATTTAGCGTACTTTTTTAATATGATACGTAACACTAATACACAAACAGCCATATTATCAGCCCATCACAATCAGCTCATCATTGGCTGAGAGATTCTGCTTTAGAAGCTGGTAGACGGGAGGTACTGGGTTCGAACACATTTTCGCCCGTTGGCCTAAGTGTTCAAAGATTTCCGTGGTTTTTATCAAAACTTGCAAAAATACGTAGGTTAACTTTTATAGACCCACAGGGAGAGCGCTCACTTTTGGACCTTTATTCCTCGAGCAGATAGTCGGCTCTCATAAATAACACACACCTTGAAGGGATTTAACCAGTTAATTTTGCATAGTAAATAAATTCAAATATATACCATGAAAGAAAAAGTTACATATTAGTACAAATAATTTATGGTCATAAATACTTTAGATAGTGGTAAAAGACTCAGGCATAAACGCACCTTGCATACGTATGGAAGCGACTTCGAGTGGTTTGCTTTGAGGTGTTTCTTGCCGTAACGTGGAGATTTTTTTCCACAGGCAAGTACCGTAATTTCGGGTGTATAAGCCGCGGATCAAACAATTCTTTTTGGACCCAGAAATCTTATTTAGTGATTGAAGACAAATATTTACGGCGATCTAACTAGTTATATTTGTTTCTTAAAAAATTCTGGGTCGAGAAAGAATTGTTTGAGCTGCGGCTTATACACCCGAAATTACGGTAGTAAATTTTACTTTATTTTTGGGGCAGTTATGCACAAATATAGCATATCAGTGATATGTTGAAAAAGTCATGGATATTTCTACTCTTGAAAAGACAATTTAGATTTTATAGCGCTATCCATCACCTTCCTCCAACGCTTCTTCCTACACAATTGGTGAGATCACATTCTTTGGCTAATGCTGATGCACTTTCATAACTTCAACATTTCCAATGTTATCCAATTTGTTCGGATATCCATTAATTATACTTTGTGTCACACAGAAGAAATTTGACAGCTATCATTATGATTCACATTTTTACAATCCACGAATTTATCAAAGGTTTTGGAACGGTCACATTTTCTGCCCCATCTAATTTTAAAAAATTATTTTATTTTTATGGCACATTACTACAACAAGGCTCCAAAATGGTCCGCGAACTGAACATCAGTAAATTTTAACAGAAAATTTCATGATACGTTTGCGCTAGAATCAACTTCCAAACGTGGTTTCTTGGCAATTTGCAAGACAAATCTAAAAGGAAAATTTCTCTAAGAAAATTCTGATGTTCAGTTCGCGAACCATTTGGGAGCCCTACTACAAGAATTGCAATTAAAAGCTTCCCCTAAAGCAGATTCCTATCAAGGTTGCCACTCAGGAATAAAATTTTAAACAGACTTTTTGTGTTCATACCGGGAAGTTCGAATGAAGAGTTTTCAATTTATATAAGTACTGCATGTTGGTGAAAGGTGGGGGGAGTGTCAAATGCTACTTTCTCATCCTGGTACGAACTCTAAATCTCCGAGTTAATATGAAGGCCGAACACACGGCGTACAGACATGCCAACCTCCGGCTTTTTAAAAAGCAAACAATTATAGTTCTAACCAGAAATTTATTGAGTCAACAAAAATAAGTAAATTTCAAACGGCCCTCTGAGTTAATACTAAACACTTCTAATTAAATAAATTTTCTGGTGCAAAGTACGTTTTCATGATTTAAAAAAAAGCCGGAGGTTGGCAACTCTGGGCGTATTTTGTTATAACGTTTCCAAGATAAATCTAAAACAAAATTTTCGTAAGAGAATAGTGGGGACAAAAGATCTAATTTAGTCTTTATAAAAATAGATGACTTCGAAGCCCGTTCGCCAAGTTTTCCTTTCTAGTACCGAAATTTCCGACGAATAATTAGCAGTTTAAATAATTATTTTTCAACCCAGAGAAAATATTCATTAATTGAAGACAAATTCATACCGCGATCTGAAAACATATATTTTATTTTTAAAAATTTCTGGGTCAAAACATGATTGTTTGATATGTGGATTATATGTGTGAAATAAAAGTAAATCATAACGCTGATATTGAAAAACGATTTCCGGCGAAGCTTGTAATGCCTACATAATACGGGACATTTTGTCTCCACAAATTCCAAAACTTAATATTATGCCTAGTTCATCTCACGAGTCTTTGTCATTACATAAGTCAATTTTTTTTCTTCTAATATACAGGGAGCTTTTTAACCTGCGGTACTGCATGCAAATTTAAAAGATTTTAAATATAATTAACATTTTATATATTAATTATATTGGAATAGTGAATAATCATTGAAATTTTTTGATGGGAGTAGTATCCATTACCAGGGTATACATTTGAATACCACTATTTAGAATACTGAATTGCAGAATTCTGCGATAAGAAAAGGCAAATATTACTTTTCGGAATATGTGTTACTGAAAAATAAGCTTCTCTATGTGTGCTTTATATATGTGATTTATTTAATTTGGTAAGAGAATAATAAATTTATTCTATGATAAATCGTATTAAAATGAACAAAAATCGATAATATAAAAATTAATTTTTGAAATTTGTCGGCATATATATTTTTTTAGCAATATTTCGCTGTTTTATACGAAACAAAGTTAAATTTTTCTTCTGAAAATTTAATACAAAATATATCGTATCACTGTTATACTTGAGAAATCGGAAATATTCTCCAAAGAATTGAAATGAACAGAACCTAGATTTTATTTTATTTATTCATTTATTTATTTGTGTTTTGTAGAATTGAATCTGCTGTATTTCTTATAAAACAATTTCGTATGCTTTAAAGGACTTTGAAGCGTTCTAGAGCATTCTAAATCTATAAAAATTCTAAAAACTACGCTTCCATATATGAAGAAGAAAAGGAAAAAAAATGTTTGGTTATTTCAAAATCTTTTCTTAAAAAATATCTAATAAATTATTTATTCACTTAAGTGTAACATTATTTCAACTTATTTTTAAGTAGGGGAGAGTGGGGATACTTGAGCATAGGGGATACTTGAGCCACCCCTATTATCTCTACAATTGGTCAATTTTTCTTTCTAAAACTGGCAACATGGTAACATATTTATAGTTCTGAACATGTAAAAAAGAAATCACATACCTTGGTACCATTTTGGAAGTGTGGTGATTAACCCTTTGAGCTATGCTGGTAGAATTTTCTATCACATAATTTTAATTTTGAAATGTCACAACGACACCAGAAAATTCGACCAAATTTATTTCAAAAAGGTTTAATGCATTTTTTCGCGTATATTGTAAATCGGTTTTTTTCTTTACAAAATACTGGTGCGAATGTGACATCTGGCTCAAGTATCCCCTCCATGGGGATACTTGAGCCACGATGTAAAAGAAAAAGTAAAAAATTATTAGACATAGAAAAATAGTTCAAAATTAATTGAAAGTGGTGTTCAATTGAAGAAAAAATATCAAATTTTCATTTTCAATATTTTATTTTGTTCTAAGAAATTATAAAAAATTTAAAAAAATTAAAATTTAAAAAATGGCTCAAGTATCCCCATCTTCCCCTACACATTAGACAAAAACAATAAGTTGAGATAATTTTAACTACTGATATATAATTTCCATGCTATTATTTTAATATGAACTTTCTCCTTTTTCGGATATTCTCATGGTTCTATGCTGATATAAGCATTGTTGCTTCATCTGGGGGATTTTTTATTTGGAAATATCGAGTTCACACCACAAAATTTTTAAGAGAAGTCTTCTTTTATTTTATTTGTGGAATACCTATTATTTTGTATTGAAAAGTAACCATTAAAACTTACTGGTGAGAATTCGGAATGCCTAAATGCTTACTAATACCTAAATGCATAGATGCGACAACATTGTATGTGAGTAAAACAAATTATGTTACTTAAAAATAGCAGTGACACGTATAAAAGTATCTGGTAGTTATTAACTTAACGCTTTTCATAATAATCTTGTAACATTACAAATTCTATTCAAAAATACTGATATACAGATTTTTTGGCTCAAAGTCGTTTGATTCCTTAATTTATTAATGGTTAACTTTCGGGTTTAGTGGTAAGGTTACTCTCGATCAGAGAGGTAAATAATTCTATATCAGAATTAGTGATAGATTTCTGTGCTGCGAATCACAACTATATATATACCCATAAATCGAAAAGGATGATAATGATAAATTATAATTTGAGTGAATAATGTTAATATTATTCTATTTAAATTTGCTTTAAAAAAACATTTTTAATAATATTTATCTTTTTTTTCTTGCACACAGAACGGGAGGTGGGAAATCTACGTTTTTGATTTTTCCACTATTTGAAAAAAATTGCAAACGATTTACACAAAACACACTTGCAAATTGCCTCTATGTTTGCAATAATTAACAAGTTTCTCAGTCATACTATAGTTAGGATCTTTAGTCTGTGCCAACCATATAGCTATGAATAAAGAGAAACTGACATAGTCTTAACCCCTTGGGGACGAGCGAGACGTATACATGCGGAAAAAGGCTTAAGAATCCTTGTTTATCATCACCAGTAAAATTTTGTTGTTAAATTTGCCTTATTTTATCGGAGCATTTTCTCGATTTAATAAGGCACAGATTTCTGTTTTTAAAAACCAATGACAAAGCATTTAAAATTTCGCAAAAAGCTGCCGTCGCGAAGGGGCGTCTCTTACACAGATTTTATTCGATCGGTAGCACTTTTTCAAAAGAACTTGCAGCAATTTTCGACATGTAATCCGCGGATCAAACAATCAGTTTTCGACCCAGAAAAATTTTAAAATAAAATGTAATTTTTTAGTTCGCGTTAAATATTTGGCTTTAATTATCAAATAAAATTTCTGGGTCGAAAAAAATTTGTTTGATCCGCGGATTATACACCGGAAATTACTGTACTTTTGATTACACAATATAAAAAAATTCTCTAATTAGATAAGGCATGTTTTATTTTCATTTATTACTGGTGCTGAAAACAAATTTTCTAACAAAAGATGACATTTAGTTAGATTGAACAAATGATTGGAAAGAATCAACCACTTAACTGATGAATATAAAAAAAAAAAAAAAAAAAACTTTCAAACAATGGCTATTGTTTTCATATCTTTTACAAAACAGAATTTTTTACCGAATTGAAACAGAAAAATGCCCGGATTAAATAATGCAAAATTTACATCGTAATTTCCTGCGTATAATCCGCGGATCAAACAATTCCTTTTCGACCCAGAAATTTTATTTTGCAATTGAAGACAAATATTTACGGCGATCTAAAAAGTTATATTTTATTTAATAAAGTTTCTGGGTCGAAAAATGTTTGTTTGATCTGCGGATTATACGCAGTAAATTATGGTAATAAAAATTCACTTATAAGAATAATAAAACTTGATTCAAGGTTCGCACAAGTGTACCACTTAATTCTTACAGTATATTCAAAGTATTTCACTGCAGAAACAAATTGCGAAATTTGAGTTTAAAGGAGGTGATTGTGAATTCTGTTTCTTAAAAATTAAATATAAATTTTCTTATCTCGAATAGTGGTACCAGATCCTAAAAAATATAAGGAGTTTACATGCAAATCATGATTTTCAATACACGCTGTCCTAATGAAGAGCTTAGAACAGTAAACTTTCAACATTAATTATATATAACAATTCTTTCCTCACTTAAGTGCGCTACAACCAAGATATTTCAGTCATAAATAATTGCAAAAACCGATATTTATTTTTAGTGGTGGAAACTTATTTAGTCAATAGTCAGGGCCTAGACAACCGCCTGTCAGAGTAAGTGAAAAAGATTATTACACAAGGAAAAACTGCTCCTTAGTAAAAATAAATTAATTATTTAACGATAGTTATCAGAGAAATTTTTGTCGTAAAGCCCTCTAAATTAAGGCAAAATCATTTTTTCGAAATTTACTGGCTGAAGTTTGCTCATACTGTAATTGGCAGCACTTTATCAGATGTGAAAAATCAGCCGCCATCTTGTGAAAATATCTTTATTTATTTTACTCCCAAGTGGTAGACAATACACTAAATGTCTCCTCCTCATTATTTATAACTCTTTTGTACCCACGAACCAAAAAATTAGCATTATTTGAAAATAGAAAAACACCGCACCCTTAATGCTAAGCCTGAGCACTGACACAAAAATGCCGGCTGGCAAGGACTGATTTTTTCAAACGTATTTACGATTTTCTTATTTTGTATATCAGTGTTTTGCAAGAAATTTCTTTGACCTGAACCTGAGAAAAATAAAGTGTAAAAAACTTTAAAAAGTTATAGGTGCCAAAATTCAAGAAACTTACACCCGCTGAAAATATTCCGCCTTCGGTAGTTGCAATTTTTGTGTTAGCGCTCAAGACAATTCAGGTGGTCAGCATTGCTCCCGAATATTAGAACCGAGCGCTGACACTAAAATGGTGGCAGCGCTAGACGAATTTTATTCAGCATTTGTATGATCCACTGAATTTGAAAACCAATAATATTTTTAATTTTTTTGAGACACAATTTTTATGAGATTAAATAAGTAAAAGGAAACTATTCAAAGTACTGGTACAGTGGTGTATAAATTAGATTCATGATCATAGTGTACTGGGTCAAACTACACATTAAGAAAACCATTTATTATTCTCCTCACTTTGCATGGAGAGAAAAACTAATCCATTTGCCTAGAGATAATCCACATAAGTTAGTTTAAGTTATGTAACAGGTTATGTAACAGGTACTTATGCGCACTTTAAGTTACGTAACAGGTACACTTATGCACACATGTACAATAAATATGCGCCACTTCATCGAATGGATTAGTATTACGCAGACTTCTCCTATAAAAGAGACATCTTATTTAATTTTTCTGAGATTTTTTTTCTTTTCTAACACACATTTTTTGGTTAATACGTACATGCGTCAACTAAGTGAAATCTATTTTCATATGATGACCGATTTCAAGAATAAAGGATATGCTATCAAGTAAGTCTGAAAATATTAAGGCGCAGTCGATAAAGAAAAAGATAGAGAAAGAGAGAGATTGAAAGAAAGAAAAAGAAAGAGATACATTTCAGGGTGAAAGGGAGAAGCTAAATATATGAACGCTAAATTTATTCTTCTTGCACCAATATTTTTGAAAGATAGTTTCTCATTATTTATTCTCAGAACGTTCTTCTTTTAACTCACTGTTGACAAGCAATAGGTATACTTGCTGTATAAGGTGCTCAAAATCCTTCATTACTCTTATAAATTTTCATTGCTTTTTTTTGTTAATTACTTAATCCAGCAATTTTCGCGATTAAATTAGCCAAAAATCTTTGTCTTAAAAGACCGCTGATAAATGATTAAAAACTCTGTAAAAGACGGTTGTCCCGAGGGAATTAAACAAGGCAAAGATTTTCTTATAAAATTCAAAGGTAAGAAAAGAATAAATTTGACAATCATGCTTTTAATGCTCCATAAAGAAGCAAGTCACCAGCAGTCAATGCATAAAAGTGATTATCCCTTCCGCGAGCGGTGTCTATTGAAAAGAACACCTAATTTTTATTTTACTTGCAGCCAAAATACTTTTAAAAAAATTTATTTTACAAGGCACTTGAAAATAATCACATTTCTTTTTTTTTATGTAAATTATGTTGTCAGTCCATAATTTCAACAGTTTATATACCGAAATACTGGAAAAAAAACTTGAATTATCTCCTCCTAACCGCCAAATAAAAGGGAAAACTTGCAATTTTGTTTTGTCACATTTTCCTTAATGTTAAAAAATGAAGCTTTTCTCAACATGATTATTTTTTTTATTACGTATAAGCATATAAGCCCTGAGAGTATTAATCACTAGTACTTAATTTTTTAAAATTGGATTATATCTTAAGAATTATAAGAATTTAAATAATGCTTCTGTTGCAGAAATTTATAATTTTATGAATGAAATGAAATGTTCGCAGCAGTGAGAAATTTTTAACTCTTTGCAGTCAAGGGCTAAATGTCATTTACTAGCATTGAGTGAGACTGACCTTTTGAGGGTGCAAAAGGTTAAAACATCTATTTCGATTATCTTTTCAATTTCAAATACTTACTGTTTAAGAAGAACTGAGGATTAACTTTATGATGGCAGATAACACTAGAGCCGCAGAGTATTTTACTCAAGTTTTAGAAAAAGTATTTCTCACCAGAATTTTAATTTAAAACTATTTAACTTATTTAAAAGGCATATTTGAGTGCTGCGTGCATTTTACATATCTTATAAAGAAAATTCTGGTTCGAATCTACTATTATCACTATGACAGGGGTCATTTTGACCCCTAATGGTGGTTCTAGTGTTAATGGAACTGGAACTTTTTAAAAAGATATTTTGTTACAAATTTAAACAAAACCCTCAGTCGAGCGAGTTTTTTTTTTCACCAAAAGTGATTTTGTGTTAACTTTTTTAAAAATTTATCATAACTGAATAAATAATTTATTTATTTGTGATAATATTTATATTACACTTTAAACCTTTCAGGGGCAAAGCACTTAGATTGCTAATCAGTGGAAATAAAAAAAGGATACCGGAATTTGCCAAGATATTTATTTTGAAATATGAAAAAGTAAATTTTCATAAACAAAATAAAACGAAAAGAACTGCATCAAAGTCCTGGTGTCATTGTGGCAATTGTAAATTAAGGTTAAGTGGTTTTCTAAGCATATCATTGCCCTGAAAGGGTTAGATATATATTCAAAAGAATTTGCCAATCCTTGTGCTCATTTATTGGAAATATTATGAATTGCATAGTCATAATTTGCGAATTATTAATATTGCAGCAAAATTTCTGCGTTGTTTGTAATTTCATACCTATAAATTTCAAAATATTTATGTTATTGTCATAAAAGTAATCTAACTTATCTATAACATTTTTATATCCATTATGCAATTCATAAAATATATTTATGTTTATTAATTTCAAACCTAAACAGTTTTAAGAAAATAGCAATTTTTGAATTAATTGTTCACTATTTTTTAAAATAAAATGAAATTTTAAAAAATTACTTATTTGTATGTTTATCTCACTTTTTTAATAATAATATGTAATTTGTAAATTTTACTAAATAAAAAAAATCCGAAGGCATAAAAATACCTTAACACTAGAACGCCGGGAAGGTGTCAATTTGACACCAACCAATGGACCATTTTTCGATTCGAGCCAGAAGTGTTTTCATAAAATAAATTATAACTGTATTGCACAAAATTAAATTAATTAAATAATTTAAATAATCTTAAAAAAATTCCCGGTTTGAAATATTTTTTACAAAAATAATGTAATATTTCCCGGCGTTCTAGTGTTAATAAATTAACTATATACCATAGCTGCCAACTTTTACGCCATTTTCCTACCACAAAAATGTTATAGTAAATTTTGTCTTATTTAATCGGCGAAGTCTCATGATTTTAAAAAGTGGAAAATCTATGTACAATTTTGGTGGTATCAAAAATGCGTATACTCAAGTATTTTATGCATAGTTATTGTTAGGTATATTTAGGTAAACTATATGCAAACCAAAGAATTAATACTATTTTTTATGAAATTAGACAACGTTATTAAAATATTTTTAAATTTAAATTTTGAAATATGAAACATTTTTCATTTGCTAAAAATTTAATATGCAAAACCTAGATGATATATTGTGTATATTAATCACAGGCTGATTATATTAGGATCGAAATTCCTTCATTGTCTTCAAATGGATAATTTCACGATATTTTTGACAGAAATATTACGTGAATTAAGGAATTGTTTTAAGAGCGGTTATTTGCAATACTGATAATCAGGTTCAGAATTCAGCAGTATTATCGTGAAGAAATATATTTCGAAATAATAAACTTAAGTCTTTTAATTTTTTTTATTTTATTTATCTTGAATAACTTATATTTTTACATTTGAAATTCTCTGAAATAATTTTAAAAAATTTAAAAAACCTTTGTTCTCTATAAATATAGAAATGTATTAATTTCGGAATGTGGAATAATTTCAAACGAAGAAAAAAACATGTGATTTCTCATACCACGTGATAATGTAAAGCGGATAAAAATATCCAGAAGTAAAGTATAGTTAACAGATATTTACATGTAGCGAAAATTAAATATTATGTTCTAAACAACAACAACAAAATTCAAATTTTCATCCTAAATAACACGAAATGAGGAAATTTATTAAAATATTCATTGAATACCTTGATTAATTTACTTTATAATCCTGATTATTCCTCATTTAAATATGTATATTCGAATAATGCTGACAAAGATTTCTCCTACTGCAAATATTTGCACTAATCAGTGAACTAGCAGATTGGAGAATTATATATAAGCTGGTTTTCATAAATGAATTCATTACAATTGAAAAGTTTATGAGTTATACTGTTATAATTTAGGAATTATTAACATTTTTAATGAATTTTTAGTCTTTTGTGTTCTTAAACCCATAATTTTTTCAAATATTCATGTTATTGTCATAAAATATCTGGCTTCTTTAGTAACATTATTACATTTATTATGAAATTCATAATGTATTTATTTTTAATTGTTTTAATGTTAAGTAATTTTATGGAACTGTCAATTTTTTGATTAATTGGATATTTATTTTGTTAAATAAATCTATATTAAAAATATTTATTTGTATTCTTATGTCACATTTCTGAGAATAATTAGCAATAACCCTTTGAGGGACAGAGAAATTCTGTTCGTAAAATTATGAAATAATTGACTGACACCGGATTTTTAGAACGTATTTCTTGGAAAATAAAAGTCGAATTCTTCACACGTTCATCCTAAAAGCAAAATTATGTTTAAATATTTTTCATACGAATTGCTAGCTTCGGAATAAAATTTAGGGGATCGCACCGCGTCATTACCGCCCTTCAAAAGGTTAAACTTAAAATTTAACAACAACAACAAAAAAAGTCTAAAAGCACAAAGATATTTTAAATAAAGTTACTATATTCTTAACCTGTTTAGGTTTTGGTATTGGTTATTCAAACCAAGGATTCAGCAGTACTTTTCTGAAGTTAGAAGAAGTTGCAACCCTTTGCACTCGAGGGGTGACTCTCACTCACCACTTGTATTGTCAAATGTCCTTCGTAAATAAAGATGCCAAATGCTTTTGTAAATGCACCAGCCCTATAGCTGCCAACATCTTCCGCTTTTTTGGCCCGGAAAAATTTAATACAAATAATGTAATAATAACAATGCCTTATTTAATCGGCAGATTACGGCGATTTGGAATGGCAAAATTTACCGTAATTGCGGGTGTATAAGCCGCAGCTCAAACAATTCTTTTTCGACCCAGAATTTTTTTTAAGACAAATATAACTAGTCAGATCGCCGTAAATATTTGTCTTTAATCACTAAATAAGATTTCTGGGTCCAAAAAGAATTGTTTGATCTGCGGCTTATACACCCGAAATTACGGTATTACAAAATTTTTCCGTGCCAAAAAATGAGTAAGATGTTGGCAGCTATGCAACCCACCATATGAAGAAAACTTTACTTAAAAACTTTACTTAAGAGTGTTCTTAAATGCTCCGCTCAAGAAGTGAAAAACGTTTTGACACATTTACAAATTCATTTTTTAACAGAAATATATAAAATTGGAATGCCTGACTATGGAAGCGATTTCGAATTGAACTTATTTTTCCATTTTATGATAATTAAATTACCTATCCAGTTCTAAGCTATTTCGTTTACTTGATCACCCGTTTTTCTCCTGCTTTTCGACCGGTTTTTCTGCTTTCGTCGGGAAATGTGCTCAAAAGTGTCAACTCTGGAGGCTTGTTATGAAAAATCTATTGTGTTTTTTAAAAAACAGAAAATTGAGTGCAATTAGAGAGTTTCTGAATAATAACATCTGCTATTTTCATGCATTTTCGAACAAAAATAAATTAAAGCATGTGTCACGAAGTTGCCCTTTTTGATTTAAGAACACCCTTAACCCCTTGAGGGGCAAAGCACTTATGTTCCTAAAATGTTCAAATGATTTATTGACACCGGGATTCACAAACAAATTTATATGATAGAAAGTAAAAGCTGTTTTTCACATACATCGTTAAAAACAAATTTTAATACTAAAATTCCGGTGTCAATGTGGCATAAGGGAATTTAAATTAAGTGGTATATATAATATACCGGTGCCCTTCAAGGGGTTAAAGACATATATTGTATATAACAATTCAAAAAATCTAAAAACACACAAGTTTCAACCATTTTGTAGCTTTCATCAGGATCATATAGTAACGAGGGACACGCATGTGTATAGATCGTAAAAGTCGTATGCAAACGTACTATGTTCAGCCCGCCACTTTCTTTCCTAAAAATCTAATTTCAGAATTGTATTGGAATCACTTTTATTCTACGTAAATGCACTACTAATATCTTACAGTTTATTTCACCATGTTTTATCGCAGATTATTCGGCCATTATATAAGGCGAAGAAAATTAGTTTAAAACACTGTGTCAAGAGCATTTAGAGCACCCATTTACATGCAAACTATGTTGAGTGCCTCCAGAATTTACGAACATAACTAAATTGAAAATAAATATATTAACTTTTTTTTTTATGTACGTTATAAAAAAACAATTTTTTTAAAAACATTCTGGTGAAGTTTGGCAATTTTTAATAAAGAAGGGACAGGAGTGATTTTTTAAATTGAATTTTATTTTCATTCGCGTAAAAAACTCTTTTCTGAATACATGTAAATTCCCAGTTTTTTATGATTATTAGAAATAATTAAATAATTGTAAAAATTTAAGGAAAGGCACGACTTGGATGCCACGGCCATTCAGATTAATTGTAAGCTAACAATTTTATACTTTATTCTATTTTTGTATTCGACTCGTAGCACTATATTTTGAAATTAATTTTTTTAATATGAACATGTTGCCACCGTACGATCAAAAGTGTTTCTTATATATATATAAAAAAAAATGTGGTGCTAATTGAGTGAAATTTGTGTAAGATATGCTCGTCCGGAAGTCATAAGCTAAATAACGAAGAACGCATAAGAATTGAATTATCTCACTTATTATATGGAACTAAATTTTATCAAAGTGTTTATATGTATTTTAATTGATGTCTTTGATAAAGTTATGAAAGTACTTCACACAAGCTATATAGTGCCTAAATATTTTGGCTCTTCTAAAAAAATCGTATTTTTCTGGTAAAAACGCCATTATCTCCTAAAGTACTTGATTGATTTCGATAATAGTAGTAGACTATAAATATAAGATTATATGTGGCAGACATTTTTTAAATATTTGAATTAGTTTTCAGAAATCCAAATTCTGAAAAATAAAATTTTTTTTAAAAAGTTACATTGATCTAAAATAAAAGTTTTTCTTGCAGACAAAAATTGTCTACTGTAAGTCTTGAGCATAATCCAGTGAATATAAATTCCAAATTTCATCAAAATTGATCGGGTAGTTTTCAAGGAATCTGATCTTGAATCTCGTATATTTTCCATAGGATTGCACCCACTCATGTTTTCCCTCAACCACTTGGGGACAAGCGACACGTATACGTGCCACAAAAGGTTTAAAAATAATAGAATCCTTGTTTATCGCCACCAGTAATATTTTACAGTAAAATTTGTCTTATTTATTTGGAGCATATTCTCGATTAAATATGGCACAAATTTTTATTTTTAAAAACCGGTGACAGAACATTAAAAATTTCGTAAAAGGCTCCAATCACGAAGAGGTTAACCAATTTGTGCTTCGCGTCCTAATATTGAGAAGTCTTTCCTTAACCCTTGGAGGGGCAAAACACTTCTATTCACATAATGCTGAAATGATTGAATGACACCAGAATTTAAAAACAAATTTATTATAACTTAGTGAAATGCTTTTCTTTATGTCTTTATAAAATTTAAATTTTACTTCAAAATTCAGGTGTCAATGTGGCATTTTTCAATTAAAGTTAACCTTATCCCACCGCCATTCAAGGGGTTAAAATGGGAAAAAATCCAGTTACGAGTAGAATTATTATATCCTTTTAAAACTTTGTAAAATATATCCTTAGTACCGTATTTTCCGGCGTAAAATCCACGGGTCAAACAATTGTTTTTCGACCCAGAAATTTTATTTAGTAATTGAAACCAAATACTTACCATGTTCTAAAAAGTACTCCCTCTGTCCCAAATTAGTTGCGACATTTGGATACTTTTGTACTGATTATTGATAATAATGATTTTATGGTTTTGATTGAACATTTTTCAGATACTTCAGGATGATATGCTATCAAACAATAACATTTACTTACCAAACATTCCCTCCATCTTTTCTTAAATCAGTATCTAAATTAATACAAGGTTTGCGCTCTCTTAAGCCACGCCCAGTTTTTAAGGATTCTCCCATCAGTAATCACACAGAACTATCTTCTATCTAATGGATCGGGATTTCATAAGGAAGAAAATAATTTTTGGCTGATATAATGGCTGCGAAATCCTTGGGAAATGGCACATGGGTTAAAAGCGTGCGAACCCTGCAAATTTTCTTCGAAAATTTTGTCAGAAAAAAAATGTTCTTTTTTGCAGAAATTAAAAAATGAGAATAAAAATACCAAGTTGTAATACCGTAATTTCGGGTGTATAAGCCGCGGATCAAACAATTCTTTTTCCACCCAGAAATCTTATTTAGTGATTGAAGGCAAATATTTACGGCGATCTAACAAGTTATATTTTTTTCTTAAAAAATTCTGGGTCGTAAAAGAATTGTTTTGTCTGCGGCTTATACACCCGAAATTACGGTAATTTTAATCACAAATAAAACAAAATTTAAATCATATTTAAAGAATTTTTTGCACATAATATAGCTACGGGATTACATACCAGGTTTCGCGGAAGAAGATTTTGACGACGAAGATTTTCCTTGTTGAGATGGGTTTGTACGAGTTGCCTCCACCTGACATCATAATGTTTTCCATCCACATTTGTAGGGTTAAAAAAACATTATCAAGCTTTTCTACTTCTATGTTTTCAAAAGCAACTTTAACAGCATCAATTAAATTGTCAATATTGTTTACAGGCATCTGATGTTGCAATAATTGTATTGCGTTAAAAAAAACCCACATCAAGCACACTTAAATCCGGACTATTTGGAGGTTGACACTGTAATTGTAAATTCCATCCATCTTTTAAGCATTCTTTTGTGATACTAGGATCATTTTCTGACAAATGGGGCTTGTCCTGCTGAATGTATATGGGACTCTAATTTTCGCTAATTGGAAACTTTTCACGTATTGCCGGCAAAACTTTTTCTATAATCATTTTTCGGGTTTCTTCCTTATTAACACATTCGACAACTTTTGTCACAACTGTTCCTTTTGCACGATTTTTAGAATTTCTTTTGGCATTTTCAGAGTAAACAAAAGGCCATATTCCAATTTTTCCATCAAACATTTCGTTTCTATTTAGATCCCATCTTGGCCTTTCTACCGCTGTCATAAACATTACTTTGGCAAGAAATCTTTTGCTTTTGCAATGCCTCAAAGGTTCGGATTCACCCAGAATGATGTAAAACGAATTATTAGTTTCCTTAATGTAAACCATTTTTCATCGATATGTATACGATCCAACATTTCCGAAAAGTGTCCATTATTTTGAACATGTTGTAAACAAAATCGTATTCTGTCCAGCTTGTTTTTTTCTGTTAGACTAGGCTTGATTGCTGATGAAATATACGCTTCAAAACGTTTCCATCTTTGACAATTCTGTGTAATGATAATTTAGGAATATGAACAGCACACGATAAACTTCGCAATGTTTGTCTTCTTCTAAGTGGGACATCTTTGATTTTGTTCAGTTGTTGAGAAAATTCTTTTTTTTTTCGTCCGCATTTACCAGTATTTTGCGATTTTACATTGTAAATTTCATTATCATTAATTTTTTATGTCTTTGCCAGCTTCCACAAACGGGAGATAGTACTACGATGAACATTAAATTGGATCGCTGTAGCATTTATAGCACCATGACTTAATCGATCATTCTTCAAACATTGGAGTAAAAATTGCAAAACAGAGTTGCGTTCTGTATCATTTAGTTCCTTCTTCACGGCAATTTTTAAATTATTATTCATATTTACTGCCATCATCGCATCACTTTTTATTGCAAACACTTCATAGCCCACTTAACATCACGTTAATCAACCAACGTGCCTCGTTATACTCATTGTAATAAAATTTTACTGGTGTATATGTATTAAACTGCAACAAAAGTTATTTATGACTCCGCCTACTTGAAATGTCGCAACTAATTTGGGACAAGATTTTCGACCTAAATGTCGCAACTAATTTGGGACAGAGGGAGTAACATTTTATTTTTAAATTTTTCTAGGTCTGAAAATGATTATTTGATCGGCAGAATATACGCCAGAAATTACGGCATTTGTTTTCAATATTGATTGATAAATGATAGCGCATTTTAAAAAATAAACGGTGAAATAAATGTTTGTGGCAACACAAACTTGGATTTTCTTAAAGTAAAATTGCGCGTAAGAAAAGGTGAGATATTTCTTTTATCTTTTTTTTATCCCTTATTTTCTAAATGGTGTTATTTATAAGACGAAATGTTATTTTAGAATGCGTATTTTTCCATCTTTCAGATTTCCAATTTTGTTCAACTTTGAACCTTCATGTACTGCCCTATTTCTGAAACGATAAGAACGAAAGGGTAGGGATCTTCTCTGTTACTCTCCATGGATTAAATCTATTTTTATGTCATTTATTTTGCAACAAAACTGTTACATATCACTTGGTATTTATATGGCTATGAAAAATTTCTTTGTTATATTAATGTAAGGATGAGGAAGGGGGAGAGGGCTCGGCTCAAGAACAAGACACTCACACCCCCACATGCTTAGCAATTAATTTTGTATTAATTTATTTCATACCATTAAGTTCTGTACTAATTTAGTATTGGAGATCCTGGTATTGCTGATATGTTTTCTAATATATGTATGCGGCCGTCGGCCTAACCCTTCGGAGTTTTCCGCGGTTTTCTTCGAACCTTGGATTTCTCTGCGTAAATACGGGTAAGTTTCCCTTAGAAAGCCCCCCATGAAAGGCACCCCCACATGCTTAGCTATTAATTTTGTATTAATTTATTTCATAACATTAAATTTTGTACTAGTTTAATATTGGAGATCCTAGTGTTGCTGATATGTTTTCTAATATATGTATGCGGCCGTCGGGCTAACCGTTCGGAGTTTTCCGCGGTTTTCTTTGAACCTCGGATTTCTTTGCTTAAATACAGGTTAGTTTCCCTTAGAAAGACCCCCATGAAGTGCACCCCCCACACCCCTTAAGGCCCATATTCCTCGTGTTGATAACTGGCGGTCATAAATACAGCCATCTAATACATATACCATATATATTCGCGTATAAGTTGAGAAATCTCTAAAAATTTTCTTCAAGTGAATTGTAAAATTGACTTATATGGGAGTCATTTACCAAAATCCCCCCCCCCTCCCCCGTAAAAAAAACTTCGAATACTCCAAAATATTGTTTTTATGTATATAAATAATTAAATAATATATAAAATATATAAATAACAACAATCTATTAGTCAAAAAGTTTAAATGATTTCTTTTCTGCATTAGTTAGTGAAACCTTTGATTTGATTTTCAAAATTTAAATAAAAGTTAGGGGGTTGGTGTACACGAGAGTTTTTGATTATTTTGCAGAATTTGCATTCTATTGTTAGGAGGTAGACTCATATGCGAGTATATATGGTATACTCTATTCATAATTCTTATTATAAGTTTACCATACAAATGCTTGCTATGCAAATGGCTAAGTGTTGGGAAGGATTCTCGTGTCGAAAGTTTTTGAGCCGAGTTCGACAGCTCCCCCCCCCCCTCCCGCCAATAATAATAAGAAATAAATTTTTGTAACCTAATGATAAACAGCCATTTTGTAAGAAAAAATGACATGGTGGCTTGGTAGCTGCCATTATTGATTTCGCGTATACAATTAAAGAGACATACTTGAAAAAGAAGTCACATTTTTCCGTTGTAAAATATTGGTAGCAAAAAATTGTAGCATGTGATTTACACCACAAGTACTCGTGAAACTAAACCGATAAGGAAAAATATGCTTTTCATTTTTAACTATTTTTCTTGTCCCATGAATTAAACTTTTATAAATATCTTTACAATATCTTAGAAATATCCTATGTATACTTAAAATTGTATAAATTTGTATGTATCATATTTGCCAAATGTTACAATTTTTTGGGCATAACCTTCATAGCATGCATAGTCACAGTGACGTCACAATGACGTTACTGTGAGTCACTATGGTCACATCACATCTGTGACCAAAATGCCACCACTCAGTGACGTCACCTTGTGACTGAGATGTGACTTTCTTAAAAATCTTTAGAAAATTACAAATATTTTTCAAAACATGTTATTTACTTTAAAAAACATGTTTCTGACAATTTAAATATCTTCGCTTTAGTCACAGTTTCGTCACAATGTTAATGTCAAAGCAGTCACAAATGATACCTTTTTTACAAAGTGGTCACACCGTGACTTCACAAAGTGGTCACAATGTGACGTCACAAACGAGCTCTAAAACGTCCATAACGACTTCACATTTTAGTCACTGTGACTTCACATCGAAGTCACGTGATGTCACATCGATCATCGGTGGTCACAAAGTCACAATGTGACTTCACAACGACGTCACAGTGACGTCACCATGCCTTGCGGGAATTAATCACGATGAGAAATTCCTGCCTTCATTATTTGCAATTAAACAAGTCGAAAATTTTTCTACAAAGTTACTGGTGATGAAATTATCATAGTATATGGTATCTATGCATATTGATTCACTACAAAACTTAAGAATATTAACCCTTTGAGCTCTGGTAGGTAAATTTCTTCAAAATTCCAAATGTCACATTGGCACCAGTATTTTGCAAAGAAAAACATCGGTTAACCATATACACGAAAAAATGCATTAAACCTTTTTCAAATAATTTTGGTCAAATTTTCTGGTGCCTATGTGGCATTTTGGAACTAAAATTAAGTGGTAGAAAATTCAATCATTAGAGCTCAAAGAGTTAATGCACTACTATTGAATTACATTAAGTTTTCATTACATACAGTTCAAAGTTCTCTCTCCATACAAGCTGAAAAATTTCGATGAAATATAAAATTTTCTTTCGTATCTTAAATATATTTATGAAGATTTCCTGTTCAGAAATGATAAATTAGCCGAATAATTTTCCTTTACTTTGTGTCAAGTCATATTAAGAAGAATTTCTTATAAATTATCTGGAATCGTTCTGGTTCATTTTAACTTACGTAATTTATCTTAGCATACGTCAGAAAAATCAAATAATATTAAGAGCGAGAATTTGTATATTTTAAAGAATTATTAGGATATTTTTTATTTTATTAATCCATTAAAATTAAACTTATTTCACATGAGTGTTTAGATAAAGGTTTTTGACTTATTCTCTGCAGCGTATTACATTAACAATACTAAAACTATAAAAAAAATCTCATTGTATTAAAAATACACCTTTAATTGTAGCTGGCAACATCTTCCGCTTTTTTGTATCACAGAATGTCTTCCGTAAATTTTATAATTGCAAATAGCGTAAAATAAGGCAAAAATTTCAGTATTGAGGTACATTTTTCAGGTCTAAAAAGTCGGAAGAGTTGGCAGCTACGCCTTTAATCTCTTAAGGGTGTTCTTAAATCAAAAAGGGCAACTTTGTGACACATGCTTTAATTTATTTTTGTTCGAAAATGCATGAAAATAGCAGATGTTATTATTCAGAAACTGTCTAATTGCACTCAATTTTCTGTTTTTTTTTTTTAAACACAATAGATTTTTCATAACAAGCCTCCAAAGTTGACACTTTCGAGCACATTTCCCGACGAAAGCAGAAAAACCGGTCGAAAAGCAGGAGAAAAACGGGTGATCAAGTGATCGAAATAGCTTAGAACTAGATAGGTAGTTTAATTATCATAAAATGGAAAAATATGTTCAATTCGAAATCGCTTCCATAGTCAGGCATTACAATTTTATATATTTCTGTTAAAAAATGAATTTGTAAATGTGTCAAAACGTTTTTCACTTGCTGAGCGGAGCATTTTAAGAACACCCTTAACTGTGTTGCCCGAACTGACTTCGGACAGGAACTCTTTGCACGCTTCGTTACTTAAAGCTTTTTGACACCACTATTATTTTTAAGAAAATTTTCATACTATTGAAAGGCGGAAATGTTTAGACTAAATTTTACGAATATTTTATTTAAATAATAATGGTGTAAATCCGCTATTTTCATTTTATTGAACGGAAAAGAATTACACAGTGAAAGGGTTAACATACGTAACAATATATGTTACAACTGACGGATATGTTACACAAGTTTTATAAAATTTATTCAACCACTTCCCTGATTTGCCCGTACGTCATACGGACAAAGTGATTTTTCCAATACTGATTTGCCCGTACCACGTGAGGGCATCCATATTCTAACAATTTTTTATTGTTCTCACCAGTGAATTTTTATTGTAAAATTTTCATTGTTTAATCCGAGCATTTTTCTGATTCAGTTAGGCAAAAATTTCTGTTTTGAAAAATTGGTAATAAAAAGATTAAAAATTTTGCAAAATACATAAAAAATAGGCTTTATTTGAAAGTTAAATGATTTAATTTTTGCACAAGCTTTTATTCAATCAATTTAATTAATTTATTTAAACTACATCATGTTTATTTGAATTATTTCTGTTGGGCAGGTATTTACTTTTTAATAATTTTTTTAAGTTATTAATTTAAAAATTCCAGTGCGATTTTGGCCGCTTTAAATTAAAATTGTAATTTGTATAAATATTCAAAGGGTTATCTGTAACATTTAGACATTTTGCAAATTCATTTTATCGTAAAAATGATAATATCGATTTTGTGTATCTCTGCTCCAAATACACAGTTTTTTAATTTTTTTCTATATTTCTACACATGTATTTGTAAACATTTATATGCGGTACCTACCACAAACTTTGATATTAACCCCTTTAAGGGTGGTGGGAAAAAATATATCCCACTTAATTTTAATTGCGAAATACCACATTGACACCAGGATTTTAAAATATAAATTTTTAATTTATCGAGTACGTAAAGAAAAGCATTTATGTATTTTGATACAAGTCTGTTTTAAAATTCTGTTGTCATGCAATCATTTCAGCATTTTATGAATAGAAGTCCTTTGCTCCTCAAAGGGTTAATATAAGGATGATTATAAATAATCAGATTTCGTTTAGAATAAAAGTGATTACCATATAATTCTCAAATAAGATTTTTAAGGAAGAAGGTGGCGTGTTGAACACAGTATGTTTGCATACGACTTTTACGATCTATACGTGTCTTTCGATACTAAAACATGATCCTGATGATTGCTACAAAAGGTCTGAAAGTTGTCAGTTTTTAGAAGCTTTGAATTGTTATGTACAGTATATGTCTTTAAAACCCTTTGAGCTCTGCTGGTAGAATTTTCTACCACATAATTTTAATTCCGAAATGTTACAACGACACCAGAAAGTTCAATCAAATTTACTTGAAACAGGTTTAATGCATTTTTTCCTGTATATCATTAACTGTGTTTTTTCTTTGAAAAATACTGGTGCCAAAGTGACATTTGGAATTTTGAAGAAATTTGCCCACCAGAGCTCAAAGGGTTAACCCTTTCCGTTTATGTGCAAAGTTTTCCTTATATGTGCGTTGTATAGCTACCAACATCTTCCGCTTTTTTGGCCCGGAAAAAATTTATAATAAATTTTACGATTTCAAATCACCGTAATCTGCTGATTAAATAAGACAAAAATTTGTGTTAAATATTTCCGGGACAAAAAAGGGAAAGATGTTGGTCATTATGGTGTTGGCAAATTTTACGGTGTAACAGGCCTGTTTTTGATCGTTTCCGCTGCTTGAAATAGATTTTAACGTAAAATAATGCAAAAAAAATCCTGCTATTCATTCTCTAAATCGAGTAAATTGTTTTTTAACTCAGAGGTGAAAAATTCTAGGTGCCAGCGAACAGGCTCTTCCCACTAAAATTTAAAAGTTTTTTTCGTTTAAAATTTGATAGCATTCTTACAAAAATTTTACACGAAATATTTGACGAAAAATAACGAAATAAATATAGTGGTAAGAATCTGCTTGTGGCGCCTAGATTTTTTGCACTCCTGGTTAAACCCATTAAGCTCTCATGAGTGAATGTCTGTAACACGTTGAGTGGCACGTGAGACACCGATGACTGACATTGAATTTGCTGTTTAGGCCGTATCAGTCAGAGGTGGCTGAGAATCTAAAATATAAATAAAAAATTATATTGTTAATTATTAAGTGTAAAAATAAAAGATATATATTGTTTTAGGTAATTACTGAAATTTTTTTAAAGATTTACTTAACTTTTCTTTATTAATGGATTATACGTTCTTAAAAATTACTTAAAACAATATATTTTTTAAAGTTTCATATCATATTTTACACTGTCATTCGTCGATGATGGACGCGGCCAAAATGGAGATTTCAGTGTCTGTCACCATGGCACTCAACGTGTTAACATACGCAAATGTCACATGAAACAAAAATCAAATTTTTATAATAATGAGAAAAAAGGATATAGTTCTTTATTTTCAAATAAATTTGGTAAATATTCCGATGCCATTGTGAAATATGGTGACTGAATTATGTGAGAAGAATTTCACATACCAGTGCACAAAGGGTTCTTTAATTAAGAATTCGAAAAATCATTTCAATTTCCAAGAAGTTAGGCACCATCATTAATGATAAGAAGATTTCGATTTAATTATTGAAACACTGATTACGTAAACCGCCCTTCTAAGTACAGAGTTTGCAATATTTTTTTCCATTTAAATAAGGCAAAAATAAATGTTAAAAATTTCTGTTAGAACTGTGGAAATCCAGTGAGCTGCCTAATGCTCCACGGTAGCATATTTACTACTATCAGTGTTCCGATTTAATGGATTTTTTATTCAAATATTCCTTATTCACATCAGAAATTTAAAATAAGAATTTAATTGCATTTTTTTCATTAAAACACAGAAGCCATCTATCGATAATAGCATTGATATATTGCGAGTTTAATCGTAGCTGGACAAAAATGGCAAGTAAACATAGTACGAGATAACTCGTAGCTGGCGTCCTACAAAAGAACGCAATCTACGAGTTATCACTTAGTTAACAGTCAACGTGATAAATAAAGCGAAATTTGCTATTTAGATTTTCTTTTACGAATTCCGATCTCTGATTTCCATAATTTATGAAAAGCATTCTACTCTTGGAATTATAGATTTAAATAGGAAATAAAATGGACTGGGCCACTATTTCTAAAGGACTTTTTGCAAAGGTTTATTCTTTGATTCTCACTACACGTGAAAAAAAATGGAAAAATTACTTAAAAAGTATATTGTTCCTCCTTGTTTTATTTTAGTTTGCGTCGTACAATGTGCTGACCCCAAAATCTACGGTTTCTGGGTACATGCCTCTGGTGTCTTGACTCTAATTAGTCCTTGTCTGCAATAGAATTTTATACATAAAATTTTCATCATAAGTTTAACTAGGAAAATAATTTTACAACATTTTCCGATAAAAATTTACAAGCACGAGCATTACTCTTCGAGAATTCTGCTCCAAAAATGTGAACACGCAAACCAGTGTATTATTGTTATTTGCCTTTACAGTGTCACGTATTAGAGGAAAATACACTTATTTTTTTATTCAATATTTTACATAGGTTTAGTGAATAGTTTTACTTTTACATTTTTCTTATGCTTTAAATTTTAAAATTTTTTTTTAATCGGGGGTGCAAAAATCTAGGCACCAGCGGGCTGTCCCTGACCACTAAAATTTAAAAGTTTTCTTCGCTTAAAATTTAAAGCATTCTTACACGAAATTTAGACGAAATATTAGGTGAAAAAAAAAGAAATAAATTTAGTGATTATAGACTGCCAACTCCTAGATTTTTGCACCTCTGATTTAAAGAGATTTAAGGCGACATTTCTAGTGTAATTCTAACAATTTAACAGTAGAACTACCGTGAGCCGTCATATTGGCGGCTATCATATGTATATGTCTCAGTCCAATCCAGAAATTTGATCATGAAACAAGTGTAAAAGATAAAACAGGGTTCGCACAGCTGTACCACTAAAATTTTACAGTATTTTCAATGAATTTCACTGCAGAAAAAATATTGCGCAAATTTCGAATCGAGGAGTTGGTTGCGAATGCTGTTTCTTAAAAATTAAATATAAATTTTCTTATCATTAATAGTGGTGCCGGAGTCCTTACAAAATATAAGGAGTGTGCGAACCCTGTAAAAAGAAAAACAGCTGTTAATAAAAAAGTGAAAATGTTTTAAATCAAAATTCTGGTGTGAAACTTTTTTAAAAATCGATTCAAATTCCCAGTAGTTCTAGTGTTAAAAAATATTTTTTGCAGTGTGAAATTTTAAATTAAATAAAAAAATTTACGGTAATATACGACGAATCTGATTTAAAGAGATTTAATGCGACATTTCTTGTGTTATTCTAACAGTTTAACTGTAGAACTACCGTGAGCCGTCATTGTGGCGGCTATCATATGTATATATTTCAGTTCAACCCAGAAATTTGATTATGAAACAAGTCTACAAGATGAAAAGAAGAAAAACTGTAAATAATAAAGTTTTATCTGTTTTAAATCAAAATTCTGGTGTGGAATTTTTTTTATAAATGTTGATCGAAATTCCCTGCAGTTCAAGTGTTAAGAAATATTTTTTTGCAGTGGGAAATTTTAAATTGAATAAAAATTTTTACCGTAATATACAACGAAAAAAAAATAGAAAGAAAAAAAGAAAGAAATATAGTGGTTATAGACTGCCAGCTGGCACCTAGATTTTTGCACCTCTGATTTATAGAGATTTAAGCGACATTTCTTGTGTTATTCTGACAATTTAACAGTAGAACTACCGTGAGCCGTCATTTTGGCGGCTTTCATATGTGTTTCAGTTCAATCCAGAAATTTGATTATAATACAAGTGCAAAAAATGAAAAGAAGAGAAACTGTAAATAATAAAGTTTTAACTGTTTTAAATCGAAATTCTGGTGTGTAACTTTTTTATAAATCTTGATTCAAATTCCCTGTAGTTCTAGTGTTGAGAAATATTTTTTGCAGTGGGAAATTTTAAATTGAATAAAAAATTTTACGGTAATATACAACTAAAGATACAAATTAAAATTGAATGCAATATTAGAACGTTAACGTTACATATTTTTAAGAATAAAATAAAGTAGCAAACGTTATATTTGCGTCTAATTTTTTGCCCAAATGTAGAAATAAAATACTTTACAAAAACATAGTTGTGTGAATTAAGTTATCTTCATTATGACTTCATTGTTCTCGATTAAATTACCACAATTCTCAGGATTTCTGAAACAAAATTTAGTTTCTCCTTTCGAAAGACTAATTATCCATTTGGTGGAATTAATATAATTGACGCAACTATAACTGGGGAACTAGATATATGTAAGACACTTTATAAAAGAAAAAAATACGGTATTATATTCATACTGCTACACTTTTAATGCACCGTCAAATAAAGCAGAAAATAGGCTATTATATACGTAATGAACATGTTAGATAATTTCGCTCCATATGGTAATTATTTGATTATCTTTCCTTAAAGCATGGCTTGGAATTAATGAGAGCAGCTAAATTATTAATTTAGTGCGTCGGTTTTCTCCATTTATTTAATAATAGGATAATATTTAGGGAGGAATCGTTATAAAGGAAAACAATGCTATATTTCAAAGATAGTAAAGAATTTCATTATATTATGTTAGATTTTCCAACCTGCCAAATTTTATGGCAATTTAAACATTAAATAAATAAACTTAGAACCAGAAATTTATATTAAAAATGATCTTTTGATACCACCCATGAAAAGACGTAATAAACAATTTTATTAAACAAATTTTTATGTCAATTTTCATTTGTTTCAGAGTCTTATATAAAGCCATTAAAATTTATTACATAACATGTTTACGTTTACAGGAAAAAAATATCAACAAATATTATTTAGCAAAACATTTCATTTAAGAAAAAGCAATGTACAAAATTCGTTTCTTGCTAATGAAAAAAATATAGGGGGAACTGGGGTACATTGATACAGTTTTTTTCTAAGATTTTTTTTGGTGTCAAGAAAGTAGAAAATTCAAGTTTTTTTTCCATGAGGTGACAGCAAAACTTGTGTAGTATGTTATAAAAATGTACAATCATTGTTTTATGTAGTATTTTTGCATGTAATTTTAAAAAAATCAAAAAAAGTCATTTGTATCAATGTGCCCCATCCCCGGGGCAGATTGATACGTTTAAGCAAAATGACGACAAAATAATACCAATGCATATTTTTCATAAAAAATGAGTTAGAAAACCATTTTATATTTATTTATAAAAATTCAAATCACCCACAATTTATTTTTAAGCAATATTAAAGCAATCAAAATTAAATATATTATGACTTGATGTTCTGTCTGTTTCTTGTCTGATTGTTGGCTGTGGTAACTTTGTCATATCTAGCACTTCAACCCCAGCATTATCTTCTTTCCTATGAAAGATGAAAAAATTACCAGTTTTTCTGTTTATAAATAGGTTCATAAACAGAAAATAAAGGATAATTATATTAAAAATTCTGTTTATAATATAAGTATCATTTTCTGTTCTGTAGTTTGTTTCTCTTACTTAACATTTCTCATGTCGAAAATACTTTTTTCTCTGGAGAATCGATATAAATTCGAGATTTGCCAGAATGCTGTCCTTTTCTTTTATTAGTTCTATTAGCACTAGATGCTGGGTAAGTTCCTACGTCTTCTGTTTTCAAAAATACTATAAAATGCTCTAATATAAAGAAATTAGAGCTATTTCACTTCAATAAAAACTAATATTAGAAATTTTTCGTGAAAAAAAGGTTGGATTAAGGAGTGTATGGTAAAAAAAATAATAAAAGATAATGAAAATATGAACTATTAAAGGATTTAGGCTGTATCAATGTGCCCCGTCATAAACTGTATCAATGTGCCCCATACAGCGATTTTGAATAAAATGAGTCTCAAATCCAACACTTCACAATATATCTAACAATAAATAATGAGGAACTGATAAAGAGTAGCAGTACTTACCAGGGAGAGTATTCATTTTGGTTGAAAATACTGGAACAGTTGTATAATAGCATTTCAATTGTACAACTCATATTTACTTTTGAACAACAAAAACAATAAATCACCCGTCCCATTTCATCAAACTGCTGAATCATTCCAAGATTTTCTGTATGTAGTTGAATACATTAGCATCACCTTTTGGAGCTGTTGTGAAACTTCCTGTAATGACCCTGTGAGCGGTAGAGGGGGTGTATCAATGTGCCCCATGTATCAATGTACCCCAGTTCCCCCTAAATAATTATCTAAATCAGACCTGTCAAATCTGGCGGTGACGGATTACAAAAGCATTCTCACAGACATGCCTGTCTTATTTCATATCAGGGCTCTCAAATGGTCCGCCAACTGAACATCAATATTTTCTTAGAAGATTTTTCTTTTTAGATTTTTCTTGCAAATTGCAAAGAATACACCTCCGAAGGTTAAATCTAGCGCAAATACTGTAGAAACCTACCACGATATTTTCTGTTAAAAAATAGTGATGTTCAGCTCGCGGACCATTTGGGAGCCCTGCATATTCAAGTACGGATTTAACCATCTGATGCTCATAGTAAAATTTATCCTATCATCAGTGTTCCTGATTTAGTGGAATATCTTATTCAGATATTCCATATTTGAACCAGAAATTTAAAGGAAAATAAGGAATTCAAAACTAATAATTTTGGCTTAATTAATGTAGATATTTAGCTATTAAATAAACCGAAATTTTCTATTTAGATTTTCTGGTGTGAATTTCCATTCCCTGAATTCCGCAATGTATGGAACACACCCTACCCCGGGAATTAATGAGTTAAATAAGTAAGCTATTTCTACAAGAAATTTCTGATATTCACTGTGCACCATGTTGGAGAGAACCGATTTAAATTATAGGGTAAGAACGGCTTTTTCTTTTCTTTTCTTATTATTTTTTAGAAATTAAATTAAACTTCTATTACTACTATTTTCTTACAAAATTTATCCTTTTAGCAGTAAATTGTTTAAACATTTTATGGATACAAGTACCCTAATTTCCTGCCTATAATCCGCGGATCAAACAATTCTTTTTCGACCCAGAAATTTTATTTCGTAAATGAAGGCAAATATTTACGGCGATCTGAAAAGTTATATTTTATTTAATAAAATTTCTGGGTCGAAAAATGATTGTTTGATCCGCGGATTATACGCAGGAAATTAGGGTACTTTGCCCCTGAAAGTGTAAAGTCATTCAAATGCATTCTATTAGTAGAATGAATTTTTTTTTCATTATGCGGTGTAAATGTTATTGCAATCCAATTTCTGCCTACAATTAACGTTCCAATGAGCAATTTTTTTGCTATGAAATTATTTTTTAATACACTTATTTTAGGTTAGAGACGCAAAATTTTAAAAGGAAAATTTCGCCATATTAATAACAGACTTCTGCAAGTACATATGGTTAATATTTTTATTTGAAAATAGAGCTTGCAGGGAATTAAATTTACTTGTTATTGGTGCATTTTTTGTTCATCCATACATGCATTATTGCAAAACGTAGTGTAAGCTTTTATCTTAAAACTATTCAAGGCAATATAAAAACATACTTCTTTCCCAATATTTTTATCAAGATTTTGTGTTTAGAAATGATAAATTATTCGAGCAATTTTCATTTTCGTCCTGTCAAGACGCATTAAGAAGAATTTGTTATAAATTATCTGGAGTCATTCCGGTTCATTTTCACTTTCGTAATTTATCTTAGCGTATGTCTGAAAAATCTACAAAATGAAATAAAGTTAAAAGCAACAATATTATAAATTTAAGTATAATTAGCACTTATTAATTTTATCGATCCATTTAAACTTATAGCTCTCGGGCGTTCGTATAACATTTTTGACTTAGTCTCACCCATATATCCATTAAGAATATTTAATTATTTAAAAAATATTCCATTGTATGTACATAAAACTTTTGCAATAGAACTTAAAAGAAATGTTACTATTTTTTAAAAATATTTTTACTACATGTTTCTATTTAAATCAGACTATTAAATTTTTTTCTAAAGTGTCTATATTAAAATTATTTTTAAAAATGAGATAGAATCGAGCAATATTTATTTGAGACCTTTGAAAGTGACCACTATGGAATAAATATGTACTAGGAAATCGTAGTTTAAAATTTAGTCGGGGAGAATACGCGCATACCCAGGGAATTAATGATTTTTACTTTGCCATTGATAACGGCCACCGCTTTATTTAGTTGAAGACAACAGTTGCAAATTATGCAATAAAATAAGTTGAATGTTACTTTGAATAAATTGTGATGACAATTGTAAAAAAAAAATAAATAAATAAAAAAATAAAAATAAAATCTAGGTAATTAGACCCGGCGCATGACCTCCAGGGTTAAAGCTTAGGCTTTAGTATAAGACCTTTAAAATATATTCTTTAAATAATATAAAAAAATTCTTTAAAAAACGAAATTTTAGTTTGCGGATTTTTTTTTTTTTTTTTTTTTACATTTAGCCTTAACCCTTTGTGGGGTCAGCAATTACAGGGCTCCCAAATGGTCCGCGAACTGAACATCAGTAAATTTTAACAGAAAATTTCATGATACGTTTGCGCTAGAATCAACTTCCAAACGTGGTTTCTTGGCAATTTGCAAGACAAATCTAAAAGGAAAATTTCTCTAAGAAAATTCTGATGTTTAGTTCGCGGACCATTTGGGAGCCCTGCAATTAAGTTCGTGTAATGCTGAATTCTTAACGAAATATAGAAAAAAATATTTAAAAAGATTAAAAGCAATTTTCACTCAATTTACCCCAAATTTACACTTAATACTTAAAAATACTTAAAAATACTTAATGAGAGTTTTCTGATACGAATCTGAATTAAATATAGGTTGGATATAATATATCCTACCGCCCCTCAAGGGGTTAACTCTCTGATCTCTCATGGTTGAATACTACTTAATTTTAATTCCGAAATGTTGTAATGGCAATGGAATATTCGACCAAACCTATTTAAAAAAGGTTTAACGCATTTTTTTCGCGTATATGGTAAACTGATTTTTTTCTTTGCAAAATATTCGTACCAGTGTGACACTTGGAATTTTGAAGCAATTTGCCCACCAGAGCTCAATGTGTTAGTTCTAGATGTAAATATTTAACATATATAATTTTTCAAATATAAAACTTTAAGAACAAATAAATTTCGGAAAGAAAAAATATTTCCATTTTAAAAATCAAGTTGAACGGGATAAGCCCGGGTCCTAACCTAGGTAAGGAAACTATTCTATCCAAAAATTCTATCCTTAAATAAGGCGGAAATTTACGCATTTTAACTACATTTCTTACATTATAAAAATACACTAATATTTTTGCCTGGAAAATAATAGTACCCGTACAAACCCAGTTTAAATATTTTTTTCCATGATAACCTTAAAATCCACTTTAACCTGTTAATAGTACATTTCCTTAACACCGTGCATGCACAAAGAGTTTGCGCGTTTCATTACTAAAATCTTTTAGATGCCACTAATTTTAAACTATAATATAGGATATAATTAATAACAAGCATATTTTGATTGCTTTACAAGAATTCGTACGCGTCAAGGAATTTAGGGGATTTTTCGATATCTTAGTACAGTGCCTAGAAGAGATAGTGTGGAAATCAACCAACGAAACCATATCCAAAAAATTACATATTTCGCCAGAGGGCGCTAACTTCAAGTTCATTGCTATGAATGTATAGGAACGTAATGTGTTTTAGATATTTTTTTGATGTAATTTAAGTATGGGAAACTTTTTTTAAAAGATAAATTTTGTGAAAAACAGAATAAAAAAATTAGCTTGTTATACACGATATATTAGGGATAAACGAAAATTTAGGCATATATTTTAAATGCATTTCGCACTCGTACGAATTGCAGAACACTAGTTTCGGATTGCTTAATTATAATTCATGTAATATTTCATGTGATCAGCATACATATTATTATTATTTTAAGCTAGAGATTGACTATATTTCATATAGGCAGAAACAAAAAATAAGCAGAAAAATATCAAATGATACACAATGTTAAAAAAGCTTCATAGAAATATATATATACACAAGTGGAAGATTTTCATGTATGCTGAAACATAAATAATGAGATCAATGTATCTGACATGGTATATGATGCTAAAATAGTAAGTATAAAAAAATATAGGTTTTGTATCTAGGTATTGTAACAATTTCACCTTTAATTATATGTTCATAATTTCTGACAATAAATTCCTTTTCAAAATGAAGTTCACATACACCAGAATGCAAGCTCAATTCTTTGTCGGCACGAGGAATAATGTTTTTCCATTTTTCAAAAAGATCTTGATTTTTAGGTACACCGAAAATAGACAACTTGCTGTTCTTGTATTGTGTAATACAACCAGGAACAAAACAATGTGAATCTCGTTTTTTCATCGTTTTAGATCAATTTTGCATGTTTTCACATAAATTTTCAACATTTGTAAACATTGCACATAATACTAAAAATGTTCACGACAATAAGAAAACCAAAACAAAAAACAAAACCTAAGCTTTCACGCAATGAAATCGACGGCAGCGCCATCTACGAAAATGTAAATTTTTGGATGCGATCGAAAGCTATACCGGTATTAGCGATTTCCACACTATCTCTTCTAGGCACTGTAATCTTAGTACCAGAAATTTCGTAAAGCACAGATCGTTATAGCCGAAGATACAGTTTATTTCATTAAATAAGACATATTTCTTTACGAAAAGTTTGGTAAAAAGTCGTTAAAGCGTACGAACCCTATTAAGACAAATATCTTACTACTTTAAAGTTGCTGGGGATCCCTGCTTCTAGTCTAGTTTATAGTGTCAAAACAAATTTTCCTCTTGAGTTGTTAAAGTTATAGACTTTTCTTTCTTTTCATATTTGTGCTCCACTTCATTACTAATTCCCCCTTGTTTTAAAAACATTTTGCTTTAAAACTCTTCACAGGCATAAATATTTGTTTTATCCAAACGTGATATTCAGTATATATTTTATTTTCTGTTTTTCATTACATATTTATACTGAATATGTATCTGACAAAGGTTCTTACGGGAACCAGTGTAACCGCATTTGGCGGATTTTTTATTTAAAAATATTTAATTCATAAAAGAAAATTTTTATAGTAACTCTCTCATACTTTAACCCTTTAATGGTCGCATTAAATTTCGGTCTAAAAATTCAAATTCTATATTGCCTCCACTTTTTTGAAAAAAAAAATCATCTTATTTAATGACAAGTAAAATGATACCAGAATAAAACCAATTACACTATTTTATCAAACTGGTGGAAATCAAACGATTCTGAATAAAAGCTTTATTTTTCGAATAAAAATGCTGGTATCTCATCTGAAAAGTAATCGTACCCGTACAAACTCTTAGCTCCTATTTTATTTCTCTTAATTTTTAAAAATAGACCTTTAATATTCCATAGATGAAATACTAGACTTAATATTTTAAAGTATTTCACCCTTTTGTCAAGTTATTTGAAAGTAAGTCAAGTTAAAGAGAAAAAGACATTTCCTCTCAGATATAATTATGTGAAAAAACGCGAAAAGAAAATATATGGACTGACAAATGTTGTTATTTGACGTTTTTTACTTATTAACCCTTTCCTCTTCGGCGTCTATTACACAGTTTTTATTCGGTCGGCACCATTTTTTTCAAAATAAGTTACTTTCTGTTACACAATGACAAAAAGGTTGCAAGTAAATAAAGACTATTTCTTTATTTCAAGAGAAAAAAAATTCTGAGAAGACAGTGGCGTAACCAATGTTGTTACCCAAAAACCAGTAATATTGTAAGATTTCCTTCTCTTTGATTTATCCTTTATGAATATGGCTTTTAGAATTCTATGGAAAAAGTTTTATACAATCGTTTAGAATTATGGCCTGTTTTATAAGCTAGTTTAAAAGCTATAGAAATATCTGTAGAAGTTCAATAGAAATGTCTGTAGAGCAGAAATTTCTTTTAAACTTCTATTAAGTATTTTCTCTCTACAGACATTTACATTAAACTTCTACAGGTATTTCTATAGCTTTTAAACTAGCTTATAGAAAAACGAGCCATAATTCAATAGGACTCTATAAATTTTTTCTATAGAATTCTTAAAGACATTTTCGTAAGGAATAGCAGAACTTTTCGTGGTTAGATAAGACGAATGGAACTTAAAAAAATATCGGAATTCAAAGGACTTGGGTACCGACCCTGGTTACGCCACTGTAATTTCATGTCCAGTTAGACTGGATACGGTGCAAAGGGTTAGGATTATTTTGATGACTCCAATTTTCTGCATCAATAGTATTTGCCTCATTTAATCCATCATTTAATAAAATGAATATCTCTACTTTAAAAGAAAGGTAGCAATCGAGAAATCTGAAAAAGAAATCAATCCAACTGTAAACTTTGGATACACTATATTTTGAATAGAGAAATTAAAAAAAAAAAAAAAAAAAAAAAAAAAAAAAAAATTTGCATAATATTAAATTTCGTCGTTCATGGTTCTAGTTTATCTAATTAAAAATATATAGATATGTGGATATTAAGTATTAATCATTACAAATTTCTAATCCTTTGAACTCTGATGGTTGAATTTTGTACCACTTAATCGTAATTCCAAAATATCACAATGGCACTGCAATATTGAACCAAATTTATTTGAAAAAGATTTAATGCATTTTTTTTTCGCATGTAACTTAACACTAGAACCGCGGGAAAATTTACCCAAATTTTATAAAAATGTTTCTCATCGGAATTTTCATTTAAAGCTGTTTAAGTTATTTATTGAAATTTAACCCATTAACGCCCAGCGTCCTCGTTTGAGGACGGTTACAAAAACAGCAAGAAAGCGGTTTTCCCACCAGTAAAGAGGAAGAAAAATGTATATCTTATTTCACGAGACAGAATCCTTGATAAATTTAGATAAAAGTTAATTTGCTTTTAAAAGTGGTGGGAAATACAAAATTTAAATTTTGGCAAAGAAAATAATTCGGGCGTTAATGGGTTAACTTAGAAAATAAAGCGTTTTCTGGTTCGAATCGACATTCCTCCAAATGATACGGGTCAAAATTACCCGTCGTCGCGATTCTAGTGTTAAACCGAATTTTTTCTTCGCGAAGTACTGCTGTCAATGTGACACTTGGAATTTTGAAAAGAATTACCCACCAGAGCTAAAAGAGTAGTAGTAAACAGCTAAATGCTATTATATTTTCTGCGAAGAAAATTTTTAAATTTTAGTGTTGGGAGTACGGTAGTGCAACTTGGTATGTATGTGTAATTGGCAAGAAATATCTGTCTCACATTGACAAATTAAGATCTGACTGTTTTGATGACTCATCTCTAAACATAACCACCCATGTTGATGATCCTGAAATATGATGATCCTAGTAAAATTAACAAAGTTCCTCTATGCACTAATAAACCAGAAACAGATCCTCAAACAGCACATTCATGGGGCTGTGTACCATCCAACAATCCACAGCTGACTGAGCCCTCCAATTCAGGCATACCAGAGCCTGTTATCTCCGCAGACCCCTGACACAATTTGGCGGTTCCCCTCGCATGTATGTAAAAACCAATTCACTACACTAATTAAGAACAATAAAAAATGGGGAATAATGTGATATATTCACATACGGTCTTATTTGTAACTGTAACTGTTATACTTTTAACTATTTTGATCCTGTATCCAATAACCAAGCTTCAACTGAACTTCATCCCATGAGCGTACACAGAACGTCGTAGCAATTTTTCTAAACTAAAAAATAACCAAGTTTCATAGTGTTTTGAGTAATATTCTATAATTCATATCGAAATATTAAAAGAGAGATAACATTTCACATCCCGTAAGACATGGTGACGTCACGGTGACGTCGTTGTGAAGTCACACTGTGACTTTGTGACCGTCAATGTGACGTCACGTGACGTCGATGCGGAGTCACAGTGACTAAAATGTGAAGTCGTTATGGCCGTTTTAGAGCTTGTTTGTGACGTCACATTGTGACCACTTTGTGACGTCACAATGTGACCAATTTGTGAAAAGTGTGTCATTTGTGACGATTTTGTCATTAACATTGTGACGAAATTGTGACGAAAGTGACAATGCTTTCAAGTCACATTGTGACCAAATTATGAAATACAGGGTGAGTCCAAAATCATGGAACAAACGTTGAGGGAGCGGTAGGACTCACTATAACAAATAATGATGGCACAGAAATATATGACCGGAAGTGACCCGTCAAGACGCTACACTAGTCACCAAAAAATGACCTGGATGATAATGTTAAGTCTTTGGGGGGGGGGGGCGTTGTTTTCAAATATCTTGCTCAAATTTCAATATTTTACATAATATTTTTCCCATAGGATAGCTGAGGACGATCCACAACCGGGCTAATTTTTACTTTTTCGATTTTGGTTATATTTTTTTAATATTACAATAGTTTCAGTTTTAGAACCGGTTTAAACTGGTTCTGAAAGTTAAAGTATTTTTCTTTTAATCTGTAACCAAAATCAAAAAAGTAAAAACCAGCCCAGTTGCAGGTCGTCCTCAGCTATCCTATGGAAAAAAATATGCGAAAATATTAAAATTTTAGCTAGATATTTGAAAATAGCGCTCCCATACACTTAACATTATAATCGGTGTCTTTTGCAGTGACTAGTGTGGCGTTTTAACGCGTCACTTCCAGTCATACATTTCTATGCCATAATTATTTATTATAGTGAGCTCTACCACCTCCCTTAAAGTTTGTCCCATTATTTTAGACTCACGCTGCAGATCATTTGTGACAAAACTTCGTTAACACTGTGATGATTCTGTGACGATTTAACTTTTCTTAACGATTTTCTAACAATTTAAAAGAAACAGGATCTGATGAAACTATAACTCCATGCCATGTTCCTGTTAAAATAGGGTTTGAGTCCTAAAATCATATATTGACAATTTATGAACAAATACTATATGGTATATAAAAATAGTTACCTGCAGTAAGGAGACTTTCTTCTAAATTAAAGTTAAAAATTCGATTTACCTCACATGCCTTACAACTCTGGTGTTGTTTTCAAAATTTGAAAAATATTACCTCTCAAAAATATTTATATATTTTTCCCCACATGCTGAAAATTGCATACCTTCAATTTTATTTATAACTGACACACATTTTGTAGTATGTTGTTCAAACTGTTTAATCTTTTTGAACTTTTTTTTTTAAACTTTTACTCGCTTTAATATCCACAAATCCCAGCACATATCTAAAACTGTACAGCTTGCCAATATTTCTGACCAATAATCCTGATGTCTATAAATATATAGGGTGGATGCTCCAGTTTTGGCCACATTAAGAGAAAAGTTTAAATGGAAATTTTATAGTTTTAGACTGAATAAAACATATTAAATCGCAATAACAGTATTCTTTAGTAAATTTAGTTGTCTTTCTGTTAATTATAATAACTTTCTATCAAATATTTTAGATTGTGAGTAATAACTCGTTAAATAATTTCTTTCAATTTGCACCAGTTTTGGCCACCCTAATATCTTGTAATTTTGCAAACATTTTAACTGATAATAAGTAAAAATAAAGCATTTTTGTGCAAAATCTGTTTTACCACACACATATTTGTTTGCTGTATAAAAAAGATTTGCATTTTTTTTAAATGAAATCATAAAAACATCAAATAAAATATACTTAAGCTGATTTTAACTGAACACTTAAATTTAAAAACAAAAAATATATTTAATTCATAAAAAAGACTTATAGGACATAAAAAGCTTATTTTAACATTTTGCATATTTTCATTTATATATATCATATGTTATACTATACCAATATTTACAGTTATATGACTAGAATCTTGAATTTATTCCATTTTTTCATGAAATAGTATTTTGACAATCTCTAAAATCCATTTTTTTTCAACTGATTTTTAACTTTAATTCCTCGAACTTAGCTGCCTGTCAGCCTAATCATTTGGAGTTAGTTTTCTTCAAACCTTAGATTTCCTTGTGTAAATATGGGCTAGGATCTTAGAAAGATCTTCACAGAGGGCATCCCCCTTCTCTTCGGCCCATATCTCTCATATAGATAATTGGTCATCATAAATAGCACAACCCTATTACTTGAGATTCAAAAATAGTAAAAACTGGTCTCCATTCTGTAAACTTGTGTTGCAAGGTAGAACGAGATACTACAAAACTTAACCATCTTGAAAAGCTGACAATGAATTTTGAAAAGCCATAATTTTACTTCCTATCTTATAACAGTGTTTAATCTAGACCATTTTTAAGACTACAGAATTGTCTTTTTTATACTTGTTAAAATGAATCCTATTTATAGTGTAAAGATTTTCACATTATTTGTTATTTCTAAATTCATGTGCTTGAAATTTTGCAAAAGTTATGCAACTTCCTAATTTTGTTTTGAAAAAAATACAAGAAACCACTAAATCATGCTGTAATTTTATTGAACTTTTAAATTTATAAGTCAAAACTTTTCTAAATATATTGCTGAACTTTTCACTATAATTAGTCTTGTAGCCAAAAGTGGAGCATAATGTTGTGCCCTTTTTGGCCACACCATGGCCATAACTGGTACACATAGCAAATTTAAAGTACCAGTTTTGGCCACCCCTACTTTAAGCTGTAAAAATAATTAATTTAGATATGAAATTACAACAGAGAGAAAGCCTACTTCATAAAGCTTCATAGCAATTTGTTTCAGAACAAATAAAGTTCGATAAATGCCTATTATTGAAAGATTATGAAAACTTGTTACCTAAGCAAAAACCTTAATATATGTGAGTGCACACTATAGTTTTACACATTTTTTTTTTTTTTTTTTTTTTTTTTTTTTTTTTTTTTTTTTTTTTGCAAGTCATTTTTTATCAAAAAATAAATAAATGGGATTGGAAATGATAAAAGAGTGTTAGATTAAGGAGTAAGAATGCATATAATTTGTTAAAATCAATTTACAGCCTAAATAGAGGGTAAATCATTCCAGTGTGGCCAAAACTTGTGCAGTTGCCAAAACTGGAGCAGCCACCCTATATCTTTTAATTATCTTTTGTTGTAATTTACCAATTGATTGAAAAAGTGTCGAGGTCAGGATTCGAACTAAACAGTCTTTCGCGCAAATTGTCAATACTTTGTCGACTGAACTATCCTGGAAAAATCTGACGCACATAATTCACACAGTGAATACGAACGCATACTTATCATTATTATACATAACCCTATGTAATAATACTTTAATTTTTTTTCAAACTACCCGTATGATAAACGCATACTATTCGTATGAGTATATAATGATATTTCTCCTGGTGAACTGTGCGTGCTAAGTTGCTCTGTTGGAAGAGCATTGGCAGCATACATCGAGGGTCTCTAGTTCGAATCCTAACCTAAACACTTTTTTACTCATTTTGGAAAATTAATATTCGTTTGATTAATTTACCAATTAAAATCATTCTGTTAAATATAATATAGAATTATCTTTTGATAAAACTACGTAAAGTTTATGCGCAATATTCGTAATATACAGATTTTATTTGAAAATCGAGTACAAATGAAGATGAGGCAATTAGTTCTAGTATTACGCTTAGTTATTTTCTTACTATAGTGGCCTGTGCGCATGTATGATTACACCATGGTTTAAATTCGTAGTTAAACTCATATTATATATTGTATATGTCATATAGTATAGATGTGCCGGTAAAGGACATCCTTAATGATTTTTTTTAAGTTTCCTTATTAATAGTTATAATTATTAGATTTCATTTTTTTTGTATTAGATGAATCTATTAATAATATTTAAGTATTCTCAGTCTCACTTTTCAATATTAGACAAAATTTTATTGAAAATAATAGAAATACATCAAACACTAAAAATTTCAGCAATGTACATCCCACAAAAGTGTACATGTAATTGTTTTTATGACTATTTAGAACCAGGATTTAATGAACACAAACTAATGAAACAAAATTGTTATTTTCAACACAATTTAGCAATTAAGATATCAAAAATTAATAAAATAATGCGATAATTACTCATTTTTTAAAATCAATAATTGATATTACCACAAAATTAATATCTTAATTATTTTAGATACATGATTTAAAATAATAAATGTCATGGAATTACAGTTATCAAATTTTTGGGATTATGAGAAATTCAGAAAGGTAATAAAAAAGTTTTACAAAAGTATTTTTGCAATATTAGTGCATAAATTAGTATATTTATCACTATTTTCAACAATTAAATAACCCCAAACTCCTTTATATATTAATTATAACGTTAACTTTTGATTATATGTATATTTTTTAATTTATTAAAATGTGATTTTAACCATGTAATTAAAAAAATGTGATTAAAGTGCATTTTAAAAATAATATTAACTACTTTCAAATCGTTGGCATGCTGTTCCGTATTTCAACAAAATAAATGTTAAATTTATTGAATTTACTAAGGTAAGTGAATTCAAAAAAGTTAAATTAATATGATACTTATTCCTTCTATAACATGTTTTTTTACGAAATTAACAGAAATCATTATAAAAAAGCAGGAAAAATAACATTTCCTTACCTCTTTCTTATCGGCATTATCCTCTAATTCCAGTTTCATAATCCGAACAGGGAAGATAATTTCGAAGTCGGAATGTCCGAATGAAGTACAATGACATTGGCGCGCTCAAATTAACGAAACGCCACTGACATTGTATTTTTTCGGACCGACATTTTATATAAAATGTCACCTGATCTCATTTTTGCATAACTTTTTAAAAATTTTCAACTTACGTACAAAATATACACATCATAACAAAGTTACTAGAGCAGCTGCATAATATTCTAAAGAATAAATACACTAATATCAACTATTCTGGTCGTTGCCAAACGATATTTTTTAAGCAGGTGATTTTTTGTTATTATTGGTTGTTTGAGCTTCGAAGATTTATAAGTTGAATGCGCATGCGCATTAGTTTTATGAGGGTATCCCTAATTAAAATTTTGAGTTAAAAATATTTTTTCACGCATTTCTATTTTACTTTTAATTAGTTTCGAAATACAGTGGAACTTTCATTTAACGAAGCCCATATTTAATGAAATTATCTACTTTTTTAATTTTCTGTTGAATCTTCATTAAGAACGCAATTAACATTTAAATTAATATTCATATTAAAAAAAATTCTGCTTAGCAAAATTTGTTGCACTTCCGTGCATGCACAGTATTCAAAAGGATAGATTGCTGTTAAGATTGATTGGTGAATATATTTCAGCGGATTGTATGAATTGAAATTATGTATTTATAAAGTAATATTCCAATTTTTTTTTAATTTTTCGATTTGAAATACAAGAGAAAACGAGAAAACGAACGAGGCGATTCAGTTTTTGTTTCCTATCCTTTATTACGTAGTTTCTTAGATATTATACTAATGATTTTTTTATGTGGCTATATTGCATAACAAAAATTACTATCCAAATTAAAACACAGTTTTATAATATTTCCATTTTTATTTGTAGCTTACTATATAAATTTCATGAATTTTCGTGGGTTTCTATTCAACGATATTTTTTTCATTACGAAGCATTTAAGTGTAACGAGAAATTTCCTGAAAGTTTCCTGGAAGTTTCACTGATAGGTTCATTGCTGGGTGCTTAGTTTCATATGATGGGAGGTTTATCTCACATACGTGATATGACGTACACGTTACACGCAGTGCATGTAACGTGTGACATAACAGCGATTGCACAATATTCTTCTGAAATGCCAGAAAACACGTTTTTTGCCAGTAAATAACATGGTTTGAAGAATTTTTGTAATTTTCTAAAGTTTTATAAGAAAGTCACACCTGAGTCACAATGTGACGTCACTGAGTGGTGGTAATTTGGTCACAGATGTGATGTGACCACAGTGACTCGCAGCGACGTCATTGTGACCATGCATGCTATGAGGGATCTTTTGAAGAATTTTTGTATATATTTTTTAATTTTCTAAGAAAGTCACATTTCAGTCACAATGTGACGTCACTGAGGGGTGGCTTTTTGGTCACAGATTTGACGTCACATTTCAGTCACAATGTGACTTCACTGAAGGGTGGCATTTTGGTCACAGGTGTGACGTCACATTTCAGTCACAATGTGACGTCACTGAGCGGTGGTATTTTGGTCACAGATGTGACGTGACCACAGTGACTCACAGTGACGTCACTGTGACGTCACTGTGACCATGCATGCTATGCGGGATACATCATAAAGTGAGAAAAATATTAATTCTTATATTCCAAAATTCTGGTGCCTTTATGGCATATGGAAATTAACATAAAGTTGTTTCTTAAATCTACAATCATCCATAAAAGAGTTAAAAAACCTACAATTTGGCAGCTATTCGTTAGTAAAAATCATATTTAAGACTTTCAGAAGCAAAACACTTCCGTTGCTGAAGTTTCAAATGAATGAGTGGCACCGGAATTTACAAACTTGATTATTTTGAAAAAAGTAAAAGCTATCTTTCGCCTACATAGTAAACTGATTCTTTTTTCGATAATACTGGCTTCATTATGGAATTTCGAATTAAAATTAAGTGATTTCATAAACCAAAAACCGCCACTTGCAGGGTTAAAAAAATACCTATATTTAATTTTCGTATTCATTTAAAATTTTGTACAGCAGTCTTATACAACTATGAATATCTGATAGAAAGTTTACATATTTTTCTAAATTTATTGAAAATCAAAAGAAAATCCGATAAAAGAAAGAAATAATACTGCACTCTAAAATAAAATCTGGTTCTTAGAGTATAAAAGAAAATTATTACTGATAACTCTTTAGATAGGCTTGTTTAAAATTCTTTCAGACTATATAAATATTTATTATTTTTACTCTACATTATAAATACACATCCCATAATTTATTGTAGATTTTTAAGTATGTTTTTTATACTATCACCATGAATTATACTCGTATATATTTATCTTAATAAAACCCTTTCTCTGTTGACGTTGTATTTTCTTAATAGGTTATTATTTTTTCTCTATTAACTTGATATTATGACACTGATTGGATTAAAGGTACTTAATACAGGCGTGCGCAGAGAGTTTATTTTTTATTTTTTATTTATTTATTTATTTTTACTTAGTAAACAGATTTTTTTCAATATTTGCAGAGAACTTATTAAATATGGAAACTACATGACTATCTCATAATCTTATAAAATTAACTGGCATCTTCTTTTTATTGAAACACTAAATTCTGATACATATTAATATTGGCAAACAAAGAACAAATTCAATACATATTTAAAAATGTTTACTTTGTAATTTCACTAGATACAGCAAATATTACGACACATAAAATAAAGGATTATATTAAATTTTTGAAATATTTATTTGTTTATTGTTCCATATTTTTTTCATAGTTGTGGCTACAAATGAATTCCAGATGTTTATATAAATTTAAAAATTAGTAATGTGCCATAAAAATAACTAAAAAAAAAGAGGTGACATCTCGTAGGTCTGATATCATTTTTCTATCACTTATTCATAAGGAAGTTATTATTCTTGCACGTAATGACTGAATTTTCCTGCTACACAATGAAATACACGGAATATAAAATTAGCCTACGAAGTCCAAATTATATTCTTGATTAAATTACATTATATAATATAATTTCACAAAGTCCTGTTTCTGTTTTGAAGGTATAGGTTTCTGTTTAATTGATCAGCAAGCATATGGGTGATTCTTCGATAAAAGGGTAATTTCTGTCCCTTAGGGTTACATGCTGTTTTTTGTCATTCATATAGTTGTTTTTAGTATAAAATGTATTTTGTAATGTATTTCTATAATTTCAAAAAGTATTTTCGAGAAAATAACTGTAAATTGTACTGCAATATTATTTTGAACATTCAATTTGTCACTTTCCCTCACCTCATGTACTGATCTGGAACAATTTTAAGTGTAATGACAGACTATTTTTAACAATTTTACCACCAAGAATAAAAATTTATACTCCAAAGTACATAATAAAGTATTTTTACTGTAAAATAAAAATAGTTTTACATTTGTTCTGAGTCAGAGAAACGCTGTCCCCTAGTTTTAATGTCACTACTGTCCCTTTGTATAAAACATCGAAAATGACCACCAGGTTGCCAGATAAAATTTGGTGAACAGGTGCATTTAGTAGAAGGAGCCATCTTAATTGCCCAGAAAAACACATGGCACAATTCTAAGGACTTCAACAAGAGTTACAAGCTACAAAATGAATAGGAAGATTAGAATAAGTTTATTACTTGTCACTACTGTCCCCTACTTAAACTGTCCTTGTTATTGTTTTTATTTATTTATTATTTTGTCATGATATAACATATTTTGCATAGTACAAAATATCATATTGCAGTCTTACTAAGTCTAACTTACTATGTACACAGAAGCAATTTTCTTAATTTTGTCACTACTGTCCCTTGTCACTACCCCCTTTCAAATTATTTATTTGAGGATTCAATCTCCGAAGCAGATATTAATGCCATATATGACTTGAAGACAAAGGATACAGTGATACCATCTATTCCAAATCTATTAATCTAAATTTTACTAAAATCCTGGTTTATAAAGTAAAAACTATCTTGGGGACAGTAGAGACATTGATTACCAAATTATTGAGTCGTTCGGAAAGTCCTTCCCGTTTGGGAAAATCAATTCGCATCTGAAAAGTTTGTCCCTTAATATCTAAGTATTAGATATCGGAAACAATATCTAATAATTAAATAACAGAATTTTCCGGTGCGAATTGAATTTCCCAAACGGAAAGGACTTTCTGAACAATCCAATAATTTATAAAATAATTTTTACAAAACAATGTAAAGCTTAACCCTTTCTTACGCAGTGTTGCCGGGCTGGCAACACCTAATTTTAATTCCAAACTTGCAAACGGCACCAGTAATATTTTAATATAATTTTGCTTTTACAATGAAAGCTTAAATTAAGGAATTCGTAATATCTAGACAAGTCCTTTATCAATTCCGGTGTCAATCGACAATTTCTCATTTTACTAATAGAATTTGCCTGCGCCGGAAAGGGTTAAAGTTTATGCCGGAGTGTTGTTTATTAGTAGCATATGCTGTATCTAATTATCAAAAATATTGCTTAAAATTTTATTTTTATTTTTCACCAAAACAATGAGTGAAATTACCCACTTATTGGAGAATCACCCATATAGAAAAAAGTAGTTATACCTCTGAAACTACGCTTTTGTAGCTGTCACAGTAGTAGTAATATAGCTGCCAAATATTTTTTATTTTAAATTTTTTGGTACCACTTTTATTAATGAAATTTTTTCGGTTACAAGATAATCATCGAAATTTCTTATTTAAGTAGTAATTATAGTCTGTTTCATAATTATGGTAACATTAAAGATTTCTTTTTAATTTTGAAAGCAGCCACATTCAGTAAGATTTTTCTTATAACTGTTCCCAATGGCACTACGCAAATTTCAACTTTTCATCATGAAAAAAAAAAACCTAAGTTTTTCATGTTTTTATAATAGATGCAATTGGAAAAAGATATCATCTACTCAGAAAGAAATGTTGTGTTGCATGGTGTACTTGTATCTATTGATACACGTTTATGATATTACTGATTAATTCCTTGAGTACTTGTAGTGTAAGTCACGTACTATGATTTTTTGCTACCAGAATTTTAGAACGAAAAAATGTGACTTATTTTATCTGAAATATGTCATTAATTAAATAAGGCGACGCAAACTTTTCAAAAATTACTGTGGCCAAATAGAATATTGGCTTGCAGCTATGTGACACTACAAAAGCCTCATAATGCTTATTTTAGCCTACTAAAATAAATCGTTTTGCTATAAGCAAAGAATCTTTGTAATTTTACCTTTAAATACTCCCATAATTTTAACCTTTTCTTCCATAATCTTCTACTTTTTTTTCGTAGATTTTTGTTTTGGAAAGCGTTTATGTTGGCAAACATAGTGATAGGATGAATGAACTATTTTACTCTTCGAATCAGGTTTGCCAGTATGTCTTCCATTTTAAATCAGAAATTTTCGATTCATGCAAGAAAATGCAAACAGTACTTTCAGAAATTAGTGACAGACTTTCAGTAAAACAAATTCTTTATTAGAAAGTTCCGGTCTGAAGTATGGAATTATAGAGAAAGAATAAGGAACGTATAGTGTACTGTCTAGGAGCTGCTAGTGAAGTAACTGAGGAAGTTATCACGAGATGGGTGCTGTTTTTTTTAAACGGGTCCCCAGTTTTCAAATACCGCTAGTCAATACTTCAGCCAATGAACTTGAATAGTCAAAATGTTTGTCTTAATTACGCACCTTATTCATGGGAAAATTCTCTCACAAATAAGATAAAAAATTTCTATTTCTTTCTACAAGTGTCAGTTACCCAGGTGCTTTATTCTTTTTAGTATTTTAACCCGGGAGGACGCGCGCAGGGCCTGAAAGACCCTGAATGCGTATGGTTTTTACATTTGCAACCACTAATTTTTTTTAAATAATCTTCAACTTATTTTACCGCAAAATTTGTAAGAATTGACTCCGTCTAAATAAACCGACTGTTTTAATTAGATTTTATTGGTGTCAAAGTTAAAACTATTCATATCCTGAATAGAGCGCGTTCTCCCGGGTTAATTATGTCACAATTTGGCGGAACTAATACCGCCGATATAAACTTTCACTAGTAAAAATATATAACAGTTTTTGCCGTTATTTTTGTCTAAAAGTTTTCTTTAAGCACTGGTATTTATACAGAAGGTTTGAGCTCCCACCCAAAATATTGAATACTAATTTTATTTTGTTTTATTCATAAAATTTATATCACTTTAATAAACAAAAAAACTACTCACATTTTTCTGTGAGAATTAACAATTTTTTAAGGATCATTCTATAAATGACGCATAAATGCATCAACGCTTAGAATAGTGTTAATTCATTTAGAACAGCTCACATGAACTCTCAATTTCTCAGATATTAGATTCAGTCAGTCCCTGATATAGATTAGTGTTAATTTTTTTGTGCAAGTCTCCCTACAGAAGGCACTGCTATGATCTATTTTTCACAATTTCACAATAAATGCATCGCAAGGGCAAATGCATGGATTTTCATCTAACATCCGATTCAGTTAGTACATGATAAAAAAAAATCCTGATTAGTTTTTGGTGTATATCACCCAACATTTGGCGCTGTTATGCAGATTTTTTTTAAAGATTTTGCATCAGCACTATCCAAAAATTAATGCACGGATTTTCATCAAACATAAGATTTAGTTATTACTTGATATAAGATGGTGCTAACTAAATTTTGGTTTAAACCACCTGATCGGGGGCGCTGCTATGCTGCATTTTTCAGGATAAAAGAAATGCGTAATTTTTAAAAAAGTTTTCGGATTACCACATCTGACTGTTTTTTTAATGCGAATGTTTTGAGTTATTTTCTTTCCGTAACTTTTTAAAAGTTTCGCAATTGATTGAGATGATAAGTGCGTCAAATATTATTTGTGTTTGCGAAATATATCTGACAACACACATATTTGTTTAAATCGACTTCCGCAGCCTTGCAATGACAGTTTTATAAATAAGAAATTTCTGGCAGTATATCTTATTTACTGATTTAACTTCTATTTGACAACAAATATACTTCACGGAAAAATCACTCCAATTTATTCTTTGATGTATTCCACGAAATGAAAAATTTTTACTTCTTAAAACTATGCATTTAAAATAAACCCCTAGTTTAAAATTTGCTGAAAAGTCAATAATTGCAGGTCAGTATTTTCCATAACTTAAACAACATTTAATAAAATCTTTTTATTTCTTTAATTCTGTCGTATAGACTTAGATAAATATTTTTCAATCAGAGAACATATTTAATAAAAATAAACATATATTTACTTATTACTGTGATGAGAGAGTCATAATAATGGCTGTCGGATAACTTGTGATTAATAAAAAATTAACAGTACCTTGATAAGTCGTATCAAGCTGTTTATAATAGTATGTGTCGTTTTTGTAGTAAGGATTCGTCCGTATGTCGTCCGTAGCAGGATTGCCAGTTTGGCCTCCATTTTTATTAAAAAAATTTGAATTTGTAACAGAAATGAAAAGTAGCTTTATTTGCTTTACTTAATGTGACATATTTTCTGATTACCTAAAGTAAAGATTTTTCTTTCACAATTGCTTCTGTGAATTTGAAATTTCGTATTGAAAATGGAGGCTAAACTGGCAACTCTTGTCGATATTATATTAAATTATCCAATATGAAAACATAGTATTGCCAGTGGGTTACATTTCTTTAATTTAGATTTCTTGATAGACATCAAGAAAATATAGAAATAGGCATCACCGTTTTTTGAAATAGTAAAATTTTCTTTAATTAACCTTATTTCAGGACGAAATAATTAAGGCGAAAACAAGGAAAATTTTACCAATCATGAAAGTGATGCCAATCATGAAATCTAAATTTAAAAAAAATAAGGCATTGGGAAAATTGTTTTGATGATGGCCAGTTACACATGTTACCAACGATTTTAAAGAAACACACTACTTGTGAAACCATCTCTTGAATTTCAGTAGCGTAATCAGGGTATGCGCAATAACTAGTAATAGTGAAAAGTTTTTTTCTCCTTGATTCATAGCAGAAAATTTTCTGGTTAGATAAAGCTAACAGAACTTTCAAAAAATCACCTATATTCAGAGTATTTGGGTATCCATACTGATTACGCCACTGAATTTTGATTAATATGGTAATACACACTATAACAAAAAAATCGATGCACCAAGAAGGAATTATCCGATGGATACAAAAGTTGGTGGATAGTAAGATTATATACAGAATAGAAAATAACAATTATTTCAGAACAACTGAATGACTTATTTCAGAGTTATATAGTTATAAATTAACAAATTCAATAAGGTGTTGACCTTTTTCCGGCCTGGATGCAAGCTACCACGTGGCGTTGCATATATTGATAAATCGTCCAGATGATTTCCTGTGGTCCCCGCATTTGTTGAGGGTAAACATTTGCACATTTGGCATAATTGTTATAATCTGAACTCGGAAAAAATGGTAGTATATGCTCAACCGCCTGCCAGTGCATTTCAAAATTTCCTGGCCGGTCAGCCGAAATAAATGATTCTACAATATACACCATGGTCAGATACAATAGCCAGAGTTTAGCAGTGCGGCTTTGCGATTTAAAAAGATTCTTTCATTTATGTATTAGTGTTGAAAGATTATGAAGATCAGAATTTGAAATAACCTTTTTTGTTTTGATAACATCTTTGAGTATTTTTTGGCAAAGGTGAATAAATTTTTGAAGATTAAGATTAAAATCATCATTTGACTCCCCATCCGTTGTGTCACCGGTAGCGCAGTGACTTTTTGATTCAATCTCGCTAAAATATGACTCTGTAGTAACTGTAACTGGTAGACTGTGTTTCAGTATATCAGCTTCAATTAAAGCAATGAGAGCTGAAAAAATTAGAAAATGTCCTTGGGAAGCACGCGAATATGCTTTACCTTTTAACATATACCGTATTGAATTTTCCACCTAAACTGTCTGTAGGGCTTCTCGTATGTCTGATCGAGCCATCAGTCCACCAATAGCACTAAGAAACGACATCAGTGTATCAAACCCACCAAGCCGGTTTACCACATTATCAAACTTCCCTTTCGTATTGAATAAGTGATTTAGAAAATATAAAAGTTGATCAATATTTATATGAGAAATTGTCTATAACAACTAGTATTGTCATATAACTGGATTAGGTATAGGTATAATGTAATGCAGCATACTTACTTTTAAGGTTTACCTATGGAGTCATATAGGTTTTTTTTTATTCTCTGCTAGTTAAACTTTATAAACATTTTAATTTTAAAAACCAATACCATACCCTTTTTAACCATTAAATTTCCTGTAAGTTGATACCCTACATGTTTATTTTATTTAAAATGCTTCGTATTTTTTTCAACTTAGCCGTCAAAAAACGCATTTTGCGCAACAATACGAATGTATATTTTTAGTATGTTCATTAGGAGTGTATTACCTGCCATTTGCACTAGGAAGTATTTCTTTTCCAATTACTTCCACCTTTAGCGCTATTTCTACTGTACTAATAGCCTTAACCCCTTGAGCTCTGCTGGTAGAATTTTCTACCACATAATTTTAATTCTGAAATGTCACAATGGCACCAGAAAATTCGACCAAATTTATTTCAAAAAGGTTTAATGCATTTTTTTTTTTTTTTTTTTTTTTTGTGTGTTTATCGTTAACCGGTTTTTTTCTTTGCAAAATACTGGTGCGAATGTGACATTTGGAATTTTGATGAAATTTACACCCCAGAGCTCAAAGGGATAACGCATGCACAGTGATAGACTATTTAATAAAGATACTGATTATTCATAAAGATTTTATTATTTTTAAATTCTAATTCCAAGGTATTGTGTACAATGTTTGTCATATTTTCGAAAAACGAACACTATTTTATGTTAAGAACTGTAAAAATTAAAGGCAAAAATCTTGAAAAAAATTGGGACTGTTTTTTAAAATTCTTAGTCTCTCTACGAGTATACATGTTATCCGCATAAAAATTAACACAGTTCATTGCAATAAACAACTTAATCATAATCTACAGTTTCAACTCTTTTGCTACATTAGTTTTGACAGAGTTATCCTGAAGATATTCGATCTTTTTCAATTTGTTGACGGTCTCCTACAGAGTTTTGGGGGAAAATCTTCACGGAATGTATGACCTGAACTATATGTTTACCGTAATTTCGGGTGTATAAGCCGCGGACCAAACAATTCTTTTTGGACCCAGAAATCTTATTTAGTGATTGAAGACAAATATTTACGGCGATCTAAGTAGTTATATTTGTTTCTTAAAAAATTCTGGGTCCAAAAAGAATTGTTTGATCTGCGGCTTATACACCCGAAATTACGGTATACACTTTGAGTTTCAGGATGACTCCTCATATATTTTTCGAAATATTTAACAAAATATCTAAAGTCTCAAGTGGCCATATTGTATATTAACCAGTGGCGTAATCAGGATGGTGCCCAAGTGCTCTGAATATTGGTAATTTTTTTAAGTTCTGTTTGCTTTATCTAAAGAAAAAGAAAAAGAATAATGCTATGAATCAAGAAAAAAAAAACCTTGTAATATTACAAGTTTTGGCCACCAATCTTGGTAATGCTACTGTGAACTCTCTTTTATAAAAGTGTTAAGAAAATTAAATTAATTACTATGTATTAAAAAAGAACGTGCTAGAGGTAGAGAACAAACAAGTTTTAATATTTATTAAATACATGAGGGTATCGCAAATTTTCAGTTACTGGCGGATATTTTTATAATATTTTTATCCATATCTATTTGCACCATTATTTTTAAAATATACCTTTATGTTCTCAAAGCCTATCTGAAAGATTTTTGTTTTGAAAAAGTTGTGCGACGCAGAATTAAAAAATTTTCGTTTATACGTGAAATTTTGCGATACCCTCATGTATATATATATACTTATATACAGGGTGTTAGTACTAGACCGACAAAATTGCAAGAGGTGTTGGGGAGAACAGAGACGACTGGGAATAATATCGCAATGCAGGGTGTTATTCAAATTGCCATAGTTGTGAATTATGGTAAAAAGCAATTTTGTCAATAGGCTACTTTTTTTTACAATCAGATTTCATGATTTGCACAACTTTTAATAATGATAAGATTCCTCTTATTAAATAATATATAAATTAAAACGACTATAAAGAGAATTTTCAATTTCAAAAATCTGTCAATCAAGAAATCTGAATTTATGAAAAGGAATCCACTGACAATATTGGTAAAAGAAGCAGGGAAAACGATTGGAAACATATTTTTGGGGCAGAAAACATTTTACTGAAAGATTGTGCTACAAAAGATGGTTGAAATTACGTTCAGCAGTTGTCAGGCAGGCTTGACAGTGATCTCTTGTTCCTCCAGTTGCATACCTCGCTACTCGAATAACTTTGGCTGCTGGGAGGAGAGGCGACATGCCTGGAATCTTATAGAACGTCAAGATATTCATGTGGCGGCGCTATCAGGCCTGCCTGAAGACTTTATCATTTTATTCCCCACATTTCGTCGACCTGGAAGTGAAAAATCCTGTATATACATATTTTTCAAAGTAATGAATCTTTTTTGACATTACACATAACATAACGTGTACAAAATTGAGTTGTAAAACGATTACTATATTTTCTTAATAAAAAAAATGAAGCACTGTTTTCTTTAATCGTAAGAGAATTGAATTTTTAATTAATAAATTTTGTATTATATAAACTTTAAAAAAACTGAAAAACTGAATTCGCCTTTCCTGTATTTAATTCATACATGTAACAGATGAAGCTGACAGTAATATCAAAAAGTATTCCTACAAGACGGATGAAAAAGTTTTCGAATCAATAAAAAACAACCTATATTATCTATTTTCGAATACACAAGAAACATCGACATTTTAAAGAAATCACAAAATGAAATGAATTTTTCAGAATATTTGTTTTTGCAAAACGTTTGGTTTGTTGGTGTATCAAACATTATTAACATTATACGAAAAATATATTTTTAAACTTAACCCTTTGAGGGTCAAAGCACTTCTATTCATAAAATGCTAAAATGATTGAATGACACCGGAATTCAAAAACAAATATTTTTCAAAATATATAAATGCTTTTCTTTAAGTACTTTGTAAAATTAAAATTTTCATTTAAAAATTGGGTCATTCCATGCTAAGTGTCCTAAATTTTGGCATGGTTCCCGCTCGACCCCCTTCAATTTATTTTTAAAATTCATACAGAAAATGCAGTTAGGTATATGATGAACATTTGGTGCAAGAAGTAGTATAGATGGGGCGCCAGGGGTACATTTGTATCAATCATTTCATGGTCGTAGAAAAAACGGCCGATTCATCAAGTTTGGCATCATATTGCTGATAATATGTGAAACCTTGCTTAATGAAAATAAGTGATCTAGTGCAAATTTTTATGCTAAAAAATGTAATTGCAGTATTAAAAATCACAAATCAAAACTATCGTCATTACTAGGCCTCAAAGTAGGCCATACGGCCAATCTGGTTGAATTTTACCCTTATTTTTACATGCTGTAACTACTGTAAATACTATTTTAAAAATTTGTCGCTTCACAAATTAATAACCTATGAATATGTCATAAAGCCGCTGAAGTTGTTTTTAAATTGCTTAAATATTCATTAAATTATTCATGCTCAAAATCTAATAAAAAATTGAAATCGTCGATTTTGCCCCATTTCCAGCAGCGTATAACTCCAAAGGGACACTTCTGATTTGGTTACAATTAGCACCACGGGAAAGAGTATATTTTAATTTATAAAAAAAAACTTTATTTCATTTTGGCCCTTTTAGATACAGCAGGAAAATAATAAAATTCAAAAACCTGTTGTACGAGATAATCCAGATATATACGAGAAAGGTATATATTACGACAGGGTTTTTCAACATATTTTGCACCATTTTTTCTTATTCTATCGATTAATGCATCGATAATTATCACTTTTTCTGGTCACTGTTACTTCCCCTTTACCATTATGAATGATTTGTAACCGCATTGCCAATGAGTTATATCCAAGAACCAGACAAAACTAGGTTCTGATTGGGTTTTACATGTTTCAAATTATGAATGTGGGTACCTAACAAGACCAATAAATTATGATAGACTAAATGTTTTGAGTATTTCAAGCTCGCGTTATGTTGATTCATGATCCCCCAAGCTATAAAACACTTTACTCATTGATTCAGTTTGTCAAATTTCTTATTGACTGCGATTGCAACAGCTTTCGATAAATTGTATTGCTGACTAATTTTTGTTTTTATTGGAACTGGAACAGTAATTATTATATGCTCTTCTGGAATCCAACAAAGGTATTGTCTAGTGGGCCAGTAAAATGTTTTCGAAGGTCCATGAGGGGGCATAAAATTTATTAAGACATCGTTCTCTTCAAGTGAGATTTCATGTACATTTCCAATCCACCAATTTTTATCTTACATACAAACAATATACAGGGTGAGTCATAAATATCGAAACAATAAGCTATCTCCTTTAAATATTGCCTCTAGACCCATACTTCCAGCTGCAAAAATTCATAAAAAAAGTTGAAATTTCCGATAATATAAGTTGCAACTCCATGGGGGGGGGGGGGGGTCTAGTTGAAAAAATATGAAAATTAAATTTTTATACGGCCCCCGTAAAGCAAAATTCCGAATTAGGAAATTATTCCTTATCCATTCCTAAATTGAACAAAAAAATTTCATTTCCCTATCTGAAAACCTGACAGAGATATCAAAATCTAAAATTCTCAAAAATTCGTGACTTACACCACTTTACCATGCCTGTAAGCGAAGTATTTTTCATCAATTTTCAAAGCAAATAAGGGATCGTCCACAAATTGTAACGTTGTTATATATCGGTTTAAGACCGTGCCTCTTATTTGGCCATAATAAAGCAGCGTATTGATTTAAAATTGAAACTTGTTTCTAAAACATATTGATCGTTAGCACTGGAAGTCTGAATAAATCGTAATATTTAGGTCCGGTCCTAGACCGACCCATAGGGAAAGAAGTTCAGCCCGGCATGAAATAATGTTAAAATCATAATCCGGACTAGCCAGGAAAAAAGCTTAAACCATAGCCGGCTCAGCCGTGAATTTCTACATAGTTTTTTACTTCAGTATAGTTAAAAATTGTTTTGCGTAGAGGAGTTCTGACCAAAAATACTTAATATAGAATTTCGTTTTTTATATTTATACTTTTTATGATTAAAGAGGCGCCAAAACCTGTGATATATTTATTTTATCAATGAATCTATGTTTATATGTAAATGTTTCACTTATATTTTATTATCGCTAATCCATATCCCGCGCGTTGAAGAATTTGAAAAATGTTATACAGTAAAACCTTTTAAGACGGAATCACATAGGAAAGAAAAAATACGTAATAGACAAATGCATTTCCTATGAAGGTTAAATGGAGTTTATTTTATTCTTAGGTATTATTGTATTTATTTTATATGGATCAACACATTTTCTGTTTAAGACAGAATTCCGTCATAGGCAGATTTTTTTTCTCTGGATTTATTTTGTTTAATTTTTTAGCATTTAAATATACTATTCTTAAAAAATAAATAAATAAAATAAAATAAAGTTTTTTTTTTATTGTTTTGTAAAATAAAAGCGGTTTTAAAATTTATGCGGTTTTCGTAAAAATATTGATTAAACCAAATTTTACTTATTTTATGTACGTATTAGTTCTGCGATTTAATTATAGATTGTACGAGACCGTGATTAAAAATTTCGTCCAGTGCAAGGCTAGGAAAAAGGAAGCAGACCTACCGGTATGAAAAATACATTAGACCCGGATAGGCGAATCTTCAGAAAAAAGTAACGTCTCTGTCCTGATCTGACCTGAGCCCAGAATACAGATTTTTTAACAGCCTCTACCGGGCAATAAAAAGCTTGAAGTTGAGAGAGCTAATTTTTTAAAAAGGACTTAATCTGCATCTCAGAAAAAGCATTCTTTTAAATAACTAATGGGCAGTAAAACAGTACATTTCGTTTTTCTGTATAATGATTTTTTTTTTCCGACTACTTCTTGTCTTTAAATTATTAAAAGTTAAGAATTGTTAAAGAAAAAAAGTAAAAACTTGAAACATGTCATTTTTAATTATTTTACCTTACTTTTGTTTAAAAAAATGAAAAATTTTTTACTTTTGAAAATATGATTTTTTAAAAGTTTTTTTAAATAAATATTTTTAATAGCTCTAAAATAAATATTGAAAAACAAAAACCTCGAAACAAAACTAAAATCAGATTTTTATTTTTAGTTAAATAGAAAGAAATTGAAATCCGATAAATAATGTTTGGAGTTATAACGATTTTTAACTATCACAATGAAACCAGTACTAACAATATGAAATTTTTAAAATTTTATGATAAATTTTAGTATGTGATTTCCTTAGCAAATTATATGGCTAACCATCACAAAAAAGGAAAAAAAATCAAAATTCTAACTCAAAAGATAGATTTTTTTACGCGTTTCCTATAACTGTTAAAGTAACATTGTCTTTTGAATTGCGCGCATTTCAATTTGTGTCTAATCCCTTAAAACCTGATGAATTATTCAAACGGTTATACTCCGCGAATTTTTAAGATATGACGATGCAATTTTTTGTGTATTATTCAGGACTGGATAAGGAAAGTTTTCCTAATTGGAATTTTTATCCTACGGGGGCCGTATAAAAAGTTAATTTTCGTACTTTTTCAAATAGACCCCCATGGAGTTGCAACATATCAAAAATTTCACGTTTTTTATGAATTTTTGCAACTGGAAGTATGGGTCTAGGGGCAATATTTAAGGAGATAGCCTATTGTTTCGATATTTATGACTCACCCTGTATATTGTTTGTATGTACGATAAAAATTGGTGGATTGTAAATGTACATGAAATCTCACTTGAAGAGAACGAGCGTTTCAAAATTGGATGTACAGTTCCTGGAACAACGGAACATCATGACTTTGTACCAGTAAATGAAAAACAAATTCGTGTCAGTAGAATATCAAATGGAGCAACATTCTTTATAATACATGTTGATAAGAGTGCTAAGACTGCATTTCACAATCTAACCTTATCAAATATACTAGGTTTGGACAGTATATTGTTTGTATCTACGATAAAAATTGGTGGATTCGAAATGTACATGAAATCTCACTTGAAGAGAACGATGTCTTAATAAATTTTATGCCCCCTCATGGACCTTCGAAAACATTTTACTGGCCCACTAGACAATACCTTTGTTGGATTCCAGAAGAGCATATAATAATTGCTGTTCCAGTTCCAATAAAAACAAAAATTAGTCTGCAATACAATTTATCGAAAGCTGTTGCAATCGCAATCAATAAGAAATTTGACAAACTGAACCAATGAGTGAAGTTTTTTATAGCTTGGGGGATCATGAATCAACATAACGCGAGCTTGAAATACTCAAAACATTTAGTCTATAATAATTTATTGGTCTTGTTAAGTAACCACATTCATAATTTGAAACATGTAAAACCCAACCAGAACCTAGTTTTGTCTGGTTTTTGGATATAACTCATTGGAAATGCGGTTACAAATCATTCAAAATGGTAAAGGGGTAGTAACTGTGACCAGAAAAAGTGATAATTATCTATGCATTAATCGATGGAATAAAAAAGAATAGTGAAAAATATGTTGAAAAACCCTGTCGTAATATATACCTTTCTCGTATGTATCTCGATTATCTCGTACAACAGGTTTTTGAATTTTATTATTTTCCTTCTGTATCTGAAAGGCCCAAAATGAAATAACTTTTTTTTATAAATTAAGATATACTCTTTCCAGTGGTGCTAATTGTAACCAAATCAAAAGTGTCCCTTTGGAGATATACGCCGCTGGAAATGGGGCAAAATCGACGATTTCAAATTTTTATTAGATTTTGAACATGAATAATTTAATGGATATTTAAGCAATTTAAAAACAACTTCAGCGGCTTTATGGCATATTCATAGGTTATTAATTTATGAAGCGACAAATTTTTAAAATAGTATTTACAGTAGTTACAGCATGTTAAAACAAGGGTAAAATTCAACCAGATCGGCCGTACAGCCTACTTTGAGGCCTAGTAATGACGATAGTTTTGATTTGTGATTTTTAATACTGCAATTACATTTTCTAGCACAAAAAATTGTACTAGATCACTTATTTTCATTAAGCAAGGTTTCATACATCATGAGCAATATGACGCCAAACTTGATGATTTGGCAGTTTTTTCTACGACCATGAAATAGTGATTGATACAAATGGACCCCTGGCGCCCCATCTATACTACTTCTTGCACTGAACATCTTCAAAATGTTCATCATATACCTACATGCATATTCTGTATCATTTTAAAAAAATTGAAGGGAGTCGAGTGGGAGCCCCTAGGCCAGTCGACATGGAATGACCCAATTCCGGTGTCAGTATGGCATTTCCCAATTAAAATTAAGTGGTATATATTTTATACCACCGCCCTTCAAGGGGTTAAAAGAAAAATTCAGACGTGAAAAGGGTAAAAAGTTACTGAAGTATTTGCTTTTTTTTAATTACATATTTTCATAAAATCATTATAATAATGTGCTTTTGTGTGTATTTATAACAGTGGTCGGAGCATATAGGCCAAATTCTATCGTTTGTATGGATTTCATTTAGCGATAATCTTCAAGAGATATTCTTATAAGATATGCAACATGAATGTATCATGAAGATTATTGATAAAAGAAACTCGCAAGAACAATAAAAATTGTCCTAAATACACCGATATCTGCTATACGTGTTATTACATTTTATGTTTAAAAAACTAGTCAAACGAACTAACTATAATGTTAATATTCAAATACCATTATACGCTACAGGAGTGACAAACTATGGCCCGTGGTCACCACTAACTGCCGCTAATCATTGCCTTATCTAATATTCGGATCTCTGATATTTAAGAGGTCGACTAATTCTTTAAAAAATATGCTTCCACTAGCGGCATAGAGGCTCTACTCTCAAAGCTGGTAGACGGGAGGTGGGAGGTGCTGGTTTGAACCCAATTGCACCTTCAGGTCTAACCATTCCTAATTTTCAGTGTTTTTGTGTAACCTTGTGTAAATACGAGTTAAAATACCTCAGCAAGACAACCACAGAGGGCACCCCGCATAGGGCCTGTCACTCTCGTGCGTATAATTGGCCGTCATTCATAACACCCTTAAAAATTTGAGATATTAGCCGCGGCAGGCATAGTAACACTGACTTCTCTGTTCAGATGCGACACAGATATTTCTCAGTATATTTTTCTGGTATGAAATGTTGAATATTTTTAAACACTCAGTGTTGCTGTTATTTCTGCGTGATAATGACATTAACCTAATTCTAAAATTATTTTAAATGTGAAAATGTTTGGACAAAGTCAGCATCGAAACAGATAATTAAATGCATTTCTATTCATTATTCATTTATTACCTTTTTTTTTTCAAAGTTTAAAATTTTTATTTGGGATAATAAATTTCACACATTTTATTTGTTTTTAATAAGTAAAATAAAAGTTATAAAAATAAAACCTACTTTCAACTAAATGTAGTAATGGAATATTGTCTTGCATTTGGCATTTCAAAGAGAAAACAAAGGAAAGTTGATTTGACTTTAAAGTGCACAATAAACAAGATGATCTATGGTACACTCATGGTGAAGACATAGGTACAACAATGTTACCTGCTAAACAAGCACCTGATGCAAATGCCCACTAGTGATTATGTTTCCGGATTTATTATAACCATTTTTTCTTTATAATAGCATTATTCACCTTAGGAATTACGAGTTAAATGCGGCAAATACTTTTTTTTACGATTTTAAGAAATCCGAAAAACACAATTATGCTGAAATCTAGATTTTTCTTTTGTTGGTTATACTATTATGGTAAAATTTGCTCTAATAATATTTTCAGTTTAGCAGAATTAAAGTATTGAGTTTACAATAAAATATTTGTGATCAGGCGTCAAAAGTTTAATTTATAACTATCTCCAACAAAATGTAATTATTGTGAAAGCATTTATTTTATGTTGGAAATATTCATAATGAAATTGAAAAATACTTTTTATCAATTTACATTTTGCACGTATTTGCACAATATTGAAAAAAATATTTCGCAATTTAATGACTAAAATTTTCATTGTAAAGCTATTATCTTTTGCAATTTGTTTGTAATTTTTATTTTATGTATTGCAAACAAATAAAATATGTAAATTTTAGTAATTTAAGTGAAATTTTTAAATATTAGAAAAAATTAATATAAAGCACAATCAATGCAAAAGCTTTTAATTATCTGTTTGGATGTTGACATTTTCATGCGTCAGATATGTAACATTTGTGAGCATTTTCACGTTTTCACATATAAAACATTATTATTATTAGGATACTATCATTATTACACAGACATAATAACTTGACTAAGGGTTATAAAATATTAAAAAATTCATACCGGGAAAATATATTGAGAAATATCAACGTCGAATCTCAACCAAGTTAGTATTGTGAACATGCACGTGGCAGGCCAGAGTTTGACATTGACACTCTTGATATACGTTGGAAAAGTTCGCACTAAGACAGGGATATATATGTTCAAGTTTCTGTTATATCAGAATTCCTTTCATTTCCTGGCGTTGCATATTTATGTAAATTTAAGCTGATAACAGCATTTTTTAAAAAGGTCAAGAATAATGGGGTGAATTTGCTCTATTTCCTTTATTACGTAAATCTTTATTCCACGCGTGATTAACAGTAATATATAATACCGAAGAGTGACATCGCAATCTTATCTCAGAGCAACCACTATTTTTACCACGCTTTTTATTAACTTCACCTGTATGTCTGTGAGTTTGTGAGTTTGTAACTCTCCTTATTTTATGTATGTTCACCGATTACTCCGAAACCATGCAACCGAATAACTTGGTTTTGGTGTTAAATGAAATACGATGCTCTCGAATTGGTACCACTTCAGTTTCATCGAAATTGGTTCAGTACTTTTTTAGTAATTAGGCAAAAACTAATGCAATTAGTGATTTTTCGCTAATTAAAAGTGTTGAATACGTTCACTGAATGGAGTGTAGACAGCATGGCCGAGCGGTCTAAGGCGCCGGATTGAAGCTCTGCTTTTCGAAAGAGATTGTGGGTTCGAACCCCACTCCTGACATTATTTACATCTATGTAAAATTAAAAAAAAATTTCCGTATTATAATTTTTATTTTTAACCGGCTTCAGAAAAGGAAGTGGAAGTTATCAATTCGACGCGTATGTATTTTTTCTATGTATGTTCACCAATTACTCTGAAACTATCCAACCGATTAATTTGGTTTTTGTATTAAATATAAATATAGTTTAAAAAACTAAAAACCACGCTTTTAAGATAATCAAACTAAAAAGTGAAAAATAAATATATTTAAAAAAAACTAAAAAACACGCTTTTTAAGTATATCAAACTAAAAAGTGAAAAATAATTCGTACTATAAGCTGAAAACGAAAATAGGTGAAAAATACTATATTACTATAAAATCATTGTTATATAGAAATCAATTAATAAGCAAAAAATAAAATTATCGTGGGAAAAAAGCGTGGGGTGCTTCTTAAGAACTGATAGATGGAGCATGGTAGATGGAGCACCCCACGCTTTTTTTCCACGATAATTTTATTTATTCTTATTAATTGATTTCTTTAACAATGATTTTATAGTAATATAGTATTTTTCATCTATTTTCGTTTTCAGCTTATAGTACGAATTATTTTTCACTTTTTAGTTTGATATACTTAAAAAGTGTGTTTTTTAGTTTTTTTTAAACTATACTTATTATATTCTGCAAGCACCAATATTTTCCTAATATAAATTGTGAAACTGATTTTTCAATGCAAAAATTGTTAAAGCGTCTGTTTAGAGTTTCTGTTTTCAGAAAATAATGCCAGTTAGAATTAAAATATAGTCACCTGTGGTTGCCTTGTTATATAAAATCGAAAAAATTGTTTGGATCTAAAAGGGTTAACTAGAATAAACAGCAGACTTAGTGGTAATTCAGCACTTAACTCTTTGAGGGGCAAAGAACTTGCATTCCTAAAATGCTGAAATGATTGATTGACACCAGAATTCAAAAACAAATTTATTTCAAAAAAGATAAGAGCATATCTTCACATAATTGATAGATTTAAAGTTTTCATTTCAAAATTCTGGTGTCAATGTGGCATTTCATAATTAAAATTAAGTGGGCTATATTTTATCCCACCGCCCTTCAAAGGGTTATAATAATGAAATATTCATTTTAAATTGTGTTTCTTTTTCGTATATTAAGGATCAGACTCCAAAAATTTTAAGACAGATTTTTAACATTATTTAGTAGCATATGTTCGAAATGATTTGCAAGATTAATATTTCTATATATATATATATGTATATATATACCGGGTGTCCAGTAAATAACTGACCCATTTTGAACTTAAATAACAAATAAACGGTTTGAGATAATAATGGGCGGTTTGCGGTATTGTTATTAGAAAATCAATAAATTTTTAAACATGTACTTTGTTAATATAGTTCAAATTTCGGGAAAAAAATATCGCGCTGGCGGTAACAGGCTGTTTGAATAGAGACATGACTCTAATTTTCATAAATATGAGATTTTCGGCTGAATCTGAATCTATATGTTGTCGAATCTGAATCTATATGTTGAATCGACTCTCGAATCAGCTTCAGAAATAGGGTACGTTGGTTGGAAAGTGATTTAAAATAATATTTATGATTAAACCATCTGTATTATACTTCACCTCCTCAGTCTTGAGACTGAGATATTATTTTAAATATTATTATATTACATTAACAAAGTGCATATTTTAAAATTTATTTATATTCTAATAACAATACAGCAAGCCGCGCATTTTTATCTTAAACAGTTTTTTTGTTATTTACATTCAAAATGGGTCAGTCATTTACTGGACACCCGGTATATATATACATATACATAGTGGTTACTAAAAACTTTATTTAATAAAAATTACATAAAAAGTGACGCAGATCTTCATCATTTTACAGTTAAGGGTTAAAGAAGTACGAAATGTTTGCGTAAGCTCTTAACCCCTAGGGGGGGCAAGCAGCAATGTCGCTATAATATTGCATTCTCACCGGAGTAACAGAGCATTTTATTTTAAAATAAGGAAACACAAATTTTCAGCGTTTTGCTCGTAAAATTAAAATTACAACATTTCGTTAAAAGTTTGTGGTGCAAATCTTGTTTAAATTACGTGGGATAAAATATATCCCACCGCCCCTTAAGGAGTGAAAAGAATGTGCATTAAATTCCGGGATTCTTTCCTTCTTTCTTTTTATAGATTTTTAGATAGGCATTACATATTTAAATTATATTAACCTTTCTTAAAAAACATGTATAGAAAATTTGTGAGTATGGATCTTTACATACAGAAATACACATATTTTATCAAACACACAATTTAATACGTCTGAAGAACAGTGTGGCTTTACAGCAAGCAAGTCAGGTACAGTTCATTCATTTACAATTAGACAGCTATTACAGAAGATGATGAAGAAAAAGGAAGGAGATAATTATGATATTTATAGATTTAGAAAAAAACATACGATACTATTTCCAGGAATCTTTCGTGAAGACAATATAAATTGTTAATATAAGTAAGCCAGTAATAAAACTCATAAAACTTACATAAAAAACTAATCATGTCAATTGAAGAAGGGATCTAAAATTTCGGAAGAATTTTTGCAGGAATGTTGCATATCAAACACCCTATTTAAAATAAATACGGATGTTGCGTTAAAGGACCAGGTAAAAAGATATGAAAAAATGTGCGTAAAATAAATCACTTAACTGCTTCTTTTTTTACTCACAATAAATTGAAAATATAGGATAAACACCCCTTTATTACGCTAAAATATTCATATTATTTAGTCTAACCATTTTTGTCAATAAATTAAACAAAATTGTATTTAAAAAACTGGTGGTAAAAAAAGCTTTAAGTAATAAAACAAGCAAACTGTCCTTCCCCGTATGTTGTACGGGCAAAACAGTTAACTGATTAACGAATGGTAAATATTTATTCCACTGACTTCTTGCAGGCAATCAAGCACATGAGGAATGCAATATTGATTGTATAATAAAGAAACTTTTGGACACGTACAGAAAATGGGGAAACTGAAAATCAATTTTGGAAAAACTGAATATTCAACATCAGGCTCTAAGGAAGCTATCACAAATGAAGTCAAAATAATATAGAATGTATTTCATTTTGAAGAACTGAGATTAGAACTACAATAACCGGTGAAACAGAAATAAAAATAAATAGAAGAGTATTAACAGCAAGCATAGTAATATCAGCATTAAGCACTGTGTTATGGAGTCGTAATATAAAAATAGGACGAAAAAATAATTTGTAATACAATCATTGAATGTATTGTATTATATGGTTCAGAAACTTGGACAATCAATAAAGCAAATGAAAAGAAACTATTGGCAACGGAAATGGATTATTAGAGGAAATCGGCAAGACCATCGAGAATGGAAAAAAAGATGAAGGTATAAATAAGAAAGAGATTAAATTTGAGGATAAATACCCCGCAGAGTATAGATTAGAAAAAAATGAAATGATATGGAAAAAGAATGGAAAGTAGCAGATTACCAAGGTCACTAAAGAACTGGCAATTCGAAGGAAGGAACAGAAGAGAAAGACAGAGAAAACGTTCTATCAATAACCTGAAACTGAATGTAAAAAAAGATATAGACTAAGTGAGGCAGAGGCAGAAGATAATGCAATTACGAATAAAGAATAGAAGATAGATAATATATTGTCTACGAGTTGTGAATAAGGTAACTGAGGCGGTTGCCAGAAGAAGGCAGCTGATATTTTACACCGGATCGCTAGCTTATGGCTACCGCCGGAACAAGCTTCCACTAGAATATTTTTAACGCGAAATTTCTTCTTTTTTAAGCGGCTTTTCCATTAAAATTTTCGCTCATAAATATTCTTGAAATTTCTATTTGTTTCTACTGTAGTTCAACCAAGTATTATAACATTTTTCACTGACACTGAGGTCGTTGGTTGACACTGAAGTTGTCTAAGTTGCCACAATAGAATAGAAATGAAAGGACAGACTACAAAAGAAGAAAACTTCTACCAGTAAAAATGAATGGCTGTTTTTTTCATTATTTATGACTGAAATTTTGCACGAATAAGGTGTTTAAATAAAGAGGAAATTCCTATTTAAATTTACTGGTGGAAGTTATTCCAGTGGTAATCTTGTAGTTGTTCGAAAATTACCATTTTCTTGTAAAAAAATTTCTTATGTATGCCCGCATATTATACATAAATTTTGATCGTTTATGTTAGGTACTACAAATAACTATTTACAAAAATAAGTATAAAAATTATTAAAATTCATTTAAAAGAGTTATTTGCGAGTAGCTATTCATCTTCAACAAATGAAGAATTTTTGGAATATACACTTACAGAATTGCTGTATTTCAAATTTTAATGAAAATATAGGTATAATTCTCAACATTGACAATACTGTTTCGATATAAAAATTTATGATTGGTTTCACATAAAACAACGGGGAAGAATATTTTTGGCATTGAAACAAACTACATTCTTCGATATCGAAATATAACGACAGTGTCATAATCAATTTAACCCTTTCCGGCACACTGTGCCCGATCAGGGATACCTAATTTTAATTCCAAACTTGCAAACGGCACCAGTAATATTTTAGTAAAATTTTGCTTTTATAATAAAAACTTAAATTAAGGAATTCAAAATGTTTAAAAAATTCGCTTCAGATTTCCGGTGTCAGTCGATAATTACTTATTTTAGTACAGATTTTACCCGTGCCGGAAAGGGTTAAACGAAAATGTTTTTCGCCAGTTTTTATAAAGAGAAATTATAATTAGTAGTTTCAAGGTTTTGAATCGATTGATACGCTCTGTTTACGATCATGTCAAATGCTTCTGACGTAATAATAGTTAACTGCGACGTCCTGAAACTTATTTGTTGTAGTAAGTGATTTCTGTTTTTTACCATGTCCTTTAAAAATGAGGATCGGAAATGTAAATGTTGTGGAAGTTTCTTGAAAAGAACTTGGAGTTACAGAAAAAAAAAATATTTTTTATGCATGAAATAATGTTATACATTTTCAAGTGTCAGCTATTTTAACCCACAAATGTCACTGTTCTTGAAAGTGAGGCCTAAAACATTGAACCTGATAATGTATTTGAATATGAGTTTATAATGTATTCGCAAAAAATTAGCTATGTATTTACAATATTTTAAGTTCCTGGTAATTTTCCAACTTTTTTTTTCGGGGAGACTAATATTTATTTATTAGAAAAACTCTTTTTATCTCATCAAATATTAAACGGTTCAAAATTATAGAAATATATATTTTTCAATACAAAATATCATCCAATGTTATCAGCTTTTTTTTTCTTTGAACTAAAATTAAGTATATTTCAAAAATATTTATCTTCGAATGAAACAACCACAGAAATCTGCCATTAGAACAGGGGTGCAAAAATCTAGGCGCCAGAGGGTAGTCTCTCACCACTAAAATTTTAAAGTTTTTTTTCGCTCAAAATTCAATAGCATTCTAGCAGGAATTTTACACGAAATATTAGACGGAGAAAAACAAAATAAATTTTGTGGTGAGAAACTGCCTGCTGGCGCCTAGATTTTTGCACCCCTGCATTAGAATAAACAAAAATTGCTAGAAGCATACATCTTGAATAAAAAATTGTCTATTACCACATAATCCAGATAATATCTCAGAATTAGAAGAACGCATTAAATTTTAATTCTAGCTGTATAACATCCATATTTAATTTTTGAGTAATGAAAAAAATAACGGAGCTTTTTACTCTTATACCCTTCGTCATAAGTGGTGATAGTGTTTGAATGCAGTGTTGAATAAAAATCATTATAATAACGGTCGTCAAATTTCAATATAGAAGAATGTTGTTGTTTTCCAAGCCAAAATATTTTTCTATATTTCTAAGATACAAGACATTCAGTTTTCGACATTGGAATAGAATCGGCAATTTAGAAAATTATGGTTTATATACTTAATGAATTGTCATCCTCTGACATTTTTTAAAAATTCTTCCGATTTCGAAGTTGAGTAGCTCCGCTCCAAATAATGACTTTAAATGAATTTCATGAATTTTTCTGTAAATATTCATGTGTACTACCAAACGCAAGCTTTCGACATTTATGTATGATATGCGGGCTCATATGAATTTTTTAGAAGAAAATGGTAATTTTCAGACAACTATAAGATATGATTTTTATTTTTGTAAATTTTTTAATCGCCTTTTTAATCCAAAAATTACACAAAATTCCAAGTTATGCATCTTTGTTGTTTATATAAACTCAATTAATTACATGTGATTCAGTACAGTAGTTTTTGAAAAAACGAGGTTTTTTAAAAATCGAAAAAACATTTTATCTCAAAAAATATCAATATTTAAAAGTTGATAATAGGTGAGATACATTATCATGTAGGTAGACACACATGGGTAAAAAATCAAGAAATTTGATTGAAAGGCATATTTTCAATGCTTCTCCGGCTTTGCCCTTTGTTTTTAAATTCCGGCTAAGTTCACCATTTCTTTACTTTAACCCTTTGACGGTTAAAGCACTTCTATTTATAAAATACTAAAATGATTGAATGACACCGGAATTTAAAAACAAATTTATTTCATAATATATAAATGTTTTTCTTACGTTCTTTGTAAAATTAAAATTTTCATTTAAAAATTCCGGTGTCAGTATGGCATCTCGCAATTCAAATTAAGTGGTATTCTGGGCGCGTATACGCGCTTATAACCACGAAAGGGTTAAAAACATAATTACTCCTTGTCGGAAAAAATTAAGCTTGCATTGATGAGTGAACGTGATTTTAGAAAATTAGAACCTATTTTCCCCTACTAATTGTCTGATTGTACAAAAACTCGCATTTGATGCTTCGCAATCGTAAACTACTTATTTAGGACTGTACATTTTTGTCAAGTTTTATAACAATACTTTAGAACAGCATTTTTATTTGAAACAGTTTCACTTATTCAATTTCTTATTTCTGTGCGGGGTTTTCACTTATTTTCTAAAGAAAGTTCTGGTTTCAACTGGAATATATACAATTGGTACGGATCAAAATGGCTCCCTACAGTCTTTTCATTGTTAAAAGAGGGAAATCAACGTAAAATTCTACCTCTGAAAGTAAAGTGCTTCTGAAATACTAATAGTTGGTTTGCATGGGACAGTTTGTTCTTACATCCGGTAGCAAGACAAAAAATTATCGCAAGTGTGCTGTAACACATTTAATACTTATTTCGCTCGCTGGAAATTTAATTGCTTTTATTTATCAAGCGTTTTGGGGCTCTAAAAATTGGCACTGGAAAACGTTTTGCAGAAGTACCGTAATTTCGGGTGTATAAGCCGCGGATCAAACAATTCTTTTTGGACCCAGAAATCTTATTTAGTGATTGAAGACAAGTATTTACGGCGATCTAGCTAGTTATATTTGTTTCTTAAAAAATTCTGGGTCGAAAAAGAATTGTTTGATCTGCGGCTTATACACCCGAAATTACGGTATATATGAAAAACTAGCATATATGGAATACGTATTTCGATATGAGTGTTATTACCAGGATTCATAAGCTTCACAGAATTTCAGAGAAGCCTGCCACCACTATTAATTCGTTGAGTGCCACGTCAGTCACCGGTGATACTGAAAAGTGATACCGGTGACACATAAAGTTCAGTGATACTGAACTTTATGTCTAGGCCGCGTCAGTCACCGGTTAGGACAGAATTGGAATTGTCCAACGGTAATATTTTTTCGCGACCCAAACGGAAACAGAGATAAAATAGATTTGGCACTTATATATTAATAATATTTCCATAAGATTTTTAAACCACACATCTCGCAACCACCTACTATAATCGCAGAAATTAAAATAGTTGTTTCAACAGTAAAATAAACTGCAAAACAACTTTTTAAAAATTTCTGGGAGAATGCATGAAATTTGTATTACATATATCCAATTGCATTATCGTCGATTATCCCATTACCGTCGATCATCGTCGATTATCACAATATATATGTATGTATATATATATAAGAAAATTTTGAATTCACATCACAAAAATTTAATCGGTAGTTTTAACTTTTTTCACGGAAAACCTACCCTCTATGGAAGTAAAACAGAAGATTTAAAACTTTCTGGTGTAAATAAAAATGTCTATTTAACCTTCCTACACTGAATGGGTCTAATCGACCCATAACTATAATTTGTTTTATATGATTCATACCAGAACTTTTTTAATAAAGAAAGTTACATAATAGATTCGGAGAAATAAATTAGTTAGATATATTAAAATGTTTTAAATAACAATTCTGGTGTGAAATGTTTTTATCTAAATTGAGTAAAATTTGAACAGGGTAGGAAGGTTAAAAAAATTATTCTAATACCATCTTGTACGCAGCGCACGTCCTCGTCGGAAAGGACAAAAACTGTATGGCGTACAGAAAATACGTTTCGAAGCTCGAAAGATTAATTATTCGACTTAACTAACCGCCAGCTTTACATACTGACGGTTATGACTTGAGCATTACAAATAGGTCATTAAATTTGGGTACAAGGCAGCGCATCTTTAAATTTGTATCTTGAAGATTATAGATTTTCCTGTTAAAATTTATATTTTGTTTATACAACTTTATCGAACTGAAAAAATAAAGATATCTATATTATAAAGGTCAAACGTATCTGTGTGTAACGCATACATCATTTTGCGAATGGCAACACTTTGAAATTTGAAAGGAAATTTCGGGTTTGCAATTTTTACTATTATAAATTTTTAAACTTCTAAAAATCGCATACTTTCAATTTTTACTCGTCGTATAGGGGAGAAAATGTACTTTTAAATGCAATTTATTTGAAAACTGTATCTTAATTTAATTTTGAAATATTAATTTTTTTGTAGTTTTTAACATTTTTTTTCTTATTGTGCCAACAGAAGTACACCATTTCTATGAAAAGAGAAGGGAAAAAAGGAAAAAAAATTATGACTATATCTTTATGTTGCCATTTTCTCATTAAAAGTGAACAAATTTATAATTTAAATATGTGCTATGTCTATCTTCCGTTATAAAACCCGATGGATTTTGATTTCATTTACAAAATTTAATTTACACTTAAGGGAATATAAATAGTTTAGAATTTGTTTCAGTTATTAGAATAGATACTTCAAGCTTTGAATCAAAATGATGAAATTAAAATGTAATTTTTTTTAAAAGGGTCAATAAAGATGTGAAAGGTGCATAATGTAAATTTGAATATGGTGAAAATGATGTCGGATTTAGATTTCACGGGGGAAAAATTCTACGATTGAATCAAAGTGGGAAGAATTTTGCTTTTTTTTTCATTTTGTAATACTGGCATAAGAGCCTTGATTGATAACTTTATCATAATAACGGATCTTTATTTTTTTTACTACTTACATGAACATTAAAGTTTTATTTTAACAATTTCTACAACTGAGTTTTATAGAAATAGTATTTCGTAAACTTTAGGTTAAATATCATTTGTTTAAGAGTTAGACTAGCAGGGCTCCCAAATGGTCCGCGAACTGAACATCAGTATTTTTTAACAGAAAATTTCATAATACGTTTGAGCTAGAATCAACTTCCAAAAGTGGTTTCTGGACAATTTGCAAAAAAAATCTAAAAAGAAAATTTCTCTAAAAAAATTCTGATGTTCAGTTCGCGGGCCATTTGGGAGTCCTGGACTAGGTATATTTTTTACTGTAATTAATTTTGTTGGTTTATTATAAATCAATGAAATAGTTCCTTCTTAACTATTTTCTTTCGTCGAAATTCGACGGGTTCCACCTCGTATATATAATAGCACAGCTGCCAACTCTTCTGTTTCTGAACACGATTACTTTAAAGTATTCGTTTTATTTAATGCAAAGATCTTTTGTTTTTTGAATCAGCTAGAATAAACATAAATCGATCTAGGTTTTACAATATCAAGACCAGTGACGCCAGTGGGCTATTTTTCTTAAGTTTAGATTTCTCGATTAGGGCTACTTTTGTGAAATTGCAAAATTTAATTTATTTAATGTCATAACAATAAATGTAAAAATATAGGTAAAAAAATTCAATTCATAAGTTGTAAAAGAAAATTACCATTTCAAACAAGGGGTACCAATCCAGAAATCTGAATTTAAAAAATATGGCCTACTGGCAACATTGATCAGGACAGCCACCCGTGACTACTTTTATATTAGTTTCGCCCCACTAATAAAAAAAATATGTTTTGTAGCATTTGTCTCTTGCGCATGCTGCTGAATCGTATGTAAAGTAGCGCGGAGCTAATTTTCTTTTATAGGATCCAAAAGTTGCCTTTTTGCTAGTAAAATCAGCTGCGTGAAACTTTGCCGCTGAAAAAAATGGCTTACGGTTTTGTTGCAAATGTCGATATTTTGGATAGAATTAGGCATTTTTTCAAAATAAAATTTCTTAACCGTTTGAGGGTCAAAGCACATCTAATCTCTAAATTCTGGAATGATTGTTTGACACCAGAATTTAAAAACAAATTTATCTTAAAATAGATAAAAGATTTTCTCCACCTATTGGTGAATTTAAAAATTTCATTTCAAAATGTTGCTTTTTGCAATTAAAATTAAGTGGGATAAATTTTATCCCACCGCTCTTCAAGGGGTTAAAGAGCTGAATTTAAAAGTGTTATTTAAACTTTATTATTAAATACTGTTACGAATTTTGTAAATAGTTAGTGTTTGTACTGTAAAATAATGTAAATAATCTTATTAAGCTCCATTCCTTTACTAATATTAGTTTTTGTTACATTGTCTCTGCTATCAAGCAAACTTGTCTATTATTTTCAGTGAATGTCTATGGCAGCTTTGGGAAATATTAGAGATATCGCCAAGTTGGCGACAAACTTGGCGATTGTTGGCGATGGTAACCCTTCCCTCTCCATGTTAACCCCCCCCCCCTTTAGGTCTACTGATACATTGAATGTTGTTCCGTGGTTTTCCGGATTTTTCTAGAAGGTTGTAGAAATTTCCACCGCATGCGGCGAGACTATATATAGGAGAGCCGATGCGAGCTGTTATTTATTATTTACCAGTCAGGCATTGAGTGAGCTACTAGAGATTGTCTAAGCAAGTTAGCTTGATGTATTGAGTTTTATCTACGTTGTTTTGAATGTGATATAGTGTTGAGACATTGTATAAAGAGTCTCTGCGACCTATATTTGTACTTGTTCGATAGATTTGAGCAGTTATTTTGGAATATCTAGTGATATTTGTGAGTTTCGAAGACTCTGTTGCTCTGAAGATCTGTAAATAAATTATTTTCTACTTTTCTAAGAGAAAAGAGTTTGAAGTTGTCTAACCATAAGATCGAGAGAACCCTATATACGCTGTAACATTTGGTGTCAGGAGTAGGGTCTTATGGCGAAAACAAGAACAATGGACGGACAACTGAAAGAACTGTTAGAAGCTATTAATGGAATAAAGGCAGAATTGACGAAAGGCCAAGAAGAGTTGGCGGAAAAAATGAATAAAGGCCAAGAAGAGTTGGCGGATAAAATGAATAAAAACGAAGAAAGAATGGAACAGTTGACAAATAAAATTGATAAAGGCCAAGAAGAGTTGGCAGAAAAAATGAATAAAGGCCAAGAAGAGTTGGCGGATAAAATGAATAAAGGCCAAGAAGAGTTGGCGGATAAAATGAATAAAGGCCAAGAAGAGTTGGCGGATAAAATGAATAAAGGCCAAGAAGAGTTGGCGGATAAAATGAATAAAAACGAAGAAAGAATGAAAGAGTTGACTGAAGAATTGAAGAAAGAAGTTAATAAAAGTCAAGAAGAAATAAAGAAAACTTTAGAAGAAAAGTTCTCGTCGGTAGATAGAAGAATAGATTCGGTAGAAGAGAAAATAGAGAATGAAATTAGTAAAGTAGAAGAGAAAATTCAGAATGAAGTTAGTAATATTAAAGAGAAAATAGTTGAAGTAGATGAAAAGCTAAATAAAAAAGTACAAGATCTTGAGAAGAAGCTTTCAGCGTCCAGTGGTAATTATGAAGAATTTAGGAATCTGTCTGCTTCTCCCGTGCACATCAAGCTGTCAACATACGACGGAAAGAGTTCCTGGCAAGTCTACAAGACCCAATTCACCATTGTAGCCGAAGCGAACAAATGGAGTGACGAGGTGAAAGCTTGTCAACTGGCAGCATCTTTAAGAGGAGAAGCCGCCGACGTGCTGCAAACATTGCCCGATATGACGCAACTCAATTTTGAGACTTTAAGTTGTGCACTTGAAATGAGATTCGGAGAAAAATTCTTCAAAGATTATACGAGAATACAAATGAAGAGCCGCCATCAAAAATCGAGTGAAACCCTTCAAGAGTTTGCCTCAGAAATAGAACGGCTGGCAAATTTAGCCTTCATCGACTGCCCAACAAATGTACGGGAAATGCTCTCACTGCAGTACTTTGTAGACGGAATAAAAGATCCAGAATTGCAGAGAGCGGTACGAATGGCAGATGTGTAGGATTTAAAGGCTGCATTACTATATGCCTTAAAGTTGGAAGCAGCTACACAAGCCAGCCGAAGAGATCGTCATTCAGTCCGAGGGGCAACGGTGAACAAAAGCTCAGACACTGAAAGCGACGTCTTGAAAGAAATTAGGAAATTAAATCAAGAGATTGAAGCTTTAAAATGTGGAAGAACAAGCTCAAGAAGACAGAATCTCACGTGCTGGGGATGCGGTGATAGAGGACATCTCCGAAGAAATTGCCCCAAAATCCACGAACGTGAGATAAATTCAAACAGTCAGCAGGAAAACCACGGAACAACATTCAATGTATCAGTAGACATAAGGGGGGGTTACCATGGAGAGGGAAAGGTTACCATCGCCAACAATCGCCAAGTTTGTCGCCAACTTGGCGATATATCGCCAAATCTGGCGACCAAAATTAGTCGCCAAAAGTGACGCGCCAACTTGGCGATATCTCTAATATTTCGCAAAGCTGCCATAGACATTCACTGAAAATAATAGACAAGTTTGCTTGATAGCAGAGACAATGTAACAAAAACTAATATTAGTAAAAGAATGGAGCTTAATGAGATTATTTACATTATTTTACAGTACAAACACTAACTATTTACAAAATTCGTAACGCTACCCTCTCCTCAAAGACTGCACGTCCCGGGCAGTGCAATCCTTGAGTTAGAGGAAAACACTTAAAATAAATAAACAAAAAAATAAATAAATAAATAAATAATAACAATAATAATAGAATTTACATAAATAAGAACTAATTACTATTTACATATTTACAAAAAGTGACTTTCATGACCATGGTCTGAAATTTCAGTTTTGAATTTCTAATCACTTTGGCCAAAATAAGGGGCTAGCCGGTTATAGTGTTCGACCTTGGGTTTGGCGTGTGGCGATTTTTGTATGCGTACAACGACGTCATTCAGCCTGTTGACGACTGTGTAAGGACCGTCCCAGTTTGTTTGTAGTTTTGGCGACAGTCCCTTACGACGTATGGGATTCCACAACCAAACTTTGTCACCTTCGTTGAACTCATGTCCAGTTGCCTTTATGCTGTACCGTGTCTTCATCTTTTCTGATGCCAATCCGATTCGGTTCCTCGCTAGACGATGAATTTTTTCAATCCGTGCCTGGAGTTTATCCACGTACTCTTCGGGCGATAAAGGAGTATCAGGAGGACGGCCAAACAAAAGATCCGCAGGTAGACGAAGATCACGACCAAAGAGCATTTGAGAAGGGGAATAACCAGTGGCCTCATGAACAGCACTCCTGTAGGCAAGCAGGAACAGAGGTAGTTTCTTGTCCCAGTCCTGTTGATCTTTAGGAGGGAGAGGCTATTTAGGATGGTACGATTGAACCGCTCTACCATGCCGTCCGATTGCGGATGTACAGGTGTAGTTCGAGTTTTGTCCATGCCGAGTAGTCCGCACATTTCCTTAAACACAGCCGAATCAAAGTTTCTTCATGATCGGAATGGATTTGAAGAGGAACTCCGTATCTGGAAACCCAGTGTTGAACTAGTATGTCTGCTACGGTTACCGCCTCTTGATTAGGAATGGCGTAGGCTTCAGGCCACTTAGTGAAGTAGTCCATGACAACGAGAATGTACTTGTTGCCATCAAATGTTCTAGGGAGAGGACCCAGGATATCTAAAGCAATTCGTTCGAAAGGAGCTCCTACATTATAACGCTGCAATCGTCCACGGGTGCGCCTCTTTGGACCTTTACGTGCTACACAGGTGTCACAATTTCGACACCACTCCTTTTCGAACGAATTGCTTTAGATATCCTGGGTCCTCTTCCTAGAACATCTGATGGCAACAAGTACATTCTTGTTGTCATGGACTACTTCACTAAGTGGCCTGAAGCCTACGCCATTCCTAATCAAGAGGCGGTAACCGTAGCAGACATACTTGTTCAACACTGGGTTTCCAGATACGGAGTTCCTCTTCAAATCCATTCCGATCAAGGAAGAAACTTTGATTCGGCTGTGTTTAAGGAAATGTACAGACTACTCGGCATGGACAAAACTCGAACTACACCTCTACATCCGCAATCGGACGGCATGGTAGAGCGGTTCAATCGTACCATCCTAAATAGCCTCTCCCTCCTAAAGATCAACAGGACTGGGACAAGAAATTACCTCTGTTCCTGCTTGCCTACAGGAGTGCTGTTCATGAGGCCACTGGTTATTCCCCTTCTCAAATGTTCTTTGGTCGTGATCTTCGTCTACCTGCGGATCTTTTGTTTGGCCGTCCTCCTGATGCTCCTTTATCGCCCGAAGAGTACGTGGATAAACTCCAGGCACTGATTGAGGAGATTCATCGTCTAGCGAGGAACCGAATCGGATTGGCATCAGAAAAGATGAAGACAGGGTACGACATAAAGGCAACTGGACATGAGTTCAACGAAGGTGACAAAGTTTGGTTGTGGGATCCCATACGTCGTAAGGAACTGTCGCCAAAACTACAAACAAACTGGGACGGTCCTTACACTTTCGTCAACAGGCTGAATGACGTCGTTGTATGCATACAAAAAATCGCCACACGCCAAACCCAATGTCGTACACTATAACCGGCTAGCCCCTTATTTTGGCCAAAGTGATTAGAAATTCAAAACTGAAATGTCAGACCATGGTCATGACAGTCACTTTTTGTAAATATGTAAATAGTAATTAGTTCTTATTTATGTAAATTCTATTATTATTGTTATTATTTATTTATTTATTTATTTGTTTGTTTATTTATTTTAAGTGTTTTCCTCTAACTCAAGGATTGCACTGCCCGGGACGTGCAGTCTTTGAAGAGGGGGTATTGTTACGAATTTTGTAAATAGTTAGTGTTTGTACTGTAAAATAATGTAAATAATCTTATTAAGTTCCATTCCTTTACTAATATTAGTTTTTGTTACATTGTCTCTGTTATCAAGCAAACTTGTCTATTATTTTCAGTGAATGTCTATGGCAGCTTTGCGAAATATTAGAGATATCGCCAAGTTGGCGTCACTTTTGGAGACTAATTTTGGTCGCCAAATTTGGCGATATATCGCCAAGTTGGCGACAAACTTGGCGATTGTTGGCGATGGTAACCCTTCCCTCTCCATGTTACCCCCCCCCCCCTTAGGTCTACTGATACATTGATTGTTGTTCCGTGGTTTTCCGGATTTTTCTAGAAGGTTGTAGAAATTTCCACCGCATGCGGCGAGACTATATATAGGAGAGCCGATGCGAGCTGTTATTTATTATTTACCAGTCAGGCATTGAGTGAGCTACTAGAGATTGTCTAAGCAAGTTTGCTTGATGACAGAGACAATGTAACAAAAACTAATATTAGTAAAGGAATGGAGCTTAATAAGATTATTTACATTATTTTACAGTACAAACACTAACTATTTACACAATTCGTAACAATACTTAGCATATTTAAATTATAAAACATTATGTTTATTCCGTATATCTTGAGAAAAAACTGACAATTTTTGATAAAAAAGGGGTGTTACTACTCTATTGTGGCATACAACGAATTATTGTTTTGAATACAGCTCTTATTTAGTTGCTTTCAAAACAACCTTGGGCATACGTAATGGAAGTGGGTACATTTAATGTCCCATCCATCCCAACTATCCGGTTATCTAGGTACCGTGTTTTACAAATACATTGAATAGTGATTTTCTTTAACGAAGACTGAGATAGGTTTTCTATTTACCGACCTAGCTCATTTTTTCTTTGTAGCCACAGATTTGGGATGCTGCTGCAGTGTTTCCATATGGGCTACTTTTTTAAACTCAAATTCTTGATTGACACCACTTTTTACAAGTGATAAAATGTGCCTTATTCAATGACATGATAATTAAGGCGAAAACAAAAGATAATTTACTGTTTCATAAAAGCAGTGCCAATCAAGAAATATGAATTTTAAAAAGTAGCCCACTGGCAACACTGTGCTGCTGCTGTGACCACCTTCACAATTATTTTTACAGCTTATGTAAAAAGAGACAAGTGGAGTAACTTATGGGCATGATATTACCGTAGTTTCCTGCGTATAATCCGCGGATCAAACAATCATTTACCGACCCAGAAATGTTATTAAATAAAATATAACTTTTTAGATCGCCGTAAATATTTGCCTTCAATTACAAAATAAAATTTCTGGGCCGAAAAAGAATGTTTTGATCCGCGGATTATACGCAGAAAATTACGGTAATGGTATCTATTTATCCATCTACCGTAATTTCCTGCGTATAATCCGCGGATCAAACAATTATTTTTCGACCCAGAAATTTTATTTTGTAATTGAAGACAAATATTTACGTCGATCTAAAAAGTTATACCGTATTTACTCGTGTATAGGGCGCACGCGTGCATAAGGCGCACCCCTACTTTCCAAGTAAAAATGGCGATTACTTAAAATCTCGTGTATAAGGCGCACCATAAATTTGATACGCTAATGAAGAATCACCAAATGAATTTCAGTAAAAAAAAAATGTCGAAACAAACATTACACCAGACCAGAAAACAAGACGAAAATTCAATTTTAGACTTCGGGTTGTAAGAGAATGACAGGAAATAGGAATGAGTGACGGTAAAAAAGAATTGCTAATTAGCGTTTAGATAACGTCACTAGCTCTGTTGTATAAAAAACTACAAGGAGTGAAATAAATATGCAGTAATACTTCAATTAAGTAACATTTTCCAAGGTTTAATATCTTCTTTGAATAATTTTTTGCTTCATATGTATATCGTTCGACTGCATCCAACAGTAAAAAATTATTCCGTGTGTAAGGCGCACCTAGGAGTTTTGCCCCTTTTTTTTGGAAAAAAGTGCGCCTTATACACGAGTAAATACGGTATTTTATTTAATAAAATTTCTGGGTCGAAAAATTATTGTTTGATCCGCGGATAATACGTTGGAAATTACGGTATTATTATTATCAAAACTATATCCAATCGGTGCAATGTGATTGCAAGTTTTGTTTCCGCAACGTTTTTTCAGTCAATTATATTTTTTACATAATAATTTGTTTCAAAGATGATTTAAGGTATTTCAACTATGAGTATGCTATCATTTATCCTAATTTTTACATTTTTTATATGTTGAGAAGCAAACTGCATAATGTGATGACGATCGACATAGAGAATTGCAATGAGATTTTGTTTTGCACGAGCAGAGCAAACATTGTTCTAAGTAATTTTTATATGACGTTTTTTAGGTTGTTTAGAAGGCAGGTAGTTTCGCGATAACTGTTAGATCCATTTTATATAAGTGGACTACATTTGATGGCGAACTGTCCTGGGAACAAACTTGTAATACACGCTACTTTTTGAGTGATTTTACAGACTCTAATGGGCAATAAGTACTCATTTAAAATTCGGAGAATTCTATTCGCCGCTGTGAGCTGATTAGAAATACGCATAACAATGTATCATATGCTAGAGCCACTCCAGTGAATTTCCTCTGCGTCAATTACTAGAGAAGATCGATGGGAAATGTTCTAATTCACATGGAATCCCTGGATCAATTGGAAAGCTTTTGTCTACGTAACATTCACTTCCTATTTCAATTTTTTTTAACCTACAGAGAGAAATTTTGAAAAAAATATTTCCTCAAATTGAGAAAAGGGTACTCAGAACAGACTAGAAATAACTGCTGTACATTTGAAAGCTAATTCACAAGGAAAGCTATTTCTCAAAAGAACTAGCGAATAGAAACCAAGAAAACATTTCATACAACCGATAGGTCACAAAGGCGAATAAAATTTTCTGTCTTTATGTAGCACTGATTGACCATCATAGTCTGTAGGTTCACTCATAAAATATGGGATTCAAGTTTACGTCCCAGCATCGCTCATACCAAATGTAATAAACATCTAAAGAGCAGATCAAATAACTTATTGAAAATTACTCGACAGCTAAACAACACAGAAAACGGCATAAAACAAATACGTGATTTATTTAAAACAATGGTAATTTACACGCTAATTTTGTTTGCAATCGTCATAGCATTAAACACTTAGCTTCTAAGCATATATTAAATGCAAGGGTAGATTAAACGATGCATACACAAAGTTGAAATATCTACTATAAATTTTGAAGCACATCATTATATATAAAATGCGATTCATTAAAAAATTGTTGCGGTAACAGAAATCTCAATTACTATGCATCAGTTGGATGTAATTTAGGTAAAAATATTAGACGGCTGAATAGGCTCCATTAACAACCTACACATTACAATAATCTGCTTGTCATTTTTTACAAAAGCTGTAAATATATTAATGAAGGAGGTCACAGCAGCAGTATCCAAAATCTGTGGATAAAAGAAGCGATGAACTAGGTTGATACATTGAAAAATTATGCCAGTCTTCGATAGAAAATAACAATTCAATTAAAAAAAACACTCTGCCTAGATGGTTGGGTTATTGGGATGATTGGGATATGAAATGCAGCCCCCTCCACGAGGTATTTAACCCTTTGAGCTCTGATGGTTGAATTTTCTACCACTTAATTTGAAATCCGAAATGTTACAATGGCACCGGAATATTCGACCAAATTTATTTCAAAAAGGTTTAATGCTTTTTTTTTTTCCTTTACATCGATAACTTATGTTTTTCTTTGCAAAATACTAGTGCAAATGTGACATTTAGAATTTTGAAGAAATTTACGCACCAGAGCTCAAAGGATTAAAGGTTAGTTTTGAAAGGAACTATGTAAGAGCAGTATTTTAAACAGCAATTCAATTTGTGTTCCAATAGGCATGTAACACTTTTTTACTAAAAGTCGTCAGATTGGAAACAACTATACAGACTAAAGATAATGTTTTATAGTTTAAATATGTTAAGTAGTTAGTGATAAAGGTATAAATAACACTTTTAAATAATAACCAGCTTTATTAATTTTTTTTAATTTTTTTGAAAAAATTTCAAATTTTACCCAAAATTTCTACATTTTGACCAAAAGAACAGACTCAAGCCGTTTTTTTTTCAGTGGTAAAATTTAACACAGTTGATGTACTAGTATAAAGGCGACATTTGGCATCTACCCGTGTTTGGTTGAATTTTTTTTTCGCTCCACCCTAATGAAAAGATTTTTTGTTTTTAAAAAGTGGCACAAGATCACCAGTGGTAGCCCTACAGTATAATAAAATCTTCTCCTGGTAAACGACTACATTCTTGTCATTGGCTGGAGGGCAAAGCTAAATTAAAAAGAACATTTCTTATATGTTAAATATCCGCTTCTGTAAATCAGGGTTCGCACAGTTCTACCATTAAATTTTAAGAATATTTTCAAAGTACTTCACAGCAGAAGAACACGGTAAAATCTTATCTTTGAATGAAGGTGGTGGTTAGGAAATCTGTGTTTTAAAAAATTGAATGCATTTTTAACAGTGGTGCCAGAGTCCTTAACAAATATAACGAGTGTGCGAACCTTGTAAATTGTTCTTATAAAATGTGGTTACTCAATCATGCAACAGTACATGAAAATATGGAAGTGTGGCGATTCCCTTATATTGTTTACAAATTTCCCCCTGTTTTCAAATTTTTTTATTTTTCTTATTCGAAACAGAGAACATGAGTTCGAATAAGTGTAATGCTTGCACGTGTTAATTTCTCAAACTTAGTGTTTAGCTTAACATCTAACTTGAAATTGAATTTTGTTAGGGATTTTATTTGACACAAAATATAACTTTTGGGAAATAATAATTTATTTTTTTTTTATTCCCCCGCCATTACAAGCATGCAGATATATTTGCAAGTTATAGTGTCTGATGACTACGTTTACAAATTTTCCCGGGTAATTCTCAGCAGTCAATATCAACTCATTTAACCCTTTATTACTCACGTCCGTGACTTCAAAGGACTGTAAAAATTTTTGACTTATTTCATTCTGTCGAGAAATATCAATATGAGGGTTTTCTGAATATAAATTTAAAGAAGACTAAATTTATTACGAATGGCTACTTAGCATTCATTTGCATCAATCTGAAGGTATAGTCGTATGGGGTCTTTTTTTTATCCTTGATTGAATGTAGAAACATTTTTGGATCATTTCTCAACTGCTTCTGTATTATCTACTTTACACGAGCGTAAAAATATATAATTTGAAAATTCAGTCCATTGGCGTCTCTGGACACCACTAAAATTTCATAGTAAACTTTAAATTATTTAATCATTAAATCTCTGCGATTCAATAAATTGACCATTTCCAAAAAAATAGTCGTATCCGGTGGGTCATAGTTTGGTGCCCCTGATGTAATTAAATGTGCTTTGAAAAAAAATTTCTTAATTTTTAATTTTACATAAAGCTTTTTATTTTACTCCTATTTTTACAACTGTATTTTTAAACATTTAATTTTCTAAGATAAATATCTTTTTATATTGCTTTAATTAAAAAAAAATCTACGTTGATGCACCGCTGTAGATTTAATCGTTTTGTTAACATTTACGCTTCTTCTCTAACTGTTTTAATTATACAAATTCACGTTCAAAACAGAATATTTTATCTTTGCTAAAATTGTACCTAGAAAAAAGCGTAAAAATCGGCAACAAATCATTTTTTCTGTAAATGATTATATGGAAACATTTAGCATTTCTAACAGTAAAAATTATTAAACATTCTTCTTTTAACTCCTTGAGGGGAAAGCAATATCGTAATTTCCGGCGTATAATCCGCAGATGGAACAATCATTTTTCGACCCAAAAAAATTTTAGAATGAAATGTAATTTTTTAGATCGAGGTAAATATTTGGCTTCGATTACAAAATAAAATTTCTGGGTCGAAAAAGAATTGTTTGATCTGCGAATTATAAGCAGGAAATTATGGTAATGTCTCTGTAATGTTGAATTCTTACCAGGAAAATTTAAAAAAAATTTGTTTTAAAATATGAAAAGCCAATTTTTCAATATATCGCCGCGAAAGTTTAAAAAATAAAATTTCATTAAAACTTTCTGGAGAAAATTCCGTTTAAATTAGGGGGGATAAAATACACTGGCCTCCAAAATTTAAGGTACAACATGTTTTTTGAATCTCACCAGAAAGTAAATGGCAGTCAAATTAAACTTCATAGTTTCTATGAATCACAATAATAAGCTTTAAAAAAACTTACGCAAAAATTACACCTACCACTGTTATTTTATAGAAAAGAATAGGTATTTGTAAATGAGAGAAAATTGTGCAATTACGAAACTTTCATAATTTCGCGTGTGAGTTTTGTTGTATTTGAACTATTGTTGTCAGTTTAGTTCACAACAACTATTAGAGTCTAGAGAAATCGTTTGCCCTTTTATTAAGGTAGCAGGCGATGGGATGGATAGAAATGGGGATGTCACCAGCCGATACTGCTAGACGGCTCAATGTGTCTCGCAGTGTATCCAACGACTCTGTGATTAATATGAATCGAAAGATTCTGTGTCAAGAAGGTATTTTCCAGGCTGCCCACGTGTTACAACACCTGCAGAAGACCGGTTTCTAGCTCTTTCGGCCTAAAAGAGAAGACGCACTATTGTGCCGCAACTCATAGGAGACCACTTTGCAGTATCAGGGATAAGAATCTCTGCTACTACGGAGCGAAGACGTTTTCACAATGCAGGTCTCTATGCAAGACGACCGGTTGTGTGTGTCCCCCTCAGCAGACACAGAGAAGGGACAGCTTATGATGGGCAAGAGAACATGTTTCTTGAACCTGACGACAGTGGGCTTCTGTACTCTTCACAGACGAGTCCAGATTCACACTGGAGAGCTATTCAGAACGTCTTCTGATCTGGAGAGAACAACGCACTGGATACCATCAATAAAACACATTCGAAACACACAGGTACAGAAACGGTAAAATCATGGTTTGGGCAGGGATCTCACCCGGAGGCCACACTGACCTGAATGTGTTCCATGGAGGAACTCTAACTGGTGCGAGATATCGGGAGGAGATGCTTGATTCATACGTGTGCCCATAGCGGTGCTGTTGCCTATGGTTTAATTCTAATAGTTGATAATTCGAGAGCATACCAAGCTGTGATTGTTGAGGATTACCTTGAAGATCACAATTTGGACAGAATAGAATGGCCAGCTCACTCTCCAGAACTGAATCATCTTTGAAAGATCATCTTTGAATAGAACATCTTTGGAAATATCTTGAAAGAAAGGTTGTGGCTTTTAGTCCTCCTCCAAGGTCATTAAATGAGCTGGAAAAAGGCTTACTCCATGTCTGGTCAGCGCTATCTATTTCGGTGTCATCATTTTCGGTCTATCTATTCTGTGTTAGTTTAATTGATAGCATGAAAATTCGATTCCGCCAGTGCATTCAAGTCCGGGGATGACATATTCCGTATTACAACCAGTTTTTTAATGTTTCTGTGACATTTTACTGCATAATACTGCGACGTACTTATTTCTACAAGAAATGAAATTTCCACCATGAGTGCATTTTTGTTGTTATTCCTTTATACGTTTAACTGAAGTATATTTCTATGTCGCATTTAATAAATAACAGTTTAGTGCACATTTCCTCCAAATTTGTTGCTTCTATATTCATTCATTTGCAAATTAGACGCAAAAAACCTGTTGTTCCTTAACTTTTGGAGGCCAGTGTATGTCCCACTGCCCCTCAAGGAATTAACCATTTGGCAAGTGATAGGATATATTACTATAATTTCCTGCGTATAATCCGCAGATCAAACAATTGTTTTTCGAACCAGAAATTTTATTTTGTATCCGAAGCCAAATATTTACCTCCATCTAAAAAATTACATTTCATTAAAAAAAATTTCTGGGTCGAAAAATAATTGTTCGATCTGCGGTTTATACGTCGGGAATTACGATATATCCCAGCTAGGTTTAATTACGATTCGCACCAGAAGAAATTAATAATGTTTAGTTTTTATAATTTTGAGCGAAACGAGTTTAAAAATTGCTTTTCCTCATTTAGAAGGATCTCTTTTTTTTATTTCCGGTGGAAATTCAGCATTACAGAAACGCAATTGATTGCCTTTTAAGGTGCCTTCCCTTTCCAGCGCGGACAAATTCTGTTAGTAAAATGAGAAATTATCGTCTGACACCGGAATTTACAAAAGACTTTTTAAGAAATCTAGAACTCCTTCATTTAAGCTTTTATCGTAACAGCAAGATTTTATTAAAATATTATTGGTACCAATTACAAGTTTGGAATTAAAATTAGGTGTGTCCAGACCGGACATACTGCGCCGGAAAGGGTTAAACTTTTCATAGGCAAGATAATTCGATTTCGTAACTTAGCGTAAGATTTGAAGGGAAGGGAATGAATGGATCAGTTTACTGCCCACTAAGGATGACATATCCACGATTTTCCACACCAATACTTTATCAGAGAAAATGTTGTTGTGTTAAATCGCTAAAATGTTCTGATTAAATGATATAATATTTTATTTAACAAAATACTATTGTGCAAACAATTAAACAATTGAATAAACAATTAATTTCAACTAAAATGCATAACTAGGTGTGGAAAAATCTAGGCGCCATCAGTCAGTCTCTGCCCCCTAAATTTATTTCGTTCTTTTGTCTGATATTCCTTGTAATGTTCTTGCTAGACTGCTATTAAATTTTCCGTAAAAAATACTTAAATGTTAGTGCTAAGCGACTACCTGCTGGTGCCTAGATTTGTGCACCCCTGTGTATAACGGTACATATTCTTGAATGCATTATTTTAAAATAATGCGCACATCAAAATCCATATTTAACAAAAAGAATAAAGTCGGCATACTATTTCTGCATCTACAAAAAATTTTGTAATCTAGCTTAAGAATGAACTAAATTTTATTAAATAACAAAGAAAGAAATTCCTAACACATTCTTTCTTAAATGTCATCTTTACCATTTTAACGTATATTTTTCCAGGAGAAAAAGCGTGTTTTGAATACTACTTTTTTTGGAAAGTTTGTATAGGTTTGTTTTAACATAAAAAACAATAACCACTCACGGGAGCAAGCAAAATATACACTGTTGTGATTACCTTATAAATATACTTAATTTTAAAAACATAAGAAACAACTTCTGACAGTTTTAAGTCTTTTTCTTTAGCAGTCATAAAATGCATTCTTTGTACTCTATTTATAAATCCTGATACATAAGCAAAACAAATACTTTAACAAAAAAAGAAAAGAGGCGAAAAAAATATTCAAAAAGATTAATTTAGTTTCTAGATATCTTTAAAATTTTGATATTTCTCTCGTGTTTGAAAATAGATAATGCAGGCTGTTTTTTATTGATTCGTAAACTTTTTCGTTCGTCCCGTAGAGATACTGCTTAACATTATTGTCAACTTCAGCTGTTACATGCGTGAATTCTGAAATACAAGAAATACGACACATATTGAGTTTATCAGTCTTCACAAAACTTATTTCATTTTAAATTATTAAAGCTTTTTATTTCCGTAAGAGTCAGAAAAAAAGTATATAACTTTAAATTTCGAAAGCACTAATATACGTTTTATAACGCAATTTCATATTTGTAGATACAGTTAAAAATGATTTATTTCTGGCAAAAAGCATATAGATTAAAAAAAAATACACTAGAAAATCATAGTAGCGTAACCAGGGTGGGTTCCCAAAACCAGTAATATTATAAGGTTTTTTCCCCCTTGATTCATAGCAGAAAAAATTCTGTTAGATAAGGCGAAAAAAACTTTCAAAAATTACCGGTATTCAGAGAGCCTAGGCGCTCATTTTGGTTACGTCAGGGAATCATCTCTCTTGACTCTACAATCTACTCCTTCTTTATATAGAGGATGTTTCAACACAGTGGTTTGTGTGAGGGTGTTTCTACAGAGTGGTGAAAGTTTCTGGAGAGATAGAATACACATACATAATAGGACACCACATAGCAATGAATGTCTTATATGTTTATACAGGTCTCGTACGGATACAGTTAGTTTTCAAGGTTAAATACCAGTGTATTTTTAATAAAAAAATAAATCTGGTTCGAACAAACGAAATTTCGCCTAGAAGAAAAAAATTCTAAAAGAAAATACTGGTACCAAAGAATTTCCTGGTCTTGAAATTCCAGAACCCGCATGAACCCTTTTATACAAACACAAAAATAACCCATTGAGCTTTGATGGAAGAATTTTCTACCACATAATTTTAATTCCGAAATGTCACAATGGCACTAAAAAATTCGACCAGATTTATTTGAAAAAGGTTTAATGCATTTCTTCGTGTTTATCGTTAACCGGATTTTTTCTTTGCAAAATACTGGTGCCAATGTGACACTTGGAATTTTGAAGCTATTTACACCCCAGAGCTCAAAGGGTTAAGATACTAAAATTTAAAAGTATTTCCGTAATTTCCGGTGTATAAGCCGTGGATCAAACAATTCTTTTTGGACCCAGAAATCTTCTTTAGTGATTGAAGAGAAATATTTACGGCGATCTAACTAGTTATATTTGTTTCCTAAAAATTTCTGGGTCGAAAAAGAATTGTTTGATCTGCGGCTTATACACCCGAAATTACGGTACTTTTTTGCGATATAATTTATAAAAAGCTAGCATATTTAAACCGGAAAACATAGAAGATAATCTTAAAATATCAAAATTGCAGGGGTGGCTCGTTCGACATTTTAATGGTTTTTTAGCGTGTTTTCCTGTCACGGCAGATTAAGAACTTCACACGGCGTGCGGTTGTACTAAGCATGTGCTTAGATTATAATTTGCAGTCGTGCGTTAGAATTTCTTACCTACTCTGTGATAGATTTTAAAAACAAATGTCATTACGTGTCCCTTACGGTTTCAATATTACTTCCCACGTAAAAAATGAAGTTATGAATAAAGAAAATAGACATATAGTGTTGAATCTACCCGTTGGGTAGTGAAGTAATAAAGGAGGTGTTTTAAGTAGGAGGAAGATTTTTACATCGGATATTTAGTTTCTAATTACTATCAAAGCAAACTTCCGACAGCAAATTTTAAAAAGAAAATTTCATTTTATTTTAGCGGGTTATACATTTAAAGTCTCTATCGCAAATATGGCAAAAGGTTCTATTCGATTTAAGAAATCGAAGTTGGCCCGGATATTATGTTCACTTTTACGAATTTTAAAAGGATTTGTTTAGGTTGTTAACTAAAGTAGATATACATGATTTGACGATCGGCGATATAAATTTCCTCTAGCAAAAGTAACATATTTTTTGTCTACAATCTAGACTTTGAAATTCCTGTTTAAACTTTTAAATTAGGAGAAAATTTCTATTCAAATTTACTTGTCGCAATATGCCCGTCTGTAATGAATCACTTCAAAAACGGCTACAGTTGAATTCTGAACGTATTGAGGCTATGTAAATTCCACTTTATTCATACACCGCCTTCTGAATACTGAGACTGAAAACTGACGCAAAAAAAATGTCGGCTGTCGCGGGTGGATTTTTTTCAGCGTTTGTACCGTTTCTTGAATTTTAGTATCAATTAATTTTAAAAGGTATGGCCTCTTTGCTTTTTTTAGTTCAATTAAGTCGATGAATTCTTTCGAAAAATACGTATGTCTAAATTTAGAGGAAAGTGCAAAATCTTAAACAATGCTGTTTACGGAAGTCTCCATTTCTTTTTTGTGCCTGCGCTCAAGCTTTCATTTTAAGTACCGTAATTTCGGGTGTATAAGCCGCAGCTCAAACAATTTTTTGGACCCAGAAATCTTATTTAGTGATTGAAGACAAATATTTACGGCGATCTGACTAGTTATTTTTAGTATAGTGACTAGTATGTTTTTAAAAAAATTCTGGGTCGAAAAAGAATTGTTTGAGCTGCGGCTTATACACCCGAAATTACGGTATGTAAATCCATTTTCCAAAATATTATGTATTTTTAACAATTATTTTTTTCCCGATATTCATTTGATGATAAATACCTCAAACAAAAGTAATAAATGTTCACTGGCCAATTGGTTTTTTTCTCCTCTAGACCTTTGAAACTTTATATAATTTTAATGATTTTTTTTTAAATCTATAAAATCATGCGAAAGGATTTTAATCAATAAAAGCTCTTTCAGACTCTGTCTTTGGAGACACCCATGACTTTGTCTCGGTACTTTTTATTATTGCAAATTTACTCCTCTCAAAAAGTTGCAGTTATTACAGATTATTTGCGTCCAACAAAAAACTGATTACCCTTTTATTTTAATAATAGTTGATATTTCATTTTCTGGCTCCTTTTCAATTAAAAATGTTTGAAATAACCCCTCGTAGAAAAGTGTATTATTCGAAATTTATTACAATGTACAGTTATTTTGATTTTTTTTCTTGGTGCTTCAGATGTCTTAGATACCTTTTGTCTCTAGTGCGTTTTGCATTTGCCTGTATGTATTACTACTAATATTGAAAGATGGTTTTTCTTGCATGTTTTGAGGCATTTTAATAATGGCGCCCTTCATTGTTTGCCAAAAGCCAGGTGCGCCCCTGCTCAGTAAAAGGTTGGACAGGCCTGGTGTATATAAATGCTATGGTTGATTACATAAAAAAGATCATAAAAGTTACTGAATATGAGCGTGATTTTCTTAAAGGCAGTTTAAAAAAATATGCATTTTTACGTTGAATTACTTTCAGTTTACTTCAGTTGCTTTCAGCTTTTCAGTCACGCAAAGAATTGGATTTATGGTCACTTATGGATGATAATTTCTGAAATGTGACTTAAGAAATTTTTAAAATGTTTTTGTTTGATTTAAATTTTAGCAAAATACTAGCGTGTAATAAAGATGCTTTGTAAACTCTAGGGGTGAACAAAAGTATTAAAGTATGTTTCCATCTATTAATACAAATTGCTGAAAGAGAAATTTCAAACAGTTAGGCGTTTTCTTGCTAAATTAAATTTTCCCACAATAGTAGATATATCAACCAGCAGATCAAATATAGGACAGCTCAGAAATATTGGAATACTTATTTGACTACGGACAGTAACATCTTATTTCCCGAAATAACGAAGTTATGTTACAGATTTCAGGATGTATTGAAAAGTTAAATAAATTAATTAAATAAAGTTAATTAAATCTTCTTTGAAAGATCCTATTCCTATTGAGAACCGGTGGGGTATTTATTTCATTCCTTGTTTTTGCAATCTGGGTTATATTGGTCAGACTAGAAGAGCGTCGAAGAAAAGATTAGACGAGCATTAGAGATATATTAAAAATGAGGAATTATCCAGGTCTTCGATTGCCTATCACTGTTGGTCTTCCGGTCATTATTTCAATTTTTCCATGGCCAGAATTATTTCTGATCCTGCCTCTCCTTCTCACTTAGATATTCACGAAACTTATTTTATTTGTAAAAATTCTAATACTCTTTTCAATAATCTCCCTTCATCCCACTCCCTTTCTCCAGCATGGAAATTACTCCTGTAATTTATTTATTTATTTTTATTATTTATTTAATAATTTTACAATTTTTATTAGTTTATTTATTTATTTTTTATTTATTTTTATTTTTATTTATTTATTTTTAACTTTATTTCATTATTTATTTTATATTATTTTATTATTATTATTATTTTTATTGTTTTTCCACCTTTTTCTCTTTTTTATTATTTTTTTGCAACACTTTTAGATTTCCACCAATTTCCCTTTCAGCTAGCGCCAGCTGTCGCACTCTTTGTAAATCTCATCCCTCTTTCTTTCACTTTATCTCCACTCTGTCTCTTACGGACACGTGTTATTTTAGCTGATGACGAGCTGTTATTGATGTCGCTCGAACGCGTCCTGATTAATTTTTTTTACGGTGATTTTACAAAATTTTTTAGTTTATTTATCAATTTATCGCCAATGGTTACGGTGTTTTTCAATATCAATGTATTGAAAAGTGTTTTATAATTTATGCTTAATGCATGATTTTTCGTTCCTGTTTTAGCTATCAAACAATGGAACTCCTCCGAATGGAGATAAATTTCAAATATGCATAATTTAGAAATATCTTAAACATATAATGCTTTCCGACCGAATAAAAAATAAGCACACAAACTTACTCGTTTAAAAAATCAATTCAATTGACAACTACTTCAATATCGATTTTTATGGTAATAATTTCTTATTTAAAAAACAAGCACTAATACTTTTGTTAAAGGTTCCAATTAAATTTGAATTAAGAATGTTCGTTTTCAACTTCTAACAATTTTTATTTATATGTAAATACGTTAGAAAAATGTAAAATGTATGATATTTTTTTTCTCTAACTGTCTTTCCAGATGGAAAAACAAATTACTTTTCAAAAGAAAAATATTAAACATATTCATTTGTTTTAGTAAGCATATTACTGTATGAGAATGCGTGAAATAGAAAAAAAAAGAATCAGCGCAAAACGATACAAATTTAAAATACTTTTTTTCCGAGATTTTTTATTAGCATTGGATTTTAAATGTGTAAAGTAAGTTTTTTCGGTGAAAAGCAAAGTATTTGTTCAAGTGAAAATTAGCTTTATTTGAGCGAAAATAACTTAAGCTTGGTTCTTTGAAATTTTCTTCTACGAAACAAAAACTGAAATTAATTTTTTTGCATAGAATAAAATTCGATAACTTGAAAAATATCTTTCTAGAAAGGGACTGAAATCGAAGAAAAAAGATATTATATTTTTAAAGGAATTTTTTGCATTAATTTTTAGATTCTGTTATTTCACTTTTACAAAGCAAAAATATATTTTTGGAAAGTTCCGAAATATTTTTTGTATACAGGATATTGATATTGGATATTGATAATGGATATTTCAATGTTCAGTTGAACTAACAGCTTCAGTTTTTGTAACAGAAAAAATATATTTATTTTTTCTTAGATATCGCCGGTACTATATCAAACTATTCAGTATGAAAACAGTGCTGCCAGTGGACTACTTTTCTTAAATTATGAATTCTTGATTTGCTCCAACTGTTTTGAAATAGTAAAAATTCCAGTGTTCAAATTATCTTGGGTGATATTTATGATGGACACATTCTCATGCATCTATCACAGAATGTATGTTTATGAATTAAAAGAACAACTTCATTTAACCCTTTCAGGGGTGCCGTTTGCAGTCTGCAAAAGGTTAATTTTACTGTTCCGATTGCGAACTGGCACCAGTAAATTTTGAGTACAATTTCGATCTGAAAATATACGTAAAAAGAGCTCTTGATTGTTTTCAAATAAATTTGTTCTTAAATTGCGGTGTGAATCAATTATTTGAACATTTATGGAGCAGAAATACTTTGCCCCTGAAAGGGTTGAGAATAGAGGTCTGCACGGGCCGGGCTCGGGCCTTACTTCTGAAGACTCGGACCGGGCCGGGACTAGTCACTAATCTTTTCGGGCTGGGCTCGGGCCTTAATTTTTTTGCTGGAGTATCGGGCCGGGCCTAACTTTTTTTTTCCGTACGAAACCGAGACTGATTCCATTCTTCCTAGTTTTCATAGACCAAAATAATCAGTTCCTATTGAATCTTCCTATATGAAAATCCTTTTCTCGATTTTTTATAAATCAGTAATATTTGGCTTTGTCCAAAAATTTCTACAAAAAAAGCATATATTTTTAAGCCGTCATTATTCTACAATTAAACATTAGAATTTATTCCTTTTAAAGGATCGTACATTACTACTACTTGGCGTTTTAAAATAGAATTAAACACGTACACACACACACACACACACACAAAAAAAAAAAAAAAAAAAAAAAAAAAAAAACATGATTATGACGGAATTTTTTTTTTAAACTGAAAACTAAAAGTTTCTTTTAAAATGTTCATCCATGCAAAATGAATACAACAATACGGGAGAAAAAAATATATTAAACATTTACATCTGTTAAGAAGGGAATGCATTTTTTTTTGTTCCAAAGCGATTTCGTCTTTGGAAATTTTACCATATACCGCTTTTTCGATTTTTTGTCTCCATTACAGGGAATATGGATTAATAATACTAGTTATAACTGAAACATTTACATACAACAAACAAAGATTCATTTAAAAGCATAAATATCACAGCCTACAACACTTCTGCATAAATGGAGATTATAAACATGGAAAAACTAGTTGGATGTGCCAATCCCAAAACTTTCTTCTATCTCATACGTACATTTTAATATTTTTAAAAAATAGTTACTCATTTTAATGCTTTAATAATTTTAATTCGATATCAAACCAACTTTGATTTTCATCTTAAATTTCTGCTTCAGTCAGTTAATAGGAGTAAAAATGATTTTCCGTCTCTGCACGAGCCGATAGATAATAGAATGATAGGCAGATTTTTTTTTTTTTCAAATTCAGGGAGATTCTACTTTTCTTACCAAAAAATAATCATATACAAAAAATTTAGTTCAGTTCTAGAACTAACTTCATACACTTTTAGGTAAAATTGAAAATGGCATAAAATTCCCTATTGCAGCGCCCCCTTCCGGAGGATTTTTACAAATTCAGGGAGTACCAACTAGCCATAACCATATACGAACACAAAAAATTTGGTACAATTCGATGCATAATTTCATATACTTTTGGTCGGTACAATATTGAAAATGGCACAGAATTCGCGATTGCAAAGTCCCCTTCTGGTGGATTTTTTTTTTTTAATTCAGGGAGGACCAATTAGCCATAACCAAACACTTACACAAAAAAATTTTGGTTCAATTCGATGCATAACTTCATATACTTTTGGTCGGTACAATATTAAAAATGTCACAAAAATCGCGATTGCAGCGCCCTCTTCCGGCGGATTTTTTTCAAATTCAGGGAGGACCAACAAGCATAGTCATACACTTACACAAAAATTTTGGTTTAATTCGATGCATGACTTCATATACTTTTGGTCGGTACAATATTGAAAATGGCACAAAAATCGCAATTGCAGCGCCCCCTTTCGGCGGATTTTTTTTTCAAATTCAGGGAGGACCAACTAGCCATAGTCATACACTTACACAAAAAATTTGGTTCAATTCGATGCATAACTTCATATACTTTTGGTCGGTACAATATTGAAAATGGCACAAAAATCGCAATTGCAGCGCCCCCTTTCGGCGGATTTTTTTCAAATTCAGGAAGGCCCAACTGGCCATAATCATACACTTACACAAAAAAATTGGTTCAATTCGATGCATAACTTCATATATTTTGGTCGGTACAATATTAAAAATGGCACAAACATCGCGATTGCAGCGCCCCTTTCCGGCGGAATATTTCAAAACTGAAGTAGGACCTGCTTGCCACAGCCAAAAACATTCACAAAAAATTTCGTTCACTTCTATGCATAACTTCATACACTTTTTGATGGTAGAATGGCGACATACACACAGACAGACACACGGACAGACAGACATTTTGTAAAAAGATGTTTTTTGGAATCTCTGACCCCTAAAACGTGTAAATCCGTCGAAAACTGGAAGTCGAAAAAAATTTCGATTACAATACTTTCTTCTATTGAACATAGAAGAAAGTAAAAAAGACTAATATAATTTTTTTTTGGTCAGAACTCTTCCATAAGATTAAAGATCAATGTTCTGCAGAAATTCACTCGAGCCGGGCCCGGGCCGAAATTTTAACTTTCGGGCCGGGCCCGGGCCTGGAAATTTCGGCCCGTGCAGACCTCTGGTTGAGAAATGCACTCCGGATACACAGGCATCTCGGGTGGTCTATAATTAAAATTTATAATGGAAAAGTCCCTGAGCTATGACAATAACGTCACTGTAGAGTAACAGTTGACGCCAAATATATTTACGATGCATCGTAAAAAAATATTTATGGAGGCAATTGCAGATGTATGGAGTAGCTACTCTCAGGGATCTATAAAGATGGAAGGGATTATCTATGTCTCTCTGCATAAATAATTTTAAGAGAGCCAGTAGAAAAGATTAGTTAAGATCAATTGCGATTATTGCTCTAATGAAAAAAAAAAAAAAAAATAGAAGTTTTTTTTACCACTTACAAGTGTTGGGTCTAAGGAAACAAGTTTTTTCTCAATTACATAAGATGACTTGATGTGTGCAGTGGTGTTTTAAAAAGAAATATGTATATATATACAGGGTGGTCATAAAAAAACTTTGCCGATATATGGAGCTCTAGTGGCCAGTCCGCACAACCGATCGAGGTGAAATTTCAGATATAGCTATTCAGAGGTATGAGCTCGAGATTCTGTGAACGGCAACAAAATGGCGCTCACGGTTACGGTTATAGTTACAGAAACTCGAAAATTTCCAACGGGAACACCCAATTTTTTTCATCGCAAAATGCTCAGCGCATGCGAAAATTCTAAAGAGCATTGGAACCGTACGTGTATCGCAAGAAACGGACATGTTATGCACGCACAAAAAAAACCGTTCTGGGAATCCCCCCCCCCCCATAGAAAAAACTCGATTGGGGCGCAAGGAGGAAATTTGCATATGACACACAGACAGTACACTAATTTCTGATTACAATACATATCGGAGAAATTAAAACTTTTATTTTGATTACACATTTTCCACATGGGTGCCATCACCATTAATAGCCTGTGATGACACCCATGTAGAAAATGTGTAATCAAAGTAAAAGTTTTAGTTTCTCCGATCTGTGTTGTAATCAGAGATTAGTGTACTGACTCTGTGTCATATGTGAATTTCCTCCTTGCGCCCCAATCGAGTTTTTTTTTATGGTGGAAGGATTCGCAGAACGGTTTTTTGTGCGTGCATAACATGTCCGTTTCTTGCGATACACGTACGGTTCCAACACTCTTTAGGGTTTTCGCATGCGCTGAGCATTTTGCGATGAAAAAAAAAATGGGTGTTGCCATTGGAAATTTTCGAGTTTCTGTAACTATAACCGTAACCGTGAGTGCCATTTTGTTGCCGTTCACAGAATCTTGAGCTCATACCTCTGAATAGCTATATCTGAAATTTCACCTCGATCGGTTGAGCGGACTGGCCGCTAGAGCTCCATATATCGGCAAAGTTTTTTTATGACCACCCTGTATATATATATATATATATATATATATATATATATATATATATATATTGTTTGTTGGTAGAGTGACGAATATCCTGTTATTGATGACTAGCAATGGGGCAAAGTATCCGTGACTTTTGCAGGTATTAGTTTTCGTACTATATAATTCCCCAATAAAAAAAAAAAACATGCATTATCGAATATTCCAGTTACATCAATAGGCTGTCTGCAATGCTTTACTTATCCCAATAATGTTTATTTAAAAAAAAAGTAACTTGGTAATTTGTTTGGGTAATTTTTCCCCCTGATATTATTTAATTTTGTATAAGAGAAATTTGTATATAGTGTAAATAAACATCTATGTTACACATTAATTGGTGCAAGATGATTATTTTAGTTTTTAAAAATGTGTCTTGATTTTATTTTATTTAAAAAATAATTCCATCTAATATAATGATTATTTTTATTCAGCATTTGATAAATGGCCTAGTTTCTAAATATCTTATAAGGAAAGGGTTAATCAAAAAATTAATCACAATGCATTTATGTAATACAGAACATTTTATAAAAATTTGAATTAAATTAGAAAATAAATTAAATTAGAAATTTAATTTAAATTTAATTTAAACTTAAATTTCACACCTTTTCCCAGAGATTTTCCTTTTAAATATAAATACGCTATCGATCACTTTTAGCTTTAATTACTAATTATAAACCCTAATATTGATCTCATCTTGTGTCTAATTGGTTAACACTAGAACTGCGGAAAATTTTCTCGAGATTCATAAAAATATTTCACATCAGAATTTTCATTTTAAATTAAATCACTTTTTATTTAAATTATTTTTCTGCGTCCTATATATAACTTATTTTATAAAGAATTTTCTAGTTCGAATCGACATCTATTCATTTGTCCGGGTCAAATTGACCCGGTTCCGCGGTTCTAGTGTTAATAAAAAATAAATTAAATTATTTCTTTTTTTAAAGTCTGAACCTAATTCCTTCCAACAATTTACATAATGGCACTTTCTAAAATTTTACAAGTAGATTAAAATCAGTTTCGACAACCTTAAGTTTAAGATTTTTCTCGATAATTCTTTTAGACGAAATGTGAGGTACTTATAAAAATCCATTTACATTTATTTAGTACATATACTGTGGTAGAAAAAATAAGTATCACAGTGGTGAAACCAGATTGGGTGACCAAAACCGATAATATTGTAAAGTTTTTGTCAAGGTTTAATTTTCTGATTAGATAAGGGAAACACAATTTTAAAAAAAATTATCGGTATTGGACAGCCACCCTGGTTACGCCACTGCATGAGTAGCATGACTGTCACAGGATTCGTACAATATTTGGAATTTATAGATCAGAAAATTCTTTGACAACAGTATTTTCTTATGAAAAATGTCTACTTAAAAATGGTGAAATTTCGCGTGTTTCAACTATAATTATTTCTATTAAAATTACTAATATTTGATCTGGAAAATAACGGGATACGTATGAAACTTGTGTCAAAACTTTATTTAATATTAATCTTCGCTTAATTAAATCTCATAAAAACTTTCCTTAAATAAAGAAAATAGTGTTGTTAAAATTTGGTGGAGAAAATCGTTCCGTTACTACGCGTCTTCCCACCACTGTACATATAGCAACATAGAAACTCGAATTTTTGTTTAGATAGTGCATTAAATAATATTGGACTGACAGATGATGGGCAGGGACACTTCGGTGGATAAATATAACTACTTATATTTCTGGAAAATCAGCCATCGTCGTATTTACTCACAGTCCTTAAATACAGCTTAGATTAGTATTTGGAAAGAGTGGTAGAAAAATACGTATCTCTATGTAACCTGACAAGGATTTTTTGTGTTTTCTTTAAGCCTTCAATTCCTAGGGTAAAATATATTGAAGAAATTCATTAATTCAGATACTGCGAATTTACACCAGAAATGTTCATTAAAAAATAGCTTCATTTAATGACTAAATTTCTATTATTAAACAAAGTAAATATTTCTCACTTAAATATCTTGTATGAAGTTGGCATATCTGTTTTAAAAAATACGCTAAATTGGATACACTGGAGGTAGCATCTATCTGTATGTCTACCATGGACATTAGAGAATTTAACGCATTGCCAAAACATATTAAAATAATATAGGTACATACACTATACAACTTTACGTATGATATTTTTCTCATAACACAAGCTACAGAGATTATTTTTTAACCACTTAACTGATTAGTTGCTTAACACCTTTGCACTTAACAGTAAGTTTTGTGCAACACATAAAGCATTTTGGTGCCACTACTCTTTAATTAAAATTTTATATTATTTAATTTCAGAAAGTTTAGACTAAATATTACGAAAAATTTAGTTTTAAAAAAGTGTTGTTCATCTCATATTTTCAAATTATTGTATACAAAAAAAGAAGAATATGTTATGTGGTTAATAATATGTGCTGTATAGATTATGTTAAGTAAAACAAAATTATGTTCATGTAGTTCAGATACGGCAAATCCACGTATCAAAACACTGTGCAACTACTTTTTAACTTTTTCAGGGGCAATGAACTTCTATTCGTAAAATGCTAAAGTCATTCTCTGACACCAGCTTTTAAGAACAAATTTACTTGCAAATAATTTAAAGCTTTTCTTCACGTACTTATAACAATTAAATTTTTCAGTTTAAATTTCTGGTGTCAATGTGAAATTTCGGAATTAATATTTGGTTGGGGTATATTTTATCCCACCACTCTTTAATGGGTTAAAAATATTTTTGATATTTTTAATGAAGCAAATTTTATTATTAAATTTTTTGGTGAAAACTAATCAGAAATAAGGCCGGAAATTAGTCTTTTGTAAAGTCGTTTAATGTGGTTTACCGTCTAGTCTATAATTTTTTTCATCCTTTTGTGGCTTAGTGGATCACTCAGCACATGGAACCCACAGCTAGATTCGAAAATGCAACAGTCACACAGGAATTCTGTTACAAATATTTTCTGTTTACTTTGCACGCGAAAAAGAGCTTTTTCTTAATTCAAATAAATTTTTACGCAAATTCGGGTATCATTCAGTCATTTCAACAATTTCGTAATGGAAGTGTTCTGCGCCTTGAAAGGTTAATTTTTTTTTTTTTTTTTTTTTTTTTTTTTTTAATAACACTTTTACTCCCAGGGATTCTAAATCGCATTATGATATTCCTTACTGTTTTTCGACATTTAATTCTGATATTCTAAATTCATAGCAGAGGATTAAAATAGAAATATTTGTTTTATTTAACAACAGACATTCCTCATTTAAATAAAGATAAATTTATCAGTAAAATTTTTTTGGTGTGATTTTAACTAAAGAACTTTAGATAATCTGAACATTTACATAGGGAAATTAAATTTGAGGGGTCAAATGGATTTTGCCCAACCATACATTCAGAGCTTAAAATAAATATCAAGCTAATGTTTGCTTAATTGTCTAATTCGCCAAGCCGATTTGTCCTAAGCTTTCTTATCCAACATCTATAGCTTCCGATTTTTACTTTCTTCTTAACACATTCGCTGCCGAACACGCTCTAGCGCGTGATATGGCGCTACCGTTAAGAGGCCACTCATGCGCCAGCGTGTGATGTGGGGTGATATCTAAATAGCCAGTCACGCGCTGGCGCGGAAAAATCTTTTACTGATTCTTTGTTATAAAAAGTAAATCGGCTTCTTGAAAAGACCCACTTATACAGTGCGGCATTAACTATCATCACATCTTCACGTAAGCGGCAGCGAACGTGTTAACACAGAAATTTTGTAATAAATGCTGTGTTATTTAATCTTCAAAATAACAAGATTAAAGAAGGCAAAGATCTCTATAAAATTTTAGTGGTAGAAAAAAAAAAAAAGTAAAGGTTTGTATCTATGATTATTTGTTTTAAACCTTAGATCTCTCATGGATAAAATTCTTAAAAATTCTAAATGTCACATTGGACCAATATTTTGCAAAAAAAAAAAAAAAAAAAAAACAATTTGGTTTAATATGTACTCGAAAAAATGCATTAAACCTTTTTCAAACGCTTTGAAGACGGTTGTTTATTTTTTATATTACTAAATTTGTCTTCTCAATATCCAAGTGACATCCAAATATTTTTAGTACAGGTTTACATATATAATTTATCGAAAGATCCGTGTTTGTTGATTTATATTTTTAATGTCCTTAATTTCTGGTATCATTCAATCATTTCAACATTTTACTGAAACAATTAATTTGTTTAAAATTAAAATTAAAAATTACTTGTTAAAACAGAAATTTCCATTTTAACACTTTTAAGCTAAGATGAGAAGAGTTAATAAATTTGGCTTGTGTGTGCGTTTGATTGTCCGTGATCTTACTCGCATAAATATTGTTCGATTATAATTAAAATGAAAACCGTAAAATGGGATGAATAGGAACAGTGGGGTGAATGGGAACGAAACTTACCGATCGTACAAATAAATTCATTATAAATATATGTGATGATATTTTTAGTTGCCAATTTTTTTTATAAAAAGGTAATTTAATAAGGAGTTGGGAAATTCAGTTTTGTTATTTTGGCACCACAAATGGGGTATATAAAAAACTGCAAATGGATCCTCAAAAACCTCATATTTTCAACGTCTTCAAAACCTTGCATGTAACTGCAGTATTTTTCGTAATCTGAACGTAAGAGTAGGGAGTTTTAATTAATGATAGACTTGTAAACGATATGCTGTGTTTAATTCTACTTATTTCTAAACTACATAATGAAAAAGTGAAAAATGGTTTGTAACATCAGAGGATTAAGATTTACGGGGTGAATAGGAACATGTTTACTCTCATTGTTTATTTTTCTATAGAGTAAAAGTTTCATGTAATTTCTGAAAATATATGTATGAATATGTATTGTAACAATATTTTGTTTGTTCCAATTACTTGAAGAGTTTAAATGGGGCAAAGAAATTACTTAGTTAAACAAAGAAAGTCAACCCCCAATCCAACAGACATGGAACACAAAATAGGAAAAATTAAAAATGACAAATTTCTAAGAAAAATTGCACAGGATTATTCTCTGACAACCACAACATTACAAAAACATCTGAAAATGAAAATCCAATTAAAAAAAAGAGGGGTGAAAACAGTACCAAGGGCTGGGGATGAGGCCGTACTATTAAATCGTATTAATACATGCAGCGATTGGGGCTACTCAATATATTCACTTACTCAATGACTACTAGAAAAGGATAACACAAAACCAGGGCCGTAGCTAAGAGGGCGCTGTGGACGGCTCAGCCCTCTCCGCTCCTAAAATATTTTGAGCCCCCTCCCCCCCCCCTGGAAAAGATTCCAAGGTCACTAAATGAATATCTGTTCCGAAAATTTAAGTTGAATTCTGTTCAAAAATGTAATTTAGTTTTGTAGACTTTTCATAGTTTTGCAGAAATACTAAATTTTATCTAAAATAAGTGTTTCAACACTCCTTCATCCTGTTTGTACTTATCAGCTAACATGATATTTAATTTTGCACAAGTTATACACCCAAAAATTTCATCATCCTATACTTTTCTGAGCATGAAATGAAGTTATTACAACAGTTTGATAAGAAACATAGTACTTACAATGTGAAAATGTTCTAATTTATCATTAGAGAGAGAAAAAAAATATGCGCCCCTCCTAAATTTTCTTGAGCCCCCCCCCCCTATTGTTCACTTCTAGCTACGGCCCTGCACAGAACAGGGCTGAATTTGTGTTAAATTCCATCTTCTGAATTTCGAATACAATTTCTTAGAATAAATTTTAATTTTCCTTGTGACCAAAGTTGTTTTCTAATTTTTGTAAAATAATACCTTTATCTATATATTAAATAAAGACTTGGTTTGATAGTAACTACGTGTTCCTATTCCTCCCTTATCATTATTGCCTGTTTTTATTAACCCTATTAAAGACTGAATCGTAATAATTAAGGATTATAACATTTGTTCCGATTCACCCCTATCTTCGGGGTGAATCGGAACACCATTAAAAAATTGAATATATAAATAATTAAAAATGTTACTTTTTTCCTTAAAAAGTAAAGAACAAAACAAGAACGAAGTTTCTAGTAAAAAAATAAAAGAATAAAAAAATCAGTATTTTTTTTTTTTTTTTTTTACATTTAATTTGAAAAGTGTTCAGATTCACCCCATTTTACGGCAAATGTTACTGAGTATCCATAAAGCATGTTCGATATTGAAAATGAAGTGTGTAGAATACACAGTTTATTTACAGAGATACTCAAAAGTAGTCCGTTATGTTATAGTCTATGAAAAAAATCGTTTGCGGTGTATTTTAATGATATTAAAGTATTTTAAACGTATTTAAATTGATATTTATCACTGAGGTGTATTAAAAGGTTCTTATTGCAAAGCATTGTGAGCATAAACTTTATCACTCAATTACAGGGGCAAATAAAAGCGTTGGTTACACAATGTGAACAAAAATTACTAGAAAATTATTAAACAAATTATTACAAACTTTTGAATAAAACTATTGAAGCGCATGTTCAATAATTCATTTCCTGGGAGTGCGCTTTTATTTGTGGTCTGCGTTTGTAAATTTAATTATTTTTCAACTGTTACTTGGTATGTTCAAATTCTGTTGATCATATACATGGCTGCACAAAAGTTTTCAGTAACTTGCTGAATGAAAATTTTTGATGCTGATATGCGTTTAAATGACATAATTTTTAGCATACTGTGCAATATACACATATTTCATTAGATCATTTGCAATCTGTACTAAAGAATGTACCTTTTTTCGAATATTCATAGTATTAGCAGAATTTAAATATTCAAATGCATTATGCTTTTTCCAAATTGTTTTTCTTTTAGATATCTGTAACCTTAAAAACTGTAAAGTTTTATTAAGGTATTATGAATATGTTGGAATGTGAATCTCTCTATTTCAAATGCTGTTAATCCTTTCCGAGAAAGAAAAATTCTGTTCATAAAATGATGAAATGATTGACTGACACCAGAATTTACAAACTAGATTTTCAGAAATTAAAAACTTGTTAATTTAAACTTTTTTTTTTTTTTATTGGTAAAAGAAAAGTTTTATTAAAATTTTCTTTTGGCCATTTTTAAGATTGGAATTAAAACTAGATTCTCCCAAAGTGGGACGTTTGCGCCGGAAAGGGGTTAATGCATCTTTTGAATTCAAAATTTCTTTAAAACTATTATCTAAATTCATCTATAATTCAAAGGTAATTTTGCCTATATTTCAGCGAAAAATGTGGATGTAAAAAAATACTTATTGCATTACATTTTAACCCTTTATCGGACAAATCAATTCTTTGGCTAAAAATTTGAAAAGCTACACTGTCACCAGGATCTATAAACAATTTATTGTCAGATAAAAGTGCAATTTCCGTCAGGTTACTATTAACACAAATTATCTCACTGAAAATTTCGATGCAAATCAATCAGTTTTTAATAAAAATTAAGTGGTAAATATGGTACCATTGTTCAATAAAGGGTTAAACATTTAAAAATGCGAAGTATATATGTTTTAGTCTTGCAAAGGTAAATAAAAATATTTCAGAATGAAGAAAATAAAATGTTACTGTTCACTGCACTTTATTTAACCCCTGATAAGTTTTTGGAAACACTCAAGTCATAATGAATATACTGAACGAAGATAAATGAATGTTTTATGTATAGAAATATTCATTCTGTGATTTAGATTGTATTAATGATTTTTAATGATTTTCCTACAATGGAAATATTACTTCGGAATGTTTGGTATTCAAGACACCGACCAACGGCAACCATGTGTATGACAAAGATTATTGTTTCGAAATAGTGGAATTTAAAAAAAGACTGGCAGCACCAATGCGTTTCTTTCTTTCTTTCTTTTTTTTTTTTTTCGAGAAAGAAATGTGTTTCTAAATAACATTCTTAGTCGTACAAAATTAAAGCGAAGGCTAAGAGATAAATTATTGTCAATTTAATTAACTATCGTGAATCGAAATAAGCTTTCAATCTTGTTTTAAAGCTATTATTATTATTATTTAATATTTATAAATACTGCTGTTTGAATTCGGAAATAAGTGTTTTTAATTCCTGTCATTTGTCTAAGCGCAGTTGTTAAAATGAAAGATTAATTTTTATTCAGCATTGTAATCTCTAAAACAATATATTTTTAGTCGGAAGAAAAGTAAACAATCGCCTGAAGCAGATATTATTTTATTAAAACATGTATTCTTACTCTTTTTTGCAGAACTCTATTATTTGTTTAAGAAAATAACTTAAATTTTTATTTCAATGTTATGTTTTAGAATAAAAAGTATTTGAATTTTAAATGTTTGTGTAACCAGAATTAAATATTTGGAAACAAGTTTATGCAAATAAATTTTTAATTAAAGTAGTAGCAAACGTCTGTTGAAAAATCGGGAAAAAAATTAATGTGAATTTTAATTATTTCTTATTAGATATAATTTAAGATGTTGCTATATAATTAAAATCTCTTTTTTCTGAAATTATAAGAAATGTTTTATTTATTATCCAGATTAACCTCTGGATTTTATGAGCTAATTAGACATTTTTGCATCTGCATTTTATGATTATTTTGTAGCTTTCGATAAATTCATATGTCAGCCTTGACTGTTCTATTTAACATCTTAGCTGATGAATATTTTTCAAAATAAAACTTTCAAATAACGTCTATTTTTTCATGTCTTTTACAGAATTTTTAGACATTTACCACCGATTTTTCAAAGGGGAAATGTTTGCCTAATTGAATCAGAAAAATGCTCGGAATAAGTAATGCAAAATTCACAATAAAATTTTACTGGTTAGAATAATAAATTATGATTGGCGTCTAGATAGCGGTACGTGGTAGGGATTATGATTGGCAAAACATATTGCTCGTACGAAGTACGGGGAAAACAAGGAAGCGGTTAATAATATCATATTTGCCAAAGTTATCATTTTTATAGAACCACTAAAATGAATAATAAACTTTCTCTTACTATTGAATTGAAAGAAGTGTAAGTCACCGATTTTGACGAAAGATCTCATCGAGAGCAGAAAAAAACTCACAGGAACTAGCCGTCGCAAATGATTCATTTTCGAGATATCCGACAATTTATGCAACGTAGCTAGTGCACACTTAATCCATTAGTGCCTAGCGTCCCTTTTTAGGGACGCTTCAAAAGGTGCATGTAGCACTGTTTTTGACACCGGTAAAAAAGAACAGCAATTTTTATTTTATTTAATTGGAACATTTTCGTAATTAATCAAGTAAACTTAATTCTTTTAAAGATAATGGTGCCACCCGAATAAAATTTGCGCAAAAGGTGGTGGGCACGAATGGGTTAATGGGGACCCCAAAAAATTTTAGTCCCAATTTTAACGAAAGTGGTATCGTTGAAAATATACTATCATGAGGAAGAAAAAACTCAATAGAACTACCCGTCGGAAATGAGTCTTTTTCGAGATATCGGATAATTTATGTCTCATAGCTAGTGCATACTGTTCTAGTGCACACTTAATGGAGGACTGCAAAAAATTGTTTTCTCTATTTTGATAAAATGGTGCCGTTGCAAAGATATCATTGTGAGAAGTAAAAAACTCACTGGAACTAATCATCTGAAATGAGCCGTTTTCGAAATATCCGACAATTATGTCACTTAATGCAGTTTCCCAGCAGTGTTCATTAGCAATATGACACAAATTGTCAGATATCTCGAAAACGTCTCATTTCCGATGTGTGTTTTCATTGAGTTTTTTAATCCTCACGATGATATCTTATCAACGATACCACATCCGTTAAAATCTGGACTAAAAATTTTTGGAGTCCCCCATTAAGTGTGCACTAGCTACGTGACATAAATTGTCGGATATCTCGAAAATGAATCATTTGCGACGGGTAGTTTCATTGAGTTTTTTACTACTCACGATGAGATCTTTCCAACGATATCACTTTCGTCAAAATCCGTGACTTACACTTCTTGCATTTCAGTAGTTAGTTCAGAGGTGTTAGTCTGTGGCCCGCTAGATATCACTAAAACTTCTTTTAAAAAATAATTTTTTTAAATTTGAGAGACTCGACAATGATTTAAGTCAATGGTTTCTGTAAAAGCTTAGTTGTATACTGTGGACTACGGTTTGACACCCCTTACATACATAATTACTGAAATCGTTCATTCAATAAGGCAATAATTTGTCTTAAATTTCTGTGATCTAAAAAGCAGGGTATCCATGATATTCTGAATCGAATATTAGAACTTGTAAAGAAAAATCAACGTGAAAATATGCAATAAAAATCTGTTATCAGTGTTGCCAATGTGACTTTGCAAATTATTTATTAAAAATAATTTCAAATAATAATACTCACAGTATATACTATTTCATTATACGTATATAACAAATATTACTATTTGTACAAAATAATAGATTGCTGCATAAAAAATCCCTTAAATTAGGTATGTTGATATGATGTTTATTTTTTAACCCTTTGGAGACGAGCGACTGGTATTCGTGCTACTTCAGATGCTCAGAATCCTTCATTATTCCCGCAAGTTTATTTTTACTGTAAAGTTTATCTTATTTTATCAGAGCATTTTCGCAATTCAATTACAAAAGATTTTCTGTTATAAAAAAAAAAAAAAAAAAAAAAAAAAAAAAAGCAGTGAAGAAGATTAAAAATTAAGCAAAGAGCTTTGTATACCTTCTGAATCTAGTGGTACATTACTTGAACTTTTTATATAATTTGCATTCATAAACGAATTAGGAGTGTCAAACTGTGGCCCGCTGGTTAACTCTAAAATTTTATAGAAACAGTCCACTTGTTCAATCTTAGATATTCATTGTTTACATGGGGCAATAATTACTATAAAAAATTAGTGGAATCTGGTGGGCTACAGTTTCAGATCTCTAACTTACATGATGAAATTGCATTTTGTTTGCAGAAATATATTTTTTAAATTTCTTTTGAATTCCCAGCATTAAACAAACGAAGTATTCTTTCGAAAGAAAAAAAATGAAGCCCATATAAATAGTTCAGTGAGAAACTAATTTGTCACTAGATTTCAAAACTCAAGGATCAATATTTAACCCTTTAACGGTCATTGGTTTCTCTACGAAACCACAAAATTTTAATTCCGATATGCAACAACGACACCGGAATTTTAATTTAAGAAAATCCATTTTATTATGTATGTGAAAAATCACTTTTTCTTATTTTCAAATATATATGTTCACAATTACCGGTGTCAATCATTTATTTCAACAAATTAGCAATGGAAATGTGTTGTCTGTTAAAGGGTTAACACTTTCCGGGGCAAAGTGCTTCTGTTGCAAAAATGTTAAATAATTGATCTACACCATGACCTATGAACAGTTTTATATAAAAGCAAGAAAAAAAAATATTTCGCGTACATTATGCAAATAAAAAGTTAATTTGCAAGTTCTGATGCCAATGTGGCTGGTTGGTTGTATAGGTTTTAATGGCACAAAATCCCTTGAGGGACATGCCAATGTGGCCTTTGGAAATTAAAATTTAGGGGTATATATAAGGGGTTAACCCATTATCTACCGAATTAAGAATTCATGAAAATTTTACATCCTAAAGCATTTTATGTAAATTCTTTAACCTAAATTAAAAGATTTACATAATCATTTAATAAATTTTTGGAGGATTTTAGAAGGATTGAAGGATTTAGAAGGATTAATTAAATTTGAATTTACAGGTCTTTTGTGCAATATTTGTAACCGCACTCAAATCTTTTATTTTAAATTTTTTCTTCTAATTTGTAGAATTATAAAATGTACAAATATTTCCTAATTGGAAAATCCTCATCCCCCTCCCTCAGTGCCATGAAAGCTGAAAAGATACAAAGGCAAAAGAAATCATCCTTTTAAAAATACTTTTCTTTTGTATAACCAATAATGCTTTTGGAACAAAATAAATTAATGTATCTGTAACTCATTCTAAATAGCATTGAAAGAATTTTATAATAAGTAATTTTAACGGTACTTATAAGTATCGTCGGTAGATAAAGGGTTAAAAGGCGTTACAATTGTAACGTGCAAGCAACGGTGGTATGATGATCATGATATTTCTAGAATTAATTTCTAAAAGTAGAAATACATTTCACACTTCAATAGAAAAAATTTTTAACACTTTGAAAGGCGGTAATACATTATTTGAAAGCCTAATAATACTTGCAGTGATAAATTATGTAATAAAAATATAAAGCTGTATTTTTTTCAGAAATAAGTGTTTATAAAGTCTGGTGACTTTTCAGCACTGAATAAACGGTGTTTACTTTCCAAATACTAAATAAACATTAACAAGGCATATTTCATGTATAATAGTTTAATAAGGAAATACTTTTTCAGTATATTTGATAAATCATGTATCAATATTCAAATGATATTTCAAATGTAATATACAATATGTATATACCGGGATGCAAAATCATAGGAACGATCATGTAATTGCCTAAATAAAAAGTATAATTATATTAATCCACATCTAAACCATATAAATTTATTGTGTCATTTTACATACTCAATTTAAACACAAAGAAAACATTCTAAAACCACTGTTATAAATATAATATAATACGGTGCATTTTTACACGATATGCACCGGGAGCAAAATAATAAGAACGAAACAGATTTTTTTCTAAATTATACAAATATTGCATGTCACTTGAACTCTTTTGCGTTTAATAATTTCAATGCAAGATTCTAGCATAAATTGTATATAGTTTTGAATTTGTTGAGGTGACAAAACACGTCATACATTCTATATTTCAGATTTAAATTATGGTTTTGAACAGGGGTGCAAAAATCTAGGCGCCAGAGGGTAGTCTCTCACCACTAAAATTTTAAAGTTTTTTTCGCTCAAAATTTATTAGCATTCTAGCAGGAATTTTACACGAAATATTAGACGAAGAAAAACGAAATAAATTCTGTGGTGAGAAACTGCCTGCTGGCGCCTATATTTTTGCACCCCTGGTTTTGAATTACACTGCATGATTTGGCCATCTTTCATTATATATTGAGCCCTATAATACCTCAAATTTTGATCATAGCATTTAGATTTGGACAACTGAATGACGAATCAAGTTTGAGCGTCTTTTTTATCTTCAAGCCAAGCCACTTTTTATGCCTTTTTACGAGTGAATTTAAGTATTGTCTTGTTGAAAATTCGTAAATGTCGACATTTTTTTCATTCAGGTTCAACAAATGTCATTCTAACATGCGAATAAAGGTATATATATTTTGTTTATCCAATTAGAAAAGAGCAGATAGAAAAGGCAGGTCAATTGGAATTACCTACCGAGGAAAAATTCGCTCAAACCATTAGGGAGTCTTCACAAAATTCACACATGGAAAATACACGTTGCTTAATTTGAAAGACATGCAAATATAGATGAATACCATCTGAAATATCTAAATAAAACTTCTTTTTCAGCATTGAAGCTAATTTTAGACCAAATCGTTTGCTGCTTTAGGTGTTTCTCGGCAGCGGAATTTTTTACTGCCAGATGTTAACCGTGAACTTCCACGTATTTTTACATTTTTAAGAACTCCCGACATTTTTATCAATTCAGTTTTGATCAATAGTGACCCTGATGTTTTTATCTGGATTCCAAATTTCTTTGCTGTCATTATTTTACTTAGAGCCGTGCGAATAATCTAAGTTTCGGATTGTTTCAAAAGACTTTTTGGCCTACCTGTAGATTTTGTAGTAACATAAATAGTTAGAATCATCAAGAAATTAAAAACGACCGTATTTAAAAGTTTAATATGATTGGTAATCTTCAAAATTGCAATGCGATCTTGTTATAAGGTAGAATTTGCCCTCATTCGAAGTCAACAAGCACTTTGATTTACCCTATAATCCAAATGTTTTGCGAATTAAACGAATATGGTCAGAATCTCTTTTAAATCCATTTTTAATGATATGCGAAAATATGCGAATATAAGGGGTTAAATCGGGGGTTTAATTTATTTGAACGTGTTATACTACTTGCTTTCATAATTTAAGTTATGAAAAATAAGTTTCATGTTTTTTTCAGAAATCAATGTTTATAAAGTATGTTGAATTTTCAATACCAGACAAACTGAATTTTCTTTTTAAAGAATATAAAAAATATATTTCATGCACAATTGTTTAATGGAGAACTAATCTGCAAAGTGATTTGATATATCATGCATCAATATTTCAATGCTTTTTCAAATGTTTCCACCAAACTAAATTTTCGTCTGTATTTTAATTTTTAAACATTTTATAAATTTTACTATAACAAATATGTATATATTTCTTCCTCTTAAGTAAAGGAATAAATGTATACACTAGGAAAATTCTGTTAGACTATTGTATAACTCATCCTGACTGTATTATGAAAAAATAATTCATTCAAAAAATAACCTAAAATACATTATTGTAACCAATATATATAAACACGACAATCGAACAAACATTTGTTAAAACACAAATTGATAAAAAAAATATTAAATGTTAGTAACGTGTTAAAATTTATTTCTTTATTAGAGATAAATGTAAAATTTAAATATAATACGATTAACAAAAATCTTCATTTTATAACTTAGAGAGCAATTTCATGGAAAACAATATTCATCCCACATCACTTAGATTATTTCAGTTCTTCTTGTTATTAACTATTTTAAAAGTAACGATTTCTAGTTTACATTTTTTGCCTTTAAAAGCTTCCACGTTTTATGTACATTACAAAAGGAAAACACATAAAATTGTCACGTGATAAAAAATTGTTTTTTAGTTTCGCTAAAAACGTAATAATAAGCGAAAATACAAGACGATACTTTTTTCTCTTTTGAACAAAGATATCTATAACAGTACAATGGTGCAACCATAAAACATAAATCGCAGTCTTACATTTGGTTGCATACTGTTTGACACTAAATAAAACATTTTTGGAAATATTTTAAAGTTTTTGTAATAAAAATATGATAGTAAATTATTTAATTCTTTTGGCTGTATTCCAGATGATGGCGAACTTCTTCCATTCAAGTGTAAGTGGAGTGCTTCCAAATTATGTTCTCTTTTGACATTGCTAAGTTTATCTGCTCTATGAGTTACTGAAATATATAGTGAAAACTTTTTAGTTCACTCATTTTCAAAATGATTAATTAAATATTTTAACGGAGAAAACTTTTATTACATTTATTTTTATTTTTATACGGCGGTTACAAAAGTCTTGTGGGAAATCTAATTTTTTATCACTCTACACGTACAGCTGGCAACTTTGTTCAAATCCTATTTAGTCACGAATAATTTTTAATTACATGAAGCCTTCACATTTTAAAAAATAAAATTATGAAATCAACGTAGCGTAATATTCAACATTAAGCAAAACTTAGTAGCTATCAATTCTATAAATATTTCTGAAAAATCGAATTCCCAGGGAAGAATGTATTCTACAAATTCCCTCGTTAGAGGGTTATGCAAGAATACAGATAATATGACTGAAAAACGCTCTTTCAACAATTACCAATCATAAACGAAAATGTATCCAGTTCTTTGCACAGTTTTGTACTATTCAGCATTTTTATTATTATTCAACAAACTTATCTTTGTAAAATAAATACAATTCAGCAAGGAAATGTATAACAAAATAAAAAAATATCCTTGATATTCCTTTCCTGTTGTAGGATCAGGTAATAATACTTGCATAACTTCCAAGCATTATGTTTTTTTTCAATCACTACTTTTTAATTGAAGAATTTCTAATATTTAATTACCGAAAACATAGGATTAAATTAGGTTAAATTTTCTAGTCAAAAATGGGGGTAGAATAAAAGCGTGAATGTTAGCAGGTATGTACTTAGGATTACTTTTACTTAGGAGTCTTCCATATAATGAAATGAACATACATACGATAGATAATGTTTTCCAGAAATTAACGGACTAACGATAAATGATCTGAGCACTATAATGTACATTTAAAATCATAGTGCAATTCAGAAATATGTATTAATATCATTGTATTTGAAATAAAGTTGTATCATTAATACACACTGAAAAAGAATTTCAGTATATATACATAAGCTATTACAAAACTATAAATTATACATAGACGATAATTGGTATGAGCACTATAATGTACATTAAATGTCATATACTACATGCACTTCTGTAATGAGTATCGGTTTCTTTATATCTGAAATATAGTAGAATCATTAATATGCACTGAAAAAAAGTTTCCCCGTAAACTATTTCGTAACGGAATACTTTTGGGGGATCTTGTAAACGAACATTAAACAAAGCGCACTCCATATAATGTAGAAATAATTTTTAATGCACCTCAAACATGCAAATCAATTTCATTATTCTTGAAATTATGTAACCACATTATATTTCCTTGTAAAATTTTTTTGCACATTGACCAAATAAAATGGAAAACTTCTGAGTATTATTGTAAACGAAATAAAAAGGCTACGCCCTTCATTTTCAATAGAGTGCATCTCACTATAGACGTCAGTGACATATACGAATTATATGGCTGTTCTAGTATATTTACGGTATTTATAATATGAGCAGACGGTAATAATGATGACACGGGATACCATTATCTCATGCTTCTAGGACCAGAAGTCCCATGTATACATCCGATCCAAATAGTCCAAGAACCATCCTTCACGAACGTTCCGAACAAAGAGCACCGCACTCGCGCGTCACTATTAAAACTCCCACTGAAGCGCGTCGTCTGTCCTTACGACAGTAATACCCACGTGCTTGAGAGTCATAGGTATTAAACCTTTCAGACGCAATGGTTCCACTGAAACACCTAATTTTACTAGATTAATTTATGACACGATTTTTTAATCGGTAAATTAATTATAAGCGATGTAAATTTTCCACGCGGGTGAAAAAAGTCCGGGCCAGGATTCAAACCAGGGATGAATTGGCTGAAGCCGATTTTAATTAATTTAATTATTAGTACGAAATTAATTATAATCGTGTCATAAATTAATCTAGTATAAGTTCGTATGCAGCATTTTCTGCAGTTTCCATATATTGACCTTCGATTTATTCTGTTGAGCTGATCCATAGTATCAAACCAGATTACATGATCGTTGAGGTTTTTGAGTGAAATAGTCCTCGAGTGTTCGTGTCCGGGATGATTCAGTTGGACGAGCATTGGCGTCTCCAGCCAAAACATCTTTGGTTCAAATCCTGGCCGGGACTTTTTTTACCCACATGGAAAGTTTACATCGCACCTAATTTTAATTTCAAATTTACAAGCAGCATACAGAACATTTTAGTTTAACCCTTTAATGTTCATTGGTTTCCCTATTAAACCACAAAATTTTAATTCCGATATGGAACAGCGACACCGGAATTTTAATTAAAAAAAACCATTTTATTATGTATGCGAAAAATCACTCTTTCTTATTCTGAAATATACACTGCTCAAAACAATTAGATATTTGAAGTTTTATATAAAATAACGATATAAACGAAATTTTTTTGCCGAAAATAGAAGAAGAGAATCACAAATGCAAATATTTCTGGTTTTCAAACTGTGGAGTATGCAAATTTTGAGTTCGACGTCAAAAACGTCGCTTCAGCGGCAGCGAATGAAATTTGACTTTCAACTGGATAAAAGAGAGTGAAGACAAAGATGATCGGCATTCAGTGATTGCTTTGTTTCGTAGAGTAGGATGTCTCAGCGAAGTCATTTGACAGATTCAGAAGCTTGGAGAATTGTTGGTAGGTTAGAAGGGGGCCAAACTCAAAACGAAGCAGCGCAAACCATTGGAGTGTCACAAAGTGTCATTTCCAGGATCTGGAACCGTTTTTTGTCGAGTGGATGTGCAGGCCTAAGACCAGGACAAGATCGTAGACGGACAACAACTCCCAATAAAGATCGGTATTTAGCGTTAACAGCTCGGAGACACCGAAACATAAAAGCTACTCTTCTCCAACAACACCTCGGCTACAGGCACCACGATTTCAACTCAGACTGTCCGAAACCGGCTCCATAATGTAGGTCTGTATGTTCGCCGACCGATGGTATGTGTTAGATTAACATCAAGGCATCGTCGCGACCGCAGGGAGTAGGCAACCGAGCATGTCAACTGGAGGAGAAATGAATGGAGCAGTATTCTGTTTTCTGACGCGTCCCGTTTTTCTGTTCATCCGGATAATAGGCGTATTTTCATCTGAAGGGACCGCGGAAGTAGGAATAATCCTGCGTTCGTGCACGAAAGTGTCATATTTGGCGGTGGAGGAGTGTTGGTGTATGGTGGCATCTCCATTGACGGGCGCACTGACCTCTACATCATTCGAGATGGAGCTCTGACTGGTCGCCGATATAGGGATGAGATTCTCAGACCTATTGTAGTCTCTTACACTGCAGAAATCGGAGATAACTTCATTTTAATGGACGATAACTGCAGGCCATATTGTGCAAACCTGGGGGAGGATTTCCTTTTCGAGGAAGGAATCGTTCGAATGGAATGGCCAGCGTGTTCTCCAGACATGAATCCAATCGAACACGTTTGGGACGCTCTTGGAAGACGAGTTTCTGGCCGCCAACAACCCCCACAAACTCTCCAAGAACTGGAAAGAGCTCTTCTGGAAGAGTTGGGCAGAATACCCCAACTCGTCATTAATAGCCTCATTGAGTCCATGCCTCAAAGGTGTTCAACATTGCTGGCCGCCCGTGGAAACCATACCCCCTACTGAAAATGATTTTCTTTGAAGAAAACACCTTTTCTTATTTTTTTTCTCATATGCACAAATTGTGTTTTTTTCCTTTTGTACACAAATGCGCAATAAAATGCATTTTTTTCTGCCAAACATGTGAAATTTATTCTCATATAACCTCCTATGTCTGTCGACCATGTATCAATTAGCTAAAAAGTTTCCCAGATACAAAATACACCTAAAACTGCAATATCCTTTAATTGTTTTGAGCAGTGTATTTGTTCGCAATTACTGGTGTCATTCATTTATTTCGACATTGCTGCTACGAAAATTCTTCGTTCGTTAAAGAGTTGAAGTAACAAGTTTTTTATTTAAAAAAACTCGTTTGTATATTCCGGTGTCAGTAAATAATTTCATAATTTTACGAACAGAATTTTTCTGTGACGAAAATGGTTAAAAACATATTTTTCATGCGTTGCGAGTTTGGCATGAATGTCACACCAGGCACAGGAAATAAATATTTATTTAAAAATAAAAATGATGATTTAAAATTTACTTGATGCTATATTACGATACACGGATAAATGGAAAATTACTTCGAATAAATCATGCAGGGCTCCCAAATGGTCCGCGAACTGAACATGAATATTTTTTAACAGAAAATTTCATGAAAGGTTTCTACAGAATTAACGCAAAAGTTAACCTTCAAAGGTGGATTCTTGACAATTTGCAAGAAAAATCTTAAAGGAAAATTTTTCTAAGAAAATTCTGATGTTCAGTTGGCGGACCATTTGGGAGCCCTGATCATGAAAGTATGTGCAAAACTAACCTACTTGTCAAACTACCATATACGCTTTCATTTGCAAGCATGTATTTGATTGCATTAAAACAATTTTAATCGTAGATTATATATTTATTAAAAATACAGACTATTTAATATACGTTAAATATGAATTTACATATAAATTTTCTTTTTTGAAAATTTAGAAATTTTAGAGTACAGCAGGTATAAACTAAAATAAATTCATGTTGTAATACCAGTTTTACAAGTTGAAACTCTCAACTCTCTAAACAACTTTGAAGATATTATTTCTTTCATGCAAATTGTTACAGATCTGAAATTGAAAAAATTGCACAATTTTAAAAAATTGTTTTGGCTATGTTCCAGTTCAAAGTAGGGAAACAAGCCACTTTATCATAGTCTGGACTAAAGCCAATGTAATTCAACCACAAACATAAATATTATTATTCAAGTGTAATAAAATCTTTTATTTAAATAAATAATTCAAGCATAAACTTAAAAACATTAACAGAAAATTCAATGTAAATTTAAACAAATCGGAAATTGTGTGTCAAATGTGGCAAATGAGATGTGTGTGTCTGTGTACTATAACTAGCTCTATTAATATTCATATCTTGGTGCAATAGCTTTTGATCTCTTATGCAAAAGTGTCGAAATATATTTATTACAAACATTTATGTTAAATTCAATAATAGGCAAATACTATGACTCCATCTTAAATATGACGTCATCACTATGGCAATCTAGAAACATTACAATTATGGGATAACAGTGAATTAATTGCGTTTGATAGTGTTTAATGGAATAATAACTGTGGCAACCTAGAATCATTACCTATCATGGGATATCATCGAATTTATTTTGTAAGAAAGGATTTAATAGAATGAAGAAAGCATTTATTAATATTTTTTAATTTTGATTCTGCTTTCATAAAGTTTGAAATGACGTCAAAAAAATATCAAGAATTATATAGATAATATTTCAAACACTTCAGTTCGGTAGTTTTCGTGTTGTTATTTGCGGACACGTGAAAGGACCTTTAGACAACTAACTGGTACCACGTATTTATATAATTACGAACGCAGCTAAAAAATATTATTTTGCTATTGGCATAAATAATTTGAATGTTATATTTGTATAATATGTATCAATGCTATATTTATATATAAAAATACCTGACAAAATACAGTAAATATATATCGGATTCCAAATCGGTTTTATTTTTTGAATACCACAATTTTTCAAAGAAAATCTTCATTATAAATTTAATAGAAACTTACCTGGAATGACTTTTTTTCTTGCAACTATTACAGAAATCTACCAAGAATTACTCTTAAGGAAAACTGATTTCTAAAAAACGGACCAGTAAGAGTCTTATATATAAAAATTCACCATTCCTCGCTGCTAATCTAAAGATTAAAAATACAAATAGTAAAACGCACGGATTCTGGAATACTTCCAAACAATCGATATTGAATCGCATACACAGAGTCGGTGACAAAATGCCAATGTATCAATATTTAAATCAAAATTTCCGCTAGAATTTACCTCTGACGGCGTTTTCTGCGAAATTTGAAAAAAAAAATCTTTAAAAAGAAATTTTCGAAAAAAAATACTTGTATTAGAAAAGCGAACAATTTGGGAGACCTGCATATATTATCGATTGTTACATGGAAACAACAGTTAAGTGACAGTTTGAACGATTACACTTTCCTAGTGTGCACTGTCTTTGTTTTTGCACGCCGCTATTTTTTAATACCGTAATTTCGGGTGTATAAGCCGCGGCTCAAACAATTCTTTTTGGACCCAGAAATCTTATTTAGTAATTGAAGACAAATATTTACGGCGATCTAACTAGTTATATTTGTTTCTTCAAAAATTCTGGGTGGAAAAAGAATTGTTTGATCTGCGGCTTATACACCCGAAATTACGGTACATTTTATTTGCAATTGTGCTACGACACTGGATTTTCAATTATCTATATTTTAAATAGAACGTATCCCATTTTTTAATGGAGAATTTCTGTACCTTAAAAGCATAAATAATTCTTATGGAAAATTGTGATACTCTATTTCGAAGGTTTAGTAGTACTGTCTTTTCTTTATATTGTGTAAATTACGAAGACATCACAGAATATCTGTTGCAAAATATTGCAAAGATAAGTGATAAGACTCATAAAAAGTTTTGTTCAAATATAAGATCTGTGGGTATTGATAATTGGAATAATTTTCCATGTATTCTCTCGCTTATAAACGTATTTTATTTAAAACAATTTGTTTAAATTTCTAACAATTAACCCTTAAATGCATAGGATAGAACGCGTTCCAAAAAATGCGCAATTCAAAGAATCAGAATTCATACCAGAAAAATCTAAATAGTAAATTTTTCTTTATTTAATTACGAATGGTCTGTCATTAAGTAAAGTGAAAATTGCTCTTTTAAATTTCAGGTGAGAATACGGAATATGTGAATAAACCCCCAATAAATAGGGAACACTTATGGTGTCGAAAATGATACAATATGCATTTAAGGGTTAAGACAAATCTTTTCTAAAATGGTAACTTCTTTCCTGTCTGTGAAAATTGAGAACAGAGACTTCAGATTTTCATATACATAATTGCATTTTAGTAGCATGTCTCAACAGAAAATAACAAAAATATTTTTTTTTCAAAATAAGTTTTTAGAAAATGTTTTACAATATATTTTTTTTATTTCAAACTTGAAAATGTCCTTATTCCGAGTTCATTTCCTTGCGCTTTAATTTGTGAATAAGAGCATAAAATTAAAAACGTATTCTTAATTGAAATGCTTCCAAACAGAGCTTCTAAAGCTATGGCTTTTTGGATACCAATATTTTAATACAGAAAATATTATTTTATTGCACTGGGATACTTATAAATTTTAAAAGAGCAACATTTTCTCTAAGATATAAGCAGCGTGCAAAAAGCCCGAGACTTGGAGACTGTTTAAAATTACTTCTTTAACAGTTGATGAATATTAAAAACTTTAAAAAACTGAAACATTTCGAATGCATGAATTCTTAAATAACATAGAATAATTTAAATTTTAATTATTTCATGAATACTTTTAAGAAAATAATTAATCTTCTTAATTTTTAGAGGCAGAAACTCAAATAAGTAAAAGTAACTTGTTTAGTTAAACGTACCAGAAGAATTTTTATATCTAGTATTGCATCCACTAGTAAATATGGTATTTAGCAAAATACCAACGATTTTATTTTACACAAAAATGAAAAATTGAGTCGTTAATATATTTCAGAATTACAAAGAAGAAAAATCAACAAATTATAAGCGTGTATTAGTTTACCATCTGGTAGAAAAATGAATTTAAAAAAATTCATTTAAAAAGTATATATTTCTTCAAAATTGTGGTGTGAAACTATAGCTCGTGGGATACCATAAAAATTTACAGAACTAATTGTCTTATTAGATCATCGAATCTCTTCTATTCTATAAATCTATGATTTCATTAAAAAAAAATAGTGGCATCCGGCAGGCCAAAATTTGAAACCTCCTCATTTAATACTTTCACTATATATATATTTACTGGCAACCAGAATAGTTCAAAATTTTACTTTTATAACGTGCTTGAAAATCCGCGATGTAGAATTTTTTTAAAAAAATCATTTAATATTACTGCTCTCAGTCAATCATTTCATCAGTTTAAAAAAGTATTCCTTCGCGCCAGAAAAAGTTAACCCTTTGGTGGTACATCTAAAAACCATCTTCACTTTAATTTCCAAACGCCACAATGACAACCGAATTTTGGTGGAAAATTTTTAGGTTTATTATATAGATATATGTGTGTGCGTGTGAATTAAAGCCTTTTGTTTCTTTGCTTTACATTTGTTTGTAAATTCCGGTGCAATACATTCATTTCAATATTATAGCAATGAAAGTGTTTTTCCTTGAAAAGATTAACCCTTTGAGCTCTGATGGTAGAATTTTCTACCACATAATTTTAATTCCGAAATGTCACAACGGCACCAGAAAATTCGACAAAATTTTTTGAAAAAGATTTAAAGCATTTTTTCGTGTATATCGTTAACCGATTTTTTTCTTTGAAAATTACTGGTGCCAATGTGGCATTTGGAATTTTGAAGAAATTCACCCACCAGAGCTCAAAGGGTTAAAGTATGTGTGTATCCAAACCGACATTTTTATCTTTTAACATATTAACTGTTTCTGGCGTAGGGCACTTTTATTACGAAAATGTTGAAAAGACTGAAGGACCCCAGAATTCACGTAAAAATTTATTTTTAAAGATGAAAAATCTATTTTTCCCATGCATTATAAACAAAAAATATTTATAGCAAATTTTAATGTCACTGTGGTATTTGGTAATCAAGTTGAGTGTTCCATGTAATGAAACGCTAAAACACAAAGAGTTAGTTACTCATTAGGTTGTTCCAAAAGTTTCTTCTGTTTTTTTACCAAACATATCAAGAAAATTTCAAAAAGGGCGCGATTTTATTTAAAATTGTTTTTGCTATTCGGTTCTGCGAACCTTATTCCACATTTTCAGAAGTCTTATGAAAACTTCTTTCCAAAAAAATTTTGATTTGGTTCATTGATTAGGTTTTGATTAGGAGGTTTTTTATGTCATTCAAATAGTTAAATGTTTTGGTGAAGAGAATTTTCGAAAGAAAAAAAAGCAAATAGTAAATTAATAGAGCAATGTCCAAAGAGTAAGGAGAGTACATCAGAGCATCTCAATCGAACGCATGGAATTTGTTTTTTCCAGTCAAAGATTGTGTCAAAAAGTTCTTTTGCAATTCATGTATTTTTTTAATTCAACTGGCATTACATTCTGAAAACATGAAACTCTTACAAACAGTTTTACAACTTTTGCAAAAGAAAAATACCACAGTACGTGTTTTTAAAAGTATTGGTGCGAATAGAATATAAAAGCATTTGGTAGTTGCCAACCTGTCCTTGACAAGTTATCAAGCAACTTTGTAGATCGCATTTTCATCATCAAAAATATCCTTTTTTTAAAAAAGATAGGTCCCCGTGGGTGAAAGTTGGATACTTTATAACAACGAAGAACGCAAACAGTCCTATTCTAGTCGTTATAAATTTCCCATTCCTGTCGCTAAAGATAGATTCTTACAGAAGAAAGTTTTGGTCTCCATTTGGCAAAATTGTATCTACTACGAGCGACTTCCATGTAACCAGACCAACAATTCTGAAAATTATTACTGGCAACTGGACGAACTGAAGGTAACAGTAGCTGTTAATAGCCCTAAAATGGCCAACAAATAATGCATTATCTTCCACTATGACGACTCAATTCCAATAATATCTTTTTCCTGTTTTCTTCTTCTTTTAGTTGTCTATCCTTTTTACTTTGTTTTCACACTTGTTAATCTTCTCTTTTTAGTTTGTTATCCCTCTTTGTTCTCGTTTATGTTTATATTTTTACTAATTGTTTGGTTCTCATGTTTCTTTGTTCTACTAATTTTGTTATTGTTATTTTGTAAAAAAAAAAATAATAATAATGTTTAAAAAGACAAAAAATACACTTTGTTCTATAAGTTTTCTCTGACATTCCTTTTTTTTATACAATAGTGTTTTTTTTTATTCACGTGTGATACTCTAGGTATTGAGGTTTTTTAACCTCATCGCCTCGTTTCTTCTTTTTTAGATTGATCTCGAGTCCCAGGGAGCAGGGTATTTCTGAACTCCGGTTCCGTGATCGCGGGGCGCCATGGTTGCATGATTGGTTGTTAGGATCGACTCTTGCGCCACCGGAGGACTGATACCTTTCGACTTAAGGACCGGCTATAGGTTGGATAGAACAGTAGAGGCTTACATACGGCTAGCCATTTCCCCTGGGAAAGAACTGGAGCTTTGGCGATACTATCGAATTTAATCCAACATTCGAAAAACTTGGAAGTTTGTTGGGAATAGTTTTCCCCCTTTTGAGACCTGCGCGTAAAGTAAGGGTAAGAAGAATGTTCGGTGACCAGGCCCGATGCCTGGTTTTTTTATACTCTCTCTCTTTCATTATGGATAAAACCTTAGGAAACAAAACATGTGATGTGGTAGCCCCACAACTCCATATCTTACTTAATAATCAGCCTGAGACTGTAATGTCTCCGAGAACTTCGAGTGTCAAATTCACTGCATCAGGATTAGGCCATCAAGTAGACATAAATCAAGGCCAAACATAATCTTAGGCCGATAGATCAGATGATGATGATACATGTACTGAACGTTTTTTTTTCATTATCAAACGACAAGATGACAGCTTCGATAAGACCTCTCCCTTTTTATTGCACAAATCCATCCAAAGTTTGATCGGTGAACCTAAAACCATAAAAAGATTACGATCTTTTGACCTACTTATTAAAGTAAACAATAGCACTCAAGCCAGAAACTTAAAGAAACGCACATACTTTGCTAATATCTGTATCTCCGTAAGTCCACATAGAGCTCTTAACACATCTCGCGGAGTGATTTCTGAAACAGACCTTTTGCATGTTACTGACGGAGAATTTTTTAGATAATCTAAAAGAGCAAAATGTCATTGAAGCTAGACGTATAAAAATCTACCATCGAGATGATTAAATACCAGCCAATCAAATTCAGATGGCAACAAAGCGCATTATACTGACTTTAAAATCACCAAACCTTCCCAAATATATAAAAGCTGGATATTCTCCGTAAGACCTTATGTCCCAAACAAACTGCGTTGCTTTAAATGTCAATGCTTTGGGCATTCAAAAATTTCATGCAGTGGTAAAATCGCCTGTGGTCTGTGCAGTACTGCTGAACATGAAAGCACTTATTGTATTGCTCCTCCACGCTGTGTAAGTTGCAAAAAAGATCACCCATCCTATTTAAAATCATGTTAAAATTATAAAAAGAAATACGGACAATATGGACTAAAGAAAATCTATCACATTTATCAGAAGCTAGAAAAATAGTCGAATACAGGACGTCCAAAGTTGGTGCATCCTATGCTGAAGCTGTATCAAAACCAACTAAAAAACCTATCAGACTATTGCAACACAGACTGAACCCCTTATACAAACAACTTGCAAAGAAAAACTAAAAGAAAGTATAATCTCCACTAACTCGCATCTGATATCCAAAGCAACACAATCTACTTCTGCCACTTTATCCCAAGCTGTCTCTCCAAAGTCAATACAATCTAATATTTCCAAAATACCTCTCCATAACAGAAACACACAAATAATCACTACATCTTCTTTAACCCTTTCCGGCACGGGCATAATCTGTTAGTAAAATGAGAAATTATCGACTGACACCGGAATTCACAAACGAATTTTTTAGATATTTTGAAAAATTTAATTTAAGCTTTTATTATAAAAATCAAATTTTAATAAAATATTATTGGTGCCGTTTGCAAGTTTGGAATTAAAATTAGGTGTTCCAGACTGGGCACAGTGTGCCGGAAAGGCTTAAAACAAAATCTTTCAAGAATTAAATCTACTCTGTCCACCTCCCAAAAAAAGAATAAAATATCAAAAAATCAGACAAATTCAAAGAAAAATTACAAAATAAATCAAATGTCTATGGAAGATGAAGACGCAACGGACCTTCATCCCGAAACGGATGCAGAATTGGACGACGGAGAAAGAAGTATGTCTACTATCTCCAAACAAAGTGACATAGATATATATATCTACACTCTAAAAAATAAATGTGTAAATTGGCTGATTTTACCCATGGATATGTGTAAATTTCTAAAATTACACCCCTGTAGTAAAATTTACACATTCTTTCTCTGAAATTTACCTATTTTTATGTGTATTTATCTTAAGAAAGTACCGTAATTTCGGGTGTATAAGCCGCAGATCAAACAATTCTTTTTCGACCCAGAATTTTTGAAGAAACAAATATAACTAGTTAGATCGCCGTAAATATTTGTCTTCAATTACTAAATAAGATTTCTGGGTCCAAAAAGAATTGTTTGAGCCGCGGCTTATACACCCGAAATTACGGTAAGTGTGTAATTTGTTATAGCTTGAAAAACTCAGACAAGTGTGTAAATGTTGGAAAATGCCATTATTTACACGAATTTGTGAGTTATTCTAAATTTAACATAATTAAATAAACACAGATAAGTGTGTAATTTTTTAAAAATGCATACTTGTCATAAAATTTACACATTTTGAACGAAAAATTACCTATTTTTATGTGCATCTAACTTGTGAAATCGAATGTGCAATTTGTTATCTCTTTACAAACTCAAAAATATGTGTAAATGTTGAAAAATGACTGGAACTACGCTTTTTACCTATAATTACAAGTAGAAAACGCTCTAAAATTCGGTTTCGTTTTCATTTTCGGCCCAAAATTGAAGTTTCGCCTAAAATTCGGTTTCATTTTCGTTTTCGTTTTCGGCCCAAAATTTGAGTTTCGCCGAAAATTCGTTATCGGCGAAAATGCTGTTAAAAATTCGGCCGACACTATCTGAATGCCAGAAATATTCTTTCTTCCGTTGGAAATGTTTTACATGACTTGTTTATTTGAGCTGTTTCCGCTCAGGTGAGAAAACACTTTATTTAATGCTATGAATGAACTTTATTGTTTACAATTATCGACCATGGCTGATTCATGACGTGAAGTCAAATTAAACAAACATGCTCCCACTTAAGACGCTTTTCACCTGCTTATTAAAAGGTGCAAGCTTAACAGTAACCGCAGGTATTTCGAATGCTATTTTTCAAAAGTTCTAATATCCTATGTGGTTCATGAATTAATTACAAATACTTACATTATCTACTTTATTAATTTACAGGGTCACACAAAAATATTCTATTACATAATATTAAAGGGGAAAATGCTGTTTGGGGCGCGTTTAAATACTATTAAATTATTTCACATTTTATGAAATTGATATACGTTGTTGATGTTTATTACAAGTTATTTCCTGTATAATAGAAAGCAGATAGTATTTACAGGGACACACGGAAGATTTCGGCCAATATATTGTATCCGAAATACTATATACAGTACACCAAAATCTGAATATTTTTAATAGCACGAACGCATCTCATTTGCTATGCTTGACGTGCAATTTCCAGCTTGTTAGAAAATAATTATTGACATGCAGAATCATATTTCTAACACACAAATAGACGTACATATATATGCACCTGTATGTATAAAGTTCAAATAAATTCCAAATGTACTCTCCCCACCTTCCCCAACACTCTCCCTTCCAAATCCCAAAGAAGGTTTGAAAATTTTATCTTCCGTGCCCGATTCGCTCTCTGTACCTCTAAGAAAAAAAATATTTTGATGTAAATAAAGTATAATTAATTCATGCACAAAACAGAATGATTTTCTATTATATGAATTTCATATAGTTAAACAAGTCGGATGTGGCAATTTCAAAATTTTCTTGTGTTTCATGCATGTTAATACTTAAAATTCTCTACCACAGTGCCAAAATTAAATAACAATCTATGATCCTTTTGAGGATTCGAAAGGCATGCAATTCCGTGCATTAGTTCTTAAACTATGACTATTGTGAATATCAGAAAAATTGCATCATAAAAGCGCCACTTTTTGAACAATTTATACCAAAACATAAACAGCAATAATCAAGCTTATAACTGATTCTGAAGTTTGATGAAATAATTCGTGTAATAGTTTTTGAGATAGAGCTATTGCAGGGATAGGGAAAAAATCAGTATAGCAGCGTCACCTGTTGAGCGATTGACACCAAAATTTAAACAGAACTAGTTCATATCATGATTTATTGAATCTGAAGTTTGATCAAAATCCATGCATTAATTCTTGCTATTGTGGATAACGTGAAAAATGCAGCATATAAGTGTCATCTGTTGAGCGATTTACAGCAAAATCTAAAGAACATCAATTCATGTCAAGGATTAACTGAATCTGAAGTTTCACAGAAATCTCTGCAGCGCCACCTAATGAGCGATTTACTCCAAAAACTAATCAGTATCAATCTATATCATGGACCACCTGAATATAAATTTTTATTAAATTCCGTGCATTAGCTCTTGAGATAGAACTATTGCATAGATCGTGAAAAATGCAGAATAGCAACCCCACTTGATGAGTGATTTGTTCCAAAATGTAAACAGCATCAATTCATGTCTAGGAATAACTGAATCTGATTTTTGATAGAAATCCGTGCGTTAGTTATTGAGATATATAGCTGTTGCGTTATACGTAAAAAATGCAGCATAGCAGCTTCGCTTGTTGAGTGATTTCCAGCAAAAACTAATCAGTATCAATTTATATCAGATGCTATCTGAATATTTTTTAAATCAAATTCCATGCATTAGTTCTTGAGATAGAGCGCCCACAAAATTTATATCACATAGAGACAGACAAACAGAGTCACAGACTTGCAAACAAACATTTTGTAAAAACATGTTTATTTATTTATTTATTTATTTATTTTATTTTATTTTATTTTTTTTTTTTTTTGTATTTTTGACCTCATCAAACGTGTAAAATCCTTTAAAAACAGGAATTCGAATATTTTCAGTATTTTCGTCTTGTGAAAATAGAAGGGTGTAAAAATGTTTCAGGTATACATATGCGAATTTATGTTTACTGTGATTTTTTGTTAACGATCAGCTGTCTTTAACAAACCGCACTTCTGCGACAATTACATCTGCGGTTTCAAAAGAAAAAAAAAGCTTAAGCCTGCTGGATTGATTTTGCAGGTGATAAACTTTCAAAGTTTAGTATGCATTATTTGCTTTATAATTTTTACTTGCGCATATGCCATGTGCAATAGGGAAAAATCGCAGACGATTTCTAAATTAAAGACAGTATAGTTTATTTGTTGATCTTTGGAATACACAGAGAACGAGAACATTTTCTTTGTAAAAATAGCCGTTTATGTACGTATAGTTCGTCAAAGTTTAAAAACTTGTAACGGTTGGGTGCTCGTACTGGGTGTTAAATGCAGACATAACTCAGTACATAAGATAAAAACCAGTTTTTTAAAAACGATTAGGGCTCAAGGGGAGTGGAGCAAGTCTGTAATTTTCACAACTGAGAATACTACTAAAAGATTAAACTCATACTCACAGCTCCGGAACTAGCTCAATCAGGGCACCTCAGACTACTTCTCAGCTATCTTTCGGCTAAACTGCTAGATAAGACTTATTAGACAGCCCGTGGCTGTATATATTTCTTTATTAACTTTGAGATGATCAACGTAATTACTATTAAATTCTTACCACTGGCCAACTTCTCGAGTCAAATTCCAAAACTTCTTAGCAACTCACTGGAGGCTTGCTAACACTCGATATCGCTTGCTCTGGATCAATCAACGCAGCTAGACACACTCTGCTAGACACCAGCGGGCAATCGCCGCTAGAGACACTGATTAGCTGGCTAATATCGGTAGACACACTCTGCTGGCTAACGTCGCCAGAGGCACTCTACACACACTCAAACTCCAAGCTTTTATATGTTGCAAACTGAGATACTTCAAATTTACATATTACTACTAACCACGATCTAACTGCAGAATCCGAAAGAGACACACACGCTCTAGAAAATTAAAGTAAAAGAGAGGATAGATGTCGCTTTCACGCTTACACATGTTAAATTATTGACGTCACGATCTCAGAAATACTTGAGTGCCTTTATTACAAAGGTCACTCCCTCACAACCCCCCCCCCTCGGATTCCACAGAGAAAAAGGACTGGGCAAAATGCATGCCTAGGACTTTTTCTTGTTATAAATTTCAAACCGTACAAAAACAAGGTGATGGGTGAAATTTGGCACCGAAACATAACTTTTAAAATATCACACTTTAACCCATCACAACAAAACTATCAGTTTGCATCAAATATTCACATATTCAATCCAATCATCCTTCTATCTTAAAAATAGCCTCCGAAAAACTTTCAAAACTCTTAAAACCTTCAAAACTAATTACTTCTTCTTTCAAAACAACCCACTCCACTGGGAGTGCTAAAATTCATCAAAACACTAAACTTTCGAAATATTCCTCAATACTGGAATACAACTGTAACTTTACCAAAAATTTCTCCATAAAACTTTCCTAATACTAGGATTTGCACCAGGTCCAAAAAACCCAATGCGCTAAAATTTTCCTCAACAAAATTCAGAACTCATCTAAAATTAAATTTACTTCATACTACAATAACTCTGCTACTACGTAATACCTACATACCCATTAGCCAATGAACTAACTCCCAAAAATTCTTCAGAACTAGCTCCACTTTAACAATATTTGGGGTAACATACGTACAGCTTCACATAGCTGTGGGCCCCACCAGTGGCCGAGAGGTACAGACCTCTCAACTGGTAGACGGCAGGTGCTGGGTTCGAACCCAATCGCGGCTGTCGGCCTAACCGTTCGGAGTTTTCGTGGTTTTCTTCGAACCTTGCGTAAATACGGGTTAGGTTCCCTTAGAAAGACCCCCACGAAGGGCACTCCCTCTTTGGTCCTATATCCCTAGCGCAGATAATCGGACGACAAAAATAAACCAAACAAACCAAACATCACATAGCTGTGCTTATGCAATAATCTAAAATATCAAATTTACAAAATGACGTCATCACATACTCTTCATCTGTATAAACTAAAAGAAAAATAGCAGTATCAATATATAACACAGGTATACTTCCCTGCAAGAAAATCACATTAACATTCAATTTTAATACAATATAATTTTATATTCAAATGCAACATAAAACTTCGCAACTTGCGGAAACCATTCCCAACTAAAGTACAAACGCAATGCATGAACTACACTGTTAAAAATTTGCTGCATTTTGCTGCAACGCCCTCTACCCCTTGTATATAATATCTCTATTCCAACCAATGAGAAAGCGCCATTTCACGGCCAAGTAACCGTTTTCTATACAAGCAGAGGAGTGCGTTGCAGCAAAATGCAGCAGATTTTTAACAGTGTACGAACGATAAGAAAAAAGTTAATTCATTAAATGTTAGTATAGGAGATATAAATGCGTGTCAAGGACTTCTTGACCGTGAAACACGTGCCCGTCTGAATCGCGGTGCGTGTACAAAATAACCCAAATTACTATCTATACTTTCTGAAAATTAAACATACTTTAAAATACATTTTATAACACATGAACAGTATAACAATATAATAACATTTTAACAACTAACATAACAACTTAACAATAGATCCAGAATTTTTAAAAGCAGTTAAGACAAAAATTTCAAACATAGATAAAAGTAACAATTTTGCAAACAAATTTTGAACACAATTAAGCACCAATCGTGAGTCCGTCAAAAAATTCCAAAAATGGCCAAAAATACAAAACAGTCCATCTGCTTTTTATTCCTTTACATTGCTACCACATATATGCACTCTAATAGAAATTTAATAAAGAACGTGATCACCCAATCATAGAGATGATTCGCTGCTAGCCGGCTTCATACTACAGGATGGCTTTCTCCTCTTGTCCCAAAAACCATGCACGAAGGATCTTTCGTCATCAGAACTGTACGGTGACGCCACAGTTGACTGTCGTGCCTGCAGCCTCGTCCTGAATGGATGCCGTGGGATACTTGTAGATTCCACTCGACGACTCTGCTCTGATCAGTTCGCTGGGGTCACTCCATGGCGAGATTCGAACTGCTGATGCCGGTACTCTGAATGTTGTCTCCTCTTTCTAGACACACCCGCAGTTACTGAAGATCCTAGGCCACGTTTCTTTCCGGATCTACGCTGTCTCTTATTTGGCGAAAAGTCCGATTTAAAAGTTCTTTTAACAGTTTGACGAGTGTCCATATGAAGTTTTTTCCGAGGATTAATTGCTGAAGACGTTGAACTATTGGATAATTCAGGTTTTTGAGGTTGTTGTCTACTAAGTGGAGGAACGGGACAGTTTATAATCTTTTGCCTTTTATGGTACACTGAGTCTGACGTATTTGACACTGTTCTCTTATTTTTATTATCATACTTTGCTCTCGGTTTGATAGACTTTCCACTTTCAATAACAATTTTTGGAGCTGTTTGACCAGATTTTCTTTTTGTATACTGGTGAAAAGAATTAGATGAAGAAGTGCTGGACTCGGGACACTCATTGGATCGGGAATTTTTCGAAACACCGCTCGACACATGAGAACCTTCACTACCATTTTCTCTAAACTTATAAACTCGAACCTGATCCAGATTAACCGTCATTCTTTCGCCATTGACATTTACAAACAAATTATTATTCCGAACTTCCAAAACCTCAAACGGACCTACAAACTTTGGACCAAACTTAGCTACTCTCTTTTGACGACTTGAACTTAACCAATGCTTTTCTACTAACACAAAATCTCCAACTTTCACTTCTAACACCCTCCTACGCATATTATAATACTGACAAGGAAGGTCTCCATACGGGCATACTCAGAAAAATCTGAAAAAATTACAGAATGTTCTTCTCATATAGTTATATATGTTTATAAAAAAAATTTCGGCGGAACCTCCTTATAACGTCAGTAAAAAAATAATAAATTTTCGTTTATTTGGCGATTTATCTCCGGTTGGCGAAAAAACGAAATTTTGAAAAATACGCTTTTACGCTTCGAATACTTTTTAAAGAAAAAACTTTCTATGTTCAATTTATTTAAATAAGTTAAGTTTAAGTAATTTTAGTTTTGCATTTTTACTTTACTTTAAGCGTAATTTTGTCATATACGTTTATATGTACTTATAACAAAATGAAATTAATATATTTTATCATTTAAAACACAATTTAAATTGAATAAAATTGTTCCAAATTGAAAAATGCGCTGTTAAAAATCTGCTGCATTTTGTTGCAACGCACTCCCTTGCTTGTATAGAAAACGGTTACTTGGTCGTGAAAAGAAACTTTCTCATTGGTTTGAATAGAGATATTATATACAAGGGGTGGAGTGCGTTGCAGCAAAATGAAGCAGATTTTTAACAGTGTTGCAGAAGCTACAACACCGCTAAAAATCTGTACCATTTTCTGCAGCGTCACTCCACCGCTTTTATAGAAAACGGTCAATTCACCGTGCTATGGAGCATTCTCATTGGTCAGAAGAGAGATATTCTATAAAAGTAGTGGAATGACGATGCAGTAAATGCTGCAGATTTTTAACAGTGAAGTCAATTAAAATCAATTTTCAGATTCGTTAAAATCGTTTGCTTTTGGCGAGGAAATGCACTGCTCGCCAAATCCCGCGTCGCTTTCAGCTTTTCACGCCAATTATTCCAAACTATTTTATTTTTTTACATATCTAATAATGTAATTCCGCCGCTAATTTTCACTGATCCTTTATTACCTACATGAGTAGTTTAATTCGTATTTTTTTCAAAAAATTCTGAGTATGCCCCCAATGGAGACCTTCCTTGTGAGCTTGCTTTTCTTGCGCTTTTCCCATCTGAACTTGAGCCTCCTTAACCAACCTCTCAATATCTTGGCACATAAACTGACTTTCCGCATCCGACAACATAACTAACCTTTGAAATGGAGTAATGACTTTTCTACCCCAAAACAATTCAGCCGGCGTTTTCCCCGTTGACTCGTGAACTGCTGTACGAAGTGCGTACGCAAAATGCTGAAGAAACTGTTCCCAATTAGAATGATGCGAACCAACATAAGAAGAAATCATTTGAATTAATGTACGATTTACACGCTCAGCCATATTAGACTTAGGACGATACGGAACAGTAAAAGAATGATCTATCTCCAACTTCTCACACAGAGCCTTAAATATATCAGAAATAAAACAAGGGCCATGATCGCTAACTACCCTAATTGGTGTACCATATTTAGAAATATAATTATCAAAAAATGCATCGGCAACTGCAGGTGCAGAAGCCTTCCTGAGGGGGACTAACTCTACCCATTTACTAAAATAATCAACTATAACTAGTACAAATCTATATCTTTTAGGATTAGACAATGGATAAGAACCGATTAAATCTACACCTACACACTCATTAGGAAAATTTACTTTAATAGGAATTAATTTGCCAGCTGGACTTACATTTTTATAATTATAACGTTGGCATGTGCTACAGCTGGAGACATAAGCGCGCACTGCTTCCCGCATTTTAGGGAAGTAGCAGGATTCACAAATTCGAGCGTAAGTTTTCCTGATTCCTAAGTGACCGGCTAATGAATTATCATGAAATTCTTTCAAGATGGCCTTGCGAAGACTAGCCGTAATAAAAACTCTTAATTCACCACGTGAATTTACAATTTTAGAATAAAAAAGAAGACCATCGATAAGCTTAAAATATTGGGACCATTTCTCAAACATAGGCACATTTGCACTCGGGACATCATCAGGGTTTTCCAAATAACGATACAAACTACCAAACTTTTCATCTTGTTTCTGCTCCCTTATCAACTGCTCTCGTGACCTTAACACCAACGAAGACAATGCACAACACTTAACTTCCTCCGTGACCTCTAAACTACCATGCGGGTTTCGAGACAAAGCGTCCGCTACCGCATTTTCCTTGCCAGCCCTATGTTCTATAATCACATTATACTCTGCCAACTTCAAACACCATCTGACCATACGAGACGACAAACCCTTTCCATTAGTTAACTTTGTCAAAGCTGAATGATCCGTAATGACTTTAACCGGTATATTAGTGAAAAAACAACGAAATTTATTCAGAGCCCAAATTACTGCAAGACACTCCCTTTCTGTAATCGAATAATTCCTTTCAGCTGCATTTAAAATTCTCGACGCAAACGCTATAGGTCGGCCTTTCTGTGCTAACATAGCTCCAACACCCACTGCACTCGCATCGCAATACACTTCAAACTGAGACGAATAATCGGGGTGAGCCAAAACAGGAGGGGAAACTACTGCCTCTTTCAATAACTCAAATGATCTCTGAGCCGCCGATGACCATGTAAACTTCACCCTTTTCCTTTTTAAATTATACAATGGTTCACATAACTCTGAAAAACGTGGAATGAACTTGGCAAACCAAGTCACCATCCCTAAAAATGTCGCCACTTCCTTACTATTTTTGGGGGGATTCATTGACGTAATTGCCTCAATTTTTTCATTATCTATATTAATACCTTCACGCGTAATTTTAACTCCTAAATACTTTATCTCTTTTCTCAAAAATTTACATTTTTCCAACTTAACTGTTAACCCAGCATCTCTTAACAACGTAAACACTTCCCTCAATAATCTTAAATGCTCTTCAAAAGTAGCTGCCATTATAATTATATCGTCCAGATAGACCAACACACCCTTACCAAGCAAAGGTTTAAGGATATTATTCATGGCCTTCTGGATCGTTGCCGGTGTCCCCGATAAACCAAAACTCATTCTCTTAAAAGCGAAACAACCGTCCCGAGTAATAAACGCAGTTTTAGGTATGTCCTCCGGCTTCATTGCAATCTGAAAATACCCTGATGTAAGATCTAACGTTGACATATAATTCGTACTCGTTATATTAGCCAAAATGTTATCAATTACTGGAATAGGATACTGCAGGTATTGTGTTATCGCATTTAACTTTCTATAATCTACTGCAAATCTATATGCCTCTGGATCATCTAAACTTTTCCCATTATTCTTACGACATAACACTACTGGCGATGCAAAAGGAGACTCAATTGGCATTATAATACCGTCCACTAGCATTTTCTGAATATGATAATCAATTATACCTTGTTTAACTTTGTCATAACGATATGGTTTACTAGCAACAGGTGCCTTCAAACCAATATCAATCTCGTGCCACGCAACATGCGTTAAACCCGGTTTATCAGAAAAAACCTCACCAAACTCATTCAAAAACTTATTAAATTCCTCCTTCTCGATTTCACTTAACCCCGACTCTCCCAAATCAACTGACACTGAAACAGGCTCTTTCTTACTCACCTTCTCATCATTATTCACGATTAACGACTTTTTAAAGAAATCCAGACTAATTCTTCTATCCTTCGTATAATCCACACCAACTATACAATGCACTGTTAATCCATCTAACACACAAAACTCCCAACACGTCTTATCCGAACGAATTTCAACTTCCAACTCTACTGAACCTTTATTATCGCAAGCTACTCCCTGTGCCGACTGAACCACCAGACTTAACCTCTTCAACTTCTTATACGAAAAATATTTCCGATAACAATCAAAAGAAATGAACGACTTATATGCCCCTGTATCGAAGACACACTTAACGACAATACCATCTAACACAATTAACACTTCAGGTAACTCAACCGGATTAATAGTAACTTTATTCAAACTCACAGAAGGCTTTTCTACTTTAACCTGTGACTGCATACCTTCCGAAATACAGTCACCTTCCAGTTTAACTGACTCGACCTCCTAACACATCTCCTTTGCATTGATCTACCTTCAAAATTCTCATCCGAAGTTAATCTCCTTACTTGCGAAGAAACATTCTTGTCCCGTACTCCCCCTTTCCGACCAAAATCACTATTCTGCCTATTTCCATACATATACCTATCACCACTTCTAAAATTATTAGCACCACCACAATTCCTATTACCATTCCCAGTATTTGACATATTACAACAAAATCCATAATTTCCATTACTCAAATTATTATCCGAAAATCGCTGTTCCCCTCTCAAAAAATTACGCTCCCCCTCATTTCTCAAATTACCTCCCGTGACAGGACTCTGTCGAGGGCTACGCGAATCCCGTTGATCCGAGCTATGCCGAGTCTCATACTTCGATAATATTTGGAACATTTCTGAAAAATTCTTAGGTGCTCTAATCTCAATATAGTCCTGTATATTCGGATTAAAAAGAGGAAAAACTATGTCCAACAATTCCTCAAATGTGATATCTAAATCCAATTTATTTTTCAGTTCAAGCTTACGTAGGTAAAACTTTGATGCTCATTCATAAATATTCTGCTTATTGCAACAGAATTCTTTTCTTAAAATACTTTTATCTTTAACGGGAGGAAATGCCTTTTTTAACTCAATCACAGTCTGCTCAAATATTTTATCTTCATCATTAATCAAAAATTTTCCTGTATTTTCTAACCACAAAAGTGCTTCGCCCTTCAATGGGCACTTAAGCACTATGTATTTATTCTTCTCAGTTATATTATTGAACAAAATATAATCATCTAGTTTGACTAAAAATTCATTAATGTCATCTTCACCGGTGAAATAAACATGTGGCACAATCTCACAATGTCCGACATTTCGTTGGGCGCCATTTGTAACGGTTGGGTGCTCGTACTGGGTGTTAAATGCAGACATAACTCAGTACATAAGATAAAAACCAGTTTTTTAAAAACGATTAGGGCTCAAGGGGAGTGGAGCAAGTCTGTAATTTTCACAACTGAGAATACTACTAAAAGATTAAACTCATACTCACAGCTCCGGAACTAGCTCAATCAGGGCACCTCAGACTACTTCTCAGCTATTTTTCGGCTAAACTGCTAGATAAGACTTATTAGACAGCCCGTGGCTGCGTATATTTCTTTATTAACTTTGAGATGATCAACGTAATTACTATTAAATTCTTACCACTGGCCAACTTCTCAAGTCAAATTCCAAAACTCCTTAGCAACTCACTGGAGGCTTGCTAACACTCGATATCGCTTGCTCTGGATCAATCAACGCAGCTAGACACACTCTGCTAGACACCAGCGGGCAATCGCCGCTAGAGACACTCCTTAGCTGGCTAATATCGCTAGAAACACTCTGATGGCTAACGTCGCCAGAGACACTCTACATACACTCAAACTCCAAGCTTTTATATGTTGCAAACTGAGATACTTCAAATTTACATATTACTACTAATCGCGACCTAACTGCAGAATCCGAAAGAGACACACTCGCTCTAGAAAATTAAAGTAAAAGAGAGGATAGATGTCGCTTTCACGCTTACACATGTTAAATTATTGACGTCAAGATCTCAGAAATACTAGAGTGCCTTTATTACAAAGGTCACTCCCTCACAAACTTAAGCAAAAAATATTACAAGAGTATCGCAATATTCTGTGTTTTATACAAAATACGTCCAAGAAAGTTTACAAATGCTTTCGGTATGTGTGAAAGATTCATGCCACTGCTTTTGTAATTAATTCTGGAGTATTTGTTTTCTACAAATAATTCTATGGATTACCATAAAAAAATGAAGAAATGTGTAGATGGAAAACAGGTATGAAAAAATATTTTTTCTGTTTGCTTTTCTTTAAATTTCAATCATTTTGTTGAAATAAATAAAAATCTATGAATAATCCATATAATTGAAAGAATGAGGCTAAAATGTCATAATTCTATTGTCTATTTATTTTTTTATTTTAGAAGTTTTTATTATTTTATTTTGTGAGTGATTTTAATGAGAGGAATTTAAAAATATCTATATGATATACACTATCAGAAAATAATATGATTAACCCAAGGAAAAAGAAGAGAAAAGAAAAGGTAAACAGTGAAAAAAAATTACAATAATGCATACAACCACATGTAAAATTCATTAGTTTTTATTCGATATATTTTTTTTAATTTTTCGAGATTTTTTCGAATTTAAAATTACTTGTCTAATAAAACAATTTTACAAACCAATTTCTTAATTTTATTACATTCATTTGGATTTTACTTAGGGTGTCAACTACTTTAACTAGTTGATTTAAGTTAGCGATTAAATCGTGATTTTAATTAACAATTAAAAAAAAATCATTGATTTAATTCAAAATTGATTTAAATCTAAGGGTTTTAAAAGACATAAACGTATTAATCTATGATTAATGTAATTTGGAAAGGTTCTACATGTATTTTTCCTTATAAAGAAAAAAAAAAGCTTTAAATAATTGTTGCTAAGCTTCCTGAGTCCTGCAAAAAAAATAAAATAAAATAAGTTTTTAAAGGCATAAAAACCCTTTCATTTAAGAAATATATTTAAATCTAAATCTAATATAATTTGTGATGTCATAATTTTCTATAAGTAATTACATTATTCATTCTTTTATATGAAATAAGCATTCCAAGTATGATAAAAGAATAAAGTAGCAGAATATTATTTTTCCATTCTACTTTTGCAATTATGAACTTATATCAAATACTAGAGCTAAAGAAGAATGGAATAATAACAACTGTTCAACAAACGTTGTAAAAAATGTGTAACAGAAAAAGAACTAATTGGTATTAAAATGCCAAACACAGCTTAATTAATATAGTAAACACAGTTATTTAAGCACAGTAATGTATCAATAGTGTAATACTGATGCTAAATATTATAAGGATTTCAGATATAACTCGATATTCATATATTTATTCTGTATGTGTGTATAAATCGCTGTAACCCTTTTTCACACACACACACACATATATATATATTAGCATGCACATACATTGTGTAAGTTATGATTTATGCAATTGACAGTAATTTTTCTTACTAGAAATGCAAAAAGAGCTGCCAATAATATTTGTTAGTTATGTTGTTTAAGCCACTAATGAAATTATTTACTTGCAGTTTTTATTAATTCTGATGATTACTGTTTCATTTTGGCTATTTGTTAAGGTTGCCACACTTGCCCCTTATTAAATTAACAAAGTGCACCCTACCTTTTAAAATAGAGTGAAATTTACTTGTAATTGTTGCCAGAATTATTTTTTTGTAATGAATCTCTCCATACCGCAGTACTTCTAAATATTTGTACCCAAGATTTTACAAAAATGGTAGAACTTTGTTTCTTGAGAAAAATCAGGATATTATTAAAACATGTTATATACCGTAATTTCGGGTGTATAAGCCGCAGATCAAACAATTCTTTTTGGACCAGGAAATTTTATTTAGTGATTGAAGACAAATATTTATGGCGATCTAAGTAGTTATATTTGTTTTTAAAAAAATTCTGGGTCGAAAAAGAATTGTTTGACTTGCGGCTTATACACCCGAAATTACGGTAAATGTATTTTTCAATTCGTGATTTATAGAAGTATTGAAAATTATTTATTTTTCTATTTATCATACTAAAAAATTATGCACTTATTTTTATTGCTACTAAGTACATTAGTAATATATTTTCTTATGTAATATAGCCTTTTTTTTAGAACAAGCATACTGCCATTTTTATTTTTAGAATAAATAGCAAATACTGAATTATCGTTTACTAATTTAACCCTTTGAGGGGCAAGCAATTGTGTTCGAGTAATTCTGAACTCCCACCGGAATTTGTAAAAAAGTTATATCAAAAAGAGGAAAAGCAATTTCACGCCTGTTTTCCACCAAAGTTAGAAAAGTGAAATTTAATAATATTTTTCTGGTGTGAATCTTCATCAGTCGTAGGTGGTATATAATATATACCGGCGCCCCTCAAGAGGTTAAGCATTACAATATGCATTATATACCTAATTAAAGATTGTAATCAACTTAAAATTAAATGCAGCTACTGATAATTTTAATAAATGTAAAATCATTATTTTTAATATAGTTTTACATAATTATTGCAAAATATTAATGCATATAACTTTATGGTATTATATTAATTAATGAAATTACTAATTTACAGTTTTTATAATTTTTGTAGTTACTAACTAATAATTAAATTTTATTAATTAAAGTGTAAAAACATAGATTATGTTAGTAAATAAAGGTCTAATTTTTTAGAAACTTAGAATCTATTAATCTTAGAAACCTATAGGCTAAGCCTACATCTATTCAATATTTCAATGCTGGAGGAAAAAAACCGATTTAAATAAAAAGAAATATGATTTAAATACAAAAAATTCTATTTTTATTATTATTGCTTTTTAAATCATGATTTTTTTACACCCTATTTTTACGGAATTTTAAACTAATTTTTGTTGGCCGATCCGACGGAGGAACTGTCTGGTAGGCGGAGTGTTAAAATAAGTTTTATTATTTATAATTATCCTCTAATCTTGTAAATAAAATATTAGTGATAATATACCAAAGTGTGATTTTATTTTATGTATGGTCTGCAATTTTATACTTCATTCACATTAAAAAAAGTGATTAACTGTGTATTCCTACTTTGTTTTTAGCTGTGTCTGGTAAAAATAAGTACGGTTATATGGATTTGTAACAGACAATTATATGGAAATTTTTTTATCACATTTCATTTAAAGCCACTATAGTAAATTCTTATAAATCCGCTTGTATTATTTTATGACGATATCAGAGTGATATTGGCCCTGGCAGCATAGATTATTGGAAAATTGTGCAAAAACTTTCATATAAGACCTGAAAAATGAGCTTTGTTTTACAAAATATAAATCATAGATAGCAAGAGTTATTTTTAAATGTACAATTTTATAAATAAAAATGTAATTTTCGCAATGAATTATTAAAATTATTTTTAATAACTAAATTTTTTTAAGTATGAATTTTGCTTCAGTCAAATTATAATGTAAAGTGAATTACACCTTTGTATCTCCGTGTTACATAACTGCGATATACACTAAAGTCAAAATGACCAGTGAGCATTAAGTGTGCATTCGAAAAAAAATTTTCACCTTCAACAGTTCGAAATTTTCTGATACAATTTCAAACTCACTTTTAGAAGTAAAAACACGAAACTTGCTGATGTGACTTTTAAAGAGATCTATAAGATGTCGTGTGATTTTAGTTTTTGTTAAATTCATTAGAATTAGATTTATAAACTATTATTTCCTTAGTATGACCCTTTTTTTCGTTCCAAGACCTCCCGCTTCGGAAAATTCGGTTCAAAACGTTGACTTTAACAGCATTTTTTTGCAATATTTTCAGCATTTATCAAAAAATTGACAAGCACGGGACCTAATATACTTTCTAAATAAGAGAATTTGCCAGTTTGATGAGCTTGAGAGCAAAAACGAATTTAAAAATAAATCAGAAAAAAGGCAATTTGTATTGAAATACACCCTTAATCGAGGGTCTTATTTCTTACTGCTATCATCCAACATAGCATTTTTGCCACATATATTCTTAGAATTCTCAACATACGACGATACTGAGTTTGATCAGTTGAGCAGTTTTAGATCATTATTGCTAAAATGAATTTTGTAAAATTAAAACGGCTAGAGATAGCACAGAACAGATTTTTTTTTCAAAGGTAAGTTCATTTATTTTACAATTTAACACTTGAAAATTATAATATGGATGAGAAGTGTGTTATTTTCTGCTTATTACAAATTTGGAAAAAATAATTTATTATTTTTGTGTTTTAAATCATTCCTTCATGTTTAAAACCACATATTCTAACATTAGAGTAAATATTTGCAGTTTTAACATTATATAGCATTTAAAATAATTATTCGGTTTAAATACCATCTATTTCAGCGTGTTTATAATATATTTTGCTATAAAACTTCGAGTTTTCATTATTTTACATGCTATACATTTCTTATTTCATTTTCTACCCATGACAAAAGACAGCTTTTCATAGATTTCAATTCATGGTTTTTCGTTTGTGATTTTTAAATTGAAGACATTTTATAAGCGTATTGCATTCAAAAACTACTAGAAAAATAAATAAAAACTCTAAAAAAATGTCATTTGATATCAGAAGAAATAGTTTTTTTTAACCTAATCCAAAAAATCCAAATGTTTACACCAAATCCAATTACAGACACAGAAGCAATTATAACTTTTTTTCAGATTGAACGTACAGTGATTTTTGATCTTGTTTTCGATTACTTAGACTACAAATCTGTTAAAAGGAAAGAACACAACAAACATAGGAGTTTGTCCTTCATGCATTTTTTTTCTTTTTTTGTTCGGTAATGAAAACACTTAATTCACATTTTACACTCCAAAGTATAGGATAAAACTATATGCACAAAAATCTGTGTATTTTAAATACTGCACAAAATTATGTATTTTGCTTGTTACGCAGACATACGTGTAAGACCAGAATATTACACACAAATCTGTGTATTTTGCATGTTACACAACATTATGTGTATTTACCTAATACACAAAAATATGTGAAAAAACTGAATATTACACAGATATATGTGTAAAAGTATCACACAGAAATATGTGCAAAAACTGAATATTACACAGAAATATGTGTAAAAATATTACACAGAAATATGTGTATTTCCCAGCAATTTACTCATTGAAGTGTGTATTTCAGGAGTTATCAGATAATTTTTACACATTTAGACTTAACATCAAATTACACATTAAAATGTGTATTTTGAAATTTACACATTTGGCGTATTTTACACACCAAATTACACATGTAGACATGTCGTTTTTGTATCATCGATTTACACATTTTTGAGCGTAAATTTACACATTTTTTTAGAGTGTAACACTTTATTCATAACTAATATAATCTCATGGATCTGCTGTGGCAGTCTTTATAAACATGGCGAAATCCGCAATGTTCTCTCTGACCACAAACCACTTTGCTTAGCTCTCCAGGAAACCCATTTAAAACCTAATGACAAAACAAAATTACGCAATTATTTTACTTATAGGAAAGACTTGACTGGTGGTGAGAGGGCTACTGATGGAGTGGCTCTGTTTATACCTCGCAATTTGCCCCATCAAACATCAAATTAAATAATTACATACAAGCAGTTGCAATCCGTGTACACATTAACACAAGAACGTCCGGAAGGAGTCGATTCGAATCCGACCATATGATTAAATTTCATTTCAAACCAGAAATTTTTTCTTGAAATATGTTAAATTTGAACCGCGCAGATTTTCGCTAAATAAATTGATTAAATAATTCTAAATAAAAATAGTGGTGTGAAATATTATTATCAAACTTGAGTAAAATTTCCGGGTGTTCTAGTGTTAACCGATCTACTACTATTTACCTATAACCAAATTCATCTTTTCCATCAGCAAATATTGGCAATCTTTTTTTTCAGCTTCCCACTTCTTATATCATTCTGGGCAGATATTCCTTAGATTATTTGCAACAAAAGCTAATTCTGGTGTAAATATGGTGTTTGGGAATTAACCCATTAGTGCCTAGGGTCCCTTTTTAGGGACAATTATAAAAAATGCTAAGTGAAATGCTAAGGGTTAAGTGAAGTTAAAAAATTTTTTTGAACAGGAGCTATGTAATATTCGTTTTATTTAACCCATTAATGCCCAAGTTATTTTCTTCATTAAAAAAGAAATTTCAGGTTTCGCACCACTTTTAAAAGAAGAATAACTTTTATCTTAATTTATTGAAGTATTTGTCTCATGGAAAATAGCGTTTATTTATCTTTCTATTTACTGGTGTGAAAAGTGCTTCCCTGCCCTTTTTTATAATCGTCCCTAAAAAGGGACGCTAGGCACTAATGAGTTAATCAAACAATGTCTATCATTAAAATAATTAGTATTGTATTAAAAAAGAATCTTGAATAATTTTAACAACGTTTTTCTCTTTAATATGACTGTGTCGTCAAACACTGTGTCATTCGTTTTAAACACATTTGCTTTAAATGCATATGAATGGCGACATTTCTCTCAAATAATTCAACCAAAAAGAAAACAGTTTTTTAAACGTCACTTTGATTTCAATTAAACATTTTTTTAATCAATTAAGTAAATTATTCTACAAATTATTTTATTAAAATGTATTTTATTTAATTAATCACATTATGTAACCTCTAAAAAAGTTGTAGGGTTTTTAATAAAATATAAATGTAAAAAATATGCATTTATGTGACTTGGATGATGTATATTTAAATATTTAATACAAATTTATTTCATTAATTTTAATCCATTTATTTTTATTAATGACTCATTTTGAAAAAAATGCAGGGATGTCTGCTTTCTTCATAATTTAAAGAAGAAATAATTGCGGAGTTAGACAAAAAAACATATTTTGTTTAACAATTAAAAATTGAACAAATTAGTTTTTTAAGTGACAGATAGAACTGATTTGTTTTTAAAACATGCTTTATTTTAAATTAAAAAAATTATGACTAATAACTACCGCCATAGTAAATTTCCACGGGAGAAAAAATACGAGATTTTGGCCTTACTTTTGATTCAAATTTTCTATTATTGAAGTGTTTATATAACTTTATTGTGAATTTTTTCCATGGTGGTAATGACTCTCCTCCCCCCTTTCTTGAGAAAGTCGAAGGTTCACTATTTTAAGGACACGTCATTTGAACTTTCTTACTATTTCCATGCTTTTTCTTCCGCAGGACCGGACGAGGATTTATTTCTTGAGAATACAGACATTTTATGAATTATTCTATAAGACCAACAACTGTTAAACTACTATTTTTAAATTTTTCATTATAAGTAACTGCAGAAAGAGATAAACAAAGCATGTGACATAAATTGCCAGATATGTCGGAAACGGCTCAGGTTATTTCCTTTGAGTTACATTCCCGAAAATAAATGCTGAACTGTTCACATTGTTGAAGTGCAAGAGTTGGTCTTTCATAACCGAGCTTTATGTGAAAGACGTAATTTTAAAATAATTCATGCTTAAAAATTCTTTTAAACACCACAGACAATCAGTAAAGTAAGTAGATTTTACAAGCAAATTATATTGCAACGCCATCTTCCATATTTGGTTATGCAAAAATTTATATCATTCGATTTCATATATGTTAAATTTTTGGGGCGTTTTATTATTCTTATATTTGTTGATTAAGTTTTTGTTTCGCGGATGAAAATTAGTCGGGGAGAAGTTCTGAACAATTGTTAAGTTTTGCATCAAAGATATTTATTATTATTCCGTAATAGAGTTGTCACACGATTTAAATATATTTTAAGAAAAATAAAGATTAAAAACCGATTAAAATGCCGCTTAAATGACTAAATTGAGTTACACATTTCAAACAAATTCCTTATATGATGCATTTTAAAATACACCATTCAATGGCTCAACCATTCTGGGGGATTTGAAGTCTATTGTAAAACTATTTTTGGATAAAGGAATTCGTGTAATTCAATTCCAATTTGTTTTGGATTAAATAATGCGGTATTCATTGCCTATAAATCCCCACGCTGTCTGCGTCACTGACATAATTTTTAGGTGCGTTCGTAATAATATAAATACGTAGCACCTATTGTTGTCGTTCAGTCCGTCCGTCTGTCTGTCTTTCCGCATGTAACAACGCAAAAACTACCGAACCGAATCGTTTGAAATTTAAAATGCATAATTGTTACATATTTTTGTCAAGTCATTTCAAGTTGTATGAAAATCAGATGCATAGATCAATTACAGGGACAATCAAAATTATTCCGTTACATTACGATCAATGGGGAAAAAAGTTTCAAATGCATTATAATCGTTTCAAATTTAAAACACATAACTATTACCTAGATTTGTCGAATTATTTCAAATTTTATCAAAATCAGATGCGTAGTTCAATTACAAGGGCAATCAAAATATTCCGTTACATTACGGTCAATGGCGGAAAATGTTTGAAAGCATTTTAATGGTGTTACACTCATTCGAGCATAATAAAATGCATATATATCTATAAAGTACATATTATATATACATTATGCACAATCTGTGGTGCAAAGAACATTTGTTATTGATTTACAAGGCCACACAAAAGTATTCCATTACATAATGGTATAGGGAGAATATTATTTGGTGCGCATTTTAACCCTTTGAGCTCTGGGGTGTAAATTTTTTCAAAATTCAAAATGTCACATTGGCACCAGTATTTTGCAAAGAAAAAAACCGATTAATGATAAACACGAAAAAATGCATTAAACCTTTTTGAAATGAATTTGGTCGAATTTTCTGGTGCCATTGTGACATTTCGGAATTAAAATTATGTGGTAGAAAATTCTACCAGTAGAGCTCAAGGGGTTAATTGTAATTAACGATTTACAATTTTATGAGATTGATATATGAGAGTGATATTTTAAAACTTTGTTATCATACGAACGCACCTCATTTGCTACACTTTACGTGCAATTTCCAACTTGTTTCTTATGCGAATGCGTAAACATTAAAAATGTCTTCGTTTAGAAGTTTAAAAATTACAGTAGAGAAAACTGAAAAAACGAAATTAAATTGCCAATCATTATCATTCGCAAAATCATGCAATTTACGCATGGACACGTTTATCCTTTATAATATAGATATTTCGCAGGCTTTTTGAATATGTGTACTTCTATTTCAAACTGGAATCAGAGCTTGTAAGATTCAAAGTTTTTTGTATTATTTTTCATAATGAGTAGCCTTCGCCTTACTTAACCCTTTTAGCTCTGATGGTTGAATTTTCTACCAGTTAATTTTAATTCCGAAATGTCACAACGGCACCAGAAAATTCGACCAGATTTCTTTGAAAAATGTTTAATGTTTTTTTTTTTTTTTTCGTATATATCGGTAACCGATTTGTTTCTTTGCAAAATACTGGTGCCAATGTGACATTTGGATTTTTGAAAAAATGTACCCACCAGAGCTCAAAGGGTTAAAATATAAACCTCGTCATTAAAGAGAGAGGAAGTTGTTATTTGAAGAAAACAGGTGCTTAAAAGGAGAATCAATATGAGCTCCATGAAAATACCCCCGCCCCTATTTCATAGCTACTTACGTTTTACTCCTTTTTCTACTAAAAAAAATATTAAAAATTTCTTTCTTATTTAATCGACAAATTACAACGATTTAAGAAGATAAGATTTACCAGAAATTTTTGTGGTAGAACTTCTGAGGTAAAAAATAGCAGCAGCTATGCTAAAGTTGGCAGCTATGCTATGTAATCAGAGTTAAGTATAGCCTGTTTTATCCTCCTCAGATATGAGACAAATATTACAAGGGACCATAAAAATAGGTTTAAAATTGTTATACAACGTATGATCCAAAGTTGTATCAGTCTAAACATCGATTCTTACAATATCCACGTTTTCAAAAAAAAGGTCTATAAGTAATTTTAATCATTCTAGAAGCATCTGAATTAATTTAAAGGATGTTATTTAGTGTCTCTTTCAGGCGACTTCAGCACTTAGGAAATTATGGTTAAATAAGGTTCACAATACAATCCTCAAACAGTTGTATTAAAACTGAATGAAAGAATATTCATTGAAATGAATGAAATAATTAATTTAATAATTGAAAACTTCATGGAAAAATGATACAAACAAATCCCAGTTATATGAATTTTACTTTCCTGCATAGCTGCCAACTTTTACGCATTTTTCCTACCATAAAAATTTTATAGTAAATATTTTCTTATTTAATCGTCGAAATCTTAAGATTAATGGGAAAACTCTGTGCAATTTTAGTGGTAGCAAAGATGCGTAAAAGTTGGCAGCTATGCTTTCCTGGAAATGCCTGCATTAGGTACATATTAGAGTTGGGAAATATAGTTATTTTTGGTTAACAGGTTACATCGTTCCACACATTCACAGGTAACAGGTTTCAACAGCCTGTTACTTTTGTAACGTACAGGGGTTGGACAAAAATATGGAAACACCTTTTGAAATGCATGTTTGAAAAGAAAGATTGATTATAATGAAATATGTTGATGGCACTGGAGTTTTCGCCTACTGACGCCACCTATACAACTTCATAAAATCGCTGCACCGTTCAGTCGTTGTTGGAGCACTGTTATGTGAGATTATCATTGCATTTTATCAGAGTTAACAGACTTCGAACTTGGACAAATTGTTGGCGCGCGTATGGTGGGTGCTTCCGTAAGCAAGGTCGCCGATGTTTTTAGTGTTTCAAGAAGTACTGTGTCGAAGGTTTATTCCGCATATTTGAAATGCGGAAAATACATCATCCGCTAAACCACAGCGCGGCTGAAAGTGTGTGCTGAGTGATCGTGACAGACGATCATTAAGGAGGATTATCGCGAAAAATAGGCAGTCCACAGTTGCAAAAGTTACTGCTGAAATGAATGTCGTGTTACCAAATCATGTGAGTACCAAAACAATTAGAAGGGAGCTTCATAAATAGGGAATTGCTGGCCGTGTTGCAATTGAAAAGCCATCCATCAGTAATGCTAATGCCTGTAACAGGAAAAAGTGGTGTTTAAGTCATAAAGCCTGGACTATAGAGCAGTGGAAGAGCGCAATATGGTCTGATGAATCTTCTTTCACATTGTTTCCCACTTCTGGCCGAGTTTACGTCTGGAGAATGCCATCTCAAGCCTATAATACAGACTGCTTGTTTCCAAGAGTGAAACATGGCGGGGGTTCGGTGATGGTTTGCGCAGCCATATCGTGGTTCTCTTCTGGCCCCATGATAACTCTGTAAGGGCGGATTACTGCTCAGACTTATGTGAACATTTTGGCCGATCAAGTCCATCCAATGGTACAAGCTTTGTTCCCCAATGATGATGGTATCTTCCAAGATGACAACGTCCCCGTTCACACAGCTCACATTGTCCAGGACTGGTTTTCTGAGCACGAGGAAGAATTTTCGCATCTCCCCAGGCCACCAAAGTCATCAGACTTGAATATTATCGAACCTTTGTGGTCTACATTGGAGCGGAAAATGCGTTCTCGCTATCCACCGCCAACATCGTTGTCTGAACTTGCCACCGTTTTGCAGGAATAATGGTACACTATTCCCTTGACAAACATACAGAAACTGTATTTATCCATTCCGAGAAGACTGCAAGCTGTTTTGAATAACAACGGGTACCGTACACAATACTAGGCAAGGAAACGTGTTTTTTTTTTTAAGGTGTTTCCATATTTTTGTCCAACCCCTGTATAACTAATCGATGAGACTATGCTGTCAACAGACATTTTAATTACAGGGCCGTTAATTAAGGTATCTTGAATAATTTTGATACATAAGTATAGACGCTGTTTTAGTTCAGATAAACCTGCGCCTTTAAAATCAGCATAGAGTTAACATTTTAATTTTTGAAAAACAAAAACTTAGTTGTGATACTGTACATTTAACGTATTATTATTGTTTTCTTGCACTAAAAATGCATTTTTCCTCGTTGAAAATTTATAAATATCATAACTGAGTAAATTTTGCCCCTAAAACTTTTTTTTTTTTTTTTTTTTTTTTTTTTTTTTTTTTTTTTTTTGCTGATTTACTTTTTAAAACACATAAAAACTTTTTCTAAATAAAAGTTATAGGAAACTTATTGAACACTGCATAAAATATGTAGTTTCTTAACAATTTAAAAAATAATTATTTTAATGTAAATTAACATTTATATGATGCAGAACAAAGTTTAAAGCATTTTTGCAATTGTTACAATGACTCCAGAACTGACGGTTTAGAAATTAATTTTTTTAAACGATCAGAAATATCCTCCATAAAAACAACACAGTTTTAACAATGCGATTTGTTCAAAAAAATAAATAAATGAATAAAATTGATCTTCATTCGTTAGCACCTTGATTTAAAGTTCGAATTTTGACATCCCCGAATCAATATCTGTCAACGCATATTCAAAGCTTATCCCACAAGAGCACGAAACATTACTTGTATATTTTTAATCAACTGTCATTCATCCCACAAATTTCGTATGTACAAGTACGTATTTAAAATCTCTTCCCCAAAACTTGTGACAGGCCAAAAAATGACGTTGGTAGTATAAAATTGGCGCCTTATAAATTTCCGCGTCCGTCGGGACCACCCTCCTTCGCCCCTCCCATCCCTTTTCGAATGGCTGTGTCCTCACCAGGCTATTTTTCTTCTTTTTCAGTAAAATATAATTACAAAAGTAATGTTTTCCACTTCGTATTTTCTAACGACGCAATATTAACAAAATAATAATGATAAAAAAAAACAGTAATAAACATTTTATTAAATAAAAAATCATAGCGCCAGAATACCCCCCTTCCCCAGATACCATGAGTACATAGTAAAATCCCTTTTAACCCCTTGAGGGGCAAAGCACTTCTGCTACTAAAATGTTAAAATGATTGATTGACACCGGTATTTATAAACAATTTTATATGAAACAAAGTAAAAGCTTTTCTTTCAGTATATCATATGAAACAAAAGTTGATTCTTAAATTTTGGTGTCAATGTGGCATTTGGGAATTAAAATTAAGTGGTATATAACATATACCGGTGTCCTTCAAGGGGTTAAATATTCAAACTCAAAGATTGCCACGGTTTTACCCATCTAACTACATCAACGAAAGATTATGTCCCGTGCCCGAGCGATAAAACAGCTTTCTATCAACAATTAAATCCGTAAATCTCTTTATTCCATTTTTCAAACAGAGATTACTTCCCATTAAAAATATGACCAAAAATGGCCGACATTACCTCCTTGCTTTTTAATAATCTGCAAGCGTCACTCACTAATTTCACGCACTTTAGAATAAAAATACATTTTTCCCTCATTTCATTTTCAGTATTCTACCTATTTGTTTGATAAAAGCAATTTTCATTATTCCAGCTATTTTTTTCAATAAATGTTGTTTTCGTTATTCTAAAAACTGATTCTATTGCTTTAATCTTTGTAACTGTGAGCGTTATAAAAAATTCAAAGGATAAAATATGGATATATTCTGTGAAGAATCAAAGCCAGATGTTTTTAAATATTCATCGAATAATCAACAACGAATAGCTTTTGAGAGATTTTGTATCACGTGAAATTTTGAGATAGCAAAAAAAGGACAAGGTTTCCTATGATTGGCTTCCTTGATTAGACCAAAAGGATTTTTAATGTCTTGGACAATGCAAAAGGAAAATGGATCCTATGATTGGCTTCCTTGATTAGACCAAAAGGATTTTTAATGTCTTGGAATCGTAGATCGACAGTGACGCATCAAAAACAAAGTTTCATAGGGGTTTATTTGTGCGTCGGAATTTTTTTTCTCTCTCTGTCTCAAAAGCGTTTTAATATGCAGTTGGGGATTTTTGTTTTCTGCAGTAATAGAAATTCTTTGCCTCAGAATTCAAATAGATTTATAAGTTGGAATTTTTTTTTATATAACCAAACTTTTATTAATTTATAAATATGTATTCCTAAAATGATTTTCAGTCTTACTATGTGTTTCTTCTTTTTAAAATGCTTATCATACGAGGCGTTTCAAAATTAACAGGGACTTTTTGGTAATCTGTTATTGAATAATAAGTTTTGGTTAATATTACTAATATTTATCCTGTTATGTTAAATAATGCCCATCTCTAGTACATATAGTTTTTGAACAAGGCATTTTACTGAAATGATAGTACATCCCAAACCTTGATCAAAAAAATTCTTTTTTAGAAAATCAATCCAAACAGAACATTTTCCTTTTGGTTAATTAACTATTATTAATTATTTTATTTTTACTATTGATACTATTGATACTATTCATATTTTACTATTTAATACATTTGACGCATTTTCTATGTACTAACTCCTTGAGGGTCAAGCAATGATGTCTTTATAATATGGAATTCGACAAGAAAAATTAGAAAAAAAATTAAATAAAAAAGGCAATTTTTCAACATTTTGCCATCAAAGTTAAAAATATAAAATTACGTTAACCGTTTCTGTTAAGAATCTCGTTTAAATTAGGTGGAAATAAGCATATCCCACCGTCACTCAACGGGTTAAATTAAAAATATGTTTACATGTATATGCAAAGACTCTTTTCAAGTTTCATTGTCTGTCTCATCGGGCAGTTTTGCTATCAGTATTTTAAAACTAGTTCAGTTTGCACAGGTAAACTATCACCATATTTCATAATGTGCTGGTCACTATATTTACAATCTAATATTTTTGCTTGAGTAACGCGGAAAATTCAATTTAGAAAATGTGGCGGGTTGTTATTTTTTAAAATACCTTCTCTAACGACACAGAACATACATTAATAACAAATTTCTAAAAAACTTTCAAGATAAAATAATTATTGTTTTTAAAATGTTTCAGACAATCTGCTACTGAACTATAGAAACTTCTTAATTGCCGCGTGTACCGTCAATTTTCAATGTTTATTTTTTATGTGTAAAAATAATACATGTATTGAAAAAAAATCTGTGTAAATTGAAGAAAAATGCTATACAATCAATTGCCTTATTCAGATGCAGAAAACAATTAATTCTTTCGGAAATTGTGTCAGGAATAGTTTGATGTATATGCAGGGAAGAATGCGCTGCGCCACAAATCGCTGATTTCCACAATCATCCCACTACATTTTAATAGTTTTCTTTACCATATAAAATTTCAGAAAATTGTCTATTAAATAAGGTGAGGAATACTAATTACGTGGTAGTAATCTGCATTTTATGGTGTTGTGCTTGCATTTCGGTGTGTGGGATGCTTAGAATTCTTGATTATTCTCGTCAGTTATTTTAAATATGAAACATAGCCTTAATTAATTAACCCCCTGAGGGGCAAAGCACTTATGTTCCTAAAATGTTCAAATGATTGATTGACACCGGGATTCACAAACAGATTTATATGATAGAAAGTAAAAGCTGTTTTTCGCGTACATTGTAAAATGCAAATCTTAATACTAAAATTCCGGTGCCGATGTGGCATAAGGGAATTTAAATTAAGTGGTATATATAATATACCGGTGCCCTTCAAGGGGTTAAAGCATTTCTACAATTTAATCAAAAGAATTTCTTTAGAATAATTGGTGGTTAAAGACTAAAAATTGTGCTAAAAAAACTCGTCGCGAAGGGTTTTTATTTACTTCAGTAAACAGTTTTCCGCGTAAGGCAAATTTTTACTTTCTTCCATCTTAACAAGAACAAATTGAGATGAGAGTATGAGATTCTTTAAAAAATTAGACTTCTGGTTTTCGACGGATTTCCGCGTTTTAGGTGTCACAAATACCAAAAAACATATTTTTACAAAATGTATGTGCGTGCTGTGACTCTGTCTATCTGTCGGTATGTGAGACAAAATTTCTAGGTACCGTAATTTCTGGTGTATAAGCCGCGGATCAAACAATTCTTTTTCGACCCAAAATTTTTTTAAAAATGAACGCTACTACTAAGATCGCCGTAAATATTTTTGTTCAATCACTAAATAAGATTTCTGGGTCCAAAAAGAATTGTTTTATCCGCGGCTTATACACCCGAAATTACGGTACTCAATCTCAAGAACTAATGCACGGACTTCCATTAATTCCTGGTATAAATTGGTGCTAAGTAGATTTTAGTGTAAACCACACGATAGGTAGCGCTACTATGCAACAGTTTTCACGATTTCCACAATGGCTCAATCTCGAGAACTAATGCACGGATTTTCATCGAATTTCAGATTCAGTTACTCATTCACATGAATGGACTTGTTCTAACTTTTTGTGTAAATCGCTCAATAGATGGCGATGCAATGCAGCATTTTTTGCGATTTCCGAATTGAAATTATATCTGGAAATAATGTGCGGATTTTAATAAAACTTAATATTCAGTTATTTCTTGTTATGCCTTGATGTTGCTTACGTTTTGGTGTAAATCGCCCAAGAGGTCGCGCTGCTATGCTGCATTTTTTACAATTTCCACCCTAGCCCTATAGGCTAAAAACTAATACATGGATTTTCATCAAACTTTAGTTTCAGTTAGTAGTTGACATAAGATTTTGCCCATTCGGCATTTGCACATTAGGTTTCGGTGCAAATCACCCAACAAGTGAATCTGCTATACTGCATTTTGCACGATTTGCTTTATTTTAGCTATATTCATTTTTCAAGAACTAATGCACATATGTTCATATCATTAGTATTCCCATGATGAACATAAATTGTCTTTTAATTTTGAAACCGTGATAGCGAAATTTGAAATATTATCATGAATGAGATAGAAAGTTTTTAAATTGCCACATTCGATTAGTTTATTTAGAAATTGATAGTTTACACAAAAAAATTTTGATTGGCGGTTTTAATTAATTTGATTTATGATATACTATCATATGATAAACAAAAAATATCCATGAAAACATTTCGGTGAGAATTTGAAGCGACTAAAATAGTCATCTAAATTTTGCAACACTGTCAGTAAAATATAAGTAGAGTTCGTACGCGAAAAAGGTTTTGTGGTATTTAGGTGTTTTGATACCAGAAATCCCCATATCTGATTGACTGAAGATTGATTTTTTTTCTTTAAATAAGTGAAATATTTCTTTAAAAATTCTAATAACAGATGATTGAATGTCCTTGATGCGTACCAACTCTGATAGACATAATTTTATTAACAATGCCGTTATAAATGAAAAATACTTTTAAAAATAAAATCATAAACGAATTTTAACCCGGGAGTACCATAATTTCCGGCGTATAATCCGCGGATGAAACAATTATTTTTCGACCCAGAAATTTTATTCTGTAATTCAAGCCAAATATTTGCCGTGATGTAACATGTTGAATTTTATTTTTAAAAAATTCTGGGTCGAAAAATCATTGTTTGATCTGCATTTTATTAGCCGGAAATTTCGGTACGCTTAACGCTCTGATAGACCCAGAGGGCATGTACATTTTACAATTGCCACTGCAATTTTTTTATGTAATTTTCAAATTACTTTATTGCAGAATTTGTAACAAATGACTCCGACTAAATAAGGTAACGAAGATTGTTAAAAACTATAACTCTTCCTTATGACGGTCATGTTAAAGCACCAATTACTGAAAGGAAATAGTTCCAATACGCCATTTAATGAAAAAAAAACTTTAAAAATGAATAAATTATTTTAAAAAATCTTTTAACTATATTAAATTAAAACATCAAAGCTATTACATTTTTAATTGACGCAACTCTGAGTAAATCGAAAAAAAAAAAAAAAAAAAAAAAAAAAAAAAAAAAAAAAAAAAAAAACAAGTAAGTATTAAGATACTTATAATGACTGCTTTTAAGCACTGAAATATTTTGGAATTATTCGTGTATATTTTAATTTTAATTTAATAATATATGAAAAAATCCATGCGGATCTTAACGAAATCGTCTACGGCGCCACCTGATGCAGAATTTAGGAGTTAGCACTTCTATCTCGAAAACAGTTAGAAATGAGGAAAAAGGTATTTGCAAACATGTAGAGCATCATCGATTTAGTATGAAAAGACACCTCGTGAATAATATTTCGAAGAATAAAACGGTTAAAACGCGTATTTGTTTTTTCGGGATTTTCTACACTGTGACGGGGCGAAACAATCTTAGAAAAAAACAACTAGCTATAACATGCTTTATTTGAGATGTTCAAACTCCTTACCATTATCTGCAATGCACATTTGGAACCTTCTTTGAAATTCACATTGCACAAGTCACATACACCCATATAACTGCGGTTTCTGAGTAGTAAAAAGGCCAGTGGAATCAGATCAGGTAAAGTTGGAGGTTATATTCGAAACCATTATACTCAATTATTTGATTCCCGAATTTATTACCACTTTGCGATCTAATGGTTGAATTTTCTACCACTTAATTTTAACTCCGAAATGTCACAATGGCACCGGAATATTTGACCAAATTTATTTGAAGAAGGTTTAATGTATCATTTCGTGTATATTATAAACCGATTTTTTTCCTTTGTAAAATACTGAAGGTAATGTGAAATGTAGAATTTTGACGAATTTTACGCACCAGAGCTAAAAGAGCTCTGATGGTAGAATTTTCTATCTCATAATTTTAATTCCGAAATGTCACAACGGCACCAGAAAATTCTACCAAATTTATTCGAAAAAGGTTTAATACATTTTTTCGTTTATATCATAACCGGTTTTTTTCTTTGCAAAATATTGATGCCAATGTGGCGTTTGGAATTTTGAAGAAATTTACCCATCAGAGCTCAAAGGGTTAACGAGGTACTGCTTCGTTGGAGGTAGCTTGTGAGCAGGCTCGCCATCAGGTTAACCCTTTGAGGGGCAAGCAATTGCGTTCGAGTAATTCTGAACTCCCACCGGAAATTTGTAAAAAAGTTACATCAAAAAGAGGAAAAGCAATTTCACGACTGTTTTCCACCAAAGTTAGAAAAGTGAAATTTAATAACATTTTTCTGGTGTGAATCTTCATCAATCGTAGGTGGTATATAATATATACCGCCGCCCCTCAAGGGGTTAAAATCATAGATTCCGAAGATCAAACAATGGTATGTTCTCTACACTGTAAAAAATATTCCTGTGACTTTACACCAAAAATGTAGTAAGGAAGTAGTAGTAGGGAAAGTAGTGTAAGGAAACGCCTCAATAAACTAATGTAATAAACCACCAGCAATCGACTGAAGTAAACAAACACCACTTTTGGTGGCAACTAAGTTGCCACCATGCTTGGTGCAAAATAAGTAATACATTTAAAATGTACGTTATAATAAATTGTTTCAATTAAAAGGAAGTTTAGAAGCATCTTTTCGTTAAACTATTTATTTTAAATTATGTCTGTATTGAATTTAAAATGTAATTTTTAAATTATTTTTTATTTTACTGTTTAAGCACACTAAATAAATGATAATTTGAGTTGATAAACAACGAGGTATTTATATGATTTTAGCAGCAAAATAAAAAATAATTTAAAGATTACATTTTAAATTTAATACAGTCATAATTTAAAATAAATAGTTTCACGCTAAAAGGCTGCTAAACTTTCTTTTATTTGAAACAATTTTTTATAACGTACATTTTAAACATATAACTCGTCGGTAAACAACGAAATTTCCTATATATTTATATTTTCACAGCAAAATAAAACAATAATTTAGAGCTTACATTTTAAATTTAATACAGCCATAATTTAAAATAAATAGTTTGACGCAAAGAGGCAGCAAAACGTCCTTTCAATGGAGGCAATTTATTATAACATTCATTTTAAGCATATTACTAGTTGGTAAGCAACGAAATTTCCTGTATTTACATGCTTAAAAATATCTTTTTCATAGGTCAATAATGCGTTCAGTAAGTTAAAAAACATTATAATATCGAATTTTTTTATGAAAATATTTTTTGTTAGAGTTCAGGCAAACGCTATAGTCATACGATATAAAATATTTTTGTAACGAAATGCATAATTACTCGTAACTATCACAATAAATTTAATTCGGAGTTTCTAGTTTTCTTAAGAAGATAACAAACATAAGCTACATATGATATTAAATTACAATTTAATGCATAATACAAAAAATGCTTAACTAAGACAGCTATCAATAAACAAAGTTGTATAAAAATGTTGATTACAACTGTAATACAGGCATACTTCTCGTTAAATTCGAACATGTCGCCATTGTTCTTAAAATGGCAGTGCACTAATACATTATTAAAAAGCATTATCTAATTAAAAAAACCCACATGCAAACATTATTTAGCCTTACATCTTAAATCTACAAAGAATAATAATGATATTGCTTACCGTTTGTTTACTTTTTCCCCTGCTATCCGAAAGTTAGGAAGAAGAATTAAATGCGAAGTAAAATGGCGGCGTATCGTCTGCAAACATACGAAATCAAAACAGAAAGATGATATATTACTCTGAATTTGGTGTTACCTTTCAATAATTACGACTAAAGACTAAAATACCACCATTCCAAGATTATTCTTACTCTTTTTACGGAGCTACTACCGAAAATAGTGTAGATTTAAAGTTTATTCAGCAATTCATAACCCTGATTTAAATGTAATATTGCTCCTTTGTTTTTACAGTGTACAAAAATTGATTGTTACCTTATTCAGAAATTTTAAATATCGTGCGCCTATTAACGTGTCATCGTAAAATGCCGGGCTGATCTGCTTTTTATTGTAAATTGAACATGAAATGTTAAAATTACACCACATTCGATGTCAAATGTCGGTAAAGCATCTAGAATTTTCCGTGCATGGAAAGTCACATCGATCATTTTTGTATAGAAGTTACTTCGGCGTTCCCGTCCAGTAAAACGTGTTGGCCGGTATGGATGAGCGCTTAATTCACTTAAGATTGCGAGAGCATAACACAGGGGTGCAAAAATCTAGACGCTAGAAGGAAGTCTCTCACCACTAAAATTATTTTGTTATTTTTCGTCTAATATTTCGTGTAATAGTCTTGTAGGAATACTATTAATCTTTAGCGATGAAAACTTTTAAATTTTAGTAGTGAAAAACTGCCCACTGCCACCTAGCTTTTTCCTAATACCTCATCTGGTTGAGATTGCCACGCTACCGTGATCTGCCCCATCGCGTTCAACTATTTACGCAACCTGTATTCCTTAAACGTTTTCCAAAAATTAGGCTGGTTTGTTGTAAAGACAGGGCTCCCAAATGGTCCGCGAAGTGAACATCACTCTTTTTTAACAGATAATTTCATGATACGTTTGCGCTAGAATCAACTTCCAAAAGTGGTTTCTTGACAAATTGTAAGAAAAATCTAAAAAAAAAAATTCTGCTGTTCAGTTGGCGGACCATTTGGGAGCCCTGTAAAGAATGTGGGATTGTAAAGAAACAACTGTACAACCTTGCTGCTGATCGCATCTTTCGTTCACATTCACCGTAAAGTAAAACCATCTCACAATGCTCAACTTTGTAAAATCGCTGCATGACCATGAGTATCAACGTACAACCAGACGAAGATGGCTCAAGTGAACAAGCGTGATGTTTATTATGTATTTACGTACCGTAATTTCCTGCGTATAATCCGCGGATAAAACAATTCTTTTTCGACCCAGAAACCTTATTTTGTAATTTAAGCCAAATATTTACGGCGATCTAAAATGTAATATTTTATTTAGTAAAATTTCTGGGTCGAAAATGATTGTTTGATCCGCGGATTATACGCAGGAAATTACGGTACTTGAAAATTTTCGAACACGAAGCGAAGGTTGCCTTGAGTTCATAGGACACTATTTCACACGATCTACTTATTGTCTACTCTGTTTATAAAGACAATCAACACAAGGACTCAACACTCGGGTTTTTAACCGCATTTCTGTTGTTCGTGAAATGTTCTGTCCGAAAAATAATCACTTCTTCTTCCGTTCATTTTTTGCGACATCACAATTTATTGAAATCATGAAAAAACTAATGCGCGTTTTTATGTTTCTATTATTTGAATTAATGTCCACAAGATGATGTCTTTTCGTGCTAAATCGGTGATGCTATACATTTTTGCAAATCACAATTTTTTCCTATCTCTTTCTAATTTCGAGAAAGGAGTTCAACTCCGCAATTCACCACCACGTAAAAAATATTCCGTGGAGCCGTAGATAGCTTCATTCAGTAGCACATGGCTACTTTACTATTCCTAAACACCACTTTTATGCGTATAGCAGTAGCCGTTCTGAAGCTAAGAGGGTAGCAAGGGACTTTATCGATAATACTGTATATAATTTTTTGAATCAAAACGTATATTTTCTCCTGTAAGTAGAGACAAAACTTGAGTTAAATAAAATAGATTCAGTTTTAACACTAGAAATACAGTGAGCTGTCCTCTTGACGGCTACCATATGTTTCAGTTCAAACGAGGAATTTGACTATGAAATAAGTTAAAAAGATACAAAGAAGAAAAACATTAAACAATAAAGTTAAACTGTTTTAAATTAAAATTCTAGCGTGAAATATACTTACAAAACTTAACTCAAATTTCCGTTGAACCTAGGATTAATACTAATATTTCGGTTTAATTATCATCCTATCATATTATTTTTAACACAATCAAACTGATTGGTAAAGTTATCATACGAATTGATTCGTATCATCCTATCCTTACATCATAAAGAATTATTACCAATCTTGAAATTAATTAAGGTCAAGAAAAATACTCGAAAATACTAGTTTTCAAATGGGGTGTCATGCTATTTTTTTTTATAATTTTGCAGTCAATTCCTAATGGAATACAAATAATTTAAAAAATGCATATTTTTTAGTTTAATAATATAACACAAGCGTGTAAACTATATTGACGGCGATTCCCGCGCAAAAGATGAAAGAAAAATGAGAAGGAAATGTGTTAATACATTTTGATTACAGACATGAAGTTTTGTTGTTGTTTAATAATATAACACTATTTAACAACGCTTATTAAGTTTCTTTCTGATTTTTCGAGGAATGTGTAAACATTTATGTTAATGTTTTTGACTGCAGACATGAATTTACGTCTTTTGGGAAAATGTAATTTTGCCTACCAGTCTTATTTTTAAAGTTTGTGTTCATTACATCACAAAAATGTAAATATTACACGTATTTACATAACCAGTGTACTTTGCCATATGTTCCAATGGATAGAGACTTTGAAAACAACATTAAAAAAAAATTCTTCACCTTATTTTATGTTACACTTTCCAACAGTGTTGCAAGTGGATTACTTTTTTTTAAATTCAAGTTTCTTAATTGACACCACTTTTTTGAAATGGTTAAATTCTCCTTATTCGCTCCTTAATTAATACATCATTAACTAAGTCAATTTTTACGATTTCAAGAAAGTGATCCAATCAATAAATATGAATTTTAAAAAAAATGTAGTTCCGCAGGCCACACTGATTTTCAACATATTGTTATTAAATTGAAATAAGTTGTTTTGAAATTCCGGTGTCAGTCGTTAATTTCAACACTTAAGCAATGAACTTGCCCTGCGACGTAAAGGGTTAAGGTTCGAACCATACTAGACGTCTGTGCTTAAACTACGTGAATATGTTATATATTCTAAACGATAAGAATTATTCAAAAAAATCTAGTTTATCTTATTGTCATCTTATGTATATAAAATATACATACATATAAACTGTAGTTAATTACAGCATTTAATACAACGGCGTAATGGGTCAAATAATCAAAAATTCCTGTTAAATTTTTGTGGTATTAAAAAAGCGTAATTTGTCAGCAGCTATGCTGATACATTAACCCATTCGTGCCCAGCATCTTTTGCGTAAATTTTATTTGGTTGGCACCATTATTTTTCGAAGATTTAAGTTTAGTTCATTAATCACGAAAATGCATCATTTAAATAAAATAATTATTGCTTTTCTTTTTTACTGGTGTCAAAAACAGTGCTGAATGCACCTTTTGAAGCGTCCCTAAAAAGGGACGCTAGGCACTAATGGGTTAAATCAGAAGATATTGCGTCACTAGAATACCGTGTAAATTTTGTATCAATGATATTTGTCAATATCGAACATATTTGGTGAATATGTTACGTAAAAGCTTTCTTTCCGAAATAATGTACAAATTAGGAATTTCTAAATGAAATAAGATGCCAAACTGGCAACCCAGTTTGGCCTGACACTGCTCTAACGTAAGTTTATTCTTTCCCTGTTTTTTGCAAACAAGAAATAGTGATTTCAATTTTTTTTAAATATATAATTATTCTCATAAAAGGAGGTCATTTTCTTTTAAGAGAAATAGATTTATTTTGTAAACGAAAATATGTTTATACTACAGAATCTAATTTTTAATTGAGACACGTATATGAGAATCGATTTGAGAAAATGACCTCTATTAAACGTGATAGCTTCCATGCATAAAGTAAATGTGGGAAAATTGGCTTTATTTCTCTAATCATAAGAAATCTGTTGAATTTTATGGTCCTTAAAAATTACATTGTTTCGAAAACATATTTGAACACACATCCATTTAATGTACAATAACTATTTTATGTATAAATATAGAAATTCCTGTACAAGCATTAACATAATTGAGTTCACTAAAAATAAGTGCTATTTCTTGCATTTAATTTGAACGTATATTTTCTTGCTCGAAACATATTTATAAATAATAGCTTACAAGACTTGTTGGTCTTTTCTTTTTTATGTTTCTTTTTTTAAAATTAATTTTATAAACAACAATGTCATTTTATAAAATTACAGGAGAGAGGGCTAACTGTTTCATACAATTTACCAACAATATTTCTAATTAGAATTCTTTATTTTATATAATTCCAGAATTTAATTTTTCAATAGAAAATTATAGATCTTATTTTAAATCCAAAAAATAAAGTGAACTAAATCATGCTTTATATCAGGCACGATAAACATGCGTGAATGAAGACCAACTCCAAACATTTTACACAAATAGCCTTATTCTTTTTCGTTAATCTCAGATCTTTTATCATTAATTATATAGAATATTACTTTTTGCGAAATTACTGATATCCACTGGTTTTTTGGCACACGAAAATCTGGCCTAACATTACAAACTTAATGGTTATAATTGGAATTAATCTCTTAGTCGCAAGCAATATCAACCAATATAACCAAATTCAATTTCCAAATTTCTAACTTTAATTTCTAAATTCAATTTCTAAATTTCACCTGCACATATTTGGCAAAGTGTAACAAAACAAAACAAATTAATTAAGTATCAAACTGTGTGCTATTTTTTTTATAAACTACCGTTTAAAAGTAAAAATGTACTTTCATATTTAGACGTTTGATACTAATTTCGAATAATTTTGCATATAACAAAGAGCAACTTCGGGAATTTTATCAGAAAAAATTCTATTTGAAAAACAAATATGCTTTTACTATTCGAAATACGAGTGGAAGATACGATTTGTTTCCTTTGATTTAAAAGAATAAATAAAGAACTCAAAACATGATTGTTTAAATTTAAATTGTGATTCTGATTATCGCGTAAAAAGAACTTCGAAAAAGAAGAAAACCGCAAATCTAATTTGTGTCTTAGTCTAAGAAACTTTTAAACAATGTCTTAAAACGCTATGTTGCTAAAATTGACTTTCAGGAGCAGAATTTACTCAAATGACGAAAAACAACTGTATTTAAAAAAAGAATCTGATGAATTATGTATGATGTCAAAATGTTTAGGCAAAGAACTATTCAGTATGCGAAGAAATCCCGCACTAAAGAGATTAGTTTCCATTTCTTTAATTTCAGATTTAAGTTTCAAGTTATGCATTTCTCTAATCTTATTTTTAGTCTGCACTACGCACATTAGATATGCATTAAATCTCATTTCTTTGACGGAAAAATGTGTTTTCTTTTGATGTCGGAATATTTCATTGAGATACACTCGATTAATTCTTTATACAGCAGCGTAGTAGTATTTTTTACTTCTGCATGTTGGACTATAAATACATACAGATACATATTTAAAAAATATATTTCCCAAAGATCTTGTGTTTGTTTATATAAATGATATAATAAAACCAAACCTAATGTGTTTTCCTTTGTTTTTCAATTATTTATAGCCATAGCGCTGAAGAAATTAGATTTAACCATTTAACTGTTTCTTTGTCTTTATAAACAATAAACTGAAAATATGGAATATACATCACTTTTATTACGCTGAGATATTTACAATACTTTTTCTAAATATCTCGGCCCTTAAGAATTGGGTCGATATAAACGTCACGTCCGCGTGGGAAAAGTAATTCGCGCCGAAAAATTTTGTCACTTGATTAATACATTGTGTTTCCGATATCTGATGTTTAGTAATTAATGGGAAGAATTTTCCGATGCGAATTGGTTTTCCCAAGCGGAAACGACTTTCCATACGACACAATAGAATGAAATTATAATTTTAAAAAAATCAGTAGTATCAAAAAGCTTTAAGTGATGGATCAAGCAAACTCTTCTTTCCCGTATGATGTACGGACAAATCAATTAAGTGGTTAATGAGTGCTGGAGTAAAATTGCGAGGTTTTTCTGAGTAAATCAGGCTCTAAATGCTTTACCCAACACTAGTTTCTTACAGTTTATTTCGCCATCTTTAATCCAGACAATTAGGCCATTAGTAGGCCTGGGAGCAGTGTTTCCAGTGGGCCATTTTTTAAAATTCACCTAGCTTTATCCTTAATTAATATTTCATTTAATAAGGCAAATTTTACTATTTCAAAAAATTTCGCCAATCAAGAAATTGGAATCGAAAAAAATGCAACTGCCTAGTACAGGTAATTTTTTGCCTTCATGAATTTTATTAATTTTTTCTTATGGCAGACAGTGTCAAAACTGCATACGTATCAAGCGTATGAATTTAATACTGAAATCGGGCGTAAGTTGACACAGCTACGCATGTTCTAGACGGGATGAAAATGCAGGACTTATGTGACGGCATATATGATAGAATATCTACTATCTGCGCATATATCTTAAATTTTTAACACTCATAGGATATGAATCTTATTTACCAAATTTATGGTAAAATTGTATTGTTAAACTGTAACAAAAATATTTTGCAATAAATCTGGTAAACAAGATTTTTCTTTGTGAGTGTTTAATGATTTAAAATTCTGATTTGAATTTTGAACAGACAATCTTTAAAATAGTTTTGTCTGTTTTTAAAGAAAATAACAAAAAATAAATCTAATCTGCCAATTTTCGGAAAGTTATTTAAGATATTTTCTAGAAACGTCACATGTTTAAATGAAAAAATGAACATTGCTTGCTCGTATACAGCATTTAATGCATGCATTTTAAATTAAATTTATACGGAATATAAAATTAAAGGAGTTTTAAATTAAATGAATAAAATATTTTTATGCTAAATAAAATGAGTGGAATGCTATCAAGACCAAGAGAATATTATAAACTTACCGTCTGCGCTCAATAAACGAAGAAAATGTCTTAAAAATTAAATATACTTTATTTACCGTAATTTCGGGTGTATAAGCCGCGGATCAAACAATTCTTTTTGGACCCAGAAATCTTATTTAGTGATTGAAGACAAATATTTACGGCGATCTAACTAGTTATATTTGTTTCTTTAGAAATTCTGGGTCGAAAAAGAATTGTTTGGTCTGCGGCTTATGCACCAGAAATTACGGTATATCTAAATTATATACGCGTGTTTTATACGCTTCAGAGAATTTTCCAAGGATATATCAGTATCTTTTTAAAGAAAAATAAATATAGGTTAAACGCGCAAAATTTCTCCTTATTTATTCAGAAATTTCCTAAAAGAAAATAGTGCTAAAAAAGAATTTCCTGCACGGAAATTTTCAGAAGATGTGCAGTGCATACCTTGCATCCATAAATATTGTATTCGTATCGGGAATACAACAGTGTATACCACTTTTTAAAATTTTCGCACATTCAGGAGTTGAGTAAAGTAAGAGACCACAAAATTTTATGTTTACATATATTGTCTAATTTTATGCGTCATTTTTCGTTACATTAAAATAAACATAATTAAAATCGAACATATTTAAATCATCGAAATTTGAAAGTTATACTTAAATAATAATTTCATCCTTTTATTGAAAAAAATGAATACACGCTACTATATTTTTTATTTCTTTGAAAGCGAAATACATTAATTCTGTCAGAAAAAAAGAGTTTTTTTTTACAATTTCGTAAACTACAGCCTACATTTTGCCACTTTTTCAAATGGTATTATTTATACAAGCATATGTTTCTTTTTAAATAATTAGCTATAATAAATAAATTAAATAATCACAAATAAAATTTAATAGAATATAGTAACTAATTTGTCAGAATATAAATGCTACAAACAGTTTCTAATTTCTGAATAAAAAAAGAAGCCAATTTGGCAACCGTGGCGGAAAAACATGTTCTATGACACCGAACAAGACAGTTAATAATGAGTAGTTTTTTATACCAATAGTCTAGCCAGTGTGTGCTGTATATGACAGCGCCTTGTTGCAATCGTGCAAGGGAAATCAGACCACTTGTACTTCTAACCTTTACCTTTTCAAAACCGGGGAACTTCAATTTAAGAAAGCAATGAATAAAGCTCAAAAATAGTGTAACCCTTGGGGAGCTTCACACAGGCGGGAAACGACACAAAATACAATACATGGTATCAATGCTTATGTTGAATAATTATTTAAGATAGTTTAGTTTTTATGATGAAATGTATACCCTTACGTAGCGTTTTGGAGAGGAAGGAGGGTCAGTCATTACACTCCCAGAACTATCGTATAGAAAATATGACTCTATTTAATGTATACCGGCACTGAGAAATTTGATTGCAAAATGATAGACTGAAACCAGAATTTACAAACGACTCCTTTAGACGTCAAATACGAGTTACTTTAAACTTTCATTGTAAAAACAAGATTTTTTTAAAATATTCTTGGTACCGTTTGTAAGCTTGGAATAAAATTAGGTGATACCGACGTTTATTACTTGGGCACTCTATCAAATTTGGTTAGCCATTCAGTGTTACACGGTTAAACAATCCAAATTTTAGTATAGAATAATATTGGTGTGAAATAACCCCCCCCCCCCCCAAACGCTACGTCACTGAATGTATGGATTACCGCCCCTGATTCCCCTCTAAGCCTGAGCACTGATTAAAACACGGAAGTTTTCGAAACCTGATTTTTTTAACGCATGTACGGGCCCTAAAATTTTGACGCCATTATTTTACAAAAGATTTCTTTATTCTCGTAAAAATAGAGCGGAAGAAACTTTAAAAAATTGTTAGTACCAAAATTGAAGAAACCATGCATGCGTTTAAAAAGAATTCGCTTTCTTCAGATGCCATGTTTGTATAAGCACTCAGGCCCAGTGTTCAAGGGGCAGTGGTATTGATAATAAAGATAATTCCTACGCATCCTTTTAGAGTATTTTCTCATAAAATATAATTGCAGATTTTAATTGAATAGTTTTTAATGACATCTTTGTGACTATATTAAAGTTTTTTCTACATTCCATAGTCCCTTTTTTTGTCATTGAAATACTTATTCCTAATACATAACAAATTCAGTAATTTATTTCTACATGCATGGTCTTGAAATTTTCAAGAATTCTGAATCAACGGTATTATTTTAGAAATTTTATATTTAATACTCAAACTGGAGAATTTGCATGACTGTTTAATTTCAAAATTTTGATTTTTTTTAGATTAAATAAAGCAAAATATACCATTAAAAAGTTGTGGTAGAAATGAAACCATAATGCATAATTAACTTTATAAAATATATACATCAACATGCTATTTGATCCGATTAATTATATGAAGAATCTGAATGATATAATGATAAAAGTACTGCAATTTTTAAGTACCGTATTAGAATCAACTGTAAAAAAAAATATTATTTCATGTTTAATTTATCTTAAATCATTCAGAAAAATCGTTGAGTTCATTTAATTGAGCATACTGAGAAAATAAGTCATTCAATAAATAAAATAAATTATGTAATTGGAAAAAGCTTATCATACTAATGACTTTCAGCAAAAATTGATTAAAAATCGAAAGATATCACATTATTGAATTTTTCTCAAGTTTTATTACGCTTTATAAATGAACTTAAACAAAACTATGCTGTCATTAAAATTGATTTTTGCTTTTAACAAGACTGTGTTGTTTTATTTTTATTCAAATGAATTTGTTTCTTGTCAAACATCTGAATGACTTAGTTTTACATGTTAAAACTTTCGTAGATCGTTATTCAAAGATTTGTTCCAATTGTTCGGCAAATAAAATAACTTGTTAAACAGAAAATAGGATAGACAATCTCATTTGAACTAAAGTTGAATGTATTAAGACAAATTAAAATTATCATATTTTAAATAACATTTCAGAAGCAATAGGAAAACTTAGAATTCTAACATTAGGTATTCTGAAGTATAAAAACATTCAAATTCTTGCTATAGACTGTATATGCAATATGACTGTTATAAACAGGGTTCCCAAATGGACCGCGAACTGATCATCAACATTTTTTAAAAGAAAATTTTTTGATGGGTTTCTACAGAATTCGAGCTACAATTAAATTCCGAACGTGTTTTCTGTGCAGTTTGCAAGGAAAACCTAAAAAGAAAGTTTTTCTAGGATAATATTGGTGTTCAGTTGGCAGACCATTTGGGAGCCCTGTATAAATGATATTGTAATACTCTTTCGTCATTAATTTGATGATAAATTTATCTTATAATTAAAGGCTTCCACGTGGTTCGTCTTTCAACACCACATTTTTCAAATAAAAATCTTCTTTATGAATTTCGTAGTGACGCACTTCAAATGGCTTTTTTTTTTTTAATTTTTGCAATAATTTGTTGCAATAAACCGACTCTTTTTCTTAATTCTATAATGTCTAGTGAGGTAACATGTATGATATGAGCAACGCTTCGATTTGAATAGATTTTTTAATTCGGATATTATAAATTCATGACAGAAATTTAAAATATCAATATTTATTTTATTTAGTCACTGACATTCGGTATTTTAAACAAAGCGAAATTTATTGTTCAAATTTTCTTCCATGAATTCAGATTTCCTCAATTACGGAACTACCGTGGGAATACAAGAGTTAAACAATACTTGCTTTAAAAAATCTAGGATGAATAAGAGCCCTGCATTATGTTTTGATAAATCGCATTTTTGCACTATAAGTTAAATTAAAATCTTTTCCAGAAATTATTGCATTCATCACGCTGTCTTCACAATATACAGGCGGCAATTAGTGTTTTCAAATGTGTCGTTTTACTTTATTGAAAAATTTTTAATATTTCTTAACGAAAGCTTTATAAATTATGCATAAATGCGTCGATGTCTTGCATAGTGTTAATAAAAATTTCAATGAACGATAAATTAAAAAAATCTTAATTTAGAAATCACGCTACCATTATTTTAGAACCAACTAATTTGATGTACCGTAATTTCGGGTGTATAAGCCGCGGCTCAAACAATTCTTTTTGGACCCAGAAATCTTATTTAATGATTAAACACAAATATTTACGGCAATCTAATTAGTAACATTCATTTTTAAAAAAATTCTGGGTCGAAAAAGAATTGTTTGAGCCGCGGCTTATACACCCGAAATTACGGTATTTGATGAACAAAAATTTAGTGATAAAATAAGGCTAACATTGTCTTTAAGAAATTTTTATAGAGAACGACTTTAGGAAGTAAAGGCTGCACATTTCTAATGTGAGCGATAGTTGCCAACTTCTGCATTTTTTCATTATATAATTTTTCAATTTATTTAATTTCCAAGTATGATTTTATTATATTATCATCAAAAACACAAAATAGCGCGATGAGCTTGAAATAAATTTGCATACATATTTGCTTTTTTAATCGTGAAAAGTGTATCCAATTTCGATAATTTAATAAATAGTTTATTACTATATTTATTACTATATATTTATTACTATATTTATTACTATAATTTACTTGTACATCCTATGAATTCAGTAGGGTTGTTGGAAATTTTTTTAAATGAATTATCAATTTTAAATAGTGAAGAATACAATCACATTATACTGGAATAAGGGTACATAATGGCGTATAATTTGCGTACCACCATTTTTCATTAGCATTCCCCAACTTTTTTTATTCGAACTGTGAATTTTAGTTATATACAATTATGTTACATATTGTTATCAAATACAACAATCTTTGTTTTCACTATATTCAAATAGAAATTTACTCTTTATTTAATTGCACAATTTTGCGTTTAAATGAGGTGAAAAATTTTGTTCGGAAATACATGCAACATAAAATCATCGATTTTTGCAGATTTGTATATATTTTCACTAACAATTCAATACAAAATATTTTGTTTAAAACATTTAAGCCCATTTAATATTATTTTTGGTTAAACATGAGTAACTTGCAGAATATTATTCAAAGAACACCTAAAAATGAAGGTTTTATTCTGAGATTACTTAAGATTATCTGGAAGTAGGACAAAAAAGATTTTATCAAAAAGTGAATAAAATTACACTTGAATGAGTACCCTGTTATCACATATCCATCTGCTGTATCCAAAATAAAAGCAACGATTCTCTTGTTTCTTTTCTCTTTTGATGCTGATGCCGAGAATAGTAATTAGGTAACATAAGAAATTATTGCTAGCAGCAAATATTTTGTTTTCAGTGACTTCCAATTTTCTTTGGAAGTAATATATTCAGTTGTTGAAAACAGATTTTTACTTTAATAGAAAAACGTTAGTAAGAAATATAATTGTTTCAACCATTATATGCTATATTAAAAATAACAATTTTTGAGACTTTTATCATAACTTTTTTTGTGATTTTTCCAACTTTGGAAAAAGTTTTTGCACATTTTTTAACAATTTTTTTTTGTATTTTTATTCATTTTTTAAAGTTATATATACATAAATTACTTTTGTAAGAAAAAAAATGATTTTTTTGTAATTTTTTTTTTAAATTTTTGTTTATGTAATTTTTTTTCTTTTGTAAGTTTTTCACTTTGTGATTATTTGTTTTACATTTGTATTTTTTATTTTTGCTTTTGAAAATTTTTTATGTAAATATTTCTAGAAAACTTTGAAATTATTTTGTAAAATTGCATATTTTTTCATTCATCGTATGAATTTTTTAAGTTGTGAAAGTGTTGCTTCGTTTAAAATATTATGAGATATTTCATTATTGAAATAGGTTTTACATAATAAACACAACGAGATATGTATATAAAGGAATATTTAATGTAAGCATTTAAATAATACATAGCAAATATCTACATTCATGCTGGTTAGAAGAATCAAGGGTAACTAAAACTTCTTTTCAGCTATGCGTATTCCTCCCAAATTTTAATTTTGAGATGTTGTGATAACTTGTGAAATTAGGATGGATAAATTGTGTAAATATCTTCCTATATTTCAAAATTCTTCAAACGTCTGAATATTTTTGAATATCTTCACAAAATTTACATATAACTGTCGATGCTTTATATGATGATGTAAGTATTTTTTTATTCACATTTTCTTAAAAACAGCATTTTGTAATCTTCCCAAGTATAAGGTTTTTCACCTGTACGGATTTTTGTATGTTCTGATAAATTCCATTTACTTAAAAAGTGCTTGTAGCAAATAGAACACATCTTTAACAGAAATAAATGTAAACAATTAGAATTCTCTTCAACAATATAGGTAAAAAGACACTTGTTAACCATTTTGAGCTCTGATGGTAGTTTTCTACCACATTAATTTAATTCCGAAATGTCACAACGGCACCAGAAAATTCGACAAAATTTATTTGAAAAAGGTTAAATGCATTTTTTCGCGTATATCGTTAACTGATTTTTTTCTTTGCTAAATACTGGTGCCAATGTGACACTTGGAATTTTGAAGAAATTTACCTGCCAGAGCTGAAAGGGTTAAGGTGTAGGCAGTAAGACATATCATTTAAAATTTACTTTAATTGCGTTTCATATAACTATTCTAGTATTTCACATATGTATTATTTTTTAACTCTACATGTACTAGGGACGATTCATTCAGATCACTCATTTCTGAAGTTTGCTGCTAATTTGATTCATCTTGTTGAAACATCTGTATAATAAAAGAAATATTTAATTATATATCTAGTAAAGGTTTAATGCATAAATAATCGCTTATTTTTATTTAGGTATTTTCATATGCAAATATGCACTATATGGCCAAAGATGACCGGCCATTTGGGATTTTAGATATTTTTTTAAATATCTAGAAAAGTGCATGAAGAATTATTGTAAAACTCTAAGCGTGTAAATATAATAGTACAGGTCAGGCATTTCCGAGATGTTTTTTCCCCGAAACACCATAGGGGACCGTCAACAAAATGAAAAAGAATGAATATCTCTTGGATAACCCTATAAAAACTAATGCAGCGCTCAAACTGAATACTATAATTTAATGGCTTATTGTAATAGACTATGTTCATTTTTATGTAGATAGCATGTATACTCGAAGAGAAATTAAGGTTTTTATAAAAACAGTCCTAAATTTTTCCAAGTTTATTGCTTATAATTTGCATAGTTCTCAATATAAAAAAAATGTTATTTTCTGAAAGTATGACAAATGACATTGTTCACAACACTCTGTAATCAGAATTAAAAAATAATAAAAATTGTATGAAAAATTAGCAGGTTTAGTAAATAATTTTTATGGAACTAATGGATGTAGTTTCAAAAAACTTTACATTTAGTTAGTACTGGATATAACATGGGGCTGATTATATTTCGGTGCAAATCGCTCAAGAGGTGGCACTGTCATGGTGCATTATTCATGATTATTGCAATAGCTCTATATTAAAAAATAATGGTCGAAATTGTCTAAAACTTCGGCTTCAGTTAGTCCCTAATATAGATTAATGTTGTTTAGTTTTTGGTGTAAATCACCGACAGATGGCGCTGCTGTGTACTATTTTTGGATTTCGCAATAAAAGTATCTCAAGCACTAACGCATGAATTTTCATCAAACTTCAGATTAAGTTAATACGTGATTTAAAAAAAAAGATGATCCTGATTATGTTTTGGTGCACATCTTCCAGTATATGCCGCTGTTATACACTATTTTTGAAGCTTTTGCAATAATAATAATACATAAGTTCTATCTCAAAAATTAATGCGCGAATTTTCATCAAACTGTAGATTTAGTTACAAGCTGACATAAGTTGTTGCTGACTAGATTTTGGTTTAAACTATCTAACAGATGGCGCTGCTATGCTGCATTTTTCAGGAAGTATTAATATGAATAAGGTAGAAGAAAGTTTTTAGATTGCCACATCAGACTATTTTTTTCTCCAGGTGTCTTTTTATAATTTTACGGCATGCAAACAGAATACCAGACGTTAGAGGGCGCTATTGTCAAATCGCGAAATTTATTCTTATTATCGGATCAGACCTTGGAACTATGAAGAAAAATGAACGGAGATACTCTCAAAATAGTGAAGCTTCAACTATAACCGCGTTTACAGGCTTGATTACTGCTGGGGCGTACTTAACCCATTAGTGCCTAGCGTCCCTCTTTAGGGACGCTTCAAAAGGTTCATTCAGCACTGTTTTTGACACCGGTAAAAAAAAGAGCAATAATTATTTTATTTAAATGATGCATTTTCGTGATTAATGAACAAAACTTAAATCTTCTAAAAATAAAGGTGTCAACCAAATAAAATTTCCGCAAAAGATTCTGGGCACGAATGGGTTAAAAAAGAAAAATTAAGTTGAAATATTCTCTTTATTCAAATGCCATATTAGGGGTAAAATTCAGTCATAAAATAATTACAAAAACTGACATCCCATTTTACTGGTGGTAATTTTCTTCAGCGGTGTAGTTCCTCCACATTGTGACAACCAAGACAACGTATATTGTCAATCTCATTGAAAAGACTATTAAACAGGGGCAAATTGACAGCAGTAAAAAAAGGTCATAAAATAATTACAAAAACTGACATCCCATTTTACTGGTGGTAATTTTCTTCAGCGGTGTAGTTCCTCCACATTGTGACAACCAAGACAACGTATATTGTCAATCTCACTGAAAAGACTATTAAACAGGGGCAAATTGACAGCAGTAAAAAAAGGTCATAAAATAATTACAAAAACTGACATCCCATTTTACTGGTGGTAATGTTCTTCAGCGGTGTAGTTCCTCCACATTGTGATAACTAAGATAACGTATATTGTCAATCTCACTGAAAAGACTATTAAACAGGGGCAAATTGACAGCAGTAAAAAAAAAGTGGAAATTTCTAAAGCGGAAAAAGAGTGTATAAAGTGGAGATTTCTATTCAATTTTACTGGTGGAAGTTTTTAGTTCAGTATTCAGAAATTGTGAGTTCTGTTTTTTTTTATGTACAGCCATCTTGTGACTACTTCCGTAGTTACTTCACTCGCAACTGCTAGGTAATACACTATATGTATCCTCCTCTTCAAGCATACCTCAACTAATCAGACTTATTATTTAATGGCTTTGTCATAGACACTATGGAAAAAATTAGAAGCTAGAAATACAAGCTCGGAGACCCTGAAAAAATATGTTATATAGAAACGCTTTAAAACATATGTAGAGAAGACTTTTATCTAATACCATGGCTCTCAAAGGGTCTGCTTTTTAAATATTAGTATATAAAAAAAAATATATTTTAAAGCATTTTTTGCAAATTTCGCAGAAACTGACTTTGCAATATAGTAATCCTTTAACCCCTTTAGGAGCAAGCAATAATATATCTGTAATATTGAATTCTCTCACCGGAAAAAAAAGTTGTTTCAAAATAAGAAAAGGCAATTTGCCAACATTTTGCTGCCAAACTTAAAAATATGAAATTTCGTTAAAAGTTTCCTGTGAGAATATCGTTTAAATTATGTGGTATAAAATATATCCCACCGTCCCAGAAGAGGTTAACATGCCGAAGAATTGAGTTCCGCGAATGTCAAAACCGCAATCGCAAAACTGCTATTTTTAAATTATTTTCGTACCACTATTTTTTTTATCTTTTTTTTATGCTAAACTTTTTTTGCAAATGTTGCCAACGCCTATGTAAACTATTATTCTTCTTAAAAAGTGATGTGAATGTTGAAATATTCAGCATTTTCTATTTCGCAAAAAAATCAAATTTCGCGAATGTTAAAGCCCCGAATGTTAATGTATTACTGTATTATAACAGCAATTTTGAATAATGAAATAAATAAATAAAATCATGTTTACTTGATTACAGTAAAGTTAAGTAGAAAATACAATAAAAGAATTGCCATGTCGATTTTAAGTATTGTGGCATTATGATTAATTAAAAATTTATTTTATGCTGTAAAACATATACACACACAAAAAATGCAAATCCAAAAGAAAAAACGTAAAATAAAATATGATTTCTAAACCTTTCAATGAGCAAATATATTCCTAGTCCTGAACAAGAATAAAATATTAAATCAATACAATGCTACTCTCAGTATCCTAACTTAAAAAAAGCCATTTTATTTGATGAAATATTAAACAATAGATTCTTTGTTTTAGAATTCCTTCAAACAAATCTTATTCTACACGATTTTTTTTTATAAAATAATTGTTTATTTAAAACTCAAGAACTGAGAAACAAATTGGAAACACATAAATTATGGTAATTTTCTAGATGTAAGTGAAAGACTTTTGACTTTCTAATTTATAAATTCCCATATTAAAGACGATGTTTTCAATAAATATTCGTTTTTCACAATTCAAAAATAATTTTTTAACATAAATTGTTTAGAATTCCAAATAATCATTTAGAATAATGAATAATTTTCCTTAAAAATGGAGTTACAAGTCTCTTCTAATTTTATTTCTTAACTGCGAAAATTTTAAATATTTTTTTCAGACGTTAAACATTTTCAATTACCGACATGTGATTTTGTTTCTTGAAACTAAAAATTCCTTTTTTTTATATAAAATTTTAATATATGATAAATATAATTTCTTTTTTACTTAACACTAGAACCGCGGGAAATTTTCTCCGAGTTTTATAAAAATAATGCACATCACAATTTTTATTAAAAATTATTTAACATGTTTATTTTAATAAGTTTGTAGAGCTTATATTTAACTTATTTTAAGAAGACTTTTCTGGTTTGAATCGGCATCTTTTCACGGAGTCCGGGTCAAAATGACCTGTCTCCGCGGTTCTAGTGTTAATATCAGGGTTGCCAGTTTGTCCTGAAATTTTATTCAGAAAATGTGGGCACATACAAGAAATGTAAAAACAGAGTTGCCAGTAGGCTACTTTTTTAAAATTCAGATTTCTTGATTGGCACCACTTTATTGAAGCAGTAAAGTTCTCTTTATTTTCGCCTTATTTAATATGTCACTATATAAGAACGGTTTTACCATTTCAAAAAAGTGGTGTAAATCAAGAATCTGAATTTTAAAAAAGTAGCCCATCTGGCAACACTGTGTAAAAATGTAAGATTTTCTTTAGCAAATGAGTAAAATTTCGGGTTTAAATGAAGTAAATTTTTTTCTTAATAATACAAATGAAGGCTAAAATGGTAACTTTGCTTCATATGCTCTGCCATATCAATAAATTTATGAAATAAATTAAACTATATATTTATATGTGTATTTAAAAAATATCATGTGGTTATCATTATTTTTTAAATACATTTCAAATCCTTCACAATTGTACATGTTTGCGTAGTATAAAATGAGTTTTGTCTACTAAATGTAAAATTAAAAAAATAGACTTCTACCGAGCCTGATTGAAAGGCTGCTACTCTGGACTATTTTTATATTGTATACGTACCACTATTTAAAAATATTGTGCACTGAATTTCTCTTGTCTTGTTGTGAAAAAATATGCGAACGATTTCTGTTGTAAGAAAGTGGTGCGAGATTGACTAAAACAAGTTCGAAATTGCATGTCAAACATGGCAAATGAGGAGAGTTCGATGAGTTAAGGTATGTTCCTGCCTCAAAATCGTGATTTTTCTGAAAATTTTCCAATTTTTTTTTATTAGCTTATTTTATTGTCTATACATTCAAGATTCCAAAACTGTTTTATTTTTGTTTCTACGATAATTAGAAGCGAAGTTATTGCGCAAATAGTAAACCGGAAGTGGAATTTCGGAGACAGGAAGTGAGCGTTTAAAGAGCTGTAAAAATGTAAACAATGAATTTGAGCTATTATTTTAGCACTTTTACACAACTTAAAACTAGAAATCTTTTTTTTAATATGCAGTAAAGTTTCCTGTATTTGTTTTTTACTAGTTTATTTGTATTTGGCAACAGATTTTTCACTTATTTTTGAGTTACAGAACGGCAACGGTGTAACCTCGAGATCGTTGTTTACATCTTTTTTGCTACAGCGTGCTATCATTTTCAGTGATTTTTATTTCTTAATTCCTGCTTTTTATATTATTTTGAGGTTTATTTTATTGAGTTCTTATTATAAATTCTTCTCAAATATGCCGAAAGCTCGGTCTAAGAAAGCAAAAAAGCGTACGTTTCACGGAAATCAGCACACTACTACTCGGAAAGAAAATACTGCATTACCCGATAATGAAACTGCAAGCTCATCGAAACTGAAGATTTTCGACAGTTTTGATGTCAAAGATGCTGAAGTCCAATCATTAAAAGGTAATAGGATTATAAATTTAGAAATCTTGATCAGCATTTTCTCTGTCCTTTGCTGCCCAAATTGTTTTACAACAGGACTGAAACTGAGTGAAGATTCCAAAGAAGGACTTTGCTCCAACTTCAGTTTAACTTGTGACTGTGGTTTTATTACTGGATTTACATCAACCCCGAAAGAAGAAAAAAAAAGCTCCATCAACACTTTATTCACCTTTGGAATGAGGCTAATTGGAAAAGGGTATTCAGCTGGCAAAAAGTTGTTCTTCACTTTGAATTTGCCATATATTTCAAAAAGCACATTCAGACAGCATGAACTGAAGGTGTTGCAAGCAGTACAAGTTGCTTCTGAAGAAAATATGAAAACAGCTTCCGAAGAAGTAAAAAAGTTTAAAAAAGGCAAAACTTGTGGTGTGTCAGTAGATGGAACATGGCAACGAAGAGGCTATATGTCACTAAATGGCTGTGTCTCAGCTATTTCTGTTGACACAGGTAAAATTGTAGATATTGAGGCGATGACACAATATTGCAGAATGTGTGAGACAAATTCAACAAAAAGTGATCATTTGTGTTCAAATTATAAAGGATCCTCAGGAAATATGGAAACAATTGGGGCATATAGGATTTTTGAAAGATCTGTGAGGAAACGGGATCTCCAATATACCGAATACTATGGAGATGGTGATTCCAAGGCTTTTACGAAAGTAAAAGATATTTATGGAGACAATACAGTCACAAAATTGGAATGTATAGGTCATATACAAAAAAGAGTAGGGTCACGGCTGAGAAAATTAAAAAAAAAATACTAAGGGACTTGGTGGAAAAGGTAAATTGACGGATAAATTTATTGATAAATTACAAAACTACTATGGGATTGCTATCCGCAGCAATGTTGGCAACCTAGAAAATATGCAGTCTGCTGTTATAGCTGCTTTTTTTCATTGTTGCTCTAGCAACAAAAAGCCCATGCATGGACAATGTCCAGAAGGACCAGACAGTTGGTGCAAGTATAAAAAAGCATTACACGAGGGGAAAAAGTTTAGAGAAAACTCACCGGGTCTCCCAGATTCTGTTATAAAGACTGTAAAACCTTCTTACCTCGAACTGTGTGATAAAAATTTGTTGAAAAAATGCTTACATGGAATGACACAAAATAATAATGAGTGTTTCAACAATGTGTTATGGAGTGTTTTGCCGAAAGAAACATTTGTTGAGCAAAAAACATTGTTTTTAGGGACCCACATTGCAGTCTTATTGTTTAATTCTGGATATTTGGGATTAATACCTGTATTTAAGCTGCTAGGAGTGGAAGTTAACCCACAAACTTTGAGAAACTACATGGGATTTGATATAGAGAGAATACAGAAATCGAAGCGACAGTCTTTGCCTTCAACAAAACTATTTAGAAAGAAACAAAAAGCCAGAAAAAAGGCAAGATTAGTTAAGAACGAAGAAAAAGAGGGATTGACTTATAAATATGGAGAGTTTTAAACTTCTAAAGTAAGTACAAACATTTTTGTTCTGCGTTAAAATTTTTAATCTTATTTTCTGAGAAATTTTATTTTTCGTTATTTTCCTTTGCGATAAATGTAATTTTTCAAAATGTTTTTATGTTATTGACTTGAAATTTTGCCAAAATGTTTTATTCATTCCTAGCTGTGTTATGAACTAAATTCTAAACTCTGTGTATATATTTGAATTTTTAATTAATTTTTTCCTTGAAAAGTTAATTTAAAAAAAAAAAAAGCTTCTTACAAAGTTTGGAATATTTCAATAACTTTTAGTGGTATTCCAAACCTTTTGGTTCATAACACAGATAAACATGTTAATTATGTACTGTATCAAAATTCTTTTAATATATTTAGTAGAATTTGTTACAAGGGGTTTAACGTAAATGCAATTTTTCTCCAAAATTTTGTCGGTCACTGCCTTCAACAAAAATAATTCAGAAAAATCTAAAAGCAAAAAAAAAAGGCAAAATTAGTTAAGAATAAAGCTAAAGATGAATTGACCTACAAATGCAGTGAGTTTTAAAAGTCTAGAGAGGGTAAAAAATTTTCTGCTGTGCATTAAAATCTTTAAAGCCGTTTTCTGAGAAACTTTGTTTTTCGTGATTTTCCTTTGCGATAATTGTCATTTCTCAAAATGTTTTTAAGATTTTCACTTGAAATTTTGCAAAAATGTTTTAAACATTCCTATCTGTTTTATGAACCAGAAGCTAAGCTCTGTGTATTTATTTAATTTTTTTCCTTTGAAAAAGTGATCGTTTTAAAGAAATTTTTGAGTTTTCGCACAAAAGTTGGAATATTTCAATAACTTTTAGTGGCACTGAAAATCTTTTGGTTCATAACACAGATAAATGTGTTATTCATGTACTGTATGAAAATCATTGCACAATATTCATTAGAATTTGTTAAAGGAGGTTTGGCGTAAGTGCAAATTTTCACTAAAATTTTGCTAAAAATCACCTAAATTTCCAAAATTAATGAAAATGTTGTTGAAATTTTGTTTAAATTAACAGTTTTATGTCCCATTTTATCTAAAAACATGTGTGTTTCATTAAAATTTTACATATTTCAAAAAAAGTGCCCCGAAGGTAGGCACATACCTTAAATGAATATTAGATTATTCTTTGTACAATATATTCTACATAATGTATATTTTAATGCATGCAATGAATTCATATTAATTTGATCACTCGCGTAACCAGTTTGAATGCCCAAGTGCTCTGAATACCGGTAATTTTTTTAAGTTATGTTTCCCTTATCTAACCAGAATACTTTTTTATATGAATCAAGGAGAAGAAAACCTTACAATCTTACTGATTTTGGGCACCCAACGTGGTTAGGCTACTGTTGATTCTTTTCGAAAGGGTTTAAAATCGAAAAAAATCATTTGAAACTATTCTTCCCATTGCCCTTAAAAGTAACGAAATTCTTTTAACAGTCCCTGTAAACTTTTGTTTTGTCTCAGTAAATGCTATACATCTTCTATTATAGAATTAACATTTTGAGGGGCAAGCAGTAATGTCTCTGCAATATTGAATTCTCACAAAAAAAAAAAAAAAAAAAAAAAAAAAAAAAAAAAAAAAACGAAAAAAATTATGAAAAGGCAACTTTTTAGCATTTTGTCGCCAATGTTAAAAATCTAAAATTTCGTTAAAAGTTTCTGGTGAGAGTCTCGTTTAAATTAGGTGGGATAAAATATATCCCACCGCCTCGCAAGGGGTTAATAAGTTTAGTAGCAAACGTCAGCAACTTATAGCAATTTCAAATATTTTAATATAATTAAGCTTTGCCGCAAACAATGTTTCCCATTATATCATTATCTAACGGAATTCTTTTATGTGGTTCTTTGCTTCTTCTTTTTGTGGTACAAAGAACATTTATTATTCATCTACATGAATAATAAATGTTCTTTGCACCGCATATTCTATAGAATGTATATTTTAGTCCACATCATAAATGAATATGAATTCCTTTGTGTTCGAATGAATGTAACATCATAAAAACGTACTTGAAACCTTTTTTTCCCATTGAGCCCTATTGGAAAGGAAAAATTTGACTGTCGATATAATTGAACTATACATCCGATTTTCATAACATTTAAAATGAATCAATAAAGTTCTGCAACAATTATATCTTTAAAATTTTATACCAATTGATACGCTAAATTCTGCTCTGTTATGTGCGGATAGACAGACAGATGAACGGACGGCCCAGACGACGACTAGAGATTTAGACTACGTATTTATTTAATTGAAAACGCACCTATCTGGCTGTTGCAGGTAAGTAATAACTATACATACATAGACGTTTGTATTTCCGAACAATGTATTTCACCCTATTCAAACAAAGAATTCAAATAATTAAAGAAGCTGTAAGTTTCAGGACTTTATTAAATTCTGCGATTAAGTATAATTTAAGAAAATTTTCCTTTTCGAAATAATTTTGAATTCGTATTGCAGCTTAACCACATAATCGTCGAGCCTGAGACATTCATGAGCTGCAAGTTTCACGGCTTGTATTCAAAATTGTTTGATTCCCACCAGTTTTATAAAATAGTGTAACAGTTTTATTTTGTTATAATTTATTTGATATTAAATAGATGAATATTTTTTTGAAAAAGGTGGTGGTAATAATGAATTTGAATTTTTAAACCGTAATTTAATGCGACCATTAAGTGTTTAAAACAAGCTTTGTATTTTACGCAATATTAATTAATTACGCAATATTAATTAATCTTTAATTCTTTAAAACTTTTTGAATTTTTAAATAGTATACGACTCTAATATATAATTTCAAACATAATAAATATCATAAAGTACTACAAAGAAATTTCTTTGAATGATAATGCAATTTTTAAATTTTGATTTTCCATTAACGCATTATTCCGTGGAAAATATTCTGCTGCTGGAAATTGAAATATTATTGTTAACAGTAACATTTTTATATTATTTAACTCTTTGCGGGACAAAGCATTTCTGTTCCAAAAATGCTCAAATGACTGATTGACACCAGAATTTTAAAAACAGATTTAGTAACTTAATAACATAATAACTCTTTCCAAATGAGATTAAAATTTTTCTTGACATAATTGATAAAATTAAAATTTTCATTAAAAAATTCTGGTGCCAATGTAGCATTTCAAAATTAAAATAAAGTGGGATATATTTTATCCCATCGCCGTTTCAAGGGGTTAAAAATATATAATTTCAAGCGATGTTTTCACTAATTAGTATTTTCGAAATTACAACAATTTCCGGCAATTTGATCAGACAAATATATTTGACTCAGAAATGTTATTTAACAATTGAAGTCAAATATTTTCCGCAATTTAATAATCTATATTACAAGTTACTTTATGTCGGACGCTCCTCTCAGTCCACAAAACTTTGAAGAATGTCCTAGGTAGTTTTAGCTGCCACCACCGATATTAATGGGTGATATCGGTCACCTGCTGTGAGGATTGGGTAAAATAACACTGACGCTGTTAATGAACTGAACTAACAGTTTATTTAAGATATAGATATGTACACAAGAAACAATATTTACAACTATCTACAATTACAACTCGGATATAGATGATCCGGTTCAACATTAAATTAACTACAATAAACGTTGGTTGTGTACCGTTCAACTTACACTTTCTTCCTCACACTCAACGCACGTTCGATACGCTTTATCAGAGATTACTGCAGAATCTCAATACACAAGGGTACTAGGCCTCACTTCTCGGCCTATAACACTATCCACTGGGACGCCTTGTCCCACGCTCAAAATATACACTATCCAACAGGACCACAAATCCTGAGCGACCTATCGGTCTCAACGCCAAGCGAGAACTGACTCCAACCTCTCAGTCCAGAGTTGACCTTGTCAGAGATCTTCCTTCCCCCAGCAGGGCCTCTTAGAGTTCCTCCATTGGTTCAATTCCGCATACCAACCTTGAGTCATGACATCTACTGTTTACACATCACTTAAATACTAAATGACAGCTGAGCCATGCCCCGTGGTCATCACTTTCATTCAGCAACGAGTGCGTCATCCGCACACCTGCGCCTGGATAACCACCTGTCATTTGTCATTATAAGAAAAGAACGAAAGGTATTTCGAGCTTCACGGATACACAACCCACAATACATAAAATATTCAGATAAGGAAATGTTATTCCTTTCTAATTCAGGGCAGATGTCTTCTAGGAACCTGACACCCCCCACCTTAGCGGAAAATATGCCTCTTAGGGGCTAATTTTCCCCGAACATACAATAATATTACAGAAGAGTTCAATAGTCTCCTTGCAGATTTCTTCATTCTAAATATTACATAGGCATTTTCAGATGTCTGAACATTCTCTACTGACATCTCTACTGAACCTTATACTAATACTACTATTGCATAAACAATACACATGCTAATTTACTATTATAAACACAAAACTTAAAAAAAAATATTTACACACACACAAAAAAAATTAGACATGTGATGACATCCTTTAAGGTTGTCTACTATTTTGACATTGATACTGATGGGCTAGTAACTGGTTGTTCTTCCCAGCTCTTTCTCTGTAGCCTCGAAATTGCATCAGCGTTCAAATGTTGAACTCCGGGACGATGAGAAATGCTCAGGTTCCAGCGTTGCAAGGCTAGAGCCCACCTAGTGAGTTTGGGCGACCTTGGGGTTGTTTCCGTGAGAAATTTTTATGAATTATGATCGGTAATGACCTCAATTTGAGATCCATGAGTCCACTTTTCAAACTTCCGCAACCCGAAGAGAACACTCCAAGCCTCTTTCTCTATACTCGGCCAAGCACACTGAGCCCCTGACAATTTCTGACTGGCAAAAGCTATAGGTTTAAACTGACCTTTTTCATCTTTTTGAGTAAGACAACATCCTACTGCAAGGTCGGAAGCATCGGCGTGAAGCTGATATTCCCGGCCTACGATAGGTGTAGCCAAACTCGTCACTTTACACAACTCATCTTTAAGAGTATTAAATGCTTTTTCTGCCCTTTCATCCCATGGTACAGTATTTTTGACCTTTCCTTTGGTTAATTCGGTTAAAGGTATAGCTATCTCAGCATAATTTGGAATATAAGATCGGTAGAATCCCATTAATCCCAAAACTGATCTAACTTCCTTTTTAGTCTTTGGTCTCTTTAAGTCCCTTATTGCTCCGATTTTCTCCTCATCAGGTGCATGAGTTCCACCCCCAATAACATGACCTAAAAACTTAGTCAATTTCTCTCCAAATTTACATTTGTCTAGTCTAATCGTAAAATTTCTATTTTTCAACTCTTCAATGACAGCCCTGACATGCTCACAATGCTCTTCCCAGGTATCGGAGAAAATGATGACATCATCAATATATGCTTCTGCATACCTCCGATGACCTTGGAGAACCTCATTCATGTCTTTTTGAAACGTAGCAGCAGCCCCTGATAATCCAAAAGGCATTGTACGCCACTGATAAGTTCCGTTATGCGTCGTAAAAGCTGTCAAAGGTTTACAATCCTCAGCCATTTTAATTTGCCAATAACCCCTCAATAAATGTATTGAAGATAAATATTTAGCCGCCCCTGCGGTATACATAATTTCTTGGGAATCTTTCATCGGGAAGGTGGGAACCTGCGTTACAGAATTTAAAGCTCTGTAATCAATACACATTCTGACAGTTGCATCTTTTTTCGCAACGCAAACAATTGGATGGCTAATTTCAGCATTCGATGGTTCGATTAGATTTAATTCTAATAACTCCTGAATCTGCCTATCCACTTCCTCTTTATAAGCTACCGGCACGCTATATAACTTTGGTTTTTTCCTTTCTACACCCGGTTTCAGATCAATACGATGTTCCCCTACTTCCGCTGGTCGTACAGGACCCATAAACACTTCTTTATTTTCCCTCAAAATGGACTTTAAATCTTTGACTTGACTATTAGATAGCCCTTTTATTTCAAACCTCTCAATATCCCGTTCTATCTCTTGATCCCGGTTCAAAATAGGAATTTCCCCAACTTCTCCAAATTCCTCATCACCTTCTAAAACAATATTAACTATATTACATTTAGCGATAAATTCTCTTATCTTATTTTGATGCACATGCTTCCTACTCCCGTCGGCTAACTCAACAATAAACGAATGCTGGTTTCGTTTTTCTACAATAGTTGCCGGCCCTTGCCACCTAGAATATAACTTATTAGTCGAATCGGGGATTAACAGTATAACTTTATCGCCTACCTCAAACGTTTTTTCTTTTGACCTTAAATTATAATGATACGCCATTCTATTTTGTTGAACCTCAGACGACAATTTTGCCTCATTTGCGGCTCTTTCTAAGCGGTTCTTAAGTTTATCCAAGTACTCATGAATCGGCGTAGTATCTAACTGCGCTCCCTTATTTTCTCCTGCCCATGATGACTTAAGAATCGATAACGGACCCTCCGGCGCTCTACCATATAATAACTGGAAAGGTGCGATTCCCGTCGTAGAATTTGGGACTTCCCTATACGCCCATAATATAAATGGTATTTGTTCATGCCATTTTTTTCCTTCTTCCCTAATCGTATGATGTAGCATACGTTTAAGAGTCTGATTAAATCGTTCCACAAGTCCGTTGGACTGTGGATACTGTGGAGTCGAAAATCTTGGGCTAGCACCTAACCTTTTCTCAAATTCTTTCGTTAAGTCGGCAGTAAAATTGGTTCCATTGTCGCAGGCAATTACATTAGGAATTCCTGTTCTCATAAATATTTGAAGTAACGCCTCACACGCGGTTTTAGCAGTTAAACTTTTTAGAGGGATCGCATCCGCCCATCTGGTATGCTGATCAATTAAAGTCAGTATATACCGATGCCCTTGTGAACTTTTAGGATCAATAGGCCCAATTAAATCAACATTAACAACCTGAAATGGAAGTTCCGGTCTCGACACTGGGGAAATAGGAGCTCTATCATTTACTTTAACCCCTCTAGTCAATTGGCACTCTAAACATGATTCACAAAACTGTTTAGCTTCTTTTGCCATTCCCTCCCAATGAAAAGAATACCTTATTCTCTGCAACGTTTTCTTGGCTGCATGATGCTCTCCAAATACCGATGAATGCGCTAATTTTAAGATTTCTTCCCTTCTTACCTTGGGTACTACTAATTGCGCTATAGTTTCGCCTAACAATTTCTCTTTATGATACAATAATCCGTTTACAATATAATAATCCCCTTTTTCCTTTTTAGCTAATTCCCAAGCTTTCTCTAATTCTTTACATTCCAACTGGGATTTCTTAAACATATCTGAGTTACTAACAATAGATTCATTATTTTCCTCCGTTTCAGTTTTTTCTGGATCCTGACTTTGTACATTTTGCGATCTCGCGTCTATTACGTAAACATTACAGCTATCGTTACTTACATCATCCTTTTCATTCGACTTATCAATAATAATTTCGGAACTTTTTAATTCTTCGGACTCTATCAATGGCTCCTCAAGATTGTGACCTGACAACTCATTAATCACCTCGGGATGTAAAATTACTTGCTCATTAATATTATCAGTTACTGCGCAAAGTACTTCCTGATGAATAATATTAGTTTGCCCGAATTGCGGAATAGCTAGCGGTAGTTTAACTAACGGTGATTTAACAGCTTCACCAAATAACCCTTGTAAATAAATACTACCCGCTCCCTTTAATTTCTCTTCCGGTACTAAATCTTTATGAACAACACTAATCTCACATCCAGAATCAACCAATCCCTTTGCTTTTTGCCCATTAACACTAACTTCAATTTTCTCAAGTTTATTTAATTTTTCACCAATAACATTAGTTTTCTGCTCGGCCTTTGCCGATATTCTAGCCACAATAGCCCCATTAGGTAACTCTTGATTTTCTTTCACCATAATCTTATGAACACCTGCTTTCTGGTCTCGCCCTTTATTGCCATTATTAGTTCCCTCATTACCCACTTTATTACAAAAACGTTGGTAATGACCTCTCAAACCACACTTAAAACATTTAGGCCCTGAAGCATCATTCGTCTTCTTAAACTCTGGTTTCCTATTCGGAAAAGAATTACACTCATTACTACCATTTTGCCTCCAACTACCACTAAATTTATTATCCTCCCTCGGTCTCATTTTTTCATTGTTTACGTACTTATCTTTACCTTTAAAGCTTTTATGCATAACCGCATAAGACTTATGTTTAGCATCAAAATAATTATCACACTCTTTAGCAATTTTAGGAGCTTCTAACCATTTACCCTGGTGAGTTAAACTAATATATGCTGCAGTATCCTCATCTAGCGTACTCATTACCTTATCAGTAACTATTAACTGGTTGACCTTTTCATAAGTGTCCGCACCTCTAATTTTACAATAATTTTCCCACGTAGCTATTAAACGCGATACAAATAATACATGGGTTTCGTTCGGATTTCTCCTAGCTTTCCGGAAATTTTCTAAACATGCCTTCGGGGTTGGCTCATGTTCCCTTAGGACTAACTCCTTTAATTCCTCATAATTCTCCATTTGTTCCTTAGTGGTATAAATTAACAAATTATCCGCCTTATCTCCTAACATATTTAGTAGAATTTCGGCCTGCTGGTTTTCCGGTACATCTTTAGTTTGGAATGCCCTTTCTAAACTGTTGAAAAATAAATTCCATCCCTCAGTCCCTTCTGGTACTTTGATAGATAGAGTTTTAACACTTTTGATCAATTTTTCAATGTTACTTTCATTACTAGATTCCCTAGATCCATTAGAGTTATTTGCTGAACCTTGAACTCTGAGCCTTTCCATTTCTAATTCATGTCCCATCCTCAATTTCTCCATTTCTAACTTTTCCTGTTTTTCTAACTTTTCGAGTTCTAACTTTTCGCGTTCTAATTTTTCCTGTTCTAATCGTTCTGCAACAATAGTGTCTGATAATTCCTTAATAACCCCCTCGTCATACTCATCACTGTCCATTATCTTTTTCTTAAGCTGAATTCTGGTATCATCTTCCGTGAATTCAACACCCAATTCTTCGGCTATCCCCTGAAGATCAACCTTTTTTAGTTTTAATAAGAAAGCCATACCTTCACCGATTGTTATTACCACCCCACAAGAATAGTTAAACCTACCAAATTAATATTTCCGAAATTTCTAACTTAGTACAGATATTTCTCCACTTATTATACTAATTAATACCCTTCAGATAATCAATACATTTCATTTCTAATTAACCTACTGAATACTCTAATTTTCCTCAACCATTGATATCACACAATATACTTCCAATAAAACAAAAGGTAAAAGAGTAATTCGATTTGACTACTATGCAATATAGGTCTCAATGTATACACTTAGATAACAACATACAATTTACATAATTATACTGATACGTTGATATTGAATAGAAGTATTGATGTCAATCAAGAAATCCACATAAAGAAAAATTGTAGAACATGCATATATAAATTTTTACAATTATCCTCATAAAATATTTCCGAACTCAATACTGGTTCTTACACTTAAAACAAATATACTGAAAATCTTTACTTTTATTTTTACTCACTATGGCTCTCTTTTGAGCCTTTTTTTTTTCCCCTATGGCTCTATTTTGGGCCTTTTTTTTTCCACTATGGCTCTCTTTTGGGCCTTTTTTTTTTTTTCTCACTAGTATTGGCCAATTAAAATTTTCATTTGCTTAGAATTTTGATAATGTAACTCTTAAAATTTAAACAGTATTGCTTCATTTAACAATTACTTTAACAATAATTTAGATTTAGTGCATTAATTTAGTTCACTAATATCATTATAAATAGCATACCATTATCATCTCAAATTATTATGACCTTTCTTTAAAACAATAGCAATATGGTTACTAATTCTTTACACCTATCTGAACACAATTATTTCATTGCACATAAATTACATAGACAATTTACTTAAATTACTATTAATTGTACAACAATACAATTTGGTTCGAGATGTCAGAAGAAATGAATGATCAAAACACCTTATTGTCTGGCTCGGGTAAGAAAAACCCTGAATGGGGTTGCTGGTTTCGAAGGTTCCAAATCTTGTAGGTAGGGAAGGGGAAATTCACCGGTAAGAGCGGGGTTGCCACATTGGCACGGCTTTAAAAGATTCCCCCTTCTTTCTTTTCTTTTCTTCTTCATATCTTATCTCATCGAAAGCGGCCGCCTTCACTTGGGATAAAAAAGTTTTCAGAACTCAGTTATAATCTTAACCGAAAATTTGTTAGATGAAATTTAGGAGAAAAAGTGAAAAAAAAAAAAGTTAAAGATTCATCAGATTTCATAAAAAAAGAGAGATGCCGTTTTCGGGTTCATTTAGAGATTTTTAAATGAAGGAAAATATTTCAAATTATTAAATACAAACTACTGAATAGATTATTCTTTCTTAGAAATTTGACCTTCCTCTCAATCACGATATGAATTATATTTTTTAAATAAAAGTTCTTTTTTTTTCATCCATTTTTATAATCTTTAAATAAAAGTTCTTTTTTTTAATCTATTTTTATAATTTTTAAATAAAAGTTTTTTTTTAAAATCCATTTTTATAATTTTTAATTAAAAGTTCCTTTTTTATTCATTTTTGTAATTTTTAAATAAAAATTCTTTTTTTTAATCCATTTTTATAATTTTTAAATAAACGTTACTTTTTTATCCATTTTTATAATTTTTAAGTAATCGTTCCTTTTTTTAATCCATTTTTATAATTTTTAAATAAAAGTTCCTTTTTTAATCCATTTTTATAATTTTTAAATAAAAGTTCCTTTTTTTATCCAATTTTATAATTTTTAAATAAAAGTTCCTTTTTTATCCATTTTTATAATTTTTAAATAAAAGTTCTTTTTTTATCCATTTTTATAATTTTTAAATAAAAATCCTTTTTTATCCATTTTTAAAAATTTTAAATAAATTTCTTTTTTTTTTTATCTATTTTTAAAATTTTTAAATAAAAGTTCTTTTTTTTATCCATTTTATAATTTTTAAATAAAAGTTCTTATTCGTTTTTATCCATTTTTTAAATTAATACAGAGAGTGTTTATATTTTATTTGCATTATATATTACTATTTATTTTCAGTTTTCCTTTAATTTTATAAAGAAGCATGCACTCATTTTATAAATCTTTGAAATAAGTGTATGTATTTTTATTTGTGCTTTTCTTTGCGCAGGTTTTTACATGCCTTGGGTTGATTACTATCATTAGAAACATTTTGTAACTTTTTTTTACAAAATGTAATCAAATTTTTATTTTAAAATATCTGATAAAGCTTATTGTTATATATATATATATATATATATATACACAGAGCAAACTAGGAAAAAAAGATTAAAATTAATGTTAAATCATATTAATATAAAAATTAAACGCCGAAAGTTTGCGCTTTTAATAGAATTTTCGGGCATAATAACGAGAAAATGGAGAAGAACCAGCCGTCATGTGACAAAAATCGCTTATAGCTCAGTGACTAATAATTTATTTATATAAAAATGAAAAACAGATTTCGATTCTAAATCAATTTGGAATCAGACCTAGCATTTTATTAATAACAAAAGCGCTGAAGGTAAAACCGGTCTCTGTGGGAGAACAGGAAAGACTGCGATAATTCTCCGAATGACCAATTGAATGGGGAGGAATTGGCGAGAAATGAAAACGCCGGACTCCCCTAAAAAAAAGTCGACTGACCAGTTACCCTGGCAACAGGACCAAGCCGAAACCGGTCTCAGAGTTTTTCTTATCTTGGACGGACAATACCTTATACTTTATTTGGTGGGGTACTCTTCTATTCACAGATAGCTCCACGATGTAGCGATAATCAGGCACAACACAGTTCAGTTTAGTTCTTTCTAATAAAGATACGCACAACACTTTAGTCCACACTAGACGATATGGCACGATACTTTATCACACACTCGACGATCCGGCACGATACTTTAGCACATACTCGACGATACGGCACAACACTTTACACACATTCGACGCTACGGCACGACACTTTACACACATTCGACGATACGACACGACATTTTAGCATACAATCGACGATCCGGCACGATGCTTTAGCACATACTCGACGATATGGCACGACCACACAAGAATTCCACTAGGTACTCTGGCATTAACAGACTGCAACACGGCTCGCTGGTCACTGGTTTCAGGCGATTCTATCCCGACGCTGCCAACAATTTGTCGGACGCTCCTCTCAGTCCACAAAACTTTGAAGAATGTCCTAGGTAGTTTTAGCTGCCACCACCGATATTAATGGGTGATATCGGTCACCTGCTGTGAGGATTGGGTAAAATAACACTGACGCTGTTAATGAACTGAACTAACAGTTTATTTAAGATATAGATATGTACACAAGAAACAATATTTACAACTATCTACAATTACAACTCGGATATAGATGATCCGGTTCAACATTAAATTAACTACAATAAACGTTGGTTGTGTACCGTTCAACTTACACTTTCTTCCTCACACTCAACGCACGTTCGATACGCTTTATCAGAGATTACTGCAGAATCTCAATACACAAGGGTACTAGGCCTCACTTCTCGGCCTATAACACTATCCACTGGGACGCCTTGTCCCACGCTCAAAATATACACTATCCTACAGGACCACAAATCCTGAGCGACCTATCGGTCTCAACGCCAAGCGAGAACTGACTCCAACCTCTCAGTCCAGAGTTGACCTTGTCAGAGATCTTCCTTCCCCCAGCAGGGCCTCTTAGAGTTCCTCCATTGGTTCAATTCCGCATACCAACCTTGAGTCATGACATCTACTGTTTACACATCACTTAAATACTAAATGACAGCTGAGCCATGCCCCGTGGTCATCACTTTCATTCAGCAACGAGTGCGTCATCCGCACACCTGCGCCTGGATAACCACCTGTCATTTGTCATTATAAGAAAAGAACGAAAGGTATTTCGAGCTTCACGGATACACAACCCACAATACATAAAATATTCAGATAAGGAAATGTTATTCCTTTCTAATTCAGGGCAGATGTCTTCTAGGAACCTGACACTTTATATTGAATAAAATTTCTGAGCCCAAACACGATTGTTTGATCTGAAGATTATAATTATACACGCTGAAAATTATGGTGAAAATAATCATTTGCAAAATCCTTTGTAATTTTTACTTTGGAATTTCTTTCAATGTAAATATTTCTTAAATGTTTTCCAGTAAAATAAAAAAAGACAATTTCATAAGCCAGCCCATTATCCTTCATGTGATAAATGAGAATAAAATATGAAATAAAAAAATTCATTTATATGCACTGACAAAAACCATAATTTAATTAGATTTTTTCCTCTTACAAAAGGTGCATCTTTTGTTTCATAAATTAATATCAAATAATAATTGTTGTAATTCTTTTTTAATTCGACTAAAACTTTTTAAAATTGGAGATGCTTACCATAATCTGCTTTGTTGTGTGGTAATTATTGAGAAAAAAAAACTTTTAAAGAGCATTCTGAAACTAAGAATTACAAAGACTAAAGATTAAATAATTTTTTCAGAACTCTGATTTCTGATATATTTTTTTAAAAACGAATTGATTACATTTAATTTTTGATAAAGGAGTTTATTTTCAAATTTACTTAGCACAAATACTCAAAATATTTAAATTTAAGCATTACCGACTATTACCGACTCTTATTGCAGTTATTTTTTATTGCTGAATAATCTATCAACATTTTATCATCCATTTTACAGGCGGTGTCCTCAACCCTTTCCGGAACACTGTGCCCAGTCCAAGATACATAATTTCAATACCAAACTTGCAAGCGGCACCAATAGTATTTTAATAAAATTTTGTTTTTACAATGAAAGCTTAAATTAAGGCATTCTTAATTTCTAAAAAAAAATCGTTTGTAAATTCCGGTGAGATTCAATAATTTCTCGTTTTACTAACAGAATTTTCCCGTGCCGGAACGAGTTAATCCTTTCCAGCACATGATCCCACTTCGAGCATACCGAATTATAATTCCAAAGCTGCCAGCAGCACAAAGACTATTTTAGTAAATTTTAATTTTACAATGAAAGATTATATTAAGGAATTCTTAAGTTCTAAAAAAGTCGTTTATAAATTCCTGTGTAAGATAAAAATTTCTGATTTTAAGAACAGAATTTGTTTGTGTTGGAAAGGGTTAACCCATTTGGAACCATGGGTGCATGTATACGCCTTCAAAAAAAGAGAATACAAATTTTGTTTCTTGCGCCAGTAAAAAAATAAAGTAATATTTGCTTTCTATAAGTAGAGCATTTTTTGCGATTTTTTAAGTAAATATAACCTTTTTTTAAAAAAGTGGTATCTGTTAGACAATTGCTTCTTTTGTACCAAAATCTGCCGCCAGATGGCAGCACCAGACATTCTTCTGTTTTCACTGGAACAGAACTTTTTAGAACAGTTTAGTTGCAGTAGTGACTTAGCTGACTGTACACAGCAAAATGCTGTTAGGGATTAAAAATCCATTAATATACAATTTTATTCCAAAGGAGTAATAACTATTCATCAAGAACTGCTTCAAAGTGAAGCTAATATATGTTTTCAAAGTTATTTTTTTTATTTGTTGTGTTTCTGTAAATATTGTGAAGACTGCGTATCTGTTTTTTTGTTTTGTGAAATATTCCAAGTATCTGTTCATCATTATTCTACTTTATTTCTTCAAATAAATGTGTGTCAACTAAAAGGTAAAGCTTTTAACTCTTTTTTATTATTGAGGAACTCACTTATTCACGCTTTATGGAATAACATTCCAACAGTATAAACCGAATAAAAACTGTGTAAGAACCGCCGGTCCAAAAGGGGTTTGAAAAGAACACCTATGTTTTACTTTACCGGAACACAGAATGTTTAATTAAAATTTTCTTTTTATAATGTATTTGATTAAAAACATGTTCTTATTTATTAATATTTCTAAATTATGGTGCGAGTCCATCCTTTCATCACTTTATAATCAGAATTATTCAGTGCTAGAAAGTGTTAAAAATATTTAAATTTTTGACTGCATCTCTATACCAATAAATTCCGAAAAGAAGTATAGTAAAATATTTCTATGTATACTTCAAATTATAATAAAAAAATTTTCTGAATTGAATCTCGCGTAGTTAAAAAATTATATTAAATACCGGGCGTCCGGTAAATAACAGATGGAATTTAAAATTCAACAAATTTCAAACGGTGACAGATACTTAAAAGTTTTGCAAAAGTGTTACTATGATGTCAAAGTTTTTTTTCTTAAATTGTGGTTTTTTACTTCAGTTCGAATTTCAGATAACAGATGTTGCCGGCAGCGTTTTGCGCTCCTTCTAGGCCTAATTTTTGGTACTTCAAATCCTATTCTATACATTTTAATCTCCTGTTTAACGTAGGAGAAGAGACAGCCCAAAAAATCGAGCCTGGATGTAGCTATTCTTGCTTTCGACGCCATCTGTTGCTCCTATTTGTAACTTAAACAAGGAGTCACAACTCATAGATGACGCCATCAAAATGGATTTTTTTTTTCAATTTATGGAGATGTCGGGCTGTGGCCCCCATTCGAATGGTTAGATATCGGCATGCTTTCGACATAATGCCGATACTGAATCGGCTGTGTTCATCATGAATTGGGCCGTATTTGAGCTGCGAATAAAAAAAATTATGAAACCGGTTGCGGAAGACGGTATCTTCCCAATATCGTCGGGTATTTAAAGCGGCTATCAGCCGATTGCTTACCGATAGCCCCTTGTTTCCTGGATTGATGAAGAGCTAAATTCTGGAATGCTGGTAGCAGTTACCACTCAGAAATATTCAAAAAAAAAAAAAAAAAAAAAAGAAAAGAAAAAGAACTATTTTGTATGCTGGTGAACTTGAAAGAATCTAACTTTCATATTTAAAAATTTGTTTAATTTACATACAGACTTATTTATTCACTTTCCAAATTAATAACATTCCAGAAAATGTTGCAAAACAATATGAAGAAATTTGTAGGTTTCGAATCAAAATTTTTAAATTAAAAATTTTTATATACTTAGAAATCCTCATGAAATAGATTATGGAGCAATCTTTTAAGTGTTTACCAAACATAATCATAAAAATTTTAATAATCTATACAGGTTTCGTACTTGTCAAGAAACTTCAATCACCGCGTACCATGATTTTCAAATTGTATCAATTACCTTATTAGAAAAAGAATTTCAACCTTCATATATAGCGACCAATGTTTTACGAAATTTCTGGTACAAATATACCTAAAATCCCCTGAATCCCTTGATGCTTACAAACCCTGCTATAACGTTTGATGAAACAGCACTGAAAAACTGGTGGTAAACCATAATTAACCCATTGCACTATAGAGGCGACTCGCACTCACCACTAGTGTTGTCAAATGTCACTCGTAAAGCGGAACACCAAATAATTTCGATACCACTAATGTCTTACAGTTTATTTCCGCATCCTTCATCACAGATTATTTGGTCATTAGATAAGGCGAAGAAAGTTATTTTAAAATACTGGTATCCACAGCATTTGGAGCATCCATTTACTCGAGACACTAATGGTCAGTGAGAATTACCTCGCGAGTGCAAAAGGTTAAATAATAAAACTATGCATAAATCACCATGAAAAACTTAGGCGTGTTTTGAGCCAAAAATTGTAATATCCCATCATAAGCCGAAGTAAACTTATTCGTAAAAAGAAACACTCAAAAATAAAAGAAAGTAGAGATTATAGCTTATAAAGAATGTGACTGGTAGCTGTAGTTTAAAGGTAAATACCAATCACAGGAGAGATCATACAGAAGATGAAAATCTTCCTAGAATAACACCACATTTCCTAGCACTTTACTTTTTTTGTCCCACAAAAATATAATAGAAATTTTTCTGTTATTTAATAGATAGATTAAGACGATTTAAAATTGTAAAATTTATTATTAAATTTAATAAGTTTTGTGAAAATCGAAGTTAGTGAGTGAGACAGGAGAAGAAATAATTGCGGTCATGGAGAAATTAAAAGTGTTACTGGAAGTGAAACAGCGAGAGGCAAGCGAATAGTTAGATATCTCTTTATTTTATATTCTTAACAAATGATCTCTTAATATAATTTGATACCCAAAGCAATCCTGAATCGCCCACAAATTTTACAAGTGTAGCAAATTTTTTACACAGTGTAACGCTCCAAAAAACGCTTAAAAACGACATTAACGACTTCACAGCTACATTCATTCTGACTTACCAATAACTTCATCTGACGGCACATCAGTAGTCACAAAGTTACAGTGCAACGTCCGTTATGCTGGGAAAGAGAATTACTTAACCCGATTTTTCTCTGTTATGAAAAAAGAAACAAATGTATTATACTCAATATTTCAAATTTTAGTTGCTTAAAAGTCGCATAGCCAACAGACTTAAAAGTATCCAAGCCGGGAATCGAACCCAGGTCATCGGTATATTGCACCGACGTTCTACCAACTGAACCATTTGAAATGATACCCATCCTGGCACTTATTATTGCCATAGAATTCAAGGTGTGAGAAATTTTCTATAGGAAAATTTCCATGAGTTATAAAGATTTCTTGTGTTATATTCATTACTCAAAATTCACTTATTTTGAAATTCAGACAAAAAAGTGATGTTTTGATAGTTGTATTTTTTAAATGCCTTGATATATAGTTTTTATGTTAAAGTAAATCATATTTAATGATTAATCTGCAATTTTGAAGCCCTGAAAAAATATTCTCTTCCCTATAGAAAACATCAAATTTCACGTTTGTGAATGCCATTTTTATGAAAAATGAAATCCCAATATTTTTGGAGTGGTATATCTCTGGCAAGCAACAACATCCCAAAACTTTTCTGGCATAAACTTATAGTATAACACTACCTGCTTATTAAAATTTATTTGTTTTCATAGGGCATTGTTATTTTACATTTTTTATGTTGCAACAAAGTACAGTCAAAATGACGTTTTTGTCCATTTTCCGCTCTTAATATATTAATTAAGCTATAATACCCGAAAGTTTTTCTTATAGAATATGAAAGTGCACTACTAGGACAAGCGAAATAATATAGTACTGCACGGAGATATTGTTGAGGTCAGTAGCTATAACCTGTTAAATATTTAAAATTTCCAAAATCTGTAATATTTAACGAAGTTTATTTCAAAAAAGCCGCCACAGTTGTATGAAAAAATATGTCACGCAATAGTTAAACATATGTACCAAAACATGGAAAAGAAAAAAAGTGGGGCCTCGTGATGTTTCTTAGTAAAAAATGACAAAGTTTTTAAGAAAAGTAATGTCTATCATCACATTTTTTTCCATAAGAGAAAATGAAACATCCCATTTCTCTTTCGGAAGAGGCGACAAAAAAGGGCTATTTCATTTACTCATAGGGAAAAATCATAGAAAGATGAAAAATAATTTGAATGTTTCATTTTTTTCTTAGGGGGAAAATGTGATCGTGGACATTGCTTTTCTTGTAATTTTTGTCATTTTTTTGTCTAAAATTATCACGAGACCCCACTTCTTTTTCTTTTCCATGTTTTTGTACATATGTTCATCTATTGCGTGACTTTTTTTTCATTCAACTGTGGCGCTTTTTTAAATAAACTACTTTAAATGTTGCAGATTTTGGAAATTTTGAATATTTAACAGGTTATAGCTACTAACAGCAACAATATCTCCGTGCAGTACTATATTATTTAGTCCTAGTAGTGCACTTTCATATTCTATAAGAAAAACTTTGGGGTATTATAGCTTAAATAAGATATTAAGAGCGGAAAATGGACAAAAACGTCATTTTGACTGTACTTTGTGGCAACATAACAATATAAAATAACAATGTCCCATGGAAAGAAATAAATTTTAATAAGCAGGTTGTGTTATACTATAAGTTTATGCAAAAAGAATTTTGGGATGTTTTGCTTGCCAGAGATATATCACTCCAAACATATTGGGATTTCATTTTTCATAAAAATGCATTCACAGCCTCGAACTGTGATATTTTCTATAGGAAAGAGGAAATTTTTTCATGGCTTCAAAATTGCACACTATTCATTAAATAAGATTTACTTCAACATATAAAAAATCAAGCAAATCAAAAAATACAACTATCACACTTTGATTTTCAAAATAAGGGCTCTTATACAGCAATTACAATAATACACTTTGTATAAATCACCATTAAACGAATATAACAATTCAGGACGCGTTTCGAGCAACAAAAATTAGAGCTCACCATCAGCTTAACCAACACGTGTCTGTAAGAGGACAGAATTAGAAATAAACTGTTGGTTCAACTGATGACGAGCTGTAATTTTTGTAGCTCCAAACGCGTCCTGATTTGTTATTTTCGTTTAATGGTTCCAATTACAATCACAAATTACTTAATTTCGTTAAATACAAAGTGTATTCTTGTAATTAATAATTATCGCCAGTATTATCTGTGTCATTTCATTATACAGCAATATTTTAGTAATGTTTGTAAACCTCGGATAATATGTATACCAAAAGAAGAGTTTATTTATGACTGATAAAGTTTCTGAAATTTAAACATATCTTTATATCATTCTACAAGTGTTTCTATATTAAAACTGTTGAACTAAATAATAAGCACCTGTAAAACTGAATTCGTCATTTTTTTTTTGCATGATAGCCTTTACTAACACAAATTCCGAGATGTAATCTTTGCCTTGTTTAATCTAAAAGTTTCTGTCGTTAAAAAAAAGCATTTTTTTAAATTTTAAAATTAAGAGATCTTGGTGGCCATAGGAGGCACATATAACATATTTATGTATTCACGAATGATTTATATCGGTAATGTTTTGCAAAAAAATCAGCTTTAGTGCTATTTAAATCAAAACTATGTTTAACATAGCTGCCAAACCCTCCAATTTTCTTATCATTATTATTTGCAAAAATGAATCTTTATTTTATTTTTATCGCAAATTTCTGTCGTTAAGTAAATAAAATATTTTTATTTAGGAATAGTAATATTTAAAAATCGGCATAAAAAATCGGGAAAAATCGGCACATACGCTTTTAGAATAGAAAAAAAAATTTTTTTCTTTGCCGATTTTTTTTTAAATTTACGATGTAACTACAACAATTAAATGCTCTTTTTATTTGAAAAGTACAAAAATCTAAATCAATTTCTGTTTTAAAGAAATGAACAATAAAAGTAGCAGTTTAACATTTTTCAAAAAAAGTAACATAATAGATGGATTTTTTTTTGTCTTGATCTTAGAGAGTTAATTAATAAATATAAAAAATAAATACATTCAAAATAGTTTTATAAAAAAAGGGAAAGTGAACTTAATAGGATTTCGAATATCAATAAAAATTTTAATTCAATTAAAAAATATTTTACTCTGAACACAAAAAAGAACTCTTAACGCATGAATAAAACACCTGTAATTTCTCTTTAAATATTTCTTTAATTAAGATATAGATGCTTAACCCCTTGAAGGGCACCGGTATATTATATATACCACTTAATTTAAATTCCCTTATGCCACATTGACACCGGAATTTTAGTATTAAGATTTGCTTTTAACGATGTATGTGAAAAACAGCTTTTACTTTCTATCATATAAATTTGTTTGTGAATCCCGGTGTCAATCAATCATTTGAACATTTTAGGAACATAAGTGCTTTGCCCCTCAAGGGGTTAACACTAGAACCGCGGGAAAATTCATTCAAGTTTTATAAAAATATTTCACACTGGAATTTTCATTTAAAACAGTTTAACCCTTTCTTGCGCAGTGTTGCCATCCCGGCAACGCCTAATTTTAATTCCAAACTTGCAAACGGCACCAGTAATATTTTAATATAATTTTGCTTTTACAATGAAAGCTTAAATTAAGGAATTCCTAATATCTAGACAAGTTCTTTAACTATTCCGTTGTCAATCGACAATTTCTCATTTTACTAATAGAATTTGCTTGCGCCGGAAAGGGTTAAGTTATTTATTGAAAATATTTTCGCTCAGCATATGTTTAGCTTATTTTATTAAGAGTTTTCTGGTTCGAATCGACATCTCTGCATATGATAAGGGTCAAAATGACCCGTCGCCGCGGTTCTAGTGTTATATTCCTGACAAAAATAAATAATTTTTATAATGAGCTAGTTCCATGGACTTTTGTGGTGTAAATCACGTAGCTGATAACTGCTAATGCTTACTGGTCACAGTTACTTTCAAAAAGTTTGCTCTGCCTTATTCTAATAATATGCAACTCGAGTCACTCGAAGAGACCCGGATGATAACGTTAAGTCTGTGGGGGCGTTATTTTCAAATATTTCGCTCAAATTTTAATATTTTTATATGAATGTTTTTGTGTAGGATATCTCAGGACAATCTACAAGCAATCTAGTTTTTACTTTTACGATTTTGGCTTCAGATTTTTCTTTAAAAAATACTTTAAATTTCAAAACCAGTTGGATTCCGTTCTGAAATAGAAACTAATCACTAAATGCCTCATTGGCACCAGAATTTTGAATTAAATATTTCAATTTAAAGAATACGAAAAAAAAAAGAAAAGAGTGCTTTTTATTATTTTCTAATAATTTGCATTGTAAATTCTGCTGTTATCCAATCATTTCAGCATTTTATTAAAATAAATAATTTGCCTTGAAAAAGGTTACGACATTTGATTTTTTAATAACAGTCAATCCCTGTAATATTTTTCATTTTTTTTTGTCCAAGAATTCTATACGTATACAAGGCAAACCTTAAACCTAAATTGAGTTTTTGTACTTAAAAAATTATGCACATATATTAAGTGAAACGTATACTAACCGAGCTCTAAACTTAAAATTTTTTTTTCTTTTCTTGGCAATTATTTTACATTTAAATTCATATCTGTAGTATATATATATATATTAATATATAACGTGCTAAACGAAATAATATTTACCACATTATTTTATGTCAAAAGCAATAAACAGTGACAAATTTTACAGGTAATTGCAATACATAATATTTCTTCTTTCATCAGAATGTAAAATAAAAGTGCATTAAAAAATTGAACAAGAAAATGGAGCACAAAAAAGTTTTTGCCAAAAAAACTTCTGAAAAATCTAATTGAATTTGTTCCTTTTTCCATATCATTATTTTTCGAAGTCGACATTTTGACGTCATGAATAATTCAAAGATTTACATTTTTGGAAAAGGATAATTAGATTATTGCTTGAAATCGTTTTCCAACAAAATAAGTGATTATTCATCTTAAAAAAAGGGCATAAAGTTATTGCATTTTAAAAAGAATTTAGAATTTTACTTTAATTATTTTGAAAATCAGCTTGCATTATTTTTAGATACAGGGTGTTCACGATTAAATGACAGTAATTTAAAGTTCTCTAAATTGTCTACAGTGAAAACTACATAAAGTTGACTTTTCTTTAAGCTCAAAAAAGTTCAAAATTTCGCCACCAGAGGGCAAATTTAATAAATTATATATTTAACACTACGATGGTTAAGAAATTTCAATTATTAACCCTTTCTGGTGCAGAGTAAATCTGCTTGAAATAATTAATTAACACCAGAATTTTCACTATTAGTGATATATATTTATCAATAGATTTTATCAACAGACAGCAGCTGTAGTACATGTTTTACTTTTAGCCGACATAATTAGCTTTGTTTCCAAGTATGAGGGATAGATCTCATCGGGTCTTAAAGGGCTACTGCAATTCGCAGTTGTACATTGGGATAAGTGGTAGTTGTATATAAATTAAGGGGAAGTTTTGAAGACGCATTATTCTTTTTCCCATGTAACATTTTTTGCAATTACTGTAATTCTTTTCTTGATAACTTACAAAGGGAGTAGAACTTTATGGACCGTGTTTCCATTTGCCTCAGCACCTTTGTGTTTTGTTTCCGGCTGTGTATTTTTTGTTGAAACATGTTTGTTTGAGTAGGTACTATCCTTTCTTAAAATTTTGCTCACCTTTTATGAAACACTCTGTACGTATATTTTCGGTAGTATGTCAAATTATGTAATATAAAATCAGTGATGTCAGCGGGTTACTTTTTTAAAATTTATATTTATTGACTGGCACCAATTTTTTGAAATTACAAAATTTGCTTTATTTGACCTTATTTAATGACTTATTAATTCAGGTTAAAACAAGAGGAATTTCAAAATTACAGAAAAGTGGTGGTAAGAAATCTGCATTTTAGAAAAGTAACCCATTGGAAACATTGTCTTCATATTGGATAGCTTCACATGTAAGCGACGCGAAGTTATATACTATCAGACGCTACCCATTACTTTAGGATCAGTTTCACAAAAGGAATTTTTAACATACATTGCGCCACAGTGACTGACATTGAAATTTCCGTTTAAGAACCATCAGTCACCGGCAACTGAAAGTGTAAAATATGATATAAAACAAAAAAAGTAATTTGTTTTAATTATTAAGAAATTATAATCACGTAATAAGTAAAAGTTAAGTAAATTTTAAATAAATTTTTCTTAATTACTGAAAACATTACCGTAATTTCGGGTGTATAAGCCGCGGATCAAACAATTCTTTTTGGACCCAGAAATCTTATTTAGTGATTGAAGACAAATATTTACGGCGATCTGACTAGTTATATTTGTTTTTTTTAAAAATTCTGGGTCGAAAAAGAATTGTTTGAGCTGCGGCTTATATACCCGAAATTACGGTATAACTTTTTTAGTTTAATATCACATTTTATACTATCAGTCATCGTTGACTGATGCGGCTTAAACGGAAAGTTCAATGTCAGTCACCAGTGCCTATTGTGACACTCCTAAACGTGTTGATCAAATGAAATACATCGGTGAGTTCGATCTTGTGTTAAATATATGGATCTTTTCCGGAACGTCTATCCGCATGTTTGATATCGGTACGGAATCAGTTATGCTGGGGTTTTTTGCGCTATTTCATTATGTCGGAAAAAAAATCGAGCTGTTAAGGACAAACTCTTTTATTTCATAACTGAAAAAAGGTTATCCTGGTACAACGATTTGCGCACCAACGACAAACTGCAAGCAACACTCGTATACATACAATTATACTATAGATTTAATTTGAAACTACGATATGTACAAACAAATTGCGCATACACATGTATAGGGAACTTTCGTACAACCGCCTTCTCGTTTCATAATCACCGTTTTCTGTAAATAATTAAGAGATGTCAAACTGTCGCCCGCGGGATGCCAGTAAAATTTTATAGTTATCATTGGCTTATCTAATCGTCGATCTCTGAGGTTCGATAATATCACTATTTCTTTAAAAAATTAGAGGTCTTATGTGGGTCACAGTTTGACATCCCTGGAATAATCAATAAAATAATTAGCACGACAATATAAAAGTAAATTAACTGAGTCAGGTTTCTTACACATCTTGGGATTTTAGGGACCAGAAACTTAAGTGGCACCAATATTTTCCCTCAGAAAATTTCTCCTTAAACGAAGGCGAAATTTTGCTAATTTAACTTAGATTTTGTTTTCTCTATATAAAAATGGCCACTGATAACTAACTCCCCTTGTAAATCCCCTGACTCCGTACAAACACTTATGTATGCCAGGTTGGACTGCATGTATAACGGAATTACATACTTGCAAATATTCTGGATTTTGTGTGCCACTATTTGTGAATAGAAATTCAAGCTGTGCTTAATCATATAAATTTGTGACTGAGTAAATTAAGGATTTCTGTTCGTAAATAATGTTACTCTACATAAGAGTTTTTGCTATAAAAACTGATTTCAAGTCGCACTCGTCTATCTGTTATGTCTAAAATGTACTAAAATATTGCGTATATCTGAGATTCCAAAATTATTTAAAAAGTAAACAGAAAACGAAAGCGACATTGATTTCAATTATATTTGAACAATTCCTTAAAAAATACCCACCTAATAAAAAATTACATCAAGTGAATACTTCTTTGATAATACTTTATATTTTTACATGTAAAAATTATAATCTATTGTTTGAAACACGTTTTTGTGATTACATTTTACTTACCGTAATTTCGGGTGTATAAGCCGCGGATCAAACAATTCTTTTTGGACCCAGAAATCGTATTTAGTGATTGAAGACAAATATTTACGGCGATCTAAGTAGTTATATTTACTTCTTAAAAAATTCTGGGTCGAAAAATTATTGTTTGATCTGCAGCTTATACATCTCGTTTTATATTAAAAATAAGTTTTTCAACCAGGGTCCGCACACTCCTTATATTTTGTAAGGACTCTGGCACCACTATTAATGATAAGAAAATTTATACTTAATTTTTAAGAAACAGAATTCGCAACTATCCCCTCGATTCGCGATTTTTGCAATATTTTTCTCCTGTAAAATACATTAAAAAGTCTGTAAAAATTTAGTGGTAGAGCTGTGTCCTGTCAACATAGAAAAAAACTTTAAGGGGGTAATATGAACAAGGATATTGGAAGTATTAACACTAGAACCGCGGAGACGAGTCATTTTGACCCGGACACAGTGAAAAGATGCCGATTCGAACCAGATAAGTTTTTAAAATAAGCCGCACATAAGTACATATAAGCCGCACAAAAATTATTTAAAATAAATAAGTTGAATAAATTTAAGTAAAAATTCTGATGTGAATTATTTTTATAAACTTTGGGTAAAATTTCCCGCGGTTCTAGTGTTAATTTTTCTAAAATAAGAAGTGAAATGTTGAGAAAACTACTTTACTACAAACTATATGTTTTCATTTTTTTCCGTGGATTTTCTATTTAAAAGAAACTCGTTCTAATCATGGACTTTCTTCCGTAATTATTTATTATATTCTACTTAAAGTTATTCATTATCGGGTTTTTAGAATTCTTCACGCTTCAAAGCATTTCATTATTAGACGATTCGTAACTTCTTAAAAGTTTAAAGAATTAATTGCAAAAGGCTTAATAAAGAATACGTTTAAATTAATTTTGAGTTGAATAAAGGGAGAATATGAAAAATCCAGTGACTGTTGTAAATTAGTAATTTCACTCAAATTACTCTGCTAATTAAATCTAAATAAGTTGGATAGAATTGCGTCTATCTATTATAAAGGAAAATATATCGATGAGTGCAGACTCCGTATTGACGGAGTAAACATCTTCACTGCACAATATTTTCTATTTTTATGAAAAAAGTTATTTGAGATCTATATATAGGCCTAATAATGGGAAAAACACAAAAAAAAAATTAATTTCGAGTTCTCAGCTAAAATTTGATATTTTATTGTGTGTGCCGTATGTACACAATTAGAGTTTTCAAATACTTTATTGCTATATTTTGTAACTAAATGACCTTAAATTAATTCATTTTATTTGCTTAACACTCTGAAACTTTTTAAAAATTAATATTTTTTAAGTATTTAGTGAAAATAATGAAAGTAAATCTTACCTTAATAGCTTAATAGAATTTCTTTTACTTCTGAAGAAGAAATTCTAATTTTTTTTTTCAAGTAAAGCCATCTGACATTTACAAAATAAGTATTATTCCACTTTTTGGATTATTCCTGATCAGGTACACAGAGGTCGCAGCGTCCCTAAAATTTTCGCTCTATTCTACCAGTATTTTAAATCAAAAAATTTTCTGACAGATTTCTTTAACATTTACAACGAAATTCTACAATAAATATTATCGTTTTAAAATTGTGGTAGGAAACAGCGAAAATTTTAGGGACACTGCCATCCCTGGGTATAGTAATAATATTGGCCAAATTCTTGGCGGATAGTGAAAATTATGATGTTTTTAGGTATATAACAGACACGGTACGTGATACTGTAGAGCTAAAATTCCCCGATAATTATATTTTTCGAAATGAAACCGTCTGACAATTTCAATTTTTACACCGTCCAAATAATGTTTCCAAACTGGCCTCCTTTTTTCAGAAAGTTAGAATTGAAACACGAAAATCCAAAAGAAGATTTATAACCGTCAGTAATTAAGAAACGTTTATGTGTGTCTGGTGGTGGTGGAGCAGAGCATAAATAAAAAGATGCTGCTCAGAAATTCTGATAAGAATTTAGAATTTCTATATGGAAAAGGAGATTGAATGGACGAATTATGTTGATTAGGGGAAAAAGTTCTATCAAACTAAACTTGTTTTAAAACTCTATCTCAATTTAACTTTTTGTGTGATTTTAAAATTGTTTTTTAATGCATATCTGTCGCATCTAGCCCGAATACGAAAGATCAATAAGTTTATACTTATAGCAATAGATCAGTATTTCATCTTTTGTTTCCATGTAATATACTATAAGAAAGTGAAAAATTCTTCAATAAATACCGTAATTTCGGGTGTATAAGCCGCGGACCAAACAATTCTTTTTGGACCCAGAAATCTTATTTAGTGATTGAAGTCAAATATTTACGGCGATATAACTAGTTATATTTGTTTCTTAAAAAATTCTGGGTCGAAAAAGAATTGTTTGATCTGCGGCTTATACACCCGAAATTACGGTAAATAAAATAATAAAACTGAAACTGTGATCTCAGCAGACATGTGATAGAACTACATGCTTAAATGTCAGGAAATTTTTTAACCAAAGAGGCTGCTGTAAATTGAGATCTTTGGAATTTTTTTTAATATTGATTGACTTCTGGCACGCGGCTTATACCAATATATAGATTTTAACAAATATCAATTCTTTGTTAGAATACATTAATGACAGTTTTCATATAAGGGGCTGTGCATATTTTACGTTACGTTATCATTTTAGGAGGGAGGTGGGGGGGGGGGTCTGGCAGATGATATCATAAGATATATCTATGGGGAGGAGGGGAGGTGTCATTGATATCGATATCATTTTTGATCCAATCAAAATTTTCCATTTTTATTTGTAGAAGGTTTTTTTTCTTTTTTGTACAAAATATATTTTTTTCTTTTTTTAGTCTGCTATTTATTTTCATGAAAATACAAAACTGTTATTGAAATTACTAAATTATTATAAAATCAATTAATTCAAAAACATGGAATTCCCCTATGTTTTACATTCCGATTCTTCTTCGCATGTGTATGCATGTATAATCGCTATTCGAGAAACCATATGCGAAGTATATTTGAAATGAAACTTGTGTTTACTAATAAATAAAAGTGAAAGAGAAAGAATGTTATTCACATTTTTTGTTGAAAAAATTTCTGTCTACCCCCCCCCCCCCCCCAACCCCATCCGTACCTGGGAAGTGCAGGAAGACACTATTACTATTGAGTGCATTATGCAACAAAAAGCTTTTATAAAATTCTTTTAAATAGTAACTATTTCTTATATATATATTTCATATATAAAGGGGTATTTTATTAATTTCCCTTCATTTGAATCTATAAAACATTCAAAAAACCAAAGTAACTAGTATTTTATGCATCACTCCAAACAAAATATTTGAATTCTAAAGGTAAATAAAAAAGAAAAAATATAGACATTGATATGGCAGCATATTTTTTGTTCAAAACTAAAACTTTTTACTTTATGTCTTTCACCAACAGAAAAGCTAAGCAGTTATAACTGAAAAATATGCTATCAACTAAAAGAACTATTTTTACTTGGTACAACATATAATGCTTTTGAAACATTTCAAAGCCCGGCGTTCATTTCTGACTTTTCTTATTAGATAATTTATCTTTAGAAGCTGAGTTAATTTAATAAGCTATTTCTTTCGTAAGAAAAATATCTATTTTTAGAAAATTACTGTGTTTGAAGTACTTTAAAGAAAAAAATCAATGTAAAAATGATTGGGCGAAAATTCTTTTAGTGTGAGCTAAAATTACATTTTAAATTAAATTACTTCATTGAAAAAAATACATATTTTTCTTTTTTTTTAATTCTATGAACCGATGACGATGTCATTTCTTGATATTTTCTGTAATAAAGTTAATCATTATATTTATGATAGATATTCTTACAGTGATAAATAGTCTTAAATAATAGGCCTTTAATGTTTAAAAACTAACATATTTTTTATTTAACTGAAATACAATAAATACGATTTCATAAATTTGTAAAAGATGAAATCTTAATACAATCAATATATCATCATTTATGCTTCATGGTTTTTTCATAATTTCAGGGTTCTTATGGATTTTGGAATTTCCATACCAAGAAATATTTTGGTACCAGTATTTTCTTACAGACAATATCTCCCGAAATAAGGTGAAGCTTTGCACGTTTGAACTAGAATAGTTTTATTATTTAATCCATTAGTGCCTAGCGTCCCTTTTTAGGGACGCTTCTAAAGGTGCATCCAGCACTGTTTATCACACCGGTAAAAAAGAAAAGCAATAATTATTTTATTTAAATGATGCATTTTCGTGATTAATGAACTAAACTTAAATCTTCTAAAATAGTGGTGCCAACCAAATAAAATTTGCGCAAAAGATGCTGGGCACGAATGGGTTAAGAAATTGCTGATATTTACCTGGAGGATAGCTGGAACCATAAGAACCTTGTTTTTGCAACAAGAGTTTATTATTAGTTACGAAATCATGAAGCATACTATTACTGCAATTTCCGGCGTATAAAACGCGGATCAAACAATTCTGTTTCGTCCCAAATGATTTATTTAGCAATTGAAGCCAAATATTTACCGCTATCTAACAAGTTACATATTATTTTTAAAAAAATTCTGGGTGGAAACATGGTTATTTGATCTACGGATTATGAACCAGAAATAATGGTAATTTTCTTATGTGACTCACATTTTGGACAGTTCTATCGAAGTTCTTGAACAATTTATTCTCACAATATTTAAACATGAAAAAATATTACATTATGGTTCTAATATTAATCATGAAAAGGATTTTAATTTAACCTGTTCGCTAACTGGGTCTACACATGCAAACCTCTATTCTTTTCCATATAGAAACGAAAGTGTTATATATTTTACAATTTTACCTCAATTATTAAAAACCGAATGTTTTTTGCTTTAAAAGCAAACCAACAGAATGCAACATCCATGTTGGTTTTCTCATAATGTAAATGGCATTTTCCTCTAAGTTTGAAAAAATGCCTTCAAGACAGTGAGGCCAAGAAAGTTCTATACTTATTTCTCTTAAATCCCTTACAATAAAATGCTTTAAGGCTTTGTATATCATTTGCTTGTTTAAATATCTTAAATTTGTAATTGTATGAATTTAAGTCAGTGATAATTAAATTGGTGTTTTAACACTGTAAATTTTACCCAAATGGTATAAAAATATTTTACACCAGAATTTTTATCTAAACCATTTAAGTTATTTCTCCGTTGTACACTTTAAACTTATTTTTCAGGGGAATACGACTCATTTTAGAATATAAAAATCTGGTTCGAAACGAAATATTTTCTTTTTTATCGGTCAAAATGAACACTGTGGCGGTTATAGCATAGCTACCAACTCTTCCGACTTTTCAACCCGGATAAATTTAATAGAAATTTTTGCCTTACTTAATTGACAAATTATGGCGATTTGAAATGGTAAAATTTACTGTAAAATTTTTCCGGTCCAAAAAGCGGAAGATGTTGGCAGCTATGGTTATAGTGTTAAGGAGATTTGTAATTTTTTATCATTGTTTCTTGAGACTAAATTAGTAGTCTCCTACAGTATCAATTTCCGAAAAGTACTTTTTTCTGTCATTTATGTTTGAAACCAATGAATGGGTATATGTAGCGTTATTTTATAATATCTCGGCAGTAATTCAACAGCAACTCATTAGTTAACTCATTAGTTCTCTCACCCGTAATCATCACGGACAGTGTGGGATACTTTTTGACACTCTCTAACAAAGATGAAAAATGTTCATGTTTTCGTCGTTTGTCGTTATGTTGTCTGTCTTTCTGGTCGTCTGTCCACGCTAAAATTCTCGGAAATATAGGGGAGAGGGGGGCACGTTTGAACTGGGGGCACCTTTGAACACTCTAAATATTTTCTTTCAAATAAATTATTTAAAAAAAATTCAATGGCAATACATTATTACTGCTTCAGTGCAATAAGTATACAAAGCTGCACCATTTTGTATGCACAGTATTGTCTAAGCAAGAAATGTATTTTTCTCCCTCTTGAATCTAAATTTCAGAAAATAAATTTGTAAGATTTTTGCTGGCAATTTTGTATCCCTAAAATTTTGATTTATTGTTCAACAATTATATAAATATGTAATCTTTCGTCTATAAGCTTTGTTTTATTCGACTTATTTAGCCGAATTTAGTAAACAGTTGTAATATTGAGCTCCATATGATTGGGCAAAAAAGCGGGGCACCATTGAACATCTAAATCTATGAAATAAAGCATTGTTTTTGTACCTGAATAATATAATATTTGGAACTTTTTCTATGTGAAAAGAGGTCAATTAATAATATCAAAGAACATAGATTTATACTGTTAACAATCCTCCGCCCCCCGTACTGCACACATGTATTACAATCTCTGGATGTATCAGCGATTGAAAGTTTCAAATCGAAATTGATGATGGCATTTATTTATTGGATAATTGCAAATCCCGGATACATGATATGATTCATGGTTTCTCAGGTTTGTCTAACAAAGCCTGTACTCTTTCATTTACTCTTTCCCAAACATTATTTTTGGTTTTTGTAGTAGATAAAACGGAATCTAAGTCAGGTTTTTTTTTATAAGAAGAGTGAATGAAGAATTTTAATTTTCCAAAAGCATCAGATGTCATATTAGTATATTTCAAGGCTATTGTAAAAATGTTTTTGCAAATCAAGCATAACTGGAGGGACATTATCTGTTCTGTTTCAACAAAGATTTTTGACATCAACTTTGATGGATATAAGTTTAATTAAATAATAGAAAAATTATTAATTTCAATAAAATATAGTTATTTAATTTTATTCATATTACTTTATATTTCTAAAACATATGCAGATTTTTATGAAAATTCTCAATATTATCATATTTTATTCATTTATTCAAAGATGCCCCTTACTTGTTCAAATTTACCCCTACATGAGGCAGGTTTGAACAGAAAAATTTCAGTTTTTTAAATCCTCAGAAGTTTTTTTAATTTACATGGAAAACTTTCAACGTATGGTTCATACGATGAAAAAATGCATTGTTTTTTATTATGTAATACTTAAAACGTAAAAAATATAATTCAAATAAGAAATCTATTGATTTTTTTTAAATGTTCAAAGGTGCTCCCCTTTCCCCTACTCGATTTGTCATGAAATTTTTAGATTTTGTTGACTTAGAAAATTTTAGATGTTATTATCTTATCACGAACCCTATTGAAACTGAAGCTTCTACCATGATTAGTTTATTTAGAGAGATAGTAAAAAAATTACATTACGGCCTATGGAAACAAATTCGTTTCAAATGAATCTCAAACGTGTTACACTCTGTCAAATATATTCAAATTTATATGCATTTTTTAAGTACACGAAAATATGCATTCTGTAAAATATGCGTAACCAGGACGTATGCACAAGTGCTTTGAATACCGGTAGTTTTTAAAAGTTCTGTTAGCCTTATCGGTTCAGAAAGTTTTCTTCTATGAGTCAAGGAAAAGAAAACCTAACAATTTGATGGTTTTAGGCATTCACCATAGTTACGTCATTGTAATCTTTAAACAAACCGAATTTTACCATTTCAGAAGAATGGTACCAATCAAGAAATCTTAATTTTGATCGCCTCCTTGTTTTGACCATACCACAGAGTACGGACAGAGCCTCAACTCGGCTTGAAAAGAGCGCCCTCAGTGGATCACTTAAAAACTAAACCATCGCGTTGGCGATTTTTATCCTCGTGATTTCTGTTTAACTGTAACCATATTCTGGATTGGCACTTCTTGCTGAATGCTGATTTGATTATCTTTGCACACGTGCTTATGCTATTTGATCTTAGATTTCCGCGCTTATATTGATTCGTAATTATTACTGTTATTGTTCTTGAATTTTCAAGTTTAAATTATTAGGTCGTTATGTTAAGAAGAGACACATGTATTGTTTGCAAGACGAATACGTCAAAGTTATTTCATATTAAAATAATTCTTTCATAAATTTCAAAACAAGAAGCAGCAAGCCGTCGCTGTATTTTTTTCCTTTTTTCCCCTTATCATTTGTCGCCAAGGAAGCGATGTTTCGCCGAATTAGCAACCTCTCTTATGTTATGATCGTAGTTTCAGAATGGTCCGCTCGTGTCGCTACTGTCTATGCGTAATCCCATGTTAAACAAGTTGCCATTACAGTGTATGAAAGTTGATTCTTAGTTCCGTACTCTGTGGACCATACATCGTACGGGCAAGAAGAATTTGCTTGATTTATCACTTAAGGTTTTGACACCACAATGTTTTAAATACAATTTCATACTACTTAATTTTAGAAATGTTCAGACTAAATATTGAGAATATGTGGCTTAAAAAGTAGTGTTAACGTTTATTTTCAATTTATTGTGTGTAAAAAAAAATCAGTTAAACGATTAAAAAGAACCAATGGCAACACAAAAGGTAAGTATTTCGTAGGTATCATATCAAACTGTCCAATATGAAAACAATTTTGCCAGTGGCTACTATTTAATTATTCAGATTTCGTGACTGGTACCACTTTTCTAAAATGATAAATTTCCGCTTCTTTTCGCCTTAATGCATATGTTCTTTTATAAGAAGAATTTTACTACTTCAAAAACTGGTGCCTATCAATAATCAGAATTTAGAAAGTCTAGTCTACTGGCAACATTGAGCATTCAAAAAGGCTGGATTACGCAAAACTGATGTTGGCACCATTTTTTGAAATAGTAAAATTCACTTTATTTAACCTTATTCAATGACATATTACTTAAGGATAAAACAAGAGGAACTTGTTTTTAAAAAAAAATGGTATCATCCAAAAAATCTAAATTTTCGTAAGCAGCCCACTGACAACCCTGTTTTCAATTGGATTATTTGACATTGTACCAATGATTTGTACTTCAAAACTTAGTGGCGACAGTTCCCATATTGGCTCTCAATTTAGGATATTTAGGATATTTCGAATTCAAGAATATTCAGAAATTCAGGATATTTCGAAAAAATTTTTTTTACTTTAAGTGTTCGCTTAATGTCTCTCATTAAAAAAGCATAAAATATGTTACACAGGGTTCATACACTTCGTAGATCTATTATCAAAATGTTTGTAAAGTAATATTTGCTTTATTTAATGGGGAAAAAATCTATTTTTAGATAAAGGAATCGGTACTTTACGAATTTTCCGGTGCAAAACCGGCTAAAATCCCAGAAATCCCCTGATGCGTACGAACCCTGTTATATATATATATATATATATGTATATATATATTTTTTTTTTTTTTTTTTTTTTTTTTTTTTTTTTATAGAAAATAAATTTCTCAATAATAATGGAGACCAAACTGCCAACTATGGTTGTGGCAATTAGTGTTGACAGTGCGTTGCTTTTTCAAAATTCAAAATTTTTGGTTGTACCACCTTTTTGAAATGGTGAAATTGCCCTTTTTTTTCGCCCTAAATATGATGTAAATAATAATGCAAATCTTGCAATGCAAAAAGTGGTGAAGTTAGAAACATTATTTTAAAAATGTTCACTTGCAACACTAGTGGCAGTCAAACAATCTAAATTTTTGAAAAGTAGCCTACATTTATCGAGCGCGATGCTAAACGTATTAAGGAGTTTTTAGCAATTGTCGACCTAAGAGCTTCCTGGATACATGATCAAATTCGACATTTGCCTCACATAAATTGAGTTTTATTCTATAAAATTCATATAGAAATTTTTAGAATTGGCAGAGTTTAATTTGATCTTCTTAGTTTGCTCACTTGAGTTATGGGAAGTGTCAATGTTGCTAGTGCAGGGGTGTAAAAATCTAGGCGCCAGAGAGTAGTCTCTCACCACTAAAATTTTAAAGTTTTTTTCGCTCAAAATTTAATAGCATTCTAGCAGGAATTTTACACGAAATATTAGACGAAGAAAAGCGAAATAAATTTTGTGGTGAGAAACTGCCTGCTGGCGCCTATATTTTTGCACCCCTGTTGCTAGTGAACTTCTTTTTTCTTTTTAATTCATATTTCTTAACTCCTACAGTTATATGTAAATAGTGAAACTGACTTTGATTTCGCTTTATTTGACTTGTCATTAAATAAGGCGAATTTTACCATTTCGAAAATGTGAAACGAATCAAGGAATCTGAATTTATAAATAAGTAGCCCACGAACAGCACTGGTGCGGAGTTGCCAATGGACTGTTTTTTTATGTTCGATGAACTTATACAGGCTTTTATACAGGCTTTCATTATGTAATATTTTTTTTCAATTACTTAAAAATGACCCTTAAACTTTTTTCAGGGGCAAGGATTTCTTTTCGCAAAATGCTGAAATAAGTAAACGACTTTAGAATTTATAATCAAATGTATTTAACCGATTCCTGAGAAGCATCTTTTACGCGAATTTTATTCGTTTGTCCCTATTTTTTATTAATTCTTTGAATTAACTGTAACTGTAATTAACAGTGTAAATCACGAAAATGTAACTAACAGAGCAATTTTACATTTCTTTTTACTGGTATCATATTCAAGCGCTGTAAACATTTTTTGAGGTCCCGAATTTCCCCATGGTACCGAACGTGTTATATACACAGCATTCATATGCTTCAAATACCAACGTTCCGCTTTTTTGAACCACAAAAAATTGTACAAAAAAAACTGTCTTACCTAATCGGTCGGATTACAGGAGATTTAAAAATTACAGGAGATTTAAAAAGTAACAATTTAATATAAAGGTTTTGTGGTACGAAAGAGTCCTGTATGTCTACAGCTGTGCATATGAATATCTTCCTGTCGCTTAATTTTTTTAAATTGGCTTTTCAATGTTTAGCATTTAAACCATTTATGCAGAAAATGTGCGCCATTTATATCAAGATGTTTTTGTGAATTAGATGCAGAGCTGTCATCTGTTACCGAGCTGTTATTTTTTAATTATAGCTTCAGCATTGCATATTTATTTAACAAGTGAAATACCGTTAATAAACAAAACGAAGATTAGAAGTAGGAATGATGATAACAGAGTTGATATATATATATGTACAACAACATATTATATATAATATCAACTATCATAAGATATAGTATACGTACCGTTTTAACATCCGAATTTTTAATTATTTTACGTAATCGCAGAATTCATAATAGTTTCCTTCTCTTAACTATGAAAATTTCTATACGGAAATACTAGCATTCAACGGAAATATTTGTTACTTATCTCTTATTGTGGAATCGATTTATGAACGCGTAATTCACGAAAACATCTTCAAGTGAGTACCACGTATTTTTACTGCAAGTGTTGTAACACAAAACAGATTTTAGTTATGAATGCTTATGTCTTCTGTTCCAGAAAATAGAATTACAACAAATTCACGTGATGTGGTTTTAGATCTAAAACGATATTATATATATCATAATTTGCCTTTTATATGAATATTTTTTCTTCGATGATATATATTTCAAACAGTAAAATGCTATAACTATACTCAATAAAAAATTAGCAAACGAACAATCAAACAAAAAAGTGAACCTTTTGCATAAAAGGTGCATTTTTAATTTTAGTTATAAAAATGTAAAAATAAGCTTAATAATACCTTTTGTCCCCAATGCAGAATTTCCTTTTTAAATTACTTCCGCAAATTCAAGTACTTTTATGTTTATAAAAAATTTATTTTACGTAAATCATGAATAATACATGAAAGAATATATTCATGCCTCATGTTTCCTCTCTAATTAGTAATGAAGAAAATATTATAAATCTCGATTACAAAGACCGTGCATGTGTTTTTCTCCCAAAAGATTATTTCTTCTTTTAGCTAGAAAGGGAAACTGAATGTATATGTTTGAGGCCTCTTTGAGTTTTTTATTAATCATATTTAATTTAAAAATGGAGACGATTCGTAACGTTATTATTAGAATTGGAAAATGTCTTATCATTTTCTTTTGAAACGAACTTACACAAGCTTACATTGTTACATATATTTTTAATAGTTTAAAAATGACCCTTTAATTCTTTCAGGGGCGAGAAATTTCATTTAGCAAAATACTGTAATAAATTAATTGACACCAGAATTTATAATCAAATGTATTTCAAAATAAATAAAAACTTTTGTTCAGTTTTTTTTTTTTTTTTTTTTTTTTACTAAAAAAAATTTTCGTTCAGATATTCTGGTGCCAATGTAGCAATTTGTGATTAAAATTAAGTGGTCCAAAAATAAACCATCGTCCTTGAAGGGCTTAACCCATTAGTGCCTAGCGTCCCTTTTTAGGGACGATTATAAAAAAGACGATAAAGCACTTTTCACACCAGTAAATAGAAAGAAAAATAAGCATTATTTTTCTCAAGACTAATTTCTCAATAAATTAATATAAAAGTTATCCATCTTTTAAAAGTGGTGGGAACCTAAAATTTCATTTTTAATGAAGAAAATAATTTGGGCATTAATGGGTTAAATCAGGAGTGTTAAACTACGGCTCGTATGATGCAACAATCTTTTTAACCCTATAGTCGAATTCTTGAATCTCTGAGATTCGATGATTATATTAGACTCTGTTTACTATAAAAGTTAGTGGTGTCAGTCATGCCTTAATTTAAACCCATGCTTAAAACCAAAGATTTTTAAACTTATAACTAAAAATTTTTCGAAGTTTTTCAAAGTTCTGTTTTTATCCTGCAATGTTTACTATGCAAAGTTGCTAACCCAGCAGTTATTTGAAAAATACATATTACTAATGAAATATTTCGATTTATATAGCACGGAAGTTCAGCGATTAACCCTTTGAGCTCTGATAGTAGGATTTTCTGCCACATAATTTTAATTCCGAAATGTCACAACGACACCAGAAAATTCAACCAAATTTATTTGAAAAAGATTTAATGCATTTTTTCCTGTATATCCTTATGCGGTTTTTTCTTTGCAAAATACTGGTGCCAATGTGCCATTTAGAATTTTGAAGAAATTTATCCACCAGAGCTCAAAGGGTTAATATGTTTAGACCGGGTACTAATATTGCCAGTAGCTCTAAATTTTAAATAGTATGATAGCCTGTCATGGTTCTGTTACTTGCGCACGTTTTGCGGAATCCGGGCACGATATAAAGTGTTGAAAAACTGAACGTAGTGTAAATTGTAAAAGTGAACATAAGACTACTCTCGCATTTCTCCAATTTGGAGCTGTCAAAAAGAAACACTCACTGTTAACATAACTCAAAAACTATCTAACAGGAAGATCTCGAACCAGGGATGCTAAAATCTAGGCGTCAGCAGGCACTTTCACACATCCAAATTTATTTCGTTATTATTCATAATATTTCGTGTAAATTTCTTATTCCAGCTTACTCAGACAAAAATCAAAATCCGTAAGACAAATAAGCGCCCAGACTGATACCTCTTTTCCCCCAAGTATTTCATCTATGATGCTATCATCCAGCACTTCAAAGAAAAAACTCGTGATGCAATATCTCCCTTGTCACTATAGGAAAACTTACAACAAAACTAGAACTTTGGTCACCATCATCTGAATCTCTTAAAGTAGTGTATCTAAGTACGCAATCGCAGAATTCAAGTCAATAAAAAATATATCATAACATGAAACTGAAAAAAAAACGTGTTTCATCCATATCTAATCCTAGTTATAGGCAAAAACTGAAACCGCTTCAAAAAAGTTGATTACAGAAAGAGAGAAAAAAGTCCTCAACCCAGATTTTCACACTGAAAAACTGTGAAGCAAAAAGTAGAAAAGCAAAAACTAGCTCATCCTTTAATAATATAAACGCTCTATACTTTATTTTTATTTTCTCAGTGATTTTTAAACTTGTTTTATGTAACATTTGTAGGTCATCTTATACTTTGCTTAAATTTTAACATTTATTACTTTAACGTATCCAGTTTTAACCCTTAAATGCATATTGTATCATTTTCGATACCATAAGTGTACCCGATTTATTGTGGGTTTTATTCACATATTTTGTATTCTCATCAGAAATTTAAAAGAGCAATTTTCACTTTACTTAATGACAGCCTATTCGTAATTAAATAAAGAAAAATTTACTATTTAGATTTTTCTGGTATGAATTCTGATTCTTTGAATTGCGAATTTTTTGGAACGCGTTCTATCCTATGCATTTAAGGGTTAATTATGTTTTTGTTTTTCTTTGAACTCTTTTAAACCTTTCAGGGACAAAGGAATTCCATTGCTAAAATATAGAAAATAAAGTATGAAACGTGAATTTGAAAACAAATTTATTTGTAAATAAGAAAACGATATACCTCACTCATATAACAACCCCTTACTGCTCACATTAAATTACGGTTTAAAATTTCAAATTCATTATTGCCACCACTTTTTTGAAATAAAATATTCTTCTTATTGAATGACAAGTATAATAATACCTGAATAAAGCCAATCACGCTATTTTATGAAAATCGTGAAGCTTGCAGCCCGTGAATGTCTTGTGCGCGACGATCAACCCTTTCCGGCACAGGCAAATTCTGTGAAAATATGAGATATAATCGACTGACACCGGAATTTAGAAACAACTTTTTGAGAAATTAAGAATCTCTTAATTTAAGCTTTTACGGTAAAAGCAAAATTTTACTAAAATATTATTGGTGCCGTTTGCAAATTTGGAATTAAAATTAGGTATCCCAGACCGGGCACAGTGTGCCGGAAAGGGTTAAGGCCCCACACTAGGCACAGAAAAAGTTCCGTGGATAATGTAAAGCCTATGGGAGCGTTCTTTTTAAATATCTCGCACAAATTTTAATATTTTTACAGTATTTTTTTGCAGAAGATAGCTGAGGGCGATTCAAAATCGGCCTAGTTTTTAAATTTTCGATTTTGCTTATATATTTTTTACATTGTGATAGTTTAAGTTTCAGAACCGGTTTAAACTGGTCTCGAAAGTTAAAGTAATTTTTAAAAAAATCTGAAGCCAAAACTGAAAAAGTGAAAACCAGGCCGGTTGTGGATCGTTCTCAGCTATCTTGTGCAAAAAAATCATGTAAAAATACTAAAATGTGGGCGAAATATTTGAAAAAAACGCCCCCATAGACTTTACATTATCATCCGGGTCTTTTTCTGTACCTAGTGTTGCGCCTTAAGTGGATAAACCGAAAATATTTCTACCAAAATTTAGTGCCTTGCGGACTTTGGGAAAATTAAGTGGTTAATATTAAGTTGTTTCATAGACATACCACCGCCTTTCAAGGGTTTAAATGATTTTAATTAAATATATCGTTATTGTTTTCTTTTAATTAAGATGATTTTACCATCTTATTAGTTGTTTTTACGTAACCTTTTAGAGTTGTTGCTTTTCTTTGCATGCCACTATAGGGACACTGTGCATTAAACTTCATTCGCTTAAACCAACCAAGCAGCATACAATGGAAAACTTGGAGATGATGTCAACTGTAAAATGTCAGATAAAACTAGTGTTGCCGCATCTGGCTGGTTTGCGTCTAGGCATTTTGAATTATCACCATGAACTTTTAATAGTTATTTTTTGTATTATAAGATAGCTGATATTCCATAAATAAATGAAACGAAAATTTAAAAAAAAAATTTTCTGCTGTGAATTCAGTATTTCTAATAAAATGACCGCCAGATACGGCAACACTGGATAAAACCTATGTATAATGTACAATAACTGAAATTTTAATTTCCAAAGATGTTTCATATATTTTTTCTGGCTCATGTTTTCTATTTTATCACGTGTGTTTCAATTGTCAATGAATATGGCTCATTTAGAGCAAGGATGTCAAACTGTGGCCGTCTTGATTACAGTAAACTTTTACAGAAATAACTGCATTAGCTTATCATCGAATCCCTCCGATTGGAGAAAATTAAAATTTCTTTAAAATATCAGTGGTATCTGCGTGCCGTAGTTAGACACCTCTGATTAAAAAGTTCGAAAGAAATATTTCCCTCTATCTTGGAGATTTCTTATTGGAATGAATGCAAACTTTAAAAAAAATGATGATTTCAATTTCATATACTCCCTCTGTCCCAAATTAGTTGCGACATTTAGGTCGAAAATCTTGTCCCAAATTAGTTGCGACATTTGAAGTAGGCGGAGTCATAAATAACTTTCGATGCAGTTTAATACATAAACACCAGTAAAATTTTATTACAATGAGTATAACGAGGCACGTTGGTTGTTTAATGTGATGTTAAGTGGAATATGAAGTGTTTGCAATAAAAAGTGATGTGATGATGACAATAAATATGAATAATAATTTAAAAATTGCCGTAAAGAAGGATCTAAATAATAAAGAATGCAATTCTGTTTTGCAATTTTTACTGCAATGTTTGAAGAATGATCGATTAAGTCATGGTGCTATAAATGCAACAGCGATCAAATTTAATGTTCATCGTAGTACTATCTCCTGTTTGTGGAAGCTGGCAAAGACATTAAAAATAAATGATAATGAAATTTACAATGCAAAATCGCAAAAAACTGGTAAATGCGGACGAAAAAAAGATTTTTCACAACAACTGAACAAAATCAAAGATGTCCAACTTAGAAGAAGACAAACATTGCGAAATTTATCGTGTGCTGTTCCTATTCCTAAGTCATCATTACACAGAATTGTCAAGATGGAAATGTTTTGAAGCGTATTTCATCAGCAATCAAGCCTAGTCTAACAGAAAAAACAAGCTAAACAGAATACGATTTTGTTTACAACATGTTCAAAATAATGGACACTTTTCGAAAATGTTGGATCGTATACATATCGATGAAAAATGGTTTTACATTACGAAAACTAGTAATTCGTTTTACATCACTCTGGATGAAACCGAACCTTTGAGGCATTGCAAAAGCAAAAGATTTCTTACCAAAGTAATGTTTATGACAGCGGTAGTAAGGCCAAGATGGGATCTAAATAGAAACGAAATGTTTGATGGAAAAATTGGAATATGGCCTTTTGTTTACTCTGAAAATGCCAAAAGAAATTCTAAAAATCGTGCAAAAGGAACTGTTGTGACAAAAGTTGTCGAATGTGTTAATAAGGAAGAAACCCGAAAAATGATTATAGAAAAAGTTTTGCCGAGCCCCATATACATTCAACAGGATAATGCCAAGCCCCATTTGTCAGAAAATGATCTTAGTATCACATAAGAATGCTTAAAAGATGGATGGAATTTAAAATTACAGTGTCAACCTCTAAATAGTCCGGATTTAAATGTGCTTGTTCTGGGTTTTTTCACGCAATACAATCATTGCAACATCAGATGCCCGTAAACAATATTGACAATTTTATTGATGCTGTTAAAGTTGCTTTTGAAAACATAGAAGTAGAAAAGCTTGATAATGTTTTTTTAACCCTACAAACGTGTATGGAAAACATTATGATGTCAGGTGGAGGCAACTCGTACAAAATAACCCATCTCAACAAGGAAAATCTTTGTCGTCAAAATCTTCTTCCGCGAAACCTGGTATGTAATCCCGAAGCTATATTATGTGCAAAAAATTCTTTAAATATGATTTAAATTTTGTTTTATTTGTGATTAAAATTATTACAACTTGGTATTTTTATTCTCATTTTTTAATTTCTGCAAAAATTTAATTTAATTTAATTTAATTTAATTTTTTAATTTCTGCAATTTTTTTTTCGACAAAATTTTCGAAGAAAATTTGCAGGGTTCGCTCGCTTTTAACCCATGTGTCATTTCCCAAGGATTCCGCAGCCAATATATCAGCCAAAAATTATTTTTTTCCTATGAAATCCCGATCCATTAGATAGAAGATAGTTCTGTGTGATCACTGATGGGAGAGTCCTTAAAAACTGGGCGTGGCTTAAGAGACCGCAAATCTTGTATTAATTTAGATACTGATTTAAGAAAAGATGGAGGGAATGTTTGGTAAGTAAATGTTATTGGTTGATAGCATATCATCCTGAAGTATCTGAAAAATGTTCAATCAAAACCATAAAATCATTATTATCAATAATCAGTACAAAAGTATCCAAATGTCGCAACTAATTTGGGACAGAGGGAGTATATGTTACAGGACAAACCCGATTTTAGGCCAAACTAGATTAGCCAAGCCAAACCGGTCTATCCTAACGCCCATCGGATAAATTAATTTTTCCTAGGCCAAACCGGTCTATCCTAACGCTCATCGGATGAACTAGTTTTTCCTAGGCCACACCGGTTTATCCTAACGCCCATCGGATAAACTAGTTTTTCCTAGGACAAACTAGTCTATCCTAAGGCCCATAGGACAGACTAGATTTTCCTAGGCCAAACCAGTTTGGCCTAACTTTTTTAGGATGAACTAGATTAGACTGCTGTTTATTTGTCTGAACTACTTTAACCTAGGCCGATCTAGTTTATCGTAGGTCAATTCAATTGGGCGTGATTTTATTGAATTCAATGACCGCCTCAAAGACAACATTCTTGTTTGTCCTTGGCTGATCTAGTTTATCCTAGGCCAAAGTAGTTTTACTGTTTTTAGCTCACGGGCGTCAAAGCCAGAGAAATAATGGGCTCACAGGTATTGTATGTAAGTATGTACGGATGTATGTAAGCATGTACGCACGTATGTACATACGTATGTACGTACGCATGTGCGTAACGCGATAACTCTTGATAGAAATAATGTAATTTGACGTGTTTTTATCTCATCAGGCTACCAAAGTCTGAGAACTAATGTGCCCATAAGTTCTGTATCTATGTATATACGTAAGTAATTCTTGATAGAAATACTCGATTTGCATCAAACTTTCAATATAGGTTTATTCTTATGAGGAGCTTTTCTGATTAATTTTGGGAGGTCATTGGAGAATAATAGGGGGAAGGAGAGAACGAGAGGCTGATTCGCCCTTTCCCTTAATTCAAATAATGGGTTTCCATGCATTATTAGCATATTTTATTCAAATTTTAGAAATATGAGCATTCTCTTGAGGCGCCTCCATGATTAGTCGTGGGTGTCCATTGTTTAAGTATAAAGGGAGAGGGGAATAGGAGTAACGTCCCATAATTTATGTAAACGCTTTTTTCACGCAGAATTTACTGATTTGCTTCAAATTTTAGAAATGAATTCATTCTGGTAAAGTGCTTCTCTAATTAGTTTTGAGGATTAATTGTATAAGAACAGCGGGAAGAACGGGGGATCCCGCCTAATTTTGGCAAATGGGTTTTTCATACAGAATTAACCATTTTGCTGCAAATCTTTGATTTGTTTATTCTGATGAAATGCTTCACTTATTAATTTTGGTGGTTCTTCGGTTAAATATAAGGGGGAAACTTACAATTTATTTCCTTCCTTAAATTAGACAAATTGGTTATAATGCAGAATTATCCAATTGGCTTAAAATTTTGGACATAACTTCATTTGATCAGGCGCTTCTTTAATTAATTTGGGTTTTTCTTTCGGTTAAGTATAATGGGATAGTGGACGTTTTATCGACTTCCTTAAATAAGATAAATGGGGTTTTATACAGATTTATCCGATTTGCCGTAAGTTTTGAATATAGTTTTTTTTCTTTAAATTAAATCCCTGAATTGTTTTGAGGGATTAATGATTAAGTATAAAGGAAGGAATGGAGGATTACCCTTCTAAAATCAGATGAATGGTTTTTTGAGCAGTATTACCTGATTTGCTTCAAAATTTGCATTATTGTTTTATTTTATAAAGCATATCTGTGGTTAGTTTTGGGGGTTCAATGGTTAAGTATGATTGGAGGAAATGGGAAAAAGTAATCCAACTTACTTTATTTTTCGAGGATGTTATTCTTAAAAAAAATAAGGCTGTAATACACAATTAGTGTAGACAGCCTGTGAATGCAAAGCCATCAGTTTAATTGGGCAATATTCTTTTTCATATTGATCTCGACTACTGCTTCATAGCTAACCTTTGCAGAGTGTTTTTGTAATCACCCTTATATAATCTATTTTATTCAAAGGGTTGTAGAATACTGTCAGAGGTTTGCACAGGCCGGAATTTCGAGGCCCGGGCTCCGCCCTTCCCGAAGGAAAGTTATTTTGCCATGACCCGGTGTAAAATTTAAAAATTCAGCCCGAACTCTCCCTGTACGAAAATCAGTGAAAAGAGACTCAGTCCGGCTCAATCAGGCCCTACTCAATTTCTGCAAAAAATTCAGATTTTATTTAACATACAATTAGGATTCCTTTAATAAAATACTGCATACATACTTATTGGATAAATCTACAATGTATTTTCAAATTACGATGTGTTCACAGAATGGTAAATGTACACAATGCATTATTGATTATTTAGATTCTTAAACCTTTCAATATTCCAATAGGGATTCATTGAATAATTTATGTAGTTTAGAACAAAATAAAAAAACGGAGAGTTGTAAATATCATAACTATTGAATCTGTTCAGTAAAAAGTAGATTTGTGAATATGTTTCTGTGTCATTCCTTAAGACTTTTCTAAAATCCAAAAGAGCTATATCCTAACACATTTAGGAACTAATTCAGTTTCCGAAATGCATAAGATCAACAGGAATTCTCCCTCAGAAAATATGTAATCGAATGGCGTTAACCATTTTTTCATAAAAGCAATGTACCTCTGAGAAAATACTATTAAAGCTGCGTTTTGAATCGAATTTCCGCTTACGACTTTACGGGAAAGAAAAACTTGACGCCATGACAAGAATAGCTTATTTGTCGACAGGTAATTAATTTCTCAAAAATGGAAAACGCAGTTCGATTTCAAATTACGTTCAGGTCCGATCTGGCTCGAATTTGAAAATAATAATAATAATAATAATAATAATAATAATAATAATAATAATAATAATAATAATAAATGCAAGTTTGATCTCAATTGGCACGAGTCTGCAGAAAAAAAATAAGCAAACACCATGTCCAATGCATCATGTCTCTACGGTGGACATGTTAAATTTCTGTATTGATGTTATAAGCAATGACTCTTTACACACATTTACACTTATTCTTGTGAAATACATGTTTTTTACCAGCCAAACACGATTTCGAGCCAAATTAGATTAGCCTCGGCCAAATTATTTTATCCTAACGCCAATTGGATAAACTAGTTTTTTCTACGCGAGACTTGCTTATCTAAACGTCCATAGGATAAACTAGTTTTTCCTAGATAACAGTAATCCTTCATTTTCCTCTTTATACTTAAACATTAAATCCCCGAAACTAGTCAAGGAACCTCCTTATCAGAAAGAACCTGTATCCAAAATTTGAAGCAAATTCGTCAATTCTGCGTCAAAAACCATTTATCTAAATGATATTGTGTTAGCTACATTGCCCTTTATTTCAGACTTAAACAATAAACATCCACAACTAATCACGGAGGCGCCTTGTCACAATGATCCTATGTCTAAAATTTCAAATGAAACCTGTAATTCTGCATGATAAATCCATTTCTCTAAATTAACGGTGGGGGATTAGCCTCATGTTCGCCCCCTTTATTCTTATCCAATGAATTCCCCAAATTAATCAGAAAAGTACCTTATAAGAATGAACCTAAATCCAAAATTTAAAGCAAATCGGATATCTCTATCAAGAGTTATCGCGTTACGTACATACGCACATACATGCGTACATACATGCGTGCATGTATATACAGAACCTGTGAGCCCACTATTTCTCTGGCTTTCATGCCCTTGAGTAAAAAACAGTAAAACTACATTGGCCTAGGATAAACTAGATCAGCCTAGGACAAACAAGAATGTTGGCGTTGAGGCAGTCATTGAATTCAATAAAATCACGCCAAATTGAATTGGCCTACGATAAACTAGATCGGCCTAGGATAAACTAGTTGAGACCAATAAACAGCAGTCTAAACTAGTTTATACTATAAGAGTTAGGCCAAACTAGTTTGGCCTAGGAAAATCTAGTTAGTCCTATGGGCCTTAGGATAGAATATTTTGGCCTAGGAAAAACTAGTTTATCCGATGGGCGTTAGGATAAACCGGTTTGGCCTAGGAAAAACTAGTTTATCCGATGGGCGTTAGGATAGACCAGTTTGGCCTAAAATCGGGTTTGGCCTGTAACACACACATATATATATATATATATATAAATGATTCCCATCACATATTTCACAATTCTTTTAATATGAATTTATTAAGAATTTTCATAGTTAAAATTATGTGTTTTAGTTTTACAAAAATGCCTAAAATATTTTTTGTTTAATCTGTCTTTTTCAATAAAACAAAATGTAGAAGCCGGATGATTTTTTATAAAGAATTAAATTAATGTTTTTCACGTAAATTTAACATAATCATTCCCAACTATTCCATGGATTTTAACAAAAAAGCGCAAACTATGCACTTTTCTTGTTCAGTTCGATCCAAAGAACTTTTATAAAGTGTCAAAATTAGTAAGTTATGACGTGAGAAATCAAAGTTGGTTAAATTTTAAATATATTGAGTCCTATTTCCAAAATTGCATTAATTTTTGAATTGAAGGAAGATATTCTTTGGCGACTAGTTTCTTTTCGGTTTTCTTATGTCAATCTGAGACGTGTATGATTCCTTTAGAAGTTGGTAAAGTAAAATTTTCCTATATTTTAAATACATTTTCAGTGTGATTGTTACCTAAAATCTTTCTGCATAAAGCCTTTTTTTTTTTTTTTTTTTTTTTTTTTTTTGCTTCATGTGTTTGACAGCGTACATTGCTATTGAATTTTTTTTTTAAGTAACAATTGTCGGCAATCTCAATTATAAACTAGAAAATGTAATCTATGTTATATAATTAACAGAAAGTTATTACACTTGATTATCGACTGACAAACAATGATGTCAATTTCACTCGATTTATTTATTTCAAATAATGTACTAATTTTTGTAACAAAAATTTCGCATTTTTTAATAGCGGTAATCAATTATGATAAATTGGTTAATAATAATGTTTCTAAGCCTGTTTTTACATAATTATGTTTATAAACTGTAATTACTTTGTCAGATGTTTTAGAACGCTTTCAGTTCAAAAAAAAATAATGCAAATATTGTTGCAATGATTTCTTTAAAAGTTTACCATGGTATGTAATGCTCTTGGTTTTAAAATACAACTATTTCTGAATAGTAAATTTTGCCTTGCTTAATCACATATTCTCTTTTTAAGCGAGGTTATGATTAATGATCTGAATTAAGGTATTTAAAATTAACCACTTCTTGAATACTGCATATTGGGCATCTTCAAAATTTCAGCCGTTACACTTGTATCATTTGATATTTTTCATTCTCTCCTTAAACAAATCATTATAACGATATATCACAGAAATGCTAAAGAAGGATTCCTGTATTTGTAATTTTATCCGCTATTTCTTAAATTAATTAATGCAATTCATTTATGTATTTTATCGGCTTAGGTAGTTCTTAAAAATTGTAGATCGTCTATTAAGAATTTTCCTTTTTTAAAACTAGTCGGATGTGGCAATCCCAAAACTTTCTTCCATCTCATGCACGTTAATACTTCCAGAAAAAGAAACATAGCAGCGTCCCTGGTTAGGTAACTTACACCAAAATCTAATCTCCAACAACTTTTTTTAAGTTATAACTGAAGGTGAAGTTTGATGGAAATCCGTGTATTAGTATTTGAGATAGAAGTATCGCAAAAATCGTAAAAAAAAAATTGGATAGAAACGCCGCCTGTTGAGCTATTTAATCTAAAAACTAAAGAATATTAATTTATAGCTATTTACTAACTGAATTTGAAGTTTGATAAAAATCCGTGCATTAGTTCCTGAGATAGAGCTATTGTGATAACCACTAATAATGCCACACAGCAAGGCCACCTGTTGAACGATTTACTCAAACAACTAATGAAAACTCATTTATATGAAACATTAAGTGAATCGGAAGTTTGATGAAAATTCATGCATTACATCCTCAGATAAAGATATTGCGATAATCATGAAAAATACCACGTAGCAGCGTCAACCATAGCTGCCAACTCTTCCGATTTTTTGGCCCGAAAAAATTTTATAGAATTTTTTGACATACTTAATCGGAAGATTATGGCGATATGGAATGGTAAAATTTTCTATAAAATTTTCCCGGTCCGAAAAAGCGAAAGGTGTTGGCAGCTATTGTGCGATTTACACCAAAACGTAATCAGAACAGTATAATATCAAAGACTAATGAAAATTGAAGATTTATGAAAATCCATGTATTAATTCCTGTTAAGTGATATACGCCAAAAACTAATCAGATCCAGTTTATATCAAGGTCTAACTGAATCTAAAGTTTTGTAAAAGCCCGTGCATTAGTTCTTGAGATAGAACGTTTACAATACTTATGTCACATACAGAGAGACTGACAGGCAGATTCGCATACTCACAGACAGGCATTTTGTAAAAACATGTTTTTTGCAATCTTTGACCCTTAAAACGTGTAAATACATCGAAAACCGGAATTCAAAAATTTTCACGAATCGAATATTTTCTTCTTGTAAAGACAAAAGAAAGTAAAAAAAAAAAAAGTGCTACCACAAAAATATTCTCTATAAAAAAAAGAAAGAAAAAGAAAATAATTTGCTGTGAAACTATTGTTAAATTCACAACTACATTTCCATATGTGTAGGGTTGGTTATCAGCACGAGGGATGTGGTCCCTGAGATGGGAAATGCCCTTAGTGGGATTTTTCTAAGGGAACCTAACCCGTATTTACGCAAGGAAATCTAAGGTTATAAGCAAATCCCAGAAAACTCCAAATGATTAGGTTCGAACGCAACGCCTCCCGTTTACCATTTTAGAGAACAATACATAAATGTGATTAATTTTTTTAATGATCATATTTTTTTAGCCTTTCATTTAAGGTTTTTCCCTTACAAATTTGTCCAGTTTAAAATTTTCATTTTTTCCCCTATTTGTTGTTGCAGTTTTAGCAATACTTCTTTTTCTACATCAGATCCCCATCTAAAAAAAATTCCATGATATAAACTTATAACAATAGTGCAGCAATTTACATACACTTTTTGTATGCCTTTATTTTTATTTATTATGTTATTTCATAAAAATGATGAGATAATCACCTTTTACTTACAGACATAAAGCTTTTCAATATTTAAAAATATTTACGTATTATATTATCGCTTCACGCATTAAACATTACTGCATAAGAGTTCACTTAGAAACGTTTCCTTTTTACTTCAGAAAATAAAATTAAAAAGAAGATCATGGCAAAAAATATGCAGTCAGCAAAAGACAAAAATATATTTTCATGTCAGAATGAATTTTTTTCCATCTCTTGCATGATTTTGTGCATAACATTTATAAAATACACATTCTCCCGGAGGAACTTTATACTTTTTATCTTATTTTAGTTTAATCTCGAAATATCTAAAATTAGTTACATTGCTGTCAAATTTACTATTTTAAGAATTGCCAGAGATTTGATTTTGTAAGACTTTGCAGATGTCATCCTTTTTGTTAATTTTATTTTGTGATTTTATCGAAGTTGTTTTGCTTCTTAATCTCGTTTATTACGGTTTCATGAAAATTTATAAATCAAAATATCTTTTTTATTCAATAATGCTTTTTATATATTGAAAAGAAATTCACTTTTCCAGGTATTTTTGTTACGTAGAATATATTTGGAATATATTCGGATGTACGGGGTTGAAAGTGCTGAACAAAAAATGGCCAAATGTAACTACCAAATTTAATACTATTACTGGGTTTATTTTACAACACAATTTCTAAGACTTAATACAGCACTATTATAATAATAACAGTATTATAATTTAATAGTCAAAATTTACCATTTGCGTGGCAGTGCTCACATACCTCTAATAGGCGACACAATCATTTAATGTTTAGTTTTCTCTAAAGATGTAATAACTTGTTTTTATACAATTTCAATCTTCAATTATAAAAAATGATTCTTTTATTTTGTCACTTCTTTCATCATTAAAGTTATTCATTATCCTTATTATGGATTGCCAGTCGGTCCTCTTTTGGAGCACCGTTTTTGTTTTAACCACCACACTAAGAAAGATTCCCTTTATAATTTTCGTCTAAATATATTTCTAAAAGCGATTTTTTGTTCCCGTTACAAAAATCTGCCACGATTTTTTTCTTAGAATTCTGGGTTTAAAAAAAAACCTGTGGAATCCATGCTAAAATCTTGCTATGTCATAAGTGTCATATGCCATTGGTATAATCAGATTGTGAGGATTTAAAATTTGATCATTTCAAAGCATCAATCTTAATCATAATTCTCATAAAACATCATTTTAAAAATATACTTGCAACGCTCGTTTAACCCCTTGAGCTCTGCTGGTAGAATTTTCTACCACATAATTTTAATTCCGAAATGTCACAATGGCACCAGAAAATTCGACCAAATTTATTTCAAAAAGGTTTAATGCATTTTTTTCCCCGTGTTTATCGTTAACCGGTTTTTTTCCTTTGCAAAATACTAGTGCGAATGTGACATTTGGAATTTTGAAGAAATTTACACCCCAGAGCTCAAAGAGTTAAAAAAAATAGAGCTGGAGGCTAATATTGTTAATAAAATAACTGAGAATGTAATCATTAGATTTTGGCTGTTGTTGCCTTACATTAGAATATAGCCTGATTTCTGCTTTCTAGCTCAGTGGTTCCTCGGCTTGCCCATCTAATTTTAATTCCAAACATACAATCAAAAACAAGAATGTATTTTTAACATTTTGCTTTTACAATGAAAATATAGACCAAAACTCGTACTTGTAGCGTATGGGACATGCTAGGATTATTGGCTATATGTAATTTAGAACGGAAAAATGCCTTATTTTAAGGGTGATATTTCATTAGTTTAATAAGAGCAAACAAACTTATCCGAAATACTGGTGGGCAACATGCATACCAGTTAACAGCTATGTGGTGTACACTACAGAAAATCATGGAATATGTCTATGGAAATGGGTTGACAGTGGCATAACCAGGGTACGTGCCCACATGCTCTGAATGCCGGTATTTTTTTTTAAGTTCCTGTTCGCCTTATCTAAGCAGAAAATTTTCTGCTTATGAATAAAGTGGAAGAAAACATTACTATATATTGCTGGTTTTGGCCACCCACCCTGATTACACCAATAGTTGATTAGATCCATACTTGGTAGAAAAGTTAAGTATGAAAAATCCGATTACCGTAATTTCGCACATATAATCTGCACCTAAAATAACTCGATTTCGTAACAGAATCTGTTTTAAATGGAATGTGACACGATTTTTCTTGGCATTTATTTGACTTCATTTTTTTAAGTAAATTTCTGATATGAAAAAGACTTAACAAAGCCGCAGCGTATAGGTAGAAAATTGTGGTAAAAAAGTGCCAGATTACCTACGGGGCAAACTGCTTACATTAAGATTTAATAGAAATTTTCGTCTCAAAAACCCCCCATATTTGTATGTAAAAAAAGTTACTGTCATTAATAAAATATACATATTATTTTTACTGGTATCAGCTTTCCCTGTTGTTAATCTGGCCTTTCTGTAATCGGACGTTTTATACTTAATAGTTTAACATTTAATCATCTCTAGTATACATTGTTACATGTTGGTCTAACTATTTTTATTCTATTTGGGTAATTGCTGCTTTTTTTTCTTTTGAAATAGCAGTATTTGGTTTTTTTAATGTGTCATTAAATAAGGCAAAAGTAGCTTTTTTATCAAATGGTTGCTGTCAAGCATCCTAATTAAAAAATCATCCAGTTTTCAATACTGCTAGCACATTCTGGCGAATATAAGTAAAGATCTCATGATTTTAAAAAATGGGGTTAATATATCAGAATTTTTAAAGTAATGTACGTCATATTTGAACGCATATTTTCTTCAATAATTAACATAAGTACTTCTTTATCCCTTTGAGCTTTGATGGTTGAATTTTCTACCACTTAATTTTAATTCCGAATTGTCACCACGGCACCAGAAAATTCACCCAGATTTATTTGAAAAAAAAATTAATACCTTTTTTTTTTTTTTTTTTTTTTGGGGGGGGGGGGTATACCGTTAGCTGATTTTTTTTTCTTTGCAAAATACTGGTGCCAATGTGACATTTGGAATTCTGAAGAAATTTACCCACCAAAGCTCAAAGAGTTATAACAAATAGGGTGTTATAATCATGCTAAGCCTCCTATATACCGGGCTGAATCATGCCTCCATTAAGTTTCCAAAACGGTTGCCTGATTTGGCGTCTTATCGCGTAGATGGCGAGGCGAGTAATTTTAGTTTTTCAATCTCTCTCACGGGAAAATAGAAGGCATTTAAAATTGGGTAAAATAATAACATGTAGGTATGCTTTTGTATAATCCTATATTAGAATTAAAAAATTATTTCCATCAATTTATTTTTATTGATATGTTTTACATGCTTCTTTAAGAAAGAAAATATAAATGGAACTAATTCTAAATTTCATTTAATGTGAGTATAAATATATATTCACATATATTAGACTGATTTTATTCTTTTTTTATTTTCACAGTGAAATTATGATTAATATTTTTTTAATAAAAAAGCTTAAAATGCTAATATTCTTTGCTATAAGTTAGTAAATTAAGGACACAGTTTTAACGAATTAATCGTACGTAAAATAATTTCTAATTAAAAATTTAAAAAATGAAATAATTTAAAAAGGAAGAATGAAATCCTTCCGTGTTTCCGGTTTCTTTTAATTTCATCTTAACTCTCCCCCCTTCCCCCTTAATCACTAAAAGATTCAATCAAATGCTTAAGATTTGTAAAACTTCTTTTATTTAATATCTTGCCCTTTTATTACTTTATTGCAACAACAAATAATCAATTATTTAAATCTCCACCTTTCGAAATTACCGATTTCCCCCCCCCCCCCCCGAAACAAAGCACTCAAAATGTAAAATAATTAAACAATACTGTTTCATTTTTTTTCTGTTCTATTTGGAATTTTATAGTAATTGTAAATAAATAATATATTGTTAAATCAAATGCCCCTCCCTTACGCCAAATAAATAAATAAATAAATAAATAAAATAATACTAATAATAAAACATGACACCTCCTCCATTTTTAGCTTAAAAATTATAAATCTTTTATATTTATAATATTTTCTAATGCTTTTGATATTTTTCTAAAAAATAAATTTATCATCATAAAATCCCACCACTCTGAATTTTCGGCTTTTTCCTTTTTAACTCTCTCGCCCCCCTCCTTTTCCTCCGCAAAAATATAATATCTTTTTAACTTTCGATTAAAAATATCTCTATACTTTATTTTATGTTTGAATCAAATGCTTAAGATTTGTAAAACATTTTTTTAAACTTTCCTGCTTATTCATTACTTTATTGCAACAATAAATAATTAATTATTTAAATCTCCACCTTTTGAAATTACCGTTTTCATCCCCTCCCCCCAAACTGAGAATTCAAAATATAAAACAATTAAACAATACCTTTTTCATTTTTATTTTTCTATTCTATTTGGAATTCTATTGTAGTTGTTGATAAATAATAAATTGTTAAGTCAAACACTTAACATTGTTAAGTCAAACACATTTGCATCGTTTCTGGTTTGGCACTTCTTGCTGAATGCTGATTTGATTATCTTTGCACACGTGCTTATGCTATTTTATCTTAGATTTCCGCGCTTATATTGATTCGTAATTATTACTGTTATTATTCTTGAATTTTCAAGTTTAGATTATTAGGTCTTTATGTTAAGAAGAGACACATGTATTGTTTGCAAGACGAATACGTCAAAGTTATTTCATATTAAAATAATTCTTTCATAAATTTCAAAACAAGAAGCAGCAAGCCGTCGCTGTATTTTTTTTCTTATCATTTGTCGCCAAGGAAGCGATATTTCGCCAAATTAGCAACCTCTCTTATGTTATGATCGTAGTTTCAGAGTCATCCGCTCGTATCGCTACTTTCTATGCTTAATCCCATGTTGAACAAGTTGCCATTACAGTGTATGAAAGTTGATTCTCTGTTCCGTACTCTGTGCTGGGAAACAAGATGCTTGACGATTCAGCCTGAGTTACAGGAGCCCTAAATCATGCAAGGCATACGAAACTTGTACTATATGTTAGACCAAGGCTTTCCAATATGATACTTGTGGTTACCGGGAAATTTTTAACACTTTATTGAATTGGAGATATTCGGGGATTTAATAAGACAAGAATTTCTATTACTTTTGCTTACTGTTTCGCGGGCGCCAGGTTGGACAGACCTGTGTTAGACATAATAAATATTTTGTTGCTTTTCAATACTTCTACAGGGTGTACGAAAAGTCTGGAAACGATCGAATAACTCCAGAAATAATTGGCAGATTAAGAAACGAGAATATACATTTCAAATATTTTTAAAGAAGCTATTCAGTGATGCGAAATTTTACTATCGGAACCGATCCCCAGTGGGTCAAAGGGGTCCAAATTTGAAATACTGAATGACAACCCCCATTTTTTTATTGCATATTCGTATTCTACGGGCAAAATTTAGTAACTTTCGTATTTAACTTTTTATTCGTGCCCTCGTTCATCACGATGTAATTGAGCATATTCGGCATATACATTAGGGTGGATCGACAGTATAGGAAAAATATTTTTTTTAGAAATCACTTTCGGCGCGGCGCGGCGTGCAAGAGTTGCCTTTTATGCATACTAGTTTACAGGGTTTTTTTTTTTAAATTAAAATCCATTCATATCTTCCGGTGCCCCAAGCGTCCCAAAAATAATTAAAAATTGATTTTTTTATGTTTTTTTAAATTTGTTTTGTTTATTTATTTTTTCTAATTTTTTTTTTTTTTTTTTTTTTTTTTTTTTTTTTTTTTTTTGGCACGGGATGCAAAATCTATCTTTTATCTACCTTAGCTTACATTTTTTAAAAATAAAATTCGTTCATATTTTCCGGTGCCCCAAGCACCCCCAAAATAGTTTAAAAATGAAATTTTCTTGAAAAAAGTTATTTTTTGTTTTATTTCATTTTATTTTATTATATTTTACTTTACGTTTTGAAATTCATTTGGCACAGGGTTGTTATTAGTATATTACATAACTCTGCAGTTCCCATACATTTTTTAAATAAAAGTCCATTCACATCTTTAATGCACCAAGTGTAATTAAAACCTGAAATTTTTACAAAAATGTATTAAGAATTATAATTTACGAAAAATATTTACAAATATTGAAAAACAGTATAATTAATAACGTATAAAGTTATAAATAACATTAATATTACAATAATAAGTTACATATAAATTTAAAAATCAAAGCATTAAATCATAAAAATTATAAAAATTGAACTTACGTAGAGAAAAGTAGATTTACATATTTTTAAAGTTTGTAATCTTTTTTGGTATCAAAATGTTTTATATGGCTTCTTGATTTTATTCTATTCAATATGAAACCGAGTCTCTTTTCTTGTCCAGATACAGATTCTGATGCCTCACCCTCTAGTCGAACGCATTTTTCAACCGCTTGGGCAGGGCATGGATATTTTGACCATTCATTCGTTTTTACAACTTTTATCATATCCTCAACTTCTGCGCAGGGCACATTCATCAAAATAGTGGTTCAAAACGTCCAACTCGTTGCAAGTCAAAATAATCCTCCGCATTGAAATTTATTTGAGTACTTGAAAAATTCTCACTTCAGGTGATTTTCTATTTTTATTTCTAGCACTAATTAGCTTTCGTATTGCTAAAGATGTGATATTCTCTCTGTTATCTGTGAGCATTGACGACAGCAATTCAGGGTGATATACCAAATAATAAAGTAGAAAAAGTTAATTTTATGCATTTAATAACATACGATAAACGATTTCTCATCCTTTCGATCTAAGTTTTACGTTAGGTAAATCATTCTTTAATTGTTAAACTTACTTAACTTTACTTACAAAAATTTTAGCTCAAAATTTGGATGAAAATCGATTTTAGGCAAATGCTTAAGAGTTTTGGGGCATTGAAAGAAATGTATCAAAGTCGAAAATTATTTTGGTGCATGCTAATGAACTAAAAAGGCATCATTTGTATCCCGCTGACAAACTAATTTTTAAAAAATTTAAAAAAAATATATTAAATTTCTATAAAAATTACAATATTTTTACTATTTTGGGGCTCGCTTGGGGCACCGGAAGATATTAATGGATTTAAATAAAAAAAATGTGTAAACTAATATATATATAAGGCAACTTTCGCAACCCACATTAAAAATAATTTTTAAAAAATTAAAAAACAAAAAAAATTATAAAAATTTATAAAAATTTCAATTTTTAAATATTTTTTGAGGCGCTTGGGGCACCGGAAGATATGATTGGATTTCAATCAAAAAAAAATATGTGAACTAGTATGCATAAAAGGCAACTTTTGCAACCCGCGCCGATTCAATTATCCAAATTTCGATTTTTCGATCCACCCTAATATACATATTTCGATTTTTCGAACCCCGTTTTGACATCTCGAAATAGGATTGGCCAGAACTTTTGACGTCAAAGTCTTTTGCGGGAATAGTGTTCCTCGAAAAACAATGTTGGCGGTTGATTTAATGACCCTTTATGTTCTTTTTCTATAAAAATTAATAGAAATATATTAAATTAGCTTCTATTTGCATATATTTGTATCCAGTCAAATCATTTCTATATAATAACCTGCGCATTTTCGTCTTTAACCCCTTAGGGACGAGTTATCCATATGCCTGTCGCAAAAGGGCTCCGAAACCTTGTTTACACCCACCAGTAAAATTTTATTGCAAAATTTGTTACTCAATCGGATCATTTTCTAGATTTAATAAAGCACAATTTTCTGCATTTAAAAACCGGTGATAAAACCTTTAAAAATTTGTAAAATGCTTCCTTTGCGAAGAGTTTAATGTGTAAATATACACCTCCCCCATCCCACCCCTTTACGAAAAAAAAAGGATAATATTCATTATTTGGGGGCAGATGTGTGGATATTCTGCATTTCGATAGCTTCTATGCATTTTTTTAAACATCTAATTCGGGGAGGGGGTACTGATGCGGGTGTATGTTTTTTAATTAATACTAGATGACAAAATATTAAAAAGCAAACAAACAAACATATAAAATATCTTTGTGTTGGCTGAGCAAAGAATGGGGTGAAGGTGGGATTATAGTTTTTCAATATTAACGAGTTACTGCAACTACAAAATAACAAGTAGGGCAGAAAATGATTCAATAATTCTAATATATCTAATATGTTTTCGTAAATTAATGTATTTTTGCAATTTAACATTATTTTTCATAATTGTAAAAAATAGAAAATTTTTGACATTTTAAATTTTTTAGTTAAAAATGTAAATTAAATCTTTTGAATTTTTGGGATTTGTGATGATTACATATCGTCAAAAGATGCGTGTAGAATTTTTGGGAAGGCAAATCATAATATTTAATAATAAAAAATAACATTTGACTTTTTTAATTTGATTATTTTTTGGTATTTCATAAATATAAAAGAACTATTAAAAAAATGGTGCATTCTAAATAGAATTTTTGCACGCGATACGGTCTCGAAAGAGTTAGGATATAACGAAAATAATATTTCTATTTAGATTCCTATTTAACGGAACCTAAGTTTTAAAGCGGTTTAATATCATACTGTTTGATATATTTTTTTTCATGTTCAAGTGTTTTAACCCTTTCAGGGTAAAGTACTTCGATTCTTAAAATGTTGAAATAATTGAATGACACCAGTATTTACATAAAAAATTTATTATAAAGAAGCCAAAGTATATACAGGGACAGGGTGTTTCTAAACTCATGGTACAAACTTTAAGGGGGGATAGGACGCATCAAGAAAAACAATATTAAATTGGAAACTAAGTGTCCCAAACGTCTTTCAAAGGAGATAAGCGCCATTAAAGTTTAAGGTCCAAAAATTCAAATGATTATAAAAAGCAGAAAAAATGGTCGATTCGTTTGCGGTTTTCACTAAAACTATTCTTTATGTCAGTATTGTCTTGAAAATAAATTATAAAGATAAATATTAAAAAATTGCGATAGAGGGCGCTTTGGACTTTGGAGTAACAAACAACTATTTTTTACCGTCATTTTTTGCATCTCATTAAAATTTTTTAGAAGCTTAGACATAAACTTAAATTTTGAGCTCAAAATGTAAATCGTTGTGACTGGTTAAGTAGCACAAACTGAACTGTATGGGGAGGTTCAAATTTCAAATGATTATAAAAAACGGAAAAATTGGTCGGTTTTCGCTAAAACTATTCTTTATGTTAATATTTCCTTGAAAATAAATTTTAAAGATATCTTTCAAAATATTCCGTCAGAGGGAGCCTTAAACTTTAGAGTAACCAACAACTATTTTTAACCTTTATTTTCTTTATTTTTTGTATCTAATTAAATGCTTGTAAAAGATCAAACTTAATTTTTTTGCTCAAAATCTGTATCATTGTGAGTAATTATGTTGCGGAAAACTGAATTGTGTTCGAGGAGTGGGGAGGGTAACATTTAAACTCCTGAACACCGTTCAGTTTGCGCTTCTTAACCCCTCCCATCGATTTAGGATTTGAGCTCAAAATTTAAGACTAAGCTTTTGCAAGCATTTAATTAGGTGCAAAAAATAACGGTTAAAAATGGTTGGTTACTCTAAAGTTTAAAGCTCCCTCTAAAGAAATTTTTTGAAATTTATATTCAAAATTTATTTTCAAGGAAATATTGACATAAAGAATAGTTTTAGCGAAAACCGTCCAATTTTTCTGTTTTTTATAATTATTTGAAATTTGAACCTCTCCACCCCCCATTGAGCACAGTTCAGTTTGCGCTAGTTAACCACTCCCTACGATTCAGATTTTCATCTCAAAATTTAAGTTTACGTCTAAGCTTCTAAAAAAAATTCATGAGATGCAAAAAATAACGGTAAAAAATAGTTGAAGGTTACTCCAAAGTCTTAAGTGCCCTCTATCTGCATTTTGTAAATTTTATATTTATAATTTACTTTCAAGATAAAACTAACATAAAGAATAGTTTTAGTGAAAATCGCAAATCAATTGACCAATTTTTCCGTTTTTTATAATCATTTGAAATTTGAACCTCACCCCACAGTTCAGCCCCACCAGTGGCCGAGAGGTTCTGACCTCTCAACTGGTAGACGGCAGGTGCTGGGTTCGAACCCAACCGCGGCTGTCGGCCTAACCGTTCGGAGTTTTCGTGGTTTTCTTCGAACCTTGCGTAAATACGGGTTAGGTTCCCTTAGAAAGACCCCCACGAAGGGCACTCCCCCCCCCCTGGTCCTATATCCCTAGCGCAGATAATCGGACGTCAAAAATCAATTAACCAACCAACCCACAGTTCAGTTTTCGCTACTTAACCACTCCCAACGATTTAGATTTTGAGCTCAAAATTTAAGTTTATGTCTAAGCTTCTAAAAAAATTTAATGAGATGCAAAAAATAACGGTAAATATAGTTGTTCTTTACTCCAAAGTCTAAAGCGCCCTCTATCGGCATTTTTTGAAATCTATCTTTATAATTTATTTTCAAGACAATGCTGACATAAAGAAAAGTTTTATTGAAAACCGCAAACGAATCGACCAATTTCTCTGTTTTTTATACTCGTTTGAATTTTTGCACCCTAAACTTTAATGACCCCTATCACCTTCGGAAGACGTTTGGGACCCCTAGTTTGCTATTTAATATTGTTTGTCTTGATGTGTATTATCACTCCTTAAAGTTTGTACCATGAGTTTAGAAACACCCTGTATATATAAATTAGTTCTGCAAATTACATTTTTGCTTATATAATTTTTTACATTTGTTGTTTCATTTTATCAATAAATTAATAAATAATCATTTTTCCACTTTATCTTTTCTTTATGAAAATTAAAACATCGTCTTCCCTTGCAATAGTTAAATTTTAACGCTTTCGAGACCATATCGTGTTTTTTTTTTTTTTATTTAGTTCTGAAAATTATATTTTTGCTTATATAATTTTTTACAATTGTAGTTTCATTGTATAAATAAATTAATAAATAATCATTTCTGCACGTTATCTTTCCTTTATAAAAATTAAAACATCGTCTCCCCCAGCAATCGTTAAATCATAACCCTTTCGGGACCATATCGCGTTTTTTTTTTAATTAGTTCTACAAATTACATTTTTGCTTATATAATTCTTTTACATTTGTTGTTTCATTGTATCAATAAATTAATAAATAATCATTTTTCCACTTTATCTTTTCTTTATGAAAATTAAAACTTCGTCTCCCTTTAGCAATCATTAAAACTTAAAGCTTTCGAGACCATACCGCGTACACAAATTTTATTCATATACACCTTTTTTAAAAACAAACCCCTATACTTGTGAAATACCGAAAAATGTTCTAATAAAAAAATTAATTTAATTTTTAATTTATTAATGCTTCCTCAAAAAATCCTGCATGCACCTTTTAACGGTAGGTCACAAATTCCGATAGAGTTAGAGTTAAATTATTTTTTTAATTAAAAACTTTAAAATATCAAAATTTTTCTATTGTTAACAATTTTTAAAAATGTTGAATTGAAAAAAATATACTCATTTACAAAAAATATTAGATTTAATAGAATTTTTGCAAAAATTTCTGCGCTACTTGCTTTTTGAAGTTGCAGTAAATAATTAATAATGAAATCCTTCAATCCCACCCTCACACGATATTTACGTTACTTCCCCATTCTTTGCTCACCCAGCAAATAAGCATTTTACATGTATGTTTGTTTATTTTCAATATTTTGTCTTCTAGTGATGATTAAAAAAACATACACCCGCTTTAGCCCCCCGATTTAGATGATTTTAAAAAAGCAGTAAAAACCATCGAAAAGCAAGTTATCCACTAACCCCGCCCCCCAAATACTGATAATATCCTTTTTTTTTTTTGTTGGTGGGTAAAGGATGTGTATATTTACACATTAAAACATGAAAATACACAGGTTTTTATTCAAAAATGATTGGCTGGATACAAATGTATGCAAATAGAAAGCTAATTCTGTATATTTCGATTATTTTTTTATAGAAAATACACATAAAGAGCGTTATTGAATCAACCGCCATTATTGTTTTTCGTAGAACACTATTCCTGCAAAAGACGCCAACCTTGACGTCAAAAGTTCAGGCCAATCAGATTTCGAGATTTCAAAACATGGCTGGAAAAAACGAAATAATCTGTCGAATATGCTCGATTACCCCATGATGAACAGGGATACGAAAAAAAGTTAAATACAAAATTTACGTATCTTTGCCCGTAGAATCTGAATCTGCAATAAAAAATGGGGGTTATCATTCACGAATTCAAACTTTAATCCCATCTGATACCCAGTGGCTCGGTTGCGATGGTCAAATTTGGCATCATGAGTATATTTTTTTAAATATTTAAAACGTATATTTCAGTTTTTTAATTCGATGTATATTTTTGGAGTTATTCTACCGTCTCCAGACTTTTTGGACACCCAGTATATGTTTTAACAAGAAATATTATTTAATGAGTTATGTACAAAAAAATGACATTTTATTGAAGTACTTTCTGGCACATAAAGTTACTATCACTTCAAAAAATCTAGAATTCTAGCAGCCACATGATCTTTCTTAACCTTCCTACCCTGTTGAAATTTTACTCAAACTTGATTAAAATATTCCACGCCAGAATTTTTATTTAAATCCACTTAACATCCTTATTTAAATCTTTGTGTTATTTATTTAATTTACTTTATGGAAATTTTCTGGTTTTAATCGAATGAAACGCATTATAGGATTGGGTCGATTAGACCCATTCAGGGTAGGAAGGTTAACACTAGAACCGCGGCGACGGGTCATTTTGACCCGCATCGTATGGAGAGACGTCGATTTGAACCAGAAAACTTTAAAAAAAATAAGCTAAATACATGCTGAGCAAAAATATCTTCAATAAATAACTTAAACAGTTTTAAATGAAAATTTCGGTGAGAAATATTTTTATAAATCTTTAATGAATTTTCCCGCGGTTCTAGTGTTAATCATAATAGGACACAATGTTTCCTTTTATACCTTTCCGGCACACTGTGCCCGGTCTGGGATACCTAATTTTAATTCGAAGCTTGTAAATGGCACCAAGAATATTTTAGTAAAACTACGCTTTTATAATAAAAGCTTAATTTAATGATTTCATAATATCTAAAAAATTCGTTTGTGAATTCCGGTGTCAGTCGATAATTTCTCATTGTACTAACAGATTTTGCCCGTGCCGGAAAGGGTTAACAAGCGTAAATCGATGTTCCAATTGTTCTGGACACCACTGATATATTTCAGTTTATTTCATTATCTTTCGCAGTTAAACCTGCTTTAGATAAGCCGAAGAATTTTTTTTAACAATGGTATCCAGAGTATATTTGGAGTCCCAATTTATGCAGACAGGGTCCGGAATTTCTAGAGAAATAGCTTCCAAATCTTACAGTTAGTTTTTACTTAACCCTTTGAGCTCTGGTGGGTAAATTTATTCAAAATTCCTAATGTCACATTGGCACCAGTATTTTGCAAAAAAAAAAAAAGAAAACGGTTAGTGATATACGCGAAAAAAAAAATGAATTGAACCTTTTTCAAATAAATTTGGTGAAATTTTCTGGTGTCGTTGTGACATTTCGGAATTAAAATTATGTGGTAGAAAATTCTACCATCAGAGCTCAAAGGGTTAAGGCTGTTCTAATTTTTTCTTGCTTGAAACTTTTAGAAACAATGACGTACACATTTTGAAACGTAAAGGTCAAAATTTGGCAAGCCTGCCTACGGGAGTGATTTTGAATCGAAATGATGTTTCCTTCTTATGATAAATAAACTACTTATTAATTTATAAACTTTTTTTTCCCTTCGTTGATAGGTTTATGTGCTTTAGTCGAGAAATTCCGTACAAAGCGTCAACTATCTTTGAATTACATAGTTTATAAATACAACACCTTCCAGTATCATTCGAACTAATGCGTATTGTTTGCGTATTGTATGCGTTGTAATGCGTAATCGTTTTACGAACTAATGCGTATTGAAACCCACGTCATAAAGATGCCCATTTGGATTTAAGACAGCCTTAATTATTGCATATGTACCCTCTAAAAATTAGACACATCTTATTTAGTAAGTTTTCTATTTACAAGCATGTTTATTTGAATTTTAAAATATTAGAAATTCTTGAAGTTATAAGAAGTAGTTGAAATGCAATTTAGCATTTATTAAAAAAAACCGGCTAAGATTTTTTCTTCAGAACTGTATAAAAAAGAGATGACCAACCTGCGACCCGTGTGCTACATGCACTAGTGTGCAAAATATAAGGACGAGTCCCAAAATGCCAACTTTCATGGGATTTTCAAACGATAATTTTCACGCAAATATTCAATAGGAAGTAATATAATTCAAATAATTACAATCCCTGCATAACAGCTACTCCATATAACATCTCATTCAGGTCACACATAGTCACAAGAGTCACAGTCACTACGGCGACACAAAGAATAGGAAATTTCATAAGTCTCTTTTATGAGTCTCAAACGACTACTATATGTGACTCCACTGACAGGTCATTGTGAAAGCTGAATTGTGGCGAGTCACCAGGTGACTTTACCATGTCCTTTCATGCAGACTGTCGTGTGACCTCTCACCTGGAGACTCAATTTCAAAGTCATTGTGAACGTTGTATTATGATAAATCACCAAATAATGTCACATTAAAATCACATAATGACTTTCTGTCACAAGTCTTTGTCAAATAGGGACAAAGACCCTACTGTGAAGTAAACACTGTTAAAAATGGTGAAAAGTCACCATGTGACTTTAATCGGACATTATTTGGTAATTTATCATAATGCAACATTCACAACGACTTTGAAATTGAGTCTCCAGATGGGAGGTCACACGAGAATCTCAATGAAAAGACATTGTAAAGCCACCTGGTGACTCGCCACAAAGCAGCAGTCACAACGACCTGTCAGTAGAGTCATATATACCGTAATTTCGGGTGTATAAGCCGCAGATCAAACAATTCTTTTTCGACCCGGAATATTTTAAGAAACAAATATAACTAGCTAGATCGCCGTAAATATTTGTCTTCAATCACTAAATAAGATTTCTGGGTCCAAAAGGAATTGTTTGATCCTCGGCTTATACACCCGAAATTACGGTAATAGTCATTTGAGACTCTTAAAAGAGACGTATGGAATTTCCTACTTTTTGTTTTGCCGTAGTGACTGTGACTCTTGTGACCATGTGTGACCTTAATGAGATGTTATATGAACTAGCTGTTATGCAGGGATAGTAATTATTCAAATTATATTACTTGCTTTTGAATATTTGCGTGAAAATTATCACTTGAAAATCCCTTGAAAATTGGGATTTTGGAACTCGTCCTTATATTTTTCACACTAGTGTACATACCACTATTTATCTATAGAAAGAAACTAGCTTGTTTAATGGAGGGAATTCTTCAATTTAATAAAGACAAAATTATAATTTTTAAGAAACGGTGGCAAATGAATTTCAGACAAAAAGTTTGGCCACCTTTGCTGTAAAATCACTGAACGCTGCCAATTTAAATAAAAAAATATAAATTTTATTTTTCATTTATAAACTTTACAATAATCTTTATATTTTCCTCCTTTAAATGCTAACAATTTAATATTTATTGAAATTGTATATTATTTTTCAGTAATAATTTAACTTTAAATAAAATATCAGCATAGTGGCAGATCCAAAGAACAAAATAACATATAAAACAAGGCACTTTGACATTTAACTCATTAAGCCTTAAGAACGATAAATGAAGCCTAACTTTCTAAATTAAGATTGTTTGATTGCATCACTTTTTTCAAGTAGAAATATTAAAGTTATTTAATGACAGATCAAATGATGTGGGAATTTAGCGAATTACACTACTTAATCCTTTCAAGGGGGCGGTGGCTAGAGGGTCTAGCTAACTAATTTTAATTCTAAAATTGACAAATGGCATTAAGAATATTTTAATAAAATTTTGATTTGACAATGAAAGTTCAAAATAGCAAACTTTTTTTTTCTAAGAAGTTTGTTTGAATATTCTGGTATCAGTCAATTAGTTCATAATTTTGTGTGCGGAATTCTTCTGCCCCTGAAAGGTTAAAACACTTGTGAAAATCTAACAGTCCTAATTTAAATAAAAATAATCTTGCCCAGTTAAACTGACTTACAATTTATGCACACTAATTGTATTTTTAAAAACAAACTAAGTGGTTGAGGAGATTCGCTTCTCCATTTTCGTCTTCATATTTAATCTCTGAACCCCCAAACTAATCAGGAATACGCTTTAGCATACAATAAACCTATATCCAAAATTAAATGCAAACTGGATAATTCTGCATAAAAATCTATTTATCTATTTTAAGGGGAGCTAATAGCCAGTCCTTCCTTTTATACTTAACAAAAGAACCCCACAACTAATAAGGGAAGTATCTTATCAGCATGGGACTATATCCGAAAATTGAAGCAAATTTGTTAATTATGCATAAAAAACTATTTACTTAAATTAAGAGGGATAGCCCCTGATACTCCCTTTATAAATATCCCGGCAATCCCTAAAACAAATCAGGGAAGAGCCTTATCACAATTAATCTATATCCAAAATTTGAAACATGTTGGTAAATTCTACGTAAAAACCCATTTACCTAAATTAAGGCGGTTACGCACATTAGTCCCCTTTGTACTTAACCTATGAACACCCAATAATAATCATAGAGACGACTCATCAGAATGATCATATAATTACAATTTGAACGAAATCTCATAATTCCGTATGAAAAAAATATTTATCTAAATTAAGGGGGAACCCCCGTTCCCCAATACTTATCCAAAGAACACAAAGACCCCACGGAGGGCATTCGCTCTGGGACCTATATACTCGTGCAGATAATCGGTCGTCATAAATAACACCAACACTCAAAACTAATCAGGGAGACGCCTCATCCGAATGATACTATATCTAAATTTTGAATGAAATCTGATTATTCTGCTTTAAGAACCAATTTATATAAATTAAGAGGGGTTCAGCTCCCTGTGCCTCGCTTACACTTATAAAATGAACTCCCAAAACTAATCATCAGGGGCGTAACCAGGATGGGTGCCCAAAACCAGTAATATTGTAATATTTAGTTCTCCTTGATTCATAGCAGAATTTTTTCTGGTTACACAAGGCGAGCAGAACAAAATTACCGCTATACAGAGAACTTTTGTATTTACCCTACTTGCTCAACTGATCAGCCTTATTTGAACAAATTTATATATAAAATTGAAGTAAATCGGACATTTTTATCATGACTTATTGCGTTAGATATGAACATACATACAGAACGTGTGGGTACATAAGCATTCAGGCTTTGATAGCCTTTGAGCTAAAAAGTAGACTGCACTGCTCATGAAAATGACGCCAGAGATAATTAAGAGATTAAGAGCCCTAATTTTGAAAACCAGACAAAGTGTGATAGTTGTATTTTTTGATTTGCTTGATTTTTTTATATGTTGAAGTAGATCTTATTTAATGAATAGCGTGCAATTTTGAAGCCCAGACAAAATTTCCTCTTTCCTATAGAAAATATCAATGTTCGAGGCTGTGAATGCCATTTTTATGAAAAATGAAATTCCAATATGTTTGGAGTGGTATATCTCTGTCAAGGAACAACATCCCAAAATTATTTTGGCATAAGCTTAAAGTATGACACTTCCTGCTTATTAAAATTTATTTGTTTTCATGGGGCATTGTTATTTTACATTGTTGCCACAAAGTACAGTCAAAATGACGTTTTTGTCCATTTTTCACTCTTAATATCTTATTTAAGCTATAATACCCCAAAGTTTTCCTTATAGAATATCAATGTGCACTACTAGGACAAGCTAAATTATATAGTACTACATGGAGAAATTCTTGCTGTTAGTAGCTATAACCTTTTAAATACTCAAAATTTCTAAAATCTGCAATATTTAAAGTACCGTAATTTCGGGTGTATAAGCCGCAGCTCAAACAATTCTTTTTCGACCCAGAATTTTTAAAGAAACAAATATAACTAGTTAGATCGCCGTAAATATTTGTCTTCAATCACTAAATAAGATTTCTGGGTCCAAAAAGAATTGTTTGATCCGCGGCTTATACACCCGAAATTATGGTAGTTTATTAAAAAAAGCGCCACATTTGAATGAAAAAAATGTCACGCAATAGTTGAACATATGTACAAAAACATGGAAATGAAAAAGAAGTGGACCCTCGTGATATTTTTTAGTGAAAAAAATGACAAAATTTATAAAAAAAAGCAATGTCCATCATCACATTTTTTCCCTAAGAGAAAATGAAACATCCCGTTTCTCTTTCGGAAGAGGCATAAAGGAATATTTCATTTACTCATAGGGAAAAATCATAGAAAGACGATAGAGAAGCGGGATGTTTCATTTTCTCTTAGGGAAAAAATGTGAAGATGAACATTGCTTTTCTTATAAATTTTGTCATTTTTTGACTAAAGAATATCACGAGGCCCCACTGCTTTTTCTTTTTCATGTTTTTGTACATATGTTCAACTATTTCGTGACATTTTTTTTTCATTGAACTGTGGCGCTTTTTTAAAATAAACTACTTTAAATATTGCAGATTTTGGAAATTTTGAATATTCAACAGATTATAGCTACTAACAGTAACAACATTTCCGTGCAGTACTACATTATTTCGCTTGTCCTAGTAGCGCACTTTCATATTCTATAAGAAAAACTTTGGGGTATTCTAGCTTAAATAAGATATTAAGAGTGGAAATTGGTCAAAAACGTCATCTTGACTGTACTTTGTGGCAACATAACAATGTAAAACAATAATGCCTCATGGAAACAAATAAATTTCAATAAGCAGGTAGTGTTATACTATAAGTTTATGCCAAAAGAATTTTAAGATGTTGTTGCTTGCCAGAAATATACCACTCCAAACATATTGGGATTTCATTTTTCATAAAAATGGCATTCACAAACGTGAGCTTTGATATTTTCTATAGGGAAGAGAAAAAATTTTCAGGGCTTCAAAATTGCAGATTAACCATTAAATATGATTTGTTTCAACATAAAAAAAATATCAAGGCAATTAAAAAATACAACTATCAAAACATCACTTTTTTGTCTGAATTTCAAAATAAGGGCTCTTAAAGCACGATGTGATAATTATACCTTTTAAAAAAATCACAAAGGCGATCTGAACACCGGAATACCAAAATAATATTTGATTTTTATTGTCAGTAATTAAATGACTTAAAAACAAATATTTGCATAAATTCTGGTGTCATTTAATGAATTATGTAATTTTGTGCGACATATGTAGGTAATATTAAACTGCGGGGTCCCAGCGCAGGGCTGCCACAGGGGACTATTTTTCATTTCATACTGGCACCAGTTTCTCTAAGCAGAAATCCTTAACAGACACTTTGACAACATTTGCAAGAAAATCGTACTTCAAAGTTTCTATTAGAAAAATATTGATGTGAACAGAATATAAAAATAGTCGCCTGTGGCAGACTTGCAGCGACGCACATGATAAATGATTATAGAAGATAATGTATGGAAGATAATGATTAAAGAATATAATGGTAGAGTACGTATTTATCCCACTATTAGCAATTATTAATCTGCTGTTTTGAAATCCAAAAGAGATACTTTCTGACGTATTTTTAAATTTACTTTTTTCGGAAGCGAATTAAACTGGCAGATGTTCTTATTAACCCTTTAATTCCCATGCTAGAACACGTTCTAGAAATTATGTAGTTCATTTCACACCAGAAAAATTCAATGGCTGATTTCTTTTTATATAAATAAGGAATGTTCTGTTATTGATTAAAGCAAATATTGTGGTTTTAATTTTCTGGTGGAAACTGAAATATACGAGTTAAAATATCTCGGGCGGTCTCGGGCGGTTTGGGATCCAGAGGGTTAAAGAACTATTTGACAAATGAAATTATCTCTCTCTCTCTCTCTCTTCCTCTCTCTCCCTCTCTCTCTCCCTCTCTCTCTCTCTCTCTCTCTCTTTCTCTTTCTCTCTCTCTTTTTTCTTTTTGAAAGGGCAAAACAGCTTTCAGGAAATATTGTCAAAGTGAGTTTCAAACAGAATTTTCCAAAATGACAGCACAGGAGAAAAAATTATCCAGGGACAAAAATCTCTTACAATTCTATTGGTAATTTATTTGTCAAAAACTGGAAACACATTCCCTTACAAATCGCTTTATTATTCAGGTTCACTTAATCCATGTCTGCGTGCTTAACCCCTTGAAGGACGGTGGGATAAAATATATCCCACTTAATTTTAATTGCGAAACGCCACATTGACACCAGAATTTTTAAAAGAAAAATTTTATTTTTATCAAGTACATAAAGAAAATCATTTGTCCATTTTGAAATAAATTTGTTTTAAAATTCTGGTGTCAATCAATCATTTCAGGATTTTATGAATAGAAGCGATTTGCTCCTCAAAGGGTTTAAGATGAGTCACTAAATCTTGCGTTTGCTGTGCTGGGCACATTATTTTATACATACATTTCAAACGCGCAAAGTTTTGCCATTTTAAGAAGAGATTTTCTTAAAAAAAATCTCTCCTTAAAATTGCGAAATTTCGCGAATTTTAGAAAATACTGGCACAGAAGAATTTCACAACCTGGAAATTCTATGACATGTACGAAGGCGCGCTAAAGCTTATGCCAATAAATAGAAAATGTATGACGATTTTTTAAAATACTACTGGGTAGTTTAACAATTATTTTTTAAATCTACATGTTTTAGGCCATATTAGAAAGCTTTAATTACAAAAAATCATAGCATAGTTCTCTGAACTTTTTAGAAATACCAATCAATATTTTATGATCTCCGTATAGCATTTCATTGACAAATAAAAATACATTATTTGTGTAACATTTATTTTGTCTTGGCATATAAATATCAGCAAATATTATTCAAAGTGTTTTATTTATTCGAAATTTAGAATTTTCATAAATATAACGCCTAAGAGTAGGCAGAATGTACATAATAATATTGATTTCAAGCGCAATATTCCGGAAAAAATTATTCAATTTCCCTAGCTTCATCTTTGACAGACACATTTCTATTTAAAGTCTGTTTACATAGAGTTTTTATCCATATACATTTTGCGAAATTTGAATTTCCTAGTTGAGATGTTTATTTACACTTTCTTTGAATAAAATTTTCTGATATTTTTTTTTTTTTTTTTTTTTTTTTTTTGCAGAAGAAATTTTTGTTAAATCTTTTTCATATATTAATGTAAATAATTCAAATCTACACATCATATAAGAATAATTTATAAAAGTTTTATTTTTATATATTCTGAAAGATTTTCTATTCTAATTTTTAAATTTTCATATCCGGGAAAAAATTTAAACATTTTGTCTCAATTCTGATTCAAACATTCATTTCAAAAGATAGAGGTATGAGCTGTAAATGCTGATTATCTGCAGTTTTAAGAATTCTGGCTTTCCTTTCATTCAAATTTAACGTAGATAAGAACTGCAAACATTTCTAATTTAAATTTACTGAAAATTTGCATGATTAATAATAAATTTAAAGCCATTACATTTAAAAATATTACATTCAAAAATATTACATTTAAAAGCACTACATTTAAAAATATTACATTTAAAAACATTACATTTAAAAATATTACGTAAAATTAGTCGGATATAGCAATCCCAAAACGTTCTTCTATCTCCAACACGTTAATACTCCCAGAAAATTGAAATATAGCAGCGTCACTGTCTGGGTAATATAAACACAAATGTAATCTACAACAACTTATTTCAAGTTCTAACTGAATGATATTTGATGAAAATCCGTGCATTAGTATTTGAGATAGAATCATCACAGAAAATGTTTTAAAAAAATCTGAATAGAAGCGCTATAGGTTGAGAGATTTCCTCCAAAGACTAAAATTTCTCATTTACATCAGGGATTAACTGAATCTGAAGTCTGAGGAAAATTCGTGCGTAAGATACTCAGATAGAGCTATTACAATAATCTTGAATAATATAGCATTGCAGTGCCATCTGTACGGGGCTTTACACAAAAAACAAAACAACACTAATATATATCAGGGACTAACTGAATCGGAAGTTTTAGAAAATTTCGTGCATTAGTTCCTGAGATATACCTATTGCGATAATCATGAACAATGCCGCATACCAGTGTCCCCTGTAGGGCTATTCCTACCAAAATGTAATCAGAACCATATCAGGGTTCGCACACTCCTTATATTTTGTAAGGACTCTGGCACCACTATTAAAGATAGGAACATTTTTATTTAATTTTTAAGAAACAGAATCCGCAAGCACACCCTCGATTCACAATTTTCGCATTATTTTTCTACAGTGAAATACATTGAAAATACTGTAAAAATTTAGTGGTACAGTTGTGCAAACCCTGCATATTATAGGAAGTGCAAACGGAATCTGAAGTTTTATCAAAATCCATCCATTAGTACTTGATATGTCGCTGTTGTGAAAATCGTAAAAGAGGCAGCGTAGCAGCACTATCCTTTGGGCGATATACACCAAAAATTAGTCATATGCAGATTATATCAAAGTCCAACTGAATCAAAATTTTTGAGAAAGTCTGGGGATTAGTCCTTGAGACAGAATGGCCACAAAATTTATGTCACATTCAGACAGACATTTTGTAAAAACATGTTTTTTGGAAACTCTGATCCCTAAAATGAGCAAATCCGTCGAAAACCAGCATTTAAAAAATGAGCAAATCCATTTCTTTGTTCTTGTACAGGTAGAAGAAAGTAAAAAAAAATCTATATTTTATCTGGTTGCATTCAACGTGTTTCATTAAAACAAATAAAATGGATAATTTTTTGAGTTAATCTAACTTAGTTTGTCAAGTGGGGGTTTTGAAAAATTTCTTGGCGGTCACCATGAAAAAGTCAATTTTATTAGCACTGCACCTAAAATTACAAAATCACGTACATAGACAGCGTGCCTCTGAATGGCGCAATTTTGCCATGCCAGCTATCATAAGTGTTTCGCTTGGAAATCTCAAATAAACCCGCAGCATAAGCGCCAACTTAACGGTTAATATCAGACTGACTTTCACAACTAAATTTAAACCGAGAGTATGCACATCGGGCCTGATTGACCGAGAGTGCTATGTTTTTTTACCCACAACTTTTTTTTAAATAATCATCAACTCATTTTATCGCAGAATTTGTAGCAATTGTCTCCGACTAAATAAAGTGATTATTTATAATCGCCGGTGACAAAGTAAAATCCATTATCACTAGAACGCCCGGGAATTTTACTCAAGTTTGATAATAATATTCAACACCAGAATTTTTATTCAAACTTATGTGATTGGTTAATTTAACGTAAATCTGTGTGGTTTGCATTTAAGTTATTTTAGTAAAGAAATTCTGGCTCGAATTGAAATTTAATCAAATGGTTGGAGTCGAATCGACTCCTTCCGGGCGTTCTAGTGTTACCGTAATTTCGGGTGTATAAGCCGTGGATCAAACAATTCTTTTTGGACCCAGAAATCTTATTTAGTGATTGAAGACAAATATTTACGGCGATCTAACTAGTTATATTTGTTTCTTTAAAAATTCTGGGTCGAAAAAGAATTGTTTGAGCTGCGGCTTATACACCCGAAATTACGGTAATTCACTTTGCGGTTATGGGGTGTCAAAACATTCCGCGCACGTCCTGCCGGGATAAGTAAATTGCAGTAAGAAAAATTTAAACTTCGTCGCAAGCCTTTAATCGAGGGTTTAGATGTTTGAAAGCGAAACTTTCAGTTCTGTAAATGTATGTTTTCATTTGTGCCACGGTAATACGCTTGATAGGCACCAACTTATCTAGTTTGAAATAGGCAATCACACGGTTACCACTGGACAATTTTTTTGAAGACAAATAATGTTAGAAAAATATTCGTGAGTAATAAAAAAAACTAATTTTGGTAAATTTCTGAAAGAGTTAAAAGAAAAACAAGCATGTGGCAAAATTTCAACGAAATTTATAAAGAGTATTTATCTTTGAAAAAAAGTGGTTATATATATATCTAAATAAAAAAATAAAAAATAAAAAATGAAAAAAAGACCGAGTGTTTGCTCTGCAATGAATTACATTTCTGCGATTAATTAAAAAAATATTTTGATCCTATTTAATCACTTATTTTATCAAAATTTTTGAAAGAAACTTTCAAACGATGCCTATTATTTCATGTCTTTTACAGAATTTTTAATCTTTTATCACCGGTTATTCAAAACAGAAATTTTTGCCTAATTGAATCAAGGGAAAAAAATGCACGGATTGAATAAAGAAAAATTTACATTAAAAGTTTACTGGTGAAAATAATAAATCATGATTGAAATATGGATGCCCTTACGTGGTACGGGCAAATCATTGGCAAAACCAGTGGGGCAACCAAGGTGGGTGCCAAACTCCTCTGAATACCACTTATATTTAAAAATTCTGTTCGGCTCATCTAACCAGTAAAATTTCTGCTATGAATCAAAGAGACGAAAACCTTACAATTTTGCTGGCTTTTGGTACCCACTTTGGCTACGCTACTGAAAACACGTTGCCCGTATGACGTACAGGCTAATCAGGGAAGCGGTTTATCTCTATGACTTATTGCGACAAAAACAACATCTAACGCATTCGAATTTGGCGTCTTTTACAGAAGCATTTTTCGGCTGGCATCTATTTTTCAAAAAAAGTTGATTTCAATAAGATAATTTCAAAAATTCTCTAATTAAGTAAAACATTGTGTTCCTTTATTAATAGTTCCAAAAACAAATTTTGTAAAGAAGGATGATCTCCAGTCTAATTCAGAGCTGCCACAGGGGATTATTTTTTAATTCTACTTCAAACTAATTTTTCAATATTAGTAATATGAATAATTACATATATTTTGACTACATTTGCAGGAGAAATATAGTATGTATATACAGTATGTCCAGCAAATAACACCAAGATTTCAAAATTAAATTTCTCAAAAACAAAGATCAATAGAATTATGCAGTGAACGGTTTGTTTATCAGGTAAGCTGTAAAAATCTTATACAAAAGTTTCGAACGGTAAATATTTTGAAAAGATTGTCTTCTGATTGCAAAGAATGCTTTGATTTGACATTTTTCTTGCTTTAGATTGCTGCCAGAGAATGTGTTTTTCGGCTAAAAGTGCCATATTTCATAGTTTTTTGAAATTAAATTTTTGAAATTTCGAAATTCTAAATATTTACTTTGAAAAATCTTTAAAATATTGCACTGTAAGCTGAAAAATTATTTCTCTGCAGGCAATCTAAAACAAGAAAAATGTCAAATCAAAGCATTCTATGCAATCAGAACGCAATTTTTTCAAAATATTCACTGTTTGAAATTTCTGTATAAGATTTTTACAGCTTACCTAATGAAAAAACCGTTTACCGCATATTACTATCGATCTTTGTTTTTGAGAAATTTAATTTTGAAATGAGAGTGTTATTTGCTGGACACCCTGTATATATACGTATATATATATATATATATATATATATATATATTTAATAGTCACCTGTGGAAGCCCTGAGTTAGACTGGACATACGAGTGCAAAGGGGTATGGTACTTGTATTCGTAAAATGTTGAAAAAATTGAGGGATACCAGTATTTACAAGAAAATCAATTTGAAACATGTAAAATTATATATTCGAATTCTTAATAAAAACGAAATTTTCATTTAAAGAATTTGGATGTAAATGTGGCAATTAAGGATCAAAATTATGTCATAGGGCTCCCAAATGGTCCGCGAACTGAACATCAATATTTTTAACAGATAATTTCATGATATGTTTCGACAAAAGTTAGAATTGACTTCCAAAGTTTTGTTTCGTGGCAATTTACAAGAAAAATCTAAACGGAAAATTTCTATAAGAAAATTCTGATGTTCAGTTGGCGGACCATTTGGGAGCCCTGCACAGCATCACCGCCCTTCAAGGGGTTAAGCGATGAGAAATTTTTTTTGTACAATGAGACTATATAGACTTATGGCACTGTTTCCAGTTAATCTTTCCCGACACAATGTACTTCTGTTAGTGAAATGTCGATTTTATTTCCAGACACCAGGATTTGCGAAAATAATTATTAGATTTATTTCACGTGTTTTATAAGGGATAAAATTTATTTCAAAATTAGGATGTGGATTTCGAAATTGAGTATAAAAAATAAGTGGGGTAGAATATAACCCACAATGGCAGAAAGGTCAAACGTCATCATTTTTAGGATATATCAAATTCTCTTTATTCGTAGTTTTAAGAATCGGACAGCCTTCTCATAGTTTGTAGCCTTCTTATGCATAAATTCTACAATATTCACTGAATAATAATCAATCATAATCTTGCTGTTGAATTAGTCAACGTTTTCTGATAAAAAAAAGATGAATCTTATAAACCTTATAGTAAATCGCAAGAAAAAAGGGGGCTTTGCTTTTAAAACAAATTATTGTCTTCTATTTAATATGCTTTAAAACATTTCCCATTTCTTTATTATATTGCAAGTTAATTTCAATTTATTTTACCTTGCGATTAAAAAATTAATTTTTATATTTGCATGTCAGAATGTTAATAAATCTTTAATCGATTATTTACACAGCGATTTTCGGAAAAAGTTATTTTTCTTAGAGATCGTAAATCTCAACAACTTTCTTTTTATTGGACAAATAAAATTAGTTTCGCGCCATTTAATTTTACGAGAGTACTATCACCTTCCATAGATTCGATCTTCTCAAACTTTTTTCGTAAAGATTATTAAAATGACAAGCTATAAAAATGCGAATTTAGAGATGACACGTGTCATTTATTAATTAAAAGAAGCTGGGAGAAAACCGAATGAGAAAAGATCATGTTATTACGACGATTCTTAAACAAAAAATGTTTTCATTTATAATTTAAGCATTCTTTAAATCCCCAATTAAAAACTTAGAGAGTTTATGGTGCACATAAAACAAAACTTTTATCATAGGAAATTAGGTCCATGATTTCTTTAAATACTGAGAAGCTTACGGAGTCCATTTTATTCTAATCCCAACCAGAATTATTTTTTATATTCTTAAAAATTTATGAAAATTTTATAATAATTTTATAACTCGTGACAAACTAACTCATGAAAACTCAAATTTTATAACTCACCTTCTTTTAGGAAAATTATAACGCTAACACGACAGGTGGTTTTTTTGGTAGAAATTTACATTCTAAATTTCTACCTAAATTGATTAAGGGGATTGCTTCTCAGCTTCGGAATTCTCATCTGTAATGTTAAGTTTATGGACGGATGATGCATTTCTTGTATTTAAAGTATCTCTTAAGGTTATTAATACTTTTAAGTTTTTTGTCTGTACTCTTTTTAAAGGATGTTTCTATTCTTCTTAGTTCTCAACAAATTTTTAAAATCTATGCTTAATACAAAATTTTATGTGTTAAAGACTGACGAACCGTGAGTAAAATTTTACACTTCATTTAAAATTAAGCATACACTTTAGAAAACTTTTAAAAACTAAGAATGGTTGAATCTGAAGTTTGATAAATAGCTATGCATTAGTTCCAGAGATACATTTATTGTGAAATCGTAAAATATGCATCATAGTAGCACCACCTGTTCGGGGATTTACACTAAAAACAAAACAACACTAACATATATCAGGGGCTAACGGAATCTGAAGTTTTAGAAAATTTTGTGCATTAGTTCTTGCGGTAGAGCTATTGCGATAATCACGAATAATGCAGCATGGCAGCGCCACTTGAGGAGCGATTTGCACCTTAATGTAATCAGCACATCGTGATAGTAAGTACTAACTAAATATAAAGTTTCAAGAAAATCCATGCACTATTTCTTGAGATACGACGATTGGGGAAATTGTAAATAATGCAACATAGCAGCGCCACCTCTTCACCGATGTACACCAAAAACTATTTAGATCTAGCTAATATCAAGGTCTAACCGAATTGAAAGTTTTGTGAAATTCTCTGCTTTAGTTCTTGACATTGAGCTATTGCGATAATCACGAATAATGCACCATGGCATCGCCACCTGCTGAACGATTTGTACGAAAACGTAATCGGCACCATATTGTACCATGTACTAGCAAAATCTAAAATTTCATGAAAATCCATGTGTTAGTTTTTGAGATATGGGTATTGTGGAAATTGTTAATAATACAGCACAACAGCGCCACCTATCGACCGATATGCACTAAAAACTTATCAGATCTTGTTTTTAAAAAAGCATAACAGAATCTAAAGTTTTGTGAGATTGGGTGCATTAGCTCTTGAGATAGAGCGCCTACAAAATTTTTGTCACATAGAGATAGACTGACAGACTTTTGTAAAAATATTTTTTTTTTTTGGCTCTTTAACCTCTATAATGTGTGAATCCGTCGAAAAGCGGATTTTGAAGTTTTTCACGAATCCAACACTTTCTCTTTGTAAAGATAGAAGAGACTAAAAAATAATTAAGTATTCTGGGTGCAGTACTCTTAAAATTAAGTATTCTTTTCTGAGGACACACATCTGCTAAACTGTTGTAAAAGTCAATATTTTATTATAAAACAAGCTAAGGGGGAGGCACAAATAGAGGACCTTAATGTACGAAAACACTCTTTATCCCTTCATCCTTCATTTTTCAATTAATAATTTGATAAAAAAAGGAATAAAAATTTTAAAAACCTTATTTTTGCAGAGAAATGCAACCATTTGTTCGGCAGAAAAAAATTCAGAATTTTCAGTATCACAACATTATAAAAAACCTAAGAAAAGTACAGGAAGATTTTCCACCGAAAAAACAAGCAATAAAAAAAATCGTTTTATTTGAATATACATAATCGTAAACTTTCTGCAGTGCGGAAACAAATAATGAAATTTCGTCTTTAGAACATGTTTCTTCTGTCATTGATTTTCCATTAGAAGTGTATCTCGTGTATTATGTTCTTTTATTCACTTTATTTAAGCCTGATTGTGCGTTAAGAATCTTATTTGATCTGAATTCTCACGTAAATCAATACACACTTTCGCAAATTATTCAAATCAAAACAACTGTAAAATTGTGTAAGTGGTTTTATATTCATAAGAGATTTGAATTTATCGTATTCTTCCATTTGTTTTACTAATGTTTGTTTTCAAATGAATTCACTCTAAGTTGCATGATTCATGGTGGAAATTTGTTCGTCTTATTTCTTATACAAAATATCTAATAATTGCATAAGGTAAAAGAAACAGTTTTTTTTTTATTTTTTTTTAACTGAGGGGAGTAAAACATACCTAAGAAATTGTTATCAGTTGATTTTACAGTTTTATTTGCTCTTACAGTAGAATTTCATTTTTAGTAAAATCAGTTTCAAAAGTTGTTGTTTAATGATATAAGTCACGGACATTGTTCCGTAGAATTTTATAACTATAGAGTATTGCTTATATAAAATCCTAATAATTTATGCAGGGTGTTTCAAAATAATATTTACACCAGTGTTAAAAAAATTACGTTCGCATATTCCCAAAAACGTCTCATGTAAATTTCACATATTTTAATTCTAAATATTCTGTGATTAAATAAATGAAAAATTATAATTAAAATGCAGTTTTGAACGCTTAGTTAAGCAGGCTTTTTTCATTCTTTGTAAGTTAATAATAAGAAAAGTTTTGAGAGCTGATAAACATGTTTCAGAATTCTAAAGACTCTTTGAGTTATCTGAAAAATATTCTGTTTAGTAAAAATCCTTATATCCGCGTTCATATGCATCAAATGATTTAGGCGATTTTAGGTGTTTTAAAACAAGAAATGTCGTAAGGTACAGGTAGTTATATCTAAAGACACACTTTTTTCATTAAATAAGGCAAATATTACTTTACGAAAAATCTGATTACATGTGTTTAAAAGTCCTTGAAGTGTGCGTCCCCTGTGGAATTTGAATGCTAAAAGTTGGGATTAATTTAGCCATTTTTTTGGCTTCTATTATTTTTAAAGAGTAAACTTTATCTATAACATTTGAAAGAGCGATAAACTATGTGGTAAAATGAATTTACATCAGAAGAAAATGTAATATATCGTCGATACCATGTCAAACTCGTGGAATTATTAACAAAGAAGAGCTGACACATACTTAAAAAAAAGGAAAGCTCAACTGTAACCAATTTCTTAGTTGATGTTTATGATCAAGAATTTTTCATATTATTTAACACTAGAACCGCGGAAAAATTCATTCAAGTTTTATAAAAATATTTCTCACCGGAATTTTCATTTAAAACTGTTTAAGTTAGTTATTGAAAATATATTTTGCCCAGCGTATTTTATTAAGATTTTTCTGGTTCAAATCGACATCTCTCCATGTAAAACGGGTTAAAATGACCCGCCGCCGCGGTTCTAGCGTTAAACTCCTGGTTTCTGTAAAATCTTAGCGATAAACAATCTCAGAAAAAGATATTCATTTTTACTGGTGGAAGTTTTACTTTGGCGATAGTCAGTCCTTCTCTTCCCGCCATAATTTTATAACCTGGACAACGTCCTTTTAGTATGAGCGGAAAATGTAAAAATAATTCCGCAAACTGACAGTGGTAAAAATAAATAGAAATTATTACCATATTTGCGAGATAATATTCCATGAATAACAAGCTTAAACAAGATTAAATTTACTATCCAAATTTACTAGTGGGAAAATTGCCTCTGCTTAAAAAGAGACAACTGATCCCATTAAATAAAGCAGCAGCTAAACACTTGAACAAATAAACTTTTAACACTTAAACACTTAAATCTTTCCATTCGTTGTTTCGTCAATTCTGTGATATTTCGAAAGAAATAAGGTCGTTTGTCGCTCCTGGTATTATCTACTCTACTATATCCTCCTGTTCTTTTAAAATCTAGCTAATGCCATAGCGGAAGGAGCAAAACATATTAATCGAAAGTCTCTCTCTATCACTGAGAACTTACAAATTATAAATAAGCACCATGCCAGTGTGTCTGGAATAAATTTGCGTTCGCCAAAGAAAAAGGCATACAGGAGTTAGGTTTAAGAACTTTATTAAAGAATAGGTATGCCATCCTTAACCAGCTTGTTGTTGGGGAACAAAGAACAAAAAAATAAAAACATCTTGAAGACATGGAGAAGGTCATTTACGAGTGGTTTCTTCAAGTGCACTCTACGAATATCCCAATAAGCGGCTTTCTAATTCAAGAAAATTTTCTGAAGTCGCAGCAAAAATGGGATTGTTAGATTTCTGTGCCTCAAATGGATGGCTGGATCAATTTAAAACTTGTCACGAAATAAAATTCAAGCAAGTGTGCGGTGAGTCAACTGCGGTAACAGTGAAGACGTTCACTTTTGGAAAATTAATTTGCTTTCGCAACTTGTAAATAAGAAAGAATATTGCCCAGTTAAACTGATGACATTGAGCTCACAGACTACGCTCACTAATTTTACATTACAGCCTTATATTTTCAAGGGTTAATTCTGTTCGAAAAACAAATTAAGTAGGGGAAACAGCTCTCCCCTTTCTTTTTTTTATACTTACCATAATTTCGGGTGTATAAGCCGCAGATCAAACAATTCTTTTTCGACCCAGAATTTTTTAAGAAACAAATATAACTAGTTAGATTGCCGTAAATATTTGTCTTCAATCACTAAATAAGATTTCTGGGTCTAAAAAGAATTGTTTTATCCGCGGCTTATACACCCGAAATTACGGTAATTTGAACCTCCTAAACTATCAAGGACAAGCTTTATCCTTAAAAATCTGTATCCAAAATTTAGAGCAAATCGGATAAATCTTAATAAAAACCCATTTAGCATTTATATAACTTAAGAGGAGTTATTCCCCTCTTTTATACTTAACCATTAAACTTCTAAAACTATTCAGAGATTTGAACGAAATCTGACAATTCTGCTTGAAAAATCCACTTATACAAGTTAAGGGGAGGGGCTTTAGAACCCCCGTTCCCCCTGTTTATACTTATTCAATGAACACCTAATAACAGCCACGGACTCGCCTCATCAGAATGATCCTATATCTAAATTTTGAACGAAAATTGTTAATTCTGTATGAAAATCCCGTTTATATCAATTAAGGGGAGGGGCATGAGGACCCCGTTCCCCCTCTTATACATATCGAATGAACTCCAAAAACTAATCAGATAAGCGCCTTATCAGGATATACCTATATAAAAAATTTCAAGTGGATCCGATATTTTTATCACGAGTTCGCGTTACGCACGAACATACATACAGAACGGACGGGCACATAAGCTGTCAGGCTATGATAGCCTGTGAGCTAAAAACTACTCAAGCCACGATATTTACAACGTGGATGAACTTGGGCTTTTTTACAAAATTACACCAAAGAAAACAATGGCCATGAAAGAAAAAACATGACGTGAATGTAAACTGAGCAAAAATCCCGTTTATATCAATTAAGGGGAGGGGTATGAGGACCCCGTTTCCCCTCTTATACATATCGAATGAACTCCAAAAACTAATCAGGGAAGCGCCTTATCAGGATATACCTATATACAAAATTTCAAGTGGATCCGATATTTTTATCACGAGTTATCGCGTTACGCACGAACGTACATACAGAACGGACGGGCACATAAGCTCTCAGGCTATGATAGCCTGTGAGCTAAAAACTACTCAAGCCACGATATTTACAACGTGGATGAACTTGGGCTTTTTTACAAAATTACACCAAAGAAAACAATGGTCATGAAAGAAAAAACATGACGTGAATGTAAACTGAGCAAAAACCGCCTTACTGTTCTGCTCGGTGCAAATTCTGATAGATCAGAGAAATTAAAGCTGCTTGTCATAGAGTAATCTCGCAAGCCATGATGCTTTAATAATGTTGGGTAATTCCTTGCATGCCTGTAACGTGAGTCACGAACTACGATTTTTCTACCAATATTTTCGTTTTAAAAAATGAGACTTATTTTAACGCGGATACCTCATTAAGGGAGACCTGAACTCCATTTTCGGCACAAAAACCATCAAAAGTTAAAAGAAAAATTTATCTCAGAAAACGATAAAATACATATTTGCGAATATCCATGCAAAATTTTAGAATTCTGGGACACTTGGAACAGGTAGCATATGAGCTTTTTTAATTGTAGTCACTATAGAGTTTAAAGGAATACCGGTCATTTAACCCTTTCCTGCGCAGTGTTACCACTCCGGCAACACCTAATTTTAATTCCAAAATTACAAACGGCACCAATAATATTTTAGTAAAATTATACTTTTACAATGACAGCTTAAATCAGGGAATTCTTAATTTCTAAAAAAGTATTTTGTAAATTCCGGTGTCAATCAACAATTTCTCATTTTACGAATAGAATTTGTCTGCGCCGGAAAGGGTTAAAATGTGTTTTCCTGAAAATGATTTTTTTCACATTTTGCCTAAGTTCAAAGTACTAAGGCTCAGTGGTAAAATTATTTAGAAACAAAGTGTTTATGTTTTTAGAATCTTAAAAACATTTGCAACAAAAGTGAGAAGAGATTTTGTTTTAACTATTTCTGAAAATTTTACATAAATTGGTAAACATGAAAATTACAACAAATTTAAGGAAATTTAAAATGCGTATTTTTTTTTTTTTTTTTTTTTTTTTTTTTTTTTTTTTTTTAGCTGATTAAAATAGAAAATTAAAAATATCTCTCCCGAGGTCTTTTCAATATACTAACACTATTTATGAAATTTTAGTAATACCAAAATATTGAAAATTGAATGAGGAATAGTAATTTTAAAAAGTGTATTTTTCGAACAAAAATAATCATAAAAATCCCTATAAAAAATATACTTTTTAATAAAAAGTGATTTTTTTTTTGCTAATTATTCCTTACAAAAAGATTCTTAAATAGCACAACAAAATTCTTTACTTTAAAATCAATAATAAAAATTTTGGGGTTTTCTTACAGGTCTCCCTTAATTGAATAAAGCCAAGAAAACTTTTTGAAAATAACGGTGGACAACAATTTCGCAGTTATAATCTTCATAACTCACGTTACAAAATCTCATGGATTGACCCTGTTAAGAATCTTTCCTCCCTGAATGAGAGTCAGCGCAGAGCATGGATGACGGGGATTATTTTTTACAACATGGCTTCATAATTTTGACCGGCGTATGGGTAAGGAATCGCACCAAGTGTTATTGATTGTGGACAAATGCCCTGCGTATCCAAAAAAGACCTGAAGAATGTCCAAATAGAATTCTGCCTCCAAATTCGACTAGTGTTTCTCAGTCAATTGATCAGGAATTAATTAACAGCACCAAACAAATTCCAAGACTCGCATAGTACGAGAATGTCTTCACTAAATGGATCACGACTGGAACCCTTCTTGCTAAGACTGTCGCCCTATTACAGATCTCGACTCTACGCACATGTTTACCACTGCATGTCACAAGAACGACGACAGCAAACAGTTTTCGCAAGGCAGGATTCAGAATTAGCGTGGACATCATTTCCACAGAGCCAATCTTGCACCGTGATGTTGAAGAAGATTTGCTGGTCGTAAAAGAAACTTTAGAGAAAAGTTTTGTCGATTTAAACACGATCATTAATATCAACAAAGATTTAGTCACAAACGAGATTAGAAATCTGCATTAATCATCGCCGATGTAACCGCGATCGACGAATCGGATGAAGACGAAGACAGTGAACCAGCTCTTCCCGCTGCATCCCCATTCTCCGAAAATATAGAGGCGTTCAGTTTCCTCAGACAATACCGTAATTTCGGGTGTATAAGCCGCGGCTCAAACAATTCTTTTTCGACCCAGAATTTTTTTAAAAACAAATATAACTAGTCAGATCGCCGTAAGTATTTGTCTTCAATCACTAAATAAGATTTCTGGGTCCAAAAAGAATTGTTTGATCCGCGGCTTATACACCCGAAATTACGGTATTCATCGTCACTGGATGAAGGATCCTCAACAAGCAAGTATTATCATCACGTCAATAAAGCTGAAGATCTCATGCTGATGGCGCGCCCATATGTCAAACAATCAAAATCTGGCAGCTACTTTGCCAAAAGTAATTTTTATGACATTATCGACTTTATTAACACTAGTAGGTCGAACCCGGGCTTCCCGGGTAATATAGTAATGATAAGAATTATCTTTTTTAATTTAAAATTGATAACTCTAATAATTTTTCTAAATGTAATATGCTTTTTAGATTGCCAACTAATACTAAAAAAGCATTTTTAATCCTTTAAGCGTCCTGCAGGTTTTTTCGTTTTTGTTTAACTCATAAAATAAAAACTGTGAAAAGTATTGGTATGAAGATTTGTATTTGATAAATTTACATATATTTTAATCTTATTCAATTTAAAAATTTAACATTAATGTCGATCTTGCGTTAAATCAGAATTTGAATTAAAATATTACACGATCAAAAAACACGGATAGGTAGCTTAAAGGGTTAAACTGAAAATATTAATTATGGAATCCAATAAAGCTTTAAATTTGTCAAAAGTCATATTTCCATATTAGACGCATGTAAGAAGTTATCATCCGAAGATTTTGTTACTTCAAGGTTCGCACACTCCTTATATTTTTTAAGGACTCTTGCACCATTTTCAATGATAAGAAAATTTATTTTTAATTTTTAACCCGAGAGGATGCGCGCTTACCCAGGGTATGAATGGTTTTAACTTTGTCACCAACAAAATGAAATTATAACAGCCACTTTATTTAGGCGGAGACAAATCGTGCAAAGTTTGCGATAAAATAATTTGAAGACTACTTTTAAAAAATTAGTGGTTACTTTCGTAAAAACCATAGGTAATCCGGGTCTTTTAGGCCCTGCGCGCGTCCTTCCGGGTTAAGAAACAGAGTTTCCAATGATCACCGTCATTCTCGAGCTTCGCATTTTTTTCTTTTCTTTTTTTAGCAAAATACTTTAGAAATGCTCTAAAAAATTAATGATATAATTGTGCGAACCCTTTACTTTCGGCAATATTTTTGTTTCTAATCATTTCAGTGCATCGAGCGCGTATTTCAATAACATGTCTGTTAAACTTGTATTTATTTATATTATTTTGTTTAATTATTTATCAGGAAGTTTTAATTTTGCTATAGTATATTAGCCAAAAACAATTTCCGAACTCTTTGCATTGTTTTCAAGGCAAATAGATTGATCTTTCGTGATCGAATTTCCTGCCCAGTAGAGATAAATTTAATAATCATTCACACCTATTTTTTTTAAACCACAGTCAATCAGTAAACTGAAAAATAAAAAGCAGGGTTAAGTTTAAATTTTTGTTTTTATATATGGACTTTTTATTATTATCAAAACTATATATTATCACATCTATTTGCTTTGAATAGCTAACAGAAAAATTAATTTTGTTGACATAAGTTTTGATTAACATGGTTAGCAGAAATTTTTGTGTTCGTCATGTTTAAATTTATGTATCATACATAAAAATCTTATAAGACTTATAGGACTTATAAATAAGACTTATAGGATTTTTATTTAAGACTATAACAGTTACTTGAATTTACAGATTAAAACAATCAAAATGTCATTTTATGTATTAAAAAAGCTAAAAATTTATATAAGATGCTTTTCATCCGCATAGATTGTTATTAAATGGACCGCTCAACAGAAATTGACCAACTTTGGTCAATACGCGAATTTTGATCTGCTCCTTGATTCGCTTATTAACGAGGTTCAACTATATTTATTAATCCCTTTGTAAAATATTTATATTAACCTTTAATTTACACAGTTTTACTCTTTAACATAATCCATTGAATAAATTAGTTTATTTTATCAATCTAAAAATAAAGATAATTGCGAAATAATAATAACAATAGTAATGATAGTAATAGTAATAATAAGAAGAAAAAAGTGAAACTAATTAAATAAATCTATCAATTTAATGCATTCCAAAAAATAATCTAAAAAGAACTTCAGATTTTTAATAATAAAATTTAAATAGTAAATGAGAAAAAAGTTCCTGTATTTTTTACACGAAGTTGAAATAATTACTAAAAATATGTAAAGATGAGATATATTTTCTTTAAAAAAAAATAATCTGCTTAAAATATCAATTAATTCAATTTAATTAATTTACGAAAGTTATTGTATTTTAAATTAAATCATTTCCCATTAATGAGCGATAAAAATATATTTCGTATCTCTTTAAATTTATGCTAATGTACAACAAAACAAATATTGACTTTATTTCCATAATTCATCTGCGTAATTCGATTAATATAACATTTGCATCGAATATAAAGATGTGTTTAACGCGGAAATTAATATCAAGAAGTACAGATTTTCAAAATAAATTAACATATACTGTATGCTAAATGGAATTTCTAGTTATTTTATTACCATTTCACAGACGGTGGTTTGTCAGTGAAATAACAAAATTTCAATTACGAAAGGTAACAACAATATCAGAATTTATGCATACCGTAATTTCGGGTGTATAAGCCGCGGATCAAACAATTCTTTTTGGACCCAGAAATCGTATTTAGTGACTGAAGACAAATATTTACGGCGATCTAACTAGTTATATTTGTTTCTTAAAAAATTCTGGGTCGAAAAAGAATTGTTTGATCTGCGGCTTATACACCCGAAATTACGGTATATTTTTTTCATTTTTTAGCACATTAAAGTCGGTTGGTAAGAAAATTTCCAATGTAAAGCGAACAAAACATTTAAATTTCAATACCGGTATTTTAGTTTGGAATTTTTCACATTATTTAATGTCAAATTTTAATGTCAAATTAATGTCAGAAATTATGCACTTTAGCGAAAATAAAACCAGTTAAAAAATTCAAGTTGACTGTTTTCTACAAATGTCTTAAAAAATTTAGTTTCAAACGGAAAGTTTCGGTGCTACATCACGCTGAAAAAGAAAATGTGATTTTTTGACCTTTGATCCAAAACGAAAAAAACGCTCTTTTCTGCCCTAGTTTCTTTCGAAATTTACGCTTTTATCGAAGAACTTCAAAAAATTAAAATGGATAACATTTTCTGAAAAATTCGTATAGTAAATTTAATAATCTTTCCTTTTCTATTTTTTATAATAACTTCTTGTAAAAAATGTAGTAAAATTTTTGGTATTTTTTCATTAATGTTGCCCAGCATTCTACTTGGAGGTGGATAAGACTAGGTCTCTACTACAAATTATCGAATATTTTCTCTAATAATTGCCGCAGCTTTTCTCATACAGTGCTTTTTCTTTTCTCATACCAAGCTTTTGATAAAATAGTAGCCTATGTATCTCGAAAAGATATAATGGTGAATGACCCGACCTTGGTGGTAATTATTACCGTAATTTCGGGTGTATAAGCCGCAGATCAAACAATTCTTTTTCGACCCAGAATTTTTTAAGAAACAAATATAACTAGTTAGATCGCCGTAAATATTTGTCTTCAGTCACTAAATACGATTTCTGGGTCCAAAAAGAATTGTTTGATCCGCGGCTTATACACCCGAAATTACGGTATATCAATTAAATATCTTTCTCTTAATATAGAAATGATTGTTTTATCATCTGGTACATACTCTGTAGGGACATCTCTAAGCTCTTTTAGTGTAAATTGTGAATCTTCGTCATTCTCTATGTAGCAGAAACTATTTTTCATTGCTTTTATGACTTCATAATCTTGACGATACATTTTACCTGCAGACTACACTTGCTTCAAAAAATTAACATAGTGAATTCCGTCTTACTTTGCTTCAGCAGCTTTCAAATCGCGTTCAAAAAGTATGCGTTCCTTTACCAATTTTCCTAAAATCTCATCTCGTTCATCTTCTTTTTGATAATATTGTCTTTAAACTCAAGAGTACTCACTTTACTAATCTTGCGTTTATATTTTTAACTTCTTTTACTCTCAACTGCTTCATAAGCTTCTTCACCACAAAATTTTCATAATGTTTAGAAGTCAAAAGCATCATTTCTTTTTTTATGAGGTGGATTTGATGATAATGAGGGTTCTGTTTCTTTTTGGCATCGCTGTATTGGAATTTTTACTAATTTACACTTTCCGACATTCCGTACGCACATTTACAGAATTTAATGTATTCAAATATTCTATATTTCATCATTTCTTGCAATACTTGCAGTTTTCAAAGAGTGTAAGCCACGCACAACATTTACTGTATTACTTTCTGAAAGCGGTTTATCGCATAAAACACATATCAGCCATAACGTTCGACTGAAATTTTAACTAATAAATAAACTTATTATAGTATACATATTAACACCTTGAAATAGAAATGAGTGTGGCAATTACATTACAAGTGAATTTCACCTTTGTAGGAAATTTCGACTTTTCGAGTATTTACTCCTTCAGTTTTTGTCACGGAAGATTTTTTCCTCCGAATTAATCTGATTAACATCTCTGCTAATAGGTGGTCATACACATTGGTGGTCATTCTTATAGCCGCCAAAGAAATCAGAACTTGACACTTGGATTATATGGCTGAGTATTGTTAACTAAGGAAGATACAATACTAGATCTGTTGTATCCTGCCACTGCCCCCTCTACAATGCCTATTCACTGAGCAGACGACAAACGTGAAACGTCATGAAATGGAGGCAAAATTACTAACCCTACTGGTTCCACAATCGCCACGAAGCTCAGGATGCGATCGTTGTCAGGGAAACCGCCTCCACTTCGTCACAAGCGAGAAGGCATTGTAGAGGAGGCAGAGATCCTGCTGAGTGTCTGCTTCTCCCTGAAATTCACCATTGCCTCCCAAATCTGTCTTTTAACATCGCTAGCAAGAATTAAAAACTGCCTTTTTACGAAGGGATAATATTCGGCTATAGTATTTGCTAACATATTTCACCCATTCTCAAACACAAGAATAAAACAGATTCACTTTAAAAATCCATTGTCATGAATTTATTAAGCTATTAATAGTACCTAAAAGGGAATCATGAAGCGCTTATAAATTGTTCCAACGAGACTAAAATCTAAAAAATATTTTTATATCTTTAAAGAAAAAGAATTTTATTCTGATCCCCGCCTATCACCCACATTTATAAATGACTACCAAAGAAACTTTTTAAAAGGGGGGGGGGATTTATTTCAGAATATGTAAGGCCTTTCAAAAATTCTTTTCCTCTGGCCCACTTTAAGGAAAACTGACTTTGAATGGAAGTGAGTAGATAGTAATTATATGTTCATATGGCAATGAATACGACTTTCTGTGTACTTCTCTTTTAAATACTAAGAAGTGTGTTTAAAGTGCTAATAGACAAGCAAGACTATTCAAAGGAATCGAAATCGAATAGCGTTTTACTTTTTTCGATAAATATGTTGCAACTTGAGCTGCAATCAACTGTTGTTTAATGACTTGCAAAGAATTTTATAATCTACAATCTTTTTAATATTTTCGAAGATCATTTGAGGCATAGTAAACGATCTTGAGAAATTGTTTGTCTCATTTTCGACAGGAGGCCAAAAACTCACCCTTATTTAAGCACTTCTTACGGCTTGACTTTTTTGTCAGAAAATTAAAGTTAGTTAGTAATATTTAGAAAATAAATTCCGCTTTAATTTTTTAATAGGGATTGTTAAATGAGACTTATAGTTTTCGAAAAATGGAGAGTAGAAAAAGACTCTTCTCTCGTTTTGGATCAAAGGTAAAAAAAATCGCCTTTTTTTTAAGCATAATCTACCTAAACTTTTTTCATAAAATTAAAAATTTTTTATGAATTTTATTAAAATTAGTCTAGTTGAATTTTGTAACGGTTCTTTTTCGATAAAATAAATTGTTTCTGAGAAATCGAGTATAGGCGAGGATTTTTTTCTAGTTTTGGCCAGAAGGTCAAAAAATTGCCTTTCTTTAGCGCACTTTAGTGCCAAAACTATTTGTCAGAAAATAAAATATAATGTATGTATTTTATAGGAAATTTTATCTGCTTTAATTTTGCAATTATTTTCTTTCAATAAAATTCACGATTTTCAAGATAACAGCAAAACAAAAATGATTTTCGTGACCTTTGACCTCAAATATCTGGCTACTCGCATATGAGATTTTAGGAGACTTTTCCGGTATCTTTTAGAACGCCAAAATAAAGGCTTTTGCAAATTTTCAGTTTGCTGTGTTTCATTACGAGGTTTGTCTTTTTATCCTTCTTATTTGACTGGACTAATAAAATTTTCTGCTATGAATGCAATACGTCTTAATGAAAAATTCCCCAGATGCGTCAAAATTTCATGAAAGTTAGAGGGTTGATGTTAAAAATAACTGTTATTGACATTTTATCCTCCTCAGTCCTGAGACAATTTTTTTGTTTCACCACAAAAGATTGTTTAAAGTTATTATAAAACATCTCCAAAGAAGCATCATTCTATATATTGATGATTCTATCATTCACACATCTATCTAAAAAGTCTAGATGTGAATTTAACAATTCTAGAAGCATTTAAATTAATTTAAAGTGTGTTTTTTAGTGTCGCCTTCAGGCGACATTAGGACTGAGCTGGTTATGGCAGGAAGATTATGGTGGGAAGATTTCATGTCTTAACCCTTTCCATCACAGTGTGCCCAGTCTGGGATCCTTAATTTTAATACCAAACTTGATATTGGCACCAATAATAATTTCATGAAATTTTGCTTTTACAATGAAAGATTAAATTAATGCATTCTTAATTTCTAAAAAAGTTGTAGGTAAATTCCGGTGTCAGTCGTTAATTTCTCATATTACTAACAAAATTTCTCCTTGCTGAAAAGGGTTAACCCTTACCGACGCGGAGTAAGTTTCTTTGAAATAATTAACTTCTACCAGAATTTATAAACAAATTTATTTAAAAATATGAACGTGATTATTTTCAGGTATTTTTTAAAAAGAAAATTTTAATTAGACATTCTTGGTGTCAATAAAATTAAAATTAGGTGTCATTTTTTAGGGACTCTGCGCTGGAAAGTATACGAGGGCGGTTTAATAAGTACCCGTGTTTGAAGACAAAGGACGTTCCTCATGGAAGTTGCTGTTATCATCGTGTGCTGCCATCTATAAAAATTTCAGACTGATTGATAGGTTAGTTTGGATTTGGCAGCCATTCGAGTAAAACGTGTTTCGTGATTTTTGCTAAGATGGATATCGTTCGGTAATCCGCTTTTTGTTTTTGGATGGGAAAAAATTCGAGGAGATAAAAGCAAAACAAACGTAAAACAGGAAGCCACGCTTATGGCCGTTGTACTTGCAAGTTACTTTATTTAAAAAAAAAAAAATTTCTGTTCATGTGCTCATTTTAACCACTTAATCGTCGCGCCCGAGACATTCACGGGCTGCAAGCTTCATAGCTTTTATTCAGAATTGTTTGATTCCCACCAGTTTCATTAAATAGTGTAATTGTTTTTATTCTAGTATCATTTTATCTGTCATTAAATAAGAAGAATAATTTTTTTTTCTAAAAAGTGGTGGAAATAATGAATTTGAATTTTTAAACAGCAATTTAGTTCGACCGTTAAGGAGTTAAAGAATGTATATAATAATGGGATTGTTTCTGTTCGAAGTAATTCCATGCAATGTACTCTAGTTGAAAAAAAGCAAATTTTGAATACGTTTTTATGAGAAATAATGTAACACACGAAATGCTAAGTACCAACCGGTAAAAAAAGTTATTACCGTAATTTCGGGTGTATAAGCCGCGGATCAAACAATTCTTTTTGGACCAAGAAATCTTATTTAGTGATTGAAGACAAATATTTACGGCGATCTAACTAGTTATTTTTGTTTCTTAAAAAATTCTGGGTCGAAAAAGAATTGTTTGATCTGCAGCTTATATACCCGAAATTACGGTAAATCTTTTAGATTTTTATATCACACAATTTTAAAAAATACACCTTTTACATATAAACATTTGAATAAACAATTTTATTTTACTTGTGAGAGGTGTAACGAAAATTTAAAAACAAATATTATTGACCTTTTTCGATTCTATCTAATGGAAGATGGAATTGAAACATGTCAATTAATATTTTTTTTAATTTTTTGTTACACCTCTCTCAAGTAAAATAAAATTGTTTATATCAAATGTACCACCCGGTAGCATATATGCTACCATCAGGGCTACACACATCCAATTGTTTTTTAATTCTATTTTTCACCACTTTCCAAAACAAAAATCTTTCACATACGCTTTGACAATATTTGCAACAGAAATATACTGCAAAATGTATTTTTAGGCTTCTGACATTCAAAATATTTCTAATATTCAATTTTAGAAATTTAGAATTTTATATTATTTTCAGGGTCAAAATTCTATGAAGAATTGTGACCCTCAAAAAAAAAAATCTAATAATACTGAGCTGCAACGCTGTGATTCTCAAGCTATTGGTTAAAGTTCACTAAATCAGAGCATTTTAAGGTTTAATCAACTGATATATAAGGTCATTTTCAAATAAAGTTTTATTTTTGACAACTTTCTGATTTAAAAAAAATACAAATATACTTTAATCTAAAACTAAAAGTTATGCTTTAAGTAATATTTTATCATTTGAGAAAGTAATGTAATTTTACCACTACATTTCAAACACCTATTCAAAAATCTGACACACTACAGTTGTCTATGTTTAGAAAAAAAAAACATACATTAGAAATTCTACTGTTCAAGTAGTTATCATTCTTAGACATTTAAAATTAGCATTCGATGTTAGTAGTTGAATGGGAGAATTTCACATAATTCTGAATGTCTCATATCAATAACTATAAATCTCTACTATTGACTTCCTGAATACATTTAAATTTATATATTTTCTGTATAATTCACTCATATTTATTCACCATTGCACTTGCTAGTACATTGAATTTTTGAAGTCAATGTTATGCTTTTCGAAAAAAATATCTCATTTCTTTCATACAAAAACATGATATTATAAATAATCCTTTCACGTTTTTCATCTTGATACATCGAAACGAAAATATCCTTTCGGCTTTAAAATATAGTTCTTTTCAAATAACTTGTCAGAATAGCAAACGAATGCATAAACATCACAAAAGGCTACATGTTTAGAATGATATAAGATATTCTTTGAAAATTTAGAGAGAATAGCTGTACATTTAAAATAATATTTATAATTGCACATGAACTTGACATTAAAAATTTAGAAAAAGCATGAAAGTATCATTTTATAATAATATAAACAAAGCATATCGCTATAAATATATATCTAATATAAAAATTAAATTCTCATAACACTAATTTATTTTTCTATGTTAATTTTCGCCTTTCGTGTATTTTTTTAATTTTATAGATTTTAGGTTATAATTGGTAAAAAATATAATTTACGAGAAATAAAAAATTGATGCACGGAAAAAAACGTTATTTTCATGAAAAAATTATAGCCACGAATAATAGAGGTATTCATTGTCAAATAAACAGCAGCCATCGAAATGCTCTAAGCCAGAATATACGAGATGTGACGTCACTGTTAATTGACCAACTTCTCATTAGGGTTTGGAATTCACACCGGAACATTTTGAATAAAAATTTCCTTGTATTTTGATTGTAGAATATCTGTCATCTTATGAAACAATAATAATAATTTAGAGTTACTCCTGAGAGTTTGGAAATTCTAAATAAAAATTCAGCCGGATGGGTAATGCCACGGTGTTGCTTCATATGGCTTATTTTTTATTGCGGAATTCTAAACTTTCATCAGTAATATTAACCCTTTACAGCGCGGACAAACTCTGTTAGTAAAATGAGAAATTATCGACTGACACCAGAATTTACAAACGACTTTTTAAGAAATCAAAAACTCCTTAGTTTAAGCTTTTATTGTAAAAGCAAGATTTTATTAAAATGTTATTGTTTCCAATTGCAAGTTTGGAATTAAAATTAGGTGTGTCCAGACCGGACACACTGCACCGGAAAGGGTGAAATAGTTATTATTGTTTTGTAAGATGATAAATATTTAGAAGTAAAATAAAAGAAAACTTCTTTTTAAAATGTTTAGGTGTGAATTCCAGCACTAGTGAGAAGTCGGTCGATTAGTGATGACTTCAAGCCTCGTGTTCTCTGGCCTTGAGTACTTCGATGGCAGTGGATTATCTTATTAACCATTTCACTGTTAAACATTTCTGAAATAACTTTCAAACGATGCCTGTATTTTTCATGTATTTTATAGTAGTTTTAATCTTTTACCACCAGTTTTTTTAAAACAGAACTTTTCCTATTGAAATTGTAAAACCACTCGGATTAAATAATGCAAAGTTTACAATAAAAATTTACCGTTGAGAAAAATAATTCATGATTGGAATATCGATACCCGTACGTAGTACGGTCAAATCATGATGGGAAAAGCATGTTGCCTGTATGACGTACGCGAAAATATGAGAAGCGGTTAATAACCACAACTATTTATACTTTATACAAATGAAAACAATATATAAGAAGAAAAGCATTATTGCGGGTTTTATTATTATTATTATTATTATTATTATTTGAGATGTGATATGTTGTGAAAACGCAACGTCAGTTGATTTAACTATATTTTTTCCAGATGAAGGTATATGAAGCCTTTACTATGTACTTATACATTAGATGTTTTACTACACACAGGTTTCTGTTTAAATTCTCCAATATCGGTACCTTGAATTGTTTTACTTTATTTCATTTGTTATGGTGCATATATGAGCATCATACAAATATATCGATAAAAATTTCAAAAAACATTCCCTACTGCTCCAATCATATTTTAAATTTATAATCATTTTTTATAATCGGTTGAACTTTTTTCCTTAAAAATAAAAGTCATATATACAGAGTGGTTCAAATTAAAGTATCCCTGTTTGCGACGCACTAGCAAGAGAAGCAGTTGATGAAACAATTTTATATTTGGAGCATATACATATCAGATCATGGGAAACTGATTGATGCAATAAAATTTTTCAGTTCAAATAAACGCCACCAGGCTATAAAAAGGCGCTACAATCGGTTTAAAATAAGAAAAATGAAATAAAATTTAAAATTCCCACCGCTAAGTTTTTAGTATTCTTCGCTAAATAAGAACATTAATAAAATTAATCGCAGCATTTACTAATAAAACCTAAACGAATAACACTATTAAAAATTATTGGTGGGAATCAACAATTTAGCACCAACATCCTTGGTCATGTTGCATTTTTTTCTTATCTTAAACCGATCGCAGCGCCTTATTATCCCCTGGTGGCCTTTGTTTGAACTAAAAAAATTTTTGCACCATTCAATTTCCCATAATCTGATATGTATACCTTCCAAATATGAAAACGTTTCATCCACTGCTTCTCTCGCTAGGGTGTCGCAAACAGGGATACTTTAATTTGAACCACCCTGTACGTGGGACTATAGCAAAATTTCAATTACAAGGGAACATTTTTGTATTCTATTTGCACCACTATTTTAAAAAATACATTTTGAAGTACATCTCAATTGCAAATAAAGCTCAACTCAATTGCAAACTACGTTTTATTGGTCGAAATGAGATCAAATTTTAACTACAAACAATTCTAATGCTGCGTTTAACACTTTGAGGGGCAAGCAATTGCGTTCGAGTAATTTTGAACTCCCATAAGACATTTGTAATAAAGTTATATCAAAAAGAGGAAAAGCAATTTCACGGCTGTTTTCCACCTAATTTAGAAAAGTGAAATTTAATAACATTTTTCTTGTGTAAATCTTCATCAATCGTAAGTGGTATATAATATATACCACCACCCCTCAAGGGGTTAATATATTTTTTAAAGTATATCATGAGAATTCTTCAACAGATGGTGCTGTAACAAAAATTATATTTATTAGTGCATTTAGAAATTTTGAATCATCCCTTGGATTGCAGCTCATGCCTATTAGCATTAGTGTGGATAAAAATAATGCGAAATCTCAACGAGCATTGATTAATTTTCTGTATATCAATTTGACGTTGCGAGAAAACGAACGGCTGGTAAAATGGTTCTATTAGAACCAACAGAATTCCGCAGCATCTGTAAATTGATTACACCGCATGAAGTGTGTCTTTCAGTATGTCTATGTGCCTTATGCAAGATGATAAATTTGAAACAACTGGAAAGCTTCAAGGTAGAGGACACACATCCAGTCTTCTAGCGTTGAAAATGTGGCTACTCTGGACATTCAGGCCAGCAATCAGTCTTCGCAAAGTATTGTGAGTGTACCAGTAGTTTCCCGTGTATTGCACATGGCATATTGCACTGTTAGGAAAATATTGCATTTTTGCATTTTTATCTCTATGAAATTAACCACTTAAACGTCGCGCCCGAGACATTCCGGGCAGCAAGTTTCACGGCTTTAATTTAGAATTGTTTGATTCCCAGTAGTTTGATAAAATAGCGTAATTGGTTTTATTATAGTATCGTTTTACTTGTCATTAAATAAGATGAATATTTTTTCTCATAAAAGTGAAAGCACTTATGTTCCTAAAAAGTTCAAATGATTGATTGACACCGGGATTCACAAACAAATTTATGTGATAGAAAGTAAAAGCTGTTTTTCGCGTACATTGTAAAAAGCAAATTTTAATACTAAAATTCCGGTGCCAATGTGGCATAAGGGAATTAAAATTAAATGATATATATAATATACCGGTGCCCTTCAAGGGGTTAAGTGGTTAAACTTGTGTAAATATTTCAACATCGGGTATCAGGGGTATGGTAAAATGGCACTTCAGTTCTTTTCACTAGTGGTTGTTAACGTTACTTGACCATGGAGCATTTTGTGGACTGATGGAACTCACTTTTGCTCCAATAGGTTTGTTAACACTTACGACTGTCAAATTTCAGAGCGGAAAATCCTCATGCTATCCAGGAACAACTCTTGAATTCTGAAAATTTAACAGTATGGTCATTATTTAAGGTCTATAATCTTTGCTGCCGACATCTTATGTTTTTATGTAACACAAAAAATTTATAGTAAGTTTTATCTTTTGAAATCTCCATAGTCAATGGATCAAAGCTCTGACGGTTGAATTTTCTACCACATAAAATTAATTCCGAAATGTCACAACGGCACCAGAAAATTCTACCAAATTTATTTGAAAAAGGTTTAATGCAATTTTTCGTGCATATTTTTAATCGGTTTTTTCTTTGCAAAATACTGGTGCCAATGTGACATTTGGAATTTTGAAGAAATTTACCCACCAGAGCTCAAAGGGTTAACGTTGATTCTGAAATGTCACAATGGCACTGGAATATTTGACCAAATTTTTTTGAAAAATATTTTACGCATTTTTTCGTCGCTTGAATATTGTAAACCGAAACTTTTCTCGGCAGGATACTGGTGCCAATGTGACATTTGGAATTTTGAAGAAATTTACATTCCAGAGCTTAAAAGGAAAAAGGGAAAAATTAAATAAGAAAATATCTCTATTGAATTTTTGTGGTACTAAAAGCGGAAGACTTGGAAGCTATGAATAACCCATTGAAGTGCTGCGGGATAAAACATATGCCTCTTAATTTTAATTGAAAAAAGCTACACTGACACCAGAATTTTAAAATGAAGATTTTAATTTTATTAAGAAGTTAACGAAATGGATTTATCTATTTTGAAATAAATTTTTCTTTAAATTCAGGTGTAAATCATTTCAGAAAGGTGTAAATAATTAATAATAAGGTGTAAATAATTTCAGAATTATATGAATAGAAGTGCTTTGCCCCTCAAGGGGTTAAGGGGATGTTCTACTTTCTTGGATCCATTCAGTCGCGTAGCCAGGTAGGATGTTTCCAATGCTCTGGATATCACTATTTTTGTAAAGTTTTGTCAGCCTTATCTCTTCGCAAAATTATCTGATTTAATGAAGGCAAAGAAAACTTTATAATATTACTGCTATCCATAGCATGTGGACTCTCCGCCCCTTCTGGCACGCCACTGAGTCATTTTTTTGGGGGGGGGTAATTTTTTTAAATTTTTTTCTTGAACAGAGTATTTGATTAAATTGGTTTTATAATACTTTAATTCAGGGGTGCACAACCTCTGGCCCGCGGGCCAAAATTTTACCACTATTTTTATGCAGAATAATTTTCCTTATAGTAATGACAGAAACTTTGAGATTAAAGAAAAGAAACTCCGCTTTTCAAATATTCTGGTGGCAAACGATTTTCTGGTGAAAAGGTTGTGCATCACTGCTTTAATTCCTTTTAACATATAATGCTTGCTGAATGTAGCATCATTCGTTGAACGTAATGCGGTTGCTTAAATTTTAAGTTTTCTTTCTTTAATCCTTATTTTTCAAAAATCTTCGCTATTTTTATCGAGAACTATTGGACCAATTTCGGCACTTTTGATATACTATTAAAGCTATTTATTTTGGTGAAGTTTATACTAGAGAAAACTAAAAATTTTCATCAATTAAATATCTAAAATAAATATTAAAAAAACCAATTTAAATATTTTAAAGAAAGTAGAATAAATTTTTAAAGCTTTGTGAGAAAGTACTTTTCGTTTTTCTGACAGGTCGATCAGTCTACGTGCTTTACATTTAAATATTATGCTATTTAACAAAATATTTTTTTATGTTTATGTTATAAATTAATGTATATAATTGATGTTTTGTTTTTAATCGAAGTATTTATATTCATAGTACTCTAATAGTAAAAATACGAATTTTTAGTACATTTTACAATAATGTAATATCTAAAATGTATAAGCACTACCTGTTTTCGAAATTCCATATATGTAAATGTCGTGAATTCTCGTCTTTTGTCAGCAATATATTAGCGAAAATGACAAAATTCATCATCAAATACATAAATAAAATGTATCATTTACTTTACATTTAGCGTGCCTCAATTAGCAGAAGAGGGATTTTGGATTTTAACTTCCTGAGTTCGATGTAGCATGCAGCGTCATATGCATGCTATTTTGGTCATTACTGAAAATGGTGTACACAGCGTACATCCTGATAACTGGCTGAATTTTAATTAGGCGCTCCAAATTATCACCAGAAAGTTTTCACTCTTTTTTTTTCTTTTACAAGAAGACTGATTTTTCACAAGTAAGGTAAAATTAAATTCCCAATTAAATTTTTGTTGTGTAGATTCAAAAAAAAAAAAAAAAAAAAAAAAAAAAAAATCTGCCATATGTGACAACGTTCCTGTCAAGTGACATACATCCATTAACAGCTCTAGAGTGCAAAAAGTTAATTTTAAGCATAGCCAAAAGTATATGAATATCTTACAAATCTACTGACAGAAACCCGATGTTTATATTGCCGGCAGTTCTATGGCGATATCTGATTTTTATTATTTGCAGTAATTATTTTATTAATTTTAAATTAACAGTACAAAAGCATCTTTCTGAAAAGTTACGCGTTTGTTTTAACTGAGCATTTGCAAGTTTTCATACACAGCGAAACATAATGTAAGAATAAATTATTGTTTAACTAGTATAATTAAGTAAATAGTAAGAACAATAAATTATTGTTCAACATCAGTTCTCTGATCCCTAGGCCTGAGCGTTGACTCAAAAATAACTATAAATGCAGCTGGAAGTTTGAATGTTTCATCTGTTTTTAGCTCACAGGCTATCTAGCCTGAGAGCTTATGTGCCCGCCTGTTCTGTATGTATGTTCGTACGTAACACGATAACTCATGTTAAAAATATCCCATCCACTTGAAATTTTGTATATAGGTATGTCCTGATAAGGCGCTTCCCTGATTAGTTTTTAGAAATCATTCGATATGTATAAGAGGGGGAACGGGGGGCTCATGCCCCTCCCCTTAATTGATATGAATGGGTTTTCATGCAGAAATATTAGTTTTTGTTCAAAATTTACACATAGGATCATTCTGATGAAGTTCTTCCATGATTGGTATTAGGTGTTCATTGGATAAATATAAACAGGGGTAATGGGGGTTCTAATCCCCTCCCCCTTAATTTATATAAATGGGTTTTTGTCATGGGTTTGAATTGTCAGATTTCGTTCAAATCTGTGAATAGTTTTGGAAGTTTAATGGTTAAGTATATAAAAGAGAAGGATAACTCTTCTTAAATTATATAAATGGGTTTTTATTAAGAATTATCCGATTTGCTCTAAATTTTGGATATGGATTTTTTATATGTTAAAGCATGTCCCTGATCAGTTTAGAGGGTTCAATAATTAAGTATAAAAAGAAGAAAGGAGGAAGCTGATCCGCCCTTCTTAATATTTTTTTGAATGGAATTAACCCTTGAAAATATAAGGCTGTAATGTACAATTAGTATGCGTAGCCTGTGAGCTCAATGCCATCAGTTTAACTGGGCAATATTCTTTTTATTGAATTTCAATACCATTCGTTAAGAAATGCATGTTTCGCCTTATTCATTGCAGTATTCATTCTTTTTTTTACTTATGAATTAAGACTAAAACTTAACAGAAATGTTTGCCTTATTTAATTGTCGGTATTTGTAATTTAATGATGCAACATTTATTATTAAATTTTTACTTTATAAATTTTTTTTACCTAATAAATTTCTTTTTATGCAAATATCATATTAAGGAAAATGTCAGTAAAAAATATGCCAAAAAATATATTCATTTTTACTTGTGTTACATATATTACAATATATACATTTTTACCTTGTTACTTTCTTCTATCTTTACAAGAAGAAAGTATTGGATTCATGAAAATTTTCGACTTCCGGTTTTCGACGGATTTATACGTTTTAGAAGGTCCTGAACACGTTTTGACTATTTTTAGAAAATGTCTGTCTGTGAGTCTGTCCGTCTGTCTGTCCGTCTGTCTGTCTGTCTGTCTGTCTGTCTGTCTGTATGTGACAAAAAATTTGTGGGCGCTTTATCTCAAGAACTAATGCTCGAAATTTAATAAAATTTTATATTCTGTTAGACCTTGATATGAATTAGTGCCTATTGATTTTTGGTGAAAATTGGCCTGCAGGTGGCGCTGCTATACTACGTTTTTCATGATTTTCAAGATTGCTATATCTCAAGAACTAAAGCACAGAATTTCACCGAACTTCAGATTCTGTGACCCCTTGATATAAATAGACGCTGATTAAGTTTTGGTGTAACTTGGCCAGCAGGTGGCGCTGCTGTGCCACGTTTTTCATGATTTTCATGATAGCTATATCTCAAGAACTAATGCACAGAATTTCACCAAACTTCAGATTCTGCGATACCTTGAGATACATAGCCGCTGATAAGGTTTTGGTGTGAACTGACCTATAGGTGGCGCTGCTATGCTACATTTTGCACGATTTTTGCGATAGCTATATCTCAAGAACTAATGCAGAGAATGTCATCAAATTTTAGATTCTGTTACACTAGAATATATAACATAATTAGACGCTGATTACATTTTGGTATTAACCTTGCAACAGGTGGTGCAGCTATGCTGCATTTTGCACGATTTTTCCGATAGCTATATCTCAACAACCAACGCACGGAATTTCATTCAACTTCAGATTTTGTTACAAAATGACATATAACATAATTACACCATGATTACGTTTTGTTATAAATCCTTCAACTGATGGTGCTGTTGTGCTATATTTTACACGTTTTTTACTTTCTTCTATCTTTACAAGAAGAAAGTATTGGATTCATGAAAATTTTCGACTTCCGGTTTTCGACGAATTTATACGTTTTAGAAGGTCCTGAACACGTTTTGACTATTTTTAGAAAATGTCTGTCTGTGAGTCTGTCCGTCTGTCTGTCTGTCTGTCTGTCTGTGTGTCTGTCTGTCTGTCTGTCTGTCTGTGACAAAAAATTTGTGGGCGCACTATCTCAAGAACTAATGCTCGAAATCTAATAAAATTTTATATTCAGTTAGACCTTGATATGAATTAGTGCCTATTGGTTTTTGGTGAAAATTGGCCTGCAGGTGGCGCTGCTATACTACGTTTTTCAAGATTTTCAAGATTGCTATATCTAAAGACCTAATGCACAGAACTTCAAGAAACTTCAGATTCTGTGACCCCTTGATATACATAGACGCTGATTAAGTTTTGGTGTAAATTGGCCAGCAGGTGGCGCTGCTATGCCACGTTTTTCATGATTTTCATGATAGCTATATCTCAAGAACTAATGCACAGAATTTCACCAAACTTCAGATTCCGCGATACCTTGAGATACATAGCCGCTGATAAAGTTTTGGTGTGAACCGCCCTATAGGTGGCGCTGCTATGCTACATTTTGCACGATGTTTGCGATAGCTATATCTCAAGAACTAATGCAGAGAACTTCATCAAATTTTAGATTCTGTTACACTAGAATATATAACATAATTAGACGCTGATTACATTTTGGTATTAACCTTGCAACAGATGGTGCAGCTATGCTGCATTTTGCATGATTTTTCCGATAGCTATATCTCAACAACCAACGCACAGAATTTCATCAAACTTCAGATTTTGTTACAAAATGACAAATAACATAATTACACGATGATTACGTTTTGTTATAAATCCTTCAACTGATGGTGCTGCTGTGCTATATTTTACACGTTTTTTTTAAAATTAGCTACATCTCAAGAACTAATGCACAGAATTTCATCAAACTTCAGATTCTTTTACACTATAATATAATTAGACGCTTTTTTACGTTTTGGCATAAATTGGCCAAGATATGGTGTTGCTGTGCTACGTTTTGTATTTTTTTGTTATAGCTATATCTCAAGAACTAATGGACGGAATTCCATCAAATTTCAGATTCTGTTAGGTCTTGACATAAATAGATGCTTATTAGGTTTTAGTATAAATTACCCAACATGAGGCTCTACTAAGCTCATTTTCTCAGAATATTAATTAAATTTTGCATTTTAGGCTTTTCGGATACCAGAATCTCATTAGGCTAGGTCAAATGTTGGAGGAAATTCGATAATGGGTAACTTTGGGGTCGCTACGTTTTCTTTTTTTTTAAATATTAAAATGTACTTATGAGATAGAAGAAAGTTTTGGGATTGACACATCCAACTAGGTATACTATTCATTGGTACATTACCAATAGTAGTGATTATTATGACAACTGTTATGAGATCCATATTATGACAACCAAATCAAAAAAAAAAAAATCTTACCATATTTGTGAGATAGTTTTAAAAGAATAAAGAACTTAAGATGTAAATTTATACGATATAATTTTATTGGTAGAAGATTTCACCGGCGGTAATAAGAGCTTGTGTATCTGATTAAAAAAAATGCAGCTATCTTTAACCCGAGAGAACGCGCGCTTACCCCCAGGGAATGAATGTTTTTAACTTTATCACCATTAAAATCAAATTAAAACAGTCACTTTATTTAGACGGAGACAATTCTTACAAATTTTGCGATAAAATAAGTTGGAGATTACTGTAAGAAAATTAGTGGTTGCAATTGTAAAAAACCATACGCACTTCGGGTATTTTAGGCCTGCTCGCGTCCTCCCGGGTTAAACAACCTCCTCTTTTACTTTACTTGCAACTGCTAGACAATGCTTTATATGTGTCCGTCTCTTTAATCTAAACTTTAAACTATCTACTGTCATTGTAAACTTGCACCAGTAAAAATGTCTAACTACTTTTGACATTAATCATGACTGAAAATAAGGAGAAAAAATTAATTCTACGTATTTAAATTAATCCGTTTAAATTTTTCTGGTAACAGCTTTCCCAGATCAGCGAAGCGATTATAGTTAAAGCTTCGCTATTTTCGGGACATGTCAATTCATTTTTTTTAACAATTTTATGTTTGTAACAGGATGAAAAAAAATGCTAAAATGATAACATGTCTATCCATAAAGTGAACTCTCTTTATAAATGATCTTACATAATTTACGATTACAAGAAGAATATGTCTTTGGCTTTATCAAACTATAACGTAGAAACAGCTCACTCTAACTGTCAGAACGATAAAAAAAAAATACTTTTCTAAATTTTGAAAATAATGGCAGGTGTAACACGTAAATTCACACAGCTATTCTTTTTACAAAGATAACATGTTTATTTCAAACTTTAATGGAATTTGCATCATATAGAGTATCAGTATAATGAATATATGTTACTTTAGTAAATAAACAATGTCTTTCGCACATAAACATCGTTTATTTATGTGCAAAACAGGGTTCGCACGCTCCAACAACTTTTAACCCTTTGAGCTCTGATGGTAGAAATTTCTACCATTTAATTTTAAATCCGAAATGTCACAACGGCACCAGAAAATTCTAACAGATTTATTTGAAAAAGGTTTAAAGCATTTTTTCGTCTATATCGTGAACCGATTTTTTTCTTTGCAAAATACTGGTGCCAATGTGACATTTGGAATTTTGTAGAAATTTACCGACCAGAGCTCAAAGGGTTAAGCTCATTGTACTACAAATATTTAATATATGTGTATATAATGTAAAAGTAATATTAGCAGTAGCGGCTCGTTAGGCAGTGCTGCATCCGATTTTTCACACCACTAAAATTTAACAGATTCTTTCATATTATTTACTCTACAAATTTTGTTGATTAAATGAAACTGAAATAATCATACAATTTTAGTGGTGCGAATAAATTGATGCAGCACCCCCTGACCAGCCGCTACTGAATATTTGCCTTATTTATTAAAGAGAAACTCTATCTTCAAATATAGCGAGCGAATACTTTACGGAATTTCTGAAAATAAAATACCTAACAAACCTGAATAAATTGGTGCTTTCGGATCCTGTAAAAAAGAATACCTTAAAAAACTGATCATTTGTAATTAAGATAAATAAAAGTTTGTTAAACAATAAAACAAAATATTTAGAATCAACTTACTTTAACTACCTAACACATTTTTGCTACTAAACAATGTTGCAAGGGAGCCACTGTTTTTATTCAAACCTCTTAATTGACACCACATTTTTTGAAACGGTAAAATTATTTTTATTTAATTTCATATTAATTAAGACCGAAAGCAAGAGAAAATTTACCATTTAAAAAAAGTGCTGCCAATCTAGAAATCTGATTTTTTTTAAGTAGTCTAAAGGCAACATTGCTACTAAGCAGGTTATTTTGGTGATACTTTGTTTATGTAATTAGTTTTCTGAATTTTTGTAAAGTTAGTAGTTTTTTTATTATGTATATCAATATTTTGTATTGTTTAGTATAATTTATATTTTTAAAGAATGGTAAGGTTACGATTGGCTTCATTCAAAAAATCCCAATTCTTGCTAAATATTTAAAATAAAGATTTAATGACCATATTTTACCCCTTGAAGGGCAGTGGGATAAAATATATCCCACTTAATTTTAATTGCGAAATACCCCATTGGCACCAGAATTTTGAAACGAAAATTTTAATTTCATCAAGTATGTAAAGAAAAGCATTTATATATTTTGAGAGAAATTAGTTTTTGAATTCTAGTGTCAATCAATCATTTCAGGATTTTATGAGTAGAAGTGCTTTGCCCTCGAAGGGTTAATGACAGATATTCTGTAATAATATGATGTAAATATTTTCTTTTGGAATTTCGTAATTTAAAAAATGCTAACCTGACAATCTGGATAAAACTCAAACTAATGTTGCCCTGTATCCAGCGTAAATTGAGGCTCTAAATACTCTAGACATCACTAATTTCTTACATTTTATTTTGCCATCTTTAATTGCAGATAATTCAGCTATTATACAAGGCGCAAAACAATTATTATAATATATTTGTGTCTAGAAAGTATGGAGCCTCTATTTATTAAAACACCTGACAAAATTTCCGCATAGAAGTTTTCGCTTTATTAAATCACAGAAAACTAATACAAGCTATAAGATTAATTGGACAAACATTTCAAACATGATAAAAAAATTAAGTCCTCATTTCCAATCTGAAATATTTGTGTTAAATTTCTTGGAATTCTAAAGGGAGCATCTTGGGTAAATTGTTAATAATATGCAATAAAGTGTTCCATTGTACTGATTATACATTATTTTAAAATTAAAATTTCTTGTTTTACATTTCTTTTATCTGCGCGTTGCATGCTAAATTTTAAAAATCCCTATTATATATATTTAAATTTTATCCAAAATGAACTTAAACGTGCTTATTTTGTAACAATATTGTTTGAAGTCAAAATGTTAGACGTTCAAACATAGCATTTATTTTTATATATTAGATATTTAAAGTTTATCCATCTCCTGATACTGATGTACAACTAAAAAGGAAGGTCTCCATACGGGCACACTCAGAAAAATCTGAAAAAATTACAGAATATTCTTCTCATATAGTTACATATGTTTATAAAAAATTTTCAGCGGGACCTCCTTATAACGTCCGTAAAAAAATAATAAAAATTTCGTTTATTTGGCGATTTATCTTCGGTTAGCGAAAAAACGAAATTTTGAAAAATACGCTTTTACGCTTCGAATACTTTTTAAAAGAAAAACTTTCTATGTTCAACTTATTTAAATAAGTTTAATTTAAGAAATTTTAGTTTTGCATTTTTACTTTACTTTAAGTGTAATTTTGTCATATACGTTTATATGTACTTATAACAAAATGAAATTAATATATTTTACCATTTAAAACACAATTTAAATTGATTAAATTTGTTCCAAATTGAAAAATACACTGTTAAAAATCTGCTGCATTTTGTTGCAACGCACTCCCTTGCTTGTATAGAAAACGGTTAGTTGGTCGCGAAATGGAACTTTCTCATTCGTTGGAATAGAGATATTATATACAAGCGGTGGAGTGCGTTGCAACAAAATGCAGCAGAATTTTAACAGTGTATGACACGGTCAATTCACAGTGCTATGGAGCATTCTCATTGGTCAGAAGAGAGATATTCTATAAAAGTAGTGGAGTGACGTTGCAGTAAATGCTGCAGATTTTTAACAGTGAAGTCAATTAAAATCAATTTTCAGATTCGTTAAAATCATCTGCTTTTGGCGAGGAAATGAACTGCTCGCCAAATCCCGCGTCGCTTCCAGCTTTTCACGCCAATTATTCCAAACTATTTTATTTTTTTACATATCTAATAATGTAATTCCGCCGCTAATTTTCACTGATCCTTTATTACCTACATGAGTAGTTTAATTCGTATTTTTTTCAAAAAATTCTGAGTATGCCCCCAATGGAAACCTTCCTTGTAAGATTTGAAATTTATTGTAATGAATGTTTGAAACAAGAATTTAGTAAAACGTCAAAAATGTAATTAAAACGATTTGTTATTTCAGTGATAACTGTTTTTTATAATGAAGAAAAAATTTGTGAAGCATGATATTCAAGGATTTATTCCTAATCGTTGAACTACACTTTTATAACGAGATGAAACTCGTTACTATGAACTAATGGATGCCTTAGTAATTAAGGATAAGATTTCTTTATCATTATCTTTAAAATCTATCTACCTTCTCTTTATACAGTTTAATCATACGACTTTCTTCTTGTTATACTTTTAATTTCCGTTTTTAAAATTTTGGTAAATTTCAAGACTTTTAAGATATCATTTAAACTAATGACTTAGGGAATGACTTTCAACCCCATTAAATGAAAGGCAAAAGACTGAAAGGATAATTTTCAACTGTATAACAAATCATTTACCTTACAAATTTAAATTAAAAAAAAAAAAAGGTCACAATTTGTTCGAGTAAATGTGGCGATTGCAAACACAGCAATTAAAATGTTAAATAGAAAATTTCTTTCATTACGTGCGGTAGGAGCCTTTTTTAAAACCAAAGGAGTGTAGAATTTTGCATACTACATCTTTTATTATTTGTGATTTCTGAATAATAATATCAACATGTCAATATTTGCTATTTTAAATTTTTCCATTAATAAAAAAGTACGAGCCGTTTGTCGGATGGATGCGTTTAGAAACAAAATGTTGTTTAATGATAATGATTGAGCTTATTTAAGGGCATTTCCATGCGAACTTGTTTGTCTGTTACGTACTACGATTTTTAGCTACCAGTATTTTAAAACGAGAAAATGTGACTTAGTTTATCGAAGATATATCATCAATTGAATAAGGCGAAGCAAACTTTTCGAAAATAACGGTGGCAAACAAGCATTGCGATTTTCAGTTGTGTAACAGACTAACAAATTCGCATGGAAATGCCCTTAAGTTGAATTATTAAATAAAATTTGTGTAAAAACATGATTGGCTGATCCGCGGAATATACAGATATACTTGCGGTAATTTACTTTTCTGCTTTATCAATTTATTTTATAGTCTATTGGTTAATATGATAAATAGAGAAAATGATCAATGTCATATAATACTTCACTCAAATAAATTATGCTAAATAATGTTAATTTCGGACATTCAAATAGTGTTTTAAACGAATCTAATCAGTTATTTAATTTTTTTTATTGCGCAGGATACACGTTTAGAGGCTATTGTGTTTCTGATATTAATGCAGATAAATTAGCGTTGCATTAAAATCATTTTTCATCAAAGGACGAAGAAGTACGTAAATTTAGGCCATTCCGTCACACCTCAGCAGCAGTTTCACTTAGAGACATCAATCTGAGGTTACCTGATCTACTAAAATAAACATGTATTTTATCTATTTTAGAAACTCCCATCTAAGCAGATTTAATGGAACGATCACATGTTTAGGATATTTCGCCATATCACAGCAGCAGGACTAGGGAAGAAGTGGGAAATGGAAGATAACACACCTACTAAAAAAAGTTAAACAGGTACTTCAGTCATTTTAGAGCTATTTTGTTTATTATGTCGTCAGCATCGACTTTGAACAGGATAATGTAAGATTATGCGAATAAGACAACAGTTCTGGATGTTTGAATAGATATTAACCCATTAGTCTAAGATCCAGCTGCAGAATCAATGTACTCATCGAGTGTTTGCTGAAAAGCAAATTTTTACACATATTTATGATTAAGAGAATTTATATCTACCAGGTTGCCTATCAAAATGTGGCCGCTAGTATTTTTAATTAAATTATAAATAATTCATAATCCGTAAGAAATTTCACTGACTTGTTTTTTCAATAAAATGTCGTCTACTTTACGGCAACATCTATAAAGACTCTGAAAAATCATGGTTGCCGTTGCGCACCTGGCCGCACCTCTTCGCAGCCAGGTATACACAGGTATGATTTTGTTACATTTATACACCCACAACGTACATTCATAATTTATATATCAAATTAAAGCTAATTTTTTTTCTGTTTATTATTATATACGGTTGCCTAATTAAATCTGGCCGCAAATAAGGGTTGCTGGCTGTTAAATATAGTAAATAAAAGCGGTGGAGTGACGCTGCAGAATCGTTTGTTTCATACACTGTTAAAAATCTGCTGCATTTTGTTGCAACGCACTCCATCGCTTGTATATAATATCTCTATTCCAACCAATGAGAAACCTCCATTTCACGGCCAAGTAACCGTTTTCTATACAAGCAAGGTGTCTTGCTTGTATAGAACCGTAGTAACAGCCAGCAACCCTTATTTGCGGCCAGATTTAATTAGGCAACCGTATATAATAATAAACAGAAAAAAATAGCTTTAATTTGATATATAAATTATGAATGTACGTTGTGGGTGTATAAATGTAACAAAATCATACCTGTGTATACCTGGCTGTGAAGAGGTGCGGCCAGGTGCGCAACGGCAACCATGATTTTTCAGAGTCTTTATAGATGTTGCCGTAAAGTAGACGACATTTTATTGGAAAAACAAGTCAGTGAAATTTCTTACGGATTATGAATTATTTATAATTTAATTAAAAATACTAGCGGCCACATTTTGATAGGCAACCTGGTAGATATAATTTCTCCTAATCATAAATATGTGTAAAAATTTGGTTTTCAGCAAACACTCGATGAGTACACTGATTCTGCAGCCGGATCTCGTACTACATTGGGCACGAGCGACACGTATACGTGCCTCAAAAAGACTTAGGAATCCTTGTTTATCCCCACCAAAATTTTACTGTAAAATTTGCCTTATTGAAACGGAGCATTTTCTCGATTCAGTAAGTCACAATTTTCTGTTTTTAAAATCCAGTGGCAAAGCATTAAGAATTTCGTAAAAGGATCCCGTCCCGAAAGGGTTATGGATTTTTTTAAACCGACCAGCGTAACAGGCGAAGACTACTAGTTGTCTATAAAAAAGTTACTTTTTGATGAAATGGCAGGTTAAAATCTAGACAATTGAATTAAAAGTACATTAATAGAAATAATGGGGAATACAAGGAAATTTATTCAGAAATGATACACAAAATTAAGAATTAATAGTGTAATACCGCACATATTTTGCACGGAATATTATTAAGTTTGCTATTCACAAATTAATCCTTGTCAATTAATATAAAATTAATAGGCATGGAATCATTTCTGAAAGCACTTATCTGAATTTTGCTCAGTAATAGCACTAGCCCAGTGAAAAAAAACCTCATTTGCGTACTTATTTTGCTAAAATACTTTCACTTGCTTATTTAGCATCTACATTAACTTGGGAATATATATTTATTCAAATAATGGCACTCATTTAAAAGCAAGGATAGAGAAAATGCATTTAGTTATTTAATGTTACTGTAATTTCGGGTGTATAAGATCAAACAATTCTTTTTGGACCCAGAAATATTATTTAGTGGTTGAAGATAAATATTTACGGCGATTTAACTAATTATATTTGTTTCTTAAAAAATTCTGGGTTGAAAAAGAATTGTTTGATCTGCGGCTTATGCACTAGAAATTACGGTAATTAGATGTTTTTTATATAAACGTCTTTCACAATTTCTTCTAAAAATTAATTAGAATAATTTAATGTTTCTGCGAAAATTCGTTTGCTTTATTATATAAAAATGAAGGTATTAGCAAGCATATTTATTTAAATTAATAAAATTAGATAATTTGTTTGCATATTCAATCGAAAGGAATAACAAAAAAAAAAAAACAATTAAAACTATCTTTCCGCTATCATATTTAATCTGATAATTCCAAAACCCCACTAAAAAAAGTTACAAATATACAGCAATTAGCATATAAGATAATACAAATTTTCATACATATGACGCCTTAATTTTGAATGTCAAAACGTAATACATTTTAATTTCATAATTAAGGAATGAAATGTTACAGTCGGCTCTTGTTAATTCGAAATCGTCGGGACCATGAGCTTCATTATTTTAAGGATATGTCAGTTTCTCTGTATCCATAGTTTCGTGGGTTTTTTTCAGTCGAGATTGGTTGATACCCACCATTTTCTTAAAACAGTAATATTCACATTTAAAAAAATCTCTTTAATAATACATAAATTAACTCTTCATAAAAGAGGGGAGGGGGGTGTAGTGTTTTTTCTCAGCGTGTAATTTGCGGATCAAACAATTTTATTTTGACCCAGAAAATTTAAAAATGTCGAAAAATGAATGTTTGACCTGCGGATTATACGCCGGAAGTTACGGTACACTGAACTTTAACCACTTAACTGATAAATATTTTTTTTAAACTTTCAAATAATGCCTATTTGTATCATAGCTTTTATAGAATTTTTAATCTTTTTTCATCGGTTTTTCAAAACATATATTTCTGCCTAATTGAATCAGAAAATTGCTCGAATTAAATAATACAAAATTTACGATAAAAATTTACTCGTGAGAATAATAAATCATGATTGTAATATAGATGCCCGTATGTAGTAAGGGCAAATCATGATTGACAAAAATACGTTACCCTTTTGGAGTGCGTGCAAATCAGGGAAGCGGTCAAACACTGATTTTCTTGCTGAAATTATCTCTGCGTTCCATGAATAAATAAGGGAGTTACATTGGTAAGAATGTTAGAGGTTCACTTTGGAAGCCCAGTGGCGTAAGCGTGGTGGGTGCCCATGCACTTTTTAAATACTGGTAATTTTTGAAAGCTCTGTTCGCCTAATCTAACCAGAAAGTTTTCTGCTAAGAATCAAAGAGAAGAAAACATAACAATGTTATTGGTTCTTCACACCCATCCTGGTTATACCACTGAAACTGTTTGCAGGACCGATTTACAAATTTCTGGATAATACATAGTCTGGAATAGTCAACAAAATACATAGCCTGTATACAGATGCTTACGGCGGGACCCTTTCACCAGTGCCGTAATTTCCGGCGTATAATCCGCGGATCAAACAATTATTTTTCGACCCAGAAACTTTTTTAAATGAAATGTAACTTATTAGATCGCCGTAAATATTTGTCTTCATTCACTAAATAAGATTTCTGGGTCTAAAAAGAATTGTTTGATCCGCGGATTTTACGCCGGAAATTACGGTACTTGCAACAGGGTTGACTTAAAAAAATAAAAAAATAGTTGTTAAAATAACGACTATAGCTTTAAAATATCCATTAAAAAATTAAATGTAATAACTTACGTTTAAATAATTATTTCACAATTATGAGATTTCAAAGAGTGGGTGTTTTACAATAAATTATGCAGTGGTAATTGTCTTTTTCTATGTAAGTTTTTATATCTGGATTGAGAAAGTATGCAACAGCTGATAATAAATTTTCGTCAACACCAAGCTACGAGATTATTTAAAATGTGAAGGGGCTCTAGAAGAGCCTGCAAGCTACGCTCACAAACACTCAAGTCAATTGACAATTCCAGGAAAAGCATTAAACTAGAATTAAAAATTCAATATATTTTTTAAGTGATAAAGATAAAAGAATATATGCACTATAATAAAGTAATAAATGGCTAATTCCAAGAAAACTTGTCATGTCTGTCACATACAATGATTTTTTGCTACCAGTATTTTAGAACCGAAAAATGTGACTTATTTTATCGGAGATATTTTATCACTTGATTAGAGCGAAGAAAACTTTTCGAAAATAATGGTGGCGAACAAGCATAGAGATTTTTAGCTATGTGACAGACATGACAAATTTTCATGGAATTCACCAAATGGATGTTTCAGACAAAATATACAACGTTATAAAAATGAAATATGAACATTGTAGAATGAAATTGAAATTTCATTGGATATTAAAACTACATCAGATTTTGGACAATAATAAAAAAATCCTTCAGCGGTCTTTGGGGGAGGGGGGGGGAGCTGAAAATCAGGAGCTTTGGGTCCGTGTCCCAAATGCCTTGCCTTAAACCTGGCATAGGCAGTTTGACCACAGTGATAAAACAGAAATATTTTTTCGTACATAAATTTGAAGAGAATAAACTGTTAGGAAACTTTTTTTATATTTGTGGTAGAGAAATAACTAATATCTGCGCTATACATAGTAATAGAAATATCTTTTTATGAAAATAAAAGGATTCAGTATAACTAAAAAGAAAAAAATAAAATGATAACATTATGAAAGCTAACAAACAAACAAAATACATAGAAAATGAAAAAAATGCATAAAAATTATTAAAAAATTCTTAAAAAAATACATCACATTTCACTGACTTCGAAACCCTTAGTTCATTCCAGTAATTGGACGTCACATATGTCACTTTTACAGTGTGTTTTATTTTAGTTTAACAAAAGTATTAAACAAAAAATAAGTGACTACCTACACACTTGAAACAATTTAAAAGCTTCAATTATTTTTTAACGCAATAAAAAGAAGAATGAAGTAATTTTAAATGCTGATGTTGAACGAATACGTTTATTCTAAAGATTATTATTACCAGAATAATTGTGTTTAAAGTTGAAACCCGTGGTTTTAGTGATGACAAGAAGATTGTTCATAATAAGCGTGGAATCGAGTAATAAGATTTTTTAAACATAAAATTTTTACTTAACGTACTTTGTTAAAAAAAAATGAAAGTAAAACATTCGGAAGAATATTTAACGTTGCGATGTTTAATTTTTACATAATTTAAAATTGCACGGAATCATTTTATGAAGCAAAAAGAAAAAACAACATTTTAACTTTGTGTTTTGCATGACTTTATTACACAGACTTATTCCATTTTTCCTGAATGGCTAATATCTTAGATAAAACTTATTATTAAGAAAATATGGATGGATTTTATATGCTCAATAATCAGTCTCACCTGCTATATTACCAATAGAACGCCCGAAAGGAGTCGATTCGACTCCAACCATGTGATTAAATATCAATTCTAACCAGATTTTTTTTTCAAATAAGCTAAATTTGAACCACTCAGATTTATGCTAAATAAATCAAAAAAAATTTGAATAAAAATTCCGGTGTGAAATATTATCATGAAACCTCGAAAATTTTTCCGGGTGTTCTAGTGTTAAATAAAATGGAATTACATTTTCAAAACGTATTTCAATTTTTCTGCTTTTAGGTTTTATAAATCCTACCTAATGCCTTAGCTGGAAATTTTTAACCCATTAACGCCCAGCGTCCTTTTTTGAGGACGGTTACAAAAACAAGAAGAAAGCGGTTTTCCCATCAGTAAAGAGGAAGGTAAATACAGGGTTGTTATAATTAAAGTTCGCCTATTCAGAAAGTTCTAGAGCCGGTTCTATGGCTCCAAACGAATCAGAATTTCACTAGTATGTAGTTGAAGACATGCGCTTTGCGAAAATCGAAAAAAAAAATAGTTAAAATTTTTGCCAGTAGGTGGCGCTGCGCCAATATTTAAGCCAATATTTGCAGATTCCTTTATTTTTTCGGGATTTTTGAAAGATTCTGTATATAAAAACAGGTGTCAGACAATCTCTGATCTGAAACACAGCATTAGACTTCACATTCGCTCAATCTTACAGGACAGTTTACGCAATGCTGAAGAAAGCACAATTCTGAGAATGGAATGCATTATTAAAAATGGCGGAGGATTCATTGAGCATGCATCATGTTATTCTTCGTTATTTCCTCACTGCCGAGCGACATGTTTTATTATTGTTGATGCAGATTACATCACATGAAATGATATTCATTTTTCTGTATTGTTTGGAGTCATATGTCAGGCTTTAGAGCTGTCTGATTAGGTGAACTTAATTATAACAATTCGCAGCTCGTTGAAGTTTGTTGAAACTTTTAAATTTGTGTGTTTCGTCTGGATTGACTGATATTGATATAATGAATCTGCAAACATCGCCTTAAATATTGGCGCAGCGCCACCTAGTGATAAAAATTTTAACTTATTTTTTTTTTCGATTTTTGCAGAGCGCATCTCTTTAACAGTGTACTAGGGGAATTTTGTTTCGTTTGGAGCAATAGAACCGACTCCAGAGCCTTCTGAATAGGCGAACTTTAATTATAACAACCCTGTATATACCTTATTTCACGAGACAGAATCCTCGATAAATTTAAATAAAACTTAATTTGATTTTAAAAGTGGTGGGAAGAAAATTTTTGCGAAGAAAATAATTCGGGCGTTAATCGGTTAAGCTTATATGATGTAACGAAAATTTAATTGAGATATTCGCCTTCTTTAATCGTGATATTTTCGTGATTATATAATGAAATTTTTACTAAGCGTAAAATTTGGAAGATATATACTACTCAATTAAATTAAAGTTTTTTATTTCGCTTTACTTTTTTAATTTTCATGGAACTTATATAAATGAATGAATATTTAAATGATTAAAAATTTCAGACATCTTTTTTCAGACATCTTTTTACAGACATAACTATCCGTGACACATGTTTAAATATTTATGATAGAAATTATACTTCATTAGTTGTTGTAAGCAGTGTTAGCAGTCCTTCATGTTCTTTGCCATATATTCAATCAGTCGTGTTCTAGTTATGTTTCTTTAAAGCAGGGGCCCCACCATTGGCCGCGAGGTTCTGACCTTGAAACTTGTAGACGGCAGGGGCTGTGTTTGAACCCAATCGCGGCCCTCTGGCCTAATCGTTCGGAGTTTTACGTTGTTTTCTTCAAACCTTGGATTTCCTTGCGTGAATACGGATTAGACTCTCTTAGGAAGACCCCCACGGAGGGCACACCACCCCCTTAAGGGCCTATAGCCCTCGTGTAGATAATCGGCCGAAATAAAATAAAATAAACCAAACCAAATTTTGAAGCAAGACTCTTTAAACTACACTCCATGATATATTAAGAAGTTCTTGCAGAAATCGCTTTGTAATTTAACTTGTTTCGGCTCATAAAAATTCTGTTCGAAAAATGATGAAATGATTGACTGACATCGGTATTCACATAAGATTTTTTTTTAATTAAAAAAATCATTGAAGTCATTATTATAATCTGAAAATATTCATTACTTTAAACATTCATTAAAAAAGCAAAAATATATGAAAATATTATTGGCGCCGTTTAAAAATTAAAATTAAAATTAGGTGGCCGCGACGTATAACAACTGTGCTGGAAAGGATTAATCCCAGATATTCGGAGATTAAATAGGACAAATATTTATGTAGGCATTTTCTGGTGTTCCACGGGAAACAAGGCATGCTACGGGACATGCGTTGGACATTACATGAAAATATGAATAAAAAGTTATACAGAGACCTATCGTTCCTACCATGTCAAAATATCCAATATGAAAATAGTCCACTGGCAACATTGAGCGCGTTCAGAGACCAAAACACGAGTAACTCGGAAAATTGGGGAATGACGTCATACTGGTTTCTCGGGGAAAGGTTGGGTTAAAACTTCTCTGAACGGCTTCGGGAAAAGTTACGGGTGTTTTCTATTTACATTAACAAACATGGCGGCAACTGGCCAATCAAAACAGAGATATTCCAATAAACAGTCGCAGTTACGCTATCAAATGATAAACAAATCAGATTTCCCAACCACGTGATCACTTTACCCGACAAAATTCTGCAGGTAATGTGGGTTACCCGAAATCTCGGTAATTCACGGCTCTGAACGGTGCGAAAAGTCACGTGACGGCGGTCTCTGAACGCTTCGGGTTCTACTCGGGAAACCCTACGTAACCCAGGTTTACGTCTCTGAACGCCGTCATTGTTTTCATATTGGATAGTTTGAAATGGCACCGAGAATATCCTGAAAATCGTGGAGCTTTCTACTGAAACCACCTTCGAAGTAGCTCATTAACACTAGAATCGCCCGGAATGTGTGTCAAATGTTATAAAAATATTTTACAGCAGATTTATGTTTTTAAAATTATTTAACTCATTTTTCCGTTGTACATATTTAATATACTTGAAAAATAAATTTCTGTTTAGATTCGAAATATTTATTTTTAGTAGACTAGTCAAAAAGACCGCTTTGGTGGTTTTAGTGTTAAATCCGTGGCAAACTTCCGCCAAAAAAATTAAATAGAGATAGTGCTATTTATTAAAAGACTTAATAATGCAAATTAATGTAAATAAAATTCAGCAGTACATATGCCCAAATGGGACATTTATTTATTTGTTTACTATTCTGGACGCTTACTACTTTGTTAGACAGGCCCGGCGTTCCTGTAAGTATCAGTCAGATAATAATATCCGGACCAAATTCCACCAGTGAAAACGAATACAAAATTTTACGATATTTGTAAGTGAAATGTTACCAATAAAATAACGTGAAATTTTATATTAAAAATTTACTCGTACAGCTTTACTTTTGTGCCCTTGAGAAATTGACTGTTCATCCTTTGTAAAAAGTCAATCGTCATCTGTGACAACCTTCTCAGTTACTTCAGTCGTAATTGGCTGACTCTGTAATATGTTATCTCTTATTTTTCCTTAACTCTATTGGACAGGCCTGTTGAAAGTGCAGTATTTTTCACATATTTCATAAACTAGAACCAAACTTCCTGAGAAATTTTATATCTTTACGATTGCATACTAGTTTTTTAGAAAAGTTTTCATCTCGTTTTCATTCACAATATTTCTTATTGGAAGCATATTATGCGAAAATTCTGTTATTCAAATTTAAGAACATTTAATTTAGCTCAAGTTTGGGTGGGGAGACTTTTACATTGGAAAATACAGTATTCTGTATTGTAAAAAAATCACGAATAGGAAAATTTGGAAATAGTTGTCAGAGCACAGCTTCGGCTTCCCTTCAAAAATTACACTCTTTTGAGAACGACAGCGTCTAAAATATTTGTCGCATAGACACAAAAAGTGATCTTGACGTCCGTAATGCCAAATTCTCGGTGGCTATTAAAAATCAAAAACATTCGTCAACGCTACAGTGGCGTAACCAGGATGGGTGCCCAAGTGCTCTGAATGCTGGTATTGTTTGAAAGTTGTGTTCACCCGATTACGATGCGCTGACTGAATAAAAAAATGCCATTTTTTAAATTAAAAATTTTATAGATGAGATGTTCTATTTTAATTACTTCAAATGCATGTTTAAGTACGGGGTTAGTAAAAGAAATCACAGTTGGAGGATCATGTTGAAAATCTTATTTTATTGACTGAATACATATTATCTAAACACAATTTCTGCTTTAATGACAGTTTAAATGCAATTTATAAAAATATCATATAAAATAACCCTTAGTTATTATTCTAAGAGTCAGTATGCATTTAAGACATTTTCTTTGTCGCAAATAGGCCAATGAAGAAAACAATTGCGTAGAAAAATTTAGAACTTAATTCTAAAAAATATTCGCGTTTTCACAAACTAATTTTGAAGGTAAATGAAACGCACATTGTAATCATTGACGTCTGTAACTTTATTTGATCTTCAATGTTAATAGGAAAAAAACTCGAACCAATTTCGGGACTTTTTATCGCATTTAACCTTTAGATTACGGAGTAGAACTGGCAACTATTTTTTTATTCATTCGTACCACAATTTAGAAGAAAAATTCTTCGTATTAGCTATCTCGTGAAATTACACTAGTATTAGTTTATGATAGGGACTAGTTTTCAAAAATTGGTGCGAAAACAATAAAGAAATAGTCTCTGGGACGACATATATCCCAACCCCGTAAGCAAAGGGTTAAGAAACATTGGGGCGCCGTAAAATGAACGGCGTCCATTGAAATGGGAATTTTTTCTTTGAAAACATTTTAAATACTAAGGAAAACTTTCGGGTTTTGTACTTTAAGATCAAATGTCTCATTATACAGCATTTATTTATAATTCTTGCTCTACATTTTAAGTAAATGAACATTATCACATTTAGGGATCATCGCATATAGCATAGCTGCCAACTTTTGCGCATTTTTCCTACCACAAAAATTTTATAGTAAATATTGTCTTATTTAATCTTCGAAAAATTATGATTAAACAAATGGAAAATCTCTGTACAATTTTTAGCTTAGCAAAAATGCGAAAAAGTTGGCAGCTATGGCATTTAGTCATCTGCCCGTAGCTTTATACAGTATCAATTTTACTTTTTTTGTAAAAACTTTTCATTTGTACATATATTCACTCTAGCTACTTAAAAAAATTCCTATTTTTAAAAACATGTATTTGGAAATTTCACCATAAAATATAACTACTAAGAGTGTATTTGTTGAAAATCTCATAACCTTGCTCTTAGATTCACAAAAACAAGAACTTTAATATGAACTTGTATTGTTAAAAATAAAATAAAATATATAAAATCGACATTTCGATCTGCCTTACGCAGCCGTCTTCAGGAATATTTGCCTTAAGACGGCTGCAGAAGCCGGCTTGAACATGACTGCTTGAGGCATTTCGCTTTGATTAAAGTAAAAACACTTCTTTCTAAGTTTCCGGTATGAGTTTGAAATTTCAGTTAAAAATAGGACTCCTAACTTACAAACTTGCACGGTGCATAGAATTATGCGCAGTGTCATGCATTGGTAGCAGTTTTACCCGTGCGCTACTTTTTAAATACTAGATTTCTTGATCAACACCACTCTTTTGAAATAATAAAATTTCGCTGATATAACTTCTTTAAATAACATGCTACTTAACCCTTTCCGGCACACTGTGCCCGGTCTGGGATACCTAATTTTAATTCCAAACTTGCAAACGGCACCAGTAATATTTTACTTTTACAATAAAAGCTTAAATTAAAGAATTCAAAATATTTTAAAAATTCGTTTGTGAATTCCGGTGTCAGTCGATAATTTCTCATTTTAGAACAGATTTTACCCGTGCCGGAAAGGGTTAAAGCAATTTTACCATTTCAGAAAAGTAGTGCCAATCAAGAAACCTGAATTTAAAAAAAGTAGCCCATTGGCAACTTTGATTAGCATTCTTACAAAATTACCCAAGTTCATGAATTGCTTCCTGCTGATCTGCCATGAAGACAGAAGTTTGCTCTGAAATTTTTTTGCTCGCATGGATGTGAAATATGAATATCCATGAAGCATTACGTTGACAGACGAAACTCATTTTCATATCCAAGGGTTTGTCAACGCACATAATTGCAGGATATGGGCAAGAGAAAATCCACTGACTACACAATCAGTACCGATACATTCAATCAAAGGTAACTGTGCGGTGCATGTTGACGGCATCATGTATGGTACAGCCATTTATTTTCAAGAACATATGACCTGCGAGTCCCGTTACCTGTACTGTGAATGAAGAAAGGTGTGATAGTCTTTTGATAAACCAAATCATTCCAAAATTTCAACAGTAAATATTTTTGGATGCAATAATTTTCATGCAAGATAAAGCTATTTTGCATATCGAAAAGAAGCCAGTCATGTAACTTCTCAAGAGGCTTTTCGGAAATGGTCGACTTATCAGCGTCATTGTCCAATAGGCTGATCTCCATGATCATTACCGTAATTTCGGGTGTATAAGCCGCGGATCAAACAATTCTTTTTCGACCCAGAATTTTTTAAGAAACAAATGTATCTACTTAGATCCACGTTAATATTTGTCTTCAATCACTAATTAAGATTTCTGGGTCCAAAAAGAATTGTTTGATCCGCGGCTTATACACCCGAAATTACGGTAGATATCAAGCCTTGTGACTTCTGGCTGATGGATTATTTTAAAAATATTGTGCAGAGTGGTGCGATTGCAAATTTAGCTGAACTGAAGTCACGTATCACGAAACACATTCACAATGTCATACTTAACCTTTTAACGGACAAAACATTTTCGACGCTAAGATGTTGAAATTAATGAATGTCACCGGTATTTGTATACAAATATATTTCTAAGTAAGAAAAAAAGATTTTTCACATAAATAATAAAATTGATTTTTTTCCATTAAAATTCCGGTGTCGTTGTTCCATATCGAAATTAAAATTTTGTGGTTTCGTACAGAGACAAATGAACGTTAAAGGGTTAAACTCCGATCTATTGTGGAATATGATGCTTATCGGCTTCATATTGTGGCGAACAATTCTGCACAGCATATGGATTCTGTGTACCGCATGCCTAACGATAGTTAAAAACCAAATCATTATATGCTTTTTATGCAGTTTTTGACTTAAAGACAATTAAAAACCGAATGATTACTGCCCGAAGACTGTTCAAAACGATTTTTTTCATCCAATATTGGGCGATCTTACCACTGGAGATGAGTTTTCTATTTAAAGTACCACAGCTGTTGACTGTTTTGAAAGTCATTTTTTTCAATTAAACAACGGAAACACTCCTGCACATTGAACAGTACAGTTGGTGTACTGTGTAATTCAAGCCGTCGTATTCCCTTTAAAAATGTCACTTGTAGCCGTATCCACTTTCATTATGTAGAGTTCCTACATCCTTCGGTACAAACAAGGTCCAGGGGCTCTATCATTATGCCGCTTACAGCGCCATCTATTGATACGCTTTGGAAATTTTTCTTTCTTATGCAATACCGCTTTCCCCTTCTAGTATACTCACAAGGAAGGTCTCCATTGGGGGCATACTCAGAATTTTTTAGAAAAAATAAGAATTAAACTACTCATGTAGGTAATAAAGGACCAGTGAAAATTAGCGGCGGAATTACATTATTAGATATGTAAAAAAATAAAATAGTTTGGAATAATTGGCGTGAAAAGCTGAAAGCGACGCGGGATTTGGCGAGCAGTGCATTTCCTCGCCAAAAGCAGGCGATTTTAACGAATCTGAAAATTGATTTTAATTGACTTTACTGTTAAAAATCTGCAGCATTTACTGCAACGTCACTCCACTACTTTTATAGAATATCTCTCTTCTGACCAATGAGAATGCTCCATAGCACGGTGAATTGACCGTTTTCTATAAAAGCGGTGGAGTGACGCTGCAGAAAATGGTACAGATTTTTAGCGGTGTTGTAGCTTGTACAATATTGCATTTTGTTGCAACGCTCTCCACCGCTTGTATATAATATCTCTATTCCAACCAATCAGAAAGCTCCATTTCACGGCCAAGTAACCGTTTTCTATACAAGCAAGGGAGTGCGTTGCAACAAAATGCAACAGATTTTTAACAGTGTATTTTTCAATTTTGAACAATTTTAATCAATTTAAATTGTGTTTTAAATGATAAAATATATTAATTTCATTTTGTTATAAGTACATATAAACGTATATGACAAAATTACACTTAAAATAAAGTAAAAATGCAAAACTAAAATTACTTAAACTAAACTTATTTAAATAAATTGAACATAGAAATTTTTTTCTTTAAAAAGTATTCGAAGCGTAAAAGAGTATTTTTCAAAATTTCGTTTTTTCGCCAACCGTAGATAAATCGCCAAATAAACGAAATTTTTATTATTTTTTTACGGACGTTATAAGGAGGTTCCGCCGAAATTTTTTTATAAACATTTATAACTATATGAGAAGAACATTCTGTAATTTTTTTCAGATTTTTCTGAGTATGCCCGTATGGAGACCTTCCTTGTCAGTTCAAATTCCAGTGTGTATTCACAAATTCTATTGCAAGGCTGCCACAGGCGTCTATTTTTATATTCTGTTTGCACCAGTATCTTTCTAAACTAAATTTAAAAATTTATTTTTTCTTATAAATGTTTTCAAAATTTCTGTTAAGGATTTCTGTTTAATGAAAGTGGTGCCTGTTAGAATAAAAAAAAAATAGTCGTCCTGTATTGCGCATCTTCAGACTTGCGTGTGCGCTGAAAAAATGCAGCATCACACACACATTTTCACTGTGCACTAACAAGCCAGTGCATCTCAGATACATTCAAAACTCTCCTAGAATTTGGTTAAGATCCTAGCTTGCTCAATTCTTAAGAGGAAACTCAAAAACATATATGGACATTTAACATATAACTCTCTAATTTAACCGAGGTTGCGTGTTGCCCTTTCAAACTTTAAATCTTCGTCACCTATCACGAGTAGATCTCCTTATTCGCAGAGTAACACGAGGTAGTCTTTCCGGGCGCATCCACAATTTCCTACCAAGTACTGATTACCAGGAATGCAAAAATCTAGATGCCAGCGGGTAATCTCTCACTACTAAAATTTAACCCTTTGAGCTCTGAGGTGTAAATTTCTTCAAAATTCCAAATGTCACACCGGCACCAGTATTTTGAAAAGAAAAAAACCGGTTAACGATAAACACGAAAAAATGCATTAAACCTTTTTCAAATAAATTTGGTCGAGTTTTCTGGTGCCAGTGTAACAATTCGGAATTAAAATTATATAGTAGAAAATTCTACCATCAGAACTCAAGAGGTTAAAAGTTTTCTTTGCTCTAAATTTAATAGCATTCTAACTTCTAACACGAATTTTAAACGAAATATTAGACAACAAAAAAATAAAGAAATTTAGTGGTGGGAGATTGCCTGCTGGCGCCTAGATTTTTACAGCCCTGCTGACAACCTTCTCTGCCCAATATCGCGTGCGAAATTTGTTTTCCGGCAGCGACTTCTAACTTCTGTCGAGCCTTAGAGAAGTGCCAGACTTTTTTTTTTTTTTTTTGCTCGCGATTCTGATTTCCTTGGCAGGACTGGCCGTTGGTCCAGAACTTGTTCCACGAACATTTATGAAAATACCACTCACTGTCGAGCTTTTTGGCGGCTTCAGATCTGACTGTAAACTGTATCTTTTTTGGAACTCATTAAAGGGGACCGGGGAGGACACCATGCTCAACAGACTCATTATCCTTGTCTGAGCAGTCCCTCTTAGGCAATCAAATCACGTATTCCGGGGGATGATATGTTGATTAATATGTTGAAAACTTTAAAATGAAAATAAACAGATCTTTACACGCATACGTCAATTCTAATTAAAATAAAAGGAAAATGGTGGAATTCGCCTTAAAATTTGTCAATACCAGGAGGCATACAAATTTACCGCGTGATTTAAATGGAATGAATCCCTCTATTAAATCGCAATAAACGTTACAAACTTTGGAATGAGCCGCAGAAGTTTATTAATCCAAAGAAAAAAATAATCGATGGTTTACAGTTGGAATTAATGGTATCATACTCTTTGAAAATTAATACCGTAATTTATATTATATCACACAACAGTATTACGAAAATGGCGAAACATTTCTAGAATAATTCGAGGTTTAAACTCAAATTGCAATTATTTTGATTTGATAAAAGAAGGGATTTTTTAATCACATTTCAGCATTTTCAAAATTAGAACATTTATTAGAAAAAAATGAAAATTTGGCAAAAACAGACAAAAAGAATTGCTTTAAAATTATACTTTCTATTCACACTCCTATTTTATTTTACCTTTTCTCTTTAATGAATTCAAAGTCCCATTTTACTTTGAAAAATTTAATTTAAGAAATGTCTTTTTATTTTCATAGTGGTGAGATTGTAAAAGCTTCTCTAAAGAATTCGAATACTTGGAATTAAAATTGACAGTTTTTGTTCAATTTAACTAATTTCTTTTGGAAAAAATACTTTATTTCGGCTAATGGCAGTTACAAATCTTTCTTTTTCTTCACCGTCACAAAATTTATAGCAATTTAACATGTCCAACTAGATCTATATGTTTACGGGTTTTATTTTTAACTTTTTCTTATAGCATATATGTCATCCTAAAAACTGTTTTGGTACAATGCAAGTATCATTTCACATAATATATTTAACCCTTTACGACGTAGAGCATTTAAATTATGAAAATGTTGAAATGACTTAGTGACACCAGAAATTGAATTTAAATTTATTTGAAAAAATGAAAAAGTTATTTTCCCCAATAAACGTGAAATAATTACACTATAATTCTGGGGTCAACTGTAGAATTTTGGAATCACGTTGAGTGTTTCATGTACTGGCTCAATGAAACACATTATTAACCCTTTGAGCTCTGGTGGGAAAATTTCTCCAAAATTCCAAATGGTCACTTTGGCACCGGTATTTTTCAAAGAAAAAAACGAGTTAACCATATATACGAAAAAAGTGCATTACACCTTTTTCAAGTAAAATTGGTTGAATTTTCTGGTGCCGTTGTGACATTTCGGAATTAAAATTATGTGGTAGAAAATTTTACCATCAGAGCTCAAAGGGTTAATAATTTATAGTTTTTTACATGATTTAAAATATAATAGAATAAAAATAGGTTATTTAATGAAAAGTCATTTTTGAGTTTGTTTCTTTGTTCCTTTCTGAAAAAAATGTAAATAGTGTACAGAAATTATGACAACTTCCTCAGTAATTTCACCAGCAATTGCTCGTAAACACGCTATATTTCTCCTCCTCGTTATTCATAACTTCACTGTTTAAAATAATTTCCTGTGCTTATATAATGATAGAATTATCTGCAATTAATGATGGTGAAATACGTATAGGTATTGTAATGTTTCAGTTCCAGGTGACTATACTTATATTCTATTCCAAAACCATTTAAAAAAATACAATTCGTGTACTCTTGTAAATGTCCCCAAATCGCATCTAATTTTTTTTATGGCGAGGATGCATTAAAAAACATCCGACTGTAATTGAGACTTTACGATACTCTTGTTTAACCCTTTAATGATCTTTGATTTCTCTACGAAACCACAAAGTTTTAATCCAAGAATTTTAATTTTAAAAATCTTTTTATTATGCATGGGGAAAATCCTTTATTCTTATTTATAAATATGTCCCTTCGCAATTACCGGTGTCAATCATTTATTTCAAAATCTTAGCAATGAAAATGCTTTGTCCGTTAAAGGATTAAACTATACAGGGTGATTCATAAAAGATGGGCAGAACTTTAAGGGGTTATAGTACACTTAAAGACAAATAATATTAAATAGGAGACAAAGGGTCCCAGACGTATTCCCAAGGAGATAGGGGGCATTAAAGTTTAGGGTCCGAAATTTCAAATGATTATAAAAAATGGAAAAATTGGTCGATTTGTTTGCGGTTTTTGCAAAAAATTTTCTTTATGCCAGTATTTTCTTGAAATAAAATTTTAAAGTTCAATTTCAAAAAATGCCGATAGGGGGCGCTTTAGACTTTGGAGTAACAAACAACTATTTTTTAACGTTATTTTTTGTATTTCTTTAAATGATTTCGAAAGCTTAGACTTAAACTTAAATTTTGATCTTAAAATCTGAGTCCTAACGAGTAGTTAAGTAGCGTAAACTCAAATTTGAAATTTGAAACCCTTCTCCCCCCAGAACAAAAATCAGTTATTCCCGATCTTTGTGTCGTAGATTAGGCTCTAACTACTGCCGCGTTTTGCTAAAATTATTCTTTATGTCAGTATTTTCTTGAAAATAAATTTTAAAGAAAAGTTTCAAAAAATTCCGATAGAGGGCGCTTTAGACTTTGGAGTAACGAAGAACTATTTTATACCGTTATTTTTTGTGTCTCATTAAATGCTTTCTAAAGCTTAGACTTAAACTTAAATTTTCATCTCAAAATCTGAATCGCTGAGCGTGGTTCAGTAGCGAGGGGAGGGGGTTCAAATTTCAACTTCTGAACATAGTTCAGTTTGCACTACTTAACCATGCCCAACGATTCTGTGCTGTGATACGAGGCAAAAATACAACTTTCGTCAAGGACTGCATAGTCGGAATTCACTCATAAAGGCACTGGCACAGTTGGAAACGTCGCTCATGCAAACGTTAAAGCTCCATTCCTGACGCTAGTCACCGGGTGAAGAAGGAGACAAAAAGTATGCAAATGTCAAATGGGGAAGAAGAAGAACACGTATGCAAAATTTCGACACGATTCAGGCATAAAACCCACTGAACGGTGAGTCATGTGTAAGTCGCTGTAGTAATGAATCGGAAGATGGTGCCCTTCACGAATAAGGAAAAGGCTGAGATGCATTTAATTTACGGAGCGGCAGATGGAAATGGTGCAGAGGCACAACGAATGTACGGAGAGCGATTTCCCAACAGGCGGTTGCCTAACCGCAAAACTTTCGAGCGCTTGCACAGACAGTTGTGTGAGACGGGATCATTTCTCGCTTCCCGGTCGAATGCAGGTCGTGCAAAAAAGGACGAATCAGCAGTTGTTGCAGAAGCCATTCTGGATGTAGAAGCGGCGCAGCCAAGTACAAGTACACGAACAGTGGCTAGGCAGGTGGATACCTCACAGTCCATGACTTGGAGGGTACTGAAGGATGAACATTTGCTCCCGTTTCATGTGCAACGAGTCCAGAAACTGTCTCCAGCGGATTATCCAAATCGTATTGAATTCGCCCGCTGGTTTCTGCAGCAGAACGCGCTAAATCCACATTTTGGACGAACTGTGCTTTTCACCGATGAATGTACCTTCACACGTGAAGGTACATTTAACACACACAATGCACATGTATGGGCGGATGTCAATCCACATGCTACGTATCCACATGCTCATCAGAGACGCTTTTCCATCAATGTTTGGGCAGGAATCCTCGGAGACCACCTAATCGGACCGTACCTTCTTCCTGAACGCCTCAACGGTAAAACATACCTCACATTTCTGCAACATGTGCTGCCAGACCTGTTAAACGTTGTTCCTCCACGCATCCGGCGGGTCATGTGGTTCCAGCACGATGGAGCGCCAGCCCATTACGTACGAGACGTTCGCAACTATCTGGACATCACATTTCCGAACAGATGGATTGGTCGAGGTGGTCCTGTTGCTTGGCCTGCTCGCTCGCCAGATCTTTCACCCCTCGATTTCTTTTTTTGGGGACAATTGAAGGCTCTTATGTATGAGACACCCATTGAATCCCCCGAGGAACTGGTCGCCAGACTTTCCGCCGCTGTAGGGGAAGTGCTCGAAAAGCCTGATGTTTTCGCGAATGTTCGCCGTTCCATTCTTCGCCGTTGTTCTGCGTGCATAACCTCTGGTGGTCACAATTTTGAACATTTATTGTATTTACATGTTAATAAATATGCTTTGGTAACATAATCCTAATTTGTGTCTTTTTACCCCGTATCACAGCACACAATGTGTGGACATGGTAAACTGAACTGTGCTCAGGAGTAGAAATTTCAAACCCCTCTCCCCAGAAACTTAACCACGTCTAACGATTCAGATTTTGGGCTGAAAATTTAAGTCTAAGCTTTAGAAAGCATTTAATGAGACACAAAAAATAACGGTATAAAATAGTTGTTCGTTACTCCAAAGTCTAAAGCGCCCTCTATCGGAATTTTTTGAAAATTTTCTTTAAAATTTATTTTCAAGAAAATACTGACATAAAGAATAATTTTAGCAAAACGCGGCAGTAGTTAGAGCCTAATCTACGACACAAAGATCGGGAATAACTGATTTTTGTTCTGGGGGGAGAAGGGTTTCAAATTTCAAATTTCAGTTTACGCTACTTAACTACTCGTTAGGACTCAGATTTTTAGATCAAAATTTAAGTTTAAGTCTAAGCTTTCGAAATCATTTAAAGAAATACAAAAAATAAAGTTAAAAAATAGTTTTTTGTTACTCCAAAGTCTAAAGCGCCCCCTATCGGCATTTTTTGAAATTGAACTTTAAAATTTTATTTCAAGAAAATACTGGCATAAAGAAAATTTTTTGCAAAAACCGCAAACGAATCGACCAATTTTTCCATTTTTTATAATCATTTGAAATTTCGGACCCTAAACTTTAATGCCCCCTATCTCCTTGGGAATACGTCTGGGACCCTTTGTCTCCTATTTAATATTATTTGTCTTTAAGTGTACTATAACCCCTTAAAGTTCTGCCCATCTTTTATGAATCACCCTGTAAAGAATCAGCTGTCTTCAGAGCACTTGTAGCCCCAATTTACGCATGGCACCTGATAATACTAGCTGGGATTAAACGGAGTGAGCCAACGTACTGGGTGCTTCTCATGTTGTTTCTTTTCTTAATAAATCTGTTATTAACCCTTTAAACTCTTATGGTTGAATTTTCTACCACATAATTTTACTTCTGAAATGTCGAAATAAAAGGCACCGAAATATTCGACCAAATTTATTTGAAAAAAGGTTTGACATATTTTTACGGGTATATAGTAAACAATATACTTTTTTTTGCAAAAAACGTCTGTCAGTATGACATTTGGAATTTTGGAGAAAATTTCCCACTAGAGCTCAAAGGCCTTTTGGACTCTCACTCACCACTAGTGTTCTCATATTTCCAACGTAAATCGGGACGCCAAATACTTTGGACACCACTAATATCTTACAGTTTTTTTTATCATAGATTAACATAGACACACGGGTTAACACAGATCAGCCATACATAATCACAGATAATTCGACCATAAGATAAAGTGAAGAACATGAGTTTAAAATACTGGTGTTCAGAAAATTTGGCGAGCCCATTTATGTGGGACACTAGTTGTCAGTAGAAATCACCTCTCGAATGCAAAAGGTTAATTTTGCTAATAACGTTTGGATTATTAATTCAAATAACGTACACATGAAGTATAGTTGTGCAAAATTTTGAGCTTGCACGTAAATTGAAAAAAAGAATTTAAAAGAAAAATTAATTACGAATATTCAAATTAATACAAAATATTGATATACTAATATTCAATATTACCTAAATATCATGAAACTGTAAAGGTAATGCCAAAAATTTAGAATTAAAACAGAAAAATTTATTTGACAGAGAGTTTGAAAATTTTTATTATTTAGAAATTAATATAGAAGTAACTGAAATAATTCTATGTTTAGTGTCTCCATTCTATAAAATGAAGATAAAAAGCTTAAGACCATCTGAAGTGAAATAAAAACCAATTTATATTCTTTAAATGTATACTTTTGAAAATAAAAACTTGAAATTCTACGATAATACTTTATACACTTCTACTAATATCATCCTTTTATTTCCTAATTACTATTCTCGGCACCTAACCAATAAAGAAACGTGAGTGCAATCGATTTCATTTAATATACAGCGGGAGAATTGGGAAAAACAAGGTAGTAATTTCAGAGATTTTTTTTTAACTTTTTGATGAAATTCTGCGAAGAATTTCCCAATAATTCCGATATCACTGGGTATTACAGTTCCAATTTCAGAAATGTCTTTTCTTATTTATTGGCCATAGTTTTTTTTAATATTAATATTTATGATATGTAATCAAGAAAATGATAAAGATTTAGAAGTTGACAAAATATAATGACAAAATATTAAAAAATATTTCTTACATTTAAGTAATGGAGATATGAATTAAGAGGAGAAGACATATAATGTATTATCTACCAGTTTCGATTGATGTGACTGGGGGTGTATGTTGTCAGAAGATGGTGGCTGAATTTTTAAGTTGGATGAACCGCTTCTGACTATCCCTGATAGCGAATTCCTACCAGTAAAATTTAAATTAAAAAATCTTTTCTTATTTAAGCGGCTCTTTCTTAAAATATTTCTTGTCAAATATGGTTAAATTTTCTATTTGTTTTTATTGGTGGAAATTGTTCCAGCTATTATAAACTTATTCAGTAACACTGGGTGTTGATTCACTAGGTTGTCACAATATGGAGGAAATGCTGGACATGACTACCGCCAAAATAAACTCTAAATACATACATCTGTTTTTTGCCATTGTTTATGACTGAAAAGTTGCATTGATAATGCGTTTGAACAATAGTAACGTTTCCGTTTTAATTTGCTGGTGAAAGTTTTCCCAAGTGGCTAGCAACATCAACAAAAGCAGTTCAGTTAAAATTTTGCCTTTCTCACTTCATGGTAGATCTTTTTTTATTAACCCCTTAGCTGGTTTACCCGTACACCGTACGCGTAAAAATTGTTTCATTGTTTAATTTCTAAGAACTTTTCGACACCAGTAAATTTAAATTGTTTTCGCAATAGCATACATATTTCGCTTTTAAAAGGCAAATATACCAGTATGATAAATTGGTGTACAGTCCCTATTTTTAGTTCAATATGGCAAAACAATGAGCCACTTAGCACTTCGAGCTCTGATGGTTGAATTAAGAATGAATGATGATGAAAATACGAAATAATTACAAACGTGTCCATAAGCTAACATATATGTTTTTTAGACTATTCTATTTGTACCAGAAAAAACACGGTATCTGTTATCAAGTAAAAATAAAAAATGAAGCGTTTTCCACTATTTTTTCCATTTCCCGAATTTTCAATTTAAAAGTTAACGCATATGAGGTAGCTCTAGATGTCAAGTATTTAGTATTTAAGATGATCTGTAACAGAGCTGAGGTGCAAAACATTATTTAGCACGTTTGTTTTTGTTAACTCTTTGAGCTCTGATGCAGTGTTGCCAGATGGGCTACTTTTTTTAAATTCAGATTCTTGACTGGCACCACATTTTACAAATGATAAAATATGCCTTATTCAATGTCATTATAATTAAGGCAAAAACAAAAGGTAATTTACAGTTTCAAAAAAGTGGTGCCAATCGAGAAACCTGAATTTTAAAAAAGTAGCCCACTGGCAACACTGCTCTGATGGTTGAATTTTCTACTACTTAACCCCTTGAAGGGCAAAGCACTTCTGCTACTAAAATGTTAAAATGATTGATTGACATCGGTATTTATAAACAATTTTATATGAAACAAAGTAAAAGCTTTTCTTTCAGTATATCATATGAAACAAAAGTTGATTCTTAAATTTTGGTGTCAATGTGGCATTTGGGAATTAAAATTAAGTGGTATATAACATATACCGGTGCCCTTCAAGGGGTTAATTTAAATTTCGAAATGTCACAGTGGCACCGGAATGCATTTTCAGAAAGAATCACGTTTTGAGCACCTTATCGCCAGATCAACGATTGGCGCGGAGATGAAGTCAATGCTACGCACCCTTTCTTGTTTGTGACGTCAAACGCCTAGCGAATAGCAACCCTTCCTTCTGCAAAGAAATCGCGTTTATTGTTCATTTGTTTTTCCGTAAATGTTATCAAGCAAAGACAATAAGAGGAAATGTTATTCACCGTTGTTTACGATTAAAACATAGTTTAAAACAAAGAGCTTTTTTAGATTAAAAGGCTTTAAGTTTCACAAAACATCTAAACATAGTTTTTTCCTCAATTTAAAAATATCATTTCCTTAACCGCTATGCTCGAAGATATTGAGAAGTTAATTAAAAAAGTAGTAAAGATTCTCTTGTAATAAATATAATTCTATTAATCATATGTTTTGTGACACATTTGAACTTAGTTTATTTTGTATTTGGCGATGCAGCTGGCTGAACGTGCTCTCTTTCGCCAACTCGCCAAGGCTGGTGCTCATTCTTTCTGAAAATGCCACCAGAATATACGACAAAATTTACTTGAAAACCCGTAAGGCATGGTGACGTCACTGCGACGTCGTTGTGAAGTGACATTGTGACTTTGTGACCATCGATTGTCGATGTGACGTCACGTGACGTCAATGTGAAGTCACAGTGACTAAAATGTGAAGTCGTTATGGCCGTTTTAGAGATCGTTTGAGACGTCACATTGTGACCACTTTGTGAATTCACGGTGTGACAAATTTGTGAAAAATGTGTCATTTGTGGCTACTTTGACATTAACACTGTGAGAAACTGTGACAAAAGAGACGATATTAAAATTTCCAGAAACATGTTTTTTAAAGTAAATAACATGTTTTGAAGAATATTTGTAATTTTCTAAAAAAATTTAAGAAAGTCACATCTTAGTCACAATGTAACGTCACTGAGTGGTGGCATTTTGGTCACAGATGTGATGTGACCAAAGTGACTCACAGTGCCGTCATTGTGACGTCACTGTGACCATGCATGCTATGAGGGAAATGGTTAATGTATTTTTTTTTGCAATATATTGGAATTTTAAAGAAATTTAGAAACCAGAGCTCAAAGGGTTATGGTATTTTTTTAGTTCCATGGTTAAAATATTCTAGTTTTGTTACTAATATTTTAAGTCGGTAATATTTATCAATTACACTTAAATATATTAAATAACTGGGGTTTGTGTCGTCCAAAATCACTTTGTGTATCTAATGACGAAAATTTTTTCCATGTTAATAAACATAACTGGCACACTCACACAATCATGCGAAGATTGCTAGAAAAAAGTTATTCACTTCAGAGGGTTCTAGAATGTGTTCTATTGGTCCAAATGACATCATTTTTTAACAAGAAATAGTTGAAATAATGCATTTGATGTTCACTAACAAAATTACAAAAAATATAAATAAAAAATTTCATAGCGTTGTGATACACTCAAACACATTTAAACACTATCGGCAAAATTTTGAAATCTTAATTTTTGTATTTTTTTTACAAAATATCAAGCGTATCATTCAAATTATCTCTCGTTCAAGTTTGATCTCATTTGGATCAAAAGAACGCATTCTAGAGCCATCTGAAGTGGGCAACATACTTCTTGCAGTCTCCGCATGATTGTGCGCGTTGCTTCCCGAATACTGGATATGCTTTATTCCACTGCACGGAAAATCTTACGGTGGATTTTGCATTTTTATTGACCAGTTTCACTTTTTTAAAATTATTTATTATTTATAAAGCTAATCAAATGCTTGTGTACAATGTCTTCTAGCGGTAAAATTTAGGGGAAGATGGGGATACTTGAGCCATTTTTAAAATTTTAATTTTTTAAAATTTTTTAGAATTTCTTAGAACAAAATAAAATATTGAAAATGAAAATTTGATATTTTTTCTTCAATTGAAAACCACTTTCAATTAATTTTGAACTATTTTTCTATGTCTAATAAATTTTTACTTTTTCTTTTACATTGTGGCTCAAGTATCCCCATGGAGGGGATACTTGAGCCAGATGTCACATTCGCACCAGTATTTTGCAAAGAAAAAAACCGATTTACAATATACGCGAAAAAATGCATTAAACCTTTTTCAAATAAATTTGGTCGAATTTTCTGGTGTCGTTGTGACATTTCAGAATTAAAATTTTGTGGTAGAAAATTCTACCAGCAGAGCTCAAAGGGTTAATCACCATACTTTAAAAATGGTACCAAGGTATATGATTTCTTTTTTACATGTTCAGAACTATAAATATGTTACCATGTTGCCAGTTTTAGAAAGAAAAATTGAACAACTGTAGAGATAAAGGGGGTGGCTCAAGTATCCCCTATGCTCAAGTATCCCCACTCTCCCCTACTTTTTTAATTTTTGGAATTTTATTAATGTCAAGCGCATCTTTTGAATTATCTATAGTTCAAATTTGAACTCATTTGGACCAATAAAACACATTTTAGAGCACTCTGAAGTGGACAACTTATTTCTTGACCACCCTGTATTTCTGTGCTCGGCTGAATAAGTGCTGGGAACAACTTTGAAAGCTCTCTTTCAGAATGGCCCCACCATTGGCCGAGAGGTTCTGTTCTGGAAGCTGGTAGATGAAAGGCGCTGGGTTCCAAACCAAACGCTCGAAGTTTTCTGTGATTTACGTCGAACTTCGGATTTCCTTGCAAAATTACGGAAAGTTTCCCATAGAAAGACCCCCTACGGAGGACATTTCCCCCTTATATTCATCTTATGGATAACTGGCCGTCAAAAACACAACCAACTGTTTCGGAATGCTTTTTAACCATTTAAGGGGTTAAGGGTAGTCATAATTTTCAAAATATCGATTTTTTTCTTTTTGAAATTTTTTAAATGTAATATAATATAATATAATATAATATAATTAAATACATTTTTTATAATACCTTAAAAATATACTCTGAAAATCTGAAGTTCATCCGACAAATACTTTTCGAGTTATTCGGCAACTAACAAAGGGTTCTCGGACTCTCGAGAACGCTCCCAGAGCAGGTAGCTAGCGAAAAATCTGCGTGCGTGGCTCCTGATGTTTTAGAAACTATCAAGTCAATTTATGAAGATCTAAGTAATGATAATTTAATTTCAAAATGTGAGGTAGATTCAATTAGAATAATAATGAGAGCGTCAATCAACTAGTGTGGAAAATATACCTAAAAACCACAAATACAAGATATACTATCGTACAAATTGCTGCATACAAAGCTACCGGTATATTCAATGAAGATAAACATTCATTATTGATAGTAATGAATACATTGGGACTTAATTGTGGGCATAATTCTCATCGGTATGCCGAAAAAACTGATGTTGCACGTGTGAAGTTGGCAGATAAGCGAACTAACGATGACACTCGAGAAGGTAGAATCTGAAGTAGACAACAGCAAATCGATATTTTAGTAGCTTGTACAACGGCCAGTAATAGATGACCCGGTGTAAGTAATATAGTTCGTATTACTCTACATAAATCGAGTGTAAAACTTTAAGTGCATTTTTCTCGAAACTATGTTTTTTGAACTGGTAACCACTGTAACTAAAAAATTGCTCAGAAGATTTTAGTGAAATTTATATAGCTCTTGAAAAACATAAAAAACTAGTTCCTGATCGAAGGATTTATTTTTTTGAAAAAAAAACTTCGATTTTTATAAACAATTAACTGTTGGTGTTTTTTCTAAAATATGAAAAAATTTTCTAAGGCCGCCATTTTGTTGATTCTTTTATTTTAAATAAAAATCTTCGATCAGGGACAAGATTATCTATTAAAATAATTAATTATTCTTGTCTAATTGGTTTTAGATGAATATCCAAGAATTTGTGATGGTCACCGCAAGGTACTCCTTATGAAATAGAGTCCAACACAAACATTAATAATGTTTTTAATTATTATTTTTTTCAAATATTTGTAAAGTCGAGTCAAAACATAATATAATCATGTCTTATTATTATTTTTATTTAAAAAAATTGAGTGACTGACAAAAAAAAAAACTTAAAAATTTTCATTTTTTCATGCCGCTGACTACCTCTAACCCCTTAAGGACGAGCTTCTTTTGCAGTTTTTTTTAATTCTTCGACACTAGCTTTATCACATTTTAGTTTTGAATTATTTAATCGCTTAAAATTTGATATTAGAAAAAGTACGAAACTCCAAACTAAAAAACCGTTATTTAAATTTAAAGTTTTGTTCGCTTTGCATGGCAAATTTTCTTGCCAAACGGCTTTAATGAGTTAGTATGGACGTCACCGTTTTCTCAATAACTTCGACATCCCCAAAAGTTGCACAAATAGGTTTCTGTGTCAAAAATTTGAGTATTCTTCTTCTAGGAAGTGTTAAATTTTTTGCCGAATACTCGAATAGACAATTTGCGATCTTAAGTCACATGCATATGAACTTTCTCAATTGTTTCTGGCGTGTGCATGGAATGCGACTATCCAGCATGCGCTTCATATTCCACACATTCGCGACTGTTCCAAAAACGGCTAAACCATTCAAAATTTCTAAAAGGGATAACGTTTCTCTCCGTACACTTATTTCAATATTTCATGCAGTTTTGTAGTGATTTTATTTAACCCGGGAGATCGCGCGGTAACCCAGGGTATAAAAGGTTTTAACTTTGTCTCCAATAAAATCAAACTATAGCCGTCATTTTATTTCGCCGCAGACAATCCTTACGAATTCTGCGATAAAATACGTTGCAGATTACTTTAAAAAAATTAGTGGTTACAATTGCAAAAAACCATACGTACTCCGGGTCTAAAAGGCCCGACGCGCGTCCTCCCGGGTTAACCTCTTGAAAGACACTTGTATATAATATATACCACTTAATTTAAATTCCTAAACGCCAGATTGGCACCAGAATTACAAAATTAAGTTTTGCTTTATATAACCGAAGAAAAGTTTTACATATATTTTATATAAATCTGTTCATAAATCCCGGTGTAAACAAATCTTTTTAACATTTTAGCAACAAAAGTGCTTTGCCCCTGAAGGAGTTAATCTGAAGGATAATTTATGTTTAGTCTCTGCTTCATATCGACTTCGGCAACAAAAATTTATCAACTAGGGTAGATGTGCCAGTAATGGGCCACCTTCCAGTAATGGGCCACCTCGCACTTTTTGGTTTATAAAAAAATAATAAATAATAGTTAAGCTTTTATTATTTTTTTCTGAACTCTACCTTGCATGCTTTATAAGCTGGATTAATTTTTTACACTTTTCGTCAAAACAATTAGGAAGCAGAAAATAAAGTTTCACAGTTTTTCTGTTTTTCACTGAAAATCTTAATGAACATGCTAAGAGCAGACTTTACTTACTTAGTTTTATATCTTTTTTATTTTTCCGTAAAAATTGAATGTTTTTGTTTGGTTAGCAATATAAAACATTAAATTTAATATACCAATTGCCATTTACAAAATTTTATTTATTTTTAAGATTTTAGGAGGGGTGGTCCATTACTGGATTGCTTATTTCGTGATTTGCCAGTAATGGGCCACCCAAGTGACCAATACTAAAAGTGTAATTTCAGTAGTGATAAAATATTTTGATTTAACTGAAAACTAAATAAACAAATTTAATACTTAAATTTTACTTACTAGAATTTAATAAAGACAATTTCTTTATAAATACAGTCAAGTCTCTCTCTAACGAAACTCCATACATCGAATTTCTCTATATAACGAATTTTTAGTAGGAATGTTCCCCTTTTCCCATGATTACATTAAAAACAGTCTCTATATAGCGAAATGTCTATCTCCATATAACGAATATTTTCATAAAATGTTCTTTATTCAGTTGTAAAAAAAATACTTCGAAATCACATGAAATCAAATTTCCATCTCTTATTACTAATTTATCGTTCAGTGCTGAGTTTTTTTTTTTTTATATTACTCCTCTGCTTGAATTTTCTTGTTCCTTAAGTTCAACAAATTCATCAACCCCCTCCTTTCACACACCTTTCAACATCCTTCTCAAAACAGTGTTAATTGAATAGTTATACATATACGAACGGTATCAATGGGGGTAATTGAAGAAAAAACAATTTACAATTGCTTCAAAAAGGCCGAATTTTGTATACAAGAGGATAATGTGGATTCTGAGGAAGAAGAAGATGCGACTTACGCAGACATAAAAAGAACAAGTTGGAAATTGCACGTGAACGTAGCAAATGAGGTGCGTTCGTACGATAACGAAGTTTTAAAAATATTCAGATCTTGCTTTTATAGTAAATAGTACTTCGGATACAGTATATTTTTTGAAATTCTGTAAATATACAGGAATAGTAATTCTTATTACACCTCAGCAACGTATATCTTATTCATAAAATTTGAAATAGTTGAATATAATTAAAACACGTACCAAACCATGTTTCCCCGTATAGCATTATATAGTGGAATACTTTTGTGTAGCCCTGTAATTTAATAATAAAAATTCTTTGCGTCACAGATTGTACAGAATGCATATTTTAGTATATATTTCATAGATTCATGCCAATTCTATTATGTTCGAATGAGTGTAACATCATTAAAATGCATTTGAAACTTTTTCCCCATTGACCGTAATGTAACGGAATCCTTTTGATTGTCCCTGTAATTGATCTATGCATCCGATTTTCATAACATTTGAAATGACTCGACAAAATTACGCAATAATTATATGTTTTAAATTTCAAACGATTAAAATGCATTTAAAACTTTTCCCCCTATTGACCGTAATGTAACGGAATCCTTTTGAATGTCCCTGTAATTGATCTATCCATCCGATTTTCATAAAATTTGAAATGACTCGACAAAATTATGTAATAATTATGTATTTTAAATTTCAAACGATTCGGTTGGATAGTTTTCCGTTGTTATATGCGGACAGACAGACGGACAGACAAACGGACAGATAGACTCAGACAAACGGACAGATAGATGGACAGACAGACGGACTGAACGACAATTATAGGTGCTACCTATTTACATAATTACGAACGCACCTAAAAATAATTATCTGTTATTTTTTGTAGGGTGGCCCATTACTGGAAAATAGGCGGTCCATTACTGGAACATAGGTGGCCCATTACTGGGCATTTGGGTGTTTAGACATATTTCTATTATTTAAAATGAAATTTTTATTTCTATTGGGAAATGTAACTGTGGGATTAGTTAAATATTGTTGAAAGATTAATCTAATATGAAAAAAATTGGAATACAGTAATTATAACTATTAATAAAAAATTATTTTTTAGAGAAATTCCTTAAGGTGGCCCATTACTGGAACATCTACCCTACATTTGAATTTGTGTTTGAAGGTCAACCACTTGTTTCTGAAGGCCACCGATGTCATTGGATATGAGCAGATAAACGATCTTACAAATACAAGTATTACCGCGTTCTGACGTTTTACAATTCTTGTGCAGTTACATCACTTCTGGAAATTAATGCCCGCACCTTGTAATTTCAAACTTGACAATGCTCTTTTTATACCACTTGATTTTAATAAAATATTGTATGGGTATAACTAAATATATATTTATACACTGGTGTCCAAAAGTTGAGCATAATTGTTAATTAAGTAAGTAATGAGAGAAATATATATCGAAATGTGGTGAAACTCCAGGTGTGTAAACAAAATAGTACGCGTCATATATTTTCGCGAAGAGTCTTCCCCGAAATCGAACAGGGGACCGTCAACAAATTGAAAAAGAACGAAGATCTTTTGGATAACCTTGTCAAAAAGCAAAAGCGTTCAAACTGCAGGTTATGATTAAGTGGCTTATTGTAATGTACTGTGTTTATTTTTATAAGGATAGCATGTATACTCGTAGAGAAATTAAGGTTTTTATAAAAACAGTCCTAATTTTCTGCTTATAATTTGCAGAGTTCTTGATATAAAATAATGTTCTTTTCTGAAAATATGATAAACATCATTGTACACAGTACCCTATCATCAGAATTTTAAAATAATAAAAATTGTATGAAAAATGAGTAGGTTTAGTAAATAATTTTTTTATTGCACATGCGTTATCAAAATTTCATTTGCATATTTTGTTAGCTAATTGCATAGAGCAACTTCTGTAAAAGTTTCAAAAACATAGCTTAAAAATTCTGAAAATTATCGTTGATAGAATGAGATCAAAATCCTTATTCCTAAAAGGAAGCAAAAAAATCAGGGGTTTTATCCAAATATAGCTGTACGTGCAATATTGTGTAGGCACTAAACACTGGAATATGGATACAGCCCCTCATCTTTATTGTTCATTTAGGGAATAAAGGATTTTGAACTCATTCTATCAACGATAATTTTCAGAATTTTTAAGCTATGTTTTTGAGACCTTCACAAAAGTTGCTCGATACATTTAACTAACATAATATGCAAATGAAATTTTAATCGCGTTCACGCATGTGCAGTAAAAAATTATTTAGTAAACTTGCTCATTTGTCATACAATTTTTATTATTTTTTAATTCTGATGACAGGGTATTGTGTACAATGATGTTTGTCATATTTTCAGAAAAGAACATTATTTTATATTAAGAACTCTGCAAATTATAAGCAAAAAATTTAGAACTGTTTTTATAAAAACCTTAATTTCTCTACGAGTATCCATGCTATCCTTATAAAAATAAACACAGTACATTACAATAAGCCACTTAATCATAATGTGCAGTTTGAACGCTTTTGCTGCATTAGTTTTGACAGGGTTATCCAAAAGATCTTCGTTCTTTTTCAATTTGTTGACGGTCCCCTGTTCGATTTCGGGGGAAACTCTTCGCGAAAATATATGACGCCTACTATTTTGTTTACACACCTGGAGTTTCACCACAATTCGATTTATATTTCTTTCATTACGTAATTAATTAATAATTACCGTAATTTCGGGTGTATAAGCCGCGGCTCAAACAATTCTTTTTGGACCCAGAAAACTTATTTAGTGATTGAACACAAGTATTTACGGCGATCTAAGAAGTAACATTCATTTTAAAAAAATTTCTGGGTCGAAAAAGAATTGTTTGATCCGCGGCTTATACACCCGAAATTACGGTATGCTTAACTTTTGGACACCAGTGTATATACGTGCATGTGCTCCTTAATACATTGTTGGTAATATGTATAACTATCCAGTGTGAAAATAATGTTGTTAGTTGGCTACTTTAATTAAATTCAGCTTTCTTGATTGACACAATTTTTCTGAAATGGTAAAATATTCCTTTATTTCGTCTGTCTTAACATATTATTAAGTAAAATTAGATAAAGAAAATTTTATTATTGCATAAATGTGGTGCCAATCTATAAAGCAGAATTTTAATAAAGTAGTCCTTTGTCAACCCTCTTTTCAGGTGACGTTTCAGGTATATGACATGATACCGACGATATTACTCCTTGTAAAATTTTTCATTTTAGATTTATACTGAAAATGTTGTAAGAAACCAATTCCTGGAGAGCTTTTCATATCAATTATCGTAGTAATGTGCTGGAAAAGTATTTTTTAACCCGGGATAACATGCGCAGGTTACGACATACACCGCGTGAGCACGGTTATGACATTTCCTACCACTAAATTTCAAAAAACATACATGCCAACATCCGGCTTTTTATAAATCAAAGAATGATACTCCAAACCAGAAATTTATTTAAATAACGAATTTAAGTATGCTTCAAAGATTAACTATTTTAATGCCAGGCAATTCTAATTAAACAAGTTTTCTCGTTCAAAGACTGTTTTCTTAATATAGAAAATCCACAGGTTGGCAACTATGTAAAACATAATCCTCATATTATTTATCATAGAATTTGTGGGCACTGTCAACAAGTGTGATCAAGTTGACAAGTCATAAAAACACTTTTCAAGTATATTAGAGAGTTTTAAAAACGCCAAAAACATCATTTTGTAAATAAAATGTTTTAATTTTGGTTTAAATATTTCTCTGCGGTGATCGGCGCTTGATGACCCTTTAATATACAATATGCATCGCTGAACTGTACTTTCTCAGTTAAGTTTAGTAACTTTTCTATCGAATAAAGAGAAACGAAAAGTTATGGCAAAAATATTTTCCGCCGTGCATATTTTTTATTGATATCGTTGGTACCATGTCAAACTATTCAATATGAAAACAGTGCAGGGCTCCTAAATGGACCGCCAACTGAATATCAATATTTTCTTAGAAAAATTTTTGTTTTAGATTTTTCTTACAAATTGCACAGAAACCACCATCCGAGGTTCGTTTTAGCATAAATTCAGTAGAAATTTCTTATGAATTTTTTTCTTAAAAAATATTGATGTCCAGTTTGCGGACCATTTGGGATCCCTGACAGTGGTACATACAACAACATGAAAACAGGGCTACTTTTTTTAAAAATTCTGATTTTTTGTTTGGCACCACTTTTCTGACAGTAAAGTTCCCCATTGTTTTCGTCTTAATTATTTCGTTGTTAAAATTGATATGCAAACAGGAATGACGAAAGTATGTTTTTCAGTCTTTCTGTACACTACTTGACAGAAGCACGTTAACATTCTCAACTTTCGCAGATTCGCCAAATTTCCCTAGTTGAATTGCAACATGCACACTTATGTGTAGATGCTTAAAGTTACTGCGAAATCTTCCGTAAGCGGGTCAGATGCTAACTGTCATAATTTAACAGTGGTGATTTGGCGCAATAGATAGGCTTTTGTGGGAATACTTAACGAGTTATTAGGAAAATCCTTCTTATGTCGAATTTGACTATCTCTTTCAAAAATATCGCCTTTTTGTACGCATAAATATGCGTAAATGTTTAGATGTTATTACCATAAAAAATATCGAGTTCACTATACGTGCACACATTAGGCTTTTTTCACAAGAAAATGGTGATTTCTGTATGAATACTAACCCATTAGTGGCTGAATTATTTTTTCCCCTAAAATTCGAATTTTGCGAATTCCCACCACTTTTAAAGTAAGAATAACTTTTTTCTTAATTTATCGAGGACTTCGTCTCGAGAAAGAAAGTATTTATTTATCCTTCTTTTTACTGGTATGAAAGGTGCTTACTTGAATTTTTTGAAACTGTCCCAAAAATGGGACGCCAGGCACTAATGGGCTAAATAATTTTCTAAATTTTTTGTAATTATATCACAATTTTCTTATTAAAGGAAATTTATGCTGATATTTCGAGTTATGAGTCCTTATTATTTCCAAATGCTACTTTAACACTAGAACGGCCGAAAATTTTACTTAAGTGTCATAATAATATTTCACACCATAATATTTATTCAAAATTGTTTAATTCATTTATTTAAGGTATATCTTTAAGGAATAAATTTCACTTATTTCAAGAAAAAATTTCTAGCTCTAGCTGAATTTTAATCACATTGTTGGAGTCGAATCGACTCCTTCCGGGAGTTCTAGCGTTAATGGAAAAAAATCGCTGTCGTTTTTTAGTAAAATTGTTTTTATTATAAAAGAAGACAACCTTTTTTACATAAAGTATCAATATTGCCAAAAAGATAAAAGGGAAAGTGACTGTCCAAAAAATAGACACATTTTTATTTTATACATTTTTAGAAAATTAGGAAAATTTGCTGAAAGGCATGTAGTCCAGTGTTGCCAGTGGGCTACTTTTTTTAATTCAGATTTATTGACTACACCACATTTTTGAAACGGTAAACTACCTTTTGTTTTCGCCTTAATTATCATGCCATTGGATAAGGCACATTTTATCATTTGTAAAAAGTGGTGTCAATCAAGAATCTGAATTTTAAAAAGCAGCCCATTTGGCAACACTGATGTAGTCCATGCTTTACTGCTATACCTTTATTTGATAAATCTTCAATTTCAGATTTCTATGTAGAATTTATTTAATTTCATTGAAAAAAAATATTCTGATGTAAAGCATAAACAAGATTTCATGGTTTAAAGGTCAGCGCATATATTAAGGATGATTAGTAGGAGCTTGGCACCTTTGGTTACTTAACTTATTTTGTTTCAAATTATGTTTCTTTGACTTTTGTTTGCATGTTTGTCAGCCATAAAATATATTATTAAGTAATTTTTTGTTTTATTCAACTCTTTATGAAATCTGGGACTGAAATTTGATGGCCTTTTATCGCGTGTAGAAAGCGTAATTTTATTACTTAAAAATTTAAAAGCAAGCATAAATGATTTAAAAAAATACTACAACTTTAAAAGAAAAAAAATAACTTTCTAGGTAAAGTGAAAATAACATTTCTTTTATCCAACTTTAGCTTTAAATTGGATTTGTAATTTATTTTGAAAATAAATCCATCTCAATACAATTAATTAATCATATTTGTTGTTAGTATAAATTGAATTTATCCTTCTGAAAGGATTGAAATTTTCCATAATAAATCATTAAATTACCTTTCCAAAAAAGGAGTAAAACACTTTTGCAGAAACTGAAAAATAATGGAATTGAGTAAAATTTCTTTTTCAAAAGTTCGCAACTAATTGAAGACTCTTGCATAATTAATTTATTGTCAAATTCAGCTTTTCAAAAGAAGATAAAATATCTTTTCAACTAATTCCGTTGACAAATTCTTTATATGAAAAATATCGTACTTTGGTTATTGAAATTAAATGAATTTATTCTAGTAGCTTATACATTGTGGAATATTGATTGAATAGGTTTTAGAGATAAGCTTATTTTTCATCAAGTATTCCTTTAGAAATATTTCGACACTTAATGAAAAGTTTTGATTCATTTAGTTACATTGTAAATGTGTGGGATGAAAAACTTGAAAATGCATTTAATTTTTTGAAGGGAAGAAATACTTATTTATATATTTTTAATTTTATGCGTTGCTCCCAATAAATGTCGGCTACCTTTTTTTTTAAATTCAGATTGTTTGATTGCCACAACTTTTTGGAAGCAGAAAAATTCGTCATATTTACAAGGCTCCCAACTGGTTCGTGAACTGAACACCAATATTTTTAAACAGAAAATTTCATAGTAGTTTTATATAGAATTTGTAGTGAACATAGCCTTTGAAGGCGATTTCTGCGCCATTTGCAAGAAAAATATAGAGCGAAAATTTTTCTGAGAAAGTATTGATGTTCAGTTGCCGGACCATTTGGGAGCCCTATATTTAATAGCCGATAAAATAAAATGCGACGTTAAAAAGTTGATTGTTGCCATACAATCTGAATTGTAAAAGAAGTAGAGTACCCGGCACGTGAAAGTCACGAGCGCGAGAATTGCGGGATTAATATAGTGTCACGACGGCACCAGTATTTTGCAATAAATTTTTCTTTGTGTCATACATGTAAAGAAATATTTTTTTTATTTTCAAGTTAATTTGTTCGTGAATTTAGGCGTCACTGAATTTGCAGTATTGTTTTACTATTGAAAAAACATAATTTTTCTCTTAATCGATTGAAAGGCGGTGCAATAGACTATCTACCAATAAGTATTTGGAAACTTTCAATTTTTGACATTTTGTCAAATATTTAAAAATAAACTTGTTGGATTCTTCTCAAACTTCAGGATTATGAAGATTATGTCTGGCCTTTTATTTATCAACATCCATTTGATGAGCAGGGCTATTAGGGGGCCGACAAAAAATTTAAGAATAAGAGAAATATTTGGGATCACCCTGTACATGAAAATGCACGAAACGATTTATCGCTGCAGAATACAAATATGTGGATACTGCACAACATGTACACTGATTTTTGTAAGAATAGCATGCATATTCATCGAAAAAGAGTGATTTAAAAAAAATTCAAAAATTCTGGTATGTTTTTTGTTTATATAATGCAGGGTTTTTGACCAAATTTAACGCAAATTTCAGAAATGTTGGCAAAATCTATTAGAAAAAATATAGCGCAATTGGAATATAAATATATTAAATATTTTATGAAATATGAGTAGTTTTATGAAATAATATTTATCTGCGCATGCGCGAACGATAAAAACGATTATTTTACATCATTTAACCCCTTGAAGGGCGGTGGTATCAAATATATACCACTTAATTTTAATTGCGAAATGCATCATTGACACCGGAATTTTGAAATGAACATTTTGATTTTATCAAGTACGTGAAGAAAAGTTTTTATCTCTTTTGAAATAAGTTTGATTTTAAATTCTGGTGTCAATCAATCATTTCAGCATTTTAAGAATATAACTGCTTTGCCCCTCAAAGGGTTAATAGTCAATTCTATGGAGTAAATTATAAAAAACCTCCAATCAAATATCGTGAAAATTCAAAAAGATATCATTATTATAAGTAAGCTGTTTTTATATTGCTCTCTAAAAACGGCTGAAAGATAAGAGATTCTCCACAAATTGACATTTTTTATTAACTGACTTTTAGGAAAAAATTAGTAATATTTAATGAATACAATATCTAATACAATATTACTGCTAATAAGTATCTTGACACCTGTGATAGAAAACGGAAAGAGCTTTTATTCTTTTCTATCACAGATGTCAAGATACTTATTAATAGAAATATTATATTAGATATTGTGCACATTAAATACTAATTTTTTCCTAAAAGTCAGTTAATAGAAAATGTAACTTTGTGGAGAATCTCTTATCATTCAGCCGTTTTTAGAGAGCAATGTAAAAACAGCTTACTTATAATAATGATATCTTTTTGAATTTTCACAATATTTGATTGGATTTTTTTTATAAGTTACTCCATAGAATTGACTATTAAATTATGTAAAAGAATCGTTTTTATCGTTCGCGTATGCGCAGATAAAAATTATTTCATTAAACTACTCATTTTTCATAAAATATTTAATATATTTATATTCCAGTTGCGCTATATTTTTTCTAATAGATTTTGCCAACATTTCTGAAATTTGCGTTAAATTTGGTCAAAAATCCTGCATGATATAAACAAAATACGTACCAGAATTTTTGAATTTTTTTTTAAAAAATCACTCTTTCTCCATGAACATACATGCTATTTTTACAAAAATCAGTGTACATGTTGTGCAGTATCCATATATTTGTATTCAGCAGCGATAAATCGTTTCGTGCATTTTCATGTACAGGGTGATCCCAAGTATTTCTGTTATTCTTTAATTTTTTATCGGCCCCCTAATTGCCCTACTTATCAAATGAATGTTGATAAATATGAGGTCAGACATAATCTTTATAATACTGAAGTTTCAGAAGAATCCGACAAGTATATTTTTAAATAATTGACAAAATGTCAAAAATTGAAAGTTTCCAAATACTTATTGGTAGATAGTGTATAATATATCCCACTTAATTTTTATTTAGAAATGCCATATTGCCACCAGAATTTTGGAACGAAAAATTTTATTTTATTAAGTACGTGAAGGAAAACTTTTACCAATTTTGAAATAAATTTGTTTCTAAATTCTTGTGTTGACAATTGTTTCAATATTTAACGAATAGAAGTACTTTGTCGCTGAAAAGTTAATACTCAAGCCAATGTTATTTATTTCCGATTTTCTCGGATATTTTTGATTTAGCATAAAAAATTATTTGATTTATAAGCTACTTACAAAACCGGTGGAACGCTCAAACTATAAAACTCAAACAAATTTGTAAAAAGCCCAAAATACATTTAAATTGATTTCTATTCCATAAAGTTGGTGTGAGATACCGATTATGTAAGCTTTTAATTGTTGGATCCTGAAATTTTAAATATCATTTAAAAGAAGATAAAATTTGAAAATATCATTTAAAGAAAATGTTAAAATTTACAGAATGTTTTTAAGAGCATAAAATATTATCCTTTAATACTTTTGCGTGAACTGGATTCGGGCAAGAGCATTTTGCTTACTTCATTACTAAAATATTTCTGATACCGCTAATTTGTGTCCGTAAATTTATTTTTATTGATTGACAGATATTTTTCCAGTAAGTAAGGCAAATAATTTAGTATGGGAAAATTTGCTTCTTTTTTTTTAAATTGGGCTTCTTTGTTCAAATTCAGATTCCTTAATTGGCACCGTTTTTCTGAAATGTTAAAATTTTCTTATTTTTACCATAACTAATATGTCATTAAGTAAGGTGAATTGTCCTATTTTAAAAAAGTGGTGACAGTCAATAAATTTGAATTTTAAAAAAGTAGCCCACATGCAACCCTGTTTTCATATTGTATACTTGACATGGTACGATATACCAGTACATTATGCGTCTTTCATCCGTGTCCACCTGAAGAAAATTCATATAAAAAAGGCGACATTCAATTAAGGCGGTTGTACGTCCAAAAGTTTATGAACAGAAGAAGATATGAAAAATAGTCGCATTTTTTCCTTCTGGTAACTTTTAACCTCTTCGCTACTGGCGATTATTACAGTATTTTTAATTATTACTGAATTATTTCTTCTCTCGTTTGACTTCAGAGCGAGATTTTTGTTTTATTTTCATTAGCTCGAATCTTAGAATTCGAAACATATTATTCTTATATCGAAATTTCATTTATTTTTGAGTATCATTAATAAACTAGGACAAAACTGATGTACCCATTTGGGTACTCAGGGACTGAAGAGGTTAAACGGACAAATCAATTTTGTTTCTCAAGTAAAGAAATGTTTGTCCTCTACCAGAATGTACAAACACACTTAATAATGCTTTTTTTCACATGCATTATAAGAGCAACACTTTTTTTGGTTGCTTTCCGGAAGTTGGTGTTTAAAATTAAGTGAAAAGATTATCTTAACCACGATGTGTAAGGGAAGGTAAAGAATACAATTCCATAGCTGCTAACACTTCCACGTTCTTGTACCACAAAAATTTAATAGAAATTTTGACTTATGTTGTTGATTGTGCCGTTTTAAGAAAGGTAATTTACTGTAAAATTTTTTGGGTACAAAAAACAGAAGATAATGGTAGTTATACAATTCAAAATTAGTGGCATTTAAATCCCCGGGAAATTATATACGCTGTTTGGAAAAATTATGCCATTTTGAATCCACGCCTAGACATTGAAAACTGTAGATGAATACTATAGATCAGAATATCTGTTAGTGAAAAATAAAGGATCTCCATATCCCTACCATTTCCATATTGCAATTTTCATCGTATTTATTTGCAAAACGTTTAAGTAGATATTTATCAATTGTACTATAGTAAGAATATCACATATTATTTTTAACTATTTAAATGCTTGTCTAATTTTTGTTTGCTTATTTAAAATTTAATTTCTGAAGGCTATTAATTAAACTATAAAAACATGAAAAAGATAAATTTTAATGAAGTTGCTATATAATTGAAGAGACAGGAATTTCTTTGAAAAGACTTTTATAATCGCTATTAACAGCCGGAATATGCATAAAACAAATTGCAACGATAATATAACATTGAATAAATGATAGAAATAGTTCTGCATTTTTATTTCGATATTTTGCTGTAAAGAGGTCACCTGAAAGTGCAGATTTATTCATTTTTTAGAGAAAAAGACTCTAAAAAATCATTTCAACAACTCACGGTAAGAAAAAAAAAATTCCCAAAGAAATTATTTACAGACGAGTACATTTTGAATTAGAGATATTACAGTTGGATAATTCTGTAAAGAATGTCTTTCTATAAAACACATTGTAACAAATTTTTTCTTCTATTTATTATTCTTTAAGTTGTCTGGATAATTAAAGCTTTCTTTTCTTTCCACAGGAAGATACAATAGAAATGCAAAAGCTATAGAAAATGAGATTATTTATGCGTATAAATTAATGAGAAGCATTGAAAAGTTGAACAGTATAAAAACAGAAACAATCAAAAAAATGTTGATAAATTGAGACTTATTGTATAACATGTATCCAAAAAAAACTGTTATCTTTCAAGAATTTAAAAAGCAATAATAAGCAGTTTTTTTTCTAAGGTAACATTTAATGTACTTATTATCAAAGGTTCGTACGCAGCAATTTATTCAGGAGATTTTCTACAAGAAATCTCGTAAATTACTGGAGTCCATATCTGACAATTGAATATTTTTACATCAAAAAAGACAAGTGTTAATTTACAAATATTCTGGGTAAAGATACTTGAAAATCTTTGAAGCACACGAATCCCGTTATCTCGACGATAAAATATGGAAACTTTCCTATTAAATTTTATTGGTAGGAAAAAAGCTGCGATACAAAACAGTGGTTTCAAGCAATAAATATGAATTTAAAAAGATTCTCACTGGCAGCACTGGACATTGCTCTCTCAGAAATGCAAGCTTGAGTTTATTTTTATTCCGAAATTTTGAATTCAGAGTGGAACGATATCCTTCTATAGTAAAAAAAAAAAAAAAAAAAAAAAAACTAACCATAAACAAATCTCCAGGAATGACTCCTGGAATGATGCTGATGTGTAAGGTTTCCGGAAATAACGCGTCCGGGTGGACCACACATTCCATGAGTCGAAAGACCAATCAGGAAAGGGCTCCGTCTATGCTTCGACCAATGAGGAGAGGGATGAATTAGAAAATTGAGTGTACACTGTTAAAAATCTGCTGCATTTTGTTGCAACGCACTCCACCGCTTGTATATAATATCTCTATTCCAACCAATGAGAAAGCTCCATTTCACGGCCAAGTAACCGTTTCCTCTACAAGCGGGGGAGTGCGTTGCAACAAAAGGCGGCAGATTTTTAACAGTGTATGGAAAATAAGGTATCGCGAAGCGATTACGCGTGGGGTTGGCGAGCGTAACGAGCAGGGGGGCGGAGCCCGATAGTTTTGAAAAAACAATATTCTAACTTGCCAACAACTTCAACATTCAATAAATCTAATAATTTTTTTTTCATTTTCTGGCGTAAAACTGAATTTAAAAAAACAAAAGTGTGCTCCAAACGGGCAACCGTGAGGCTCCTATACAGGGTGAGTCATAAATATCGAAACAATAGGCTATCTCCTTAAATATTGCCCCGAGACGCATACTTCCAATTGCAAAAATTCATAAAAAAAAGTGAAATTTCTGATACGATAAGTTGCAACTCCATGGGGGTCTATTTGAAAAAATACGAAAATTAAATTTTTATACGGCTTCCGTAGAGCAAAATTCCCAATTAGGAAATTATCCCTTATCCATTTCTAAATTGAACAAAAAAATTTCATCTCCGTATCTTAAAACCTGATAGAGATATTAAAATCCAAAATTCTCCAAAATTCGTGACTTACACCACTTTACCATGCCTGTAAACGAAAAAATTTTCATTCATTTTCAAAGTAAATGAGGGATCGTCCATAAATTATTCGTTAGTATATGTCGATTTAAGACCGTGCCTCTTATTTGGACATAATAAAGCAGCGTATTGATTTAAGTCAAAACTTGTTTCCAAAATATGTTGATCGTTAGCACTAGAGGTTTACATGGATCGAAATATTTAAATCCGGTCCCAAACCGACCCACAGGGAAAAAAGTTCTGCCCGGCATGGAAAAATGTTAAAATCATAATTCGGATTAGCGTGGAAAAAAGCTTAAATCATACCCGGCTCAGCCGTGAATTTCTATATAGTTTTTTACTTCAGTTTATAGTTAAAAATTGTTTCGGGTGGAGGAGTTCTGACCAAAAATATTCATTATAGATTTTTGTTTTTTATATTTATAATTTTTATTATTAAAGAAGCGCCAAAGGCTGTGATATATTTATTTTATCAATGAATCTCTGTTTATATGCAAATGTTTCACTTATATTTTAATATCGCTAATCCATATTTCGTGCGTTGGAGACTTTGAAAAATGGTATACAGTAAAACCTTTTAAGGCGGAATCACATAGGAAAAAAAATATATGTAATAGACAAATGCCCTACCTGGGAGGGTTAAATGGAGTTTATTTTTTTCTCAGGTATTATTGTATTTATTTTGCATGGATCAACACATTTTCCGTTTAAGACAGAATTCCGTCATAGACAGATTTTTTCTCAGGGTTTAATGTGTTTAATTTTTTAGCATTGAAATATACTATTCTTAATAAATAACTAAATAAATAAAGAAATAAAGTTTTTTTTTTTTTTTTTTTTTGTAAAATAAAAGCGATTTTAAAATCTATGTAGTTTTTGTAAACATTTTGATTGAACCAAATTTCACATATTTCATTTACGTATTAGGTCAGTCAGAGACTGTGATTTTAATACGAATTGTTCGAGACCGCTATTGAAAATTCCGTCCAGTGCAGACTAGGGAAGAATTCCTTCTTCCCAGGTCCCCTCCCCCCCCGGTATGAAAAATACATTAGACCCGGATAGATGAGTTTTCAGAAAAAAGTAACGTCTCGGTCCTGATCTGACCTGGGCCCAGAATACATATTTTTCAACAGCCTCTCGAGGACGATAAAAAACTTGAAGTTGTGAGAGCTAAATTTTTAAAAAAAGACTTAATCTGCATCTTAGAAAAGCATTCTTTTAAATAACTGATGGGCAGTAAAACAGTACATTTCGTTTTTCTGTATAATGAACTTTATTCCCACTATTCCTTGTCTTTAAATTATTAAAAGTTAAGAATTGTTAATGAAAAAAGTGCAAATTTGAAACAAGCCATTTTTAATTATTTTACATTAGTTTTGTTTAAAAAATTAAAAAATTATTTACTTTTGAAAATATGATTTATTTTAAAGTTATTATTTTTTCAATAAATATTTTTAATAGTTCTAAAATTTATGTTGAAAAACAAAAACCCGAAACAAAACTAAAATCAGATTTTCATCTTTAATTGAATGGAAAGAAATTGAAATCCGATAAATAATGTTTGGAGTTATTACGATTTTTAACTATCGCATTTAAACCAGTATTAACCATATGAAAATTTTATAAATTTTATGATAAATTTTAGGATGTGAGTTTCTTAGCAAATAATATGGCTAACCACCACAAAAAAGAAAAAAAAATCAAAGTTCTAACTCAAAATATAGATTTTTTGCACGTTTCCTACAACTATTAAAGTAACATTTTCTTTGGAATTGCGCGCATTTCAATTTGTGTCTGATCCCTTAAAACCTGATGAATTATTCAAATGGCTATAACTCTGCGAATTTTAAAGATATAAAGTTGCAATTTTTTGTGTATTATTCAGGACTGGATAAGGAAAGTTTTCCTAATTGGAAATTTTATTCTACGGGGGCCGTATAATAAGTTAATTTTCGTAATTTTTCAAATAGACCCCCCATGGAATTACAAGTTATCTTATCAAAAAATGCACCTTTTTTATGAATTTTTGCAATTGGAAGTATGGGTCTAAGGCAATTATATTTATGGCAATTAATATTTAAGACTCACCCTGTATACTAAAACTGAGTGCTGATATAAAAGTGGCAAAGGCGGAATTTTTTTTAACCTTTTCCGGCACGGGCAAATTCTGTTTTTAAAATGAGAAATTATTGACCGTTATCGGAATTTAAAAACGATTTTTTTAGAAATTAAGAATCCTCTAATTTAAGCTTTCATTGTAAACGCAAAATTTTTAAAAATAATATTGGTGTCGCTTGCAAGTTTTGAATTAAAATTTGGTATCCCGGACTGGGTACAGTGTGCCGGAAAGAGTTAAGCGTGTGTATAGCCCCTTGAATTTTGGCACCAATATTTTATTTTCAGTTTTATTTTCTGAGATTAAACAAGAGAAATAAATTGTATACAAAATACTTGTATGTAAATTTAGGCAACAGTACATATGTTAAAAAAATATGACTTTAGCAGCCACCATTTTTGCGTCACTGCTTGGGACTAGTATTCAGGAGAGCTATGTGCGAGTGGTCGAATTATAAACTGCGGTTGAAAAGATTAGCGAGGCGTGTAAATTTTAGAAGCTATAACCTTTCTCACTGACTTCGTCGCAGCAAGAGTTTTCAATGCACTGTTCCCAGATTGGGGGGAAAAAACACCCCTAAATTATTGGTTGTCACCACCTTTTTAAAATAGACATTTTTAACCTACTTAAAAGTAGATGAATAATCCTGAAAAATAAAGCGAATTATACTATTTAAAAAAAGTAGTAACAATCAAATAATCTGAATTTAAAAAAATTCCCAAACTGGCAACACTGTTTGTATGATGGCTCAATCTGGCTTCACATCAGAGCTGTAAAAAAGCGTCCTATCTTAAAGAGAGGTAGCTGCAAGATTAACGATAGGGTCACACCAGTCAAGGTGACACGCCACCTAGCGGACGGGTTGGAACTACGGGAATATATTGTATTTTTTATGCAAATTGCAACGAAATTGTTTTGTTGTTAAAATAAAACATTACTTTAAAAAAATATGCTAGCTATTGCAAAGAGTAAAGTTTAGGTTTGAAATATCATTGCAAATAAGTGTAATTATTTTAATTCAGATAGAATAAATTGAATAAATAAATACAGTACCACTAAATATTAAGATAAAATATTATTTAATTGTATAATACAAATATTTCTGACTTAAGTGCGCTCGATTTTAATTATGCTTTATAATGTAATGAAAAAAACACGCATTAAACGTAGCAAGTAGTTTATATGCAAAGTTAAAAGTTTGTAGTCTCATTTCTTACTAATTTCTTGATATACTAAAGTTATACAAAATGAAGTACACGGTTGCGTTCCTGGTGAGAATACAATGTTAATCAGTGTTTAGAATATATATGGCATTTAATAATACATAAAATATTCAATTTTATGTCTTTTTTTTTTCGTTTATCAATTGCAGTCAATAAATATCCAATAATTTTTCTTCGTATTACACTTAATGTTATTTTACTTACGAATATTTTATTCATTTAATTTAAAAGTCATTTCATTATTTTATATTCGGAAACACTTAAATTTAAAATGCAACTACTTAACTTCCTTAATTAGTCTATTTTTCTGTTGCACACATTTAACATATTTTATGAAGAAAATTTTGATTCGAATCGATTATTATCAACCTGGCAGGGGTCATTTTGACCCCTAATAGCGGTTCTAGTGTTAAACAAGCAAATATTGTCCATTTATTTGATCAAATATTTTCTGATTCTAGACAATAATTTTCCAAAAATCGCCAGGTTACTTTTCTTTTCTGATTAAGACAAAGCCATTTTGAAATTTCCGATTAAAAATTCAATCAAAAATTTCAAGTTATTTACTAATGGAAGATGAATCTTGTTTTCCAGATATATTTCAAAATATTTTTGTTACAGCTTGTTCTAATAAAAATATGTGTACTGTAATTTCGGGTGTATAAGCCGCAGGTCAAACAATTCTTTTTCGACCCAGAATTTTTTAAGAAACAAATACAACTTGTTAGATCTCCGTAAATATTTGTCTTCAATCACTAAATAAGATTTCTGGGTCTAAACAGAATTGTTTGATCCGCGGCTTATACACCCGAAATTACGGTACTGAAAAAAAGTTACATTGTCAATTTAGTTTCAGGGCAAAAGGCAATAACGGAGCTGCCGAGTCTCGGGCCTTTTTTGCATACCAATATTTTAATACAGAAAATGCTGTTGTATTTAGATGGAACATTTAGCCGATTTAAAAGAACTCGATTTTCTCTAATATAATAGTGGTGGGAAAAAAAACGGAGACTTGGCAACTCTTCAATAATTTTTTCCTAGCATTAGTGTTTTTTTTTTCCGAAATTAAGATAATATTATGACAATATATTTTTTAATGCACATAATTTTATCAAAAAAATTACAATAAAAATATTTTGCTTTAAATCTAGTAAACAAGATTCATCTTCCATGAGTGAGTACAAACTCGTAAAATATGCACAAGAGCTACTCAAATAGTCGGTATCTGTGCATACTATATGACGCCATACTAAAATGTGGCATGATTTGCATTATCATCCCTTCCACCAGATGTTGCAGCTGTGACATTTTACGCCAGGTTCTAGCATTAACTTTATACGTTTACTATGTATGCAGTTTTGCTTAAGAGCTATTATTTTGAAATTCAGAAAAAAAGGTGACACTTTGATAGTTCTATTTTTTAATTTGCTTGATACTTTTTTATGTTGGAACAGGTGATAGTTAATGCTTATTATGCATTTGTAAAGCCCTGAAAAAATTTTCCCTTTCCAGTAAAAAATGTCAAAATTCAAGGTTGAGAATGCCATTTTTCCTAAACCGTGGCATACTCAGAATCTTTTGAAAAAAAAAATACTAATTAAGCTAATTATATATGTAATAAAGGATCAGTCAAAATTAGCGGCGGAATTACAGAAAAAAAGTAAAAAAAATAATAATAATTTCGAATATTTAGCTTGAAAAGAAGAAAGCGTCACGCGAGTTGGAGCGCGCAGTTTTCCTCACCAAAAGTAAGCAATTTTGAATCATTTGAAAACTGCGGGGTTTTTAAAATGCGTGTAAATGTTATTTAATGAATTTAAACATAAACAATGAGCGAGTTTAATTATATTGTATTACATGTATATATACTGCTTTTTTTAAAGTTATTTAATGTATCACCGGAAAAAATATTTTTGCCCTATAAAAAATTCATATTGAGAAAAATTGTTTTCATACATTTAATCGTATTCAAAAATAAAAGCTAGATGTTTCCATAGCAACAACATCGAATGAACAATGCTCCATTTTCTTTGAGCTTGAAACAATTTTAATTATTTGAAATTATGAATTTCGTTTTAAATAGCAAATTTTGATGGTTAAATTTGAATATATATATATAAAAATATCGATATAACAATATTATACTTAAAACAAATTAAAACTGACAAAAATAAAGTAATTTAAATTTAATTTTTCTAAACAAGCTCAACATGAAACTTTTTTTCCCTTAAAGTATATTTGACATTAAAAAAATTGAAAATGCAAATCCATCGACAACCGATAAAACATCGTCAAATAACGAAATTTTAATTTTTTTTTTCAGACTCTGTATAGAGGTTCTGCCGAATTTTTCATAAACTATATATCCTCATTCGAAAAAAATTCTGTAATTTTTTCAGATTTTTCGGAGTATGCCCGTATGGAGACCTTCTTTGTTAAATTTCTTTTTCTATAAACAGAATACTGTTAACGCTCTGGAAAATTCCCTAAAGCGCATAACCATTTTCTTCGGAAAAATATTCTTTGATATATTTAATGACAGCAATTTCGAGATTTAAAGATGGGGGAAGAAAACTGTTTAGCTAGAGTGATTGCCAGTGGCTTTTAAAACATACCGTAATTTCGGGTGTATAAGCCGCAGGTCAAACAAGTCTTTTTCGACCCAGAATTTTTTAAGAAACAAAGGCCGTGTTCAAAAGACGCTTTTTTTGTGCGCGCGCGCTCAAAAAATTCTGCTTGGAGTAGGTGCTATCGAAGAAGAGAAATTTAAAGTTATTCAATTATTGCATTATTTTTATGGTTCAGAAATGGTAAATACAAATACTATATCCCTTTATCCTTTCAAAACATGATTCTCGTAACGGAAATACATACCTATGACCTCTCAAATAAAATTTAAAATATTCCAGAAAGTATCACGTGACCTATTTCATGTAATTAAGCCCGATCAGCATTAAAAATATGACAACCAACCCTGCTCAAACCTTGACGCGCGCGACGCAAATAAAAGTGATGGGCGATTTGATCACGTGATTGTGCGTTTTGTGCTTATCTGTTATTGGTTGCACGTTGTTTGTTGTCAAAGTTGGTAGGTTGACTGATACAATTTAACAATTGGTGATTTAAATTTTTTAATAATTTTATTTTTACTTATTTAAAAATCATTTATCAGTTGCTTTATACTTTTCGTATTAAATAGAATGTTGTTGATAAACCAAGGTTGAGATATCCACACGGGGGACTAGCTAAGGGGGGGGGACAGGGGCGAGCCTCCCCTCCCAAAACATTCACAAATGTTGTTACACTTTGCAAATTTAAAACTTTTATGTCAAATTTAATTAAAATTATAATAAAAACTGCAATACATTTTCTATTTTTGATAGAATTTGCAAAAGTTACAACTCTATAATTAATTACAGTTGTAATATTATTAATTTTATAAAGTTGTAATATTATTAATTTTTTTACAAATAAGAACTGTATTACATTTTCAAAGTGCATTAACTTGGCAAAATTATAAAACAAGTTTTTCGAACATAGAAATTTGACTTGACAATTTAAGGTTTTCTCCCCCACCAATAAAAAGTCTTAGCGATGGCCCTGTATCCACATATAACAAGATTGATTTGTAATCTACAATACTGGATTGATTTCAATGGAATTTGCTTTGTTAGTTAGATAATTTTTCAGAAGAAGTTTTAGTATGTGTATATTTCTTATTTAATGATTGTATATTTTAATACCGTGTGGATAACAGGCCAAAATATGTCATAAAATATGAGAAACAAACGACATCCGAAATTATGTTAGTATAAGTAAAACACTTATTTATACTTTCAATAGAAAAATTATAAACATTCTAATCATACGTTATTCATTACAAAACTAGAAGGCAAACTCCAAATATTTCACCTCTTTAAAATATATGTATGCAGATATTCTTAATTTAAAAAAATGTACCGTAATTTCGGGTGTATAAGCCGCGGATCAAACAATTCTTTTTGGACCCAGAAAACTTATTTAGTGATTGAAGACAAATGTTTACGGTGATCTAACTAGTTATATTTGTTTCTTAAAAAGATCTGGGTCGAAAAAGAATTGTTTGATCTGCGGCTTATACACCCGAAATTACGGTATATCTTTTACATTTTGCTTTTATAATATTTTCCATTTTGACTTTAACACCGTAAAATATCCACGCATGCATTATATTTGCATCCTAATCTCAATAAAAACTTACTTCTAAAATTTTCAAAAAAAAAAAAAAAAAAAAAAAGATCATTAATAATTATTTTATGCGTACACGGATATTTTCGCAGAAAACTTTTTTTTTTCATTTGCTTAATATATATAAAAATCACTTTGGAACGATATTAATATCGTTCTAATTATCCTTTTAATATTCTAAATTTAGAATATTAAAAGGATAATTAGAATATTAAAACTTTCTCCGCAAAAATCTCATTTTCTCGTATTTAAATAAGTATTTTATTATTATAATAGAAATACACGTGCTTCTGTATTATTAATATAAAATTTAACTTTAATAAAAATGTCTTATTTATTAATAAAAAGCAACCAAAAAAAAAAAAAAAAAAAAAAAAAAACACGCAAACCAACTTTTGGCCCGCGCAGGTTTCGAACCCGTATCGTCTGGGTACAAGCTCATCACTCAGACCATTCAGCCAGCAACCCACAATCTTTTGTAATAGATTATCTTTAAAATTGGCACCACAAGTACCGTAATTTCGGGTGTATAAGCCGCGGCTCAAACAACTCTTTTTGGACCCAGAAATCTTATTTAATGATTAAACACAAATATTTACGGCGATCTAAATAGTAACATTCATTTTTAAAAAAATTCTGGGTCGAAAAAGAATTGTTTGAGCCGCGGCTTATACACCCGAAATTACGGTAATTACATCCGTGATCTGTTCTCCATCTGTTATTGAGCGCACAGTTGCAGTAGCGAGTGGCACAGTAGGGAGTACTGAACGCACATCTCGTCCACTATAGGCACCCACTCCATGTCCGTGGCTCCTGAGCGCGCGCGTCCAGCGCGCGTAACAGCTGAACACAGCCAAATATAACTAGTTAGATCTCCGTAAATACTTGTCTTCAATCACTAAATAAGATTTCTGGATCTAAAAAGAATTGTTTGATCCGCGGCTTATACACCTGAAATTACGGTACTTAAATAATGTTAAATTGATTTGGAAAAAACGTAAAAATTGGGCAGCTATGATATAAATTTATAGAATGTATGCTGTTTTATACTTTCAGTACTAATATTTGTATATAATTGTTTTCACTTATTGAATTTACCATTTTGACAAATTTCGCGACTAACAATGGCAAATATTGTTATTCCGAAATCGTTGTACTCAATAGTATTGAATGCAAACAATTTAAAGTAACAGTGGTATAGAAATTAGAAAAATAGTTATAGATTAAAGCGCCGTGCCGTAAGATTCAATACATAATGAGTGTTTAACCCTTTGAAGTGCGGTGGTTCATGTTTAAACCATTTAATTTTAATTACTGAATACTACATTGGCACCAAATGTTTTGAAAAAAAAATCTTATTACTAAGGACGTGGCCAAAAGCTTTCAGTTATTCCCAAAAATATTCGTCTGGAAATGCTAATGTAATTCATACATTTCAGCAGTTTATGAATAGAAATACTTTACGCCTGAAAGGGTTAAGTTTAAAATTTTGTGTCCAATCCCGAGTCTATCTCGGGATAACCTTTCATTGCAACTCTTTTTTTTTCGGAACTAGCAATAAAAGAAAAAAAATGCCTCATTTAATTAGAGCATTTTCGAAATTGAGCAACTGAAGGTAGTTAGTGATACCAACCATATAAAATTTGTATAAGAATCGTCGGTTTGAAAAAAAATGATGACCAGATAAACAAGCTATATGCTGTACCAATGGAGTTATGAATAAAGAGGGAGAGATATATAGCTTGTTGTCTACGATTTGCGATTGAAGTAACTGATGAAGTTGTCAAAAGATGGCGGTTGATTTTTTGTATAGGATCAACAGTTTCTGATTACTGTCGCAAATTCAACCAGTATATTTTGCCTTCATTTTGACCCCTTTTCAGTGAAACCTTTCTCTGACAAACATTATTAAATTTTTTATTTGTTTATACAAGTAGGAGTATTCCAAGGTATCATATTATTGTTTTGCCGACACTAACAGCCCACCCGTGGGATACCTTCTTTAGGTATTCACGGGCTTCACAACCCCGGGCACCTGAGTGATCTTTCTCCTTTTTCTTTTCCTCTTACTCCTCTGGTCTTCCTTTCCTCTTTGTTTCGCCCTCATTGTAGTTTCCTCTTCGGAGGTGAGGGCAATTTCGCATGAGCCGATATCATCCTGTATATCGACTCATGGGGAATTGTAAACCACCCGCGTGTTGGCCGTGCGTGGCGACTTGTGTCCCTGGAAAAGGGGATCCTGGCAGTTGAGTGAAACCAACACACTGCTTTGGCCTCTGCTTCAGGTAGACGGGAGGTGCATATTGGTCCCGTATGTGCCAATCGGCTGGTCAGCTGACTTTTGTCATTGGCTTTAGGGATCAAGTGATCGAGCAACTACTAGTCATCTCGTTAAGGGTGGAGACTGACATAGGGTTGTCTTGTGACCGTATGTGCCCTGGTTAGCACTGATGCTCGGTAGTGGGTGGTGCGGACGGAATCTGAATTTTATTATTTTTTAACATGGATGGAAACACTTCATTTCCTTCTATTTCTCCCCCATGTGGAGAGCAACAAACTGCACTGTCTTCCTCATTTACTCGCTTTTTTATTGTGAAACGTACTGATAGCCAATCTGATTGCTCTTTTAAAAAAACTTCACCATTTCTCGTAGCAAAAACTTTCCAGTCTGTCTTGGGAGATGGTCATTCTCTCAAAAAATTACAATCTGGCGATTTGCTGGTTGAGGTTTCTGCAGCCAAACAGTCGCAATTTCTCTCTTATTGTTCTAAAATAGGCCCCTTTTCTGTTTCTGTACAAATTCATAAAACTTTAAATACAATCCGCGGGGTAATATCTGAACTTGATCTTCTATACTTCACAAAAGATGAACTTATAGAAAATTTAAAAGACCAAAATATCATAGATGTACGCCGTATCACCATCCGAAAAATGAGCAGATAATTCCCACTAAACTTATTATTCTAACCTTCAATAGCACTACCTTATCATCTAGAATTAAAGCTGGATATCTAAGCTGTCCAGTCAGACGCTATATACCAAACCCTACCCGTTGTTTTAAATGCCAGCGTTACGGCCTCACTAACACAAATTGTCGTGGATCTCTTACCTGAGCACATTGTGCAGAAGTTGGCCATGGCAATAAATTATGTGAAAAACTCGAACACTGCGCAAACTGAAAAAGAAAATCATACAGCATATCCCCGCACTTGCCCTAATTTCAATCGTGAAAAAGAAATATTTACTATAAAAATTACTCAGAATTTGTCTTATCCTGATGCCCAGGGGTGCAAAAATCTAGGCGCCAGCAGGCAGTTTCTCACCACAAAATTTATTTTGTTTTTCTCCGTCTAATATTTCGTGTAAAATTCCTGCTAGAATGCTATTAAATTTTGAGCGAAAAAAACTTTAAAATTTTAGTGGTGAGAGACTACCCTCTGGCGCCTAGATTTTTGCACCCCTGCTGATGCCCGTAAAGTTGTTGAAAGTAGAACCCCATCAGTTGGAATTTCCTACTCCAGCTTACTCAAGAAGCAATCAACAGCCGTAAGACACACGGCTACACTAACTGATGTCTCATATCCATAAGGTAAATCTACCGTAACGCAATCGACCAACACCCCAATCAAAGAAAGCCGTGATACCTGTCTCCCTAGTAAAATGTCTGGGAACCCCCAATTAGAACGCTGGCTACCATCCTCTGAACCGGATAAAATAACTGACCTAGAGAAGAAACGACAGAAATTGACAGCTCTATCCAATAAGACATCTCAACCAAAAACTAAGACAAAAGTTGCCACGAATACCAAAATACCACAGAAACCTGATATTCGCAGAAAACAGAATCTAAAAAAAAACCCTATACTAACGAACAAAAAAAAACCTCAACTCCAGCCTCACCACAATGGAAGACTGTGGGGAGGGGGAGGCACAATTCTGTCCTCAGCTCAATCATAAGAAACATTAAGGATCCAAAACAGCTGCAGCAGTACGTGGACGAGGCTATGGAATCCGAGTACTATAGCAATGACTCGGACGCCGATAAAAATACTGTACTAGAGGAAATTGTGCCTGATTGACACTATAAAAGTTCTACTGACGCAATCAAATCTTCCAAAAAAGCATCCTTGTGTCTCAACCATCTTAGACTCACAATAGACTGACTAGACGTGGCTATAAAATTTGTCTCTGCTGTGTACCTGGACACATGGTTATCCCCGGAAATGACAAACCAGATAAGGCGGCAAAACTGGCTCTTAATCCTTTATACCATGGAATTCCATACTCAGACACAAAGCTGTTTATAAAACGCTCTATCCATACTAGCTGGCAAGAAAGTTGGAATTTAGAAATTAATAATAAACTGCATCATATTAAACCAACAATTATGACCTAGCTTCCAAAATATCCAAGGAAAACAGATGTTGTTCTGACTCGTCTCAGAATTGGACACTGTAGGTTAACTCATAAACATCTTTTATTTCAGGAGGACGCTCCCATGTGTCCACATTGTCATTTCGATTATTTCACCATTTATCACATTTTGACAGCCTGCCCGGGCCTCCAGTACTTATATCGGATCTATTTTAATTCTTCATCACCACTCTTGACAAACCTCATAGGGGAAACACTTCATGGGGCAATTTTCACTTTTTAAAAATATGCAGGTTTTTATTTTGATATATAATCTTTTTATTTGTAATTTTAATACTCTGTTTTGTTTGATATTTTAATGAGTTCTGGATGGTTCATGTCAGTATACTTTTACTTTCAAATGATAATATTTTAGCATTTAATTTTTTTTAAATTTCTACTTTTGCCTGACTATATCTGGATGGGATACCCCATCCAGATACTTTGACGTTCCCTTTCACACTTCTGTTTGTAATCATTGTTCTGGCGCAGCATGTACCTCAAGGGATTTTGTGCCATTAAACCTTATATAACCAACCAACCAACCGACACTAACAGGCGGTTATCTAGGTTGTCAAAATATGTCAGAAACGCAGGGACTGATTTACTCCAAAGTAAACTTCCACCAGTAAAAGTAAAAATCTATTTTTGCCATTGTTTATGATCGAAAGGTTGCATTAGTAAGGCGTTTAAATAGGTTGAGATTTTTAGTTAAATTTACTGGTTGAATTTAGTCCTTGCGTTAATCAAACTCTGAAAGCGGTTACAGTTAAAGCTTCACTATTTTCAGGATAGATCAGTTCGTCTTATTAATCACTTAACTCCTCAATATTTATATAAAACAAACTTTCAAATAATGCTTATATTTTTCATCTACTTTACAGAATTTCTAACGTTTTATCACTGGTTTTGCGAAACAGAAATTTTTGCATAATTGAATCAGAAAAAGGCTCAGATTAAATAATGCAAAATTTACAAAAAAAAATTAATGGTGAGAATAATAAATCATGACTGGGACATGGATGCCCGTACGTGGTACTTACAATTCCTGATTGGCAAAAACACGTTACCTTTGATGTACGAAAAAATCAGGGAAACGGTTAACACTAGAACTACCGTGAGCCGTTATTTTGATGGCTACCACATGAATATTTTTCAGTTGAAATCAAAAATTTCTTTATGAAATAAGTTTAAAAAATACAAAGAAAAAAAAACGTTAAGAGCGCTTATTTTGAAAATCAGAAAAAGTGTGATAGTTGTATTTTTGATTTGCTTGATTTTGTTATATCTTGAAGTAGATCTTATTTAATGAATAATGAGCAATTTTGAAGCCCTGAAAAAATTTTCTTTTTCCTATAGAAAATATCAAAGTTCTAGGCTGTGAATGCCATTTTTATGAAAAATGAAATCCCAATATGTTTGGAGTGGTATATCTCTTGCAAGCAACAACATCCCAATTTTTTTTGGCATAAACTTATAGTATAACGCTACCTGCTTATTAAAATTTATTTGTTTCCATGAGGCATTGTTATTTTACATTGTTATGTTGCCACAAAGTACAGTCAAAATGGCGATTTTGTCCATTTTCCGCTCTTAATATCTTATTTAAGCTATAATACACCAAAGTTATTTTTATGGAATATGAAAGTGCACTACTAGGACAAGTTAAATAATGTAGTGCTGCACGGAGATATTGCTGCTGTTAGTAGCTTTAACCTATTAAATATTCAAAATCTGCAATATTTAAAGTAGTTTATTTCAAGAAAGCGCCACAAAAAAAATATGTCCCGCAATAATTGAACATATGTACAAAAACATGGAAAAGAAAAAGAAGTGGGGTCTTGTGATATTTTTTAGTAAAAAAATGACGATATTTATAAGAAAAGCAATCTCCACCATCACATTTTTCCCCTAAGGAAAAATTAAACATCCAAATTCTCTCTCGTCTTTCTATGATTTTTCCCTATGAGTAAATGAAATATCCCTTTTTTGTCGCCTCTTCCGAAAGAGAAACGGGATGTTTCATTTTCTCTTAGGGAAAAAATGCGATGGTGGACATTGTTTTTCTTATAAATTTTGTCATTTTTTTACTAAAAAACATCACGACGCCCAACTTCTTTTTCTTTTCCGTGATTTTATACATATGTTCAACTATTGCATGACATATTTTTTTTTCATTCAACTGTGGCGCTTTTTAATTCGCCCTAGTAATTGGCTTTTTTAAAATAAACTACTTTAAATATTGCACATTTTGGAAGTTTTGAATATTTAACAGGTTATAGCTACTAACAGCAACAATATCTCCGTGCAGCACTACATTATTTAACTTGTCATAATAGTGCACTTTCATATTCTATAAGAAAAACTTTGGGGTATTATAGCTTAAATAATATATTAAGAGCGGAAATGGACAAAAACGTCGTTTTGACTGTACTTTGTGGCAACATAACAATGTAAAATAAAATGCCCCATGGAAACAAATAAATTTTAATAAGCAGGTAGTGTTATAGGGTAACATCCCTAGTAATTGGCATGCACCCATGATTGGTACATTTTACAAACATGTCCTAAAATGAGATTTATATCCAGTCTTTTAAAAATGCAAGACTATATACCAGTTGTATGCTCATTTACTTTAAAGCTTATATCTTTGATTTTTGCTACTAGGTGACAATAGTGCCTAGGAAAGAGACACAATTATGTTTGTATCAAATTATCCATTTTTATTGCAAATGCTTCTTCTCTGCTTAAGAAAGGCAGGCATTTCAATTCATTATTATCTGATTTCTAATATATTTAAAATTTTAAATAACAACAGTTTTGTTTGGTTGAAAAGGGTTACTTTAATTGTGTAAAAGTATTTTAGACACAAATATTTGGATTTCTGAATTAATGATAGATGCCAATTAGTGGAATTTCTATTTCGCTAGTGCTAAGTAATTGGCACCTATTCTAATTACAAGGGAATCGCAAGATTTGAGATTAAACCACTTATTTTGGCAGTACTTTTAAAGTTATAGACTAATTTTGTTTATCAGTTGTTTTTATTTGAAAATATGAACTGTTATCAGTAATTGGAATCCATTAAAGCTTCATATGATAATTACTGGAGATAGCATGACAATTACTGGGTATTAATATAAATATATTGTATTGTTTTAAAGTGTTCACATTTCAGACTAATATCCTGATTTCTTACTCTCAAAAACCTGAAATATGGTATCTTCATCTACAGTAAATTCATTTAACCCTTTAACGATCATAGCATTTTCATTGCTAAGATGCTGAAATAAATGAATGACACCGGTAATTAAGAACAAATATATTTCTAAATGAGAAAACGTGATTTTTCACATACAAAAGAAAAGGGATATTTTTAGATAAAAATACCGGTGTCAGTGTTGCGTATCGGAATTAAAATTTTGTGGTTTCGTGGCGAAACCAATGAACGTTAAAGGGTTAAAGCGATTAAACCCAATGCAAAATATAAAGTTTTTTTTTATATAAACATGTGCCAATTACTGGATCACAAGGTGTCATACATTGGTGCTCTAGATGCCAATTGCTGGTGATTACAGCAACTTTTTATAAATATATTGTTATAAAAATACCTTTTCAAAAATTTTTGCTTTTAGTGGGCAAAATAGATGCACAGATATGCATTCTTTGATTTAAAAATATTTGCAAATAAATATTTTATTTCTTGGTAATGGAAATTGAAGACAATTTCTTAATGTGCCAGTTACTGGGGATGTTACCCTACTATAAGTTTGTGGCAAAAGAATTTTGGGATGTTGTTGCTTGCCTGAGATACACCACTTTAAACATATTGGGATTTCATTTTTCATAAAAATGGCATTCACAAACGTAAACTTTGATATTTTCTATAGGAAAAAGAAAATTTTTTTAGGGCTTCAAAATTTCAGATTAATTATTAAGTATGATTTACTTGAACATAAAAAAATATCAAGGCAATTAAAAGATACAACTATCAAAACATCGCTTTTTTGTCTGAATTTTAAAATAAGGGCTCTTTAGTAATAAAGTTAAATTGTTTTAAAATTGTTTAACAATGCCCCATGGAAACAAATAAATTTTAATAGGCAGGTAGTGTTATACTATAAGTTTATGCCAAAAGAATTTTGGGATGTTTTTGCTTGCCAGAAATGTACCACTTTAAACATATTGGGATTTCATTTTTCATAAGAAGGCATTCACAAACGTAAACTTTGATATTTTCTATAGAGAAGAGAAATTTTTTTCAGGGCTTCAAAATTTCAGATTAATCATTAAATATGATTTACTTCAACGTAAAAAAATATCAAGGCAGTTAAAAAATACAACTACAGAGCTGCCAACTTCTACGCCTATTTAAATCTTATAAACATGACTGAAACCACAAAAAAGTTTTAGTAAAATGTATAACAAATATATTCAATGTTATGCATTACAATATATATTTTTAATAATTTACTAAAATTTCTGTTTCTAATATGTTTATTTGATTGTAAATAGGCGTAGAAGTTGGCAGCCATGCAACTATCAAAACATCACTTTTTTGTCCGAATTTAAAAATAAGGGCTCTTAACCCCTTGAGCTCTGATGGTAGAATTTTCGACCACATAATTTTAATTCCGAAATGTCACAATGACACCAGAAAATATGACCAAATTTATTTGAAAAAGGTTTAATGCATTTTTTTTTTCGTGTTTGTTGTTAACTGTTTTTTTTTTTCTTTGCAAAATACTGGTGCCAATGTGACATTTGGAATTTTGACGAAATTTACACCCCGGAGCTTAAAGGATTAAGTAATAAAGTTAAATTGTTTTAAAACGATAACTACCGGAAATTTCAGTTTCGTATTTTAAGAATGTTTCACACCAGAATTTGATTTAGAACAGTTTAACTTTATTAATTAACTTTTTTTTTATTTCTTTCTGACTTTTAAACATATTTCATAATCAAATTTCTGGTTTGAACCGAAACGTGTTCATGTAGTAATCGCCAACATGTAAATTTTACAGCTCTGTGTACCGTGGAACTATTAAGAAAAAGGAGCCATCATATCATTAAAATAATGAAGCTTTAAGTTTAACCATTTTCTCAGGGGCTCATTATTACCGCGGCAAACTGCCACCAATTAATTTATACATAAAATTTCTCTTTCTTTAACCCTTTAACGGACAAAGCATTTTTATTTCTATGAAGTTGAAAATAAAAGGAGTGACACCTGAAATTACGAACAAATGTATTTGTAAATAAGAAAAAGTCTTCTTTTTTTCCCATGCATACTAAAATGGATTTTGCGTTGTTGCGTATCGAAATTAAAATTTTGTGGTTACGTATCAAAACCAATGAACGTTAAAGAGTTAAATGCCTCACTAATGTAAAATTTCAATCCAAAATAATGTCAAAAACTGATATTTATTTTTACTGGTAACAGTTTATTGGACAGTAATAGCTCCACCACATTGTTATAACCAAGACAACCTCCTGTCAGAGACAGGGAAAACATTATATTACATGGGCAAACTGACACCGGTGAAAAGAAAAAGAAATTTTTATCTTGTTTGTGAAAGAAATTTCCTAACAATAAGTCTCTTAAATTAGACGAAATTTTCTTTTGAAGTTTACTGGTGGAATTTTCGCCGGCGGTACTCAGAAAATATGGATATGATTAAAAGAATGAGCTGTCATCTTGTGACAACCTACTCAGTTACTTATCTTGCAAATGAAAGGCAATACATTATCTGTCTCATCCACTTTATTGATCACTCCATTTATTGTACTGTGATTTCAATCCGATTTTCTACCTGAATTTATTTTAATCAAAATGTGAATAACATTTGATTAGCATATATTTAATTTCTCTTTTTCAACAAAATTTCCCCTTTGAAAAAAACTTAGCATAGCCAAGGCGTATATGCTGTGAATTATGGTAAATAAATTGTGCATGTTTTTTTTTTTTTTTTTTTTTTTTTTTTTTTTTTTTAAGAAACCGATAGACAAATTTCTCATATGGAATCAACTAATATAAAAGCAAAAAAAAAAAAATCTACTTTTAATAACGTCGTTCCCTTCACAGAAAAAACTTAAATATCCTGACTGATCTACTAATAACTCTTTTTCGACCTTTACAGAGGCAGAAGAATTCTGTTCGTAAAATGATGAACTATCTGACTAACACCAGAATATTCAAAGGAATTTCTTTCAAAATGGAAACCAAACTGTTTTGCACTTTCATTACAAAAGTAAAATTTTATTAAAATATTAGTAGTACAAATTGTCAGGTTTGAATTAAAATTATGTTGCTAGACGGTCTAGCGATCGCCCTTAAAAGGGTTAAGTGAGTTTCTAGAATTTACACATTTTAGGATTTTATATTAGTTACTCTCTAATAGCATACAAAATTCATTAATCTCTTCCGTATATGTATAATGCAGCATGTAAACATAATATTAAATATATATATCTATCTATATATATTCATACTACGTTCTTGTTTCTAAAATTTCTACGAAACGTTTTATTTTTAACCCCTTTTCAGTAAAAATTTATCTATGTTTGTTCAAAATTTATTTTTGCTATCCTAGTGGATTGGTTCATTCTTGAAACCCGTTTATATAAACATTTTTTGCGAAAAGAAATTCCTGACTTCTGATATACTGTTCCTCCTATGTACATTTTCTAAAAGTTTTCAAAAAGTTTCAAGTTATCATTCAAATGTCAAAGGTTTTTTTTCAAGCTGTATGTAATCCGTAAAACATTCTTGTATAAAAAATGACGATTCTAAAAAAATAAAGACGATATTTATACATCTTTACATTATTGCAACGTGGAATTTAAATTAAACAAGTTTGCTAATTTACAACGAAAGAAATTTAATTAGGCAAAATCAAAGATAAAAATAAAAATAAAAAGTACCCTAATTTCCTGCGTATAATCCGCGGATCAATCAATTCTTTTTCGACCCAGAATTTGTTTAAAAAGAAATGTAACTTGTTAGATCGCCGTAAGTATTTGTCTTCAATCACTAAATAAAATTTCTGGGTCCAAAAAGAATTGTTTGGTCTGCGGATTATACGCAGGAAATTAGGGTAAATGAATATTTATTAAAAGTAAAAAAAAATTCTTGTAAAAAAGTACTGTTAATGTATTTTTTATCACGGATTACAGAAAATATAACAAAAAGGCGGAAGTTCTAATTTTATAATATGCCCCTAAAAAAGCTTTTAATTTCTCACATATTATCCAGATAAAATAAGCAAGATTTGAATCAGAAAAAATACTGAATTATTCAAATGTGCCCCATGCAACAATAAGGTACTTATTTTTAACTACAGAAAATCAGCAAAAAATTGGAGTTATGAATAAAAAGGCGGAGACATAGTGTATTGCCTAGCAGTTGCGAGTGAAATAACTGAGAAGGTTGTCACAAGATGGAGTGGGTTTCCTTTAATCGTATTAGCAATTTACGATCACTGCCGATGAACACTTTTACCAATAGATTTGTATAGATAATTTGATATTATTTAAACGCTTTTTTCATGGAAAATTTTACCACAGATAGGGTAAAAATATTATATTTATTTTTAACTGGTCACTTTGCACAAGTAACATAATCTTTTCACTGACGCTGACGGTAGGTTATCTTGATTGTCACAGCGTGGCGGAACTACTACCCCCGAAGAAATATTGCACTAGAAAAAATAAATATCAATTTTTGCTATTATTTTTCTTTGAAATATTCTATTAATTAGGCCTTTAAATAAAGAAAAACTTTTTAATTAAAATTACTGGTGGAAGCTTTCTGCGGTGGTTTGAACCACTACGAAAACGGTTATAGTTTGAAGCTTCAGTACTCTAAAGCTATATCAGTTCCGTTTTCTTAGTAGCTTCATAAAAATTGCTCATTTAAAAAAAAAACTAACCACACGTGTTAGCTTTTAGCTAGAAATTTAGGCTAACAGAAAAATATGACAGGAAAACTGTTCCGGTTTAAATTTTTAATTAATAACAGATACTGCATTTTTTTCTGGTAGAAATAGAATAAACTAAAAAACGTAGGTGTAAACTTATGCCCCCGTTTAACGCTAGAACTATACGGTATTTATATGAGCACATGTCGTGTACGCCATATACTAAGATTTTGGATACCAGTATTTTAGAACGGAAAAATGTGACTTATTTTATCCGAGATATTTCATTAATTGAATAAGACCATGCAAATATTTCGAAAATAACGGTGGACAACAACTTAACAGTTACTAATAATGTGACTTACACGAGAAGTGCTCATAGAAATACCCTACAGTGAGCCGTCTTTTTAATGGTTACCATATGAATATATTTCGGTTCAAACCAGAAAATTGATTATGGAATAAGTTTAAAACATACAAAGAATAAAAAGTTAATTAATAAAAATAAATTGTTTTAAATCAAAATTCTGATGTGAAATATTTTTATAAAACTTGACTCAAATTTCCAGTAGTTCTAGCGTTAATAAATATATTGTATTTTTGGATTATATAATTTTATTTGAAATACACAAGGGGGGGGGTAGGACACAAGAAGAAACATATAAGTATGATTTACCATTTGGGCAATATTCTATTCCTAATGTCACTCTTAAAAAATAGTTATAATCATGTTATTTAACCTTATTTAATTACATATTAAATGAAACGAATACTATTATTTGAAAGAAGTGGTGTCAATTCAGCAATGTAAATCCAAAAATTATTTTCCCTGCTTTCGGAGGACAAATTGTAAATACCTCTAAGTAAAACTTTACATTGAAATTGGTACAATTTTAATATACAAATAAATCTTGTTTCAAAAATTGTTTATATATTCCTAAGGAAGACTATATTCCGTCTGTGTCTACAGTTTTCGTGTAATTGCATCGTAAATGATTTGTCCCATTGAAATAAAATGAAGTTAAGTATCAAAAGGACGAGACATATAGAATATTGTATACCTAAAGCAAGAGAAGCAGTTGAAGATGATTTTTTCCCTATGGCGACTGTTTGAAAAATTGAATCAACAGTTTGTGATTACCGCAGTGGAAAACTTCTATCCGTAAACATCAGTAGAAAATTTATCTTACCTAAGCTCATTACACTTACACAATTCCTTTCGCAAATAAAATAAAAATACATATTTGTTTTTTCTGAAGTCAGTTTGTCCAGGTAAAGTAATATTTTTCACTGGAAGGAGGTTGTCCAGGATTTCCCAATATGGCAAAAACAAGAGGTCTGACTATCGCCAAAATAAACTACACCAGTAAAAACGAATATCTTTTTCTGCCATTATTTACGACTAAAGATTTGCAATTTGTTATGAAATAAGTTTAAAAGACAAACAAAGAAGTAAAACGTTTATTTTATTTATTTATTTGAGTAATATACATCCGACTTGTGTGCTCGACATGAAAGCCTGCTTATAAGTCGTCGTCAATATGCAAGGACAAAATAGCACAAGGAAATTTACAACACATGAGAAATACAACCAGGAGCTCCACACAAAGTGTGTGTGCAATGGAGCCAGCGGGAATCGAACTCACAACCTCCAGGTTAAGAAAAACGTTAAATAATAAATTTAACTGTTTTAACACTAGAACTAACGAAAATTTGAGTCAAGTTTTACTAAAAATTTTTCATACCATAATTTTGATTTAAAACAGTTTAACTTCTGTATTTAACTTTTGTATTTAACCTTTTTTTCTTCTTTGTAACTTTTAAACTTATTTCATAATAAAATTTCTGGTTTAAACCAAAACATATTCATAAGGTAACCTTCAAAATGACGGTTCACGGTAGCTCCAGTGTTAAAGATATACACTGTAAAAAAAAACGGACGATTTTACGGAAGTATTACTGGTAATCTAGACAGCAGTACTTTCTACTGTTTTTTAACGGAAAAATTACCGTAAATATTCCGTTTTTTTCCGAGTTTTTCCCAGAATATACGGAAATTTTTTCATTAAAAAACAGTTAATAGTACTGGCGTTCAGATTACCAGTAGTACTTCCGTAAAATCGTCCTTTTTTTACAGTGTAGCAGTTCCTCATTATTAATTGATCCATAGAAGAAGTTATAAAAAATGCATGTGACAGAAGTAAAAGTAAAATATCCATCTGTAATCAGCAGTTTTATGAAAGATGTTACATTTTACTAATTCATACAATGGTACTCATCCAATTTTCAGAAAAAAGGCTCTCATACGGCTCTTTGCGAAATGTTAACATCCTGTTAGATTTATGCAAAAATAATGCATGATTTTTCAAATCAAATTTAAAACACTATAACTATTTTCAAACTAAATATATATGATCAAAATAAGAGCCATTGCGATCAATACATTTTATTTTCAACGATAAAAGAGTTTTATTATTTTAGTAGCATAAAATTCTGGGATTCTGGATGTGACAAATCTCGGAATGTGTTTTCGACGAACCCCTGCCCCCACCCTCCCGCAAGCAGTTGTCTAGGTGTTTAACCACTTAACCCATTAACGCCCGAATTATTTTGTTCGCTAAAATTTAAATTTTGTATTTCCCACCACTTTTAAAATCAAATTAACTTTTATCTAAATTTATCGAGGATTCTGTCTCGTGAAAGAAGGTATATATTTATCTTCCTCTTTACTGGTGAGAAAACTGTTTTCTTGCTGTTTTTGTAACCGTCCTCAAACGAGGACGCTTGGCGTTAATGGGTTAACTGACTTGCCCGTAAGACGTGCGGGCAAGAAGGGTTTGCTTATTCCATCACTTAACCCATAGCTGCCAACATCTTCCGCTTTTTTAACCCGGAAAAATTTTATAGAAAATTTTACCATTTCAAATCGCCGCAATCTGCTGATTAAATAAGTAAAAGGTTTATATAAAATTTTTCCGGGCCAAAAAGTCGGAAGAATTGGCAGCTATGACTTAACCCCTTGAAGGGCAAAGCATTTCTGTTCCTAAAATGTTCAAATGATTGATTGAGACCGGGATTCATGAACAAATTTTTATGATAGAATGTAAAAGCTATTTTTCGCATACATTGTAAAAAGCAAAACTTAATACTCAAATTCTGGTGCGAATGTGACACAAGGGAATTAAAATTAAGTGGTATATATAATATACCAGTGCCCTTCAAGGCGTTAAAGCCTTTTGACACCACTATTTTTTGTTTTTTTACAATTTTATATTATTTAATGGCAGAAATGTTCGGTCTAAATCTTACGTTATATTTGGCTTAAAAAAAGCCCATATTTGGAATTTATACGTAGAAAGAAAGAATCGTGTAAATCGATAAAGAATAATAATTCGCTGGAGAGATGTCTGGTGAGTATAGTGGTTGAAACTGTGTACCGTAATTTCCGGCGTATAATCCGCGGGTCAAACAATTCTTTTTCGACCCAGAAATTTTACTTAGTAATTCTAGCCAAGTATTTTCCTCGATCTAAAATGTTACATTTTATTTTAAAATTTTTCTGGGTCGAAAAATTATTGTTTGATCCGCGGATTATACGCCGGAAATTACGGTATATAAAGCGAACGTATGTAACATTTGGAGGATCATTTATGTGGGGTGAGTTGTCTTTCAACTCGTGCTGCCTCTTTTTATCGAATTTCCTCACCTTGGCATTTTGTTGCAACGGATGAATGATAATGGGACAGTCAGGGTGAATTCATTCGCAATTTCTCGAGTTGTTTTGAATGGATCAATTTCGACTATTACCTTCGGTTGATCATCGTCAACAACACAATAACTCAGACCTCTCTTGCCCTGAAAGTCAAACTCCCTTCAATGAATTTTTTAAATTCAACACTGAAATGTGCTTGTGTTAATACTTACCTCGACCCAAAATTCGAAAAATGTTTCGCGTGGTTTGTGTTGTACTGCTAACAAGTTTAAACTCACAAAAATAAATTTGATGAAAATCATAATTTTCACATCTCAGATTTTGATGGTAATCTCTAGCCTAAAAGATAAATAAAAATTATCAGTTTTAAAAGGAAGTGCTTAAAATAATTTTCAAAATGATTTATAATATATATCACTATCATTAAATCCTATGTATAAAATGCTTATAAAATAAGCTGCATTGTAAAATCATGCAATTTTTGTACCAACCAAATAATAATAGCCTTTTTAAATAGCATAAATTCTGCTATTAAAGATGCTGGATATTTTTTTCTTATAAAAAGTGTCATCTCTCTGTGCTTCACGCGAAGTACTGAAAGCTAGAAAATAAACGACTCATATACCACATATTTATAGAAACAATTATTTTACATTATGGATTCTGTTTCTAATTTTTCTCATATATCTTACCGTACTTTAAGTGAATTGTATCATATGAATACAGTACTTAGACAATGACGAATGAAAAATGTACATGTAATGTACAAATACTAAGCAGTTATCATTTTTTACATAAAAACTTCGCTTAGAAAAATAATGAATAACAAAATTCAGCCTGGAAGGTTGCTTTTATGCCATTTTATGCTTTACAAACAACATATTCCGGTTTTATTCACGCAAATTTAAACATGTTTTAAAATATTTACATAAATATAAGCTGAGGTACATTAAATTAAAATATATTAACAACAAAAGTTTCAAGAACGTAGTATTATACCTTTTTTAGGCATACCATCATAAACTTATATTAAAAGATATATTGAAATATACACCACTAAATTAAATAAAATACAAAACGATATTATCAGCAGAATATAATAAAATCTAGTGCAAAGTTTTACAGCTGATTATAAAACACATCATTTGTTCTCTTATTTCAAAGTGACATAAAAATTCATTAAAAAGTTGAAACCGAAAGATTGCATAAAACAACTTCTTAGAACAGAAAAATCGGCAAAAAAATATAATTCAATTTACTCCTTTTGCATAACATCATTTTTCTAAGCGCATATTTTGACATGATGAATAATTCAAAAAGTTACATTTTTAGTGGGGGATAATTAGATCACGTCTTGAATTGGTTTTCCAGAGGAATAAGCGATTTTTCATGTTAAAATTATGCATGCAGTTGCTCCGTTTTTAAATGTGCATATATACTTAATTATGTTTACTTTAGTTAGAGATGTAAGACATTTATAAGTAAGGGAAGGGAAATTTATTCTTCTCTTTATCTTCTTTAACCCTTTCTAGGCAGCATTGCTTACTCAAACTTTATTTGGGAGGCACAGCTTTCTTCAAACTTTATTTTTACTTTTAAAATAAAAAAATGCTGTAATTAAAAAGATAAATATTATATTTATTTATTAATGGTGCCATAAACAAATTCCTGGTGCAAATTTTGACGATGCTTATACGCATCATCCCTCCCGAAACGATTAAACAATGCATGTCAACTTCCAACTTTCTTTTAAATCAAAAAGTTATACTTCGAGTCAAAAATTTATTTAATGAATAAAATAAAGTAGTTTTTAATCGCTTCCTTGATTTCTCCGTATTTCATACTGTCAACGTGATTTTTCCAATCATGATTTGCCCATATCACGTACGGGCATTCATATTCCAATCATTATTTATTACTCTCGCACCAGTAATTTTTTATTGTAAATTATTCATTATTTAATCCAAGCATTTTTCTTATTCAATTAGGCAAAAATTTCTGTTTTGAAAAACCATCGATAAAGTATTAACCCATTAGTGTCTGAATTATTTTCTTCGTTAAAATTCAAATTTTGCATTTTCCCACCCCTTTTAAAGCAAGAAAATTTTTTATCTTAACCCATTCGTGCCCAGCATCTTTTGCGTAAATTTTATTTGGTTGGCACCACTATTTTTAGAAAATTTAAGTTTAGTTCAATAATCACGAAAATGCACCATTTAAATAAAATAATTATTGCTTTTCTTTTTTACCGGTGTCAAAAACAGTGCTGAATGCACCTTTTGAAGCGTCCCTAAAAAGGTACGCTAGGCACTAATGGGTTAATTTATCGAGGACTTTGTTTCGAGAAAGAAAATATTTATTTATACTCCTTTTTTACTGGTGTGAAATGCGTTTACTTGAATTTTTTTTAAACTGTCCCAAAAATGGGACGCCAGGCACTAATGGGTTAAAATCTCAGTAAATGACATGAAAAAATTATAAAAAGTATATAATTTCTCCAACCTATAGATGCATCGCACATTCGCACAAAACAAAAAGCATACAATGCTGTTTTTTTTTTTTTTTTTTTTTTTTTTATCGTAATCTTTATGTTTTATTGTAGGGAATTTTATCAATGAATACTGAAAGGGTATAGCGAGGTAAGAATGGCGAAATGGCCCCCATGGTCAATGACTGAATTATTATTTGTACTAGTATCAGCACTCTTAAAGAGTACGAAATGCAAGGTAATTGACCCCTGATCTTGACCTGTCTTTAAGATATTCGATAAAATTCGTACGCGCGCCGTTATTTTTTAAATGTATTTTTCTGAAAAACTATAAAAGCTAGAAAGATGGGACCAATTGCGTATATTGAGAGATACTTTGAAAAATATTTTGAATTTTTTTCAGAGTTTTCGTGAAATGACAACTGTGCAAAATAATGAAACAAAATATAAATCTTTTATTTTAGTACTGTTCTGTCATGTCTACCGCGCCAAAAAAAATATATAATATTCTTTAATTTATATACTTATAGCACACAAAAAATGATCAAAATTAAAGAGGCGCTTTTTGAGTAATATCTAAGAATAAAATAGAAAAGGTTAAAATAAAAATTCTAAATAGAAAAGGAAGAAAAAGAGAAAAATTGATACCGGACAAATTTAAAAGAAAAAGTAATACTGATATACGGTTAGTAAGTTACAGACATACGGCTACTCGATGGGTGAAATACCAAAATTAGCGATCGCCCCGACTTACATACGCATTATGGTTTTCGTAGGGAGATTTTGCTGTTTTGATCCGCCAGTCAGTGGATAGCTGTTATATAATACGAATTTTCGTACCTTCTTGTAGTCTTACTTTGTCAAGGCAACAATACATAAACAATTGCCTGGTGTTTCATAATTAGGTGAGAATAATTGTTTACGCCCGCCGACAATGGTGTATGGTGACCAGTGTTGCCAGTGATATACTTTTTTTATTCATATTTCTTGATTGGCACCACTTTATTGAAATGGTAAAATTGTTTTGATTTTCGCCTTTTTTTAATATGTCATTAAATACGAGGCATTTTACCATTTCAAAAAAGTGGTTCCAATCGAGAATCTGAATTTTAAAAAAGTAGCCCATCTGGCAACACTGATGGTGACAACAATGTTCGTGCAATGTAAAGTTTGTGACATTTTCGTGCATAAAGTTCGTGGAAGAAAGAATGTTATCGCTACTGAAGAGGATTCTAGATTATATAGTGACTCGAGTAAAAAAACAGTTTCTGTTGGTGACATATTATGTGGAAAGTGTCGGCTTATTATTTACCATAGTAAATCAAATGTAGCATCAACTTCTGCAATGTCTACCCTGGCTGAATATGAAGGCCAAGAGCAATCTACTGAACATTTAGAAGTAGACGAAACATCTTCGATTGCTCCATTTCAACAAGAAAGTGAAATGAATTTGCCGTGTAGTTCCGAAAGCGACGTCGATGGTGATGATGGCAATGATGCTGTTCCGTATGTTGCCGATAACAACGAATTTATACATCTACATATACCACGTATTGTATCTACCCACAAGTATTGTTGTATATGTCAATCCACTAAAAATTAATGCGAGTACCGTTTGAAGCACGTTACAAGGTTTATACAAAAATTGGGATTTTCATACCAGAGGGTAACTGTTGTTGCTGCACACATATAATAGGAAAGTCATTTTATGAAGACGAGTTGGTTCACCTGCGTGCTATATATAACAATAGCAAAATAAGTTCTAAGGAAGTTGCTCATTTTTTAAAATCACTTTCAGAAAGAGCGAAGATGTCGCTTTTCGAAACAAATTAATGAAAATGATATGCCTGAAAATCAGATAAAGATATTGACAGGATTTTGCTTGCAAAATATAATTGAATTAAGGCAGCTATTAACTTCTATGCGAAACACAAGCGTACGTACTATAGCTCAAGCGTTAGTTGTATTCTTGTTTAAATTAAAAACTGAAAATTCTAATTCAGTAATAGCAGGAGTGCTGGGTTTACCATACGAACAACATGTGTCGTCATTTTTTAAAGAAGTATTAAGGAGTTTTGAGATTGATATTTTGTCTTATTTTGGATTAACCTCCATTTCTGGAGAAGACTTAATAAAGAATACAAGTTTAACTGCTCGAATGTTATTAAACCTTAGAAATGATCAGCTGGTATTGATATTTGACGGCACATATATTAGGCATAAAAAAAAGCTCTAATAATGAATATCACCGAAAATCGTATTCTGGTCAAAAGAAAACCCATTTATGTAAACCGTTTACAATTTGTACCACGAACGGGTTTATAGTTGATTTTGCTGGGCCATTTTATGGTACGGAAAATGATGCTACTATTATGAAAAAAGTGTTACAAGATGCTAAACTTCAAACTCTATTACGTCCAAATGATATATTTGTTGTCGATCGCGGTTTTTGTGACGCCGTTGACTCTATCACCAAAGAAGGCTACGCCGTATTAATGCCAGCACTTAACGGTAATCGAGCCCAGTTACCTACCGAAGAAGCCAACATGTCACGACAGGTGACTAAAATCCGATGGGTAGTCGAAGCTGTGCATGGGACCATTGCTCAGAAATATAATTTGCTTCATAACAATCTTGATAATAAAATACTTCCAAAAGTAAGTCTATTATGCAAAATTGTTGGATTTTTACACAACAAATTCAGTAAGCGATTAGATACTGATGCAGGCTTAAATGAGATAATTGTTCAATACATTAAAGAGCGAATGACGTTATCAAACTCTTTAAGTGAAGAGGTAAAAAAGCAGCAATGGAACCGTAAAATACATCTTTTCAACGACTGGTATCATCAGAAATTTTGGATTTTCCACAACTAAATGAAGAACAATTAAAAATAATATTTACAGGTTCCTATCAGCTCTCATTTGCCATTTCATACCTGGCTGAAATAATAGACGGCACGAGTAATCTCTGCATATATTACTTTAAACAAACCCCAAATATTATCAAGTTAAATGTTCGTTCCAGACACGTAAATAGTAAATATTACCGGGTGTTCATTGATTATGTTCCTAATATTAACAATATCGAAGGAATCCGAGGATATTGTTGCGATTGTCCAAATGGAAACAGGACAGTTGGATGCTGCGCCCATGTCGCAAGTGTCATTTATTATTTAGCTCATGCGAGATAGCTATCTCGCATTTTACGTCCTGCTGAAATTCTGTCTAAATTTTTTTTAAATGATGAAGTCACTATTGTAATAAATGAAAATAGTGATGATGATGATTGAAATTATATTTCTCATGTAACTATAATAAATAATTCTAAAGAACCGTAATTTCCGGCGTATAATCCGCGGATCAAACAATTATTTTTAGACCCAGAAATTTTTAAAAAGGAAATGTAGCTTATCAGATCGTAGAAAATATTTGTCTTCAATCCCTAAGTAATATTTCTGGGTCCAAAAAGAATTGTTTGATCCGCGGATTATACGCAGGAAATTAAGGAAAGTCCTCTTTAATTAGTTCCTACCATCCGTATTCATACTTAGCAAATTCATAATTACTCAAAGAAGCACCTCTTTGATTTTGATTCGGTTTTGCGTGATATAAATGAAAGAATATTATATATATATATATATATATATATATATGTATGTATATATTTCGCGCGGTAGACATGATAATGATAGATATAACATTAATTTTCAACATCTCTACTTTCATTAATTACAACGCTGACTTCAACAGCATAAGTATATTTGGGGTGCAGGTCGTGGCGATGGCTAGTTTCATCGCTCCACCCACTTACTGGCTGTATATCAATGTCCTACTAGCCTTGCGTCCGAAATACTCTAGCCGTATATCAGTGTTACTTTTTCTTTTAAATTTGTCCGGTATCAATTTTTCTCTTTTTCTTCCTTTTCTATTTAGAATTTTTATTTTAACCCTTTCCATTTTCTTCTTAAATATTACTCAAAAAGCGCCTCTTTGATTTTGATCATTTTTTGTGTGCTATAAGTATATAAATTAAAGAATATTATGTATTTTTTTTGGCGCGGTAGACATAACAGAACAGTACTAAAATAAAAGATTTATACTTTGTTTCATTATTTTGCACAGTTGTCATTTCACGAAAACTCTGAAAAAAATATAAAATATTTTTCAAAGTATCTCTCAATATACGCAATTGGCCCCATCTTTCTAGCTTTAATAGTTTTTCAGAAAAATACATTTAAAAAATAACGGCGCGCGTACGAACTTTATCGAATATCTTAAAGACAGGTCAAGATCAGGGGTCAATGACCTTGTATTTCGTACTCTTTTAGAGTGCTGATACTAATACAAATAATAATTCAGTCATTGACCATGGGGGCCATTTCGCCATTCTTACCTCGCTATACCCTTTACTTTTTAATACTAAAATCGCCGGTTATTTTACTAAAGTTTTATAAAAATTGTTTGACACCAGAATTTTTATTTAAATTTATTTGACTTATTTAATTTGCCAATTTTTGTGCCGCACACATTTAACAAATTTCATCAAGAAATTTCTGGTTCGAATCAGCTATTTTCAATTTGGCAGGGGTCATAATGATCCCTAATGGCGGTTCTAGTGTTCAAAGTTTTAGAAGGACCATTTTAGACGAATATTTTACACTTGCCGGTTCGATAGCTGAATCAGCTTTTAGATCTTTTGGAAATGATTCGCGGCCATATGACTATTAATAAAGAAGCATTTCCTCAAAATTGTGAAGCATCAACTGTAACCGTTTTCGCAATGATTACCACCGAATCAATGTTCCACTAGTAAATTTAAATAAAACTTTTTGCTGGTTTTATTTTATCAAAGCATTCTACATATTCAACATGAAATTTCACTTTGAAAGTTAATTATCCTTCTCATGAATAAATTAATTTTCATCATTTTTCATTATTGACATAATTTTTTTGTGATAAATGATAATCAATTATAAAATAATTTTATTGTTGTGCTGCATGCTAGCTATTATCTGTCCACAAATCAGATCGCCATAAATGAAAGCTCGAAAATTTTTTGCTTAATAATGCAATAATTATCTGTCCTCGTATGAGGCCCGTATGCATGACAGGATAAAATAGATACCACAAATAATAAATGATGTTTGTTGTGTATACTCTCTATAGAAAATTTCATGTTCTAAATTAGTTTATTTACAGCTATAACATTGCAGGAATGGTTGGATCTCATAACGAATTTTTGTGTATTTGCGCTGCCGTGAAATTTTGTGTGCACTTAATTTGAATGTTGATAATCAAGGATTATTTCAATTATTAATCATTAATTACAATCTTTTTAGAGAATATTTCATATCGCTCACCCGCAATACAAATGATACATCTTGAGAAAAGTAAATATCATAGGATAGGCAAAAGAAAATTTGCATAAGTTTGCTATAACATGAAATTATTGCTCTTACAAATGCAGGCAAAAATAAAAACATCTATGAAAGTGTAAAAAAAAAATAAGAATGAAAACGTAGGATGAGGTTCGGAGAGTTTGGTATGTTACCTTCCCGACACAACCCACGTTTCTTCTGTAGTCACAAAAGGTCATATGGCGAAATAAAGTGGATTTCAGCATATTTACATGTATGACACTTATTGTGTACCAAATTCACCTATGACAGACTATTAGCATAATAAAATTAACAAGTTGGAAAATGCGCGTAAAGCGTAGCAAATGAGGTGCATTCTTACGATAACTAAGTTTTTAAAATATTCAGATCTTGCTGTTATAATAGACAGTACTTCGGATACAATGTAGTGGTCTAAATTTCTTTTATGTTCCTGTAAATATACAGGAATAGTAACTCTTATTACACCTCAGCAACGTATATCATATTCATAAAATGTGAAACAGTTCAATATAATTAAAATACACACCGAACTATGTTCTCCCTATACTATTATGCAATGGAATACTTTTGTGTGGACCTGTAAATCAATAACAAATGTTCTTTGCACCACAGTTTGTGTAAAATGTATATTATCATATGTACTACATAGATTCATATCAATTTTAGTATGTTCAAATGAGTTTAATACCATTTGAAACTTTTTTCCACATTGACCGTAATGTAATGGAATACTTTTGACTGTCCCTGCAATTGATCTATGCATCCGATTTTCATAAAATTTGAAATGACTCGGCAAAATTATGTAATAATTACATATTTTGAATTTCAAACGATTCGTTTGGATAGTTTTTGCGTTGTTATATGCGGACGGATAGACGTACGGACTGAATGACAACTATAGGTGCTACGTATTTATATAATTACGCACGCACCTAAAAATGAATTTTTGTGATATCTGTCATTTTCCTCGCAGGTGAGCAATGTTTTAGTTAATTTAAGCGGGTCTCCCACTAGGTCCATTTTTTGAACACCACTTTTATTTAATGAAAAAACTTTCTTTGTAAATTTCGTAGAAACCTACCCGGAAGAGCGTTTTTCTCGCAATTGATGCAGAAAACTACCAAGAATTTCTATCTAAAAATTATTGCTTTTAAAAAGCAGACCAGTGGGAGCCCTGTGTAAAGAAATATTAAATGATCATTTCTGCATAGTAACAAAAAAACTAAATATTTAATAAATATTTAATTTTATTTAAATGTATAATATTTTCATACAAATGCAAAAACAAAAAAGATGAATCAGCTTAAGAAGGATAAATATTTTTTTAATACACAATTGTCGATATACAAAGATAAAAATGACCCTTAACAATCAGGTTCCGTCTGGAAACAAACAAATTAAATGGTTACTAATGGACATTTTTCGTGCTGAGAATCAATGGTGCTAGCAGAAGAAAAGATTTTTCCACATTAAATCAATTCTATTGGGGCTGATGTTTGCTTGTTTCACCTTATAATGTAAATGAATTTCTTTAAGTCTCTCACGAACCTAAAAAATGACTACAATCACTAAGACTATAAAAGTGGCCACCGCAATATTTATGTATTTATATAGTCGTGCATACGGCCCCTCTATATATTTTAATCCCTAAATTATCTACCGCTTAAAAACCCATTTTGAGTTATTTCTTTTTAAAAAGTATGTCTAAAATTAAATTTTAGGGGCATTGTTTATGCTGAAGATTTCCCCAACTTCAAAATTTTAATAAAAAAGAACGCGTAATGGTAGCATATTTGTTTTTTTGATATATTTTTATCTTTGAGAACAAAAAATTCCTTTGATTAAGTAGTTACGATTTATGAAGATAATAAATAACAAACTCGTAGTGTAAGATACAGCGTTCCTACAAATCCCTGATTTCCAGGCAAAACATCTTTTTTTATAAAAAATATAAATCTATTCAAATGTGCAATGTTTCGCCTTATTTAAGAGAAATTTTACTTTAGAAAATACTGGTACCGAAGAAGCTCCTGGTTTGGAAATTCCATGACCCGTACGAAACCTGCAAATGCATTTTAACCCATTCGAACATAGCTGACAAGCATTACCTTCTAATGTCCATGGTAGCAAATATTCTACCAATAGTTTTGTCTATTTGATAGATTTATTATTTCGTTTATTTTCAACAGGACACAGCCCGCGAAAGTGTTAATTATAGACAATAAATATTTAACTAAATCAAAATCTATTACTAAAATTGTGTGGTTTGAATTCAGATTCTCTGAACTATTCAATTTCTAGGCGCCCAATCCAAAGATGCGGGTGTGACATTTACACAACTTAAATTAGTCACCAGCAAAAATATTTTTGAGCATTGGTTTCAATTTGTATGAATTTCAATGTAGACCACTTACACATACATTTATCCAAATCTGAAAATTGTCTGATGTATCATTTATTTATTAAAAAAAAATTATTTCCACCTGTTGCGGGTGTGACATAAAAAGGACATGCATTTTCATCTTTCAGTACAAAAACTGAAAACTCTGTGAATTATGACAACTGAATGAACTGATTTTTTTAAATATTAGACAGTAATACTTAAATAATTATTCTATGAAAAAATTAAATTACTTACTCAATTCTTGCTTTTGTTGAAAATATTCAAAATTTTCGTTGCGGGTGTGACTTGTATAGCTAATAAAATAATGACATACACAAATATTTTCAATGCAGATTTTTTTTATTAAAGAATTAATCAATATTACATTTATAATATCATCGAGGCAAATATCAAACAAATTTCATTTCCAATCTTGAATTTATAATTTCTGGTGTTAGTAGCTTTTTTACAAAAATGCTCTTTTTTTTCTAGGATACATCTGACTGACTGGGCCAAATATACATGTTTTCTTACATTTTTTTCGACATTTTAATTCTATATCGTCACCATCTATGTCTTATTTGTCCATCAAAGTTTTCACTTTTTTTAATGTGGAGAATAAAACAACTTCTACAAAATCTCCAACTGCACTCTTATCGTTGGATATTATATTTTTGACAAAATATGGTAACAAATTCTCTTGTGATCACTTTCTAAAGTTATTGCTGCATTAATTGTTCCTACGTCAATAGAAACAACATGATGTATCGATTGAATGTTGAGCTCCGATTGTGCTTGGTGCCAGCATGCATTAAGTATTTTCACAATGTCTTCTGAAATTTCACATTCAGCAAAGTTTTTTTATATTTTTTAGGACTTTTTCTACACACATGACAAAATCTGAAGCTGAATTTATAGTTGCAGAGCGTTGCTAGCGTTACCATTTTCTTGGCAACTGCACCAACCCCGTCGACAACTCCTTTACCATGAGATAAAATGCAAAAGGATTGCCATATTTTACTATGATTTTTTTAAATAGTCTCTTCTTTTCTCTCCTTGCTTTGTCTCTTTCCTTCTCTTGTTGTAGATATTCTTCATATTTAAAAGGGTTTTCCTTTAATCTTTTTCCGATGAAATCGTGATCTTTCTCTACTCTCCATTCTCTGCAAAGGAGAAGAAATTAATGTGTAAACTGAATAAATATAGCACTTCAAGTCCAAAAATATATGCTTAACAAATTGTTAATATTTATCCCTTGAAATTTCTAATCTTACATAAAGTTAATTATGTTAAATTTTGATTAATTTCAAACTGACTTAATACATTTTATGCTACCTTAATAAACATTTTAACAGTTTCTATTATTCTTACTTCTACTTTTTATTTAATTTGAATTAAAAGAAAAAAAATCTTCCCTTAATGTTGCTTTATTTATTTTAAAAAACTAAATATATATATATTAGATAAATACAATCATATAACAAAATAAAATATATATATATAAAACAAAACAAAATTAACAAATTTAAAGAAAATTGCTAAAATATTGTTTCGTAATTTTCTTTTTTTAATTTCTATAAAAATCTTATCTTTTAAATTAATTTCTTAATTATATACCACTAATAAAACTATTTTCTTGTAGTAAAGCAATAATTTTATCAATCCAAACTGAATAAATCAACTGCACAGTGTGACATGCTCAGATGATGCAAATTTTTATTTATTAACTGGAATTCGCTCTATTAAATCAAAGAATATACCGTAATTTCGGGTGTATAAGCCGCGGATCAAACAATTCTCTTTCGACCCAGAATTTTTTAAGAAAGAAACGTAACTACTTAGATCGACGTAAATATTTGTCTTCAATCACTGAATAAGATTTCTGGGTCCAAAAAGAATTGTTTGATCCGCGGCTTATACACCCGAAATTACGGTAGTTAAAGCTGCCAAGTACCCTAATTTCCTGCGTATAATCCGCGGATCAAACAATTATTTTTCGACCCAGAAATTTTATTAAATAAAATATAGCTTTTCAGATCGCCGTAAATATTTCTCTTCATTTACGAAATAAAATTTCTGGGTCGAAAAAGAATTGTTTGATCCGCGGATTATAGGCAGGAAATTAGGGTACATGTTTTCCAGCATATTATTCTTATATAAATTTACATATAATTTGTTCAAATATACATTTGTATTCAATTTTAAAAGACGTTTCGGGTGTGACTTTAATTAAATGTCACACCTGCAACAGGGACATGTCACGCCCGCAACGCTCAATAATTATAATTAAAATATTAATTAATTTTTTGTGTCTGTAATTCAAAGTATCTTAATAAACTATTTTTGAATATAAAGTTTCATAACTTTAAATCAAAAATATTTTTCTGTAGAGATATAAATGTACCTTTTTGTTGCGGGTGTGACACAAAAATTAAGAGTAATTAAATATGCTTACCTTTTGTGATGAAGATTAGTGAACACTTCTCTGCAGAGAAAAACTCTCAATAATAGGTGTCAGATCATATATCCCCTTGCCGCGCGGTGGTTTCATAGTGGAACCACTTAATTTTAATTCCCAAACGCCACATTCGCACTGGAATTTTGTTTAAGAAAATTACGGCTTATTGAATGGGTGAAATATAGCGTTTTCGTATTTATAAATAAAGTTGTTTTCAAATTCCGGTGTCAGTCATTAATTTCAACACTTAAGCGATGAATTTGTCCTGCGCCGCAAAGGGTTAAATCCAAGTTTGGAGATTTTCAGAATGTTTGTTCAGCTGTACGAGACCATGAAATGTAACGATTTTTGCCACAGTCTATTTTACAAAGTCATAGTGTCACTTTATTAATTAAAATAAGTATGTTAATGACAAAAATTTAATTCTTTTTTGATAAAATATGAAATAGTACACTCTTAACAGTTAATATGCAAAATTTCTATCATATTTAAAGAAATTTAAATTTTCATCCTCATGTCCATTTTTTTTGTGGATTGGGCGTAGGACGTATTTTATCTTGAAAATAGAGGATTAATTCGGTTTGTGTGGCCTTTTCAATATCCAAAATTTAACCCTTTGCGGCACTGTGAAAATACCTTATTTCCTGCCTATAATCCGCGGATCAAACAATTCTTTTTCGACCCAGAAATTTTATTTCGTAAATGAAGAGAAATATTTACGGCGATCTGAAAAGTTATATTTTATTTAATAAAATTTCTGGGTCGAAAAATGATTGTTTGATCCGCGGATTATACGCAGGAAATTAGGGTACCTAATTGAATGAATGACACCGGAATTTGAAAACAAATTTATTTGTAAATGTGGAAAATATATATGTTTCAAACACATAAGACGCTGAATTTTTTTAAATTCTGATGCTAATGTGGTCTTTGATACCGTAATTTCGGGTGTATAAGCCGCGGATCAAACAATTCTTTTTGGACCCAGAAATCTTATTCAGTGATTGAAGACAAATATTTACGTCGATCTAAGTAGTTACGTTTCTTTCTTAAAAAATTCTGGGTCGAAAGAGAATTGTTTGATCCGCGGCTTATACACCCGAAATTACGGTAATTAAAATTAAATGTTTTCATAGACATATCACTGCCCTTCAAGGGATTAGCTCGTGTAAACCGGATTGAATTTTCAAGTAAGTTCTAAGTTTTAGTGATGTTTACGTGTCGAATACATATTTATATATAAAATATAGATTTGGTATCGAAAATGAAGCATTCACTATTTCTAATTCGTTTTATAAGACATGGAAAATTATTTCGTAACACTTTTTTTTTTCAATGTGGGAAATAATTTTAAATGTATATTAGGGATATTGAACTATTTCAAACCTACTAAAACTGATATTCCACATCTCCATCCAACCTCTGTGCATAACGTTCATGTTCAGGGGCACAAAATAATTCGATTATAGCACTGGCTGTGAGCGATAACATTTGCAAGTGAGCTTTCATTTATCATATATATCTGTAAATTAATTTAATGTTATGCATTTAATTTTTTTATATAATTACGTCATATTAAGTATAGCAAGGCTGTCTAATATGTTACTCTTGGAAAACTAGAAAATTCTTACAGAAATGATGTTTTTTTTTAAATCGGAGATATTCGAAGATTTAACCCTTTGAACTCTGATGGTTGAATTTTCTATTACTTAATTTTAATTCCGAAATATTACACTGGCACCAGAAAATTCGATCAAATTTATTTGAAATGTTTTAATAAATTTTTTCGCGTATATTGCTAGCCGAGTTTTTTCTTTGCAAAATACTGGTGCCAATATGGCTTGGAATTTTGAAAAAAATTACCCACCAGAGCTCAAACGGTTAATAAGGCAAAAATTTCTGTAAAATTTTTCTGGTGCTCCGCGGGCGCCCGTTTGGACAGCCCTTATGTATAGGACTGCACTAAGGCATTCAGCTACGCTTTTATTTATTGACTCAAATTGCTAAACGGTAATTTTCAACGTGTTTTTTATCTGAACTAAATTTTAGCATATACCGTAATTTTGGGTGTATAAGCCGCGGATCAAACAATTCTTTTTGGACACAGAAATCTTATTTAGTGTTTGAATACAAATATTTACGGCGATCTAAATAGTTACACTTATTTATTAAAAAATTCTGGGTCGAAAAAGAGGCTTATACACCCGAAATTACGGTACTGTCTAGAATATACACAAATCTGTAAATTGTATATATAAAGTTTCATGACAGAATTTGAATACTTTTGTACTAAATGTAGTAATTGCTGAAATTAGTTTTTTCAATGTTCTATGTACACAAATCTGTAGATTATATATATATAAAGCTTCATATAAAGCTTCACTTAAGAATATGAATATTTTTGGTCTATATATAGTGATTACTGAAATTGTTTTTTTTTTTTCAATGTGCTGTGTCATTCCAATATTTTTTGCTTTGATTTCAACTTTCATCTTATAAAACGATAAATGTTCATTTCAGCATTCGGAATATGTCGAATTTTCATGTGTGATTGGCAGATGAATTTTGTTTCTTGTTACAAATTAAATCAAAATGTAAGTTTAAGGGCAGTCTCAAAATTTAAAATTCAACAAACTTTGAAATTTTCAAGTAGAACATCACATATCTCACATTCTTTATTTTTTCATAAAATTTTACTTTTGAATAACAACCGTGAAAGATAGCTGCAAACTTTTGCGCTTTTTTATGCCATAAAAAATTAATAAAAATTATTGTCTTCTAAACTATTGTCTTCGAATTATTGTCTTAAGTATTTTCTAATACATTAAATGCGAGGTAAAAAACTCCATTAACACTTTCTTTTGTATAATCTGAAATATATTTAATGAGACTTGAAATGTGACTGAATGAAAAATGAAGAAAAATGTAAACTTTCGCCAAAATACGATATTTTTTAAAAGACATGGTGATGACAACGATACTTAAGAAAAATTTAATAATAAGATTAATTTTAGACTTATTTACACAGATTTAAGATTTATAATATATTTACTTTGATAACAGTCCCAGAGCTCTTTACAATTCCAACAATTATTTATTAACATCTATTGTTACATTAGTAAGAGACATAATAATGACACGGAAAAAAAACCGTCCCCAATATTTTAATAAAAGTATCAAAATAAAGCTATTTAATTTAGAGTTATGCTATCTAATTTAATAATTAAAACCCACTTGATATTCACCAACATGCACATATATATATATATATCGGGTGTCCCAAAAATGACTGATGGGTTTTAAAATTCAATAACTTGCAAACGGTGACAGCTATTTAAAAAATTTTTGCAGCAGGGTTATGTACAATGTCAGCAGTTTTTTTACCGTAATTTTTTTATTTTAGTTCACATATCAAACAATAGGTGGAGTTGACAACGATTGATGACCAGGTCGACGCTTCACTCAGCATTGATCACCTGGCCTTTAATCGCCGTCAGCGCCACCTATTGTTTGAGATGCGAACTAAAATAAAAAATTACGGTAAAAAAACTCCTGACATTATACATAACCCTCCTGCAAAAATTTTTTAAATAGCTGTCACCGTTTGCAAGTTATTGAATTTTAAAATCCATCAGTCATTTTTGGGACACCCGGTATATATATATAAAGGATCTTTCTAATGCCACCAATATTATTGCTTTGCATTTCAAAGATTTATACAGTAATATCATTTTAGCAGATTTACATTCCACTATTAATGCTTTATTTATAGAAAATTACAATTTATTAAATTTACCTGACTATATAGACATTGACTATTTCAAAACTCTGACTAATTTTGTACTCTATCATAATTATATTTTGCAAAATAATGAATTTTCTAAATAAATACAAGACATCCCGCAGGGGGCATCATCCTTCAGATGATTTCGGATTTATATTTATGATTTATTGATTGATTATTTCTATGAAAGAAAGTTTATTAACAATAATATTTTGTTACTTAACTATATCGATGATATAATTATTTTTTCTCATAATGACAACAGATGTATATCTCTTCCTGTAAATTATCTCACTAATCTCGAACTTAGTACTATTTATCTCAATAATTCCAGTATTAATTTTATGGATATTAACATCAATATTTCAAACTGTAATACTCTAACATTTAATATTTATGACAAACGTAATGATTTTTCTTCCAATGTAATTAACTCTGCTAATTTCCACTCCTACTTACATATTTCCTTTTACAGAAGTATTTTTCTAAATCATTGCCTTCGTATTAAACATTTATGGTCCTTCCTTTATTTACAGACTAACCTTTCTAAATTAAAAGACCAAGCAATGTCTTATAATTATCCCCTTGCATTCATTTTTATTATGAATCAAACATTAAAACCCTTTAAAATTGGGCCCATTGTATATATAAAAAATAGAAAATGCTCAAAAAATGTATAAAAATTATAAAATGTACAAAAAATATAAAAATTTTAAAATCGAAAATAATACTATGGAGCGTTGGGTAGCGGATTGCTGAAAAAATTATTATAAACACTTACGAAAGTTTTTCCAAAAAAGTTATAAAATATATTAAAAAACATGGGTTTTAGCACTTTATGCATGTATTTATCAACATATTTTTTAACTATAATTACACTGTAAAAAAATTTCCGTTAAATAACGGAAATAGTACTGGTAATCTAGATGCCAATACTATTTCCGTTTTTTAACGGAAAAAAATTCCGTTTTTTCCAGAAATATTTCCGTTTTTTTACAAAATATTTCCGTTTTTTATATTTTTTTTGTATAAAAATTTTCGCTTGAAAACCAAAAAAGAATTTTCAAGGACAAACTTGCAAGTTTATGTTTTTTATTCTTTAGACAAAGACACATCACGTTACATACATTTAATTTAAACAACAGTGGAGAAATGCTAACTTAACCTGGATGGGGATCGAACCAATCACCTGTCCTATTGCAGCTTGCAGTAGTGTAATACCATTACGCCACAGTTATACACACGGAACTTGCAAATATCTTTATTTATTTCGAATGATTTTATGAAGCAAAGGCCTTGTGTTGAACTCGGCATTAATTTTTGTAGAGAATTATTTATTATTTACTTATTAATTATTATTACTTACTTATTAATTTACTAATTATTTACTTATATGTCATTGAGTGTACAGTTCTAAATGTTTAACAGATTTTATTTTCATAATTTCGAATATTTAGTTTTTAATTTCAGTTATATAAAAAATAAATTTTACACTTTAAAATATTACATGTATTAAGAATTGAATGCATTAAAAAGTTTCGTTTTCTTCATTTTTAAGGAGATTTTTAAAAGTTTATTGTAGGCTAGTTCCATGGGTTTTGTAGTGTAAGTCACATTGCCTTATAATTGTTATGCTTGTTTGCCACCGTTATTTTCGAAAAGTCTGCTTGGCCTTATTCAATTAATGAGAATGTGCCGATAACATAAATCATATTTTTACGTACTAAAATACTGGTAGCCAAAAATCGTAGCCCGTGACTTACACTACAAGTACTCATGGAAATAGCCTGTAATATTACTCATATTGATTTACTTATTTGTTTTTGAAAAACCACTAGCATACTAAAAAAACCCCATCTATTTTAACAAAGTATTTGTATGACGATCGATTTTAATCTCAATAAGGATAGTTATTACGGGTTATTAAAATAAAATTTTTTTATTGTTTTTTTATAAATTAGATAATCGTCAACATTATAATAATTTCTTTAATATAAATCAGATGTTTTAAATTTTATGTGCAAATTTCTTAAAGTGGATAGATTAAAAAAATATATTAAAATTAAAAGTAGAAATTTTTTCCATTTAAAAATCTTAATGGAAATAAACTAACTGAAAATAAACTAACTAATCTCAAACTTAAAAAGGATTAATAAAATGTTATAATTTTTTATTATTTTTTTAATATTGTAAAAATATGTTACCTTTATATTATTAAAACAGAAAGAAATAAAGAAAATTATTGTAGAAAGTTGATCTTAAAACAACTCTATAATAACTTTCTATCCGAGATATAGATGGCGACACTAGAGTTATTTACGTTATTTATTCTGTTTTAATACGGAACTTTTCTGTTTCCAGATAATTTACGGAAATGTTACTGTAATTATATTCTCAAAATGTCAATAACGGAAATTCTTCTGTTTTTTCGGAAAAATGAAACTATTCCGTAAAATTTTACGGAAAAAATTGTGTATATTAACGGATATTTTTTACAGTGTACGTTCTGCGATTCTGTGGTGTTCATTACGGTATTTTCTCTTGTTAGTAAATTTAATAACTTACCTTGCATCCTTTCATTTGCGCCTTTTCCTTTATTTCTTAATAACAGCTTGATTATATTACATACTTTTACTGTTCCATATTTTCACAAATCCTTGTTATAAATTTTTTCTGTATTTTGTTTTCTGAGTTCTTAAAATATAGCATTTAGACAGCAGTTTTTCTAAAACAACAATCGGTTGGTCTACATTCCTTATGTCTTAATAGATGGCAGGACCAAAAATTTAGTAATCAGAGGTTATTTTCTTTTCCTTTTTTGCTGACTCATTTTTGCTTGACTAGTGTTGAGTGACTTGCTTTCTCCCACTTTATTAATGCTAATACTATAATGGTGACTGTTTTTTTTTATAAGTTTTAAATCTTGGAGTTTGCTTTTTCTTTTTCATTTCACTTGTGAAATTCATTAATTTATTTTTAATGCAATTATTTTAACTGTTCTTCGTCTCCAGATATGTTATCAAGTGATTATTTTGTCTTTTTAAACAAAAATTGTTTGTCAAAATTTCACAAAATAACATTTATTTTCTATGAATTAGCATGCATAGCAGCTCTGACGAGTCAGTATGTTTTTTCATAGATTTATGGTCTCTGCATTTTTATTTATCCTTTTTGTTTAACTATTTATTTATCCTATATCAGTATTTTTATATTTGCGATTTAAATTTTATTATTTATAAATTAAAACCAGTTTTCCATAAGCATTGAGCCTGTGAGCTTAGAAACGAAAGTCAAAACCCTTGAAGATAGCTTTACGGCAAAGTACGAATTATTGGATTTATTTTAATTATTTTAAATTTTGATAATGATTTTATATATTTTTACGGTGGTGAATACGTAGTGTAAGTTCAAATATTAAAATGAAACATCTATTTAAGCAAAAGAAGGCACTATCTTTTTGTAAGAACACGTGTTACCCTAGAATGTGGCAACATAAAGCAGGACTCCCAAATGGTCCGCGAACTGAAAAACAATATTTTTAGATGAAATTGTCATGTTAAGTTTTTACAGTGCCTGCTCCAAAACTAATCTCCGGAGGTGTTTTCCGTGCATTTTACAAGAAATTTTTTCGAAGGAAATATTTCTATGAAGGTGTTCAATGCGAAGCTGGCAGGCCACTTGGGAGCACTACATAAAGAGAATGTAATAATGTTTATAATGCAAACATTTTCTTTATGGTAATACAATTATTTTCTTGGACAAAGTCTTAACTAAATATAATTAAAACAAATTTGCGTTGTAAAATGCTAGTTATACAGGGTGATCGAAAAATCGCGGAACCAAATTTTTTAAAAATGTGTAAAATCCGAAATAAATTATAATGATATAAATTTCGATAGATGGTAGCAATACCCCCCGAATACTTGAATTTTATTTAACGATAAAATTTTTAGTTCCACTGCTGTTATAACCCAGCGCTGTCCAACTTGACGAATGCAAAATATCAATGTTTTTACGAAATTATCTTACTAATTTAACCAGGTATTCAGAAAATAAATAAATCGAATATAACCAAATGTTTATCAATTATAACCTGTGAGAACCATTTTTTCGGTAAAGATGGCGATAATGGAACCGAAAATTTCCAATTCATATAAAAACTTTTTAAACTTCCAGAGTATAACCAACTTCTGTTGTATTCTTAGTATTAAAAGAATCCATATATTGAAAGAAATGTAAATTTTTGATTTATTAAATTTCGACAAATATACTCAAAATACCGATAAACAAAAAAGAATATCAAATAAGACGACCCTATAAATATTTTTTTTTTGTAACCAAAATAAATATTTTGTAGATATCGTATTTGTAGATTGCCAAAATTTATGACTTTAATGTAAACGTCTTTGAAATTATTTTCGAAATTACTTTGGCAAACTCCCAGTAAATTGATAAAGAAATACAAAATAACACAGTTTATTTTATTACGAACGTAGCGTGCACGTAGCTCTATATCACGTTTTTGTCATATTAATAGTTCTATAAATTTTCCAATAACATTGTAAAAACGCTAAATTTTCATATGGCATACATGGATTAAATTGTCGATGTTTCTCAGTTTTCTTTTAGATATATATTTGTTTAAATATGTATAAAATATTAAACTGACCTCTAGAATTACGCACATACATCTCAAAATAGCTACTACGTTAAATCGAGTATAATGGATTTCTTCTAATATCAACAACATTTTTGCTTACCCATCATACGTTATATAGGGTAAGTCTTGTAATCGCTGCAAAAATCGAAAATAAGTTTTTCGGATTTACACGTTTTCAGACACTAAAGATACCGAAAAACATATTTTTTTAAAAAAATACGTCCGTCTGTCTATCTGTCTGTAAACGCTCTACCTCCCTGACAAAATGAAATAAACACTTCAAATATGGTGTGTACTTCGTATGTAATAATGGAAAAAATCCTATCGAATATCGGTAACCTCAATTATCCGGAAGTTTTTTTTTTTTTTACTTTCAAAACATTTGTTGTGATTAAAGGTACATAAAAATTTTCGTAATTGTTTATTTCAAAGAATTATTCATTTCATATTTATTTATTTATAAATGTTTATTTCAAAAGACAGTAAAAAATTTACATTTTGCATAAAGAAGGCAGCCAATCAGTTAGTTAGCTGCAGAGATATTTGTATTCATATTCCCTACCGTCTTACATATTTCATGACCCTGTATTTCATTACAATTTCCATTTAAACATATATTTTAATTTAAAGGAGACACATAATTTGACGTAGAAAACTTTTAGTTTATATAACTAACTGGCTTCTAGACCCCACCCCACATAATGGTTCTTATCACAAATGCACCCATGAAATTCCCTAGCATGTTCATATGACGTTATTATTGTTTGGCGCGGGGTCAAAACGCTAGTGACTGTCTGTCTGTTTCTTTGTTTGTCTGTCTGTCTGTCTGTTTGTTTGTTTATCTGTTTGCTTGTTTGTTTGTTTATCTGTTTGTTTGTTTGTCAGTTTGTTTGTTTGTCTGACTGTTTGTTTTTTTGTTTGTTTGTTTGTTTGTTTGTTTGTCTGTCAGTTTGTTTGTTTGTCTGTTTGCTTGTCTGTTTGTTTATTTGTCTGTTAGTTTGTTTGTCTGATTGTTTGTTTGTATGTCTGTCTGTTTGTATGTCTGTCTGTTTGATTGTTTGTATTTGTTTGTTTTTGTTTGTCTGTTTGTTCGTTCGTTTGTTTGTCTGTCTGATTGTGTGTTTGTTTCTCTGTTTGTTTGGTTTTTTTGTCTGTTTGTCTGATTGTTTGTCTATTTGTTTATTTGGTTGTTTGTCGGTTTGTTTGTTTTTTCGTCTGATTATCTCTCTTTCTGTCCTCAAGGTGTTACTTTATTTCCGACGTATAATCCGCGGATCAAGCAATCGTTTTTCGACCCAGATTTTTTTAAAAATAAAATATAACATTTCAGACCGCTGAAAATATTTGGCTACAATTACTAAGTAAAATATATGGATGAAAATAGGATTGTTTGATCCGCGGATTACACGCCGGAAATTAAGGTAATTTTAATTCCGAAATGTATAAATGTCACCAAAGTATTCGACCAAAGTTATTTGAAAAAGCGTTAATGAATGTTCTGTTTTTGTGTATATCGTAAACCGAATTTGTTCGATGCAAAATACTGGTGCCAGTGTGACGTTTGAAATTTTGAAGAAATTTACCTATGAGTGATCAATGGGATAAGGCGAAATTTCGTTCGTTTGATCTAGAATTATTTTCTTACAAAAAATATCAATATTTTACCCTAAAAATAACGGAATCCGTACGAACTTTGAATGATTACTATAAAATTTTACTGGTACCCGGGGAACCAAAGTTTAACAACGTTGATATGTGTAAAGAAAAAGCATTTATTTATTTTTAAATTAAGTCGTTCAAAAATTCTGTTTCATAAATCTAATAATTTCAACTGGGCCGCAAGTATAGGCTTCAGTTTGATTAAAAAAATGCGAATTTATACCACAAATAAAAAATTGCATATTTTGCTTTAGAGGCATTTTGCAATTACCTGAAGTAAAAATTCTTCTTTCTAATTTTACATTATGAACTGGAAATTTCGAAATAAAAATGGAAGCCAAATTGGCAACCCTGAATTTCAACATTTATCAGCATAATTGATTTGCCCATCACAGCATTAAACAAAGCAAAATTAAGCAATCATATATTCTTTAAAATTCTATACAAATATTTGAAATTTTACATCACATGAACAAATATTCATCAATTCAAACATGGATTTACCGTAGAAGAGATTTTATGCGTTTTAAATTATTTATTTATATATTTTATAAATTTTTGTTTCGCCATCAAATTAAGAAATCAAACAGAACGAGATAATTTTGTTATATAATTTTGTATGTTTTTGTCATTATTAAAACTAGGCAAACATTTGGATTTGAATAAACTGTTAAGTATTTCTTCATAAATTGGAAAATATATATTTTTTATTTGCTCGTATATGCATCATACAATATGTACTTTTACATATTGAATATACTTAAGTCCTTTCATCTAATATTTACATAAAAAATATTTATTACTGTAAAATCTAGTCTTATCTTATAAAATTCTCACCTTTCATAAATTTACTCTCTTAAATTGCGAAAGAAAAAATATGCATTTGGAAAATAAAATATATTTTAGGAAAAGCACAGACTAAGTCATATTTCCTTTTCTTTCACTGTTTCCGATTATTTATTTATTAATTATTGTTATTATTATTTTGAAATTGTAATAGAAATGTATATTTTAATAGCTATCAAAAGATTATTTTTAAAATAGGTGTATCCAGCTTTTTTTGACACTCTTAATTATTACAAATTCTGAAATGTAATTTTCGTCAAATTTAACGGAAACAGTTTTCTGTATTAAAATTGCGGTAATCGGTTTCAAGCGGGCGTGTTTGAAGACACGTATTTTTAAACAATAACCACTTCCCTGATTTGTCCGTATGTTATTTGGGCAATGTGTTACTGCCCACCATGATTTGCCCGTACCACATACGGGCATCCATACTTTTTATTGTAAATTTCGCATTATTTATTTCAAGCATTTTACCGATTCTATTAGGCAAAAATTTCTGTTTTGAAAAACCGGTGATAAAATTTTAAAAATTTCTGCAAAAGACATGAAAAATATAGATATTATTTGAAAGTTTTTATCAAACATATTGTGTTAATTCCATGAAAATTGTCATGTCTGTCACACAGTTAAAAATCACTATGCTTGTTTGTCACCGTTATTTTCAAAAAGTTTCCTTCGTCCTATTCAACTGATGAGATATCTCCGATAAAATAAGTCACATCTTCTCGTTCTAAAATACTGGTATTCAAAAATCGTCATATGTGACTGACATGACAAGTTTTCATGGAATAAACCATTGTTCAGTTAAGTGATTAAACTTACACTGCACTAGATTTACTTTTATAAGTATGAATTATTAAATCTATATTAAATTAGATAGAAAAAATTGTAAAGTGTGCTGTTTCACCGTATTTAACTGGCTTTATTGTCACATCACTTTATTTGACATTAATCGATTCCTTTACCGTTTTTTTTATTTAAAAAATCATCATATTTTTTCATTCTATTTTTAAATACAAGGAAATGAAACAAAACATAATATACAGGTTTTAAGTTGAATTACTAATATTTTACAGGTGTTTTATCATCAGTTAGCTACTCCGACATTTGACTATTTTTTATTTCTTATTAAAATCTTTTTCTCAAAACAAAAATCTTATACATATACCTTGACAACATGATCAACAAAAATATACTGCACTTTTTTTATTAGTATCCCTAATATAGAATAAAAACAGTAGACAGTAGCAGACATATACATCCAAGTTTATGTGGGATAATAATAAATTACAATATATACAAACCAGAGATAACTCAAAATATTAAGGGAAGTGGTTAATTAAAATGAATATTTATATTTAAAAAATGGTCGCGATAAAACAATCTAATTTTTTTAAGTAGCCTATACTTATCAGGAGTACCGCTTAAGGCTGCCGTCCCTGCCCGCGAACCACTCACGAGCTAAAGTTATTCCTATGGGGAGGCATTTTTTTAATAACTTTTTTGCATTTTGACATTTTTATTTTTATTTTATTTATTTATTTATTTATTTATTTATTTTGCATTGGATAGTTGAGGTATTTCTCAAGATCGCTCCTTGATTACTTTTTCGATTTTGTTCTGATTTTTTTTATAAAGTTACTTTTACTTTCTGCGGCCAAAATTGAAAAAGTAATCATGGAGTGATCTTGACCGGAACCTCAGCTATCCAATAAAAAAAAAAAAAAAAAAAAAAAAAAAAAAAAAAAAAAAAAAAAGAAAAGAAAAAAAAATCAAAAATTTCAAAATGCAAAAGATTTATTAGAAAAATGCTTCCCCATAAGAATAGCATTAGCTCGCGAGTGTGTTCGCGGGAAGGGACAGGATCCTTAAGGGTTTAGCCATTTCCGGCACAGTGGCCCTGCATCGGATAAGAAAGGTTCGTACAGGTCCTAGCATTTCCCGATCGGGAATTTCTTCGGCGCCATTATTTCTTTATAGAAAATTTCCCCTGAAATAAGGCAAAATTTCGTAAGTTTAAATTATATTTATTTTTTTATAGACAAAACGTTAATATTATTCCTTGAAAATACTAGACCCGTATAAACCCTGAGGATGAATATTTAAAATTCGAATAAAATTGGAGTTTAAACTGGCATCCCTTTGGCGGTAAATTAATTAATTTTTACTATATATAAAATTTTAATTGATTCATCTATGCGTGACTGCGTATTGTAGCGTAAATTTTGAAAATGTGATTCAAAGTTGAAATGTTTTCCCACATTTCGCAGTAGCACAGATCTTTCAGAATCGAAAGAAAATTTACAAAGTTTTTCCCGTAACCTGGGTCGTATCATGAACTGATGAAACAAGCGCAAACTTCCATTGGCTAGTTCCGGGAGTACTTGTAGTGTAAGCAGAGCTGCTAAGTCTCCGGCTTTTTGGATACCGGTATTTTAATACAGAAAATGTTGTTTTACTGAATTGGAACATTCCAGAGATTTAAAAGAACAACATTTTCTCTAAAATTATACTGATGTGCTAAAAGCCGGAACCTTGGCAACTTCCATTGGCTAGTTCAGTGAGTACTTGTAGTGTAAGCAGAGCTGCCAAGTCTCCGGCTTTTTGGATACCGGTATTTTAATACAGAAAATGTTGTTTTACTGAACTTGAACATTCTAGAGATTTAAAAGAACAACATTTTCTCTAAAATTATACTGATGTGCTAAAAGCCGGAACCTTGGCAACTTCCATTGGCTAGTTCCGTGAGTACTTGTAGTGTAAGCAGAGCTGCCAAGTCTCCGGCTTTTTGGATACCGGTATTTTAATACAGAAAATGTTGTTTTACTGAACTGGAACATTCTAGAGATTTAAAAGAACAACATTTTCTCTAAAATTATACTGGTGTGCAAAAAGCCGGAGACTTGGCAACTCTGAGTGTAAGTCACATGCTACGATTGTTGGCTACCAGTATTTTAGAAAGGAAAATGGGACTATTTTATTAAAGATATCCAAGGGTCGCAGCGTCCCTAAAATTTTTCCCACTTTCCTACCACAATTTTAAAAGGAAAATATTTAATGAAAAATGTTGTTGTAGATGTTATAGGAATCAGATACGAAGATTTTTGATTTAAAATACTGGTAGAAAGTTGCGAAAATTTTGGGGGCGCTGCGACTCCTGGATATCTGATTAACCCTTTGAGCTCTGATGGTAGAATTTTCTACCACATAATTTTAATTTCGAAATGTCACAACGGCACCAGAAAATTCAACCAAATTTATTTGAAAAGGGTTTAATGCATCTTTTCGTATATATCGTTAACCAGTTTTTTTCTTTGCAAAATACTGGTGACAGATTGACGTTTGGGATTTTGAAGAAATTTGCTCTCTAGAGCTCAAAGGGTTAATTGAGTAAAAAGAAGCAAACTTTTCGAAAATAATGACAGCCAACTATCAAAGCAGTTACCGGTTATATGACTTACACAACAAAAAACCATGGAATTAGCTCATTGCAATCGACGAATAATATTTTTTTTTCATTCAATAGATTAAAAATATGTATTATGAAGTTGTTGCGTCAGTTTTCTCACATTGTATTTGTTCAGAATACGGCATTATTAATAATACTCTTCGTATCAAAATATTTCAGATTGACTTTTTAAAGAATAGAATTTATTGATATCATATGCTGTAACCTAATTCAATCAAATTACTCCCCTTCTGAATCCATGCATTTCTTCCAACTCAAACAAAATTGCTGAAAAAAATCCTTCGAGGATTGTAGACGAAATGGACTTCATTGTGGCTGTCGCAGATTAATCTTCTTCAGCCTACAGATATGCAGAACTATTGGATAAAATTAAGCATATTTTTTTTAAATCGAAACATGCATAATTTTCATCCTGTGCCAAAAAAAGCAGTAGCTTAAATGTAAATTAACCGCAACCTATCTGCAACGTAACCATAAAGTAACGGTAACATAAATATAACCTAATCCTAAGATAACTGTAAATTAACCCTAACCATAAACCAACAGTATCCTATCCGTGCAGGCGCTGCATAGTTCTTTATTTCCATTTTCAACAGCCAGGGGTCACAACATGTTTTATAGGAACATCCGATGCAGGTCACCACTGTCTGTAAACGCATATGTTACGCCAGCTCTGCAAAATCTTTAAGTTCTAAATTCCACTTTCAAAATGCGCAGTTTTTTGTACAAAAAAAAAACTATAATAGAACAAAATTTGATTTCCAACCTATTCGTAGATATATTATTCGACAAAGTGAGGATCATATAACAATTTAAAGAAATTTCCTGAAATACTATTCACAAGTAATGGTAATCACCACTTAAATAACCTCTTTGAGACCGGAGGCCTTAACTCGAATTTTATATGGTTGGCAACATTTAAAAAAATCCCTTTACTTTAACGCGCAGGAAATTGCTTTAATTTAAGATTCCAAACATTGCTTTTCCTTTTTACTGGTGCCAAAACTGTATGTGGTTTTTGAGGCTGAATCTATACACCCATGGGTTCGAATGAGTTAACCCTTTCTGGCACGGACAATTTCTGTTCGTAAAATGAGAAGTTATTCACTGCCACCGGAATTCACAAACAATTTTTTGAGAAACTAAGAATTCCTTAATTTAAGCTTTTATTTTAAAAAAAAATTAATATTATTGGTGTCGATTGCAAGTTTGGAGTTAAAATTAAGTATCCCGGACTGGGCATATTGTGTCAGAAAAAGTTAAGAGCACTTTATGATCGGTAGAAACGTCCGACTTAGGTCACTGTTACAGGGCTCCCAAATGGTCCGTGAACTGAACATCAGAATTTTCTTAGAGAATTTTTCTTTTTAGATTTTTCTTGCAAATTGTCAAGAAACCACCTTTGGAAGTTGATTCTAGCGCAAACGTATCATGAAAGTTTCTGTTAAAAAATACTGATGTTCAGTTCGCGGACCATTTGGGAGCCCTACTGTTACGACGGCACCGTATAGCAGGTATGCTGAGCACGCCCTATAATACATTTTACCTCTGTTTTCCGCCGCCAGGGAGCGATTTTTGTTCTTAACAAATTTATATCCGAACAAAATTCCGTTAGTCAAGTTATGTATAGACATCTTAGTCATGAAACCTGGAGACTACAATAAGAAGTTTTGAATTTTCCTGAAATTATTATTCGTAAATAATGATAATCACTGCTCATAAATTAATGAAAAAATTTGTTCGCCACGAACATCTATCACGAGTCTCCGTTCTGCGCGGCACCGTATAATAGACGGTCGATAAATTCGAATTAATATTCTGCTTTTAATTCTCTGATTGTTTTACAAAGAGGCAAAATTGTAATTTTTTTTCTCTGCATCTTCTTTTAATGTGAAAGAAAGACAATTTTTTTTCAACGTATAAAAAAACAATTCGTTTTCGGTTTTTGCTGAAACTACTCTTTAAATCAGTGCTTTCTTGAAAATAAATTTTGAAGATAAATTTCACAAAATGCCGATAGAGGGCGCCTTAGACATTGGAGTAGCGTACAACTATTTTTAACCGTTATTTTTTTAAATCTCATTAAATGCTTTCAAATGCTTAGATTTAAATTTTGAGATCAAATTCTGAATCGTTGCGAGTGTTTAAGTAGCGCAAAAGTGAACTGTGTTCGAAGGGGGGGGTAAATTTCAACTCCTGAACACACTTCAGTTTGCGCTTCTTAACCCCTCCCTACGACTCAGAATTTGAGTTCAAATTTAAGTTTAAATGTAAGATTTCGAAAACGTATAATAAGTTTTGGAAAGCATTTAATTAGATACAAAAAATAACGGTTTAAATTAGTTATTGGTTACTCTGAAGTTTAAGGCTCCCTCTAACGGATTTTTTTGAAATTTATCTTTAAAATTTATTTTCAAGAAAATACTGACTTAAAGAATAGTTTTATTTTAAACCGCAAACGAATCGACCAATTTTTCCGTTTTTTGTAATCATTTAAAATGTAAACCCTCTGAACACAGTTCAGTTTGTGCTACTTGACGACCCCAACTATTCAGATTTTGAACTCAAAATTTAAGTTTAAATATAAGTTTACGAAAACATTTAATCAGTTGCAAAAAGTAGCATAAAAAATAGTTGTTCGTTACTCCAAAGTCTAAAGCGCTCTCTATCGGCCTTTTTTTAAATTTATCTTTATAATTCATTTTCAATAAAATACCGACATAAAGAATAGTTTTAGTGAAAACCGCAAATCAATCGAGCAATTTTTCCGTTTTTTATATCATTTGAAATTTAAACCCTCTAAACACAGTTAAGTTTGTGCCACTTAACTACTCCCAACTATTCAGATTTTGAGCTCAAAATTTAAGTTGAAGTCTAAGCTTGCAACACCATTAAATGAGATGCAAAAAATCATAGCAAAAAAAAAAAAAAAAAAAAAAATTCATTACTTCAAAGTCTAAAGCACCCTCTATCGGCATTTTTCGAAATTTATCTTTATAACTTATTTTCAAGAAAATACCAACATAAAGAATAGTTTTAGTGAAAATCGCAAATGAATCGAAAAATTTTTCCGTTTTTTATGTGCCTTTTAAATTTTGGACCCCAAACTTTAATGACGGCTATCTCCTTTGGAAAACGTTTGGGACCCTTGGTTTCCTATTTACTATTACTCGTCTTGATGTGTTCTATAACCTACAAGCGTATATACCATGAGTTTAGGGACACCCTGTAAACTCACTTAAATAAGCCAAAACTAAAATTTTCGTGGAGGTTTGTCCCTTAAATAATCGAGTATTTTTAAAGTTTTGTTATCTATCTGCATATAAGATATTAAAAAATTGTTTTCTGAAGCTAAAATCATGAAAAATGAAGAATCGCATTAATCCTGTATATCAAGCTTATGCACCACGAATACAAATTGACAGCAATAATATATTTTACTAATTATTTATTTTCCCTTTGCTTTTTGTTTTATTTAGACAACCATGGATCTTATTTTTTTTACGTTGAAAACAATTCTTTACATAAAAGTATAACTTAATGAAATGGCAAAATTAACAAAACAACAAACAGCATCATAATTTTTTCATTCATTTTATTTTTATAAGTGTGTGTAAAATACATATATGCATTACATGAAACACAATTTTTAAGATTGATCCAGATAATTTACTGCATAATACTCTTTTTACTACACTGCTCAAAACAATTAAAGGATATTTGAAGTTTTATGTAAAATAAAGATATAAACGAAATTTTTTTTTGCCGAAAATAGAAGAAGAGAATCACAAATGCAAATTTTTCAAGTTTTCAAACTGTGGAGTATGGAAATTTTGAGTTCATCTCAAAAACGTCGCTTCAGCGGCAGCGAATGAAATTTGACTTTCAACTGGATAAAAGAGAATGAAGACAAAGATGATTGGCATTCAGTGATTGCTTTGTTTCGATGAGTACGATGTCTCAGCGAAGTCATTTGACAGATTCAGAAGCTTGGAGAATTGTTCGTAGGTTAGAAGGGGGTCAAACTCAAGCCGAAGTAGCGCAAGCCATTGGAGTATCACAAAGTGTCATTTCCAGGATCTGGAACCGATTTCTGGAGAGTGGATGTGCAGGCCGAAGACCAGGGCAAGGTCGTAGACGGGCAAGAACGCCCAATGAAGATCGGTATTTAGCGTTAACAGCTCGGAGACATCGAAACATGAACGCTACTCTTCTCCAACAACATCTTCGCTCGGCTACAGGCCCCACGATTTCCACTCAGACTGTCCGAAACCGGCTCCATGCTGTAGGTCTGTATGCTCGCCGACCGATGGTATGTGTTAGATTAACATCAAGTCATCGTCGCGACCGCAGGGAGTGTTCAACCGAGCATGTCAACTGGGGGAGAAATGAATGGAGCAATATTCTGTTTTCTGACGAGTCCCGTTTTCCTGTGCATCCGGATAATAGGCGTATTTTCATCTGGAGGGACCGTGGCAGTAGAAATAATCCTGCGTTCGTGCACGAAAGTGTCAGATTTGGCGGTGGAGGAGTGTTGGTGTATGGTGGCATCTCCATTGACGGGCGCACTGACCTCTACATCATTCGAGATGGAGCTCTGACTGGTCGCCGATATAGGGATGAGATCCTCAGACCTATTGTAGTCCCTTACGCTGCAGCAATCGGAGATAACTTCATTTTAATGGACGATAACTGCAGGCCACATCGTGCAAACCTGGTGGAGGATTTCCTTTTCGAGGAAGGAATCGTTCGAATGGAATGGCCAGCGTGTTCTCCAGACATGAATCCAATCGAGCACGTTTGGGACGCTCTAGGAAGACGAGTATCTGGCCTCCAACAACCCCCACACACTCTCCAAGAATTGGAAAGAGCTCTTCTGGAAGAATAGGACAGAATACCCCAACTCGTCATTAATAGCCTCATTGAGTTCATGTTTCAAAGGTGTTCAACGTTGGTGGCCGCCCGTGGAAACCATACCCCCTACTGAAAATGATTTTCTTTGAAGAAAACACCTTTTCTTATTCTTTTTTTCTCATATGCACAAATTGTGTTTTTTTCCTTTTGTACACAAATGCGCAATAAAATGCATTTTTTCTGCCAAACATGTGTAATTTATTCTCATATAACCTATTATGTCTGTCGACCATGTATCAATCAGCTAAAAAGTTTTCCAGATACAAAATCCACCTAAAACTGCAATATCCTTTAATTGTTTTGAGCAGTGTATTTGCATTTTTACTTTTTGTAACAAAAGAGGTAAGGTTGAATACTTTCTTTTGAAATATTCTATACCTTCGTGTAGCTTTAATGCCACAATTATGAAAAAATTTATTTAAACAAAAAGTAAATACTATTTTATTTTTCTTTTGAAAACCTTAAACAAATATTACGCTAACTAAAAGAAAAGATTGAAGCATTCAGTCAATATTATTTTATTTAATGCAAATTTAAACAGACTGTAAAATATATTACATTGTTAAGTAATGTTCAAAAGCAATGTTTACATTTTATTCATAACTTAAACACACAGAAATTTCCGTTGCGACTGATTTTGAAACTATTTAATAAAAGATTTATTTTTTTAAAAAAAATTTAATGTATTTTCGTATTACAATATTTGTTTAAAATCCGATAAAATTAAAGGATTAATTAATTCAATTTTAAAATCTAGCTACATTCAGTAATCAAAGCGTATAATATAATAAAAATTTTAAGTAGGAAAATTAAAGATTACATTTGCACAACGATTAGAGAAGATGTATACAGGGTGTTTTATAAAAGATGTGCAAAACTTCAAGGTATGATAGTACACGTCCAAATAAACAACTTTAATCCCTTCATGACGGGAGACCTTTACGAAATTTTTTATGTTTTGTCACCGGTTTTTAAAAACAGAAATTTGTTCTTATTAAATCGAGAAAAGTTTTCTGTTAAATAAGGGGAATTTTACAGTAAAATTTTTCTGGTGGGAATAAGGACGGATTATTAAGACTTTTCGCAGCACGTATAAGTGTTGTTCATCCCCAAAGGGTTTGACGAATAGGGGTAAGACGAAGGGGTAAGTCGAATTTGCTTATTGCATCGTTTAACCCTTTAACGTTCATTGGTTTCGCCACGAAACCACAAAATTTTAATTCCGATACGCAACATTAACACCGGTATTTTTATCTAAAAATATCCCTTTTATTTTGTATGCGAAAAATCACGTTTTCTTATTTATTAATATATTTGTTCTTAATTACCGGTGTCAATCATTTATTTCGACATCTTAGCAATGAAAATGCTATGATCGTTAAAGGGTTAAAGCTTTTTGACATCGCTATTATTTTTAAGAAAATTTTCATACTGTTGAAAGGCGGAAATGTTTAGACTAAATTTTACGAATATTTTATTTAAATAATAGTGGCGTGAATCCGCTATTTACAATTTATTGAACGGGAAAGAATTAACCAGTTAAGGGGTTAATCAAACAATACATGGTCGGAATTAAAACGCAAAGTCTCTGGATTGATCCGAGCATGGTGTTGCTATTTCTGATAAAAACACGCATAGAACATTAAATGACATAAGAAAGGCAAGAAACGATCTTCGTACAATCTTCGAATCTTTTAACAATTTCCATTTGCAGTTACGTAGATAAAATGCATATCACACTTTTCTATATCAGCGAAGAACAACATCCTCCATTATGTTCCTACCGCAATTGATAGTTGCACACTCCAATCAACAACATTTTTATATTAAGGGGGCTGGGCACTCAACTTCGAAGTTTTCCGTAACGCCTCCTAATTCCCCGTAATTCTTCGAAAACTCCGTAATTTTAAGTCTATGGATGTTTAATGCATTCGTATATTTAAAATATCTTTTGGGGAAATTAGTATTTTTAACTTCGTTTTACTATGTACTTTTCTTACAGGATTTTCTGTTTTTCTTAGTTCTCAAAGTATTTCTAAAATTTATGATTAATTTGATATTTTATGTGTAAAAGCTGACGAACTGTGAATAGAATTTTAAGATTTTCTGTAAAATAAGTATTAACCCATTAGTGCCTAGCGTCCCTTTTTAGGGACGCTTCAAAAGGTGCATGTGGCGCTGTTTTTGACACCGGTAAAAAAGAACAGCAATCTTTATATTATTTAATTGAAACATTTTCGTAATTAATGAACTAAACTTAATTCTTTTAAAAATAGTGGTGTCAACCGAATAAAAGTTGCGCAAAAGGTGGTGGGCACGAATGGGTTAAATAAGAAAAAAATTAAAAACTATGAAAAACAGAGACATCCTTTAAGAACTGTATACAAAAAATGGAAATAAAAAACATTATTTTCAGAGGAGATGTTTTAACACTGGATCTGCAGAGATGGGTAATTTTGACCCAAAATCGGTGAAACGATGTCGATTAGAACCAGATAGCTCTTCTTAAAATAAGTAACACGTAAGTTGCACCAAAAATATTTAAATAAATGAATTAAATAGTTTTAAATAAAAATTCTGATATGAATTATCTTTATAAATTTGGGTAAAATTTTCCTCGGTTCTAGTGTTAAATATGCGAATTCATGAAACGCCCATTGATTTTACATTAGTGAGGAGAATGTAGAAGCTGGGTGACCAGCCCCTTAATCCAGGCGAAATTTTGCGCACCCGTTCCTTTCCACCGTAATAAATCTGCACCTTATTACTGTCATTCTTCTTCCGATCAATTGCAATAGGAATGGAGCTTTAACGTTAGTATGGACGAAGTAAGTAAACTTGTATATTGAGAATTTTGTTAAAACAAAATAATTGTTAAGATACTTAAATATTAGAAATTAATTTTAAACCATTAGTGTAAATTTCAGTTGTACCACTTTTTGAAGGAAATACCCAGAAATACCTAATGGCACAATCTATTATTATATGTAAATACTTCTTGATACAGTTATAATAATTAAATCCTTCCACATAGTATCAATCGAAAGACATTCAAAATGTAGATCTGTGGCTGTCATTGTGTGTGCTGTTTTTTCTGTCTCTGTTTTTATTTATTTTATTTTATTTTTTTGACATATTACATATTGTTTTACAAATTTGGCTATGTCTTCATCCATATCAGGTCAAGAATAATTAGGAGAAATTAAGTTTTGCAATTTTTGAATACCATAATCATTAAATTTTTCATGCATAATATTAAATATTTTTCTCCTTGACCCTTTCCGGCACAGACAAATTCTGTTTGTAAAATGAAATTTTTGACTGACACGCGAATTTACAGACGACTTTTTTAGAATTTAACCCCTTCGCGACGGGAGCTTTTTACGAAATTTATATGTGCTCTCACCGGTTTTAAAAAACAGAAATTCGTAACTTATTCAATCGAGAAAATTCGCCGATTGAATAACCCGAATTTTACGGTATAATTTTATTGGTGAGAATAAACAAGGATTCTTAAGCCTATTTGCGGTACGTATACGTGTCGCTCGTCCCCAAGGGGTTAAGAGACCATCGATTTAAGCTTATACTTTAAAAGGAAAATTTTAATAAAATAATATTGGTGCCAGTTGCAATTTTGGAATTACAATTAGGTGTGCCCAAATTGGGACCTCTGTGCTGGAAAGGGCTAACTCTTTCTCGATGATTAGTGAATTTTTCTAATATTCGTTGGATTGAACTTTAATAAAATAGTCGACAGCTTTTGTCGTAATCAAACTTTTAACCCTTTTCGGTTCGGGAAAAATCTGTTAGTAAAATGAGCAATTATCGACTGACACCGGAATTGGCAAACGAATTTTTTAGGTAGTTTGAATTCTTTAAGTTTAGCTTTTATTGTAAAAGCAAAATTTTATTAAAATATTATTGGTGCCGTTTGCAAGTTTGGAATTAAAATTAAGTATCCCAGACCGGGCACAGTGTGCCTGAAAGGGTTAACACTAGAACTGCCGTAGCTATCATTTTGAAAGCTACACAATAAAAAAAAATTCTATTTGAACCAGAAATGCCTTTCTGAAATAAGTTCAATATGTATGAAATCGAAATAAATTAAATAACTAAGATAAAAAGTTGTAAATAAAACTTTTGGTGTGTATCATTTTTGAAACACTTGGGTAAAGTTTCCGGTGGATCTTATGTTAATTTGTTGATTCAGGGCCGGAGATTGTAGTTCCCTGTAAAACATTTTTTTTAAATTTATCTGTGTCATATACTTGCAGAGATTTTAACCTCTATGTCTTTTTAACCCTCTAAATACCATTGAGATGTTATTTCACTGTTATTTTCTGTTTTGAAATTTTGAATGTTTCACACCAGAAAACATGAATAATTTTTACTTAATATATAAAAATAATAGCAACCATTTGTTACATGTAACAAAATTTAATTTCTGGCTTAACCCTTTCCGACACACTGTGCCCGGTCTGGGATACCTAATTTTAATTTCGAACTTGCGAACGGCACCAATACTATTTTAGTAAAATTTTGCTTTTACAATAAATACTTAAATTAAAGATTTCAAAATATCTAAAAAATTCGTTTTTGAATTCCGGTGACAGTCAATAATTTCTAACAGATTTTGCCCATGCCGGAAAGGGTTAAGTCATGCAAAACTAAGAATCCTTAGAAAATATTAAAGGTTTATACTAGGAAGTTTTAATCATATAAACACGTTTTAGCCATAAAATTTATTTAACCCCTTGAAAGACAGTGTTTCATTTTTGGACCACCTAATTTTAATTTTCAAACATCACATTGACATCAGAATATTAAAATAACAATTTTCCTTTTATTAAATACGAGAACAAAAGCTTTTGCTTATTCCAGAATAAATTTGTTTATAAATTTCGGTGTCTTTTACTTATTACAGCATTTTACGAACAGAAATATCTTGTCCCTAAAGAGGTTAAAAAAATGTATGCTGAATGTATTTAATGATATGTTGTCTACAATTCATTTGTTTTTGTTATATAAATTTGCTTCTTCAAATATACTTATTTGATAAAATAATGGCTTACAGGTTGGAATCCATATACTGGATATTATATTAGGATATTTTTCAGATAATCCTTCGACGAATAATTACTTCTCAGCAATTGTGATGCGATTACATATAACGACCTCAGAAGCCAAGGGGTACAAGTGACAAAAATTCAATTTGAAGTAAACTGAATTTAAAGATAATTGATGTTAAATTTCTACATCAGTAATAATTAACTGAGTTGAAATAGGAAACAACCGCTTGTTTCCTTATGGTCTTTTACGTGTTATTCCAATAACTGTAAGAAAAGTAGAGTACAATTTTCTTTAAATTTATTATTAATCAAAATTATTATTATTCGGTTAAAGTGATTTATCTCTTGAACGAAGAAGATAATTAGAAAATAACTTATATTTCTTTACCTAAAAAAAGTATACTTCCAGGTCGTCTGTTCACTTAGTTCTTTTCCCCAATTATATCACTTATACCCCTCGACTTCTGGGTTCCTCATATGTTAAAATTCTCCTTCAAGGATTTCCAGTCTGAAGTCGAAATTTCAGGATAAAAATGGAGGCCACTGAAATAACACTTCCCAACACTAATATCTAAAATTTTCACCACTGTTCTCCTATTTCAGGTGAACAGCATTTCTTGAACGCGCGTTACGGACTCCACCAAAGCAACAGATTGGGTGCAAAAAGAAATGAGAGATAATTTTTCTATAAACTTTTTATGGGAGGAATGATTTTTAATTAGTATCTGAAAAGAAAAAAAAGCATATTTCCAGGTCGTTTGTGCACTTAGTTCATTTTTTCCCCTTTTTTTTCACTTATTCCCTTTGCCTTCTGTGGTCCTCAAATAAGAAAGTCCGCAAGTCTTAGCTTTTAATCCAAGGTCTAAAAAACACAGGTACGATGTGCAGTCTTGAACTGGTTATTATCATTAAACTTTATTAATTTTCTGCGACTTAATAAATCGCAAACTATTCCACAAATCAAAGCAAAAAACGGTATTTATGTTTCGTGGTGAAAATCAAGCTACTGAGGGCCATTATAGTTATATCTCTGAATAAAAGAACTTGCTTAAAAAGTGTATATATTATTAAATTTTAAATTAAAGTAACATTCAGCAGACTTTTGATGTAATTTGAACGAAACTTTAAAATTATTTCCCGAAATATATTACATAATATTCAGAAACTTTAGAAGTGTTTGATTTTACTTCGTACATAACTGAAATTTTAATTTGAAATTACATAAAACTTTCAGTGAAAAGAACTTTTATCATTAATTCTTTAAAACTGATTAGAAATTCTCTTTTATTAATAAAAATTTTCAGTAGGTGGAAAAATTAAAAATTGTGAAAGGCAAGTCCTTTTAAGTGAATTTAATTATTCAATGTGGAAGAATATTCGTAATTAAAAAGCTTTCTTTGAGAGAGGTTAAAAAAAGTTCTAAAATGAAATATCTTTCGTCAAACTTAAAGATGGAAATTCATAGAAAAAAATTAATATTGTCCTCTGACTTCTTCTTTGTATTTAGAAATTTCTGCAGGATTATTTTATTATAAAAATCGCTTCATTAATCGAAGCATATTCTTACTGAATGAATTTATCTGCTGAAAGTCTTTTTTAAAATTTTTTAATAAATACATCCTTATCCGTTCATTTTTAAGTTATATGTCAATATGCAATTCATTTTTACACTGTTCAAAATTGTAAATAAATATCTATGTAAATTTTGTAGTTCCTTAGCGACGTTATTTATTTATTAAAAATTTAAATAACATTAGGATGACGGTGAGGGGCTTGTTTGGTCTGTACCGAATGAATATATTTTGGTTCGAGCCAGAAATTTCTTTATAAAATAAATAAATTAGAAAAAATTAAATAAAAATTCTGGTGCATTTAAAAAAATAGTAAAAATTCCCATCTTCCCACTGTTATTGAAGAAAAAACTTTATGATGTTAAAAAGACGTGTATATCTGCCAATTGTTAGGCTTGTTTTATTTGATCGGCATATTATGGCAATTTAAGATGGCAAAATCTACTATTAATTTTTATTTGAGCATTAAAAAACGCAAGTGTTGATAGTTTTGGAATTAACATTACTTTTTTAGTAATATAATTGCTCATCAAAATGGAGGAATAATGTATGTCTTACGAGGTATAACATCACAAATATGTCTCTGTAGGCATAATTTGATATTGTACAGTATATCATATCATTTCATATCATTTATATTATATTTCCTTAAGAGCCCACAATAGTTACAGAAAAATTACTCAAAAAGACCCGGATGACCATGTAAAGTCTATGGGAGCGTTCTTTTCGAATATCTCGCTCCAATTTTAATATTTTTGCATGATTTTTTTGCACAAGATAGCTGAGGGCGATCCACAACCGGGCTAGTTTTTACTTTTTAAATTTTTGTTTTAGATTTTCTTTAAAAAAATACTTTAACTTTCGAAACCGGTTTAAACCGGTTCTGAAACTGAAACTATCGTAATATAAAAAATATATAACCAAAATTGAAAAAGTAAAAACTAGCCCGGTTGTGGATCGCCCTCAGCTATCTTGTTCAAAAAAAACACGCAAAAATATTAAAATTGGAGCGAGATATTCGAAAAGAACGCTCCCATAGACTTTACATGGTCATCCGGGTCTTTTTGCGTACTTTTTCTGTGACTATTGTGGGCTCTTAAGCCATGATGCTTTTAGAGAGAGTCACATGCCTCGAATTTTTGGCTAACAGTATCTTAGAATAGATAAATGTGACTTATCTTGTCGAAGATCTCTCATTATATGAATAAAGTGAATCAAATCTTTAAAAAATAACGGTATTCGATCAACCATGTGACTTGCGCAACAAAACATCATGGAATTAACCCTTATAAGTAATAAAAGGTTTTAAATTTTCTCATAAGTTAAAATAAACCGAGTAGACAGAAACTTCAGTGGCGTAATCAGGGTGGGTGCCCAAGTCTATGAATACTGATAATTTTTTTAAGTTTTGTTCGCCTTATTTAACCAGAAAATTTTCTTCTATGATTCAAAAAGAAGAGAACATTGCAATATTAACCCTTTCAGCTCTGGTGGGTAAATTTCTTTAAAATTCCGAATGTTACATTGGCACCAGTATTTTGCAAAGAAAAAAATCGGTTAACCCTTTCCGGCACACTGTGCCCGGTCTGGGATACATAATTTTAATTCCAAACTTGCAAACGGCACCAATAATAGTTATTAGTAAAATTAATAATTAGTAAAATTCTACTTTTACAATAAAAGCGTAAATTAAGGATTTCAAAATATTTAAAAAATTTGTTTGTGGTTTCCGGTGTCAGTGGATAATTTCTCTTAACAGATTTTACCCGTGTCGGAAAGGGTTAACGATATACACGTAAAAATGCATTAAACCTTTTTCAAATAAATCTGTTCGAATTTTCTGGTGCCGTTGTGACATTTCGGAATTACAATTAAGTGGTAGAAATTTCAACCATCAGAGATCAAAGGGTTAGTGGCTTTGGGCACCCAATCTTGTTACACTACTGTACCTTGTATCTCTATTGAGGTCACAGGCGGAAAGAAACAATTAGCATAATGACTACTTCAAATCAGCAACTAACAACAAAACACAAAGATCAAAGGGTTAATGGCTTTGGGCACCCAATCTTGTTACACTACTGAACCTTATATCTCTATTTAGGTCACTGGCGGAAAGAAACAATTAACGTATTGACTACCGTAATTTCGGGTGTATAAGCCGCAGATCAAACAATTCTTTTTTAACCCAGAATTTTTTAAGAAACAAATATAACTAATTAGATCGCCGTAAATATTTGTCTTCAATCACTAAATAAGATTTCTGGGTCCAAAAAGAATTGTTTGATCCGCGGCTTATACACCCGAAATTACGGTACTTCAAATCAGTAACTAACAACAAAACACAAACCTTCAAACTAACAACAAAAAATAAATTCCAAAAATGATTAATCAGTGGCGAATGCAGATGAGGGACACATACGTCAGTATACCAATACTCTCGAATGCCAGCGTCGCATAATTTAATTGCAGAATTCCCACCGCCGCTCTTGGAATTCCATTGGAACTGATAGCTGAAAAAAAATGACAGTTGGAACGATACGTAGCGAGAAGAAAAAAAATCATTGCGCGGTTACACAGTAATGATGCATATAATTTAGTAACTTGTTCCCTCTACCGATATGTTCAAGGCCAAACAGTTTCTATCTGAAGCAGTACCACAATTGTCGAAACAAATGTTTTGCGAATATTGAATTGCAGAATTCTAAATAGCTTCGTGATTGCACATTTTGTAGGAATAACATCCTGAATTTTTCGAAAACGCTCCAATAGTGCTGCAAACGGCAGGAACTGCGAATTCACGACCTCTTTCGAAAAAATATCTTTTTCTCATTTAAACAAAGAATTTCTATCATTGAATTAAGAGAAGATGCTATTCAGAAATAAAGGTAAAATATGGTCTACTTGCGCTCATATTTGCTTGGGACAGTATTTTGAAGTTGTCTTGCTCTTTGTGTATTCAGGTTCCGCGTAATTATACCTCTAAATTTTAACAGTATTTTAAAAGTATTTCACAGCAGAAAAATATTGCGAAATTTGAGAAGAAAGGTTGTGGTTAAAAGGTCTGTTTCTTGAAAATTAAATATAAATTATCTTATCATTAATAGCGGTGCAAGAGTCCTTAACCCTTTGAGCTCTGGGGTATAAATTTCTTCAAAATTCCAAATGTCACACTGACACCAGTGTTTTGCAAAGAAAAAAACCAGTTAACGATAAACACGAAAAAATTCATCAAACCTTTTTGAAGTAATTTCGTCAAATTTTCTGGTGTCACTGTGACATTTTGGAATTAAAAGTATGTGGTAGAAAATTCTACCAGCAGAGCAAACCTTGGTATGTCTGAGTAAGACTTCTGAAATAGACGTCGAAAGCCATTCAGTAACTTGTCATTGATTTCGACAATGTTTTGGTTGAAGAACGATCCTTTCAGTATTTCTCAAAATTTTAAATTATTTTCATGTATAAATCTAAAAGTAAAAACAACCAAACGAAGAATGCTTGAAATTGAGATCGTGCGTAAAGGAAAATAATAAAACTTCGTCCAAAGCAGCCTTATTTAGTGTTACCGCATCTGGCGGATTTTTAATTTACAAATATTCAATTAAAATCTTACAGTTTTACAATTAGGGAAACGTGATAATTAGTTGACAATTATCGAAGATTATGCAAGGTCAGTATACCAACCAAATAAAGATCTATTAGAAAATTTCTTCTTAATTAAACGCCATATTCACGCAAAATTGCTGTCAATTTAGGCAAAAGCTTCTATTCTTTTTTATTTTTGGATATTTGTCTCCTTGGTATTCAGGCTTCTGAGTATCTAATATAACAGCTATGTTTATTGACCATCGTTGTTTTCGAAATATTTGATTGGCTTTATTCAATTAATGTGATATCTCCGTTGATATAAGTCACATTTTTCCGTTCTAAAATACTGGTAGACAAAAATCGTAGCATGTGACTAACACTACAAGTACTCATGGAAATAGCCATTAGCCCGGGAGAACGCGCGCTTACACAAGGTATGAATGATTTTAACTGTGCCACCAATAAAATCAAATTATAACAGTCACTTTATTAAGATGGTGACAAATCATACAATTTTTGCGATAAAATAAGTTGAAGATTACTTTAAAAAATTAGTGGTTACAATTATAAAAAACCATACGCACTCTGGACCATTTAGGCCCTGCGCGCGTCCTCCCGGGTTAGAAAATCGAAAAAGGGCATATTCCCATGACTGCCAACATTTTTCCATTTCTTGTACCACAAAAACTTTACAGTAAATATTACTTACTTTTTTATAACGGCGACTGTCGGGCGAGCAGATAAGGCAAATAATTCTGTAAATATTTAATGGTCCAAAAGAAAAACCAGAAGATTTGACAGCTATGTTATTAAATAACTACACGGCTACAAATTGTGCTCTTTTTTCCTATAACTATCTTTTAACCCCTTCAAGGGCAAAACACTTCTGTTGTTAAAATGATTGACTGATGCCGATATTTATAAACAATTTTATATGAAACTAAAATAAAAGCTTTTCTTCGCGTACATTATATGAAACAAAAGTTAATTCCTAATTTCTGGTGTGAATGTGGCATTTGGGAATTAAAATTATGTGGTATATAACATCAGTTCAAAAACCCTTAACGGGTTAAAAGTTTGACGCAGCACTCTATCACTATACAAATCTGAAATATGAGTCTTAAAAATAATGATATCAAATTTTGAGTGACGCTATGCTATTAAAATGAATACATGCATATATATTTAATTTTTCTTTTTGTTATCAGTGATGCATTTTCATTTATATCTCTCATGCATTCTGTGTATGTGTTTCAGAAGATTTAATATCAAAATTCAAGTTATGCTCTGATCCAACTTTAAAAGAATTATTTTAAAACTATTTTACACATTTTTATTTTGTCTACTAAAATATATTTAGGCATTCAAATGATTTTTCAACCCAATACACTATCAAATATGTCTCACTTTATCTGAGCCAATGTTATGTATTAAATGGATTTAATTCAATCAATTCATTTATTGTTTGCGTCACTCTATCCAAAACCATCCGTAAAATTTATGTAAACGTTTACTTTGCGTCATAATATGTATGCAAATGATTAGCGTTATGCAAAGAAAACATTTACACAAATTTTACCGATAGTTCTGGATAGAGTGACGCAAACAATAAATGAATTGATTGAATTAAATCCATTTAATACATAACATTGGCTCAGATAAAGTGAGACATGTTTGATAGTGTATTGGGTTGAAAAATCATTTGAATGCCTAAATATATTTTAGTAGACAAAATAAAAATGTGTAAAATAGTTTTAAAATAATTCTTTTAAAGTTGGATCACAGCATAACTTGAATTTTGATATTAAATCTTCTGAAACACATACACAGAATGCATGAGAGATATAAATGAAAATGCATCACTGATAACAAAAAGAAAAATTAAATATATATGCATGTATTCATTTTAATAGCATAGCGTCACTCAAAATTTGATATCATTATTTTTAAGACTCATATTTCAGATTTGTATAATGATAAAGTAGAGTGCTGCGTCAAACTTTTAACCCGTTAAGGGTTTTTGAACTGATATCATTACTTTTTTTAGGTTAAGGACCAAAAGATACAAATGATAAAATATCACTACAAGCAGTTTATAGTACTGTTCAAAAAGTACACTTTAACTGCTCATATTGGATTAAGCTTTCTTAAAAACAAAATAAACTTAATAAAAATTTCAAAATTTTACAAAAAGTGCAAATAAAAAATAGAATATTCTTTTTAAGGAATTAAACACATAACTTTACAAAAACATTTGAAAAAAAGTAAAAAGGTAATTGTTAATATACAATTTTTATTGACTTACATTAAAAAGAAAAATGTCAAATTATGAAATTAATTAGAAATAAAATAAACATTATGTATATTTTTCATTTATTAACATAAGAATAACAAAATTCATTTTATTAAAATTAAAAAAGGGTAAAGAAAAATTTTAAACATTCAAAATTTTCACTTTGAACTCTATTTTATACAGAAATTCCTCAAATGTACAAGTTCACTATTGAATAAAAAATAATGAAAATCTGTACAGGGTGCGTAGTTTGGAAGCACCTTGTAAGGACCTTTTACCAGAATTTTTATAATGTAACATTTGTTTTATTTAACGAAAAAGAAACCCTTTTTCAGATCTAACAACCAGTACTTTAAAGAATTTCTGATACTAAAAGAATTAAAATCCTCTGAGTTTCTTGATGACTACGCACCCTGTCTGTATTATATCTTGAATAATAATCCAAAAATTAATACTATTTGAATGCTTAGAAAATTAAACCTTACTTTAAAAACTCAAAAATATTAATTAATTTTTTTTTCCCACTCAATGAACACCTGAACATAAGATTGGTAATGTGGGTCCCCGGGAGATAATTAAAAGTTAATTTTATTTAAAGTAAATATTGTAATACATGTTCTGTACAGAAATTTAAAGTTCTCTGATTTTTCTATAACTAATTTTAAATACAGTAGACTCCCTCAAATCCACACAGCTTGGGACCAGGAGCTGTGCGGATTTTAGAATTTTGTGTAATTCTGATCATTGTTTTGTTTACATTTTTTAAACCGTAATTTGAGTGCAATTAATAGTGCAACCAGAACTATATTGAATGCTTACAATGTAATAAAATATTAATATAAGTAATAAACTAAAATAATAAAAATTTAGATAAATTTTAAAATGATTAAAGTACTAATAGCAAAGGTCAAGTTAATAATGAGTAGTGTATGATTAAATATTCATTATAAAAATTAAATGTATTTTTCCAAAATTATTCAACAAAACTTGCCTCGTAAAAGTGCATTACCAATTCACATTAAAATCATAAAATACAGATTTTTTTTTTCAAGTTTAGACTGGCTTAATAACCAAAAATCTTGATTAATGCATAAATATATTTCATAAGAAAATACTGATTGCCAGTAATATCAGCAATATCTTAATTTTTTTCCAAAAAAATTATTCTTCCTTCAAGAAAAAAAACATGAATAGAGTATTATTAAGAAAATTACAAATTAAAAAATATATAGAATTGATACAAAATTTTAAAAATCGAATTTTGTCCCAATATCCGAACTGAAAGTTTCATTGTTTACATCCATAAAATATGCACGGATTTCTGGTTTGCGGATTTGAGGGAGTCCACTGTATATGCTGCTTCTGTATAAATATTTATAAAAAAAAACATTATCTCCCTATTATCCACAAAACAAGGTGGGGGTGTCACCGTCACCAATGGAACGGCTCGCTGTTGCCCACTTCGTTCAGGCAAAAAAAAAGAAAAAATAAATAAAATAAAATAAAATAAATAAATAAATAAAAATAAATATTTATGAAAATTAATCATGCATATATATAAAGTAGTTGACAAACAATTTAAACTCATGTTTTCCTGTTTGGCATTTTGCACCGGTGTATCCCTGATATATAACATTTGAAGTCTATTACACTAATTAAAGATTAGGTTTTTTTATAAAATAAAATGTAAATATCTTTACTGTTCTTTGGCCAACGTTTAGCTAAAAAAATTTTAGTATCATCTGCTATGAACCACTTTTTGTTTTTTTCGAACTATAGCTGTATAATGACCCATTGATGTGGTTGCACCATGATGAAATATTGCACCTGATGATGTGTAGTTTTTTTCGCAAAATGTTATTTTAGTTTGTGAAATTCCTGGCAGTAACAAATCTGTATTTTTTCGCATGTCTGGTTGTATTAATTGCAGTGAAAAAATTAGAACATTTTGTGGATTTTTGATTCTATATCTATTACTTAAAACTTCAACATTATTACAAACAGGACATTTTGCGTCGCTACATAAATCTGAATTCCAACTATTAAAATTATAATCAATTAACTCTTGAAATTGAAACTTTTCTTTACCTGGTGGTATCGTCAATTTTCCTATATGTGTTTGAATTACTTCTTGATTTTCATAATCACAATTTTTACATTTATAATCAATTTCAGTATCAAATGATATAACACGTTTCAAGAACCATATTTATGCAGAAGTAATAGTAAAAATTCTGTGCTATCCTGCTGTTGTCTAATATCAAATTCTTCACTATCAAATTCTTTTAGTAATGTATAGCAATTTAAAGCAGAATTGGATGTGGGATTTGAAGATTCAGAATGTAGTTTTTTTAATTCTGAAGGAGCAGATAATTTTATTGCAGAGTTTATACATTCTATATTAAAAAGACATTGAAAGATTGAATTGGCATAACAAGAAACAGCATGTGGATTAATAAAACCGCGAATTTTTTCTAATGATTCTAATGTGTCTATTCCATGTTTCTCAATTTGTGCATTTTCTATATCAATTAATGGAAATGTATGAATGTGTGTTAAGTAGTTATTTTTATCTGACACATTTTTATTATGAGTTGTGTGAAGTGAAAACAATGTTAAATCAGGTTTAAAAGTATATTTCAATCTATTATATTCCAAAATTGCAATATTCTGAGCTTCAATTCTACATGGATTTAAATTAATTATGTGTAAACCATGTAAACATTTAACTCTGGATAAAGCAACATATGCCTGACCAGGTGAAAATATTGAATTCCCTATATCTACTACACAAGTATCTAAAGTCAAGCCTTGGCTTTTATGAATTGCTATTCCATAAGCTAAACAAATAGGAAACTGTTTCCGAAAGACAAATACATTTGCAAATAATTGAAATTTTGCTGTTACTGGCTATATGTCAAATTCTCCAGTTTTAAATTTTATTTTTAGTTTACTGAAATTTTCATTTGAAAAATTATCTTTATAAATTTTAACTATAAAACCTATTGCACCATTTTCTAAACCGTTAGTTACATCTATATTTCTCAATAACATAATTTTTGCTCCTAATGTAACTTCTATTTCATCTTCTAAGCCTGCTGTTTGACTTTTATCGTTAATTTTATTTAAAGATTTGCGTGCCTTATCTTTCTGAGCATTAGTTTTTGCTTCTATTATGTCAATAGCTTTGAGAATAAATTTTGGTTTGTTTAAGGACTCCAACATAGCTGCATTAAAAATACAACACTGGTGCTTTGTTGGAAATAAACAAATAGTTTTACATTCTAATTTTTTAATATATTCGGCTAAATATTTAATACAATCAGATGGATTTTTTGAATTTAACCCTTTGACGGTTAAAGCACTTCTATTCATAAAATACTAAAATGATTGAATGACACCGGAATTTAAAAACAAATTTATTTCATAATATATAAATATTATTTTTACGTTCTTTGTAAAATTAAAATTTTCATTTAAAAATTCCGGTGTCAGTATGGCATTTCGCAATTCAAATTAAGTGGTATTCTGGGCGCGTATACGCGCTTATAACCACGAAAGGGTTAAATTAATTTCTCTGTTACGTAAAATCAACTCTTGAGCTTCAGTTAATACACCTACTCGAATTGAATCCAATATGGATGCATATATTTTATCTGTTTGTTGCCTCATGTTAATGGTCAGTTCATCATAGGTAAATAAATCTTGCCAAATATTTATAAAATGTAATCCAGCGAAATGTTTAGTGATAGCTTCTTGAGAAATTTTTACAAACGGAGAATGTCCCATTACAGGTGGAAGTTGTAATAAATCACCAAAAAATAAAATGTTTATACGGCCAAACCAACCATCATTTTCATCCATAGTATCAAAGATTTCTGATAACCTCATGTGAATATGCATTAACATTACATTAGATACCATCGAGACTTCATCTAAAATAAGCAGAACCAAATTATTTAAATCAACACGAATGGAATTTAATTTATCATCTGATAATTTAGTATATTTAGGTGTATTCCCATGTTCCACTGGTAACTGCAATAAACGATGAATAGTCAAACCGTTTATGTTAAAAGCAGCAATGCCAGTTGGTGCTGTTACAGCAACTTTATATTTAAATTTTTCTGATATGTAACACCGAATAGCTTTAATTAAATATGATTTACCTGTTCCTCCAACTCCAGACACAAACTTTCTCAAAATTGAATTTGGAATTAATCTGTTATTAACATTATTGGATGTGCAAGTGTTTAATTCCTTAATATATTGTTCTAAACAACCCACAACTTCATCGAAAACACGCTTTTGGTCAACATTTAAATGTTCAATCATATTATCAATATCTTCCTTACACAATAACTTTTCTAAATCATCTATTTCATTTCCTACTGGCTCTACATAATTAATGATATTTAAGTTATCATCATCCTGAGTGTTTGAAAGCATTTGTTTTTCTATAATTTCAATTTTTGAATCCAAATCTATTTTAGCCTGCTGTATTTGCTCTAAATGTTCATGATATTTCATTGTCTCCAGTAAATTATCCTTGCAATCAATAAAAGACTCACTATATGTATTGAAATGACCTTTTAGCTCCGAAATAGTTCTCCATGGTTTAAACAAGATTAATAAACAAAAATAATAATTTCTGGCTCTTGTTTACAATTATAATTGTAATGATTAATTAAATATGGAATTTTTCGTTTACGTAAATGTTTATCGCCAAACTCATACGAAATCACGGTGTTAGAAGAAGGTTTTTTGTCTACAATATCATACCACCTGGAAAAATCAAATAAAGAAAGACTTTCAAGTTGCTTTGGCCTTTGTGGGTAATGGGTATCGATCCAACTTGAACAATATATATCAGTTGCATCATTACCTAGTTTCAGTAATTCATTTTTGTTTTTTAATTTACGAGATCTGTTAATTTTAACATCTAACCATCGAATAATCGTTCCTGAATCTGTTCCAAATAATGAGTGTGACAATAAAGTGTCAGCGGCTTCTAAAGCTCCGCATTCCCGATTTGACAATGCTCGTAAACCGAAATTCCATAAACGACTATATAAAGGTTTTGAAGAGCGAAAATCACTAAAATCATCAGATGCAAATGATTTTTCAGCTTTTGTTTGATATTTTGTTATTTATGTAGTTAAACATGCAGACTTTTCGCCAATAAACTGAATATAAATATTACCACACCAGGCTAGCATAAGTGGTGCATTCTAATCATTAATGTTTTTTTTCTTCTTCATTTCGTGGCAAATTATACAAACGGGTTTTTGTTAGCTTTCTGCGACCTATTACTGCATCAGCAACATCATTAACATGCAAATATTCAGAAATTTCACGTGGAAAACCAAACCTACAAACTGAAATTGGTTTATTTTTACTCTTTTTAACCCTTTCAGGGGCGGTGTTTGCAGTCTGCAAACACATAATATTACTGTTCCAATTTCGAACTGGCACCAGTATAATTTTAGTACAATTTCGATTTTATAATATTCGCGAAAAACAGCTCTTGTTTATTTTCAAATAAATCTGTTCTTAAATTGTGGTGTGAATCAATTATTTGAACATTTTCTGAGCAGAAATACCTTGCCCCTGAAAGGGTTAACACGCAAACAGTAAGAATTATGACTATGTTTTTGATATATTTTTACACGATCATGAAGTATTGGGAAATTACTTTGGTTGGGTATTCTACAAGTTATATAATTATTTACGAATTTAGCAATAGAATCTGAATTTGCTTTTCCTAATATTGGGGCATCTTTAATCCAGAGTAATAAATGAAAGTGTTGTAATCCACGAGACTGATACTCACGGCGCCACGCATAATGTTCAACTATACCTAATGGACCGTTACTAGAAGTTATAAAATCTAACATAGCCCGAAATTTATTTTCAATAAAACGTGAAGTGTTTACTGGGTCCAAAGCTATTAAATGTGATAAAGGTTTATTTTCATATTTTGGATTAGTTGTTTTTAGATAAATGTGCAAGTCTTCCCAATGATATTCACTTGGACTCAAAGTTAATCCGGGAGGACGCGCGCAGGGCCTCAAAGACCCGGAGTGCGTATGGTTTTTACAATTGTAACCACTAATATTTTTAAAGCAATCTTCAACTTATTTTATCGCAAAATTTGTAAAAATTGCCTCCGTCTAAATAAAGTGACTATTATAATTTGATTTTATTGGTGACAAAGTTAAAACCATTCATACCCTGGGTAAGCGCGCGTTCTTCCGGGTTAAAAAGAAAGTAGCAGGACCATAGTTTTTCACCATACAGTTTAATTCATTACGTGGTTTTGACCAAAATTGTTCTGTATTTCGCAATCTACTAAAAATTGTGGATAAATTAGCCTCCAAATCCTTGTTCGCAATCCTATCTAAGCAGTCTTTTGCAGTAAGATTTGATGTAGAATTTGTAATATTTAACTTGTGATAAATTCCGGCTTTTAATTGTCTGATATTAGCATTGTTTCCCGATTTGAATTCTTAGAATAGATAACATAATAAATAGAACAAATATTGTAAATTAAGCCGAAACTGTGAATGATGAGATTTTAATAAACATTTAATAAATTCAGCTATAGGTAAATTAATTGGCCGTGTTTGAGAATTACCATTTTCACCATAACAAAATAAGTCTGGAAAGCATTTTAAATCTAATTGTTTATCATGATTATCTAAATTTTTTTCCATAATTTGTAAAAACTGATATATTGTGGTAGAGTCCATGTTGATCCTTTTTTCACAATTCTTTTTGAGTCAACATAGCACCACCAGTTTCTGGAATTTCGTTATCACAATGTGATTCAATATCACAATTTTTTATATTTTCTAACAATTTATCAGCTGAAGTTGGTATATTAATGTGATAATATAACGGATTATTTTGTTTAAGCCAATGTAAAGCTTTGAAAATTTTATTTATGTTAATTAACGATTGCCAAATATGATTCTGTTTAGATGGTACACTACGAGCTAATACATAAAATTCCTGATCTGCAATTAGTGCATCGGATGGATTTGGCAATTTTTTAAGTGTCTATTCCAATGGCAATGGTAAATGGAAAACCCTACCTATCACTTTCTTAACAAGACCAACTTGTGTTTTTATTTTAGGACCTCCTTGAACTGTACTCATTCTAGTGATAACTTGAAAAGCTTTTGCACGTTGAATTAAAATTTTTTCAAATTCATTTAAAGTAGAAATACACTCTGGCACCGGTTTGAATATCAAATTGTTTAATATGCATCTTGGAGGCATTTGATTAATTTTAAATTTATTTACACAATATAGGCAAATGTATTTCATATTTCCAAATGTCCCCTTATAGTAATCTACTAATTTTTTGCACTCTGTATTTAGTGACATATTAGAAATTGGACGAACATTCCGTTTATAACAAAGTTGTAAGCAAGATACACAAATATTAACTGGCCAATCTGTATCTTTTGTTTTGAATTTACAAAAAGCTTCATGAAAGTGGTCGAAAATGTCCCCTTCTTCTTCAAATGGGAATGAATCAACAATAAAAGAACAACTTTTAATGTTAATTTGGCTACAGATATCTGTTAAACGTAATAGATCTAAAGTTAAGAGACAGGATTCATAGTAATTTATATTTTTTTCAGCATGTAAAATTTTGTAGATTAATCTTACAATTTGGCGAATATATGGAAAATGTGGGGCAATTGAACGCAAAAATAATAAAACCGAGTCACAGTTATCATTGATATAGCAAAAAGATGGATGACCTAGCTTAAATTTGTTATAATCAATATGTTTTTCAGTTTCATTGCAGTCAATAGAAAAATTTTCAGCACTAAATGTTTTCCTTACTTCAGAATTTCGACAATTATCAATATTTTGAAAGAAATGTAAAATTTGTGAACATTGTAAACCTAGTATGACTTTAGTAATATCCATAAGACGATCAAATATTTTTTTTTTGTTAAGCAAACATATATCACTGTTACAAATCCATTTGTTGCATTTATCACCTAATTTAAATAAGTTCATAATTTTTCCATCACTATTACATTCTAAATTTGTTTGATAATTTGTAGAAAGATTAGTATAAGTGGAATCATTAAAAAAACTCTCTGATGTTGTAGTATGAAGAGAATGTCCAACTAATGCATTAAAATTGTGCTCTAAGTCAAAAAGGGGATTAACTTTTAATTGGTTACTTCTTAATTTATCTTTTAAGGAGGTAAATGCTTTGCAAAATACATTAATAAAACTTTCCCGATAATTACAAATTTTACTTACAACTTTTTCTGCCTGTAATCGACTATCAATATTTTTGTTATTTCCCAAAATTCTTAGAATTAAACACTCTTTATTTTCTAACAATTTAAACAAATTTTTGACGGCACCAAATTCATTATTTAAATCACCTTGATTTTTTTGTGCCAATGAAGTTTTTCTGCGCTTTTTCATATCTGTTTTTGTTATTGAAGTTTTTCTGCTCCTTTTCATGTTTGTCAATCTATTTTGCCGTTGAATTGGTGTCTCTGATAAAATGTTTTTCCTTCTTTTAGTTAAGAGTCTTTGACGTTGGGCTTGCGTTTGTGAATTTCGATACAATTTTTGACGAATTCTGATTTTTCTTAACCTTTCTTCCCGTTCATTTTGTGTTTCTGAATTAATCATTTGCTGCCTTTTAAAATTTTTTTTATCGATACATTTTTTACGTTTGGTTTGTTTTAGTGAATTCCAGTATAATTTCTGGTTGATTTTCAATTTTCTTTACCTTTCTTTCTTTTTAATGCTTTCCAAACAAAATGTGATTTTTTTCCGTTTTTTAGTTTTAACTACTATTTTTGTCTGTTTTGTATTTTGTGGGTGTTTTGTTATTCTTTTTTTTTTGTATGTTTTTTTTTGTACACTTGTTTGATTCTGTTTTACACAAACAGACATTAAAATATATGGAGACTTATTTTTAACAGTATAATTGTGATCACTATCATCAATTATAAAACAATTGCTTAGTAACTGATGAGCTAACCTTTTAATTGTACTTATTCGACACAATACAGCAGTACCTATTCCATCCAATGTTGGATATCCATCAGAATTGCGTTTATGTGAGTCAAAAAATAATACTTTGATTTAAATTTCATAACGGCAAATGTGTAGCTGTTGCATGTAAAAATTCCTGCTTTGTATTTATTTATTTCAAAAAAAGAGTTTAATGATTGGATCAAATTATTTACTGTAGAATCTCCTGTCTCAATATGTTTCAGATTTTCATCAGTGTTTTCAAAAAAATTAAATGTTTCGCCACCTAAATGAACTGTGTTAAAAACTTCATCAAATGTAAAGTAATCAAAACAGGGCTTTTTTTTTGAATAAGTATGTGTTTAGAAGTTTAATATAACTGATCTCCGATGTGTAAAATAGAATCAATATCTGATGAACCCCATGTGTCAATATCTTTTTGGTGGAAATAACAAATAGCTACACAACAAATTGGTGTACACTGCTTACCAGCATTATCCCTAAATTCGTCATCACTTTGATCCATATTACCCATTATTACTTTAAATTCACTTTGACTTAGTAAATTTGTACTAATTGATTTCCGTGGTCGACCTCCCCCTAATAAAGTACAAGAGCGAAACAAACTGTGAGAATCAGAATGAAAAAGAGTGTTATAAGAGGGAGACAAGAAGGGGTGATAAGGAGCATGCAAGTGGGGGCGAAGAGGGACGCGCAAGAAAGGGCGAAGAGGGGCGCGCAAGATGGGACGACGAGGAGCAGGCAAGAGGGGACGACGAGGGACGCGCAAGAGGGGACGACGAGGAGCAGGCAAGAGGGGACGACGAGGAGCAGGCAAGAGGGGACGACGAGGGACGCGCAAGAGGGGGGAAGAGGAGCAGGCAAGAGGGGGGGAGAGGAGCAGGCAAAGGGGGGAGAGAGGAGCAGGCAAGAGGGGGGGAAGAGGAGCAGGCAAGAGGGGGGGGAAGAGGAGCAGGCAAGAGGGTGCGGCGAGGAGAAGGCAAAAGGGTGCGACGAGGAAAAGGCAAGAGGGTGCGACGAGGAAAAGGCAAGAGGATGCGACGAGGAAAAGGCAAGAGGGTGTGACTAGAAGCATGCAAGAAAGGGCGACGAGGAGAAGGCAAGAGGGTGCGTCGAGGAGAAGGCAAGAGGGTGCGAAGAGGAGAAGGCAAGAGGGTGCGACGAGGAGCATGCAAGAAAGGGGGACGAGGAAAAGGCAAGAGGGTGCGACGAGGAGCACGCAAGAAAAGGCGATGTGGAGCAGACAAGAGGGTGCGACGAGGTGCAGGCAAGATGGGGAGACAAGGTGCAAGGAAGAAAGCAGGAACAGTAGCAATGGGGCTAGCAGGGACAACAGTAACAGTGCATGCAGGAACAGGCACAAGTGGACAAGCAGGAACAGGCGCAATGGAACAACTAGGAACAGGAGCAACGGGGCTAGCAGGAGCAGTCGCAATGGGGCTGGCAGGAGCAGTCGCAACGGGGCTGGGAGGAACAGACACAAGGGGACAAGCAGGAACAGTCGCAATGGGGCTAGCAAGGACAAGCGCAACGGAGCAAGCAGAATGAGACCCTACAGAGACCGCTGGCAAATTTGGTGTTGGAACAGACTTGACACTTTTCGCAGATTGCTTGAACACACAAAAGGTGAAAGCCCATCGTCCATTGCCAGTCTTTTCCACTCCATCAATGCCATGATAAAATGATCTCTGATCCCTAAAGACGTAAAAATCCCCACCTTCTAACCATTCGCGCGCAACCTCTTGCTTGTTGTTATCAGCTATCACAAGAGTGGCTCCAACACCATGGCATAAGGTAATAACCTGGTCACATGCGTGGATAGGTTCATCATCCTTATGCAAGTTAAGGCGTGAAGTCCCTCTTGGGTAGTATACTAACAGACAAGCATTAGGTTTTGCAAGCTGCAAATCCCTAACAACCCCTGCACACAGATACTCTACGTCTGAGAAGGTCCCACACGGCTTAACTATTCTACGCCTCTTTTTTCCATAACTATAACTCCTATTTGCAAAGAGCCATTCATAACGACCACCCGTTACAATACTATCTACAAATGAGCCTTTAAACCTATACTCAAGATTGCGAACAAAATTGTTCATTGCTACCTTCTCAGATACGCAAAGCCGGCCGCGCTCTACACCAGGGAAAACAGAAGAACATGCAGGACGAGATGTTACAGAAGGAGAAGTTTTAGAACAAGATGGATAAACAGAATCGGAAGCAGAATTATGAACAGAGTTAGAAAAAGAATTAGTAGGTGAAAATTTAGGGAAAGATACTATGGGAAGATACTTACCTTTACTTCTACCTGCTTTAAAAGTCTCCACAGAAGTGCTGAATTCAGACACCTTGACAGACGAATTAAAAAAAATTCTTGATTTTGTTGTGTTAGCAGTCACCTCAGCATAAGTTCGCCCATCGGTCTTATACATATTGAAATCTAAATTAAGGCACAATAATTATCCATTAACCATATATATAAAGTAATAAAAGAAAGTTATGGTATGCGTGTGCTTGTATGTGATGGTTATGAAAAACTACAGCATATGGATAAGACAAACATTGTATGAGAATAGTAAAAGCTTTGAATGCATCTGATACTCAGACTTTTAAATGTTTATAATTAGCTGAATCAGAGTTTCCCCCAGGTTAAAAAAAGGGCAGGGCGCTACTGTTCTGAAAAGGGCACTTTTTACATTTTTCAGGGCACTTTTTCATTTTAAAGGGCACTTTTATAGAGTTGAATCTAGAGTCTAGCGGCTCAAAAAGTTATGAAAAAACAGAAATTTCATCAAAAAATTAAAAAAAAAAGGTAAATTTTATTATTTTTTTTAATCACGAAAAAACGTGAAATTTCGTAAAAAAAATCACGGAAAAATTTATTAAAAGAATGCATAAACAGCAGTTTTTGCTAAAAGATCGCAAAAAACGCCATATTTTGCTAAAAAAATCACGAAAAAACAACAAATCTCATGAAAATATTGCGAAAAAATGGAACTTTTCACAGAATTTTCCGTTTTATTGCGATTGTTGGATGAAATTAGCCCTTTTTCCCAAATCTTTTGACGAAATCTGCCATTTTATCGCTATTTTTTGACGAAAGTTGCTGTTTTTTGCAACTCATCCGACAAAATTTTCCGTTTTATTGCGATTTTTGGAAGAAATTTGTTGTTTTTCCACGATCTTCTGAGGAAATCTGATGTTTTGTGAAATTTTGTGACGAAATTAGCCATTTTTAACAAATCTTGCCGTTTTTTGCGTTCCGTCGCCGATTTTTTGCGCAATTCACGCGCTCGTTCGGATCATCGCTGAAGGGCTGCGTTTTTTTTCAAATGTGGGCAAGAAGGGTGCTATTATTTTGAATAAATGACAAGAGCGGCGCTAGTTTTTTGATGAGAGGCAAGAGGGGCACTATTTTTTAAACTAGAGGGCAGGAGGGGCGGAGCGCCCCCCTGAAACCCTCTGGGGAAAACTCTGGCTGAATTAATAACTAAGCATCGCAATACACTCTCAGAGAAGAGCTCGCTTTCTTACCAACATGGTTGACTTAAATCGGCTTGATTTTAATCATGATTTAAGATTTTTTTTTCATGATTTAAGGGTGTATTCGAAAAAACGCTTTTTCACCTTCAACAGCTCGAAATTTTCTGATACATTTTCAGACACATTTTTAAAAGTAGAAACATGAAACTTGCTGGGGGGTTCTTGAAGGGATGTATGAGGTGCCGTGTGATGTCATTTTACACTCCATTCATTAGAATTTGATTTATAAACAATTATCTTCTCAGTATGACCCTTTTTTTCGTTCCGAGATCTCGCACTTCGGAAAAATTGGTTCGAAATGCCATTTTTGATTGCTTTTTTTGGAATATTTTCTGCATTTATCAAAGAATCGACAGTTATGGCACCTTGTGTACTTTCCAAATAAGAGATTTTGAAAGTTTCGTGCATTTGAGAGCAAAAATGAATTCAAATATAAATTGGAAAATAAGCAGTCTGAATCGGAATACACCCTTAAGATTCATGATTTTTTAAATCATTGATTTAAATCAGTTTTCCTTTACAGTTACTTTTCAATAAATTTAAGATGTAAACAACACATAAATGTACTTTTTAATGTAATTTATTTTAATATAATTCAGATAATCAAATAGTTTTGAGAAAGATAAAGCTTAATCTTTGTCAAAAATAAAATACAAAAGTTTAGAATAAAATGCTTTCAAAATAATCTTGCAATAGTAAGGAAATCTATGCAGAGACATATTAAATATTGGAATATTTAGTTATTAATATTTAATTTATGTCAACTTGCAGAAGTTTTTCAAAATACTAATAACTAAATATTCCAATATTTAATATGTTTCTGCATAGATTTCCTTCCTGTTGCAAGATTATTTTGAAAGCATTTTTTTTTTCTAAATTTTGTTGCATTTTATTTTTTACAAAGATTAAGCTAACCCATTCAAAGATTTTCGTTTTGAATCTTACGTAGTAGATCTTAGTCTTTTTATAATGGTGAAAGTTAAGGTATTTGTTGCAATTATTGAAAAGTCTGATACTCAAAAACTTATAGAATTCACGATGAACTAACTTTTTACTGTAATGGCTTCATTTACTTCAGTGAAACAAATGTTTATTGCCTTTGGTTTGGTGCATTTGAAAAGTAGAAATAGATTCAAAAAGTTGCTAAACTGTTTTTCTGAACCAGCACTCTAAATAAAAAAAAAGTTAACAACTAAATTTGCAATTAGCTTAAAGTTCGTTTAAAATTTTTATGTGCTGCAGTTATTTTTATTTTAACTAAAATACTGAAGGTTGAATTGATTTTTGACATCTGATTTATACTTTTCCAAGCATTTTGTGTAATAAAGATTTTTCCATAGCTTAAAATTTTATATCTGAATCTTTTATGAAAATTGTGTAACATAAATAAAATATATTGATACAATACTTATAACATGCTAGTGTGCGTATGTATGATTTATATTTTATAAATTAAAAGACAAGTCATATAAAACCAATACTGTGTGATTTTTTTTTAAATCAAAAAATCTGATTTAAATAAAAAAAATCACAAACCCTGTTTACCAAGCAGGCAAAAATATTTGCACATTCTCATAATCCCAATCTACACATCTTACAGAAAATGAAGAACCGAATACAGCAATTTGTAGAAGAGGAGCAGGAATGTGCTGGTGTCTTTCAACCTTGATCTAACTAATTTAAAATAACTAAAGCAAAGAAAAAAAATATGAAAAATATATTTTTAAGCAAAGCATCTTTGCATCTTAAATGCTGCAATCACTATATATATATATATATATATATATATATATATATATATATATATTTAATGATTTTTTCTAACAATATACATAACAATCATATTTACAGGGTGTTTCATATAGGACCCCTAACTTTAAAAATCTATAACTCAGAAACGGTGGTAGATAGAAACATGAAACTAGTGGTGTGTTTATCAATAATTTTTTAAGTTTAAAATATTAAAAGTCAATCAATAATGTATAGTTAAATATTCATTATAAAGATGAGATGCAATTTTCCTCAAATATTCAATGAAACGTACCTCCTGAAGGTGCAATAATTCACATAAAAGTCTTAAATAAAAAAGTTTTTTTGGTACTTACGTATTAACGCCACTACAGCAGAAGTGACTCTGTATCGGCCCATTTTCCACCGAAATCCGATGTTACCTGTTATAGTGTTTTGAATTCTGAAAGTGTTTTATTTTATGATTTGTCGCAAAAAATTTAGGTGTAGATTGAAAATCGCCAAATCTGTAACTGCGGTGGCATTAATACGCAAGTACCTTTTTTTTATGTTTAACTAGACTTAATAATAAAAAAATTTTTATTAATACATAAATACACTTGGCAAATGGCAACAATGTTGTGATTGCCAGTGATATCAGTAATATCTTGAAATTTTTTTTTTTATTATTATTAAGAAATAAAGTTACTTCTAGGTTATCCCGTCAGCCAATTTCGTCAACTTTTTTCCATGGTCTTTTCAATTAAATGAGCATTTTCCCACAATCTTTTGGGGAAAATACATATTTTCCTGCTATCTTTCGAGAAAATTTGTATATTTTTCACCCAAATTTGGATATTTTCTGCATTTTCTCAAAAAATAAATAAATAAATAAATAAATAAATAAACTCACATAATTCACGAAAAATCGCCTGATAAAACTGATGTAATTAGTTCATGTAATAAATACAATCTTTTGACAAAATTCAGAGTATTTTGACAATTTTTTAACAAAATTAGAGTTTTTTTTTTTTTTTGCAACCTGTTTACGAAAATTGCATTTTCCAGCAATCCTTTGACGAAAATAGTCTTTTTCGTGATCCTTTAATTAAAATTACACTTTTTCCCCACAATACTTTCATGGAAATTCCTTTTTCTCACAATTTTTTGACAGAAACAGCATTTTCTCCTGCGATTCTTTGAAGGAAAAACAATTTTTTCTGCAATTCTTTCAAAATTTATAGGGTTTTTCCCCCCCCAAATCCTTTGAAGAAATTTGCTGAATTTAGTGGTTTGTACTAACATTTTAGTTGTATTTCATGTGAGTTGTATTTCATGATCATTACCTCCCCCCTCCTAAAAAATGAAAAAAAAATTAATGCATATTTGCATCAATACCAGGGAAAATAAAATTAATTGCTAAAGAAGTAGAGTTCCACATTTCTGCAGATAAGTAACATGTCTGATAGTTACGCAGCTGTTGGTTTTACGATTTTTGACAAATCGTGTTTGTTTTGATGGTTTATTTTTGACAAAATTCGTAAATCTTTGAAATAACTCGGGTTTTACCCCCCCCCCCCCCTCAGACTAATTAAAACTAAAGTATTCCAATGCTACACAAACATATGAAAAATAATGTTTCATCAAAATAATGCATTAAAATATAAACTAAGAATGGATTAATTTAGATTTTAACTTAAGACTTTTTTTTTTTTTCCTCAGACATAAATAGTGAATCAGTTACAAATAAAACACAATAAAATGTTATTTGGATTTTAATTAATAAATAAATGTGTTTTTAATGCACTGCACACATCAAATACAGTTGGCATCTATACTGGTGATGCTTCATTAAACAGTATATCTTGGGGGGGGGGGGATAATACAAGAGCTGACCATGCAACAGAAATTGAATATTGAAGATACTGAAATGTCCTGAAATGAAAAAAAAAAATCCAACTGAAATAGATAAAAGAATGCGGCAAAGAAAACGAAATATTGAAAATACAGCCCCATGTCATTGAAATCTGTTTGCATCCAGTAGGAAAAAGAAATAACCACTTTTCTAATTAGATGTAATCTATGTAAAGATGTATAATTCCATGAAAAAAACTGCATTTCACTTGGCGATTGAAAATAGATTTTTAATCGTCACTTGGTGAGTGACGACTAAGGTGGCGATCGATGTCCAATAAATTACTTGAAATGCATGTGAAATCTAACCTGATGAATTAATATATTTTCCAAAATAAAACTTTTATTTCTTGGAAAAATAATTCCAACTGAATACACTAAAAGAACATGACCAAAAAACAAAATATTGAAAATACAGCTAAATCATTGAAATCTGTTTGCATCCAGAAGGGAAAAGAAATAACCACTTTTCTAATTAGATGTAATTAATGTAGAGATGCATATTTCCATGAAAAAAACTGCATTTCACTTGGCGATTGAAAATAGATCTATTAAATTGCCACTTGGCGAGTGACGACTAGGATGGCGATCGATAGCCAACAAATTACTTGAAATGTGTGTGGAATCAATGCCGATGAATATATTTTTGCAAAATGAAACTGCATTTCTCGAAAAAATAATCAAACTGAACACAGTAAAAGAACTCTGCAAAAAACCAAAATATTGAAAATACAGCTATGTCATTGAAATCTGTTTGCATCCAGAAGGAAAAAGAAGAAAACACTTTTCTAATTAGATGTAATCAATGTAGAGATCCATACTTCTATGAAAAAAACTGCATTTCACTGGGCGACCGAAATTAGATTTTTTTAACCGCCACTTGGCGAATGACAACAAGGGTGGCAAACAAAGGAAATTTTTTAATTGCCACTTTTACATTTTTAATATCCACATGGCAAGTGACCGCTGCTAATTTTAAATCAAATCCTACTAAATGAATTTAACACCAGCTTTCAATGTTTTTCTTAAATAGTCTATTTCTTAAATCGCCTTTTCTTAAATCGAAAACACTGAGGTTTGTGATGTGTATTTAAATCGGATCCTCTAAATCGATTTAACACCAACTTGCTCTGTTTTCCCTAAATCGGAAAGCATTGAGGCTTGCAAAGTTTGCTTAAATCGATTTAACACTAGTTTGATATGCAAACAGTATATACACCAAAGTAGATAACTCAATTTTTTTATGTTAACTCTGAATCATTATTTGAAATCGATTTAAAACCAATGGCTAAATCATGATTTAAGACTGACTAAATCGCGATGTAAGACAATGGCTAAATCTCGATGTAAGGCGATGGCTAAATCGCGATGTATAACAATGGCTAAATCGCGATTTCCGATGTATCGATTTAAGAAACTGACTAAATCGCGATTTCCGATGTAAGCTTTAAATCGATTTAAGAGATAAATCGATTTAAGGCCCAGGCCTACATGTAACAGCAAATAATTTAAAATAATTTTTCTCTGAAAACTTTTTAAAAAATTATAAGTCGAAATTATATTGAATATGTATAATTAAAAATATTTCTTTATTTTTAAAAATTAATCAAAAGAAATTTTCTACAAAATGCTGAAATGTGCAATGTTAAAAATGTAATTTTCTTTTTTACAAAAAATAAAAACAATATATTTTTGGCACAGATGTCACATACGCACCACATTTGCCCGTGCATTTTTTTTTTTTTTTTTGCCAATTTGGCATTGCTCATCTGTGCCAAGGATAAGATCAGTTTAATAAGTTTATAATAATTGTTAGGGAAATAAAATGGAAAAAATTAAATATTTCAGTGAAATGCGCTGATTAAATAATGCAACTGCATGCATTCAATATAGCTATAAGAATTAATATTTACGATTTATTGTGAAAATTATACTTACTGTTTTGTTACTTATTTGTTTATTTATTGTTTCCTTTTTTATTAAATTCATGTTTGTTTACTATTATTTTTTATTTTAATTCTTTAAATTATTTTTACTACATACCATATCAATTATTATTTATATCAAACTATCATTTAATTATTTTTATTTTCTTTTTTAAAACACAAGAATCTTTTTCATTTTTTCACATTATTTTTATATAGCAATAAAAAAACACATGCTGTTATTGCATGCAATTTGTAACTTATATTCAAAAACAAAATTTTCGCCAAATTGGCAGGAAAAAATGCACGCGCAAATGTGGTGCGTATATGACACCTGTGCCATATTTTTTTACATTTGAACCAGCGTATACACTATTTAACAATATTATTAAGTTATAATGATTATTCAACAATTTGTATTCAACACATGTTCAATTTGTGTAACAAAAAATAAATTAACCCCTTGAGGGGCGGTGGTATATATTATATACCACCTATGATTGAGAATATTCACACCAGAAAAATGTTATTAAATTTCACTTTTCTAACTTTGGTGGAAAACAGTCGTGAAATTGCTTTTCCTTTCTTTGATATAACTTTTTTACAGATTTCCGGTGGGAGTTCAGAATTACTCGAACGCAATTGCATGCCCCTCAAAGGGTTAATCCTACCTGAATGAAAGCTGCTTTAAAACCTTATTATGATAATCAATATCAATGACAATCAACTAATAATAAAAGAGAAAACAATATAAAAATTAGCAGCTCAAAATCTAAAGCGCAAGCCAAGTCACGTTTTTTCTGAGAGCCAAGTGCCGGCGGTCGGAAATGCTTAGCTTACCGCCAATTCCGAATCAAAACAAAACTATCCAAATGCGTATGAATACATTAAAATCTAAAATAACAAATTATTAAAAATAATTTTTGTTTGAAAACTTTAAAAAAAAATCATAAGTCGAAAGTATATTGAATATGTATAATTAAAAAATATTTTCCTATTTTAAAAAAGGATTCAAAATATTTTTTCCACAAAATGCAAAAATATTCAATGTAAGAAACGTAATATTTTCTTCTTACGAAAAATAAAGGCAATATAAATAGAAATTTGATTTAGTATATATTTATTGAATGTTTTAAAGCACATGATAAGATGTTTTTGTAGTTTAAAAAACATTTATTGCTTCGATGCGGGTGTTTTAACTGTGACCATAACTACATAAGCCTTTTTGCAGCGCCTTTGTCTGCTAACCCATAGAATAACATGTAATCCGCGAGCTAATATAGTCCAATTTTCCAAGACCAATATATAACAAACAAGAGTTTTCCTAGAAACAAGGCAAGTCTTATTCACTCTATCTTAAAGAGATTCATATTATATATAAGTTTTAATAAAATCTCCCAGCCCGTTTTCTAGATCTCATTATCAGGAACAAACACCATCGATTTCGGTTTAAAAATGGTTATCGAGATCTAAAAATATACGGCACGTAGAAATGTAAAAATTATAGGATAGGATTAGACTGGGAATATAAGACTATATTAAAAAAATTGGACCATTCTGACCAATATTTGCTGAGTTATTAGAAGGCGGCTTTTCCGATTTCCTTCGATGTTGAGTCAGCTGTATATATGAAGTTCCGCATCTACCCTTATGACGATGGTAGGTTTTGAAGATGGTAGGTTTAAAGCAGCGTCATTTGAAGGCTGCCGCCTTCTATGATATACCGGTGCCCTTCAAGGGGTTAACAGTAAAATTATTCTTATTTAATCAAAAGTAGGCAAATTTTTCTCATAAAAATAGTGATAGAATAAAAGCGTAATACTTGACATCTATGTAACTATAGTTTTATTAAAATTAAATACTGGAGAGTCCAAAAGTATGATTTTCTATGAAGAGTACTTTTATTCAAGTCGAATACTTTATTATTAGCTTAATCATTTTAGCTCTGGTGTACGAATTTCTTACTACTTGATTTTAATTTCCAAATGTCACATTGGCAGTAAAATATTTGATCAAATTTATTTGAAAATAATGCATTTTTCCGTGTATATAGTAAACCGAATTTTTTGTTTGCAAAATACTTGTGCCAATGTGACATTTCGAGATTTTGATGAACTAATCCCATCATAGCTTAAAAGGTTAAACAAGTACATTTTATTTTTTCTACATGGTTGCCAAGGACATAGAGGCATTTGTATAACCATTTTTGCAAATTCTTTAAAAAATGCATGTGTATTTTTTATACAGAAAAACTCCTTCTAGGCATCATCACTTCCTCATTAATATCGAAATTCCTTCATGTGATAGCCTGGAAAACAATTTCCACAATTCTGGAAAAATGTGTGAATTTCTTTACACCAATTCTAACTGCAAAGACACAGACTGCTTTTTAAATTTCTGTACGCATACTATTTTGAAAATACGAAATTTGTAATATATGTCATTTGCACATGTAGGCAAAGTGTATGAGTGTTTTTTTTTTTTTTTGGTATAAAATAGTTGTGCGAGACAGAATTAAAAAATAGTAGTCTATGGGATCCCAGTGAATCTCTGGGACAACTGTTGTTTAATTTCTTTCGTCATAAGACCCGGTTATGTGCATCTTTAGAATGTCCCCAGCAGTTCCATTATAGAATATTTTTATTTAAAAAACTAAATCATCTAATAATATTTTTAGATGTAAAGTTTTGCTTTTTTTAATCGTCCAAATGTCGATTAAATAAGAAAACTCGACAAATTAATAAAATTGATACTAACTACATTCTAGTCCAGCGCACATACGGGTATTTGACCGATCTGGGCGGCCAAAAGTCAAATTTTCAAAGTACTAAAACCGTTAAACGAATGACAACCTGAGTTAGAGGACAGTTTTGTGAACAACAACCAACCATTCAACTTTTCCCTGGCCAACGCATCTCGTTAAAACTTTAGTCGGAATTCAATCATTCAAGTTGTTGTTTGTGTCAGTTCTTGGCGTTCGTATACAGACGTTACCTCTGAAGTGAAATATATATTATTTTACGTTTATTTTGAAAGTGCTTGTGATGGATCCTGATACAGCAGGTAATAATGCAAAAGTTTATTATATATTTTTTTTATTGTTTTATCGTTAAGAAGTTTAATTGATGCACTTTTAAGATACCCTCATTTTAGAGTAAGATTATTTCTAAAATAATTTATTTAATCGAGTTTTTGTTGTATTGCCCAACCATATCCTGTTATAATTTTTAACTAAATTGAAAGTTTAAAGTTTTGAGAAATGCAAAATTAAAGAAACTGCCGCGGAAAAGCGCGGATGTGTATTTTCTGGTACTTTTTTTACAAAATATTAAAAAATTTGACTATCGCATATAGCATTCTAAAAGCAAATATTTTTATTGTAGGTTCACAAGATACCTCGAAAGTAAGAGTTGTGACCCGTAGATATTTGTTTAATCGAATGCAGAGTTTTGATTTGTCAAACTCTGAAGATAAATTAAATTTCCTAAAAGATCAGCTGATATCGAATGAAGATTACACAGACGACCAAATTGAGAGATTAAAACGCAATTTTTCACGATTTAAATCACAAATTAAAAAGAGATGGATAAAAGCACATAAGAAAGAAGACATATTTATCAAAAACAATCAATCTTGGCTAGAAGGAACGTTTGATATACCTGCCATACTACAACCTCGGCCTGGACGACCATCTAAATTATTCATAGAATCAAGTGAGAGAACTAAGAGGAGAAAAACAGAAGAAGTACGATCTTCTCTAGAAAAGGAAGTAATAATTCATGCAGCTCAGATTGAGTTGCAGAAATCTGGAAAACGAGATGCTTCTGAAATACTTAAAGAAATCATAAGTAGTCCGAAACGTGCAACAAAATATAAAAAGGTGTTTTCTAAATCAGAGATCGAAAAAACTGATTCAATCACGCCAACTCAAGCATTGTCCATGTTCGTAGAAGCCAACGTAACTCGTCGACAATACGAATTAGTGAGGAATACCAACAAGAAATTCTTTCCTTGTTATACCTTGCTGCAAAAAGCGAAAGAAGAATGCTATCCGCTCCCAGATTCATGCCGAGTAACAAGTACTTATGCCGAAACCGACTTACAATCTTTGGTTGACCATACAGTTAAGCGTTTATCCATGTTCCTGGAAGAGGTTTTAACAACAGGTTTTAACTTTATAAAAAATTCTGCGATGTCACTAAATGCCACAGTGGTTAATTTAAATGGAAACAGATTTTCAGTCAATTATGTCTTCATTATGAAATTGGTAGATGGCAAGGTCTGCAACGCTGCGACTGGCACAAAATCCACAAGTCAGTACTACATGTGCGGTGCAATACTAAGGCCTTTAACAAAATTGATTTTCAGAAAGAAATTAATCCTGAAACTATCGAGTTTGGTCTTTCAATTTTACATCCTTGAATTAGACTTTTGAAAGCATTCTTCATTTAGCTTATAAATTGCCAGTAAAGAAATACAGAGAGCGGAAAACTGAAGCTGAGAAAAATTTTGAGATGGAAAAAAAACTCGAAATTCAGAAAAGATTTCGCGAAGAAACAGGTTTACTGATAGACATGCCAAAGGCAAATATTGGCAACACCAATGACGGTAATACAGGTAGGAGGTTTTTTGAAGATCCCAAATTGGCTTCTGACATAACAGGCATTAGTTATGATTTAATATATCGCTTAAAAGTCATACTCGAGGCAGTTTCAAGCGGACATATAATTGATCCAGAAAAATACGAGAAATATGCATTAGACACTGCTCGCTTATATGTAGATTTGTACCAATGGCATCCAATGTCTCCTACTATGCATAAAATATTAATTCATGGTTCAACTATCATTAAAAATGCATTATTGCCCATTGGGCAGCTTTCAGAAGAGACCACAGAAACGCGCAATAAGCATTTTAGGCTATACCGCCAAGACTTCGCGCGAAAATTCTCGAGGGAAAGCTGCAACAAAGATATTTTGAATCGGCTACTTTTAACATCAGACCCTTTTATAAGTAGCATGAGAAAAGTCATTGGTAGAAAAATGAACTCCTTTTTGCCAGAAACAATTGCTCTTCTTTTATCTGCGAAGCCCAATGTTAGTGATGATTCTTCAGAGAGTGACGAAAATGAATATTAGCATTCAAAAATGAAATTATTTTAATAAATCGTCTTTATAAATTTAATAAATGTATTTTTTCTTTCAATCGTACCATTTAGAATAGATATATGCAATAAAATAATTTTGGCCGCCTAGATAACACAAATACCCCTATGTGCAGCGGTGCACAACCTTTGGCCCGCGGACTACAAAGATACCACTATTTTTATGCAGAATATTTTTTTTTATAGTTATGACGAAATCTTTGCTATTAAATAAAACAAACGACTCTTTTCAAATATTCTGGTGGGAAACAATTTTCTGGCAAAAAGGTTGTGCATCACTGTTCTAGTCTCATCTTAGAGCCAAAGCTTCCTAGTTTCCACATAAATATTTCTACAGGCTTTGTGTTAGATACAGCAGTAATATCTATATCGTTTATCTATGCTTTATCTGGACACATCAGTAAACAATACTCGGGATAAGCCTTCTTGACTCCACTGAACATGACGAGACACAAAAGGCCCCTTTGTCAGCTGGAGTGAGTGGGACACAAACTATTGGTTTTTTCACATACAGCTCCCTCTCTGAGAGTTTTCGTACAGCATTAGAACGGCAAGTTTGAGTTTCTGTGACAGCCTGAAGGTCTGAAACCATATCTTTTATAGTCTCTCTTTTATAGTGTTCGAGTCGACAATCACTGAAAACGGTCTTCAGATCCAGTTGTTGTTCTTGGTCGCCTTTTACTACATTGCCTATCAATTGATCCAGTAGTTAACCCTCTAAGTGTTTGGCACGCAATATTCCGTTCGCTAGACTTCAGGTTTCAAAGCAATATAAGCAATATATAAGATAATATAATTCTAGAGCTTTAAAGAATTTTCAATTCATTGGAAAATGAGAAATACTCTCAAGGATTAGATTCGTTGTTTGCAATTATGTTATTTTTATGTATAATGTTGAAATAACCATATTTTTTTAGCATTTAAAACAAAATGAGGAGAAAACAACATTACAGTTTTACCCTTTTGCAGGGTCTCCAGACGATTAAAAAGCGGCCCCAAGCTCTTGATATAACACTATGAGGGAAATTCTAATCTTACGAGACCCCTATTTAATTTTGACCTACCTCAATTTTACCAGTTATTCGCCACTTTTGACTTTTATCGAAATGATAACTTTGAACTATAACCAATAAATATCGACCATTTTCAGACACCACTATTCATTTTAAACAACACTACAGACTTCCAACATGCGTGTATTGCGCACCATATTGTCAATAACCGAAATTGCATGTTTACGGAATTAGTTTATTCGTGGCAGTATAATTTTGTGTTTAATTGTACTTAACCACTTAATCGTCGCGCCCGAGCCATTCACGGGCTGTAAGCTTCACGTATTTTATTCAGAATTGTTTGATTCCCATCAGTTTTATAAAATAGTCTAATTGGTTTTATTCTGGCATTATTTTACTTGTCTTTAAATTAGATAAATATTTCTTTTTCAAAAAAGTGGTGGCAATAATGAAGTTGAATTTTTTAAATCGTAATTTAATACGACCATTAAGTGGTTAAATAACATAAATATTTGAAGATTTAGGCACTTGTTGCAACATTAAATTAGTAAGGCTATTTTTTCTCATTATACTTTTTTTTATAATTATTTTTATATATATAATTTTTATGTATATTTAGGGATCTGTTATTGTCCGTACGCTTCAACGCCTTTCAAGCACGTGTTACCAAACTTTTTCAGGAATAATATGTGCCTTATTTAAAGAAAATGTATTCCATCTGTAGGTAAAGCGATCAGTGCTTTGTGAAAATTTTGATGGTAAAACATTTATCAAAAATTCCCATTAGCATATATGTCAACTCTTATAATTTTTTGTATCACGAAAATTCCACAAGAAGTTTTAGTTTTTTTAATCGCCTTAATCTGTCGACTGAACAAGTCAAAAATATTTGTTATCTTTGTAGTACGAAAACGCGTAAATTTTGACATCCCCCATGCCACTAGCATGTTTTACTTTATTTAATGAAAGACTTGCCGTGATTAAACAAAAGGAGAAACATTATTTGGAAGTTCTGGGATATATTTTGGAATAAAAAATCAACTAAACTCTAATCGTTGCTCACAAGTTTGATAACACCATGTGGTATAATTTTTGTTTCTAGGTAATCAATGTCATTTTCTAATTACTATTTCAATCTTAAAACATTAAATAACTTTATTTCTCTCCAAAAATGTTGCTTTTGTAGTTATAACAACGAAAAGTTGCAATTTGTATGTTGGCATTTGGAAACGCAATGAAACTGTCAATGGAAAACTTTACTGAATATTGAAAAGAAATCATTATCAGTACCAAAACTTATCAAAAAGTCAGTAATTAGTACTTATGCTAGATATTCTGGATTAAATTATGTATAAAACCATTTCTAAAAAAGCAGTACTAAACAAATAAAAATGCAAAAGTTTGCAACTATATAAATACAACTGTGACAGGCACAAAAGTGAAGTTTCAGAGGTATAACTAGTCTTTTTTATATATTTGTGCTCAATTAAACACAAAATAATATTGTCGAATGTACTTGTCGTTGTTTCTGTGTAAATTACGTATAATTCGAGGCGAAAGCCATAGTTGCTATAAGCCCCAAAGCAATCACCTGTCAAATCAAACTGCAATATTTGCAAAGAAAACTAATGCTTTCCTTAGTAACTTTTTAATGTTTACTTTTTTTAAATATAGTAAAACATTTTTGATGGTTACATTATGTTTGTTCATGAAACAAGTACAAATCATTAGCTGCATAAAACAACTACACTTCAAAGCAAAATAAAAAACACACCTTCTCAAGAAAACAACACATAATTATTTAGTAAAAAGACACTGACAAATGTTTAACTCGTAACAAAAAAAAATACTTTTTATGTGCTGTACTTCAATTTTTGAACTCGGCAATTAATAAATAACAATAAAAAACATACATATTTTTTTAACAAAATTATTCTGTAAAATAATGAGACAGCTTGAACCAATGAGATATTTTTTTTTTTTGTATTTTTAAAAGCATTTTTTCTGTCGAATAAAAAACTGCGTTTCTTAACCCCACCCCCTCCCTCTCTTCATTTTTTCTTCATAAGTTTCTTTGATGATTTTTATTCTTTCATAGGTCCTAATTATTCTTTAAAATCATAAAACTGTAAGAAAAAATATTAAAGGATTGTTTATCTTATAAGTTGTTTTAAAAATATATTAATAATAGTGAGACATTTAAAAAGGAAACACGAGTTTTATTTTTTAAACTGCAAATTTTCATATCATGCTAATTTCAGATTTTGTTACATTTAATCTCACTTTTCTATATTCAGTTTTTATTGTAGATTTTGTTTTAAGTAATATGGCATTTGTGAAACAGCTTTGGTGGGCAAATTTCTTCAAAATTCAAAATAACGATGAACACGAGAAATTGCATTAAACCTTTTAAAAATAAATACAGTCGAATATTCCAGTGCAATTCTGATATTTCAGAATTACAATTAAGTGGTAGTAATTTCAACCATCAAACTCAAAAGTTTAAAATTAATTTTTAAATCTAATTTTATTATTTTCTAAAGGAAATGAATGACGCATTGTTGTCGTACATTGAAAAGTAAAAATATGGAAAAAAAAAAATCCTGCAATCTACAGTAACTGCGTCGTATAATTTAAATGATTAATACGGCTGGAAATTTTTCTCCAGTTTTATAACGATATCTGACATCAGAATTATTATCAAATTTTATTTGGAAAGGTGTCATTAATAAATACTGTTTAGTAAGTGTCTGGTAGCCAGTGTAGTGTTGTCTTTCAACTGCTTTCTTTAATCACTTCTCTAATTTTCCCGTACGTCATGCGGGCAACGGATTTTTGCCAATCATGATTTGCCTATGGAACGTAAAGGAATTCATATTGCAATCAGTATTTGTTATTCTCACCAGCAAATTTTTATTGCAAACTTGGAGGCATTTAATCCTTGCAATTTTTTGAATGAATTAGACTATAATTTCTGTTTTGAAAAAACGGTAATACAAGACTAAAAATTCTGTAAAACACATTAATTAGTAGGCTTTATTTGAAAGTTTTTTTTTTCAAAAATATTGATCAATTAAGTGGTTAATTTATAAATATATACATGACAGTTGCACCATAAAATTTAACTAATAAGAATGTATTTATTAAAATACAACACATTGCTCAGTGGTGCACAAAACAAGAATTTTAATATACATTTGTACAATTAAAATAAAATAAAACTATCAACGTTTCGCGCCGTCTTCTGCGGGCGTCTTCAGGAAAATATGATAACGGTAGGACTAAGTTTGCATCTTGATAGAGAGATAATATTTCTAATAAATTAAAATCTAAATGAATTAAAAGTTTAAAAATGTTGCCACTTACACGTGAGTAAAAATTAAAATATTGCAACGAAATAAATATTTTAAGATTTTATGATGTTATGCCATATTTTTGGTATATTGTAGGATAAATTATCATTACATTGTTTATTTTCCCGTGCAATCATTTCGATAGATTCACTTATTTTACCTTAAACTGGGTTATTGCACGGTACTATGATGTTGGCCTCATCAAAGTTAATACGGCCACCCTTGTTCGCCAAGTAGAAGCGAGAAAGAGCAGTATTCTGTTTATATTGTTTAATATCTCTGCGATGCTCTTTAATTCTAATTAGAATTAAAGCATCCCGAAGAGGTTAACACTAATAAGGCCAGAAAATTTAGTTAGCTTTTATGACAGATATTTCACACCAAAAATTTGATTTAAATCTGTTTATCTTTACTTTCTTCTGTCTACAAGAGAAACATACAGGATTTTAAAAAAATCAAATCCGGTTTTCTACGGATTTACACGTTAAGGGGTCAGAGAACTCGAAAAACATGTTTTTACAAAATGTTTGTCTGTGAGCCTGTGAGTCGGTGAGTCTGTATGTCAGTGAGTCTGTGTGTCAGTGAGTCTGTCAGTCTGTCAGTCTGTCCGTATGTGACAAATATATTTTGTGAGCTCCATCTAAAGACCTAATGCATGGAATTTCACAAAACTAGATTTTGTCAGATCTTGATATAAGCTATATCCGATTTTTTTAGACAACAGGTTGCGCTGCTATGATGCAGTATTCATTATTTCCACAATGCATATCTCAAGAAATAGTGCATGAATTTTCGTAAAACTTTAGATTTAGATAGTACATGGTATAAAATGGTGCTGATTATGTTTTGGCGCAAATCGCTCATTAGGTGGCGCTGCAATAGTACATTATTCGTGATTATTTCAATAGCTCTATGTAAAAAAATAATGCACGGAATTTCAAAAACGTTGGATTCTGTGAGACCTTGATATAAAATGGAACTGACTAGATTTGGTGTGTATTGCTCAACAGGTGGTGCTGCTATGCTGCATTATTTATAATTTTTCCAATAGCTATATCTCAAGAACTAATTCAGGGGTTTTCATAAAACTTTATATTTAGTTAGTGCTTCACATAACATGGTGCTGATTACGTTTTGGTGCACATAGCTCAACAGGTGGCACTGTCCTAATGCATTACACAGGTCAACACAAATCTACGGTTTGTAGAATAAAACTGTTTTCTTTGATCACACATATGACATTAGTTTTTTGCTGTCACCCACAGTTTTTTCAGAAAACAAAAAAGATGGGGGGTGCGTCTTAGTAAAATTAATATGTAATATTTATTAAATAAAATACATTCTTAATAATAACAAAAATTAATTTCTTCGTAAAATGACATAAATAAATGTAAAATTCGATATTTAAATGAAGTTTTTTCACATTTACCGGAAGGTAGAATCAAAGAAGGTGTATTTGTTGTCCCACATATAAGACGGTTAATAAACAACGAGAAATTTGAGGTAAATATGAAATCAATGAAGAAAGATGAATGGATTTATTTAAAAGACGTTATTCACACATTTTTAGAGAATTATAAAAAACTAGGTTCTAACCTGTGTTTAACCCTTTGACCGCTGAGCAAAAGGGCAAAATTGTAATGCTGTTTTCACTCCAACAATAGCCAACATTCGTCCAAAGGAACCAATCTTTTAAAAGAGGATCCTTTTTATGTTTAAAAGGCAATTTGCAAAGATGCTCACCAACAGGCCATGAGCAGGCCGACCACTAGTATTTAATTTTTATATTCTATTTGCACCAACATTTTTAAAACGCGTTTTATAGAACTTATCTTTTGCAACTGTTGTCAAAATGGGAAAAGTGAAAGATTTTGATTTTCAGGAAGTGTTGTTATTTTAGTTTAAAAGGACCATATTAATTGCGAAATAAGATTTTCAGACTTTTTGAAGGAGAGAAACAACTGTCTTGCGTTTGATTGAGGTATTTTGACCCAACCACTCTACTCTTCGGAAGTTGCTCCGTCCGATTACTATTTGCTTTCCGCACTCAAAAATGTTTTCACCCAAAAATGTTTAGTGTTTGAATGACATGACATTAAAAATCACCTCGGAAGTATTTTAGAATCAAATCAAAAATGTTCTGGAAAGAAGGCATTATGACACTCCTGGAAAGATAGAAGGTTTGTTGTACAGAATAGCATAAAAATTCTTCAATAAAATCTCCTTGTTTTCTAAATTTGCATGTTTTTTTTTTCAAAAAATAAAAGACTTTTAGGACAACTTAATGTTATTTCTTTAGCATCTTCGGGACAAGCGTCTTTTACAGAATTTTTAATCTTCTACCACTGGTTTTTCAAAAGAAAAATAATTAAAATATTGAATCGGGAAAATTATCGGATTAAACAAGTGAAAATTTACAATAAAAATTTACTGGTGATAATAATCAATGATTCTAAGCACCTTCGCAGCACCTATACTGGCCGTGCTTCCCCAAGGGATTATACTATAAATGTCAAATATGAGAGAAAAATCAGAGAAAAATTTGTTGTAGGTTTCAGCAACAATTGAAAAAAAACGCCGCTCTATACAAGTTTCTGCGAAATTTATAAAGAATATTTTCCTTAAAACAAATATTTCAGAGCTCCCAAATGGTCCGCGAACTGAACATCAGAATTTTCTTTGAGAAATTTTCTTTTTAGATTTTTCTTGCAAATTGTCAGGAAAGCACCTTTGAAAGTTGATTCTAGCGCAAACGTATCATGAAATTTTCTGTTAAAAAATACTGATGTTCAGTTCGCGGACCATTTGGGAGCCCTGATATTTGTTAAAAAAAAAACGTACTGAGTGAGAACGCTGAAAATGCAACACATGCATCAAATGCATCCTCTAGCGAATTCTCCTTTATTAATCCTTTGGACCTTGACGATGCTGTCGTGTCAGACGCCACAAAGAAATTCAAAGTGTTACAAAAATTTCTGTTAACCAAAAAAAAAAAAAAAAAAAAATGTAGGGAACGGTTTTTAAATGAGTACTAAAAATATAAATTAACAAATTTATTCAATAAAGAATACAAGTATTTATTCAAAGTAGATACATTCTATCGGAGAATAAGAGTTCAAAGAAAAATCAAGCTGAATATGTTTCCTGTTAAAAACAAATTACAACTGAGAATATCCGCTGCAAAAAAGTCTTATTTATTTTGGAACTATTGAATAATAATGGATCTTTTTATACAGGAGAATTTTTTTTTTTTTATTTTAACATACAAATCAAAAGAAAAAACCTGTTTACTGTTGCTTTAGAGTTCATTTGAAGTTATTATCATTTGTGAAGAAAGAAAAGAATGGTGCATTATATGTGTGAAGTGAAATGTTTAGTTTTTTTTAGCTTTTACATATTTGAACTAATTAGGAAATGAAATCATGTTACTACTGGCTGATTTTTTTAAGCGAAAGATAAAAAAGAATTTTTGAAGCGAAATACTTCAAACGAGAAATATTTTATTGCTCTCTTGCGGTTAGATTACTTGACTTGGCTGTGAAGCTAATATAAAAAATCAGAAAAAAACAAGTAAGAAAAATCATGCGTTAAGCATAGATTATGAAACACTTTCCAACACTTCCTGAAATATTTAACAAAACCTCGTTATCCAGGGAAATAAGGTAATACTTCCCATAACCAAATATGTGTTCCAGTACTTTTGAACAGCCCTGTATTTTATCCGTCTGTTGATATGTAGACTATAAAATGGAAAAATTTTGTTTAGAAAGAAAAACGCCTAACTGGTTCAAATTTTCCTTTCAGCAATTTATACTAATAGATGGAAACATACTTGAATACTTTCTTTCAGCCCTGTTGTTTACTTCAATACAGGAAAGTATTTTGCTAAAATTTAGTTCAAACAAAAATACTTTTTAAACTACTTAAATAATGTTTCAAGAAATTATCCTCCAAACGTGACCATGTATTCAGTTCTTTGCGTGACCCGGTATATCGTTTTGCCTACATCATATAAACATTTCTTATTAAACTGAATGCATTTCAACGTAAAAATACATAACTTATTTTAAAACCACCTTTAAGTAAATTACGCTTAAATGCAGTAAACTTTCTGAGATATTTTGTGTAACCTTGTATATCGAATTTGTGTAACTATTAGCATTTATTCACACCATATAATGGGCATATATTTAACGGAACTTAAAAGCGCATATCATAATTTAAAATGCATTTCATTCATCCAACAGCCATCATCCATAGTACTTCGCATAGAATATACTATTTGAAATCTTTTGTGTGTCCCTGTAAATGCTATGCACTTCGTATTATGCATGAAAAACTCATATTAAATCTCAGCGACGTATATCAATTCGATTATACATGAAATAGTTTAATATAACTAAAATATATCGCACACAACGCCTCTCTACCATTATGTAATGGAATTCTCTTGTGTGAGCCTGTAAATGAATAATAACCATCATTTACACTGCATGTTTTACAGAATGCATATTTTAGTGTACTTCGTATATGCATATAAATTTGAATAAGTTTGACAGTGTGTAACATCCTAAAATTTATTTGAAACTATTTTACCTATAGGCCGTAATGTAATGGAAAACGTTTGACTCTCCCTGTAAATAAAATAATCATGGTAGAAGCTTCATTTTCAATAGAGTTCGTGATAATTTAAACGTCAATAACGTCCAAAAATTTCAAGGCGATCCGAGTATATGTACGAAAGTTAGAACGCGGACAGACGTAAAGACAAAAAGAAAGCATAAACACATTTCAACTTTGTTGGAAAGTGTTAGAAAGAGAGAAATTATAAAGCGTAAAATAAAGTTATTAGTTATTGATTTAAAACTCAGATATATTAGATAATTACGAGGACGAATTATGTTTTTCTGCTGGCAGGAGAATAATTAAAAAATCTATTGTTTCAAAATATCTGTCTATGAACATATAAAGCGTACAAAGAAAAATGAAGCTTAAAAAACGGGGGTTTTATTGGAGAATTTGTTAAGGTGCGCTCAAATTTTGTTAAAACTCTTTGTTTCATTAAAAACTGCAATTAATTAACTCTCTAATTCTCATGTTACAATACGTTCTAGAGATTATGTAATCACGGCAGAAAGATTTATGTCAGAAAATTTCAAACACAAATTTCATTTGATTTAATAACGAAATGTCTTTTATTTAATAAAGCAAATATTGTTATTTTAAATTTCTGGTATGGTTTTGGAACATTCTAAATTCGGTCTGGTGGTAGCATATATGCGACCATGGACATAAGAGTGTTAAAAATTAATGTAAAATTATTCAGCTCATATTAAAACTGCAAACCAAAAGTCTCACACGGATGAAGTGAAATTAATATTAAAAACATTTTTAATGAAATATTTTATCATAACTGCAACCTTTTATGCCAGTGGAGGAAAAATTTAGGCACCCGCGGGTAATCTCTCCCCACTAAAATTTAAAAGTTTTTTTCGTTGAAAATTTAATAGCATTCTAACAAAATTTTTACACGAAATATTAGAAAAAAAGGAAAGAAATTTAGTCGTAAGAGACTTCCTGCGGGCGCCTGGATTTTTTCATCCCTGTTTTACGTTTTTCTGCTACCATTAAAACTAAAAGTAAATTTTACTTTTCTAATAGTCTATATCTGAGATAAAATGAAACGACATACATCTATAAATTTTTATTGTAAAAAAAAGAGTAAAAAATGGTAGCTATGATTTTACTCATACCTTTAACACTTTGTATTTCAGGACATCGTGTCAGGACTTAGTGTTCTATTACATGGAACACCCACCTTTATTACCAAACGTGAGAATGACACCGGAATTCTGGCATAAATAATATCTGGTTAAAATGTATGGGAAAAATAACTCTTTCTTTTTTTTCAAATACGTGAATTCCGCTGCCAATCAGTCATTTCAAAATTTTCGTAATGAAAGTCTCCTCGCCGGAAAGGCTTAACCTTCTAATGCCCACTATAGAGCATATACTACCAATAGTGTTTTGAATTTAGTTGATTATTAAATCAAATATTAAAAACTCATAAGTTAATAAGAGCAATATTTGCTTTATTAAGTAACAGACATTCCGTATTTAAATAAAGCGAAATTTATTATTGTAATTTTCTGGTGCGAATTCAGAATCTCTAAAGTATCGAATTTCTAGAATGTATTCTAGGGAAGGGAATTAGAGATTAAACCCTTTTCATTATAGATTAGTTCCAAAAGATAATTTAATATAAGTGATATACTATGATTTTTGGCAACTAGCAATTTAGAATGTGAAACGTGACTGATATTATGGAAACAATGTAGAACCCGTCGAATTTCGACGGCAGAAAAATTTTAAGAACGAATTATGATGAACGAACTATGATTTATAATAAACGTACAAAAATTATCTACAAAATAAAAGTGCACCTTATATTAATAAATTTAACTTTTAAACAAATGATATTTAACCTAAAGTTAAAGAAATACTATTTCTAAAAAGATCAGATGTAGAAATTATTAAAATAAAATTTAATCGTACATGTAAGTAGTAAAATATGATAAAGATCTGTTATTATGATAAAGTTATCAATTAAGGCTATAATAAATCAAAGAAGTGATAATCTCATGCTTGGTGTTCCAAAATGAAGAACAGCAAAATTTATTCCACTTTACTCAATCATAGAATTTTTTCCCCATGAAATCTAAACCCAACGTCATTTTCAACATGTCAAAATTTACATATGCACCTTTCATATAGGTAATATTTTTTTTAATTGATATTTTATTTTATCATTTTAAAATAATTTTAATTCAAAACTTGAAGTCTTGATTGCTTTTAGGTGGAAACTTAACTGCACTATTTATATTCCTTTAAGTGTGAGTGAAAATTTCTCAAATAATCTGCATGCAATAAATAAGATGGAAAATATTTCTGTGATGCCACATAAGGTAAAATGGCGATTTTTATGGTATCAAACTCGAATTATCACCAAGATCTTCCTTATTTGCTTGCATAACCCTGCTAAGTGCATTTATCCCTTCGAGAATAATAAAGCTCTGTAATATAAATTGATATTTTTTGGACAAAGACTTCCGAGCTCACAATGCATACCATATGTTGCGGTTCTGTAAATACATTCTAAATTTTGTAAAGCATTGCTTTTTATCAGTGTGTGATTTCGATTAAATTCTTTTCGAAAGTGAAGTATTTACACTTGTGAAGTTTTTGAAAGCAGGAGGGGTCTAATTTACACACTTCTACAAAACATACTTCAGTTTTACGAACTAAAATACGCGTTTTTTCATAATAAAATGACGTCATTTGTATGCGCCAAAGCATTCATGTTTTACCATCCATTTTTAGCCACTTAATCGCCGCGCGCGAGACATTCACGGGCTGCCAGCTTCACAGCTTTTATTCAGAATTGTTTGATTCCCATCAGTTTTATAAAACAGTGTAATTGGTTTTATTCTGGTATCATTTTACTTGTCACTAAATAAGAAGAATATTTTTTTTTCAAAAAAATGGTGGCAATAATGAATTTGAATTTTTAACCCTTTCCGGCGCAAGAAAATTCTATTAGTAAAATGAGAGATTATCGATTGACACCGGAATTTATAAAGGACTTGTCTAGATATTACAAATTCCTTAATTTAAGATTTCATTGTAAAAGCAAAATTATATTAAAATATTACTGGTGCCGTTTGCAAATTTGGAATAAAAATTAGGTGTTGCCGGCCCGGCAACACTGCGCAAGAAAGGGTTAAACTGTATTTTAATGCGACCATTAAGAGGTTAAACAACATCTATAGCAAGGCTGTCCAAACCGGCTTCCGCGAGACACCAGAAAATTCTTACAGAAATAAAGACCCTATTGAATCGGAGATATTTGAAGATATAATAAGGGAAAAATTTCTGTAAAATTTTTCTGGTGTTTGCGGGCGCCAGGTCGGCCAGCCCTGATCTGTAAAATGGTATATATATATGATGTCATATCAAGGAATAATATACAAATTCACAAAAAAAGTCATGTCTTTTAAGAAGCAAATTGGGTATCTAACAACTCATATGCCTTCATTTGTTTGTATATAATAGCTTCATGTTTTATCGGAAATTTATATTTATTTCTTCAAAATTCGGAAAATGGTTTTACAGACAGATTACTAAATTTGCATTCTTTCAACTACTTGATACGAATGAAGTAAAAGCAGTCACACAACTATTCTTTAAATGCAATTTTTCAAATCGAAAGTTTTGTATCGAGAGTAAAGTAAGTTTTAATAAACTAAAAATCATTTAATTTATAAATAAAAACAAAATTCACCGGGTTTTATAGCAGACGATATTCTTCATATCATATGTAATTTAATTTCATTTTGGCAACAAAAAGATACAGTAATCTGTTTTTTTTTTGTTGTTGTTGTTACTTTTAATTTTTAATAGAAATGCAGTACTTGTGTTGCCACGATTACAAAAATGGTATTAAAAACTACAAAAAAAAATTAATATCTCAAAAATAAATTAACATACAGCTTTTAAACAAATTGCATTTAAAAGCACATTTTTTCAATACTATGGTGTATAAACTGAAAATGTGAGATGCTCAGAAGTTTAAAATTTTGCAATAGCAAAAATTGCAAAACCGAAGCTTCATTTCAAGTTTCAAAGCGTTGCCATTCGCAAAATGACGTGCGCATTACGCACAGATACGTTTGGCTTTTATAATATAGATACCACAACAATTGAATAAGAAGCATACTTTTCGAAAATAACGATAGCCGACAAGCATAAAAGTTATCATCTAAATCAATTACACTGCAAAAACCCAATTATAGTGCTAGCCTATAATTGGAGATGATACATTACTAAATGAGTATATGTTACATGAAACTCACTGTAAAAAGTTGTCTTCGAAGATATCCCAATGCGATATTCGCAACTGCTCATGTGAACTCATGACATGTGGATATCTCTAATTCCTCTTACAATCATGTCATTGACATTTTATATGTTACATTATGTGGGAGCATCGCAAACAATCACTTACAGGGAATATTTTAATGCTAACAAGCACGATTTTTTCAAAACGAAAATTTTTTACATACGCTTTGAGAATATTTGAAAGCGAAGTATATTACGATTTTTTAAGTGGTGGCAATAGAATGTAAAAATATTCGCCTGCAACAGAGACTTTGCGATATTCCCACTTATTTCTAAAATTCATGTAATTATTTTAACTGTATACTATCAGTATGTATGAATAGAAATATATAGTTTAACAAAAATAAAATAATAATAATAATAATTAAAAAAAGACATAAGTAATAAATTTCAAATTCCGTTGTACATAATTAAAACTCTAAATTTCTTGTTTACAAATTATAAACTATAAGTAAGTAAACTAAATGTCAGACAAATTCTTGAGTACCGTAAATCTATTAGTTTGAAATCGTATATAAATCATAATACCAACAAATTATTGATTCCTGAAATATTTTCTTATATTTATTGAAAAGAAACATTTTGCTAAGGTATGCAAAACATAACATCAACAAATCAAAGATTCCTGAAATATTTTCTTATATTTATTGAAAGGAAACTTTATTTATGTTTGGATATCACTAATTGGACTTGAGATGAAAGGGAAAGACATTTGACATGTAAACGTAATCTATGCAATACATACTTTTACTTGTCATACCAATCAGTATTTTTCCCCAATCAGAAATGTTTCTCTTCTAATAGTATGCTCATTTCGCAATGCATGTCAGAAAAATATGTTCCGTTTATGTTTTTATTCAGAACACAAAATATTTCTGCTTTATTTTATATTTTCTCTTTACTGTGGTATTTAGTTTTTTTTTTTCTACAGATATTTGTATTAATAATTTTAATCTTCACATATTTGTTTCAGGACAGTTTATTCCTTTAAAAGTGTCTCATTGTCAAAGCTCTCACTTGGTCCGTTTTTTTAACAACGTGCTATTCTCAAAGATAAATATTTTTTATAATATTGGTCGAAACTTATCCTGAAAGGCGTTTTTCTTACTATATCATATTGGCAGCCCTGCAGCGTAACTTTCATAAAATGTTTAATTTTGGTCCAGGCTAAAGATGCTTCAAACAAGTGTCTTTTTAAAGAATTTAATTCAAATATATTCTCAGCAAAACATGAAACTAAATACGTAATGTTATATCAAATAAGTTTTTTGGTCACTGTCAGGGGGCTACTTTTTTAAAATCAAATTTCTAGTTTGGCACTACTTTTTTCAAATGATAAAATTCACCTTATTTAATGACATATTAATTAAAGTGAAAACAATGGAAATTTAAACATTTTCAAAAAGTGGTGCAAGTCAAGAAATTTGAATTAAAAGAAGTAGCCCACTGGCAATACTACTTCTTATTAGAAACGCGTCTGACCTGGATAAATTAATTCCAGCTAATAAACGACGAAATTACTTGCTTACTAATTACGCTTTTAATCCTTTGAGCTCTGATGGTATAATTTTCTACCACATAATTGTAATTCCTAAATGTCACAGCGGCACCAGAAAATTCGACGAAATTTATTTGAAAAAGGTTTAATGCATTTTTTCGTGTGTATTTTTAACCGGTTTTTTTTGCTAAATACTGGTGCCAATGTGACATTTGGAATTTTGAAGAAATTTACTCACCAGAGCTCAAAGGGTTAAGGGCAGTAATGCCGCCACGTCATTACATAATTTTAATCCCTTATTGCCACATTTACATACCTATTTTTTAAAGAAAATTTCTCCTTTATTAAATACGCGAAAATACACTTTTACTTATTTAAAAATAAATCTTTTTGTAAATACTGATGTAAATCAATTTTTTTCAATATTTTATCAATACAAATACCTTGCTCCTAAACAAAATTCGCACCACAAACTTTAAACGAAATTTTATACCTTAAACATTGGGGGCATAAAGTACAAAATTTTTCCTTTCCTTATTTAAAATAAATTTTTCAGTTATTCTGGTGGGAATACTATATTACAAAGACATTGTTGCTTGCCTTTCAAGGGGTTAAATATCAGTTAGAGAGATATAAAATTGTAATTTGATTTATCATTAAATTGTAATTTAAAAATTATTAAAGCTGCAGACCAAAGTATGGACTAGGAAACGAGTTTCAGTGGTTCGCAGCAAAACACTTGCAACGCAAGAAATGTAATCTTAACTCATTTCAATGGGAGATAATATTACCGCTTGTCAATAAATAGCACAAAAATAACTATTTGGTAAAAGTGGTGATAAAATGTAAAACCCACATAAACCTGTTTATTCTTAACCTCTTCAGAACTGAGCATAAAATAACTCTAGAAATATATATTTATTGCTTTTACATAATCGAAATGACACCATAGATGACAGAAAGAGTCATTTTTATGAAATCAGTACTTTAGGTGACTGGTAATTTAGGTTTACACATGTGGATATAAAAGTATTAATCCCCTTAAAACATCAGTTTAACTATCAGTAATATAAATTTACGCAATAAAAAAATTAAGGTCTTTAAACAAGTAAATGATCAGCAAATTTTCAAAAATATTTATTGTAAAGCATTTAAGTTAAATAACCATGAATATTTCTTACTTTCTTGGCCGCAATGTCTTGAAAGTATTTTCGAAACTCTGATAAAAATTATATTTATTTTATGGGCTAATATTCATCAATGCTGACATTTATTGGTTTTGTTTTAAAGCAAAAAACATTCATCCGTATAGAAGTAAAGTAAAAATGTAAAAAATTCGAAAAGTTCAGTTTTTATAAGGAGAAGAATAAAGGTACACATTTGTGTACCTCAGGTCTGAAGAGGTTAAGAGATTTGAGGCCCCACCAGTGGCCGCGAGGTTCTGACCTCCAAACTGGTAAACGGTAGGTGTGGGTTCGAACCCAATCGCGACCGTCGGCCTAACGGTTCGGAGTTTTCTGTGGTTTTCTTCAAACCTTGTGTGAACTAGTGTTAGGTTCCCTTAGAAAGACCCCCACGGAGGGCATCCCACCCCATAGGGCCTATATCCCATAGTGTAGATAATCGGCCGACATACATACAAACAAACTTAAGTGATTTGACAGGTTTGAATAGATTAATAAAATTTATGAAAATTGTGGGAACTATTTTGTCCATTTCTCTAAAACTTTTATGCGCACTGAAAGGTATTTGAACTACTTTGGGATCTTCAAAAATTTTCCTTAAAATAAATGTAAATTTTAAATACGGATACTAAGTGGATAATGATGTATAAGTAGAGAGATTTAAAACGAATAAGATAAAGCAATATTTACATTTTTATTAAGTGAAATTTAGGAAGTGGATTTTAACTTTCCAAATTCACTTATTAATTTTCACTTTTCTAAACTTTTGCGCATCGTCTGAATTTTCTATGCATGAGAGGCACGTGTGTTCAGATCTTATTAATTAACTTTATCTAACGACAAGTACTTAGTAAAATCTCAGTTATGAAAATTTATTATCGATTTTCTGTATTTATTTAATCTTATCTGACATCGGATTCTTCAATTAAGTACGTTGTTATTGATTCTGTGGAAACAACCTTTTGTTATGAAGCACAAGAATTAATTTTCTAACAAATTCCTAACGAGTTATTGTTACAATTTTTTCTAAATTAATTTCAAATAAAGGAGTTCTATTAGTTCAAAGAGCTACTGCTAACACCCTTTTATGAAAATCAAATGCAAATTTATTCAATATGTTCATAGATTGATACAAGTTAATTAATTTTATAATCTTTTATAAAGCTTTAACAAGTTTGCCCGTGGACCTTATTTGCAAGACGAGATTACTTGTTTCGTTACTAAAAGTTTTTCGAGATAGCTAGTTTTAAATCGCAATATTCCCTTTATTTAGTAGCAGACATATTTTGATTACATAATTCAAATATTTTAGTATTCAAATATTTGATGGTAAAAGTGATGTACAGTTCCCATTTTCAGTTTATTGTTAAAAAAAAGTTAATCTCTTAACCTCTTTAGATACCAGGATTTATTTTTATACATTAATCTCACTTCTGTTATGAATTTATATTAAGAAACTAATAAAAAATAATAATAACTAATTAAAAAAGACTGAAAAGCGAAAAAAACTTTTAAATATATTTTTCGTACATAAAGTTATCGAGTTATCTTAAATACTGATGTTTGCAGTGAATTATCAGTATTTATTAGCGTAGCCTTTACTTTTTGTTACAGCTATGTGTTGATGTTTTATTGAGCTGATGATAGTTTTCAGCTATTCTTTTGTTATTATACGATGTCGGTAAACAGTTATAGCTATAATTAGTTCCTTTTTATTTGAAAAACTTCTGAATCGTACAAGAACAGGGCTGCCACAGGCCACTATCTTTTTATTCTATCTGACACTACTTTATTAGACAGAAATTCTTATCACGCTCTTTGTCATAATTTGCAAATATATTCCAAACTTTATATTAGAAAAATACTCGTGCCAACATAATATAAAAATAGTCATCTGTAGCAGCCCTGCAAGAGTTTTCAAACGGTGCCATATGTTCTCAATAGGAATAAGATTGCATCAGGGCTGTTTGATGTCAGGCTGTCACTTCTTTAAAAAATATTAAAATTATTCATCAACATGTCTACTAAAATATTAAAACGTGTAACAAAAATTCTTACTTGTGATTTGGCTACATAAAAAACAGTCTTTTTTCTACAGAACAAAGAACAACAATGACTTGTTCCAACTTTAACCCTTTCAGGGGCAAGCAGTATTGCCAGATAGGCTACTTATTTTAAATTCAGATTCTTGACTGGCACCACTTTTTTGAAATAGTAAAATGTGCCTTATTTAATGGCATATTAATAAAGGCGAAAATAAACGGAATTTTGCCGTTTAAAAAAAGTGGTGCGAATCACGAAATCTGAACTTTAAAAAAGTAGCCCACTGGCAACACTGGGGGCAAGACATTTTTGCTCTAAAAATATTCAGATAATTAATTCACACCGCAAATTATGAAAAAAATTATTTGAAAATAATCAAACGCTTTTCTTTTTTTTTAAGCCTTTGTTATGAGATCGAAACTACCCTATAAAGTTAATGATGCCGTTTGGCAATCAGAGCAGTAAAAAACGTTTGTAGACTGCAAACGGCGCCCCTGAAAGGGTTAAACATGATGCCAGTTTGTTCTGGAGATTAGTAATATTTGATTGGTTCTCAGAACAAAAACAGTGATTCACCAGAAATGTCAGAAATTACGATCCACTTCATCATTATGTTTGTTTTTCAGATTAAAGTAGATATAACTTTTTTATGCGTGCAATTATTTGAATTTTGTTTTATTATTGTATTGAAATCAGTATTAGATTCTTTTTAAAATGTTATGTAAGAGTTTGAATTTTGTGAAACGTAACATTTTCTATAAGCATGCAAAGTTGGAAAATATAGAAATTTCCGAACGTGTCCACAATTTTGGCCACCATGTATGATGTCTATAAAAAATTCATATGAAGTGTTATTAAAGGTTTTTACAAATACGTTTATGCATTAAATTATTTTTCTCTCTTACCTAATCTTCGAAAAATGTCATATTCTACTTCTCTACACTAAAAAATAAATTTAACTTACATAAATAAAACTGAAATAACTCATCTTTATAAATTGGTTTTTAGGTGATAATAAAAGCAAAGTAACGCTCAATTAATATCAAGAATTCGGTAAGATATTTTTCCATTACGCAGAACGTTAAAAAAAGCCAATAGCACAAAGAATTAGTATCTAATGTAACATGTTGTAATCAATTTTCAATTGAGGGATCTGTCATGTTTCTCAACTTTTTTTTCCTTGCTCTATCAACGTAAAAAAATTCCTCAGATATTTTCTCTTCCTTTTCAAAAACTATTAGTCACGTAAAGTTTCTATTTTATAAAATAATAGGAATTATGTGACTATTTTTCTTAATATGTGATCATTTTAAACTTTATGATAGCGATAGAAATAAAAGAAAATTTCTTTTAAAATAAAACCAGTATCCAGCCTTTTACTTTGTATTGGGTAAAATCTCATTTGAGGCACGTAAACATTCCATATAATTCAATTTATTAAATTTACTGTTATATTGTTTTCACCATTCTGCTATATTTATTCTATTTTAATACATACCAGCTGGAGATCAGTTGTTGTGATAATAAAAATTATACTTCATTAACCCTTTCGTGGTTATAAGCGCGTATACGCGCCCAGAATACCACTTAATTTGAATTGCGAAATGCCATACTGACACCGGAATTTTTAAATGAAAATTTTAATTTTACAAAGAACGTAAAAATAATATTTATATATTATGAAATAAATTTGTTTTTAAATTCCGGTGTCATTCAATCATTTTAGTATTTTATGAATAGAAGTGCTTTAACCGTCAAAGGGTTAATCTTTTTTTTGTTGTTGTTGTTGTTGTTGTTGTTGTTGTTGTTTAAACCAAAGCAGTACCATTATTAAAAATGACAAGATTAAACTAGTATATTAAATTAAAGAGATATGTTTTAAATCAGAAATTTCATGCAAGTTTATCTAATAATTTTTTATCTATTGAATAACATTTTTGGTTCTAAACATAATTATTTTTCATTAGTCAATATAACATATATTGCAGAGTAGCCAGATTTGGCCTCTTTTTTAATCCTGATATTTTACATTCACACCAATAATTCTGTATAGTATATTGTTTTGTTTATTTAATGGCTGACACTTCTTGATTATTCTTGTAAAAAAATTTCTTTCAGAACTTCTGATATGAATTTAAATTGAATGTAAGACAAACTGGCAATCCAGATATATTGCTGTTCGAGGGGATGTCTAAGCTCTGAAGCATCGGGTTTTCATGTATGAAATATTTTACGGCATTTGACAGCCATCCCGTGATTAAGTAAAATGAAAATTACTATTCGTGATTTATCATATAAAATTGGAATTTCAGATTTAAAAATCGGCAAAATTAAACAAAGTATGATAAAGATGTATGTGTCAGTGTTGCTCTCCTTCCAGTTTCCGAATTAATGATAATGTTTGTGCTCTTTAATCATGGTTTTTCTGTAATTAAAAAAAATTACTGATTGGACATTTTTAAATATAATTACCGTAATTTCTCCCGTACCCGCTGCACCTCAGATAAATCGATTTCCTCCCAGAATTTATTTTAAATAAAATGTGACTTATTTTTGCTTAGCATTCCTTTTTTTTTTTTCTGGTCTGGAAAAGACTTAACTAAGCCGCGGCTTATACGTCCGAAATCACGGTATGCTTAAAAATTGTTTCTCAATTGTCTAATAATGTGCGTAGTTATCAGTTGAGTTGCTAAAATGCCTAGACCTAAGTTTTGAACTTATCATATATTAATAAATTTATTTTGAAGTGAAATTTTCCTACTTAGTGAATGTATCACAAAAAGTTTCATAACCAAAATCCTAAAATGAAAAGGCGAAAAGAACTGATGAGCATAAATCATATGTGTTGGCTATCAGGTTTTTCTTAATTGCAATAATTAAAGTTTGAACTAGTAAGAAAAATTAATAAATGAAGTGGAGGACTTTGAACTGGTCTTTTTAGTTTTTTTAATCTTTACAAGAAGAAAGTATTGGATTCGTGAATTTTTTCAAAACTTTGTTTTCGACGGATTTACACGTTTTATGAGTCAGAGAATCCGAATTACAAAATGTCTGTCTGTAAGTCTGTCAGTATGTCAGTATGACTGCCTGTCTGTTTTAGTCTGTAAGTATGTGACAAAAATTTTATGGATACTCTATCTCAAGAACTAATGCACGGAATTTCACATAATTTTCGATTCTGTTAGACTTTGATATAAACTAGATCATATTAGTTTTGCTTGTATATCTCTCAACAAATGGCGCTGCTACACTGCATATTCACGATTTCCACATTAACCATATCTGAAAAACTAGTGCGTGGATTTTTAAAAAACTTAAGGTTTAGTTAGTACTTGATAAAAAAAGGTGGCGACTACGTTTTGGTGCAAATCACTCAACATATGACGCTCTCATAGTGAATTATTCGTGATTGTCGTAATAGCTCTATCTCAAAAACTAATCCACGAAACTTCACAAAACTTTAGATTCTGTGAGACCTTCATATAAACTAAATCAGCTTCTTTTTGGTGTATATCGCTCAACAAGTGGCGTTGCTATACTGCGTTATTGACAATTTCTCTAATAGCCCTATCTCAAGAACTAGTGCATAGATAACATACGGGTAAAACAAAGAAGCGGTTAAGAATGTCATTCTGACTCTCCCAGAGAGACCAACAGTGAGACAAGACTTTCACACTTATCGGATTCCATGCGTTACTTGTAGTTTTAACAGAGAAAATTCTAATATGGTGGATCATATTTTAAAAAAATTTCTTCAACCAGTCCTATAAATTGAAAAAAATCAATAAATATGAAAGGAATATTTAAAATTCCTCAATACTAGAAAAAGTTTTAAAAAATGCTAAAGTTCTGTTAAAAAACTATAAAAGAAACTTGCATTTTATTGCGATACCAGTCACGTTTTATGGCAAAGTTCAATAAAATTCTTTTGAATGCATTTTTCTAGAGATAATAAAGGACTATGGCAGTTGAGAATAAAAGAGGGTAAGAAATGTTCTAAACTACTTCTTTTACATACATGAAATACGTTCCTAAAACAAAAATCGAAATGCTGAAAAACTTCAAAAAAGATAGTGCACTTTCTGCAGATCAAAGGATTATGCATCATATTTTGAACTGTTTTTAAATTTCCCATTTCGGCTGGTAGGGAATGCGATTTATTAATAAATTACCTTGAGGATGTATTATGTTTCAAATATTTAAATACTATTCATTTTTTCTAAATTTCAAGATATGTTTTTCCCGCTAAATTGCATATTATTTAAAATTATACTACTTTTTCAAAAATGACATCAAAAGTCAAATTTTATTATTACCGTAATTTCGCACGTATCCGCCGCACCTCAGATAAGTCGATTTCCTCCCAGAATTTATTTTACATAAAATATGTTTTATTTTTGCTTAACATTCCTTTGACTCATTTTTTAAAATAAAATTTCTGGTCTGGAAAAGACTTAACTAAGCCGCGGCGTATACGCGCGAAATTACGATAATTTTAAAATCTATCTCTACCTTTTAGCACTTGGGATCCGTGGTTATCACTAACCGTCTCACAGATGAAAATTTTTACCGATCAGAAATCTTCAAACAATGACTAATCACAGGTTTTCTATCTATAAATACTGTGACTATAAATTTTCAAAAACAGGGGTGTGAGAATAAGTTTCATAAAAATGTGTAAGCACCACTGTATTGGACAATATTTTGTGTGCAGTATTATAGGTGTCAATTAATAAGTTTTTCCTACAACTATCTTTTTACAGAGAGGTTTGTCTTATTTAACCAAGAAAAACATATGAATAATTAAGGGAAAATTTTATAACTAAAAGTAGGTAGCTATGTAGTATATATATATTTATATAAATATATATGTGTGTGTGTGTTATTGTGTTTTCCTCCTATGAAGTTATGATTAATAGAAAACTATAAAAAATGTAAATAAAACAGCCGCATGCGTTTAATCTATATATATAAAAAGAGGAAGGAATTCATATAAAAGCCACCTATCAATATTTAAAAAAATAATATTATTTATTGTTCTGAGGAATATAATACAGTTAATAATTACAAGGCACCCACTGGCAAATTTTTTGGAAACCAGTGTTTGCTGAGAATGAAAAAGCGTTGTATGATAAAAAGTCACACGTTACATGTAATATAGCATATTTTTTAACTTAGGAAGTCCCAATCTATATATATATTACGCTAACGCACAAAAATCACGATTATTTGTTAATCGTTCAATGGTAACTTCCGAATAAAACGCAAATCATCGATTATTGTGTAAAAGTAATTTAGAAGGATTTAGACCAAGGTAAATCTGATTTATTTACATTTTTCTCTTTCGTTGAAATTATGGAGTTTTTAAATATTATTGTTTTTAGTTTTCTGTTACTTAAAAAAATATATACAAGTCATGAATTTTAAACGTTTCAGTTTAAAATTAAATTATGCATTGTAAATGAAATGAGTGAAAGGATGATATTTTAAATGAAATTAATGAAATACGGAAAAAGATTGTTTGGCGAATTATCACCTGTGCCCGGTCAGTATAAAAATACCGAGGTTTTTTTTAAATTTTCTAGCAGAATTTTCTGATTTTGCACACAACTGAGCAGGTAAAATTTAAATTATAAATAAACGTATTATGATGCAATGTTTAGTACCGTAAAATGGGGTGAATCGGAACAAATGTTATAATCTTTATTTATTTTGATTCAAACTTTAATAGGGTTAGTAAAAATAGGTAATAATGAAAAGGGAGGAATAGGAATACGTAGTTACTATCAAACCAAGCCTTTATTTTACATACAAGTAAAGATATGCCTTTTTAAAAATTAGAAAACAAATTTGCACTCAAGAAAAATTAAAATTTATTCTAAGAAATTGTATTCGAATGAAGAAGTTGGAATTTAATACAAATTCAGCTCTGTTTTGTGTTATCCTTTACCAGTAGTCATTGGGTAAGTGAATCTATTGAGTAGCCCCAATCACTGGATGTATTAATACGATCTACTAGTACACCCTCATCCCCAGCCCTTAGTACTGTTTGCATCCCTCTTATTTTTTTAATTGGTTTTCCATTTGGAGAAGTTTGTGCAATGTTGTGGATGTCAGAGAATAATTCTGTGCAATTTTTCTTAGTAATTTGCCATATTTAAATTCTATTATTGTGTGTTCCCTGTCTGTTGGATTGGGCGTTGACTTTTTTGTTTAACTAAGTAATTTCTTGGCACCTTCAAACTCTTCAAGTAATTAGAACAAACAAAATATTGTTACAATACATATTCATACATATGTTTTCGGATATTACATGAAACTATTACTGTATAGAAAAATAAACCATGAGAGAAGATGTGTTCCGATTCACTCCGTAAATCTTCAACCTCTGATATTACAAGCCATTTTTCACTTTTTCATTATGTAGTTTATAAATAAGTAGAATTTAATACAGCATATCATTTACAGGTCTATAATTAATTAAAAATCCCTACTCTTAGCTTTAGAATACGAAAAATACTGCAGTTATAGACAAAGTTATGAAGCCGTTGAAAAAATAAGATTTTTGAGGATCCGTTTGCAGTTTTTTTTATATACCCCAGTAAAGGTGCCAACATGGCAAAACTGAATTTTCCAACTCTTAATGTTATTACCTTTTTATAAAAAAATTGGCATCTAAAAATATCATCACATTTATTTATAATGAATTTATTTGTATGACTGGGAAGTTTCGTTCCTATACACCCCGCTGTTTCTATTCACCCCATTTTATGGTATAAATTTAAAGGCGACCAAACTGGTCGCCAAGGGCGGCTAGTGGTTCTTTGTTTCTATTTTTAGATGTTTTGCGACAACTCTCCTCAGCTACAAGAAAAGAAACCAGATTAGAATAAGATAATTTGTGAATAAAAATGTACGTAACAAAACAACCATAATGCAAAATGTAATTGATTCAAGTATTACCAACAGAACGAAAGTTTCTTTTATTTAGAAAACTATTACAATTTCTGAATAATAATTAGCTTTTTATTTAATGGCACATTCATTAAGATGTCTATTTACATTTCAAAATATTTTGATATTTCATAATTTAAGAAAAACCCGCAGTTGGTAACACTGATATGAAATTTGAAGGATATTTTATATTAATAAATTACATGTTTCATATGATTTTTACTTTTCAGTACCACTAATTTTAAACAGAAATCTACATCTTATTAAATCATAGAAAATTTTTATTATCGAAAGTAAGAATCCAAAAGTACAGAATAAAAAATAAATAGAATAAATAAATAAAAACAACACTGAACTTTTTGCGAAGGACTGAAATCAGGATTGAACTATTAGGCTGCGTAAAGTCCGTTTAACCAATTAACTGATAAATATTTTTGAAAAAATCTTTCAAATAGGGCCCATTTTTTTTCGTTATTTACAGATTTTCTAATCTTTTATCAACGGGTTTTCAGGACAGAAATTTTTGCCTAATTGAATCAGATAAAGTCACGGATTAAATAATGTGAAATTTACAATAAAAAATCATGATTGTCAAAAACACGTTGCCGTATGACGTACGGGTAAATCATGATTGGCAACGGTTAAACGGCTAAACTATTTCAAAGTAATCTTTATTCAGTCATTTAAATTTATTTAAAAGTTTACAAAAAATAATTATTTCGAAACAACACTATTGGAATTCAAAGCCCGTAGAAATCTCTATTAAACTTTCCTCAAAATGTTTAATATTTGATTGTAAACCATAACATTCTTTTCATTAGTTTGAGAAAAAATCGAGCATTTAAAGAAGTAATGATTAAATTTTTGTTTTTTAAAAATACTGTTTTCATTGATTTTTTCGAGTGGAATAAAAATACTAAATGTACAATTTCCAGAACTTTCTTGCATATTACAACCAAAAGAACATGCAAACTGACTATCTTTTATATAACAGTGGATTAAATTTTAAATGTCTATACCAGGGTTCGCACAACTCTAACACTACATTTTTACAGTATTTTCAATGTATTTCACTGCAGAAAAATATTGCGAATCAAAGAGGTGGTTGCGAATTCTATTTCTTAAAAATTAAATATAAATCTTTTTATCATTAATGGTGGTGCCAGTGTCCTTACAAAATATAAGGAGCGTGCGAACCCTGTTATATTCCTGTATTAATGAATTCCTGTATAATAAAACTTTTAGTATTTACAGAGACACACAAAAGATTTCGGATACTGTATTGTATCGTATATTTTAAAAACAGCGTTATCGAACGAAGGTACCTCATTTGATACATCTGACGTATATTTTCCGATTTCTTCAGTACTAGAAAGACTGGAAAATTCCCACAAGATTTACAAAAGTATTTTACCACATAACTTTTATTTCAAACTCTTTAAATTCATTGCTTAACTTTTATTTATTTTTCGTTTGTTTTTTTACACTTATTTTATAAATGTCTGGTTCGAGCTGAAGTACATGCAATTAGGATGGACCAAAATGTCCCCTCTCCGTCATTCTACAGTTAAACACAACAGAAGCCGTCGAAGTGCCTAATATCTAAACACAGCGCTTGCAAATAATGAAAATTATCTTCTTTCTGTTCTATACGGAAGGGCCATATTTACACAATAAAATATTAAAATACGTATGGGTGATATTTAGAATTGATTGTTTGGATATGTAAAAAAAAAAAAAAAAAAAAAAAAAAAATACAAATAGAAAACTAATGTAATCCTTTGCACTTGAGAGGTAAGTCTCAATCACTAATAGTGTTGTCAGGTGTCCCTCGTCTATGCTCTGTTCCCTGTATATGATCTGCAACATTTATACGCACAATGTAATTTACCTGTATAAATTTCTTTATATATGAAATAATTTAGCATGATTTAAGCCAATAACAATGTTGTTTCTTATACCATATTATAGAACGGAATTCTTAGGTGTTGCGATATAAATGAATAATAAAAATTTCTTCTACCGCGTATTGTATAGAATGTGTACGTTAGTGCACTTCCATAAATGCGTATCAATTTCATTCGCTTTGAACTGCTGCTATACCATTATGCACGTGAAACATTTTTTTCCCGTTGGCCGTAATGAAACGGAAAACTTTTGACTGTCCCCGTAATTAAACTATATGTCCGATTTTCATAAAAATTGAAATAACTTTACAAAATTATGCAACAATTATATATTTAAATTTCCAAAGCATTCAGTTTAGTGCTTTTCGCTTTGTTATATGCGAATGTATGGACAGATAGATGGGAGGACGGACAGAGGGACAGAGGAACGGACAGACAGACAGAGGGACGGACGGATCAGGCGACAACTATCGGCAGAGATGCAGGCACTACGCCAGAAATGACAGATTGATACCACTAAATATTTAAAATATTTCTCGTCATCTTTAATCAATAGATTTCTTAGCTGTAAGAAAGCAATGGATACTATTATCGTAAATGCCGACGTATAATTCGCGAATCAAAAAATTTTATTTCGCCCCAGAAATTTTATTTGTTAATTGAAACAGAATACTTAACGCGATATAATAAGTTATATTTTATTTTTAAATTTTTCTGGGTCGAAAAATGATTGTTTGATCCGCGGATTATACGCCAGAAATTACGGTTACTTTTAGCTGTTACAATCGGTCATTTTTGGCGTAGCGCTTGCATCCTTGACTATAGATGTTACGTTTTTATATAATTATGAACGCACTTAAAAAATAAATTCTTCTAGCACGTACAGTGTACGGACAAACATATTAAGGGGTTAAATAATATCACACAAATTATAACTGAAAGAAATATATACTGTAATTTCGGGTGTATAAGCCGCAGCTCAAACAATTCTTTTTCGACCCAGAATTTTTTAAAAAACAAATATAACTAGTCAGATCGCCGTAAATATTTCTCTTCAATCACTAAATAAGATTTCTGGGTCCAAAAAGAATTGTTTGATCTGCGGCTTATACACCCGAAATTACGGTAAGTTATAAAAATATAAAATAAAGAATAATTTTTATCTTTTACTATCGTCAAGTAATTTCCTAAAATTTAGTCATTTTTAACGAAAATGTAACGTATTAAGCAAAAAAGATTGAACATAAAGAAATAATAACGGAAAACCGAAGTCTAATAAACAATACTTTCAATCATATCATTTGTTGAAAATATTTTATTTAGTATCAAGAAAAAATAATTTGCAGTATTGCAATCGGAAATTTTTCAGATCCAATAAAAACACTTCTAATAATTTTTTATTTGATCATACGTTATTTACAAAACAGAAGTTTGTTTCAATCACGGCGTTTTCGTAAAGATTTTATTTGATAAACAAAATGTACAGAGATAATTTCATTAAAGAAAGCAAGTGGAACTAGTTTGAAGAGTGAAAATCTCAAACAAAGCGCATTTCTAAGACGAGTACCTTAATTAAATTTTCTCGTTTTTGTATTTTCGTTGTATTGATCAAATTATAGTTATGGTGTTAATCTTGCAGAAGAAAAGAAAAGACTAAAATCAGTGATGATTGTTTCTTTTGCCCTGATAAGAGAATACCTAGGAAAGCAAATATTGTTTCCCGTCAATATATCTGTAAGGTATATAAACTTCAAAACAATTTTACTCTATAGAAAAGAGTGAAATTTTTTTTAATTTAAAATTTTTATTTTCACAGCCTAAGTTTCCGAAAAACTATTATTTGTAATGTTAGCATTTTTGTAAATGAAGCGTCACCCAATTTATTTGCACATTTTTTGCGATTAAATCAGGCAAATGATACTGCATAGAGTTTGTAGTATACATAATATTATTTTAGAATTATATGAGTAAACCCTTTTTCCAACTAAAAAGACAGCGCAAATTTGTGCTAAACAAACAAACAACAACAAAAAAAAAGAGAAAAACATTTATTCAATCAGATAAAGGATTACAAATTAGAAATTACAGTTAACTCTTTGAGGGACAAAGCACTCATGTTCATAAAATGCTGAAATGACTGATTGACACCAGAATTTAAAAACAAATGTATTTCAAAATAGATTAAACTATTCCTCTCGTACTTGATATAGTTTAAATTTTCATTTTAAATATCTGGTGTCAATGTGGCATTTCGCAATTAAAATAAAGTGGGGTATGTTTTATCCCTCCGCCCTTCAAGTTGTTAATACAGGTTGGCGAATGGTCAGTGAAAAACAAAGTATAAAAAAAGAGAAAACTACCAGTATTTTCTTATATAAAATAATTTCAATATTATAAAGGGATTAAAGTAAGCAAATTCTCTTTTACAAAATACTAGTAACTTTTAGTAACTTTTTTACTGTGTTTTTCTCTGATTGCTCACCATTGCGTAAAATTTCAATTTTGAAAAATTATGTTAACCCTTTACCACACAGAAAAGTTTTGTACTGATACTAGAAATAGTGTTGCCAGAGGGCTACCTTTTTAAAATTCAGATTACTTCATTGGCACCACTTTTTTGAAACGGTAAAGTACCTTTTGTTTTCGCTTCAATTATCATGTCATTGAATAAGGCACATTTTATCATTTGCAAAAAGTGGTGCCAATCAAGAATCTGAATTAAAAAAAAGTAGCCCATCTGGCAACAATGACTACAAATTATAAACTACATTTTTAGAAATTAGCTTTTTACTTTAAACATTCGTAGACAAAGATATTAAAATATTCTTGGTGTCAATTGTAAGTTTGGAATTAAAGTTAGGTGATCCCAACCAGGTACCGCTGCGTTGGAAATTGTTAAATGTATTTATCTTACATTGATTTGTATTTTTAAATATAATATTTTTATGTGTTCAAATTAAAATACTAAGTTTAAAGGTTAGATAAGCAAGATCTTTAGCTCTGTCATTGTAAAGAGTAAAGATTATCGAAAGTGTATAATCCATACACTGTGTAATTTTTTGAAAATATGAAGCTACAGTTATAAAATGGTATGTCTAAGAGACAGAACATGCTTTGACTATGTACCAAAATAAAAGACAAACTATTACTAATCTAAATAAATATATAATATAACCACGAACGAAATTATACAATATCCCTTTCCGAGTTACTTACGATTTTGAAAGGCATCTTGTATCTATAACACGCTAATTACCATAGTAGCATATATGCTACCAAAAATGTGTCGAATTTTGTAGATTTTTAAATTCAGGTATTTCAGATTTGTACCACAAATTTAAAACAGCAGTATTTACTATAGTAGAATATTGGGTGAAATAGTCCTCCAGTATTCGTGTCCGGGATAGCTCAGTTGGTAGAGCATTGGCGGCTTCAGCCAATACATCCCTGGTTCGAATCCTGGCCCGGACTTTTTTCACCCAAAATTGAAAAATGGAAAATTTACATCTAGTATTTACTATATTTAATAACAAGCATTCTGTATTTAGATAAAGCGAAATGTATTATTAAATTTTTTTGGTGATAATTCAGATTTACTACGGAATATCTAGAACGTATTCTACTTTGAGAATTAGAGGAATAACCCCTTGAAAGGTTGTGAAATAAAATGTATTACACTTAATTTTAATTGCGAAATGCTACATTGACACCAGAATTTAAAAATGAAACTTTTAATTTTATGAAATATGCGAAGAAAAGCTTGCATATATTTTGAAATAAATTCCTTTTTAGGTGCGTTCGTAATTATGTAAATACGTAGCACCTATATTTGTCGTTCAGTCTGTCCGTCTGCTCGTCTGTCCGCATATAACAAAGCAAAAACTACCCAACCGAGTCGTTTGAAATTTAAAATATATAATTATTACAGAATTTTGTCATCGAGTCATTGAATCGAGTCATTCAAAATTTTATGAAAATCGGATGCATAGATCAATTACAGGGACAATCAAAAGTATTCCATTACATTACGGTCAATGGGGAAAAATGTTTCAAATGCATTTTAATGGTGTTACACTCATTCGAACATAATAAAATTGCTATTCATCAATAAAGTACATATTATAATATACAGGGTGAGTCATAAATATCGAAACAATAGGCTATCTCATTAAATATTGCCCTTAGACCCATACTTCCAATTGCAAAAATTCATTAAAAAATGTGAAATTTTTGATAAGATAAATTGCGACTCCATGGGGGGTCTAGTTGAAAAGTTACAAAAATTAAATTTTTATACGACCCCCGTAGGACAAAAATTCCAATTAGGAAAACTTTCCTTATTCAGTCCTGAATAAGACACAAAAAGTTGCATCTTCATATCTCCAAAATTCGCAAAGTTATAGCCTTTTAAAAAATTCATCAGCTTTTAAGGGATTAGACACAAATTGAAATGCGCGCAATTCAAAAAACAATGTTACTTTAACAGTTCTAGAAAACGCGCAAAGAATCTATTTCTTGAGTTAGAATTTTGATTTTTTTCTTTTTTTGTGATGGTTAGCTTTATAATTTGCTAAGAAAATCACATTCTAAAATTTCTCATACAATTTCTAAAAGTTTCATGTGGTTAGTACTGGTTTAAATGAGACAATCAAAAATCGTTATAACTCGTAACATTATTTATCGGATTTCAATTTCTTTCCATTTAATTAAAGATGAAAATCTGATTTTAGTTTTGTTCCAAGGTTTTTTTATATTAATTTTAAAATTATTAAAAATGTTTATTGAAAAATAATATAACTTAAAAAAAAATCGTATTTTCAAAAGGAAACAGTTTTTCAAAAGTAAACATTTTTTCAAATTTGCCCAAACAAAACTAATTAAAAAAAAATCAAAAATGATGTGTTTCAAGTTCTTTTTTCTTTAAAAAATTCTTAACATTTAATAATTTAAAGACAAGATATAGAGGATAAAAAATTCATTATGCAGAAAAACGAAGTGTATTGTTTAAAAGTCTGTCAGTTATTTTAAAAAATGCTTTTTCTAAGATGCAGATTAAGTCTTTTTTTTTTCTTTTTAAATTTACCTCTGACAACTTCAGGCTTTTTATTGTCCTCTAGAGCATGTTAAAAATTCTGTATTCTGGGCTCAGGTAGGGCCAGGACCGAGATGTTACTTTTTTCTGAAGACCCGCCAGGCCGGGTCTATCGTACTTTTTCATAAAGGAGGGGAATACTTCCTTCAACTTAGGTGCACTCTGCATGAAATTTTCAAACCCGGTCTCGACAAAACCCGTATTAAAATCACTGTCTCTGACTGACGTGCATAAAATAAATAAAATTCGGCTCAATCGATTTTTTTACGAAAAACAAATAGATTTAAAAATCTTTATTTTACAAAAAAAAAACTTATTTTTTAAATAGATTATTCAAAGGCTAAAAAAATAAAACCAGTGAAAAAAAAAATCTGCCTATGACGGAATTCTGTCTCAAACGGAAAATATGTTGATCCATGCAAAATAAATGCAATAGTACCTGAAAAGGGAATAAGCTCCAATTACATCTTCTACGGAGAGCATCTGTCTATAACGTATTTTTTCTTTCCTATGTGATTCCGTCTTAAAAAGTTTTAGTGTATAACATTTTTCAGAGTCTCCAACGCATGGGACATGGATTAACGATAGTAAAATATAAGTGAAACATTTACATATAAATAAAGATTCATTGATAAAATAAATATATTACAACCTTTGGCGCTTCTTTAATAATAAAAAGTATAAATATAAAAGAACGAAAAGCTATAAAAGAATTTTTTGATCATAATTCCTCTATATGAAACATTTTTTCCCACGCCGAATTAAAAAACTATGTAGAAATTTGCGACTGAACCGGGCTATGATTTAAACTATTTTCCAGACCGGTCCAGGTTATGATGTTGACATTTTTTCAGGCCACGCCGAACTTTTCCCCCTATGGGTCGGTTTGGGACCTGACCTAGATATTTTGACCCGAGCAGAAGTCTGGTATACCAATTTAGCGTAAAAACTATACGCTGCTATTTTATGTCCAAAGAAAAAGCGCTATCTTAAACCGATTTTTATTAAATTTCAATTTGTGAATGTTCCCTAACAAGCGTTGAAATTTGGTCAGTTTAGAGGCAGGGAAAAGTGGTATAAGTCAGGAATTTTTGAGGATTTTGGGATTTAATATCTCAGTGGGATTTTTAGATACGGAGATGAAATTTGTTCTGTACAATTTAGGAATGGATAAGGAATAATTTCCTAATTGGGAATTTTGCCCTACGGGGGCCGTATAAAAATTTAATTTTCGTATTTTTTCAAATTGACCCCCCATGGAGTTTCAACTTATCTTATCAGAAATTTCACTTTTTTTTATGAATTTTTGCAATTGGAAGTATGGGTCTAGGGGCAATATTTAAGGAGATAGCCTATTGTTTCGATATTTATGACTCACCCTGTACATTTTGTATAATCTGTGGTGCAAAAAATATTTGTTATTGATTTACAAGGCCCTATAAAAGTCTTCCATTACATAATGGTATAGAGAGAACATTGTTTGGTGCACATTTTAATTGTAATTAACTTTTTACAATTTCATGAGATATATATATGAGAGTAATATTTTTAAAACTTCGTTATCAAACGAGCGCACAGCATTTGCTACGCTTCACGTGAAATTTCGAACTTGTTAAATTCTGTTGTCGATCGAACATTTTAGCATTTTAAGAATAGAAGTGCTGTGCCCCTCAAAGGGATAATCCATTAACCCTTTGATCTCTGATGGTTGAATTTTCTACCACTGAATTTTAATTCCGAAATGTCACAATGGCACCGGAATATTCTGCCAAATTTATTTTAAAAAAGTTTCATGCATTTTTTCGTCGATATCCTTCGGTTTTTTCTTTGCAAAATACTGGTGCCACTCTGACATTTGGAATTTTGAAGAAATTTACCCACCTGAGCTCAGAGGGTTAAACAAGAAAATTTAAGTTGAAATATTCTCTCGGCACCAGAAAATTGGAACAGATTTATTTGAAAATGTTTAACCCCTTGAGCTCTGCTGGTAGAATTTTCTACCACATAATTTTAATTCCAAAATATCACAATGGCACCAGAAAAGTAGACCAAATTTATTTCAAAAAGGTTTAATGCATTTTTTCGTGTTTATCGTTAACCGGTTTTTTTCTTTGAAAAATACTGGTGCCAATGTGACATTTGGAATTTTGAAGAAATTTACACCCCAGAGCTCAAAGGGTTAAGGCATTTTTACGTGCATATCGTTAACCGATTTTTTTCTTTGCAAAATACTGGTGCCAATGTGACACCAGAGCTCAAAGGATTAACCGCCGAAACTATAGCATAGGCTACCTCCACTTTCAGAAAAACATTTGCCGCCACAAATTTTCAAAGGTAATTTTCGCTGCTTCTAATTATCAACTGTATCTATTGTTGCTGTCACTAACTATCAAAGTTTCTGTCGTTATAAAAGGGTATATTTTTTTTTTATTTTAATATACTGGTAGCTTAGTAGTTAATTTCAGCATGCAAATTAATTTTTACTCATCAACGTAGGTTTTTACTACGCTGATCAACGTAAGACCAGTGAGTTAAAAACTTCAGAAACTAATATATTTTCGAGATTTAAAGAATGCATAAAAACATTTTATACTCTACTGCCACGGATTTTTGGAAATTCGTCCGAGTAGTATTCATAATTTATTAATCAGTATTCTCAACCTAGAGCATTCTCTTATTTCTTTGTGTTTCAGTGTGCCAGTACATGGAACAACCGATTTGATTCAGAGATTCTACAATGACACTAGAAATCTGGTATAATTACTTTCTGTTTATAACGCATGGAAAAGTACCTTTTTTTCTTATTTTCAGAAAAAATGTACAGGGATTCTGGTGACATTCTGTTATTTCAACTTTTCCGCCATGGAAGTGCCCTGAAACGCAAACCGTTAATTCTAAAGCAAACATTTTCACATTTAACAAGCATGTTTTAAAACAAACATGATGAATTACCAGCATTAATATGAAATGAAACGTAAGGCATAAATGCATCATCGAAAGGTGCATGCGGAATTTCTTTTGGCGCCATCAACCCCTTGAAGGGCGGTGGGATAAAATGTATCCCGTTTAATTTTAATTGAAAATTGCTACATTGACACCAGAATTTTGAAATGAAAATTTTACTTTTACCGAGCATATAAAGAAAAGCATTTAACCATTTGAGCTCTGGGGTATAAATTTCTTCAAAATTCCAAATGTCACACTGGCACCAGTAATTTGCAAAGAAAAAAAACGGTTAACCATAAACACGAAAAAAAAAATGCATTAAACCTTTTTGAAGTAACTTTGGCGAAATTTTCTGGTGTCATGGTGACATTTTGGAATTAAAATTATGTGGTAGAAAATTATACCAGCAGAGCTCAAGGGGTTAACTACTTTGAAATGAATCTGTTTTTAAAATCTGGTGTTAATTAATCATTTCAGCATTTTATGAATAGAAGTGCTTTGCCCCTCAAAGGGTTAATAAACAAATGTAATACAGTAATCCATTAACTTTCGCGGTCTTATCATTTGCTAGAATTTTGATTATTCGCGAAATAGAAATGCAGAACATTTCAACATTCGCGAATATTTCGCACCGCATTTTAATAAGAATATTTTTTTTTTTATTTGCACGTTTTTTAATTAGTCTTTTTATACATTTCAGTGTTGACAGTGGATACTTTTTTAAGATCCAGATTTTTTGATTGACAGCACCACATTTTTGAAATGGTAATTATAACCTTACGTAATGCATGTTAATTATGGTGAAAACTGGGGAAATTTTACTATTTGAAAAAAGTGATGATAGTCAAGAAATCCCAATCTAATAAAAATAACCCACTAGCAACACTGCTCACTAAATTCCGATGTATTTTAAAATTTTCACGATATTTAATTAACCTTTTTATAAAGTGTACGGTTGCTAATGGGCTACATTTTTAAAATTCAGATTTTTTGATTGGCACTACTTCTTTGAAATAATAAAATTTGCCTTTTTTAATCTAATTTAATAGTGCCTTAAGCCCTTGCGGCGCAGTGGTATATGTATAAAACTACTTAATTTTATTTCCCAAACGCCACATTGGCACCGGAGTTTTGGTAAAAAGAATTACAGTTTATTGAATGCGTGAAATATAGTTTTTTCTTACTTACAAAAGAAGTTGTTTTCAAATTCCAGTGTCAGTCATTAATTTCAACACTTAAGCAATGTATTTGCCCTGCTCCGCAAAGGGTTAGTTAAGAAGAAGTAGAATTTCTCCATTTCAGAAAAGTGGTTCCAATCAAGAAATCTTCATTTAAAAAAAGTAGCATAAGTGTTATCAGTGGGCGACGTTTTTGAAATTCAGCTTTTTTGATTGGCACAACTTTTTGAAATGGTAAAAGTCGCTTTATTTAATGACATATTAATTAGGGGGAAAATAAGAGGAATTTTATTATTACAAAAAGCGCCGAAAAGTTTGAATTAAAATAATGTAGCCCACTAGCAAAACTGTTTCAAAATATACCTTTTTTTAATATATTAAAAAGAAAATGTTTAATCTGATATAATCGTGTCACAGTCCTTGTAAATTCAAAAACATGGTTAAATATTTTGAGATAGCTTCAATTGAAATTCGACTCTCCGATCGATATCCCAATTCATGGAAATGAACACAGCTGATTCATTTCCTCTGTGAATGAAGAAATTGTTAAATCATAGTATAGAATATGTATAGAAATATTAAAAGAGAATGTTAGCTAGGAATGAAATTTTTAGCGCTTTATCAAATGTGAAGAAAAGGTTTATCAACCAATCATGAAGAGAGAAATATTAGGTAAACAGGAAAGTTCTGCCGTATAATGTTATTTCACGCCTACTATTTTATAATCATATTTCTTCATTGGCACGACTTTTTTCAAATGGTAAAATTCTTAGTGTGTTTTCATTTGACATTAACTCGAAAGCAATGGGAATTTTACTATTTCAAAAAAAATGGTGCCAATGAAGAAATTGGTATTAAAAGAAATATGATCTAATACGTAATTTCTAGCGTATACTCCGCTGATCAAACAATTTTGTTTGGAACCAGAAATTTTATTTAGTAGAAGAAAACAAATATTTACATCGGTTTAAAGTCTTGCATTTTATTTTTAACCCATTAGTGCCTAGCGTCCCTTTTTAGGGACGCTTCAAAAGGTGCATGTAGCACTGTTTTTGACACCGGTAAAAAAGAACAACAATCTTTATTTTATTTAATTGAAAAATTTTCGTAATTAATGAACTAAACTTAATTCTTTTAAAAATAGTGGTGCCAACCGAATAAGATGCGCGCAAAAGGTCGTGGGCACGAATAGGTTAAAAGTTAGTGGGCCGAAAAATGATTGTTTGATCTACGGATTATACGTCTTAATTTACGGTATTATATTTTTCTTTTCTGATAACAAGGTTGGTACGCATCAAGGACATGTTACCAGAATTTTGATATAGTATTATTTAATTTCTTAATTATTAATATTTTTATTTAATGAAAAAGTATCTGTCTTCAGATATAGCGGTCAGTATTTTATGAAATTTTCGATGATGAAACACCTACAATTCCCTGATACCCTTGATGCGTACTAACCCTATGATAAGTAATCAAAAAGCTAAATTTAGCTGTTTGGAGCCCTCGTAATAATCCTGAGAATGGGCGAAGCCCAGTTCTTATATAAGTATTTCAAAAATATGGACGCTTTTTTAGTATACTTTTCTAGCATAACAAATGTAACAAAGAAATACTCATATTGATTTATTGGAGTGTTTTTAAATATAATACATTTTTCAAATAAATGTATTCTTTGAACTTACATTAAGTAAATGTATTCAATATTATCCGATGCGATAATGCAAAATCAATAATAAACATACAACGTCTGCCACTATGTCCGAATTTTCTTTCTTTCCTTCTTTTTTTACGTTTTTTTTCTTTTAAAAGAAACAAGTTGTATTGGTTGTGTAATAGCAAATTTACACTTTTCTCTACTAAAGATTAACTAATCCTTTCTTCTTCTTATCTGATAGCAGCCTGTTATCATACAAGGATTTATTTGTCATGGTATTCCTACTTAATTACAGAATAAAATTAAATCAAAGAAAATTTAACTTAATTCGATCAAATAATGAAAATGTAAATTTATTAAAATTTTATATTTGGCGAAGTTATTGAATTGTCAGTTACTTTTAAAACAGATATAAAGATTGGGTTTAAAAACTTAACTATATTTCGTTTTACTTAATTTTTTAGCATATTGTCATTTAAACTAAGAAGATTTCGCATAACATTAAAAATTAAAATGTATTCTTTAACCCTTTTAGAACCAAAGCTTTTCCATTTCTAAAATCGTGATATGAATTAATAATACCGGATTTAATACACAAATTTATTTCTAAGTAGGAAAATAAAAACATTTTTCACTTACATATTAAATCGAATTTTTTCTACCAAAATTCTGGTGCCATTATGGCTTTAGAAAATTAAAATTAAGTGAATTCATTAACATACTATTGCCCCTAAAAGGGTTAAAAATTTCAATTAATATTAAGGGTGATCAAATGAAAGGTACGAAACGTCGTAAAAAAGAAACCGGTTGAAATTTAAATACGGCGCTATCAGAGTTATCAGATTTGACGCTGCACCAGGCTTTAATGAGACACTTCGCTGCTCCTCAATCAACGAATATTGCAAAAGGAAAACCATGATGTCCTAACACGCACTACCGCGTCGACTGGACCGAGCACATAAATGTCTGCTTCTTCCCTTCCTTCATGGTCAATTCCATGAAAACTTGTCATGTCTGTCACACAGCTAAAAATCGTTATGCTTGTTGGCTACCGTTATTTTCAAAAAGTTTCCTTCGACCTATTCAACTGATGAGATATCTCTGATAAAATAAGTCACATTTTTTTCTGTTCTTAAATATTGGTAGCAAAAAATCAGTTATGTGACAGACATGACAAGTTTTCATGGAATTGGCCTTATGTGTGGACGCCCACGCGTACACACAACCACGCCGGATATTCCAATGGAGTCTCTCGATGTCTGACTACGTATTCTCAAAGCGACAAATTTAATTTTCAACCGGTTTCGTATCTTTTCATTTGATCACCCCTAATATTAAACATATTGAGATAAATAAATCTTATACAGGGTGTCCCAAAAGGTCGTTTACAAACTTAACATGCTGGTCTATCATATCATGATGAACAATATTAAATAGGAAACTAAGGGTCCCAAACGCCTTCCAAAGGAGATATGCGTCATTAAAGTTTAGGATCCAAAAATTCAAATGATTATAAAAAACAGAAAAATTGGTCGATTCGTTTGCGGTTTTCACTAAAACTATTCTTTATGTCAGTATTTTCTTGAAAATAAATTATAAAGATAAATTTCAAAAAATGTCGATAGAGGGTGCTTTAGACTTTGGAGTAACGATAAACTAGTTTTTACCATTGTTTTTTGCATCTCATTAAATTTTTTTAGATGCTTAGATATAAACTTAAATTTTGAGCTCAAAATCTAAATCGTTGGAAGTGGTTAAGTAGCGCAAACTGAATTGCCGGAGGAGGTTCAAATTTCAAAAGATTATAAAAAACGGAAAAATTGGTGAATTGATTTGCGATTTTCACTAAAATTATTCTTTATGTCAGTATTATCTTGAAAAAAATTTATAAAGATAAAATTCAAAAAATGCCGATAGAGGGCGCTTTAGACTTTGGAGTAACGTACAACTATTTTTTCCGTTATTTTTTGCATCTCATAAATTTTTTTTAGAAGCTTAGACATAAACTTAAATTTTGAGATGAAAATCTGAATCGTTGGGTGTAGTAAAGTAACGCAAACTGAACTGTGTTCAATGGGGGTGGGGAGGTTCAAATTTCAAATGATTATAAAAAACGGAAAAATTGGTTGGTTTTCGCTAAAATTATTCTTTATGTCAATATTTCCTTGAAAATAAATTTTAAAGATAAATTTAAAAAAATCCGTTAGAGGGCGCCTTAACTTTTAGAACAACCAACAGTTATTATTAGCCGTTTTTTTTTCTTTTCTTTTTAATTAAATGCTTGCAAAAGTTTAGACTTAAATTTTGTGCTCAAAATCTAAATCGATAGGAGGGGTTAAGAAGCGCAAACTGAACTGTGTTCAGGATTTGAAATGTTACCTTCCCCACCCCTCGAACGCAGTTCAATTTTTGGCCGCTTAATTACTCACAACGATGCAGATTTTGAGCACAAAATTTAAGTTTGAACTTTTACAAGCATTTTATTAGGTATAAAAAATAACGGTTAAAAATATTGCTGGTTACTATAAAGATTAAGGCGCCCTCTGGCGGAATTTTTTGAAAGATATCTGTAAAATTTATTTTCAAGAAAATATTGATATAAAGAATAGTTTTAGCGAAAACCGACCAATTTTTCCGTTTTTTATAATCATTTGAAATTTGAACCACCCCACCCCCATTGAACACAGCTCAGTTGGCGCTACTTAACCACTCCCAGCGATTCAGATTTTTATTTCAGAATTTAAGTTTATGTCTAAGCTTCTAAAAAAAATTACGAGATGCAAGAAATAACGGAAAAAAATAGTTGTACGTTACTCCAAAGTCTAAAGCGCCCTCTATCGGCATTTTTTGAATTTTATCTTTATAAATTACTAGCATACGCAGCCCGCTTCGCCGGGCTTAATTTGAAAGTTTATTTAATAATTTATGTGTATGGTACGCTTCTCTCTCAGCTGGCGACGGATCCCCCGGTGACTCTCCCCGGACCATCGGCACTCCACGTGCGTCGGGTGAGCGTCAGAACAAACTTTCAGCATATACATATGGGTGGTTGTACTTGAATGCACAGACCTGCGCGTTTTTTTCTATCTTGCTTTTATACCTCTGGACCGAGTTGGCGCATTGCCAAGATTTGCTTCCTCTGGACCGAGTTGGCGCATTGCCAAGATTTGCTTCCTCTGGACCGAGTTGGCGCATTGCCAAGATTTGCTTTCCCCTGTGCCTCAATTAATTAATTATCCTCAGAATTCCTTTTATTTATAGAGATTTTCAAGATAATACTGACATAAAGAATAATTTTAGTGAAAATCGCAAATCAATTGACCAATTTTTCCGTTTTTATAATCATTTGAAAATTTAACCTCCCCCCGCAATTCAGTTTGCGCTACTTAACCACTTCCAACGATTTAGATTTTGAGCTCAAAATTTAAGTTTATGTCTAAGCTTCTAAAAAAAATTAATCAGATGCAAAAAATAATGGTAAAAACTAGTTTATCGTTACTCCAAAATGTAAAGCGGGATTTATTAATTTTTGGACTCTAAAATTTAATGGCGCATATCTCCTTTGGAAGACGTTTGGGACCCTTAGTTTCCTATTTAATATTGTCCATCATGATATGACAGACCAGCATGTTAAGTTTGTAAACGACCTTTTGGGACACCCTGTATAACGGAATGTTCCATGCATTGTTGTCGCTTTAGCATCCACTTTTAATTCAAATTTCACATTCACAATGGAAATTAGGAAAGAATAACATTTGCTTTAAATAATCACAAAATTTTCGTCATTAAATAAAGCAAAAATATTATTTTTGATTTCTGGTAAGAATTTGGTTTTTCTACATAAACATGGGAACCAAACAGGCAATAATTAATGATTCCATGATTAATAAAAGCAGGGATGCACAACCTTTTTACCAGAAAATCGGTTGACACCAGAATATTTAAAAAGTGTAGTTTATTTTCTTTAATAGCAAAGTTTCTGTCATTACTATAAGGAAAATTATTCTGCATAAAAATAATGGTATAATTGTGGCCCGCGGGCCAAAGGTTGTGCACCCCTGATAAAAGTATAGTTTTTTAAGTTAAGTAAAGTATGGTTATTTTTCATATGTTTTACCGATAGCTATTTAGAAAATTTTTACTTAAATATATTGCTAAGAGTTATCTCAACTCTTAATTTATCCTTATTATAAGCTACAAAAATAAAGACATCAAAGGAAGAAAACATTTCAAGAGATAGATGAACTTTTACGTTCCGAATTGGCAAGGGAGGTAAACACATGCAGGAAAAAAATGATTATTAAAGTATTAAACACAGAATTATGTATAGAAACCTATGTAACAGGCAGTGGTTAACCAGGCTGGGGTTTAGAGGCAGTTGATGCTGCATTTTTCAAAGAGTTATTTTTCACTTTGTTTAATCGAAGAATTTTTGCAATTTAACTATATGAATTTCTTTATATTAAAATAGTGGCACACTGGGCTTCAAAACATCCAACACTGGTAACAGGAAATCACCAATATTTATTTTAAATTCAATATAATCTATAGTAATATAAAGATAATGTTTGTTTCTTTCTGTGTTGTTAAAATATACCTGATTGTCTGTCTTATGTAATGATCTGTAAATTTTGTTCTTTTTTTAAAGTAAAATTAACGAAAACATGTTCCAAAGCCGCAAGCTCCCAAATTTTTCTTTTTTGAAAAATCTGTTTATGGGTGAATATCGCAAAATGTGAGATTATGATTATCTGAAATATTAAAATTATCCATTTAAAAAATATCAAAATTTCAAGAGGCAATTTTTTTCTGTTAGACTATTAAGAATTTTGAATGTAAAATTGCTCGATTTAAAATATCTTAAATAAAAAGTTAATTTTAATTTAATTATATGTAATTTCTTGGCATGGTAATATAAAGATAATGTTTGTTTCTTTCTGTGTTGTTAAAATATACCTGATTGTCTGTCTTATGTAATGATCTGTAAATTTTGTTCTTTTTTTAAAGTAAAATTAACGAAAACACGTTCCAAAGCCGCAAGCTCCCAAATTATATGTAATTTCTTGGCATAGTAATATAAAGATAATGTTTGTTTCTTTCTGTGTTGTTAAAATATACCTGATTGTCTGTCTTATGTAATGATATGTAAATTTTGTTCTTTTTTTAAAGTAAAATTAACGAAAACACGTTCCAAAGCCGCAAGCTCCCAAATTTTTCTTTTTTGAAAAATCTGTTTATGGGTGAATATCGAAAAATGTGAGATTATGATTATCTGAAATATTAAAATTATCCATTTAAAAAATATCAAAATTTCAAGAGGCAATTTTTTTCTGTTAGACTATAAAGAATTTTGAATGTAAAATTGCTAGATTTAAAATATCTTAAATAAAAAGTTAATTTTAATTTAATTATATGTAATTTCTTGGCATGTGTATGGCATGTGTAATGTGTATGGCAAGTGTAAGATAATGATAAGTTCACACTAAAACATTTTTTGCATTCTTGTTTTTTTTTTTTTTTTTTTTTTTTTTTTGCTTTTTTATGCCTAACAGTTTAATTTTGTTTAAAGGAACATGTTTTCAACATAGTAGCTCAATTTCCATGTAATGTTCAGACTTATTCGTTAATTTACAGAAGCCAGAATCAAAGTCTACAAAATGATTTAAAAAAATGTAATCACACTATTTTCAAAGAAATATATAAAAGATCTTGTAAGTAGCTATGGTTTTACTAGTTCTGTTTTGAACTACGTCAAAAGTAAGAAGAATTACTCTGCAGCGCCATAGTTACATTTGAGAAAGAACTAAAAAGCAGGCCCAGAAAATGACATTCATTTTCAGTGATAATAATGTTATAAACGGAAAATTATTTGTAAAACACAGAATTTTGTTTTATAAGGCATAAATAGGATTTAGAAATTAAAACTAATCATATGCGGCAAACTTACAGCTGAATCGGAAGTTTGATGAAAATCCGTGCATTAGATTTTGAGGTAGAGCTATCGCAAATTCTTTAGAAAAATCTGAATAACAGCGCCACCTGTTGCGTAATGTATACTAAAAACTAATCAGGATCAATAATTTATCAGGTACTAATTGAATCTGAAGCTTGATGAAAATCCATGCATTAGTTCCTGAGATACATTTATTGAACAATCGTGAAAAATTCAGTATAGCAGCGCCATTTGTAGGACGAATTACACTAAAAACTAAACAACGCTAATCTATATCAGGGACTAACTGAATCTGAAGTTTTACAAAATTATGTACGTTAGTTCTTGAGATAGAGCTATTGGGATAATCACGAATAATGCACCATGGCAGCAATCTCTGCTGAGAAATTTGCACGAAAATATAATGAGCAATATGTTTCATTAAGTACTAACTAAATATAAAGTTTAAAATCTATGCACTAGTTCTTGAGATATGGCTATTGTGAAAATTGTAAATATTCAGCATAGAAGAACCACCTGTTAAGCGAAATACACCAATAACTAATCAGATTAATTTTATATAAAATCTGATAGAATCGAAAGCTTTGTGAAATTTCGTGTATTACTTCTTGAGACATAACTCTTGCGATAATCACATATAATGTACCATGGCATCGCCACCTGTTAGTGATTTGCACCAAAACGTAATCAGCACCATGTTAAATCAAATACTAACTATAAAGTATTACGTAAATCCATTCACTAGTTCTTGAGATATGGCTATTCTAGCAATTTTGAATAATGCAGCATAGCAGTGCCACTTTTCGTGCGATAAACACCAAAATATAATAATATCTAGTTTATATCAAGGTCTAACAGAATCTAAAATTTTGTTTAATTTCGTGCATTATTTCTGGAGATAGAGCTTCCACAAAAAAGTCTTTTAATTGCTTTATTTGTGTTATAAAAAATGTAATGTATTTTAACACTTGAACCACGGCGACGGGTCATTTTGACCCGTATCATATGGAGAGATGTCGATTTGAACTAGAAAACTCTTAATAAAATAAGCTAAATATAAGCTGAGCAAAAATATTTTCAATAAATAAGTTAAACAGTTTTAAATGAAAATTCCGGTGAGAAATATTTTTATAAAACTTGAATGAATTTTCCCGCGGTTCTGGTGTTAAAATACTCATACTTTTTATGAAAATGTAACAAAATAAATTGCAGTATAACATTTAACACTAGAACTTCCGCGAGCTGTCATTTTGACGGCTACCATATGAATACGTTTTGGTTCAAACTAGAAATTTGATTATGAAATAACTTTAAAGGGTACAAACTAGAAAAATGCTAAATAATAAAGTTAAACTGTTTTAAATCAAAATTCTAAGGTAAAATACTTTTATAAAATTTGACTGAAATTTCCTTTAGAATAGTAGTGGTTAATAAGAATTTTACTGTAGTGACTGCAATTTCGGTATTTTGTGATATAAACCCTTATTTTCTTAATACTATTTTTAACGTCTTTCTGTGTAGTTTCCAACTTTTGCATTTTCTTACATCACAAGATACGAAAAGTAATATTCGCAAAATTCGAAATATAGTATGCAACTTTTAAACAGCAAATTTCGGATAAAAAATAAGAAGAATCTCAAAAAAAAAAAAAAAATTATGGTGTAAATAATCGTAGAAGTTCGCAACTATGCTTTAGAAATTAAATCTTTATTTTCTTTTATTTAAACATTATAAACTATATGTATAATATATTCGCAAAATACTATTGGGTCGTTTTGAAAGTCATTTCTGCTTGGGCAAATTTTTTTATCGGAAAATTTTATAGTTTAATTGCTAAATTCTAACTAAGCAATTTAATGAGTAATAATAAAAGGTTAGAATTTTCTGGTGCGAATAGATTTTTTTCCAAAGGAAAACGACTTTCTGAACGTCCAAATCCTTTTTTTGAATGAAAATCATAGCTTTATGAAATCTAATAATTTCTGTTATTAAATAAAGAAAATATTATTATTAACCACATTATTGTTATTATTATTATTCTACAGTGATCTTTTTTTACCTGTCCATTAAATCCGTTTTACTTTCAAAGGATCTATCCCGATTCCTCATGTAAAATAATTTCTTTATATTATAATCAATAAATTGTTTTGTATTTTCAATGCTACTGCTTTCAGTAAATTTTCCAATGCCTATTCTAAGGAAAATATAAAATGTGATGACTGAGAGAGATTTCACTTAATTTCATATCTTCTAACATCAAAATACTCGTCAGAAATTATGTTTGACATTTGACAACCACTATAATGAAAATAGATTTGAAGAGAAAAGCAGTTTTGTCTGTAGCCTCGAATGATCCTTATTTATGTACAGAAACAGATAACACAATACAGCTCAAATTTATTTATTTCATTACACACACACATATAAATTTATAGCACACACAAACATTCATACCTTATGTTAGATTCCAAGGATTTGTCCAAGGTTTTTAACCACGTCCATCAGTGTGACAGCGGTCTGCGCTACTAATCAAGCGACTGGGCGTCTTGTTATCTGCACATGTCATGGTGTATTTACATTTTAAATGGATCATAGTTGTGCGTAATTTACACAATTACTCCCGTTAGAATGCCTCCGTCAGAGAATGGTCATACATGAACAGAGTGCGAGCTCATATTCGTGAACATGTTAACTCACATTCCAAACATTGGCTGCGAGTTGAAATAGACAAATGTGGCAAGTCAACAAAAATTAATTTGACGATTCATTTTTGTCAAAAATCCTTTGGACCAATCGAATTAAGTTAATTTACTTAATTTAATTTCGAGTACGTCATTGTTTTTCTGAAAAGGAGCACTAACCATGTTGAGGGGTAGAGATATCAGGGTTGCCATTGTCATTAATTCTTATTCTGCATTTGCAGGGTTCATTTGGGTACCATTAATTGGGCCAAATGAAATAACAGTATTATTTTGTAAGAAAATAAATATACTTTTAAAAGCAAATCTTCGCTGTATTCAGGAGAAATTTTCTAAAAGAAAATAGTGTTACCGAAGTATTTCCAGATCATTAAATTTCAGGACCGGTACAATCCCTAATTCGTAAAACTATTCACAAAAAATACTCTATTTGTGGTGTTTTTTTCATGAACGTGGCCAAGGATTATATGCAAAGATTTTGTTTTTGCAAAAATGGTACGAATACCAATATAGTATACGAAGAAAATTCTGAAAACATAATTATTTCAAACGAGTTTTTACAATTGAAAATTAATAAATTACAATGAACCAGTTTTTGACGACATTACTAGATCGATGAGAACAATCAATCAAATATCCACTAATGTAATTTTTCTTTGAATTGATCACAGTGATCAAACACGGAAATTACACTCAAAATTAGTGGTGAAAATATATCTGATTACTTCCTCCACAAAAGTGACGTCAGCGCCTATCCTTTTTGAATATGCATTTTAAAAGTATTTATGCAAAATTTGCTGATATTTTTTGTTCAACAGCGAATTATAGTCCTCTAATAATTTAACTGGCAATTCTGTTCCGAAAATGTCAAATTTCATTATAATTCATGATTAAATTTATTTAAAAATAACTAAAGGCTTTTCTTCTCATATAACAAAATTTATAACAATAAATACTTTATATTCCAGTGGGATTGCTGTATTTAGATATTAAAATTAATTTTCGTAAATAATATGCCACCAACCCATAAAGGGTTAAATGTTTATATTGTAATGTCTTTTGCGCTTGCTTAATTTAAATTAATCTAAATACAGCTAAGATAAATATAATCTCAGAAAGAATATAAAAGTATTATTAGCGCATTTGACGTGGAAAATGTTGGAAAGAAATTGAAATGCGCATGTTTATTAGAATCTATTTTGTGTTGATACAAATGCATGAGTTCATTATGTTTTATTTTGTACTAACTGAAATGCATTACATTAATATCAATGCACATTACACATATCAAAGTAAATTTGAAATATGCTTACATGTATATCATTTCAATAACAAATGAAATGAATTAATGCAACAAATATGATTTACTTTATTCTAGATGCTTTTATTTCCCAACTGCTGCTTACTAAATTTATTTATTTAAATTTACCATATTTTAATAAAGTTGAAACTTAAATCATTTTTTTCCAATTTTAAAATTTAAATCCAAATCGATAACAATTCGCCTAAAAATGAAAATATTTTTATTTTTTTTAAGCTCAAACAGAGTCCCTAACTTAAACAACTGCTCAAAAAATTGCATTTCATTTTCAATCGAATAAATTTGAATTCATTATTTCGTTCTGCTTATTTAAATATGTTCATTTCTTTCAACTTTGAAAAGAATGAATCGATAAAAATGCTCTTTTCTTAATATAATGCACTTTTACCAGCATAAAATTTTTTTGCGTATAAAGTAGAAAAAAAAACTATTCTCGGATACTTTTAAAATTTTGTATAGCTGTTAGTTTTGTTTTTATCTCCATAAAATGTTTCTTCAAAAGAAACTTCAAAATTTCAACGAAGGAAACTAATTCCATTACATGAGATAACTCTGTAGCTTAAAATAGAAATGAGGTGAAACTTACCTTACGTTGGTAAAATATTTGAGATTGGTATAGTTAGTAATTATAGTTAGTAATTGAAAAAAATAATAATGTTTAGTCCTCCAAGTACCATAGAATTTTTTTTTATCACATGCCTAATTGTTTATAAATTTCTTATGCTTTAAACCAGACTTAAATAATAATATAATAATAAAACATATTTTTTAGGAAGAAGCATTATATCATTAACGAGAAACTACATTCCTTCAACAAACCCTTCACTGCACGATGTTTTCTATTTTTATGGAAAAACCTGTTTAAAATCTATAGATCGGTCTAATAATAGAAACAATTGTAAAAAAAAAATTAAATTCAGCTAAAATTTTATATTTTGTAGTACCCTATATACACAGTTAGGATTTTTAAAATTTGAATTGCTTTATTTTGAAAATAAATAGGATTAAATTAATTGATTTTACCTGCTTAAAACTAGAAACCTTTTTAAATATTAATATTATTAAGTAACTAATAAAAATAATAAAAGTAAATTTTGCCTTACTAGCTTGATCGATTTTTTTTGTGTGTGTGTGTGTGTGTGTTTTCGAAGAACAAACTCTATTTTTTCGTAAATTGCAGTTATTTGACATGGGCAAAATTAATATTGTTCTGTTCTTAACCTATTCTCTGTCAGTTACAGAGATCATATTGGTCAGACAAATGGCACATAATGAGAATTATAGTGATTTTAGGTATGTTCCAGATGTGGTGCACGTTGCGGTGAAAGGTTAAAAGAGTGAAGCTGCAACTGTAACCGTTTTCCCTTAGGATGATTGCTGCTGGGACAAATTTCCACCGATAAAAATAAGTAAAATTTTTCTCCTTGTTTAAGCACCCTATTGATTCAAAATATCAGTCAAATAATTTTTTAAAACAGCTATTCATTTCTACTGGTGGAAGTTTATTTGGCGGCCCTGCGTTTCCGCCATATTGTAACAGCCGTGACAACCTCATATCAGTTTCAGTAAAAAAAAAAAAAAAAAAAAAAAAAAAAAAAAAAAAAAAAATCTTAGTACCTAGGTAAATTGACACCAGTAAAGGTTGGTTTGAAGGTTATGGGCTAGATTTGTGACACTAGATGAAATGTGGTTAAATTCCATGATCTCGATTTCAAACGACAATAGCTTCGTCTCATGCACTGTCACAAATATAGTCTCAAAAGCTACAAACCAGCCTTTCACCACAAACCACCCTTTTTCACCCCTCCCGTCAAAAATCAGTTAATATAGCAGCTACTGTTCTGAAATTGAACATACGGTCATAATAGAGTTATGAATAAGAAGGAGAAGGCATGGTTTGTTGTCCATCATTGGCGAGTGAAATAACTGAGGAGGTTATCATAAGATAGCTGCTATTTATTTTAATCGGATCCAAAATTTCTGACGACTGTGCATGAGGACTTCCACCAGAAAGCTCAAATAGAAAATTTCGTCTTATCGTAGAGCCTTATTGATGGGAAATTTCTATCACAAATATGGTAAAAAATTTCGATTTATTTTTACTGGTATCAGTTTGTTCCAGGTATTACACTATTTTCACTCACATCGACAGGAGGCTGTCATTGTTGTCATAATTGGCGGAACTATTTCCGCCAAATCAAACTCTTACCAGTAAAAATGACTATTGGTTTTTGAATCATTATTTTTGAATGAAAATTTCCTTTATGAGGAATTTAAAATAAAATGCAATTTTCTGCATAAATTTTCTGGGAATATGCTGCTGTGGTAATAAATCCCTTGAGAAAGTAGTTATAGTTGAAGCTTCCATTTTCTTAATAGTTCCATGTTGATCATCTACGGAATTAGGCTTCGATATTTCACGTCATAGTATAAAATATTTTGTATACTCTAGGGACAGTAATTATTAAACCACCCTTGTAATTAGCATCATGATTTAGAATACTTTTATGTTCTAAATTTTACACATTTATACAAATAATTATGTTAATTGTTTCTTATCAAGTGTTTTGTTTAAAATTATTTTTCCAAAAAATTATCTATATGAAACTTCAAAACAATTCGTTTGGAAACTGCTTCTTTTATTTCAAGTTTTAAATTATTTCGCAAAGTAAACTTTTTCTTGACCATTATTAAGTTCTTATTTTTAATATGCCATTTATATTGTTCTTGTACAAACGAAAATCAGTGAAATCATAAAAAGCAAAGAAAGAAAAACATAAGTTAAACGTATTTATTTAAATAAGACATTTGCAGTACAATAATTATTTTAAAACAATGTGTTTTACATAGAAAATTGTATTAGGCTAACACTAGTTTCCTTCCAAGACAGTTTTTTCCAAGATTTTTTTTTTCTTATTTTTTTAGAGAGACTGAAATATTTGCTTTTTACTTATATTATTTAAGAGAGTAATTGGGTTCTTTATGTGACATTTAAACACATAAAAAACATAAAGAAGCTGTATTATCAAAATGAATTTGCTTTTTTAAATTTTCTGAAGATATTCTTTTGTTTATTGTAACAATCTAAAAAAGGGAAAAAGTACATAAAAAAAGTTTGTTGAACATGAAATGTTTTAAGGATTTCACGGATTTTCTTTTTTATCATTCTTTTGCTTTGCCTTGGCTAAAAGATTTTAAATAAAAAAAAAAAAATTATGTTATTTCACAGGATTTTTTTTTATTTGCATCATTTGCCACTGCCTCTTAATTTATACAATTTTCATGATTTTTTCACAATTTTCATGATTTTTTCACAATTTTAATGACCATCACTCAGATTTGCTCAAATTGTAATCGTATTTGAACTTCAATTGTATAATTACTGAATGATAAGGAAAAAGAAAGGAAAAAAATTATAAAAGTCAAGAAAACTGAAATAAAACAGCGATTTAACTGGGAATTATGGCTGATATATATACTTATCTTAAATACAAATTTAGGAGTTGTTTCCATATTGAATTTTAAAAAATTTCAATAGCAGGACTGCCACAGGTCCTTTTATATTTTGTACGCCCAACTTAAAAAAATGCATTTTGCAATATATTTCTCTTGCAAATGTAGTCAAACTGTATGCAAAAGATTTTATTTTTCAAAGAACAGTACGAAATACAATTTAAAAATAGTTGTCTGTGACAGCACTGCAATAATATTGTAAAAACTGGAGATCATATATATTTACTAAATGGAAAGCTTTAGGGCTGCTACTGGGTCCGTTTTTCGAAAACCAGTTTTTTCGACGAAAATCTCCTTTATAATTTTCTTCAAAGTTTGTCTCGGAAATTGTTTTTATTCAATTGTTGTTGAAACCTTCCACGCATTTTCTCTAAAAAAATACTGGTTTTCAAAAAACGAACCTATTGGAGTCATGGGAAAGGCAAAAAATTTAGAAGTTGTTAAATTAATGTTTAAAAAGTTATGTGTTAATACTGATGATTTTTTAAACAGAAGCTGATTACAGAAATCACTAATATGCGTTTGCAAAATTGGAGCTTCATCCAAAAAGTAATTTTTTTAATTATACTTTAAAACTTCAATACAAAAGCTTGTGAGATCACAGTGATATAACCTGGTTGAGTACACAAAATCAGTAATATTGTAAGGTTTTCTTCTGGGTACATAAGGCGAACACAAGGTTCGCACACTCCTTGGAATTTCTAAGGACTCTGGCACCACTATTAAAAATAAGAAAATTTACATTTAATTTTTAAACCTCAACATTCGGAACCCCCACCTTTATTCGCAGATTTTACGATTTTTTTTCTGCAGTGAAACACTTCGAAAATATTCTTAAAATTTAGTGGTAGAACTGTGCGAACCATGGAACAGAACTTAAAAAAATTACCGGTATTCAGAGCACTTGGATAGCCATCCTGATTACGCCACTGGATCATATACCACCATTTTAAAAAGTATGATTTAATAAAAAAGATTAAATTAAATACATCAGCGATAATAATTATTTGTCAAAATTTTCAAGCATTATTTGAGCGTTTCTGACACAAAATACTCCCCCAAAATTCCTACTTCTTAGAAGCAAGAATCCGCTTCCCGAACATTACTTTTATGTGCATGAAATACGCACGGCATGCTTTCAAAAATGCATATCAAACATAAGCCTTCAACAAGGAGACCGATATTGCAATTATGTGACACTTCTGATGAATGACATTTCATGGCGTGCAAAAAAGGCAGTTTATGTTTCCACTATTTCGAATACAGTTGAACCCCGTTATAAAGAACTTCAAGGGACCAAGAGTTTTGTTCGTTATATCCCGTGGTTTGGTATATCCAAATCGCTAAGTGAAATTTTAGCGTTCACAAAATGTATAACACATGCTTAGTTGCTATGTGTATTCAATAATGATGTACTAAAAAATGATAAAATCTATTAATATTTAGTATTAATGAATTAATTCGACTAAAATCGATTACATTAAACTAACACAATATTATTCAAATTGACTAAAAATAAAGACAAATGGAATTAAATTCATTCTAACTTTAATTGTTACAAACTGTTTTGATACAAAAATGATAGGTTATCTTGTGCTTGCGTGATGCCGATTTCAAGAACTTGTTATGAATTTCTATGTGCAATATATCAAATCACTCCAATACTTTTTCATACACAGTTTCTGTAGACAAAAATTTAACATTTACATGTATCACTGCAGTAGCATCTGAGATGTTGGGGATTACGTCATTTATGTGCTCCTCTTCATCAGCTTCAGAAGCAGAATCTTCGATTTCAGATTTGTTCAATTTAATTTCTTTCACAATCTCTTCACCAGTTGGATGTAATGACATCATCATCACGTGTTTCGATCTGTGATCAGGAATGAGGGGAAATGACTGACGGGTGGGCAGAATCACAACAGCAAAGTCAAAAGCAGTAAAAGGAAATGAATGCAGTCGTTTCTATCCTTTAATTAACAGACATAACGCTGATTTGTACCGCGTTTCACTGGGCAGCATACACTTACTTATGAGAATTCAGTCGAAGTTCTGTTTTCACAAATGGGAAGAAGTAAAAAAAAAAAGATCAGTTTTCGACTGAGAAAAGTGTTCGTTATAGCCGATACCTATAATTTCGGAGGTTCGCTACAAAAAGATAAATTAGCATTAAACTCCTGGAGGACATCGGTATATGTTATATACCACTTACTTTTAATTCCCAAATTCACACCAGAATTTGGGAATTAACTTTTGTTTCATATAATTTGCACGAAGAAAAACTTTTACTTAGTTTTATGTAAAATTGTCTAGAAATACTGGCGCCAAAAAAAACATTTTAACATTTTAGCAACCGAAGTGCTTTGCCCCTGAAAAGGTTAAATACAATGGGAAAAAGATGGGACCAAAAATTTCGTACGTTATATCGAGCGGTTCCTTATATATCAGGCTCCCTATATTGGAGTTAGACTGTATAAGACTTCGCTTTGTTAAGCGAGATGTACTATGATTAAATTAGACAAAAATTACTATACAAAATAAGTAGTATAAATATTTTCTACTTTACTTTCGAGAGAGCTTAAAAACTGAAAACTTTTTTGTAAGTTACCGAAAATCTAAAGTTAATAGTAAACGAATGGAATAAACTTATCAAAGAATTTATTATTCATTTATTTAGTTAACAAATTGCATCTTTAGCTTTATTGAAAACTAATTTCATGTTGCAGTTTTTAAAATTTGATTTGTGAAAGGATAAGCACTTTAATTTAAGTATTGCCATTACAGTAACATTTCTCCGCAGTTACAAAATTCAGTATTCAACATTCGGTAACATTTACCTTAAATTAACTTCAAAGTAACTTAGTATATTTAATTCCAACAAGAATATATAAGGAAATAGAAGTCAGAAACGCAATTAGAAATTCTTAAACTTTAAATTATCATTTTACTTAATTTGCAGATATGAAATATCAAAAGATTTTTCATTTTATTTGTTTCAGCTTCAGAAAAGTTTAACTAAAGATTTCTTTAATTAAGATAAATTAAGTTGTCTGCAAAGCAAGTTTCATTGCAAGACTCGGATATTTTCCGCTTCCTTTCTACGGCTTCGTCTTAATGAGCTCATAAATATTAAAATGGTTCCTCTCTTCACATTGTTAACTTTAGTTACGTGAATAAGTGAATAAGATACATCTTAGTCATCTAAATCAATATTGTATTAATCTGTTACTACTTCATTTTGATCATAAGAATTTGTGCTTATATTAGCAAATTTCTAGACTATGCTGTTTTGTGAACGAGGCTGTCATAAATTGATGAAAGATAAGAGATTAAAAATTTTCGAGGGATACATGTAACACCGATACATGTATTCGATAAAAGAGATGGAAGTGTTTATATATTGTTACTTTCTAGTAATATGTATCAATATACAGGGCTCCCAAATGGTCCGCGAACTGAACATCAGAATTTTTTTAGAGATATTTTCTTTTTAGATTTTTCTTGCAAATTGTCAAGAAACGACGTTTGGAAGTTGATTCTAGCTCAAACGTATTATGAAATTTTCTGTTAAAAAATACTGATGTTCAGTTCGCGGACCATTTGGGAGCAATGAATATATAAACACTTTCGTCTCTTCACATTGTTGAGTTTATTTAAGTGAATAAATAAATAAGATATATCTTAGCCATCTAAAATCAGTATTGTATTAATTTTTCTACTTAATTTTGATAATAAGAATTTGTGCTTATATTAGAAAGGGGTATAGCCGGGTTTCTTAGTAAAATATGCCCTTGAATCAACCATATCGAGTCCTACATGAATCAGTTGCTCATAAAAAGACATTCATTTCTCCCCATTTTCAAGTGTGTATCTCAAGACCACAGAGGGTTATGATACTAAATGCCTGTTTTGGAAAAAAACGCATTGCGACGAAACTACTCATCGGATTTCAACGAAAGAAATAAGAGATTATAAAAACCCCATACGAATATTTGATAATTTTTTCAGATTTTTTTCTAGCAAGAATGTCAGACATTAGTTCAAAAGGTAGTTTAAAAAAAGGCGTGAAATAACATTATACAACAGAACTTTACGGTAGACCTAATATGTGAGATTCGTGCCAGACACGTACCCATCGCCACCGGAATAGGATTTTGCCTTTTTTAATATGATGCACCCAACGTAGAAAGTTGAAATTGATAGTGAATATACATCATATCTCATAGTATTCCATACAAAAGAATTAAGGTGGTCATTCTGAAATTTCAATAGATTTTTAATTAAAATGTTAAATTAAAAACAAGAAAAATGTTAGAAAACTTGTTCTTTTGTTGAAATAATTATCAAATATTCGTATGGAGTTTCTATACATCCCTTATTTCTTTTGTTGAAATCCGCTGAGTAGTTTCGTCGCAATGCGCTCTTTTATAAATTAGGCATATAGGGTCATAACAAGCCGTGATCTTGAGATACAAACTTGAAACTGGGGAGAAATGAATTTCTTTCTATGTGCAATCGATTCATGTAGGACTCGATGGGGCGGACTCAAAGCATATTTTACTATATGGCTATACCATTTCTAGACTATGTTGTTTTCTGAAGGAGGCTGTCAAAAAATTATGAAAGATAAGAGATTAAATATTTTCGGGGGATACATTATTTTTTAGTATACTATGGACAGCTTACAGACTTAATTTGTTAATTTCTAACGCCAATACATGTATTCGACAAAGCTAATAAGTAACAATATAGGGTAGATATGCCAGCAATGGACCACCTTCCAGTAATGGGCCACTTCGCACTTTTTGGTTTATAAAAAAATAATAAGTAATAGTAAAGCTTTTATTATTTTTTTCTGAACTCCACCTTGGATGCTTTATAAGCTGGATTAATTTTTTACACTTTTCGTCAAAACAATTAGGAAGCAGAAAATAAAGTTTCACAGTTTTTCTGTTTTTCACTGAAAATCTTTAATGAACATGCTAAGAGCTGACTTTACTTACTTAGTTTATATCTTTTTAATTTTTTCGTAAAAATTGAATGTTTTTATTTGGTTAGAAAATAAAACATTGAATTTAATATACCAATGGCCATTTACAAAATTTTATTTATTTTTAAGATTTTAGGAGGCGGTGGTCCATTACTGGATTGCTTATTTCGTGATTTTCCAGTAATGGACCACCCAAGTGACCAATACTAAAAGTGTAACTTCAGTAGTGATTAAATATTTTGATTTAACTGAAAAGCTAAATAATCAAATTTAATACTTAAATTTTACTAATTAGAATTTAATAAAGACAATTTCTTTATAAAAACCCGCTTTTAATTAGTTCCATGTGGCTAATATCAGGGTTCGCACAGTTCTACCACTAAATTTTAAGAATATTTTCGAAGTGTTTTACTGTGGAAAAATATCAAAAATCCGTGAATGAAGGTGGGGATTACGAATGTTGTGGTTAAAAAATTAAATGTAAATTTTCTTATTTTTAATAGTGGTGCCAGAGTCCTTGGAAATTGCAAGGAGCGTGCGAACCTTGTAATATATATATTTTAATTAAATCCTTTTTTTACAACTCTACATTGCATATTTTACAGTCCGATAACCATTTAAACCAATCAGAAAGCACAGCCTTGCATTAATTATAATCTGATAATCAATCTAACCAATTAGGAAGAAGAGAATAATGATCACACAGTTATATAGTCTCTCAGACAAGCTGATCTAAACAGTTTTGTGAATTTAGTGATTTTAACAATTCTGTGATTCAATAACTGGTCAATTCTAACAGACTGTTTCATAATGTCAGATAAACAATTAAAAAGAAAATCTGACAATAAAACTATTCCATCTAGACCAAAAAAAATCAAAGGGTCATTCTGAAGAAAATATGGAAAAATCTGTACAAGCTGTGCATAATGATCTATCAATTAGAAAGGCAGCTTATAATTTTAATGTCCACGTTCTACATTAAGAAGGAAAATTCACGATAATGCTTCAAAAAAAGAACAATGGGCCCTTCTTCTATTCTTAGCGCTGATGAATAAAATATTTTGTAGAAATGGATAATTGGATTGAGTCGGAAAGGTTTCCCTATATTAAAACAAATGTTGTTGAATTCTGTAAAGAAAACTCTTGATATGTCTGCAAGACAAACTCCATTTAAAGATAACATGCCTGGAGAAAAATGGTTCAGATCATTTCTAAGAAGACATCCAAATTTGGTACAAAAGCAAGTAGAACGTTTGACAAAATCCTGATACAAAAGAAGTTGTTTTAAATTGGTTTAGAGATGTAGAATCATGTTTGGGAGAAGAAGCTATTAATGATATTCTAAAGCATCCTAAGAGAATTTTCAATGCAGATGAAACTGGTTTTCTTTTGTGTCCTAAAACAGGGAAAATTTTGGGACCAAAATCTGTTAAAGATGTGTACTGTATAGTACCGAATAACGAAAAAGAACAAATCACTGTCATGGGACATTTTTCAGCAAATGGTGAAACAGTTCCACCGATGATAATATATCCATATAAGCGTCTCTCAAAGGAAGTTGTGGAATCTGTGCGAAATCGATGGGCTATAGGATTGTCTGAAAATAGCTGGATAAATAGTGAAGTATTTTTAATAGTCCTCTAATCATTTCAAAAATTACCTATCAGAAAACAACATTGAAAGACCTGTTATTATGTATGTGGACGGTCATCGTTCCCATCTTACTCTTGAAATAAACAATTTGTGTACAGAACAACAGATAATTTTAATTTCATTATGTCCTAATAGCATCCATAGTCTCCACCCAGCAGACGTCAAAGTTTTTAAGCCCTTAAAATCAAGAAATGGCTGTTTGATCATTACCCCAATGATATTAAAAGAAAAACATTTGCCCCGCTTTTGAAAGAAGTGTTTGATAAAAGTGCAACAAAAGATGTCATAAAAAATGGATTCAAGGCCTGTGGACTTTCCCATTTAATCCTCAAAACATTAATTTTAATACATTCATAAATGATAGAGAAACTGAAAATCCTTTTCAAATAAAAATGACAGTAATGCAAGAAACACAACTGAACAATTTTCTCAACACAATTTTCTCGAGATCCTTGAGGCCAAGATTGATCCATTCCTCTTAGAACAATTTAAGAGCATATCTAACAATGAAGAAGGGACTGGTAAAGAAGAAACAAAGTGTCTGTTTGATCTTTGGAGGAAAAGTAAAATGGAAAGAAGCTTATTTCTCCCATCTCTTAGTTTAACAAGTCCTTCAAAAAATGAAACATTTACTGCTACAAATGAAACATCTCTGGAAGAACCACCAACTTCTAAAACCATCTATCTGAATCTAAATTTGACATAAGGTATTATAAACGTCAAAATACCTTTATCAAAGATTTCAAGAAAATATGGTCCTCAAAAGCATGGCAAATTATTAAGTCCCTTTAAAATATGTTTATTCTGGTCCAAATCACCGGAAAAAAAGTAGGCCGAAATAAAGTTGTTTATCCAGCAGTAGTTTTGTCTGCTAAGTGGAAAGACGTTTTCAAAGCAAAAGAAAATGGAAAAAAGAACAGAAAATGGTTTGTAAAACAAAATCAGGTCGTTATTGATACAGATGAAGATTGGAATTGCCGGAAATGAAAGCATAGTTTTGAAAAAAGAAGAAAAATATCGAAGAAATGGATAGAATGTGATAAGTGCTAAAACACTTACCATTTTAAGTGCATTCCCCCAAAATCCAATACTGAATCATTTGGATTATGAGAAAGTAATGAAGAAATTCAAGATTTGGCATTCATATGTCATATTTGTACTGCGCATCATTTGGATAATGAAGAAGATTGGTGACTTTTTTTTATTGTCTTATTTTATATAAACTTGGTTTCAGTAAAACATTTTCTTTACCTTATAAATCTTTTAATTTTAAATATTTTGTTTTATGTCTTTACCATTATAAATTCTTTAATGTTACAAACTTCTCATAATATCATTAATATTTTGTTTTATAGCAACATTGTAAATCCTTTATTGTAATAAATTCATAAATTATATTTTGTTTTGTTTTTTCATTATAAATCCTTTAATTTAATGAATTTCTAACTTAAGTTTTAATATTTTGTTTTATTAGTATGCTTTCATTAAGTTTTGGACCAAAATACAATTGTCTATTATTTTTTGTAGGATGACCCATTTCTGGAATGTAGGTGGTCCATTACCGGAACATAGGGGGGCCATTACTGGGCTTTTGGGTGTTTTGACATATTTCTATTATTTAAAATTAAATTTTTATTTCTATTGAGAAATGTAACTATGGGATTAGTTAACCCTTTCAGGGGCAAGGTATTTCTGCTCCGAAAATGTTCAAATAATTGATTCACACCACAATTTAAGAACAGATTTATTTGAAAATAAACAAGAGCTGTTTTTCGCGAATATTATAAAATCGAAATTGTACTAAAATTATACTGGTGCCAGTTCGAAATTGGAACAGTAATATTATGTGTTTGCAGACTGCAAACACCGCCCCTGAAAGGGTTAAATATTGTTGAAAGGTAATATAATATGAAAAAACTGAAATATAATAATTGTAACTATTAATTAAAAAAAACATTTTTTAGAGAAATTCCTTACGGGGGTCCACTACTGGCACATCTACCCTATAAACATTTTCCTCTCTTCACATTGTTAAGTTTAGTTACGTGAATAAATAAATAAGATATAGCTTCGCCATCTAAATCAATATTCTATTAATTTATTTCTACTTCATTTTGATAATAAGAATTTGTGTTTATGTTAGCAAATTTCCAGACTGTGCTGTTTTCTGAAGCAGGCTGTCATGAAATGATGAAAAGTAAGAGATTAAAAATTTTTGGGGATATATTACTTTTCAGTATACTACACCCAGAAAAAGGAATAAAGTAAAACTACAAAACATGTTTTGTTGAGTACATTTTGGTTGTTTTAAGCGAATTTTCAGTTAAAGTAAAAAATCGTTTTGTTGATCACACAAAAAAAATATTGCTAACACTCATATAAAATTTTAACATAATTTCATCAATTTTATTTGAGTCTTACTAAAGTCTTGTATTTTCAATTTGTAATTCCAATAAAATTTTATTGTTTTGCAAAATTTAAATTGGTGTGCAGTAGCCTAACTCTCTCACGTAATTTTGTTTAATTGACTTATATAGATATAAAGGATTAACATATTTTTGAATAATAAAAAAATTTCAAATTCAGACGGATTAATGACGTTATTATTACATTATTATGCATTTCGGATGAACGCGGGAAGAAAATTGGAAAAAAAATCAACATTATTTTTTTTGTTTATTTAAACAAAATTTCCATTGACCCATATTAGAGTCAATGAAAAAATGAATGGTAAAGAATATAACGTATTTAATGGCAGAATTAAAGGCGATTAAACATAGCACAATAAACTGTAAGATTTTTGTGGTTTGCAGAGCATTTATAGCATTGATTTACGTGGGAATCCTGCCGACACTCGCCGTAAATACCGTGAAAAGAAAGTGTTTGAGGCTATGCTTTGATCTTTAATTTCTCATCGTCTAAATGTACTCTATCGTCCCTGAAAGTTTGTAACTACCATGCTGAAAAACTCTATACGTATATGAGCAAGGTGTCAAAGCTAAGATCGGAGTTCGATTGAAGGTTGGGTACAGCCTAGACGATTCGAAATCGCATAAAAATGCCGGGTCTGAAACAAATTCCCGACCCAGTGAACGCAGTGAAAAGGCTGGATCATACAAGTCTGATCATTGGCTTTGGCAGCGGCCTACTTTTTAAAATAGAGATTATTTTTTAAACGGCACCAATTTACTGAAACGATAAAATTTTACTCATTTTGCCTTTATTAATATGTTTTTTAATAATGGGAATTTTATCATTTCAAAAATGAATGGAAATTCAAGAAATTTAACTTTTTTGAGCAAACAAAACACTTATTAATATTTTATCATATATATTATTCCTTTTTTGGAAAAGAAATCAATTTTATTCGTTTAAAAACAAAGAAAACTGCGAGTAAATTTTTAAATAAAAGGAAACTACTAGTTTGAAATTCTATTTGAATTTTTATTTCACGTTTTAAATCTTTAAAAAGAAATATTTTCTGTTACAATTTGCATTTTTTACAAATAATAAGATGTATCATATAACATACATTCGAATGAATTTGAGAATTTAAAGAAAATTTCTTGCATACATTTTTGACTTTTTTTTAGAAAAGTAAATAATTTAAGATTGTGATTTCAGTAACTTTTCAGATTTTTTAGATTGAGCAGCGAAAAAACAAAATATTAAAAAATTACGTTTAAAACTAAAGTTCTAACAAATTTCTCCAAAAATGTTGCGTTTTAAAAATATACGAAATAAATTTTTAAAACGTTTTTCTTTCATTTCTTGTAAGTTTTTAGAGTCCACACTTTTTATCACTTGGTGTTTTGGGATATCGATGTATACTAATATTAACAATTGCAGTGGCTTTAAATGCAAGATGCACTGTTAAATTTATTTATAGATTTTTGTTAAAGTAATTCTAATGTTATTATTATTAAGAAAGTTTTCCACAGTTTTATCTGTTTCCTGTTTAAGTACATAGCATTTCCACATGCCTACAACTCTTTAAATTTATTCTTGCTGCTACATGTATTAATACATACAGATTTTTAAACATTTATGTGTTATTATGTAGATGTACTTGCTCAATTTCACAGCCAAGATAGAGTTTAGAGACTCATACCGCATTTTTTAGAATTCTCTAATCTTTCAACCGAAAAATTTGGCAATTAAAATATACGAATTCCATTATATTAAAATAGTGGTATATAGAGCTTAAAAACCCTTACACTGACTGCGCCGCTGCTTTTGCTATGTTTTTGGGACTTTCACAACAGTTGTTCTAGACTTTAGCTAAAACAATATGCAAATGAAATTTTGATAGCTTTCACGAATGTGCAAGGAAAAATTATCTAGTAAACCTGCTCATTTTTCATACATTTTTTATTATTTTTCAATCCTGATTGCAGGTTATTGTGTACAATGCTGTTTATCACACTTTCAAAAAAGATCAATGTTTTATATTAAGAACTCTGTAAATTAAACTTAAAAAACTTGGAAAAATGTGAACTTTTTTTTATAACAACGTTATTTTCTCTACGACCAGGGCCAGATTACTAACGGGGCACTCGCTCACTAGTAAAATTTTATAGAAATTTTCACTTTGTTTAAACACCGTTTTCATTCAAAATTACTCTCATGAATAAGGTAAAAAACTTTATTTATTTTTACTGGTGACAGAGTGCTCCGTTGATAATCAGGCCCCGTCTACGACTATATATGCTTTCCCCATAAAAATGAACACAGTTTATTACAAAAAGCCTCTTAATCATAATCTACAGTTTGAACGCGTTTACTACATTAGTTTTGACAGGGTTATCCAAAAGATATTAGTTCTTTTTCAATTTATTTACGGTCCTCTATGGAGTTTCGTGGTAAAAACCGTCAAAGAAATGTATGACTAGTACTACTATGTTATGTTATTACAGTTTCAAGATAATTCCTCATATATTTTTCTAGATAATTAACAAAATGTCTAAAATCGAGAGTACCGGTCACTTTTGGCCATATAGTGTATCTGCGAGTGCACGCGCCATTATTTTTATGCTCAATAGAATGACTAATTAGAGCAAAAATTCCATTACCAAGTCTTTCTATTATTTCTATAATCCAGTGACTTTCAAAGGATTGAAAATGAATCAAGCAATTAACTCGGTGAAGTGTCCACGGAGGTTAACGAAAGTTAGCCCCTAGATGTTGACTTTATAAACAAAGTTTGATACGTCTGGTATTGCATTTTATGTTTTATGAAATATACGTATTATGTTTTAATATGAATTTTCTGTGCAAGTACGCTGATTAAGATCAAGTGTGTATTTTAATATTAAATTCAACATCTTTAGTTCAAGGTCATTGATAACAATAACTCTTCATTTTGTTAATAAAATACAAATAAAACAAGGCATGTGTATATAATTACCACCCTGTGGTTTTATTTTTAAATATGAAAACATACTCTGAACCAGAAAAATTGTTTAAAATGGCTTTAAATAGGATAGTCGACTATCACTTAATTGCGTTAGTTAAAAAAAAAATTCTGGTTCGATGTATAATTGAATGATTTTTAAAAAGCCGGAGGTTGGCATGTACCGTAATTTCGGGTGTATAAGCCGCAGATCAAACAATTCTTTTTCGACCCAGAATTTCTTAAGAAACATATATAACTAGTTAGATCCCCGTAAATATTTGTCTTCAACCACTAAATAAGATTTCTGGGTCCAAAAAGAATTGTTTGATCCGCGGCTTATACACCCGAAATTACGGTATGTGTATGGCCATTATAAATTGATAGAAGTTTCATTTGTAATGGATCTTAATCGTAAGCAATTTTAAAGTATGAGATATTATTTTTGATCTCAATATCAAATTTTTTATGCAGAAAAAAAATGCAGACCCATAAATGGGCTATCATACGAATGATTTATGAAGAAAGATTTGAATAGTGTTGCCAGGTAACCGCGTATGTCGGAGCTCCAAATACTAGGACACAAGGCTACTACTTTGGATTCCTTTTTTATTCAGAAATAACTAGTTCATTTAAAAAAAAAATTATTACCAGACATTTTCGGAACACTTTTTATAAAATAAAATTTCTTTCAAAATTTCTCATATGAATGAGGATGTTTTGAATAAAAAATGAGGAGAAACTGGCAAATCTGATTTAGCTTAGAGCACTCATATTTCGAAAAAGCACGATGTTTTATTAAAATTTTAAATTAATTAACCTTCTAACGCCATCAGTAGCACATATGCTATCATCAGTATTTCCAGTACAGTGGATGTTTTAGTTCAGACATTAAAAATTCCCACCAGAAATTTTAATTTGCAATATTGGTTTGTTTTATCCAGACATTCCGTCCTTAGATAAAATAAAATTTGTAAATGCAGTTTTGTTATGTGATTTTAGCTTATCTGAGTTACGGAATCCCGAGACCCTGAGAGTGTCAGCAAATGATCTCAAAGATTGCATTTCGAAAGCTTTTTAGGAGGTCCTCCAGTTTATTATATATGATTTATATATTTTATTACCTTTTATACTTCCATTTATCTCCTGAAGTAGAAATAATATATTTTTTTTTCAATGAACACTGTTTGTTTAATATTGATTTTTATGAAATTTCGTAACTAAAGTAAACTTGATTGTTGGGGTTCTGAATCTTTCTGTAGATGCCACCTTTTATGCTTTTTTTGTACCACAACCTGCCACCTTTTGCCTTGTTGCGGTCATTTTGAAAGGTAAAATTTACTGTAAAGTTTTTGTAATACAAAGGCAGCTAGCTCTTACGCATTTTAACGTCATAAGCAGCTCTTCCAATTACCGTCCTGCATTGCAGAGTAAAATGTTCATATATTTGATTACTGATGAAATTTATGGGAAAGAAACAAAGAATTATCTTTTTAATATTTTTCCTTTAAAAATTATTGTTTTATGCAAGTATTCTTTAACAATGCTGAAATGTGCATGTATTATCGAATGAAATCTTCCATTTCAACGAATTTCAAAAATGTCCTTATGTAAATATAAGTGAATAAAATAAAAATTAATATTGACCGTTATATTCTAAAAAATGCTATTATGTATGTAAAACTTTTTTTTCTTTTGAGTAAAGTGCAAAATACCATTTAATGTTTGTGTATTATGCAAAAGGTTGAAATAAATTAAATTGCTAAATGTTAATATTTACCGTCAATATTATATTCTTATAATTAAAATATTTATTAATCTTAATTTTATGTTCTAAAAATTTTCATTTCTGATTTCTATGCAGGTGCCAACATCTTACCCTTAATTGAACCACAAAAACTTATTAGAAATTTTTTCTCATTTAATTGACAGATTGTGACGGTTTAAGGAAGTAAAATTTACTTTTACATTTTTGTGGTACAAAAAAGCGTAAAATTTAGCAGCTAACGTTTCTATGTAATTTATACATTTCAAAAGATTTTGGATGCAAGAAGTTTTTCTTGATGCGTTGTTTTCATTTGTGCCCTTTACCTTAAACATATCTTCGCAATCGAATATAAGTAAAATCTTGCAATATAAAAAATAATAGAAACATTGGTAACAAATTATATAATTCAGAATTTAAGTTAAAAAATAAGCAATATGCACTATATTTTTTAATCATTACTAAAGTGATAAAATTAAAAATTAAAATAGTTATTGTTTTTCAAATTCAAAAATAACTATCGATTAAATATATTCGCATTATATTATATAGGGTTAACCCTTTGCTTACGGGGTTGGGATATATGTCGTCCCAGAGACTATTTCTTTATTGTTTTCGCACCAATTTTTGAAAACTAGTCCCTATCATAAACTAATACTAGTGTAATTTCACGAGATAGCTAATACGAAGAATTTTTCTTCTAAATTGTGGTACGAATGAATATAAAAATAGTTGCCAGTTCTACTCCGTAATCTAAAGGTTAATCAGGGAGAACGTGCGCATAGCCAGGGTCTCAATAGTTTTTACTTTGTCACCAATAAATTCATTTAATAATCCTCACTTTATTTAGTCGGAAACAATTGTTCAAAAGGCTCCGATAGAAAAAATTGAACATTACTTTAAAAAATAGTGGTGAAAATTGTACCATGTGCATTATGTGTCTGTAAGGTCCGGCGCCCGTCCTCCCGGGATATTTAAGGCAATTAATTTTTTTACTTTATTTAATATGAGGTGCACAATTAAACACTTTCTATGTTCTATATATTACTCAAAAAAATTAACTTTTATTTATTTGTTTTTCATAAAGAAATGGGCAACCGCATCAGAGAGGTAAAAATAATCACCAATTTTACCATTTTCAAATAAAAATCAATGAAAAAAAGAGCAAACATTTAATTACTTTATGTTTTAATGAGGAATTACCGTAATTTCGGGTGTATAAGCCGCGGCTCAAACAATTCTTTTTGGACCCAGAAAAATTATTTAGTGATTGAACACAAGTATTTACGGCGATCTAAGAAGCAACATTCATTTTAAAAAAATTTCTGGGTCGAAAAAGAATTGTTTGATCCGCGGCTTATACACCCGAAATTACGGTATTTAATTAATACACGTTATGTTACTTTTAAGAGTAAGAAAACATAAAAGTATTACTTACATAATTAATACTTACATAATAAATGACAAATACTTCTATGAACTTGCAAAATGAAAAGCGGCTTTGAAAATTCATATTTTATATCGGACAAATATTTCGAAAATAGCGTGACAGTACAGTGCAAACTTTTATGTCTTTAATAGAAGACAAGTTTGATAATATTTCGGAAATTACATTGGCAATTTTCCAGTAAACCATAGAAAAAAAGCAGAACAATACAATCTACTTTCTAAACACGACGCTCAAGTAACTTTGTATCATAATTTTCGAATATTATTAACTCTGCACATTTTCTAGTAAAATAAATAAAAGTTGCATTCTCATATAGCATCGCATTAAATAAATTTATGTATTTTATTATTTAGGGCTAAAAACTTTTAAATTTTATGCCTACAATATATTTGTTTTATGTTTGATTTTATTGGGCTGGCAAGAAATTAATTTCGGTTTTCATACATAGGGAGCGTTATGTAAATATTTTTGAATGAATTCTGTCAGTGAAGTTTTTGGCGTTTAGCCATATGATAGAAGTGATATCGAGGCTGCTTTACAAACACGATCAGTGTGATTTTGTTGGCACCTGTTAGTTGAGAATAAATTTTAACATGGGATGCAAAAACGAAAATTTTCGAGATCTTTTACTTTTTAGTTGCATTCTTAAATTTACAAATACATAGCACGTATAGTCATCATTCTGCCCGTCCGTCCATCCGTCTGTCACTCTGTCTGTCCGTAGGCATATAAGAACGCAAGAACTCCCACACGAATCGTTTGAAATTTAAAATATACAATTGTTGCATAATTTTGCTGTGTCATTTCACTTTTTAGGAAAATAGAATGCAAAATTCATTATAGGGATAGTCAGAAGTATTCCGTTACATTACGGCCAATGGAAAAAATAGTTTCAAGTGCATTTTAATTATGTTAAACTCTTTCAAACATAATAAAATTCATATGCATCGTTAGAGTGTCTACTAAAATATACATTCTGTACAATCTGTGGTGCAAAAAATAGTTTCTATTGATTTATAAGGCCACATAAAAGTATTAAATTACTTAATGATATAGGAGGAAACATTGTTTGAGCGTGTTTTAATTATATATAACTATTTCACATTTTATGAAACTGATATACGTTGCTGAGGATTACGAAAAGTTACTTCTCCTTTAACAGAAAGCAGATGGAATGTACAGGAATAAAAAAAAATTGGAAACTTTCATAGTATCCGAAGTACTGTATACTACAGTGGTCGCAGCGTCCCTAAAATTTTCGTTCTTTTCTATCAGTATTTTAAATCAAAAATCTTCATTTCAGATTCATTTAACATATACAATGAAATTCTATAATAAATATTATCGTTTTAAAATTGTGGTAAAAAAGTGTGAAAATTTTAGGGACGCTGCGACCCCTGATACTATGACACCAAGATGTCAATATTTTTTTAATTTCATTATATTATGAACGCAAATCATTTGCTACATTTGACGTGCAATTTTTGTCTTGTTTATTAACGTCAAGGGAAAAAACTGCAAAGGCTAATAAAGGGGAATGTGAAGTTTAAGGTGTTGTTTGCATAACACAGCACCCTTATCGAAATTGGTTTAACTGTTTGCGGCGCAAAGCAATTCTAAAGTGTTGAAATTAATGAATAAAACCGGAATTTGGAAACAAATTTATTTATAAATAAAAAAAGTAATATTTCAAACGTATGATAAACCGAAATTTCTTTTGCCAAAATTCTGGTGCCAATGTGACCTACAAGAATTAAAATTGAGTAGTTTCGTTGACATTCCAGTACCCTTTAAAGGGTTAAAAAAAATTCCGTACTGGAGATTTTTCACAGAAAAATGATCAACGTTCTGGTGAGCCGAAAAATATGCCACGTATTAGACAATTTTGACAGAGTTGTAATAAATTTATTATGCACTGCTCAAAACAATTAAAGGATATTGCAGTTTTAGGTGGATTTTGTATCTGGGAAACTTTTTAGCTGATTGATACATGGTCGACAGACATAGTAGGTTATATGAGAATAAATTACACATGTTTGGCAGAAAAAAAAATGCATTTTATTGCGCATTTGTGTACAAAAGGAAAAAAACACAATTTGTGCATATGAGAAAAAAAGAATAAGGAAAGGTGTTTTCTTCAAAGAAAATCATTTTCAGTAGGGGGTATGGTTTCCACGGGCGGCCAGCAACGTTGAACACCTTTGAGGCATGGATTCAATGAGACTATTAATGACGAATTGGGGTATTCTGCCCCACTCTTCCAGAAGAGCTCTTTCCAGTTTTTGGAGAGTTTGTTGGGGTTGTTGGCGGCCAGAAACTCGTCTTCCTAGAGCGCCCCAAACGTGCTCGATTGGATTCATGTCTGGAGAACACGCTGGCCATTCCATTCGAACGATTCCTTCCTCGAAAAGGAAATCCTCCACCAGGTTTGCACGATGTGGCCTGCAGTTATCGTCTATTAAAATGAAGTTATCTCCGATTGCTGCAGCGTAAGGGACTAGAATAGGTCTGAGGATCTCATCCCTATATCGGCGACCACTCAGAGCTCCATCTCGAATGATGTAGAGGTCAGTGCGCCCGTCAATGGAGATGCCACCATACACCAACACTCCTCCACCGCCAAATCTGACACTTTCGTGCACGAACGCAGGATTATGCCTACTGTCACGGTCCCTCCAGATGAAAATACGCCTATTATCCGGATGCGCAGAAAAACGGGACTCGTCAAAAAACAGAATATTGCTCCATTCATTTCTCCTCCAGTTGACATGCTCGGTTGACCACTCCCTGCGGTCGCGACGATGCCTTGATGTTAATCTAACACATACCATCGGTCGGCGAGCATACAGACCTACAGCATGGAGCCGGTTTCGGACAGTGAGTTTAAATCGTGGTGCCTGTAGCCGAGAGAAGGTGTTGTTCGGGAAGAGTAGCGTTCATGTTTCGGTGTCTCCGAGCTGTTAACGCTAAATACCGATCTTCGTTGGGCGTTGTTGCCCGTCTACGACCTTGCCCTGGTCTTCGGCCTGCACATCTACTGTCCAAAAAACGGTTCTAGATCCTGAAAATGACACTTTGTGACACTCCAATGGCTTGCGCTACTTCGGCTTGAGTTTGGCCCACTTCTAACCTACCAACAATTCTCCAAGCTTCTGAATCTGTCAAATGACTTCGCTGAGACATCGTACTCATCGAAACAAAGCAATCACTGAATGCCGATCATCCTTGTCTTCATTCTCTTTTATCCAGTTGAAAGTCAAATTTCATTCGCTGCCGCTGAAGCGACGTTTTTGACGTCGAACTCAAAATTTGCATACTCCACAGTTTGAAAACCAGAAAAATTTGCATTTGTGATTCTCTTCTTCTATTTTCGGCAAAAAAAAATTCGTTTATACCTTTATTTTATATAAAACTTCAAATATCCTTTAATTGTTTTGAGCAGTGTAGTTAAACATAAATTCTTTCTTGACTCACACACTGATTTCTTACGAATAGAGTTAATGAAAGTCTTGATTGCACAAATTATTCTCATAAAGTGCCTTATGACTTTTTCCGGTTTATGGAAACCAAATCGCCGTCATATTCTGCTGCTGGTGAATATTCTTTTTTTAAAGCTCAATAATTCATCTATAAATGAAGACTTAGTACGCATTTTCTGAAGCTTAATAAATTTAGCACATTTAATTAAGTTTCATCATTTGCCGAACTTTCTTGAAAATATCTATTGATGAAAATCTTCAATTTATAAAATACTCTTTTCCTTTTTTTCTTAAAACCACGGAACCATTGAAACTTTTGTCGAATTCAGCAATTGTTGAAGATTATTATTTTTTAAATCTCAGTAATTTATCTGTTAATGAAAACTTGATGTGTAATTATATTTCAAGCTTAATAAATTTAGTATATTTAAATAAAGGTTCTTTGTTTGCGGCTCTTACTTGAGAATTGTATTGATTTATTGATAAACTGAATTTTGGAACTTAATTTGTTGTAAAATCTTAATAAATACTTAAATAATATGTTCTTCGTCTTCATAACTTTACTGTAATTTTGCGTAAGTTAATGGAAATATTAATTGTACAAAATATTCTTCTTAAGTTTTACTTTTTCAGTGACATTGACCACAAAACTATCTGTCAAATTCTATCACTGGTAAAGATTTTTATCTCAGTAATTCATATCTGAATGACTGCCTGGTACATATTTTTTTTTAATCATTTTAAAATTTAAACATACTTTTAGATTTAGTTCAAGGATAAAAAAAATTTCATTTAAATTTAAACTACTTTCTTAAATTCTTACATAAAAATATATATTTCCTTTTAGAAATGTAAAAATCTAAAGAAATATATTTCCTTTTAGAAATGTAAAACTTCGAATTAAGAAAAGTTTGCCCTTTACAACTAAATCTTATTAAAGTTTCTCAGTTTTATATATTTTTTCTAATTTAAAATGAGTTTTTACCAGCAAAAGCAACCTTTGTGAATACAAAATTCAATCTACTGATTTTTTTTTCTCCGTTTACTTATATATTCGCATATTTTAATTTATTTGGATGAAAAGTACTTTTGAATAGTTTTGATAATATTTTCCAAACTTTTTAGCAATTGTAATTAGTTGTCTTTAAAATAAATAAATTTAAATGCCTTGAGACGGATATAAAATTCACGCTTCATAAATTAATGCACATGTTCGCTGTGGAATATGACCTATGTTTTACATTTCGTATACAAAAGGTTAAAAATTTCCAAATTCCCCGCTTTTAAAAGAAATTTATATTTATTGTTTTTTAAAACATTATAGATGAGACAAACAAAAAAAATATCACTTTTATTTACTTACGAATTCAAGTAATAGGCTTTTTAAGTTATTAAAATATGCAGTTTCTCTATTTTTCCAGGAGGCAAGAACAATATGGACAATACTGGCAATGATAAGACTCGCTATGAGATAAGATGTCTTTAAAGAAAAATAAATGAACTTGAAAAAAAATTAGAAAAGGAAAAAAGGAAATTTATGTTATAAGAAAAAGTTACACAGCAAGACAAAAAAGTGCAAAAGATTTGTTAGAGGACTTAAAGAATAATAAATATTAACCTTTAGATTACGGAGTAGAACTGGCAACTATTTTTATATTCATTCGTACCACAATTTAGAAGAAAAATTCTTCGTATTAGCTATCTCGTGAAATTACACTAGTATTAGTTTATGATAGGGACTAGTTTTCAAAAATTGGTGCGAAAACAATAAAGAAATAGTCTCTGGGACGACATATATCCCAACCCCGTAAGCAAAGGGTTAATTGTTTAAAACATTAATTGTCACTTATATTATAAATATTCCCACTGCCGGAAATATTTTAAAGGCAAGTAAATTATATATTTCAAATTAACTTTCATCCTACTTTATAACCAAAGAAGTATATTAATGCTATCTAAAAATATATAACAAAATGATAAAAATACTTAAAAGATTCTTTAATGTTGCCAATACTATATATATTAAATCGTATTTCATAATATTCGGGCATTAATAACTTCCAACTATTTCTGTAATTGGATGAAACAATATTATTTTTTTAAGCATTATTATATTACACAGACTACTTACGCATTGCAAAAATATCCTCCGGTATATTCCATTAGTTATAAATTACTATATTAGAGATAGTTAATTTTTCACATGTAAGAGCAGATTGGGAATAACAGGCACGAAATATTAACGAATAAAACTTCATAAGAGATTATTATAAAAGTTTTCAAATTCATTATAAGCAAATGCATACTAAATACGATAAAAAACCCGAGAAATTGCAGTTTCAATTATATATATGTATAATTTAATTAATCATAGACGTATCATCAAGACTGGGGGAAGGGAGGGGAATCTCAGGTACTTCACATAATCGTTTTCGTAAAATTTTCCCATTATTTGAATAAAAATTGTATATTTGTGTATTCTCAAGAGTCGTAAGTTATACTCTGCTCAAAACAATTAAAGGATATTTGAAGTTTTATATAAAATAAAGATATAAACGAAATTTTTTTGCCGAAAATAGAAGAAGAGAATCACAAATGGAAATTTTTCTGGTTTTCAAACTGTGGAGTATGCAAATTTTGAGTTCGACGTCAAAAACGTCGCTTCAGCGGCAGCGAATGAAATTTGACTTTCAACTGGATAAAAGAGAATGAAGACAAGGATGAACGGCATTCAGTGATTGCTTTGTTTCGATAAATACGATGTCTCAGCGAAGTCATTTGACAGATTCAGAAGCTTGGACAATTGTTGGTAGGTTAGAAGGGGGCCAAACTCAAGCCGAAGTAGCGCAAGCCATTGGAGTGTCACAAAGTGTCATTTCCAAGATCTGGAACCGTTTTTTGGAGAGTGGATGTGCAGGCCGAAGACGAGGACAAGGTCGTAGACGGGCAACAACGCCCAATGAAGATCGGTATTTAGCGTTAACAGCTCGGTGACACCGAAACATGAACGCTACTCTTCTCCAACAACACCTTCACTCGGCTACAGGCACCACGATTTCAACTCAGACTGTCCGAAACCGGCTCCATGCTGTAGGTCTGTATGCTCGCCGACCGATGGTATGTGTTAGATTAACATCAAAACATCGTCGCGACCGCAGGGAGTGGGCAACCGAGCATGTCAACTGGAGGAGAAATGAAAGGAGCAATATTCTGTTTTTTTGACGAGTCCCGTTTTTCTGTGCATCCGGATAATAGGTGTATTTTCATCTGGAGGGACCCTGGCAGTAGGAATAATCCTGCGTTCGTGCCCGAAAGTGTCAGATTTGGCGGTGGAGGAGTGTTGGTGTATAGTGGCATCTCTATTGACGGGCTCACTGACCTTTACATCATTCGAGATGGAGCTCTGACTGTTCGCCGATATAGGGATGAGATCCTCAGACCTATTGTAGCCCCTTACGTTGCAGCAATCGGAAATAACTTCATTTTAATGGATGATAACTGCAGGCCACATCGTGCAAACCTGGTGGAGGATTTCCTTTTCGAGGAAGGAATCGTTCGAATGGAATGGCCAGCGTGTTCTCCAGACATGAATCCAATCGAACACGTTTGGGACGCTCTAGGAAGACGAGTTTCTGGCCGCCAACAACCCCCACAAACTCTCCAAGAACTGGAAAGAGCTCTTCTGGAAGAGTGGGGCAGAATACCCCAACTCGTCATTAATAGCCTCATTGAGACCATGCTTTAAAGGTGTTCAACGTTGCTGGCCGCCCGTGGAAACCATACCCCCTACTGAAAATGATTTTCTTTGAAGAAAACACCTTTTCTTATTCTTTTTTTCTCATATGCACAAATTTTGTTTTTTCCCTTTTGTACACAAATGAGCAATAAAATGCATTTTTTTCTGCCAAACATGTGTAATTTATTCTGATATAACTTACTATGTCTGTCGACCATGTATCAATCAGCTAAAAAGTTTCCCAGATACAAAATCCACCTAAAACTGCAATATCCTTTAATTGTTTTGAGCAGTGTATATTCAAAGCATCTAACATATGTTCTGCATAAAAGTAGAGAGTGCACAAGCATTTTTTTATTATATTTAAAGCTTTGGAAGAAATACATAGACTAAAACAGGAAAACAATTTTCTATAAGATAGGTTTAACTTTTACATAAATAAAGAATTAAGATTAAACAAAATATTCACAGTTGCAGACGTTAATACATAAATTTTAAACTTTAAGTGCATAAAAATATTCTTTTTAATTTCTGCAGCATCTACACTAATATATTAGTGTATCCAAACGTATAAAAGCATGGAGGACTGGGAGTAAGTATATACAATGCTAAACCTACGAGTTATCCGCTAAAATCAAGTTTTCCTGTGTTTTCCACCAAGATATGACCTGGCAGACCAATTGCGTTTTAATGTTCGATTCGAGTTTTAATTCTGAAATTTCAGCCGAGAAATCGATCAGGTGATTTTCTATTTTGTCACCTTCTGGTCTATGGAAGAAACCCATTTGTAATCTGATGTGTTAAAATACAATAGCACCTTCTAAGAAATGCATTTACGGCTGTAAAATTACTTTTAATTATTTTTCTTAGCGAATGTTAATGATTACTCTATTATAAAATGTTTTCACTCAATCCGAATTATCTCTTTTCATCTCTTTTCTGCTCTACTTTTCTGCTAAAGAAAAAAACAATGTACGAGTATCACGTTTAATAAATTTTGAGTACAAATAAATAAGCATTTATACAGGGTGTTTCAAAAACATTAGAAAATACTGATTTCACGCTTTTTTTAAATCCAAATCTTGCGTTTTATGAGCAATATGAAAATATTTTATGTAATTATATTCAGTAACGCCGTCTATTGTCGAGTTTTTGAAATATTTTCTTGTTGATGTCATTCAACATTCATACCACGCTGAATATTTATCTGCAAAACCCATGTCTCTCCGATTCATAGATGTTTTTACTTTCCTCTATCTTTACAAAAAGAAAGTGTTGGACTCTGTCTGAACAAATAATGCAGGAATTTTCATAAAACTTCAGATTTAGTTAGTCCCTGACATAAATTCCTGCAGTTTTGATTTTATATTAAATCGCTCAACAAGTGCCGCTTCTATCCCCATTTTTTTACTATTTCCAAAGTCGTTCTATGTCAAAAGTTAACGCACGAATTTTCATTAAACTTTAAATTAAGTTAGACGTAGATATAAGTTCTTGCTGATTAGATTTTGAGGTGAATCACATAACTGGTGACGGTGCTATGCTTCATTTTCGAGGAACTAATAATATGTATGTCATAGAAGAATGTTTTTGAACTGCCACATCCAACTAGTACTTTTTACTTTCAATCTTTACAAGAAAAAATATTGAATTCTTAAAAATTTTCCATTTCTGGTTTTCGACAGATTTACATGTTTTAAATGTTAGATATACCAAAAAACATGTTTTTATAAAATGTTTGAATGTTAGTCTGTGAGTATGTGATTCTGTTCGTCTTCCTGTGTGTGACAGAAATTTTGTTGGAGCTCTAACTTACGGAAATTAATAAAAATTTATATTCAGAGGAATATAAATTATAATAATAAAGAAATACTATAAAATAGAGAATAAAAATTTATATTCCCTTATTTGAAGTGGTGCTGATTAGTTTTTGCTGTCAGTCGCTCAAGAAGTGGCACTGCTATGCAGCATTATTTACGATTTCAGCAACAGCTTAATCTCCAGAACTAATGCTCGGATATTCATCGAACTTCAGATTCACTGTAAAAAAAATGGAGGATATTCCATCTACGTCATGATCACGTGGTCAAGGCAAAAACTTTTAGCATGAAGAAAGGAAATCTCCATTAGAAGCAATGTGAAACCCCACCAGCCAATAGAACAGTTCGTGGGGAAAGCAGTAGCAGCCTCTCTTCTTATCAGTTAGAAGTTTTTTGGTCAAATTACCGGCATCACGTGATTTTTTACAGCCTCGAACTCAGATTTGGAATATCCTCCATTGACCCTTTTACTTCATCGTCACTCCCCCGCTTTTATAGAAAATCTCTCTTTTGATCCATGAGAATGCTCAATAATAGGGTGAAGTAATCGTTTTCTATAAAAACGGAGGAGTGGCGATGCAGCAAAAGGGTCAAATTTTTAACAGTGTTCAGTTAGACCAAGAAAAAATTCGACTTTTTCGATGTTTTGTTGTAAATCTCTCAATAGATGATACTGCTAAACGTTACGTTTCAAAGATGGATATATAGTATATAAATTTAATTTAAACCAAATGACACGTTTTGAAATAAAAATCAGATTAAAAAAATAGAGAATATCAACTGAAAAATATTGAAAGATTAATACATATATTTTTAGAAAACATTTAATACCAGATGGCGCTCGTATCAGTGTATTGTCACAGTAATGCATCGTTGGACGGGATACAAGTTTTTTGCACTTTTTAATGCATTATAGAAATAACCGTTTTACACACTACATCTTCTAGGCGCTGTGACCCTGCGGTAAGCTGCCGTAAACTCGCTGCACGAAACGAATTTCTGATCCTATCTGATCGGATCATTTTTAGTTACGAGAATACTCTGTTAAAAATTTGATCCATTTCCTGCAGCATCACTCCACCGCTTTTATAGAAAACAGTTACTTTACTGTGTTATGGAGCAATCTCATTGGTCAAAAAAGAGATATTCTATATAAGCTGTGGAGTGACGCTGCAGAAAATGGGTCAAATTTTTAACAGTGTAGGACGCGATATAATAGGATACACCTAAAAATATTGTGAAACTTTACCCCTGATTTTATAGATTATCAATTTTCCGATAATGAGAACGCTGGATAAATGCCTATGGAGCGTCCTTGTTGGCTAGAAAATAGATGGCGTTTAAAACACAGGAAAATTTTCACGATATTTTTGAAAGTGTAATTCGAGGCTAACGAAAAAGACAGGCTACCGTGGTACATTCCACGTATCTTTTTTTACAGACCGCTGGAGTCACGTGATGCTCAAATGCACCAATGTCCGAAAAGATCATCACGTCATTTTAGCGGTTTGTAAAAAAATACACATGCACCGCGGTAGCCTTTTTTTTCGTTAGCCTCGTTGTAGTTTTATTGACGTCACAATTTGTTGGCTTTTCGTTTCGTACCTTTCAATAATCGAGCTGTAACTACCAGTGGGGTCAGTCACTTTGTTTATATCTACAGGACGTGATCAGCGTGTTGTTGAGTGTTTCGGTAAGTTAGTTTGGTCATGTTACATATTAAATCTATTCCTAAGAATTTTTTAAATATTATTTTGTAATTTTTGTCACTACTGCTTTTAAAGAAATGAGTTGGAAAGCAATTTTTACAGTGGATATAGTTTATAGAAAACAAAAGAGAAAAAATCACATTGCGGAAAGTTAATTGAAATTTATAATTTATTTTCAAAAAGTAATTATATGCGTGATTCAAATATAACTTTTAGAGAAAATAGAAATGTTGAAAAATGAAACATTTTAATTGTTCTAACAGATTTCCGAAAGAAAATGAAATCACCAATAAGGTGTTTCTCCTTTTCAGAATATGTTACAGTAATGTTATTGAATGCAAACAGTTTTTATTATTTAATGGTTGTTTTTTCTACACTGTAATTAAATGCATTTTGTTCATGGGGACAATATTGAAATTTTACAGTTATTTACAAATCTAGCTGGCGATGAAATTCCCAGAATAACAATTTATATTAGAGGTAAGCTTGTATGTAGACTATATGGCTAAATGTGACCGGCCACTTGCGAATTTAGACATTTTGTAAAATATCTAAAAAAAAATACAAGAGAAATTATACTGAAACTTTAAGTGCGTAAACATAATACCACAATTCATACATTTCCCGTGAAGATTTTTTCCCGAAAATCCATAAAGATCCATCTACAAATTAAAAAAACGAACATATTTTTGATAACCCTGTGAAAACTAATGTAGCAAAAGAATTCCAACTGTAAATTATGATTAAGTGGCTTAATGTAATAAACTATGTTCATTTTTATACGAATAGCATGTATATTCGTAGAGAAATTAAGGTTGTTATAGAAACTGTTCTAATTTTTACAAGTTTTTTCTTATAATTTGCAGAGTTCTTCATATAAATTTACGTTCTTTTCTGAAAACAACATTGTACACAATATCCTGCAATCAGAATTAAAAAATAATTGTATGAAAAATGAGCAGGTTTACTAAATAGTTTTTCTTTGCGCATGCGATTAGGCTATCGAAATTTCATTTGCATATTATATTAGCTAAATGCATAGAGCAAGTTTTGTGAAAGTCTCAAAAACATAGCTTGAAAATTCTGAAAGTATTCGTCTATAGAATGAGCTTAAAATCCGTTATTCCCAAAATGAAGCAAAATGATTAGGGGCTCTATCCATTTATCCATTGATTATTGTCAATATAGAATACACAAGGTGGTGTGCACTTCAAACACTGCTATATTCGGATACAACCGCTCATTTTTTCGCTTCATTTTGGGAACAACTTTGAGCTTATTCTATCGACGAACTCTTTCAAAAATTTCACGCTATGTTTTTGAGACTTTTACAAAAAGTTGTTCTGTACATTTTGCTAATATAGTACGCAAATAAAGTTTTGATAGCACCCACGCATACGCAATGAAAAATTTAAGAAGCCTACCTAGTTTCATACAATTTTTATTTTATAATACTGAGTACAGGGTATTGTGTACAATGTCGTTTGTCATATGTTTGGAAAAGAACATTACTTTATATTAAGAACTCTGCAAATTATAAGCAAAAAACATGGGTAACATTTGGGACTGTTTTTATAAAAACCTTAATTTTTCTATGAGTATAGATGCTATCCTGCATAAAAATGAATAGTTCATTTTAATAGGCCTCATAATCTATAGTTTGAACGCTTTTGTTTCATTAGTTTTAACAGGATTATCCAAAAGATATTCGTTTTTTAGGTGCGTTCGTAATTATGTAAATACGTAGCACCTATTGTTGTCGCTCAGTCCGTCCGTCTGTCTGTCTGTCCGTCTGTCTGTCTGTCCGTCTGTCTGTCTGTCCGTCTGTCTGTCTGTCTGTCCGTCCGCATATAACAACGCAAAAACTACCCAACCGAATCGTTTGAAATTTAAAATACATAATTATTGCATAATTTTGTCGAGTCATTTCAAATTTTATGAAAATCGGATGAATAGATCAATTACAGGGACAATCAAAAGTATTCCGTTACATTACGGTCAATGGGGAAAAAAGTTTCAAATGCATTTTATACGTTTGAAATTTAAAATACATAGTTATTACATAATTTTGTCGAGTTATTTCAAATTTTATGAAAAACGGATGCATAGATCAATTACAGGGACAATCAAAAGTATTCCGTTACATTACGGTCAATGGGGGAAAATGTTTCAAATGCATTTTAATGGTGTTGCACTCATTCGAACTTAATAAAATTTATATGCAACTATAAAGTACATATTATAATATACATTTTACATAATTTGTGATGCAAAGAACATTTGTTATTGATTTACAAGGCCACACAAAAGTATTCCATTACATAATGGTATAGGGAGAACATTGCTTGATGAGCGTTTTAATTGTAATTCACTATTTACAATTTTATGAGATTGAGATATAAGATTAATATTTTTAAAACTTCGTTATCGTACGAACGCAACTCGTTTGCTACGCTTCACGTGCAATTTCCAACTTGTTTCAATTTGTTGACGGTCCCCTATGAAGTTTCGGTAAAAAATCTTTATGGAATGTATGGCCTGTGCTATTATGTTTACATATTTAGTTTCAGGATAATTTCTCATTTATTTTTTTAAATATTTAACAAAGAGTATAAAATTGCAAGTGGCCTGTCACCTGTGGCCATATAGTGTATGCATTTTTGCCTTAAACTTTAGAACTAGCATTAAAGATCTACAGAACTTAAACTGGTAACATTTTAAAACCTAGTTTAAAGAGCAATAAACGATATAATCTGTTTCCGTTCTTTTCTCGTGTAAATATTTTTTAAGTGTTATAGGTATGTTACATAAATTTTGTAAGTGAGCTAGGAAGTTATGAGAGTATAATGATAAAATGTTAAATCTGAAAATGAAAAACTCTGCTTTTGTAAAGAGACAGTACAATGCTGTATTATTGCCACTCTCGGTAAAAAAAGAATATAGTAAAGAAAATGTATTTTCGGAAGATTTCTTTTCTAGTGACTAAAAATTCTTAATGTTTTCATTTCTTAACTAGATTCTTTTTAACATTAAATATTGTAAACATGAAAAATGAAATGTCCTACTTACATGAAAAATTACAAAAAATATCATAAAAACGCTTTGTACAACTCTAAAAATCGTTAAAGGAAAAAAATCAGATTTTACGAACATCAAGAAACTTATTATAGAAAAAAAATTGATTATTGTAATCTATAAGCTAGTTCTTAGCTGAATCTATAAATAAAGAGAAAATATTTTCCAATTTCGAATCAGCAATATGATGCATGGTATTTTACAAAATAAAATCCTTCGAGAAATTGTAAGTAAATGGGGAAAACCATTTCCTATTCTTGTTATAACCATCCGTAATTCGTTTAGAGAAAAAAAGACTAAACTCTATCTGAGATCTGGATATAGATCTGGCAAATTTCTAACAGAAAGTTCTGAAACGGTAGATATAGACACTTTTTCAGTCACAAACAAGTGTGTAAATGAGAAGTGTTAAGTGATGTCAATTTGATCTTTGTAACGAATGCGAATAAAGCTCTTGAGACTTATCGAAGTGCGTACTTTTAGGGATCGTCGTGAGCCTTTATTTTGAACGTTTTGTCCACATGCTATATCTCATCCTTGTGCAAAGCAGCTTGAACCTGCCCCTGATGAAAGTTTTCCGGAAAGTCAGTTTGGAACCTACGTCGAAGTGAGATAATCGTTAAAACTTTTTTGTATGCACAGCATTCACTTTTAGACAAGGTTTTAAAACTTTGTTTAGCGGTGTGATAAACGCATCAATGTTATTCCTTCTTATTTAGAGAAAATAAGTGTGTATTCAGATTCATTTAGGTGGGGAGGCCTACCATATGGCTTGAACTTAACAAGCCCCACCTAACATTTTTTTTTTAAATAATAAAAGTACAATGTCAATCACAATGGGCTGCCCTATTTTTCAGGGCGAGCCCGGGAAATATGTCTCTAATGTTTAGAATGATAACTTTACATTATTGCATGATGGTGTGTTTAGAATATTCAGACGTGTGTTTTAACAATAGAAATATTTACAGGTTCGAAATTAAAGGTGCGGAATATTTACAAGTACAATGTTCTATAGTTCATTTTGAAAGTGAATAAGTCCAATGAGTATGGTTCTTAATAGAGTTCATAGTAAAGTGCGAAAGTTCATTAGAGTCCATTTGAAAGTTAAAGAGGAGGCATCTGAAATAATGCCTGATTATCCTCAATGAGTTTTACACAGTTTATTATTTTGTCAAGAAGCCTAGTTTTTTTCAAAATCACGTTGAACCAGGCTGCATCTGAAAGCGTAGAGGATTTCCGTATATGGTAAAAATAAGTTAAGGTGCATGCCGTCAGGTAATGTAAGGAGTCACCGACTTCCCCACATGTGCAACGGTTAGTGTCTACTTTATTAAATGTTAAAAGATAACTAGGGAAGAGTCCATGATTGGTGGCGAAGAGATAGAGGTTGCGATGGAACAGCAGGTTTTCCAGAGAGACCTTGGGGACTAGGTTGTAAGTATAGCGACCAGTCTCTGCATAGTCCCACTCTTGTTGTCATTCCGCTAGGACCTGGATTTTAATTTGCCTCCGCAAGTAAGAGGCTGGAAGTGGTAGGAACTTAAACAGAGGTCTGCACGGGCCCGGGCCGGGCCGGGGGGATGGTTCCGAATTCTCTAACGGGTCGGGCCGACAAACAAAATAAACGGGCTGGGCCGATCTGGCAAAAAAATTGAACGGGCCATACGGGCCAGGCCGGTAAAAAAAATGTAACGGACCTCCCGGCCTGGTCTAAAGATTTACGCAAAAACGATAAACTAGGAGTATTTTCAATGAATATGGCTTTAACGAAAATAACACGCAGAAATGTGCATCACGAGTCGATACTTAGTTTGACAATATCAATGCAGAAATATAACTTCTACAGTGTAGAGATCGGCATCGGACAGTTACATTATGTGTAACCCGGGCTTAATATTTTTTTAGCAGACTCGTGCCGGGCCGAGATCAGGCTTGCATTGTTTTTCTACATATAGACGAGCCGAGCCGGAACTACAATTGATTGTTCTCAAGAAGTTTGGGCTAGGCAACATGATTTGTATAATTATTAATAGCTATTAAGAATTTATGTTAACGTAATCTTTGGATATAATATTCCTAAGTGTTTCTTAAATTCCCTTCTCAACAACGGGAAAGTTTGACACATTTTCTAATTTTTAATTGTAAAAGTATAAAATTGACAAGCTTGGCTATTGAAAGGATTTGGAATCTAATAGTGTTTTTAATTTTGCTAAATAAAATACTTGTATAATCTTGTTGAGGTAAAGATATTCTTGTCAAATGGTTGCAGATTTTTCTCCCTTCCCATTCTGTCGCTTGAAGAAATTCTATTCAAAACGCTAACTTTGCAGTATTTTCTTAAATTGCTTGTATCAAAAAATGGATAAATCCATTCGATTGCATAGTTTCTGAATAAAAACACCCCCTAATCTAATGCTCTTTTGAAACAAAATGAATTCAGAAATGTATCAGAAAGTAGCTCCTTTGGATTTGAGAATGAATTTGGATTTAAAATATTTTAAAATGATACAGAAATATTTCCATACATCTATTTTTACTATACAGCTTCAAAAGTTACGATGTTTTAAACTTTTTTCTTTTATTCTAAACCATATTAATTTTTTAGTGAATCTTTATTTGAATGTTGAGAATCTAAGAATCATTAATGTTGCTAATGTGTACTTTAAGCAAAATATACTGTAAAATCGTCCCACAGACATACATGCAGTATTCTTTAAAAGAATCTTAATTATATGATAAAGATCTGAATATTTTAGAAATTGTGACGGGCCAGAATGGGCTGGGCCGAACTTTTGGGTATTACAACGGGTCGGGCCGAAAAAAATTTCATACAGACCACGCCGGACCTAGAAATTCCGTCCCGTGCAGACCTCTAATGGAGACAGAATAGAAATTCTACATTCCACGCAGGAATATTAGATTTTTCCTTTGTAGTTAAGTTTTATTCAGAGTTCGTACGCATCAAGGAATTCAGGGAGATAGCATCATAAATATCGTTGATTACTGGTCGCTATATTGGAAGGTGTAACTTAATAAAATAAGCAAGTATTATTTTATAAAAACTATGGTAATAGGGTGCTTTAAAGTTCTTGAATCGTACGAACTCTAGAAAAGGATAGTTTCGCTCTGTGTGTGTGTTCGATAGCTAACAAAATCTATTGCATGTAGAAATGAATATTTTGATGAATAATCAGGTTCTGATGCACCTGAGGCTTAGGTTTTTATTTTTCGAAGGGCCGGGGGGCTCCCTTTAAGTTTTTATGAACTAAATTGTAAATAACATGCCTCCTTTCTGTCCGATCCTCTTCCTTTATGCGGCAAATTCTCCATTCGATATCTATTTATTCTCCTATTTCTACATTACAGTTCAGATCCTGGGCCCAACTAGTCTCATAGGGTCCGGTCTAGAGCCAGACAACAGTTTTGTTGACAGTTTTGCCGCATACTTTTCACCCTCTAATTTTCTAACTTTCTTAGTATTCAATTTTAAAGTTGAATCAAAGGATTTTCTTTCCTAAACAACTTATATTTTCATTGGAGCTCTGGTATCATTTTTTAAGTATTTGCCCAATATTTTGCGCATTTCTTTAAAATATTATTCTAATGATTAATTCACGCAAATGTTTAATTTTGACTAAATGAAGATAGAAATGCCGAGTACTAAAACATTAACATGTTTTCATGTTAGGGCCCTGTTCTCAATTATCAGTTGTCTTCTCTTGGTCTCCCTAATATTATAGCTCCCTTAAAAATGGTCTGATTCACAACATTTCCCCCTTGCTAACATCTTAGGTTCTCCTGCTACTATATGAGTCGCATAAAGAAAAAAATGACTGCTTTAAAAATTTCATCTTTATAAAAATCCGAATTGCATGAAATTCTATTTAAGGAATCTCTAGCGTCCACTGATTACTTTAACAACTACTAAAAAGTATCTTTATACGCAATTACATGCCCATGCAAGTCCTTGGCATCTTGGGGATGGGTACAGGTCATCTTAAAGTTTTTGCACCTTAACATAATAATGAATTGCTCCTCTCTTAATCCGATCTTCATTTTTGAAATCCTTTTTACATTTAGTTACTTTTTTGTTTCTATATTTCAGTAAAAATCCTGGAGCACCTGAGGATACCTTAGGGCCAGATCCGGGGGCCCCTTGAACATTTATGCTTCATGCATTTTTCAACCCCCTAATTTTCTTGCGTTCTCAATGCAAAAATTTAAAGTTGCATCTTCGACTCCTCTCCTCGGATCAACACCGTTCTATTTCTACTGGGTCCCTAGGGCTCTGCTTTAAGGATTTCCCCTTATTTTTTGCGCATGTCTTTAAAATTTTATTCGAATTACTGTTTATAAGCTATGTTTTTATTAATTGAAGATCTAAAATGGAATAAGCTAGTGATTTTTTGTCGTTATAACTTGTGGTCGAAGGATCATTTCAACTTGAGTTATATCGATGGTAGCAACATCCTCAGATGGGGGTCATTTAAATTTGGAATCGGCAATTCTTCGAGCAAATTTAATTTTCAATTCATCTTATTAAATTTTAAGCACTTCTCCAACAAATTTTTTTACAGTTTTCTTTCTGGCATATTTTACTAGCAACCAGTCATCAATAGGTTTTCTGTGCATATCATCTCTATCATTGACAGAATTGATATTGGTCGAACTCATGCTTTTTAATTGAGTAACTGTCGGAATCTGAGCCAGATGTATCATATCACTCTTTCACTTTTTTGATTTCACAGGGAAAGATTTTGTCTTCACCTTTAATTCCATGTAGGTAAGTTTAAACTGTAATTTTTGTTGCTTTTTTTTGGAACGCTCTTTTTACCAATTCTTCAATTTTCTTTCAAAAAAAAATTTCAGTAACAGAAGTTACAATTTCAATATAAAATATTAATCCTAATACATTATATTAAAAAATAAATATTTTAATGTGTTGCTAACTAATGAAAAGTATTAGAGATTATTACCTGTAAAACAGTTTTAAAAAGTTATTTTAATGTAATAAATGTTAAATTGTAAAATGTTTACATTTATCTAGACAAGCTATTTTGTTAGTCAAAATGAAAAATAAGATATTTTCAGTAAAAACATATATATTTTTAAGTTTTTTTTTCTATGTGATTGTTTAAAAAAAATATATTCTCCCTTTTATCCAGAAAAAAAATTATTAGTGAATATCAGGACGTAATTTTATTTTTTGTTTCACCCATGTCTAATTTCTTAGAGGGGATGGTTGAGCCATGGCTCAAGTATCCCCAATCTCACTGTCTCGAGTATCCCCATTACCACTATTTTTGTTTATCGGAGTTTTACCAAATAAAGCATGCAGCTATTTGAAGTATTTTAGATTCAAAATACAATTGAAATTATGCTTAATTTATCTATATTGCATTTTAAAACAAAACTTTGATTACAAAAAAATAGAAAAACCATGCACCTAAATATTTACTTCAGATAGGGTAAAAACAACTATTAATCACCATACTTTCAAAATGGTACCAAAGTATGTGATTTCTGTTTTACATATTCAGAACTATAAGTATGTTACCATATTGGCAGTTTTAGAAAGAAAAATTAACTAACTGTAGAGATAATAGGGGTGGCTCAAGTATCCCCACTCTCCATTATAGAAAATTAAAACTTGTAACAACTAAAGATGGAAACTTAATTTATTGAGTTTTAATATTTTTTAAACAGTTCAATCTTTTTTTTAATTGATAAATGAGTTAGGTCAATGATATGAAATGTTTTATCTGTTAAAATAAATGTTAAATTTTTTTTCAAAATATTTACATAGTTGCTTAAAGATGAAATTTGATTTGGATAAAAACTAATGAAATTTTTCTTGGATAAAAACTAAAACTTTAAAGTTTTTCCACTATTAATAGCTCTTTTAGTAATTAACACGTTCGCTGCCACTTACATGAAGATGTGAGGATAGTTAATGCCGCACTGTAGAAGTGGGTTTTTCCAAGAAGCCTATTTACTTTTTATAACAAAAAATCAGTGAAAGATTTTCCCGCGCCAGCGCGTGACTGGCTATTGGACATCACCCCACATCACATGCTGACGCATGAGTGACCCCTTAACGTTTGCGCCATAGCACGCGCTATCGCGTGAGCGGCAGCGAACGTGTTAAGCAATTTCTGAGAAGGAAAACAATAAAATGGAGAAAAAAATGAAGAAAGTAGCCTATACATTCTATTTAATTTATCAATGTAGATGGTATCCAGATGTATTAATTTTGTTTGTGTTTTCAGCGAAAAGGATTAATTCTAATTGAACTAGATAGTAATTAATATTCCGAATTGACTGGGTAAAATGTAGTAGTGAAATAAGAGAACTGCAGAATTACAATGATAGTACAGAATTTTTCAAATGCGACTAATTTAGCTATGTATACAGTATGCATGTGATACGAAACCTTACTTTATAGGGCGTGTTCAGCGAACTTACCAAAGTGACCAATGTAACCGGTAACTTACCGGAATGGTAAGTAACCGGTAGCTAACCAATTGACTGATTCTCTGGACGCAGTGGTTAGTTATGTCATGTAGCGCCATCTATATTCCATTGCTGTAATTATTGTTTTATTTACAAACTATTTCGAATTAACTAACTTCGAATTATGATAAAAAGTTAATTAAATCCAATTGATTTTTTAAATCATCAGATTTTAAAACATTCACCTTTTATATAAACATTTTATTTATATTTTAGATCATGGTCTATATTTTAATTTAATTTTTTGCAATAGAGCGCGTGTTTTTTGTTATTTATATCTCATTGTCGCGTCTCATTTGTATTGACCGGGAACTTATTTGACGGTTCCGAAACATGTCAATGTATTTTATTTTTATTATAACACCTTTCTTAAGTAAAATTAAAATTTTTATTAAAATAACTTCGAATTAATTTTTCGGTAGATTCGAAACCGAATCTACTGCCTGTTGATTTGAAGTTGCCATTTATTTTTAACTAAATAACATGTAACCGATCATGTGACCCAACTAACCAAGATTTTTCCCCGGTTAGTTCGGTCACTTACCGGTCACATCGGTCACTTGTGCTGAACGACGTTGGTTGCTTACAGGTTACAGCACTGAACGCATTGGTAACTAACCAATCTTACCGGTTACTTACCGGTGACATTGCTGAACACGCCCATAGAACCACTGTAGAGCTTAGCATAGTTTTACGGAAATTATTCGGATACCCTAGCCACTGTTTATGAAACACTATTTCTTTTAGAAAAAAAATTTTTATGATCAATTTCGGTTGTCTCCACGTTATACGCTTCGATATGGTTTCCTTGTACATAATTTTATATTTTATTAATCTCTTACAACTACCGTAATTTCGGGTGTATAAGCCGCAGATCAAACAATTCTTTTTCGACCCAGAATTTTTTAAGAAACAAATATAACTAGTTAGATCGCCGTAAATATTTGTCTTCTTTCACTAAATAAGATTTCTGGGTCCAAAAAGAATTGTTTGACCCGCGGCTTATACACCCGAAATTACGGTATATTTAATCCTCTTACTTTCTGTGCATGTAAAAATTCTTGCTTTGCAATTTATAAAATAATGTAATAGACTGAAATTTGATTTCAGCAGAAGCAGAAAGTAAAGTCAAACAACTACAAGTTCCTGCTCCATTTCATATGAATCCAATAAGTTCTAATGCCATTACTTCAACTACATGGAGTACAATCCGTGGCAGCATTGTTTCAGCGTCTACTGAAGGCTCGAGCTCGGGCCAAATGTTTTCAAACGCTGCCGCAATTACCAATGCTATATATAGTGTACAGCAGCAACAACAAGTACCGCTGGTTTATTTTCAGCTACCAGTCGGGCAAAACATTCAAGGACAAGTTAATCAAATTATCGGTGCCGATGGAGCAGCGGCTGCTTGGTGGCCAGGAGCATCGGCAGTAGATGTTCGAAGTGTAACTGAGCTCCAGCCAGCAAATGTTACTCAGCGGCAAGAACTTTCTCCAGATTCTATGCAAGAGGTAGAAATGCAGGATTGCCAAGCACAGGAGATTATTTCGAATACTTCACTAAATCGCGAACTTCCTCATAATGCTATAAATGTCCTACAGCAGCAAGTCGCACAGATTTATTTTCAACAGCCTCAAGTTAGTCAGTTTATCGGTGCGGATGGAGTAGCGGCTGCTTGGTGGCCTGTAGCATCGACAGTAGATGTCCAAACTGCAAATGAACTCCAGGATGCGAATGCCATTCAGCTGCAACAGTTTTCTGTAACTTGTTTACCAGAGGTCCAATTGCAGGATGGTCAGGCACAGCAAATTTTTTCGAAGACTCGGACATTGAGTAGTCGCGAACTTTCTTCCAATGCAAGAGCTACATGTGCGGTAACATTAACACAAAGTCACCAACAGATGCAACATTTTAACCGTATCCAAATTATCCATGCTGAAACTCAAGAAAGTAGTAAGTATAATAGTTTATTGTTTGATATATCGTATAGAAATATGTCAAAATGTGGTATTTGTTAGTCTCGTCTTAGAAAAAAAACAAATTTAAGTTTTCTGATTGAGGATTATTTTTAAATAATAAGGGATTATAAAGATAGTCAAATTTTTATGACTGCGTGCCGTATAATTAATTTTTTAAATACATGCACGCGTAGAACGTATTTGCCATAGTTAAGGACAAACTGAATGTCAGTATACAAGGTATACAGTAAAAATGTATTTAATGATAATGGTATAAATTTAACGTTTAGTTACGTAAGATTGATTTTGTGATTTAATGTATATTTCACTATTTTGAAATAAATGACCCGAACTTTACTGATTTTAAATAAAGCTATTTAATAATGGACAGTTGGACAATTTACATTTTATATTCATGAGTTTTCTTTTAACTTGATTATAAACATATTTTTTCATTAACCCTTTGAGCTCTGGGGTGTAAATTTCTTCAAAATTCCAAATGTCCCTTTGGCACCAGTATTTTGCAAAGAAAAAAACCCGTTAACGATAAACACGAAAATGTGCATTAAACCTTTTTGAAGTAAATTTGGTCAAATTTTCTGGTGTCATTGTGACATTTTGAAATTTAAATTCTGTGGTAGAAAATTCTACCAGCAGAGCTCAGGGGGTTAACAGCTTCATGGATTGCAGGGCCCAATTTAACACTAGAACGCCCGGATGGAGTCGATTCGACTCCGACCATGTGATTAAATTTCAATTCAAGCCAGAAATTTTTTCTTGAAATATGTTAAATTTGAATCTCGCAGATTTTCGTTAAATAAATTGATTAAATAATTTTAAATAAAAATAATGGTATGAAATATTATTATTAAACTAGAGTAAAATTTCCGGGCGTTCTAGTGTTAAAAGATTTTCCTGAAGCTTACCGGCAGGAAAAGAATACAAATTCAAATCTTTTTTTAAGATCATTCAGTCTTTCTTTGTGTATGTTAGTTTTTATTTATGCAGTTGTAATATCTGAATTGTAAAATAAATATTTTAAGTAGGGTTTTTTAAAAATGAAATGTTTCAAATTTAAATTAAAAATTTACCCATTACGTCATGTTTCAGAAAAATGCCCTGTTACTTTAAATTGATATTGTCAAACCATTGAATTTGTATCCATGGTTTTCTATAGACAAAGAAATAGGACCTGCGTGGAATATATTACTCAAACTTGTTTCACGGATTAATGAATGTTATGCGTAAACCCTCCATACTCTTCACGCTAAAATACAGTTTTAATCAGTTTTAAAGTTATTAGACATTGTTTTATTACTTAGTATAATTTTATCTCTAAATTTAATATTAATGCGCTTTTCGGAAAGAGCCTATTCATAGGTGTTTGACTTTTAGACATGTTTAACATATGCTACCAAAGTGAAAAAAAATCTATAAAATTTACAATAAAAATTTTCATTTTTAATTTAATTTTAATTGTTTAAATATTTTTTCCACTTGTCTTCCAAATTTCTCCATTTTTTATAGTCTGAAATATGTAACTTTTTTTTCCTTCATTCGAAAAATTGTAAACATGCAGTAACTTGCAGGACACCTTGAGAAGTCTGGTAATGCGGATGCTTTCAGAATATATAAGAAGGGTTCACATAGTCTATTATGAAAAAAAAGGATGCAGCCCATATAGAGGGTGCATAAAATCTGTTTTGTCTACTCCCACAATAAACCAAATTGGTACATGTCATACATGAAAGTATACGAAAACTAACTTTCATCAAGCGGATAAAAAAGATTTAATGCACCTTCTAAATACTTTTTTTAAATGCACTTATTCAACTAGGTTTTCGTGAGCCCTCCATATAATAAGCAGCCACTAATTACTTTTGCCCTTAATAAGCTATATCTTGCCTGTATATCTAAACAGTACATTAAATAATAATATTCTGTAAGATGTACTCGGTACAATTTACTGATATAACTACAATAGAGATATTTCTGCTCTATTCAATATAAAATTAATTTGTTCAAGCCATTCGTATTAATTTCTTTATTACTGTATTGAAAGTTGTTTCGGACAAATTAAAATTCTCTTAATTAAAAATATGAAATCCTGATCAAATTCTCTATTTACATACATTGTGAAATTTTACATAATTTTCTAACATTTTTAGCCCATCAACTACAAAAAGATCCTAATAATGGGAATTTTTATGTTGTAGCATCTACTACCAGTGCTGAAACGGTGATCACTGCTATCCAGCATTCTCAATTATCTGAATCCGTCACTCCTAATCTTGTTTCTGCTGCTACTTCAACAACTTCTGCATCGACAACATCCTAATCATCGCTTTCTGAGTGAGATGTCCTTCTGATTATGCGAAAGGTAGCTTATCCCTAACCTAACTGTAACGATCAAGATGAAAAATAATTTTTTTATTTTTAGGCGATGTTATTTTGGCTGATTTTTTTTCTTTTAAAAATTGTCTTGCTTTATTTCTCATTTTTTAGTTTCCTTTTCAATACTGAAATATAATATTTTCTTAAATAACTATTATGCAAGATAGAAATATTTTAATATAAGTCGCATTCAACAGTTTTCTATCACAGGAATGTATTATTGTTACCGATTTCTTAGAATTATCATTTCGTCAATTGTATAACTTTGTTGATAATTGTAGATGTAAATATTTAGAAAGATATTTTCTAATAAAACTTAGGATCTATAAGTAGCAGGGTTGCACGAGACGCACGTATTTCGTTTATCACTGAATTAAGGGAAAAAAATATTTTAGATATTTTAAGGTTGTAAATATTCACAAATATGGCTTCTTTTCCCCCAAAACCGATTCTACAACTTAATGGGCAACACACAAGTCGGTACCTATTTCACGCTGCTGTTTGAAGACTTTGAGATACAGTTAAAATGAAATTTAATTTTTAAAAAAGTGTTTTGCTAAAGTCGAACAAATTTTATGGCTAGAAAATCTTTTAACACACTCTGGGGAAAATTTCTTCTACTCTTTAAAATCCATAATGACATAAGTTTACAAAAAGTATTTTTTATTTGAAGTTAAAAGCAATTCTTTAGCTACTTAATGAAAGTAAAATTTCTATTTCAAAATTTTGGCACCAATGAAGTCATTTAAAATTATGTGGTCCAAAAATGAACCACCGCAATTCAAGGAGTTAAACAAGTTTCTTTAATAAAATTGTATGGGTGCTACATAGTTTTTTAGCTTACAGTAAAATTTTAGTTTCTCTGCCATGAATATAAAGGGGACTGGGCACAGTGGACCAGCCTTTATATTTATTTTTAAAGGTTTTTTTGTTAGGCTAATTGATTACAGCACTGAATAGATTACTTACAGCCTTCAAAACACATCGTTAGCTCATCAAAATTTTATCCAACCAATTTATCCTGATTAATTGTTTTGAACTGCTAAAAAGAATTTTTCATCATCGTACTTTTCTTTATTATTAATTGAATGTTATAGATTTAAAACAAAAACTATCTTGTAAAGGTAAGATACTTGATTTTATTGAAGATTAAAATTAATGTATTTAAAAGAAAGCTTTAAATAACAATTTTATGCGAATGTATTGAAGCTCAACATGGGAAAGTGTAGACCATTCACATCTGGGTTACAGTGATCCACAATTCACTCTGTTAATGTAATGTTGAATTTCCCAAATATTTAATGTTTATTTTTTCTCTAGAACGAAATGCTGTTTTAAAATTATTATTTAACTGTAAAAAAAGGGAAAATAAGTAACATAAATATTTTTGTTTGTATTTATTGCATTGAGGAACAATACACTGAAAAATGTGTTTTCTCAAGGCTGAGTAGTACTCAATTTTAAGTAAGGTACCCTGGGGTAATAACGCCACGTTAAGGTTCTACCAATTTTCACGGCTTAGTTTTAGATTGTATTTTTCAAACAAATATAGGATCTGATACAGCAACTCATTGACTATCTATATAAAAAAATAATTTAACAGATATGTATTTATAAAATGTAATGGCGGAATTTCTTGACCCATGCTATTTGGCGTTATTACCCACCTATATGGGTAATAACGCCATGCACACAAAATTATGAAATAAGATGGAATAATTGCATGTAGATAGCCCAATTCTAAAAATACAAACTCTACAAACTTAGAAATTGACAAATTGCATTCTAAGATATTGAAAATGTTCAATTTTTGTGAAAGTGTAAGAAATATAAGGGTGTGGTGTGTGAGGGGGGAATGAGGCAAATGAATATCGACAGTGAGTTTCTTTTTGCTTAAAAAGGACCGTTTAAATAGAAATATGAGAAACATTGCACAGTTTTAACTGTGTTTATTTGAATCAGTATTTAGGATATAGCTCGGCTACTGTAGGCAATCAACCGGGGTATTAATGTCAAGGATTGGCGTTATTACCCCGGTATAGTTATTGCGCAGTACATTTTAAATTACAAATTATCTCGAGAAGATATCCAAAATCTTCAACAACATTTTAAAAGCACATGAAATGCACTACAAATTTATGCAATCAACAAAGTATTTCCGGATAAAAAGATAGTCACCACATATGCAAAACGTATCTCGCAAATTTTAGATCAAGCGTTAATTTTAGTTGTTTGTAAAAACAATAAGACCTAAAAATGAAACAAATTAACTTGAAGCTGTTTTTTGCGATTTATATGACACAAAACCCTTCTGCGCAGAGCACATGGGTGTCATTTACCTGATTATTTCATAACTATGCAAAATATAAGCACTTGGCGTTATTACCCCGCCTGGCGTTATTACCCCAGGGTACCTTACTTCATATTCAAAATAGCTCCGATCCAAATGTACTCAAAACTGAGAAACACATGTACTCGTTTTTGATTCCATGGTTGTGTTCAAATATGAATCTCTATCAATTAACCCTTGAACTTAAAAATTAAAGTAAAAATGTACTGATATTTATTTCCCGTTAAAATGTATTAACAATAATCATTTAATTGATTATTTATTAAGACAAATAGCAAAATAATTAGGAAAATATCCAAATCGAGTATTTTTATGTATTATTTGCAAGCATATTTATTTTTAAATACTGTTCATAGCTTAATATTTACATTAATAAATACATTTTATGCCGCCGGGAGTGAGATAAACCATTACAGGGTACAAAAATATTCTTTGTTTGCATTTGATAACATGTTTCAAATTTGAGAAATCAATGTGTTCATATTTGATTCAAACATACTCAATTCGATATGAGAACATTGATTTACTCATTTTTGAGTACTTCATTTTTTTCAGTGTACAAATATCCTATTGACTATAGTCTGTTATTATTAATTAAACAAATTTGAAATAAAAAATTTACGGCTATAAAACCGGTTATATATACATTGAGTTTATCTTAATCTCACCCATATCTAAAAGAACTTCAGAAAAATTTCAGGTTTATAAGTATTTTGGAGTTGCATTTTACACTTCAACTTTATTAATACTCTTCAACTTTTTTATTTAATAAATTCACTTTATTTGTATTTGTTCCTGTATCTTAATATAGTGTTGGGGAAGGTGTTCTACATTTGACCATCTAAGTTATAGTGCCATCTAGCAGCGTTTTATGAATTTTGGTGTAATTAGTGCATAAGTTCCTTCATAAGAGGGCTTGTTCAACCTACTTTTGATTATTTAAGTCAGGGGATTCCTGCGATTTATAAACCATTTCCCTCATAAAAATGTAAATATTTATTTTGTTAATGTTTTACCTAATATTTTTTGTGCTGTGTCATTGCTGATGGAAATGATATAGATATACTATCATCACTTATCGTTGCACCTAAAAATGCGAAATCTCTTTTAAGATTTTATAAGCAAGGAAAATGTCAAATAAGCGTCTGCGTAAAGGGTAATATCGTATCCTGAATGATATTCCTGAAATGGAAATTATTGAAACTTGTGAGGGGGGGAAAAAGGAAAGATCCTAGACGCCAGAAACAATGATAATGACATAATTTTCTTCATTGCTGTGTTATCTAGTTGCATCGTCAGAGGTACAACATCCCCTAGTCAAAGTTACAACTGTGTTTTACTTTTGTCCGCAGTGTTATTTAAAAAAAATGAAATGAATCATAATAAAATAAAACTAGAACTTTGAAAAAAATACATAAGATAAACAGAGGTTACTAATTATAATGAAACGGAGAAATTAAATTTAGCTATAATAGTTAAGCTAAGAAAATTGAAATTTTACAAAGTGGTTAAAGGAACACTTTCCAATATGTCTTTAGGGTTGTTTTAGATTAATTTTACACTGATTTTTTGTCACGTAATATTTGTCACCCAACAGAGGAGAATGAGCGTTACAAATTTCTTCCAAAAATTAATATAGTACTGGTGGCTGTATCTGGATTTTCAAAGTGTAGTACGAATAACTATTGGAAGGATGTTAAATTGTTAGAAATGCGACCACAATCAAAAGTAAAACACGGTGAAGCTAAATGAGCCGGCGAAAATTTTTGCATGTCACTGAGTGTCAAAAAATAATAATGTGCAAAGATTAGATCGCAAATTTGACATTGTGTCTAAGCAAATTAACGGAATTTTAATAAATATTTCAAGAAATTCAGTCGCCCCATTTTAAAATATGCTACCGACAAAGCTAATTTAATGGTAAATTGCATGTTTATTTGAATACATTTTATTGCTATTTATAATTCAATGCATGACTATAGCAAGTAACAAATAAGTGGGTAAGTGTGATCGCAAATTGCACAGAGTGTTAGTTTAAGATCTATTTTAAAAAGTTTATCCTTTTTAAATAGTAAATCCAAATTGTTAATTTATAATTAAATTCTAACAAATATATTAACACCAATAAATTTAATTTAAAAATATTTATAAAAGGAAATTATTTATTTTAATCAAACTGGAAAAAAGTTCAAATAGAATTATTTAAATACGAAACTCCAATTTTTTTTGAAAATCCGAAAAAAATTAGCGGAAGATATGAATAAAGTTTTAATTTTCTAAAAACGAAAAAGAATCATTTAAACTAAATTAAAAAAGTTGAATCATTAATAAATAGTAATAAATTTTAAAATAGAAAAAAAATTGAATTTCAAAAAATATTACTAATGTCAGTGATAACAAAAGTAGTATAAACCCTTAAATTGGCAGAAATACGAAATTTCTTTTAATTATATCTATAATACTTTGGAGAATATCAAGTTTAAGCATCAGGGTTCAAACTAAGAACCTCCTATTTACTAGCGAGACGCTAGCTGTGATATCTACACGACTAACGCTGAAATTAAAGTTCTCTTTCAAAATTGAAATCTCAAAAATGAACGGGTGTCATTGATAAAATTTATTTTATTAAAATATTTTTTTTTAATTTTATTTGTCGTGTGACACAAGGTATTCAGGTATAAGTACACTAAATTTGAAGTCACTAGTTTTTTGTACGGATGGAAAGACAGAGGATAGAGACAATAGGGTTTTGTCATATGAACGAATCTCTAATAAATATAGTTTAAAAAAACTAAAAAACACACTTTTTAAGTATATCAAACTAAAAAGTGAAAAATAATTCGTACTATAAGCTGAAAACGAAAATAGATGAAAAATACTATATTACTATAAAACATTGTTATTAAAGAAATCAATTAATAAGCAATAAATAAAATTATCGTGAAAGAAAAGCGTGGGGTGCTCCATCTACCATGCTCCATCTATCTGTTCTTAAGAAGCACCCCACGCTTTTTTTCCACGATAATTTTATTTATTGCTTATTGATTTCTATAATAACAATGTTTTATAGTAATATAGTATTTCATCTATTTTCGTTTTCAGCTTATAGTACGAATTATTTTTCACTTTTTAGTTTGATATACTTAAAAAGCGTGTTTTTTAGTTTTTTTAAACTATATTTATATTTAATACAAAAACCAAATTAATCGGTTGGATAGTTTCAGAGTAATTGGTGAACATACATAGAAAAAAAATACATACGTGTCGAATTGATAACTTCCTCTTCCTTTTCTGATTCGGGTTAAAAATAAAAATTGTAACACGGAAATTTTTTTTTAATTTTACATAGATGTAAATAATGTCAGGAGTGGGGTTCGAACCCACAGTCTCTTTCGAAAAACAGAGCTTCAATCCGGCGCCTTAGACCATTCGGCCATGCTGTCTACACTCCATTCAGTGAACGTATTCAACACTTTTAATTGGCGAAAAATCACTAATTTTATTAGTTTTTGCCCAATTACTAAAAAAGTATTGAACCAATTTCGATGAAATTGAAGTGGTACCAATTCGATAGCGTCGTCTTTCATTTAACACCAAAACCAAGTTAATCGGTTGCATGGTTTCGGCGTAAGCGGTGAACATACATAAAATAAGGAGAGTTAACAAACTCTCAAACATACAGGTGAAGTTAATAAAAGCGTGGTAAAAAGAGGATATGCCAGGCACACGTAGTTCTTAATTTCATTAGGAAAAAAAATTGGAATTCAAAGGCCGATTTATGCTTTCAAAATAGACATGTTGGCATAGACGCTATATTATTATACTAAAATTATTCTATTTTGAGCATATTTTGTATTTTTTTAGAAATAAAACCTCCAAAAAGAATGAACACCCATGTCATGCTCTTGGTTGCAATAAAGTGTATTGTAGAACTTTGCATCTGCGAGCTCATTATTGATGGCATACTGGTGATAGGCCTTTAGTTTCTTAGCTGAATGCCATGTTGGAAGACGTTCATTTGCTTTAACGACTTAGAAAGACATCAAATGACACATACTGGTATGTTTTTATGTTCTGTCCGATCTCAAAGGGGTTTCCTACATGCTAAAATCTGCACAAAGTTTTAGTTTTCTAATACATAAAGTTAGTTCGGGAAACTGGACCTACGAGGTAAATGGGCCATAGAATGTTATATAAAAAAAATTTTGATACCTTTTTAAGTTTTAACTTTTGTGAACAATATTACCAAACCTCTACTTCTTAAAACAACGTGTGTCAATTCAATCATAACTCTCTTTGCTGCGATAGATTGCTGAAAATTTTGGTTTCATTTTTTAAAAATGCCAGTTTCATTGAACTTTACTAGTTTTTTATTAAAATGCTGTATGTAATTAAGCGGTCATTTTTTAAACATTAGAAATATAAATACATTAATATTCGATATCTATACATTTTTATTTCGTGTTTCAAACGTAAGGCCAGTGTTCCAGTTACCCAATCATTTTATCAAGGATGGTGTAACTGCACGTGTATCAGGGATAACTGGACCATATTGGGGCCAGTTACCTCAGTACTTCCTTTTGAGTTTTTCTTGCTATGGGAATTTTTTTTAATTTGTTTTTACAATAAAGAAAGTTATCTTATTAAAATTAGAGTAAATAAATTTTAAAAACATATTGTGGATTTCAAAACAAATTTATTAATTGAGAGAACTAAACTTTGGGAATTTATGAAATTAGGAGGTGAACATAAGACAAAGTAACAATATTAGAAAATTATCGAAACAAAAAAAAGTTCTGTTTGATTATAAAAACATGATTATATTCTCTATGGGTTGATTCAGAGGTCGAAGCATATAAGACAAATTGTGTTGTTCTTACCAGTATCTTTTATCAATAATCTTCGTGATGTATTCCTACTGCACATCTTATTAAAATGTCTCTTGACGATTATACATAAAAAAATGCGGGTGAGAACAATAAAATTTGTCCTATATGCTCCGACCCTTGGTTTATTGGACGTATCATACTTCAATTAGAGTAAATAAAAAAGAGCATAATTTACGTACATACCCGTTTGTGTATAGATTTATCTTATTTAATTCCTATTTCTATATTATTTTATTCATCTTACGACATTTTATTATTTCAGGTGATAACAGGTTCGTGTGCACTGAATGCTTTCAACGATTTGCTCGCAATGATAATCTTTCAAAACTTTATCATAAGGGAATTTGACAACTGTCGATATAACAGGAGAAATTGTGGATGATGTGCGTCATAATTGTTATTTATCGATTTCCATTGGTATGAGCAAGAATTCATGTTTTTTTGTCTGCTTGTCAATAAGATTTCAAATATATCCATCGTCTGTGATTTAAACTGTGAACTAAATTTTAAATTTTTATTCAGTTGACATTCAATGAATATTGAAAATTTAGTTTTAATTTTAAATATCTGTAAATAAATTTATAAAAATTTTACGTTTTATATTATAATTGTTTTCAGATTGTTTTTTCTTCAGTGTATTGTTATAGTATTAAAAATGTTGATATTGTTAAACAGTACTAAGATTGGAAGATTAATACTGTTTGACGTTTTTCTTTGAAATTTTTAAGCATGCTAGAATTTATTATGAAAATGTGTGAACTAAATTCAAATTATGAATACTTAAATTGCATTTCGAAGTAATACTTTATTACTTATATACACATGTACACAGATTAAATATCTTTTTATAAAATGATTTCTTGAATCAAAATACATTTAGACTTGAATATCTTTTGAATATATTCTTATGCATCGCATTTGTTTTTTAAATTAACTTTGAATCTTCTATTGAATGAGACGCGTAAATTACACTTCCTATTTTCAGTTATTAGTAAAAAAACACTAATTAAAGCCACCTTTTTGTATTTTCAAAGTACAAAATAGTATTTAAAATTTAATGAGATTAGTATGAAAAATAGAAGAAAGGATAAAGGTGATCACTTTGAAATTTGAATTTTTGTCAGTTTTAATCAGTAAAATTCCATAAATAAATAAAAATATAAACTATAAGAACATTCGTTTTGATATTTTTCTTTTTAATTTTTTTTTTAAATGTACTTAAATTAAAAACTTAACTTTAAAATTTTTTTTTTTTTTTTAAAATAGAAAATGTTCGCTTTGCCAGCATACGCTCGGTGGCTAGCATTAGTAATTGAAGAAACCATGTTGTTCCAAAATGTATATTTAATCAACAGAAGTTAAAATAACATGAGTATCTTTCGTAATTTCTGAAGTACAAAATCGTTAAATGATAAAGAGAACATTAATGGGTATCAGTACGACGAATGAAGGAATACAAGTGCCCCCTGCAGACTTGCAGAGTGCGAATGTCGAGAAAAATGCCGTTCTCTGCAAAATTTATTAAGCAGACATCAGCTGCCTTTTTTTCTTCCAAAGAAAATACTATTTAGATGTTTTTAAATAAAAAATGAATACAAAATATTTTCCTGGCAAAATAGTCGTATGACCATTTTGACCGATCTTTTTGTGACCTCTTGATCTGGAATGACGCTGTTACATAAACTGTGGCTTAGCATATAATTTACATGACTTGGCGTTTTTAAGCACACATTAATTATTAAGCAGTAATACTATTAAACTAGTATTTTGTATGCTGACATTATCTGATATGCTAATACCTAATGTGATATTTTAATTGTTGGAATGTTTTATGAAAATATGTTGTTTATTTGCATACAATCTCTCGTTTTTTAAGCTATTGCATAGCTTTTATCGCGGGCTTTGAGCGTGGCGACCGAATCCAAAAATTCCGTAACGCGAAAAATCCTAACACATCCGTAACGAAAAAACCTAACACTCGGCTAACGTTGTTTCAGCTCGGCAGATATCGGCATGGTATCCTTCGGTAGACTTCGGCAGACATTGACGCAGTATTTTTCAGATATTTAGAGGATATCAAGTCTCAAACTTATATTTCTTATTTCAGTTACTATAAATCTAAAGTTTCAATGATAAAAATTCCTGATAGAATGTGTATAGAAAAGAATCGTCTTAAGATAAAACAAGGTAGGATAATATAGCTGTTGGTGATTGGAGACCCGCCCAATGGTGAGGATCGAAAAATTTAAAATGCTTATAACTCGCGATCCAATTTTCGTAGCGCGGCCAAATTTTGTTTGATAATTTATTATGAGACAGTGTTACTTTTGGTTACAGGTGACCACCCACGGCGAGGGTCGAAATTTTAAAATGCTTATAACTCGCGATCTAATTTTCGTAGTGCGGCCAAAATTTGTTTGGTAATTTATTATGAGACAGTGTTAATTTTTGGTGACAGGAGATTCCCCACGGTGAGGTTCGGGAAATTTAAAATGCTTGTAACTCGCGATCTAATTTTCTTAGCGCGGCCAAATTTTTTTTTGGTAATATATTAAGGTATTGCATAGCGTTTATCGCGGGCTTTGAGCGCGGCGAAAGAATCTAGAAATTCCGTAACGAGAAAAAAAAACTTAACACCCCGGCTAACGTCGCTTCAGTTTGGAAGACTTCGGCACGGTATCCTTCGTTAGACTTCGGCAGACATTGACGCGGTATTTTTCAGATATTTTGAGAATATCAAGTCTCAAACTTATGTTTTTTATTTCAGCTACCATAAACGTATAGTTTCAATGATAAAAATTCCTGATTAACCTACATGTATTGTAAGATAATGAAAATATTTTAAACGATATTACTTCTCATTTGTTCAATAAAAGAAAAAAAAATGTTATCGGTCCTCACGCTCAAAAAGTGTAACTTAAATTAATATCAAGGACCAAAAAAAAAAAAAAAAAAAAAAAAAAAAAAAACTGCATAAATAAATAATTAAAATTGCATAAGTTGATAAAAAATGCTATGCAATAGCTTTACCGCGGCAGTCCCCGAGTGCCACACGTTTTTTTTTTTTTTTTTTTTTTTTTTTTTTTTCCCAAGAATATTTTTAAGAGATTTTTAAAAATTATGGAATTTCTTCAGAATTTTGAGCAAACTTAAAGTCTACATTTCAAAATCAAGATTTAATTTATGTAAACAAAAGCTTAAATATATAAACTTTAATTTTATAAATATGTGTGCACTGGGAAATGAAATGATTACTATTCTGACACTTTAGTTTTTGAAATGAAGTGCTCTATTTTCAACTATTTTAAAGTGTATCTATTTTTTCACCTTTCTTGCGTCTGAATCGCAGCTCTGTTTTATCATGTTGAATAAAAGGAAAATGTGTGGCCATGTTTCCTCCACATCAAACTGCGTGATTTTAGGGATTCGAATATTTGGTATACGCTTTTCATAAAGCTGATAATTGAAATATTTTTTAAGAATGTTCTCTAACAATACGATATAATATTTATTATACTGAAATATTTATTAATCAAAATTATGAATTTCTTGAGTAGAAGAAAATTTAAAATAAAACAATTTGTCTTAAAATAGTAAAACTTCTCAATAGCACAGGCACATTACAACCATGGTATTTATGATGGTCCGCCATTCGGATGTGTTTGATACTCATATATTATAAAGAACTCGGAACGTGAGAACTGTAAGAACGAGAGAAATAACATCAGAAAGAACATGAGAACTATGTACTCATATAAAACATGGAATAGAAACAAGCTGCTTCAATTTTCGAAATATGGCTATTTCACGAACTTGTGAAATTTGAGAAATAAAACATTTACTTTTTCTAACACAAAATTAAAGGTATACACTTAAATTTGACAATACATTCATTTTTAGAGTAGAAAGTCAGCAATACGAAATCATACTATGAAAAATATAACTTAAAAAAGAGGGTTTTTTATATTTTTATTTTTTTTGTAAATGCAGAATTAAAAATATGAAATAATTCAAAAATATGAAATTCTTAATTTTTGGTTTTTTATATTTAAAAGAGTTTATGCCAAATGACATTTTTTATAAATACAAAAGAATTTGTGCGTTAAATAAAAAAGCTAAAATTCTTATTTGAAGCAACTGATTTTTTTAAAACTTTAAGTTTCTGTACTTCAAAAGTCTCAAATATTCTTTCATTTCATAAAACAAAAATGAAAACATTGATATCATGGAATAAAAGTTTAAAAAAATATTTCTTAATAAAGCAGAAACCTTTGCCGTCTAAACATGAGATGTGTCAATTAAGAGGTTTTTCTATTCAACAGAAAAGTAACACATTATGTTGATTTCAGATTTTTATTTCTTTTCTCTCGATTTTTTTTCCATTTTAATTTCATTGTAGACATGTGTTTTAAACATATCAAAAATACCTCATTTATGGTATGTTTCAAACATACTTTTTTTCCTAGAAGATATATCATTTTTTTCTAGGACCCGTATTTAAAATAAAGCAAAATAATCCCTTACAATAACTAAGGAAAATAACCCAGATCTTTTATTACCAACGAATTTATTAAACTAAGCATTACCTTTTTATCAGTATTATCACGGTCTGTACTTTTTTAAGCATTTTTATAATAACCAAAGTTTTACTGAATTGCGCAATCAAACACTTTAATTTTTAAAACAATAAAATTTCATAAAAACAATTACGTGTAATAGCAATGAAAACGTAATTTGAAGAATAAATTAAAAATGTCTTTTATATTGCTGAACCCCGGAATGGCCAGATATTAAAATATTTCATTTTCTTAGTCCTACATTCAATGTAAAATTTTTGTAATATGAGTCAAATAGTTTGAAGATTTAAAAAAACCCCTCAAAATATACTTAAAACACTCTAAATTTTTTCCTTCCGTTCAAATAAAATATAAATAAATCTTACAAACTCGGTTTTATTAAGCAACCAGTTAAAGAAAACTATTATTTTAGGATTATGTCGGAATTCATAATTTATTAATTCAATGCAGCTTAATAAACCCGTTATTTACTCTAGACATAATTTTATTACCAATTATAAAAAAACCCATATAACTTGCCTTCGTAAACCTTCTACAACTTTCTTCGCATTTACAGCATTTTCTTTGTCGCTAATAAGTACCTGATGTTTCCAAGCCGCCAAGATGTTGTTGTATATTTTATAATGGTAATTTGGAAACTGGTCGACCATTTCTTACACTTCTCGGGCTTTGGGGCTCGTGGAGCTCAGCTCTTTTTCAGGAGAATGAAACAGTCGTTATAGTTCTTGAATCCCATGAAGTTATTTGACCTTCAAAGTTAAAAAAAAAAAAAAAAAAAAAAAAAAAAAAGGGGGGAAAAGATGCGAGCTATTTTCGGAATTTTTTGCCGCTTTTTAAAAAATGGGGTGTTGTATAATGAACTATGTGCATTTTAATAATTTTTTTTTTTTCAAGAAAATGTTTTAAGTATAGTAAAACGTTTCAGGTTTTTTTTCTCTCAAGATCCGATACCTCATTACATAGCATTTATTTAAGATTTTTCCATTAAGATTTTAAATAAAGTAACACTGTCGCATTTAGGGGTCATCAAATTTAAGCACAATGACCTTATATGATTTTAAAGTGTAAAGCTAGCGTCTAAAGTGTAAAAGTAAGGCATTATATGTATGCGGCATCTATAGTTTTACGGTAAATTTGGATTTTTTGTTATAGAAACCTTATTTTAAAGGCTCTAGCGGCATTTCTAAATATAAATTTAAAATAACTCCTTAATGTTATTGTCAACATAAAAGGCAACTGTCAAGTGCTATAAGAAAAATATTTTGCTGCACAAATATTTTGCCTATACTTTCGTTTTATCTTGTGTGTACAACCATTGCGAGAAAGACGGCGCAGTCAAATTTGAGAAAGTGCAAAAATAAAAACGGAAGCATTTTACTTATAAACGTCATATTTGTTGTGAACACGAACTGCGTAGTTTGTGACTTGTTCGTGCCACCAGTCTCTGCAAGAAATGCACTCGATTCGGTCCTCTTCAGCTGGTTGTCTACAGGTTCGTGAGCAACCTGGACACATCCATAGTTATTTTCTTCTATCTTTACAAGGAAAAGGTATTGGATTCTTAAAACGTTTCGACTGATTTACACGTTTTAGGAGTCAGATACCAAAAATCATGTTTTTACAAAATGTCTGTTGGTGAGACTGTCTATGTGACACAAATTTTGCGGGCGCTCTATATCAACTAATGCACGGAACTTAATAAAAACTTATATTCAGTTATTCCGTGATGTAAATTTGTTCTCATTAGTTTTTGGTGAAAATTGCTCAACAGGTGGTGCTGCTATGCAGCATTTTTCACGATTTCCGCAATATCAAGAACTAATGCACGGATTTTCCTCAAACTTCAGGTTCAGCTTGTTCACAACATTGACATTTTTTACACTTTGGTGTAAATCTCTCAACAGATGTCGCTGCTATGCAACATTTATCATGATTGCCATGATAGCTCTATCTCAAGAACTAATGCACGGATGTTCATTGAACTTCAGATTCAGCTTCAGTTTTTCTACATTTTGGTTTTTATCCTTGATCAGGTGGCGCTGCAATTCAGCATTTATGGCAATTTCCGCACTAGCTCAATTACGGAAAGTTATGCACGGATTTTTATCAAACTTCAGATTCAGTTAATCCTTGACATGAATTTACTTTTTCTGCCTTTTGGTGTAACTAGGTCAACAGATGGTGCTTCTATGCTGCATTTTCTAGCGATTTTCGCAGTAACTCTATCCCTAGAAATAATGCATGGGTTTTCATAAAACTTCACATTTAGTTATTTCTTAATATAACATGATGTTTAGTTTCGTGTAAATCCCCCAACAGGTCGCACTGCTATGCTTCATTTTTCACGATTTCCGCCGTAACCCTATCTCAAGAAATAATGCATGGATTTTCATCAAACTTCAGATTCAGTTAGATGTTGACATAAGTGGTTGCAAATCGGTTTTTGTGTAAATCACCCAACAAGTGGTGCTGCTATGCTGCGTATGATTGTTATTTTAGGGATAATCATATCTCAACAAATAATGTACGGAATTTCATATCATTAGAATTCCCATAATAGGCATATATTACCCTTTAATTTTGGCACTGTGATAACGAATTTAGAAATTTTAACATGTATGAGATAGAAGGTTTTTGGATTGCCACAACCGACTAGTTTTTTCTTTGGTGCAGTTTTTGGCTTCATGGGTTGACTTTTATTTTTTGTTTTTATTTATTTGAGGGGGGGGGGGGGTAAAGGTTTTGGCTTCTTTCTGCAACGTCATATCGCTCATCCGCAAAAAAGTGACACATCTTGCGAAAATTTAGTTTTATTCTATAAATAGGCTTGTCCTAGATGTGTCTTGCTACACAAACTGTTTCATAACTGTAGTTACGCAGAAAGCTACTGTACTACGCTTTTTGACCATAAATGACCACAGAAGGAGGATGGATTGTGTGGGGGAGGTAAAATTTTCCAAATATCATCTAACATCTTCCTTCTTAAGGATTTTATGCACATTTTTATTGCTGCATGAAGAGCACAGTGCTATATCTTCATGTTGTAGTAAAATCAAGCAATTTTTCTTTTGTTTCTTCGGTGAAATTTACTTTTGTCGAGATGTCTGTAATATTTTTTGCAGGTAAACGATATGTGCGGTGACAACTCTCTTAATCTGACGTACCATGAAGTTGCTGAACTCAAAGCTATATCTTGTAAATCCAAAATCGGGCATATATCACATTGAACATTCGTCTTTTCTTTACATAGTTTTTCTCCCTTTTCTAAAATATCATTTTCTATTTATTGAAAGCAAATTTCTCCCCCCGTCATTTCCAGTGTTCTTTTGTTCACTTGACATATGTTGTTCAACAAATGTAGATTCTAATGTTCTTCCAGTAAAGCTGCTTGCTGAAAATTCAGTACATAATGAAGATAACTGTTCTATAAGCTTTCAAAAATTATTTTGAATTCTGCTTTAGGACAGTAGCAGTTTTTCAAAAATCAGGTGTACGCTCTTGGACTTTCGTCATTAAATATCTTTGAAACAACAATAATAATGTCAGATAAACAAATCTAATCACTTAAGTGGTATGTAGTCCAATAATAAACTTATCCATAAAAACCAAAAAGCTGGTGTCATTTAGCTTTGTAATCTTTATTATGATCCTTTTTTCAAAAGCCATAAATAGTATAACAAGAAGGCTAAAATCCTCTTCTAAATCAGTAAATAGTTCATCAAAATGGATAGTTATTTTTTCACTGTGATCTTATGTCATTACATCATTTACAAAATGCAGTTATATGCAAAACTCTGTTTTAGGATTAGATAATCGTTCTCAATACTCTTAAACCACCTTACCCTATATTCTTATGTTAAATGTCCCATTTTGGATGAAATCTATGTGCCCTTTTCTTATCCCTTTTTGCTCAATATAAATTTAAGTAAAAGAAAACAATACAAAACTAAATAAATTTTTGTCGAATGTTTAATAGAAAAATCTTAAATGCAACCCTTTCATAAAAATTTATTAAACTATATTTCGTAATGAAGAAATTTTGTTTAGTTATTTACACTTAACTTTTTTCCGTACCGTATGAGAAAATTCGTGAAATTCTAAGTTAACTTAGTGACTTGTTGACCATCTTCTATTTTTAATTCTCAATGCTGGAATTTCACACATACTTTTTGAAGCAGAATGAATTTTTCATTTATGTTTTTGAATATTAAAATAACAAAAAAAAGTTACTTTAAATTGTTCACTCGTGCAAAACTTTAAATATAGTTAAATTTTTTCTTTAAAAGGATTTAATTAAATTTTATAGGTTTTTTTTTTACCGAAAATTTCAAAATATTAGAAATGCAACATCCTATTATGAATTTTTTATTGAAAAAATTTCAGCGCAAATACAAAACTAAGAGATAATTTATACTAATTTATTCGATAAAGAATGCAAGTGTATTTCTAAAGCTTTTTTGTGAGTCAGAAACATTCTATCGAAGTATAATACTTCAAAGAAAAATAGAAAATAGAAAAAGAGTACGTTTCCTTTTGAAGCAAATTAGAAGTTGGAAGTAGTGTTTGTGCTAAAAAAAAAGATTCATGAATATATTTTTTTTCGTAACTGAATTTTAATGAGACAGTTCACACAAAAGAAATTAGTTGACATTAGCATATCAAAAAATATAAAAAAGTTCTGTTATTGTTTCTTTACATTTCATTTGACATTATCTTTTTTTTGCTAAAACAATGCAACATACATGTGAAATGACATCATTAGTTTATTTTTTATATAAAGTTATTGTATATTTTAGCTAATTATGGGGCAATTTTTTTTTCATTATTAACATTGTTTTTGGCTTTAAAAGATAAAAGTAAAAACTACTTTATCAAATGACAGATTTCGACCAAGTAATTTTCTACAGATTTTCTTTATTTCATTTAACACTGGGTAGCAATAGAAAAAAATAGATACGCATAGATATTTTTTGTATAATTTTAATATTTGCATATTTCATCAATTTTTTTTCTTTATGAAAAAGATTGTATATATTAATAAAAAAGGAAAAGTTTAAATAATTAAAAACTTTTTGTATTCTTGTAAAATTATAACACTGTAATAAATTCACAAATATCAAATACAGCACACTGCAAACATGGAATATTATTAGCTTTAAAGGTAATTGGAATAATCACAAAGAGTGTTAGACATTAATTCTATGTAAGTACCTAAATTAAATTGTATATCAAGGACTATCAACAACGTAATTGTCGGCCGCCAATGTATAAGTAATTTAATATAGTAATATAAGTTTTATTTCATCGTGGAAATTAATACAACACTGCAATGAAATAAGATTAAGATAATGAAAAAAAAATAGTTGTAGCTCTGCTGCCAGCTATTAAGTTGGAATATCTTATTAAAAAGTAAATAAAATGAAACATAAAAATTAAGTTAACAGGAAATAAAGAACCCATTGAGAGAAAAGTTTTATTATTTCGTTTCGAGTGATATAAAAACAAAAAGAAAAACCATACGTCAAGCATCGATTATGAAGCATTTTCTAACATATTTAAAAAAAAAGAAAAAAACATTTTATTATGCAAAACCTGGAGCCTAAGTAAACAATTTAGAACATAAAAAATATAACGTGAGCAGTACCCATCTACAGTCTAATGTTATCCGAATGCTTTTGTGAAGCTTTATACACGTTCTATAGATTTAGATATACACTACATACTATACAAAAATTTAATTCAGCTAGGCAACAAACCTTACACCGCTGAACATTACTCAAGGATATTCATCAAAAAGCTTAATAAAATGAAGCTTATTAATTCTATTTTGTACCCTTGTGTGTAATCTATGGATTTTTTTAGACATGAGATATTATGCAAAAATAAAAGTTCGCTAAAAATGTAGACAAAAAAGTCAAAAACGCACTTCCAGCAATTAATATAAAATTACTGTAACCGAATTATTCTGTGTGTTCCTAAAAATAAGCGATAAATACTATTAATAATGTATTCTACATTAAGAATCTTGCAGTCGATCTCAGTGATATACGAGAATCCCAGAAGCCAAGAAATATAAGCGACAAAATTGAAAAAAATTAAATAAGTGCGCACAGAACCTGGAAATATGCGGTTTTCTTTTCAGGTAAAGAAATGCAAGTCATTTTCTAATTACATGCTGCGCTCTATAGATAGACCACTTTTGCTGAATAATACACAATACTGATTAATTATAAATTTAAAGGAAATTTTACTCGTTTTTACAGTTATTGAAATAAGAGTTCAAAGACCACAATGAAACAAGTGGCAGTTTTCTATTAGAATTCAATTATTATTGATGTTCAAATTTAGCGTCAGTTATCTTAACTCAATTTACTCCAAATCGTATTTTCGTCACTTGTACCCCTTGGCTTTTGAAGTCCTCATATATTATACTTGCCAACCTTCGGATTTTTTTCATGCCATTATTTTTGTGCAGAAATACATACTTTTAATCGATGCACAATTTACACAAATAAATAAAGGTAACATTTTTGTAAGATTTTACTGGTATCCAAACAGTCGGGATGCTGACAACTTTGATATTTGAATTTCAGTATATCGCCGGTATCGTATAAAATTATGCAATATGAAAGCAGCGTTGACTGCAGGCTACATTTTTTAAATTTCAGATTACTTGGCTGGCATTACTTTTTTAAAATAGTAAAAATCACATTGTTATTTATTCAAGGACGAAAACAAGAGAAATTTTGCCATTTCAGGAAAGTGGTGAAAATAAAGAAATATAAATTTAAACTTGTCAGATGTGGCAATCCCAAAACTTTCTTCTATCTTATGCATGTTAATATCTTCTGAAAAACACAACATAGCAGTGCCACCGGTTAGGTGGTTTATACTAAATCTAGTGGGCAATAACCTACGTCAAGTTATAACTGAATCTGCAATTTATGAAAAGCCGTGCATTAGTGTCAGGGATAAAGCTATTGTAAAATCTTTAAAAAAATCTGCATAAAAGCGTCACATGCTGGGTAATGTACACCAAAAACTAATCAGGATCAATTTTTTATCATCTACTAAATGAATCTGAAGTTTAATGAAAATCCATGCATTAGTTCTTGATATATGTATTGCGAAGTCGTGAAAAATGCAGCATAGCATAGCCATGCGTTGGGCGATTTACACCATAAACTAAACAACACCAATTTATATCAGGGACTAACTGAATCTGAAATTTGATAAAAATTTCCTGCTTTAGTTCTTGAGCTAGAGCTACTGCGATAATCACGAATAAAACACCATGGCAGCACCACCTTTTGAGCGATTTACACCAACACGTAACATGTATAATGATATATCAAGTATTAACTTAATCTAAAGTTTTATGGAAATCCATGGCCTAGTTCCTGAGATATGGCATTTGTGGAAATTGTACATAATTCAACGTAGCAGCGGCATATGTTGAATAATAGGGTGGGCCGAAAAAAACTTTTTTCCGATTTTAGATGATGGCGGGTGCGGAAAGGTGACCACTGGTGGCACCCAGTTCACACAGAAAAATTGAGATTTTTTGGACATTTCCTTACCCTGCCGCAAATGGCTTGAAGTTTTGCAAAAATGCTAATTTCTGAACTTTAAAAAAATTAAAAAATGTTAAATCTATTTTGGTTGTATTTACATGTAGTGGCATATTTAATGTACCAAATAATTAAATAAGTTCCGATAATGCATTATTTAAATTGCTATGTGTATTTTATATTAGCCAATTTTTATAGCTTTTTCGCGCATAACAGGCAAAAGTTGTATTTGTTTGAATCGTTCGTTAGTTTCTCGCTTATTTATGTCTCTTGGTATTCTTTACTTTTTTCTATGCGTCAGAAGTCATATATTTAGGCAACGGACAGCAATATACTTCAAAAACAAATCTGGAAAGTGAGAAGGGGGTAGAAGCAGGAAACTAAGCTATGAGGAAATAGAAGAGGAGAAAAATACGACATGGAACTCTTATTATTTTTCTAAGCTCAGTTACCCTGCGACATTTGTTCAGAATACATGTGAAATCTTTTTCTAGTGAGATACAGTGCGTTTTGGATCGTTTAATGTGCCATTACAGTGTTTTGTGTGTTTTATTACGACAAGCTTAGAAATGGCTAGTATGAAGAGCCATGGCAATGTAAAGACGCGCTAGAGCGTGAAAAGTAGTCTATATGGGGCACCATGCATATTGAAAGACTTGCAATTGCCAACTTATGCTGATATCATGCGCCCCTATTACTGGTTGCGAAGCTCTCGGGTGTGATGACGCCACTGTTAATACAGGAAAACGCAATGGTGTTATTGCCTGCATTGGAAAAAAAATTAGGAAGGGAGCTGCAATATTTGTTATGTATTCTTCATACGAACGAACTCCCGCTTCGACATCTACTTTCTAAACTTGATTGTGGAACCATGGTACCTAAGATCTTTGCCGTTCCATTCGGTGCTAGACTCACGGGGTGGGAAAATCTGCGTGTCACTTTGTTCGAGTCTATTACTGTTTCTTAGACATCAGAAATGGAAAATACTGAAGATCTGAGTACAGATAAAAAGTACTTATTTGATATTTTGTTGCAGTTTCAACCGGAGTATGTCCTCGAGGACTGAAAAATAGAAAACCAGGACCAATTGTGCAATCGAGATGGATCACAACTGCCTGCTGAATTTTACGATTGTACGTTAGTAGTTCAAATCCTGATAAAGCGTTAAAATATCTCGCTCAGTACGTGATACGTGTTTATGCGCCCGTGTGGTTTTCTATAAGGAAAAGGCCAGGTTGCGCGGATGGACCTAGGCATATGTGGCAGATAGTTAAACTTTCAACTTTTTTTACCAGATGGCCTAAAGGAGACAGTGCATTCAGTCATCCAAACAAATGGATACTACGATCAACCCGAGAATTTACTGATATCAATGGTAACCAACGATAGACAGCATGTTAGAAGAATGGCATGTAAAAGAATAAAAATATGCCGCAATTTAAAAAATAATAGTAACCAACATAGTGCGAGAGTTTCAAGTTCCATATCTGAACTTTAAAGCAACGGGATACTATGAGTGCACCGACTAGGTCTCCGCCGAAATCAACAAGCCTCCTATAACAAGAACTTTTTTACTAGAAGAAATTGAAGAAAACATAATTTCAGGACCCATGTTAGATAAGTCATTACTCTGCTTTCCAAGTCACTCGGAAAGAGTCGTTAAAATTGTAACAGAAGCTGCATTAAAGGTATGCGGGAGTGAAGGAAGAGATACCCTCATTAGAACAAAACTTCAAGCACGGTAAAAGATGTCAAAATTAATTTCTAAAAAGGACTTTGTTGCGTAAAATGGTATGCATTTTTAATATAAAATTCTATGGGTTGGAGGGCGGGTGGAACTCGACGTGTAGCTATACCTTCTCGTGGCGAGTCCTGGGTAGTTTCGCGTTGGTACCGAACGCAAAACAAGTTGTACATTTTTAAAGTACATAGCACTAAAATAATGTATAATCAGAGGTTATTTGGACATTTGGCACACTGAATATATCTTTTCAACGAATTACAACCAAAATTAATTTATTTTAACCCCCTCACTGACAAGACCGTCTATAGACGTTCGCAAAAAGTTTCTCTGAAACAGGCAAGGCCGACTCGGCACGTTTCTTCAAAACATACTCTAAACAGGCACCACCGACTCAAGACGTTCAAAGAATATGGCTTCAATAATGGCAAGAACGAATCTGGTAAATGTGCCTTCCCCCACCATACTTCACCACCCTACCTTATCTAGATTTGTCAACAATACTTAATTGTTACTCCCCACCACCCCCTGTGGTGATTCGCTTGGGATCTCTCTTAAAAATTTTCCGAGAAATTTTCCCTTTAGTGTCACAGCAGGGATAGTAGACCTTGAGTCTCTCGACACTAGCGAAATAGAGCGACGGCTAAGCGAAGTATTTGTTTTGTAGAAATTGTTTTGTAAAAGTTTTGTCATAGAGGGGAATTTATTTTTCCAGGCTATGGAAAAATAAATTGTTCCATATTATTATTGTTATATACCCTATTCATAATTATTATTATTTTTTATTGGGTCAATAGTAATATCTAACAAAACTAAAGTCATCTTTGTAAATTTAAATATGCGTGTTCGATTTGTTTTTGGGGTATTTATATCAAAAATTCTGGATGAAGAACGTCAATTATTTCCAAAAAATAAAAATGCAGTTTACAGGAATAAGCAATGCTTTTTTTTTTCTTCTTCTTCCCCTTTTTTTTTTTTTTTTTTTTTTTTTTCTTCAAAAATTGGGCATTTTAAAACGAGGTTGAAGGTGGACATTATTTGGTAGATTTGGGCTTTTTCCTTGAAATCGCCTCTTCCCTCCAGGTAAAATTTTGAATTACATAAAAAAAAATATTTTTTAAACACATTCCAAATTAATTGAAAAGTATTTATGATTTATATTTTTCTGTCTGCCCGACCGTCTCTGATTCGTGTAAGTTTATTGGGATTACTCTGATTTTTTGTATGTTACAGATGCTTATTAAAACTTGATCGGTATCGAAAACGAAGTATGTATAATTTACAGTTTATTTAACAAGGACGATTAAACAATTTCTGTTACAATATGATCAACTGGAATTTAAAAAATCGTTTCAAGTTCAATTTAATAAAGTAAAGCAGTTTCAAACATAATGATTTTCATATGCATAAATGTAGCGCAGTGAATCATGCATTTTGTAAAACAAGGATTCAAAATATTTTTTATGCATTTACAAGGTTAGCAAAAAGAATTTTGTTACATAATGGTCTAGTGTGATTTTTTTTTTTTTTCAGCTGATTTTAGTCATTTTACACTATTTCAAACACAATAAAATTAATATACATTACTGTGGCTTCTTATATAACATGATTTGCATAGCATTCATCATCTCATTTACAGGGACACGTAAAAGATTTTGATACAATTCCCTACATCAGTAGTACTGTCAATTAGATATAAGAGCTGGAAGTTAGATTTCATTTATGATATGCGCATTTAAGTTTAATATATTTTTGCTTTTTATGTGTATACAATGTATAAACGCTTAGATCATATAAGGGGCAACACAAAAGCTTAACAATTACACATTATCAACATGAATGGCATAGGTGGCTTTTATTTCAGTAAAGTGTAATTAGAACTATATTTAGTACACTAAAATATGTTTATATAATATAAATACAATCTAAATTCGTTAAAATGATTCCTCGTAGTCCGAAAAGGGGGTCTTCATAATGAGAAATCGCTATAATGAAAATGAATTAAAAAAAAGTAAACTTTAATCTGGTGAGGGAAAATTGGGGTTTCAAAGAAATTTACATAATAAAATAATATTACATTTTTTTTCACTTTCGTACTAAATAAACATTGACAATATATAAGTCATTTTAACAGAATGATAACAAGTTTCTGAAAAAAATTCAAAATAAATTTAAATCACGAATAAAAGTTAAGACCCATCTTACGTAGTACAGGGTAAATCTTAAATCGTTAAAAAAAAAAAAAAAAAAAAAAAAAAAAAAAAAAAAAAAAAAACTGGATGTTTCGAAAAGCATTTTTTTTAGAGAAAAAAAAACTGCCGTCCGTCTGCCTGCATGTCTGTAAATGCTCTCCAAAATAAATTAAGAGACTTGAATTTTTGTATGTGCTTAGTATGTAATAATGGAAGGAAGCTTATTGAATTTCAATAACTCCTATTTTCCCCAACTATATTTTTCAGATTCTCGAAATAGTCGTTGAAAAGAGAGTTACATAAGCATGAATTTTCCATTAAAAAAAAATGATGTCGATCGGATAACCAGTAGCTGAGATATTTGTAATCATATTTTCCACACTCTTTGATTTTTTTCATGAGCCTGTATATCATTAAAATTTCACTTGAAAGATATATTTTAATTGGAAATGGCACACTTAATCTGACGCAGTAAACTGTTAAATAATATTATTTTTATGTTTGGAGTTGTAAGATGTTTCTTTAACGTATATGAGTAATACACCATTTAAAGTTTATCAAGCCAAGATTGGCGAAATAATTTTGAACAAACTGCAAACGAGTAGTTTTTTTTTTTTTTTTTTTACAAATTAATTTAAATTAATGTTTAATATACATATATATATATATATATATATATATATATATATATAATTTTTTTTTTTTTTTTTTTTTTTTTAAGGAAAAAAAAGGGGGTGATAGGTTAATTTGACCGCTGTATTGGTAATATGCATTTGTTCGTAATTATACTGGATGTCAAAATAACATAACATAAATGAGATATATTTCCAGGATATTGCATATATTGTTATAATGGAACGTTTGCTATATAATGGGCTGTCGTTAATGGGCGCTAATGGGTGGTCGTTATAATGAGCGTTGACTAAATAATCATACATGAGGACATCCAAAGACCCGGATACATGGGCGACTAAGAATAATAATGTCTGATAGTGTGGATTGAGTAGTTTTAATAATATTTTAGCTTCAATTAAATTTGAGCTTAATGTGTGGTGAATAAAAAAAAAAAAAAAACTTTTGATAATACATTAGGCTGTACCAAATAATTCAAGCATATGTTTCCATTTATTGATACAAATTTCTGAAGGTAAAATTTTAAATTCCTAAGCGTTTTTTACTAAACCAGGTTTAAGCATATACTATGTGTAACATGTGCAAATAATATAGATCAAATTCACGGCTGAACAGAAAAATTTGGCTGAATTTCTGGCTGTAACTGTTGAAATTTGGTTTTAAAATGCGTTATAAGCTGAGTTTTTATTTATTATTATCGTTTCTTAAGATTTTCTTTTACCTTATTGAAAAGCGAAATTTCTGTAAAAACAAAGTGTTTCTTAATCTATGCTGGGGACATTATCTTTCTTTCTTTTTTTCCCCCTTTTTTAGAGAGTAAAGTACACTCCGAAATTCTAAATATACTTTATGGAACTAATTTATCCTAAATGTGTAAAATGCTAAAATAAACCAATACATGCACACCTTCCACTTTTTTTTTTTTCTATTGCATTTTTTGTTTGTGATAATGTGTGTTTTTTAGGGTAGGCGGAAAAAAACGCACTGGAAAAAAGTGCACGGAAAAAAGCGCCCCGGAAAAAGCGTCCCCGGAGAAAAGCGCACCGGAAAAAAGCGTCCCCAGAAAAAAGCGCACCGGAAAAAAGCGTCCCTTTTTATAAATCACATATTTAAATAAGTCTGATAATAGTACACATTGTTAACCTTAGAATATAAACACTAGATTGAGACGATTTTATGAAGTTTGAGCATCCTTGCTCTCTCGGGACTGAGATAGGGGAAGGTGGGTGGGGGGGGGGGCTTTAAAAGTCATCTCAAAACCTGTTATTGCCTGAATGAAAAAAGAAATGTAAGATACGAAGAATTAGATAACCAGGTACTTAAATGTGTTTTTTTTAAAATTCAGTCTCCCTTGTTTTTCTGTGGTGGTGGTGTGTGTGTGCGTGTGTGTGTGTGTGTGGGGGGGGGGGGGGGTACACGACATTTCGGTCCCGCCGTTTCGGTCCCGAGACATTTTGGTCCCTGGCCATTTTGGTCCCGAGACATTTCGGTCCCTGGCCATTTCGGTCCCAAGACATTTCGGTCCCAAGACATTTCAGTTCCCAGCAACTTTGGTCCCTTGTTATTTCTTTGCTCCCTACCTTATAAGTCAGATTCTAATTGTTGTGGGCTTACAAAATGGTATAAGTTCGACTTATTCGGGCCTTTTTTTTTTTTTTTAATTCTCTCCCCCCCCCCCCCCTCCCCCAAGTTTTATAAAAAGTTGAATATAAGATTCCGATAAATTTAAACTTTTACAACTCGTGATAATGAGTCACAGTGAGCTGAAAATTTTGTTTGATTAAACAATGTGATATAAGTTTAGGGGATATTGTCTTTTGCTTTTAGTAGTATTATTATTAATCAGAATAATTATTTTAAATTTTATTATTAATTATTAGTATCAGTATTTATATAAACTTCTATAAACTACTATAAACTAAAAAGTATTTTATATAAACTTCCACAAATATTTTTTTGGCTGTTTACGTACATTGTTTTAGAACCTTTAAATTAGCATTAATTAAATAATAAAAAAACAGCGCTTATTTTTTTCTTCCAATTAGTTTAATAATAAATGTCTTTAATAATTCAATTAGACAGTTATAATATATGCATATTTCCTCAAATCACCCATCTACACCCTCTCCTTTGATAATTTAGAAATAAAATGTATTTATTGAAGAACATTTTTTTTTTTTTAATAATACAAAGTTGCATCTTATAAATTTGTTTTCATAAGTTACTTTCCATTATTAACATTGCGAAAGCAATAGTGATCTAGTAACTGGGCATGCTATGAAAAAAATTTCTTTTTAAAAATTTGCCTCCGCCACTTTTTTTTAATTGACTGCTTTGTTTAACAGTTTTCTCATGCCATGAAGACAATTTCTGTGAGTTAATTTTATTGAAATTGGGCCTATTTCATTCTAATAAGATGATTATTTTTTTTTTTTTTTATTTACATAAAATTAATATAATAATATTTTAAAATATAATAATATAAATATTATATATAAAATATAATGTATAATTTAATAAAATATATTAAAATGTAATATAATGTTATTTTAAATAATTTATTTTCAATTTTTAAGTGTCAAAACTAATCTTTTATTTATTTATTTATTTGTATTACCTTTTCGTTCTTACTAATAATAATAATTCTTATTTTAGTTTTATATTTAACTATACTAATTGTTTTAAATTTCTGTAATTTTAAATATACAATAAATAAACAAGTAAAAGATAAATTTCAGTTTAGAACTACTAGGAAATATAATGATGTATTGAATATAAAATTAATTATTTATTGAGTTTCTTTTAATGTAAAATTCATTATGTAAATTAATAATTTTTAATTAATAAATTTATTTAATAAAATATTAATTTGATTTTTATATTAAAATTACTGAATGTTTTGAGAATTAGGATTACCAATTATCATTAGGATGACCAATTATTATTGGAATTACCATACAAAATTTGTGTGAATTATAATATTTTTTATAAGAGTTATACTTGTTTGCGGTTTTCGGGCACTTATAATCGCATTTTACTAAAATTTTATGGCCCTCAATTTAAAAACTCTGCAATGTTCCCTATAAAATTATGTCTTATTTCACAAAATTTCAGTTTGTAGGAGAAGGGACCGAAATGTTTTGGGACCGAAATGGCTCGGGACCGAAATGTCTTGGGACCGAAATGGCTAGGGAAATGGCTCGGGACCGAAGTGTCTCGGGATCGAAATGTCTTGGGACCGAAATGGCAGGACCGAAATGGCGGGACCGAAACGTCCTGCTTCCGTGGGGAGGGGGGGGAGGCGGTTGTCTACAAACTATCTGTTTAAATACCAAAATATCTGTTTATAAATCGGTTTATAAACAGAAAATAAAGGATAATTATCTTAAAAATTCTGTTTTTAATATAATTATCCTGTGTTGTTCTGCAGCTTGTTTCTCTTACATAAAACTTTTCATGTAGAAAATACTTTTTCTCTGGAGAATTGATATAAATTTGAGATTTTCCAGGCTGCCGTCCTTTTCTTTAATTAGTTCTACTAGCACTATATGTTCGGTAAGTTCGTGCGTCTTCTCTTTGCAAAAATACTGTAAAATGTTCTAGTATAAAGAAATTAAAGCTATTTCACTTCAATAAAAAATAATATTAGAAATTTTTAGCGAAAAATGGTTGCATTAAGGAGTACATTGTAAAAAAAATAATAAAAGGTAATGAAAAAATTAACTAGAAAAGGATTTAGGTTGTATCAATGTGCCTCGACAAAGACTGTATCAATGTGACCCATATAGCCATTTTGAATAAAATCAGACTCAAATCGAATGCTTCATAATTTATCTAACAAAAAAGAATGAGAAACTTATAAAAAGTAGTTTTACTTGCCAAGGAGAGTATTCTTTTCGGTTGAAAACACGAGAATAGTTGTATAATACCATTTCAATTGTACAACTCAAATTTATTTTTTATCTAAAAAAACAATAAATCACCCATCCCGTTTCATCAAACAACTGAATCATTCCAGGACTTTCTGTAAGTAGTTGAATGTTCTAGTATCACCTTTTGGAACTGTTGTGAACCTGTAATGACCCTGTGAGCAGTAGAGCGGGTGTATCAATGTGCCCCAGTTCCCCCTATAGTATATAATGCCTGCAGAGATATGGGAGTTTAATGGTTAAGCATAGAGGGGAAACGGAGGTATAACCTCTTACATTATATTAATAGCTTTTTACAAGGAATTATCTGATTTGCTTGGAATTTTGGACATAAGTTCATTATAATAAGACGTATTTCTGATTACTTATGGGTTCTTATGCTTATTAATAAAGGGGTTGGGGGATGAACAAAATTCTCACCTCAAATTAGATAAATCGTTTTTTATGCAGAATTATCCGATGTATTTCAAATTTTAAATGTGGGTTCTTTCTGCTAAGGCGAATCCCTGAATAGTTTTAAGAGTTTAATGGCTAACTATAGAAGCGGAATATAATATAACCCCCCTCAAATTAAATAAATTCAACGCAGAATTTATCGAATCTGCTTCAAATTTTAGATTATAGGTTCATTATGATAAGGCGTATCCCTGATTATATATGGGGTTCTTTTGCTAATATAAAAGAGGAGGTGCGGTTAGTTATCCCCCCCCCCCCTTAAATTAGATAAATTCTTTTTTACGTACACATATCCGATGTATTTCATATTTTGGATATAAGTTCTTTCCTAGAATGTGAATCCCTGAATAGTTTTAAGGGTATAATGGCTAAGTATAGGGAGGGGGAACGGAGGATAACCCCCCCCTATAAATTAAATAAATGGCTTTTTACGCAGAATTATCCGATTTGCTTCAATTTTAGATGTAGGTTCATTATGATAAGGCGAATCCCTGATTAGTTGTAGATTATCCCCGTTCCCCCTCTATACTTAGCCATTAAACCCTTAAAACTATTCAGGAATTCACTTTATCAGAAAGAACCTATATATAAAATTTGAAAGACGTCGGATAGTTGTGCAATATATATATATATATATATATATATATATATATATTTAAGGAGGGGATAATCGTTCACTCCCCCTTTTCAATTAGCAGAAGAACCTCATAACTAATCAGCGATACGCCTTATTATAATGAATCTATATCCAAAATTTGAAGCAAATCGGATAATTCTTCGTAAAAAACCATTTATTTAATTTAAAAGGGGGTATCCCCCGTTCCCCCTCTACACTTGGCCATCAAACCCTTAAAACTATTCAAGATTCGCTTTATGAGAAATAACCTATATCCATAATTTGAAATATATCGGACATGTGTGCATATTTTTTTTTAATCTAATTTAAAGGGGTGAATAATCACCCCCATTTTATTTAACAAAAGAATCCCATAACCAATCAGAGATACGTCTTATCAAAATGAACCCATATCCAAAATTCGAAGCAAATCGGATAATTCTGCGTAAAAAGTTAATAATTTAATATAAGATAGGTTATTCCCCCGTTCCTTCTCTATGCTTAACCATTAAACTCTCAAATCCCTTCAGGCATTAAGAAGATTTTTATGAAATTCAAGTGGAACTGATATATTGTGAATTGACAAAGTTAAGAAATTATTATTCATCAGAAAAATATGCCGATTTCTAATCTATGTCTGAAATGAAACACTTAATATATATACCTATACTTTTCTTTGGTAAACGGAAAAAAAGTGACCGGAAAAAAGTTATCGGAAAAAAGTGACATAAACTACAAAAGCGGAAAAAAAGTGACACGGAAGAAAAGTGACGCGGAAAAAAAGTGACAAGGAAAAAAAGTGACAAGGAATCGATTTTGGGGGTTTATTATTGATTTTGGGGATTCATTGGTTAAGTATGAAAGGGGGATCGGGGGGGGGGAACTCATAGTTTAGGTAAATGGGTTTTTCATGCTGAATTAATTGTTTTCGTTCAATTTTTGGATATACGTTCATCCTGAAAAGACGCTTGCCTGATTAGTTTTGGGAAGGAACGATTACCCCCCCCCCCCCGTCCGTCCTCAATTAGATGAATGGGTTTTTACGCAGAATTATCCAACGTGTGTCAAATTTGCATATAAAATCTTTTCGATAAGGCTTATGTATAGCATAAAATGCCTGAAGAGATTCTAGGAGTTTAAGGGTTAAGTATGGAGGGGGAACGGGGAATAACCTTTCTTAAATTAAATTAATGGCTTTTTTCGCATAATTATCCGATTTGCTTAAAATTTTGGACATAAGTTCATTATGATAAGACGTATCTTAGATTAGTTATGGGTTCTTCAGCTTATTTTAAGGGGGGGGGGGAACGGGCAATTCTCCCCCACAAACTAGATAAATATGTTTTTATGCAGAATTATCCCATGTATTTCAATTTTAAATATAGGTTCTTTCTAGTGAGGTGAATTCCGGAATAGTTTTAAGGATTTAATGGCTAAGTATAAAGGGGAGATGGAGGAAACCCCTCTTAACCCATTTTCGGCCAAAGGTTCGTATACGAAACATTTCGATAAATATTTTTTTTTAACACTCTGACACATTTTTTTCAAGAATTTTATTTTTCTTCTATTTTTTAAGGCTTTTGAAGACATCCATAAAATATTAGTAATTCAATTGGAGTAAACACTTTCTCTTAAAAAATTTTCAAAATACGCTAGAGTTTTAATTTGAAACGCCTTTGACAAATTTGACTTTTTAAAAATATATTATTATTCCAATTGAAATGAATTATATGTTTTTAAAATAGATTAAAGTTGCAAATTCTGTATATGAAATAAGAATAAAACAAAAGTCATAAAAATATTATTCATATTCATATTATTCATTATAAAAAATAATATCTTATATTATTATATAAAATATTATTTCTTATATAAAATATTATTTTTCATGCACAAATCTTTTTTTGTGTCTTAATGTATGTAATTTAAGCATATTTCAATAAAAATAATGCTACATTTTATAAAATTTCTGTGCTTGGCCTAAAATGGGTTAAATTAAATAAATGGCTTTTTATGCAGAATTATCCGATTTGCTTCGAATTTTGGACATGGGTTCATTATGATAAGACGTATCTTTGATTAGTTATGGGGTTCTATTGGTAATTAAAAAGGAGGGTTGGTGATTACTATACCCACCTTAAATTAGATTTAAAAAAATTATGCACACTTATCCGATGTATTTCAAATTTTGGATATAGGATCTTTCTCATAAAGTGAATTCCTGAATAGTTTTATGGGTTTAATGGCTATATATAGAGGGGGAACGGGAGATAAACCCCCTTAAATTAAATAAATAGTTTTTTACGCAGAATCATCCGATTTGCTTCAAATTTTGGATGTATATTCATTATAAGAAGGCGAATCTCTGATTCATTATGGGGTTATTTTGATAATTAAATAGGGGAAGCGGGCGATTAATCCTCCACTCTTTAAATAAAATGAATTGTTTTTTTTCTTTCACAACAATTCAACGTATTTCAAATTTTGGATATAGGTTCTTCCTGATAAAGTGAATCCCTGAATAGTTTTAAGGGTTTAATGGTTAAGTATAGAGCGATGAACGAGGGATAACCCACAATTAATCAGGACCTCGCCTTATCATAATGAACGCCCAATCAAAATTTGAATAAAATCAGATAATTCTGCGTAAAAAGCCATTTATTAATTTAAGGGGGGGGGGGTATCATCCGTTCCCCCAGTGTTTACTTAGCCATTAAACCTTTAAAATTATTCCGGGATTCACTTTTTGAGAAAGAACATATATCCAAAATATGAAATATATCGGATAAGTGAGCATAAAAAACAATTTATCTAATTTAAGGGGGGGAATAATCACCCCCCCAATTTTTAATTGGCAAAATAACCCCATATGTAATCAGGGATACGCCTTATCATAATGGTTCTATAATCCAAATTTGAAGCAAATCTGATAATTCTGCGTAAAAAGTAATTTAATTTAAAACGGGTTATATTCTATTCCCCTTCTATACTTAGATATTAAATCCTTAAAACTATTCAGAGATCCACCTTATCAGAAAGAACCTATATTTAAAAATTGAAATACATGGGATAATTCTGCATAAAAACCTATTTTTCTAGTTTAAGGGGGATATAATTGCTCGCCCCCCCTTTATAATAAGCAGAAGAACCCCATAACTAATCAGAGATACGTCTTATCATAATGAACCTATGTCCAAAATTCTAAGCAAATCGAATAATTATGCGGAAAAAGTTATTAATTTAATTTTAGAAAGGTTATCCCCCGTTCCCTCTCTATACTTAACCATTAGAACACCTAAATCTCTTCAGGCATTATATTCTATATATAAGCCTTATCGAAAAGAACCTATATGCAAATTTGACACACGTTGGACAATTCTGCATAAAAACCCATTCATCTAATTGAGGACGGATGGAGGGGGGGGGGGGTAATCGTACCTTCCCAAAACTAATCAGGCAAGCGTCTTTTCAGGATGAACGTATATCCAAAAATTGAACGAAAAGAGTTAATTCAGCATGGAAAACCCATTTACCTAAACTATGAGCCCCCCTCCCCGATCCCCCTTTCATACTTAAGCAATGAATCCCCAAAATCAATTCTTTGTCACTTTTTTCCGATAACTTTTTTTCCGGTTACTTTTTTCCCGTTTACCCATTTTGATATTTACGTTATTTGTAGAAAGATCATATTTTATTTCTTTTTCCTGACAAATAACAATATTTTAAGAATTTAGTAGGTTGTAACAATACTTTACTTTAACTTGACCGAATTCTGTAAAATTTAAATTAGAATAATTCTAAAATATCTTTGAGTGAATCATGCATTTCATAGAATACTTTGTTTTATTTTATATAATTTATGGTTTAACTAATTCTATGAAAATATTATAATAGTTGGTGAAAGAACTTTAATCGAGAATTTCTAAAGGAGATTCGAATATTTTGATTTAACTTTAAAATGCACTGTAATATTTGAACATATGCCAATGCATGATATGACCTGAAGAATGTCTTTCAAACAATGTCTGTTCAATATTCCATTTTTATAACAGAGGTTTTGAAATTGAGATGAATTAATCTTTTTAAAAAATATATTTTATGTTACGCTATTCTTATCTTCAAAAATCTGTTTTTGAAAGTAATATTTTCCTTATGTAAAATGTATTTAAAAAACAAAACAGTATAATTCTTTTGTTATTGTTTCATTCTATTTAAATATTTTGATGCTAAATGTATGTGTTACGGCCAAAATAGAAAATCTAGTAAAATTGAATTATTGAAGGAAGCTTTTAAAGCCTAAATTTCCAGCTGCTACATATATTGTAGAAAGTTAACAGCCTTACATGACATTTATAACAGAATATGATACAAATAACTTTTAATCTTTCATTAAAAAAATAAAAAATAAAAAATAAATAAAAAATTGCCAAGCATTTATTGTGATGCTTTTCCAACAGAAGTAGAATAGGAGTAAAAGTTCAAAGAAAAACATTTTTACAAGATAATTAAAATTGGAAATGTGTTCAGAAACAAATATAATTTGAACAATGATATAGTTGTAAGGTACGTTTTTTTTACGTATTTCCTTGGCGATGCAATTTTCTAAATTTTTCAAATAAATTAAATTAAAAAATATTACAGTTGGATTTATTTATTTATACATATTAATTACAGACATAATTAATATTTTTCTTTTTAAGCAGTGATAAATATATATATATATGCTAAACCTATCACTGTTAGAGAAAGTTAATTTTATAAAAAAATTTCTTTATGCTTCAAATGCTTACTTTTTCTATCGATTTTACATTTTTGAAATCCTTTGCTTGAATGGATACTGTGTTTTTTAAATTTAACAGGTGAATTTGTTATTTAATTTGCCAATTTTCTTGATAAAGGAAATTAATAGTTTATATTAATTTTATAAAGAGGTATTTCTAGGGGATATTCTCTGAAATTATCGGACATTGACCAGTTTTATTCTGGATGCTCCTTTAGTAAAAGCTACTTGATTGCACCATTTTAGTATAATATCTCCCTCAAAATGTTTTTATAATATATAAATTCTTATATTTTTTTATATAGAATATATATTATTAGCAGGGCCGTAGCAAGGTGTTTTGAGGCCCCCCCCCCGAAAATATAACTTTGCCCCCCCCTCCCCCCACTTTCAAATGAATTTTTTAAAAAATATTTATATTGAAGTTTCCAATGAGTTTCAAATTTTATTAATGTAATAAACAAATTTAATAATTATCATAAATATTTTAAATCATTATTAAAATTATTATAACATTCATAACTCTGTACAAATACGAAATAAATATGCATTGCTTAAAGAACCCGTGGCAAAATGCGCGCGACACTGTGACGGGCGTCGCAGACTTTTAAGGACACCTGCAGACTCAGCAATGCCACGGACGCGCTATTGCGCTTAAATTATGCAAAAAATCGGTCATGGGGCAGAAAAAATAGCCCTTTCCTGTGGGACGCGTAATTTCGTCAAAATTTCGTCGCAAAATAAGAGCGATTTCATCCAAAGATCGCGAGAATTAACGCAAATATTATCAAAGCATCGCGAAAAAAAGGCAAATTTCGTCAGAAAATCCCTCAAAAGCAGATTTCATAAAAAACTTGGGAAAAAAGGGCAAATTTTGTTAAAAAAATACCCCCAAAAACGGCACATTTCATCAAAAAATCTTGAAAAAAAGACAGATAACGTCAAAAAATCGCGAAAAAACGACAAATTTTGTCAAAAAATCTCGAAAATAAAGATGGATTTCGTCAAAAGATCGCGAAGAAAACGAAAATTTCGTCAAAGGCACAAGGGAAAAAAAGTAAGATATTGCTGGAAGTGGATTTTTCTGTTTTATTATTATTATTATTTTGTAAAATATGAAAATAATTTACACATACACATGCATGTTACCATAATTAACTACAATAGCAGAAAAAATATATTTATGTAATACGTTGCATTTTGCAGACTATTTTTGAAAATATTATTAGCGTTGCAGACATTTGAAGATAGTTCTGCCACCGGGCTTAAAGATAAATTAACAATGTTAAAATAAAATTTATCTAAAACAATTTTACAAATAAGCACATAATGCTAAGATTTTATTATAAAGTATAGAAAATAAATAAATTATATAAACACATAATTTTAACAGTTCGCTACTTAAGAGGCTACTTCAGTTACGCGAAAGGACCTATTCTCTAATGCATGGAAGAATGGAATGGAATACTATGAAAGAAATTTATATCTCAGTTGCATTTCAATATTTTTAAATGATTTTTTTTCACTGGATAGCTGAGATCAATCTGTATGCAGATTTTTTTCACCTTTTTTTATTTTGTTTGCAAAGTTTTTTTTTAAGAGGATGCTTTAATTTTCGAAACCGGTTTTAAAAATGAAAGTGACCTCATTAAAATTATCTGTAAACAAAATTGAAAAAGCAAAAAACAGCCCGTATACAGATCGATCTCAGCTATCCTCAAAGAGCACCGATTAATCAAATTGATAGCATAACCAAGTATTGAACGACAAAGAATTTACAGAAACTGACTTATAAAAATTTTACAAGTTTCTTTTTAATATTAATTTTTTTTTTTAAGTAACAATTTATATACATTTTTCCCCCTTTTAAAATATGAAATGCTAGCAACTACAGGTTTCAAGACAATTATAAACTCTAGTTCATGCCGACTTTTTCTTAAAATAAATAAACAAAAATATTTTTAAAATAAGAACTTAAATGATAAAGTGAAAGCAAAATTGTTATTATTTTGAAAAGAGGCAAAAGATTTCGAATTGTGCGTAAAGACATAGACCCCGCAACACTTTAACAGACTCGAGGACTGTGCCATTTCTTGTCAGTTTCAGAGCCCATTATGAATTAGAAGTAGAGGAAGCCCGACATCACACAGGGGGGGGGGGGGTCCCTATTATCCTATCAGTTGTTTTTTCATTTACTAAATCCATTTTTCGTATGTTTAAATTATTCGAAATTTTACCATGCAAATTTCGATTAAATAACGTGTTTACTATTAAATTAAAACTGACTATCTACATATTATACACATTAAAAAATATTTTATTAAATACATAATTATATGTAACCAATTAATTTTGTAAAAGACATATGGAATTACAGTTGAGAATATTTGAACTTCAAAATATTTCTTATGTTTTACAAATTGCAGCATAGTAAGAAAAAATATTTCATAATAAAAGAAAAAAAAAACTATATATGTTTTATTCTGATTGAATTTATTGAATTGAAAATTAGCTTTGAAAAGTAAATTTGCTGGGGCCCTTTGTATTTTGTTGGTAAGAATGGGCTTTATGGGCCTGTGAGATTATTTAGCATCACGGAAAAAAGAAAGAAAGAACGAAAGAGCATAGAAAAATTTAAAATAGCACAATTTCTTATTGTGACATGAATTTAGAACTCTAGATTTTCAAGGAAATAAGAGTATAAATTAAATGAGAATTTACTTATTACTTGTTAACAAACGAAATAGTAGTTTAATATATGAATGCAATGGAATCGGAAGTTGACGTAGGGATTTTTTCTTGGATCCCATTTTGTGAAAAATAGTTATTTTTATGAAATTTATTGTATTTTGTAATGAAATTTGAATTCCAGTTATTGAAATTCGCATCAAACATTTATTAATAATAACTTATTTAAGTCTATATGCTAAATTTCTCATTTCAGGTGAACTTGTTTCCTTTGCAAAACACATATTTTAAAACCTAACAGTATAAAATTAATTAGAGTATATTTTTATGGAATAGAATTTTGTGAATGGTGTGATTTATTAAAAAAAATTTTGTGAAGGAGCCCTAATAAAACGCTTAAATGAAAAACATGTAAATGAGAAATGTGTGTTATTAAAATATGCTCTATTAGTATACATATATTTTTCCAAGCTGTGCAAAATTTTCTAATACTTAAAATTTTTAATAACTGCTATATAAATTACATAAAGTAATAAATATGACTTACCAGATTAGTATAGGAGTAGATCTTTTTTCCTCCAGATATACACTTAATTTTATAAATACTATACTATGCGTATTACTAAAATAAATCAGAAAAAAACATACGAAAATCCACATCTGAAGTGCTGTGTTGTCTACAAACATGTACTTGTATGCATTAGCGGGCTGCTAAAGTACTTGAATAGGCCAGTACTCCCTTCTAGGTCAAGGAATCTAGTTACTACTAAGTAACTAAGCTGTTAACTTTTAAAGGAATTCTCTAGATGTTATTTGTGTCACCCACGTCGTGAAATTGGTGTGAAAAATGACCTATCTTCTAAGAACATAATATTCCGGTATTTCAAAAGAAAACACCCTTTTGTCGCTAGCAGCTTTATACAAGAACCCGGCTTTCTTCAGAGTCGATCCGATGACCGATACTCTTTCCTTATCTTTCTTAGTTCCATGCAAAAACCCATGGTCAAAAAGCGAGGGGGGAAAAACGAGTAAAAAAATAAGGATTTTCAGTTTCTTGGTTTCTGCGTTTTTGAAATCTAAACAAGGTTTTTGATAAAAACAGGGCCCCGTTAAGGCTACGGGGGGCCCCGGAACAAACATCATTCTGGACACACACACACACACACACACCCTCTATCTATCTGTAATTTTGTTTTCTTTTTTCTTTTTTTTTAATAATGTAGAAGTGGCAAACACTAAAAATAAAAAACATATTGCACACATGCATAAATTTTGTACTCACATTTATATACAAGATATCCCAAAAAATTGGTCACAACTTTATTTAAAAATATTAATTTGATAATTATGGAAAAAATGATAGATTGATTGAGATAAGTATTTCTTTGCAAATTTTTACTTTGCTTACCTACGTACATTACAAGATGTCTAAAAAAGAAGGCTCAAAATTGGACATAACAGTTTTAACTTATCACGTTACGAGGAAACATTAATAAAACTAGTCGTTGGGGGCACTGTAATACTTACCCATCATGGATATGTATATGAAAATAAAACATGTGAAAACTATTTATACAATGCATTGCAATTCATAAACAAAATTTAAATATTGTTAATATACATAGTAATGCTATATTAAAGAACTGCTGATTACCAATTTTGACAAATTATATAAAACGCCAAACTACTCAAGTAGTACCGAACTGCGTAAAAAAAACAGCCTTATAACTCCAAAAATAGTAATTCTATCAACTAACAATTAACTGCGTCGGATTAAGCGTCTCATTTCCAATTAAAATATACCTCTGAATTGAAATTTGAATGAAATACAGGGTCATGAAAAATCGAAGAATGTGGAAAACAGGATTACGAATATCTCGGGAACTAATGATCCGATCGACTTTATTTTATATGCAAAATGTGTGTTATTTTATTGCCTTTTATGTCCATTTCTTAGAATAAAAAAATTTAAAAAATTTTATGTACCTTTCATCAGAACGAATTTTTCGAGAGTCCGAAAAAAATAGTTTCGGATAATCGAGGTTGCTGATATTAAATAGGCTTCGTCCCATTCTTACATACTAACTACATACAAAATTTCAAGTCTCTATCTCAATTTGTTCGGGAGATAGAGCGTTTACAGACAGACAGACGGACGGCAAAATTTTTTTTTCTAAAAATATGTTTTCCGGAATCTCCACTATCTAAAACGTGTAAATCCGTCAAAAAAATTTTTCGATTTTCAAAACGATTGCAAGACTTACCCTATACTACGTATGATGGGTAAGTAAAATTCCTTTTAAAAGCTATAGGATACTATGTTGTTGTAATTAAGGCCTGGCTAAGTCACGGGCATGAGGACAACTGCATCGGACGTGGGGCCCCCTCAATCGTGGGCCCTCAAGGGCAAATATAATTTTTTTATTAAGGCTAATAAAAAATGGCAAAAAATGACAAAAATTCCTTCTTTCTTTATTTTTAGCTTTATTGGGGCTCTTTTCTTATCTCTCCTCTGTTTTGGAACCCTATGCCCCTTCCCCCCCTCCCCTGGATCTAACAGTTACATCACAGTTGTATTTACATTTTGATGGCTCACATTTAGTCTTATATTTCTATAACAGAAGAAAAAAATGTATTCGATAATTTCTTAAAGTTATCTTTTTTGTGCTATTCTGCATACACATGCGAATAGACAACTAGTATAAAGGTTAGTTTTAGACACTTTAGCATAATTCAAGAAAAAATCCAAAAGTTAGAAAGGGGCCCCCACAATCTAAGTCGGGCCCTGGTTGTAATAAAATTTTAATAATTTGTTTTCTAATGATATAGTTTGTTTTCTACGTGTGTGGAGGAACACTGGAAGCAGAGAGGAAAAGGAGAACAACATTCCATTCCTAAATGTTTGAAAACGTATGAATTTCGGTTACTTTTGGCACATTTTAAGCATTTGGCACCCTTTAATGAAAATCCTCATTATTAGGGGGGGGGGAGCTTTAAAAAGGTGCACCTGGGGAAATTGCCTGGCGGGCCCCTGAATAAGAAAAGGAGAATTTGAAAAAATAAAAACATTAAAAGAAGTGTTTTCTTACATTTTAAAAACAAATAAACTTCGGTAAAAAGGTCGATAGAATCGATTAGGGGGCCCCCTGACTTCGTCGGCCCCCCCCAAATGGGGGGTATGGGGGGCGGTCGCTACGGCCCTGATTATTAGTAATACTATATAATATCTCCCTCTTTTTTTTTTCGGAGTAAAAATTTTAAACTTTTAAAATTCTATTTGTTACAGATTAAATACTGCTTTTCTAACATAAATTTCATTTTTTTATAACATACTAAATTCTTTTTTAGAAATAGAAATAGCAGGGCAATTACAAATTAGTTTGTCAAGAAAAAGTTGATTTTGCATTAATTTAATTATTCAGTTTGTTTAAAACATCAGATGTTTCTTGTTGATATTTATTTTCAACCCATTAGATATAATAATTTTATGCACCACTTAATTTTTTTTTTTTTTTTTTTTTTTTTTTTTTTTTTTTTTTTTTGCAGTAGTTTAAGGAAGAAATGACTGAAACAGATTTTAAAGACTGAAATAGAAGCAGTATTTTGGTTATCTTCCTATTTTAGGCCGAAAACAATTTAATTAAAACATCTGTAAATATAATATGTTCTGCACGGACTGGTTTTTCCAAGCATAGTTCTGGCACGGAACAGCCCGAATAAAAAATGAAAGTTTCAGTTAGGTTCTGCCCGGCCCTTAGAAAAATAAATGTGAGTAGGACCAATCTATTCAAAGCACGAGTCGTTAAAAATCCGATGAAATGGCCCAGTCCACTCTAACTGAATTTCAATAAAAAATAAAATTCGGATTTTTCTTAAGATACAATTGATATATTTTTAAATAATACTGTGTATAGTATATGTATGGGGAATTTGTATTGTGCAATATATTGTACATCACTCTATGTTCACATGAGGAAAACAATAGCAAAATTACACAATAGCTCTTGATTCATATTTTATAGCACTCGAATAAATATTCATTAAACAATTAAATTAGCTCAGAAAAATAAAGGGGGGATTTTAAAACATCATAACAACTTGTGAATATGCATAGCAAAAAGAGTTTTGAAACTATTTTATTACAATTAATTAAATTCAAAAGGCTTATTTTGCGACCCATTTCTGAACTTATTTTTGTTTGAAATGCAGAAATTATATGAAATATATAATGGAAAGTATTATTTTCCACTTTTTGATAAAGTGTCAAGATTTCAGAAAAAAAAGAGTTTAAAATTTTTCAGAAAATTATGACAAAATTGGCGTTTTGAACCGTATTTTCGAACGCGACAGTGTAGTAAAAGGATAAAAACTGTCATTCCGTGTCAAGAATTTCTTAAATTCTCTAAATAATTTGGAAAATGCTATTCGATTCCTAATCGCTTCCTTAGCCAGACCTGTACTTTTATGCATTTACAGTTAAAATGTTAAACATTGCATTTGAGAATTATTTTAAAATATAATTCCAGTGATTCCGTTAAACATAAATTCATTATTGCTAGTATAATTTTTACATAAAAAAGAAAAATAAATAAATAAAAATAAAACGCCTTTTTAATACATTATGTGAACAATTAAGTCCAGTTCAGTCCCGCCGCGAATGTGTAAAAAAAAGTAAACCTAAAAAAAATTATGCTCGGGTTTATACTATGTAACTTTTGTATGTATATCTCTAATCTGGAAATCTTGTATATCTGTATTGATATTGCGAATCTACCATCGGTTCATGCAGCATATTTATGGTTATTCTCACAAAAGTTATATCTATCGAAAATGATTCATAATATGAATATATAATTTGGCTGACTTTGAATATTAATTATAAAATAAAAATCCTTTAACTGCTTAAATCAAGAGCGGTTAAAAATCTTTCACAAGAATTTTCTAAATATTCATTCTTTATTTAACAATATTAATAAAATGAAGTAATTTCATTATCTTAGTTCATGGAATCAAAACAAGGGGCACAGAGGTAAGAAACAATTGAAGTATTCCCTGAAAAGGAGCCTAGTTACTACTATAAAATCTATACGAGCGTACGGGAAAAATAATTTTTGGAACTTTTGAAGTTTTAATCTTGATTTTGTACAGAATCTGCTTTAAAAATACCCTGATCAAAACAATTAATAAGCTTGTTTCATTTTAAATTGTTCTGCATTAATAATTATTGTTAATATAGGCCTTTCAAGAAAACATTCCATTTATAATAACTTTACCTGCCAAATGTAAAACCTTTACTTAAATTGGTAAATGGCATCTACTTTGCTTCTATAGTTTAAAAGATAAACAACAATATATGCATGTTATATATGCATGTTTGCATTGAAACAATAGTACATAATTATTGATTAAACGTTAATTTAATTTAGAATGACATTAAATAAAATTATTAATTGAAATATTTTAATTTTGAATTTCGAGTTGTTATAAACATTTAAAATTACTAAAGAAGAACGTAATTTAAAAATAAGAAATTCCATAAATATTATTAATATCTTCTAATTTTGTGATTTTTATGCGGATAAATATTTGCAACTCTTTGCAAATAGGAGTACTATTTGCATCGGCTAGGAGAGGAAGGGGGCTTGAAAGAATGTGAGAATAATACATATATTATTCTCACATAATATGTGAGAATAATATATGTATATCTCACATGAACCTCATATATATATCTCATATGTAATATCTCACATGAACCTCATATATATATCTCATATGTAATATCTCACATGAATCGTTATACGCCAGCACAAAATAAAGAATAACGTGTAAATTTTGACTAAAACAGGAGCATTAGTACTAAGACAAATTTAAGTCTCAAAACGATTAATTATAAATTTTATTTTTCATTTTTATATTCTTTAGGCGAGGCATATTTAACAATATTGAAAACTTTAGGAAAACTTTCACAAACTAATAGAAAAAAATGTGTTTAATTTGTGTAAAAATATGTGTTATTTTTTTCAAATATGTGCTAGATCAAAATAAATATTTCCTCCCCCCCCCCCCCCGCTCCTCTCGATTCACTCCACCAGCAAAGAAAGTTTTGAATTGCACTCCTGTTTGAATATTTCATCCCAACGAAACAGGATGATCTTCCAGTCATATGAATTTCATCTAATATCTTTATTTATTTATTTATTTTTATTTATTTTTATATATTTTTTTTTTACAATCTTTGATTATTATTTATAATAACTTTTGTAAATATATATACATCATCTATAAAAGAACTTTCTCGAAGAACATTCGAAAATCTTGAGCGGTTTCATATTAAAAATTCTACATTACAATCAACTTTTTAACTTTTAATGAGCACGTGCGAAAATCATCTTCAAAATTTAGTTATCTAAGCACTGCTTGCCCTGCCAGTTTACACGCATCTGTTCAGTAAGCATGAATAATAATTATAAACAGTGAAGTTCATTACAAAAACCTAAACAATGTTTTATTTAGGCTGATACAACTAAAAAAAAAAAAAAAAAAAAAAAAAAAAGTTTCCGAAGAAAGAAAACGAAACTTTAAAAATATATATGGAATTTCTGTCTGACTGCTGTTCTAAACAGCATTTTCGTCGAAAATGAATTTTAAGTGAAACTCCGATTTTGAGCCGTAAAAGAAAACGAAAACGAATTTTCCTTTGTACTCTAGTTTCATGTCATAAAGGAAAAAAAATATTGAATTTGTCTAGTATATATATATAAAATTTGTCTTTAAAAAAAAAAAAAGAAAAAAAAAATGACGCATACACACAAAACTTTTTAACAATAAAACATATGAATCAGCATTCCATTCAAACAAACTTCAAAATTCCATTTTTTTAGTCCGAGAATTTTCCTGAATACACACACTCTCTCTCTCACACACACATACATATACTATTGCTGATTCCATTTGATAGTCTTGTCATGTTTATTTTTGTTACATTGTGTTATCCTATATTAATTGCAGATGTTTATTTGCAGCATTATATAATGGTTATATATAATATATATTTCCTTATATATCGTTATAGGAGATTTCATTAAGGTTGCTAATTTTGCTAACTGTTAATCTGTTTGTATGTTTGAAATCCATCTAATAAAAAAAAAAAAAAAAACACTCAATCTATATTTGACTGAAATACGAAGTTATCGTGGTGAAAGCTAGGAAACATGAATGACCTTCAAAGAAAGTCCTTTTTCCCACTCCGACCAAGATCATTACCGATATCTCCCCTACTGTGACAAATTGGATGGAGGGGGGTCAAAATAAGCGGTCAGTTTTGGAAGGAAAGTTGAATAGTGTCGGATTTTTCTTGCTACACTATTTTACTTTTAGGTGATGCTGCTTTCATTTCCGTAATAGCTGAAATGGGTTGTCAGTGAGGGGGTTAACATTTAAAATTTTTTGTTAAAAAAGTTCAAAAATCTGCATTTTTGCAAAGTTTCAAGCCATTTGCGGCAGGGTAAGAAAATGTCCAAAAAATCTCAAATTTTTTGTGTGGGCTGAGTGCCCCCAGTGGCCACTTTTCTGCACCCGCCATCATCGAAAATAAGTTTTTTTCGGCCCACCCTATTGAAAAATAGACACCCAAACATAATAGGATCTAGTACATATGAAGGTGTCACAGAATCTAAAATTTTGTAAAGTTCCGTGCTTTAGTTCTTGAGATCGAGTTGTTGCGATAATCACGAATATCGAACCATGGGAACGCCACCTGTCGAGCGATTTGCACCAAAACATAACCAAGACCATGTTATATGAAGTGCTAACTAAATCTAAATTTTTATGAAAATCCATGAATTAGTTCTTGTGGAAATTGTGAATAATGCAGCATACCAGCGCCATCTGTTGGACGACATAAACCGAAAACTAATCAGGTCTAGTATCTAGGTCTAACAGAATCTAAAGTTTTGTGAAATTCCGTGCATTAGTTTTTGAGATAAAGTGCCCAAAAACTTTTGTCCACATACAGATAGGCAGACTCATAGACATTTTATAAAAACACCAGGTTCTGTACCCAGAAAAACGTATGAATCCGTTGAAAATCGGATTTCGAAAATTTTCACGAATCTAAAACTTTCTTCTCGTGAAGATGAAAGAAAGTAACAGGTTGGAAATTGCACGTCAAGCATAGCAAATGCAGTACATTTGTACTATAACGAATTTTAAAAAATACTCGGATCTTGGTGTAATAGTATACTGCACTTCGGATGCAGTAGAGTATCCGAATTCTTTTATGTATGCCTGTAAATGCTATCTGCTTTCTATTATACAGAAAGTAAATTGTATTAATCCTGAGAAACACTTATTAATTTGATAAAATGAGAAGTAGTTTAATATAAATAAAACATGCCCCCAAATAATGTTTCTGCCTATACCATTATGCTATGGAATGCTTTTGTTAGGTCCTGAAAATTAAAAAATATATTCTTTGCACCGCATATTGTACAGAATGTATCTTTTAGTATGTACTTTATCGATGCATATCAATTTTATTATGTACGAAAGAGTGTAACACCATTAAATGCACATGAAACTATTCTCCCCATTGGCCGTAATGTAACGGAATACTTTTGATTGTCATTGTAATTAAACTATTCATCCGATTTTTATAAAATTTGAAAAGACTCAACAAAACTATACAACAATTATATATTTTAAATTTCGATAAATTTGGCTGAATAATTTTTGCTCTGTTATATGCGGACGGATTGAACTACGGCTATAGGTGCTACGTATTTACATAATTACGATTGCGCCTAAAAGAGAGCCCACTTGTAGTACTGTTTTCATATTGGATAGTTTGGCATGGTATTATGATATTTGAAATGTACCTATATTCATTGTGAACTGCAACCGTTTTTTCCCATTCATCATAATGTTAGTTTTTTCAAGATTTGCAGGGTGTCCGGATTTTTGTATACCAGTATTTTCCTAAAGATAATGTTGCCCTTTTAAATCGCAGGAAATTAGAAAAAATTAAAGGTTACTCAAAACAGCATTACTCTACAGAAATACTGATACCCAGAAAACCGGATACCTGACAGCATTACTTTTCAGTTCTCATATAAACATACATACTTTCAATTCTAAATATGAAATGGTAATTGTTAATAATACATATTAACTGCCATGGAACTATTAATATAAAGTAATTGGCAAAATAGTGAAGTAAACTGCAACCGCTTTCATGGCTTCTTCCCCATGGGTTGATTACTGTCGGTGAGACTTTCACTAGTAAGTTTAAATAGAAATGTTGTCTTTATTTAAATACCTTCTTTATGCAAAATTTCAATTATAAATGCGGACAGAAAGGGATATTCATTTTTACTATGAAGATTTTAATTTTGATGTAGTCAGTTTCTGCATTTATGCCATGTTATGACAACCTAAACGACCACCTGAAAGTCTCAATGAATAGGATTATAACAAATCCGCCTTTTGACATCTGTACAAATAGTTTTTACAACATTTCGCAAAACATTATTGCAAATCTTCTGCTACTAAATAAAGTATTTTTTTAATTTGTGGTATTAAGGTGTCTCGTTTGCAATGAATTGCCCATTCTATAAGAATGAAAGAAATTGAAAAATCAGAATTAATTTTATTAACAATTAACCGTTTCCGGCACACTTTGCCCAGTCCTGGCACACCTAACTTAATTCCAAACTTGCAGCTAGAATCAATATTTTGATAAAATTTTGCTTTTACAATGAAGGTCTAAATTACGAAACTCTTAATTTCTAAAAAAGTCGTTTGTAAAATCCGGTGTCAGTTAATAATTATTCATTTTACTAACAGAATTTGTTCGTGCCGGAAAGGGTTAAAAAGCTGAATGTCTTCACCTTACTGAATCGCAACGTCTGCAATCGTATAAGACGAAAATATTTTTTGAATGTCATCGTGGACATCTCGGGTCGTGCTGACTGACTTAATAGCTGGCAGACTTGTGGTTTTTAAAACTTATTAACTTAATGAATATATAAGCACCAAAATTTCAGAAAAGTAATGTTTGCCATTTAAAAATAAATGAACTTCCGTCATTAAATAGATTTTTGCTGTTAAGCAATGTTAGAATTCAAAGGATCTGAGCGAGGTAGAAAACAGTGCTCCCTATCTAACATTGAGTACGGGTGAATCTAATTAAAGACAAGAATGTGCTCAAATTCATAATTTACTACTATTAATATCTCTGCATGCATCGCTCTACTTATGTAACAAAGGAGACTATAAACGATAATTTAAACGATAATTTATTATTTTATAGTAAAACAAGTATGAAATATCATGCTTTAAGTATAGATTATGAAACATTTTCCAAAAAATCTTGAAATCTTTAACAAAACTTCGTTATTTAGGAAATAAGGTTACTATCTATAACCAAATATATATTCCATTTCTTTTGAACAGCCCTGTATTTGAATTGTCGGTTGATATGTATATACAATTTAATGGGAAATGTAGTTTAGCAAGAAAATGCTTACTAGGTTGAAATTTCTCTTTCAGCAACGTTTTTTAATAAATGGAAACATACTTGAATACATTTGATCGGCCATGTGGTTTACCTAGTACTTTTATTACACACTAGTATTTAGCTAAAGTTTATTTTAAACTAAAACACTCTTAACACTAGAACTACCGATGTTATATATATATATACCTAGTTTTACCGCAACCGTCAAATTGACGGATTTTTTATCATGGCTTTTCATTATATGTTTTCACTTTATTAATGTAAATAAAAGAATATAATTTAACCAAAATAACATACAATTCATTAATTTTTTATTTACAAAACCAGTTTCAATTTGCATTTATAGTATAGCGCATTTGATATGTATGAAATAACTATAAGGCACAAATTTTACAAGTGCTTGTTATCTTAGATGAACACTTACCAGAAACATATTAGTTGCATATATTCCAGGTATAAACCGCTCTGTTTTTGTGGCACAATTGAATTTGTCAAGATTTACATTCATAACGATTTTTTTCTTTAGTCTATTGGAGTATGCTCCATTTCTTTCCGTTCTTGTTTTTGGGACAAGGTTGCTTTTCTGAAGCTCCTATATTCATTGGAGAGTTCTTCAAATAATTTAAATAAAAATTGTGGGAAAATATAACTAGAAAACAAGTCTCCATATAAAATCCATGCATTGATTGTTACCAAGTCTAAAGTATTATAAAAATATCTGCAAAGCCCATCTATGTGATCTTTTATGCTGTACTGCGGGCCATTTGGTCAAATACCTAGACTTCAAACTTAGTCTTACTATAAAACACGTACGACACATTTGCAGGAATTTGTTTTCGATTATAAGCAATTTTTACGGATTTGTTTTGAGATAAGAAGTAATATTTTTTTTATGAAGCTTAATTTTGTAAATTGTTAGAACAATAGCATTATATTTATAGAGTTTCGTAGAAAAAAGAGCCATATTATCTTTTCTAATTTTAGTTATTTTCGGAATACTCTTTTATTTGCTCGCATAGTTCCAACAAGACTTATTTTTTTGACCAGAAGCTTCTTTGCGAGATGTAAATGCAAATTTTTACGTGATTCATCATTCGATTATCATTCTAATTAACAAGTCTAAATGCACTGCTAATATTACCAAGGTTAAAGTTTCACTTTTCATAACCAGTTGGGCCTGAAGTATACTTGAATATAGTATGTGATGGAACTGGGTAGCAAACTCGATCCAGGCCTCAGTATGTACTATGTACACACCAAGTTATATCCAAATAGGTTCATAAATACGTGTTTTATCGCGTGACAAAAATCAGATTATTTCAAAATGTCAGCCACACTAAAAATCAACACAACCATTCCCTAATTTTTCCCATTCAGTATCGTCGACAACAATTTTTTCGTCTGTCTTTATTTGGTTTCTGTTTGACTATCCAATTCAGTATCTAAACATACTCGCAAATGCCTTCTGCGTTTATGACACTTTTGGAGAATTTCATATTCTCTCACTGAATCTTCACTTTCATATTCATCTTCTCACTTTATTCAATATCTCGTTCTTCATTTTCATCTTCAGAGTCTGAAAAATCAACTTTATATGTTCATATAATATGTTCATATATACAGGGTGTCCGAAAAGTCTGGAAACGGTCGAATAACTCGAGAAATACATATGAGATTGAAAAACGTAAATATACGTGTTAAATATTTTTAAATAAGCTACTCTGTGATACCAAATTTGACCTTCGCAACCGACCCCCTGGGGGTCAGAGGGGGTCCAACTTTGAAATCTTAAATTATAACCCCCATTTTTTATTGCAGATTCAGATTCTACGGACAAAAATACGTAACTTTTGTATTTGATGTTTATTTCAAATCCTCGTTTATCACGGTGTATTCGAGCATATTAAATCGATACATATTTCGGCTTTTCCAACGGAAATTTCCCTAATCGAAACTGATTGGGCAGAATTTTTGACGTCATATTCCCCGTCTTTAGTAGGAATAGCGTTTCCTGAAAATCACCCGTGGCGAATATTTCAATAGTGCTACACTGTTAAAAATTTGACCCATTTGCTGCAGCGTCACTCCACAGCTATTATAGAATATCTCTTTTGTGACCAATGAGAATGCTCCATAACACAGTAAAGTAATCGTTTTCTATAAAAGCGGTGGAGTGACGATGCAGCAAAAGGGGTCAATTTTTTTACAGTGTACTTTACTGTGTTATGGAACATTTTCATTGGTCATGAAAGGGATATTCTATAAAAGCTGTGGAGTGACGATACAGCAAATGGATCAAATTTTTAACTGTGTAGCACTACCGAAATAATCGGCACGGGTGATTTTCAGGAAACGCTATTATTGCAAAAGACGAGGAATTTGATGTCATAAATTCTCCCCAATTAGAGTTCGATTAGGGAAAATCCCGTTGGAAAAGCCGAGATATGTATCAATTTAATATGCTCAATTACACCGTGATAAACGAGGATTCGAAATAAACGTCAAATACAAAAGTTACGTATTTTTGTCCGTAGAATTCGAATCTGCAATAAAAAATGGGGGTTATAATTTAAGATTTCAAAGTTGGACCCCCTCTGACCCCCAGGGGGTCGGTTACGAAGGTCAAATTTGGTATCACTGAGTAGCTTATTTAAAAATATTTAACACGTATATTTACGTTTTTCAATCTCATATGTATTTCTCGAGTTATTCGACCGTTTCCAGACTTTTTGGACACCCTGTATATGTTCACAAATAATTATTTGAATCGGTGTCCGAACTGTCTTCATTTTCTCTAATGAGTTTTTGAATTCACGAATTCGAAAATTAGTCGAAAATTATTTTTCTTCCCGGAAATCGTTTCATTGTTGTCCAGAATTTACAAAAAATAAATTTTATTTTTTCTTAAAAATATATTCATACTAATTTCCGAGATTAGACTTTTCACACATTACACTTTTCACAGATTGCACATTTCACCAAGAATTTTATCACGTTAGAAGTACAACTAGTAATGATTGCGTCCTGATTACATGTACCAATTAATAATGTACCACGTTTGATAGAATCCCGGAGGGAGCTGCTCATGGGCGAAAACAGCTAGTCCATGTCGAATACGAGGGAAGCCCGTACCACCTCGGTATGAGTTTGTTAATTGGGAAAGCCGCCATTTTGACGGGTCTGGTATAAATAGATGTAGGTAATACTGATTACGGTAATTAAAGTGGGTGAGTGAAAACTGAATATGAGTAATAAACTATCTTTATATTTAATTAAAAGTCGTATCATAAAATTCTAGAACAATACATAAATTATATCAAAATTTTAAGCATGAAATTTGAAAACCGTCAGATTGACGGTCTTGGCAGTTCTAGTGTTAAAAATACTGAAATCATTCTCAGAAATTATCATTAATAGGCGCCCGTGCATAACTTATTTAAAAAGCACTTTTAACTAATTTACCCTCCAATTCAGTGGCATTTCCGATTATTTTGTGTAGCTCTGTATATCAACCATAGCATAATATAGAGACCATAAAATGTGCATAGATTAAATTTAAAGCTCATATTATAATTAAAACGCATTTCATCCATTCATCAGCCATCATCGGATAAATGTACAGTACTTCTCAAAGAATATACTATTTGAAATCTTTTGTGTATCTCTATAAATGCTGTGCTCTTCATATTATGCATTTCTATATCGTATAACTTATATTAAGCCTCAACGACATATATCCAGTTTATTATTCATAAAATAGTTTAATATTATTAAAATGTATCGCACAAAATTCCTCCTTTTACCATTATGAAATGGAATTCTTTTGTGTGGGCCTGTAAATGAATAATAGCTATTTTTGTCACCGCATATTTTACATATTGCGTATTTAAGTGCACTTCATAAATGCAAATTAATTTTAATATGTTTGACAGGGTGTAACATCTTTAAAATTCATTTGAAACTATTTTTTTCATAGACCGTAATGTAATGACAAACTTTCAGCTGTCTCTGTAAAAAAACTAATAATTAGGGTAGTCCCAAAATGAATGGTAATCTTATCTTCGGGGGGACCCCCCGCCCTAAAAGTTACCAATTCGTCAAAAAATGAGATTGGCAAAGTTTTAGCTCAATTGAATAATATTAATCCGTGCCTCATCGGGGTAGAATTCTAGAAAATTTGCGATTTTTGGCCAAAAACTGTAGCTTTTTTTTCCCCATTAAGTGAAGACTATCTGTCTTAGAAGATTGGTTCTTGTGTAATTTAATAGAAAATGTCGTTGCCTTTAATTTTTATGCGCATCAAAACTTATACTTAATAACATTTAGAACTTTTCTGATTATATACTACTTAATTGAATAGTTTTTGTAATTTAAAAAAAAATTCCTGAATTATAGTTCGGTTTATCTCATTCTATACATGGGAAGAACGAGCTCCTCGATTAGTATTGCTATTGAAGCGCAATTAAAACAAACAATTGAATTTCTATGTTTATTACAAAGATGGTTTTCTTACCTGCTATCATTAACTATTTATAGAATCTTCAAAATATCCCTTCCCCCCAACCCCTTATCGATATGATGGCAAAAATGCAATTGTCAAGCTTTACGGTTTCTTTTTTCTAATAATCACAAAGTGCAAATGAACTCGAGAGTAAGCTGCTACACTTACAGCATACTTACCATTTGATCACAGATTTTAAGTAAAAGTGTAATCCGACTTCGCAAAGAACCAGTTCGAAAAAAAAAGAACTGAGCAGATCAAAAACAGATTTTAAAATTCCGATTTGGAACTGTTTTTCACTGGAATGATACACTGTTTCCTAATTTTTTAAACACAAAAATATAGAGAAGATGGCAGTTTTGATTAGCTGTGGAGATGTAGAACTATTAACAGGAGTTCCTCAAATTAAAAAAAGTATCAGAATAACTGAGGCAAAAGCAATATTTTGAGGAATTGAAGAATGACTGAAAATTAGTAACATCCAGGCAATATGTTCTGCTACCACTGGGGTAAACGATGGTTGAATGGATTTGTTATAGAAATTTTTAAAGGAAAATTTTCCTGTATTTACTACATCGACACTATAATTTAGAAGTTATCTTAGAAAATGTTTTTGATTGTAAACTGCGCAATGCGCTCAACCAGTACCCCCCCCCCCCAAGCATGATATTTTTAAAATTTTCCAGATTAGGTGGTTGACGTAGGATGGAACTAAGTACACAAATGCTATTTAAGATGAAATATTAGATATAAAATGTTTAAGTCATAGGAAATTTTAAGTTTTCTTATAGATTATTTAAAAATTGAACAGCCTGGGGATGATTATAAATAATTTATCCGATTTTGTGGGATTTTCATAAGACGCCTTCCCCCAAAAGATATTTTTTCAGAGCCTTGGAGCGATTCATCATTAGAGATGGATGATATAGAGCATTTATTTGCACTGTTTTGCACACCAGTTATTTTCTAGAGAAAATATTATATCATTCAATCCGAACATATTTTCAATAAACAAGATGATATTTTTTCTAACAAAACACTAGCATCCAAAAACGCGGAAATCTCATCCTTATCAATTAATCGTCAATTAACGTCATTAAATTATTATTATTAATAAAACTATTTTTTAAAAATAAATTCATTTTGTTTGGCATAGTTAATTATTCAACATAGATGCAACATAGTGAGTGGTCAGGGAAAAATACAGTTAAAAAAGTTGTTAAATACCAGCATTTTGGCAAAAATAAATTAATCTTCTTTAATCCCTTTATGTTTTTTGAAGTATTTGCAATAAGAAAATATTGGAATTTTCCTCTTGTTTTGGACTGTGTCTTTTCTTGACCACTAGCCGCCACCCTGAGATATAAATGAAGTGCATATAATTTTATGTACCACAACATATATTATTTGAAAATAACGCTCACTAGTGTCTTTCAAGACACAAAAACTTATTTTTCTATTCACAGCAAATAATATGTTGAAGCACACATCACCACTAAGATTCCCTTTTATTCATTTAATAGCTGTATGTGAACGTCAGCACCCATAACATATACATTTGAATTATACATACATGTTATTATTGTAAAATTGAATCGCATAAAATATAACAAATAGGAAGCACACATTTGCATTAAAATTCACTTTTATTCATTTAATAGCTGTATGTGAACATCAGTAGCCATAACATATAACAGGGTTGCCACAGGCGACTATTTTTCTAATACAAATTTTGAAATGTTTTTTTTTCTTGTAAATGATGTCAAAGTGACTGTTAAGAATTTTTGTTTTCAGAAAGTGGTGCCAGTAAGAATAAAATAAGTTTCCTGTGGCAGCCCTGATATAAAAATATACATTTGAATTATACATATATGTTGTTATTGTAAAATTGAATCGCATAAAATATCATAACCAATATTATTCATATTGCTTCAGATTCTATAAATTTTGACTCTAGCCTTTGAAATCCATTTTTAAGTATTCACTAGGAAATAAAAATTTTGTAACGTTATTAAATTTTTTCAATTTCAGAATTTATTTCCGAATCGATAACAATTCACCTAAAAATGAATTTATATATTTGCCATTATTTTCTGGTTACGCTCAAACACAGTGCCTAACTTATTTCAAAAAGGCTAAAAAAATCTATTACATTCCTGATGGAATAAATTTGAATCCATTATACCATATTGCTTATTTCCATACGTTCATTTCTTTAAATCATCAAAAGAATTTATCTCTAAAAAATGGAATTCTTAATACGATGCACTTTTACCAGCCTCAAAATTTCTTTACGTATAAAACAGAGTAAAAATGTAGATACATTACTTCTATGCTTTGGAAATAATTCTTTATCTCTGAATTTTGCGTTTTTACTTTCATATCATGTTTTCGCTAAAAAGAAAATTTACAAAAATGCTATATCCATTAAATTAGAAATCATATTATAAACTGAATACTGCGAAAAATACAAATTTAACAAATGTAGAAGAATATACGATGTTATCCATAAATCTGTATAAAATGAGTTAAATATTTAAAACTTACCTAACGAACTTATAATGGGCTTTAAAAATGCGTTTTAATTTTGTAAAATGTTTTCAAACATTTGTTGGCAACATTTATATTTCATAGGAATGCGTCGATATTTATAGTACTCACAAAAATGCAAAAAATAAAGTAAAATAAAATAAATAAATGGAATAAGTAATTAAATAAATAGAGTAAAATAAAATAATTTAAAATATTTATTAGTTTGTAATTATTGTCCAACATTTATCTAGAAGAGATTCTCATTGGCAGTTTTCCCAAAACAGTTAATAGATTTTATATTTTTTGTTTAATAACCATTATTATGTACACAGAGTGAAGTCCCTTCCGAAGATATGTCGATACCAAATTTCAAACCCACATTTCTAAGGTCGATGCCCAAGTGCTCTGAATACTGGTAATTTTTTTAAGTTCTGTTCGTCTTATCTAACAAGAAAAATTTCTTCCATGAATCAAGGAAAAGAAAACCTTTCAATATTACTGGTTTTTGGGCACCCACCCTAGTTTCTCAACTACAGTTACCTTCCTGCTGATTGAACATCTAATTTGTGAAACAAAAGCAAAAACCACGTACGACAGGATACGATAATCGCAATTTCACTCGAGAAAATTAAAAATAAACCATGTTTAATGGTCGCAATTACGCACGCAGGTTAAAATGAGACTAAACACTCTCCCTTCAAAAACTAAACTACATTTATAAATGATGATATGTCATTTTAAGTATAATAAATAAAGTTTTATTAATTGAAAAATGTATTTTAAAAAAGCAATGTTGACACAGCTGCCAACTCTACGCTTTTTTTTTTAATTGTAAAAATACAAAAATAAGCTTTACTTTTTCTAATCTCTGACCTGTTCCGTTAAAATAAAGCAAAAATTTTTATTAAATGTTTGTAGTACCGTAATTTCCTGACCGTAATTCTTTGTATTCTTTTTTAATCTTTCATGTACAATATATTTCTATTTGTTACATGCTTAAATGACTGACGGACACCAAGACCAGATTTTACAAACAAAGTTATTGAATATATAAATAAATCATTTTTGTTATTACTAGTTCATATACATCATCGGCAACACTTCAATCTAAATATAAAATCAGTGATACCTGTTTTTTTAAACCACCTTTTAGAATGGAAAAAGTCCCATTATTTTCGCCTTATTTAATCCGCCATTAAATAAGATTGTTTCTATTTAAGAAGTGGTGCCAATCAAGAAATCTGAATTTTAAAAAGTATCTCACTAATAAGAGTTTTATTTTGGATAGTTTGACAGTGGTACCGATGACACAATAGAGTCAAAAATAGTAAAAAAAAACACATTTACATCCATACTCAGTTAATTATTTATTTATAGCTTATGTAAGTAAAAATAAAACATTTAATTAAAAGACCGGATTCATACATGTGATCATATTTTTAAATACCACTAATACGTAAAAGAAATTTTCACTTTTTTTAAATGGAAGTTTTTGGGATTAAATAAAACAAAGAATTATTTACGAAAGAACAATTATTTTTAAAAAAGCATCTGTATGAACTCTGTAAAAAAGATTTAAATGTATTAAAACATTTTCTTTGAAACACTTCTTTTATTCTTTAAAAAACAGTTCTAATAGAGTTATTGTGTTTTAACCATAAAAATAGTGTCTGTAAGAAAAAAATTTAATGAGAAATTTTGAATATTTATTCTTTTATTTTTTTATGACGACTGGTAAATAGGATATTTCAGTGACGTTTTCGTTTAAAAAATATACAACAAAAACAATCAGCAGGTATAGTTGCAAAATGAATATTTTTTTTTCATGAAAAAGAACATTGCATATTACTACGAAGAAAAACGAAATACAATTATATCACAAAGATAGTTAAAAATTAAAAGTTTAACAAATTAAATTAAAAGTTTCACGGAAATATATTTCTCTAATGTAGAATTTTTTTACCTCAATAAAGAGATTTAAAACCATCAAAAACATTTGTTTGTTTCATAAAAAAAATTTATTTTTGCTTTATTAATACCTGTACTTTAAAATACAGAATTTTAAAGACATTTTCATTTGTTTATTCTCGTGTAAAATACAACTGAAAAAATGCATTTCATGTAATCTGCATGTTTTATAACCTCCCGATTTTTTTTAGTAACAGTGTTTTTATGGGGAAATATTTTTATATTAAAACCGAACATTTTCTGTAACTAACTAAACGAACATTTTTGTAAGAATTTACTGGCATAGAAAAATCGGGAGGTTGGAAACTATAATTCTGTAAATAATGCTTTAACCCATTACCCGATGGTCAAAATAAATGGAAATTTTTATGTTATTTACACTCCCACTACTATTTATCAATTAAAAAATTGACTTTAGTTAAAAAACATAACATTTTAAGATCAGACAAAGCGAAAATTGACTTTCAGAGTTTATGGTGACAAACCACGTTCAGCTATAAAGTTGAAATTTTCAACATTATAATTTTGGCTGTTAATGGGTAAATTTTTGTGTCACAGATATAAAAATAGTAGTTTTCATATGAAACGTAATGCAATATTTCTAAAGAAGTAGAACGCAGCAATATTGTTAAAAACCGATATGTTATATTAATTTATACGAAAGTATTTTTTTTCTTTTTGGAACAAATAATTCAGAATATAATTATACAAATATTAAATACGTTCATTTTACTCATAATATACCTCTACTCTCAGATTATGGACATGGGTTGCCAGTTTGGGCTCTACTTTCAGTTTAAAAACTTCGAATTCACATCAGAAATTATGAAAGAAGAATTTTACTTTAGGTAATCACGTAACGTCTGTAAATAAAGAAAACAGGAATATACAAAAAATTTAGTGTGAATGTAAAATGTCACAGGAATGTAAAATGGCTAGACACAGTTGATCCTGTGTGCCCAAGAAGAACTATGTTTTCATCTGAGTTGCATTGCTCATTACGTTTAAACGAGCTATTAACAGGATATATCGGTCTTCCGTCTCTGTAGTAGAACATGGCCGACCATGCCCTTGTCGATCTCTACCACTCCATGTGTTTTGAAACAGATTCCTCACCCTTTTGACGACACTTTTTGCGATTCCGACTGCATCCGCTATCCTTCGTTGTGTTTCCCTAGTTTCAAATGTCCCTGTAATATGCCAAGACATGGATTCCTGTAAATGAAATTGTTATGGCATTTTCAGCATCAAGTCATTTTTCCTCGAAACGCAATCTGAAAAAAACAAGAATTTTACAAGTTAGACACTGAAAGAGGAGTTTCTGCAAAATCCCGATTTCTGCATTTATCGTCTTTTTCTAGTTTTTGACGTAATGAACTTTAATTTGCATGTGAAGTTTTCTTCCTCTGTTTTCTACTACGTTTTAACACTAGAAAGACGGGAAAATTTACACACGTTTTATAAAACAATATCACCAGAATTTTTGTTTTAAAAAAAATAAACTTATTTAATTAACTCCATTTCCAGAGCTGCCAACTTCTACGCCTATTTAAATCACATAAACATCTTTGAAACCACAAAAACCTTTTAGTAAAATGTATGCCAAATACATTCAATATTATGCTTTACAATACATATTGTAATTATTTATTAAAATTTCTGTTTCAAATATGTTTATTTGAATTCAAATAGGCGTAGTAGTTGGCAGCCACGCATTTCCCTTATCGTTTAAAACTTTTAATCATATTTTCTAATGAAATTTCTGGTTCGAGCCAAAATATGTTCATCTGTTACGGGCCAAAGTAGTCCCTCTCCGTCATTCTAGTTATAAGTTATAGATGCTTCATTTTATGTTATTTATCGAGGTAAATATTTGTGCAATTTTATTAAACCTAGTTGTTTGAACACTATACAGTTATTTCCCTTTCAAACTGACACAAAAATGAAATGAAGTCGTTGAATGTGTCAATCGCAAAACTTTCTTTTATCTCATACATACATTTTTATATTTCAAAAATTAGTTACACCTGTTAATGCAGTGTGTCCAGCAAATAACACCCTGATTTCAAAATTAAATTTCTCAAAAACAAAGATCAATAGAATTATGCAGTAAACAGCAGGTTTGTTTATCAGGTAAGCTGTAAAAATCTTATACAAAAGTTTCGAACGGTAAATATTTTAAAAAGATTGTGTTCTGATTGCAAAGAATGCTTTTATTTGACATTTCTCTTGCTTTAGATTGCTGCCAGAGAATGTGTTTTTCGGCTTAAAGTGCCATATTTCATAGTTTTTTGAAATTTAAATTTTTGAAATTTCAAAATTCTAAAAATTTACTTCGAAAAATCTTTAAAATATTGCACTGTAAGCTGAAAAATTATTTCTCTGCAGACAACCTAAAACAAGAGAAAATGTCAAATCAAAGCATTCAATGCAATCAGAACGCAATTATTTCAAAATATTCACTGTTTAAAATTTCTGTAAGATTTTTACAGCTTACCTAATGAAAAAACCGTTTACCGCATATTACTATCGATCTTTGTTTTTGAGAAATTTAATTTTGAAATCCGGGTGTTATTTGTTGGACACCCTGTACTTTAACATTATTAATTCAATACAATACCAACTTTAATTTGTATCTTAAATTTCTGTTTCAGTCAATTAATCGGAGTAAAAACGAGTTATAAGGTGGATCATGATATTCATTACAATGTATAGTTTTTCCTTATTATGTTATCATAGGCTGTTTGCAAATACAACCCTTGGCAAAAAGTTTCCGATCATTACATCAACACTACCATCTTTTGTAAGAAAATATTATTTATTCTCGCTGCATAAAAATGAAACGACTATTAGCGATAATACATTTGTGTTACATATAATGAACAACAATATGCAATAAAGAAAAATCACCATTCATCAATTTATAAACAGAAAAATTGTTATTGAAATTTAGGCACCAAAGAAAAAATTATCCGATCATGCTTTGATTTGGAAAAAAATAACCGATCACTGTAATTATATATTTCGTTAATCCACCTTTATTTCGTATGACAGTCGGAATTGTTAGTGGACTGGACTCATTAAGTTTTTTCCACTCATTGGGAGCAACTTCACTCCAGCATTCTCTCATAGCTTTACGTAAGTTCTATGGCATTTGTAATTCATCGAAAATCGATTTTACTTTTTAATATATTTCACATATCTTCGATGGGATTAAGATCCGGACTATTGGGCGGTCACGTCATGGTTTGAATTGGTATATTACCTACATTTTGTAGAAATTTCTTCATTGATTTGGTGCGTTGGGGAGCTAATTGTCATCTTGAAATAGGAAGTCATTTTGATTTCCGAACTATTGATCGATGCTGGGAATCAAAAGATCCATTAAAATGTCAATGTAAACTTCAAAGCTTACTGTACGTAACACAATACACAACTTGCCGACGCCTTGTGATGTAATACAACTCCAAACTGCAAATTCAGGTGAAAATTTAGTCTTCGTATTAATACACTTATCATTGAACTTTTCACCAACTCTCCTCCAAACAAATGTTCCACAGTCGTCACTTTTACCGATAGATATGCGAAATTCATTGCTAAAAATAACTTTATTTCATGTATCAAATGACTAGTGCACATGTTTTTACACCATTGCAGGCGCTCTTTTCTATGCTCCTTTATCATGTAAGATTTTGTTTTAATTTTACAAGATTTAAATCTTGCTACATTTAGATGAGTACGTACTGCGGTCACATGCCTTTACGTTATACTTAGACCATTGGGAATCAAGTTGTTTTGAGTATGCTCGCCGCTTTCTTTTCGATATTTTCACAAGTTTTCTTTTCCTTCCTAGGTATTGACATTCATGGTCATCCACTTCGAGGTAAATTTTCCACGCTATTAGTCAACTGATATTTTTTCCAAATATTGCATACTGTACTTTGAGCACAATTTCATAAATCAGCCACTTTCCATTGTGAATTTACTTCTTCTAATAATTAAATAATGCGGATTTTTAAATCGCAAGACAGGTTTTTCACACGAGTCATTTTCCAGCAGTTCAGAGCTGCTTTCGATCTCGCAACTGGAAGATTTCTTCTTTTAAATAGGATTCATATATCATACGCATGCGCAGGCACTCTAATCTATCTTCAATATGCAAATTTCAAACTTTTGTTCTCAGTGATCGATTACTATTTTCCAACTTCGATCTTGATCGGATATTTTTTTCTCACGAGGAAACATTTTTGCCTGCATTATAATTATAAATTATATGATTGCAATATTGAATTCACTTTTTATTTATATTTTAACATTCTTTCTTTTATTTGGCTTATTGCAAAATGTTCCTACGCTCTTGAATCGCGAAGTATACACTTCGAAATGCAAAACTCATAAACTTGATAACAGTGATCAGAAACTTTTTGCCAAGGGTTGTAGATGGCTTAGCAGGACACAATTTTCCGTCTCTGTACGTGCCGATGGACAATAAAACGATAGGCAGATTTTTTTCCAATTCACGGGTAGACTTGCTTGCTATACCCAAAAATAATCATATACAAAAAATTTAGTATAGTTCTATGCATAGCTTCATAAATATTTTGATGGTACAATAACGAAGATAATACAGACATCACGATTATAGTGTCCCCTTCCGGGGGATTTTCCTCAAATTCTGGGAGGACCAATTAGCCATAGCCAAACACTTACACACAAAATTAGGTTACATTCTATACACAATTTCACACACTTTTCGATGTTACAATATTGAAAATAGCTAAATATTGCTATTACAGCGCCCCCTTACGTCGGAATATTTAAAATTTATATCAGGACCTGCTTGTCACAGCCAAAAATATGCACAAAAAAATTGGTTCAATTCTATTTATATCTTCATACAATTTTCGATGGTAGAATGGCGACATACGGACACACACATAAATACACGCACGGACAGACAGACATTTTGTAAAAGCATATATTTTTAAATCTCTGACCCCTAAAACGTTTAAACCTGTTGAAAACCAGAACTCGAAAATAATTTCGATTGCAATACTTACTTCTATTAAAGATAGGAGACAGTAAATGTGAAAAAAGTGAAGTAAGATAGTTTAAATAAATTATATTACTAGCTTTATTGAAGACTAAACGCCGCGTTTAATATTAAAGATTAAATGAACAGGTAATTTTTTTAAACATTAGGCATAAAAGTATATCTCCAAAAATACTTAACGATATTAGGATGGAATCATTTTATTTTGGTTCAATATTAAATATTTTAAGAAAACACAAATTAGAAATGCAATAAAATTTTAAAATTGTATTCAGCATTTTACTTAGTTTGCAAATATGAGATCACAAAATATTTTTCATTTTATTAATTTTAGCTTCCTAAAAGTTACACTAAGCATTTCTTTAATGAAGATAAATTCTACTGTCTGAAAAGAAACATTCTTTTCAGGAATGGAATATTTCCCGCTACCTTTCTACAGCCTTTCCTTAATGAACACATAAATATTTAAATGGTATTCTCTTAATATTATTAACATTATTTCCAATGAATAGGTTATTAAGATATCGCTTAGTCATCTGAACTAAATTACTGTGTTAATAAATATCACGCGCATTTAGATGATAAGTATTTCTGTCTTAATAAGCCATTGGTCTCTAGTTAACTGCGTACTATAATAGACAGTCAGTAAATGAAGAAATAGAAAAATTTAAATTATTTTTGGAAATATGAATTAAATGAAAAAATTGCAGTGTCTTAAATTAGTTTTTATAACTGTTGCATATATATAATTTATACTTTTTTATATCTTCTGCCTCTGAAAATGTTAAATTATGAATGCTTAATTTTACGTTACTTAGAGGTGAATAATTGTGTGCTTTAAATAAAACCATGTACTCAATTTCTTTTGAGCAGTGTACTTTTATTTCCCTTTCAAATTGACCCAAAAATGAAAACAAAAAGTAAAGTAAGATAATTGTAACAAATTATATTACTAGCTTTATTGAAAACTAAACACCGCGTTTAAAATTAAAGATTAAATGAACAACAAGTAATTTTCATTTTAAATATTAGACATACAAGTTTACCTCCAACAATACTTAACGACATTAGGATGCAATCATTTTATTTTTGTTCAATCTTAAATATTTTAAGAAAACACAAATTAGAAATGCAATAAATAAATTTGAAATCTGTAATTATCATTTTACTTAGTTTGCAAATATGAGATCACAAAATATTTTTCATTTTATTAATTTTAGCTTCCGAAAAGTTACACTAAGCATTTCTTTAATGAAGATAAATTCTATTGTCTGCAAAGAAACTTTCTTTTCAGGAATGGAATATTTCCCGCTACCTTTCTACAGCCTTTCCTTAATGAACTCATAGATATTTAAATGGTGCTATTTAATGTTATTACATTATTTGCAGTGAATAAGTTATTAAGATATTGCTTAGTCATCTGAAATAAATTGCTGCATTAAAATATAGAAAGCGCATTTAAATAAGTATTTCTGTCTTAATAAGCAATTGCTCTATGGTTAACTGTGAACTAAAATACACCGTCTGTAAATGAAGAAACAATAAAATTTAAAATGTTTTTGGAAATATGCATTAAATAAAAAGAAAATGCAGTTTCTTAAACTACTGTTTTCCATCTAATGCAAGTACTTACAGATAAGAACGTTTTAACCCTCTCGTGCATACGGGTATCATATGAGGTCGTATAATTATTGCATTATTAAGCAAAAAAATTTTTTGACGATTCATTTATGGAGATTTGATTTTTGTACAGATAATATCTAACATGCAGTACAAAAACAAAATTATTTTATTATGGTTTCTCATTTATCAAAAAAGATTTTTTTTTGTGAATAACGAAAAATATTTAAAAATAATTTATGCTCGAGAGGGTTAATATAAACAAAATTCAAACATTACGCAAAAGGCCATTCAAAAGTTATAATTCATAGTTTGATGAGTAATAGAATAAATAAACGCATTGAGAAATGGTAGACGGCGCAGGGCGAGTGAGGAGGTTATGGATACCACTACTTTTGAAAAATGTTTCTCCTTTTTAATAGCAGAATTTTTTCGATTACAAACGGCGAAAAATACTGCTAGAAAATAATGGTATCCATAAGCCCTCTTTCTGTGAGTACATTTTTGGATACAGTCTGCAACAATTTTTTTACTTAGAGATCATTACTTCTGAAATTCCATATTAACATATTCAGTGACAAATTTTTTCTTGCAAAATCATTACAAAAATCTAACACATATTAGCAATTTTGGAACACCATGTATATTTAATTATAAAATAATTTTAAATATGTGTATAAAGTGTTAAATAAAATTATTACTTAATACTTTGTACAAAATTTCATTACAAATTAAGAAACCTTGCAATCAGTTTTATCCTTTTAAAATAAAAATAATTTGATGTTAAATGTTTTCATGGCAAGAAAATATCCATGTTTTTATACAATGTTTAAATTACTTTTTCATCTCTTCTTAATTTAAAAATGGGATATTTTCGTTTCATTATAAGCTTTGATTAAAAAACTAGCGATAAAACGTATCACATAACATACAAATTAGTTAAGTTGAAAGAATGTTAAAGTAACAAACATCTTTGAAAAATACATTTCTGCTGCTATTTCAGAAAAGTGAAAATTTTAAAAATCAAGGAATTTAACGTAAATAAGTAATATATTAAAGTTTGGAAATTAGATAACAAACAAAAATAAAACTTGCAGTTAAATCTTTGAATTTTTTTTGAAAAGAAGCCACTTTTGAAAAACATGGAGAATGTTATTTTTAAGGAAACATTTTACACGCGTTTGCTTTAATTTTATTGAGTTTATTTTTGTTTGACATTTTTCAAAATCAATATATACCATTAAAAAAGTTCGAAATATTTTTATCGATATCTTGTATACTTGTTTATAAGTTTCTCTGAATATGCCTAAAAAGTCATTTTAAATTAAAATGTTTTCTACACTATTTTATTAATTTAGTGAATAAGTATGTTCCATTTTAAGCTGTTTAGAACAGTTATATATTGTTGTTGCTGATACGTATTTTAGGATTCATTCATATTATACCATAATTTCCATTAATATCTACTGCATAAGCGTGGGAAATTCTTAGCTAGAATAAACAGGGCCAGATTACTTATGGGTAAATTTTCATTGGTAATATTTATTAGAGATTTTTGCCTTAACTGTTAACAAAGTTGTGAACAAAGAAGAAATTCGAAAAATTATTATAGAAAGGGTGTTGGCAGCTATACGCGAAAAATCTGCTAGTAATGAAAAATCAAATCGTATATACATAGAATAGGTCAATGCCTAGCTTCATTTGGCAGCGGATGATACCAGTATCAGAGGAGAATGTTTAAATGATGGGATGGAATTTGCAATTACAATGTTTTAAGGAATGTTGTAAATGCAAAACAAAATGGGACGTGGCTTAAGAGAATGCAAACAATAGATTTTTTTCTAAGCTAATATGGTTCAGATTTACCATAAGAAGTTTCTGAAGGATCGAATGGAATTCTTGGAAAGTAAATGTTGTCGATTGAATCATAGCACCCTGAAATCTCTAAAAAGTGTTCAAACAAACTATAAAATCACCAGTATCAATAATCAGTACAAAAATGTTCAAATGTAGCAACTAATTTGGGACAGATGGAGTAATATTTTAGGAAACACTAAACAGATACGCAAAAATATTGCTTAACGATCAAAGGATTTCAAAAGTAAGGCAACATTTGAAACAAATGTTTAATATATGATTTGAAAGTCTGGCTGTCAAAATTGTAAAAAAGAACATTTACATAGATATGTGTATAATCATATTTTGACATGTGTTTAACTCGGAATTGCACGCGCAAGGTGTAACATCCTAGGGTATGCATGATTGTTATATTTCTCACCGCTAGTTTTAGAAAAGCTATCTTTAAATTACTTTTTCGCAAAATGTGCAAGTAAATTCGCGATCAAATTACACTACAATTTTTATTTGAATTTATTAGTGGCAAAGTATAAATCATTCATAGCCTGGATATGTGTGGGCATTACCAGGTTAAAAGTATTTTGTACAAAATAGAAACTGATAATTATTGGGAGTTGACTATGCCTATAGTAACTATGTGCTTCCGGGAAATATAATACTCATATAATACTCATTCAAATGTTAGGAAATAAAAAGGGCAAAATGCTTCAATAAAAAAGTTTTTCATTGTAGTTAAATTAGTCCTGTTAATAGAGAATACATGGACGGAGATTTAAAAATAAATTTTCTTTTACATAATGTTAACAATGACGCTATAAATAAAGAGAAGTAGGCATTATAGCGTATTTTGAAACGGCTGCGGGGAAAGTAATTGAGAATATAGTCACAAGACGGCGTCTATCTTTGAATATATCCCATTAAGAGGTTCTCATTACCACCGGGAAAACTTCTATTGGTAAATTTAAATTAAAATTTTCGCTATATATTTAATCGCCTTATTCATGTATTTTTTTTTAATTTCTATTAATTTTTACAGAGGAAAGTTTGGCCTGTTTGCATTGCAATATCTTTCACTGACTTCGACAGGCGAATTGTGCAACTACTAATTAGAACTGGGCAAACTTCTAGAAGTAAAAATGTATCGATATACTTACTTCAATTGTGACAAGTATTATACATGAAGCATAATAAGGCGTACAAATGAGGCGAATGCTTCTATTGAAATTTGAAACGGCTGCGGGGAATTAAATTAATTATTTGCTGTCAATAAAGAAATCTAAATTTAAAAAAAAATAGCCAACTGGGATACTGTTTTCATATTAGATTGACATGTTACCGAAGGTATAATTAGCCACTAAGTCTTGCACTTTTTTGTACAGCAAAAACTTAATAAAATTTACCTTCTTAAATCGCCATAATGTGTCAATTAAATAAGGAAAATTTTTTTATAAAGTGTTTGTGTACAAAAGAGCGTAAAATATTGACAGCTATGTTTATATGGCAATTATCCTACGAGTCCTAACCCCTTAGCTATCACTTTTTTCCCAATATAAATTAAAAATAGAGGCAGTGTTGCCAGATGGGCTACTTTTTATTAATCCATATTCTTTATTGGCACCACTTTTTTGTAATGGTAAAATTCAACTTAGCTAATGACATATTTAGTCGAAAAGAAATGGAAAATTACCGTTTTAAATAACTGGTTCAAATCAAGAAATCTGAATTATAAAAAAGTAGCCCACTGGCAACACTGAATAGAGGCTGAGCACCAATTTTTATAATAGAAAAATATTTACCTCGCTTAGTTGAAAAATATCTGAAAATGAATAAAGATAAATTTATAGTTACAAATTAATGGTATCAAAAAGCTTTAGCAATGTAGCAAGAAACGTTTTCTTGTCTGAATCCAGTTCGGACGACACAGTTAAGTGGTTAAAAATGAAAAAAATTCATTTATTATTTAAATGATTGTCAGCGTACATTTTCTATTAAATAATTTCGTTAATAAACTTCCATAAATGTGGTCAATTATTTGGAGATTTTTTTCATTAATATTTTAATTTATAATTACAGTACTTTTATGCGTAAAAAAATCCTGAATTCAAAATAGCAAATGTATTTAAAATCAAAACAGCATACTAATTTTTTAAAACTGAGAAAGTCAAACGTAAATAAGTACAATAACATCTAATCTCCAGAGAATTTATAAGAATTGAAATATTTTACATTTCATTAATCCTAAATAATCCTTCAAATGTTTGATTTGATTTAACGAAGCGTGATGTTTAAATAAGATTTCCAACAAATAATCAGCTTTATATAAATTGAAGGAAACAAAGCAAAATACTCTAAATATTTTTACAATGGAAAATCCATCACAAATAGAAAAATGAATCGTTGTTGAAACATTCATTAGCTTGCTTATTGATGATTTCGCTGTTTTAGAAAGAAAAGTTAAGAAGATATATATTCAATAAAATTCACTTTGCTTTACTTCTTTTTTTCTCTCTCACAAGAATGTTTTATTACAATTCTATTTATTTAATTTATTTGCGATAAATTTTAATGTTTGATATATTTTTTTATTTTTTGCTCCACATTTAAGAGATATTATTAACCAAATATTTTATAAAAGAAATACTAGAGGTAATTGTGTGTAAAACAATATAACTGAATAAACATACATAATCAAAATGAAATGCAAAAAGTATCAACAATTTGGCAGAATTCTAAATACAGTGGTGGCCAAAATTGGGGACACTTTTAGGTACCGTAATTTCGGGTGTATAAGCCGCAGATCAAACAATTCTTTTTCGACCCAGAATTTTTTAAGAAACCAATATAACAAATTAGATCGCCGTAAATATTTGTCTTCAATTACTAAATAAGATTTCTGGGTCCAAAAAGAATTGTTTGATCCGCGGCTTATACACCCGAAATTACGGTAGCTTTCATTCCAAAAAGTGAAAAAACTTGCAGCCGTTCGGGGAAAGTCCATCAGTAAATTTTGCTATATTTTCGTCAATCATGAACCCTAGATTGCAAAACCACGCTCCGTTGAAATGTTGATTTACATATATATACTATATATATAGCTATATATATTGAATTTTGTCATGCTGTAACTCTCGAATTTATGAACCAATTTGGTTAAATTTTTTTGTGTGCAGAATAGGAGTACTAATGTCTCGACCGAGTTCGTTGCCCAGCTTCAACCGTCATCTTGTTTCAAAATGGAGGCCATTTGAATATGTGGACACTTATGGAAATTTTTATGTTTTGTAACTTTTTCTTTAAAATGACCTATGTTGTTAATTTACATTGTGTGACTGTTTAAAATGTCTTTTGATGTTTTTAACATTCTGTTAAAAATGATATATAAGAGTTTGCATTTTGTGAAACGGAACTTTTTCTATAAGTATACAAAGTTAAAAAACAAACATTTCAAAAGAATCAAATGTCTGTCATTTTGAAACAAGATTGCGGTTGAAGCTGACCAACAAACTCGCTCGAAACATTAGTACTCCTATTACACACATAAAGGATTTCATCCAGATTGGTTCATAAATTCGAGAGTTACAGCATGATAAAATTCAGATATATAAACCGGCTGTCCCAAAAATAACTTTAAAATTCAATAACTTGCAAACGGTGACAGCTATTTAAAAAATTTTTGCAGCAGGGTTATGTCGGGAGTTTTTTTTTTACCGTAATTTTCTATTTTAGTTCGAATATCAAACAATAGGTGGCGATTGAAGGCCAGGTGATCAGTGCTGAGTGAAGCATCGATCTGGCCTTCAATCGCCGTCAGCGCCACCTATTGTTTAATATGCGAACTAAAATAAATTTCGGTAAAAAAAAACTCCTGACATTATACATAAGCCTCCTGCAAAAATTTTTTAAATAGCTGTCACCGTTTGCAAGTTATTGAATTTTAAAATCCATCAGTCATTTTTGGGATACCCGGTATATATATATATATATATATATATATACACTCACTCCCAAAAGTTAAGCACGGAGAGGAAAATGCTAATTTCCTGAAGCCAATCAGAATTGAAGAGCATGCAAATTGCTGCAGAGGTAGATGGAAGTATGAAAATATGTTAGGTAACATTCAATCGCGCTTTCATGTCAAGAAATATGCAAAAAAGGCAGTCTTATAAGAAGCCAGCTTTATGAAGGGTTAAAAAAGTTGATTGTAAGTACTAATAGAGGGTGTTTAAAACTTTCGTACAATTTGTTTTGGAGACACACGTGTATATAAGACTTCTAGAAGACGAATGGAAAATTCTGAGGGCTGGCCTGCTGTGGGGCGCATTGAAGTAGGTCAGTCGATCACAGATGCTGCTCTTTTCTTCGGCGTTCAACGTTTTGTAATTTCACGTGTATCGAAACAATTCCAAACCACACAGACAGTTGTCCGAAGGCCTGTAGTCGGTCGCCCACGGGTTACAACCCCCGCGGAAGATCGATATATTGCTACTGTAGCCAAGCGAAATCGCAGAGCAACCTCCCCACGTGTGACAACTATGGTTACAGCGTCCATTGGTAAGGCGATGTCTGCACTACTGTACGCCGAAGATTACATATTAGTGGATTGTACGCCCGGGTACCTTGAGTTTGTGTTCCTCTATCCGTCCAGTAAAGAGGGACACGATTAAAGTACAGGGAAAAAGTCAATTGGACTGTGTCTGACTAGGGCAATGTGATGTTTATTGATGAGTCAAGATTTGCTCCGCAGCCATATGACAAGCGTATAATGATATGGCGTGAACAAGGAACACGCAATCAGTCCCGAAACATCACCGAACATCACGCATTCAGGAGGCGGAAGCATTATGGTGTGAGCAGGGATTTCATTAGGATACCGCACCGACCTGCACGTCTTTAAACTGGGTTCTGTGCCGGCTGTCTGGTATTGAGATGAAGTCCTAGAACCCATTGTGAGATTATACGCTGTAGAAGCTGGCCCTACTCTTGTTTTAATGGACGATAACGCACGTCCCCATAGATCTGGCATCGTCGATGACTACCTGGAGAGTGAAGGGATTGCACGTATGGCGTGGACAGCATATTCGCCCAGCCTTAATCCCATTGAAAATTTTTGGGATGCTCTCAGCCGTGCTGCATGTTTATGTTTCAAACCTCCAGCGACTCTTATTGAGCTGGAAATTGTTCTAAAGAAGAATGGCGATTGCTTAATTCTGCGATGGTTGACCACCTAATTGAAAGTATGTCCCAAGGTGTAAACTTTGTATACGGATGAGGGAGGATCACATACCCTATTAATGTTTTGTTTTTTTTCATTTTATGTTGTTTATTTTCACTTTATACATAATTCTGTTTAAGTCTCCAGTATGTCATTATCTGATAACTTATAAAAATTTAATATTGTTTTCATTTCTGTATATAATTATTGATTTTGTTTTATACATAAATATATATGCTATTTTCCTGCCGAATTTTGTGTCAATCAAAGCAGCATTTTTTGATTTTTTTATATTTTACATCCTCGTGCTTAAGTTTTGGAAGTGAGTGTATATGGATATATCGATATATCTATGTATATAGTATATGTATGTTAGCATTTCAACGGAGGGTGGTTTTGGGATCTAGGGGTCATGATCGACGAAAATATATCAATTTACCGATGGACCGGACGGCTGCATTAGGTAGTTTTTTTTTACTTTTTGTAATGAAAGCTACCTAAAAGTGTCCACAATTTTGGCCACCAATGTATGAACAAAAAATGTACAGTGGCAACCAGAAATGTACAGTAATAAACTATGAATTGCCTACAGAATTATCAGTGTAATATATTTGGAATAAAGGCCGGTTATCGGGTTCTATTCCGCCACAAATTACTGTATCGAGGGTGTTGTATTCGAAATATCACAACACTTGACTCTATAGATTGGAATCGCAGCTTCATATATTTTACATCGTTGAGATACAAAACAAAGTATATACTATCGTATAAGCCGGCCCGCACATTCGATAAAATATATGTAGAACAACAGTATTTTTAACTATTTATCTTCCTCTTATTTATTATAAGAAAATCTTTGCAAATCCAGCAGTTCAGTTAGACAAACGGAACTGCTTTTTAAATATTAATATTTGGTATATCATTCGTCTTGAATTTGGTGTCCGCTTATACGCGAGTATGCTGCGTGATTCTAAATCCGTGTACAAACTTTAAGGCTTGGTATAGGACACTGCATCATTCCTTTATTGTATAGGGCTGAATGAGCATAAGCGACGGTTTGAGTTGGAAACAAAAAGGAGACAATTTGGCCCTTTTTTTTATTTAAAAAAATTCTAGTATGAAATAAAAATTTTGGGATTAATAAAATGGGATCAAATTGTCCGCCTGATATCTTATATCAACGTGTCACTTTCACCCATTCATTTCTATACAATAAATGATTGTTACATTGTTTAACGACGTGGTGTCATTTGTATATCTTTTGAGAAAATTTACCTAAAAAGGCATATGTACAAACTTTTATGACCATCTTTCATTTGTTGCAATATTTCTGGCAGGAAAAAATGGATATAAGAGTGGTATAATGCGCCTATCCACACAAGTCATAAGAAAAAACTTTAGTTCCACAAGAAAAATATTGGAGTTTTCGAATGGCTGCTCAGAAATCCTGGTTTAAATTCTATCGATAACTTATGGGGAGATGTAGCAAAATGAGTTCATAAAAATGGAAAGCATTTTTCGGCAGCATCAGAACTCAGATCTATGTTTGAAGATGAATAGTAAAAAAAAAACATTCTCGAACAGAGCCGAAAATTAATGATGCTGAGGAATGATGGATTATTTGCAGTCTTTGAACTCATACGTGGGGGCATAATACATTAAATATTTGTTTCTTTGGTTACTATAATGAATTTATATTACTGTCCTTAAAGTTTTTACACCGGCAAAAATATTCAGGGTTTTTTGTACAAATACTTTATTTTCATAATAAAATATTCACAGTTGAATTATGTTGAATCTTATTAGCCTTTTTTGCTTGATGATACACATTTTAAGGAAAAAGTTTTATTTGTTTTGAAATTTATAAAGAAAAATAAAACTTTTTGCTGTCCTTATATTTTTTACACGAACTGTATATATATATATATATATACAGGGTGTCCGAAAAGTCTGGAAACGGTCGAATAACTCGAAAAATACATATGAGATTGAAAAACGTAAATATACGTGTTAAATATTTTTAAATAAGCTACTCAGTGATACCAAATTTGATCTTCGTAACCGACCCCCTGGGGGTCAGAGGGGGTCCAACTTTGAAATCTTAAATTATAACCCCCATTTTTTATTGCAGATTCGGATTCTACGGACAAAAATACGTAACTTTTGTATTTGATGTTTATTTCGAATCCTCGTTTATCACGGTGTAATTGAGCATATTAAATCGATACATATTTCGGCTTTTCCAACGGGATTTTCCCTAATCGAAACTAATTGGGGAGAATTTATTACATCAAATTCCTCGTCTTTTGCAATAATAGCGTTTCCTGAAAATCACCCGTGCCGATTATTTCGGTAGTTCTACACAGTTAAAAATTTGATCCATTTGCTGTATCGTCACTCCACAGCTTTTATAGAATATCTCTTTCATGACCAATGAGAATGTTCCATAACACAGTAAAGTACACTGTAAAAAAATTGACCCTTTTGCTGCATCGTCACTCCACCGCTATTATAGAAAACGATTACTTTACTGTGTTATGGAGCATTCTCATTGGTCACAAAAGAGATATTCTATAATAGCTGTGGAGTGACGCTGCAGCAAATGGGTGAAATTTTTAACAGTGTAGCACTATTGAAATAATCGCCACGGGTGATTTTCAGGAAACGCTATTCCTACAAAAGGCGAGGAATTTGACGTCAAAAATTCTGCCCAATCAGTTTCGATTAGGGAAAATCCCGTTGGAAAAGCGGGAATATGTATCGATTTAATATGCTCAATTACACCGTGATAAACGAAGATTTGAAATAAACATCAAATACAAAAGTTACGTATTTTTGTCCGTAGAATCCGAATCTGCAATAAAAAATGAGGGTTATAATCTAAGATTTCAAAGTTGGACCCCCTCTGACCCCCAGGGGGTCGGTTTCGAAGGTCAAATTTGGTATCACAGAGTAGCTTATTTAAAAATATTTGACACGTATATTTACGTTTTTCAATCTCATATGTATTTCTCGAGTTATTCGGCCGTTTCCAGACTTTTCGGACACCCTGTATATATATTTATATTCATATTCAACAGATTTTTTACTCGAATTAGCATATGATATTTTTTTTAATTTGGGACATTTTCAGCACAGGGAAAAGAAGCCAAAATAGACGGTATCTTTCATTTGACTGGTAAAACCCTTTTATTGATATAATTATATGGCGACATTAAGATATGGGGTTAACCCAACTGCAACACCAATAATCTTATACAGGGTGATTCAGCTCGTCGGTGACAAACTTTAAGGATCGATAGAGCACACCTAGACGAACATTTTTGAATAGGGAATGTAGGGTCCCTGACGCGATGGTAAGGCGCTAGGCGCTTTCGAAAATTTGGGTGCCGAAATTCGAAACGTCATAAAAACTAGGGAAATGGTTAGATTTTCTTGCTTGTTGCGTCGAAATGATTCTGTTTGTTTAGACTTTCTTCAGTACCAATTTGATAAGCGTATCTCTTAAAACATGGATAGGGGGCGCTGCAGACTTTGGAGAGCTAGACAACAACTTTAAGCCCGTTATTTTGATAATTTAACACATGCTCGCCAAAGTTTATACTCTAACTTAAAGTTTGAACCCAAAAGTAGAGCCCTGCAAAAAGCGTAAGAGCCGGAATAAAATGTCAAAGTACAGGGTGGTCGAAACTCGAAGGCTCCTAAGAGATAAACAAACAGATTTCTTGACTTATGGCATGCATTTTCATGATTCTGTTTGCTGGGGCTCTCTGAAACTCAGTTGAACGGTACAAAAAGAAACATCGATAGGGGGCGCTTTGGGCAAAAAACATAATTCGTTGACATTTCGGACGCTAACTGGAAACGGGGCGCTACGATCAGTTAGTAATAATGAAAACACATTTTCTACCTCTGCTCAACACTTCTGAATAAATTTAGACCAAAAACATCAATGATACTGGAAATTTATTTACAAAAAATAACACTACAGAAGATGCTCGAAATTTCGACCTTGGGCCATGATGCAGGCTTCGCACCTCCGTCGCATTGAGGAGTGTGTGTTTCCAACAATGCCAGGAGTATCTCTGATCTGCCCTGCAGCTGCCACAATGCGCGCCACAAGTTCTTCAGCACTGCTGACACGTGTATGGTATACCTCGGCCTTCAGGTAACCCCAAAGGAAGAAATCCAAGCAGGTGAGGTCTGGTGATCGGGCAGGCCAGTGAACTGGACCCCCACGCCCGATCCACCGCTGGCCATACCTTGCGTTTAGATGGAGACGCACGTCGTTCGTGTAATGGGCCGGAGCTCCATCGTGCTGGAACCACATCTGGCGACGCGAACCTTCGGGTACGTGCGCCTCCTCCAGAAGCTGCGGCAGCACTTTATCCAGGAAAATCAGGTAATTTCCACCTGTCAGCCGTTCAGGTAACAAATAAGGGCCAATGAGGCAATCCCCCAGAATGCCGGCCCACACATTTACTGAGAAACGCTCCTGGGCTGCTCGGCTTCTGGTTTCATGTGGATTTTCATCACACCACACATGACTGTTGTGGGCATTCCACATTCCCTCCCGGCTGAAGGTGGACTCGTCCGTAAACAAAATGCTGTTTACAAAACCGGGATCCCTGGATCTCATCGCCAAGTACCATCTTGAGAATTCCACTCGAGGGCCAAAATCCTGCTCTCTGAGCAACTGCACCCGCTGGATGTGGTAGGGGTGCAGATTCCGGGAACGTAAGATGCGCCACGCAGTTGCTTGCGAAATGCCAACATGTCTGGCGATATCTCTCGTGCTAAGACCTGGGTTGTCCTCAACCAGGTTAAGCACAGCCTCTTCGTTGTCGGGGGTGCTCACTGATCGCTCCCGTTCAGGCCTGCCTCCGTCGAAAGATCCCGTTGTGGACAACCTCTGGTGTACTCGAGCGAAGAAGGCATGGCAGGGGATTTGCCTGTTGGGGTAACGCTCGGCGTACAACCGCTGAGCGGCTCGTCCATTACAACCAGCAGCGCCATACGCCAAATGCATGTCAGCCAATTCAGAGTTTGTGTACCGTTCCATCCTACTACCGATCTCCAGACAAGTAACCCGAAGCTTAAGTAGGTACCGCACGTTCAAAAGACGTGTCTGCGCATACAACTACGTCATCTCGCGTTGTCGTCTACGCATTACGTATCTTTTGCATATCGATATGGTACGATATCTTTTGCATAAATCAGCAAAAAGCACCTTATGTAAATTTTATTGCGCGCATTGTGCATGATTGAAACCAGCTATGTTTGTTAAAAAAAACAAACAAACTGCCGTTTTAATAGCTTCTTATGATAAGTAAATTACTCTCTTGTTTTGTTTCTAACTGATCGTAGCGCCCCGTTTCCAGTTAGCGTCCGAAATGTCAACGAATTATGTTTTTTGCCCAAAGCGCCCCCTATCGATGTTTCTTTTTGTACCGTTCAACTGAGTTTCAGAGAGCCCCAGCAAACAGAATCATGAAAATGCATGCCATAAGTCAAGAAATCTGTTTGTTTATCTCTTAGGAGCCTTCGAGTTTCGACCACCCTGTACTTTGACATTTTATTCCGGCTCTTACGCTTTTTGCAAGGCTCTACTTTTGGGTTCAAACTTTAAGTTAGAGTATAAACTTTGGCGAGCATGTGTTAAATTATCAAAATAACGGTTTAAAGTTGTTGTCTAGCTCTCCAAAGTCTGCAGCGCCCCCTATCCATGTTTTAAGAGATACGCTTATCAAATTGGTACTGAAGAAAGTCTAAACAAACAGAATCATTTCGACGCAACAAGCAAGAAAATCTAACCATTTCCCTAGTTTTTATGACGTTTCGAATTTCGGCACCCAAATTTTCGAAAGCGCCTAGCGCCTTACCATCGCGTCAGGGACCCTACATTCCCTATTCAAAAATGTTCGTCTAGGTGTGCTCTATCGATCCTTAAAGTTTGTCACCGACGAGCTGAATCACCCTGTATATTAAAGCAATAGCCTTTTTTTTAAGCACGCTCAAACTGGTCTCTGCGCATTCGTGCTTGCGCAGATCCGACCAGATCACGGCAAATGCTCTTGCGCAGTAAAACAGAACCAATGAGAGAAGAGATGTTACTGTCTCTAAATGTTAGCGTGGTATGCCCAAAGATCTTACAAGGAAGGTCTCCATTGGGGACATACTCAGAATTTTTTGAAAAAAATACGAATTAAACTACTCATGTAGGTAATAAAGGATCAGTGAAAATTAGCGGCGGAATTACATTATTAAATATGTAAAAAAATAAAATAGTTTGGAATAATGGCGTGAAAAGCTGAAAGCGACGCGGGATTTGGCGAGCAGTGCATTTCCTCGCCAAAAGCAGACGATTTTAACGAATCTGAAAATTGATTTTAATTGGCTTCACTGTTAAAAATCTGCAGCATTTAATGCAGCGTCACTCCACTACTTTTATAGAATATCTCTCTTCTGACCAATGAGAATGCTCCATAGCACGATGAATTCACCGTGTCATACACTGTTAAAAATCTGCTGCATTTTGTTGCAACGCACTCCACCGCTTGTATATAATATCTCTATTCCACCCAATGAGAAAGCTCTCACGGCCAAGTAACCGGTTTCTATACAAGTAAGGGAGTGCGTTGCAACAAAATGCAGCAGATTTTTAACAGTGTATTTTTCAATTTGGAACTATTTTAATCAATTTAAATTGTGTTTTAAATGATAAAATACATTAATTTCATTTTGTTATAAGTACATATAAACGTATATGACAAAATTACACTTAAAGTAAAGTAAAAATGCAAAACTAAAATTACTTAAACTAAACTTATTTAAATAAATTGAACATAGAAAGTTTTTTCTTTAAAAAGTATTCGAAGTGTAAAAGCGTATTTTTCAAAATTTCATTTTTTCGCCAACCGGAGATAAATTGCCAAATAAGCGAAATTTTTATTATTTTTTTACGGACGTTTTAAGGAGGTTCCGCCGAAATTTTTTTTATAAACAAATATAATTATATGAGAAGAACATTCTGTAATTTTTTCAGATTTTTCTGAGTATGCCCGTATGGAGACCTTCCTTGTTAGTGGAAAAGATGTGAAGGCTCCATAGGCGTAATGTAAATCCACCGCTTTCAGTGAAACAGTGCAAATCGCTAGGCAATAGAAGTCGCATACAGGGGTGAAAGATAAGAAGCGTTCACTTGGCGCGCTTTGGCATTATCACCAGTAGCGATAATTATCAAAATGTGGAGTAATGTGGATGTGGTCATCGCTCCCCTCGGTCCCCGCGAAAGCAGTGCGCGCCCCCCTCCCTCTCCATCCCTTTTCGTGGAGGGAGATGAGTTAGGTCAAAGTTCATACAATACGTTACAGAAGACAACTTATAGATGAATCTGTTCGTTGTTATGTTAGTTTTCGAGTGAAAGTGGAACTTTCGATACATAAAATTTATTATTTAACAAGTTCAGCATCACTGAAGACTTTTCAGTTGTACATTTTAATCGGCTATCTATTTGCAATATAAATAAAGAATACTGCCCAGTTAAACTGATGGCATTGAGCTCACAGGCTACAAATACTAATTGTACATTAAAGCCTTATATTTTCAAGGGTTAATTCCGTTAAAAAATTAAGAAAGGGAAACAGCTCTCTTCTTTCCTCTTTTTTTATACTTAATCATTGAACCTCCTATACTATCAAAGACATGCTTTATCATATAAAAAATCTATATCCAAAATTCAGAGCAAATTAGATAATTCTTAATAAAAACCCATTTAGCATTTATATAATTTAAAAGGAGTAATCCCCCTCTTTTATACTTAACCATTAAACTTCCAAAACTATTCAGAGATTTGAACGAAATCTGAAAATTCTGCTTGAAAAACCCATTTATATAAATTAAGGGGGGGGCATTAGAACCCCTGTTCCCCCTATTTATACTTATACAATGAACACCTAATAACAGTCACTGAATCGCCTCATCTGAATGATCCTAATCTAAATTTTGAACGAAAACTTAATTCTGCATGAAAATCCCATTTATATCAACTAACGGGGGGGGGGGGATTAGAACCCCTGTTCCCCCTATTTATACTTATTCAATGAACACCTAATAACAGTCACGGAATCGTCTCATCAGAATGATCCTAATCTAAATTTTGAACGAAAACTTAATTCTACATGAAAATCCCATTTATATCAACTAACCGGGGGGGGGATTAGAGCCCCTGTTCCCCCTATTTATACTTATTCAATAAACACCTAATAACAGTCACGGAATCGCCTTATCAGAATGATCCTAATCTAAATTTTGAACGAAAACTTAATTCTGCATGAAAATCCCATTTATATCAACTAACGGGGGGGGGGATTAGAACCCCTGTTCCCCCTATTTATACTTATTCAATGAACACCTAATAACAGTCACGGAATCGTCTCATCAGAATGATCCTAATCTAAATTTTGAACGAAAACTTAATTCTGCATGAAAATTCCATTTATATCAACTTACGGGGGGGGGGGCATTAGAGCCCCTGTTCCCCCTATTTATACTTATTCAATGAACACCTAATAACGGTCACGGAATCGCCTCATCAGAATGATCCTAATCTAAATTTTGAACGAAAACTTAATTCTGCATGAAAATCCCATTTCTATAAATTAAGGGGGGGGGGGGCATTAGAACCCCTGTCCCCCTATTTATACTTATTCAATGAACACCTAATAACAGTCACGGAATCGCCTCATCAGAATGATCCTAATCTAAATTTTGAACGAAAACTTAATTCTGCATGAAAATCCCATTTATATCAACTAACGGGGGGCATGAGCCCCCCGTTCCCCCTCTTATACATATCGAATGAACTCCAAAAACTAATCAGGGAAGCGCCTTGTCAGGATATACCTACATACAAAATTTCAAGTGGATCCGATATTTTTATCATGAGTTATCGCGTTACGCACATACGCACATACATACAGAACGGACGGGCACATAAGCTCTCAGGCTATGATAGCCTGTGAGCTAAAAATGTATCACAACAAACAAATCATATTAAAAAATCTCCCACAATCTTTAAGTCTCAAGAAGAACTGCCAAAAGAATTGGCGTTTTGAATTCTCGCGGGGGAGTTGACGCAAGGAGGTTTACTAGAAAAATATTTGGCGAATCGGTGAATGCAATGAACCAGCCTACGATTGGATCTCCCCCTCTGAGCGTGTTTCATAGCAGTGCTATTTGCACTGTTTCAGTTAGTTACGGTTTCCAGAGCCTTCATGTCTTATGCCCGCGTTCGTTGTTTGTATTGTAGCAGAGCCATTGGATCTAATGTGTGCTCTGAGTGACATATATTTAAAATGTGCAATTAAATATATGTATGGAATTTTTTATCGCAACGTAATTAGTATATTTTTAACATAGGATCAGAGTAATCTATTACAGATTAGTCTTTTCAACAATATAACCTGGTAAGTGAGAACTTTTTTTTGAATGACAATGTAACATCGGGTCGATCGAGTTTATTTATTTTGATTTTGCCCGTTTTTATTGAAGGTCATAATTTAACCGTTTTACTTACCCATCATACGTAGTATAGGGTAAGTCTTGCAATCGTTTTGAAAATCGAAAAAAAAATTTTGACGGATTTACACGTTTTAGATAGTGAAGATTCCGAAAAACATATTTTTAGAAAAAAAATTTGCCGTCCGTCTGTATGTCTGTCTGTCTGTCTGTCTGTAAACGCTCTATCTCCCGAACAAATTGAGATAGAGACTTGAAATTTTGTATGTAGTTAGTATGTAAGAATGGAACGAAGCCTATTTAATATCAGCAACCTCGATTATCCGGAACTATTTTTTCGGACACTCGAAAAATTCGTTCTGATGAAAGGTATATAAAAATTCTCGATTTTTTTTGTTTTAAGGAATGGACATAAAAGGCAATAAAATAACACACATTTTGCATACAGAACGAAGTCGATCGGATTATTAGTTGCCGAGATATTTGTAATCCTGTTTTCCACATTCTTCGATTTTTCATGACCCTGTATTTCATTCAAATATCAATTCAGAGGTATATTTTAATTGGAAATGAGATGCTTAATCCGACACAGTTAATTGTTAGTTAATAGAATTATTATTTTTGGAGTTATAAGGATGTTTTTTTTACGCAGTTCGGTAGTACTTGAGTAGTTTGGCGTTTTATATAATTTGTCGAAATTGGTACATCAGCAGTTCTTTAATATAGCATTACTATGTATATTAACAACATTTAAATTTTGTTTATGAATTGCAATGCATTGTATAAATAGTTTTCACATGTTTTATTTTCATATACATATCCATGATGGGTAAGTATTCCGGTGGCCCCTAACGACTAGCAGGGCCGTGCTTAGGTCTTTGGCGGCCCTGGACGAAATATATTTTGGCGGCCTGGTCACTGGTCGAGATAATTCGATCTTTCGTAAATCTCGGTTTTAAAACAGAGCAAATTAGCTTGTTTTTAACCGACTTCAAAAAGGAGAGGAGGTTATCAATTCGACGCGTATGTATTTTTTTTTTTTTTTATGTATGTACACCGATTACTCCGAAACTATGCAGCCGATTAATTTGGTTTTGGTGTTAAATTAAAGAGCTTACTCTCGGATTGGTACCACTTCCATTTCATAGAAATTGGTTCAGTAGTTTTTTAGTAATTAAGAAAAAACTATTAAAATTAGTGTTTTTTCGGTAATTAAAACTGTTGAATTAGTTCCTACAATTGAGTGAAGTCAGGATGGCCGCGCGGTTTAACGCGCTAGCTTTAAGCTCTGGTTCTCGAAAGTGACAATGGGTTCGAACCCCACTCCTGACATACGTGTGTAGAATAATTTTCCGTATTATAATTTTTACAAATTAAATACTAATTATGCTATTAAGAATATTTTTAACCGAATTCAAGAAGGAGAGGAGGTTATCAATTCATCGCGTCTGTATTTTTTTAATGTATGTTCACCGATTACGCCGAAACTATCCAACTGATTAATTTGGTTTTGGTGATATATATAAGAGCTTACTCTCGGATTGGTACCACTTCCATTTCATAGAAATTGGTTCAGTAATTTTTTTAGTAAACAGGCAAAAACTATTAAAATTAGTGATTTTTCGCTAATTAAAACTGTTGAATGAGTTCCTATACCATGGAGTGCAGTCAGGATGGCCGAGCTGTCTAAGGCGCCTGATTTAAGTTCTGGTTCTCGAAAGAGAGCGTGGGTTCGAACCCCACTTCCGACATACATGTATACAACAACCTTTTCCGTATTATACTTTTTACACATATATTTTGCAAATTAAATACTAATTATGCTATTAAGAATATTTTGTATTTAACCGTTAGCACAGAGTATCAGAGATATTTTACCAACTCAATATCTTATCAATGAGAGAGTGCTAAAATAATAGACTTGTGAAAAGTAATATGACGTTGAATAAGTTCACCGAATAGATTGTAGTCAAGATAGCCGAGCGGTCTAAGGCGTCTGATTTAATCTTTGGCTCTCGAAAGAAAGCTGGGGTTCGAACCCCACTCCTGACATGCATGTATACAATAACCTTTTTCAGCATTATAATTTTTACACATATATTTTACAAATTAAATACTAATTATGTTATTAAGAATATTTCGTATTTAACCGTTAGCACAGAGAATCAGAGATCTTTTATCTCCTCAATACTTTATCAGTGAAAGAGTGCTAAATTAATAGACTTGCGAAAAATAGCATGACCTTGATTAAGTTCCCAGAGTTGGTTGCAATCAGGATAGCCGAGCGGTCTAATGCGCTTGATTTAAGCTCTGGTTCTCGAAAGAGAACGTGGGTTCGAACCCCACTCCTGACATACATATATACAAAAGCCTTTTCCGTATTATTCTTTTTTACACATATATTTTACAAATTACCTGACATCCATGTATAACATACAGTATTTTTTCCGTATTATAATTTCTTTAACTGACTTAAAAAAGGAGAGAAGGTTATCATCAATTTGACCGCGTATGTACTTTTTTTATATACAGGGTGATTCATAAAAGATGGGCAGAACTTTAAGGGGTTATAGTACACTTAAAGACAAATAATATTAAATAGGAGACTAAGGGTCCCAGACGTATTCCCAAGGAGATAGGGGGCATTAAAGTTTAGGGTCCGAAATTTCAAATGATTATAAAAAATGGAAAAATTGGTCGATTCGTTTGCGGTTTTTGCAAAAAATTTTCTTTATGCCAGTATTTTTTTGAAATAAAATTTTAAAGTTCAATTTCAAAAAATGCCGATAGGGGGCGCTTTAGACTTTGGAGTAACAAACAACTATTTTTTAACGTTATTTTTTGTGTTTCTTTAAATGATTTCGAAAGCTTAGACTTAAACTTAAATTTTGATCTAAAAATCTGAGTCCTAACGAGTAGTTAAGTAGCGTAAACTGAAATTTGAAATTTGAAACCCTTCTCCCCCCAGAACAAAAATCAGTTATTCCCGATCTTTGTGTCGTAGATTAGGCTCTAACTACTGCCGCGTTTTGCTAAAATTATTCTTTATGTCAGTATTTGCTTGAAAATAAATTTTAAAGAAAAGTTTCAAAAAATTCCGATAGAGGGCGCTTTAGACTTTGGAGTAACGAACAACTATTTTATACCGTTATTTTTTGTGTCTCATTAAATGCTTTCTAAAGCTTAGACTTAAACTTAAATTTTCAGCTCAAAATCTGAATCGCTGAGCGTGGTTCAGTAGCGAGGGGAGGGGGTTCAAATTTCAACTTCTGAACATAGTTCAGTTTGCACTACTTAACCATGCCCAACGATTCTGTGCTGTGATATGAGGCAAAAATACAACTTTCGTCAAGGACTGCATAGTCGGAATTCACTCATAAAGGCACTGGCACAGTTGGAAACGTCGCTCATGCAAACTTTAAAGCTCCATTCCTGACGCTAGTCACCGGGTGAAGAAGGAGACAGAAAGTATGCAAATGTCAAATGGGGAAGAAGAAGAACACGTATGCAAAATTTCGACACGATTCAGGCATAAAAACCACTGAACGGTGAGTCAAGTGTAAGTCGCTGTAGTAATGAATCGGAAGATGGTGCCCTTCACGAATAAGGAAAAGGCTGAGATGCATTTAATTTACGGAGCGGCAGATGGAAATGGTGCAGAGGCATAACGAATGTACGGAGAGCGATTTCCCAACAGGCGGTTGCCTAACCGCAAAACTTTCCAGCGCTTGCACAGACAGTTGTGTGAGACGGGATCATTTCTCTCTTCCCGGTCGAATGCAGGTCGTGCAAAAAAGGACGAATCAGTAGTTATTGCAGAAGCCATTCTGGATGTAGTAGCGGCGCAGCCAAGTACAAGTACACGAACAGTGGCTAGGCAGGTGGATACCTCACAGTCCATGACTTGGAGGGTACTGAAGGATGAACATTTGCTCCCGTTTCATGTGCAACGAGTCCAGAAACTGTCTCCAGGGGATTATCCAAATCGCATTGAATTCGCCCGCTGGTTTCTGCAGCAGAACGCGCTAAATCCACATTTTGGACGAACTGTGCTTTTCACCGATGAATGTACCTTCACACGGTGAAGGTAGTTCCAGCACAATGGAGCGCCAGCCCATTACGTACGAGACGTCCGCAACTATCTGGACATCACATTTCCGAACACATGGATTGGTCGAGGTGGTCCTGTTGCTTGGTTTGCTCGCTCGCCAGATCTTTCACCCCTCGATTTCTTTTTTTGGGGACAATTGAAGGCTCTTATGTATGAGACACCCATTGAATCCCCCGAGGAACTGGTCGCCAGACTTTCCGCCGCTGTAGGGGAAGTGCTCGAAAAGCCTGATGTTTTCGCGAATGTTCGCCGTTCGTGCGTGCATAACCTCTGGTGGTCACAATTTTGAACATTTATTGTAATTACATGTTAATAAATATGCTTTGGTAACACAATCCTAATTTGTGTCTTTTTACCTCGTATCACAGCACACAATGTGTGGACATGGTAAACTGAACTGTGCTCAGGAGTAGAAATTTCAAACCCCTCTCCCCAGAAACTTAACCACGTCTAACGATTCAGATTTTGGGCTGAAAATTTAAGTCTAAGCTTTAGAAAGCATTTAATGAGACACAAAAAATAACGGTATAAAATAGTTGTTCGTTACTCCAAAGTCTAAAGCGCCCTCTATCGGAATTTTTTGAAAATTTTCTTTAAAATTTATTTTCAAGAAAATACTGACATAAAGAATAATTTTAGCAAAACGCGGCAGTAGTTAGAGCCTAATCTACGACACAAAGATCGGGAATAACTGATTTTTGTCCTGGGGGGAGAAGGGTTTCAAATTTCAAATTTCAGTTTACGCTACTTAACTACTCGTTAGGACTCAGATTTTTAGATCAAAATTTAAGTTTAAGTCTAAGCTTTCGAAATCATTTAAAGAAACACAAAAAATAACGTTAAAAAATAGTTGTTTGTTACTCCAAAGTCTAAAGCGCCCCCTATCGGCATTTTTTGAAATTGAACTTTAAAATTTTATTTCAAGAAAATACTGGCATAAAGAAAATTTTTTGCAAAAATCGCAAACGAATCGACCAATTTTTCCATTTTTTATAATCATTTGAAATTTCGGACCCTAAACTTTAATGCCCCCTATCTCCTTGGGAATACGTCTGGGACCCTTAGTCTCCTATTTAATATTATTTGTCTTTAAGTGTACTATAACCCCTTAAAGTTCTGCCCATCTTTTATGAATCACCCTGTATATGTTCACCGATTACGCCGAAACTATCCAACCAATTAAGGTACACTGTAAAAAAAAAGGGTCGATCTACTAAAAAAACTTTAGTGATCCTTGTAATTACTAAAAAATTTTTAGTAATCTTAGTCGGTTACAAGAAAATCTGTAAGAATTACTAGAAAAAAGTTAGCAACGAAGAGAGTTAATAGTTTTATATTTTTAATAACTATTACTAAAACTCACTTGGCGTGGTCTTGATAGCATAGTGGTTATAGAAACGGACTCAAGACTTAAAGGTCCCGGGTTCGATACTGGCCACGGCCAAATACGCCCCGAGTGTATGTAGTGTAATTACTCGTTACTAAAGGGATTATGAAATTCCTGTCGGAGCAGTTAGAAATGTTTGGTGCTGCCATCTATTGCAGTTTTGCCGAAAATCTTCCGCTTCAGAAGTCTGGATGCAGCTCGAAGGAACCTCCTGCCCTTCGGGCGCACGTAATGGTTATTGAAAATACTTTTGGAGCTATTACTAAAATTTGCTTTATGGCTCATACTAAAAATTTTTAAGTTAGTTATACAAAAAATTCTTTTGTTCAGTTTACAAAAGAAATGCTTGTTTCACTTGCAAAAAAAAAGTTTGTAATGGTTACTAAAAAATTCTGTGGAACACAAATTTACTAAAAAATTTTTAGTAACCTCTTGAATTTTTTTACAGTGTATTACGGTATAAATAACTAAAAAGTAAGAAATAAAATAAACTTTTTCAAAAAAAAAAATATAACCGACTTCAATCAACGCTCTAAAAAGAGTTAAATAATTCTTTAAAATACCCTAATGATGAATTGTTATCTAATAATCACACATCAGATATCATGTACCGACAAAAAAATGCTTATAAGTTTAATACATAGAACTTAATATCCAGTAAACATGGTTTTTCGACAGAATAGTTTTTACAAGAGATTAATTTACATATTTTTGATTTAATTTATGAATATATACATATAAAAAGTAATGAATTACTTTTTGAAGTTGGTGCCAAACTATTGTAAGTATAGAAAGAATTGTGGTTATATTATGCCTAATACCATAAATAAAATGGTAAAAATCATTATTGATTGTGATTGTTTGGCACCAACTTCAAAAAGTCATTCATTACTTTTTATATGTATATATTCATAAATTAAATCAAAAATATGTAAATTAATCTCTTGTAAAAAATATTCTGTCGAAAAACCATGTTTACTGGATATTAAGTTCTATGTATTAAACTTATAAGCCTTTTTTTGTCGGTACATGATATCTGATGTGTGATTATTAGATAACAATTCATCATTAGGGTATTTTAAAGAATTATTTAACTCTTTTTAGAGCGTTGATTGAAGTCGGTTATATATTTTTTTTGAAAAAGTTTATTTTATTAGAGTCTCTATAATATCTAATCGGCAGTGGCGCGAGTACTTTTATACGAGGGAATTTCTACGTATTTGTATCATCCTTACTTCCATGGGTGTACCCAAGGATGTGTGTGGGGGAGGGGGTGATAGGGCTAAAGCACAGCCCGAAATTTTCGAAAGTTATATGAAAAAAGTGCTGATTTTTTTTTCTTTCTTTATGAGAAAAATTTGTAATTTTTTTCAAACATACAGTGGATTAGCCATTCTTATTAGTCTCATTTTAATCCACATTGCCATGAATAAAGAGAAAGGAAGGGGTGATGGGATTACAGCCCTTCTCTTTTTGAAAATTAAATGAAAGAAAAAAATCCTTACTTTTTTAGATAAATCTAAGATCGACATTTTTTTCTTCTGTTTTTCAGCGAAATAGCCATTCCCATTAACCCCATATTAGTCCACATTGACATACAACATACCCAAAGATGGGGAGGGGGGTGATGAAATTAGAGCCCCCTTACCTTGAAATAGTCGATAATAAAATTAAAATTTGTGCAGATTTTTTTCCTTTTGTTTGAGACAAATTTCTTTTTTTCCCCATATTATTCAAATGATTAGCCGTACCTAGGGGTCTGCACGGGCCGGGGTTGGCCCGAACCCGGCCCGGCGGAATCGTTTCGAATTTTATAACGAGCGGGCAGATGTAGAATAGTTTTTTCAACGGATCCGGCCGGGCTGACAAACAACATAAACGGGCCGGGCCGGCAAAGAAAATGAACGGGCCAGACGGGCCGGGCCTATAGTTTACGGGCCTGCCGGCCCGTTTTGAAGTTTTAAGCAGAGACAATAAAATATGAGCTATTTTCAACGAAAATGGTTTTAACGAGAATAAGTATAAATGTGCTTTATGAGCCATACTAGTTTGACAGCATCAATATAAAAATGTACAGTGTAGAGATCGGCATCTGAGAGTTACGTTGTGCATAACCCGTTTTAATAATTTCTTAGCTGACTCATGCCGGGTCGAGATCAAGTGTGCATTATTTTTCTACATTTAGACTGGCCGGACCGGAACTAGACTTAAATGTTCTCAAGATCTGTAGGGCAGAAAACATGATTTGTAAAATTATTAATAGCGATAAAGAATTTATGTTAGCTTAATCTTTGGATATATACTTCTGGATGGTTTTTAAATTAATTTCTCAATAATGCGAAAGTTTGACACAGTTTCTGATTAATTTTAAATTGTAAAAGTATAAAAGTGATAAGCCTAACTATTAAAGGGATTTGGAATCGAAAAACGTTTTTTTATTTTTGATAAATAAATTACTTGTATAACCTTGTTGAGATATAATAGTTTCTCAAATGATTGCAGGCTTTCTCCCTTCCCATGCTAACGCTTCCGGAAATTCTATTCAAAACGCTAATTATGACAATATTTTATTGGCTTTCAGTATTCTTAAATTGCTTGTATCAAATAATGGATAACGCCATTCGATTATATAGTTTCTGAATAAAGATACCTGTTAATCTCATGTGTTTATGAGAAAAAAAAATAATTTAGAAATGTATCAGAAAGGAGCTTCTTTGAATTTAAGAATGAATTTGGATTTGAAATCTTTAATAAAATGATATAAAAATATTTTTATAAATCTTCTTTTATTAAACAGCTTCAAAAATAACGATGTTTTTAGCTTTCTTTTTTCTTCTTTTATTCTAAGCCATATTAATTTTTTAATGAATCTTTATTCGAATGTTGAAAGCCTAAGAATCTAAGTAATCATTAATGTTGTTAATGTGTATTTCCTGTAAAATATACTGTAAAATCACTCCATAGATATGTATGCAGTATTCTTTAAAGAAATCTTAAATATATGATAAAAATATGAGTTTTTTAGAAATTGTAGAAATTGTAACGGTCCAAAACGGGCCGGGTCGAACTGTTGAATTTTACCACGGGCCGATCCCGGGCCTGGAAATTTCGGCCCGTGCAGACCTCTAGCCGTCCCTTATCTTTAGTACCATATTAGTGCTCAATGACACCACATTATACTGAAAGAAATGAAAGGGGTTGTTCGGATTACAATCCAATACCACAAAAATCGATTTTTTTTTTTTTTTAAAGAAAATTTATATCCAAACCGATTATCAAATACGACAGTCTATTTCAAAACCGAATCTATATTCAAATATTATCCTCTACCGCTCAAAAGACTAGCCGCTCTTTTCTCTTTAGTTCCATGTTAAAGCTCAATGACACTACATTCTACCCAAAGAAATGAAAGGGATTAATGGGCTTACAGCTCAGGAAATTTTTTGACGGAATATGTGTTTTTTCGCGATATTTTGTCGAAATTCGCGTTTTTCGGCAGCTTTTTCATGAAATTCACCTTTTTTTAAAAAATTCTTTTTTGAAATTATTTTTTTTGTGGAACTCTGGGGGAATACCTGTATTTTTTAGAGATATTTTGTCGAAATTCGCATTTTTGCCCCCGCGGCTTTATGAAAATGTTTGCTTTTTCCAGTAGTATTTGTACGAAACTTGTTTTTTCCGGATCTTTTTCGCAATCCTTTGTCGAATTTCACGATTTTTTCCGCAGCACTTTGATGAAATTAGCTTTTGTCTGCGGCCCTTTAACGAATTCGCATTTTTTTTAAATGCTTTGACGAAATTCGCGATTCTTTTGCATGATACTTTCTCGAAATTTGCAATTTTATCCTCGGCTTTTTGACGAAATTTGTTTGTTTTTTTCGCAACCCTTTAACAAAATTTGCGTTTTTTCGCGACCCTTTCTCGAAATTCGTGTTTTTCAGCCATCATTAGACGAAACTTGAATTTTCTTCGCGATTAGTTGTCGAAATTTGACATTTTCTCCGCAACCCTTTGTCAAAATGCGCGATTTTTTTCGCAACCCTTTACGAAATTAGCTTTTTTCCAGGGGTTCATCGACGAAATTCGCATTTTTTACAATTCTTCAACGAAATTAGCTTTTTTTTCTTGGCCCTTTGACGGAACGCGTGTCTTTTTGTTATTTTTTGTTGAAATTCACGTTTTTTTTTTGGGGGGGGGGGTGATCTTTTGTCGAAATTTGCAAATTTTCGCCAGCCATTTGAGGAAATTCGCGGTTTTTTGAGATCCTTTGACGAAATTTGCGTTTTCCCACGATCCTTTGTCGAAATTAGCATTTTTCCCTCGACTTTTTGATGAAATTATCTTTTTTGTCATGATCGTTTATCAAATTTCACGTTTTTCAGCAGTCACTAGAAGAAAATCGCGTTCATTTAAAGAAATGTGCTTTTTCTCTAATTGACGAAATTTGACTTTTTCCCTCGATCCTTTGACGAGATTCTTGTTTTTTTACGGCCCTTTGACAAAATTCTGATTTTATCTGCGGTCTTTTAACAAAATCCGACTACTTGCATATTCCTTTTAACCAAATCAAATTTTTTTTCTGCGAATGATTGACGAATTTGATATTTTTCAACAACCATTTGTCAAAAATCGCGATACATTTTTTCAAAGTCCAAACTTCAAACTGATGACGATTGTTTTAAATTTTCGGAAAATTACGGACAAATTTAGCCTTTTCCCCTTCTGGCTGCGGCCTTTTTGTCTGAAAGGTTGAATTGCTCACTTGGTCTTGTCTCGTTGGTCTCCCACACCCCATATTCAAGATTCAGACATAAAATTGGTAATTAAACTGAGAAAATTTTCAAAGTTGTTGGCAAAATTTTACGGTTATTGAGTCGAATTTTTTTTTCATTTATAAAACATGATATTATCGGAATATTCTCTATCAGGAGCATCAATAAAGATTTCTATTCGGTAATTTCAAGTTCTTTAGAGTAGAAAGTATTTCTCTCTAGTTCATATGTATAGGTGTAACATATGTTGATAAGAACTGAATTCGGCAGGTTACGGTTGGTTTTCTTTTATTACCTCAAATTATCTGCGAAAGATATGAATGCCTAATGGCAAGGCGTAATATAAACGAAAGTATAAATCCTAAACAAATGTAAAAAACAAATTTTTTTGCGGCCCCCAAATTTTCGCGGCCCTGGGCAAATGTCCGGCTCGACCCCCCCTAAGCACGGCCCTGACGACTAGTTTTTCTATTGCATAACATTTCTTATTTTGTTTTCAATCTTTTTTAGCTCACAGGCTATCATAGCCTGAGAGCTTATGTACCCGTCCGTTCTGTATGTATGTTCGTACGTAACGCGATAACTCATGATAAAAATATCCGATCCACTTGAAATTTTGTATGTAGGTATATCCTGACAAGGCGCTTCCCTGATTAGTTTTTGGAGTTCATTCGATATGTATAAGAGGGGGAACGGGGGGCTCATGCCCCCCGTTAGTTGATATAGATGGGATTTTCATGCAGAATTAAGTTTTCAAAATTTAGATTAGGATCATTCTGATGAGGCGATTCCGTGACTGTTATTAGGTGTTCATTGATTAAGTATAAATAGGGGGAACAGGGGTTCTAATGCCCCCCCCCCCGTTAGTTGATATAAATGGGATTTTCATGCAGAATTAAGTTTTCAAAATTTAGATTAGGATCATTCTGATGAGGCGATTCCGTGACTGTTATTAGGTGTTCATTGAATAAGTATAAATAGGGGGAACAGGGGTTCTAATGCCCCCCCCCGTTAGTTGATATAAATGGGATTTTCATGCAGAATTAAGTTTTCGTTCAAAATTTAGATTAGGATCATTCTGATGAGGCGATTCAGTGACTGTTATTAGTTGTTCATTGAATAAGTATAAATAGGGGGAACAGGGGTTCTAATGCCCCCCCCCGTTAGTTGATATAAATGGGATTTTAATGCAGAATTAAGTTTTCGTTCAAAATTTAGATTAGGATCATTCTGATGAGGCGATTCCGTGACTGTTATTAGGTGTTCATTGAATAAGTATAAATAGGGGGAACAGGGGCTCTAATGCCCCCCCCCGTTAGTTGATATAAATGGGATTTTCATGCAGAATTAATTTTCGTTCAAAATTTAGATTAGGATCATTCTGATGAGGCGATTCCGTGACTGTTATTAGGTGTTCATTGAATAAGTATAAATAAGGGGAACAGGGGTTCTAATGTCCCCCCCCCTTAATTTATATAAATGGGTTTTTCAAGCAGAATTTTCAGGTTTCGTTCAAATCTCTGAATAGTTTTGGAAGTTTAATGGTTAAGTATAAAAGAGGGGCATAACTCTTTTTAAATTATATAAATGCTAAATGGGTTTTTATTAAGAATTATCTAATTTGCTCTGAATTTTGGATATAGATTTTTTATATGATAAAGCATGTCTTTGATAGTATAGGAGGTTCAATGATTAAGTTTAAAAAAAGAGAAAAGGGGAGAGCTGTTTCCCCTTCTTAATTTTTTTTTTCGAACGGAATTAACCCTTGAAAATATAAAGCTTTAATGTGCAATTAGTATTTGTAGCCTGTGAGCTCAATGCCTTCAGTTTAACTGGGCAGTATTCTTTATTTAAGTAATTCCTTAATCTTCATTTCTGTCATATGAAAAATACATTTCTATTTTGCCAAGCTTTGCCATGAGTATACTGAAGTAAAATATCCCCCTTAGGATGTTTGCGAAAACTTTTCTCGGATAGTATTTTTTCGATCGATGCTTAATTTTATATTTCATAATATTATTTATTTTGATTTTGTCCGTTTTTATTGAAGGACATAATTTAACCGTTTTTTCTATTGCATAACACTTCTTATTTTGTTTTCAATCTTTTTCTTTTTTTAAAAGTAATTCCTTATTGTGATCTTCATTTCTGTCATATGAAAATTTCATTTCTATTTTGCCTATAGCATTTACATTTGTTGCATTATCATTTTGAAAATTGATAAAAAATAACAAAAGACAAAACATTGCAAATTCTAAATTCGTATTACTCAACTAAATAAACGTAGTTCTTGCAAAAAATAAACAAAATAATGAGAGATCAAAATAGGTGCCTTATAAATAACTTACTTTTTTAAATCTGCAGCTACAATATATATATATATATATTTTTTAATTTGGACATGCAAAAAACATTCTGAAATGTCTCAATCAATCACAAGATTTTTGTGGGGACTTCTACTGATTGATAATTTTTGTGGGGTTTTTACATAACTGAATGACTTTTTTTCCATGATTGATTAATGAAGTTTATAATTTTTACCCCACATGACCAACTGTCGAACTGATTGACAAATTTTCTATTTTTCATGTGATGGATCGAGAAATTTTGTGATTTTTTTTTTTTTCTGATGAACAAAGAAATGTTGCATCTTTTCTCCCTGCAATTAATGAAAGTTGTTTTTTGAAATTTGTTGTTTTTTTCTTGCAATCTTTTGATGTAATTTGCCGTTTTATTGAATTTATCCTTCTTTCGTGATTTTTTTTTTTTTTTGAGAAAATGTCGTTTTTTGTTATCTTTTTGAGAAATTTATCTTTTTTTTGCTATTTTTTTCGAAATTTACCTTTTTTTGCAATTACCTAGACAAAATTTCTGTGCTTTTGAGATCTTTGGACGAAATTTGTGTCTTTTATGATACCTGGACAGTTTCGAAGAAGTTTATCGTTTCTCTCAAGTTCTTTCGATGAAATTGGCGTTTTGTCACGATCTTTCGATGTAATTTCCCGTTTTATTGAAGATCTTTTTGCAAAATTTGTTGTTTTTTTTTTGCGAAATGTACTTTTTTGTGATTATTTGATGAAATTTGCTTTTTTTTCAATCCTTTGACGAAATTTGCTGTTTACTCACGATCATTTGTCAAAATTTGTTGTTTTCTCACAATATTTTGAATTTTTTTTTCACAATATGTTTACAAATTTGCCATTTTTTAGGGATTTTTTTTTGTCAAAATTTGCTTTTTTTCGAAATTTTTTTAAACGTTTTTGCAAAATTTTGATTTTTTACAATACTTTCACGAAATTTGTTTTATTTGAGATACCTGGACAATTTTTTTTCTGCAGTTTTTTGACAAATTTTTTAGAGATCTTTTGAAGAAATTTGTTGTTTTTTGCAATCTGTTGACGAAATTTGTTGTTTTTGTTTCTTTCACATTTATTTACAAAATTTCCGGGTGTTGTTTTTTTTGGTGGGTGGTATTTTGACGAAATTTGCTATTTTTTGTGATTATTTGCCAAAATTCATGTTTTTTATGATACTTGGACAAAATTATTTGTTTTCTCAGGGATTTTCGGTGAAATTTGTCATTTTCTCACGATTTTTCGATGTAATTTGCTGTTTTATCGAAATTATCTTTTTTGTCAAATTTTTCATTTTTTTTTTGTTATTTTCAGAAATTTGTGATTTTTTTTTCACCTTTTTTTTTGCAAAATTTACCTTTTTTGTGATCTTTCGATGAAATGTGCCTCTTTTTTTCATCTTTTGACAAAATGTGTTGTTTTTTCACAATCTTTTTACCAATATTTGCATTTTTTTAAATACCTAGACAAATTTAAAGTATTTTCACGATCTTTTGACGAAATTCACGTCTTTTATGATACCAGGAAATAATTATTTGTTTTCTCAGGGATTTTCGGTGAAATTTGTCGTTTTTTCTTGCCATCTTTCGATGTAATTTGCCGTTTTATTGAATTTATCCTTTTTTCGTGATTTTTTTTGTGAAATTTATTGGGTGTTTTTTTTTTCAGAAATTTTTCAACAATATGTAAATGCTATAGGCAAGATAGAAATGAATTTCTCATATGGCAGAAATGAAGATCACAATAAGAAATTACTTAAAAAGAATTGAAAACAAAATAAGAAGTGTTATGCAATAGAAAAAAAGGTTAAATTATGTCCTTCAAAAAAAAGGGCAAAATCAAAATAAACTCGATCGACCGGATGTTACATTGCCTATCAATAAAAAAATTAGTTCTCACTTACCAGGTTATATTGTTGAAAAGACTAATTTAAGGTGTAATAGATTACTCTGATCCTATGTTAAAAATATACTTATTACGTTGCGATAAAAAATTCCATACATATATTTAATTGCCTACAAACATTTGTCACTCAGCACACAGTTCAATGGGTACACTGAACTGTAGTATTCCCATCGTAAGATTACCCAGAAAAAACATTCTGAAATGTCTCGATCAATCACAAGATTTTTGTGGGGACTTCTACTGATTGGTAATTTTTGTGGGCTTTTTTACATAATTAAATGACTTTTTATCCATGATTTATTAATGAATTTTATAATTTTTACCCCACATGACCAACTGTCGATTTTTGTATTTTTCCTTCAACTGATTGACAAATTTTCTATTTTTCATGTAATAGATCGAGAAATTTTCTGATTTTTTTTTTTTTTTTTTTTTTGATAAACAAAGAAATTAAAATAGCAAATAAAGCCTTTGTGCACAAATGTTTAAAGATTGAAAACCAACGAATATAAATGCACAAATAAAGTATGAGAAGGTAGAAAATAGCTATTTCGAATCTACTAACGAGATTCTTCATCAGTGCAAAACTCAGCGAGCTAAAAGTAGCAAAACTTAGCAAAGAGACAGAGAGACGCAGGCTTATATACCCGCTATGGGAACAATCCCGCCTAAAGAAAAGCAACCAATGAGAAGAAAGCAGCCAAAACCAACTGAGTGGACAAGTAGCGACATCTATTGGAGAACAAGCAAAACAAAAACTAAAAAGCGAGTGAAAAAAAAAGTATTAAATTAAAGATTTCCAAATACTTGGAAAATAAGGAGTACTAGATAAGTCATTGACTAAGGAGTGAGAATTTTTTATGATGTGGTAAGCTTCCCAAAAATCAAGATCAAGAATAGAAGGACATTAATAGATGATGGTGGCTGAAGAAAAGTTAAACTTATGTTGAGAAGACCAACAATGTTGAGCAATAGAGGAACGTTTAAGCTCCTGATTTTTGACATAGTGTTACTCAGATTTTTGACATGATTTTTGACATAGTGTTACTCTGATAGTTACTCAGTGATGAACTTAATTACCTAAAAGCTATTGCTGTTGATCGTGGTTATTCTCCTAATATTATAGATTCTATTCATAGAAAATTGACAAAATCCACACAATCTGAAAGTAAGAACTTTAATTCGAACTCCAATGCTTTGGTTGTTTTGCCTTTTTCCCCCAAAATCATTCAGCAAGTTGCTAAAATTTTAAAAAGGTTCGATTTCCATGTTATTTTTTCTCCTGTTAATAAAATTGCTTTTTCAAATCTTAAGCACCCCATTGATCACTTAGATAACTAGGGTATTTACCAAATTTCTTGCCAATGTGGTCTTTCTTATATTGGTCAGACTAAACGTGCTCTCAGATTTCGTTTTATGGAACATAAAAGGTATGTCAAAAATCAGGAGCTTAAACGTTCCTCTATTGCTCAACATTGTTGGTCTTCTCAACATAAGTTTAACTTTTCTTCAGCCACCATCATCCATAAATGTCCTTCTATTCTTGATCTTGATTTTTGGGAAGCTTACCACATCATAAAAAATTCTCACTCCTTAGTCAATGACTTATATAGTACTCCTTATTTTCCAAATATTTGGAAATCTTTAATTTAATACTTTTTTTTTCACTCGCTTTTTAGTTTTTGTTTTGCTTGTTCTCCAATAGATGTCGCTACTTGTCCACTCAGTTGGTTTTGGCTGCTTTCTTCTCATTGGTTGCTTTTCTTTAGGCGGGATTGTTCCCATAGCGGGTATATAAGCCTGCGTCTCTCTGTCTCTTTGCTCAGTTTTGCTACTTTTAGCTCGCTGAGTTTTGCACTAATGAAGAATCTCGTTAGTAGATTCGAAATAGCTATTTGCTAACTTCTCATACTTTATTTGTGCATTTATATTCGCTGGTTTTCAATCTTTGAACAAAGAAATGTTGCATCTTTTCCCCCTGCAATTAATGAAAGTTGTTTTTTGAAATTTGTTGTTTTTTTCTCGCAATCTTTTGATGTAATTTGCCGTTTTATCGAATTTATCCTTTTTTCGTGATTTTTTTTTTCTAGCAAATGTCGTTTTTTGTTATCTTTTTGAGAAATTTGTCTTTTTTTTTTTTTTTTTTTGCTATTTTTTGCGAAATTTACCTTTTTCTGCAATTACCTAGACAAAATTTCTGTGCTTTTGAGATCTTTGGACGAAATTTGTGTCTTTTATGATACCTGGACAGTTTCAAAGAAGTTTATCGTTTTTCTCGAGTTCTTTCGATGTAAGTGTCGTTTTGTCACGATCTTTCGATGTAATTTCCCGTTTCATCTTTTTGCAAAATTTGTTGTTTTTTTTTGCGAAATGTACTTTTTTGTGATTATTTGATGAAATTTGCTTTTTTTTCAATCCTTTGACGAAATTTGCTGTTTACTCACGATCATTTGTCAAAATTTGTTGTTTTCTCACAATATTTTGAATTTTTTTTTCACAATATGTTTACAAATTTGCCATTTTTTAAGGATTTTTTTTTGTCAAAATTTGCTTTTTTTCGAAATTTTTTTAAACGTTTTTGCAAAATTTTGATTTTTTACAATACTTTCACGAAATTTGTTTTATTTGAGATACCTGGACAATTTTTTTTCTGCAGTTTTTTGACAAATTTTTTAGAGATCTTTTGAAGAAATTTGTTGTTTTTTGCAATCTGTTGACGAAATTTGTTGTTTTTGTTTCTTTCACATTTATTTACAAAATTTCCGGGTGTTGTTTTTTTTGGTGGGTGGTATTTTGACGAAATTTGCTATTTTTTGTGATTATTTGCCAAAATTCATGTTTTTTATGATACTTGGACAAAATTATTTGTTTTCTCAGGGATTTTCGGTGAAATTTGTCATTTTCTCACGATTTTTCGATGTAATTTGCTGTTTTATCGAAATTATCTTTTTTGTCAAATTTTTCATTTTTTTTTGTTATTTTCAGAAATTTGTGATTTTTTTTCACCTTTTTTTTTGCAAAATTTACCTTTTTTGTGATCTTTCGATGAAATGTGCCTCTTTTTTTCATCTTTTGACAAAATGTGTTGTTTTTTCACAATCTTTTTACCAATATTTGCATTTTTTTAAATACCTAGACAAATTTAAAGTATTTTCACGATCTTTTGACGAAATTCACGTTTTTTATGATACCAGGAAATAATTATTTGTTTTCTCAGGGATTTTCGGTGAAATTTGTCGTTTTTTCTTGCCATCTTTCGATGTAATTTGCCGTTTTATTGATTGAATTTATCCTTTTTTCGTGATTTTTTTTTGTGAAATTTATCGGGTGTTTTTGTTTTTTTTTTTCAGAAATTTGTCAACAATATGTAAATGCTATAGGCAAGATAGAAATGAATTTCTCATATGACAGAAATGAAAATCACAATAAGAAATTGCTTTAAAAAATTGAAAACAAAATAAGAAATGTTATGCAATAGAAAAAAAGATTAACCCATTAACGCCCAAATTATTTTCTTAGCAAAAATTAAAATTTTGTGTTTCCCACCACTTTTAAAAGCAAATTAACTTTTACCTAAAAGTATTGATGATTTTGTCTCGTGAAATAAGGCATATATTTCTTTTCCTCTTTACTGGTGGCAAAACCGCTTTCTTGCTGTTTTTGTAACCGTCCTCAAAAGAGGACGCTGGGCGTTAATGGGTTAAATAAAGTCCTTCAAAAAAAAAGGGGCAAAATCAAAATAAACTCGATCGACCCGATGTTACTTTGCCTATCAATAAAAAAGTTAGTTCTCACTTACCAGGTTATATTGTTGAAAAGACTAATTTAAGGTGTAATAGATTACTCAGATCCTATATTAAAAATATACTTATTACGTTGCGATAAAAAATTCCATACATATATTTAATTGCCTACAGACATGAGGAAATAAACATATGTCACTCAGCACACAGTTCAATGGGTACACTGAACTGTAGTATCCCATCGTAAGATTACCCAGAAAAAAACATTCTGAAAGGTCTCGATCAATCACAAGATTTTTGTGGGGACTTCTACTGATTGGTAATTTTTGTGGACTTTTTTACATAATTAAATGACTTTTTATCCATGATTCATTAATGAATTTTATAATTTTTACCCCACATGACCAACTGTCGATTTTTGTATTTTTCCTTCAACTGATTGACAAATTTTCTATTTTTCATGTGATGGATCGAGAATTTTTCTGATTTTTTTTTTTCTGATGAACAAAGAAATGTTGCATCTTTTCCCTCTGCAATTAATGAAAGTTGTTTTTTGAAATTTGTTGTTTTTTTCTCGCAATCTTTTGATGTAATTTGCCGTTTTATCGAATTTATCCTTTTTTCGTGATTTTTTTTTTTGAGAAATTGTCGTTTTTTGTTATCTTTTTGAGAAATTTGTCTTTTTTTTTTGCTATTTTTTGCGATTACCTAGACAAAATTTATGTGCTTTTGAGATCTTTGGACGAAATTCGTATATTTTATGATACCTGTACAGTTTCGGAGAAGTTTATCGTGTTTCTCGAGTTCTTTCGATGAAATTGTCGTTTTGTCACGATCTTTCGATGTAATTTGCCATTTTATTGAAGATCTATTTGCAAAATTTTTTTGGGTTTTTTTGCGAAATTTAACTTTTTTGTGATTATTTGATGAAATTTGCTTTTTTTTCAATCCTTTGGCGAAATTTGTTGTTTACTCACAATCATTTGTCAAAATTTGTTGTTTTCTTACAATATTTTGAATTTTTTTTTTTCACAATATGTTTACAAATTTGCCATTTTTTAGGGATTTTTTTGTCAAATTTGGCTTTTTTTCGAAATTTTTTCATGAAAATTGCCAATTTTTTTAGACGTTTTGGCAAAATTTTGATTTTTTGCAATACTTTCACGAAATTTGTTTTATTTGGGATACCTAGGCAAATTTTTTTTTTTGCATTTTTTTGACAAATTTTTTAGAGATCTTTTCGTGAAATTTGTTGTTTTTTGCAATCTGTTGACGAAATTTGGTAAATGGAAAAGCATATTGAAATTTTTATTAAATATTAATTTTTTTATAGTGGCAAAATACTTTTTTTCTTTGGTTCTTTCATATTATTGTTGCCGTCAAGTTTTGACGGCAGAATAGCCAGAATAAATATCATTAGTTTTTTTAATATGTGAAATCGACATGTATTTTTTATTTATGAAAATGTAATAGAAAAGTTAGTTGAAAATGCAAATGTTTATTTGTTGAATGGGGTGGGTAATGTAAAAACAAATTAACCACTGAGAGGATCATTGTTACAGTTGTTGCTAAATTTCAAACTATAAATTCAGTCTTATTTTGCTGCGAAGTAAGTGAAGTATGTATATTTTGTATGAAATGAGAAATGACAGTAATTTATGATTTATTCATGTCATGTACAATTTATTGGTGTTGTATTTGTAAATGGAAAATTATCAAATGAGAGAGATTCTAATTCTATGACAGCATGTTTGAATGTAACTCTGCGAATTGCAGGTCATTTGCCTGGATGTAAAATGCAGGTTTTTCTTTTATTTATTGAAATTTTTGCTTAAGATTAGTCGTTAAAAAATTCTTTAATAGCTGGAAAATATCTTTCATTTCTGTTGTGCCGTCAAGTTTTGACGGGTTCCATCTAGTAATTTCTAAATTTGACGAGCAATTGTTATTTATGATCTAAATACTATAAATGAGACAGAAAAAAGTTTATTTGGATTTATCACCAATACGGGATCATAAATACTTATTTGTGCGTTGATTGTAACTTATAACTTTAATATAATCATGAATTTAATAACTGTCACATTTGAGGAAGGCTTACTAGAACTTATAGCTTAACCGAATAGCTTTTTCATACCAAATGAGATTATGACACTCTACAAGTCCCAGAAAATTTCATAAATATAGTTTCATATTACACGATTGATTCGACCTTATACAGCATTCAACATAAAAATTTTAACTTGTTTTTCGTTGCACTTAAATAGTTCAATCATTACAAAAATAAAAGCATATATCCTTGCATAAACATAGAACAGATATCTATATTAATAAAATAACAAATCGCTCTGTGTGTGTGCGTGTGTGTCTGCGATAGTTAGCGAAAACTACGGTACGTACGAAGCTCAAAATTTTTCTGAGAGTAGCCCAATATCTTTCCTTATGCACCTGACGCTCAGAATTTCAAAATTCTATTTATTAACTGAGTAATTAATTAAATTCCAAGCCTCACTCTCATAAAAAATCGCTTTTTTTTAGCTTTTTTCCTTTTTATTCTCTTATGGTGGGTTGGTTGCATAAAAGTTTCGCAGAAATAATTTTAAAAACTGAGACTGACCTTTAAAATTCATAGACTGGCAAACTGTCAGTTTAAATGAGGATTTTTTTTATCACAGCTGCTGTACGCCATGGAGGAAAAATATAGGTGGTGGCGAAGTAAACCGAAAAAAAGAAAGGTTTGCAAGAGGAAACCATTTATCGCTGAAATTTTAATGTCTCAAAATAAAGCACGAGGAAGGAATTTTGTATTAATAAGACGGATTGGAAGAAATGAATTACAGCTGAAGCATATTTTACGAAGAAATCGTAATTTTTTTAAATGTTTTTTTTCTATTACCTATATTATTTATTAAAATAAATGTTTGTTTTTAAAATAATTGAAATTGGAAAATTAAAAATAAGTAAATGTCAAAACAAAATAAAATATTGAAAGCATATGCTTTGAAGTAAGAAATTGTATTACTAAAACTTTTCTCTTTTTTTTTTCCAGAAATTTTTAATACTTTATAACGTAGATGAAAAATGTTTATGATTTAACAACATATTTATAATTTCATGTGAATATATAAAATATAGTGATGAAAAGATTCTTTTAAAATCATGCATGAACACTTAAATAATAATATTAATCTAAAATCTAGATTTCAGAGTGCAGACGATTTTAAGACATTAACGAAAGAATGTTGATTTTTCAAGCAAAGTCTTAATGATGCTTCTGTATTGATATTTCAAAGTCATATGATAAAAATAATCAAATAATCCTTGCCTATGATTGATGTAATTGTATCTTTCATGCATTCTGATCGTGTATTACAGGCAATAATGGCACAAAACGTTATTTTTTAAACGAAATTTTAGTCATCTATTCAATAACAGTTTAAAAGATAAAAAACAAAAACAAAGAAATACTGGTTTAAACCAGTTTGAATTGCTCGGAGTTTCAAAGCACATGGTTTTGTTGGTGCTTATTTGGACTTAATGTCGCGGATTTTAGAGTTACATTTTTTGCTTCACCCCAAGACATTATACTGCCACTCTATTAATTTCTTTTTACTATATGGTTGTATGCATATTTTTGGCATTTCGAACATTAGAATGTATGAGTCATTAGCAGTGTTGCAGTAAAAAACATTACACAACACTTTTCTATGAGTTTATTTTTTTAATCATTGATTAAATTTAAATGTGTTCTATTCAATTTAAAATTGTAATATGGCTTTAATTTGTTTTTAAAACAAAAATAAAATAGCTGTTTGGCGTACAATTGTTTGTATCTGCAAACGATTCATTCACCATAATAAATTATCAAATAGCTAAGTAAATTATCTATCAGAAATAGCCATAAAAAGAATAGTAGCAAAACTGATTATAACCTTAATGTTTAGACTAATTTAAACATAACCCGATTCCAACCAGAAAAAAACAGACCACACTCCTATCCCTGATACACAAAATTTCCGTGAGTATAAACCCGACCCTGACCTAAAAATTCTGTTTGGGAAAAACTATGGATTTGATAACTGACCCGGACCAAATCTGAATCCCGCAAAAATGTTCAAGTGAAGCATAACCCGATTCAAACAAGGAAAAATAATTTTCGTGGGCATGAAATCTGACCCGAACCTAAATATTTTCTTTAAAAAAACCCGAAATATGACTCGAACGAAATCTGAAACCGATAAAAATATTCCAGAGAACTATAACCCGATCCCAGCAAGACAAAATACTTTCCATGGTCATAAACCCGACTTAAACCTAAAAAACCAAACCACATCTAAATCTGACCAAAGTATCCGAAAGAATCATAACTGGATTCGAGTAAGACAAAATAATTTCCGTGGACATGAACCCGATACGAACCTAAAACTCCCATTAAAAAAATACCTGAAATTTGAATCGAACCAAATCTGAATCTGACAAAACTATTTCAAACAAACGCAACCGGATCCAAACATGACAAAATATTTCCATCGACATGAACACAATCCGAACCCAAAAAATTTCTTTGAAAAAATCGCGAACTGAACGAAATCTGAACTTGGCAGAAATATTCCAGTGAAGCATGTCCTTATTCGAACAAGACAGAATTATTTCCGTGAACATGCAAGAAGACCCGAACTCAACAGTTATATTTGAAGAAAAAACTCGAAATCTGAATTGAACCAAATCTGGACCTGACAAAAATATTCCACAGAACTGTAACCCAATCCAAGCAAGACGAAAAAATTTCTATGGACATAAACCCAACTCGAACCTAAAAAATTCGATTTGAAAAAAACTGAAATTTGACCCAAACCACATCTAAATTCGACGAAAATATTCGAAAGAATCATAACTGGATTCGAGTATGACAAAATAATTTCCGTGGACATGAACGAGATCCGACCTAAAAATTCTATTTGAAAAAATACCTGAAATTTGAATCGAACCAAATCGGAACCTGATAAAAAACATTCCAAAGAATCGTAACCGGATCTGAATAAGACAAAAAATTTCCATTCACCTGAACCGAATCTGAACCTAAAAAAATTCTTTGAAAAAAATCACGAAATCTGAACTGAACCAAATCTGAACTTGAAAAAAAATATTCCAGTGAAGCATGTTCTTATTCGAACAAGGCAGCGTAATTTCCGTGAACACGCAAGAAAACCCGAACCGAAAAATTCCATTTGAAGAAAAAGCCGAAATCTGAATTGAAACAAATCTGTTCCCGAGAAAAATATTCCAAAGAACCATAATTGTATCCGAGCAAGGCAAAATAATTTCCATGGACATGAATACGACCCGAACATTATAACTCAATATCAAAAAATACCTAAAATCTGAACTCGACAAAAATGTTCTAATGAATCATAACCAGATCCGAACAAGACAAAATAATTTCCATGGACATGAAACCAATATATGGTTTGGTAACATTTAGGTTGCAATTACATTACGGTAAGTCTTTGATTATATTTAATATCCCGTTAGGTTACAGTTAGGTCACGATTAAGTTAAAGTTAGGTTAAAGTTAAATCGCATTTGTTTTATGGTTAGAATAAGGATATGTTACAATAAAGTGAAGCCTAGGTTACATTTATGTTATATTTAATTTACGGTAAGGTACTGTTAAGTCAAAGTTAGGTTACAGGCAGGTTATGGCTACGGTAAAAAAGTTTACGGTTAGGAATTTATCCATAGAGTGGACATTATGCATGATTTGATTAAAAATAACACTTACTTTTGTTAAATGGCTCTGAAATTATAATACTACATACCAACACTTTAGCTACGAGCGAGTATCGATTTCATTCATAGTATAGTCGGATTTAAGAGTGATATAATTAGTTTGAAATTCAAAATTTTTCACTTGGGATCTTTGATAAATATCAACATTTTAACACGAAAATCACGCAGTCGTTGGATACATATTCCCTCCCACATTTCTTATCGCTCATTTTGAGTATTTTTAGAGTTTAACATTAGCTGTTTTTTAAACCGATTTTTCACACAGTCAGTGGCCACGTATTTCAGACAATGCATTTCTGCATGTTTCGAGTTAATGATAAAATCATACAAATTTCAAGTTCGTTTAATATTGTTAATACGGACCCGGGCAACGCCGAGCGGGTCAGCTAGTATACAATAGAATATCTCTTCAATGTTCATATATCGGTGTAAGATTCAACTGAAAATGTATACATGCAACATTATAAAAAGAGAAATCGCTATAAGGTAGATACTCAATAATAAAAGTATTACAAGTATGGGGGGTTTCTTTACCATTGTCACTAAAGACGCTGCGATCGCAATCGCGTTATTATTAAGCTTTATCGAAGTGTCCATCTTGTATGTTAATCTATGCCGCGGTGCATTCCACGTTTCTTTTCTCTACGGATCGCTACACTTTAAAAAATATGACTATTTTGCTGCATCGTCACTCCCCAGCTTTTATAGAATATCACTCTTTCGGCCAATGAGAATGCTCCATGATAGCCTGAAGTAGCCGTTTTCTATAAAAGCGGTGGAGTGACGATGCAGCAAAATAGTCATATTGTTTACAGTGTAGAGCGACTTGAAGTTCTTTTCGCACATCTGCATTGGTGCATTTGAGCATTACGTGCACTGTTAAAAAATTGAAACTTTTTTTGCTGCATCATCACTCCCCCACTTTTATAGAAAAAGTTGAATTCACTGTATTATGGAACATTCTCATTGGTCAAAATATAGATATTCTACAAAAGCGGTGGAGTGACGCTAACGCAAAAGTTTGAAATTTTTAACAGTCTGATAGCATACACTGCAAAAAATATGACAATTTTGCTGCATCGTCACTCCCCCGCTTTTATAGAAAACGACTACTTCAGGCTATCATGGAGCATTCTCATTGGCCAAAAGAGTGATATTCTATAAAAACGGGGGAGTGACGATGCAGCAAAATAATATTTTTTACAGTGCATATCACTTCACCACTTTAAAAGAAAACGACTACTTCAGAGCATTATGGAGCACTCCCGTTGGTCAAAATAGAGATATTCTATAAAAGCGGAGGAGTGACGATGCAGCAAAAGTTTCAAAATTTTAACAGCGCGTGTATACACTGTAAAAAATATGACTATTTTGCTGCATTGTCACTCTACCGCTTTTATAGAAAACGACTACTTCAGGCTATCATGGAGCATTCTCATTGCCAAAAGACTGATATTCTATAAAAGCGGGGAAGTAACGATGCAGCAAAATAGTCATATTTTTTACAGTGTAGCACCGCGGTATACACTGTTAAAAATTTTAAATTTTGCTGCATCGTTACTCCACCGCTTTTATAGAAAACTATTACTTCACCGTATTATGGAGCATTCTCATGGGTCAAAATAGAGATATTCTATAAAAATGCGGGAGTGACGCAGCAAATGGGTCAAATTTTTTACTGTGAAGTCAAATGAGATCTGTTTCTTTGGTTAGCTCTTTTGGATCCGTCCAAAAATTTGGCGAGTTCTGAAGTCGAATAAATCCCAATGAATACAAGTTACTTGATTTACGTTTACATCACATTCCCCGGCCTTTCGTTTCGTATATCTCATAATCGACCTCCCATCAATCACTGTGATCCGTCGCTTAGGGGCTTGTTCAGCAATGTCACCGGTAAGTAACCGGTAAGATTGGTTAGTTACCAAAGCGTTCAGTCTGCTAACCGGTACGCAACCGATGTCGTTCAGAGGTAGTTACCAATGTGACCGATAAGGAACCGAACTAACCCAGGAAAAGTCCCGGTTAGTTGTGTCACGTGATTGGTAACATGAAAGTTTGTTAAATCAAATTGGCAATCTACTATTTCTACAGATGGCGCTACGTGACAAAACTAACCAGTGCGTCCAGAGAATCTGTAATTGGTTAGCTACCGGTTACATACCACTCCGGTAAGTTACCGGTTACATTGGTAAGTTGCGCTGAACACGCCCTTGGTTAGCTCACTAGAAGAGCTCGATGCATTTTCTGGGAATTATTACGCTCATTAGCTGCACTTGACGCGCGCTTTAATTTCGCATTTGTGGTTTGTTATACGCAGAGTTGTCCAAAAAGTTTTCTTAAGTGTTTTGATACACAGGCTATTATTGTTGTAAGTTTTTTAATTCTTTTTTCTTTAGCCATATATTTTTGTTTTATTGTACCTTTTGAATTTTGTTATTACTGTATTTTAAAAGAATGAAAATTGGGAAACATTTATGCAGAGATTATGATTCGTAAGTAAAAATCAGCGCTTCACTTCTGCGGGGAGTTAATTTTAACAAAATTATAATTTAAGACTATTTGAAGGCATTAGTAAATATTGGATCAAAAACGATTATTTAAAATGAAAACACATTTGTAAGTGTTAATTCTATTGAATGCCAACAGATATTGTTTTATTAAGTTATAGCCTCTAAACTTTCTATTAAATGACTTCTGCACTCTGATTTAATTATAAATAAATTAATCTGTTACTCAACAATTTTCTAATTTATTACACAATTCAGGCAACAGTATATCCTATTACTTAAGTACTTCTCATTTTTTTTATTATTAATTTGCAAGCAAGTTATGATAGATCAGTTATTTAAAACTGGACTAATTTAGTTATGGGAAATATACATTTACAGGGAAACCTAATTCTATCAAATCCCTTTAAATAGGTGGTTAGTTTTATGGCAAGTACTGATATACCGACCACCACATCCGAAATACTATAATTTCTTACTAGACATTCCTTTTGAATGATAAATTTTTGCAAACCGCACACTGTACGGTTTACCATAGTTTCGATATATGTACTTTGATATTTTATTAAACTAAAACGTTTTGTCTTACTTTTTTGTGCAAATATTTTTTTTTTTCGAATTTTTAAGTTTATGAAATAAACCAAAATTTACTGAAATATTTTGCAGATTTCAGCAAAAGATTCTTCAATGACCCGTACTACAACAAGTGATAGCTCTATTACGTGTACTGAAGGCATGAATTCTGGGAGGAAAGCGACCACTGGTGCAACTTTTTATGGTATATATGATGCACATCAACTGCGCCTGCAACAGGAATTAGAGCTTGTTAATTATCAGATGCTACACTGCCAATACCTTCGTAGACAAGTTAGTCAAAATATTGGTACAGGTAGAGCAGCAGCAAGTTGGTGGCCGTGGGCACAATCAGTACGTGTTGAAAATATCCCTTGTTTCACACCTCAGACTGTTTATCCGCTACAATGGTTGCCTGTAACGAATTTGCAAAGGGTTCAAGTGCGAGGTAGCCAGGAAGAGAAAGTTATTTCAAAAGCTCAAATATTGAAACACGGTATACTTCGTCCCAATTTAATAGATGCAGGTGCTGTATCAATACCGAACCACCAACAGATACCACCACTCAGGCCTAGCCAGAGTGTTGATGCTGAAGCACAAATAAGTAGTGAGTAAATTAGTTTGATGAATGATTTTTTGCAATTTAAAAGAATCCATGTGACATTGGGCTATTTGGTGCAATAAACTACGTTCAGACTGTACTAGGAAAAGGCTGGGTGATAATCAGTATAAAATGTGTTATTTCAGCAGAAATATATAGCTGATTGTAATAATTTAACTTTCGGTTGGCATAAGTAACGTAGCATTTATTCCTGGATTTGAGGTGCATTTTAATTTTTCAAAAAAAAATTAATGGAGAGTTTTACTTATTTAAATTAATGTTACATACCTATTTTGAATTCTATTAAGAATGTAAGCATTAACATTTTAACCCCAAAAAAATGCGCAGGGAAGAGTGGCGTATAGTTGACCTTAATAGAGCTTTCCCTTTAAAGTAACTGATCACAGCACTTGGATTACTTTTAGCCTGTATAACACATCATGAGCTCAGAACGAACCCTTTTAACCCCTTGAGGCGCGGTGACCAAATTGGTGGGGAATCCAAAATTGCCCTTGACACTGGAATTTTGGAAAAATTTACGGTCTATTGAATGCGAGAAATATAATTTTTGTTATTTACAAAAAAATTAACTTATGCAATGAATTTGCCTTGAGCCTCAAAGGATTAACCTAACTGGTTGTTTTAAAGTTTCTAAAAGTAAGATCTTTCATACTTTTCTTTAATAATTAAAGGTTATAAAAAAAGCTTTTTGGTAAAGGTAAAACAATTTAAATTTTATGCTATAAAGAAAGCCTTAAATGACATTTTATTGGTATGTATCTAATTTCAACATGTTGACAGTGGACCACTCATTATTTTGGTACAGTAGTTTACAATTAATGAAATGGCTGTAATAATTTTTTAAAAATATTTAATTGCTTATTTTCGACAAAGAAATAATGTTTTAAAGATATTGTTAAATGTGAAAAACAATAAAAAATTTACTTAATATTAAATATTTTCGTTTGTAATTACGGCTTAAAAAGTAACCTATTGACTGTAGTATTACTAAAAGAATTTATTGCAGGTTCTGAAACTTTTACTCCTTTTAGCTGCAACATAAAACAAATTGGAGATCAAAACTGTATTAATCTCATAACAGTGATATCGTAAAATCGACCTCTGATCTAAAACGAATTTCAGCAAAATTTCAGGCTGGAATTTCTTTTTCAAAGTTAAATTACGATAACTTTTTTTATTTAACTTCACCTTATTTCAAAGTGTTCCTGTATCTTAATCAGATTCTTAATTTTATTTAATATAATTTTTTGATATTTTCAGTTTTTTGTGTAGTTTGTTTGATAATTCCACGTTTGCATTATATTATTTTGATGATAAAAGAAATAAAGGATTTAAATTAATAAAAATTGAGTCAATCCAATAACAGCGAAAATTGATGCAAACTTACCATAATTATTTGCTTGTATTCCATGCTTGTTAGACTAGCAAAGGCAAAAGAAATAAAAATAATGAAAATGATGTAAAGTGTCACAAATATCATTAAAATGGAACGGATTTGAAGCTACCAGCAGTAAATTAACGAACGAGATGAATATTAACCCTTTCAAGGGCAGAAGATTTCTGTTCCTAAATTGATGAAATAATTGACTGACACCAGAATATTAAAACGAATTTCTTAGAAAATATAAATCCGCTATTTTGTACTTTCATTACAAAAGGAAAATTTTACTAAAATATTCTTGGTGCCATTTGCCACTTTTTGAATTAAAATTAAGTGGCTAGACCCTCTAGCCACCACCCTTGAAAGGGTTAAGGGAACGCTGAAAGTTATAAACGAATTGTTAGAGATAGTGCGATCTACGAAAAATCGGTCATCTACTTTTTAATATAAGGTGACAAAATTCATGACTTGAATTTTTCAAACTATAAAAAATTAGTTTTAAATGCCCAAATTAGTTAACCTGATTCAGACTTGTGTTCATTTTAATTGGGATGGAAATTTTTCCATCAAACTCACTTCAGTTTATTTTTACTAAGCTTTTTTCGTATAATTTTAGTGTTAATGTATTTTCAGTATTAAGTTTATATTTTTCATTTTCTATGTTAGTAAATCTTTAGTTCTTTAGATTCTAAGCAAATAACTGCAGTTCACATAAATATCAATATTGAACAAATGTTATTCAAATCACGTCTGTGAATCTTTTTCTTTTTATTATTTAAAATTGGAATGTACGATTTTAACCACTGTTAGTGTTATTAAAGATAAGGGCCACCTCAGAAATTTAATCTCGAAGTTTTCGGAGAAACATTCGAAATTAAAATAAGATTAAATTTTTATTTTATATAGGATCCAGAATCCTCAATGACATGAAGACCTAAGGGGGAATATACTTGGTTTTTTTCTTTTTGATAAAATGTTAATGATTGGCCTATCATGTTAAAGTATTAAACCTGTGTTGTAATTTTATTTTTCTAATAAAAAGTTTTATAGGTTTATAATTAAATTTTGATATGTTCTTTCTGTATAACTTCGCTACTACCTGTTTATACAATTAACATGAACTACGAATAAAATAAATTGAACATTTTTAGAACAAGACTTCAATATAAGAAGTTGAATTTTTTTTATCCATTTCCGTTCGGGTGTTTAGTTAACAATTGTGTAGTTGCTCAATTTACTCAAAACGTGCTTTGATATTTATTGAAAAATTGTATGAACTGCGGGTGGCCCATTACTGGAAGGTGGTCCATTACTGGCACATCTACCCTATATGATCCAGAATCCTCAAAGAAATGAAGACCTAAGGGGCAATATCATTTTATTTTTTTGGATGTCAATGATTGGCCTGTCATATTAAATTTGAAGTGTTTTGTTATTAATATTTTTCTAATAAAAATAGTTTTATCTGTTTCTTTTTGGGTGTTTAGTTAGTTAACCATTGCATAGTTGTTAAATTTATTCAAAACGTGCTTGGATATTTATTGAAAAATTTGTACACATGCGGGCTCATGCAATATCTTTTGAAATCGGTGGTAAAATTATTGCACATCAAATTAATCTGCCATCGCTAAGGGCCCAGGTGGATAAGTCTGTTCTTAGGGGCCGGATCGTGCTAATAAACCTTAGGATTAAATTTAAATGATTATCTCGTTCCATCAAATATGCTGATAGGAATAGAATAGGGAACTGTTCCCTTATTAAAGTTAGAATAAATTTTCTTAAATTTTAGCGTTTTGTTTTTCTATTTCTTGGTAATAAATTATGTAAACCAGTCTAATCAAATTAAATTTTTAACTGTGCATTTTTTCTTAATCTTATAATTTTCAGCCCACAAACTACAGCAATATCCCAAATATTTAAAAAAAGATAACGTTATAGCAACTACTACGAATCTTGCAACAGAAAGCTCTCCAAACCAACATTCTCAAGTTACTGAACACGGGGTACTTAATAAAGCTAATGTTACCATTTCAACTACTACTGCTGCTACTACTACTACATCAACAGAATCGCTTTTTTCGAATTCTGGCTTGAACAATCCTCGGGAAATAAGAAAAGAGGCTGACAACGTTACCAACTGTAGAGATTCTAATGAAAGGTGAATTTTTTTTTCTCTGTACTGTGTGTAGCATTGGTTGAAACAATCCCCTTCTTTCAAAAAAAAATTCTAAATTTTATTTTCTATATTTTTATGCATTTTTAATTTTCTTTTTGAACGTTGAGATTTGTTTTATATAAAATAAACATTGATCATTTCTGAAAAGCAGGTTTTAAAAAAAGTTCAAGAAATGTCGGTCTAATACTAATTTCTGGCGTTAGTACACTTTAGTTAATATTTTAGTGCTCAAATTTATTAGTCATTATTAATGAAATCGTGGTACGATTATTTAAACCCTTTCTACTATGTTTTTGAGTGCGCGTATATGTGGGGAAGGGAGGGAAAATCTATTTCCATTTTCCCCAAATATACATATAGATATTTTACCATTGTAATCAGTGTTACCGTTTTTGGATTGTTGTAAGAAATCTGGACTGTTGTAGGACTTACCACAAGCTAAATCAAGCTAACAACTCAGGCTAAAAGATAGTTGTCAGTCAATTGATGTACTGGCCCTCAATAGATGGCAGGACCATCGAATTTATTTTTAGCTTGTTGTCAATCCAAATCTAGCCTGATTTTAGCTTGAAAAAACGGTCACACTGATTGTAATGCTTAAGTTTTTTGTTTTATGACCTAAGAGCCCACACTGCCGATGATAGTGTAAAGTCTATGGGGGCGTTCTTTTCAAATATCTCGCACAAATTTTAATAATTTGACGTGATTTTTGGCATAAGATAGCTGAAGACGATCCACAACCGGCCTAGTTTTTACTTTTTCAATTTTGGTTATATTCTTTTTATAGTAAGAAAATTTCATAACCGGGTAAAACCGGTTCTTAAATTGATTTTGGTGTCAAGTTTTTAAAAAAACTAAGTAAAAATTAAGCCAGTTGTGGATAGTCCTCAGCTATCCTATGAAAAAAAATCACGTCAAAATATTAAAACTTGAGCGAGATATTTGAAAAGAACGCCCCCATAGACTTTATTATCATCCGGGTCTTTCAGTCAGTAGTGTAAGGTCTTAATATCCCTAAAGATGGTATAGGTTTAATTTGAAATCGGCGACAGTGTCACTCTTCAGTTTCAGAACTGATATGAACATTTTAATATGTATAATTGGCAACCTTCAGATTTCTTTAATACCGATATTTTTATGCATTCGTACAATTTCTTCAGTTAAATAAGATCAATTTGTAGGAATTTAGTATTCAAAATAATCGAGAGTTTGTCACAATATAAGGTGAGATAAAGTAACTGGACCCACGAGGTAACTGGTCCATGAGCTATTTAAAAAAAGCCATTTGACTTAAGATTGTTTCCTTAAATACTCCACCCCAATCTCTACTTGTTAAAAGAACGTTTCAAATCTGTTGTCTTTGGTGTGATAATTGCCAAAAATTCAAGCTTTTTATTTTACGCACATTTTGGTTTAACTTCCTCGGCTTTTTATTAAAATGAGTACTCCTGTTAAACAATGACTTTTTTAAAGATAAGGTATACAAATGCATAAATATTATGTATCTATACATATTTAATTCATGTTTCAAATGTAAAGCGGATGTTTCAGTTACATCTATACATTTTACAAAAATGGGGTAACTGGGACATCTATCAGGGGTAATTGGACAATGTGAGGTCCAGTAATCCCAACAGTTTTTTGTTTTTCTTACAGCGGGAGATTATGTAATTAAAATTGCATATTTTTACTAAATAACATGTCGAGTATTTAACCAAATTTTTTCAGTGAGATAGTGAAACCCAGAAATTTTAAGATACAAATGGAGAGGGGGGGGGTACCTGAGACAGTGACTTTATTCTAAAATTATCGTAAACAAAAAATAAGTGATTGGTGTAAAAAGTTACATTCTCCACATTTAATGGATTTATTGAACTTTCATTCAGATAAATAAGATATCAAAGTACTTACGTACCCGTTCGTAAGTACTTCTTAGACTTGTTTTTTACTTAAAATACTCGTGTGTTATTAACTATACAAAAGTACATATGTTTTTTGTATAATTCTAACACTTTCACATTTAGTGCTCTTTTTAGGCAACTTGACAGCAAAGGTCTCCCTTACAACGCTTTTTGATATACGATTTAAAATTTATTTCCACTTTTTCAAACAGGAACTGATATTCCATATTAAAACCGGAACATAGACCTTATTAGACTATTTGAACCCTTTTTAATGGGAAAACTAGGCCCAAGAAAATATGGAATACATATATTTTTTGACATTTAAAATTAAATTCTGACGATTTCGTCTGCTATATTGAACCTATAACTAAACATTTACAAAATTGCTACTTTAATTCAAATGTAAATTATCTTTTTATAGCTGAATTGCCAGTGTCGCATTGTAAAATCATGACACAGTTGCCCTACGTAACCTTATGTGTGTGTTAAATCGTGGACTGATGGATATTTTTTATAATGAAATGGCAATTTCTTTAATGTAAATTCCATGATAAAGAAGTAATTTACAATAAAATGTTAGTGGTATTCGCGGACCGAGGTTTGACACTGTCTGTATATTAATGTATTTGTTATTTTCCTCGAGTAGAAACTTTAAACACAGATAGTTTTTTTATAATCTTAAGTGGTATATAAAATTTTTAATCTAAAGTAAATAAAATTTCAGTATAGCTAGCATGAATTATCTTAATCGCATTACATATTTTAGTGACCATTACATTGCTAGTTAATCGTAAAACCAAAAGTGCAAAATGTCCAAGCCGGGGGTCGAACCGGGAACCTTGGAATAGCTCTCGGAGTGCTACCATTTAAGCTGGAGGCACAAGGTGGAACTGTCCACATGAGTACACATGTTGCGTAACATGAGACACAAATAGACCCCGCATCGGTGAACATGTATTTGATTTTAGTGAAAAACGCCGTAATCACTGGCGATAAATTGAAAAACTTTGTAAAATCACCATAAAATGAAAAATTAAGCAGGACGCGTTTCGAGCGTTCCTGCTTAATTTTTCATTTTGTGGTGATTTTACAAAGTTTTAGTTTATTTATGTACTTAATTTTTCAGTTAAAATATGCTTGAAATTATTGAATATTTAATAATTGACATCGCATTGCTAGTAAAGCGTAGAACCAACAAAGTGAAAAATGTCAAGTGTCTTTATAAAAGGATGATGCCCAACTGTGCTCATGTGGACGTTTCCACCTTGTGCTGTAGTTTGCAGCCTTACCAACAAAATGAGCGAGAATGCCAAGCTGGGAATCATCCTCGCAGCTTAAATGGTAGAGCATTTGGAGCGCTATTACAAGGATTCCGGGTTCGATCTCCGGCTTGGGCATTTTTCACTTTATTGGTTCTACGCATAACTAGCAATGTGATGGTCACTTATTGAATAATTTCAAGCATATTTTCACTGCTGATAATTAACTGAAAAATTAAAACTAAGTATTATATTATTTGCATTTAATTTGTAGCATCAATTTTTAAATCCAAGAATCTAAATAAAAGTAGAAAAAAATATTTATATAAATATTTTAAAATAGCTTTCGGTTATGATGAATTTGAAAAGGGAGTTCCTCAATGTTGTCTCTTTATAAAAGGAAAGAAATGCTGCTCTATAAAATATAATTTTGCTAAAAGCAATGTTGCTTTTGATTTGTAAGCATTGTATATTCTTTTAAAAATGTCCATAGTATTGCCTATATGAGGTTTCTTTCTAAATTCAGAAAAAAATTAAGAGCGCGTTCCATTTCGGAGTATACGAAGAGGTGATAAGTCGTGCTCAATGATTCTGTAAATATAAAACACGGCGGACATTGAAAAGCAAGTGAAATGTATTTTTAATCTTATTGACTAACGAAATGTTATGAATCAAATTGATCTCAAATGCGATTGAATATATCTTAGTAAATTAACGGAATTTCAACAAATATTCAAGGGTTATAAAATCAATAGCATTTCAAAAATAGCTACATGTAAAGCAACATAAATGTAAGGAGTGTTTTTTAATGCATTTTTTAACTTTTTTTTATTCATGGCTGTCGCAATTTTAAATATAGGGATCAATCCATTTCAAGTGGTCCAGAAAATATTTTTTGGTCGCTCGACCATTTTTAAAAAATCTGAAATTTTTTGTACAACAACCCTAACATGACGGAAGTTCAAAATGACCGTTATTTTAATTTTACTTTATTTTGTTTGTGCATGGCGGCCATCTTTGTTTCATAGTGTTCAGCGATTTTCTCAGATACTAGGATACACAAATTTTAAATATCTCGTCTTTTATTTTACAAATTGAAATGGGGTTTGCAGCAGAATTTGGTTTCTTGTTCAGAATAAAACAAGCTAAATGTACAATGGTAGAATAATTTTGAAAAACAAATTTTTACAGGTGAAATTTTAGCACAAAATTTAAGATTTTTTTCCCAAAATCTATCCGTTTGCAAGAGGAAAATTTTCATGCAAGGGAAATTGTCAACCTTACACAATTTTTTCTACAAATAGGTCAAAAGTACGTGTACTCGCATACCAAATCCCAGATCTGGGAGTTAATTTCTCTTTGCGAAAAAAAATTCCGAAATTCGTCAAATTTCGAAAATCGCACTTTTTAGGCTTTGATATCTCTGGTGGGGCACGACATAAAAATCTGAAATTTTGGCCTATGATAGTATTGTGTAGTAGCGTTAAGTACAAAAAATTTCAAGGAGATTTGACTACAAGCTGAGATATGACATGGAAAATAAGTGAAAACAATACTGTCAAACTATTGTAAACCTACTATGTAATTGTTCAACAAGACTGTCAATCTTTCATAATTTTTTCTACAAATAGGTCAGAAGTGTGTGTACTCAGACACCAAGTCCCATATCTGGGAAATGATTTCTTTCCGAAAAAAATTCCGAAATTCGTCGAAAATTTCAAAAAATCGCACTTTTTAGGCTTTGATATCTCTGGTGGAGCACGAGATAAAAATCTGAAATTCTGGCCTTTGATAGTATTGTGCAGTAGTGTTATGTACAAAAAATTTCAAGATTTGACTACAAGCTGAGATACCGTGATTTAAAAAAATGTTAAAAAATGCTATTACGAGTACATTAGGAGAAATGAGATTTCTCTTTTATTACAATATTTACACAGAAAATATCGTTTGTTGAAAACAGTTAAATAAACATTTAATTTACAAAATACTATATGCTCAACAAAGAGCTTAACACTATTTACGAGAGATGTTACGAGTTCGACCCGTTACTGTTGTCAGTCCATCAGGCTGTTCTTTCTAAAATTTTATTTGAAGTCCCCCAAGTCTTGTCATCCCTTGTTAACTTGAATGAAATTCTTTAGGTTTAATAATTGAAGCCATGTCAACTCGATCAGTTGCAATCCATTGTCTATAATTTACTTTTCCTGAAATGTGTTCAGAGTAAAATTGTTGCAATAGCATTTCTAGTAGGTTTGTTCATCTGGACAAATAGTGTATTGGCTTAGCATACATTCCGAATTGTTTAAATCGCACAGAAGCATTTGAAGAAGATATTTGTAATTAATATTTAACTTTGTACCAAAAATAATTTAAAATTTTGGAGGTATGAACAATTACATAGTAGGTTACAATAGTTTGGCAGTATTGTTTTCATATTGTCCATGTCATATCTCAGCTTGTAGTCAAATCTCCTTGAAATTTTTTGTACATAACACTATTACACAATACTATCAAAGGCCAGAATTTCAGATTTTTATTTCGTGCTCCACCAGAGGTATCAAAGCCTAAAAAGTGCTATTTTTGAAATTTTCGACGAATTTCGGAATTTTTTTTTGCAAAGAGATCATTTCCCAGATCTGGGACTTGGTATGAGTACACGCACTTTTGACTTATTTGTAGAAAAAATTGTCAGGTTGACAGTTTCCCTTGCATGAAAATTTTCCTCTTGCAAACGGATAGATTTTGGAAAAAATCGTACATTTTGGGCTAAAATTTCACCTGTAAATTTATTCTCAAATTTTTCTTCCACTGTATATTTAGCTTATTTTACTCTGAACAAAATTCTGCAAACCCCATTTCAATTGGGAAAATAGAAGACGAGATATTTACAATTTTGTGTATCCTAGTATCTGCGAAAATCGCTGTACACGATGAAACAAAGATGGCCGCCATGCACAAACAAAAAATAGTAGAATTAAAATAACGGTCATTTTGAACTTCCATCATGTTAGGGTTGCTGTACAAAAAATTTGATTTTTTAAAAATAGTCGAGCGACCAGTGCTGGACCACTTGAAATGGATTGACCCAAAGGGTATGCCTTGCTTGTACTTCACGGGGTACGTGAGGTAAAGTTTAACCACTGGCTTGCTTTTTTAAATAAATGTTCGCATGTATGTAGTTGTATCATCATAAGTGTTTAGTTATACGAATATTTTAAATCTCCTTTATTAATAGTGAATACGAAAAGAAGCAACACTTATGTCCTATTCCTGGTTGCGATAAAGTGTATAACAACTTTTTGCATTTGCAAGACCATATTCTATCGCACGCTGGAGGGAAGCCTTTCGTTTGCAGCTGGCCTTCCTGTGACAAGCGATATGAACACCATATAGGCTTAAAAAGACATCGAAAGACACACAAAAGTATGTATTTGTGTTCTCAGTGATTTCAAAGTACTAAATATAATTAACTTTTCTAATAATGCCTACTTCGAAATTTTGTGTTCTTTGGGATCGAAAGAGTCTGGAAATGTATCCAAATGAGCTTTTCACTAAATATTCTTAGTTAAAAAAGCAAATGACTTCGTAGCTTAATATAAACCATTATAAGAATGGGAAATATTTGGAAAAATAATTGTATAAACTGGATAGCCATTTAGTTTTGTCGTGCTGTTCTTTAAATGTATGCAACTGACTCTGTTTAGACTTTAGTTTCGACGCTAATATATTTCCTTTAAAAGTGTAATAGAAAAAAATCTCAAGATACTGCATCATTTGACTTGTCTACTTATATTTTTAATATAGTCAGTTAATTCAATGTATGTAAAATTTCAAATTTTGTACTAAGATCTGCAAAATAAACTACTCCCCCCCCCCCCAAAAAAAAAAAAATCTTATTTATTCAGAGGAAGTAATTGGTAGAATATTTTGTTTATGGCTTTCACAACCGGTGTAATACAATGCTATTATCCACATTTTTTGCACGCAAAGCCTTGTAACATCTTTTTAAAGAAACTCCTTACTCAAAAGATTTATAAGATTGGTAAATAAATGTACTGAACTACGATGAAAATAAGCATTTTTCTAGAATATAAATAAAAGCAATATAAATTGACTTATCCAAGTTGTTGTAATATGCAAAAATATAATTTTTTTTATGTTGATAGAACGTGTGGCTTTTCTCTCCACCAGCCCTGGGCGATTGGCTTTCGAGCAGACACTAAAGTGGCGTCAGTCTTGTCCGATTTTTACAGCGTTTAAACAATACCTTGGGTTACAATACCCATATTATTTGAAGTTTTTTATGTAATCTCTCGATGAAACGTTAATACTGTTAGGAAATGTCATTTAAATTCAAAGGATCATATATTCGAAAAATCTGCGTAAAACTGCCACTTTATTTTGCTTTAGCGCATAGACGTAGTATTGAAGACTCTTTACCGGTGGCTAAAATTATTTTTGAGGAAATTATTTTTATTGCAACATGATATCCTGCTTATAAGAAGTTTTAAAGAAATACCGTATGTTTGTTGTATAAATTCGTATTTCTTGGCTTCTATTCTTTAACCCTTTCTTACGCATTGTTGCCGGGCCGGCAACACCTAATTTTAATTCCAAACTTGCAAACGGCACCAGTAATATTTTAATATAATTTTGCTTTTAAAATGAAAGCTTAAATTAGAATTTGTAATATCTAGACAAGTCCTTTATAAATTCCGGTGTCAATCGATAATTTCTCATTTTACGAATAGAATTTGCTTGCGCCGGAAAGGGTTAAGCCAAAATTTTTTGGACAATATCCCTATTCATTGAAATTGTAGATAGTTTACAGTGTTATGTATCGATTATGCTTCAATAGTTTCATTTCTGTGTGGTGTGAAGTGTACGCCATTTTTTGGGGGGGGGGGGGGGAAGTGTGATTTTTTGAAACACTGCATTTTTGTGATATTACGGTAAATTATAACGGTAACAATATTTGTTTACATCACATAAACTGACGCTAGCAGGTAAAGGATAATTCAGAAATTGAAATTTCCAGATAACAGGACGACATAAGACTTATATATGAAATGACTATGTAAAAGTTTAAAAAAAGGGAAATAATTGTAAAAATTTCACGAAACTCATTGATGCGTTTGTTTTCTTTAGATGAGATTTGCTTTCAGCTAGACTTTGAATTCAAAAGAACTTGCATTGCATCCCACTCTTTTTAGTTTGAAGCTATTTCGTTACCAAGGAGATTATGAAGGAAGCTACTTCTTAAAAATAATGAAATTTCCAAGTTTTTTTAAATGTTGCGAAATTATGAAATTTTTAATTTAGCAAAATTTAGTGTATTTAAATATTTTCTAATAGTATTGTAATCATTTATCAGCCTTTTTCTATGCTAATTTTCTTTTGATTTATAAATTATAAAAATGAATTTTCTTTAGTAATTTTGCAGTCGGCCGCAAACAACTTGATGAGAGTGGATTCTGTTGATCGATTATGTCTGATAATTGGAAATCTGCTGTAATAGAGGGTAATTTAAAATTAATATAGCGGTTACGAACGGCTAAAATTATTTAATTGAAAGGAATTTATCGATGAGAATTACAGAATTTAAACCGAAGTTCAAAATTTTTTTTGCATACTTTATATTCTATGCGATTTCTCTAGGTCACATCGCCAACATTAGCATACCTTTTTTAAAACATCTGATACCATATGTGTATATTGTTAGGATTTGGAGGTCCTTGGCTGTACCACCGACGAAATCTTTACTACATTGATGACAGAAATGACAACTGTGAAATTTTAACACGCTGAATGCTTCAAAATGCTAACACATCCAGATATGACGTTTGAACAAAAAAGTTTAGATGTGGTCTGTGTAATCCACGATCGTGTAATCCATAGAGTATTTATAAACTGGAAACAAAATTTTGAACTTTTTATATTTTGTGTAACTATTTATAAATTCTTTTCAATTAGTTATATCCGTTTGTAATCACTATTCATTTTGAATTATGTAATCACTGCTATGTTTCTAACTGAGCGGGATAATTGCGATTTTCATTTCCATTCCCCTGATAGACTTTTCATGATTTCGTGCAAATTTTTAAGATCCCGATGTTTTAACATGAAATTTACTACGACTGAAAGAGTGTATTTTTTGCTGTATTTTATGTTTTAGTATTGTTTATAATTTATGAAAAAACAAACTATATGAGGTCTTAAAGCCCATTACTATAGTTTTATTTGTATTTACATTAACAATTTTTTTTTTCCTATTTGTAGTTAAATTCAATAAAATACCGTATGCCTAAATTCAATTTAAAGTACACTGGTTTCAAAAATTAAGGAAAAATCAAATATCGATAACTCGTTCAAAAAGAAAGCAATCCGTATGAAATTTGTTAAATAAAATTTGTTAAATAAAAGATGCTGAATAAAAATACCAAATGCAAATTAGTGGCGCTGCAATCCCATTGTCATCCGTGAGGCACATACAAATGCACGTTAGAGAATAAGGCTGCAGTTGTCGCTGCGATGGTGACATAAATCTAGGATAGCCAATTCATTACAATGACCTCAAGGCATCATTTTCCCACAGAACTGAGATTTAGAGCTATTAGGAGATTGGAGGGAGTACAACATCAGGTAGAGGTGGCTAGATGGCTAAATGAGTCCTTAGGTGGTTCATAGGCTTTGGCAACAATTTCAAATCATTGGTTCGGGTTCAAGAAGGTTCTGCCGAGGACGGCCAAGGGTTTCGACAAGCGCCGATGAGATATTTGCGGTCGTGTACGAAGGAATTGAATCGCTAGCCCATCTTGCCTTGGATCCTGCCTTGCTGCAGTCACTTGATGGTTGGTGTCAATGTCTACTGTATGTAGAAGGTTTCACGGAGGTGGACTTTACGCGAGGCGACCAGCAATTTGACTGCCGCTCACCCACGTCACCGGAGGGAACGTTTGATGTGAGCACGTCAACATGTCCACTGGACGGTTGATCAATGGAGGCGTGTTCTCTTCAGGGATGAGTCCCGGTGTAGCCTCCAAAGCGATAATAGGCGTTGTTTTATTTGGAGAGAACAAGGAACACGCTATCATCCATCAAACATTTGTGAAAGATTCATATGGAGGAGGCAGTGTCTGCGTTGGGGGGTGGTATCTCTTTGGGTGGACGCACAGGCCTCCATGTCTTTCCACATAAAACCGTTAATGCTCACGTCTTTAGAGAGATGACATCCTTGATGCTTATGTGCGACCTTATGCCGGTGCAATAGGTAATGATTTCCTGTTACAGGACAACGCTACACCGCACAGGGCTCGCATCGTGGAAGATTATCTTCCGCACCAGACAATTCAGCGCGTGGACTGGCCAGCTCGATTACCGAACTTGAATCCCATCGAGCATTTTTGGGATGCTTTAGGGAGACGTGTCGCTGCTCTCAATCCCCCTCTGACCCTTGCCTGCTTTGGAAGAGCAATGGTTCTTACTTCCCAGCGAACTCATCGACCGCATAACTGACAGTATGACACATCGCTCTATGTGTTGTATTTCTACTACGGGTGATCATACGGCATATTAAAGGTACTTTCCCTATACCAAATTGGCAAACTGATTTTGTTAATTTTATAATTATGCTTTTTTTGAAACACCATAATTGCCTGGTAATTTCTCTTCATGTTATTTTATACCTTACTATGCGTTGTATATTGTGGCTGAGTTTCATTAAAATCTATATGTAATATTTTGAATTATCGCTATTTTTGTGTTTTTTCCTTAATTTTTGGAAACTAGTGTATATGGTTTCTTATTTGAGTAAGAGTGAAACCTTTATAAAATTTTACTATAATAAGGCACCGTTTCAAACTCAATTTGAGCTAAATATATTCACTTAAAGCATTTGTATAATATACATATGTTTTACATTTAAATAAATTATTTTAAAAGCACTTTACTTTTAACTTTTGGAACCCTGCAAGTTTGTATAGTTGTATTTCTGTACAAATTTATTTCACATCTCAAAAGAATGGGGTTTGTTAGTGAAATGTGCTGATTCTAAGCTTCTCTTTAAGTTGTTTTTCTGCGAAATATTCTCTATTGTACTTCGTATGTTAAACTTTATTGTCTGTAGTTTATTAATCTCATGAGATTTTACTATTTCAGGTGAAAATAGATTCCTGTGTCCTCGATGCAGTAAGGGATTTATGACCATCGGTTTGTATTCAAAACATTTGAAAACACATTTAACTAAAAATTTGGCAACAGGTGTCTTAACAGAAGAAACGGTAGATGATGTGAGCCACAATTCTCATCTTTCTATGCCACTTGATATGAGCAAAAAATCAATGTCAATTTGTTGATGTCTGATAGTTAGTCAACTGATGTCAAATATAGTCTATGAAATAAAATTTTTACTGACATTTCACACATTTTTAAAATTTGTTTTTAAGTTTTTTGAAATATCTATAAACATTGTAACGATTTTACTGTTTATTTTACAATGATTTCATATTCGAATTTTATACTAGTATCAAAATAAGTTGATCTACAAAATAAACCAACCTTGGATGATGAAAGTATTATCTTGATTTCTTTCATTTTAAAGTTTAAGTTTGCTAGGTTGTGTTTTTTTAATTTACTATTAAAAAAAAATTATGAACATCTATATTCTATTTCTAAAAAAATATTTTAATACGTAAATGTAAAAGTTAAATATCTGTATTGAAGTTATTTCTAAAAAACCTGGGTGGTTCAATAATTATGGTTCCTAGTGTACATAAAATAACTGTACTGCGATGGTTGATATGGAATATCGAAAGATAACTTGGATGCTTATATGCTAAATTTCAGAACAATATCTGCTATATTAAAATATTTTTCGAGAGACGGAGTGAAGTTTTACAGACTTAAATTTTATTTTAAGTGGTGAGAGGGAAAGGCTGGATAGGAGATTGGGGGAAGGATTTGTGGTAGTGTATCAGACGTGGCTACTGACGTTTGGACTCAGGATCATAGTTGTGTACCCACGTCTCATTCACTGTCACATAGTTCCATAAGTTCCAAACCAGCCTCTTCATCCTCCTTTCACCCCTCCCAAAAATCTAAACGTATATAAAGTTTCCTGACTGGCTGAGGGTACAATAAAAACATGTATTACAAAATTGGTATACAAATTTTTAAAAATTTTAATTTCTTTTGTTGAAGCATCTATTTTTTTTAATTAAACTACATCGTATGGAAGGCGGTATTTGAAAAAAAGCTATCTCGTCACATATCTTTTATACAGGGTGCCCAATCTACACTGTGTTTAATCGCTAATTCCTAATTCGTTAGTCATAGACATATCGTTCAAATTACAAAAAATGTTTTAAATGGGATAAAGAAATGTTTAAAAATTTGTCAATAAAAACATGTATTGCAAAAAAAGCGAAAGATAATTTTGTATACGGACTCCCTGATTTTTAAGTTTTATTCAGTAAAATTTTCCTATTGCACTGACGAGATAATAAAAAGAAATCCTGTTATTCTAAGATTAAAATTGATCGAATAATAGCTCTTTAAAATTATAGCATTTTTGCGGCAAATTAAGGGGGTCACTCACATTTAATAGAAAAATAATTTTGTCAGATATTTTAAAAAATGGTTTAGAGTAAATGTAATATTGTAATATAAATTTGAAATTTTTAATCATTTTGACAGATTAATGCAAAATATACTATTTGTAAAAGATATATAAAACGAATTTCGTCAAATAAAATGGAAATTAAGTCTCAATTATTCACAATGATACATATTTTAAAATTAAATTATACTAGCCTTCAAAAGTTTGATTATACGTTTTTGATATTGATTCTTACGTATTTTTTACCTCTGAATCTGAAATTGATTTTATAGTTTTACCAACACGTAAAGACTTTTTGAAAATGTTATAATTTTAAAATTAATAAAAGAGAACAGCGAAAATTTGATACGAAATTAGGGAACACATTGGATCATAGGGCAGATTGAGACAGAACCTTGACACCCAATATCCATGGGGGAAAACGGTCGTTCATAGATTTTTAGGAAATTATAAAGATGAAAAATTATTGCTGTTTCATTAAAGCTATCATGCAATGGGTGTATCTCTGGAGATGCATTTTCTCAGTTTTCACCTGGATAATTTTCCTGAAAACTTCGGCGCCGCGAGTAACGAGAATGTGAGCGTTTTAACAATGACCTTAAACTTTGTGAAGACAGTTTAAGACAAATGTTAGGTGACTACATCTGGTCTATTTTAAGAGAAACTGATAAAGAAAATTATAAAAAGAGTAAAATCAATCATTTGTAATTTTTCTTTTTATAGTTCATATTCTTTTAAATGTTTAATAAATATTTTTAAACGATATACATAATGGATTTTTTTTTTTACCAATTTTCCCGTACTCTGTGCACTAGAATATATGAAAAAAAAATACACATTTCGATGAAAGTATATTACACGTGTAAACTAGTGTAATCAACGCACGGCCCAGACTGACTACTGTACCTAGAAGCACGAAAATTGGGGGGAGGGGAGGCGATACTTGTGACGTAAACGTGCAATAAGACTGAACTTTTGAGTATTCCCCCCCCCTAAGGTGGGAAAACGGAAAGATAAGAAATTCTGGAACATCTTGCTATATATCTGCGGCTGTTTAAGGTGTAAGCATGAAATTCCAGAAATTAAATCTACTAAAAACTTGTTTCAGTGATTTTAGAACCCCCCCCCCTCTAAGTAGGATGAAAAATTAAGAACGTTTGGCAAATCTCAGCAGTCGAAGTAGGAGCATGAAATGTCAGAAAATACATAAAAACAAGTGAAATGAATTTTTTCCACCCGAAGGGGGTTAATGTGGGGTGGAAAAATTACATTTTTGGGGCAAGTGATCGAAAAGTCTTCAGACCACTTTTTCATATTATGAACTTTTCTTTCCGCCCCCAAATTTGCCTACTTCGGGGGGGGGGCAGTTTTCGAACTTTTCTGAAATCGTATTGTTATATCATTTTAGATAATATCTACCAGAGCCCGTAAAAAACTTATAACATGAGTTTACGAGAAAGGGCTAAGGTCTATTACAAGGGCGCGATAGATTAAACTCGGGGGGAGGAGGGCAATATTCTAAATTTAGCCCACATCCACAATATAGCATTGGAAACCTCTGATCATTATTTCATATTCGCCACTTTCCGTGCTTCTCTCGTCACTTTTACACCACGGGGGGCACTTCTCTAAATCTGGCCAACGGTTCTCTTGATATATCGATGTAAAGCCCTGTGACCACTTATTCATGTTATTCACTTCGCTTGCTCCTCCTTCACTTTGCCACATTGCGGAAGGATGTTTAACATATTCAAGTAGGTCTTCTAATAATACGAAAATTAAGGAACTGATCTCAAATGACGTAGAATAATCAATAAAATGCAATCCCGTTTACCATCGTTTTAGCTCTTGTTTTTAATACCAGGGGCACTTTTCTTATTTATAATTTTAATTTTTTGGCAATTAGCAGCAAAATAGTCATTTTGTTAATTCCCGAAAAATCTAATTTTAGATGTTGAAACTTATCTTTTATACATACTCGCCACTTTTTTTTTCCAACCTTTATAGCCTATCTTCAGTTTTTCCTTTAAATCCATACTTTAATTCATTTCTAAACTGTTCCTTCAATTAAAGACAATATTGTGCAAAATTCTCAAGCTTTGAAATTTAAGTGTCAACTTTGTAGTACAGATTTCACTTTTTAAAAAAATCTTATGTATGTAAACTTTTACTTAACATGAAAATAGGAATCGGAAGACTATAGATTTCGTAATTTTTTTAATTGATTTTTCATTTTAAGTCCTAAATAAGAATATTTATCTCATGAAACGTTTTAGTAATTGGAATGATATCTATAACCAACGGTTGGTAAATTAAAGGTCGGCGATAGATAACATTTTGCACCCTGTAGCGAAGTTCCTACTACATATTTGTACCTCCCCTCCCTCAGAAAATCAGTACTTATCTGGGCACTACTAAAATTCTACATTTTTATTAGCTTCCCTTTTTCGCTAAGAAATCCCTTTATTCTACACTTAATAAGTTTAATTTATCGCTCATCTCACACTAATATAATTTAAACTTGCGTTTTTATTATCGACAGAGAGCCTTTAAAAATTTCCTTCAAGAATCTTTTTGCTTCGGTCAAACATTTCTTCTCTTACTTCGTAACCGCATGTTAATACGAGACAAAAAAAAAAAAAGTACGAACATAACTGTTTCCAACGGTTACATTCCTTTTAACATCTGCAGCCTAGCAATTGATCCTGCACCAATTTTTTTCCCTCTTTAGACGTGTGCAATTTGCATCTATCTTCAGTAATAGCTTTTACTTCTTTCACTTACTGCTGCATTACTCATTGCAAGGGGTATCTGGGTAATTCCATTCTTTTTTTAGAAATTGTGCTAAGTTTGTATCTTGTATCTGCCCCGTTCCCTTACGTTTAGAATTTTGGCAATCCCCAAAAAGTAAGTTTCTCTGTAAAATACACATGCGACCTAATCGCAAAATGTTATCGAACTTAAATGAGCTCTCTTAATTCGCGAAATCTGTGTAAAATGTCCTGCTCTCCCACCTTCTTGGCGATGAACAGTGTGTACTGAGGCACTTCACTGATGACCACCGGGTTGTCAAGAAATAAATTCTGTAGCTTTAATCTTCCCCTATTAAGCGTGGATACCTCTCAAAATAAATCGTTGTTTTTTCCCAAGGTTTGATATTGGAGTTTTTTGTGTGTGGAAGTTTTATTGGTACATATACCTGGGCTAGTGAACTACACTACACACCCTGTATAATAGTTCGTAGATTTCCTCATACCTTTATTAGCACTATTTCTACCGATGTCAAATGGCCTCTTTTTAAGATTGATTTAAAAATATTTTATGCGTAATTTTGCAATTAAAATAATTGCAAAAAATATTTCGTACAATTTTTTTCTGGGTTATGATTATTTTAGTTCAAAAATTTTATAAATTAAATATCAATTCAAAGTTTGAAATTGGCACCGGTAGAAATAGCGTGAAATACTGTTATGCAAATACATTTTCACAAAATAAATTTCATAAAGTGCTGATAATATAGTCTGTCAGCAAAGTTTAAGCACTCTGCAAATCTGGTTTAAAAGAAATGATGAAAATATTTATGCTAATTTACAATAAATACTAGACATTTAATCGAAATAAAATTAAATAAGTCATTTAGGGTGGTTATAATAAATGTTTATTTAAATTTTTTTTTCTTGAAGAAATGCTGTCTCAAAAGTTTAACCCCCCGACCGCCGAGCAATAGGGCAAAAATGTAATATTTTCCCCTTAATTTATTTTAAATGTTAATCGGAGTGGTTTTCTAACATGATGTAATTTTTTTGTTACGTATATGCTTATAAGCCTTGAAAGTATAAATCATAACTTAATTTCTTAACTGGATTATATTTGTAGAATTATATTCATTTAAATAAAGCTTCAATTGCAGTGAAACCTGCAGCCTAGTGAACGGATATATCCAGTCGCGGCAGTGGGAAGGTTAAGGGGGCTCAGTGGTTGAAAACTTCAAAAAATATTTTTTTTCAATGTCTAATTTGATTATACATTTAATTCTTAACTCAATGCAAAAAACCGCATAAAAATATTCGCATTTTTAACGGAGTTATAAGCACTTATGTATCAACACTTTCATAGCCGCATCCATATAATTTCAACTTTAAGTCGCGTTTTCTCAAAACTTGATTTTTGAACGACTAACACCAAGATTTAGAAAAAACTATTTGATGAAATGGCTTAATTTTTTTTTTTTTTTTGCATGCATATAACATCATCTAGATTATGAATTAATATATTTTAGTTTAATATTTTGAGTATTTTTAATGGAAAAAAAGTTGTATTTTTTAGGGTTTTTTAAATTTTAAACTTTGAGAGATTTTTTTATGCTGTTTTTATTGAGTTAAATCATTAATTCATAATCTAGATTGTGATGTTATATGCATGCAAAAAAAATTAAGCCATTCCATCATAGTTTTTTTATTCTTGGTGTTCGTCGTCAAAAATAAAGTTTTGAGAAAACACGACTTAAAGTTGAAATTATATGGATGCGGCTATGTAAGTATCGATACAAAAATGCTTAGAACTCAGTTAAAAATGCTAATATTTTTATGCGGTTTTTTGCATTGAGTTAAGAATTAATTGAATAATAAAACTAGATTATAAATAGATTTTTTGAAAAGTTTTCAACGCCTGAGCCCCCTAAAGCATTTAATGAAAGTTTTTCTAGAAACACTGGATTGGTCGTGTGTAATGATCCTGTATGACATCATATTGCACTTGCATAAAAGTACATTAAAAGGTAGAGAAATTATTTCCTCTTTCAAAATTCCGAAGGGTAAAGAATTCACAAAATGTGAGATTTTGAAAGTTTTTAAATTGAAACATAGGTGCCAACTTGACATAGATTATCCGTAATGAGTGCGTTAATTTGACCCTGGTTTAAGGGGACGTGGACCTTTATTTGAGCAAAATCATCTATAGAAAAATCGTCAAAAAAAGGTCTATTTCTGGGATATAATAGTACCTAAACAGTTTTTTCTTATTAAAATATCATTTATGAAGGTTTTAAGGAGTAAATAAAAAAAAAAGATAAATGTATTTATATACTTTAATTCTGTTTTTCTCAAAACTAATTTTTCAGCGTTTTTAGATTTTTGAATTGCTCCTTGCGTATTAATTTTTGATCAATATTTATAAAATTGATAAGGAAGTATCCTGATATTATTTAAAAAGAAATTGTGTAAGCTTTTTAAAATTAGTCTTCATTAAGATAGTCAAATTTTATCTTTTACTTATTAAAAAACAAAATTTTGATGAAAATCGATAAGGAATTTAGAAAAATGTGTAAAATATTAACTATTCAAGAGATTTTAAAAAAACTTACAAAAATTTGTTTATAATATAGTTTTAAGTGATAAAAATGCAAAAGGGTCAATCCATTTCAAGTGGTCCAGAAAAAATTTTTTGGTCGCTCGACCATTTTTTAAAAACCTGTAATTTTTTGTACAACTCTAACATTACGGAAGTTCAAAATGGCCGTTATTTTAATTTTACTATTTTTTGTTTGTGCATGACGGCCATCTTTGTTTCATTGTGTTCAGCGATTTTCTCAGATACTAGGATACACAAAATTGTAAATATCTCCTTTTTTTTTCCCCAATTGAAATGGGGTTTGCAGCATTTTGTTCAGAATACAATAGACTAAATGTACGGTGGTAGAATAATTTTGAAAATTAATTTTTACAGTTGAAATTTTAGCACAAAATTTACGATTTTTTCCAAAATCTATTAATTTGCAAGAACTTTTTCATGGAAGGAAAACTGTGAACCTTAGTTTTTTCTACAAATAGGTCCAAAGTGCGTGTACTCGTACACCAAGTTCCAGATCTGGGAGTTAATTTCTTTTCGCGAAAAAAATTCCGAAATTCTTCAAAAATTTCAAAAATCGCACTTTTTAGACTTTGATATCTCTGGTGGGGCACGAGATAAAAATTTGAATTTCTGGCCTTTGATAGTATTATGTAGTAGTGTTATGTACAAAAAATTTCAAGGAGATTTGATTACAAGCTGAGATATGACATGGACAATATGTTAAAACAATATTGTCTAACTATATTAACCTACTATGTAATTGTTCCACAAGACTGTCAACCTTACAATTTTTTCTACAAATAGGCCAAAAGTGTCTACTCATACACCAAGTCCCAGATCTGGGAGTTGATTTCCCTTTGCGAAAAAATTCCGAAATTCTTCAAAAATCGCACTTTTTAGGCTTTGATATCTCTGGTGGAGCACGATATAAGAATCTGAAATTCTGGCCTTTGATAGTATTGTGTAGTAGTATTATATACAAAAAATTTATATACAAGAAAGGGATTTGACCAAAAGCTGAGATATGACATGGGCAATATGTGAAAACAATACTGCCAAACTATTGTAACATACTATGTAATTGTTCATACCTCCAAAATTTTAAATTATTTATGGTACAAAGTTAGATGTTAATTACAAATATCTTCTTCAAATGCTTGTGTGTGATTTAAACAATTCAGAATGTATGCTAAGCCAATACACTATTTGTCCAGAGTAACAAACCTACTAGAAATGCGATTGTAACAATTTTACTCGGTACACATTTCAGGAAAAGTAAATTTCAGACAATGAGTTGCAACTGATCGAGTTGACATGGTTTCAATTATTAAACCTAGAGAATGTCATTCAAGTTAACTAGGGATGACAATACTTGGGAGGCTTCAAATAAAATTTTGAGAAAGAACAGCCTGATGGACTGACAACAGTAACTGGTCGAACTCATAACATCTCTCGTAAATAGTGTTAAGCTCTTTGAGCATATATAGTATCTTTGTAAATTAAACATTTATTAAACTGTTTTCAACAAACGATATTTTCTGCGTAAATATTGTAATAAGAGACTAATTCATTTCTCCTAATATACTCATAATAGCATTTAACATTTTTTTTATTCCCGTATCTCAGCTTATAGTCAAATCTCCTTGAAATTTTTTGTACATAACACTACTACATAATACTATCAAATGTGAGAATTTCATATTTTCTCTTACTCCACAAGAGATATCAAAGCCTAAAAAGCGCGATTTTTGAAATTTTTGACTAATTTCGGAATTTTTTTCGCATGGAGAAATCAGTTCCGAGATCTGGGACTTGGTGTATGAGTACACGCACTTTTGACCTATTTGTAGAAAAATTGTGTAAGGCCAGTCTTGCGGAACAATTGCATAATAGGTTACAATAGTTAGACAATATTGTTTTCACATATAGTCCCTCTTATATCTCAGCTTGTAGTCAAATCTCCTTCTTGAAATTTTTTGTACCTAACACTACTACATAGTACTATCAAAGGCCAGAATTTCAAATTTTTATCTCGTGCCCCACCAGAGATATCAAAGCCTAAAAAATGCGATTTTTGAAGAATTTCGGAATTTTTTTCGCGAAAAGAAATTAACTCCCAGATCTGGAACTTGGTGTAAGAGTACACGCACTTTGGACCTATTTGTAGAAAAAACTAAGGTTCACAGTTTTCCTTCCATGAAAAAGTTCTTGCGAATTGATAGATTTTGGAAAAATTCTTAAATTTTGTGCTAAAATTTCACCTGTAAAAATTAATTTTCAAAATTATTCTTGCACCGTACATTTAGCCTGTTTTATTCTGAACAAAATGCTGCAAACCCCATTTCAACTGGGAAAATAAAAGACGAGATATTTACAATTTTGTGTATCCTAGTATCTGAGAAAATCGCTGAACACGATGAAACAAAGATGGCCGCCATGCACAAACAAAAAATAGTAAAATTAAAATAACGGTCATTTTAAACTTCCATCATGTTAGGGTTGTTTTACAAAAAATTTGATTTTTTAAAAATAGTCATGCGACCAGTGCTGGACCACTTGAAATGGATTGACCCAAAAGCAAGAAAATATTTCAAAAATTAAGACACAAGGAGCATTTTAAAATTTTTGTAAAAATATTACAAATTTTAATAAGGTTGGAAATTTTTTGAAGTTATTTTATATGCTGTTAGTGAAATGTATATATGCACAAAATTTCATATTGCTATGATAAAAATGAATAAATTTTTTACGTCCACCGTCCCCTTAAGTTTTCGAACCAGAATTATTTCAAAGAAATGAAATTAAGAATGTTCCACTAACAATCCTGAAATTAAATAAAGATTCATGCAATATATTTTCTGGTTTGAAGGGACTTTAACCTGGATCAAACTATTCGAGGTATTACGGAAGATTAGTTGAAAGTTGGCAGCTATGTTGAAACCGTAAAATAAAACTGTTTCTGAAGTTGCTAAAGTTTTAATTCGATAAAAGCGAGATACGTCAAGTATACTGTAGAATTGATAATTTTAAGTGGAAACGAAGATGTGGTTTCCACTGACAATTATGACGACTGTTCAGACTGGTTGGAGAGTACGGACATTGGTATCTCGACAAAATGTCCACACTGAAAATTAAAAAATAATTTGTGTACAGGCGCCCAAAGACATTGTACATAGATGTACTTAAGAGTGTAATTACAACATACTAAAAAATGGCTGGCAATTAGTCTCAAATTGCATCACACAGGCAAGAATGAACTGGGCTGAAAAACGCATGTCCTACGGTGACAAAGGCTTACTGTCTTATTCAGCTATGAGAAAAAGGGTAACTTAAATGGAATTGATGTTTGTAACACGTATTAGCATGATTAATGAAAGGAACCACGGGCATTTTTTCAACAGGCAGCAGAGCTGAAAATCTGTTATGGTTTTGGGGGCGTTTGAATTCTATGTCAAGGCCTCTCTGGTTTTTCTAAAGACAAGATTCAAAAAAGTCAAGAGACGCATAACCAACATTTTCTTCCATTCGGTGGCATTTTGGAGGGTCCTGAATGGACTTTTCAATAAGAAAAAGCCTCAATCCACTTATCGCATTCCTACAAAACTTTGGCTTTCTCAAAAATGTTAAAGCTCTTGACTGGCCAGCTATAAGCCCAGACTTGAACTTGATTGAGAATGTCTGGGCTATGTTAATCCGCCAGGTTTACGGCAATGGAAAACAGTACGACTTTATTGAAGGACTCTAAAAGGCCATTGAGAAAGCATAGTACTCTTTGCCACAAGAAACCCCACAAACACTAATTTCGACGGGCGTATGTTTATTTGAACTAATCCGAAGTCACGGAAAAATAATTTGTAAGTAAAAGTTCTGTAAAAAATATAAATCTAGTTGTTTTTGAAATTGTGCATAAACGTTTGAGACAGTTTTTTTAACATTTAAAATTTTTCAATTATGTAAGTTATTTTATTCTATTTTTGATATCATTTATTTAAATGTTGCGAAATCTGCAAATAAAAAATGTCATTCATTCTAACTTTTTGCAGTTCTTTAAAAATCGACATTTTATACTTGTGCTTAAACTTTTGAGACAGACCTTAAAAACCTACAAAATAGTACTTTTTAAATATTTTATGCAACGGTTTATACATGATTATTTTTTTTACTGAATTGAAATGTGGTCAGTTGTCAAGAATTTCCTTCTAATGCAGAAGATTTTCCCACGAATTGAATATGAACATCCATGAATATTATATTTCGAATCTTAGCAGAGTCAATTTATTAAAATGCATTTCCAAAATAAGCTGTAACATGCATTTGATTAAATTGTTGCATTTTCGTTGTTATCCCAGTAGAAAGCATTGATAATTTTTCTTGCAGTGTATGAAAAATATTCTTCGAAAACCTTCAATATTTCTGAGAATTTGCGTGCAGTCGCAACTATTAGAAAGTCTGTATTATTGACTGGTGTAACGTGTTGTGATTAAATTTATAACTTGGTATATGACATCTAATATACTTATCTCTATTTTTATAAAAATAAGTTTTAGACTAGGCAGGAAATATTATATTTTGGCGGCAAATTTTAAGTGCTTTTACCTGACTCATAAAAAAGACTAAACTCCCTTATCGTAAAGAAAAAACTTCATCGCAGGACTGTGCAATAGGCATGTAAAACAATCATTTTTCTAATAAATACATATCCTTATACCACAACAATGCATAATTAAATAGAATATAAATTCGCCGACAAGCGGCCATATAACGAAAAGGACAATAAAAAAAGTTGTTTTAATTTTTCCCAGCAAACAATTAAATACTAACTGAAAAAAATTAATACATAAAATTTATTCTGTTTATTTAAAAAAGCTTACGGCAAATGAGATTTTTTATTTCAAAGCATTCTTTGCGTGAATTTAGAATGGGCTTTCTTATTTGGAAAAAAAACTTCTCTATGGGTTACATGAAATTTTCTGAACTTGAAAGGTCCTAATTAAGATTTCAATTCATAAAGCAAAAAAAATTGTATAAATATTCTTGAAATACGAGTGTTTTTCTCTTTAAACAATTATAATAAAGAAACATTTCAAGTCAAAACGTTACATGTGGCAATTTGCAAGATTTTCCTTTTACGTGCGGAATTCTGCATCAAGCGAATTGCAGTTTTTTTTTTCATTTATCTGTCAGTTCCTGAGATTTATTTTTTGTCAACTTTTTTTAATTTAACAACAGTTTCCTTTTTATAATACATTTAAACACATATTATTAAATTTAAATTTTGATTATATTCTGGAAGTGTTAGGTTTTTTGGGTCCCCGGATGAAAAATCAAGAAAGCAGTTCCTTAAAAGAAATAAACATTATCCAAATCGTATATTTCAGCAAATTAAATGAATTATGCTTTACTTTAACCGTAAAATGCGTAATTTTTATTTTACCCCTCTCGTCCCAAAGCAATGTGTAATACACTGTGTGTAAAAACTATAAAGACAGTAAAAAATATTTTTTTGATAAATTCCAAAACAAATAAAACTTATTTCGTTATAATATGTTTAAGCATGCTGAAAAGCTAGAAAAATTAAAAAAAATAAACTGTGAAAATTTTACTACGAAAATAATTACACGAAAAACCACTATTTTTGCCTGTTTAAAAACTAGGACAGTCAAATAAATTCAATATAGTAACCGAAGAAAGACCACCTATGAGTTTAATGATTGCAAATATTCCATCATTTCTCGACGTCATTAACCCTTTGAGCTCTGGGGTGTAAATTTCTTCAAAATTCCAAATGTCACGTTGACGCCAGTATTTTGCAAAGAAAAAAACGGTTAACGATAATCACGGAAAAATGCATTAAATCTTTTTCAAATAAATTTGGTCGGATTTTCTGATGCCATTGTGACATTCTGGAATTAAAATTACGTGGTAAAAAATTCTACCATCAGAGTTCAAGGGATTAATTTTTGGCACGGTTCGAGGTTGTTTTTGTGCTATTCATTTTCAATCATATATCTGAGTTCTGAAGCTGAGGAAAAATGAATTTCACTTTTATAAACTCGTCTTGCTAGATCTCCTCATAAGTTATCAGTAGTTTAGACCAGCACTTCTTAGCAGCCATTGCAAAACTCCAATATTTTTCTTATGGATCTGAAGTTTAGTCTCGCAGCTTGTGTGGATAGGCGCATTACTTCGCGCTTATATATATATATATATATATATATACAGTTGGCAAAAAAAGTATTTGTACACTTCATTTTTTTAAATTATAATGAAATTAAACAAAAGATTTAAGCAAAAAATACTGTAATACATTAATTTAATGCATTATAATATTATAGAAGCAAAAACAAAATTAAACGAATCGATTTTTTACATTATAATAAACAAATATACAAAAATACAATGCAAAAAAAGTATTTGTACACTATATTAATGTAATATAATTAATGAAAATTTAGTAAAATGATACAAATTAATATGTTGTGCGAATTCATTTAGCGTTTATGACTACTTCTAGATGGTGTGACATTGATTCCACCAACTTTTTTGTATCGGTCTGGTTAATGTTATTCCATGACACAATAAGAGCTTCTTTAAAACTGTTTTTTACCAATACATATTTTTTTTCGGATTTTTGCATCCAATAGCATCTGCAAATTTTCTATTGGATTCAAGTCTAGAGATTTTAGAAGAGTTACCAGTCGTCTTGGAGTATTGTCGTAAGCATGTGCTGGTGATCACAGCAGTATGCTTTGGTTGTTATCCTGCAGAAAGTGAAAAGCTTCCTCTATGCATAATTTCTTGGCACAGTTTAATAAATTATGGCGCGACACATCAATGTATGTTAAACCTGTCTTTCCATTGTCGATAAATTTTAAATGTCCTGCTCCATTAGAAGCTATGCACCCCAAAAGTATAATATTCCCCCCAACATGCTTGATAGTTTGAAGTATACGTTTTGGATCTAGAACAGTTTTATTTTTACGCCAAATTTTTCGAATGCTTGGTGATAAGAAAATTTCGAATTTTCCCTCTTCAGAAAAAAATTAGTTTTCCAAAAATCCAATGATTTACTTCTGTATGCGAAAGCGAATACTATGCATTTTCGCCTATTTGTTTCGCTGATGAATGGATTTTTCCTTGAGGTTCTTCCTTTTAAATCTGCATTGAGAAGAATATTTTTTATTGTTTGAGGTATTACTCTGATGCGAGAAGATGTCGCAAGGTCTCCAGCAAATTTTTGAACCGAACGCATAGGATTTTTTAAAGCTTTTTTAACAACACTCCTTTTTTCCCTCATTGTTAGTTTGCTAAGAAGTCCTGGTTTTCATTGAATTTCGATGCTTTTAATTTATTCATAGTTTTTCACTATACATTCAATAGTTGTAAATGGTAATTTAATAGCTTTTACAAATTCTTGTTGCGAATTTAAATTTTTATTATGATCAATCATAGGATTTCATATATCTAGAGGTGCCTCTCTAGTATTAGGTTCTATAGTCAATTATTTCAAGAGAAAATTAGATTAAATGTCAGACAAATATAATATGAACTCAAAAATTATTAACAGCTTCTGTAAAAGTAGTCCTTTTGAACGATAAACACTATAAAACACAGTACATATCAGGATGGAGAAATGTACAAATACTTTTTTTGCAAGAAATTTTTAAACTTTTCGTATTAGAAAATTATTTTGCATCTTTATCGAAATTTTCTGTTGTGTAATTTAAAACACACGGTAAACAGACTGTATTAAAACTATTTTTGACAAAATATCTGTTTTTATTGGGTTAAAAATAAAAAAAAATTAGGGTGTACAAATACTTTTTTTGCCAACTGTATATATATATATATAATTTTTTTTTTTTTTTTTTTTTTTTCAGCCAGAAGTATTGCAACACGTTAAAGATCTATTAACACTAGAACGCCCGGAAGGAGTCTATTCGACTCCAACTATGCGATTAAATTTCAATTGGAACCAGAAAAATTTTCTTGAAATAATTTAAATTTGATCCATGCAAATTTACGTTAAATAAATAAAATAATTTTGAATAAAAATTCCGGTGAGAAATACAATTCTCAAACTTGAGTAAAATTTCCGGGCGTTCTAGTGTTAAGCTACGACCAACGTAATCCTTCCGTTACAAAATATGTAATTCCCATCCAATCTAATTCCCCTTGGACCTTGATAACATTTCTCCATAATGTGTTCTCACACGGGGGGAATTCTCAGTGTCGTTAAAATAAAATCCGCTGCTAGACTGTCAGTTCGGAAAAAATATAAATGAGTGAAAAAACTATGTATATCAATACACAAGTGCACTAAGCATTGATCACTTTACTGTTAAGCACCATATTAAAATAGAATTTTGAAAAGCATCCATTTATAAATTTTTAAAAATGGCCGTTTCGGGGGCCTATTGTCCGTTTTGGAGAAGAGTTGCCTGTCTTGAATAAGTCTTATTCTCCATAGGGGTTGTCAGTTGTTCACCCATCAAGATATAGTAGATAAACTATAATTTTCATCAAAAACTTATTTTTCCCGCCAGGAAGCGTTTGAAGCGGTTCAAAGGGAATTTGAAGGTGACAGTATGGGAAGCGGGAGAAGGGATCGAAGGCATAGTTGCTCCATTAATCCACTTGATGAGTCCGTACTATCGTTTTCCTACAACTAATATTCTTCGTAGTGGTACGACTATGCTGTAGATCTGTATTTTTAAGTATGTTGACAGGTTCTTTTTAAAAATGCATTCGCTGGAGTTGTAGGCTATGATCGCTTAAGATAATAAATGCGTTTTAAGAAAATTCTTTATTTGCAGTAACTTATAAATTTTAAAGGTTTTCATACAGAAAAGCTAGGGATGGTGCCTGAACGCATTATCAAGAAAACAGTCTTCACATGACTGCGCCGTGAAGCGAGAGGGAGGCAATTAATTCCTCACTGAAAAATTCACACATTGGCATCACAAAATTGGCGATATTAAGCATATGAAAAATGAGATATCATCTCCGCAAAATTGTCTGTTACGCTTAAACAATAAAAGGATTTTGAATTTTATAGCAGGGCAACTAGAAAACAGCAGTCCTAAAAAATACGCCAAAAAGGAATCCGACTGCCAATTCGTACGTTAGGAGCATATTTTGGGAAAATGTTCTCAAAAGACATAACAACCATTATGTACATAAAAAGACTCATATGCAACGAATAAGTTATACTTAAAATTACGCAGAGAGGAAAATGAAATTTCACTGACTGCAAACACATTCGAACTTTATTCTTTTTTTATTTGTTTCCAGCAAGGGTGAAATACGCATCTTAATGAATTCTCTTTATCTGACAGCCGTTTTTCAGTAATAAGGCAGATGCTAGATGTTTTTCTTTCTTTTCTTTTGAACGGAAAGTTATTGTGGAATCGAAAATAAACGTTAAGATAAAATGGACATTTAATTAAAGATTAGTTTTAACGGTAATTTAGAAAAATGTAAAACTTAAGAAAACTATATGTGATTCTACATCACATATATCACCCCTTTCACAGGCGAAAAAAAAATCTATAAATGTACATGAAGGGAGAAAATCAATTTTCATATGCTCTTACAAGTAATAATGTGTAAAATGTTCATGAAAACAAACCAAACCTTTACTACATAAAGTAAACAGCAATTGAACTTTTCTCTAAGCAGGCAACCATCCCAAAAGTATATATATATCATGATATAATATATTGGTACCATAAATTTTGTCATACAAATGACATCATATATTGTTTCTATTTAGAAACAGCTGCAGCTTCCTTAATAAAATTTGTGATCACTTTTTAAATTCGTCTTATTTAGACGATGACCTGTATCAGAAATGTGCACATACAAAACAAAAATACATTAGGCCTAAATAAACAGGTCACTTACCAGCTGGCTAAGTTTCAAAATGTTTTCAATAATAAACATTAAATATATATATATTGATCAATATTATAATAAAATAAAATAAGATATTCGTGTAATATAATGCAACAAAAGACATAATATAACACACAGATAAAAAAATAATGTAAATAATTAAGAATCCAGAAATAATGCCCATAATAATGACCGAAAGTATGGGTTTTAAGCTTCTTTCTGTTTTTTAAAGATTTTTTTTTTTAATCTCTCAACATGAATATTAAACAAATGTATATTCATGAGATAGATATAAGGTAAAGAAGACAGTAATAAAAACTGTAGAAAATCAGGATATAAAAAAATACCTCAAACACTGTCATAAGCCATTTAATTCCATGTGACAACTGTATTCCCCTGTCTTAATGTAAATGTAGTTTAAATAAAACTGTGATTTAATAAGCCTTTACTTGTGTAAAAAAAAAAAATGAGTTATTCCATCGTGTAATCTTTTAAATGTAAAAATGTATGAGAAAAATGAAATTTTAAGTGAATTGTACAACAGGTAATACTGAAGAGAAAAATTGTGTGTGTGTGTGTGAACTCAGCCTCAATTAATATGTGCTAAAGAATTAACTGGTATAAACCAGGAGAAGGCTGCATGTATGTAATAAGAAAAATGAAAACCTGTGCATTACCTATAAGAAAATTCGTGAACAATAAATATATATATATTCACGTGAAATGTCTTGGACCACAAGGAATGCCATTGATGAGGGAAAAATAAGAAAGGTGAAATCCCACAAAATTGTTATCCACAGACCACAAGCTCATCCGCGTAGCATGCCGCAAAAGTAACATTGTAAAACCTTTGTAAAATAAAATACCATTGTAAATACCATTGCCGCATGCCAAGCAACGCTCTCGCGATTGTGTAGAAAAACAAATTAGGATTTTTTTTTTTTTTTTTTTTGCTAACGTAAGAAACAGACAGTATGTGTACAAGAACCCAAAAACACCTACCAATGAGTGACATTCAATTACGTAATTAATGAATTAACAATCATTAAACAACTCAATGAATAAGGGTTAACTTGTCTCAATGAACTACATGTGTTATGTAAAAAGAAACTCTGGTTAAACTCTAAACCAGCTACAGTGAACTATGTGTTTTAACTATGATTTATGTGTGAAGTGAAAAAAAAAACTGTCGAATACTATGGTTAGCAAAAGGTTAAAAATTAAGTGTATAGGCATAAAATATTACCGGAATATCAAATGTGACAAATATGTACTATTAAAACTGTAAAAGTATTTAACTTCCTCGATTTAAATACTCTTGATGTTTAAGGTATAGCTAAGAGTCATGCCACAACAATTGTGATTATTGTAAAATAATAAAAATGCTTACAATATTTTTGTGTGTACATGGTGATCTAAACAAACTGCAGTAAGTGCATGTATTTCTAAAAGCTTAAATGTGTGAAAATTTAAAGTGTCATACCTGTTCTAGCATATATATTTTTAAAGATAAAAGTATATCAGTACATGATAAAAGTATAACTAGTGACAACAACCAAAATAATATTGTATCAGAAACATGTCCAATTTTAAAGATGTACTATAATATTCTGAGAAAAATCATTTTGTGAAATGATATAATCAGCATCGAGTCACCATCCGCGTCCAATCAGTCAAATTTTATCAGTAAAGAAAAATGTATGTGGAAAGGCATGTACATATTATAATTTATTTCCTATATTAAAATCCTTAACGTATGTGCTGGCAGTTCCCTGAGTGTTGTATGGATTTTTAGAAAAAATACATTAAAAAAACTACTGTTTTATCTACCAAAAATAATTAAAAAGAGGTTCCAAATTATATCTTAAAGATAATGTACATTAAAATGTGGTTTACTTTCTAAGAAGTAATGTGTTACATATTCTATGAACAAAGATGTGTATTTTCATTGAACTAATGTGTAAACAATCTATGAACAATAATATAAAACTACAACGAACTAAAGTGTACATCTCTATGAACTACAGCGTACGACATGACTGAACACATGTATAAAATCTCTATGAACTAATGTGAAAAACATCGATGAACTAACGTGTAAAATTCTATAAAGAAACATATAAATATTCTATGAACTAACGTGAAAAAATCGATGAACTACTGTGTAGAATTTCTATAACTAACATGTAACTATGCTATGAACTAAGTTGTTTATTCGGTGAACTAAAATGACCAGGAAAAAGGCGATTTTTTTGTTTTAACAAAAATGAATGTAACTAGTTCCCCATGTACAACAAGAATGGAAAGTAAAGCGATGAACTAGTGTAACATCAATGAACAAAGAATGTGCGATGAACTCCTGTGTTTTTTCTATGAACAAAATTCTCATGTGTACCAGGAACTAATACATTATATGACAAAACAAAAAAAAAACAAGTGTTTAAAATAATTGAAGATGTAAATAAAGTGTATTTATAACAATTTAAACTTCAAAAGAGGAAAAATGCCTGTTCCTAACAGTAAACCAACCAGCATGAATGAGTGTAAAAATTATGTAAAACAAAATAGTTTTTTTGTCTGCAGAGTAAAATAAAAGGAATGTGATCATAACACAGTATGTAGAAAAAATATTACAGAAGTACATAAAAATTATGACTGAATTCAACCAAGGCGAGTGTTATCTTTGAACCATAACCAAAAATAATTTTGTGAGAATGAAGTGTAAGTATGTGTATGCATGTAAAGCCAGGTTGAATATGAAACCACAACAAATATGTACAAGAGTTGCAAGAAAAAGGAAATCTCTGTGAAATATATTCTAACGAATTAATTTGAAAACCGCGAGGTCACGCGAGACTACTCTTCAGTAATGTCATGTCTAAACAAATAAAAAATTAAAAAATGCTCTGCACATGAAAAAAACGGTGAGAATTTAGCAAAGTGTCTAATAATAGTAAATTTAAAAAAAAATGAATTAATGAATTTTGTAAATGAAGACAAACATTCTCTCCCTTTTTGTAGGTAAGTGGCCATCTTACCCCCAAAAGAAAAAGAAAGCCTTCAGGAAAAAAAACATTCTTGGCATTGTGCTACCTCTAGAAAATAACACAATGCAAGAAGAAATCTATCGAAAACAGTCACTAAATATTAGAAACACAAATAAAATATTAACTGAATTTTAAAAATACTGAGATTTCACATGTACTAATGTGTGCTGGTATGCAACAACACGGCATACAATTGATTTAAAATGTATACTGGTACGTTATATGTTTTAACTGCATTAATGAAATAAATAAAATCTGTTATTATTAATAATAATAATGATGACTCGAGCAGGCATTAAAATGTTAAGAGGAAAGCTTGTGACAGGTTGAGATAATTTAACTAAAGAAAATATTATATTTTACACATAAGATCTCCAAATTTAAAAGCCTATTATATTTGCGAAAGTATTTTAAAATATAAATTATGCAATATCTAATTGCTGTCAATAATTTAAAGTTTAGTAAAAAAAACAAGTGAAAATTTACCATAAGCGAAAACAAATATAAGCTTCTCGCCTCATTCATTATATTTCTAAATTTGTCAACATGACAACACATAAAATATTTTATAATGGTATGTCGTGATATACCACTTAATGAACTTTATATTTTATGAACATTGAAAATAAGATATCTATACACAAATATCTAAAAGACACACCTATATAATAAAACAAACACACACATTGATTAATAAAAATAAAAAGTTTTTAGTACCATTTGTACCATTTTGTATCAAATAAATATCTAAGAAATACTATAATATTTAAAGAAAATTACCTAGATATATTTTTATGAAATAACCTTTAAAATGAAAGTTCTTATAATGTTATAATTACTGATGAAGAATAATCATGCATGTATACGCTTAAATATTATATGTTATAAAACAGTCGTCTTCTTTATGTATACAGAATAAAGAAACAAAATTCTTTAATATTTAGCTGCAAGGAATAGCTCTACTTAAATAGATATAATCAATAGAAAATGCTCCTTTAAAGATATTGCTTACATATATTCAATTATGCAATAAAGAAAATGATTAATACTTTTAAGCACAAATATAAAAATAATGTATTATCTGTAAATAATACTCTTTACAAACACAGTAAAACATAACTTACCGTTTGATTTTAAAATTATCAAAGTATAATAAAACATAATTCAAATGATACAATTTTATGTATCTCAAGATGAAGGCAGTGTCAAAAATATAGAGAGGTGCATACATCTTTATTCATTAAAAGTATTCATATCTATCTTTCATTTTACTTTTTTTTTTTAAACTTCCTAACATGCAAAAATAATAGTCTGAGACAAAAACATTCTGTCTTATTTACCTGAAAACATGAATATTTTAGATGCACTATTAACTTACCTTTAACTTCTTTTTTTTTTTTTAATTATATTATAAAATCAGGTAACAAGATATATATAACTGTAAATTTATACATATGAACGTCAGATTGTGTAGTTCAAAAGCACTCGCATTGCACAGTAAATAAAAATGCAATCTTTATAGAAAATAAGTAAAATAAAAGAAAAATTTTTTTGGCACAATCATCCAAAAAAAAAAAAATACGATTTATGAAGTCAATATTCTGAATTCTTTTTTTTTTTTTTTTTAAGATTGTCTTAATACTTTGAATGAAATTTCAGTAAGAGTGCACAGTTGATAGATACTTAGTTATATGAAAAATATCCTTTTATCCTGTTATCATATTTGGCGTCTTATTTCTGAAATAGCATTTGTAGAACTATGAAATATTTCGACGTAATCTAAGAAAACTTCTAACTATTATTATTCATAAAAATAAATATGAGCACGAGAAAAAAATGCATAATAAACAGAAATTGTAATAAAATCACTCATCATATTATTCTAAAATAATAACAAAAAGTCATGTAATTAAAATAGAGATTGAGCATTAAAATCATAAAATATAAAATGCATATATTTTCTCGTACTCACATTTTATACCGCAGATGTTTATTTATTTTCTTCACTATCTTTCTCTCTTTCTTTCTTTTCTTTTTTTTTTTTTTTTTTTTTTTTTTAATTTTGAAGAAATGCAATATTTGGACGTTAACCATCACAGACACATCAAATCCAGTGCGAAAAGCACATCTGTATATGCCGGTTAAATTGGAGCCCACACATGAAAATCGGTAGCACTGATCACACTGCAGCACTCGATCCATTTCTGAAGTAAATAAAAACTTCTGAAGTACACAAAGTAGAAATAAAATGCACTATATTGCCGAAAGCAAGGCTGCGAGTTGAACGGAGATGAAGTATGAGTCAACACAATCTACCGCAGATTCTTAGGCCTACATCGGGAGGAGCAGACGTTAACGAGCAGTTCTTTACGCTGAGCCTCATGAAATTTTTTTGATCAGAAAAATCAGCCGCATCCAACATGAAGAATGGTTCGGCGCCGGGACACAATTCCAATGCGATCCATCAGGGAAAAATCCGGCAGCGACAGTCCGCATTCTATAGGCACTCCAAACTATATTCTATGAACTGAGAACACTCGTAATAGCTAATAGCCTATATTCCGAAAACGTAATAGATAGTCATCTGTCGGGGGAATAGGCTTTCAAAAATCATGTAAACATCCAACGAATAAGATAATGTCATACTACTCAGGTAGATTAATAGTCCAGATATAGTCCAGGTATAGTCCAGATAAGTGCTAATAAATAGTCCAGAAACTAAACTTTCAAGCAAATCGAAGCAGGCAACAAAAGCAGGCACCATCCCTTGACGTTAAAAAAATTGCGAATGCCTGGTGTTAGGCACCATAAATTTATATGCTGTAGATCTGTATTTTTAAGTATGTTGACAGGTTCTTTTTAAAAATGCATTCGCTAGAGTTGTAGGCTATGATCGCTTAAGATAATAAATGCGTTTTAAGAAAATTCTTTATTTGCAGTAACTTATAAATTTTAAAGGTTTTCATACAGAAAAGCTAGGGATGGTGCCTGAACGCATTATCAAGAAAACAGTCTTCACATGACTGCGCCGTGAAGCGAGAGGGAGGCAATTAATTCCTCACTGAAAAATTCACACATTGGCATCACAAAATTGGCGATATTAAGCATATGAAAAATGACTGATATCATCTCCGCAAAATTGTCTGTTACGCTTAAACAATAAAAGGATTTTGAATTTTATAGCAGGGCAACTAGAAAACAGCAGTCCTAAAAAATACGCCAAAAAGGAATCCGACTGCCAATTCGTACGTTAGGAGCATATTTTGGGAAAATGTTCTCAAAAGACATAACAACCATTATGTACATAAAAAGACTCATATGCAACGAATAAGTTATACTTAAAATTACGCAGAGAGGAAAATGAAATTTCACTGACTGCAAACACATTCGAACTTTATTCTTTTTATATTTGTTTCCAGCAAGGGTGAAATACGCATCTTAATGAATTCTCTTTATCTGACAGCCGTTTTTCAGTAATAAGGCAGATGCTAGATGTTTTTCTTTCTTTTCTTTTGAACGGAAAGTTATTGTGGAATCGAAAATAAACGTTAAGATAAAATGGACATTTAATTAAAGATTAGTTTTAACGGTAATTTAGAAAAATGTAAAACTTAAGAAAACTATATGTGATTCTACATCACAACGACCACAACAGGTACCTTATCCAAATAGCATGTCTCACTGACCTTTGTTTTCTGCTTTTAATCACTACGTTTTTTACCATCCCTTTTTAATGAATTTTTCAGGTTTTGTTTAGCTATTACAGTGAAACCCCGATCTATCGTTCCCGCATACATCGTTTTTTTCGCATTGATCGTTTTATTTCTACGTTCCCTGCACAACTTATACTTAAATAATGTTAAAGAAACCCGCAAGCATCGTACTTCTAAAATCGTTTTCCCGCGTTCATCGTTGTAATTTTTTTTCTGTTCGCCGAAATGAAATTGAAAATCAAACGAATCCATATAGTTTTATTGAAGTTAATTCGCATTCATCGTTTTTAGGTGCATTCGCAATTACCGTAATTTCGGGTGTATAAGCCGCAGATCAAGCGATTCTTTTTCGACCCAGAATTTTTTAAGAAACAAATATAACTAGTTAGATTGCCATAAATATTTCTCTTCAATCACTAAATAAGATTTCTGGGTCCAAAATGAATTGTTTGATCCGCGGCTTACACACCCGAAATTACGGTATGTAAATACGTAGCACCTATTGTTGTCGTTCTGTCCGTCCGTCCGTCCGCATATAACAACGCAAAAACTACCCAACCGAATCGTTTGAAATTTAAAATATATTATTACATAATTTTGTCGAGTCATTTCAAATTTTAAAGAAAATCGGATGCATAGATCAATTACAGGGACAATCAAAAGGATTTCGCTACATTACGGTCAATGGGGAAAAAAGTTTCAGATGCATTTTAATCGCCTGAAATTTTAAATACATAATTATTGCATAATTTTGTCGAGTTATTTCAAATTTTATCAAAATCGGATGCATAGTTCAATTACAGGGACAATCAAAAGTATTCCGTTACATTACGGTTAATGGGGAAAATATTTTAAATGCATTTTAATGGTGTTACACTCATTCGAACGTAATAAAATTGATATGCATCTATAAAGTAGATATTATAATACAGATTTTGCATAATCTGTGGTGCAAAGAATATTTTTTGATTTACAAGGCCACACAAAAGTATTCCATTGCATAGTGGTATAGGGAGAACATTGCTTGGTGCGCATTTTAATTGTAATTATTTACAGTTTTATGAGATTGATATATGAGTGATATATTTAAAACTTCGTTATCGTACGAACGCACCTTATTTGCTACGCTTCACGTGCAATTTCCAACTTTTTTTTTTTTCCTGTACCCCTTAAAAACGATGGATCGAGGTTCAACTGTATTTTGGCGCAGCATGTTTTTTAAATGGGTTTTTTTACATTAAACACAAGATAACCAACCACCCAGCATTAATATTATTTTTTCTGATTTGGATGAATAATTGTTCCCGAAAGATACTTTTTTCTAACGAAATGACTTCAAAATATAACAGTTTAAATATAAAAAATAAATTTATTCCAGCTGTGCAAACTAATTGTTTAATTATGTTTTCATTTAAATTTTTAAATTAATAATTTGCCTTCCTGTGGCCTACGGTTCTATGTCAAAATTTTTGAAAGATAAAAACTTGTAAAAAATCAAACAGAAAAATTTGGCAACTAGTCTGACATGAACGAAAACATTCTTGGAAGTTTTAAAATTTCATTTTTCTGCAGTTACCAAAAATATTTTTTTTTTCCGTGTGTTTATACATTTAGTCCATTTCGTGTGAATGACTAATTTAATCATTTATTTCCTAACATTGTAATTGGGATATTTAAGTAAAAACTTAGTATAAAAAAATACATAATAAAACAATAAGCAGATGAATCAGCAAAATTATTCTAATTTTTTTTTTTTTTTTTATGAAAGTATATTACTGTTATTAAAAGATGCAAAAAAAACTAAATGAGATTACTTCAGAAAAATAGTTAAGAATTAAAGGTTTAATACAAATTCATTAAAAAAAGTTTATTTATAATTCTTTTTAACTCTGTAAACAGATTTCGAAGCAACAAATACTTTTGTTCGTTTCATAAACTGTTTGTTCTTTTGCATTATTAATCTTTGTGTCTTAAAATACTGAAATTTAATGATCTTTTTTTATTTCTTCATTGTTGTGTAAATTCGGTTGTGGGAATCTATTTCATTTAATCTGTAAATAATTGTTTTAATGCCTTGGTCTTATTTACGCAAATATGTTTTTTATATGAACTATAACGAAATATTTTTATTGGATCCTAATACAAAAATACATTTTGATAACAGATACGAAGGATAAATTCAAAGAATGACTTTATTTCAAACAACCAATTCAGAAAACATTTTCATAAATCTTAAATATGTATATTTTAAACGTAATATAGATTATTTCTTTGGTTATGGGTTGGAATATACACCTCTCAGTTGGTTATTTCTTAATCTATTCGTGAAACTTTTTGATAAATACTTTCTTCCATATACATACAGGGTTTTTCAAAAGGTTGTCAAACTGTACGTGTGAATCTGTCCGGTCATGCGAAGCAAGAACTGCATAGGAACCGGAAGTCTGAAACGCGATTGTGACAGTACAGTTGCAGTGGCGGCAGTGGTAGGTGCCCAAGTGCTCTAAATACCGGTAATTTTTGAAGTTCTGTTTCTCTTACCTAACCAGAAAATTTTCTGTTATGAATCAAGGAGAAAAAATCTTACAATGTTATTGGTTTTGGGTACCCACCCTGGTTACACCACTGAATTTCATCGCGACCGTGACGCAGTGACAAGATAAGCGTTCGTACAATTTTACCACCAAATTTTAACAATATTTTCAAAGTATTTCACTGCAGAAAAATATTGCAAAACTTGAAAATAACGGAATAAAGATGATGATTGAAAATAAAAGGGTTGGTTGAAAATTCTGTTTCTGAAAAATTAAATATAAATTTTCTTATCAATAATAGTTGTGCCAGAGTCCTTAAAATATATAAGGAACGTGCGAACTTTGGTTGTAATAACAGAGTGCAAGAAAAGTTTCATTTTAGAAAAAAACTTAATTGAAATACAAAATAAAACTGAGTTTTTTTTATCTCGTAAGAAATGTCTAAAATGTGCCTCATTAGCCGTGATTTGAGCTTCACATCCGCATCGCGTGTAATTGCAAACAAGTTCTAATTGGCCTGGAGTCTCCCGAACTAGTGCCACCGTTACAGCAATACGTGCCATCAGATGCATAGTTTATGGAATGAGTATATCAAACACCATAAATTTTATACATTGCCAGATGTAGAAATCCAGCGGATTTTGGAGAGACAGACATTTACAGAGACGCAAAAAAAATCGGTTACATAACTGTATCAGTAATAATTACAGGAAATGATTTTTCAATTTCAGCATGCGCTTTTAAATTTAACTGTTTTTTAGATGCGTTCGTAATTGCCGATACATCAGGGAAGGCTAACTTTGGAGACACGAAATTTTTTAATTTTCCTTTGTATGTCTGTCTGTCCGTATTTCTGTCGATTCTGCAATAACTGTCGTAAAAAGCATCAGATTTCCTTTATATTAAGTGAGCACGTTCATGAGATTCCCAGATTTTTTTTTAGCTGTATAGTTTTTTGTTATGTTTGGTTCTTTCTTTCGGAAAATACAGAACTTCCTATTCTGTACCATTATGCATTCCTATAGTAATTCAGGCAATTTTTAATGTTTCATTTGTTGAATGAAAATGGCTCTTTTGATTAATATCAGTTTTTATAATAAATGGGATCTGGAGCTGTTCGGAAGCTTCATCCCTTCGAGCCCAACCCTTCCCGCTTTTCAGTGTAATTTTCCATTTAAATTCGTGCGGTATCGATTTTTTAATACCCCACCCGCATTTTTCTAGAGCAAGGGCTGTCTAACCTGGCGCCCGCAAGATACGAGAAAATTCTTACAGAAAGCAAGACCTTGTTGAATAGGACATGTTGGGAGATTTAATACGGCATAAATTTCTGTAAAAATTTTCTGGTGTTTCACGGACACCAGGGAGGACAGTCTTGTTCTAGAGCAAGGCTGTCCAACCTAGTGATCGCAGGATACCAGAAAATTCTTACAGAAATCAAGTGGTTATTGAATAGGAGATATTTGGAGATTTAATAAGGCAGAAATTTCTGTAAAATTTTTCTGTTGTTTCAAGGAAGCGAGGTTGGACAGCCATGTTCTAGAGAGTCTGATTATTGGGCACGTGGTTTGGCACCCGTTTGGACAGACTTCCGATTCAAAGTCTGATTATTTGGATCGAATTTATGATCGTGGATGAAATTCGGCCGCTCCGGCGACAATTATTAGAATTATGCGTGAAAATACAATTGTGTACTCAGTAGTATTTAATATAAAAAATTGATGCATTGGGCATGTACACGCCATTTCAATCCCGCCATTTCGGTCTCCAGCCATTTTGGTCCCTTGATATTTCGGCTCCTCGCTACTTCTTTTCCCGCCACTTTATAACTCTGTTTCTAAATATTGTGCGTCTGCCAAACTCTGTTAATTCAACATTGTTGGGACCTTTTAATTACTTTTTTTATTTCCTCACTCCTTTTCCACAAATTTGATAAAAAGCTGAATATAACAGTCCGTTAAAATTAAACTTTTATAACTGGTGATAATTTGTGATACAATTTTACATGGGCATTGTTTTTTTTATTACTATTATTATTATTTAACAGAAAGAATATTTTAAGTTTTATTATATATTTATTAGCATTAGGTATTTTATGTATTCTATAAACAACCATAAATATTTTTTTGGTCGTTTTCGAATATTTTTTAGAATCTTTAAATTTTTATTAATTAAATAATTTAAAAAAGCTGTACTTAGTTTTTTCTTCCAATTAGTGTAATAATGAGTATTTTTAATAATTCAATTAGACATTTATAAGCTATTATATGTACATATTTCCTCAAATCAACCCTCTACACCCTCTCCTTCATTAATTCAGAAATGAGATGTATTTATTGAGGTACAAATATTTAATTTTCCTTATTTTTATGCTACAAAGTTGCATCTTATAAATTTTGTTTTCATAAGTTACTTTCTCATGATAAACATTGGGGAACAATAGTGACTTTGTAACTAGACGTGCTCTGAAAAAAGTTTGCTTTCAGAAAACTGCCCCACCACCTCCTTTTTCTTCTAATTCTAATTATTGATTGCATTTTTTAGGTCTTCTCACACCATGAAGACCTTTTTTGTGAGCTAATTTAATTAGACTTGAGCCTATTTCTTTGTAATAAGATGATTATTTTTTAATTGTATGTAATAATGTAATTATTATTTTAAATAATTTTTATTTTCAAATTTTATCTGACAAAACTAAGCTTTCTTTTAATTAATCGTTTATTTGTTTATTTGTTTGTATTACGTTTTCGCCGCTATTTCCCCCCCCCCCAAAAAAATAATTACTATTTCAGTTTTATAATAATTATATTGATAGTTTAAAATTTCGGAAACTTTAAATATAAATAAACAGGTAAAAGATAAATTTTAGTTTATAACTACAATAAAATAAAATGACGATTTGAATATAAAATAGATTATGTATAAAGTTTATTTTAAAGAAAAATTCGTAAGGTGTATTAACCCGCTGAGATCTGGTGGATAAATTTCTTCAAAATACTAAATGTCACATTGGCACCAGCATTTTGCAAAGAAAAATTCTATTTAGCATATACAAGAAAGCATGCATTAACCCTTTAACGATCAAAGCATTTTCATTGCTAAGATGGATGTCGAAATAAATGAATGACACCGGTTATTAAGAACAAATATTTCTAAATAAGAAAACGTGATTTTTCACATACATAATAAAAGGGATATTTCTAGATAAAAATACCGGTGTCAGTGTTGTATATCGGAATTAAAATTTTGTGGTTTCGTGGCGAAACCAATGAACGTTAAAGGGTTAAATCTTTTTAAAATAAATTTGGTCGCATATTCCGGTGTCATTATATCACTTCGGAATTAAATTTAAATGGTAGAAAATTGAAACATCAGAGCTCAAAGGGTTAACCCTTTCCGGCAAGGGCAATTTCTGTTAGTAAAATGAGAAATCGTCGATTGTCACCGGAATTTACAAACGACATTTGTAGAAATTAAGAATTCCCTAATTTAAGCTTTTATTCTAAAAGCAAAATTTTATTAAACTATTATTGGTGTCGTTTGTAGTTAAAATTAAATATCCCGGACTTAGCACAGTATGCCGGAAAGGATTAACCCCTTAACTGGTTCAATTTTTTACGTGCAATAAATTAAAAATATCGGTTCATACCACTTTTTTAAGCTAAAATATTCATAATTTTTGTTCTAAACATTTCTACCCTTGAATTGTAAGCCATTCCATTAAAAAAAAATAGTGGTGTCAAAAAGCTTTAAATGATGAATTTAGGAAATTAGTTTTGCCCGAAAAGCGTACGGGAAAATCAGTTGAGGTTAATGATGTAATAATTTTATAAATTAAGGATAATTTAATAAAAAATCTTTAATTAATGTATCCTTAATTTAACAAATTAAGGATTTAAATAATTTAAACAATCAAAATAAAGGTAAATATATAATATAAAACATAAATTTTAGGGGAAGTGACATATTTGCGTTTTTCCGTGCTTTTAAAATGCCCTGGTACGTAAGAGGAGAGTTCAGGTAGTTCAAACTCTAATTCTGATTGGTTCGATTGCTCCTTGACTCGTTCAAGTTAGCTTGCTTCGAAATGCGCATCGAAGTTCTACAATTTTCGATGTTTCATGAACAATGACGAAATAATTTTCTTTATCCTCTTTCCAGAATCTTGTAAACAAAACCATGTAAAATGAAATTTTAACAGCAAAAACTTTAATAAAGCATAATAGTTAGGTACCATTGAATGGAACATTCCCAAAGTTTGATAACTATTTCTTTTTTTAAATCGTAAAATTTTGCGTATGGATAAAACATCTTAGCCTTATTACTTAACCCTTTTATCCACTCAGCTGTTCATTTGTATTTAGAAGTTATTTTTTTAAATTCTTTAATGTATTATTTTATTAAAAACTAATTTCCTGATTTGTTGTTTAAATTAAAAAAAATGTATAAATGGATACACATTTTTACTTGAAATTTTAGAAATGCTTATCCAATAATGAATCCTTTAACTAGCAGGGTTCCCATAGGTCCGTTTGTTAAAAAACAGTAATATTTTAGAAATGAATTTGTGGTAGGTTTCTGAAAAAAATTGCAATAAAACGCGATTCTTGGTATGTTTCTACGATATTTATAAATAAAATTTTTCTTTAAATAAAAGTGATGTTAAAAAAGTGGACCAAGTGGGACCCCTGCTAGAAGCACCGAAAGCAATCAATTTGACTGCTACCATATATGTATAATTCTATTTAAACCAGAAATGAGTTTAACCCTTTGAGCTCTGATGGTAGAATTTTCTACCATTTATTTTTAATTCCGAAATGACTCAATGACACCAGAAAATTCGACCAGATTTGTTTAAAAAAGATTCAATGCATTTTTCGTGTATATCGTTAAACGATTTTTTTCTTTGCACAATACTGGTGCCAATGTGACATTTGGAATTTTGAAGAAATTTACTCACCAGAGTTCAGAGAGTAAAAAAAGACTTAAATATGTATATCGCACTAAAAAATAAGTAAATAGATAGTTTAGAATACTCTAAAAGAAAATTCTGGTATACATCTTTTCTATAAAACTCTATTCTCTAAATTTAATATTATTTGGATACATAATCTTAATTTGGTCTAAAACTAAATATTTTCAGGAAGTAAGTGTTAGAAATATAATAGATAAATCTTAAACTTTAAATTGTCCTTTTAATTATATTGCAAGTATGAAATTAAAAAAAAAATTACATTTTATTTATTTCAGCTTCGGAAAAGTTAAACTAAGCGTTACTTTAATTAAGATGAATTGAGTTGTCATCTAAGTAACTTTCTTTGGAGAAGTGGGATATTTTCTGCTTCCTTTCTACAGTCTTATCTTAACGAGCCCATAAATATTAAAATGGTGCTCTCTTAATTTTATTAACATATTTGCTGTGAATAAGTTAATAATATACCGTTTAGTCATGTAAAACGAATTATAACACTAATGTATATATCGACCATTTAGATTATAAGTATTTTTATCCTTATAAGCCATTTTTCGACGCTTAGCTATGTACGGAAATGCATTGTTGTGTAAATGAATAAAAACTGGGATTTAAAGTTTTTGAGAGAAATACATTAAGTGCAATAAAGTGCTGCTTCGCAAATTATATCTTTCTATCTAATGTCGATATACATATTTAACCCATTCGTGCCCAGCATCTTTTGTGTAAATTTTATTTGGTTGGCACCACTATTTTTAGAAGATTTAAGTTTAGTTCATTAATCACGAAAATGCATCATTTAAATAAGATGGTTATTGCTTTTCTTTTTTACCGGTGTCAAAAAGTGCTGAATGCACCTTCTGAAGCGTCCCTAAAAAGGGACGCTAGGATTAACCCTTTCCGGCACGGGTAAAATCTGTTAGTAAAGTCAGATTATTATCGACTGACACCGGAATTCACAAACTAATTTTTTAGATATTTTGAATTTCTTAATTTAAGCTTTTATTGTAAAAGCAAAATTTTACTAAAATATTATTGGTGCCGTTTGCAAGTTTGGAATTAAAATTAGGTATCCCAGACCGGGCACAGTGTGCCGGAAAGGGTTAATGGGTTAAGAATTCCAAATAGGCACAAATTTCAAGCACTAAATACAGTGTTATTGAAAAGTTTTTACATAATGCGTAGAGATTGGTGCAAAAATTAATATATTGAGAGATGGTTTGCTGTGGCTCGAATTACGGATACTACTATTTTTTAAATAAAATTTCGCTTTTTCTAACAGTAGAATTTCGCCTTTTTTAATTACTAATTTAACATTTTTAAACTGCTTTTAAAATTTTAATGAGCATCACAAAGGTATAAATTAGAATGGTAATGACATACTGAACATACTAATGGCAATTTCTGATAGAAAAATTAATATATCCATGTATATTATTCTATTTTTTAGCTGTAATATATGCAAGTCATTCTTTCAATTTATTATCTTTTCTTTAAAACAGGATTTATGCTGATACCGTTATATTCAAGGCCTAACATCAGTCATTTTTAATTTAAAAAAAAGATAAATCTATTTTCATCGCGCAAAATTTCGCATTATGACACATTTTCTATAAGAAAATACTGATATCGTAGGATTTTTTGGGCTGTAAATCCCAGGACCCGTACGAATCCTGTAAATAGTTGTTCATAAGTGCATTGTTTTCCTCAACAAACTACGCAACTTCGACTTTTACGCTTTCATATTACCACGAAAATTTAATGAAATTTTTTCTACTATTTGATCGGGAAATTTTGTCAATGAAATAAGATAAAATTTACTGTTAAATTTTAGTGGCGAGAAAAAAGCGTAAATTTAGGCAGCTATGAAACAATCGTAACGAAATAGTAGATATAGCTAATTGATGCCATTGCATATAGAATATCACTATGCATCAACTATACAGAAAGTGTTATCAATGGTTTCACAATATTTTCTCTATAGCTGTGACATATCTCGATTTCACTTGATAAGATATTATCACTTGATAAAAGATGTGTATTTCAATATTGATTTATTAAGCTATAAATGACCAAATTGATATCCAGCATGATATTTTCTTATTAATTTTTAGGAAAATTGACTTCAGATGTGCACAAGCTGCAGACGTGTCTTGTATTAAATATGTTGGAGTCGAATCGACTCCTTCCGGGCGTTCTAGTGTTAAAGTAGAGAACAACATGTTACTGGCTTATTACCCAAACGCTGGGAAAATCAAGCTAATCAACAGCTAATAAATCAAACGTCAATTTAAAAAATGTAAAATTGTAAAGAAAGATTTTTTTGACGCAAAGAAAAAATTCACTTATCGAAAGTTTTAAAAAAGACATTTTTATATATGATACATTTAAGAAAGATTGATAATCTGTGTAGTATAGTTTAGGAAATAAAGGAAGTTTTAACGTATGAAGAAAGCACTAGCATATATACAGGGTGTATCTAAACTCTTGGGCAAAACTTTAAAGGGTGATAATATACATCAAGACAAACAATATTAAATAGGAAACCAAGAGTCCCAAACGTTTTCTGAAGGAGATAGCCGCCATTAAAGTGTAATGCAGGGCTTCCAAATGGTCCGCCAACTGAACATTAGAATTTTCTTAGAGAAATTTTCCTTTTAGATTTGTCTTGCAAATTGCCAAGAAACCACCTTTGGAAGTTGATTCTAGCACAATCGTATCATGAATTTTTCTGTTAAAAAATACTGATGTTCAGTTCGCGGACCATTTGGGAGCACTGGTAACGTTCAAAATTTCAAATAATCATAAAAAACGGGAAAATTGATCAAATGATTTGCGGTTTTCACTAAAACTATTCTTTATGTCAGTATTGTCTTAAAAATAAATTATAAAGATAAATTTCAAAAAATGCCGATAGATGACGCTTTAGACTTTGGAGTAACGTACAACTATTTTTTACCGTTATTTTTTGCGTCTCATTAATTTTTTTAGAGGAATAGACATGAGCTTAAATTTTGAACTGAAAATCTGAATCGTTGGGATTTTTTAAGTAGCGCAAACTGAACTGTGTTCAATGGGGGCGGGGAGGTTCAAATTTCAAATGATTATAAAAATTGGAAAAATTGGTCGATTCGTTTGCGGTTTTCGCTAAAAATATTCTTTATGTCAGTATTTCCCTGAAAATAAATTTTAAAGATAAATTAAAAAAATTCCGATAGAGGGCACCTTAAACTTTAGAGTAACCAACAACTATTTTTAAGAATAGAAAGACACATATTCTTTGAAGTTCAAAAACACATTCATTGGATGGATGAATTCAAAAATTTCTCTCCAGTGATGAAAATAAATTCAGTATGAATATTCTTTATGGCTGGACATACTATTGACATTTTCGCCAACGAGAATATGGCGAGCTCTTTAATCGGCAACAAGGGGGGGGGGGAGGGGGTTCTTATGGTTATAGGATTTTTTGTCAGCAGAACATATACAAATTCTTTTGTGGCTTGAGTATTCGCCGGATATGTCGTCCATTGAACATGTAAGGTTTTCGCTGATCAGCCTCTCTCATGTTATCTTCTTTCCGTAACTTACTAGAAGAAAGTCCTACAAATAAAATTTGGGTACATATGCAAAGAATATGGAATGCTCTTCCTCAGGCAGACATTGAAAATGGGTTTGACTCTATCCCATACCAGCACTTATTGACGCACGTGGCGGCTACGGATAATTAATATTGATTTTGGTCACTTAATATTGTTTTTCGATTTGAAAATGCTATTATTTGTTTATGCCAATACCAGTTGTTTATGTATTAAATTGCATTTAATTCTGATGATTCCTTCATCGTGTTTCAATTTTCATAAACATGTGTATAGCAGAAACCAAGGTTCGCACACTCCTTGGAATTTCCAAGGACTCTGGCACCACTATTAAAAATAAGAAAATTTACATTTAATTTTTAAACCACAACATTCGTAATCCCCACCTTCTTTCACAGATTTTACGATATTTTTCTGCAGTGAAACACTTCGAAAATATTCTTAAAATTTAGTGGTAGAACTGTGCGAACCCTGAGAAACTCGCAAAATTAATTTTATGAAAAATGACCAATGTGGTTATCGTTCATTGCTACGCAAATGTTCTTTATTTTACATTTATGCATTTTGTTTGGAACATGTTAAACTTTATTTAACAAAGTACAGATTTTATTTGAAGTTTCAAATTACGAATAATTTTTTTAAATGGTTAGCTGTAAATCTGATTAATTTATTAAGGGGAGAAAGAACTGGTGACCATTGTGGCTATTGAAAAAGAACTACACGTACACACTCAAATGAACTGTAATTTAACCCATTAGTTCCTAGCATCCCATTTTTGGTACAGTTTTAAAAAATTCAAGTAAACGCATTTCACATCAGTAAAAAATGACTATAAATAAATACTTTCTTTCTCGAGACAAACTCCTTGATAAATTAAGATACAAGTTATTCTTGTTTTAAAAGTGGTGGGAAAATGCAAAATTTGAATTTTAACGAAGAAAATAATTCAGGCAGTAATGGGTTAACAATGATATACAAATTCTACCCCTAAACATACTATAAAATATTATTTTCAATGGTATGTCATTTTAAAATAGCTATAATGAATTGTAGTAATATCTATATTGATATTATTCAGCTACAAATATGCTCAACTAATTTTTCCCTATCCACTGACAAATTTTTCGTCCAATAGTATACATTTTTCCAGAAAGATTATTAAATAGCCTTTGGATCTTTATAAACCACATTCAAACCTATCGTTTTTTCCACTCAATATTATCACGTAAAAAATTCTAGATTAGGTGTGATGAAAGTCCGATATGATGGAAAAAGTACATCACTATCTTAGAATGATACTGTTCTTTTAATTGAATTACGTAGTTTCTGAGATTTAATGATGAGACAATTACTGTTCTCAACAAGTTGAAAATTGTACGTCAAACGTAGCAAATGAGGAGCGTTCGTACTGTAACTAGATTTATAACTATTCATATCTTGGAGAAATATCTGTTTCATCCTTATGCAAAAATACATGTATCCAAATTTTTTTACGATTATATTTATTAAATTCAGTAGTACTGAAAAAAAATGACTCCGTCCAAAATAGGACGTAATCACCATGGCAACCTAGAATCAATGAATCTCATACGATATCATCGAATTGATTACGCATGATAGGATTAAATAGAAAGAAGAAATGTTTTATAATATATTTTTCTATTTTAGTTATATATTTTAAAATTTTGATTCGGTTTTTATAAAACTTCAAATGACTCGACAAATTTCTGCAATGATTATGTATATTAAATTTCAAAGCATCCATTTGCATAGTTTTTGCATTGATATATGTGGAAAGATAAGACTGGTGGACAGATCAAATGACGACAATAGGTATTACGCGTTTATATAATTGCAACATTTCCATTGACTATAATGCGATGGAATACTAACGATTCTCTCTGTAAATAAACTATGAATGCTACAAACATTATGTTCTATACCAAACATGGCATGGTAAATCTCAATAACAAATGAAGCGTTCAGAAGTCAATCCGACTAACTGTATATTTTAGAAGTTCGTGTAATAAATTTTACCAATGTTTCAGTGGCCAGTATGATTAATTCTATGCCATCATGACAACTGATGTTTATTGTACAGCTGTTTACTGTTATTAATGAGCTGATTTAGTGAATTGACTTAATAGTGATTGTGAATGGTTATTATTTCCTTTGTGATGTTTACTCTCTTATTTCAATTAAGAAATACTTTCAAATAGGGAAACATAGCACTGAAAGTAGCACTTTTGAGACAACATTGAGTCTGATCGAGAGTTCATTCGGTCGAGAGTTAGATTGTAGTTCCCCGGGCATCGGGTTCGATCCCAGAACGAGCTACTTTTTTGTGTTTTACAAATATACTTGTAATTAAAATTTAATAAACTCATTGTCAATAAAAATTGTTTATCAATTGTAATTTTAACGTATTTATTTTTATTTGTAAATAAATCGTTATATAAACTGGTTAATTTTTTTATCCTGGAACGTGCTACGTTTGTTTTTGTTCTTCCTTTGTTTTCTAAACTTAATTATAATTTAATAACTTCATTGTTAATTAAAAAATGTGTAAGTCATCACTTCCATGAATATATTTTTAATTGTAACTAAATCGTTGCATAAAACATCATAAAACTGTTATTACTACTTTCTATTAATTTAAAAATATATTTTGTTTATTCTTTGAACTTTTATTTTTCATTTGAATTAATTGTATTTCATACATTCTTTGTCGATGTAATGATATCTAAAAATTGTGTCAATTCGTTAATTTAAAGAAACACCATTTATGTATTGCCTCAATAACAGATATAGATAGGATGATAATGCTGCTCTTTTTTCAAATTAAGAAGCATAATTATATTTAAAAACTCAGAAGAATTAAGTTACAACCTCTTTTTTTGCATATTAAAGTATTTTAATTTTGTAATTTCAAGAAGTATCAAATCAATTTCAAAGTAATTTTTGGAAATTGACAATGACATGCACTTGCTCTAACACATACTCTATTTCATGTAGGTGTCCCTACCACCTGGAGATTACAGGAGCAAAAAAGGTTGCGGCTTTTGTGTTACTGCAAGGGCTAGCAACATGAAATTAGGCATGGTAGTTTTCTTATATAAATAAATTTTCTTATAATATAGTTTCCTCATATAAATAAACTAGCGGCCTTCGCCCGCTACGCTGGTCGGTTTATCTAAAGAAATCTTGAAGAAGTAGTTAGATAAGGTTCAGACATACATTAAAAAAAAAAAAAAGCAAGTCGATCATTCAAAAAACGTTGGGAAATATCAAATATTTATTGTAATTTTTTAAGAAAAACAAAGTTTCGAAAAAAAAATTAAATCGAAAAAAAAATTACACTGACATATTAATGCAAGGAAATTTTCCCAGAGAGAAAATTCGCCTTGAATACAATATTTCAAATTCTTTTAATTGCTTATAGGCGTTAATGCCAACATAGTGAAAAAAAATTCCATGCTGGGAATCGAACCCGGGCCATCAGTATGGCGCACTGACGTTCTACCGACTAAACCACATGGAACGACAGCCAGCTTGAAACTTTCTCATACTTAAGTAGACTGGCGAAAACATAACGATAGCGCGTTTTAAAATCGCACAGTGACATCTATTGGATTTTATATGTACTAAAAAACGTTATGTACTAAAAAACGTGAGCAGCGCACCTAATAGTTTCTTTTGTTTCTTTTTGTTACTTTTTTGTCTGTTGTCCGATTTTGATGAAACAAAGCCTATACACTGCCCGGGAGTGTGCATTCTTCATTAGTGAAAACCGCATAAAAATCCATTCAGTAGTTACGAAGATAACCTCGAACAAACAGAGAGACAGACAGACAGACAGACAGACAGACAGACAAAAAATTCAAAAATTTTTTTTTTTGTGTTTCATTGGTTTTCTTTTATCGCCCTGACTCCATTTTTGTCAATTATCTTCAATGTACAGACACACCGGGTCCTACTGTTTTATTATATGTATAGATATATTTCTGATACAAATGATCGCTAAGAACATTTCCTAAAAAATTCGAAATTTAAAAAAAAAATGCGATTTCTAAGCAATCTTATGAAGTATCAAACCAATTTCATAGTTAATGTCTGGAACTTGATGGTGATAGCGATGTTTTATATTTTAATAATGATAAATAACTCATGATCATATTATTTAATATTTACATATAATGCGAATTATAACTGGTTTTGAAACTAAATGCTGTTTCTGCTACAGTAGAAGATGATGGTATATACAGGGCTCCCAAATGGTCCGCGAACTGAACATCAATATTTTTAACAGAAAACTTCATAATAGCTTTCTACAGAATATGCGCGAAAATTAACTTCCAAAGGTGGCTTTTTGGCAATTTTCAAGAAAAATCTAAAAGGAAATTTCTCTAAGAAAATTCTGATGTTAAGTTGGCGGACCATTTAGGAGCCCTGTATATATGATATGTATATTTATTATAGATGATATCTATTTTTATTTACTTATTACATAAAATTGTGTAATAGTAAGGTAATCTTGTAGGGATGACCATATTGTAACTGATAAGCTATCGAAAAAGATAACAATAAATGAATGCAATTAAAATACTTTACAGTACATATAATTGGAAAACAGGTGTGATTTTGTTTAAAGAACGTAAAATTCTTTGGTGATCTATAACAAAACGTACCGTAATTTCGGGTGTATAAGCCGCAGATCAAACAATTCTTTTTCGACCCAGAATATTTTAAGAAACAAATGTAACTAGTTAGATCGCCGTAAATATTTGTCTTCCATCACTAAATAAAATTTCTGGGTCCAAAAAGAATTGTTTGATCCGCGGCTTATACACCCGAAATTACGGTAATTAATGTATAATTTTAATTCTGGAATTTACGTTGTTTAATTTGCTATGAGTGGTCTTAGTTTTGCATAATTTTACTCATAAACTTAATGGTATTAAACGTAGCTTTTTCTTACGAGGTATTCATGTGATTTTATTTATTAAAAATCTACACTAGTTCTGTGAAGACTCTAGATACTGAACAGTAAACCAGTGACAGCAATATTTTAAAATTTCTCTTTTCCATTTCGATATATTTTATGGATTTTTTTACACAGGATAGCTGACGTCAATGACTAATTAGGTACATTTTTATCAATTTTTGCTCCAGTTTATTTAAGTGATGACACTTTCTGTTTTGGAAATGGTCCCAGTGGCCAAAATGTTCTGCCTTCGAAATTAGTAGACGGGAAGGCTGGGTTCAAATCCAATCGCTCCAGTTGGCCTAATCGTTCGAAGTTTTCAATGAATTTCTTCGAACCTTGGATATCCTTGCGTGAATATGGATTAGACTCCTTTAGAAGGACCCCCACTGGGGGTACTTCCCCTTAGCTTAGGGCCTATATCTCTCGTGTTTATAATTGGCTCTCATAAACACAACAAACCGTTTTGGAAACAGTTTCTAAACTGACTGTTTGTCCAAATAAACTTGCTGTAAACCTCAAATTCATAAAAAAGCGTATTCATTTAAGGTCTAAACTGGATATTTTTAATGGGATTTTTGCCGAACGCAAATAAAAGTTCTGACAAAGTAGACACAAACTGATAAAAATTTATTCACCTTGGGGAATTTGCACGCCGATTTGGAATTTTCAATAAACCGTAATTGGATATTTTTACCATTCATTATGGGTCACATAATTACTCTTTCTAAACACTTTCTTTTCGTAACATTGCTGCACTAATATCCCCATCATTTTACAATCCAAATTGTTCCGTATTTTACACTTTTTAAAAGTTTGTTTATACAGAGTTTGTATCATGATATAATTTAACACTGCAATGTACAACTTCTTTTCCCCCTTTTTTTCTCCCACTCAAAAATTGTGCAATTACTTTATGGTGAACAGGAAAAGTATTTTAAAAATACAATGGTCGACTTTTATCAGTAATTTACCTGAAAATTAAAGTGCATTAAATGTCTACATTATAATCTGAAGAATACATAATGTGACATTTAAAGTGTACCAAATGCCTACAATATGCGTTGTAGTGTAAAAGCAGGGTTCCTTTGTAGAAAAGTAATTCAAAACTGAAATAAAGATTTTGGAAGATTTTCCGCATATAAATGTAGTAAATTGTAACATTTAAGAGTCGAAATCAGCTATTAAATAAGATAAAATTTTCTATTAAATTTTTTGTTAACAAACAAGATTAAAACAAAGTTACTACCAAAATTTTAGTTTAAAAACCTTTGCTTATTTAATCGCAATTTTTCTGTCATTGAAGGAGACAAATTATTCCATTATAAAATAATAGTAGTTCCATAATCCGTGAACCGCAAATGGGACACATCTAGCTTATTGCAGTAATGTATATAATGTGTTTCATTACGATAGAAACGCGATTTTATTTTTAATGTGAAATATATATGTTTAATTCTTACCCATCAAAGTGGAAATATTTTTATTTCCATCTAAAATAATGGTTTTTATTAATTTCCATCTGATACTACAGTTAACAATATAAAACAGTTTATAAGCCAAGAAGAAAGCTTTATAATAATAAGAAATGAACTAATTTATTCAAATATTCAATAAATTAGCACATTTAATTAATTCCCTTCCGAAGTCTTTCTGTTCCTCATTTAAATATTCATGTTTAGATAATGCTGGAGATGAATCCACCTACTTCAATCAAACAATTATTGAAGCATTATATGAAATCTAGTATTCACTTACCAAGCCCCCAACTTTACTTCAAGTAATAATGTCAGACGAGGAATGTTGATTCACGCGCTTGTAATTTATGAGGAACATGTTTATTAATTCCCTTTAAAATATATCGCATAAAATTCTTTTTCTGATATAGTAAGCTTTAGTTTGAATGGTGTAAAATTTTTGTCTGTACATATCTTATGTTGTCAAAATTGTCAACGTTTACTTTTTTATCGTACAATTAAGATTAAATGATAAATTTAACTTACTGTTTAATTCCTGAAATTGCTATTAAATAATGAAGATTATGATTTTATGAAATTATAAAGTAAAAATGTGCCGTAGCCAGGATGGGGTAGCAAATACTGTGGATACCCCAATTTTTTTAAAAAATTTTTCGCTTTATCAATTGGAAAGTTTTTTACTGTTAATCTAGACAAAAATATACTAATTATGAAAACCAATATAATTTTCTCAATTTTTCGTTTGTTCTATTGTCCATTGGTGATTCGTGCAACGACTTTAACATGTGTCCTGCTAAAGGGGCTATTCGCAAACAGATGATGACAATATATTAAGGAAGAGCTATTGGTTTTAATAAATATAATGTTTATATTAACTCGTAATTACCCTGTCATTTGACTGAAGCAAAAATTTAAGATGAAAATCAAGTTGGTGCAGTATTGAATTAATAATTTTGAAGTATTAACATGTGTAACTACTTTTTGAAATACCAAGATGAATGAGATAGAAGAAAGTTTTGGGATTGGCACTTCCAACTAGTTTGTGTGTCTGTGTGGAAATTTTTTCTTTAATAAGGTATTTTATTGCATCAAAATAAAGAAGAAAGAAAAAGTTTCTAATGATGCTTCAACACACCTGGTACCTAGAATAATTTTGTACCTTTTTTAACCCTTTGCGGGGCAGGGCAAATTCATTGCTTAAGTGTTGAAATTTATGACAGACACCGCAATTTGGAAACAATTTTATTTGTAAATATGAAAGAGCTATGTTTCACATTCAATAAACCGAAAAATTTTTTGCCGAAATTCTGGTGCCATTCTAGTGTTTGGGAATTAAAATTGAGTGGTTTCATAGGTATACCACCGCGCCGCAAGAGGTTAAGGCTTAAAAAGATAAAGGGGGCGCCAAATTTAAAGGAAATTTAAACCAAAATTATTTCACATATTTTGACAATAAATAAGAAATAAATAACAATAAATTCAATGAATGTTGTGTGTATGTGTGTGTGAGAGAGAGAGAAGAGAAAGAGAATTTTTTCTATAGTAAGATATTTTTGGTTTATCCGAATAATAAATTGTCTATAAATATTTCGAGGGATGGCTCAATACACTTGGTTTCTAAGATAATTATGTACTTGAATTGAGGCGTAAGAACTTTAAATAAGTGGCGCCAAATTAAGAGGAGGTTAGAAGAGGAATTATTTTACTTTCACATTATCAATAAGAATTGACATATATATGTGTGTGAGAATCTCGCAAAATGAACCCTTGGAATGGGCCTCCGCTGTCTTCGTCAGTGTAACCAGAAGAGCTACACAAGCATCTCTAAGAGCTAAAAAGCGATTTTGAAATTTATCTCGTTCAAAATAAATTTCCGCATGGTTGTCCGCAGTCTACGTCTCTCTATAGCAGGCGTGTAGGGTATACGCTGCGAAATCCGAAGAGAATCGTAAGATGAATAGAAAGAAAAAGAAATTCGCAGAAACCAGTCTCATGAAACCAGAGATAAAAATGCCCCCAAGCGGAGGAAAGTAGAACTAACAAATGTAAGCAGTAGAAAAGTAAGTGGAATAATCAAAACAGAGTTCAAACTGTATTCGTAGAACCTTAAATAAAAATTAGCCTAAGTAATGGAAGGTGCAGCTAAACTGCAAGAAAATTGTAAGCGAAGTTGAATAAATCAATTCTCGTTGAATTATGGCCCATAGAATCAAAGAAAAAATTCACCATTAGCCAAATAATAAAAAAAATAGTAAAATGTGAACAACGCATCTTCAAATTTTCTATTCTTAAATCGAATAAAGAACAAAGTAGGATTTTTCCACTTTCCTAATACGACCACTATAAATACCTGTTTCTGTCACTTTAACCCTTTGCTCCCCAGTGGTTTAGGTCTTAAACCACCGATCTTTAATTCGTATATTTCAGTTCCCACCAGAAAATTAAAACAACAATATTTGCTTTAATCAATAGCAGAACATTCCATATTTAAATAAAACGAAATTAGCCATTGAATTTTTCTGGTGTGAAATGAACTACATAATTTCTAGAACGTGTTCTGGCATGGGAATTAAAGGGTTAAAAGTTAAATACGGGGCTGCCACAGGCGACTATTTTTAACTTCTTACTAGCACCCCTTTCTCGAAACATAAATATTTAATACACACATTGACAACTTTTGCAAGAAAAATATGCTACAAAATTAATTAGAAAAATACTGGTGTGAAAAGAACATAAAAGAGTCACCTGTGGCTGTCCTGTAAATATATTTGGTATATAATGAAATTCAGCACATATGCATTCGGAGAAATCTATCTATGTAAGGAATAACTGAAAAATTAATGAAAGAAATGAATTTTACTCAAGAATATCTTTGTAGACTCAAATCATTTATTTCATCGCTGCATATTACAATCAGGTTCATGAGTTCGATTGGATGTCTCACGAGCCTTTTACGTGAATTTCGTTATCTACGTAATCGTAGTTTTTTAAGGTTTCCAATGGGCAAAATCTAATCTTTTTCCTACAAGTTCTTGCTAATATGGTGGCTATAAACTAGGTTTCAAAATAATATGAACACCCAGTTTTTTAAGCATAAAAAGAAGAAAATGTTACAAAACAAACTGAAGTCTAATCAATGTTAAAAATAGGACAAATTGATTTATTTTACAACAAAATATAATTGAAACAGCGATTTATACTTAAAATAAACCAAATATTTTCTTTTGAAGTGTTTGATAATAATATGAACATTGACGAAAAATAGTGTAATAGCCAGTATATACACCAGATCTTTTGAATTAATGTAAAAACGTGATCAGGCATGGAGTGTACAAAGCTTTAAAATGTATTTTGATCAATTTTGTTCGAGTGGAAGATGATAGCAGCTTTTAATTGTGAAATTGTGGTACATTGTTTTCTATTTCCTGAAACAGTTCTAACCAGTAGGCTCCATACATTTTCTATTATATTTTAATCAGAAAAAACAGATGGCCATAGAGTTACATATACACCATTATCAAGAAATCATTTCCAAGTGCTGTTTGCCGTGTGGACGTATGCATTGTTTTGCTGGAACACCTCAAAAGGTCCGCCGTTTTTCTCAAAAAATGGCAGCAAGCATTTTTCAAGAATTTGGTACGTAAAATGCACTGTTTCTGCCAAGGGAAACTCAACATTGACCTTGCCATAAAATCTAAACGTAGCTCAAACCATGAGTGAAACTCCAACCTACTGCCATTTTGGAAAAATTTCTGTTTTCTTGATCAGATCTAGCTTATAATAAGAAAAAAACCCGGAACATCAAATTAAATTTTTTTTTATTGGAAAATATTAGTTGTTTCATAGTCTAACCTCCAGGACATGTGAGTTTTTGCCAAATACAAGGTATTCTGCTGATGCATTTTAGTCACACATGGTTGAGGATTTCTTTTCTTGTAACTCATCCTCTGAGAGTTCTTTACTACTCTGAACGAGCTATTTTTGGGCTCTATTGGTGGATCTCTTGAAAGTTTGCCTAAAGTTGTTTTCCTATTGCCCATTTTTTTAATGGTCTTTTGCCCCTCTTTATCAGCTTTGGCAGATGTCCCGGCGACTTCATTCCTCCATAATCCTCTTTCAATCGATGAAAATTTAATATTACTCCTGTAATCTCCCCAATTCTTTCACGGTAGCTCTGGCCGAAATTCCTTGATTCGTAAAAGCCACATTTTTTTTCCTTTCTCTAAACCCCTTAAAATGATAATACGACGTATACTTTTAGAACTCCCTTTGCGATCCAGTTTGCAAATTTCCTAGTCTGGGAAGGATCTTTGTGTGCGAAACCAATTTGTTATTTCGATTTATTAATTTTGGAGTGGCATTTTGTGTTCCCGTACAGTTTCCATGCTTGTTTAGTGGTAATTTTGATGAATGTTCATATCATTTTGCAACACCATTTTTTTAGATAATTCATATTTCCAATGAATTTAATATTTCTTTTACAGCTATGTATTATGTAAAATTACTGTATCTGTCTCGAGTATGGAGTTTTCTGATAATTATTAATGAGTTTTTGTCAGGATATCGCAAAATTACCAGGTGTTCATATCATTATGAAACCATACTATTATCTTTCGTACCATAGATCTAAAGTCTTATGTAGCAAATGTTGCAATCTAAAATAATGAACCTAAACCTTAATCTACCATATTTATGTAACATGCATATACTGTTGTTTCTAAATCTTTCAATTAAGTTTTACTATTTTGTAACAAATATTCTTTGTATTTAGTGACAGAAATCTGTAATTAAATAAGACAAGGATTTTTTTAAAATATTGTATACAATTGAAAATAAGGTGCATAATTTTCTCCTAAATTTTTTGCCTAAAAAAGGGGGCAGTGCATTATACACGGAATATTTCTCACATAATGCATACCTTCATTAAATTACTGAAAATAATCTGTAGAAACTGTACTGTTACACAGAGCGATCCAAAGTGAATGAGACAAAAAGAAAATATTACTGTAACCACGCTGATGTGCTTATTTTTGAAAAAAGTTATTTTTCGCCATTTTATGTGATTATTAACATAGTTTAAAAATTCTGCTCAAAAATAATTTAAAGGTTTTTTTTTTTTTAAATAAGAGATGAGAAATATGATAACCATGCCCACCCTGGATATGTCATACCCAGCGAAAGCAATTCCGGGTTAACCCTTTCCTGGGTTAAGTCTTTCTTGAGTTAAACATGGTTGTGTTTTATTCTTAGACTATACACTGTAAGTAGTGATATTTCAAAAACAAATATTCGGAACTTTTCAGAAAAATCAAAATGCGATTTTAGAAAACTTTTAAGTTTTTCAAAAGTTTATTTCACATCCAAACATTATCATCTCATTTTGCCCCTGATACTACTTAAAATTTACTTTGTATTTTTAATTCCCATTTAATTTGAAAAATATGTGAGTTTCCTGCAAGTCTTTCCACCGCCTAGGGCAAATATTGTTTCAAGATTATCCTGAAAGGCACGAACAAAATATTTTTATAACAATGAAAGTTTGCACATAACAATCTTTAAAAAAAAATCTTTTAGAACATCATATTCAATAAACATATTATGGAAGGTGAATTACTTTTTTCTAAAAAGCATCTGTTATTCGATATCATTAGCTAAAAATGTCAAATTATGACAGATTGGTATAATTCGTTAAAAAAGTTAAATAAAACTTAATTTGTCCGCTGTCTATTATCACTTTAAAATTTTACTTATAATTGTTTTTCAAAATTTTAACCTTCCTTCATTATTATCCTCTTGAAGAGCGATGAGATAAAATTAATTTTAAATGCGAAATGCCACATTGACACCAGAATTTGAAAAGCATTCAAATTAATTTAAAGAGTATTTTTTAGTGTCGCCTCTTGGTGACATCAGGACTAAGGGGGTTATATCAAGCGGCACCAATAACATTTAAATAAAATTTTGCCTTTAAAATGCAAGTGCAAAGGAACAAGTTTTTAATTTTTTAAAAATTCGATTTTAATTTTCGGTGTCAGTCAATTTTTTCATAATTTTACGAAAAGAATTACTCTGTAATGGAAAGATAACTAAATGAAGTGAAATAAAAACATTTAACATCGTGCATATTTCTAGTTTTTTCGTTTATTAACCATGATTTTAAATAAATGATTTCACTACATTTTTTTATTTGTTATGTTTCATCATCTATACGTTAGTTAAGAAAGTTAAGTTCGTTTTGACAAAAACCCTTTTATGGACTCCTATCCTTCGGTCAAATTATTTCATGCTCTAATACATGAGATGTTTGATTAGATAGCATTAATACCTGAAAATATTATTGCACTAAACGGAAAAAAATTCGTGAATCAAAACAGCGAATTTTCCGATAAGAAATGTATTTCGACTCGCAGAGGAAAAACATATTTATAAAATTAGTTATGAACAAAAAAGAAATTTATAAACACAGAATGAATTTTAAAACATGCGATTGATTCCATTAACATGGAGTTAAATTGTCTTAAATAAGTTAAATCTTCATAAATAAAAGAATATTAACTATAAAAATAAAAAATGTGTACTTGCATTTTTTTATGTTTTTATTTCAACAATTTATATAATTTACCTTACAAATTATTAGTTTTTCATGTTATTTTTTTATTTTTTTTTATTTTTTGCCTTTGTATAGGTTAAAACAAATTTTTCCTGCTATCTAGGTGCATTTTGCGGATTCAACAACATTTGATAGTAATTGTTATTGCGTTTCATCATGAGTTATCAATCCACTTGATTCCTGAATAAGTGTAACCGCACAGTGTTGCCAGATGGGCTAAGAATTTTAAATTCAGATTCTTGACTGGCACCACTTTCTTGAAATAGTAAAATGAGCATTATTTAATGACATATTAATAAAGGCGAAAACAAACCGAATTTTGCCATTTCAAAAAAAGTGGTGCTAATCAAGAAATCTGATTTTTTTAAAGTAGCCCTGAAACGCTGTAACTGCACGTACGTCAGGGTCATTTATCAATTATAGGGGCTTTATAATCCTTATTAATACTCTCTAGACTCCCACACGCCAGGAAAACTGCAAGATATCCAACTGTAAATCCCAACAAAAGAAATAATGTCATTGACATGACTGTAAAAAAATAATCTTCCAATTTTTCATACTTGAACTAATAAAAATCAAAACTGATTCACTTAAAGTAATCTTGAGCTTGTTTTTCAGAATTAGCTTTGTTCTATAAAACAATAACAATGCTTCTTTTGGTTGGTAAACTTACATGTTGGAATAGCTTCATTTGAAAGACAAGTCTTTCTAACAAATACTACAAGAAATTAGCAAATTTAGGGGATGATGACTTGGAAATGGTTGAATGTATTAATGAGTATTCAAGTAGGAATTTTAACATCAACATGTCATTATAAGAGGCACATGAAGCTTGAGGGCAGAGATCCAAGCTTTCAAATATACACTATATTGCCAAAGATGACCGGCCATTTGCGATTTTAGACATTTTATTAAATATCTAGAAAAATACATGAGGAAGTATCCTGAAACTCTAAACAAGTAAATATAATAGTACTGGTCATACGTTTCCAGAAGATTTTTTCCGAAATTCTATAGAAGACTGTCAACAAATTGAAAAAGAACGAATAACTTTTGGATAACCCTATCAAAACTAATGTAGCAAAAGAACTATAACTGTAGATTATGATTAAGTGCTTATTGTAATATACTGTGTTCATTTTTCCGTGCATAGAATGTATATTCGTAGAGAATTTATGGATTTTTAAAAACAGCTCTAAAATTTTCCAAGTTTTTTGCTTGCAGAGTTCTTAATATAATATAATGTTCTTTTCGGAAAATATGACATTGTAAACAATATCCTGTCATCATAATTGAAAAATAATAAAAATTGTATGACAAATGAGCAGGTTTACTAAATAAATTTTTATCGCGCATGCGTCAACGATAACAAAATTTCATTTTCATATTGTTTCAGCTGAATGTATAGAGCAACTTCTGTAAATATTTCAAAAACATAGCTTGAAAATTCTGAAAGTGATCTCCTATGGAATCGGCTCAAAATCCGATCTTCCCAAAGTGAGGCAAAAAGATGAGGGGTTGTATCCATATAGCCATTGATTAATGGCAATATAGAATACAGAATATCGCACAGACGTATTTGGATAACCCCTGATTTTTTTGCTTCATTTTGAGAAAAACGGATTTTGAGTTGATTCTATAGATAATCACTTTCAGAATTTTCAAGCTATGTTTTTGAAACTTTTACAGAAGTTGCTCTATACATTTAGCTAAAAAATATATGATTAAAAAATATATGATAAGAAAAATATAATTCATTTATACAAATGAAATTTTGATATCTTTCATGCATGCGCAACGAAAAATTATTTACTAAACCTGTGCATTTGTCATACAATTTTTATTATTTTGGGACTGTTTTTATAAAAAAAAAACTTCATTTCCCTACGAGTATACATGCCATCCACATAAAAATAAACACAGTATGTTACAATAAGCCACTTAATCATAATCTACAGTTTGAGCGCTTTTGCTACATAAAATATTCGTTCTTTTTCAATTTGTTAACGATCCCCTATAGAGTTTCAGGAAAAAATCTGCATAGAAATGTGTGACCTGTACCATTATGTTTACACACTTAGAATTTCAGGATAATTCCCCTTGTATTTTTCTGGATATTTAACATTAAAACCGCCGGATATTTTACTCAAGTTTTAAAAAACTTGTTTCTCACCAGAATTTTAATCTAAACTATTTAACTTATTTAACTAGTCTGTTTTTGCACTGCGTACATTTAACATATCTTATGAAGAAAATTCTGGTTTGAATTGACTATTAACGATCTAGCAGGGGTCATTCTGACCCCTAATGGCGGTTCTAGTGTCAACAAAATGTCTAAAATCGCAAGTGGCCGGTCATCTTTGGCCATACAGTGTACATACACTATGAAAATATATACATCATGTACATCTTTCTTTCTTTCTTTCTTTTTGAAGTCAATTTAAATTAAGCATTGAATATCCAGATTTTATGATAATATGCCATTTGGGACATCAAATAAAATTCCTGATTCGTTCTTTTATCTATCAATGAAGCTCCAATAATCTTGAAAACGTTCAAATAGTAGAATTTCAGATGAAGATTTGACTCCTATACATATTTCAATTACAGTACTAATTATCAATCCCATAATGTGAAGCCTGCAAGCAAGTAACAAAAGCTCTCTTTTTTGCTTTATAAGAACATAAGCAGCAAAATTTATAATCAGTGTTTGAGCTGGTAATTTTGAAGCATATTTCTTGAATATTATCTGCATTTCTTTAATCTTGAATTTTCTCAAGTATTCTACCTGAGCTTCTTTTGCGACAAATGTTGAACTGTCCATAGTTGAGCAACATCTTTCCCAAAAATAAATATTAGCAATTGAAAACCTTTTCTTTTCAAAAGAAATCATACGTTAATTTTCCATCCCAACGAATGCCTAGAGTAGTGTTGCTTTGGAAGCTAATTTTTATGTTTTCATATTGCTTAATTCTCTCAAACATTATTTGTCGACGAATTGAGTCTTTGTTAAATATATTTTCTTCTAAAAATATATTTTAAAAGATGGAATTTATTTTTCTTTAACATAGCATACGGGCATGCATATATTTATCATTGATTATACATTAGAAATTTTCCCATCATTGAGCTACCTCTAAATATTGTTCAAATGCATTAATATTTTATCTGATTTCTTTTTCATAAAAAAGTACAAAGTTAGAAGGTGAGAAGATTATATTTTGAAACTTAAAAATAAGCTCCACCCTAATGCAGACATTTCAATAAACTTCCGGATTCTGTTTGATTTCAAAAATATTTCCCGCTTGAAGTTTCACATAAGCAGAAATTGTAAAATATAAATGATGTACCAAGCTTAGAACCACACAGAAAGAAGACAAATTTATCTAAATAGAATTCCTGGTTCGAAAGATGTTTCGCTTAGCTCAGACTCTCGAAGAATATGGGACTGATATCATACAGGGTGTTCCGAAATTCGGCCGACATAATCAGAGAGGCGATACTAGGCATCAAAAGGATGAAAAGTTACCATATAACATAGGTCGTTAACCAAGTATTTAATCAAAAATACAGGACGTTTCATCCTATCTCTATTTGGGTTGACGGTAATAACTTTCAGAAAACTGAAGTACATTATAAAAATATTTAACCCGGGAGAACACGCGCTTACCCAGGGTAGAAATGGTTTTAACTTTGTAACCAATAAAATAAAATTATAACTGTCATTTTATTTAGACGGAAACAGTCCTTACAAATTTTGCGATAAAATAAGTTGAAGATTGCTTTTGAAAGATAAATGGTTACAATTGCAACAATCATATGCACTCCGGGTCAAAAAGACCCGGCGCGTGTACTCCCGGGTTAATGGACATTATCTTTTTTTTGTAATTGTGGTACAGTGGCGTAACTAGGGTGGGTACCCAAGTGCTCTGAATACTGGTAATTTTTTTAAGTTCTTTTCGCATTATCTAACCAAAAAATTTTCTACTATGAATCACAGAGAAGAAAACCTTACAATATTACTGGTTTTTTGCACCCACCCTGGTTACGCCACTGTAATAACATCAAACAAAGCGAAAAAGTTTGCATTAATCACACCATTAATGTGCACGTTGACGACACACATTTTTAATTATAATTATTAGTTAATACAGTATCACCGATTGTTTGAACAACATGTTTTTCCAAATCTTTTCGTGATGTTATGCTATTTCACATAAAACATGTGTAATATCGGTCAATTTTCAATGTTTTTATTTTTCTCGAAATTATTACCTTCGACTGGAGTTCAGGTAGGATGTAATGCCCTGTGTTTGTGATTAAATGAGTGGGTTTGGACTGCATGTGGTATGGAATCCCCTTCGGGCCTACTATATCATCTCTGCATTTTTTAGTCGAATTTTGAAACACGATTTGTTTAATCCACAACACTTGACATTATAAAATACAAACCATTAAATTTTAGTGCTAATAGATAATTTATATGTTGTTAGCTATATTAACCTATAATATATTTTATTAATAAAAATTTTTTGATTTGAAAAATTACTTTCATTATGCAGTCTTTTTCAAAGTAATATACCATAAAAATAAAATTGTGTTTGCCGAAGTTGAAGAAGAATGAAACATGCAGCAGAAGATAAATTCTCAAAGGAAGTATCCAAGTCATTCATAACTTCTTCAAAACTTGAATCAATATTTGAAAATTTTCAAAAACCGATTACATAAAATTTGTTTTCTGTCGAAACCATTCCTTCAAAATTTTCACTGAATAAAAGTTTTGTATTCAAACTTCTTTGAAAACAAAAGAACATATTGAAAAAAAATGTGATTTGTAACTCTAGTGTATAGTTCGGGAGAATATTTCTAAATTCGCCTGAAAATTGCACATTAATTTCAACGAAATACCACTTAATGTTTTAGACGATCATATACTGAATTTAGAACCTTAACTGTGATATTTTTGGACAACATGAACTGAAAGGAATGGCTTAGAACCACTGTTTCCATATTAAAATACTCACCTTACTTAATCGAATAATATCTGACAAACAATAAAGAATAATTTACAATTACAAATTAGTGGTATAAAAAAGATTTAGAGCAGTCGTTCAGTGTAACTTTGAATCTTGGGTTGTAACTTTACACCACGTTCTAATTTTCAATGTTTGACTTAAAAAAGCTAAATTAACTCCGATGCTGCACTTTGCTGTCAAGGTTATAAACTGGAATTTCTGCTCTTAATTTCAAAAAAAAAAAAAATAGCAACATTATACGCAATTAATTGCACCATCTAACTATTTTTGTAAAATATTCTTTTCAATTTAATTTTGAATACGATTTTGAACTTTTTATAATCCAATTAAGTTTTTATAGTATCACAATATAACAGATGTAAATTTTCCATTTTTCATCTGTTGTAATTGATTTACTGATAGAATAATCGTGTTTAAAATTAATCTAATATAACAATATACTTAGTTATCAGACATATCATTAGCTAAATGTTGTAAATGTGTTAATATTTTGTTATTAATTATTTATTAATAGTTAATAAAGTGTAAAATAAGAAGTCACTACCATTTTATCATTTTTTCAGTACAACTTTGTGCCGGCTCAAAGTTATATTGATGTTTGTAATTTACTGATTATAGGTACTACTGTCAAAAATTCCCCATATTCGCACGTATATTTTATTGAAATGCCTAATTTGGTATAACATGTAAATATTTCCGCAAATATGTGAAATTAATTTAAAAGCGATATTTGGGGTGGAACTACTCGAATTTGGCATTTCATACATTCGACATTTTTTATTCTTGTTTGAATAATACCAATACTAGTATATATTACTGTAACTATGCATAAATTATTGAGTTAAAACATTGAAAATTATTTTTTACTGTTTTTTATGTTTTGTATGAGCAATAAACAGATCTTTATTTCTAAAAATTGAAGGGTTTTTTTTTTCCACTTTTCTTATGCAAAACATTTGTAGTAATATCATTAATTATACAAATCTTGTGATGTTTTGAAATGTAAATCAGGATCGTTCCATATCTGAATACTTTTTTTTTTTTTTGTTCAAAGTTGTCCTAACTATAATACTTTTTTTATAAAGAATTATTTTAGATGATACTTATCATATGGTGTAAAATTACCCTACATGGCTGGGTAACTTTGAATCAGGTTAAAAGATCATTTTATATATTTTTTTTTATAAATATTATTACTCCTTAGCTTTCGATCGACATACAGCAATTTGGGATAATTTTTTCTGTTTTATACCCTTTGTTGCAACAATATTCTCAAAATAAGAATCAAGCAATTGAAGCTAGAAAAAATGTAGATCAAAATTACTCTAAATGACTGTAACGAAACAAGCAAAGAGTTCTTGCCCAAATCTAGTTCGGTTAACTGTGTTTAATAAGGCGAAAAGTACTATTAAAAATCAGTGGTGAATATCAGCCATTTGTTCCACAGTGCTTACATTCCTGCGTCTATACTCAGCTAATATTAGATTAGAAAAGTCATTTAATCACTGAAGTTATTCGTTTTTTATACAATAAATTGAAAATATTGGATAAACATTACTTTTTTTAAACTAAAATATTCGTAATATATACTATAAAAATTTCAGTTGTGAATAGTATGAAATTGTAGTTTAAAAAAATAATGGGATCAAAAACAGTTAAGTGAGGATCAAATAAACTCTTCTTGCACGTACGGCATACGGACAAATCAGTTAGGTAACTAATCCTGAGAAATGTGTTGGGATTTAAATATTCAACTTAAATTTTACACCAAAATGTCCAATTTACACAAAGAATTTAAAATAAAATTTCCCTATTATAAAATGTACTTGGGTATTTTTTTTACTCATTTTCAAAAGTAATTTGTTTTTAACCCTTTGAGCTCAAGGGGTGAATTTCTTCAAAATACCCAAAATGTCACATTAGCACCAGTATTTTGTAAACAAAAGATTCGGCTTATAATATACACGAAAGAATGTATTATTCTATTTTCATATAATTTTGATTGAATATTCCGGTGTCAATGTGACATTTGGAGATCAAAATTAAGTGGTAGAAAATTCACCCAACAGAGCTCAAAGGGTTAAAGGCTAATGCCAATCAATCATTTTACCATTTATGTCACAGAAACATTTTGTCATAGCTGCGAGCAGTAGTTGCTCGTCAGGAGATGTTGCATCAAATTATTCACACCACTAAAATTGTAAGGTAATTCCAGTTATTTTTAATCAACAAGAATTGTCAAATAGATAACTTAACTGATTCTGTTAAATTTTAGTGGTGAGAAAATATTATGCAGCACTCCCTGACGGGCCGCTACTGGCTGCGAGCATCTCGCACTTTTTTGTACAACGAAAATTTTATAGTACATTTTTCCTTTTTAAATCATCTTAATCTGACGATTAAATAAGGCTTTTTTTAATTACCGTAATTTCGGGTGTATAAGCCGCGGATCAAACAATTCTTTTTGGACCCAGAAATCTTATTTAGTGATTGAAGACAAATATTTACGGCGATCTAACTTGTTATATTTGTTTCTTAAAAAATTCCATATTATGTTAGCTAAATGTATAGAGCAACTTTTGTGAAAGTCACAAAATCATAACTTGAAAATTCTGACAATAATCGTCAACTGAATAAGTCAAAAATCCGTTATTCTCAAAATGAAGTAAAAACAAGAGGGGTTGTATCCATATATTCATTGATTAGCGTCAATATAGAATACACAATATGGGATGCACTACTGCATTTGGATAAAATCCCTCATTGTTTTGCTTCATTTTGGAAACAACGGATTTTGTCCTTTTTCTATAGACGATTACTTTCAGAATTTTCAAGCTATGATTTTGAGACTTTTACAAAAGTTGCTCTATACATTTAGCTAACATAATATGCAAATGAAATTTTGATATCTTTGACGCATGCGCAGTAAAAAATTATATAGTAAACCTACTCATTTTTCATACAATTTTTATTATTTTTTTATTCTGATTACAGGGTACTGTGTGCAATGTTGTTTGTCATATTTTCTGAAAAAAATATTATTTTATATTAAGAACTCTGAAAATTATAATGGAAAAACTTTGAAAAATTTGGGACCATTTTTATAAAAACCTTAATTACTCTGCGAGTGTGCATGCTATTTGCATAAAAATGAACACAGTGTATTACAATAACGCATTCAATCATAATCTAGAGTTTGAGCGCTTTTGCTACATTAGTTTTGACAGGGTTTTTCAAAAGATATTCATTTTTTTTTAATTTGTTGACGGTCCCCTATGGCGTTTCGGTAAAAAATCTTCACGGAGATGTATGACGTATACTATTATATTTATACACTAAGAGTTTCGAGATGATTCCTCATGTATTTTTCTAGATATTTAGTAAAATGTCTAAAATCGCAAGTGTCCCATAATCAATGGCAATATAGTGTGTTCCTTAACATTTGAATGTATGTCATTTTTTGATTAACTCTCAGAAACAACTATATTAATATAGAAATATTATTTCTTTAAAAATTACAAAAACATACTACACTATAATGCTGAAAACCTTTTTTAAAATTTTTGGTGTCTAATTCGCAATATAAGAATAAAAACCACAATTCTAAAATAATAATTCAACAATTTAAAATTTAAGTTTTACAAAATAATAAATTAACTAAAATAAGTTACAAAGTGCCCAATAATTAACCAAACATTTGAAATTTGAAGAGCTGTTTATTGAAACGTCATTTTGGCGTAACTTTTGATGTCGCAACACTATGAGGTTTATAATTTACGAAGCCAGACAAACAAACGCTAGTAAACTCCACTCAATTAAAGGACAAAGTAAAAATCACTATAAAATATCAAAAATTTTCTCAATTTAAAACATGAAATGTTTGCTCATCTACATAATTCATTTGAAAACGAGCATATAAAATAGAAATATTAAAAGTAAAAAAGTTATTATTTAACCTTAGGCAATTTTGAAGCGTATATAAACTATGAAAACAAATTAGTATTCTTCTGTTATTTTTTCTTTTCCACAAAGCCTGTCTACTACTTTGTGTAATCTTTAAAAATAAAAGAAAAAAATCAATGGTATTTCGGAATATTAAAGGAGATTAATGAATTTAAAAGACTAATTTTAGTTTTAAGTCATAGCAATCTTCCATTTACATAATCCATGAATATTAATCGAAAGTTATCGTCATTAATAAAAGTAATAAATGCTTACTTTATATTTTGTAGATCCTACTTAATCCTATTTAAAGCTTTCGTTAAGAGATACAAATAATTGCATTTTCACTCAATATCAACACATATATCATCCCTTTAATTTATTGCAATTTAACCTTTTATGCATGTCACTTAAATGTTTTATCTCTGTTAATAAAATATGTTTTACTTTCTATTACAAAACTTTATTGCTATTTAATAATTTCGTTAAATTAGGATGGTCGGCATATTATACTGTTTTCGCAAAATCTGAAGTTTAAACAGCTTATAATAATAATTAGGTGGACCAAATATTAGGTAAAAGTATTAGGTCCAAAGTATTAGGTGGCTCAAAAGATTATTTTCTTTTTAACGACAAGGAACCATGCAAAATTTCTTAAATAGGGAGATTTTATTCAAGTGCATATGTGTCATTATGTTCAACAGTCTTCTTCCACCTCTTCCGAAGTCTCATAATGCCTTCTTTCCATTACATTTCTCATTTGGCGGCAAAATACTTATTGAGTTGATTTTTTTTATGTCAAAGAGTCAACTTTTTGGCGAAGGAAATTTTTGAGAGAAAAAAATAAAGAGTAGTCGGGCGGAGAACTAGCTGAGATTAGGGAGTCTGAGGCTGAACGTCTCAATAGAATCAAGGGAGTTTGTTTTTGAAGACCAATGCCTTTGCCGCGCAATGTTTTTTATGAGCGCCCGATTATCTGCACAAGGGATATAGATTTGGATGATATTGTCCAGAATCATGATGCTACCATTAAATTTTCTTCTTTGGTTAATAAAATTTTATCGACAGCATTAACTCACCGATACGTGCCGCGCAGGAGCTAGTGCTGTAGTGCTCGAGCGGCTAGTTTATTAAGTGTTTCTGTGTGTTTATGTAATTATGTTTTTTCTTCCTCGTAGATATGTGCCTTCTTTTCGAGGACTTTAATTTTCTGTAATGAATCTCCACATGCCGGGAAACTTACCAGGAGTAGCAAATAAGGTCTCCACCAGATTTTAGTGATCTGCTGATCTTGCTTCGCTTAGGCATAAATAGTAAATAACTAAAATATTAGGTCGATGGATATGATAGGATTTGAACAAAGCACCACCAGTCTACCATTTTTTAGAGCAGAATCTTTCAGCCAAAAGTTTGGCCAGCCATGAAAACATCTCGCCTGTTTTCTAATTCGGAGCGTTTCATGGCTATTGCTGATTTCAGTTCATCGGCACTATTTTTCAGAGTTGATGGCCAGGTTTCGTAGAAGTAGCTTATACATAGCTGCCAATCTGACATCGATTATCCGTAATGCGTGTGTTAATTTAACCCTGGTTTAATGAGTTTCGAACGAGAATTTTTTCAAAGAAATTAATTTAAGTATGTTCCACTAACAGTCCTAAAATTAAATAAAGATTCATGAAATATATTTTCTGGTTTGAAGTGACGTTAACCTGGATCAAACTAATCCAGGTATTACGGAAGATTAGTTGAAAGTTAGCAGCTATCCTTATAGTAGATAACATCCTTCAGATGCCACCCAATAGACCACAACGTGTGAAATCAGGTATCTGCGACAGGAATGATACCTTACCCCTGCTGGACCAGATTTGTTTGCGTTAATGTGTTAAAGTTTTCATATAGTATCCAATTATCTTCTTCAGTGACCAAACTTTACAAAAAGAGATAATTTTCTTCAGATGAAAATGTAATCTAGAATGTCGCACTCCGTCAGATCATGCGCAAAGTAGCGAATATATTTATACAGGGTATAACAGTACAGCGGTTACAAACATTTAGGAGAGATAACACCTAGGCAATCGAAAGGACATAAGAATACATGGTCGAAAACGCTTTTCTGGCACGGTAATGCCGACACAAAACAGAACAATGGAAAGACTCAAACGGGGTGAGGAAACATGTTTATTCTTAACTCTTAATACAGCAGAAAACAAAGAAATAGAAACAAAAAGTGACATCGGTCGTCATCATAGAAGGCGCTCGAACCATCACGACAGTAATGCACACTTCATTTCTCTATCATACTATATTGATACTAGATTTCTGATCTAAATAGTTTCCGTTTGTAATGTACCAGAAAATAAATTTTTCTTATTTTCAAATACATTTATGGCTATTTCCATACGAACTTGTCATGTCTGTCTTGTCTTGTCATGTCACAGTTGTAATTTTTTATGCTTGTTGGTCGCCGTTATTTTCGAAAAGTTTACTTTGTCTTATTCAATTGATGAGATATCTCCTATAAAGTAAGTCACATTTTTTTCCGTTCTAAAATACTGATAGATAAAAATCATACTATGTGACAGACATGACACGTTCGCATGGAAATAGCCTTATATGTAAATTCCGATGTCAATCAGCAGTTTCAACATTTCCGCAAGGAAAGTGCCCTGCGTGGGTTAATAAAATGATCGAATGACAAAAGACAGGCTGGTTGCGCTTTTGGAAAGCAATTACAATTTATTTTATTCACTATTCTAAAATGTGAATATTATGCATTTTAACTCTCCATATAGTAATGCAATATTTGAACGGGTTTTTGAACGTTCGCGATTTTTAGTTTTCTATGTATGAGCATAATGCCAACTTTTACGCTTTTTTCTTGCCACTAAAATTTAACAGCAAATGTTGTCTTTCTTTAATCGAAAAAAAAATTTGCCGATTAAACAATGCAAACATTTCTGTTATTTTTTAATGGTTACAAAATAGCATAAATGTGTTGGCAGCTATCAATGAGACAAACATCCTCAAAATTTCAAAATTTTATCTTCTAAAATAAAGGTAAAAGAAGACCAAGACAATTCTTCAAATACTGCCTTAATCTGAAAATCTATAAAAAAAAAAACATAATTTAGATACATTTCTAATCGCATAAATAAGGATGAAAGATTACTATAAAGTGAGATTGTTATTTAGAAATAGTGTATTCATAAGTACGAACTCTGAAACGTTAACATAATAAAACTTTATTGAAATAATTGGATGATGCCTTTTAAGAGTATAACTGTAACATTCCCTTCTGTGAAATGTGGAAAATCTAGTTTCCTCTAAGAAAAATTCTTAACAGCAAATATTTTTTATAATATATTATAATAATTTATCATTTTTCAGACCATTTATTTCCGCTCTCATAAAAGGAAATACGTATACATCAGATAAATCTGTATATTGTAAACTGAAATGTGAAAAAAAGCGAAACAAAAACATTAATAAAACAACAAGAAAATAATATATCGTCAAAAGAAAATTATGAAAAAAGAATATCCGTTTTTTCTGTTTGTCTTAAAACCAAAAATATATCTTGGGAAAATGACAGTTTCATTAATATGTATTTTCCTTGCGATATTCCCAAAAACTTGGCGCTATAGCAAGTATGGGGATGATAATTCAAATCTTTGATATAGAACTCTGCATTTTCAGTTACCGTAATCTCGGGTGTATAAGCCGCGGATCAAACAATTCTTTTTGGACCCAGAAATCTTATTTAGTGATTAAAGACAAATATTTACGGCGATCTAACTAATTATATTTGTTTCTTAAAAAATTCCAGGTCGAAAAAGAATTGTTTGATCTGCGGCTTATACACCCGAAATTACGGTATTATTTTGTTTTCTTAACCTTCCTACCCTGTTCAAATTTTACTCAATCTTGATAAAAACAGTTCACACCAGAATTGTTATTTAGAACATTTTAATGTATTTAATTGACTTATTTAACTTAATCTTTAAATTAACTTTCGAAATGAAAAAAGTTCTGGTTCGAATCGTATAAAACAAATTATAGCTATGGGTCGATTAGACCCACTCAGGGTAGGAACGTTAAGAGTTACAATAACATTATGTTTTACTGATTTGATATTAACAGATATGCTTATATATACAGGGTGATTCAGCTCGTCGGTGACAAACTTTAAGGATCGATAGAGCACACCTAGACGAACATTTTTGAATAGGGAATGTAGGGTCCCTGACGCGATGGTAAGGCGCTAGGCGCTTTCGAAAATTTGGGTGCCGAAATTCGAAACGTCATAAAAACTAGGGAAATGGTTAGATTTTCTTGCTTGTTGCGTCGAAATGATTCTGTTTGTTTAGACTTTCTTCAGTACCAATTTGATAAGCGTATCTCTTAAAACATGGATAGGGGGCGCTGCAGACTTTGGAGAGCTAGACAACAACTTTAAGCCCGTTATTTTGATAATTTAACACATGCTCGCCAAAGTTTATACTCTAACTTAAAGTTTGAACCCAAAAGTAGAGCCCTGCAAAAAGCGTAAGAGCCGGAATAAAATGTCAAAGTACAGGGTGGTCGAAACTCGAAGGCTCCTAAGAGATAAACAAACAGATTTCTTGACTTATGGCATGCATTTTCATGATTCTGTTTGCTGGGGCTCTCTGAAACTCAGTTGAACGGTACAAAAAGAAACATCGATAGGGGGCGCTTTGGGCAAAAAACATAATTCGTTGACATTTCGGACGCTAACTGGAAACGGGGCGCTACGATCAGTTAGAAACAAAACAAGAGAGTAATTTACTTATCATAAGAAGCTATTAAAACTGCAGTTTGTTTGTTTTTTTTAACAAACATAGCTGGTTTCAATCATGCACAATGCGCGCAATAAAATTTACATAAGGTGCTTTTTGCTGATTTATGCAAAAGATATCGTACCATATCGATATGCAAAAGATACGTAATGCGTAGACGACAACGCGAGATGACGTAGTTGTATGCGCAGACACGTCTTTTGAACGTGCGGTACCTACTTAAGCTTCGGGTTACTTGTCTGGAGATCGGTAGTAGGATGGAACGGTACACAAACTCTGAATTGGCTGACATGCATTTGGCGTATGGCGCTGCTGGTTGTAATGGACGAGCCGCTCAGCGGTTGTACGCCGAGCGTTACCCCAACAGGCAAATCCCCTGCCATGCCTTCTTCGCTCGAGTACACCAGAGGTTGTCCACAACGGGATCTTTCGACGGAGGCAGGCCTGAACGGGAGCGATCAGTGAGCACCCCCGACAACGAAGAGGCTGTGCTTAACCTGGTTGAGGACAACCCAGGTCTTAGCACGAGAGATATCGCCAGACATGTTGGCATTTCGCAAGCAACTGCGTGGCGCATCTTACGTTCCCGGAATCTGCACCCCTACCACATCCAGCGGGTGCAGTTGCTCAGAGAGCAGGATTTTGGCCCTCGAGTGGAATTCTCAAGATGGTACTTGGCGATGAGATCCAGGGATCCCCGTTTTGTAAACAGCATTTTGTTTACGGACGAGTCCACCTTCAGCCGGGAGGGAATGTGGAACGCCCACAACAGTCATGTGTGGTGTGATGAAAATCCACATGAAACCAGAAGCCGAGCAGCCCAGGAGCGTTTCTCAGTAAATGTGTGGGCCGGCATTCTGGGGAATTGCCTCATTGGCCCTTATTTGTTACCTGAACGGCTGACAGGTGGAAATTACCTGATTTTCCTGGATCAAGTGCTGCCGCAGCTTCTGGAGGAGGCGCACGTACCCGAAGGTTCGCGTCGCCAGATGTGGTTCCAGCACGATGGAGCTCCGGCCCATAACACGAACGACGTGCGTCTCCATCTAAACGCAAGGTATGGCCAGCGGTGGATCGGGCGTGGGGGTCCAGTTCACTGACCTGCCCGATCACCAGACCTCACCTGCTTGGATTTCTTCCTTTGGGGTTACCTGAAGGCCGAGGTATACCATACACCTGTCAGCAGTGCTGAAGAACTTGTGGCGCGCATTGTGGCAGCTGCAGGGCAGATCAGAGATACTCCTGGCATTGTTGGAAACACACACTCCTCAATGCGACGGAGGTGCGAAGCCTGCATCATGGCCCAAGGTCGAAATTTCGAGCATCTTCTGTAGTGTTATTTTTTGTAAATAAATTTCCAGTATCATTGATGTTTTTGGTCTAAATTTATTCAGAAGTGTTGAGCAGAGGTAGAAAATGTGTTTTCATTATTACTAACTGATCGTAGCGCCCCGTTTCCAGTTAGCGTCCGAAATGTCAACGAATTATGTTTTTTGCCCAAAGCGCCCCCTATCGATGTTTCTTTTTGTACCGTTCAACTGAGTTTCAGAGAGCCCCAGCAAACAGAATCATGAAAATGCATGCCATAAGTCAAGAAATCTGTTTGTTTATCTCTTAGGAGCCTTCGAGTTTCGACCACCCTGTACTTTGACATTTTATTCCGGCTCTTACGCTTTTTGCAGGGCTCTACTTTTGGGTTCAAACTTTAAGTTAGAGTATAAACTTTGGCGAGCATGTGTTAAATTATCAAAATAACGGGCTTAAAGTTGTTGTCTAGCTCTCCAAAGTCTGCAGCGCCCCCTATCCATGTTTTAAGAGATACGCTTATCAAATTGGTACTGAAGAAAGTCTAAACAAACAGAATCATTTCGACGCAACAAGCAAGAAAATCTAACCATTTCCCTAGTTTTTATGACGTTTCGAATTTCGGCACCCAAATTTTCGAAAGCGCCTAGCGCCTTACCATCGCGTCAGGGACCCTACATTCCCTATTCAAAAATGTTCGTCTAGGTGTGCTCTATCGATCCTTAAAGTTTGTCACCGACGAGCTGAATCACCCTGTATATCTTAACCGCTTAAGTGATCAATTTTTCCGAAAAAATCTTTCAAATAATGCCTATTTACTTTCTTCTATCTTCAATAGAAGAAAGTATTGTAATCGAAATTTTGGGTGAAATGTAGTTTACTCTCCTTCGCCAAGGCGACTTTTTTTTTAGCGATAAATGTTTCGATATGGCAACCCTGCATTTTCATTTTCTCCTCTCGGATCTTCAATATGGCAACTCTAAGGAGTGCTCTGGCTACCGATTTCTAAGCCGTTTCTGATTGGACGCTCCTTTTTGTTAAATGTTTTCTGATTGGACGAAAGATGAGAACTTGAAAGACAGCTTTTAAATTTTTGAATATCGTTATTCCCGCTTAGAAATTGCTTCCAGTAGGATTGTTTATTGGAGTTGCGTCTTGCATTCAACGAGTGAGTTTATTTTATTTTTTTTTGCATTTTCCTTTTTTTATATTTAGATAGATACCATTCAGTAACTACAATGGAAGTTGTTGATTTCAGAAAGAATGTTGTTGATTGTTTGAATGAGGAAGTAAAGTATTCAAATGGATACTTTACGCTGTTGAAAGTTTGCGGGAAAAAGTATATGATTGACTAGTCAATCCGGAGCAAAACAGGAATATCTGGAGCAAAACAGCGACTCCGGGTAAGTAAAAATTTTTTTTTTTTTTTTTTAGATTTTTTTTTATGTGCTTTGTCTCTTTAGCCCGCCACACACCAGTGAAACATTGAACGAAGAAACGTACGATATGAGACAGTTTCACCCTGATAACAAAGTAAAAACCGGTTTCACTGCGTCATGTTGCACGATTTTTGACGCATGTCTCTGTAGTGTGTGGCGGGCCTTGGAGCAAGAAGCTTCGGGAGACAAGACGCAAAAACGTGCCATTTTGGGAATTTTTGAAAATCGCGCCAAGAAGGAGAGTAAACTGCATTCGCACCGAAATTTTTTCGACTTCCGGTTTTCGACGGATTTACACGTTTTAGGGGTCAGAGATTCCAAAAAACATGTTTTTACAAAATGTCTGTCTGTCCGTGTGTCTGTGTGTATGTCGTCATTCTACCATCAAAAAGTGTATGAAGTTATGCATAGAATTGAACCAAATTTTTTGTGAATGTTTTTAGGTGTGGCAAGCAGGTCCTCCTTCAGTTTTGAAATATTCCGCTGCTGCAATCGCGATTTTTGTGCCATTTTGAATAATTTACCGACCATAAGTATATGAAGTTATGCATCGAATTGAACCATTTTTTTTTTGTGTAAGTGTATGGCTATGGCTAGTTGGATCACCCTGAATCTGAAAACAAATCCGCCGGAAAGGGGCGCTGCAATAGCGAATTTTATGCCATTTTCAATATTGCATCACTTAAAAGTGTATGAAGTTAGTTCTAGAACTGAACTAAATCTTTTGTATATGATTATTTTTTGTAAGGCAAGTAAGTCCTCCCTGAATTTAAGGAAAAAAAATCTGTCTATCATTCTATTGTCCATCGGCTCGTGCAGAGGCGGAAATTCGTTTTTACTCCGATTAAGTGATTGAAGCAGAAATTTAAGATGAAAATCAAAGTTGGTATGATATTGAATTAAAATTATTAAAGCATTAAAATGAGTAACTTTTTTTTTTTTTAATATTAAAATGTACGTATGAGATTGAAGAAAGTTTTGGGATTGGCACATCCAACTAGTTTTCATGCCTTTTACAGAATTTTAAATCTTTTAATCTTCTGTTTTTAAAGACAAATTTTTGTGCCTTGTTGAATCAGAACAATGCTCGGATTAAATAACTCAAAAATTTAAATAAAAATTTACTAGTGAGATTAATAAATCATGATCAGAATATGGATGCCCGTACTTGGTACAGGCAAATCATGATTGGGAAACAGAGTTCGCACAGCTGTACCACTAAATTTTTACAGTATTTTCAATGAATTTCACTGAAGTAAAATATTGCAAAAATTGTAAATCGAGGAGGTAGCTGCGAATTCTGTTTCTTAAAAATTAAATATACATTTTCTTATCATTAATAGTGGTACTAGAGTCCTTACAAAATGTAAGGAGTGTGCGAACCCTGGCAAAAGGCAAAAACACGTTGTCCGTATGACGTACGGGTAAATCAGGGAAGCGGTTAATGCAGTGGTACTCACCATTATTTGGGAAAAGTGTCCTAGTTCTAATAATTGCTAAAAACAACATTATCTTTATTTAATGACATAAATTTTGGCAATAATATGAAGGTGATGATTTTAAATTAAAGAAAATAATAGTTCTTCGGCTCGAAGGCTTCTGAATAAATACAACTATTTTTTAACACTTCGGGTGAAAAAAATTTCTGTTTCTAAAATATTGAAATAATTGACTGGCCCCAGAATTTACAAGCAAAATTTTGAAAATATTTCGTTACATTTTCTGTGGAAGTAAAGTTTTATGAAATAATGTAGGAGCTGCTACTCGGGTAGGAATTAACGCTATGCACTCGGGAGGTAATTCTCACAGACCACTTGTCTCCCGCGTGAATGGCTGCTGCGAATGTTCTAGACCTGTGTGGACAAATGGGCTGCTTTTTTAACCTTCCTACCCGGAATGGGTCTAATCGACCCATACCTATAATTTGTTTTATACGATTCGCACCAGAACTTTTTTCATAAAAAAGTTTAATAACGGATTCAGAGAATTAAGCCAATTAAACATATTAAAATGTTTATTAATAGCCATTCTGGTGTGAAACGTTTTTATCACGATTGAGTAAAATTTGAACAGGGTAGGAAGGTTAAAATTTAGATTCTCCATTGGCACAACTTTTTTTGAAATAAAATGATCCTTATTTAAATATATAGCGAAAAGAAGGGGAGTTTTACTATTTCCAAAGAAAAAAAAAGAGTGTCAATCAAGAAGTCTGAATTAAAACAAAAATAGCCTACTGGCAACACTGCTCTGGATACCAGTATTTTAAACAAATTTTCTTCACCTTATCTAATGGCCAAATAATCTTTGATAAGAGATGGCGAAATAAACTGCGAGATATTAGTGGCGTCCAAAGCATTTAGCGTCCTGATTTACGAGGGACATCTGACAACACTATTTGTGACTGAGACGAGCGCAAAGGTTTAGAATAGAGTATTTGTGCAAAGTAAGCATCGTCGGCAAAGGGGTTAATGCAATCACTTTCATGTCTTTATGATAAAGTAAAATAATCAATCAGTATAATAATATGAACTAGGACAGTTCAACAGCATTTCGCAGACCGTAGGACACGAACTATTTTTGTATACATATGAATAAAAAGAAAAACGCTACATTTAAAAAATTATATAAACTAAAAAATCTATAAATTTCAGTACCAAATCGTATACATTCGTTTAACCCTTTGTGCTTCAGTGTTTCAATATACGGAATACCCAACGAATGCCGCAAAGACAGAGTGCTAATATAAACATTTTAAGTTTATTAAGTATGAGGAAAACATTTTTTTCTTATCGAACAAATTCCGGTGTCAATCATTCATTTCAACATTTTCTGCATGGAAGTGCTCCGCACCGTAAAGGGTTAAATAAAAAAACAGAGCGGAATCACATAATTTTAAGAAATATTTCTGTGTGTAATTAAAAAATATGTGTTTAAGCCATTTATCCTTCTTTTTACTTCATGGACAACGAAATTCAGTAGGTTTTTACGCAAAAATATTCTCGTTTTTTTTGTTTTTGTTTTTTTAGAATTCTTTAACAACTGTAAAATGTCTTTTTTCAAGATTGAAATAGTCCATTTTTTTTTTATTTATTAAAATGAAATATCTACAAAAAGGGAATAATCGTATACATATGTATTGACAACCCAATCGATTTTTTTTTCTCTTTGTAATTTATTTGGATCATATGTGAAACAAAAATGCTCAAAACATGCTCATACAGTTTCCTACAGTTCGTCTTTTTTTTTCAGACTGCAGAATTAAAAAAAAAAAAACACATGGCTTATACAGATTGTGCTATTTCTTAGGTGGAATATCAGTATTTTTTATATAAAAAATGAATCTACTTCAAACGCTCGTAATTTCGCATCCTTGTTAAGATTTGACCTTGTAGTATAATATATGCCCATTATAGTTTATAATGGAAATAACTATTGTTGTAACTGAATTTTTGAATAAAAATTTTCTCTTATAATTCACTTGAAAAAGAAAAAACACTGAATCATTTTCACATCTTTTTTAATTTAATGTATGTTCATAAATTCATTTCAACTTCTTAGCACAAAATAGTAACAGTTTTTTCCGATTTAGTATATGGAAAACATTTCGTGAATAATCAAAACAAAAATTCTGTTTTAGGAATTTCCGGTATGAGTTTGAAATATCGTAATAATAATGGAGGCTAAACTGGCAACCCTGAAATAGAATTCTTTGCTCAAAAAATGTTAAATAATACTTAGATAGTACCAAATTCAAATGTGTCAGTTTTATCATGCGTTAACTTTCAAATTAATTGATAAAAAGGATAAAGTAAGATATTTATTTAAAATGATATAAATTCCCCATGTCTTTTATAAACTCAATGTCATTTTCTGCTTATGTTGCTTCGAACAAGAGAAAACAAATCAACTTAATTAAAAAGGTAATCACAATTTGATGTTTTAAAAAATGGCTAAAATGTTGAAATTATCTCAGAAAAGAAACAATTAGATGATTATAAATTTTTATCAGAATTCCGGAAATGTCAATAAACACTGACAAAACTTTACGCTGTATTTTAAAATGAGGTTAATTTTTCATTAAGTTTTCGAAAGTGCGAAAATGGATTGTCTTTATATAAACTAATATGATGCTTGGTATTATGTATCGTAAACAGTTTCATTCTAAAGAAGGATATTTAATTAAAACTTTAGGAAATATAATAATTTGACAGTATCTTTTAGAATCTACTTCTTATCAAATACTTTCAAACAAAAAAAAAACTGTCCAGTAATTGTTTTTAATAATTTACTTGCATTTTGTTTGTTAAAAAGGAAAACGTAATTACTGTCCAAAAAATGATAACAAATAGTTTCTGAACATACACTGCTAAAAGCGTGACTAATATGGTTATAAAAAGGTATTTATAGAAACAAGATTGCCATAGGTGACTATTTTTATATTCGCACCACTATTTGAAAAAAATAAATTTTGTAGCATGATTCTCTTGCAGATGTTCTCAAAGTATATGTGAAAAAATTTTGCTTTAGAGAAATGGCGCCAATAGAACAACAACAACAATTAAATAAATAGTCGCATGTGGCAGCCCTCTGAATGTATAAATATTAGGTTGCCGCAAAAGGTTCTTCCGTTTAGGCTTTTTTTTCTTTTTTCAAAAAATAAACCATGGAAATTTCGACAAAAGCAATATTTTTTTAAAGAACGCTTGTGTCAATATGTTGAACAAACCTTTCTCTATCTTACTGGTAGTGTAATAACACCTTCTTTCCAAAACATTTTGATTTGGTGGCAAAATACTCACCGAGGTGATTTTTCATGCCATTTAAAGAGTTGGAATTTTTGTGAGAAAGAAACAAATAGTATTCTGACGGAGCAATGTCCGAAGAGTAAGAAGGATGAATCAGAATGTATCAGTCGAATGCAAGAAGTTTGCTTCTGACAGTCAAAGATACATGTGGACTGGAGTCATCATAATGGAAGATACCTCGTTTGTTTGCTACTTTTCGGTGTTTCATGGCTATTGCTACCTTCATTTTTTCAAATTGTCAGTAGTAATTTTCAGAATTGATGGTTTGATTTGGTGAAAATCGTTCGTAATATATCCTATTTTGCCAAATAGAGACCAAGATTTTCTTTTGTTAGAGTCTTTAGTGACAGGAATGGGATTTTTATCTGAACTGAATCAGGATTTTTTGCGTTCCTAGTTGTTATAACTTTTGACCACGGGAACCAATTCTTTCAAAAAAACTATCATTTTGAGGTTAAAAATGCGATCTACAATGTTGCTCGCCAACAAAAGAATGCCCCCATAAATTTAACTTTATCTTCCGGGTCTTTTTCAGTGACTAGTGTGGGGACTTAACTATTTGATGGGCGGTAGTATTAGGTAGTCCGTAAAATTTGTTCCGATTCATACCCGATGCTAAATATTTTTACATCCTATTTTTCAAATTGCATAAATAACGTTTTTAGACGTCTTATATTATGTTTCTTTTGCAGATGTTGTCAAAGTACAGGGTGATTATAATTAAAGTCCGAGTTTCAAAACGCTCTAAAAAGCGAACCACTCGTTAGAATGACGTCAAAATTTAACAGCGTATTATTGAAGAAAGGAGAAAGAACATGAACCAAAAAAAGTTCCAAATTTTAGCGACAGATGGCGCTGTAAGCGTCAGAATTTCAACTACAAAGGAAAAATCGTAAAACAACGGCTAAGGCGTAAGTTACACGATATAAACCAACTGTATTGTTCAGTGTGCATGACTGTACGCGTGTGATACTGTTAGTTACGTAAGCCCGTCCACCATGGCAAGATCGTACCACATCGGATGGGAAAATTTGTTTTTTAATTGTCCTGAGGCCAAAAACCGCATAAAAAGCATCCCTGCAATCGGTTTTTAATTGTCCTGAGGCCAAAAACCGCATAAAAAGCATCCATCTAACCGGTTTTTAATTGTCCTGAGGCCAAAAACTGCATAAAAAACATTCATCCAATCGGTTTTTAAGTTTGGCGAGACTGGCGCAAAGCATGTTCAATATGCTATCCGCCGTTGTGGGCAACAAGATTAAATCAGGAAACAGCATGTTCCACAACCGATCGAAGTGTATCCGCGGTCAAGTTCAGAATGTGTTGCGCAATGCGTGTCTTTAACCCTTTAACGTTCATTGGTTTCGCCACGAAACCACAAAATTTTAATTCCGATACGCAACACTGACACCAGTATTTTTATCTAAAAATATCCCTTTTATTTTGTATGTGAAAAATCACGTTTTCTTATTTAGAAATATATTTGTTCTTAATTACCGGTGTCAGTCATTTATTTCGACATCTTAACAATGAAAATGCTATGATCGTTAAAGGGTTAATTCAGCTACGTTGGCAATCGGAGTACTGAACACAATATCTTTCAGATAACCCCACAGCCAGAAATCACACGGATTAAGATCAGGTGATCGGGCCGGCCAGGCTGTAAGGAAATGACGACTGATAATTGTAGCATTTCCGAAATGCCGCCTCAACAACTGCTTCACTCGATTTGCAACGTGCTGAGGAGCGCCATCTTGCATAAAAATGATACTATCCAGACATTCACGCTGTTGCAGAGCTGGAATATGACGTCATTACGCAAAAGAAACTCATAGCGCTGACCATTGAAGGTAACGGTAACATGGCCTAAAGCACCCGTCTCCTCGGAAAAATACGGCCCTATGATAAATGATGCCGTAAATCCGCACCACACAGTGACCTTTGCAGGATGAAGTGGTACTGGGTTCATTGCGAGTGGATTTTCTGTTGCCCATATTCGGCAATTCTGTGTATTGACATATCCCGTCAGGTGGAAATGAGCTTCGTCTGTCCACAGAATTTTCCACGGCCAATCATTGTCCACTTCCATGCGAGCGAGAAATTCCAAAGCAAAACGCTCTCTTGCTGGCAGGTCAGAAGGGAACAACTCCTGCACATGGCAAATTTTATACGGATAGCATTGCAGGATGTTTCGTAGAATGTTATGTACCGTGCTCACAGGCCTGTTCAATGTTCGGGCGATTATCCGTGCACTGCATGGTTGCTCACCACCGCTAGACTCTTCCTGAACTGCTGTGGCCACTTCTTCAACTACCACCGAATCACATCTTTTCCTTCCTCTACCAGACTGCACATCAAACGAATCTGTATTTTCGAATTTTTGCATCATTTTCACCAGACTTCTGACAGTCATCGGTCCAGCGCCTTTTTCATACCCTTGAGAGTCCTGAACTTCTGCAGAGCCACTGGTGCAGAATCACCGTTCTTGTAATAAAGCTTTACAAGCAGAGCACGATCCTTCATTGAGACACTCATGGCCAACGTCTGAGAAGCGAAATGAGGAAACGCCGTTTACACAACGCTTTTATAACACCTGAAATTGTCGTGCGCATGCCAGGTATTTTAATTTACATATACTGACGCTTACAACGCCATCTGTCACTAAAATGTGGAACTTTTTTTTTGGTTCATGTTCTTTCCCCCTTCTTCAATAATACGCTGTTAAATTTTGACGCCATTCTAACGAGTGGTTCGCTTTTTAGAGCGTTTTGAAACTCAGACTTTAATTATAATCACCCTGTATATGTGAAAGATATTTATTTTCAAAGTGTTACAAAAGAAATTAAAAATATCAAGTGAGTAAAAAACTTTTGGAACAAACTTTGACTGTCAGAAATAAACTTCTTGCATTCGTTTGAGACATTCTGACCCTCTCTTTATACTCTTCGGTCATTGCTTTGCTCGACTGCTGCTTGATTCTTTTTTTTTTTTCAAAAAATATTTTTAAATAAAATCGCGCTATAAAAATGCATCTCGATAAGTATTTTGCCATCCATTTACAATAGGTTTGGAAAGAAAAAATTATCAGACTCTTGAATAGATGGAAGAATGTTGTAGAATAGAATGTCTATGTAATTTAATAAATGTGTACTAAAATTCAAATCTTATGTCAGGGTTCGCACAGCTGTACCACTAAAATTTTACAGTATTTTCAATGAATTTCACTGCAGAAAAAATATTGCGCAAATTTCGAATCGAGGAGTTGGTTGCGAATGCTGTTTCTTAAAAATTAAATATAAATTTTCTTATCATTAATAGTGGTGCCGGAGTCCTTACAAAATATAAGGAGTGTGCGAACCCTGTATGTTTAAATTTTCCTTCAAAATCGACACTTACTTTCTGGAATATGGAACTTTTAATAAATAGGAATTAATTTATTCTGGAATTAGTGTAGCATCAACTGTAACCGCTTTCGCAAAGGTTAATTACTACATGTCCAAACTTTCACCAATACATTTAAATAGAAATTTTCTCTTATTTAATCTTTTCGCTGCCATGCTTATTTGAAAAACAGATGAAAAACCCTTAAATGCTCAGGATAGAACCCGTTCCAAAAATTCGCAATTCGAAGAATCGGAATTTATACCTGAAAATCTAAATAGTAAATTTTTCTTTATTTAATTACGAATAGTCTGTCATTAAGTGAAGTGAAAATTGCTCTTTTAAATTTCTGGTGAGAATACGGAATATGTGAATAAAACCCCCAATAAATCGGGAACACTTATGGTATCAAAAATGATACAATATGCATTTAAGGGTTAATATTTACTGATGGAAGTTTATTTATGAGTTAGTCAGGCCTTGCTTTTTCTTCATATTGTAATAACTTAGATTACCTTCAGCCGAGGTTTGTGAAAATGATAATAATACATGGTCAAACTGCCATAAGAAAAGAAATAGAAATTTTATACATATTTGTATGAGATATATATCATGTAAAAGCCGCCAAAATAAAGCAAAATTTTCAATTCAAAATTTACTGATATTTTTTTTTTCGGGCGTTATCACAAGATGTTAGAACGATGAAAAAAAAATCATCCCCCATCTTGTGACAGTCTCCTCAGTTAATTCACTTGCAACTGATAGACAATACACTATATGATTCCCTCTTTTTATTCATAATTCCATTTTCCGGACAACCCAATACACAGTTTTACCACTATACTTCACTCACCATAGACCTGGTGGCTCTAAAATCATAAGATTTATTTGTATGATGTACGTGATGAAAAGCTTTTAAGTTCTTTTTCAAAAAAATTTCTTAGAAAACTCTGGTGTCCATCAATACACTCAGATAAAAGGTCATAATTATTTAGAAATGTTTTCAAATGAAATATACTTCTCCTTTAAAATAGTTAATATGTTTAAATAATTAATAAAAATATACAACTGCTCACATCTAATCCCTTTGTTTTAAACTCAGACATGTCACAAAACTTACTTTCCGAGTAACCTTCACAAAATGTAAGAGTAAATTGACTTTCGAATTTATTCATTTGTATTAATTAAACACGTTGTTATTTTAAACTCCCATACTGAAGACACAAATATTTTTTAAGTTTTGACATCCAGAAATTACTTTAAAAGAGAAATATTGCATTTAACTTCGGTGAGCAGGAAGTGTACTTCTAATTAGAATTTAATGAAAGCACTAGTGACTAAATCTTTTCAATATATCTTTCCCCTAGTAAAATACTTATGTAATGACAGAACTTTCATATCTGTAATAAATAAAAATTCTGAGTACAAATTTTGAACGTATGGCTAATTTCTAGCACTTGACTAAGAATTATTAAAATAATTTATACTTCTGCAAATTACATTCATGAAATTCAGAACATCATTGCATTGATAACTGTTTAGATAGACTTAACGAAAATATATTTTAATACATTCCTGCAATTTTAAAGTTCCTTTAAATATTTTACTTAATTAAAAGGGTAAGTTGAAAATTCAGGAATATAAAAGAGATTTTGAAATTTCTATACACATTTATGTAAATATGTGATAGAAATGTGTTGTTTCTGTAAAATTAAACTGATTCTTTACAAGTGGTAATTCAATGTCTGTCAATTTCTACGCTTTTAAAAACCATATAAACAGGTTTTGAAGCAACAATATTACCTAATTCAGAGTTCGTAGGCATCGAGGGATTTTGGTGATTTTAAGGTCTTCATCACGAGAAATTTCGTAAAGTGCTAATCTCTTTATCTGCAGATAGAAACTAATTTCTTTCACCCGGGAGGACGCGCACCGAGATTTGGTTTTGAAAACTCGTTACAAACCAACGTACCAATGGAACCAGGATACATGCGATTAGCGGATGACGAAAATCTCCTTCTAAACAATACGAACTACAGATTGTCTGTGGCCGCACTATTGAGACCAGATATTATAGTCTAAGAGCCAACAGCATAAAAAGACTAAAGTAATGAGCACAAAAAAACCCTTTATTTAATGGAAGAGTAGTAATAGGGGAATCTAATGATCCATTTCGTAGGTTTATCATTGTGTTTGCCGTACAATCATTTCATACCTTTGATACTACGGCAAAACTCGATACCTTAGGTTTTTTGTGTTGTCGGATCTTGGACTATCAGTGCAACTGTAAATATTTTAAGCCGTAAAAATGAGAATCCCTGAGCAAAGGACAGGAAAGCGGTTAACGTTCTTATTAACCAACTACTTCGACCCCGAGTTACATCGAAAACCTCGGTCGAACGCTTGAACGGTATTCAACTTTAATTCTGATTGGACGTCTCCTTGATGATGTCCAATCAAATGTTATCATGATTTTCATTTGAGCGTTCGACCGAAATTTTCTAGGTTCAAGTAGATGGTGAATAAGATCATAAGAGAACGATTAGGTATCTCAAATTTCAATTAATTTTATATTAGCATGCACTTATTTTGAAAATTCTGTCTTGATAGCATATTCTAATTTGGACTGGGCAAATAACCCAAGTGATAGAAAATCTACCTATGGAATCATTTCAAACTCGGAAACAATGCAATCCTATGGGCATCAAGGAAACAGACCTGCATAGTAGTGTCATCTGCTGAACCTATGAATCTTTTTACATGGCTGTCACTTGTATTGCACAAGAAACAATTTGGCTCCTAGAACTCCTCAAAGAACTAGACCTCGAGTAACAACTTCTGATTATTTTTCTAGAACACAGTCAGTCAACAATAAAATTAGCCGAATCAGACAAACACCGTAACAAGACAAAGCACATTTCTCTGAGTTACCACTTAATAAAAAATTCTTGTAGAGGAAGGGGTAATGAGTTTACAGTATCCACAAACTGCAGCAGTGACAGCTGACATTTTTTCAGTTCAGTACAGCTTGTTTCTTGGTCACGTGATCAGCCTAATGCAATGCCTCCGGTATTTTATTACCAAAATAGCTTGGTATTAACTTTATCTAAACCAAAGGGTTGAGTGAACCTTGCACAGCTGGGAATTGAACGCTAGACTTGTAGAGTGGCAATCAGATGTGTCGACTATTGCGTCACTGGGATTCAAATATTTTAATCTGTTTTAAACAGGAGTGTCAATTTGTAGCTCTCGGGATACAACTAAAATTGTACATTAACCCTTTCTTACGCAGTGTTGCCGGGCCGACAACACCTAATTTTAATTCCAAACTTGCAAACGGCACCAGTAATATTTTAATATAATTTTGCTTTTACAATGAAAGCTTAAATTAAGGAATTCGTAATATCTAGACAAGTCCTTTATAAATTCCGGTGTCAATCGACAATTTCTCATTTTACTAATAGAATTTGCTTGCGCTGGAAAGGGTTAAGCATTGTGTTATCTAATGATCAGTTCTTTAAGATTCAAGAAGTTAATTAGTTCTTCAAAAAATTAGTGGTATCCTACGGGCCACAATTAGATACCCGCGGTGAAAATATTGTAAAATGGCATTTATCTTTTTACTTATGTGATCTGAAAAATAGAAAAATATTTCTTTCATAGGAAAATAATTAAAAGAATAGAAAAGGTAATCTAGCTTTCAAATACCCCTCCTCCGCTCCACACCACACACACACACATATTTACATAAATACATATAGTGAAATAAGTACAACGAATAACTTTTTAAACAATATTAATTGAATAAATTTATTCAAATATTCTGTATCTTGATCAGTAAAATTTGAAAGGATGTTTGTTCTCATTAAAACATTCTCGTTTGAATCATGCTGACAAAGAATCCACCTACAGCTAACAGTTGCTTTAATCAAGTAACTTCCTGATTAGAGAGCTATATCAAGACCGGTATTTATTACCGTGAGGTCCTTGTGTTAAGCTTTATTTCCGGCAATAATATCAGGAAAGGAATGCTGTCTAGCTTGAATATAATTAAATTGGAACTTGTTTATTATCTTCTTTTAGCATTCAACATAAAACATTTATTTTCATTACAGATTATTCTTATTGTTTATTACATTTACTCAGCTGAGTCTGAAAATTTCATTAATGATATACCTAATTGAATATTTTAATAAAATAACTTTCAATAGAAATTATTTATTATTTAATTTTTCTATTATGTCTGTTTCAGTACATCAATTATTTTGTTATCATATTTTGTCCGTTTTACGAAATTTTTAATTGAAAATGTGATACAATATAATTTAACTAGTCTCGATAATTACTAGAAATTGTCATTAAACATTACCGAACAAATATGACATTTTCTTTAACAAATATTTTTTGTACTCGGTGCTCTGTAATTTGTAGCCCCTATTGAAATATTTATTTTATTTTATTATCGTTTGAAGGTACAAAAACAATTGACAAAATAACTTCATTTTTAGCCATGTAATGTAGGGGTGTAAAAATCTATGCGCCACTGGGCAGTCTCTCACCACTAAATTTTATTCGTTACTTCTCTTTTAATATTGATCTATTTCTCTCTTTCTTTGATTGATAACAAAAGTTAGGTTAAGAAAACTAATGAAAAAGTGGAGAGAAACTACCGTAATTTCCTGCGTATAATCCGCGGATCAAACAATCATTTTTCGACCCAGAAATTTTATTAAATAAAATATAATTTTTTAGATCTCCGTAAATATTTGCCTTAAATTATAAAATAAAATTTCTGGGTCAAAAATGAATCGTTTGATCCGCGGACTATACTCAGGAAATTACGGTACTTGCTGACGCCTAGATTTCTACACTCTTGCTCTAATGCCCATGGAAGCATATTTGCTACCACCAGTGTTTCCAGTTGAATGATTTTTTAAATTCAAATATTCCAAATTCATACCAGAAATTTGAAATAGCAATATTTGCTTAAATGATTAAGAGTAGTTCCGTCATTAAATGAAGACAAAGTTATTCTTGAAATTTTTTGCTATGATTTCATTTAGACTGACAAGGAAGGTCTCCATACTAGGCATACTCAGATTTTTTTTGAAAAAAATACTAATTAACTACTCTTGTATGTAATAAAGGATTGGTGAAAATTAGCGGCGGAATTGCAGTAGAAAACATGTAAAAAAATAAAATACTTTCAAATATTTTGCGTGAAAAGACGAAAGTGTCACATGATTTGGCGAGCAGCACTTTTCCCCGCCAAAAGCAAACGATTTTTATGCAGCTGAAAACTTTTGGATTTTTAGAATCCGTGTAAATGGTATTTAATGAATTTAAACATAAACAATTAGAGAGTTTAATATATTATATATTAAATTGCACATATATATAATATTTGTTGCTATAGTTATTTAATTTACCTCTGGAAAAAAAAATTCATATATAAAAAATTCAGTAAAATTATTTTCATACATTTAAGCGTATTAAAAAATAAAAGCCAGATGTTTCCATAGAAACAAAAACGAATTGACAATACTCAACTGGACTTTAAACTTGAAACAATTTTAATTAATTTAAATCTAAATATCGTTTTAAATCTGAAATTTTGATGGTTAAATTTGAATATAAATACATATAGATATCAATACAACGAAATTATACTTAAAACAAACTAAAACTGACAAAAGATATTTAATTTATCTAAAAACGTTGAACATGAAACTTTTTTCCTTTAAAAATGCATTTGACATTCAAAAGAAAACATTTTTTAAAATTGCTTTACATCGCCAACCGATGATAAATAGCCAAGTAACGAAATTTTCATTATTTTCTTTTAAGGACAGGGTACGGAGGTTCCGCCGAAATTTTTTTCATAAACATATGTATCGTCGTGAGAAGATCATTCTGTAATTTTTTCAGATTTTTCGGAGTATGCACGTATGGAGACCTTCCTTGTGAGTTAAAGGAATTTCTTGAACGTATTCTATAATGAGAATAAGAAGGTTAACAGGACGAAAGTTATTTACTTTTTAATTTGTCATAAGTAATTTAATCCATGTTCAGCAGTCTATGAACTCTGTATTAATCCTTTCAAGGGTAGTGGTCACACATCATGACCACATAATATTAAATTTAAATTTTCTTATGGCAGCAAGAATATATAAATAATTTAATTTTTCCTTTATTAATGGAAGTTTAACTAAACAAGCTTTTAATTGAAAAAAAATTATTTTACAAACTCTCGGGTAAGTTAATCATTTTATTGTTTTACGAATAGAACTTTTTTGCACGTTAACCCCTTGGGGACGAGCGCCACGTATACGTGCCGCAAAAAGGATCAAGAATCCTTGTTCATCCCCACCAGTAAAATTTTACTGTAAAATTTGCCTTATTTAATCGGAGCATTTTCTCGATTTAATAAGGCACAAATTTTTGTTTTTAAAAACCGGTGGCAAAACATTAAAAATTTCATTAAGGGCTCCCGTCGCGAAGGGGTTAAAAGATTAAGCGTTGACATAGAAATGGCCGCTATCGTAGGAGGATTTTTCAATGTTTGTAAGGTCCTTTGATTTTTTATACTAGTAAATTCTAAAAGTTTTCCTCATCCTATTTTTTAAAGTTAAATAAAAACTAAGACATCCTTAAGAAAGTAGAATTTGCCAATTACCACACTGTACATATCTGCACGGGTCCGGGCCGGGCTGGGCTGGGCTGAGCCGGCAGAATTAGAATACATTTTTCAACTGGTCGGTCCGGGTCGGCAAAAAGATTATACGGGCCGGACCGGTACCGATCGTGTCTTTCCAATGTAGTACTAATTTACTTTCTTCTATAAAATATAATTTCTGGTTCCAATATCCTTATTATACTTTAGGAAAATCGGGAACAGGAATGATTATATCATATGTCAGCATTGTTCGAAATTTCTTAATTTTTTTTTTTTTTTTTTTTTTTATTGTGATATCTACCAGAATTTTCAAAAATTATTATTTATCTTCTTTAATCTTTCATTACCTAACACGAGTATCATTATTCGATAGATCCATAAGTGCCATTTTTTTCGCTTTTTTGCTAACAGTAAAACATTTTGGCTTAATTAATCGTCAGTATTTGCGATTAAATTAAGCAACATTTACTATTAAATTTTAGTGGTAAAAAAGCGGAAATGTTGGCTGCTATGGTAGATATCAGAATAAAAGAAGTAGCTAAATTTACACCACCATATTTCAGAGTGGCAAATTAACTGGCCAGGTGACTATTGTCACCAGTCACCATTATTTCCGAATAGTGCTATCTGCTTTATTTAATGAACAAAATTATGCGAACAAACAAGACTAAGATTGCAGTTCATAAATGAATTAATTTCAGTGGCGTAACCAGGTTAGGTGCCTGGAAGGAGTAGCATTATAAGGTTTTCTTCTTATTTCATAGCAGAAAATTTTCTGGTTAGATAAGGCGAACAGAACTTAGAAAATTACGTTATTTAGAGCTCTTGGGCACCCACCCTGGTTATACCACTGCATTTAAAGATGAACTTTTGGATCAGAATTGGGGAATATGGATCAGAACTTATGGATCGAAAGTCTATGTCAACTTTAGATAGCTTATTCGCAAACATCAAAATTTTAGGCATTCTATCTAAAAGTCTGGTCATAAATCCTATAAAAACATGTGGGGAATATTGTTTAGTTAAGTTTATGACAAGATAAAGCAATTTGATTCAATTGATGAACTGAAAGCAGCCATTTTGAAAATATCGAAGGAAATATCCACATTCAAAAACCTGGCTAAATTCTTCCGAAAGCGTCTTTTGGAGGTCATCAGTATTAAAGGAAAACAAACGAAGCTCTATAATTTAAGGGGTTAGATGTAGTCAGAGGCGTGAAAAAAATGAGATTTAATTGATAATAAATAAGAATTGTTTATTTTTTTTCAGTAACTCAATTTATTAAATGAAAATAATAATATGACATGATTTCACGATGTTTTGAGTCGACTTTATGAAAATTTGAAAAAAAAAATTAATAATTAAAATATTTATCGATGTTTGTGTTGGACCCTGTTCCATAAGGAGTGTCTGGGGGTGACCATCACAAATCCTTGGAGATTCTTCTAAAACCAATCGGACAAGAATAATTAGTTATTTTAATAGATATCTATTATCTAGTGCCTGATCGAAGATTTAATTAAAAAAAAGTCAACAAAATGGCGGCCTCAGGAAATTTATCTCCATATTTTCGAAAAAACACCAACAGTTAATAGTTTATAAAAAATCGAAGTTAAAAAAAAATCCTTCTATCAGGCATTGTTTTTTTATATTTTTCAAAAACTATATAAATTTTATTAAAATCTATGGAAGCAGTTTTCGAGATATAGTGGTCACTAGTTCAAAAAACATATTTTGACAAAAATTCCTTTAAAGTTTTACACTCGATTTATGTAGATCAATACGAATTATTTACCGTACGTAATTTCGGGTGTATAAGCCGCGGATCAAACAATTCTTTTTCGACCCAGAATTTAAAAAAAAATGAATGTTACTACTTAGATCTCCGTAAATATTTGTGTTCAATTACTAAATAAGATTTCTGGGTCCAAAAGGAATTGTTTGATCCGCGGCTTATACACCCGAAATTACGGTAATTTCTTACACCAAGCCATCTATTCTTAGGCCATATAATAGTTCTTCAGCCGTTGTAGAAGCTTCCAAAATATCGATTTGCTGTTGTCTAAGTCTCATTTTACCTTCTTGAGTGCTATCATTAGCGTGCTTATGTGCCACCTTCACACGTGCAGCATCCGTTTTTTCGGTATACCGGTGAGAATTATGCCCACGTTTAAATCCCTGTGTATTCATTATCATCAATAATTAATGCATATTTTCATTGAATACACCAGTAGCTATGTAAGCAGAAATTTGTATAAATTGCATTTATGGTTTTTGGGCATATTTCCCACACTAGTTGATTGAAGCTCTCATTATTATTCTGATTGAATCCACCCACACATCTTGAAAGTAAACTATCATCACTTACAAGGAGAGGACACGAGGGTTGTGTCACAGAATTCAGCGACCCTTTGTGCTTCGATAGAGTAAAGTCAATAAACATATCACAAGGAAAAAGTGCAATATTCAGGGGGCCGTAAAAAAATGGGCCCCAAAGTCACCCATTTTTAGCACTTCAGTATATAATCAAATAAATTACTCATGATTGCAAGTGGACAGATAGCCCAGTTGGCAGCGCGCCAGACCTTTAAATTTTCTCTCTCCGGATATCCGCGAGTTCGATTCCGAGTCTGGGTATTTCTTCTTTTTTTCCCCAGACAAAATAATGATTATTACGAGGGCAATTCGAAAAGTAACCTCCGTTTATGAATTTAAAAAAAATGAAAGGAAGTATGTTTTATTACTTTCGTATGAAAGACACGTTCTTCAGCTATTTCTCAACATAATTGCCGTAGTAATTAAAACAATTATCCTAACGGTAAATCAGCTTTGAAACTCCATCGTCACAGACTTCTGCCGCCGGCCTATTCAACTGAGATTATTTTTAAATTCAACTCGCACCACCCTTTCAATCCAAAAAATTTTAACATATTCTTTTATTCATATTGACGAATTCCGAATTGCTCTCGTAATATTTTACTTGACCCACTATTTTTTACAACATTTTCGGTAGTACATTTATCAGCAAATTATATAGAAAAATATGTTAAAATTCTTTGGATTGAAATACTGGTGCGATGCAATTTAAAAATAATCGCAGTTGAATAGGCCGGCGGCAGAAGTCTGTGACGATGGAATTTCAAAGCTGATTTACCGTTAGGATAATTGTTTTAATTAATACGGCAATTATGTTGAGAAGTAGCTGAAGAACGCGTCTTTTATACATAAGTAATAAAACATGTTTCCTTTCATTAGTTTATTATTATTATTCATAAACGGAGGTTACTTTCCGAATTATGCCCTCGTATTTTGGAATCACTGTTCAAAAATATATATCCAAATGTTTAAATGTTAGAAAATATAATTCAAAATAAGCTTCTGCACTCACACACACGTATATAAACTTTTTTTTTACAGAGAGATTGCAGTTTTATGGATCTAGTAAAAAAAAAAACTGAATTATTCAGTCGAAATTTTTCTTTATTTTATTCACATTTATTTATATATTTTTCGATGGATAGATCTCTGTTGTTCTCAGCAAAGTAAATTTATATACGCTACATAAAATTAAAATGTCATTTTATTTTTTTCTTATCTAACGCTTATCATTTAAAATGTTTTATATATATATATATATATATATATATATATATATATATTTGTTTTTTTCCATTTTGAAAATATAATTATTTTCTTTTTTGTTATAGGATCTCATGTTTGGAATTAGAATGACTGTTTCCGTTTAAAATATTTTCAGGGACCTTTTATTACGTAGATTTGCAGGTGATTTTTAAGCAATATAAGTACTATAGAAAATAAACAGGGTTGGTTGAGTATGTTTATCCTTTTTTGTTGAATCTATAGCAGCCATCTTGTGCAGAACGAATGAGTATGGCACACCCCGGCTTCTGTCTGTAATTAAAATCTCAATTTAAACACTTATTTTTTAAATACATAAATGTAAAATAAATGTAAATAATTGTAATATAAATGTAAATAAGTACATGTAAGTAGCTGTAAAATAAATATAAATAATTGTAAATGAAACTAAATATAAAATTCACAAAATATAAATATGTTGAATGCAAAAAATACGTATATACTGCATAAGATTTTTTTTTTTCATTTTTTACTTTTCATTTTATCAATAGCGTTGTAATAAAATTCTCTCGTTCTGTATATAAAGAAGTATGTGTGAAAATGTGTAGAAGCATATTCTTATTTATATTTATTGGATCTTTATTGAATATATATTTTTGAATAGTGGTTCCAAAATAATAATCATTATTTTGTTTGGAAAAAAAAATACCTAGACACGGAATCGAACTCACGGAGATTTAGAAAGAGAAAATTTAAAGGCCTGGCGCACTGCCAACTGGGCTATCCGGCCACTCACAATCGTGCGTAATTTATCTGATTTTATACTAAAGACTCAATAATGGGTGACTTTGGGGCTCATTTTTTACGGCCCCCCTGAATATTGCACTTTATCCTTGTGATATATTTATCTATTGACTATACTCTATCGAAGCACAAATGGTGATTGAATTCTGTGACGCAAGCCTCGTGTCCTCTCCTTGTTAGATCTTCATAAATTGGTTTGATAGCTTCTTAACCCTTTCATTCCCATGGTAGAATACGTTCTAAAAATTCCGTTGTTTAGAGAATCTGAATCTACACCAGAAAATTTCAATGATAAATTACGGTTTATTTAAATATGAAATGTTTGTTATTAAGAAAAACAAGTACTTATATTTTAATTTTCTGACATGAATTTGGAATATCAGATTTAAATGTAGAAAAATAAATAAGAAATATAATGATGCCATTTGGACTCACTGGGAATGAAAGGGTTAAACATTAGGAGGTAAGGTAGAATAATCTTGAGTATAAGTAGCAAGCTCTCCATTTGCTTCAGCGCGCTGCTAAGAGCACCAGGAATCTTCGCCTTTTGGGCACATACATTGATTCGGATTTTCTGCTGTGATGATAAAAAGTCGCCATTATAACAGATTTCATATCGTCAATAGAATCCCAATGTCAACGTACTAATAAGCCTTTGAACACAGTTAATTTGTCAAATACTTTTCCTGTAAGTTTACCTCTACCACCAAGACCTTTTTGTTTAGTTTTCAATGCACGTAATCGAGTCCCCATCCGCTTTTGCACATGCCCTAACACTCCTTCTTATTTATGGTTGTATTATTGTAAGAATCTGCTTTGATAATTCCAGAATAGGTCTTGGAGCGTTCTCGAGTTTCCGAGAGCCCTTTGTTAATTGACGAATAACTTGAAACGTATTTATCAGATCGACTCCAAATTTTCCGAGTATATTTTTAAGATATACTTTTAAAAAATGCAAAAAAGAAAAAAAAATAAATTTTTTGACAATTCTGACTACCCCTAATCCCTTAATATACAAATCAGCTACATGTGTAATTTAGATTTTAAATATATTAGGCCAAAAATATTCCCCACCAAATTGTATTATCTGGAAATTAATTTTATTAATACTTTTTAAATGTTTTATTGCAATTTAAAGTATAACAAAACTTGTATACTTCATATATACACTTTAGGTGTCTTGCAGTAATATTTATTTTTTATTAATGTATGACATTATTGTTTTTGTTGGTCCTAAATTTGTTTTCTCGCCCTGTATGTGGTAGGAGCCCTTGAAACAAATGTCAGTTTCGACGACGACGTATTTTGAAGTTAAAGTATTATTAAGTTTAAGTATTATTAAGTTTAAGTATTATTAAGTTTATGTATTATTAAGTTAAAAGGTCAAATAGCGAAACTATAATGTTAAAAATAGGTATGAAAAATATAAGATTAGTTTTATTTTACTATGTAAAATTGATGTTTTCAATCGTTTTACATTTTTTTATCTTCTTTTCACATCTTAATTATAACGCTCAATTATGGATATTTTTTTACCATTGTTTATCAAAGTTGTAACATTTTTATGTGTCCTTATTGTAATCGACAAACGTCTATGATTAAATTAGAAATAAATTATTATTCATAGATAGTAGTAATAGATATGCATAAAAGTATGCATATATAAGCAAAACAATGCCTTAATTTCAATCAGATATGGAGTTGTGGATTTTAATAGAAGCTTTTATCTATTTATTTAGTTCTTTATTTAATATTTATAGTGATAACAAAAAAATTTAGCTTTATATATCATTGTGTGAATTTGAAAGAAATTAAATAACTTTCTGTTTTCTAATTCAAATTCCAGAAGGACCATTTTTTAGGCAGATGACTCAAAACACAATCATAAGAAGAAACTCGTACAAATTGGACATGAATTACAATTCTAACTTATATTTTAGGAAAAATAATAAGCCGAATGGTAAAATGTTAAAGAGGTGCCGATTTTCTCTTACAATGCTGCCAAAATATATATCTCTATAATATTCACTTCAATAAAATTTTTGATATATTGTTTAAATACAACCCCCATTTTTTAGATGAAATATTAGACGTGATTTATTATGAGCACAATCTATTAAGACTTGACAACATTTATTATCCCTTCCACAAAACATACCATGCTTTCGTCGGGAAAAAAATCAAATAATGTTGAGTAAAAGTGAAATAAATAAAAAAGTAGCATTCATAAAAAGAACATATAAGTTATAAATCGTTAAAAGAAAAGAATCAGTGAAAAAGAATGCCTCCTTTCTTTCATCTTAACATAGAACTAGAAACATCTTTTGAAAAAAAAAAACTCATTTCATTAATATGTATTTCCTCTAATATAATTAAGGAAACTACGCGCTAAAAAGTATGATTTATTTGGTTGTTTTGATGTTTTATACTATATTTTCAGCTAATGTTTTGTCTTCATGGTAGTCTTCAATGGTATTATTAATGATGCATTTGGTGATGATCGGATTAACCCTTTGAGCTTTGGTGGGTAAATTTCTCCAAAATTCAAAATGTAATATTGGCACCAGTATTTTACAGGAAAAAATTTGCTTTAAAATGTACTCGAAAAAATACATTAAATATTTTCCAAATAAATGTGGTCGAATATTCCGGTGGCAGTGTGACATTTCGGAATTAAAATTAAGTGGTAGAAAATTCTACCATCAGAGGTCAAAGGGTTAACTGAATATTTTTAACCACTTAACTAATCAATATTTTTGTAAAAAAAAAAACTATCAAATAATGGGTGAATGGGTGAATTCCATGAAAATTTGTCATGTCTGTCACACAGCTAAAAATCGCTATGCTTGTTCGCCACCATTATTTTCGAAAAGTTTTCTTCGCTCTAATCAAGTGATAAAATATCTCCGATAAAATAAGTCACATTTTTCGGTTCTAAAATACTGGTAGCAAAAAATCATTGTATGTGACAGACATGACAAGTTTTCTTGGAATTAGCCTAATGTATATTTTTTATGTCTTTAAAAAAAATTTAATCTTTAACCACGGGTTTTTCAAAACAGAAATTTTCAACTTATTGAATCAGAATAATGCTTGGTTTAAATGTACAAAATTTACAAAAACATTTTACTGGTGAAAAGAATAAATTATGATTAGAATATGGATTTCGGCACGTGCGTCGTACGGGTAAATGATGATTGGCAAAAGTAGGTAGTCCGTAGGACGTACAGACAAAACAGGGAAGTGTTTAACCCTTTGCAGCGCAGTGGTTTCGTAGACATACCACTTAATTTTAATTCCCAAACGCCACATTGGCACCGGAATTTTGTTTAAAAAATTACATTTTATTGAATGCGTGAAATATAGCGTTTTCTTATTTACAAATAAAGTTGTTTTCAAATTCCGGTGTCAGTCATTTATTTCAACACTTAAGCACTGAATTTGTCCTGAACCGCAAAGGGTTAAATAATACTCCCTCTGTCCCAAATTAGTTGCGACATTTAAGTCGAAAATCTTGTTCCAAATTAGTTGCGACATTTCAAGTAGGCGGAGTCATAAATAACTTTCGATGCAGTTTAATACATATACACCAGTAAAATTTTATTACAATGAGTATAACGAGGCACGTTGGTTAATTAATGCGATGTTAAGTGGAATATGAAGTGTTTGCAATAAAAAGTGATGTGATAACGACAGTAAATATGAATAATAATTTAAAAATTGCCGTAAAGAGGGAACTAAATGATAAAGAACGCAACTCTGTTTTGCAATTTTTACTCCAATGTTTGAAGAATGATAGATTAAGTCATGGTGCTATAAATGCTACAGCGATCAAATTTAATGTTCATCGTAGTACTATCTCCCGTTTGTGGAAGCTGGCAAAGACATCAAAAATAAATAATAATGAAATTTACAATGTAAAATCGCAAAAAACTGGTAAATGCGGACGAAAAAAAGATTTTTCTCAACAACTGTCAAATCAAAGATGTCCCACTTAGAAGACAAACATTGCGAAGTTTATCGTGTGCTGTTCATATTCCTAAATCATCATTACACAGAATTGTCAAAGATGGAAACGTTTTGAAGCGTATTTCATCAGCAATCAAGCCTAGTCTAACAGAAAAAACAAGCTAGACAGAATACGATTTTGTTTATATGTTCAAAATAATGGACACTTTTCGGAAATGTTGGATCGTATACATATCGATGAAAAATGGTTTTACATTACGAAAACTAGTAATTCGTTTTACATCACTCTGGATGAAACCGAACCTTTGAGGCATTGCAAAAGCAAAAGATTTCTTACCAAAGTAATGTTTATGACAGCGGTAGCAAGGCCAAGATGGGATCTAAATAGAAACGAAATGTTTGATGGAAAAATTGGAAAATGGCCTTTTGTTTACTCTGAAAATGCCAAAAGAAATTCTAAAAATCGTGTAAAAGAAACTGTTGTGACAAAAGTTGTCGAATGTGAAAGAAAGGAGAAACCCGAAAAATGATTATAGAAAAAGTTTTGCCGGCAATACGTGAAAAGTTTCCAATTAGCGAAAAATCGAGTCCCATATACATTCAATAGAACAATGCCAAGCTCCATTTGTCAGAAAATGATCCTAGTATCACAAAAGAATGCTTAAAAGATGGATGGAATTTACAATTACAGTGCCAACCTCCAAATAGTCCGAATTTAAATGTGCTTGATCTGGGTTTTTTTAACGCAATACAATCATTGCAACATCAGATGCCCGTAAACAATATTGGCAATTTAATTGATGCTGTTAAAGTTGCTTTTGAAAACATAGAATTAGAAAAGCTTGATAATGTTTTTTAACCCTACAAACGTGTATGGAAAACATGATTTCAGGTGGAGGCACCTCGTACAAAATAACCCATCTCAACAAGGAAAATCTTCGTCGTCAAAATCTTCTTCCGCGAAACTTGGTATGTAATCCCGAAGCTATATTATGTGCACAAAATTCTTTAAATATGATTGAAATTCTGTTTTATTTGTGATTAAAATTATTACAACTTGGTATTTTTATTCTCATTTTTTAATTTTACAAAAAGAACATTTTTTTCCAACAAAATTTTCGAAGAAAATTTGCAGGGTTCGCACGCTTTTAACCCATGTGCCATTTCCATGGGATTCCGCAGCCATTATATCAGCCAAAAATTATTTTCTTCCCAATGAAATCCCGATCCATTAGATAGAAGATATTTCTGTGTGATTACTGATGGGAGAATCCTTAAAAACTGGGCGTGGCTTAAGAGAGTGCAAACCTTGTATTAATTTAGATACTGATTTAAGAAAAGATGGAGGGAATGTTTGGTAAGTAAATGTTATTGGTTGATAGCATATCATTCTGAAGTATCTGAAAAATGTTCAATCAAAACCATAAAATCATGATTATCAATAATCAGAAGAAAAGTATCCAAATGTCGCAACTAATTTGGGACAGAGGGAGTATATATTTCTTTCGGCACTAAATTCTAACCTCTTGAGGGTCGGTGGGATGTCTATGAAATCACTTACTTTTAATCCCCACCAGAATTTCGGAAAAAAAATTTCTGGTTTATTAAATGCGTAAAAGATAGTTTTTTTTCTTATATACAAATATAGTTGTTATTAAATTCCGGTATCGATCAATAATTTCAATACTTAAACGATGAAAGTGCTCTGCCCCGCAAAGGGTTAAGAATGTTCTGAAATTAAAGTGTAATACGTATTTAAAAATGCCTTTTAACCCATTAGTGCCTAGCGTCCCTTTTTAGGGACGTTTATAAAAAAAGGCAATAAAGTACTTTTCACACCAGTAAATAGAAAGATAAATAAGCTGTATTTTTCACGAGACAAATTCCTCAATAAAATAAGATAAAAGTTATTAGTGTTTTAAAAGTGGTGGGAAATTCAAAATTTCATTTTTAACGAAGAAAATAGTTTGGGCATTAATGGGTTAAAATCACATTGTTAGTATATTGTCGTATTTTTTTATCCTTTCCGGCAGAGAAAACTCTGTTCCTAAAATGATGAAATGATTTTTTGACACCGGAATTTACAAAAAAAATTTTTAGAATTTAAAACCTTATTGCTTTAAACTTTTATAGCAAGGGCCATTTTTTTAATGTTCTTGCTTCCGTTTATAACTTTGGAATAAAAAGTAGGTGGTTCGTACGTGGGACCATTGTGACGTAAAGAATTAATTTGTAATACTACATGGTACTATGGTATTAATATATTAGCGAGGTTTGTAATATAATATTTATTAATTATCGATGATAGCAAGTTGCAGCATTAGCTAAAATTTTGATAAAACCTGTATATAATGGAATCTTGTTTAATCGGAAACTTTTCATGTGCATTTCAAAAGTGTTGAATACAATTGTCATTAAAATCTATATCTAATAGAGGACTAATAACTAACAACCTCATGCTCCGGGTGAATGTACAGGTCCCAAAATATTTGAATAACTGCTGTACTTGCTAGGTCGAAAACATGTCTTAAAATAAATTACCCCCATCTACTTTGAAGTTTCGCCTTAGAAGACCTTACATTAACCCTCTCGCTGCGTAGTTTTTTATAAAAATAGGCTAAAAAGTTGCGCGTTTAGCCCCTTCGCGACGAGCATCTATTATAAAATTTTTAATCTTTTCCATCAGTTCTTCGAAACAGACATTGATGTCTGATTTAATCGAGACGTTTCGCCGATTAAATAAGCCAATTTTTACTATTAAAGAAACTGGTGAAAGTAATGAATGAGAGTTAATTAAACGGAAAAAATTCCTGCCCGCGGAAATCTGGGGTTGAGCAAATTTTGCTACATTTGCTTTGCTCTTGGAATCTCGGAATGCACAGCGAGAGCAGTGTTGCCAGATGGGATACTTTTTTTATATTCAGATTCTTGATTTGCAACACTTTTCACAAATGATAAAATGGGTCTTATTCATTTACATGATAATTAAGATGAAAACAAAAGGTATTTTACCGTTTCAAAAAAGTGGTGCTAATCAACAAATCCGATTTTTAAAAAATAGCCCATTGGCAACACTGAGCGAGAGAGTTAAAGACAGATTTTTGATGTTGATAGGTGTTTTAGGGATCTGTGGTTTCATGTCTTACATTAAGAAGAAACTACAAAATCTCGCTTAGTCAGTTTAGCACTGTCCCAAAACAATGTTCTCAGATGATATGGCAAGGGACTGAAAAAATATTTTTAAATTTTCGTCGAGATCATAATTTTTGAGTTTCACTACCAAACAGACAAACTTGCAGGAGATGTATGAAGCACATATACGACTTAAAATCACATAGCAATGTAGGGTCCAAAATGTCATAGTTTTGAATTATGGTACAAAGCAAATGTTGCCATTGGGCTACTTTTTTTATTCAGATTTCTTGACTGGCATCACTTTTTGAAAATGGGAAAACTCTCCACATTATTTTCGTCGGCATCATAATTTCTCTCTCTATACAGGAGGTTTCACTACCCGACCGACAAACTTGGAGGAGGTGTAGGGAGTACATAGACGACTCAAAATCACATAGCAGTGTAGAGTCCAAAATGTCGTAGTTTTGGATTATGGTACAAAAGAATGGTGCCAATGGGCTATATATATTTTTTTAATTCAGATTTCTTAATTTGCACTACTTTTTGAAAATGGTAAAATTCCAGATGTTAAATAACATATGAATTTAGACGAAAATACCGGGTATTTTTCAATTTAAAGAAACTGGGGTCAATTAAGAAATCACAAATTAAAAAAATGTAGCTCAATGAAAACACTGGTTCAAAGAGGCAGCGGAAAAGATCAGAAGCAGAAACGCATTAATGGAATAAAAAACATTTTATTGAAAAATGCACTACAGAATGTTGTCGACATAACCATCAGAACTCGCCACGCTGGCCTGACAGAGGCATTGCACAGAATTCCTTACGTTACGGAAAATTCCTGATGTGTCGGATATCATCCCGACAGGTACAGATACCCGAAAGATGAAGCATTCAACTGAAGAAACAGCGGGTCTCTGTCAAATCTATCTGACAAGTTTTGATTGTTATTTCAACTACCTTCTCTAGCAGTGTTGCCAGTGGGCTACTTTTTTGAAATTCGGATTTGTTGATTACCACCACTTTTTTGAAACGGTAAATTACCTTTTGTTTTCGTCTTAATTATCATGTCAATGAATAAGGCCCATTTTATCATTTGTGAAAAGTGTTGCAAATCAAGAATCCGAGTATAAAAAAGTATCCCATCTGGCAACACTGTTCTGTAGTACAAATCTTAAAATAATGTGTTGCTGTCTGTGTTCTTTTTCTCGGTTTCTTTGTACCAGTGTTGCCAGTGTATTTCTTTATTATAATTCAGATTTCTTGATTGGTACCAGATTTGAACAAAATTTTCATTGAATAAAGAAAAAAAAATATTGTTGATTTTTTTTTTCAATTTTCCGTTCACTATTTTCATCCGAAATGCATAAAAATGTCAATAATCTACCTTAATTTGAAAAGTTTTATTATCCAAAAATTATGTTAATCCTTTATAGCTATATAAGTCAGCTATATAAGTAGCTATATAAGTCAATTAAACAAAATTACGTGAGAGAGTTCTGGCTACTGCACACCAATTTAAATTTTCCAAAAACAACAAAATTTTGTTGGAATTACAAATCGAAAATACAAGACTTTAGTAAGACTCAAATAAAATTGATGAAATTTTGTTCAAATTTTATAAGTTTGTTAAAAAAAATTTTGTCGGGGCAACAAAACGATTTTTTACTTTAACTAAAAAATTCGCTTTAAACAACCAAAATGTACTCAACAAAACATGTTTTGTAGTTTTAATCCTTTCCGGTGCAGTGTGTCCGGTCAGGACACATCTAATTTTAATTCCAAACTTACAATTGGCACCAATAATATTTTAATAAAATCTTGCTTTTATAATAAAAGCATAAATTAAGGAGTTTTTGAATTCTTAAAAAGTCATTTGTAAATTCCGGTGTCAATCGATAATTTCTCATTTTACTAACAGAATTGGTCCGCGCCGGAAAGGGTTAATCAATTCCTTTTTCTGGGTGCATGTCAGCAGATGTACAGCTACATTTAAAAAAAATAAAAATAACGAAATGCCCTCATCAATTTGATGGGACTGAAATGGCAAAGGCAGGAAATATCATAGGGACCGAAATATCCTGCTTCGATTTATTGACAGCAAACCGAGCACCATATGGCATCTATCTGTCATGTCATTGCCGACTAGTGTTACCAGATTTTCCGCGTAAATCAGGCTTCAAATGCTCTGAACAACGCCATTTTCTTACAATTCATTTTATCATCTTTAACCGCACTTAATTCTGCCATTAGATAAGATGAAGATAACTACTTTAAGGGTACATTGGACTTTCAAAATCGCAAAAAATCATCAAATTGTCGGATTTTCATTTTTAGCATAATAATAATATATGAACACCCTGCTATTGAACGCAAAAAGAATTTTTCAATTTCGACTATTTTTACTGGAGTTACAAGCATTTTTGTCCACTCAGCTGATTCTGCCACACCACTTAGTTTACCTTTTCGCCGATTCGCAGCCGTATAATTTATCCTAGTTTTTCGTTTTGCATTACTCAATGTTATTATTTTGCACTGAATACTTATTCATTTTCTGATTTCGAAAAACAATACTTTAACTGTAACTTTTAACTGTTTCTTTTAGCGTTTGTTTACAATGTATTTAGGGTAGCGATGCACAACCTTTTTGCCAGAAAATCGTTTGACACCAGAATATTTGAAAAGTGACGTTTGTTTTCTTTCATAGCAAATTTTCTGTCATTATTATAAGGAAAATTATTCCGCATAAAATTTCTGGTATCAGTTTGGCCCGCGGGCCACAGGTTGTGCATCCCTAATTTAGGGTAATTGCTTTTTGCCCCCAATCTTTTTAGCGCAAAACAAAAAAAATTCTGTTTCTCAACAACTATTTAATTTATTTAACAAAAATTTGTACAATACGTCCTTTACTATACGTCCTTTGTTACTTTACTAAAACCTGTTTTTCTCAGAACGAATATTTTCGTCGTTTTCATCATTTCAAAATATTCCATGCGAAATTCTTAATGCCCAATTTTTCTGATTTTTTTTTAGAAATGATCTCTGTATATGTGTTTACAAATGTTACTATAAATAAACTTTTTTAGACGCATTTACATTTTTAAATTTTCAGTTAAAATCATTTTTTTTTATGTTTTACAAGTAATATGCTAAAAATGCTTAGTAACATTTATTTGAATGTATGAAAGGATTACTTTGAAAAAATTTTGAGCACGTATGCGAAAACTGGTTTCGCATGGAACATTTTGAAATGCTGCCATTTTTCGTTAATTCAAAGGAAAAAAAGCTGTATCTCCAAAAACTATTGAATATATTTTTTTAAAAAATTGTGAAATAAGAGATATATAAATTATGACTATTTTCAGAAATTTTTAAAAATATTCATTGAAAATTAAAAAAATTAGTTTTGTGAGTCCACTGTACCCTTAACCCGGGAGTACCTGCGCCGGGTCTTTTTGACACGGAGTGCGTATGATTTTTGCAATTGTAACCCCTTATCTTTTAAAAGTAACCTTCAACTTATTTTATCGCAAAATTTGTAAGGATTGTCCCCGCCTAAATAAAATGACGGTTATAATTTGATTTTGTTGGTGACAAAGTTAAAACCATTTCTACCCTGGGTAAGCGCGTGTTCTTCCGTATTAAAAAACTAGTGTCCGGAATATTTGGAGCCCGATTTATATGCCACTCCTAGCGGCGCTATTGTCGACAAACCACATTTTATATCCTTCAAAACGCTACACTTTTTTTAAAATTAAAAAAATGAAATAATCTTAAGTAAAAACGAATGAAATAAAAAAAGAAACATTAAACAAAAGCAACATCAAAGTGATAAATTGTCGGAATGTACGGGTCAGTGAAACATAATTTTCTTTTTTTACATCTTAACATAAAGCTAGAAGCATTTTCGTAAAAAATAATTCTTTCAATTAATGTTTATTTCCCATGCTATAAATGTAAAAGCATAAAGTTAAAATTTATCGCTAATAAGTATAATTTATAAGTCGGTGATACTTTATGCCTTATTTTTAGCTAATATTTTTTTATCCTGAGAGATATGAGTCTCATTAATGGCATATTTCATTGGGGTCCAATTTCTTATACGTATAAAATAATTCTTTTTATTTGAGCACAGCATCTTGATGATTTTTTGAAGGTAGATTGTAATACGTATTTAGAAAGAACTAAAAACAGGGCTGCCACTGTCGATCATTTTTCAGTTCTCTTTCGCACAAATTTCTCATATGTGCAGGATAAATATAATATAATTTTTTATTAAAATAATGATGCGAATAAAATATAAAAATAGTTGCCAGTGGCAGTCCTGGTAAAAGTCCCATTATTTTTAAAATCCTAAAATACAGTTCTCTATGAACTAGTTATACGGGGGTTTCTAAATGAATATCGGTGTTTTAACGCTTGGTAGTATATATTACATAAAACGTAAAGTTATAATTAATGCATAAAATGAAACAGCAACTCAAAAAGTTTTACCTACAAGCTTACAAGTGTTCAATGTGAGCACATTTCGTCACATGGCACGCATCAAATTGATAGCTCAGTTTTTCCCAAACCTTGATTAGCTAAGATGTTCTATTTTGACATTCAACTGATCTGATACTATCTATGTGATTTCTATCTGAAAGGATTCATAAATGATCATGTGTATGTGCTTTCACTACCAGCTGACTTTTCCTGCTGCTGCAATAATGACTAATGCTAATGCACAAATACTAATCAATGTTTGAGAAGAATTGAGGTATCGAATTGATGTGTGTCGTGTGACGACAGTTGATCCCATTGAACATTTGTAAACTTGTAGGTAAAACTGTTTGAGTTGCTCTTTCATTTTATGTATTAATTATAATTTAATTTCTATGTAATAATTACTACTGAGCATTAAAATCCCGATTTTCATCCAGAAACACCCGGTATATAATTTATGAGTATGTTTTACTATTATTTTATAGCAATCACAATTTTTTAATTTAATCCCAAATTTTCTGCAAATAGAGAGAAAATATCTGTTATAAATTTCTAAATATTTTCTTGTGATGTAGAATCACATATAGTTTTCTTAAATTTTACATTTTCCTAAATTACAGTTAAAACTAATTTTTAATTAAATATCTATTTTATCTTTGTGTCTTATTTCAATCCCACAATAACTTTCCGTTAAAAAGTAAAGAAAGAAAACATGTAACATCTGCTGTATCAGTAAAACGATTCTCAGATAAAGAGTTCCTTTAGATGAATTTTCGGCTTCGCTAAAATAATAAAAGAAAGAATAAAGATCGAATGTGTTTGCGGTCAGTAAAATTTCATTTTCTCTCTGCGTAATGTTGAGCCTAACTTCTTTATTACATAAAAACTTTTCATGTACATGCTCTGTATTTTGTCTATTGATAACATTCTCCCAAAACAGACATATAACGTACGATGTTGGCGCGAATTCTTTTTGGCGTATTTTTTTAGGACTGCCCATTTCTGGTTGCCCTGCATTAAATTCAAAATCATCTTAATTGTTTAAAGCGTAACAGAAAATTTTATGGTTATAATATCATTCACTCTTCATATGCTCCTTTCGCCAATTCTAAGATGCCAATGTGTGAATTCTGAATGAGAAAATTGAATTGCCTCTCCTCCCTTCACGGACTCAGACATGTAAAGAAGGTATCTTAAAAAATGCTTACAGGCACCATCCCTAATTATTTCAGTAAGAAATGATTTAATTTTTATAACTCTACTTTAAATAAACAAAGCTCTCAAAAGGCATTTATTTTATTGATCACAGCCTACAACTCTAGCGAATGCATTTTTTTGAAAAGAATCTGGTCACAATACTTTAAAATACAGATCTATAATACAGAAACTATGGTGCCTACACCAGGCATTCGCAACTTTTTCAAACATCGAGGGATGGTGCCTGCTGTTATTTGTCTGCTGTTATTTGCCTGCTTTTATTAGCCAGCTTTTATTTGTCTGCCAATTTATTTTCTGGACTAGTTCATTAGAAATTATCTGAACTATATCGGGACTATTATTTGGACTACTTATAAGTGTGAAATTGGATTATTAATGCCTGTCTTCAAATAGTTTCGAATGACTGTCTCCTCGTCAGATAAGTCCCACTTATGTTTGTGAACCATGGATTATTAAATAAGTGCCCCCCTTGTTCACAGAATGTTGTTTGAAATGCGTATGTTCCTGTGAATTATGTCTGCTGGATTTTTCTTGATGGACCTCATGGAGTTGGATTATAGTGCCGATTTATCTTTTATTTGAGCGATTGATTCTTCTGATCGGGACCTTTCGAGATGCTCGGTGTTAACGCGGCCGCTCGTTAAATTTTCTCCTGCCGATGTAGGCCTAAGAATCTACGACTGGCGATTTGTGACTCTTATTTCACCTCCGTTAAACGTTTACTGACATAATGTTTTTATTTCATCTTAGCGGTGTACTTCAGTGACGATTCCATATGCTCTCGACTAAAGTGACACAGAATTTCGTGTTTGACGTTTAAATTCTTCGTCATTCGTCGATAATATGATCTTCACATTGGATTTATTCTTTAAATTTTTGGATGCTGACACTGATGTTTTTCACAAAAATAATTACATGCGCTATACTATTAAAAAAAACCCTTAAAACTACAGCATTTATCAATTTTGTGTCTGTAATTCTGCGCGCTATTGAACATTTATTTTTACGATAATACTGTTACAAGTTTATTTGTAGTAGTTGAAAGTTAAAAAAAAAAAATGAGTGAAGAAGACATTCACAGGGCTCCCAAATGGTCCGCGAACTGAACATCAGAATTTTTTTAGAGAAATTTTCTTTTTAGATTTTTTCCTGCAAATTGTCAAGAAACCACGTTTGGAAGTTGATTCTAGCTCAAACGTATTATGAAATTTTCTGTTAAAAAATACTGATGTTCAGTTCGCGGACCATTTGGGAGCCCTGCATTCATTGATAAATATTTACAGCATAAATTTCGCAGATGAGAAAGTGTATGCTTTTATATTTAATAGGTTAAATCTCAATTTCTATTTTAATTATATGATATTTTTATTTAAAAAAAAATTATGTTGAGTAATTTTCAACCATTTTTAGTTTATTATGTATTAGTTTTTCTGTGCTCTAATTGAATTTCTTTAAATACGAACAGTTATAAATGATTTTAGATTGTCTTGAAACATTTCACAGCTTTACAAGTGCTATTTAAAAACTATGATACAAACGATAGCATGATAAAATTATATTTTTCAAATATCTAAGTACTTATTGCTGTGCACTTTTTGCTGAAAGTCGTTTGAGAAATATCAAGACAGTTTATTACTTTTTAAAGAAAGTATTTTTATAATTTCCATTATTAATTAATGACTATATATTTTGTTTATTTTTTTTTTAATACAGTTATTTTTGAAGTGTTATAAATTGACGTATATTCCTTTTTCTTTTTCATAAATTTTATATTATATTTCCATGTAGATGAAAAAGTTCTAAGTAAGTTAATGGTGCATCTCTTTTTCCTATAAAAAATAAGGCATGATGTTGTCGGGTTGCAACCATTATTTTTTTAATATGAGGTTTAGATAAAAGAAACAATACAGAGAAAGATGCATGTGAATACTGGTTATACAATAAGGATGTATGCACCTTCATATATTTTTGACAGTGGGCTCATTTTCAGATAAATAAAATTTTATCGTTTGAATCACATGCCATGTGCACATGACATAAATAATAATAATGATGCATGCATAATCGAATTATAAATTCATGTATCAAAAAATATATTATTACATTTTATCCTACTTTTCTTTCCTGATTTTTTTTCACTTTAAAGGTAAGTTTTGCTTTATATTGTTTGTACAGTAATTTTATTGGGAGATTGTTTTTATTTGTGCAAAGACTAGCCATGTTCTTATTTGCATAATTAAACCTATCTAACATCTTAATATTCTTAAAGTGTGTGCATTGTTTATATCTATTCGAGTAGAATTATTTTTACACTCTAGTCTGAAAAAAAAAAAAAAAAAAAAAAAAAAAAAATAAGATGAATAAGATACAATATGATACTGAATAAGATACAGTATGAATCATTATTTTCGTCAATTACATTAGCTAATAAAAACTTCAATTTTAGGAGTGTTCAATTAAAAAAAAAAACTTTTGATAAATTCCTTAATATTTATTATGATATTTCTTATGCATTTCATATAGGATATAAACAGTGCATTAAAACAAAATATCGTCTTAACTAAAGTGACTAATTTCCCCCCTTCTAATTTATTTTAAGACTTTTTATACATATATTTCCAGTGTTTGTTTTTCCTATTTGCACCCCACTTGCAAAAATATTTCGTTAGAGAGGGTCCAGTTTTCTAATATTTAAATAAATATTGAGATTTTTTTTCATGCTTTTTCACTTTTATAAATATAAAACACAATTTTGATTAGTTTATGGATAGACATTTATTTTAAATTTTTAGCATCTATTTAAAAATATTCTCACATATAGCTGCTTTTATTATATTGCATTGTAGATAGGTTCATTTTTTTAATAATCTGATACTGTGCTCGTTTGTTTATTTTCGCATTTTTATAATTTAGGATATAAATTGTTTATAATGACTAAAAAAAGGTCACGTAAATTGACACAAGATCCGTCTGTTGTGTTTAACTTTAAGTTTAGACCTGATGCAAAACAGGTAATGTCTTTTAAAACTAATATCAGGGTGCGTAGTCTGGAAGCACCTTGTAAGGACCTTTTACCAGAATTTTTATAATGTAACATTTGTTTTATTTAACGAAAAAGAAATCCTTTTTCAGATGTAACAACCAGTACTTTAAAGAATTTCTGATACTAAAAGAATTAAAATCCTCTGAGTTTCTTTATGACTACGCACCCTGTAATATGGATTCTGAAACAATTGGTTTAGATTCTAATTCTTTTGAGATTTCATGTTTGAGTAGTTTAAAGGATTCTATTAACAGATATTCTAGATCTGTTGTTTCGGATGTTCAGAAATTAATTGATCCTATTTCAAATGAGAATAACCCAGAACTTATGGCAAAATTTAATTCCTATCAAAAAGAAATTGAATTAAAATTTAATATTTTAAGTGATTTGGTGTGTAGTGTTCAATCTGAGTGGACTGTTTTACAAAAAAATAACGACCAGTTACATAGGTTAAATGAGCTGTTGTTCGAAAAAGTAAGAACACTGAACTCGTCCAAACAGTCTATGCATAATGAGATATCTATTCAATGCGACATTGATGAATCTAAATTGGATGAACCTCTTAATGTTATTAAAGATAAGGAATGAATTTCTAGTGGGAAAGATTTGGCCAAATTTCTAGATAAGGTTGAACCTGAAACACACATAAATTCTGGTACAAATAACTCTGAATTATCAAAAGACAAAAATACTGATCTTATTTCAATACCGGATTACATCCTAAATTTATGTGAGCACAAAAATCAAGTTAGAGATTTATCTGACTGCACAAAAATAATTCTGTTAGGTCTTGATGACAATATAGGTATACCAGATATTATGATATCTATAAATGAAAAGATTGGCAGTACCATTCCTTCCATTAACTTTGAAAGAAAGCATAAATTAAGACAGGGATTAAAATATAACTGGACCATTAGTGTTACATCTTGGATATCTGATCTCTTAATTCAACATGGAAAATTAAATATTAATTCTGTTGACTACACTGTCAGGCCATTTATTAACATAAAACGTTGCTTTCATTGCCAACAAATAGGCCACCTGGCAAAATTTTGTGCATATGATTTGGCATGTGCTAATTGTGGTGAATCACACACTTCAGATAATTATAAAAATGCTTCAAGATGCATTAACTGCATCGCACATAACCGTGCTTACAACAAGTTTTTCGACATAAATCACCCTGCTTTTTCCACTTGCTGTAATACATTTAAATTTTATTTCAAGCAAAAACAAGCTTTTAATCACTCTAAAATATAACGTAAATATTCAACACTTCTTCAGGTATGCTATTTCACGTATATTTAGTTATTTACATATTTTGTTAGTTACCTTCAGGTGATACTTGGATTTCTCCGCTCCTTTACACAGTATTTTTTTTACATTGTTAACCTTTTTATTCATAACACAAACATAAAGCATTAATAATTATATTTTTTTTCATACACTATTCTTTCGTAGATATATATTTTTTTCATATGGTGTACACATTTTAATACATTGTTATTTAAAGATTACTTTCAATCATTTCATGATTTACATTTTTCGGGCATTGTTCATATCTCTGATTCTCTTTCATTCAACTGTTTCGTGAGCTCAGGAATAGATGAATGATTCAAAATTTCACATTTTTGATTTATTGATAGTTTTCTTCTGGTGGTTAAGCCCTAATTATCAGTAAGACTTCTGCGGTGAATCTTAAATGTTTGTTTACACAATTTATTTTTCTTTATTTGTATCTTTCGCGATAGATAAAAAATTGCACATCTATTTTGTCTTAATTCGATGTAGCTACTCTATTTTTAGTAGGTCTGTGTAATTATCAATTGCACTTTTCTTTACACACAGTGTTAGTGCGAATGTTCACTAGTGTATCAATATTACAGTGGTGAAAGTTTTACAAAGTTCTTTTTCTTTTGATATACTTGTGGATATTTGCAACTGACTCACTTTTCATACAACTTCTCTTTGCATGCAATGTGTATTAAATTACAATGTTTTTATACAAAGTTTTTTTACAATGGCAGTTTACAAAGGTATATATATTTTGCTGCATGCTTTGCAGAGGAAGTTATTCACATACATATACATTTACATATGCAATTGTTTAATTATCGGTCCTCTGTGAAGTTTTTTTAGAACATATTGATTATTATCTTTAATACATAAGTCATTTCTGTACATTTTTTTTTTGTTTTGGTTATGGATGATTTAATCCAGTAATTTTTACCTTCTCATTTGCACTATTCCATGTTTTCCCGTTTACACACGTGAATTTCATTACTCTTTAGGCGTAATTTAGATAGATATAGACACTTTTTTTTTGCATAACATTTGTTCGTAATTAAATATCATTTATATTCGCTTCTCCACATTTCTTTATTTTCATTTGGGTATACATGATATACAGTAGTACTTTACACTATATTTACGACCATTAAAAATTAGTTTTCAGTCAATGAATACTTACACATGTAGCGGAGCTTACTCCTTTTTATTAAAAATTCTAGCAAGATGCAAAATTTTATATATAGACTAAAATTCACACACTTATTCACTTTAAATTCAATACTCATCCTTTTATAATTTGTACACAGTACTTCCACATAAAAAAATACACTTTAGTCATTTTGTAAATAACGATGAGTGGTATACGACAGACAAGGTGGTATTTAAAATTGCATACCTGTCAATGTTTTCACACTTCTGGTTTAAAGGATATGAAGTGAAGATAAATTGTAATTTTTTATAAGCAAAGAGGCTGTCATACGTTTGCTTTACTTGTTAATACATGTCTTTTATTGGTCTTTATACCAGTTGTATCTTAAATTGAAGTTACTTTATAGGTCTCCATATTACATTTACACACATCTTTCCCACAGTTCTAAACTTTTTACACTTTTGCATGAAAGTTCAGTCTCTCCCACTTAACAGTAATTATTTTTGAATAAAAGTATTTTTGGGAAGATACCGAATTCTTTACGGAGATTTCTTCTCTCATGTTACACTAAAATACCGTTTTAGATGTCAATATAATGCAACATTGATTTTAAATTTCAGATTTAACTTAATAAAAAATTCATCAGTTTAGGTATTAAAAAAAAAGGACAAAAAAATTAGAAGATAGACATTTAGGAACATTGTTATCACATGGAAGTAAATGGTCAACGACAGTGTTTCAAAAATTTTTTCCATATGTTGCTTGTCTAGCATTTCTTGAACTCTCATCTCAGATATAAGTTTGTAGTAAAATTTATCTTGTAAACTTTAAAAAAAAATAGTGGAAATTTCAAAATTTCATATTATTCATTATTATGCACATTTTTAATCCTTCTATTTACAATATTTTTTTGTTTATTTGTGTATTATGTTTTGTGTTTAATTGCATTATATTACTCCAGTATTTTGCTATTATTATTGTATTGATCAATACACATATTTAATGTTTCTTATTACAAACATTTTGGAATTTATTGCCAATTGGTAAGTGACCTGTAGACTTATACCTGATATTTTGTTTTATTTGTATGTGCACATTTTTTATACAGGTCCTTGTCTAAATAAGACAAATTGAAAAGTGATCACAAATTTTATTAATGAAGCTGCAGCTGTTTCTAAGTAGAAACAATATATGATGTCATTTGTATGACAAAATTTATGGTACCAATATATTTATATCATGATATATATATACTTTTATTTGGGATGGTTGCCTACTTAGAGAGAAGTTCAATTACTGTTTACTTTATTTAGTAAATGTTTAGTTTGTTTTCATGAACATTTTACACATTGTTACTTGTAAGAGCATATGAAAATTGATTTCTCTTCCTGCATGTACCTTTATAGATTTTTTTTTCGCCTGTGAAAGGGGTGATATATGTGATGTAGAATCACATATAGTTTTCTTAAATTTTACATTTTTCTAAATTACAGTTAAAACTAATTTTTAATTAAATATATATTTTATCTTTGTGTCTTATTTCAATCCCACAATAACTTTCCGTTAAAAAGTAAAGAAAGAAAACATGTAACATCTGCTGTATCAGTAAAACGATTCTCAGATAAAGAGTTCCTTTAGATGAATTTTCGGCTTCGCTAAAATAATAAAAGAAAGAATAAAGATCGAATGTGTTTGCGGTCAGTAAAATTTCATTTTCTCTCTGCGTAATGTTGAGCCTAACTTCTTTATTACATAAAAACTTTTCATGTACATGCTCTGTATTTTGTCTATTGATAACATTCTCCCAAAACAGACATATAACGTACGATGTTGGCGCGAATTCTTTTTGGCGTATTTTTTTAGGACTGCCCATTTCTGGTTGCCCTGCATTAAATTCAAAATCATCTTAATTGTTTAAAGCGTAACAGAAAATTTTATGGTTATGATATCATTCACTTTTCATATGCTCCTTTCGCCAATTCTAAGATGCCAATGTGTGAATTCTGAATGAGAAAATTGAATTGCCTCTCCTCCCTTCACGGACTCAGACATGTAAAGAAGGTATCTTAAAAAATGCTTACAGGCACCATCCCTAATTATTTCAGTAAGAAATGATTTAATTTTTATAACTCTACTTTAAATAAACAAAGTTCTCAAAAGGCATTTATTTTATTGATCACAGCCTACAACTCTAGCGAATGCATTTTTTTGAAAAGAACCTGGTCACAATACTTTAAAATACAGATCTATAATACATTCCTCATAATTTATAGGGTCCTAATTTTGGCTAAAAATAATTCAACGTAATATAGCATTTTAAACTTCTAATTCCCATGGCAGATTATATTCTTGAAATTTCGCAATTCAGATAATTTAAATTCATACCAGTAAATTTCAATATTAAATTTCATTTTATTTAATGACTGAATGCCTGTAATTAAATAAAATAAATATATCAATTTTAAAGTTCTGATATGAACTTAGAATATCTAAATTTAAAAATATGAAAAATTGGAAACACCAGTGGTAGCATATATGTTACCATATGTATTAGGGGTTAAACTTTTATTGGTATATTTTCAGAAAAATGTGTCAGTCTAAACGTCAGAAATTACTCTTCTCATATATATATATATATATATATATATATATAATTTGTTTTACATTTTTATTTGAAATATTACAAATTAAGTTAATATTATTTTTTTGTAAATATTTTTCAGGGGAATATCCCTGATCTGTAGTAACTCTGTATAAGCTTTAGAGGTAGTAAACCGTGCACAAATTAGGATCGATGTATTATGCCATTTCCAACAGCCTACTGTTATATCTCCTACAATATATAACATGCTTATTTCAGAAAAAAAATCTGATAATGTTAAGTAAAAGGAAGACAAATAAAAATAGAAACTCAAAACAAAAACAATATGTAAGCAATAAGTTCTCGAAAGAAAAAAAAGAGTGAAAGACGATTTCCTTTTTTTATCTCTTCATATAGAACTTGACACATCATTTGGAAAAAAGAACTCATTTTATTAGTATCTATTTCCCGTGACATAATTATGAAAGTCTGTCGCCAAAAAGTATAATTTATAACTGTGATCATAATACTTCATGTTATATTTTCAGAAAAAAATAGTTATTCTAAGAATTCTGGTATGTTTTATTAATGATATATTTGATGGTCGTTACTTTATGTATTTTTAAACAATTCTTTTAGTTTAGTACGGTATGTTCGAGATGCTATGAATGATACAATGGGTATCAGGAATAGTAGTGCGTCAAATTCTATCTAGCTGTATACCAAAATTTTTTAACCCGTTTACAGCGTAGTGATCTCAAAGAAGTACCAGGTAAGTTTTACGCGAAACTTACACGAGCAACCAAGAATATTTTAGTAAAATTTTTCTTTTACATTGACTCTTCAAAGGAACAAGTTTTTATTTTCTAATAAGTTTGTTTGTAAATTCTGGTATCAGTCCCCTTTAATTAGTTTCAGAAAAAAAAATCGGAAATGGAAAATTTCTGAGAAATTGAAATTGCTCTAAAATAAAAAGTTTTATTCGTAGAAAAATATTCGACATTCAAATATCAAGAAAACAAACGAGACTAGACTGTTGCCAAACGATTAAACAAAGTTCTGAAAGTGAGCGCACGAATACTGACTTGTTGCCATGGTTTCCAAAGTGAGCAAAGACAATATTTATTCTTTCAAAAAAAAGTAAAGCTATTCAATTTTGTTACCACATTTAAAGATAGTTTCTCTTCATATCAACTGAAATATTAAAAGTTAACCTAATGTTAAAAATATTTTATCAAAAATCACTGAAAACTGACAAAGTTTAATTAACTAATTATCTCTCAAAAGATTGTTATTTATTAATACAAAAGTTTGAGTCAGTGAAAGCAGATATTCTATTGCATAAATTTTAAAAGAATGAAGAAAATCAAAGTGAGAAGTAATATTAATTATGCATCCCTTAGGTTACTTAAAATAATTACTTGTTATCCTCAATCAAGACAGGTTTTTTAACAATAATGTACCGACAATGGTAGTCATTAGCGTGTTTTAAAAATCAGTATCGGAATTTTGTGGAATACTCATAGAAACATCTCACTAATGAAATTTTCTTATTTTTGTAACCAGTGTTTTTGACTAATCATGATGTATATTATCATGAATGTTCATTAACTGTCGATTTCTATCCAAACAAGTCAGAAATTGCACGTCAAAAAACGTAGCAAATAAGGTGCGTTCGTATTGTAACGAAGTTTCGAAAATATTCAGATCTTTGTGTAATGCAACAGCGACACCGCAATTTTAATTTAAAGAATCCATTTTGTTATGTATGAGATGAATCACTTTTTTCTTATTTACAAACGTATTTGTTCGCAATTACCGGTGTCAATCATTTATTTCACCATCTTAGCAGTGAAAGTGCTTTGTCCATTAACACTAGAACAGCGGGAAAATTCATTAAAGATTTAAAAAAATATATTTCTCACCGGAATTTTCATTTAGAACTGTTTACGTTATGTATTGAAAATACTTTGGCTCAGCATATATTTAGCTTATTTTATTAAGAATTTTCTGGTTTGAATCGACGTCTCTCCATATGATACGGGTCAAAATGACCCGTCGCCGCGGTTCTAGTGTTAAAGGGTTAAGAGGCAAATTTCTTCCCACTTAATTTTAATCTCGAAATCTCACAAAGGCTGCAGAATAATCGACCAAATTTATTTGAGAATAAATTAATGCATTTTTTCCTGTATGTAAAAAACCTAATTTTTTGTTTGTAAAATCCCGGTGCAAATGTGACATTTGGTTATTTTGTAGAAATTCATTCGCAGAAGCTTAAAGTGTTAAAAGCTGATACCATTTAGTTCTCTATGACTTCCCTTTTAAGCATTGCATTAATTCCCGGATGATAAATACAATTCCGTGTCAAGCTGTGCCTTTGGCATTTTTCTTTGCAAATTAGGCTGTTAAATTTTATATGGTGTTACTGTCTATTTTGATGAGTGTACTTAAAACTCTACTAGAAAAAAAATCTTGACTCCAGTTCATTCAATGAGTTGTGTTGATGCATGATTTACTATGTGTTTTTAACGCTTTTCAACAAATTTGAAAAGTGTTTATGCATTTGATTTGTCTGACATTCAGACCATGCTAATATACTCAAATCGCTAAGACACTTGAATTTTCATACGTTTGAAAAATGTTAATGATACTTACCATGACATTTTCTGTATTGTATACGAAGTGTGTAGCATTAGTAGTTCATTTACAGAAGCACTCAAAAAGTTCCATTATATTATGCTACATGAAAAAATCGTTTGGGGCCGTCCATAAATGATGTCACGCTTGGAGGGGGGGGAGGGGGGGTTATGAAACTGTGACAGTTTGTGAAAAGGGCGTAGGAGGGGTAAGAAGAAATGTGACATCACACATTTTGGTTAAAATGAAAACTTTAAAATTCAGTAGATTAAATTATGAAGTATGAAGTTATTTCAAAATTAAAATATTTTGTGGTTATAAAGATAAGATTTAAAGTCAAATATGTTAAATTCTATTTCAAATTGCAAAATACTGCTGTTTTCAATTGCTCTTTCATATTTACATTTTATTACTATTCTATATTAATTATGTTTTTTGTTCTAAACATGAACATTATTTCATACAAAATAAATACACAAATAATTTTTGTTGTTTAGTTCACAAGTGTCCTAAAACGTAGTGCTTTAATTCTGAACTGCAAGTACCGGGTGTCCCAAAAATGACTGATGGATTTTAAAATTCAATAACTTGCAAACGGTGACAGTTATTTAAAAAACTTTTGCAGGAGGGTTATGTACAATGTCAGGAGTTTTTTTACCGTAATTTTTTATTTTAGCTCGAATTTCAAACAATAGGTGGCGCTGACGTCGATTGAAGGCCATGTCGACGCTTCACTCAGCACTGATCGCCTGGCCTTCAATCGTCGTCTGCGCCACCTATTGTTTGAAATTCGAACTAAAATAAAAAATTACGGTAAAAAAAAAAAAAAAAAAAAAAACTCCTGACATTGTACATAACCCTCCTGCAAAAAAAATTTTAATAGCTGTCACCATTTGCAAGTTATTGAATTTTAAAATCTATCAGTCATTTTTGGGACACCCGGTATAAGTCGTTGAACTTCTGTATTCACAGTACGTACCGGGTGGCTCTGACGGCGATTGAAGGCCAGGTGATCAGTGCTGAGTGAAGGGTCGACCTGGCCTTCAATCGCCGTCAACGCCACCTATTGTTTGAGATGTGAACTAAAATATAAAATTACGGTAAAAAAATTCCTGACATTGTACATAACCCTCCTGCAAAAGTTTTTTAAATAGCTGTCACCGTTTGCAAGTTATTGAATTTTATAATCCATCAGTCATTTTTGGGACACCCGGTATATGTTTACGTAATATAGCGTGACACGTGACAGAGGGGGGAGGAGGTAAAGTGAAGTGTGACAATTTGTGATGGAGAGGGGAGTAGGGGTCAAAAATATGGAATAAACGCGTGACATCATATATGGATGGCTCCTATCAGAGTATTTTAACTCTTTTAACCTCGATCCACATATGCGGATCTCTATTCATTTCCTCATAACTGAACTGTTTGATTTTTTACTTCATTCCCTGATAGTTAAAATGCATTTCGATTTAACCCTTTGGACCCTGGGTATGAATTTTTTCAAAGTGCCCAAATGTCACATTGGCACCAATATTTTGTAAGCAAAAGATTTGACTCATGATATTACGAGAGAAAGAAAAAAAAAGCATTAATCTATTTTCAGGTAAATTTTATTGTATATACCGGTGTGGATGCGATATTTGGAGATTTAAATTAAGTGATAGAAAATACATCCATCAGAACTCAAACGGTTAGCCTCTCGGTGTCGAGCGACCAGTATAAGTACCGCAAAAAGCGTTCATAATTCTTGTTTATCCCTACCTGTAAAAGTTGCCTTACTTCAATCAGAGCGTTTTCTCGATTCAAGGCACAAATTCCAGTTTTTAAAAAACTTGACAAAACATTAAAAATTTCGTTAAAGGCTCCCGCTGCGAAGGGAATAAAAGCAAACCAATAAAATGTAAGAACTAGGCTTATTTTCTCATAAAATAAATGTTTTTTTCAGTTGAGGTTGCAAAATGCCTTCCAGACAATGTGGCCAATAAATTGAGAAATTCTTATACTTATTTAACTTAAATCTTTTACAATCAAATATTTTGAGTATTTTTATATCATTCACTTGTTCAAATTCCTTAAATTTGGGATTGCATAAATATCTGTTAGTGGTCTTTATATTGGTGTTTTAAGGGGATTTGTAATTATAGATCCCCATTTGTGAATCTAAATCACTTGTCCCCTGAAATATCAATTTATAAAAATTTATTTTTTTCCATCAGCTATGATGTCATTTTGTTTGTTTAAAACTACAGAATAAGTATTTTTTTTTTTTTTTAAAGTTTTGGGAACAAAGATGTTAAAGACATTACGGTATTTCAAATATATTTAATGATATATAAATCACCAAATTTCACTGCAAGATGGTTACGATAGCATAGGACATTCATAACATTTGTCATTCATTTACAGGGACACACAAAAGAACTCGGGTAAGGTACTGTCTTTGTGCAATAATTGCTGGAAGTGCGTTTTGAATTTCAATAGGCACATTTAAGTTTAACCCATTAATGCCTGAATTATTTTCTTCGTTAAAATTCTAATTATACATTTTCCCACCACTTTTAAAACATGAATAACTTTTATCTCAATTTAGCGAGGAATTTGTCTCCAGAAAGAAAGTATTTATTTATCCTCCTTTTTACTGGTGCGAAAAGCGCTTACTTGAATTTTTTAAAACTGCCCCAAAAATGGGACACTAGGCACTAATATGTTAACTAATTTTTTGCCTGTTGCTCATTGTGAATAAATTCTATACCTCGTATTCAGGGCTTCACAAAATAATTCGCGCACAATTTTCCTTATACATAGAAATCACTGAAGGGGAATTTTCAACTAAGGTACATATTTGGTAAATGAACTAAATTTTTGCATATAGTTAAAAGATAAAAATGTATCTATCATATACAGTAGGGCTGTTTGAGCTGGCGCCCGCGAAACACCAGAAAAAATTTATAGAAATTTGTGCCATATTGAATCTTCGAATATCACCGATTCATTAAGGTCTTGATTTCTGTAAGAGTTTTCTGGTACCGCGCGGGCTCCATGTTCGACAGCTTTGATATACAGGGCTTCTCGAAGAATTCTGATGCTATTCCGACCGTAAATGAGAGCAAATGAAACTGGATTTTCAAATGTATTAAGTGTTTCCAATGAATTAGACAGAATATTTAAACTTATTTAAAGGCGTGGTTTTGTTACATTATTCTAAATGTGTTGAAAAGGGTTTAATAATGTATACTTCGAGCATCATTTTTAGTGTTTTTTTTTCTTTTTTTTTTTTATTGCTGTCAATTTGTTTATTTGTAACTGTTAATTATGTTCGCTTTTCATTTTTTTTTAATCTGATTAAGACACGTTGACATATTTAACTTTTTTTCTTTCAGGAGAAGGGTTGAACGTTTGTAAAGATAAAAATGTCACCAAAACATTTTAACTCAGCTAAATAATAAAAAAAAACTTGTGGAAAATTTTTACATTATTTGCAATAAAACCGTATCACATAATATATTGTATGAGGATATTAATGTAGTAACATTTTAATGCTATTACTTCCCACATTGCCTTCAACTTCACGGTTGCAAAAAAGGAAATAGGAAAAAAAACACCAACATTTTGTCGAAAAACAAAAAAAATGTTACTTTTCTCTTATTTAATAATATCTATTAACCCCTTCAAGCGGGTGGTTCATTTTTGAACCACTAAATTTTTATTCCTAAATGCCACATTAGCACCAGGATTTGGAACAAAATTTTTTCTTTTATTAAATACACGAACAAAATATTTTGCTTATTTTTAGATAAATATATTAATAAAATCTGGTGTCATTCACTCATTTCAGGATTTTACGAATAGGATTGCATTGCCCTTGAAAGAGTTAAATTAAAAAAATATATTAATAAGATTCTTAGTGGATCTCTGCTTCATTGTCTTACTCACACACGTAAATTCATTTTGTGTTCAATTCATACCATTGTATATGATAATCACAGTACAGCCAATAAACAAAAAGTATTGAACAATATTAAGAAATTATGTTTCAAGTTATCGTATAAATATAGGTAGATTTGCAATAATACAAGTTATTCAATTCAATACTGTAAATAAAATATGCTCCGCGGTTCGTAAACATATAAAATTTTCCCTGACTTTGATTTTTCCATTTATAGTACACGATTGTTACGCATTTTTTAAGTTCTTTATACCAACTCAGCATGAAATACTACATACTTTTATTTTTTGTTAAAAATTCACAGGATTAGAAGGGGCCGAAATTCGGTGTTGCTCCTGCAAAATATGTACTTTAAATTTAAATTTCATAAAAAGAAATATTTACACTGGAGTAGAACAGGTATTCGTCGCCAATAAATCGCTTTTTCTGGAGCGAATCTGTATCGTTCAAGTGAATACTGGTCACTGAACAATTTTGCGTAGTTTAAGCTAAAGCAATAGTAGGTAATTCCTGGTTCGTTCAGGCATTGGGAGTATTAATAGAGAAGAATTTTCATATGCTTAATTTATTGAAGCTTTAACTGTAATAGATTTCACCAGGGTAGATTACGACCGGGCCTGTAAATTTAAAAATAAACTGTCTGCTAATTTAAACACTGTATTACTACTTCATGCATAAATAATGTCCAACACATTCATTTTTACTGGTGAAAGTATATTTCGTTTGTAGATAGGCCTTGCGTTTCTGCCATATTGTGACAATCTAGACAACCACCTCTCAATGTCAGTCAGAAAGTTTATAGCTCGCCAACCAGCACTGCTACCAGTAAGGACAGATAGAAAGTTTAACAATGATTCCGACAGAAATTTTTTATGAAAAAGCCTCTTAATTAATGGAAATTTTTCATTTCAAAATTTGCTTGTTAGAAGTTAATTCCCGCAGCATTTAAAAACTGATGATCCAATTAAAAAAATTTACTGCTCTCTTGTGACAGCCTCTACAATTACTTCACTCGCAACTCGTGGACTATGCACTATATGTCTCTTCCTCTTAATTCATAATTACATTCTTTCAACAGGTGATGGAGTTTTTGAACCTTCCATTTTACTAAAAGTGATGCGCCTACCATTTTGCTCAGAGTCTTTACACTGAAATCAGGTTTGCCGTTTGTTCATCTTTTTAACAACTTAACTGATCAATATCTTCGAAAAAAAGCTTTCAAATAAGGTATATTTTATTCATGTCTTTTACAAAATTTTTAATCATTATCATGTGTTTTTCAAAACAGAAAATTTTGCCTGCTTGAGTCAGAAATATATTTATAAAATAAATTTAAAAGAAACAAAGAGGGAAAAAAGTTAAGTAATTAAGTTAAACAGTTATATAAAATGTGGTGAGAAATGTAATGTAATTACCGGACTTTCTAGTGTTAAAACTTCATAACTCATTGCAATAAGCCTGAAAAAATGAGATTGATTGAAAAACAAATGGTCATACTATTAATTAGCTATTTTCAATAAGCCTTAAAAAATATCAGGCTGACGGAGAAACAAATGGTAATACTCTAATTATCCTAAAGCTGCTTAGACTCTTTATTATAAACTGAAATTGTCAGGCTTATTGGAAAAAGATAGTAGAATCTCTCATAGGCCTGCCTCTCTCCACACAGCGTAGGTTATTTAGGGGAGCCGATCTTCTCAATTTGCTTACGACGGGAACCGGGTGGGACATTATTCTGTACAGACTTGGTTTTCTCCATTGAACAATCTCGCTTATGCAACCAAACTAAACAAAATTTTCTTTCTACGTATATAATGAATTAAACATCACGACAGTTAGAATCGAAATCTTCTTTATGTGAATCATTTTTAAATATTTGTTCAGAATACCAATTTTTATTCAAGAAAATTTAAAACAGAAGTAAATTTTATGCTTTTTAAAATAATGTATAAATAGATATCAGATTTAAATGCTCCTAAAGGTCAATTCTACCAAAGAATCAGTTAAACCAACTGTCTAAATTTGTATAAAATGTAAAAGTAATATTATACACTGGTAGACAAAAGTTAAGGAACAGTCACAAAATGCCAATTTTCAAGTGATAAATTTCACGCAAATTTTCAATAGGAAGGTATATAATGCGAATTATTACTATCAGCTAGTCCATACTTGCAGATCAGCTAGTCCATATAACATCGCATTTAGGTCACACATGGTCACAAGAGTCATAGTCAGGCGAAATCAATAGTAGAAAATTCCACATGTCTCTTTCATGAGCTCAAATGACTGCTATAAGTGACTCCCCTGAAAATCACTGTGACTGCTGATTTGTGACGAGTTAGAAGGGGACTTTACAATGTGGTTTCATTGATATTCTCGTGTGACTTTCATCTGGGGACTAAGGTTCAGAGTCATTGTGTACATTCTATTATAATAAATCACCACTTAAAGTCACATGGTAACTTTCTGTCACATGACTTTGTCGAATGGTGACAGAGGAGTAACCACTGTGAAAAGGGATGAAAAGTCTACATGTCACTTTAATGTGGTTTTTACATGTAGTTAAAAGAATTCATTTTTACATGTACCGTAATTTCGGGTGTATAAGCCGCGGATCAAACAATTATTTTTGGACCCAGAAATCTTATTTTGTGATTGAAGACAAATATTTACGGCGATCTAACAAGTTATATTTATTTCCTAAAAAATTCTGGGTCGAAAAAGAATTGTTTGATCTGCGGCTTATACACCCGAAATTACGGTAGTTAAAAAATAAAAATCTATATACAGCACGGCTGTCCGACCTGGCGCCCGCGACACACCAGAAAAATTTTACAGAAATTTGTGCCATATTGAATCTCCGAATATCACCGATTCATTAAAGTCTTGATTTCTGTAAGAGTTTTCTGGTATAGCGCGGGCTCCAGGTTTGACGACCTTGATTTACAGGGATTCTCGAAAAAGTCTGATGCTATTCTAACCGTAGATGGGAGCAAATGAAACTGAATTTTCAAATGTATTAAGTGTTTCCATTGAATTAGACATAATATTTAAACACATTTAACGGCGTGGTTTTGTTATTTTATTCTAAATGTGTTGCAAAGTGTTTAATAAAATATACTTCAAGCATGATTTTTAGCGTTTTTTTTTTTTTTTTTTTTTTTTTTTTTCAATTTGTTTATTTGTAACTGTTAATTTTTTTCTCTTTTCATTTTTCTTAACAAAAAGAATTTTTTTAAAAAATCTGATTGAGACACGTTGACATATTTAACTTATTTTTCTTGCAGGAGAAGGGTTGTACGTTTGTAAAGATAAAAATGTCACCAAAACATTTTAACTCAGCTAAATCAAAAAAAACATCTTGTGAAAATTTTCTACATTATTTGCAATAAAAATGTATCACAAAACATATTGTTTGAGGATATTAATGTAGTAATATTTTAATGCTATTACTTCCCACATTGTCTTCAACTTTACGGTTGCAAAACGGGCAATAGGAAAAGAAAACACCAACATTTTGTCAAAAAACAACACAATGTTACTTTTCTCTTATTTTATAATATCTATTAACCCCTTCAAGCGGGGTGGTTCATTTTTGAACCACTAAATTTTTATTCCTAAATGCCACATTAGCACCAAGATTTGGAACAAAATTTTTTCTTTTGTTAAATACGCGAACAAAATCTTTTGCTTATTTTTAGATAAATATATTAATAAATTCTGGTGTCATTAACTCATTTCAGGATTTTACGAACAGGATTGCATTGCCCTTGAAAGAGTTAAATTAAAAATATATTAATAAGATTCTTAGTGGATCTCTGCTTCATTGTCTTACTCACACACAACATTTTTTTTTTAAATCTGAAATGAAACTTTTTTTTTTCAGGAGAAGGGTTGTATGTTTGTAAAGATAAAAATGTCACCAAAACATTTCCTGTTAATGCATTCATCATGTGTGTTCAACTCATACCATTGTATATGATAATCATTGTACAGCCAATAAACAAAAAGTATTGAACAATATTAAGAAATTCTGTTTTAAGTTATCGTATAAAAATAGGTGGATTTGAAATACCAGTTATTCAATTCAATGCTGTAAATAAAATATGCTCCGGCATTCGTTAACTTATACAATTTTCTCGAACTCTGATTTTTCCATCAATAGTGCACAGTTGTTACGCATTTTTTAAGTTCTTTGTGTCAACTCAGCACGAAATACTATGAATTTTTATTTTTTGTTAAAAATTAAAAGGATTAGAAGGGGCCGAAATTCGGTGTTGCTCCTGCAAAAATACATATTTTAAATTTAAATTTCATACCAGGAAATATTTACACTGGAGTAAAACAGGTATTTGTCGCATTTAAATCGCTGTGTGTGTAGCATCTCTTTATCCTTCAAGTGACTTCTGTTAGTTTAACAGTTTTGCATAATTTTAGTAAAAGCGATCGTAACGATTCCCGGTTCGCCAAGGCCTTGGAAATGTTAACCCCTTGAGCTCTGATGGTATAATTTTCTAAAACATAATTTTAATTCCAAAATGTCACAATGGCACCGGAAAATCCGACCAAATTTATTTGAAAAAAGTTTAATGCATTATTTCGTGTTTAGAGTTAACCGTTTTTTTTTTCTTTGCAAAATACTGGTGCCAATGTGACATTTGGAATTTTGAAGAATTTTACACCCCAAATCTCAAAGGGTTAACAGAGAGGAATTGCCATATGCTTAATTTATTGAAACTTCTACAATAGCTTTCGTCAGGGTTGATTACGACCGCGCCAGTAAATTTAAATATAATCTTTCTACTTATTTAAACACTGTATTACTGCTTCATACGTAAATAATGGCCAACACATTCATTTTTACTTGTGAAAGTATATTTTGGTTCCAGTCAGGCATTGCGTTTCCGCCATATTGTGACAATCTAGACAACCACCTCTCAATGTCATTGAGAAAATTTATAATATCTCGCCAACCAGTACTGCTACCAGTAAGGACAGATAGAAAATTTAACAATTATTGCGACAGAAATTTTTTATGAAAAAACCTCTTAATTAACCTTCCTACCCTGTCCAAATTTTACTCAATCTGGATCAAAAAAATTCTCACCAGAATTGTTATTTAAAACATTTCAATATATTTAATTGACTTATTTTTCTGAATCTGTTATTTAACTTTCTTTATGAAAAAAATTCTGGTTCGAATCGTATAAAACGAAATATAGTTATGGGTCGATTAAACCCATTCAGGGTAGAAATAGAAAGGTTAACCCATTAGTGCCTAGCGTCCCTTTTTAGGGACGCTTCAAAAGGTGCATTCAGCACTGTTTTTGACACCGGTAAAAAAGAAAAGCAATAATTATTTTATTTAAATGATGAATTTTCGTTATTAATGAACTAAACTTAAATCTTCTAAAAATAGTGGTGCCAACGAAATAAAATTTACCCAAAAGATGCTGGGCACGAATGGGTTAAAGAAAATGTTTCAATTCAAAATTTGCTTGTTAGAAGTTTCCTGCTTATTTCTAGTTTATTTCTTAGAAATCCTGCAGCATTTAGAAACTGATAATCCAATTTAAAAACTTTGCTGCTCTCTTGTGACAGCCTCTAGAATTACTTCACTCGTGACTCGTAGACTGTGCACTATATGTCACTTCCTCTTAATTTATAAATCCATTCTTTCAATAGGTGGTGGTGTTTTTGCACCTTCCATTTCATTAAAAGTGATACTCCAACCATTTTACTCAGAGCTTTTACCGTGAAATCAGGGTTGCCGATTGGTCATATTTTTAACGACTTAACTGATCGATATCTTTGAAAATAGCTTTCAAATAATGTATACATTTGTCAAGTCTTTTACCAGGGTTCGCACACTCCTTATATTTTGTAATGACTCTGGCACCACTATTAATGATAAGAAAATTTATATTTAATTTTTAAGATAAAGAATTTGCAACCATCTCCGGCATTCGCAATTTTCGCAATATTTTTCTGCAAGGAAATACATTGAAAATACTGTAAAAATTTAGTGGTAGAGCTGTGCGAACCCTGTTTATAGAATTTTTAATCATTATCGTTTTAAGTTTTGATTCGATTTTCTTAAAATTCAAAATAACTAGGAAAGATTCGGCTACGATTATATTTATTAAATTTCAAACCATTCGCTTGAGTACTTTTTGTACTGTTATATGCAGGCCTGGCGAACAGATAGACAGATTGACAGACAACGACTATAGATTCTAAGTGTTTAAAAATTACGAACGCAAGTAAAAAAAAAAATACTCTTTCTTTCTATAAATATATTAAACTAAAAGTCGAAAGGTGTTTGAAAATAAAACTTGAAAAGTCATGTCCAAAATTAAAATGTCGGTGTATTTACATTTCAATATCTGAAGGAAAGTAATTTTTTCTCTAGAAAAATTATTCAAAAATAAATTACAACTATTAAGCTTTTAGTTATACACAAATTTGAATATTATAATGTATACAAAAAATAAATATCAAGAATTTCATCTTAAATAGCATAAAATGGTAAATTTATTAAAATATTCATTAAATACATTGATTAATACGCTTTGGAAGCCTGTCTATTCATCATTTAAATATTCATATTCGAATAATGCTGACAAAGAATTCACCTACTGCTAACATTTGTATTAATCAGACAATTTCCTGATTACAGAGTTATATCAGGGCGGATTTCATTAAAGTCACTTATCTTGTGTTAAGCTTTATTTCTAGTAATAATGCCAGGAACGTAATGTTTACTCTCCAGCTTTTGTAATTAATCTTGAACTTGTTTATTACCCTCTTTTAACGCTTGGAATAAAACAGTTGTTTGAATTATTGATTATTGTATGATTAACTTGGCTTACAATTTGCATTTATGTCTGCATATTTTGGAAATGTTATAGCTACAACGCAATACAGTAACTTGTAAAATAATTTAATTATTTTCTTAACAATGCTTTGTATATTTTATTAATTGAATGTTACACCTTGCTTCAAAGCTTTGACTGTCGTATGGAGGGATTTTTATATGTTTAGGCAAATGATAGAATTCTTATTGAACATGTTACACAAAAAGAAAAAACTCAAGTTTTCTGTAAGCAAGAAAATAATATCATGCCTTACGCATAGATTCTTTTAACACTTCCAGAATATTTTAACGAAAATTCAGTATTAAATAGGGCAAAAAAAATATATAAAACAATTTAGAACATGCAGTTCAACAACTAATTTCAGTAATTAGCTCCTATAGATAAGATATTCTAATTCTTTTAACCCTTTTCGGCACAGGTAAATTCTGTAAGTAAAATGAGACATTATCGAGTGACGCCGGAATTTACAAATGCCTTTTTTTTAAATTAAGAATTTCTTCATTTAAGCTTTCATTGTAAAAGCAAAATTTTATCAGAATATTATTGATGCCGTTTGCAAGTTTGGAATTAAAATTAGGTGTAACTGGACTGGGCACACTTGCCGGAAAGGGTTAAGGAGCTCTTTATATGACCTATAAATCAGTAAACAAACCACATGTATTGTTAAAATTTATTTCAGCACTAAAACACATAACACATTTCAAGCATTTTTCCAGAATTTGCTGCCCATAAAAAGAAATCTGGAAGTAATTGTTCAGCTCTGTTTATGACCTAAAGTTTTTTATACCCGTCACGTATTTAAAAGAAATTACTTCAACTTAAAGACAAGTTACACAACCAAATATCCACGTCGGGTAAATACTATCCATAGATTACAATGCATCCAGTTTTTTTCAACCTTTGATGTTATTTTTATGTTCTCGAAATAGCTCTTACTAGCTCTTACTTTTTAGTTAGTAAGCTAAATATATTTTAACGGGAAAATACATAACACAATTAAAAGGCATCCTTATCTCTTTCCGGCATGGAGTAATTAATTTTTAAAATGATGAAATTGGACACCAGAATTTACATTACCAATGTATGACAAAATATAAACGCGCCCATTTTCCTGTACGCTATAAAAGTAAAATTTTAAATGAATATTATTGGTGCCAGTACTCTCAGAATTAGGTGTCATTTTTTAATGGAAACCGCCCGCTAAAGGGGTTTAACCCCTTGCAGGTCATAGCTGTTAGCGGATTTATGTCACTAGCCTCCAGTGTTTCCGCATCTGGCAGAGTGTTTCTTTTTCTTTTTTTTTTCATTGAAATCACACACAAAAATTTAACTGGTAACTTTCTTTTACTTTATTTATGGATAATCCATGATCTTGTGAAACAAAAATAGGAGTTGAAACATTCTGATGAGAATTTGGAATGCCTAATAAAAAATCAGCCAAATATCAGTACGTGCGCTGCACGTACTCATTACATTGCCAAAAATACTGAAACTGAGTATTACTGAAACTGAGTAATACTGAAACTGAGTAACACTGAATACTGAGTACCTTGCCAACAATAACTAAAGTACTTAGCATGATGTACTCTTCTTACATCATAGAGCTCAAGAGATTAATTAATTCATGCCCACCGACAGTAATACGTATGGATGTTTTGTATAGCTGTATAAACGATTTATAAAATTTATACACACTGTTATTCTTTAAAAACATATAAAATAACTAAAAATGCATATTAAAGTGTATTTACACTAAGTAATATAAAAAATAACTATAATTGCATGTTGCACATGATAACGTAACGTCCAACAATATCACGCATAGACAGTAAAATAACCGACATCTTTTACGTATCGCTGAATTTGAAAAATAAATGATATAAGCACATTTTTTACAGTAAATTTCTTGTAACGAAATACAAAAATGTATATAACATCATTGTTTTAAATCGTGTATCATCATTAAAACATTCTGGAAGCAATTTTTCTCCGTAGACTTTATGTAGAGGTCTTTAAACCGAGAGAAATTGGACATACTCAGGACATGAATGTTTTACTTACAAGTCATGCGTAGTATAGAGTATGTCCTGTAATTTTTTTTGAAAATAGAAAATATTTTTCACGGATTTACACGTTTCATACACTGGAGATTCCGAAAAACATATTTTTAGAGAAAAGAAATTGACTTCCGTCTTTCTGTGTGTGTGTGTGCCTATAAACGTTCTATCTCCCGATCAGATTCAGACAAAAACGAATTTCAGTGTGTATGTAGTATTTAATAATGGAAAGAAGCCTGTTAATATCAATAACTTCGATTAACCCCTTGAGGGGCGCCGGTATATATTATATACCACCTACGATCGATGAAGTTTTACACCAGAAAAATGTCATTAAATTTCCCTTTTCTAACTTTGGTGGAAAACAGTCGTGAAAATGCTTATCCTCTTTTTGATATAACTTTTTTACAAATTTCCGGTGGGAGTTCAGAATTACAAGAACGTAATTGCTTGCCCCTCAAGGGGTTAACTGTTACCAGGAGAGCAAACATTTAGGCGCCAGCAAGCAGTCTCTCGCCACTAAATATGTACCGTAATTTCGGGTGTATAAGCCGCAGATCAAACAATTCTTTTTCGACCCAGAATTTTTTAAGAAACAAATATAACTAGTTAGATCGCCGTAAATATTTGTCTTCAATCACTAAATAAGATTTCTGGGTCCAAAAAGAATTGTTTGATCCGCGGCTTATACACCCGAAATTACGGTATATACCGTAATTTCATTAGTTATATTTGTTTCTTAAAAAATTCTGGGTCGAAAAAGAATTGTTTGATCTGCGGCTTATACACCCGAAATTGCGGTATATATATATATATATATATATACACCGTGTAAAATTTCTGTAAGAATGCTATTAAATTTTCACCGAAGGAAACTTTTAATTTTTAGTGTTGAGAGACTACCCGTTAGAACCTAGATTTTTGCACTCCTTTTCGGAACTACATTTCGGGCTCTCGAAATACTCGTTCTGACAAAATGTATATAAATTTACGGAATTGCTCTTTTTAGGAGTAACTATAAACAAAACAATAAAAAAAACGTAAATTTTGCATAAAGAAAGAAGTCGATCGGATAATTAGTTGTCGAGATATTTGTAATCATATTTTCAAAACTTTTCGATTTTTAATGACCCCGTATTTCAATAAAATTTCAATTCAAAGATATATTTTAATTAGACATGAGACACTTAATCCGACGCAGTAAACTGTTAGTTAAAGTGATTATCATTTTTGGAGTTATAAGGGTGTTTCTTTTGCTTTTGTAATCTATTTATCAAATTGAGATAGACGCTTGAAATTTGGTGTGTACTCAGAGTGCAATAATGCAACAAAGTCTGTTAAATTCCAATAACCTTAGTTAACCATAACTATTTTTGCAGACTTTTGAAATATTCGTTCTGATCAAATGTTTGTAAAAATTTTCGTAATTATTTCTTTCAAATAATGAATGCAACATAAATTAATATAACATAAAATACGTTTAAATTTTTTTTGGAATTGTAATGCATTTTAAGAACAGTTTACATATATTTTATTTTCACGTTTTATATTATACACATCTACTTAACAAATTGAGAAAGAGGATTGAAATTTGGCGTGTACTTAGAATATAAGTAGAATATTTGGCATGTACTTAGAATACAAAGTGTACTAAATTTCAGTAACCTTAGCTGTCTGGAAATATTTTTGCTGACTTTCGAAATATTCGTTCTGATGAAACATACAGAAAAATTTTTGGAATTATTTCTTAAGAATGATAACATAAAATACGTTTAAATTTTATTTTGGAATTGCAATGCATTTTAAATATTTTACATATGTTTTATTTTCACTTTTTATATTATACATATCCATGATTGGTACGTATTACGGGGCCCCCAACGACTAATTTTCAGTGGCATAACCATCAGGGCGGTTGACCAGATGCTCTGAATACAGGTAATATTTGAAAGTTCAGTTCACCTTATATTACCAGAAAAAATTATGCTACGATTGAAGAAGAAGCAAACCTTACAATATTACTGTTTATGGGCACCCACCCTGTTTACGAAACTGATTTTACTTTGTCATCAATGAACACAAATAATAATAATCTATTATTTTGGCGGAGACAATTCTGATAAATCTCATAATAATTTAATTTAAAGAAAGCTTATCGAAAAATATTAGTGATAGATTTAAAATTCGTACGAGCCTGGGTATGATACACCCCACGCAACTGCTCCCGGGTAAACAGCTTGCGTAGCCCTAGAAATGAGCTATAAATGATATGTATATTAAAGCTACAGCAAGAATTATAAATGCTACAGGAAGTCTTCTGTAATAAATCTCAGTATTTTATATTAATTCCGTTAAGTTTGAAATAACATAACATAATTACTAAATACAAACTATTTTTCTTCATAAATAATCATGTAATATAATTTTTTTGTCTCTATAAAAAAGCTAAAAATCCTACACAACTTCTTTTCAATACTGATCATGCCATTATAAACTTCAATTAAATGTATCAAACTAATAATAATCCAAGTAATATTTACACGAGTTACAGCACGGACAGACACACAAATTGCCCGAAAAACAAACAGATGTCCCGCAAACTGAAACCATAAACGTATAAAAACTATGTTAGAAAAAGTTAAAAAACTAATTTTGCATTTGAAAATATTGAGGCATCTTCCAAATGCTCCTTTCCGAAATTTTTAGCGTTTAGATTTTTATTTAATATTTTGTCAACAGAAAAAATTACGCTTTTTTATTTTCATAAATAGTTCCATGATAAATGAACTTTTTAAAGACAAAAACTGTTAAGAAAAGAACAATTATTAAACTACATAAAAATAAAAAACCATAAAATCTCGCCTGAAAGAATACGTGTGAAAAAGTGATAGATAGAAATTGTATTAGGTCTGCCGGAAAGTTCTGTCGTATAACGTTACTTCACACCTTGTTTTTTAAAATTCAGATTTCCTCATTGGCACTAATTTTTTGAAATAGTAACATTTCCATTGCTTCTCCTTAATGTAAAACGTGGAAACTATGGGATTTTTACCATTTCAAAACAGTGGTGCTAACGAAGAAATCTAAATTTTAAAAAAGTAGGTCTGAAATAACATTATATGACAGAACTTTCCGCTAGACCTAATAGTTTAGAGCCCTTTTACAAGCAATGGAAAAGATAAAACCACAAAAATTAAAGGATAAGATCGGATTGAACAATTCCTGCTATGTACGTAATATCAGACGATGTGCTACAGCTCGCAAGCTATCCTGCGTTAAAATGCAATAGCGTCCCAAAAGTCACCGGACTCTTTTGTTTTATGAATTCAGCGAACATCTAGACAGTGTTGCCAGATGGGCTACTTTTTTTTTAAATTCAAATTCTTGATTGGCACCTCTTTTTGCAAATGATAAAATGTGCCTTATTCAATGACCTGATAATTAAGGCCAAAACGTAAGGTAATTTACCGTTTCAAAAAAAGTGATGCCTAGAAAGAAATCTAAATTTTTAAGAAGTTGCCCATTGGCAACACTGTACCTAGAGAATGCTTGATGAATTCTTCTGAAACTCACGGGATCAAAAGAACGTGTTAAACTGCATTCTTATCTGCGAAGGTTTAATCACGAGAACCAATAGATGAGCAAAATGAAACACAATAAGGAAATATTTGCAATCACATTCTATATATATATATATATATCAGGGAGTAGGTAGGAAGTGATTTTGTAGAGCATTGGACAGTTTTCGTTATCATTATTTTTTTTGGGGGGGGGAGGAGGGTGATGTTTTTTGTTAAAATGACCCGAATTACACTTATCGCACAAGGAAACGATTGAAAACCTTGTTTACAAAAATCCTAATAATAGTTTTCAATACAGCAGTTTTCTTACAGCTTTCGATTAGTTCTCTCCATATGACAGTTATAAGAAGAAAAATATTCTTACATATTCTCATTTCGCAGAATCAATAGAAGTATGCATAAAAAAATCTAAACATTTAATAAAGATTGATCAAATTAAAAATGGCAGCGAATTTTTTATTAGAGAAAAGAAACGATATCGCATTTATATCGATCAAACCATGATCCGATATGAATAAAAGCATAAAATAAGGTATTCAATAAATTAATGAGAAGATTAACTAGATAATTTTCCTTAATGGTGTAATTATATGCATCTCATACCTAATGCATTAGATTCGATTAAATGGAACGCGGAAAAGATCATATATGCATTTATCAGTTTTATTCATAAACCTAACTTTCGATTAATAGCTTTAAATTATATGTCGATAATTATTTCTGTATTATTTAGATATAAAAATTATTCATTTGCAGTCATTTCTCAAATTAAAGCATACCATTATTATATTAAAGGATTTTCTAAGTTTTCTAATCTTGTTACAATCAAGGATTTGCCTTTGAACTATGGGAATTTTCACCAAGTTTTATAAATATATTTCACACCAGAATTATGATTTAAATCTGTTACCTAAAACTATTATCGGTATTATATACAGGGTGGTTAATAATTAACGTCAGGTGTTTAGATCCCTCTAGCGAGTAAAGTATTGGACGAAACATAACCAAATTTGATCAGCATACATAGTAGACCATGGGATTTCGAATTCTTAAAAAATATAAATAAAAAGTTTTAAAAATCGCCACTAAGGGCAAATTTAGCGTTGTTTACCGACTAAAATGCATTAATTTGCATAAAGTCAGATGTGTATAGAAATCATGAGTACAAAAGGAAAGGTGGGAGAGTTCTCATCATTATGAACTCTCACCATACTTTACTAGTCAAGCTGTGTTATCAGCAGAACGAGAATTGCAATGATGCTCGTCCTGAATTTCACCGATTACAGAATTTGCCAAAAGAACCGATGAGCATAACAAATTTACAAAAGATGATTCATCGAATTGAAACTATGCGGCAACAAAGCCTAGGACGCAAAGTGACTAGTCAATAACAAGTTGACGAAGTTGTAACTGCAATTGTCGAACAAGTGATGAAAAATGTGCAAGTACCACGCGCTCGGGCAGTATTCCAGCAGTATAAAATTGATCTGTACTGTATTTTTTGCCATTTAATCATTCAACATTTACACTAATACACTTTTGGTGCGGCAAAATTGCTGATTTTATGCAAATTAAATGCATTTTAGTCGAATTTTAGCTAAAATTGCCCCTAGTGGCGATTTTTTAAACTTTTTATTTTCTTTCTTTTTTTTTTTAAGAATTCGAAATCCCATGGTCCGTAAGTCTTCAAGGGTACGCCTAATATTTGAGTTTGAAATTTTTACTTTTAGGAAAATCTGGTTTGAAAAGTAAAACTTAATACTTTCTTATACAAAATTTTACATCAATTCTACCAATCAATTCAAGATATTTCAAATCTACAAGTCAAGACCTTTAAAATGATACACTACAAATTAGGGAAGAGAAAAAGGCAAAAGAAGCTTAAAAATACTCCCTGAAATTTGAAAATTGAACTATATTATGAAGAGATATACAGATATGGATAGCCCAGGCCAAGACCTTTCCAACAATAGGTCTCATGACCCATCCATCTCTGTATTGAATTTTGTCCCCCTGCCCCCCTCCCAGTCCTTTCGTGCATCTATGGCATAATGGTCAACACCCTTCGATTGCCCATACATTAGAATATCTTGATATGCATAAGTCTTGCCCCTCTAAAATCAACGGTACGCCTAATATTTGAGTTTGAAATTTTTACTTTTAGAAAAACCTGGTTTGAAAAAAAAATTGTAATCCTTTCTTATACGAAATTTTACATCAATTCTACCAATCAATTCAGTATATTTGAGTCAATATCTATAAAATGATATGTACATAAAATGATAATATATACACTACAAAGTTGGGTAAGGGAAAAAACAAAAAAAGCTTTAAAATGCCCCCTGGAGTCTGAATATTGAACTATATTATGAAGAGATGTACAGATATGGATAGCCCAGGCCAAGACCTTTGCAACGATATGTCGCATGACCCACCCATACCTCTACTGAATATTGCCCCCCTGCCCCCCATCCCCTATGTGCTGCTAGGGTATATGGTCATCACTATTCGATTGACCATACCTTAGAATATCTTGACATCCGTAAGTCTTAACCCTCTAAAATCAACAGTTCGCCTAATATTTGAGTTTGAAATTTTTACTTCTACCATTAAAACAGTAGAAACGGAAAAATCGATTCAACCTGTAACGTAGATCGACCGCGACTCGATTTCAAGCATATCAAAAAAGTAACAATACTACTTGTATTTAAAAACTGATTTCAAAATGCGATTTCAATTTTAGTAAATCAAAATCAAAATAAAATCGATTCTGTCATCGACATCGATCTGCTACACAAGGTTCTGTACCGAATCGATCTACTACTTGCGTTCAAGATATTCCCGCGATTTTTCATCCAGGTTTTACCACCTTGTAATGTGATTGGTCCATGATTTTGGGTCTGTCTTTGGCTCAAAGGACTGGCAAGATTTTTGGCGGGGAAACTGTAAAGATAGAGGATTTAGATTGGGTAGATGAGAAAAGGTTTGGTTTATTTTATGACGGCCGATCACCTACATGGATATAGGCGCAAAGGGCAGAGAATGCCCTCCGTGGGAGGGGGAGAGGGGGCTAGGAAAGGAGAGAATCTTCTGCATTTTGATAGATTTCCGTCTTTTTTTTATTATATATACATATATATATATATATATGTTTTTTTTTTTTTTTAACTATTTCAATTAGGGCTTAATGGTAAAAGAAGAAGATAATTACAGAAAAAGACAATTCCCATTAACTTATGTGAAAACGGAAGGTGTGGCGTATGTAGATTTAGAGGTCTGCACGGGCCGGAATTTCCAAGCCCGGCCCGGCCCGGCCCGGCCCGTTTAAATTTTTATATTTTAGGCCCGGCCCGGCCCGTACAAAAATCAGCGAAATCAGGCCCGGCCCGGCCCGTTTTGGCCCGTTACAATTTCTACGATTTCTAAAAAATTCACATTTTTATCATATAACTAAGATTCCTTTAAAGAATACTGCATACATATCTATGGAATGATTTTACAGTATATTTTACAGCAAATACACATTAACAACATTAATGATTACTTAGATTAGGCTTTCAACATTCAAATAAAGATTCATTAAATAATTAATATGGCTTAGAATAAAAGAAAAAAGAAAGAAAGCTAAAAACATCGTTAATTTTGAAGCTGTTTAATAAAAGAAGATTTATAAATATATTTCTATATCATTTTATTATAGATTTCAAATCCAAATTCATTCTTAAATTCAAAGAAGCTCCTTTCTGATACATTTCTAAATTCATTTTTTTTCCCTCAGAAACGCATAAAATTAACAGATATCTTTATTCAGAAGCTATATAATCGAATGGCGTTATCCATTTTTTGATACAAGCAATTTAAGAATACTGTAAACAAATAAAATACTGTCATAATTAGCGTTTTGAATAGAATTTCCGGAAGCAATAGCAACGGAAGAGAGAAAAACCTGCAATCATTTGAGAAACTATTATATCTCAACAAGGTTATACAAGTATTTTATTTACCAAAAATGAAAAACGCTATTCGATTCCAAATCCCTTCAATAGTTAGGCTTATCACTTTTATACTTTTACAATTTAAAATTAATCAGAAAATGTGTCAAACTTTCGCATTATTGAGAAATCATCAAGAAGTATATATATCCGAAGACTAAGCTAACATAAGTTCTTTATCGCTGTTAATAATTTTACAAATCATGTTTTCTGCCAATAATTAAGTCTAGTACCGTTCCGGCCAGTCTATATGTAGAAAAATAATGCAAGCGTGATCTCGGACCGGCATGAGACAGCTAAAAAAATATTAAAACGGGTTACACATAATGTAATTATGGATCGAGAATGGACTCCGGTACTAGCTATGCCGTCTGTGTCTACCAAGGCGATAACACAATTCACACATCTAAGGTTCAGCTTAATACAGAAAATAGCATATACCAAGCGGAACTTTCGGCAATCCTGGATGCAATTATATGGGCAGAAGGAAGTGCATTTAAAACAATAACAATAGATACGGATAGTTTTTCAAGTGTTCAAGCAATACAGGACATATGCTCAAAAGACTTACTAATAGTCGAAATAATACTGGCCCTACAGAGCTCCAAAAAGATTATAAAATTTAACTGGGTGAGAGGCCACTCTGGTTGTGTTAGTAACGAAATGGCTGATCATCTTGCGAAACAAGCAGCAGAGGGTAAAGAATCAACACTGTTTAAGTTCCTACCACTTCCAGCCTCTTACTTGCGGAGGCAGGTCCTAGCGGAATTGCAACAAGAGTGGGACTATGCAGAGACTGGTCGCTATACTTACAACCTAGTCCCCAAGGTCTCTCTGAAAAATCTGCTGTCCCATCGCAACCTCTATCTCTTCGCCACCAATCATGGACCCTTCCCAAGTTATCTTGTAACATTTAATAAAGTAGACTCTAACCGTTGCACATGTGGGGAAGTCGGTGACTCCTTACATTACCTGACGGCATGCACCTAAACTGCTTTTTACCATATACGGAAATCCTCTACGCTTTCAGATGCAGCCTGGTTCAACGTGATATTGAAAGAAACTAGGCTTCTTGACAAAATAATAAACTGTGTAAAACTCATTGAGGATAATCAGGCATTATTTCAGATGCCTCCTCTTTAACTTTCAACTTTACTCGAATGAACTTTCGAACTTTACTATGAACTCTATTAAGAACCATATTCATTGGACTTATTCACCTTCAAAATGAACTATAGATCATTGTGCTTGTAAATATTCCGCACATCTGATTTCGAACCTGTAAATATTTCTGTTGTTGAAACACACGTCTGAATATTCTAAACACACTATCATGCAATAATGTAAAGTTATCATTGTAAATATTAGAAACTTATTTCCCGGGCTCGCCCTGAAAAATAGGGCAGCCCATTGTGACCTTGTACCTTTTTTTTTTTTTTTAATAAATGTTAGGTGGGGCTTGTTGAGCTCAAGCCATATGGTAGGCCTCCCCACCTAACTGAATCTGAATCTGAATCTGTAATTCTCCGATGCCGATACACTGTGCATTTTTATATTGATGCTGTCAAACTAGTATGGCCACATTTATACTTTATTCTCGTTAAAACCATTTTCGTTGAAAATAGCTTATATTTTATCGTTTCTGCCTAAATCTTCAGAACGGGCCGGCAGGCCCGAAAATTTTTTTTATCGGCCCGGCCCGGCCCGTCTGGCCCGTTCAATTTTTTTGCCGGCCCGGCCCGGCCCGTTTATGTTGTTTGTCGGCCCGGCTCGGCCCGTTGAAAAAACTATTCTAAATCTGCCGGCCCGGCCCGTTAGAAAATTCGAAACAATTCCGCCGGCCCGGGCCCGTGGAGACCTCTATGTAGATTATTCAATATGTTTACACACACATACATAATTCTAGACATTATATGTTGCTTATTTTCTTTAAAAAATAGTTGCATTTTTTTTCCTTGTTTGTATGATGTTATTTAAAAAATAACCTAATGCTTACAAAATTCGAACATGTTGTTAACTATAACACATTTTACTGTTTTTTATAAATTGTCTATCTTTCAGTCTGTCTATTTGTTTGTCTCTTGCAAAAAATTTTTGGGCGCTCTATCTCAAGAACTAATGCATGGAACCCAGTAGCGGCCCGTCAGGGGGTGCTGCCTCAATTTATTCACACCACTAAAATTGTATGGTAATTTGAGTTCAATTTAATCAGCAAAATTTGTCGAATAAATAATAAGAAAGATTCTGTTAAGTTTTAGTGGTGTGAAATATCTGATGCAGCACTCCCTGACGAGCCGCTACTCCTGGAACCTCTTGAAACTTTAGATTCAGCTAGACTTTCATATAAATTGGTGCTGCTTACTTATGGTGAAAATCGCTCTACTGGCGGCGCTGTTATGTTGTATTTTCATGATTACTGCAAGATCGATACCCGAAGAACTAATGCACGTGTTTTCGCCGAACTTTAGATTCGGTTTGATATTAACGTACATTGTTGATGATTAAGTTTTGATTTAAATCTAACGGCAGGTGACGCTGCATTTTTCCTGATTTTTGCGATAATTGTATCTCAGAAACTAATTCAGAAAATTTCATCAAGCTTCACATTCATAAGTTTTTGCTTATTAGGTTTCAGTGTAAATAACTCTGCAGGAGGCGTTGCTATGCTTCTTTTATCAGCAGTGTTGAATTCAGACATTTTTCACCGGGAAAGATTTTTATGTCTCCTTGGAGGGGCATTCTAGACTTCAGAGAAAGGGGGAGGGACTTTTGTACATGAAGCTTCAATATTTTCGTGAGACATTTCAATGTTCCGGGACGGAGATGTTCCTCTTCGGGCTAACCCCTGAATTCAACCGTTTTTCAGGATCTACACTATTTTATTGATCATATCTCAAGAACTAATGAACGGAATTTCACCAAACTTAATATACTATTGGATATTGCCATAAGTTGTTTCTGGTTTGGTTTTCGTGTAAATCGTAAGACAGGTTACGTTGGTGTGCTGTTGTTTTTTCAGAAGTGCTGAATTCAGACATTTCTCTCTCGGAGGAATTTCTGCTGTTCCGGAGAGAGAGAGAGAGTCCAGATTTATGTGGGTGTAGTGTGGGGAGGAACGAACCTTTATTCATTAAACATAAAATCAGAAATCTTCCTAAGGTACAATTCAGTGTTCAAGGAGGGGGGATATCCTCCGGTACTACTCCCTGAATTAAATACATTATTCAACATTTACACTATGTTATCTAGAATATCACAAGAACTAATGAACAGAATTTCATCAAACTTAACCCTTTCAGGGGTAAGGTATTTCTGCTCCGAAAATGTTCAAATAATTGATTCACACCACAATTTAAGAACAGATTTATTTGAAAATAATCAAGAGCTGTTTTTCGCGAATATTATAAAATCGAAATTGTACTAAAATTATACTGGTGCCATTTGGAAATTGGAACAGTAATATTAAGTGTTTGCAGACTGCAAACACCGCCCCTGAAAGGGTTAATATTCTCTTAGATATTGTCATACGTTGTTCCTGATTAGGTTTTCGTGTAAGTTATATAACACTGCTCTGCTATACTGCATTTTTCGCGATATTAGTGATAGCTATATCTCAGAAATTATGCATGGAATTTAATCAAACTTCATATTCGGTTAAACTTTCACATAAATAGATTCTTATTAGGCTTGAGTGTATGCTGCACAACAGATGTCGCTGTGATGCTCTTTGAATTGCATATTTCGGTTACAGACATCTAAGAGGGGTGGACCGAAATTCAGCGATTTGTTTGGAAAACGCAATGCTTTTATTTTCTTTTAAAATGCTCATACTGCAACCTATACTTTTTGAATCTTCATGATGGGCATAAATAATTTAAATTTGACATTGACACTGTGTTAGTGCATTTAAAAGTTTTATCATGCATGAGATAGAAGACTTTTTGAGATTGGCACATCCGACTGCTTTATCTTCAACTTTTGAAGCAAAATAAAAATAATATTATCTTCTGAGAAATCGATTATTTTATAGTATCGATTAAATCGAGTTGACCATAGTATCGATTAAATCGATTTAAAAAATCGAAATCGCCCATCACTTGTTTGAACAAATACTTTGAATACATCTGTAAGGTCCAATGAACAAGATTCGTATGTATTTAATGAAAATAAACTCCATCATTATATACAGCGACTGGTATTTTATGAAAATTCTTGTACTAAAACACCCCTGAATCCTTTGGTGCGTTCTTACGCTTTTTTTTCTTAAAAAATTCACAGAGTACGTAACAGAGCCTCAACTCGACTTGAAAAGAACGCCCTCAGTGGATCACTTAAAAACTAAACCATCGCGTTGGCGATTTTTATCCTCGTGATTTCTGTTTAACTGTAATCTTATTCTGGTTTGGCACTTCTTGCTGAATGCTGATTTGATTATCTTTGCACACGTGCTTATGCTATTTTATCTTAGATTTCCGCGCTTATATTGATTCGTAATTATTACTGTTATTATTCTTGAAATTTCAAGTTTAAATTATTAGGTCGTTATGTTACGAAGAGACACGTGTATTGTTTGCAAGACGAATACGTCAAAGTCATTTCATATTAAAATAATTCTTTCATAAATTTCAAAATAAGAAGCAGCAAGCCGTCGCTGTATTTTTTTTTCCTTTTTTCTTTTATCATTTGTCGCCAAGGAAGCGATGTTTCGCCGAATTAGCAACCTCTCTTATGTTATGATCGTAGTTTCAGAGTGGTCCGCTCGTCTCGCTACTGTCAAGTTGCCATTACAGTGTATGAAAATTGATTCTCTGTTACTACTCTGTGAAAAAATTCAATTGAAATTTTTGCCTTACATAATCCGCTGATTATTATTTAACCCCTTGAAGGGCGCCGTTTGCAGTCTGCAAACGGTTAACTTTAATGCTTAAATTGCCAACTGGCACCAATAATTTCTTAGTACAATTTTGATCTCATAATATATGTGAAGAAATGCTTTTGATTGTTTTCAATTAAATTTGTCCGTAAATCGCGGTGGGAATCAATTATTTGAACATTTTTGGAGCACAAATATTTTGCCCCTGAAAGGGTTAAATAGTAAAAGTGTACCATTAAATTTTTGTCGTACAAAAATTTAATTGGTAAGTGCAAGAGTGTGCAACTATGGATATTTTACATACCAGTATTGTTTTAAATTATCCATCTCCTTCTTTTACAGCAATTAATTATATAAGGCAGTAGTTCGCAACGCGGAGTTTACACCCCAAAGGGAGAAGATTCACAGTTTACACTAAGCTCTATTGGTAATTTTCTTTTCATTATTTTGGGTAAATAATGCAGGGTTCCTAGTTTAGCCTCCATTTTAAAAAAGAAATTTCGAGTTTACATCAGAAATAAATTCTTATGTGTTTGATATATATTTGATACATATATATATATATTTATGTATATGTGTGTGTATATTAAAGTTATAAATTCAAATCCGCACAGTAATATAGAAAGTTTATAGTAAAAAAATATTAATTTTTAATTCTAATATATGAATCTTCCAAAAATCTGCCCTATTGCGTCTTTTGATGTAAAAATTACTGTAAGATCTTATTTTCGAGGAAATGCGGTAATTATTTTGTACAAATAGTGTGTTTTTAATCAGATATTAATCTGATTCTACTATCTAAAACATAAACATACTGTGTTTCGTCTTAAAATGTTCTCACATTTATATATCACGAAACAATATTAATTTAAAACTATGCATTCGTTCCTTATTCTTTAGTAACTTTTTAACATTTTCATGCTCTTTATGTAGTTTCAAACAACAGCCAATTCATTAGCTTAATTAAAGAAAAGTCACGTTTTGATGTGAGAAAAGATCCTGAAATATTGAATAATTCTCAGAGAAGAACTAATTAAGAGAATGGAAATTTCAATCAGAATTTTTGAAATACGAACATATGCTGACAAATTTTAAATGATGTGTCAAACTGCGGTGAAGTTTTTGGAGTTTCAAAATTGTGCTTATGTGATCGCTTTTCAGAGTTTTTTCAAATGTTCGGTATTTTATCTTGAATGTATACGTTCGCCCGAAAGAAATCGCTTAAAGTAAAATTTATGGGAAGGAAATTTCGTAACAAAAATTTTTTTATATTGTCTTAATTTCAGTCACCTTAAAATACTATTGAAATAAGCCAAGAATTTGTTCATAGCTCTCGTATATGTTACTTGGTTAAAAATTAATTCATACTACTCAGGGATACGCATTTCTATTGAATGTTTTTTATAGTAATTAAAGATTTTTAAACTAACATTGTAAAATACAGAATTTAAAATAATTTCATAAAAATGTAAATAGCATATAAAAATACAAACACATACATTTAGGCGTAAAAGTTGTAAAAATTGTGAAAATAATGAATACTTTTATATTCGGAACTGATGAAATGTTTATTTAACTTAAACAAATGTTCAATCTTTTATATCTTATATAGTACATATTAGATCTACCACCACCCTGAATACTAGGACTGAACGCTGACACAAAAATGGCATCTACCGAAGTCAGGTTATTTTTTCAGCATATGTACAGTTTCTTTAATTTTTGTAGCAATATATATACAGAGTGTTTCGCTACCAGACCGACAATCTTTGAGGGATGATAGTAGACATGAAAACAACATTATTACATAGGAAACCATGGGGCGCAAACGTCTTCTGTAGGAGCTAGGGGCCATTAAAGTTTAAGGTCCAAAATTTCAAACGATGATAAAAAACGGAAAAAAGGGTCGATTCGTTTGCGGTTTTCACTAAAATCATTCTTTATATCACGACTTTTTTAGAAAACAATTTTAAAGGTTACGTTCAAAAATTGTCGATAGAGGGCGCTTTAGACTTTAGAGTAACGAACAAATACTTTTTACCGTTCTTTTGTGCATGGTGTTGAAATTGTTCTAAAGTTTAGACGTTAACTTAATTTTTAAGCCCAAATCGGATACATGGGGGTCGGGTAACTAGCGAAAATTAAACTGTGAACCGAGGGGGAGATTTTAAACACTCATTAACATTGGACAAACTAATCGATTTTGTTGCGGTTTGCTTGGAGGTTATGCCTTTGGTAATTATTTCATTCGAAATGACGTTCAGCTTTGTGTCCTCATTTTTTGATAGAGGGCGCTTCCGACACATCGCCGACATTCCAATGGCATTACTCCTGGGTGTTTTAATACCAGACCAACATACTTCCAGGATCTGTAAACGATGCAAAGACGACTCGGAATCACATAGAATGTAACGTTGGAAATGCCTTTTGCAAGTTACGGTTAAGGGAAGCAGAGAAAAAAGCAACAGAAACAGCAGAGAAAGAGCGACACGTTAATGTGATAGAAACAAGACAATTTATTTAAATGTTTTGCTACAAAAGGTGTTCGAAATTACGACCAGAAGTAGTCCGGCATGTTTTACAGCGGCGTCGCGTAGAATTTCTCACGCTTTGAAAGATTCCTGGCATCTCTGATAGTTTTCTGGAAGCTACAGAAATACCAGCTGCGAGGTCTTCAACTGATGGTACGGGAGTCTCATACACCCAATTTTTCATTTGACCCCAGCAGAAGAAGTCCATACGTGATAGGTCCGGCGATCTGGCAGGCAAATGAACCGGGCCACCACGACCTGCCCACCACTGTCCATATGTTGCTTTAAAGTGTCGGCAAATGTCATTGGTAAAAACTGTTCATCGTTCAAATACTTCATTCTGCTACCTTTAGAGCCGGTTCGCGAATGATCACTTCAAAGTGATCGCTGCTTAAGCGCATTACCGTTTAGCGCCATCTACCGCAAGGAAACCGCAGCGACATCTACCGTCGCTGTCAAACTTGTCGGACTACTTCTGGTCGTAATTTCGAACACCTTTTCTAGTAAAATCTTTAAATAAACTGTTTTCTGTTACATTAACGTGTTGCTCTTCCTCTGCTGTTTCTGTTTCTGTTTTCTCTGCTTCCTTTAACCGTAGCTTGCAAAAAAAGCATTTTCAACGTTACATTCCTATGTGATTCCGAGTCGTCTTTGTATCCCTAACATTTCCTGGACGTATGTTGGTCTGGTAGTAAAACAACCAGAAGTAATGCCATTGAAATATCAGAAGCGCCCTCTATCAAAAAATAAGGACACCAAAGCTGTACGTCATTTCGAATAAAATAATTACCAAAGGAATGACTTCCACGCAAACCGCGACAAAATCGATTTGTTTGTCCAATATATATGAGCGTCTAAAATCTTCCCCTCTGTTCACAGTTCAATTTTCGCTAGTTACCCGACCCCAATGTTTCCGATTTCGGGCTTAAAATTTAAGTTAAAGGCTAAACTTTAGAATAATTTCAATCCCATGCACAAAATAACGGTAAAAAGTAATTGTTCGTTACTCTAAATTCTAAAGCGCCCTCTATCGACAATTTTTGAACGTAACCTTTAATTTTTTTTTTCTAAAAAAATCGTGATATAAAGAAAGATTTTAGTGAAAACCGCAAACGAATCGACCCTTTTTCCCGTTTTTCATCATAGTTTGAAATTTTGGACCTTAAATTTTGATGGTCGCTAGCTCCTACAGAAGACGTTTGCGCCCCATGGTTTCCTATTTAATAATGTTTGTCTTCGTGTCTACTATCATCCCTCAAAGTTTGTCGGTCTGGTAGCGAAACACCCTGTATGCATATATAGTACCATAATTTTCGGCGTATAATCTACGTTTCAAACAATAATTTTTCGACCCCGAAAGTTTTTAAAAAGAAATATAATTTATTAGATCGCCATAAATATTTACCTTCAATCTCTAAATAAGATTTCTGGGTCAAAAAGAGAATTGTTTGATCCTCAAATCATTCGCCGGAAAGTACGGTACATTTTCTCCGCTTTATTTTTCTCAGAAACCAAAGAAATTTTTTATAAAATACTGGTGTCTAAATTTTAAAAAACGTGCGTACAACAACAAAAAAAAATTCCGCCTTTGACAGCCCCCATATTTGTGAAGATCTCAGGCCTAACATTCAGGGTGCGGTGTTGAAACGGTAAGGAAAAAATCTAGCTTAATTCAAAATTAACACGTTTTCAAATGAATGAAATTAAGTTTAAAACCTCTTCCATTGTAAATAAAAAGCAGATGAAATATGGATTGCCCAGTGGTACAAGAGGCTTTATTTTAAAAAATGGAGTTAACCTTCCTACCCTGTCCAAATTTTACTCAATCTTGATAAAAAAAAAATTCTCACCAGAATTGTTATTTAAAACATTTCAATATATTTAATTGACTTATTTTTCTGAATCTTTTATTTAACTTTCTTTATGAAAAAAATTCTGGTTCGAATCGTATAAACGTATCGTATAGTTATGGGTCGATTAGACCCATTTAGGGTAGGAAGGTTAATAAAAGACGAGGAGACATGCAATGTACTGCCTGCCAACTTGCTGTAAGTGAGATAACTGAAGATGTCGCAAGATGGCGACTGTCCTTTTTTATTTAATTGGTTCAACAGTTTCTGATTGCTATCGATTCAAACTTCCCACCAGTAAATTTGAATAGAAATTTTCACCTTATTTAAGCACCTTAATCATGAGTATATTTTCTCACAAATATAATAAAAATTTTCTTTTTTTTTACTTACACATCAAACGAAGTAAGGGTAAATCTTGCAGTCGTTTGGAAAATCGAAAAATTGTTTTTGACTGATATACATGCTTTCAGACACTGGAGATTCCGAAAAACATATATTTAGAAAAAAAATGTCGTCAGTGTGTCTGTAAACGTTCTATCTCCCGAACAAATTGAGATAGAGACTTAAAATTTGGTGTGTACTTATTACGTAATAATTTAAAGAAGCCTATTTAATATCAGTAACCACGATTATATGGAACTACTTTTTTCAGACTCTCGAAATATTCGTTCTGTTGAAAGGTGTATAAAAATTTGTCAATTTTTTTTATTTTAAAGGAGTGAATGTAAAAAATAATAAAAATGCACAAATTTGCATATAAGAAAGAATAAAGCTATAAGAAAAATTAGCTTCCGACATATTTGTAATCATATTTTCAACACTTTTGGATCGTTTATAACCCTATATGTTATTCAAATTTCAATTCAAATATATATTTTTATTGGAAATGAGACGTTTAGACCAACGCAGTGAACAGTTAGTTAATATGATTATTATTATATGATATGATTATTTTTGGAGTTATAAGGATGTTTCTTTTATGAAATTCGGTACTACTTAATTATCCCCGTCTTAATTTACGTCGACCAAAAATCAATCGCCGAACTTTAAGATTAAATGCCAATAATGCCTTAAATGCCTTAATGCGTAAATGTCACATTGACTTGGCAATAAACATGTTACGCGTGTTTGTTACGTCATCAAGTGTATTTATACACAAAGTCAAGAACAATTGGGAGCTAGTGAAAAAGGAAGATTGTCGCGCATTCGCGAAACGCTCACCACAGCGCTAGAATGAAACAGTATTTGTTTTCCGAATGAACCTCATATATCAACTGAACTTCTAACTGAATCTGATGTAAATTTATGCATTAGCTTTTTATGTATAACTGTTGCAGAAATCGAGAAAAATGCATCATAGCAGCTCCATCGTTAGGTAGATTTACACCAAAAACTAAATAACGCTAATTTATATCAAGGTAACTGAATCTGAAATTTGCTGAATTAGCTTTTGAGATAGAGCCACTAAGATAATCATGAAAATTCACCGTAGCAGCCCCATTTATTGGGAGATTTAAACCAGAATGCAATCAGTTCCAAACTATATCATGTACCACTTGAATGTTACGTTTTATGAAAATCCTTGCATTAGTTCTTGAGAGAGAGGTTTCGTGGAAATCAGGAGAAATGCATCATAGCAGCGCCACCTGTTGGGCGATTCACACCAAAACGTAATCAGAACCAGTTTATATCAGTGACTAACTGAATGTAAAGTTTTATTAAATTCTATACATTCGTTTTTTGAAATAGAGCACACACATTACTTGTCATATGCAGAGAGAGATATTGACATAATCTGAGAGACAGATTCACAGACAGACATTTTGTAAAAGCATGTTTTTCGGGATCTCTGGCCTCTAAAACGCCTAAATCCGTCGAAAACCGAAATTTGAAAATTTTTACAAACCCAATACTAATTTCTTCTTGCCAAGGTAGAAGAAAGTAATTATTTTAAAATAAAAAATTTCGTAGGGAAATAGTGATGATAAAAGTTTTGTATAAATCTCTATAAAAAGAGACTGCTCCAAGATCTTTCATTTCTGCAGTTATAAACTTTTTAAAGTTAACAAGTAAGTTCTTCTTAAAAATCCTATATAAATACATGATACATGAACTTCATAACGAATATTTATTCTCTATAAAAAGAGACCGCTATGAGAGATGTCTGTTCTACAGTTGCATTTTACAGTTAAATTAACAAATATATTTTATAACACACTTTACTGCTAAATTCTAACGCTTCTTTCAGTCACCTTTTTATTATCTTAATAAACTGATAGTTAACTTTATCTTAATAATAAGAAAACGAATATCTGATAAGCAAAATTGGCATTTCTATTTTCATTAAATTAAGTGGATGAATTCTGGGGCTTACATTTTTGAGATTGAGAAGTACATTTATAATTATTGGAGTTTCCGAAAAGTCATGATTAAATTTAAATTTTTGCCTCGGAAAGAAAAGATGGGATAGCTTTTTTAATTCAATTTCTAAACATTAATTCGCTGTCTAGTTTTCATCGAAGTTTGTAATAAATGTATTACCAGGAAGTTATTTGTGAAAATGTAGTTTAGATGAAGGCCATTCACGGAACAGAAAAAGATGTATGATTTTTAACCTTTTCTGGCAGAGAAAAATTCTATTCGTAAAATCTTTAACACGGGAGAACTCGCTGCATGATATTTTCTTTCTCCATCGTACCCTTTTTAAGACTTAATTAAAACATTTTTCATTTTAATAAAATTTAAAAATGTGATTTCGATTACTTTACCTCTTTTGTGAATAAAAGTTCTAATCTAAATAAAAAAGTTGATATTAAGTGAATGTAAAGTAACAGAAAAGCAATGGGGCACCATGAGAGAAATTCTCACTAGCGAGTTCTCCCGAGTTAAATGAGTGACTGACACCGCAATTTATAAACAACTTTCTTAGCAATAAAGAACGTGTTACTTGAAACTTACATTGTGAATACAAAATTTTCTTAAAACATTCTTGATGTCGATTGAATTTTGTAATTAAAATTAGGTGATCCCGACATGGGACCACTGTGCCATAAAATGATTGACACTTTGCACTCGAGAGGTGATTCCTACTTACTACTAGTGTTGTCAGGTGTCCCTCTCTAATCGGGACCCCAAATACTTTCAGCTCCACTAATATCTTACAGTTTATTTCGCCATATTTTATCACAGATTATTCGGCCATTCGATAAGGTGAAGAAAATCAGTTTAAAATACTGGTGACAAGAGCATTTACACGGAGCACTAGTGGTCAGTGACAATCATTTCTCGAGTTCAAAGGGAAATGAGTGAGAATGAGAATTTAAGAAATCAATATCTCTATATTGGGATAGACAAATGTGGTATAAACATAAATGTATTAATCTTAAAGATTTGGCTTTCAGACATTGAAGTAAAAAATGTCAAACATGCCCACACACAGGCGCATAAGTAGTTAGAAGGCTTTAATATTTGTTTAAACTGTTCGTGAAAAAAACTGACACTATACAAACTATGTAAAAGTTCATTTTAATTCTTCTAAATATCACATCTTATTTCTATACAAATTGAAGAATTGTATATTAAGAAATGCTTTCCTATGTTTAATTTTCAAAATATTTATTCTCCTAGAAAACAAAGGCCGTCTCGTCAAAGGGATGCCGAGAGCGCCTAACAAATATTAATGTTTTCATTTATGTTTGTTTTCAAAATTTAATCTTCAAGCAATGGTTGTCATGAATACGACTGATAGTGGAAATGCGTTTTTCTTCGTAATAGGTTTTTCTCCATTTCTGTAATTTAACCCTTTCCGGCACATTTTGTAGTAAAATAGGTAATTATCGACTGCCACCGGAATTTGCAAACGATTTTTTTAGATATTTTGAATTCCTTAATTTAAGATTCCATAGTAAAAGCAAGTTTTTACTAAAATATTACTGGTTCCTTTTGCAAATTTGGAATTAAAATTAGGTATCCCGGACCGAGGACAGTGTGCCGGAAAGGGTTAAATTGTTGTAAGTCAAGAACCTTTGGTAAAATTATTCAAACCTGGAACAAGTCTTTTTCAATTGTTTTCTACAATTTTGAATTTGCAAATATAAATAGAAAATTTACTTTTAAAAATGTGATTTTTTTTAAAGTTGCATCATTTTTTTTAATTCAAATATTTTTTCAATTTTTATTTAAATTAACATTTTTTTAATGCTGAATCAAGGTTAAAGCTTACTTATTTCTGTTTATTTAAACGAAAAAAATAAAAATTCTACAAATAATATTTCGAGTCATAGCTATTTTAAATTTTGTCCCTCTTTAAAAAAAAAAAAATCTAAATTTAAGTCCCACAGCATGAATCCCTTTGACATCAATCAATACAAATAAAACACCTTCTTTAATCGGAGACAATTATTACAAGTTCTTCGGTAAAATAAGTTGGTGATTATTTTTTTAAATGTTGATAATTGTATATATATATATATATATATATATATATATATATATATATATAGTGGGATTCTCGGGGATTCTAGTTGAAAAAAGTACAAATAGTTCATAGCCAGTAACATTTTAATAGAGAAAGAAATAACTTGCATTTCGCCTGCTACAATATAAATAGAGGTATTAACAGACAGTGTTTGGTAGCGGAAGAAAAAATAAGAAACTAGTCCATTTGCGAAACACAAATATATTTATAGTATTTGTTATTTGTGCATATGAGAAGTAAATATAAGTAAGGAAATCCAACATATCTTTCAATAAATACGATATAGTGAATTTATCTGTATGAATGCTACTGGTACAGAGAAATTTTATTTATTATCTTATTTTCTTTATAGTGTGTGTTATACGATGAGTTTTGATTTTCCGATTCAAGTGAATATGTTGGATATAGTTAAACTAATAGCGACAAATTTAACGTGAGACGATGCCTATTGTATTCTGTTGCAGCCAGTTTTATTTAATGCAGTTTTGTTTACTTCTTAGCTATGTCTTATGTTACGTAACATCATTTTTAATAAATTTGTTTTGCTAATTTTACATTTTAATCATTTTCTTTTAAAAATTAGAACTTTCAAAATCCTATATATATTAAGGAAACATATTTTTTTTTTAAATCATTGATATAAGTATCTAATATCTCTTCAAAGCGCGATTTTTGTTTAAAAATAATAGGCCTGCAAAAAGGTGCCACGTGTACAATTTATATTCAAAAATTTATTAAAATGAAAAAGTTTTTGTTCTTTAACCCTTTGCGGCACAGTGGTCCCACTCCAGGCACACATAATTTTACTATTGAACTTGGAAACGGCACCAAGTAGATAAAGGATGTTTTAATAAAATTTTGCTTTTACCACGAAAGCTTAAATTAAGAGATTCTGAATTTCTAAAAATGCCGTCTGTAAATTCCGTAGTCAGTCAATAATTTCTCATTTTACGAACAGAATTTATCTGTGCCAGAAAGGGTTAAAGCACATCTGGTCAATATAGCAAATACTTAGGGCTTTGTGCGTTTTTATTTTCAGTTTATTTTATTTTCATTTATTTAAAACTTTTCCACTATACGATCGTCCTTATAAATACTTTTCTCTAATATATACCTCTTAGGAAAATTAAGGCATGTATTTCGATTTAAAAGAGTTTTATTATTTTTTATGCCTTTTTAAGCATTTCTCTGTATTAAAAGCACAAATAATTGGAAATCAAACCAATATGAAAGAATATTTTAAAATTATGGATGACCTCCACAGGCAGGGTTATTAAAATTATGGCGTAATTTTGTGTCAGAGATAAGTCAATTTATTGTTTGTTCAGAAAACTGGAAGTTTTTATTTAAACTTTTCGTGGTGGTTATAAATAATTATAATTTTTTTATAGAATTATTTTGAAATATATGTCCATGAAATTTGTCTCTTGCCAAACAGAAAATTATTTTCATCAAGATTTTTTTTATTAGATAGTTTTTAGCTTATTAAAAGCGTTATTAACAACGTGTAAAAATTTCATATTTTTATTTTATTTTTTGAAAGTTGGAATTAAAAGGGTTAAAAGTAGAAATTATTATACTCCTACTCTGTGCTTTTTAAATTTGTGAAATATAATTCAAATAAACGAGGTCGATCATTTGATTACAATTAGTCGGAAAGTTTAGCACTTTGAAGGAGAAGAGATGTTAAGTAAGTATAATTACCTTTGAAATACGCCAAAAAAGACTCAATTCTAAAAATAACTTAAAACTTAATTCTAAAAACTTAATTCTAAAACTTAATTCTAAGAATGCATTAAAAATTTGGCTACATCAAAACTTCCTCCTCTCTATGTACACACCCATGAAAATGACGCAAGTTAACCCCTTGAAGGACGGTGGTATGTCTATGAAACCACTTAGATTTAATTACTAAATGTCATATAGGCACCAGAATTTTGGTAAAAGTAATTTCGGTTTATTATATGTGTGAAATATAGATTATCATATTTATAAATAAATTTGCTTTCACATTCCCGTGTCATTAATTCATTTCAGCGTTTTCGCAATGGAAATAGTCTGCGTCCCAAATAGTTAAAACATAACTTAACAACTAAAATGTTTAACCCTTTGAGCTCTGATGGGTAAATTTCATCAAAATTCCAAATGTCACATTGGCACCAGTATTTTGCAAAGAAAATATTCGGTTTCAAGTATGCGTGGAAAAAAAATTCATTAAATCCTTTTTCGAATAAATTTACTCAAATATTCGGGTACCATAGTGAGATTTCGGGATTAAAATTAACTGGCAGAAATTCAATCATAAGAACTCAAAGGTATGTTAATCAGTTATTGCAATTATATTGAAGTTTTAAAAACTCTCTGTATAAGACTATTAATTTAAAATTATTGCTGTATTTAAAATAATGTTTTCAATTATTTCCAGTTTGGTGTTAAAGCACACCAAATCAGCGGTATGCCTATTTTCATGGTGGAAATTAAGTTTCCATTAAAAGGGGTGTCCCTTTGCACCAATTAACCTCTTCCCTGTTTTGCCTGTACGTCGTACGGGCAACGTGTTTTTGCCAATTGTGGTTTGCCCGTACAACGTACAGGCATCCATGCGTCAATCATAATTTTTTATTCTCGCCAGTAAAATTTTATTGTAAAATTTGTATTATTTAATCCGAACATTTTTCTGGTAAATTAGAAAAATATTTGTGTTTTGAAAAATGGGTTGTAAAAGATTAAAAATTCTCTGAAAGACATAAAAAATAGACTTTTTTTTAAAAAAGTTTTTTTAAATTATTGATCAGTCATATAGTTAATTGCTGGGGTTTCCTTACACCACTTTTGGTGGCAACTTGATTGCTGTCTGGTTTTTTTTTTTTTTTTTTTTTTTTTTTTTTTTTGTAAAAAGATACTTTTTTTAATTACAGTGCGCGAGCCCTTCTCTAAGGAATGCATTTTATATTGAACAATAAAAACTTATATGATAATATCTATAATTTTGTGTAGTTTTTACTTTTTATTTATTTATTTACTTATTTGGAGAAATTTAATGAATATACAATTATATTTCTACATTCTGTGACCTTATTTCAAAAGAAACAAAAAGTTTTATTTTGTTTTCTAAATATTTTTATTGTCGACAACACGTTTTAAATACATATATTTTTTAAATGTTTAACTAAGGGGATAATTTAATACTTCCCTTTTACGAAAATATACTTCATTAAAGTCATGAAAAATATTACGTTTATGCTGATTTCGGGTAATATTTTTACACTACTTAAGAATTTAATTAACGTAGCAAACTCTTTTAAAATGTGATCCAATTACAGACACAAGAGGAGTAGGAGGAAAAGGAAAAGAGAGAAATCACTCAGGTGGCAGGGGTTGTGAAGCCCGTGAATACCTAAGAAGGTAGCCCCCTTGGGGCGCCCAGTCAGGGATATCTCATTATAATTCCAAACTTGCAAAAGGCACCAATAATAATTTAATAAAATTTTAATTTTACAATTAAAGCTTAAATTAAAGGATTCTTGATTTCTAAAAAGTCGTTTGTAAATTCCGGTGACAGGCGATAATGTATCATTTTGTTAACAGAATCTGTCCGTTCCGGAAAGAGTTAGTATTGGTAAAAGGCTCTTACAATTCCTTGAAGCGTACTAAACCTGTTTTAGCACATTATCCACTGGTGCTGTATTCAATCAACAGTCGAAATAATTGCACATATTTAAGCTATTTACATACCCACCAATATTTTTCAGTTAAAAATTAGCCTTAGTTAACCCCTTGAGGGGCAAGCAATAATGCATCTGTAATATTAAATTCTCACTGGAAAAATGAAAAAAAAAATTTAAAATAAGAAAAGATTACTATTCAGCATTTTGCCGCCAAAGTAAAATATAATATTTCGTTAAAAGTTTCTGGTGAGAATTTTGTTCAATTAAGGCGGGATAAAATATACCCCACTGCCCCTCAAGGGGGGTTAAAGACATAAAAATTTAAGATCATATAAACCGAAAATTACCTTTCAGATTTTGTGGTGGTAAAGATTTTCAGCTAAAATGATGAACATTTCCACCTAATAGTTTAGGCGGTTAATGAATTAATGGTAGTTTCAAATTAATATTTTAAAATATTTTAATCAGGTTTCGTACGGATCCTGGAATTTCCAGACTAGGAAATTTTTTGGGGCCAATACTTTCTTATAGAAAATCTCTCTTTGGAAAAGGCGAAATTTCGCGTGCTTGAACTAGATTTATTTTTTCCAAAAAAAAATTGATATTTTATATGAATAAAAGCGAGACCCGTACGAACACTAGATTTAATACTCTGCCTTATGTGTTTGGGGATTTTTGCAAATGTATTTGAGAGTTAAGAGTTTATTTTTTAACTAATTTATTAATTTATTTATTTTTGGTTACTTTAAAAAACGCGTCAATGTATAATTCGTGGACCACCAAACCACTGCTTTTTTTATTATAGAAAAAATTGTCTTATTTAGGGAAATAATCTTTCGAATTAAATAACTCTGAGATTTCAATTTACGGTTAGTAAAAACAGATTACTTTTTTTTTTTTATTTGAAGACTTACTACTTTATAATAATTTATGTTGCGATGTTCCTTTCTCATAAGTTGCATAACACTCAAAGTATAACTAAAGTATTGCTGAAATTAAAATGCTGAGACTGTTTAAATCTTTTATTGCTAGTTTTTATGAAAATATGAAATCTATGGTCTCTAGTATAAATGTTTTCGGAAGTCAGTGTAGAAAAGCTGTTGATTAAGCCAATCATATTTGATTGCAATTTTTGGATGTCAGTTACAATATTGTTTTTTCAAACGTATATTTTTTCAGTAAAATTTTAAGTTGGTGAAAACTTCAATCTAGAGCCTGGCTACACCAAAGACAAACTTCTTCAACTTTTTTCGAGTGATAATTCCCATCTTATTTATGATAGAACTGTTAGGTTTAAGTAAGGTGAAGATTAATATTTGGGAATACTAATGAATATTTTCCTCTGTGATAATCAGATTAGGTTTAACCCTTTGTGGCGCAGGGCAAATTCATTGCTTAAGTATTGAAATTATTGACTGACACCGGAATTTGAAAACAACTTTATTTATAAATAAGAAAAATCTATATTTCACGTATTCAATAAACCGTAATTTTCTGTAAAAAAAATACCGGTGCCAATGTGGCGTTTGGGAATTAAAATTAAGTTGTATATCTATGAAACCAGTGCCCCGCAAAGGGTTAACTTTGGAACTAACTTTTCTATAAGTGAAGCTTCTGTAGTGCTATTCAGTATGCAGGTCTTCCTTGTAATATTTTATAGAATTAATAGTCTGTTTGCCTCTAATTCAAGAAACACTCTCGAGAGCTTAATTTTGTGAAATTCTTACGTCTAACCTGGAAATAAAAATTAAATTCAGAATTTTAACCAGTTTTCATTGATTTAAAATGTAGTGTAATTTCTTCGACAATAATATCTTATTTGAGACTAATTACTAGAAATTTCATTGATTTAGTTTTTTCCATTTTTCTAGGACATTTTTTTATTACTTATGTATATTTCCAATGCTTCGTGCTAAGAATGTTGTTCAGCTTTCGCAACACATTCTGTTCATCAATGCGGTTACAATCATTTTACCAAAAGTGCAGTCATTGAAATAACAAATTAGAAATTGTATTTCAAACGTGGCAAATGAAGTGCGTTCGTACTATAAGTAGTTCTATAAATATTCAGGTTATGGCGCAATTGGTGTTGAATTCTAATCCTTATGCATGGATACAAAATTTGTTTCGATTATCTGTATTAAATTTAGTAATACGAAAAAAAAATTCTATCTCTAATATTACGTAATCAGACGACATATAATCGTTACCTATCATAGGATATCATTGAATTAATTATATAGCATAGAGTTTAACCCCTTGCGGCGCTGTGGTATATCTATGAAACCACTTAATTTTAATTCCCAAACGTCACATTGGCACTGGAATTTTGGTAACAAAATTTACGCTTTATTTAATGCGTGAAATATAGCTTTTCGTTATTTACAAAAGAAGCTGTTTTCAAATTCCGGTGTCAGTCATTAATTTCAACACTTAAGCAATGAATCTGTCCTGTGCCGCAAAGGGTTAATAGATTGAAGAAAACTTTTATGAATATTTTTTTAACTCCTTGAGGGGCAAGCAATAATGGCTCTATAATATTGAATTCTCACCGGAATAATCGAAAATTTTTATTTTAAAGTAAGGAAAAGCACCTTTTCACCATTTTGCCTCCTAAGTTAAAAATATAAAATTTTGTCAAAAGTTTCTGGTAAGAATCTTATTTAAATTAGATGAGATAAGTTATATACCCCCGCCGCTCAAGGGGTTAAGTTTTGATTTGATTTTCATTAAATTTGAATTGACTCGACAAACTTCTGAAACGATTACATACATTAAGTTTCAAACCATTCTGTCGTGCAAATTTTGCGTTATTATATGCGGATAGACGGACTGACCAGACGACGACGGTAGGTGCTACGTATTTATATAATTGCGAATCCACCTATGAAGCAAATATCTCAAATGGACATAGCGAAAACAATTTTTATATTTTTGAAAATTCGTTTTAAATACAAATTAAACAATTGTTGTCCTATAATCAATTGTGAGTTATCAATAAGTCATAATCCATCATCATAATTAAAATATTTCAATTTCCATATCTTATTAAGCTCATAATAATAAAACATAATTAATCGATGATTATCGAACAATGATGTTTAAAGAAATATTCTTAAAAGTTAAATTTCACTAATTTAATTCCGGTCATAGATACATCGTTCATTTTTATATACCTTCAACAGAAAATGTAGATTAAAAATTTTCTAATAAAACTAATGATACATTTTAGCTTCTACTATGAGAGACATAACACATTTTTCATTGAAAATCCCAACTTCAAAAGTTTTAAGTACATAATTTTGTTCATCAGTCATTAAGTTTAAAAAATCTTATCTTAAATTGAAAAAGAAGCATAGCAATACATACTTTATCTATAATAAACCAATTTATTACAAAAAAATTAATTAAACACAAACTAACACTGAATGAAGTGTTTACGCAAATGCAGCAATCAAAATATCAAAATATTTATGTTTCTCGAACTAATAACTTAAATCTACATTTTGTGCAACACATTTATAAAACTGACTACGTCGCTAATTAACAAGTGATACTGCAAAAAAGAAACTTATTTTCAAAAATGTACAATGTAACATAACGCTTTGCAAATTGGATAGCTGTTCCTGAAATAATGCTGAAGAGAAATATTTAGTATATTTTCTGAGATAATTTAATTTAAAATAATAATTCAACTTCTTACTTTCTGAAATTACTTTTTGGATATACCTATTAATATCATTAATACTATAATCTCTTTAGAAAACTTACAGTCGAAAAATTACATGTACAGGGTTCGCACACTCCTTATATTTTGTAAGGACTCCGGCACCACTATTAATGATAAGAAAATTTATATTTAATTTTTAAGAAACAGCATTCGCAACCAACTCCTCGATTCGAAATTTGCGCAATATTTTTTCTGCAGTGAAATTCATTGAAAATACTGTAAAATTTTAGTGGTACAGCTGTGCGAACCCTGATGTACATTGGTAAAATTAAATTTACATTCAATCAATGCTTTTTTCACATTTATGAACCCTTACAGTTAAGAGTACTAGAGTCAGCAGAGAATTTTGATTTTTATAGATCATTCGATTTTTCTCTTTGACCTTAGTAATTTGCTATCTTGGATATGAGCTGCTGAGTAATAATGTTTTAATAGTAAGAGGAAGGCGGGTAAAGTTCAAAATTTTATTTATTGAAAAACAAAATGTATAACAAAATTTGTACATCAAAAATATGTATATATATGATTTATGCTTAATTATGGTTATTACACAGCCACGCATTGATGATGATAATCAATTTTTGACACATTTTTATTTCCGAAGAAGCGAAAAAGTAACTGTGAATAATTTTCATGGTGAACAAAATAAGCTAAAGCTTCTTCAGTAGGATCGATGATGCACTCAAAACAGATCGTCTTCCTTTCTTCAATTAGAACATTGTGTAGGCGTGAAGTAATTTTTATTTTTATTATTGTAGCCTCCTTTGGCAAATCCATGCTTGAACACAAGGATGAACTAGACTGATACAAACTGATAGCTTGCCAGTAAGTGAAGCTTTCTGAGGTTATTACTTAGTCACGAGGTAAAAATTTAATTATTCTTACCGTAATTTCCTGCGTATAATCCGCAGATCAAACAATTCTTTTTCGACCCAGAAATTTTATTTTGTAATTGAAGACAAATATTTAGGTCGACCTAAAAAGTTATATTTTATTTAATAAAATATCTGGGTCGAAAAATGATTGTTTGATCCGCGGATTATATGCAGGAAATTACGGTACTCAAAATTTATCTCTGATTCAAAGAGTTTAATGAAGTTACTGAGCTTATCCTTCTGACTCGCAATAATGTGACTTTTGGCTCATCTTGATGTTTCTCAGAAATAGACTTTTTTTTATTGAAAAGGCTGTTAACGACATGAACTAATACTAAAGAGGAACTGGCATACCTTTAAAACTGCTAAGGTGTCCGGGTCTATTTCGACCCAAAATCTATATTCAGAGTTGTTGATCCTGCGGTCTTTTGCACACAACTGTTATTTTAGACAATTTGTTGTTCCGTCAAGTAGATAAAATGTTAGAACTAAATAAGAGAACTTTTCCCGAATTAAAATATTGGTAGAAAACTTGGAAGTTCTTAACACTTGAAATAATGTAAATTCAAAATGAACGCCGCATGAGGGTTCTATATAGGGAACCTTCAATTGTAATTGCTCTTGCCTTGGTTTATTTTCCCCAGGGCAAACTGCCAACAGTAAATGACAATATAAAATTTCTTCAGATTTAAACTCCTTATTATTAAACTATTTTATTCAAAAATGACGACAAAAACAGATATTCTAGTGAAAATTTATTTCGCGGTATCAGCCCTGCATTTCCGGGGTATTATAAACACCTTCCTGTCAGTGTCAGTTATAATGATTACAATAACTGGCCAAGCTGCCATTAGTAACAACAAATAGCAATTTTTACCTTATTTGTGAGAGAATTTTTTCTAAAAATAAGGAGATTGAATAAGATAAAAAATGTCATTCAAATTTATTGGTAGAATAAGTCTGCTCCGTCCTAATCAGTAACTGTTGATCCGATTTAAAGAATAAAAGAGATGCGATCTTGAATCGTCGGTTACTTGCAATTGGGAGAATATGCACAGGATTTCCACAGGTCCGTTTTTAGGGTTTCGTTCATCTCACAAAACCTTTAAAATCTCGTATCTATGTCCGTCCGTCAAAGCGCTAGTACTTAAAAACTATTTAAATTGGGAGCATTCGCACTTACTGTGGCACATTCCAGATCCGCACTGTTTTTACAATTGTCATCACTAATTTTCAAAAAATAATCTGCAGCATGGTTTATTTTATAATTTATAATAACTGTCTCCCGTGGAAAAAAATGACGATTATTGTTTGCATTTATGGATGACAAAGTAAGAAACCCATCATATCCTGTATATGTGCGTTTTCTTCCAAGTAAAGTTCTGGACTTAATTCTTTTTCTTTTTTTACATAGAACTGATTTTTCCTCTGATCTTGCCAAAATCATAAAATTTTGAAAAAGTCTTACGTTATTAATTAAAAACTCCAATTAAAACAATGGAAAATGTTCATAATTCAACAAAAGCATTGATTATAATCAAACTGCTGATTTGCTTTTGAAGGGAGAGAGTTTGCCATAATTTAGAAGGGATTCCATGGCAGGGCATTTCCATGAGCATTTGTCGTGTAAGTCACATTATTAGTAACTTATAAATTGTTGGCCACCGTTGTTTTCGAAAGGTTTGCATGGCCTTATTCAATTAATGAAATAACTCTGGTAAATTAAATCACATTTTTTCGTTCTAAAATACTGGTTTCCAAAATCATAGTATGTGACTTACACGACATGTGCTCATGGAAATACCCGGCAATAAATGTACTGGGCGTTTTGAAAGACGCCTCTATTTTATAATCTATAAGGATCTAAAAACTTCAAAATTGCACACGCAGACCGTAAAAAATTTTCTTTTTCAGAATTTATATAAAAATAAAATTGAAAATTTCATGTAGAAGTGGAGAAATTCATTAAAAATCGATTAACGTAAGCTGATTTTACTTCCCTTCAAAGACACAGGCAGTGTTGCCAAATGGGCTACTTTTTTTAAATTCAGATTCTTCATTGACACCACTTTTTTGAAATGGTAAAATGAGGATTATTTAATGTCATATTATTTAAGGCGAAAAGAAAGGGAATTTTACCGTTTTAAAAAAGTGGTGCCAATCAAGAAATCTGAATTTAAAAAAAGTAGCCCACTGGCAACACTGAACACAGGTGCTGGAGAAATATTTCATGGTCAGACGACTGTCGTTGGTAAAAGCACAGATAATTTAATAACTAGGTTTTGGGGGGGAGGGGGATGTAAAATGTTTGTAAACAGTGCATTTGAAGATTTTAAACTTATGCATCTCTTAACATTTTTTCAAAGTGTTTAAAAATATCTAATTAGCTTAAAACTCGTTTTAAAACTTCTTTTATGAAAAAATCGATTTTTAAAAGAAAATTAATGATTCTTCCAACTGCATATTACATAAATTTGAAATCGTTTCTCCAGTAATTATCATTTTTTCCGGATTGTTTTAAATAAATTTAAATTTTCAAATATTTTATAACATTTAAAAATTTAAAACAAGACAGGGGAGTCGAGGTGGGAGTACGAATTTTTTTTAATCGTAGCATTTTTTTACTATAAATATAATTTGAAATGTGTTTTTTTTTCTAATGGGGAGTTCTGATAAATATTTATTTAATGTAAAAATTTCAAAGATGCTTTGGATGAAATCCAGGGTGCGGAGTAGACCACACCCGCTGAGGACAGCTTCCTAAATATTTCCAAATACCTCATACGATATATTATCGGAAAGCTCTTTGACCCCTCTTTAGTATTATGAAAATCCCTTAATTTGTAATCTGTTTTTTTTTTCTTCCATGGCTCTAACTTGTGTATTTTAAGCAATTTTTCTAACTCAGCCCCTAATTAACCTACGGGCGGCGTGCCACGACCCTTTTTTGAAGGCTTGACAGAAGGAGCACTTCGTCATACTCTTTCATTTGGTGGAGTTTGAATCCTAGACAATTTAGGGGCTTTTCCCCTTGGGGGGGGTAGAAATGGATTTCTTCGTGTGACATTTTGTTTTAAAGCTCTAGGTCTATACATTACTAAGTACCCATTTCATCCTCTCGTAATTCATTTTTCACCACAAGATGGCGTTTTAATTTTTAGTTTGTAATTAAACTACCTTATATTTCTCCAATAAATATTTGTCTATTTATATAATACCTCACATCAAAGGTTAATAATTTTTTAATTAAAAATGGTACTGCCATCTAGTTTCTTATCGAAAAAAGGTAAGGATTTAATAATTAGAACTTAGGAATTTTTAATTAAAGGATAAATTATTTTGAAAGGAATGTCAAACAAAACTCTGTGTGTGGTCTCGATCACACTTACTGACTTGTTTCATAATGAGGATTTTTTTTTTTTGTAAAATATTCGTTCTAGGTGTTCGAGACAATTCAAAGAAAAATGCGCGTGCCAGTAACTCTACAAAATTTACAAAGAAGACTTTTTTTTAAATTCATGTTCAAAAAGGAGACAGAACAGGCCTGGATGTAGTATACGTCTTCCCCCTCTTTAATTATAATCCCATAGTAAACGTAGGTCACGAAGCCCAAAATTTTATTTTTTTACGTTTCATGAGTCTCATAACATTAAAACAAGCGTGTCAAACTGTGTCCTGCCGGGGACCACTAATTTTTTAACCCTTTGAGCTCTCACGGTAGAATTTTCTACCATATAATTTTAATTCTTAAATGTCACAACGGCACCAGAAAATTCGACCAAATTTATTTGACAAAGGTTTAATGCATTTTTTCCGTGTCTATCGTTAATCGGTTTTTTTTCTTTCCAAAATACTGGTGCCAATGTGACATTTGGAATTTTGAAGAAATTTACCCACAAGAGCACAAAGGGTTAAATAGTTGACCAAAGCTAAGTAAAACAATGTAGAGAATATTATCAGGTCATTAAAAACTTTGTATTTTAACAACAAAACAACCATATTTATTTCAGAGTCCAAACGTATACAAGGAGTTGGGTCATTCGTGATTTGGGCAGGCTTTAATGCAAAAAAAGCTTTCACCGAGACAAAAATAAACAACTTTGACTGTCAAGATATTCTTGGTAAAAATATTGTTCCACTTAAACTTGTAGATCAGAATTTGGCACTGCTTCAAGATAATGCTTCTATTGGCAAATCCGTATAAACTTCAGACTGGTTATCTGAAAACAACATTAAAATTTAAGACATTTCTTCTAAAATTCTTGACATATATCCAATAGAAAATATGTGAAGAATCTTGGTTCGTCAAGTTTATGCCGTTAGAGAGCAATTTGATTCGGTCGTCCAAATAAAATCAGTCATTAGGGACATGGTTCGTAATATGTTCTTGGAACGTGTATCCTGGAATTTCATGACCAGGAAGTTCTTCAGCACCTATATTTTCTTATAGAAAATCTCTGATTAAATAAAGCGAAATTTCTTGCGTTTGAACTAGATATTTTTTCTGTAAAAATAATGGAATTTCATCTAGAAAATAAAGGTTACTGTACCGACCCTGTGAAAATATCGAATCAAATTCTCTTTTTCATATGAAAGGACTTGTTTTTATCCTTCCCAAAGTGCCTTTTGCCTATCAACTATGCTAAGGGAAAACAAACAAACAGTTGAAAACTAATCTACAAATCATTTTGATTAGTAATTTTTAATTGAAATATACTGGTTTTATACATTTTACCACCAAATTGTATTATCTTGAAACTATGTTTTCTTTATTTTTTAAAAATACGTATAATTTTGTCATTTAAAACAAGTGTCAAAACTTGTACATCATTTTGTACATATTTTTGCAACTATATCTATTTTTCATCAAAGAATAAGAGCTTTATTATTTTTGTAGGGGTCCTAAACTTTTTTTTTTATTTTTGTACCATTCAATAAAGTAAAGATTAGCATACAGAAATTCTGATATGAATTTGGAATTTCTTAATAAAAAATAAACTTCAAAATTGAGGCATATATGAGAAATAATTCGGGGTGGAGAGTGGTCAGAGAAAAACACTGTAAAAAAAGAGAATGCTACCAGTATTTTTTTTTATAAAAAGGACTTCCAGTAATCAAACGGATTGAAGAAGGCAAATTTCTCTTTAATAAAATATTGGTATTTAACATTTTTTTTCCCTGACCACTCGCTACTCTGCAATTCAAATGGATAAATATTGCATCTTTAGACACACTAGTACCCTGTTTAAACCCTTTGAGCTCTGATGGTTGAATTTTCTACCATTTAATTTTAATTCCGAAATGTCACAATGGCACTGTAATATTTGACCAAATTTTTTTGAAAAAGGTTTAATGCATTTTTTCGTGCATATCGTAAACTGAATTTTTTCTTTGCAAAATACTGGTGCCAATGTCACATTTGGAATTTTGAAGAAATTTATCCACCAGAGCTCAAAGGGCTCTGGACCGCAAACCCTTTCCGGCGGAGAGCACTTTCATTGCTAAAATAAAAACATGAATGATTGACATCAGATTTTACGAACAAATTTATTTTGAAATAAGAAAAAGGTTTATTTCTGATACATGGTAAACGGAAAATACATGACCCAAAATTCTGGTGCCTGTCTAAAATTTGGGAGTCAAGCTGGGTTTTCCATGTAATTGAACATTGAGCCACAAACGGTTAACCCTTTAAGTTCTACACTGATGTCCAAAAGTTAAGCATAATTGGTAATTAAGTAATTATTTTTAAGTAATGAAAGAAATATGAATCGGAATGTGCTGAAACTCCAGGTGTGTAAACAAAATAGTACGCGTCACATATTTTCGCGAAGAGTTTTCCCCGAAATCGAAGAGGGGACCGTCAACAAATTGAAAAAGAACGAAGATCTTTTGGATAACCCTGTCAAAACTACTGTAGCAAAAGCGTTCAAACTGCACATTATGATTAATTGGCTTATTTTAATGTACTGTGTTAATTTTTACAAGGATAGCATGTACACTCGTAGAGAAATTAAGGTTTTTATAAAAACAGTCCTAAGTTTTTTGCTTATAATTTGCAGAGTTCTTAATATAAAATAATGTTCTTTTTTGAAAAAATGACAAACATCATTGTACACAATACCCTGTCATCAGAATTAAAAAATAATAAAAATTGTATGACAAATGAGCAGGTTTACTAAATAATTTTTTACTACGCATGCGTAAACGCTATTAAAATTTCATTTGCATATTATGTTAGTTAAATGTATAGAGCAACTTTTGTGAAAGTCTCAAAAACATAGCTTAAAAATTCTGAAAATTATCGTTGATAGAATGAGATCAAAATCCTTTATTCCCTAAATGAAGCAAAAAGATGAGGGGCTGTATCCATATTCCATTGTTTAGTGCCTACACAATATTGCACGTACAACTATATTTAGGTAAAACCCCTGATTTTTTTGCTTCCTTTAGGAATAACGGATTTTGAGTTGATTCTATGGGCTCCCATTTTCAGAATTTTCAAGCTATGTTTTTGAAACTTTTACAGAAGTTGCTCTATACATTTAGCTAACACAATATGCAAATGACATTTTGATATCGTTGACGCATGCGCAATGAAAAATTTACTAAACATACTCATTTTTCATACAATTTTTATTATTTTTAAATTTTGATGACAGGGTATTGTGTACAATGATGTTTGTCATATTTTCAGAAAAGATCATTATTTTATAATAAGAACTCTGCAAATTATAAGCAAAAAACTTAGGACTGTTTTTATAAAAACCTTAATTTCTCTACGAGTGTACATGCTATCCTTATAAAAATAAACACAGTACATTACAATAAGCCAATTAATCATAATGTGCAGTTTGAACACTTTTGCTATATTAGTTTTGACAGGGTTATCCAAAAGATCTTCGTTCTTTTTCAATTTGTTGGCGGTCCCCTGTTTGATTTCGGGGAAACTCTTCGTGAAAATATATGACGCGTACTATTTTGTTTACACACCTGGAGTTTCACCACATTTCGATTTATATTTCTTTCATTACGTAAAAATAATTACTTAATTACCAATTATGCTTAACTTTTGGACATCAGTGTAGTGGACAAATTTCGTCCCAATTAGTTTTTATCCCCAAATACCACCGGAATATTCAACCAAATTTATTTGAAAATAAATGAATCCCCTCCTCCCCCTCCCTCTCCGTGTATGTAGTAAACAGAATTTTTTTTGTCTGCAAAATGCTGGTGCCAGTGTGACAGTTGTGTATTTTGAAGTGATTCACCCACCAAAGCTTAAAGTTATAAGGTAAAGAAGCCAGTGTCTGCTTGTGACAAAAATCATCTCCATCGTCATATAATCTGTGTCAGCTCAAAAAAGTATCTGTACATATATTTCGACGATATGATCTAATGGATATTATTGGGAATAAATGGCACCTTATACGATAGGACAAAGGAGATTAAAGAACATGGGTGAACGTGGTCATTTTTTGGATACTCTAATGTAGACAGATGGCAATATTATATCTACGGTCCTCCTATTAATCATAGCAGAGTTTTGTAAAGACATATAAGCAAGAATGACTAATAGCTGGTGTCGCTAAATAAAAGAAAAATCAGTTAATACTGTTGTCTTAAATGTGTTAATTTGGAATAATATTTCAAAAGGTACTGTAATACTGCTCACTGTAAAATTAATTAGTTATGTATGAAAGTTTCGAAAAATATTTTAACAGAGATTTATATTTTAATAAAAACAGCTTGCCTTATTTTAAAGATAATAACTAAATATAGGTTCACGATAACCAGTCGTACTGCTGCACATAAAAAATAATAATAATAATAATGAGCTTGCTTACTGTAGTATAACAAAATTGTGCTATTTTTCTGAAAATATTTAGTTTGTTTTCCTTAATTAGGTTTCACAAAATACTTAAGAATACTTTATTTTATGTTACCATGCATGTGTTCCACTATATGCAAAATGCGTAACTCATTTCTAATTATCGCAGCGTTTTAATCGCTATTCATTCTTTTGTTAAAAACGTTCAATTTTGTTCTCAACCTTTCTGAAAGTTACGCTTCATATGATTTTAAATGACGAAAATTTAATGTAATGATAAACTTTATTTATCTAAAACCTTTTTAAATATTGACAAAGTTTAATTAAGTAATTATCTCTCTAAACATTGTTATTTATTAATACAAAAATGTAAGTTTGTGAAAGCAGTTAGTCCAGCACACAAATTCTGAAAGAATGATAGAAAATAATTTCTGCAGGAATATTAATTATGTATCCCTGAGATTATTTAAAATAGTTACATACTATTATTAAAGATAATATGAAAGAATGTATTTAAAAAATTGTTTCAAGCATGCTTACTTATTAGTGTTGATAAAAATGTAATCAAGAATATTTTTAATTGCTTTTCTAAATAACCTACACAAAAAAACTAATAAACTGTCATTTCAAAAAAAATAATAAAGCTTTCTTTGGTTGTTGTTGTTTGTTCTAATAAAGTAGCTGCATAAAGTAGTGGTGTAAACTTTATTTAGGGATTCCGAACTCTCACCATTAAGTTTAAATATTTTTTATTGTTTTATAAGATGATAAATATTCTACAAATAAAATAAAAGAACATTTCTATTCAAAATTGGCCAGTGTGAATTCCAACACTAGTGAGAAGTTGGTCGATTAGTGATGATATCACAATTCGTGTCCTTGAGTATTTCGATGGCAGCGGCCGTGTCCATATTTAATATTGTAATAAATTTGGAAATTTTTATTAAGACAATCCAATATGTGTTTTGTATAGATTCTTCAATATATTTTACTTAAGGATGCTAAAGGGAAAGTTTTTTGGTGAAGTTGTTTCAGATTAATGCAAATACAAAGTTCAGAATTTCTAATGCAAATTTCATTTTAACGAATGCAAATCAAATTGAAATGCAGGGACTTATATCAATCTAAAGTGCGTAACTTCTTTTTTGCTAACCCTTTGAGCTCTGATGGTTGAAATTTCTACCACTTAATTTTAATTCCAAAATGCCTCAATGACACTAGAATATTCGATCAAATTTATTTGAAAAAGATTTAATGAATTTTTTGCGTATATGGTAAATCGAATTTTTCTTTCCAAAATACTAGTGCCAATGTGGCATTTGAAAATTTGAAGAAATTTACTTACCAGAGCTCAAAAGATTAAATCAATACATTATAATTCAGAGATAATGATAAAATGTTACTTAGTACTAAATATTCCTTCAACCAGTCAGTCATCTATTCGATACCAAGTGATACTAATGTCATTCAAATCAGAAATTTCCTTATAAAAAATTAGAACATAAATTGTGCTGAAATAAGTTAAAGTTAAAGGTAAATAGTATTTAAATATAAATTGTGGTGTGAAATATTTTCAAATATCTTGAGGTATATCCATCTTATGTTGAACCCTTTGAGCTCTGATGCTAGAATTTTCTACCACATAATTTTAATTCCGAAATGTCTCAACGGCACCAGAAAATTCGACAAAATTTATTTGAAAAGGGCTTAGTGCATTTTTTCGTCAATATCCTTAACCGGTTTTTTTCTTTGCAAAATACTGGTGCCAATGTGACATTTGGAGTTTTGAAGAAATTTACCCACCAGAGCTCAAAAGGTTAATGTCAAAACTAGAGAACATTTATTTCGCTAAATTGGTAAATTATATGCTGTTTATCAGAAAAACTTTTTTAAGTAATTTTTAAATCTATAGGCATTCTTTTTTCTATACATTTATTACACTTATTGATTTCCTGATCATTTTGCTTGTATATGCAAAAGAATAACTGTAAGCTTTTTTCAAACATGAGATACAGAAAATTCCTATTCGTGGATAAACAGAATTTAATGCCAAATAATCTTTCGTAAAAATATCGTTTTCCAGATTTATTTTACTAAAAAATGTTAAAAATTGAAAGTTGATATAATATTAATCTTGATCTTACGGAAATTTGAACTTTAAAAATATTTTTACAGTAAACAGAATTGTATATCTCTCAACGACCCTTCAAAGTATTCTTTAAATGTTCGTATTAAATTGAAAAAACTACTCTACATTGCTTTATATATTTACAGGGTGTCCAGCAAATAAGACCCTGATTTCAAAATTAAATTTTTCAAAAACAAATATCTATAGAAATATGCGGTAAACGGTTTCTTTATCAGGTAAGCTGTAAAAATCTTATACAGAAGTTTCGAACGATGACTATTTTGGTAAGATTGTGTTCTGATTGCAAAGAATGCTTGATTTGACATTTTTCTTCTTTTAGGTTGCTCACAGAGAACGAGTTTTTCGACTAACAGTGTCCTATTTTAAAGATTTTTGAAATTAAAGTTTTGAAATTTTGAACTGCGAAAAGTTTAGTTCGAAAAATCGTTAAAATATGGCACTGTTATTCGAAAAGCTCGTACTCTGCAAGCAATCTAAAACAAAAAAAAGTCAAAACAAATATTCTTTGCAATCGGAACACAATATTTTCCAAATATTCACCGTTCGAACGGAATAATTTTGACTGTCCCTGTAAATGAACTAAACATGTTACAAACTTCATTTGCAATAGGAATCGTGCTAAGGTAAACGTCAATAAGATACAAAACTTTCCAGTTAATCTGAGTATATTTACAAGAGTTAGAGTGAGGCCAGAGGGCCGGACGACCATTTCAACTTTGTTGGAATGTGTTAAATCATTTAAGTAATATTTCCGTAGTACTAAAGGCATGTGTAATTAAAAGTATAATGAATCTATTAATATTTCAAAAAATATTTTCTGTAGATAGTTTTCGTACTTTCCGTTTTTTCCTGGAGGTGGCATCAAGGTTGCCAGTTTGGCATCCGTTTTGATTTCAATGTTTTAAATTCGAACCGGAAATTTTGAAAAAAGAACTTTTACTTTAAATAATAATTTTTTAAAATTCTTCCATTAAACAAAGCAAAAAATACTATTTTTAATTTCTGACACCAATTCCGATTTTCGTAAAAAAAAAAAAAAATAAAAAAAATAAAAAAAAAATCTGTCTAGGCAAGCCTGGTTTACACATGTCCGGGTATTTTTTCTATCCTTTTCTATTTTGTTGACTTATTAATCGCTTTATGTAGTTTCAAAAAAGAGCAAACTTATTATCTTTATTAAAGAAAAATTACTTTTTGAAGTTAGAAAAGAGACTAAAACATTGAAGTCTCAGAGAGGAAACAATCATGCGAACTGTCACTCAAAATTTCTTAAATGCCAACAAGCGCTGATAAATAATATATTGTGTTTTAAAATACGGTAAAGTTTTTGAGCTTTCAAAAACGAGTAAACTTAATCAATTTACAGAACTGTTTTATGTATTCGGTATTTTGTTTCAAATAATACCGTCAGAAAGAAAAAAAAACTTAATCAATGTTTATGTATTATAAATTTACTTTGCAGGAAATTTGATAGTAGGATTTTTTAGTACTTTCTTCATATCAGACTTCTTAAAATTAAATTAAAATAGATCAAATATATTTTTAATGGTTTTCTGCTTATCGTAGTTGTTAACCCCTTGAGGGGCAAAGCACTTTTGCTACTAAAATGTTAAAATGATTGATTGACACCGGTATTTATAAACAATTTTATATGAAACAAAGTAAAAGCTTTTCTTCGAGTATATCATATGAAACAAAAGTTGATTCTTAAATTTTGGTGTCAATGCGGCATTTGGGAATTAAAATTAAGTGGTATATAACATATACCGGTGCCCTTCAAGGGGTTATGCCCATGCGCAGAGCTGCCACAAGCGACAATTTTATATTCTTTTATTGCAAGTATTTTTCTAATATAAATTTTAAATTATATTTCATTTGCAAATGCTGTCAAAGTTCGTGTTAAATAGAAAGAATAGAATAGTCTTTAGAAAGTGGTGCCAGTTAGAATTAAAAACTAGTCGCATGTGGCAGTCCTGCCTTTAGGCCGTTTAGTATTAGACTTTCGGTTCTTCCCCAAGCGTTATGTTTCTTTTTCGAAATCCATTTGAAAGCAATATTCGAAAACGGGGCAAACTTTCATACAGAAAAATGAACATAAAATTTTCTCTTATTCATCAATGTAAACTTGTGTGAATGGGACATTTGAATAAGGCAAAAAAAAAAAAAAATATCGCCTCGGGAAATTTTAAAGAGGAAAAATTTGTAAAGAAGATGTATCTATCCATTAAACAAACCAGAAAATCTTGAAAATCATTAAAAATTTCTGGTAAGACTTTCGAATTTCTAAGTAAAAAAGTTACTAAAATAGCAACCTTCTTCGCAGTCACGAAAACTAAGAAAGGTACTCCAAGGCAAAAAACGTTCTTAACCCATTCTAAACCGGCATCTGTAATACAAACTTAATTCAGTTGGCACGACGGTCTTCTTAAAAGTTATCTTTACTTTTGAAATCACCAAAATCCTCTAATTAAATCAGATAAATATTACATTTAATATTATCGGTACCAAACGTATATTCTGTAAGAACCTTTTGAAGGTGCATATAGACATTCATGGTCCCGAATGTCTTGAAGTGTTTTGTTAATCCTTCTAAGATGTTCGGATCTATTGCAAGCCAAAAGCCATATTCAGAGTTGCTGAGTCTGCGGCTTTTTGCACACGATTATCATTTTACATAAATTGTTGTTCTGTTAAATCGTTTAAATGTTGCAATTAAATAAAAGAACCTTTTCTGAATTAAAATATTGGTGGGAAATTTAAAAGCTCTGCTTATTTGAAATAATGTACATTTGAAATGAACACCGCGTGAGGGTTAAAATGCAATATTATTTATCACAAGGCTGTCCATCCTGGCATCCGATTCTGTAAGAAAATTCTTGCAGAAATCAAGATCTTATTGAATCATAAACATTCAGATATTTATTAAAGCAGGAATTTCTGTAAAATTTTTCTGGTGTTTCCAGGACACCATGTCGGACAGCTCTGATTTACAAGTTCATGGAATGCAAACGTTTACTATTTTAGCTTAACACTAGAAAGCCCGGAAATTTTACTCAAGTTTGATAATAATATTTCACACTAGAATTTTTATTCAAAATTATTTAATTGATTTATATGTCGTAAATCTGAGTGGTTTTAATTTAAAAAATTTCAAGAAAAAAATTTTGGCTCAAATCGAAATTTAATTACATCGTCGGAGTCGATTCGACTCCTTCCGGGCGTTCTAGTGTTAATATGAAAGAATGAGTCTTCCAAAATTAAGAAATAGTTTTATGTAATAAAATAATGGAACAGAATGTTATTACTCAATAAAATGCACAAAAATTCTTTAAGAGACGGTAAAACTTAATATTCATTTTAAATAAATTTTTTCATGCTCAAAGCAACAATTACTTAAAAATTAAAAGAGGCATCAACTCTTAAATGATGACAAGTGCATTTTTATGTAATCAAATTTATGTATTTTTCAGGTCCTGCAAAATACAAAACAAAACGGAAAAAAAAATCACGAGATCTTGATACTTTCCGTAGCAATATCCATAATCATTTCACATACGTTTTTCCATGTTTCAGTGTACTTGTTTAAAGTAAGAAAATATAAAAAATAGCTTTTATTTTATTTTTATTTATTTTATTTAATCCTGATGTCATAAGCGACGATTTGAGGGTGACAAAATCTGAAAGCAGGTTCAACTACCTTCTAATTTTAAAAATGTTTATTCATTTAATCATTCTGACTAATTAAGAAAAAAAATAATCTTACCCTTCACTGCCCGGTGTGCCACACCTGGCACATACTTAAAAACACTATAATTTTTATTATGTGCCATCAATGTGGCAATATGATCGCTGTAACTTATCAAGAACAGTCCAAAGAATGGAATAAGAATAATTTAATTTCATGGCAGATGGCTGCATTTGACGAAAAATTAGAATTTGTTCTTCGGAAACGAAAATAAATCTCGATCAAGCTTGTAAAGGAAAATTTACTTTCATTTTTTTTTTTTTTTTTTTTTTTTTAACTGAATACTTAAAATATTAATATAGAGAAAGTTGAAGAGTGTTAAGCAGATACAATTAATTGATATAAGCCCATTTAATTGCAAAATATATCAGTACAATATTTAAAAATCCTAATTGTGTATATAGCATAACCGCCATAAAATATCAAATTTTAGCTAAAAATTTGAAATTTATTTTTTTTTCTATTTTCCCCAATATTAGACCAATTTATAGACTTCAATTTTTTTTTTTTTTTTTTTTTTTTTCATAAGAATAAATAAATTAAAAAAAATCGTTCAATGAAGGGTTAATATCAGTGGTGGAAGTTTGCTCGATTTTCCCCCTTTAAGTTGGTAATGTGGATTATAGACATATGTAAATTCTTAACTTTTTGCGGGAATCGTAAGTAGTGTTGCCAGGTGTTCCGCGTAAATCAGGACTTCAAAGGCTCTGGAAAGCACTATTTCTTACACTTTAATTTGCCACCTCTAGTCGAAGATAATTCTGCTGTTATATAAGGAGAAGGAAGTTACATTAAAATATTGGTTTCCGGAGCATTTGCAGCACAGATTTAGACGGGACACCTAGCAACACTAATCGTAAGACAAATATTACTGACAAAGGAACCGCATTCGGTGTTGCTCACACGTAGCATTGAGACTTGGTGCAGTTTAGAGCCCTATATTAGGAAGTATGTGAATCGAAAAAAAAATCGTCTGTTAAAATCATATTTTCATCAACATAACTTTCTGTAAATGCTATTTTCGAAATCATTTATCGGACTATTAACATAGATTTTTTTTAAGAAAAGCATTTAAAAATGTAAATTAGTTAATAATAAATATAAAATATTGAAAAAAGTTTGAACATTCATTCAAAAATCTATAAATTTGGAAAATTACGACGTTATATTTACAATTTTTGGTGGGGAAAAAGTTGGCGTATTTTCAAAAGTAGAGTTTTCCGGCAACCCTAACCGAATGTCATAGCACCAAAATAAAGTAAGCGATAATTTCGTAGGATTATATTTGGCAACTTAACTCCCTTTTGGCGTTAAGTAAGCAAATAAGAATCAATTAATAAAAAATTTATATGAGGACTCCAGAAGCCAAGGGGTACAAGTGACAAAATTTAGATTTCGAGTAAATTGAGTTCAAAGTTAAACATCAATTGTAATTCAATGAATTGAGATATGAAACATATGCTTATATCGTAATGATCTTTGAACTCTTATTTAAACAACTGTTTAAAAAAAAGTGGAATACAATTTTTCTTTTTATTTATAACTAAGCAATATTTATCATCATTCGGCACTTGTACCCCTTGGCTTCCAAGCAGTAATAAAAATATTTGGAAGCTAAAGGGTACAAGTGCCGAATGAGCACGAGAAATGAAAAATTACGAAATAAAAAATTGTATTTATGAAAAAATTAAGAACAATGTTGATCCAAACAAATGAAATGACAAAATTTTGTTTTAATATAAATTTAAAAAAGGAAAAATTATGAAACAAAAAATGAATTTACGAAAAAAAATATGAACAATGTTGATATAAATGAATGAACGGAAAAATTTTTGTTCTAATATAAGTTTTAAAATTTTATTATAAATTTTGAAACATTGAAATTTATATTTCTAACACTTTCAAACAAAGTTGAAAAGTGAATACGATTTTAATTTCTCTGTCCGTCTGTCCGCGCCCTAACTCTCGTAAATGTATTCGGATTGCTCTGAAATTTTTGGGAACTATTCACGTTTACCTCAACACGAACCTATTGCAAACGAAGTTTCTAACACGATTAGTTTATTTACAGGGACAATCAAAATTTTCCCGTTACATTACGGGTTATGCGAAAAATCGTTTCAAATGAATTTTAAAGATGTTACACCTTGTCACATATTAAAGTTTATATGCATTTACGAATTGCATTAAAATAAACATTCTGTAAAACTGAGGTGAAAAGAATAGATTTTTTTATGTACAGGGTTACACAAAAGATTTACATTACCTAATGATAAAGAGGGAATTTTTGACAACATATTTTAATTATATTACAACTTTCATGCAGAATAAAATTTATATACATCGCTGAGGATTAGTATAAGTTATTTCGCACATACTATGAAGTACACAGTATTTACAGGGACACAAAATAGATTTCAAATAGTATATTCTATCCGAAGTACTGTATATTATCAATGATGATTGATGGATGGACGAAATACCTTTTTAATTATGATTTGCGCTTTTAAGTTTCACTAAAATTATACATATTAATATACATGCTATAGTTCATATAAATGCCAATTTCATAAACAGAGCGATACAAAAGATTTCGTAAAGGTTACTGAATATGAGCGTAATTTACTTAAAGATTGCTTTTAAATAAGTCATATATTTCTATGATGAACTTCATTCAATTTACTAAGAAATGCTTGTAAAAAATAGATAAAATGATATACAGGGTGATGCACAAAATTTTATACATGTCATCAATGGATGATAATTTCTGGAAATGTGATCTCAATAGTCTTAAGAGTGTTTTAGTATGAACTAAATTTTAGCTAAATACTGGCATATAATAAAGGTTCAAGGTAAACTACCGGATAAACAAAAGTATACAAGTGTGTTTCCATCTATTAGTATAAACTGCTGAGAGAGAAATTTCAAACTTATGCGTTTTCTTGCTAAACTAAATTTCCCCATTGTGCAGTATATATCAACCGACAGATAAAACATAGGGCTGTTAAAAATTATTGGAATACACATTTGGCTATGGACAGTAACATTCTATTACCCTAAATAGAAAGATTTTTATGATTTCAGAGAGTGTTGGAAAGTGTTTCATAATCTAAGATTGAAGCATGATTTTCTTACATGTTAACAGTCAAAATGCATTTATTTAATGTGTAAAAAAGCAAATGGCCTTGTATGTCGTTGGTCGCGCTTCTGCTGTGGACGTTAACGGTTACAACTGTACTTATACCCTTTGGCCTCCAAGCGTTTCACAGTTTTGGGAAAGAGGTTAAGTAACTGACCCCTAAAACACAGTATATAATTAAAAAATCACTCATAACTTCTTACCTACAAATAAATAGACTTATTTCCAGATAGTCTGTGCACTTAGCTCTTTTTTTTCAATTTTGTCACTTATACCCCTTGGCTTCTGGGCTCTTCATATATAATATGATTTTAACAGGGAATTTTTATCGGTTATCTAACTTTTATGTATAGGGTTACAAAATGCACCCTGTCTCCATGCTAGGTGCGAGCAACACCAAAAGGGGTTCCCTTTAAGGCTCCTATAATCCTAATGTCACTGACGTAACGGGGGGATTTGAAGCTCAATATACCACTATCTTAATACTTTACACTAGTATGTCCAGTCTCATTGGACATCATCTTTCTTTACAAAATTTGTTTTCGGCACCAAAAAAGGGACAATAAAATATGTCTTATTTAATTAGAGCATGTTTCATACTCCATAGTTGAAAGTAACTTCTTTAGAAAAAGTGGTGCCAACCAAATAAAATTTGTGTAAAAAATGCCGGAGTCGAAAGGGTTAATATAGTGAAATTCGTATAATTTAATTTCAGAATTTTTTCAACGAAATAAACCAAAGAAAACTCTTATTAAAAGAAGGGTATACAGTGCCTCTAAATACCCACCATGGCTCGGTAACTAAAATGCTACAAAGCGTATAAAGTTCTATGACACTTTGTGAATATAATTTTTCGTCTTTTTAAATATCAGAAAAATAGTACAATTAATCACAGGAATATTTTTGTCTTTCAGAAACAGTAACAAGCGAATACTTTTAATCGGAAATAAGAGAAGAATATTTAATCATTGTTTACATTTTACTCATGAAAAATACTCAATAAACAAATTATGCAAACATTCATATCATTACTTTTAAATATCCCATCTTCTTCAGAGACAATATGACATTTCAAATATTAAGAAAGGTTTTGCTGTGTTTGATTTTGAAAATATTTATTCTAAAGAAAACAACTGCAGAAAGAGTTCACAGCTGTTCAAATCGTAACATAAGGTGATTGAAAATATCGTAATAGAAACTATAATAAATATTAAAAATAATTTTTAAAAACATAAAAAGATGTTCGTTTTCAATTACTTCTCATTAGTTACGGACTATTTTAATCTAAAAATGTTTTTAAGCCAGTACAAATATCTCAGACAGTTAAAGGAAAAACTCTATATGTTTCAATATAATTTATTTTGTTGATCATTCTAACAGTTTCAATAACCTTTTATCAACCATTATCAGTTCATGAAAGTTTTACATTCTAAAGCATTTTACGTAAATTGTTTAAACTTAATTAAAAGATTTACACAATCGTTAGGATTTTAGAAGGATATGAGGATTTAGAAGGATTAATTAAAATTGAATTTACAGGAATTGTTTATAACCCCTTTCAAATCTTTTATTTTAAATTGTTTTCTTAGTATTTTGTAAGAATTATAAAATGTACAAATATGATGTTCTTACAATATAAATATAGAAGTATTTCCGAATTGAAAAAAACCCCATCCCCCTCCCTCAGCGCCAAGAAAGCTGAAAAGATACAAAGGCAAATGAAATCATCCTCTTAAAAATATTTTTGTTTTGTATAACCAATAATGCTTTCGGAAGAAAATAAACTAATGTATCTGTAACTCACTTTAAACAGTATTACAACTAACTGATGTATTAAAAGAATTTTTTGATGAGTAATTTTTAGGGTACTTATAAGTACCGTGGGTAGATAAAGGGTTAAGGTGTCAAAAATGAATAGATATAAAACATATACTTAACATTTTAATTTTATTTAAGGGATTTAATAGACACTTTACTTCGTAGCTTAATATTAAAAATAAGTGTACGTATTTTTTAATCAAAATACGTTACTCACACGTCTTAAAGATATTTATTGATTTCTATGAAATGTTTCATTCACCTTTTCGTACAGGTAAAATGGTATGGGCATTAATCTAAGCAAAATATTTTTAATTACATCATTCGACTAGTATTACCTTTTTCTCAAGAAAGAGGTAAAAAAAATCATACGAATATATGTATATTATGCTTAAAAAGAAAAAAAGTATATACCGTAATTTCGGGTGTATAAGCCGCAGCTCAAACAATTCTTTTTCGACCCAGAATTTTTAAAAAAACAAATATAACTAGTCAGATCGCCTTAAATATTTGTCTTCAATCACTAAATAAGTTTTCTGGGTCCAAAAAGAATTGTTTGATCTGCGGCTTATACACCCGAAATTACGGTATATATATATATATATATATATATATATATATATATATATATATGTGTGTGTGTGTGTGTGTGTGTTAAATTTTTTTTAATCCGTTTTATTTTATTATATTTTGTGAACTGCATTATTTTTTAACCACTTAATCGATTCTTTTTTCCGTACAATAAATTAAAAATATGAATTAGCACCACTTTTTTTAAGCTAAAATGTTCGTAATTTTTAGTCTAACCATTTCTGCAATTAAATAGTGTGAAATTGTATTTAAAAAAATCAATCGTGTCAAAAAGCTGTAATGATGAATCAAGGAAATTCTTCTTGCCCGCACGACGTACGGGCAAAACAGGGAAGCAGTTAATTTCAATACATGACAACTTTGAAGAAAATATAACAAAGATAGAATATAAATTACTTTGACTTCGAGTATGTTTTTCATAGAAACAGATAGTCAGCTTGTTTTCCATCAAGCTTTATAATAAACCCAATTTAAGAGAGTAAAATACAGGGTGTCCCAAAAGGTCGTTTACAAACTTAACATGCTGGTCTGTCATATCATGATGAACAATATTAAATAGGAAACTAAGGGTCCCAAACGCCTTTCAAAGGAGATATGCGCCATTAAAGTTTAGGGTCCAAAAATTCAAATGATTATAAAAAAACAGAAAAATTGGTCGATTCGTTTGCGGTTTTCACTAAAACCATTCTTTATGTCAGTATTTTCTTGAAAATAAATTATAAAGATAAATTTTAAAAAAGGTCGATAGAGGGCGCTCTAGACTTTGGAGTAATGATAAACTAGTTTTTACCATTATTTTTTGCATCTCATAAAATTTTTTTGGAAGCGTAGACATAAACTTAAATTTTGAGCTCAAAATCTAAATCGTTGGAAGTGGTTAAGTAGCTCAAACTGAATTGCGGGGGGAGGTTCAAATTTCAAATGATTATAAAAAACGGAAAAATTGGCCAATTGATTTGCGATTTTCACTAAAATTATTCTTTATGTCAGTATTATCTTGAAAATAATTTATAAAGATAAAATTTAAAAAATGCTGATAGAGGGCGCTTTAAACTTTGGAGTAACGTACAACTATTTTTTTCCGTAATTTCTTGCATCTCATAAAATTTTTTTAGAAGCTTAGACATAAACTTAAATTTTGAGATAAAAATCTGAATCGTCGGGAGTGGTTAAGTAGCTCAAACTGAACTGTGTTCAATGGGGGTGGGGAGGTTCAAATTTCAAATGTTTATAAAAAACGGAAAAATTGGTCGGTCTTCGCTAAAACTACTCTTTATATCAATATTTTCTTGAAAATAAATTTTACAAATATCTTTCAAAAAATTCCGTCAGAGGTCGCCTTAAACTTTATAGTAACCAACAACTATTTTTAACCTTTATTTTATGTATCTAATAAAATGCTTGTAAAAGTTCAAACTTAAATTTTGTGCTCAAAATCTGCATCGTTGCGAGTAATTAAGCGGCCAAAAATTGAACTGCGTTCGAGGGGTGGGGAAGGTAACATTTCAACTCCTGAACACAGTTCAGTTTGCGCTTCTTAACCCCTTCTATCGATTTAGATTTTGAACACAAAATTTAAGTCTAAACTTTTGCAAGCATTTAAAAGGGTTAAAAATAATTGTTGGATATTCTAAAGTTTAAGGCGCCCTCTAACGGATTTTTTTAAATTTATATTTAAAATTTATTTTCAAAGAAATATTGACATAAAGAATAATTTTAGCGAAAACCGACCAATTTTTCCATTTTTTATAATCATTTGAAATTTGAACCTCCCCACCCCCTTTGAACACAGTTCAGTATGCGCTACTTTACCACTCCCAACGATTCAGATTTTCATCTCAAAATTTAAGTTTATGTCTAAGCTTCTAAAAAAAATTTATGAGATGCAAAAAATAACGAAAAAAAATAGTTGTACGTTACTCCAAGGTCTAAAGTGCCTTCTATCGGTATTTTTTGAATTTTATCTTTATAAATTATTTTCAAGATAATACTGACATAAAGAATAATTTTAGTGAAAATCGCAAATCAATTGACCAATTTTTCCGTTTTTTATAATCATTTGAAATTTGAACCTTCACCCCGCAATTCAGTTTGCGCTACTTAACCACTTCCAATCATTTAGATTTTGAGCTCAAAATTTAAGTTTTTGGTCTAAGCTTCTAAAAAAGTTTAATGAGATGCAAAAAATAATGGTAAAAATTAGTTTATCGTTACTCCAAAGTCTAAAGCACTCTCTATCGACATTTTTTAAAATTTATCTTTATAATTTATTTTCAAGAAAATACTGGCATAAAGAATAGTTTTAGTGAAAACCGCAAACGAATCTACCAATTTTTCTGTTTTTTATAATCATTTGAAGTTTTGGACCCTAAACTTTAATGGCGCATATCTCCTTTGGAAGACGTTTGGGACCCTTAGTTTCCTATTTAATATTGTTCATCATGATCTGACAGACCAGCATGTTAAGTTTGTAAACGACCTTTTGGGACACCCTGTATGTACAATTGTTATCCCTTTCAGAAGCAGTGTCTCTTACAGAAATTTTATTCATTTGGCAGCACCAACTTTTTTAAAGAAAATTACCCTCAATTACATGATATCGAAAATACTCTAATAAAAAAAAACTATTGATTTTCGTTATTAATGATGCCGAAAGCAAATTTTACAGGGAAAGATAATCTCGAATCAGACTCGACGCTCAAACCAGAACGCAAATTATTAATTTCCCGTTTTACATCATGTCCCAAAAGTACCTGGCACATTTTAAAGTGTCAGTTTAATATATAATCAAGTAATTGTCGTACAATAGTGCAATTTGACCTAAAAAGCTTCTAACGATGAAAAGTTTTTTTTCAAACGAACTAAAAAAAATAGTTACAACTTTAATCATAGATGGCGCTACAAGTTTAGTTTCAAACATACTTTTTTTTTTCGAATTTTCAGTTTAGTTTTCACGTTGTGACATAGAAAGGATGACTCCCAGTGTGAAACCATAGTGAAAACTACATAAAAAATCAGAAGAAATGCATCTTAGAAGTGACTCCATCTGTGATAGAAATTTGAAATTATCTTCTTTTTATTAGCTTGAAGAAAACTTTTTATCGAAAGAAGCATTTTAGTCCAAACAGCATTCCTGTATAAGAGTTACTTGATTTTACATTGAATTTTAAAATGTGTCAACGACTTTTGGGACACCTGTATATGACGCTTTAAGACTATAACGAGGCTCGGGGAGCATATAGGACAAATTTTATTGTTCTTTCCAGAATTTTAAATCAATAATCTTCAAGAGACATTTTTATAAGATACGTGATAGGATTATATCATGAAGATTATTGATAAGACATACTTGTACGAGCGATGAAATTTGTCATGCTCGGACCCCTGCACTAGAAACGTCGGAAATTTCACTCAAATGTTATAAAAAAGATGCACACCAGAAATTCTTTTTAGACATTATTTGTTTGACTTATTTCTTGGATGATAAACATATTTAACCCTTTTTTAGGGGGGTTTTAGGGGGAAAGGGCACGAATTCCCTTTCCGGTACGGGCATAATCTGTTAGTAAAATGAGAAATTATCGAACGACACCGGAATACACAAACGAATTTTTTAGATATTTTGAAATCCTTAATTTAAGCTTTTATTGTAAAAGAAAATTTTTTATAAAATATTATTAGTGCCGTTTGCAAGTTTGGAATTAAAATTAGGTATCCCAGACCGGGCACAGTGTGCCGGAAAGGGTTAACCGATTTTTTTCTTTGCAAAATACTGGTGCCAATGTGAAATTTGGAATTTTGAAGAAATTTACCCACTAGAGCTCAAAGGGTTAAGCATTTGCCCCAGAAATTGTACCTTGTTACCAGAAGAGGATGGCAGTGTTGCCAGTGGGCCACTTTTTTTTTTAAAATTAAGATTTCTTGATTGGCACCACTTTTTGAAACGGTAAAATTGCCTTTGTTTTCGCCTTTATTAGTCCGTCATTAAATAAGCCGCATTGTACCATTGCAAAAAAAGTGGTGCCAATGAAGAATCTGAATTTAAAAAAAAGTAGCCCGTCTGGCAACACTGGAGGCTGGCAGTCATTTTATATAAAACTTTTATGCATAAAAGTTAGTTTGATTAGGATATAAATGGATGCAGGATATTGAAACGTTCAGTTATCAGCTACGTATAAAAAAGAATTACCCTAATACAGGTCGCATCCCATAGGAAAATTTTTATCATTCCTAGCACTATTTTGAAAATAATTATCTTCATCATACCCTTCTATAGGACCGGGCACATTCTCCCCGGTCCTGAGCATACTGTACAAGAGTTAATGTTATATTTTAATGTTATATTATCTATGCGAATTAAACAACGTTCATCAACTCCAATTTATTCTCAATTAAATGAACATAATTCCCAGAATTTGTAAAATAAAATTTGTTTTCTCTTTTCAAAAATTAATTACCCTTTTGGTGGAACTAATATAATTGATACAGCTATACTTGCAATGAATGGCACAACATCATGAATGAAAGAAAGAAAAAATATATATGCATATTATATCCATATTCCTGAAACTTTTAATACTTTGTCAAATAAAGCAAAAAATAGACTATTAGATAATTTAATGTAGAAGATGATTTCGCTCTATATGGTAATTATTTGATTATCTTTCCTTAAAAGCATCACTTGGAATTAATTAAAAGAGGCAAAGTATTAATTGCTTGCGTCAGTTTTCTTCATTCACTTAATAATAGAATAATAATTATGAATCCAATGCTTATAATGTAAATAGCAGTATGGTTTATTCATTTATTTAAAAAACAATAATAATAATTTGTTTTTATGCTACATTTAACCATTTATATGTTGTTTATTTCTCTTAAATATTGTTTATTTCTCTTAAATGTCATCTTATTTAATCGAAGCACAAGCACCTTTTTGCAGTTAAATAAGGTGAATATTACGCTAGAATATTACTGATATGCCTGTAGTCCGCGGTTCAGTTCTTGGAAACTCTTGTTCTGTACAGGATTTTACGAGTGCCTTTATTTTTCAAGTGAAATATCAATATATATGTATTTTTATAAGGAAATAATACTAGTTAAATCGCACGAAATTTCACGTAATTTGAGGAGAGGTTTTCATTAATAAAATACTGGTACCTAATAATTTCATTATCCGGAATTTCCAGCACTCGTACGAATACTGTTATAGTATATATTTCTGCTTCAGTTTATTTTCTTATAATTTCAATTTTTCTTGCTAAAATATGCGGTGTAAATACAGCATTGTTATTTATTACTTGTATGTTATAAACCTGTATTCAAATTAGTACATATTTTTCATGAAAAATAAGTCTAAAAGAAAATATTCTATAAAGCAAAAGAAATGTTAGTGAGTAACTCCGTTATCGCTATGTTGAAGGTGTCAACATCTAACCAATTAATTCCCTTTTACAGCCTTTTTTTTTCTTTTAAACATTGTATGATTTCATTGTCTATAACATCGAATAAGAGAAAAGTATTCCTTTAAAAGCAATTTTTTTAATTTATCTAAATTTACTGATTTTTTATGTTTCTTAAAAACTTTCTTAAATATGATTTTTTAGCGTATCTCAGTCACACGCAGCCCGAGAAAAATCAATGAATGATTTATATGTTTGCGGTGAAAATAATATAAACAGTTCAGTATTCGTTTGTGGCTAATATTTGATACCGAAATTAACCCCTTAACGGTCGCATTAAGTTACGATTTAAAAATTCATATTCATTATTTCCACCACTTTAAAAAAAAAAAAATATTCTTCCTATTTAATGACAAGTAGAACAATATCAGAATAAAACCACTTACACTATTTTATAAAACTGGTGGGAATGAAACAATTCTGAATAAAACCCGTGAAGCTTGCAGCCCATGAATGTATTGCGCGCGACGATTAAGGGGCTACTTCAGTCAAATGAAAAGACCCATTCGCTAATGCTAATCCTATAGAAGAAATTTATAGAGATATCTCGGTTGCATTTCAATATTTTTAAATGTTTTTTTGGCTTTGGATATCTGAGATCGATCTGTATGCATGCCGTTGGCTACTTTTTTCATTTTATTTACAGTTCTTTTTTACGAGGACGCTTTCATTTTCGGAACCGGTTTGGAAAGCGAAAGCAACCCCATAAAAAATATCTGCAACCAAAATCGAAAAACTAAAAAACGACCTCCATTCAGATCAATCTGAATTATCCAATGCAAAAAGAATCATCTAAAAATATTAAAATGCAACCGAGATATCTTTATAAATTTCTCCCATAGGATTAGCATTAGCGAATGGGTTTTTTTCATTTGAGTGAAGTAGCCTCTTAAGTGGTTAAAACAGGGTTCGTACGCATCAAGAGATTCAGGAAATCTTAGGTTTTTTAATACCAGGAAATTCATAAAGTATTGGTCGCTATGTCTGAAGATAGAATTTTTTTTTTTTTTTTTTTTTTTTTTTTTCATTAGGGATGACAAATATTTCTTTACAAAAATTATGGTACAGTGTGCATAAAACTCCTTGAAGCGTACGAATCTTGTAAATCATTATTAATAATTAAAAATAATAATAATGGGATAGAATTAAAACATACAGTGGTGGTCAGAATTATAAGAACAATAAAAAATTTCACAGAAAAAAATTATTTATGAACTAAATAAAGTGAAATTTATACATAAAATACTTTTTATGCTAGATATCATTGTAAAATTCAAAACATTGAAAAATGCAAAGTACGAACGTTTTGCGATAATTAACAAAATATATCATTGATCAAAAATTGGACAAAATTATAAGAACAGTGAATGTTTTTTGCCTAAAACATACTAATAATTATTAATTTTCCCCTTCTCAATTACTTTTTTAAAGTCTTGATGTCACGGAATTAGACAGTTCCTTAAGAGCATGCTTGGAAATTTTTGACCAGGCGTTTTCGATGGAGGACATGAGCTGTTGCCTGTTTTTATATTGCGTACCGTTTTTGTATATTTCGTGTGCCAGAATACTCCACAGATTTTCCATTGGATTCAGATCTGGACTTCTGGCCGGTCAATCAAGTAGTTTCACAAAATTAGCATCAAACCACGATTTTGACGTTTGGGAAACATGTACTGAGGCATTGCCCTGCTGGGAAAAAAAGTCTCCACTCGTTATTAACGGTGCTTCCGGTAAAAGATTATCGCTCAATACATCAATATAACTCTCAGATTTCATTTTACACTGCACAAAAACTATTGGAGTAGCTTCACCAGCTGCGAAAGCTCCCCAGACCATTACTGAGCCACCCCCAACAGCACGCTTTGAGAAAATTTCTTTTTCTCTATGGAGATCATACCAGAAGTGGCGAAAACCATCTGGTCCATCCAAATTAAACTTTTTCTCATCGGAAAAGACAACATCATTCCACTTTTTCCCCATAATAATGTATTTTTTGTCAAACTCCATCCTCAGTCTCTTATGAGCTTTTGTAAGAGACGGTCGTGACATATGTTTACCATAGAGAACATCTTTTCTTTCTGTAAAACACGTCGAACAGTTCGAGCACTGTATTCTAAGTTCAATTCGCGTTTTATTTCTGTTGACGTTTGTTTTTTGGAGCAAGCTTGCCTTATTATCATTCTTTTCTCCCGTATAGAAACAGAAGATGGCCTACCTGTATGTCTTTGTGTCCATATTTATCGGGATTTTTAAGATAATTGTAAATAACCGTTCTTGATCTATTAAGCTTTGTTGCAATTTGGCGTACAGAAAAACCTGAACTTTTAAATGCATCCACTTTCCCTTTTCAAACTCCGAAAGCTTCGTACCCAACGGCATGACTGAAAAACAGAATATTACGATCCCAAACGCATACTACGCATTTATATCGTCTTAAGTTCCGTGTGCAGAACAAAAAATATGCAAATTTTACTTTTTAGAACACATAAATATAGTTGTTCTTATAATTCTGTCCATATCAGAGGCTGTATAAATTCATAATATATTTTATAAATATAAATTTTCCACATATTTCCATGAAAAACTTATAATCTTCATTTTACATTGGTTTCCTGCCATTAAATTTGCATAAGTTTCCAGCGAAATGTAGTCAAGATTTGACGATTTTTTGCCTTGTTCTTATAATTTTGACCACCACTGTAATACTGACAGACATTTAATCGAAAAACGCTCTAAAACCACTGAAATGATCAGGAACAAAAAAAAAATCTGCTGTGAATAATGAAGTCTTGGTCGATTTGAATCTAAAAATGTTTATGTTCATAACAATATTTACACGAATTTTATGAACTTGCGGGCAAATAGAGAATATAGAGCTATGATGAGCTTGTGAACAATGACTGTAAGTGGCTTGCGGCTTTAAAAGTGCAAGAATTTAGGTTGCGATATGTACCTAAAAATTAACTTTCTTCACTCTCATTTTGGTTTTTTCGCTAGCAAATTGCGGTATTGTGACTAATAAACACGGCTAACAATTTCACTATCAACAATGGAAAAAGATACCACGGTTGATGACTTGCGTCAATGTTAACAGACTACGGCTAGATCTTTAATAGAGATGAATATATCGGATAATACTAACAGAATTTAAGAATTGCTAGATGGAATGAGCTGTAATGTTAGTTTACATAGCCTCTAGAAAAGGATTTCTGTGAAATATTTATAAGTTACATTTCATATATTTTTTACACATTAAATTAAAAATACATATATTTGGAAACTAACTAATTTTTAACTTGCGTATCATGTATCGTTCATTTAAAAGCAAAGAAAAAGATTTTATTTTGCAGATCAGTGATATAATTCATAGTTTAATAAATTTATAGTTAATGTATTATTCATTTATTTACAAAAATAAACTCCAAATTTCGTTTCTATTTTCAAACTAAGCTAAAAATTGGTAAACTTGATTTTAAAAAAAAAACACTTAAAAGCCAAATAATTACCTTTATTCAGTTCGACATATATTTCATCGCTCAAACGGCGACATTCTCTTTACTTTGTTGATACAAATATTTTCCCAAAAATTTAAAAGAAAGAAGCTGATAAATAAAATCATGAGACCACATTTATAATGAAAAACAAGTGCAAACATAAAATAAAACAAAAATGGATACTTGTGGGCGTTACTTATCTTCTAGATTTTTTTATTCTATAAAGTATATTTTTCCAAATTTTAGGTAACGCCTTGGAGGGTGAAAAGGAAGTATTCTGACTGCGTAAAATGATCTCAGCTGATTCCCGGATATTGGATAGTAAATAAAATCTTGATAAAAAGATTTTTATACTATTTTTCAAATAAATCTCTAAAAGTTCTTTACCACATAATCTGACAAAAGCTGTAGTTCCCATGCTGTATTTGATATCTGTTATACAGGGTGTCTCTTCTCAACGGTTGCCAATGGCTAATTTCTAAACCGTTGGTCATAGACATATAGTTCTAACTGCAAAAAGGCTTTAAAAAAGGCAAAGAATTGTTTTTTAAGCGATTTTGGTCAAAAAAATGTTTTACTAAAAAATTACGAAAATTAAATTTTTATACGGTCCCCCGGTCCTATAAGCAGGGCTCCCAAATGGTCCGCGAACTGAACACCAATATTTTTTTAACAGAAAATTTCATAGCAGTTTTCTGCAGCATTTGTGCTAAAACAATTCTCCGATGGGGACTTCTGTGCAATTTGCAAGAAAAATCTAAAACGAAAAATTTTCTAAGAAAATATTGATGTTCAATTGGCGGACCATTTGGGAGCCCTGTATAAGTGATATTTAGTAAAATTTTTTCAACACTCTAGCAAGTAATACAGAAAAGGTCCCATTCATGTAACATTAAAATTAACCGAGTTATGAAACTTTAAATTTCATGACTTAAACCACTTTTCTATAGCTGAAAACGGATGAGTTCGACTGAGCTTTAAGGGAACGTACACTAAGTGCTTAAAGTATTATAAAGGGAGGCGATTTCCAACCCTGTTCAAAGGCTACATCCTAAACTATTTGTCACAGACATATAGTTCCAATTACAGAATGTTTTAATTGAGCGATTTAAGTGAAGGCGCTGTCACCGTATAAATTTTACAGTAGTGTTAATTATAATTAATTAACTTCTAGATTGGTTATTAAAATAACTGAAGACATGAATTTCAAAATTCTCTTTATTGAAAAAATCAAATTTTGGGAAATAGCGAAAAAACTTTAAATGCATCTATTGGTTTTCATTATAAATTTTGAGATTGCATTGTTACAATAGTGGAGGTTTGTATAGACTGATAGAGAAATCAAAAAGCGATAAGTCGAGTTTTGAAATTCATATCCTCACTTGTATTTTTACGTATGTTTTATTTTGTAAGCAAATGAAGCTGATTCTTTGCGTGATTTTATTTTAAAAAGGTATGTTATTTTGATAAGCTTTTATTTTATTCATAGTTTTCGTATGTAAATTTTCCTAGTTCAAAACTTATATTAAAATTTTAACTCCCTTCCAAATATCTGATTGAGGTTCAATTCCCATACTTATTTAAACCCGATGACAATGTAATATTAACACGATTTTAGGTGCGTTCCATTTATTTATTTTATAGGACTACATCAAAAACTATTAGGTTGAGTAATCTAATAGAGCTTTAAATATGTATCATTTTGTAACGATTTGTGACTGTTGCTTTTCATAGTTTAATTTAAGAAAATTTCTGTTTTTTTTTTTTTTTTTTTTTTTTTTTTTTTACTTATATTTTTAGCACAAATTGCATATTTTACTTTAACATGTAAATGTCAACATAAATTCAGAAACAACATTGTAAAAAATTTTTTTACTCTCAATGTTTAAAGTTAAATTTTCTATCTGATGTTTATTTTTATTTCCAGTAAATTTGTGACTGACCCCTATTTTGCAGCAAAAAATATGCTTCAACTTTGAACAGCTATAACTCGGTCAATTTTGATAGCAGAGGAATGGGACTTTTTTTATCTTACTTGTTAGAGTAGTGGTAAAATTTTTCTAAATATCACTTATAGGACCCGGGGGACCGTATAAAAATTTAATTTTCGTAATTTTTTAGTAAAACATTTTTTTGACCTAAATCACTTAAAAAATAATTCTTTACCTTTATTAAAGCATTTTTGCAAGTGGAACTATATGTCTATGACCAACGGTTTAGAAATTAGCCATTGGCCACCGTTGAGAGGGGACACCCTGTATGTTCTTTGGTTCTATTTTTAAGTTTTCTGCTCGCCATAACTAAATAAAATTGAAATTTGCCATCCTCGTTACAAATAAGTTTTAGTCCTAATACTAATACCGTTGTTTCCGGCGCTGAATTTACGGATCAAACAATTCTGCTTGGATCCAGAAATTTATTTAATAATTGTAGAAAAATATTTACCACGATCTAAAATGTTAAATTTTACTAAAAAAAAAAAAAATCCTGGACTGAAAAACGAGTGTCTGTACCTCCAGATTATACACCGGAAAATACGGTACCTAATTGCTTCTATTGACTTTATAAAGTTTTAAAAAAGCAACTATCAGAAGTTCAAGATAATTTTTGAGTGAACAAAAAGTATTTCAACGAATTGCATTTTAAACGGAATCGAAAACAGATGGTGTTTGAGTTATGGAATTATTAACAAGAGGAACTGACAGCTCCTAAAAATAGCGAGTTTTTTTTTAATCTAACCGCTTTCTCAGGATTTCATTACCACGAGAATAATTTTCAACAGTACATAAAATTATAAGCTTTTGCCTTATTTAAGGTCCCTGTCCTCGCTCGAGGAAACGCTCGCGAGCTAATGCTATTCCTATGGGGAAGCATTTTTCTGATAACTCTTTCGCTTTTTGACATTTTTGAATAATTTTTCTTGCATTGGATAGCTGAGGTGCATGCCGACAGCGCACCTTTTTTACTTTTTCGGTTTTTGTTGTAAATATTTTTTACAAAGTTAGTTTCACTTTCAAAACCGGTTTCGAAACTGAAAGTGCTTTTTAAAAAATATATCTGCAGCCTAAATCGAAAAAGTAAAAAAGGTGTGCTATCAGCATGCACCTCAGCTATCCAATGCAAAAAAAATATTCAAAAATGTCAAAATACGAAAGAGTTATTAGAAAAATGCTTCCCCATAGGAATAGCATTAGCTCACGAGCGTTTCCTCGAGCGAGGACAGGGGCCTTAAACATATTACAATCGCAACATTTCGGTCATAAATAATGACAAAAATAGATTTTTTATTTTTACTGGTGGGAGTATATTTTGGGGTAGTCAGTCCCTGCGTTTCCGACATATTGTAACCACTTAGACAACTGCTTGTTAGTGTTAATGTACGAAATATAATTCCTGGCAAATCCCTACTAATAAAAACAAAAAGAAATTTTAACAATATTTTTAAGAGAAATGTTTCATCCAAAAGGACGTTAAATTAAGGCAAAGTTTTTTCTTCAAAAAGTAGCGGTGGAAGTACGTAGCGGCAACAATCAGAAACAGCTGAACCGATATAAAAAACTAGCTTTCATCTTCTGACTACTTCCTCAGTCACTTCACTAGCAAAAGAATACGCTATATTTCTACTCTTCTTTATTCATAACTGCATTTTTTGAGTACAAACCGATTAAAATATATTTAACTCTTTGCCGTGCAGTGAATTACACATGAATCAATGTATACATGAATGAAATAAAATTTAGCCATTAACAAAAAATATCATTTTCGCGGAACTGCAATCTTTAATACTAGAGCGCCCGGAAATTTTTCTCAAATTTGATAATAATTTTTCACACCAGAGTTTTTATTGAAAATTATTGTATTGATTTATTTTACGTAAATCTGCTTGGTTTAAATTTAATTTATTTCAAGAAAAAAATTCTGGCTCGAATTGAAATTTAATCACCTGGTCGGAGTCTTATCGAGCGTTTTACTGTTAAACAAGAACATTCACTTTACATAATCACTGAATTTCGTTATGATATAGGGCAAAGAAGTACTGTTTAAAATTTGATGCCAGAAGTTTATTCTGGTATCAAATCCCAGCATGGATATGAAAAAACATACTTCTAAAAGAAATAGTAATACGTAGATGACAAGTTATGCACATTTTTTCTACCACTGCTTTTTAACAGAAATATTTGTCGTATTTCACCATTGAAAATTATAGGATTAACCCCTTGAGCTCTGCTGGTAGAATTTTCTACCACATAATTTTAATTCCGAAATGTCACACTGGCACCAGAAAATTCGACCAAATTTATTTGAAAAAGGTTTGATGCATTTTTTTTTTTTTTCGTGTTTATCGTTAACCGTTTTTTTTTTCTTTGCAAAATACTGGTGCCAATGTGACATTTGGAACTTTGAAGAAATTTATACCCAGAGCTCAAAGGGTTAAACAAGACAAATTTTTCTGATCAAAGATTAGCAATAAGAAAAAAGCGTAAAAGTTGACAGCCACATTAGTGCTGTATAGGGCTAAAAATACTTCCATTATTTTTAATATTTTTTTTTTAATTTTGTTAATAGTTAATAAATCGTTTTTGCTGAAGAAATCGCCTTTCCCTGAACATGTCTATTCCCTATGAAAAATGTTTCGTAAAACAATAGTGCATTTGAAATATTAACTATTTTACATCATTGTTGCCATAACCTAACATTACCGTAATTTCCTACGTATAACCCGCGGATCAAACAATCATTTTTCGATCCAGAAATTTTCTTAAATAAAATATAACTTTTTAGATCGCCGTAAATATTTGCTTTCAATTACAAAATAAAATTTCTAGGTCGAAAAAGAATTGTTTGATCCGCGGATTATACGCAGGAATTTACGGTACATTGTTGCTAACAGCCAGTGTTGACAGATTGGGGAATTTTTCACAAAAAGTGTCTACTATTTTTTCCTAATATTTGTCTTCACCTTATTTAATCTTTGAAATTTGTAATTAAATAAAGTGAAAATTTTGAGTTAGAAAAAGGAATGGATAATTTGAATAGACAATTTAGAAACATTTTCTACAACAGGAACGTTTAAACAAAAAACATTTAAAGAAAAAACGTTTAAACATGAAAACAGAAACGTTTTCTACAGTATATATTAATTGCTTTAGACAAGGGAATTAAAAAGAAATACAAAAAAACTGTAAAATATATTTATATTAATCAAATTAAAATATATATTTTTCACTCATGTCTATTATGACATAGTATCATTCTTATAATGCAAATATTTTTAAAAATCACGACAATATGACATATTAGTGAGAAGAACTTCGAAATCCAATTTTTAAGAGATCTTCATTCCCGAGCTCTTAAAAAATACATTTCAGGAAAATATCTTTTTCCAATATAAATAACTAGACAAATGATAAACCTCAAGCAGGCTAAAATCAGAAATATATATCAAATATCCAACTTATTCTATAGCAAAGAAGGAATTTGTTACTCACTAATGCCTTCGGCAAGTGTCCTTTTTCATATTTTCTGAAGAAAAGGGAGAAGATATTTTAATAACTTTTAAAATTGCGTGTAATTTAAAACTCTTTTGGAAATTTTAAAGAAATATCTTTAAAGGAAATAATGTCAAAAGTTTCTTTAATGACTACTGGAAAATCTCGAAGTCAGTTATTAATTTAATAACGTTCTTATTTTTTATCGAAAAACTCCCCATTTTAAAACTCGTAAAGCAAATGCCACAGGCGAAATTCTCTTCTTTTTCAAAGAAAAAAACTTCTCTTCAAATATATAATTCAGTATTAACACATTTTATTCAAGAAATGTAAAAATGCGTTTTTTATAGATTGGTAGCTGAAGTTTGCGTAAATTTTGTGAAGAAGAAAACACGAGGCGCAATCCAAGAACGTCGATGTTAAACATCTTCCAAATGCTTGATGCCGTTTTCAGTTTACAGAGTTAATACCATACGGGTCAGATATTTTACTAAGTTTTAGCAACAGATGTGTTCGCCCAAACTCTTATTTAAAGCTTGGATACATTATCAAGAACTTCGTTTTATATAAGTGTGATATATTCATATATATTTGACACTTTCTAAAAGAAATTTCTGGTTTGAATTAAATTATACATATTTGATAGCAGTCAAATTGACTGTTTCTAGTGTTAAGTGTGATAAAGTGAATATGAAAAGTACTAATTTACAATTCTTCACTCATTATAGGTTTTAAAAATATGATTTTTTTTCCTAATGAATTTAATCAATTAGGACATTATCATCATAATTGAAGTATTTTCAAACGCTAAAACTTCCAAACATTTGTTGGATTTTTATACCTATTTTACTCCAGCGAGTAAAATGTGTAGTAGGCTGTGCAAAGTGAGTAGTTTTAAAAGGATAATTTAACCCTTTCCGGCTCAAAATAGTGTTGCCAATGGGCTACGTATTTCTTAGTTGAGATTTCTTGGTTGGCACCATTTTTTTTTTGGAAATGGTAAAAAACGAATTGTTTTCACCATAATTAACCCTTGGTACTCCGTTGTCTCTGCTGCGGAGACATCGTCTTTCCTACCAAAATTTGTTTTTGGCACCAGTAATAAAGGGAAATAAAAGTTTCCGTATGTAATCAGGGAATTTTTGAAATAGTCTACTTCAAGGAAAGTTCTTTTAAAAAAGTGGTGCTAATAAAATTTGTTTAAGAGGCACCGGAGTCCGAAGGGTTAATAAGCCATTAAGTAAAGCGAATTTTACCATTTGAAAAAAGTGGTGACAAAAAAAAAAAATCAGAATTATAGAAAAGTAACCAACTGGCAAAACTGGGTCGGCACGTGTGACTTCAATATTGTAGACTCCGACTGTGTGCGATCAACAAAGATCAAGCACACTCAACCTTTTTTTCTGGCACGCCGCAAACGTATGTTTGCAACATCCGGTAGCTGCAACACATTTAAAAAATGATAAAAAAAAATTAAAATAATAAGATATCAAAAATATAACAAAGTTACTAAAGAAGAACTGTTAACAAAATAAAATGTACTACCACTATTTTCAATCAATAAATGTTGTTATAGATTTCTATTCTATAAGTGACGTAAAAATGTGTCAAATTAGCTATAAACCATATTAACTGTATAATGAGCAAAAACATAATAACAACGTATCATTTCTAAGTTCTAAAGAGAAAAAAAAAGGATATATTAAATATTTTTCCACTGTACAAAAAAAAATTTCCTTTATTTAATTGTAGAAATATTGCATAAATTTAATTAAATTGGAATAATTTTTAAAAACTGTTAAAGATTAAGAATGTATCACAGGGTTGTCGCACAAATAGGAGAATATGTGAAATGACTTTTAAATATAAACGCACATTTAATATCCTTTAAGAAACTTTTTAATTAATTATTAATAATAGGTCAGATATTGTCAGATTTGAAAATATATAAAAGGACAGTGAAGGATTTTAAAATATTTTACGAAGATCATAATTAATTTTATAAATATGAATCAAAGATTATGTGTCTCGGGCAATATGTGGCTCGAGGGCCCAAGTTGGGTATGGATGATATATCTCAAAAACTATCTATCAAGCACTCTATCTCAAGAACTAACTGTACGGAAAATGATTAAAATTTATATTCAGATTGTCCCTGATATAAACTGATGCTGATTAGTTTTTAATATAAATCGCTCAACAGGTGACGCTCCTATGCTGATTTTTTACGATTTGCATAAGAGCTATATCTCAATAACTAATGCACAGGTTTCTATAAACTTCAGATTCAGTTAGTCCTTGACATGCATTGATGCTGTTTACATTTTGGTGTAAATCGCTCAAAAGCTGATGCTGCTATGCTGAATTTTTTTACGATTTTTGCAATAGCTTTATCTCAAGAACTAATGCACTGAATTTGATAAAAATTGATATTCAGGTAGTCCCTGATATAAATTGATGAAATATATAAAACAACAGAGACGGACTTTAAAACTTTTTACGAAGATCCTAATTAATTTTATAAATATGAATCAATGATTAGGTGTCTCGGGCCGCATATAAAAAATCATCGGGCCATATGTGGCTCGAGGCCCCAAGTTGAGTATGGCTTATATATCTCAAGAACTATTTATCAAGCACTCTATCTCAAGAACTAACGCACTGAAAACGATAAAAATGTATATTCAGGAGGTAGTCCCTGATATAAACTGATTTTGATTAGTTTTTAGTATAAATCGCTCAACAAGTGGTGCTCTTATGCTGATTTTTTTACGATTTACATAACAGCTATATCTCAGCAAATAATGCACGTATGCCCATCAGACTTCAGATTCAGTTAACCCTTTGAGCTTTGGGGGGTTTATTTGCTTCAAAATTCCAAATGTCACATTGGCACCAGTATTTTGCAAAGGAAAAATTCGGTTTACAATATACACACACACACACACACACACACACACACACACACACAAAAAAAAAAAAAAAAAAATTGCATTAAACTTTTCTTGATATAAATCTAGTCGAATATTCCGGTGGCAGTGTGACATTTCGGAATTAAAACTAAGTGGTAGAAAATTCTACCATCAGAACTCAAAGGGTTCATTCTTGACATGATTTGATGTTGTTTATGTTTTGTTATAAATCGTCTACTGTGGGAAACTATCGAAGTAGATGTTTTTCTGATCGTGGAATATCTGATAATTATGAAAAATGATCAAGTAAAAAGGACACATTTGAAAATCGAGACTACTTGAGAGATAATTATTCTTTCAAAATAGGCTGAATCCATATTTCATCAATTCTAATTTAACAAAATTTTGATATTCATGAGGATTCAACTAAGAAAACTTCATTCAGGTTCAGCGACAACCTATTATTGACTAGACTACAGCTCACATCACTTTTATAAACAGATCTAATCATGATTTTATAAAGAGATCTGATCAATGTTTAACTAAGTTAATAAGAATATCCCTCTAAATGGGATTTAAGCATCAAAAAATTACTTTCGCTCTGTAATTACTCAGTACATAATAATTAATTAATCGTTACTGAACAATCATTAAATAGGATGAGCGAAGCGAATCCTCTACTAGGCTACACAAATTACATTTTGTCGTACGCTTTACAAAAAACTATTCGATATTTTGACTTGAAATTGAACATAAAAATAAGTTATGACCTGCAAATTTGCACAATCTATTTTTTTTTTTTTTTTTTTTTTTTTTTTTTTTTTTTTTTACAAAATAACATAAAAAAATTATTATTTTCATTTATTTTTTTTACATGTTTTTCCGTTACGGTCGCATTTTTGCAAGTAAAAAATAAAACACGTACATTTTCAGAAAAATAAAAAAAAAAAATAAATCATGGAGTCAGTAATTATAGATAGAATCATGATTAAATAAATAAATAAAACACGTTTTTAGATATTTTCATTATTCCACTAAAATATCTAAAAACTGCTTTCAGATTTTCAAATTATACACATTCCTTTTAACCCTTTCCGGCACACTGTTCCCTGTCTAGTATACCTAATTTTAATTCAAATCTTGCAAATGTCATCAGTAATATTTTAGTAAAAATTTGCTTTTATAATAAAAGCTCAAATTAAAGAATTCAAAATATTTGAAAAATTCGTTTGTGAATTCCGGTGTCAGTCGATAATTTCTAATTTTAGTACAAATTTTGCCCGTGCCGGAAAGGGTTAACCATGTAATGGTTTCAGGAATTTTTTATGAAATTTTTAAAATACCTTTTTTTGAGCAAAATTATAGCATATTTTTAATGAATTAAAATTTGTGACAATTCAGTTATTTACATTCAATTATAAAATTATTTTTCAATGTCAAGAATTCAAATACACAATTTGTTCTTATTTTGTGAAATGCAGACGATATTTAGACATTTTAAAAGAATTATATTTTTTTTTCTGAAGTGGCAATAAAAGAATTGTGTAATTTTGCTTCTAAAATATTTTTATTTATACCAGTCTTATACCATAAATAAAAAATTCTGAGGAAGTTCTTAGTTATTTAGTTGAATTTTCATTTGTATTAATTAAAATGACCGAAACATAAAATAATTTTTTGCTTAATGAAGACGCAAAAATAATTGAAACAAAAATATTGTTACTTTCAAATATTTATCTTTTGAAATATACTTCGCGAATTCAAACAAAGCATGGTTTTTGCTAGTTATACTTAAGTCAATATGCTTAACCCGGGAGGACGCGCGCAGGGCCTAAAAGACCCTGAGTGCGTATGGTTTTTACATTTGCAACCACTAATTTTTTTAAAGTAATCTTCAACTTATTTTACCGCAAAATTTATAAGAATTGACTCCGTCTAAATAAACCGGCTGTTTTAATTTGATTTTATTGGTGTCAAAGTTAAAACCATTCAAACCCTGAATAGCGCGCGTTCTCCCGGGTTAAAATTAAAATTTTATTATCTTAATTTCGATCTTAATAGTTTAAGTGATCCAACGTCGGAAACACGTAAAAATAATTGCAAACTTACAAGCAGCACCAAGAATATTTTAATAAAATTTTGTTTTACAATGAAAGCTTAAAATGAAAAGTTTTGAATTTCTGAAAAATTCTTTTGTGAATTCCAGTGTGAGACAGTAATTTCATCATTTTAGGAGCATAATTTTTCTGTGCAAGAAAGGGTTAAATGATATCTTCATTTTTAAGCAAAAACGTGTGTCATAATAGAAACTCAACATCTATTATTTTTGTGCGCTTTTAACATAAAATATGGATTGAAATTTTCCTAATTAACCCTTTAATGACCATGATAGAATATTTTCTACCATTTAGTATTACCGATTTAGGGCTTTTTTTTTTTTCAAATTCAGACGTTTTTTATTCACACGAGATTTTTTAAATAGAAATTTTTAAAAAAGTTTTTGTTTAAAAAAGTTTTTTAATTTCATTAATTTAATTATTAGTAAGTTCATTTAATTTTCATGTAATGAAAATGAACTTTTGTAAATTTAATATAAGTGCAATTATTTCAATATTTTATGGTAGTCCCTCTCACCCATAGTAGTAAGGATGAGTTGGATCACATAGTAAAAAATTATAAAATATATAAGGGAAATGTCTTTAAGGATATGCATTAGGACTTTTTAGGTGCGTTCGTAATTATATAATACGTAGCACCTATAGTGGTCGTTCAGTCCGTCCGTCTGTCCGTCCGTCTGTCCGTCCGTCTGTCCGTCCGCATATAACAACGCAAAAACTACCCAACCGAATCGTTTGAAATTTAAAATACATAATTATTGCATAATTTTGTCGAGTCATTTCAAATTTTATGAAACTCGGATGCATAGATCAATTACAGGGGCAATCAAAAGTATTCCATTACATTACGGTCAATGGGGAAAAAAGTTTCAAATGCATTTTAATTGTTTGAAATTTAAAATACGCAATTATTACATAATTATGTCGAGTTATTTCTATTTTGATAATCGTGTGCATAGATCAATTACAGGGGCAATCAAAAGTATTCAATTACATTATGGTCAATTAGGAAAAAGTTTCAAATATATTCTATACGTTTGAAATTTAAAATACATAATTATTACATAATTTTGTCGAGTTATTTCAAATTTTATGAAAATTGGATGCATAGATCAATTACAGGGGCAATCAAAAGTATTCCATTACATTACGGTCAAAGGGGACAAAAGTTTCAAATGCATTTTAATCGTTTGAAATTTAAAATACGCAATTATTACATAATTATGTCGAGTTATTTCAAATATTTTGATAATCGTGCGCATAGATCAATTACAGGGGCAATCAAAATTATTCAATTACATTATGGTCAATGGGGAAAAAGTTTCAAATATATTCTATACGTTTGAAATTTAAAATACATAATTATTACATAATTTTGTCGAGTTATTTCAAATTTTATGAAAATCGGATGCATAGATCAATTACAGGGACAATCAAAAGTATTCCGTTACATTGCGGTCAATGGGAAAAAATGTTTCAAATGCATTTTAATCGTGTTACACTCATGCGAACTTAATAAAATTTATATGCAACTATAAAGTACATATTATAATATACATCATACATAATTTGTGGTGCAAAGAACATTTGTTATTGATTTACAAGGCCACACAAAAGTATTCCATTACATAATGGTATAGGGAGGACATTGTTTGATGAGCGTTTTAATTGTAATTCACTGTTAACAATTTTATGAGATTGATATATGAAAGTAATATTTTTAAAACTTCGTTATCGTACGAACGCACCTAATTTGCTACGCTTCACGTGCAATTTCCAACTTGTTTAAATTATTAAATTATTTTCACCGTGGTGTTGAAGTAAATCGTTTACAAGATAGGGATGTTTTATTCAGTTTCCCCTCCGTTACCAGCTTATTTATGTGAAATTTATTTTTTTTTTATACTTTTATAAAATTTTAGCCATAAGATCAAATGGTGCTTCGTAAATAAATGGGCTTAGTTTTTTAGCTCACAGGCTATCATAGCCTGAGAGCTTATGTGCCCGTCCGTTCTGTATGTACGTTCGTACGTTCGTGCGTAACGCGATAACTCATGATAAAAATGTCCGATCCACTTGAAATTTTGTATGTAGGTATATCCTGACAAGGCGCTTCCCTGATTAGTTTTTTGGAGTTCATTCGATATGTATAAGAGGGGGAACGGGGGCTCATGCCCCTCCCCTTAGTTGATATAAATGGGATTTTCATGCAGAATTAAGTTTTCGTTCAAAATTTAGATTGGGATCATTCTGATGAGGCGATTCCGTGACTGTTATTAGGTGTTCATTGAATAAGTATAAATAGGGGAAACAGGGGTTCTAATGCCCCCCCTTCATTTATATAAATGGGTTTTTCAAGCAGAATTTTCAGATTTCTTTCAAATCTCTGAATAGTGTTGGAAGTTTAATGGTTAAGTATAAAAGAGGGGGATAACTCCTTTTAAATTATATAAATGCTAAATGGGTTTTTATTAAGAATTATCTCATTTGCTCTGAATTTTGGATATAGATTTTTTATATTATAAAGCATGTCTTTGATAATATAGGAGGTTCAATGATTAAGTATAAAAAAAGATGAAAGGGGAGAGCTGTTTCCCCTTCTTAATTTTTTTTCGAACGGAATTAACCCTTGAAAATATAAGGCTCTAATGTACAATTAGTATTTGTAGCCTGTGAGCTCAATGCCATCAGTTTAACTGGGCAGTATTCTTTATCTTGTTTTTAATTCACTATGTGCTGCTAAAATTATTTGTACTTTTTTCCCCCTCTGTTACCATTCTCCTCTATTACTTTGCTTATGGTAACAGAGTGGAACAAAATGTAACAGAGTAAGAAACTACTAAAAAACAAGTTTATTTGAACATTGTTCTTGAAGGCTGCACATTCTTGTTTCATGTTCTTAGAACAGAATTGAAAATATGGATTTTTCTTTTTAAAAATAAAATAGTAGTTTTTGTGGTGAGCTAGTTGCCATAAGCACTGGGCTTTAATTTTCTCAAACAAAATGCTTCTTTAATTGTAGTCATTTATATTTATGAATCAATACTACTTATTTATGAAAAAATGATGCAGCGTGAAATGCCACTATTTTTGAATGTTAATTTTTGTAAAAGACTTTAATTCTTGCTTGGTCTGTTTCAAATTTTAGGATATCTTATAACAAATGATAAAAATGTATTAAAGAAGAAAAGATCATTATTTAAATTGAAAAGAATTTATAAAAAAGATACATCGCGTCAAATACTACTATTTTCAAATAGTAATTTCTGTAATAACCGTTATTTCTTGGGTTAAAGCGTCATCCAATTGGCACGCGAATTTGTTAAAATTTGAAAATTTAAGGCGAGCTGTTTGAAATTGAAACACAGATTATAACATATAATAAAAATTTATAAAAACAATGCCACGTGAAATGCCAGTATTTTCGAATAGTAGTTTTTTGGAAATATCTTAAATTCTGCCTTGATCTGTTTGAAACATTGAAACTTCATGATAGCTTATAATACATAATAAAAAGTTATATAAACAATTGCCTGGTCTAATCCCACTATTTTTTAATAGTATTTCTTGCAAAAATCTTAAATTCGTGCTTTAAAGCACCACTACCTTGACTAATATACGATGAGATTTTTTTTTAACTAAGCAGTGCATTTATCATAGCACATGATATAAATTTACAAAAGAGAATGTCCCGCCAAATACCACTATTTTCCAGTAGTAATTTTTGTAAAAATCTTAAATTCTTGCTGGTTATGTTTGAAACATTAAGATCGTATTCAATAAATGATATAAACTTATAAAAAAAAGTATGCCAGATCAAATATCACTCCACTATCAGTCAGCGTTCCACTTTTTTTTCCACTCTGTTACCGTCAATTTAAGTTGGTTTATTTGACTAAAATATTTATCAATCATCATTTTGAATAATTAATTGTGTAAATTTAACTAATATTTTATTTATGTAATATTTTTTTATAATTTAACTGAAAAAATGTGAATGCACATTTAATTGAAACTTATGATTTTTCCAAAAAAAGTAACAGAGAGGAAATCCTTTGTATTTTACAAAAATAAAAATAATCATAACAAAGTAACAGTTTGGATTTTCTAAAAGTAGCAATCATGTAATTAAAGAAAATCTGATATTTACTGTTATAGGTATTTATTTTTTAAAATAAAAATTTTTGACTGTTGGTAACAGAGGGGAACATTTTATTGTTGCAAGTTCATACTTTATTTTTTATTTGACGTTCCAAATCAAAAAGTGAACTGTTGTTTTCAGTTTTATGTACAATAAATGTTTTAGTATCATCTAACATTTTTATAAGTTGTATTTAAAAAACTTTTTTTATTTGTGAAAAATTTTCGAAATGTACAAGTTTTTTGAAAATAACCCACTTTCAGATTGGCATGTAGTTTGGGATTTTTTTACAGATTTGTGTTTGAATACAACAAGTATAAATACTGATATTCCTTCCAGTGCTATTACAGTTGTTCAAAGCACGTTTAACAAGCATATGTTTTTTTATTAGCTTGTGGACAGCATATTCTTTAAATAATTGTCTCCACTGTATTTAATTTGTCTTTTATTTCATGAGGATCTCAATTCATTATTTTTGGTAGATTTATAAATTATTGCCATTTTATACATCTTGCCAACTATGCATTAGCTGATAACCTTCTTTACAAGTGGTAAATGATTGCACCTAATATGCTGTTTAATTGGCTAGAGAATTCAATAACGTATTTACGCAAGATGAAGATCAATTCCTATTTCTCTATAGAACAGTAGAATATCACCATCAATTAATAGCTTAACCAATGAAGAAAAAATCTGAAGTAAATTTACCCTAATAAATTAAGAATATTAAATTGACACGTTCGCTGCCGCTTACGTGAAGATGTGATGATAGTTAATGCCGCACTGTAGAAGTGGGTTTTTCCCAGAAGCCGATTTACTTTTTATAACAAAGAATCATTGAAAGATTTTCCAGCGCCAGCGCATGACTGGTTAATGAACATCACGCGCTGACGCGTGAGTAGCCGCTTAACGTTGGCGCCTTATCACGCGCTGGCGCGTCTGCGGCAGCGAACGTGTTAAATTCAACATATTGTAAAAATTGTTTTGTTTATCGCTTTTGAAAAACTTGCATCAATTTGCAGATTTTGAAATAAATACCAACTTTTTAAAAGTTTGACCGCCTTCAGAGGTCATAAAACTTTTTCTTAGTTTCCAGAAATTTTACAATTATGCTTATATTATAAAACCTCATAAAATAAAAGGGTATGCGATATCACCATGAAATTTTTTTTTCAGGCCCAATACTTTTGAAACACCCTATTGGGCATGTTATCAAAATGTGTGTTAAAACATTATGTTTTAAGAGAGTGATGTGAGATAGAATGAAATAAAGAGAATATTGCTCAGATAAACTAGACAAATTAAGTACAAGTTACCAACAAACAAAAAAATGGAAACAAATACTTTCCATTCTCAGGGTTCGTACGCTTGAAGGGTCTGTTACCAGAATGTTTGTAAAGTTATATTTGCTTTATTTAATGGGGAAAATCCTAATTTTACGTATATCATTCAGTACATTATAAATTTCTGGTGCGAAACCTCCAAAAAGCCCAGGAATCCCCTGATGCGTACGAGCTCTGATTCTTTGAAAACTATAGCTAAGATAATTAAAAATAACTAAATTACATTTCTTTAAGTTAAGCATATTTAAGCAAATTTAACATAAAAAGTTTTTTCCTTAACCCCTTGAAGACGAGCGCCCGGTATACGTGCCGCATAAGGTGATCAGAATCCTGGATTATTCTCAGGAGTAAATTTCTATTGCACATTTTGCTTTATTTAATCCGACCATTTTCGCGATTAAATTAAAGAAAAAAACCTGCTTTTAAAAAACGTTGATAAAAAAATAAAAATTCTCTAAAGGGCGCTCGTCTCGAAGGGGGTTAAAGAGTATTCAACACAAAAGTGTAATTTTCGAAATTTTATTTCAACCAGGTGATAAACCCGCTCGCCAAACGGTGATAATTCACCAAATAAACGAAATTTTCATTACTTTTTTACGGATGTTTTATTAGAATATGCCCATATGGAGTTACTTCCTTGTTAGTTTAATTTTAACTTATTAAAAATGCTAGTGTACATTTTTGCTACTTTCGTACCATTATATTACTAATAAAAAAGAAACTTCGTTTCTGTTAATAACATTAAAAGTTTAAATATAAATGTGTTGGGACACTCCCCCCCCCTCTTATCTCTAAACCCTTTTTATTCTTTCCATTCCAAATTTTTCAATTCAGAGATTCCTAAAGAAGAAATTTTGCTTTGTGAAGTCAAGAATTTAATTGGCATTAATTTAAGTAAATATTATTGTTCGTAATTTCTGGCATAAATTAGGATGTTCTAAATTTGAAAAAGGCCACATATACAGATATTTTATTTTATTTATTTATTTTATTTATATTTTTTGATGAATATTTTAGTTTTAAGTTTATGAAATTGTAAATACACGCCAAAGAACTTTTGAGAATTACTTTAGGCTTTGTGGTAGAATTTGAAATTTTTTCAATTATATATCAAACACATATTTGTGCATTATTATTATGAATTACAATGTTTTAAATTTCCAAAGAATCCTTTCAGAAATATTGCATGAATTACTTCGATACATTACTTTGCAAACATTTGAATACAAACAAATACCACTTCGTACTTACATTGTTAAATAATATCATGCTTTTTTAAACCTTTTAGATTTTCTTTTTCTTTGTGTACTAAACTTATTGGACATTCTCTCAAAAAACAGATTACAATTTTCAAGCGAAACCTATTTTCACATAAGTTTAAAATCGATTATAATTTAAATCGATTTAATTAATATATGAAATAATAGATGGCGACACTACACAATTTAGCCATGTGATTATGTTGATTTCAAGCTTCTAACCATATTCGTAATGAAAACATATAAAATGTCCTATAATCTTGTTAATTAACCCCAAAAATGTTTATTCCAAATGAAATTTATATTCATTTATTTTTATTTTAAAATCATGTGTGTGCTTTAAGAAAATGTACTAGAATATGCAAAAATATAATTCTCTGAATTGCTTAGTAAGAAAAATTTTATATTTCATTTATCAGGACGATGCCAATGATTGTAAATGAAAAATAAGAATATTTTCGGGTTAGGTAATTTAGAATAAAGAAAAATTGAATTTAGAAAAAAAAAATACCTAATAGGTCAAGATATTTATTAAATTGTTATTTATTTATTTGTTTTCAGTTTGATAGGGCAAGGAAACTTTCGTAATTATGAGGGGAATGGCCATGATGAGAGTTTCAACGCTAAAACTAAATAAATAAAAAATATCAAATAGAGCTGAGGCATTTTCCTTTACCGTATGGTAAAAATAAGGATTTGTATAGGTGGAATTTTTACGCTTTAGAAAATATTTCTGTATCATAATGTATTATAAAGGAAGTGTTAAAAATATTTCTAAAATCCTTTTTAGTACTTCCTGCCTTATTTTTTGATAGTGAACAAGAAATTTTAATTCTCCCAAACCTTTGTTATGTAATTTTTTTATAACCCTGCAACCTTTTATTTATTTATTTTTTTTTTTTTTTCATATTCCAAACCCCATCCAGGCTGACGTCATTTAACAATACTTTAATTTTTAATACCAGTAATTCTGTATGCTATTTTACGACTCTTTTAATACAAGAATTCGACGACTCGATTAAACTGCTAATTGAGATTCAACTTTTATTTTAAAAATGCGGTTTCACATCAGAAAATGTTAAGATTATTTTCAGATTTACTTAATATCGAACTTTTGATGTTTATTTAAATGAAAAATGCTTCTTCAAAATATTCCGGTGTGAAGACGAAATTTCGGAATAAAAATGGAGGCCAAACGGGCAACCCTACGGCTAGAAAAGGCAAAGATTACCAATAAATTATTCACACGGGCTCAGCAAACGTATTTCGGTAATTAACACTAGAAGCGCAGAGAGCAATCAATTTGATAGCTGCCAAAATTGGATAATTCGATTTGAACCAGAAATGTCTTTAAAAAAGAGTTAAATTTGCAAATTACGCCAAAAACGGATTTAAGAGATAGTTTAAAATACTTTTAATGAAAATTCTAGGGTTAAACTTTTCCCAGACAATTTAAAAGACTGGTAAGATAATTAAAACCTCTCCTGTTAAGGTAAAAGTATGATGTATAAATACGAAATGTGACAGAAAAGAAAAGCATAAGCATCACAAAAGATTTAACATTCAACAGTTTCAAGGCTTTATAATGGGAGCCTCTATTTACCGTAATTTCGGGTGTATAAGCCGCAGCTCAAACAATTCTTTTTAGACCCAGAAATATTATTTAGTGATTGAAGAGATATATTTACGGCGATCTGACTAGTTATATTTGTTTTTTAAAAATTTCTGGGTTGAAAAAGAATTGTTTGAGCTGCGGCTTATACACCCGAAATTACGGTAAATACAAATTTAATTAACACTAGAACCGCCATTAGGGGTCATTATGACCCCTGCCAAATTGAAAATAGCCGATTTGAACCAGAAATTTCTTGATAAGATTTGTTAAATATGTGCAGCACAAAAAGTAGGCTAATTAAATAAGTTAAATAGTTTTAAATAAAAATTTTGGTGTCAAACACTTTTTATAAAATTTGAATAAAATAGCCGGCGGTTCTAGTGTTAAATGAAAAGTTAGAAAAAATAGCATCAAAGTTGTACGTATGTTACTGTAATCCCCTTTCTCATTCTCTATGAGTAACGGTGTTTCAAATTCCTTCTCACATGAAGATACTGGATGCGCTACTGAATATTCTAGTACTGAATAATAAAATACAGTCGAACCTCGTTAACATGAATTTCAAGCGGAATCAAAATTTTGTTCATGTTAACAGTTATTAATGTTATCAGTCTTAAATCATTCTATTCGTCTTTATAGTTGGCTGCGAAAACAGTTCATGTTAAAAGTAATTCATGTTAAGCATGTTCATGTTAACGAGGTTTGAATGTAGTACATACGCACCATATATGAATGCTATAAGCAGGGGTCGGAGCTCAAAGAACAAATTTTATTTTTCTTGGCACTATTTTTTTTTATCAATAATCTTCAAAGCCTTAACGCATTTTTTATAAAAAAAAAATTCTCTTAAAGATTGTTGATAAATAATACTGGTAAAAACAATAAAATTTATCCTGTGTGCGCCGACCCCTGTTATGAGTGATACCGGTCCTGAAATGATTAAGTTAAATATTTCTGTAAAACTTTTACTTAAAAAGACCGTGTGAATTAATATGTGAGATTTGAAAAGAAGGCGTGAAATTTGTCCGAGACACGCCCCACATCTCCGCCGGAATATGATTTCGCCTTTTTTTAATATGATGCAACATACGTAGAAAGTTGAAATTGTTAGTGAATATGCATCATGTCTCATAGTATTTCAAGCAAAAAAATTAAGGTGGTCACTCAGAAATTTCAGTTTATTTTTAGTTAAAATGTTCATTTAAAAACAGGAAAAATGTTAGAAAACTTGTTCTTTTGTTTAAAAAAATCTGAAAAAATTGTAAAACATTCGTATGATGGTTTTTTGCATCACTTATTTTTTTCGTTGAAATTTGCTTAGTAGTTTCGTCACAATGCGCACTTTTCCAAAACAGGCATTTAGGGTCATTACCCCCTATAGTCTTGAGACACAAACTTAAAACTGGGGAGAAATGAATTTGTTTTTATGGGCTATCGATCCATGTAGGACTCGATGTAGTTGACTCAAGGGCATATTTTACTATGAAACCCGGCTATACCTTTTGGTTTTAAGATCAGAATGCTTAATTTTAAGAAACTGTACGCATTTGAGCACGTGCTTCAGTTATTTCAAATCTGAATACATCTGAGTTACATTATAAATTTCAGTATTGAGTATCTCAAGTGATGAGGACGATTTTAGCACATGGAAATGAATCAGAAAGGTTCTATTTTTCACATGTTTTTGACTCCGAAAAAATCAGAAACCGAAGTTAGTGATGATGACGCTGATGTTCATTTTGCAAACCATCAGTGGCATAAAATTTCGTCAAGTGCTACCTATTACGCACTTCCACGCTTTGAATTCAAATCAGAGCCGAAGGTTAGTGTCTTGTTTGATGCTAGTTTGGGTGTTCTGCAATACTATGAACATTTTATAAATGACGAACTAGTGAATATTATTGTAAAAGAAACACATTTATATGTCGAGCTAATGGGAAATGTTGTTGGAGAAAAAAGAGTAAAAGGGCGACCAAAATGGCAACTTGTCTCTCAAAATAAGATGTGACTGTTTTTTATTCTTACAGTTGAAGAAGGAATTGTGAAAAAGACGAAAGAAAGTATGTATTGGACTAAAAAATTATCTGTTGAGACACCATTTTTTTGCAATATTATGACGTACAATAGATACAGCGAAATTAAAAGATACTTACATTTTGTAAATAATGGAGCTGATGATCCTGAAAATAATTCTAACCCAAAACTGTATAAAATTAGGACTGTTTGTGAGCATATGAATAATTTATATGAAAGTACGATTATTCCTGAAAAAGATGTTACTATCGATGAAAGTTTGATGTCGTACAAAGGACGTTTATCATGGTGGCAATACATTCCAATGGAAAAAGCGAAATTTGGAATAAAATCTTTTATGTTGTGCGAATCTAGAACTGAGTATATATGGTCTTTTATTATTTATACAGGGAAGAGATCTTTATTCAGCAAAGACTTTGAAATTCTCTCGATGTTTTCACAGGTCGGTATGACACTATTTGACACCATTACTGAGAAAGGGACATTGTATAACAATGGACAATTATTATACATCTCCGGAGTTATTTGATTCTTTTGAGTTATCAAACAGACGTTATTGGTACTATAAGAAATAGAAGAAAAGATATGCCAGAAGGTTTACGAGAGAAAAAAAAATAAAGACTTATGAAGTTCATGCGTTTAGACGAAAAAAACTTATCGCACTGAAATGGCAAGACAAGAAAGATGTGACATTGTTATCATCAATACATTATTACGAAATGGTGTAGGTTACAACTCAAAGTAAGAGAACGAAAAGGAATCTTAAAGTAGTTGTATAGATTACAACCAAACTATGGGAAGTGTTGATATAGTAGATCAATTTCTTTCAAGTTACCATGCAGCTAGAGATGGTGGGAAGATATTCTTCCATCTATTGGACCAAGCATTTTTCAATACTTTTCAAGGTTATAAGAAAGAAGATGGCAGAATATCTCATCTAAAGTTAGACTCAGTTTAGAAGATGAAAGCGTTGTAAAATATCGTACAGTCCAGGGTTCGCACACTCCTTATATTTTGTAAGGACTCTGGCACCACTATTAATGATAAGAAAATTTATATTTAATTTTTAAGAAACAGAATTCCCAACTACCTCCTCGATTCGCAATTTTCGCAATATTTTTTCTGCAGTAAAATACATTAAAAATACTGTAAAAATTTAGTGGTAGAGCTGTGCGAACTCTGGTACAGAAGAAAGTTTCATAAACTGGGCCGTTCTTTGGTCGACGCAACATCACGTCGTTTGTATGAAGGCCATTTTCTAGATGTTATACCTCCCACGGATAAAAAAGATAAATCATACAGAAAATGTAAAGTTTGTTCATCCCATGTGAATGAAAATGGAAAGAAAATTTGAGAAGAAACTAGATATTTTTGTAAGGACTGTAATATAGAACTGTGCATACCATGTTTCAAAGTTTTCCATACATTTTGTAAGATTTTAAATTTTGAAAAATATATTGAATGCCGATTCTGAAATTAAATTTGAAAAGAAACTATATAGTACTATATATAGTATGTATAACTTTGTAGTACTAAAGCAAATTTCTTGATTTTTATATCTCTACCTCATATCAAAGTAAAACCACAAGTTCCAACGGTCCGATGAAGCTTCCCTGCGTGTCATGTATGCGCAAAAGTAAGTCAAATTGTACTTTTCATAAATATTATCCTTCATTTCACGCTTTCAGGAGCGAAACATTTCCATTGCTAAAGTGTTTACATAAATTATTCATACCGGAATGTACGAAAAAAAATATTTATAAATAGAAAAAAAAAAGGGTGAAATTTCGCATACACAGCAAAGGAAAATTTTTGCACCAAATTCCTGGTGCCACTAGAGTTTTAGGTATTAAATTAAGCGGTTTCAGAAGCGTTTCACTGAACCTAAAAGGATTAAATATGGAAAAAATGCACTATTTCTTTTAACCGTGAACTCATATTTTTATGAATCATAAAATTGGACTATAAAAAAATCGACGATTTTTGAAGGGATTTTCCCAAAATCATGTGACAATTAAGTGGTTAATATATTTGTTTCGCTCTCGTGGTTTCGTTTCGTCTCCAATTAGGCCACAAAATCATAGTGGCTTCATTTATGTGGGACACTTTGTAAATAAGGCAATTATTACTTAACAAAATTCTCGTAGAAGGTCTTTGAAATTTACGAATCTTGTCTACGCTTTATTTTGACATAAATCTAAAAAAAGGGACGTAATTTTAGTCGAATACTATTTCCATATTTTTTGTAAGACAAATTGGAAATTAGAATGTACAGGGGTGTTCTACTCTCTCTCTCTCTCTTTAAGTAAATTAAACTTGTAATTATGTTCATTCCCTAAGGAAGCCTCAAGAGGTTTTCACTTGAAACATATAATGTGAAATTAATTTCAATGATTAAATATCTAAATGCACTGAATTAATATGCTATAAAACTTTTACAAGAAATAGATACTACAACTGAGACCTGCGAAATTTATGTAGTCTATGTGCGAATAAAAATATTTTTAAAAAATACAATGGTAATTTAACAATCTGAATTTAGGAAAAACCTGTTCAAATGGCAACTCTATTTTTATAGTAATTTCACGGTAGACGGAACTAAGCTAAACAGAAATTTAACGGTTAATAATTTTCAAAAATAAATAAATGGTATTTTTAAAGCTAAAAGAGCTTTTTCATATTCATGCACTTCTAATTTTTCAAAAGCGCGAATAAAAAAAAAAGCGTTTCAAATATTTCATTTAAAAAAATGATAATATATTTTTTTTTTTTTTAATAAGATATAGTCTTTAATTTACGGCTCGTTTATCTTACAATCAGTATAACTAATATAATAAAATTAAAAAAATATCATTTTTAAAAGAAAATCCATTATTTAATTTGTTTCATTGTTACATTTATTATCAATTAAGTTTCGTAATTATTGTATTTTTCGGTGTATAAGTCCACTCCAATATATAATTCTTTAGGGGTAAAATGTACTTTTGTTGCTAAAATGTTAAAATAATTGAATTTTATCAGATTTTACGAATTAATTTATATCAAATAATGAAAAAATAAGCACTTCTTACAAAAGCAAATATTTATACCAAAGTTCTGGTGACATTTGTATTTGCGTATTAAAATTAAGCGGCATATGCAGGGTGTCCGAAAAGTCTGGAAACGGTCGAATAACTCGAGAAATACATAAGAGATTGAAAAACGAAAATATACATGTTAAATGTTTTTAAATAAGCTACTCAGTGATACCAAATTTGACCTTAGCAACCGACCCCCTGTGGGTTAGAGGGGGGTCCAACTTCGAAATCTTAAATAATAACCCCCATTTTTTATTGCAGATTCGCATTCTACGGACAAAAATACGTAACTTTTGTATTTGATGTTTATTTCGAATCCTCGTTTATCACGGTGTAATTCAGCATATTAAATCGATACATATTTCGGTTTTTCCACCCAGGTTTTGCCTGATTGGCCAGAATTTTTGACGTCAAATTCCTTGTCTTTTGCAGGAATAGCGTTTCTTGAAAATTACCCGTGACGATTATTTCGATAATGCCACACTGTTAAAAATTTGACCCATTTGCTGTAGCGTCACTCCACAGTTTTTATAGAATATCTCTTTTATGACCAATGAGAATGTTCCATAACACAGTAAAGTAACCGTTTTCTATAAAAGCGGTGGAGTGACGCTGTAGCAAATGAGTTAAATTTTTTTACAGCGAGCGTATAGGGGTACACGACATTTCGGTCCCGTCATTTCGGTCCCGCCGTTTCGGTCCCGAGACATTTCGGTCCCGAGACATTTCGGTCCCTGGCCATTTCGGTCCCGAGACATTTCGGTCCCGAGACATTTCGGTCCCGAGACATTTCGGTCCCTGGCCATTTCGGTCCCGAGACATTTCGGTCCCGAGACATTTTGGTCCCTGGCCATTTCGGTCCCTGGCCATTTCGATCCCTTGCTATTTCTTTACCGGCCACCTTATAACTTGGTTTCTGATTGATGAAGGCCTACTAAACGCTGTAAGCTCAACATTGTTCTGGCTTTTTTTAATATTTTTATTCTCCTGCCCCCCCCCCCCCCTTCCCTCAAATTTTATACAAAGCTGAATATAATAGTCCAATAAGTTTAATCTATTGTAACTCGTGATAATAAAATCACAGCAAGTCGAAAATTTGATTAAATAATGTTATATAATTTTACACTGTCTTTATTATTATTATTTAACATAATGAATATTTTAAGTTTTATCATATATTCTTTGTATTAGGTATTTTATCTATACAAAAAACTAAAATACATATTTTATTGATTGTTTTAGCACACTTTTTTAGAATCTTTAAATTAGTGATTTCCTAACTAGGCGTGCTACGAAAATTTTTTATTTAAAAAATAAAAATGCTCCAATGACCTTTTTTATGTAATAATTATTGGTTGCATATTTTTTTTTTTTTTTTTTTTTTCAGTTTTCTCACTTGATGAAGACAATTTTTGTGAATTAATTTTATTGAAAATGGGCTTATTTCTTTGTAATAAAATGATTATTTTTCAATTTTATATAATAATGTAATTATTATTTTAAATAATTTTATTTTCAAATTTTAACTGACAAAACTAAGCTTTTTTAATTTATCGTTTATTTATTAATTTATTTGCATTACCTTTTCGCTCCCACTTTCACAGAAAAAAAATTGACAATTCTTATTTTAATTTTATTATTGATTGAATTAATAGTTTTAAATTTCAGTAACTTTAAATATAAAATAAATAAACAGGTAAACAATAAGTTTCAGTTTATAACTACTACAAAACATAATGATAAATTGAATATAAAACAGATTATTTATTGAGTTTATTTAAAGTAAAATTCGAAATGCGTATTAATAATTTTATCAATTTAATTAAATAAATATTCATTAAATTAAAAATACATATATTTAATAAAATATTAATTTGATTTTAATTTTAAAATCACTAACTGTTTTGAGATTTAATTTATAGCAATTATTCATCACCATAAGTGTTTATTCAAAAATTATTATTTATTTCAAAAAAGGAAATTATTATTATTATTACTAGCATACCCAGCCCGCTTCGCCGGGCTTAATTTGAAGGTTTATTTAATAATTTATGTGTATGGTACGCTTCTCTCTCAGCTCGCGACGGATCCCCCGGTGACTCTCCCCGGACCATCGGCACTCCACGTGCGTCGGGTGAGCGTCAGAACAAACTTTCAGCATATACATATGGGTGGTTGTACTTGAATGCACAGACCTGCGCGTTTTTTTCTATCTTGCTTTTATACCTCTGGACCGAGTTGGCGCATTGCCAAGATTTGCTTCCTCTGGACCGAGTTGGCGCATTGCCAAGATTTGCTTTCGCCTGTGCCTCAATTATCCTCAGAATTCCTTTTATATATATAGATTATTATTATTATTGAAAAATCAGTAACGTAACGTAATAATTAATTAAACATAATAATGCAACACTGTAACAATGCGTAAAAATATTTCTTAACAGTGTTAGGTAACATTATTATCCAGATGCAGATTTAAATTTTCTGAAACAAAGTTATAGTTTACAGTTCGCAAAAAGCAATCATATATTAATTAATTATTTTTAAAGAGTAAGAAAAATATCATAAACTAACCAATAAATGAATAAATAACATATTTATTTTGAGAATCCTTATAATTTTTATATATCCTAATGAACTTGATAACATTATAGTAGCTGAAATTTAAAAAATATGTTTTTTCATTTTTGCTATAATAAGAGCTATAAACTAGATTTTAAACAAGTAATTGATAAATAAGTCACTTAAACAATTAATAGTTAAAATAATTTTGAATTCTTATTAATAAATATGTTTGATAAAAATAATTTAATTTTTAAATTTTTTTTTAATTTAACAGCATAATTATTAATGCTTTAAAATTTTCTAAGATTATGTTAATCATTTAATAAAATAATGTATAACATTAAGTAAGAAACAAATCAAAACCGAGTGCCGGGAATTTTTAAACAAATATAATTTTTTATGTTGGTGTTCCTATAAAATTTGAAATATATGCATATAAGTACCAGCTAAGTACTACTATTAACCTCTTTTAAGCAAGAATTCTGCATGTCAATCAATTGTCAAAGCCCATCTGAACAAATAGTCATCTTTATACAAAATAGCTAGAAAAGCTAGGTAGTTAGCTTTGTTCTACTTATCTTGATCTTTATACACTTGTCAGATGAAATCCCTCATTCTATAATACAATGTCCTTTTTAATCTGGAGTTCAAATGCGGACGGACCTCCCAGATTTGACTTGTGTTTATTTCGCTCGTAGTTTTTGAATGTAATAAGCATAAAAAGTGTTTAATGTATTGAAAAGGATTTGTAATTCCTGCATTGTTATATGTAAAAAGGTTGTTACACGTAAAAAGTTATTTCGTAGCAATAATTTTTATATGTAAAAAGATTAACGCAAACTTTTAAATAGTTTTTTTAATAGCGAAATAAAATAATTATTTAAAAAATAAAATGTTTTAGTCAATCCCGATGCAGAACTTAAAAAATAATGTGGCTTTATCACAATTCCATGTTAAAAACCCCTAAAAAAAAAAAAAAAAAAAAAAAAAAAAAAAAATGTAAAGTGCCATAATCTAAAAATGATGTGCCGTTAAATAATAGGATGAAATAAAGATTTCTAAAACTATTTGCAGATTTTTTTTCATTATTAAACACATGTTGTACAAATTATATGCAACTGAAAATGTGTAGGCCATGGACATTTGCTTAAGCAAATTAAATTCGACTTATACGTGTTTTTAAATTACCAGATCTTCATGATTGAGGAACTTCTATATAAATCCACAGAACAATCCTCCCCTCACTCCTGAAAACAATTACTTCTGTCATATGAAATTTGCATGGCGTTTGGATCCGCTGCAATATGTTTGAGTTTGGATCCGAGTTATACATGTAAGCGGTTTTTGGGTACTTGTTACTTCTAATTAATCGCATCACACTAAAACTTTATGTGGCTTTCAGTTAAAAAACCAGTGTTGAATTCAGACACTTTTCTCCGGGAGGGACTTCTGTGGCTCCGGGGGGATTACACTTTTTTACCACTGAAAACACAAAATCTCAAAATTTCCGGGGGGGGGCATTGATAGCTCTGGGGGAATGACCCGCCCCTGAATTCAACACTCTAATATGTTCCCTATAAAATTATGTCAGATATTTCCCTTGCACAAAATTTCAGCTTGCTGGAGAAGGGACCGAAATGTTTGAGGACCGAAAAGTCCAAGGACCGAAATGTCTCGGGACCGAAATGGCCATGGACCGAAATGTCTCGGAACCGAAATGTCTCGGGACCGAAATGGCCAGGGACCGAATTGTCTCGGGACCGAAACGTCTCGGGACCGAAATGTCTCGGGACCGAAACGGCGGGACCGAAACGGCGGGACCGAAATGGCGGGACCGAAACGTCCTGCTTCCAGCGTATAGGGTTCTTTAATGTTTTCTCTACAAAAATTCATTGAAATACAATAATTTAGTTTTCTATTTGGATTTTTATTTTATCCAGTAAATGGTTTCTAAATAACGAATGGTTTCTAAATACGGCTGATGAGGTTTATGTTTTTTTTAATTATTTGCTTTAGCGTCACTACACCGCTTTTATAGAAAACGGTTACTTTACTGTATTATGAAGCATTCTCATTGGTCATAAAAGAGATATTCTATAAAAGCTGTGGAGTAACGCTACAGCAAATGGATCAAATTTTTAACAGCGTAGCATTATCGAAATAATCGCCACGGGTGATTTTCAAGAAACGCTGTTCCTGCAAAAGACGAGGAATTTGACGTCAAAAATTCTGGCCAATCAGGCAAAACCTGGTTGGGAAAACCGAAATATGTATCGATTTAATATGCTCAATTACACCGTGATAAAAGAGGATTCGAAATAAACATCAAATACAAAAGTTACATATTTTTGTCCGTAGAATCCGAATTCGCAATAAAAAATAGGGGTTATTATTTAAGATTTCGAAGTTGGACCCCCTCTGACCCCCAGGGGGTCGGTTGCGAAGGTCAAATTTGGTATCACTGAGTAGCTTATTTAAAAATATTTAACACGTATATTTTCGTTTTTCAATCTCATATGTATTTCTCGAGTTATTCAACCGTTTTCAGACTTTTCGGACAACCTTTATATGTACATAATATTCCACCCACTTTTAACCCTTTGCGGGGCAGGGCAAATTCATTCCTTAAGTATTGAAATAAATGACTGACACCGGAATTTGAAAACAACTTTATTTATAAATAAGGCGCTATGTTTCACGCGTTCAATAAACCGTAATTTTCTTTAACCCCTTGAAGGGCACCGGTATATGCTATATACCACTTAATTTTAATTCCCAAATGCCACATTGACACCAAAATTTACGAATCAACTTTTGTTTCATATGATATACTCGAAGAAAAGCTTTTACTTTGTTTCATATAAAATTGTTTATAAATACCGGTGTCAATCAATCATTTTAACATTTCAGTAGCAGAAGTGCTTTGCCCCTCAAGGGGTTAACAAAATTCTGGTGCCAGTGTGAAGTTTGGGAATTAAAATTAAGTGGTATATCTATGAAACCAGCACCCCGCAAAGAATTAACCCTTTCCGTCACGGGTAAATTATGTTAGTAAAATGAGAAAATATAGAGTGACACCGGAATTTTCAAACGACTTTTCTAGAAATTATTAACTCTTTAAATTTAGCTTTAATTCCAAAAGGAAAATTTTATTAAAGTATTATTGGTGGCGTTTGCAAGTTTGGAATTAAAATTAGGTGCGCCCGGACTGGACAGGAACCGCGGCGGCGGGTCATTTTGACCCGTATCATATGGGGAAACGTCGATTCGAACCAGAAAACGCTTAATAAAATAAGCTAAATATATGCTGAGCAAAATATATTCAATAAATAACTTAAATAGTTTTCCGGTGAGAAATATTTTTATAAAACTTTAATGAATTTTCCCGCGGTTCTAGTGTTAAGGAGTTAACACTTTCAAGTTGGGTGGCATGCATATGTCCCATATAGACCGCGTATATTTTAGTATATTAGAATATTGTAAATGTAAAGTTTGCCTTGCCCAGTCGTATAATTCTTGGAGGAAAAAGAAGAAAAGCGCTATACACAATTATTTATATGGAAAACTTTAATGTCATTAACCGTTTATACTCTGCGACGATACTTTTAAGTACTATTGAAGAAAGGGTATAGCCGAGTTTCTTCATAAAATATGCCCTTGAGTCAACCACATCGAGTCCTAAATGAATCGATAGCAAATAAAAAGAAATTCATTTCTCCCCAGTTTCAGGTTTGTATCTCAAGATCACGGGGGGTAATGACCCTAACCCAGTGATGCACAACCTTTTTGCCAGAAAATTGTTTCCCACCAGAATATTTGAAAAGAGTCGTTTGTTTTATTTAATAGCAAAGATTTCGTCATAACTATAAGGAAAAATATTCTGCATAAGAATAGTGGTATTTTTGTGGCCCGCGGGCCAAAGGTTGTGCACCTGTTTTGGAAAAGAGCACATTGTGATGAAACTACTAAGCGGATTTCAACGAAAAAATAAGGGATCTTTAAAACCACCATAAAAATGTTTGATATTTTTTCAGATTTGGTTTAACAAAAGAACAAGTTTTCTAACTTTTTTCTTGTTTTTAAATGAACAATTTAATTAAAAATCTATTGAAATTTTTGAGTGACCACCTTATATTTTTTGCATGAAATACTATGAGGTATGATGTATATTCACAATCAATTTCAACTTTCTACGTAGGGTGCATCACATTAAAAAAAAAATGCAAAATCATATTTTCGCGGACATGGGGGACGTGTTTCGCACAAACTTCACATATTAATTGAAACGGTAGTTTAAAAAGAAGGCGTGAAATATCATTATACTACAGAACTTTCCGGTAGACCTATTATGTGAGATTTGTGCAAAACACGGCCCCCATCCCCGCCGGAATATGATTTTGCCTTTTTTTAATATGACGCACCCTACGTAGAAAGCTGAAATTGATAGTGAATATACATCATATCTCGTAGTATTTTATGCAAAAAAATTAATGTAGTCACTCAGAAATTTCAATAAATTTTTAATTAAAATGTCCATTTAAAAACTAGAAAAACGTTACATAACTTGTTCTTTTGTTAAAAGAAATCTGAAAAAATTATCAAACATTCGTATGGTTGTTTTATACATTCCCTATTTTTTTTCGTTGAAATCCGCTTAGTATTTTTGTCACAATGCGCTCTTTTCTAAAACAGACATTTAGGGTCATTGCCCCCGTGGTCTTGAGATACAAACTTGAAACTGGGAAGAAAGGAATTTCTTTTTATGGGCTATCGATTCATATAGGACTCGATGTGGTTAACTCAAGGGCATATTTTACTAAGAAACCCGGCTATACCCTTTAACCCCTTGAGCTCTGATTGTAGAATTTTCTACCATATAATTTTATTTCCGAAATGTCACAATAGCACCAGAAAAATCAATCAAATTTATTTGAAAAAAGTTTAATGCATTTTTTTTTTTCGTGTTTATCGTTAACCGTTTTTTTTCTTTTCAAAATACTGGTGCCAATGTGACATTTGGAATTTTGAAGAAATTTACACCCCAGAGCTCAAAGGGTTAACCCTTTGACGGTTAAAGCACTTCTATTCATAAAATACTAAAATTATTGAATGACACCGGAATTTAAAAACAAATTTATTTCATAATATATAAATGGTTTTTTTACGTTCTTTGTAAAATTAAAATTTTCATTTAAAAATTCCGGTGTCAGTATGGCATTTCGCAATTCAAATTAAGTGTTATTCTGGGCGCGTATACGCGCTTATAACCACGAAAGGGTTAATATAAAATTTATCTACACTGTCTAATTATGAATGATTATTTTTCTTTCCATTCAATAAACTCTGCTCGATCAAATTTGAATAGAGGAGAGAAACAGTCGGAAGTTAACCGGGTAGGAGAAGTGCGGGGTGTTTTGACTCCCCAAAACTGCCCAGTGTATTAATGGTTTTTACTTTGTCACCAATGTATATAAATACTAATCGTCACTTTATTTAGTCGGTCACAACTGTTACAAATTCTGCGACAAAATGAGTTGAAGATTATTTTTTAAAAAGTAGTGGGTGACAATTGTGAAAACCATACACATTCTGGGTCTATCAGAACTGGAGTGCGTCCTGACTGGTTATTATTTTCAAAAAATGCATTTATTCAGGGGTCGCAGCGTCCCTAAAATTTTCCCACTTTCCTACCAGTGTTTTAAAATGACAGTATTTGATGTAGAATTTCATTTTAGATGTTGAAGAAATCTGACACGAGCATTGTTGATTTAAAATACTGGTAGAAAAGTGCGAAAATTTTAGGGACGCTGTGACCTCTGATTATTCTTAAACATTTTCATAGATATAGTTTTTGTTTTTTAAAAAAATAATATGAAACGTTTTCAACTACAAAAGCTTTTCAATTTACAGAGAGGATCATAATACATTTAAATGCGTTCTGCTTTTATAAGATTTGTGATGTTTCCATAAGAGTATTTTTGATTAATTAATCTGATTATTTTTGTAAATATGTTACAAAAAAATTATAACTGACAATATATTTAATCAGATTGAATGAAAAAAAACCTATCTAAATTTCACATTGTTATAATTTAAGAAATTCAGTATAGCTCCAGATTTAATAATAACAGTTATTGAGGCGAAGAAATTTCCTTATATATAATTCCGTAGATAAAGGATTAAATGGACCACGTCTGGCAGGGGTTTAAGTCTTTTAACCTCTGCCGAGTGAATTTCTTTTCTATTAATTTTTATCACCAAATGTCACACCAGTGCCAGTATTTTGAAATAAAATTTATGGTTTGCCATGTACGCTAAGAAATACATTTATTTATTTTCAAATAAATTTTGTCATAAATTTCGGTGCCACTGTGACATTTCGGGATTAAAATTAAGTCAATTAATATAGTCTTAAGTTTTTATACCAGTAGTTTTGTGAAAAAAAATCGCACGTTTAACCACGTTGCATATACTGCGACATACCCGAAAGTCATTGTTGCTCATAAAGTGAACTTTAAAGGACGATTTTATTTATTGGGTTAGGGAAAAAGTAATTTCGCTTTTTTTCGTATTTTTCAAAGTGAATTTATTCATATAAATAAAAAAACTAATCAATAATATGCGTGCCCTTTTTTTTCAATGACCTTTTGCCATTTTTCTGGTAAAACCATAATTCCGTCACTGTAGAACTTCTGAGATTTCTGGACAAAAATCTGAACAAAGTGATTTTTACAAGTCTCTTTTGAAGCCTGCTTAACATCATTAAGAGAGTACTGCAGAGAGCGGAAAAAATGGTAATCGGTCGGGGCCAGGTTCGGACTATACGTTGGGTGCATCAAAACCTCCCAGCCAATTCTCTCAGTTTTTGCCGAGTGACTAAAGATGTGTTTGGTTCAGCGTTGTCATGATGGAAGACAACGTCTTTCCTATTGAACAATTCTGGCCGAGTTTTTTTAATCACCTGCTTCAATCGCATTAGTTGTTCCCAGTAGATAGTTGAATTAATGGTTTGGCCAGGTTCGAGCAGCTCATAAAGGACAATTCCTTTCCAATCCCACCAAACACTCAGCAATACCTTCCTTGGCGTCAACCCTGTCTTTGCCACCATTTGTGAAGCTCCTACGGGCTTCGACCACGATCTTTTTGCACATTGTTGTCGTATGGGATTCATAATTCATAATCCGTAATCATTCGTTTCAAAAATGGCTCGATTTCGTTCCATTTCAGTAGCGATTCACAAATGCAAATGCGTGGAGAACGCAAGTATCGAGTTTCTTTTGGTATCCAATCTTATGTAAATGGTTCAAAGCTGTTTTATGGTCAATTCTTAGTTCCGTAACAATGTCGTGGGAAAAAATATGTCGGTCTACCTTGACTTTTTTTTTTTTTTTTTTTTTTTTTTATTCATCGACTTTTTCAACGATTGGCCGGCAAGGGCGAGATTCATCTTTAACATCGAAATTTCTGAAACGTAAACAAGCAAACCAATTCTGACACTGGTGTTTACTTAAGCACTTATCACCATAAAGACCACACAATTTTCGATTAGCCTGCGCCACATTTTTCCCTTTTTGGAAGTAAAAAGCAAAATATGCGAAAATGATCTTCTGGAATGCCCCTTTTTTAAAACGCAATAATTTATGACTGATTAAACGGATGACGCTACCTTTACATCTAGAAATTTTTAGAGACTGTTTTCTTTCAAACGCTGTATAGTATGGCTAAATTAAGTAAGCATTACTCGAGATATGCTGCTTTAAAGCTATATATTCAGAAAAAACGAAATTACTTTTTCCGCAACCCAATAATACTGCTATCTTACAATACAGCAGATAGCAGTGTTGGGCACGTTCACAAAATAAACGAACTAACTCAAACTCACGTTCAATTTCTGAAAAGTGATTTAAGTTCACATTTAAATTCAAAAATTTTTAAACGACCTCGTTCAAATCAAACTCATTTCTAAAAGTGAACGAAGTTCACTAAAAAGTTCACTTTTTTTTTAAATGTTTGGATATTATTGTCCAGATTTACAAAATTTTGTGAAGTAATCATTTGATTATTCGATATGTAAGATAGGGGTATGCACGGACGGAAATTTCCAGGCCCGATCCATAGAAAAAAAATGTCCGGCCCGATATTAAAATAAAAATTTCGGCCCGAGCCCAGCCCGGCTCGTAGAGAAAATTTAGCGGACCGATATAATAGCTAAAATCAAGGCCCGACCCGGCCCGATATAATAGCTAAAAACAAGGCCCGAGCTTGGCCCGGCCCGGAAAAAAAATGTTGAAATTTCGCACCGAACCCGGCCCGACCCCGACTACATTTCTACAGAACATTGATATTTACCCTTACGGAAGAGTTCTGGCCAAAAAAACTTATCTTAGTCTGTTTATAATCTCCATTTATGCAGAAATGCCGTAGGCTGCGATGTTTATGCTTTCTTTTAAAATCTTTCCGATTTAGACATATTTCCGCCTTACACAATCCACCTTGTACAGAGAGTTTACTGTATATATCTATTTTCGGCGAAATTGTATACAGCCGAGGTCCGGTTCGGCGCGACCCGAGTCTGCAGAAGAAGTAAGACTAGGATACTACCCAGAGAAGTGATATCCAGACTTAACCCGTCCTGAGGCTCGTGTAGGCCTCTAAATGGCATTTGAAAGGGGACAAAAGTGTACTAAGGTCTGGAAAATTTTTAAATAAATTATGAAAAAATTGAACGTAAAATTGAACGTAAATTTCGTTCAAACTCGTCTATTTTTTGAGTTTCCGTTCAGTTCAAACTCGTTTATAAAATAGTGAGCGAAGTTCAGTTCAAAGTTCACAAATAGTGAGCGAAACTCGTGAGTTTTCGTTCAGTGAGCGCGTTCATACCCAACACTGGCAGATAGGTTGTTCCAAAAGTTTCTTCCATTTATTTCCTTTTGCAAAAAATAAACCATGGAAATTTCAATAAAGGCATTATTTTATTAAAGAATGCTTGTGCCAATCTATTGAACAAGTCTTCTTCTATCTTTCTGATAGTCTAATAACATATTCTTTCCAAAACCCTTTTGATTTGGTTGCAAAAAACTTACCGAGGTGATTTTTTATGTCATTCAAATTTTTAGAGATAGAGACAAATTATAGTCGGACGGAGCAATTTAAAGAGAGTAAAGAGAATGTGCCAGAATGTCTCAATAGAATATAAAGAGTTTGTTTCTGACACTTGAAGATACAAGTGGAATGGAGTCGTCATAATGGAAGATAATACCTCGTTTGTTTCCTATTTCGAAGTGTTTCATCGCTATTTCTACCTTCAGCTTGTCTAGTTGCCAGTAGTAATTATCAGAATTGATGGTCTGATTAGGTGGAAGTCACTCGAAGTAGATCCAATTTCGCCAAATAGAGATCAAAACATTCATCTGTAAGAGTCCGGATTTAGCGACAGGAATGGGACTTTTTCTCGACTGGATCAGAATTGTTTGCGGTCTTGGTTGTTATAAAGTATCTAACTTTCGTCCATGGGGGCCAATCTTTTCAAAAACGATCTTTTTGATGTAGAAATTGCTAACTACAAAGGTTCTCGCTGAAAGGTCATGGGCAGGTTGGCTACTCGCAACTATTTATATATCCTATTCGCACCAATATTTTTAGAAACACGTTTTATAGCACATTTCTATCTGGAAATATTGGCAAGGTGTGAGTAAAAGATTTCTATTTTCAGAAAGTGGTGCCAGTTGAAATAAAAAAAAATAGCACATTAATTTCAAAGGACGCTTTTCGAACAAGCTTTGACGGGGAAAAACAAATTCCATGCATTCAATTGAGATGTTCTGATGCATCCTTCCTACTTTTCGGACACTGCTTTATCCAATTACTATGTGCTCTTATCTCTAGAAAATTCTCTTAACCAAACAACATTAACTGTTTGAATGACATACAAAATCACCTCGATAAATATTTTGGAACCAAATAAAAAAAATTTTGGAAAGAAGACATTATACGACTCCAACAAATGTAGAAGAAAGTTCAAACAGAACAGAATGGCATACATATTCTTCAAAAAATATGGCCGTTTTCGAAATTTTCTTAGGTTATTTTTGGTAAAAAACGACAGAAACTGTTGAAACAACCTAATAATATAAATTGCTCAGAATGTTTGGCCAAAACCAGCAGCATTGTAAGGTTTTCTTCTCTATGATTCATTGCAGAAAATTTTCTGGTCAGGTAAGGTAAACATAACTTTCAAAAATTACTAGTATTCAGAGCATTTGGGCACTAGAGATGAGTTCGGAATCGTTTTTTGGGGCCCAGGCCAGCCCGAGCCCGGAAGATTTTTTGTCACCAGAGCCCGAGCTTGATACCAAAAATATTCAAAATAAAATTGTATGATATTTAAAAATTGCTTCAAAAGTAATATCTCATTTTTAAAAACTTCGTATATAGATATAATTTTTAAAAGAAAATTTAAATTCAATCCTATGAAAATTCGTGTAAAATAAAAATATGCTTCATACTTAAAAGGATTCGCATATTTTTTTTTTCATTTTACAAACAAAATTGATGGACACGTTTGTGTTTAATAAATGAATGCATGAAATTTCCAGAAATTGCTATTTGTAAGGTGGCGAATCAAATAATGCTCTTCAGTTTTTTGTAAATAGTGTACATATTTCATTATAATAGTTTTTTTTTCTCATAACAATCTTCCATGATTGGCAGGTATCTGAAAATCAACGTAAATTTAAAAAATTGACATTGTTATTTTAAAGGTCCTATGCTTTTATAGGAAAAGAGAAAACACTAATCGATTGCTTTCTGTTGAATAACATGGTAATCATATTTACTTAAGGAGAAAAGTGACTTCGAAAAGGAACAGCGTCCTCAGAATGAGCAGAGTTTACGATGAGATGACATGATGACAAATTCATATAATAATCACTAAAGTTATTTCGTAAGAAAAACGACTATGATTCGTGCACAATCAAATATTAAATAATTTGCAAACCTCCAGCTAATTCTCGTATACCAAAAACAGAAGAAAATATTATCTTCGCGTTACGTAACTAAGTAATAAATATTTAAATGATCCCATTAAAAATATCTTCTGCTAACAAAAAGCCTATTAACCCTTTGAGCTCTGGTGGTAGAATTTTCTACCACATAATTTTAATTCCAAAATGTCACAACGGCACCAGAAAATTCGACTTAATTTATTTGAAAAGGGTTTAATGCATTTTTTCGTGTAAATCGTTAACCAGTTTTTTTCTTTGCAAAATGCTGGTGCCAATATGACATATGGTATTTTGAAGAAATTTACCTACCAGAGCTCAAAGGGTTGAAAGCAAATTCATTGTTGTGTTTGTTTTGATTGGCGCCATATAAATAGATCGTCGCTGGAAATTCCGCAGACATAAATCTGTAATTATCACAAATTTTCCTTTGAAACAGCAATGAAATACGAGAATAAATAAACAAGCATTCAGTTCCTCTGTCATTTTGATTTTTAAAAAAATGACTTGAAAAGTGGAAAAGTTCTTTCAATCTTTCTTGCCCACATGAATAAATAAAATTTTCCGGCTTTAGAAAAAATGATCCCGGGCCCGCCCGAGCCCGTTTCGGATTTGGGCTCGGGATCGGGCTGAGCCCGTCTCATCTCTATTGGGAACCCACCATGGTTACGTCACTTGTTTATAGAAAACTCAGAGAAAAGCGATACTGGGTTAATTTTTCATGCCAAAGTTTATTTATCATTTAAGCAGTTTCACATCGCTATTTCTAAAATGAACTCCATAAATTTTGCCAAATGAAAAATGTTGGAATGTTCAAATGAAAATTTTTCTTAAAGGTAAGCTTGTACATTTTATAATTTTGTTTTAGAAAATTAACAACGGTAATAAAAAGTAAGTAATTTTCTGTTTATTACACAAGTGAAAATGAATTTAAGAAGTCGCAATTTGTACACGAGACGTAACAAAAAAGGTGCATTCGTACTATAACGAAGTTTTAAAAACAGAAAATATTTCGGATACTGTATTGTATCTGAAATACTTTGTATGTCCCTGTAAATAGTAAATGCTTTTTATTATAGAGGAATAAACTTGTAGTGAATTTCAACAACGTATATTAATTTCATAAAATGTGAAACAGTTTAATATAACTTAAAATCATCCCAAACAATGCTTCCCCCTATTTCATTATGTAAAATAGAATAATTTTTGTGGGCCTGTAGAGTAATAAAAAATATTTTTTGCACCACAGATTGTATATTTTAGTATGTATTTCATACATGCATGTGAATTGCATTATATTTGAAAGAGTGTAACATCATTAAAATGCACTTGAAACTATTTTTTCCCATTGACCATAATGTAACAGGTGTAATTAAACTATACATCCAATTTTCATAAAATTTCAAATGACTCGACAAAATTATGTAATAATTATACATTTTAAATTTCAAACTATTCGGTCTTGTAGTTTTCGCGTTGTTATATGTGGACAGACGGACGGACGGTTTGAAAGATATCTATAGGTGCTACGTATTTACTTAATTACGATCGCACCTAAAAATGAAGAGTACTTTTTAGTCACTATATATTTATTTTTATGCTCTAAATTTTTAAGCGTATTTTTTATGAGCTTAAACTGATATGCGTGAAATATTTGAGTAAATATCGTCTCTCTTGCGTTACTAAGCGTTAAGTCCCAAAATTTATGATAAACATTTGTGAATTTGTAAGATGAAGGAATCTATAGGATAATATTTTTACTGAAATAGAAGAACTATTTATTTATCTTGAATTTGTCGTCGAATTATGCACCGGAAAATACTGTTTATCCACATAGCTGCCAACTTTTACGCTTTTTTAAACCTATATATATATATTTTTTTTTTTTTTTTAATCAGGGAAGCTTTATCTCAAATAACTATCGAAAACTTGGAATTAAAAGAAAGGCAAATTTTCCAGTTCATAAGTAGTGAAAGAAAAAAAATGGCAGCTATGCATTTATATAAAGCTTCATTAGATTAATTTTTATTGTGAGCCTAGAAATGTGTGTGTCCAAATTATCAAAATATTTTAATCGGTACTTCCTCATCAAGAAAGAAAACATATATCTCTAGAAAGAAACAACGTTTCCCTTAGAAAAATGCATATTTAATGAATGAAGGAAATTAATTATAACAATTGCAATTCTAACAAAAGAAATAAAACCGTGGTGCTTTATTTTAATTAGTTACGTTTCATTTCCACTGGAACAAGAAATTTTGTATTTTATCTTAAATAAATCAATTAAATTTAGTTTAACTGGGTGTCATTGGGGTAAAAGTTTCTTTTTATATGTATGTACTATGTTATTAGAATTAGGATAAACGCTATAAATTAGAACAAAAAAAAAACATTTATGCATTTTGACTATAGATAAGCTTAAAATATGTAAAACGAAAAATAAATTCCTAACCGCAGAATGTATAATATTCATGTTAAACAAGCGGGGGAAAAACATGTTTCTTTCTCTCACGTATACATCTGCATGTAATTATCGATTATAATACTGTCAGATTTTGGGATTAAACATGAATTTTACTAAAATGGTTGCACAAGAAATTAATTTTCTCGTAATTAAATCAAGTACTTATTATTTTAAAAATGAAGAGTCCTTTTAATTCCTTTTTGTAACAAGTACCTTACAAGCATTTCATAATGGTTACTTATATATTTTTAAAATTAAATTTTATCCCCATTATATCGAGCCTTTGTGATGTGCATCATCACTAAAACGTATAGGAGGTTATAGATTGCGGAGAATAGTCAATTGAATAATGCTGGAAAAATAAACAATCCTTGATTAATTATATTCTTTCTAAAACGGTAAAAATGCACATTAACATGCATACAAAAATTTTCCTGTTGAAAATATTAATCCCTTAATCAGGGTGTGTAGTCTGGAAGGACCTTGTAAGCACCTTTTACCAGAATTTTTATAATGTAACATTTATTTTATTTAACGAAAAAGAAATACTTTTTCAGATCTAACAACCAGTACTTTAAAGAATTTCTGATGCTAAAAGAATTAAAATCCTCTGAGTTTGTTGATGACTACGCACCCTGTTAATGGTCGCATTAATTACGGTTTAAAAATTCAAAGTCATTATTCCCACCACTTTTTGGGGGAAAAAATATTCATCGTATTTAATGGGCATTCAAAAAAAATGATACCAGAATAAAAGCAATTACACTATTTTATAAAACTGGTGGGAATCAAACAATTCTGAATAAAAGCCGCGAAGCTTGCAGCCCGTGAATGTTTCAGACGCGACGATCAACCCTTTGAGCTCTGGGGTGTACATTTCTTCAAAATTTCTAATGTCACATTGGCACCAGTATTTTGCAAAGAAAAAAACCGGTTAACGATAAACACGAAAAAAATGCATTAAACCTTTTTCAAACAAATTTGGTCGAATTTTCTGGTGTCATTGTGACATTTCGGAATTAAAATTATGTGGTAGAAAATTCTACCATCAGAGCTCAAGGGGTTAAGTGGTTAAATTTATTAACCTTTAAGTGGACAAGCTGCTGATTTTCTCCTGGACGCGTCGTAACTTTAACGTGTCAGGTGTTCCGTTTTTTTTACTCTGTTACAAATTCGAGATATTACTTAATACTAACAAAATAGACAAACAAGCAATTACCATAGCAATAGAAAAAATTGTAATTTAATAATATTTAAAAGCAGAAGGAAATATACGGAAACACACCTTTATCTCGTTAAAGAACAGTACATCATTATGCCACTTAATTTTAATACTCAAATACCGCAGTAATTCCAGTATTTTGTAATAATGCGAAAAAAACAAATTCTGGCATCATTCAACTGGCATCATTTTAGCAACTGAACTTTTTATACGTATTCCGTTTGCAGTATGAAAACGCTTAGTTTTAATGCCCAAACTGCCAAATGGCACCAGTAATTTTTTAGCTCAATATCGATCTGATAATATAGGTAAAGAGAAACTTTTGTGTATTGTCAAATACATTTTTTGTAAATTGTGGTGCTATTTAACCCATTCGTGCCCACCACCTTTTGCACAAATTTTATTCGGTTGACACCACTATTTTTAAAAGAATTAAGTTTAGTTCATTAATTACGAAAATGTTTCAATTATATAAAATAAAGTTTGCTGTTCTTTTTTACCGGTGTCAAAAACAGTGCTACGTGCACCTTTTGAAGCGTCCCTAAAAAGGGACGCTAGGCACTAATGGGTTAAATATTTGAACATTTTTGGAGCAGAAATTCCTTGCCCCTGAAAGGGTTGAACAAAAGAAGTGCCAATCATTAGTGGTGAACCATATGATTATTTAAAAAATATATTATAGTAAACTAAACAGAACCTTGTGGCGCTATAATCCTTTAAAGATTTTGGCCTACAGTAACCAACTCAGCTTACTTGACCATAGATACTGAGGTGCTTTTATACTGATCAGTTTGTAAACACAATGTGAAACCCCCAATGTTTAGTTCAGTGGCGTTACCAGGGTGGGTGACCAAAACCCGAAGTATTGTAAGTTTTTCTTATCCTTCATTCGTAGCAGGAAATTTTCTGGTTAGACAAGGCGAATAGAACTTTCAAAAATTACCGGTATTCAGAGCACTTGGACACCCAACCTGGATGCGCCTCTGAGTTCCCAAGCAAATGTAGTGTTGATTTTATCAACCACGATAAGACGAAAGGCTGATTGCACCTTGCTCATAATATATAATTAAACCAACCCTGATTTAATGGAAGGAGACAAAGATTTTAAAAATCTGTTAATACTTTTTAATTTACACTAAAAAGCATTTTTGATTTAAAAAGTATGAATTTTGCATTAAAAAAATTTGAAATTTGTTAAAAGCGATACTATTTATACTAACTGAAAGGCAAACTGATTTATCATTTATTATAGTTTATATGCAAAAGAGTTAATTTTAAGAAAAAATTGCATTTACCAGAACATTTTTCCCCTATTCGATGGTATAAAAATTGATAATGTGCGATGTGTATAAGCAAAAAAATGGCAATAAAAATTATTTAATCGGCTTCTGTTGCCAACATCAAAATGATGTCTGAATAACCCTTCCCGGGGCAGCAGGCTCCAACTTCACAAGAGAAAAATAAGCTATCAGGATATACTTCTACTACTAATTTTGATGTTTTCGACTCGGGCGTCTCTTAAGCAAATTTTATTTGTTTGACATTAGAGATGAATTCGGACTCATTTTTCGGGGCCCGGGGCCACCCGAGCCCGAAACCAAAAATATACAAAATGAAATTGCATGGTATTTAAAAATTGCTTCAATAGTAATATCTCATTTTTAAAAACTTCTTATGCAGATATAATTTTTAAAAGTAAATTTAAATTCAATCCTATCAAAATCCGTAAAAAATAAAAATATGCTTCATACTTAAAAGGATTCTCATGTTTTTTTCGCCTTTTACAAACAAATTTGATGGACACGTTTGTGTTTAATGAATAAATGCATGAAATTTGCAGAAATTACTATTTGTAAGCTGGCGTATCGAACAACGTTGTTCACTTTTCTGTAAAAAGTGTACATATTTCATTATAATGGTTTTTTTTCTTATAACAATCTTCCATGATTGACAGGTACCTGAAAATCAACGTAAATTAAAAAAATCGACATTGTTATTTTAAATGTCCTATGCTTTTTTATAGGAAAAAAGGAAACACTGATCGATTGCTTTCTGTTGGAATAACATGGTAATCATATTTACTTACTTAGAAAAGTGACTTCGAAAAGGAACAGCGTCGTCAGAATAAGCAGAGTTCATGATGAGATGACATGATGACAGATACATATAATAATCACAAAAGTTATTTTCATAAGAAAAACTACTATAATTCGTGTACAATCGAATATAAAATAATTTGTAAACCTCCAGCCAATTCTCGTCTACCAAAACAGAAGAAAATATTATCTTCGCGTTACGTAACTAATAAATATATAAACGATCCCATTAAAAAATATCTTCTGCTAACGAAAAGCCAACTAAAAGCAAATTCATTGTTGTGTTTGTTTTTATTGGCGCCATATAAATAAATAGATCGTCACCTGAAATTCCGTAAATACATAAATCTGTAATTATCACAAATTTTCAATTGAAACAGCAATGAAATACGAAAATAAATAAATAAGCATTCGGTTCTTCCGTCATTTTGATAAAAAAGAATTAAAATGACTTGAAAAGTGAAAAAGTTCTTTCAATCTCTTCTACACATGAATAAATAAAATTTTCCGGCTTTAGAAAAAATGAGTCTGGGCCCACCCGTGCCCGTCTCATCTCTAGTTGTGATCACTTTTTTATAAAAATTTCTGTCAAATACACCGTTTCAAAAATGCTCTAAATAAATAAGGAAATTTTTCTTTTTCTTTATTACTGGTGCCGAACATAAATTTTGGAAAGAAAGATGATTACCAGTCAGACTGGACATACGAATGCAAATGGTCAAAAAGTTTTTTATCCTACTTAAGCATTTTGATTGTTTAACACAAATATAACATTAAAAATTAATTGTGGTAGTTTGATTTTCCCTCGTAACCCCTGTACATTCATACCTACGCATTGTTAAAAATTTGCAACAAATTGCCCATTCATTCGGCTGTTTTTTGTAAAATTTAAATACGGCCGAAGGTTACAAATCAGTAACTTAATATATTTCTTGATCATAATATGATGAATATTATCGTCGGTGCCATGTCAAAATATACAATATGAAAACAGTACTGCCAGCGGGCTACTTTTTTAAATGCAGAATTCTTGATTAGCATCACTTTTTTGAAATAGTAAAATTCACTGTATTTAACCTTAATATCATAACTAAGGCGAAATCAAGAGGAAATTGACTATTTCAGAAAATGGTGCCAGTCAAGAAATCTGAAATTAAAAACATATCCCATTGGCCAAACTGTTTTCATATAGGATAATTTTATATGGTATCAACGATATGATAAAAATTGAATTTAATTACGGGTATGTAACGTTTTCTATAAAAACAGTTGAACTATTCGACAGTTTGCGGAAAATTTTAATCATGTGCTACAAACTGTGGATACTCTTAGCCTTATATTGTTATTTCCACATAGGATAAATTAAACTTAAAAAATAATTCTTAGAATATTTCTAACATTATACATTAGTGTGCAAAAAAAATTAGTTATGAATCTTTCGTCTCATATGTATCTAATTTACTTCCTTTTCAGAGAATGAAAACTGAAGCGTTATTCTCAAATCCAAGCTGGCTACTTTCTTATACATTCTTACGGTTCACGCATGATACCGTCAGGTACTATTATTCAGAAACTATGAAATCAAAGGATTTTCAATTTTTTTGATAAATTCTATGGAATTTTCTAAAGATGCTTTCAAATTTGGTCCTTAGAGTCAGATTTCCCGACGCAATAGCTTACCGTAATTTCGGGTGTATAAGCCGCGGATCAAACAATTCTTTTTCGACCCAGAATTTTTTAAGAAACAAATGTAATTACTTAGATCGACGTAAATATTTGTCTTCAATCACTAAATAAAATTTCTGGGTCCAAAAAGAATTGTTTGATCCGCGGCTTATACACCCGAAATTACGGTATTAAATGTCGTCATTTAGCTAGTTAACCCTTTGCGGCGCAGGGCAAATTCATTGCATAAGTATTGAAATTAATGACTGACACCGGAATTCGAAAACAACTTTATTTGTTAATAAGAAAAAGCTATATTTCACGCATTCAATAAACCGTAATTTTCTGTAACAAAATACCGGTGTCAATGTGGCTTTGGGAATTAAAATTAAGTGGTATATCTATGAAACCAGCGCCCCGCAAAGGGTTAGCCGCCAAAACTATAAATTGATAGTCTCAAATTTTCGGCTGAATGTCGATTGCCCCCTCAAATTGTGAATGATAATTTTTACTTAATTTGATGTTAAGCTTTTGTGTGTTTAAGTAAGGGTATCTTTTATCACTGAAAAATAGGGGTGGGAAGGTAAATAATTTACATATGCAAATTTATTTTGACTGTTGCGTCAACGCAACAGCAGTTGGTAATGTGTTAACTGCAATCACTCACAAATGTGATTAATTTGTATTAAAATAAATACAATTTGTATCCCAAATCACTTGAAAAGTCATACCTACAAGCATTATTCCTCCCACTGACCGCCGAGCAGAAGAGCAAAAATGTAATGTTATCTTCTCTGTAATTTATTTTAAATGTCAATAAAAGAGAGATCTCTTAACGTTGTATAATTTTTTTGTTACATGTATGCTTATAAGTCTGGAAAGTATCATTTATAACTTAATTTCTTAAAACTGAATAATATTTGAAGAATTATACTTATTTAAATAAAGCTTCTGTTGCTGTGAAACCTGCAGCCTAGTGAACGGATATATCAGTTCGCGGCGGTGGGAAGGATAACATTTAAATTTTGCTCTAAGAACACTCTTAACTCCTTCGAGATGAAGTCCTTTACAGATTTTTTATCTTCAAAAAAATTGTTTTTTCAAAAAAAAAAAAAAAATCCATTTAATTGCAGTTGTTTTGGAAAAAAAGAGTAATCAAGGATTGTGAACTTGCGCCATATATACACAACACTCATCGCAAAGTAATTAATTAAAAATCAAATTTGTTTTCAGTGTATTTCTTCCTTATAGACGCAAAAGTATGAATTGATTTTGTAGACATGCGCTCAAACAATTATGAAAGTTAATTGAAAATTAAGCGCATATTGTTAAAACGTAAGTACACCAATTGTTTAAAAGCCCACTGCGGGAATAAATACTAGGGAGACGGAAATTTTTACTCAAATTTTATGAAAATATTTAATGCCAGACCTTTCATTTAAAACTGTTTAAATTATTTAAGTAGCTGTTCTCCCCCCCCTCCTTTATATCTTTTAAAATATTTTATAATAAAATATTGGTTCTAACCGAAATATATTCATTTTGCAGAGGCCAAAATGGACCCTCACCGTCATTTTAGTGTTAATAAATTAATATATATACACTGGGTGGGCAAAAACTCCGTAAAAATTTAAAAAATTCATAACAATTGGAAAAATAACCGAAATAAAAAACAGTTTGCAGGATTAGCATCTATAGATCACGGGAATTTTTTTGTTGAGCCAGCAATTAAAAATAACTCTAAAAACATCCCACAGATGGCGCTGGAAATGTTTGACTTCGGTGAAAATATGCAAATGAGACGGTTATAAGAATTTGCGTTGCTAATCCACAATCAGTTTAAGGCTTACTCATGATGTGCTAGACTATTACTCATAGCCTAGGCGTGGAGTTGCTTCGCAACTGGGTAGCCCCTATCATGCCTCCTCATGTTCATGTCCACAATTAGTTTTTGGTTGAGAGCCGTGGACTTGATTAAGGATTGGTAGTGGATTCCTGGTTCATTTAACTCTTTCAGGGGCAAAGTAATGCTGCTCCAAAAATGTTCAAATAATTGATTCACACCGCAATTTAAGAACAAATTTATTTGAAAATAATCAAGAGCTCTTTTTTTTTCCCCACGCATATTATTAGATCGAAATTGTACTAAAAAATTACTGGTGCCAGTTCGCAATTGGAACAGTAAAATTAACCGTTTGTAGACTGCAAACGGCGCCCATGAAAGGGCTAAAGAACTTTACCAACAAATCTATTTTCTTCGCACTCATTATCATTGATCAAGTACACGGCTATCAACCGTGAACTAATTGTGGATTAGCAGCGAAAGTTCTTATAACCGTCTCATTTGCATATTTCCATACATCCGAAATCGGACGTTTCCAGCGCCATCAGTCGGATGTTTTTTCAGTTAGCTTTTATTGCTGTCTTTAAAAAATCTCGTGATATGCTGACGCTGCAAACCGTTTTTTATTTCGGTTATTTTTCCGGCTGTTACGAATTTTTAAAGTTTTTACGGACTTTTTTGCCCTCACGGAATTAACCCTATAATGCCCATGGTAGAATGCGTACATGAAATTGCGCAATTCAGAGAATCGGAATTCAAACCAATTGATTTAAATACTAAATTTTGGATTATTTGGTAACGAAATGTCAGTTATTGAATAAAACAAAACTTTTACTTTATATTTGAAATTTTTGATGATAATAGAGAAAATGTGAATTTAAAAAAACACTAAATTGGGAATACTGGTGTCAGTTATCATGGGAATAAGAGGGTTAAACGAGGAATAAGGACGATACAATGTTTCATTTTTGTTGATGTTGTTTTATTTTAATAGAGTAGAATCTCATTTCGCTCTTTAAATCGGACCGGAAAGAAGCCAAATAACTGAAACTGTCAATAATGCATAATAGTCGGAAACATAAAAGGGAATAAATGATTGTATTACTAAACCTATTTAAATTTTCATATCGATCGCCGACCGATGTAACGTTTGTTAAATCAACACTAGAAGCTCCAGAAATTTCCCCTCAAGTTTTATTTTAAAAAATTTACACCATAATTTTCATTTAAACCTTTTTAACTTGTCTGACTTATTTTTTTGTGAAAACTTTTAACCTTTGTACCCTGAATGGGTCTAATCGACCCATAACTATTATTTGTTTTATACGATTCGAACCAGAACTTTTTTATGAAGAAAGTTAAATAACTGATTCAGAGAATTAAGTCAATTAAATGTATTAAAATGTTTTAAATAACAGTTCTGGTGCGAAATGTTTTTAATCAAGATTGAGTAAAATTTGAACAGGGTAGGAAGGTTAAAAAAAGAAAATTGTGGTTCGAATCGAGCTATACATATTTAATAGCAGTCAAATTGACTACGCTTAGCATCAAAAAATACTGTTCTTTTTCTGAGAAGAGTTCGGGTTTTCTGAATAAAAATGGAAGTCAAACTAGCTACCCGGGAAAAATGCCGCTTTATGACCCCAAGAGAAAACTTCTATCAATATTTTGCATAACAACATTTGCTTTATTTAACCCTTTCAAGGATCAGTAGTTTAACTGCTAAAATAAGTGCATGACACTGGTGTCAATGAAGAAATTTATATGTAAGAAAGTAAAAGCTTTTCTTCGCGTGCATCATATAAAGAAAAAATTACTTACTAATTTCTGGCACAAATATGGCTTTTGAGAATTAAAATTAATTGATTTATACAGGGTGTTATTTTTAAAGTCGCAAAAGTAAAACCTATTACAAAAGAACCACTAATCCAAATGACCTGAAATTTCACCAATATGTTGCAGAAGTAATGGGACTTTTTTAGGCGTGGATAAAAGAGTAAAATAAATATTGGGTCGTTCGGAAAGTCGTTTCCGTTTGGGAAAATCAATTCGTACCGAAAAATTCGACCACTTAATTATTAGATATTATTTTCTATATTCAACGTGTAGTAATTAATGGACAGAATTTTCCGGTACGAATTGATTTTCCACAAACGAAAACGATTTTCCGAACGACCCAATAAATAAAAATAAATTTAAAATCAAACCGACAGATGGCACTGTATCTGCAGTAAAGTCAGGACATGAGCTTGCGAATGACACATGCGCATTGGCATAATAAATGTGAAGCAGTGTGACTGATAGCCTCCGAATGACTGTGCCATTGACACTGAAAGCGATAAACAGCACATTGAAAATCTGCTGTGATAGTTGCACAGTTCCGTACGAATTCCAAGTCCCTTTTATAATAACTGCACTCTGGAAAATAAAAGGTAGAACTTTGAGAAAAAGAAAACTTTATTACGCATATCAAAAAATAGAGAATGTAATAATTGGAGAAAGGGACTGTGAACATCATCGCAGAAACAGAACGAAATAAAAATATAGAGTAAAGAATTCGTACGCACAACTAATACAACAGATTTTCAATGTGTTGTCTACAGTTTCGCGAGGATATCTGTAGAATAATAAACACGAAGTATGCGTGTTTCTCATTTTTATAGTCAATCCGCCTGTGTCGTGCTCAAACTCATCTTCTGACTTTACTGAATATACAGCGCCATCTGTCGGTTTGACTTTAAGGTTATTTTTTACCACGTTTTAAAAAAATCCATTGCTTTGGCAGCATATTGGTGAAATTTCAAGTCATCTGGATCAGTGGTTCTTTTGTTATAGGATTTAACTTTCAAGACTTAAAAACACAAAAATTGCGTAACATACCGGCACCCTTCGAAGGATTAAGGTTAATAATATAAAATCAGTGTTTAAGTGGGTCAGAAATTTCTGTATTAAAATACTGGTGATACTTTACCCCTGCGTTAATCTCGCCCTGTTTGCACATTTCAAATTATATAAAAAAATGTCTAAATTGGAATTCTGGAAATTATAATTTCAGAATATAAAATAAGAGATTAATAATATGAATCATACGCCATTGCTAAGTTTAAAAAAAAAGTTACTGTCGATTGTTATCTGGATTACTTTAGTTTTTATTGGTAAATTTCATCGCTCTTTGAACGGTAATTTAACGGTAAGCGCAGATACTTTCTATGCAAAAATTTAATTGTTAATAGCTTTAAAAAATATATTAAACGGCAAATTTTAAAAGAAAAGAACATTTTTTCTAAATGCTGCCAATAACATATTAAAATAAGCATTTAAAACAATAATGTTATTAAAAAAATTAATAAAAATATTTTCTTTTATATTAAGAAAAAAAATCTGGTTTTTACGGCTCAGTTATTTATTAATTAATAAAACTATTTTAATTTATATTAAAAAAAACTAGATCTCCTTTACTCTCCATTATTTAATTTATTTTATTTTGTCAAATTCATTAATAATGAAACTTCATGATTAAATTCAAAGAAAGGGTCATTACAATTATTTTATTTTGAACATAGAATTATATGCTGTCAAGATTAGCAGAAGAATTTAATAAGTTAATTCCTCATCTAGAAAGAAAACAGGCATTTCTAATAAGAAACTACAGTTCTCTTACAAATATGCATATTTAATGAACGAAAGAAATTAATTTTAACAATTACAATTTTTCCGAAAGAAATAAGAAAGTGGTTCTTTATTTTAATTAGTTACGTTTCGCTTCCACTGGAACGAAGAATTTTGTGTTTATACGATATAAACCAATTAAATCTAATTAAATTAGGAGTAATTGAGGAATAGGCTTTCTCCTTTTTCATTTAAACACAACATTATTAGATTCAAAGGAATCACAATGAATTATCATTAAACAAAAAAATTATGCCATTCGACTATAGATATATTTTAAATATGTGGATCGGAAAACAGATCTGTAATTACAAATTGTTCATGTTCAACAAGCTGAAAAGCAAAATTCTTTCCTTCCCGTGATCTATAATTGATTATCGATTTCAAAGTAGTCAGATTTTTGTACTAAACAATACATTTACTATAATAAGTACAGAAGAAATTATTTATCTCATAATTAAATCGATTATCCTTTGTTTTCTAAACTGTAGAGCACTTTTCAATCTCCTTCATTTAAAGTATCTTATAAACAATTTGTAAGTATTTTTAAATCATGTTTTGAATACATTTTCTTCCAATTATATCGGGCTTTTGTGTAATGTAGTGTTCTTCTCAAATATGTGAGATGATACAAATTGGACGGGGGGTGAAGTGTTGGTTCATTGAAAGTTATTCAAAGAACAAATAATCCTCGAACAAATAACACTTAATCATTCAATTATAATAAAAGCATTCATATACATACTTACGAAAATTTTACTTTTAGAGTTATTACATTTATTTAAAAAAGAAATCTGTTAAATTAATACTTGAGAAGTACCAGTAGCTGGAAATGTGAGGTGATCGACATAATTCAGCAGATTATTTTCAGATAAATATTTATTAATAATTTATTAAATTAGCAGTTGTCTAATATAAATGAAATATAGTTCTTAAGTTAAAAATAGTTAAAGCTTTTCTTAGCGATTTTCTGGTAAATATTGTCTTACATTCGTGGAAATAATGATAACTTTCATACTCATACACGAATTCGTTCAATAATCATTAATAATAAAAATGGAAATTTATGTTTTGTGTGTTTGTTGTTGTGTTTTGGAGAGAACGCTTCGCACAGAACTACAGTATTTGACAGTTTACCTGTATGTCTGATTGTATGCACTTCAAAGCGATTTTCTGAAATTTTTTAATAATTATCACAGATAATAATTAAAAATTATAATGACCATCAGAAATTGGCGAGCTTTCTCCATGCCGTTGACTGTGCCTGCACCTTGCTGGAATTTCTTGGGATATTCATAGCATGAAACTATCAAGTAACAGAAACTGGGATGTCTTTAAATTAGTGACGCTTCAACTATAACAGCTTTCAAAGGGGTTCATAATCATCGCAAAAAACTTCCACCAGTACATTTAAGTAGAAAATTTATCTTTATTTAAACGCCTAATCAATAGTAAATTCCAAACAAAAACAATAGCTAAAACTGACATTCGTTTTCACTGGTGGAAGTTTACTTCGGCGGTAGTTGTTCTGCCACATTGTGACAACCAACTGTCTGTGTCAGAGAAAAGATTATAATACTTGGCCAATCTAAAGCCGCTATTAGATACACCAACATTCCGTAAGACTTTTGAGCCAACACTGGATTTCCTCCAACTTATTGCGAAATATCCTCCAAACATCCAGTGTAATAGCAAACTGCAATGTCTCCCAGACTTTTTTCCACACGTTCAAAAAAATCTGGCCTGGCTTAGATTTTTCATCCAACATCGAACGTTTCAACGAATCAGAGATAAGCGATTGATGCGAGTGGGCGATAAATGTTAACGCCTGGCACGAGTGCAAACTGGTTTTACGGCTTTTCCTCCGAATTTTTCAAAGACATTTGCAAACCTTTGTCCCCCTTTGAACGGGAAAATGTTGGAGTTAAAATCCGCTGAAAAGTTTGTCTCGCCTAAAGTCCGTGTGTCTAATAGCAGCTTTACACCAGTAAATAAAAATAGAAAACTTTTATCAGATTAATCATAGAAATTTCCTATCAGTAAGGCGCCTACATTCGATTAAATTGTGTGTGTACTGGTATGTAAAAGTGTACTTGTCGAATTCTTCATCGGCGGTAGTCAAATACTGTTGATCCTATTAAAACAATCAGCCGTCATCTTGTGACAAGCTGCTCAGTCAATTCACTCGCAATTGCCAGACTATACCCTGTATGTCATCTTCTCTTTTTTCATAACTCCATTATTCATAGTAATTAATGCGAAGTGTCAGTTTTTTGTCTACTTTTAAAATCACGTCAGGGTTGTCAGTTTGGCCTCCATATTAGGTCAGAAATTTTAAGATTCATACCAAAAAATAAAAACAATATTTTCAGATTTATTTAATGATATACCATTCGGTACTATTTAAAATAAAAGTTCTTCTGCAGGCAGTTCAGGTCTAAAGCTGAAATTCTGGCAACTCTGATTCACGATCGTCTGGTATCCACCAGTGTTAACGAAACAGAAAAAATGAAAAAAAAAAGCTAAAATATTTTCCTGATCTTTCCTGTTCCAATTGTTTTTAGCATTTAAAAAAATTAATATCTACTTTTTTTAAAGACATCTGTACTGAAAGTTAATTTTCATGTATTTCATGTTTCTGCATTTCGAAACTGCCGCATTCGTTACCCGGACAGAAATAATAATAATAATAATAATAATAGTAATAGTACATTTCTTCGTTTGGGGTGATTTCCTCTTTCGAACGTTGTGTGTTTTTTAAATATATATTAATAATCATTATTCGAAATACATATTTCCTAAGTTCGATTCCATGTTGGTTTTCGTGTTTTCCTGTTCCACTTTAAGTTTTCTCTTTTGACTATCGTAAATTCCGGCATATAATCCGCGTATCAAATAATCATGTTTCGACTCATAAAACATTTTAAATAAAATGTAACTTCTTGAATCGCGGTAAATATTTGTCGTCAATTACTAAATAAAATTTCTGAGTCCAAAAAGAATTGTTTTATCTGCAGATTATACGTCGAAAATTACGGTACATCTTATAGACTGCCAACTTTAGGCTCGATTGGACGGATTTTCTTCCCTGCCAAGGTCATCGGGAGCTCCAGTGTTACATGTGTCTAAAAAGAGTCCTGCATTTAACCCTTTCCGGCGCAGACAAGTTTTGTTCGTAAAATGAGAAATTGTTGACTGACACCGGAATTTACAAAATACTTTTTTAGAAATTAAGAATTTCCTGATTTAAGCTGTCATCGTAAAAGTAAAATTTTACTATAATATTATTGGTGCCACTTGTATGTTTCGAATTAAAATTAGGTGTTGCCGGAGTGGTAACACTGCGCCGGAAAGGGTTAACCCATTAGTGCCTAGCGTCCCTATTTCGGGACAGTTTTAAAATATTCAAGTAAGCGCATTTCACACCAGTAAAAAAGGAGGATAAATAAGTACTTTCTTTCTCGAGACAAAGTCCTCGATAACTTAAGATAAAAGTTATTCTTGCTTTAAAAGTGGTGGGAAAATGCAAAATTTGAATCGTAACGAAAAAATAATTCAGGCATTAATGGGTTAACACTAGAAGCACCGAGAACAGTCTATTTGACTGCTACCACATATGAGTATTTTGATTTGAATCAGAAATGTCTTTAATCCTTTCCGGCACACTGTGCCCAGTACGGGATACCTAATTTTAATTCCAAACTTGCAATCTGCACCAATAATATTTTAATAAAAATTTGCTTTTACGATGAAAGCTTAAATTAGGGAATTCTTAATTGTTAGAAAAGTCGTTTGTAAATTCCGGTAACAGTCGATAATTTCTCATTTTACTAATAGAATTTATCCGTGCCGGAAAGGGTTTACACTTACCATGTCATTAAATTTCAATTCAAGCCAGAATTTTTTTCTTGAAAGAAGTTAAATTTGAAACATTCAGATTTACGCTAAGTAATTCAATTAAATAATTTTGAATAAAAATTCTTGTGTGTAATATTATGAAATTTCCGGGCGCTCTACTAACAGTTAGATATGTATAACGCGCCAAAACTAAGTTTAAAATATAGTTTAAAATACTTTAAAGAAAATTCTGGTGAAGAGCTTTTTGATAAAACTTGAGTGAAATTTCCGGCGCTTCCAGTGTTAAAAGTACACAATCATTTAACTGATTTTAAGAGTATTTAAAGTTATTAACACGTGCTCAGCCAACACCGAACTATCAGCTAGCAATCAAACAAAAATGAAAGTGGGGTGGGGGGCGATTTTTTAAAATATCGATCAGTTTTTGAATATTGCAATAAGGGAATGAGGTCAGGGAAAATTTTTGAAGGAGAAGTGACATGAGTTCTTATAGAAAAGGAATGAAATTGAATTTTGAAACGCGGACCACTTTATGTACATAGTGAATTAGTTATCACAGGACAGACAGCTAAAATTAATGTTACTCCCTACTCAGCAACTGAAATGTCACAGAAAGTTTTTAGCAGAAGTATTAAACTGTGGCCCCAGTTACATCGATAATTTTTTCATTTAGTTGATTTCTTGAATCGTAGAGATTCAAGGATTAGATAAAGCAACGATTACTATAAAAAATTAGAGGTATCCGGTGGGCAATAGTTTGTCAGTTCTGTTTTATAGACAGGAAGAGAATAATTGAAATGGTGCATGGTTGCCAGTTTTGGCCTATCTTTTAATTCTGAAATTTTACATTCACACCAGAAATTCTGTATTGTTTTCTTTATTTAATGACAGACAATTCGTGATTAAATGAACTTACCCCTTTAACGGACAAAGCATTTTCATTGCTAAGATGGTAAAATAAATGAGTGACACCGGTAATTGCGAGCAAATACATGTGTAAATAAGAAAAAAGTAATTTTTCGCATGCATAATAAAATGAAATTTTTAAAATTAAAATTCCGGGGTCGCTGTTGCATATCGGAATTAAAAGTTTGTGGTTTCGTAGAGAAACCAATGAACGGTAAAAAGTTAAAGTATAAATATTTCTTTCAGAATTTCTTATGTGAATTTGAAGTTTTTAAACTGAAAGTAGAGACCAAACTGGTAACTCGGGTGGGATGGGTAATAATAACCATACGTATGACAAAAAAAAAAAAAAAAAAAAAAAAAAAAATAGCATGGAATGAATGTGAAGTTTGAATTTTTATCACGGCAAGGCCCGAATAAAATCTTTTGCAAGAAGTTTTATTCGTAAAAACACTGTAATGTCATAGACATAAGATGAAAAACACGAGCAAAACGAGACGTTCTACTGAATCCAGTCTATAAAAAGCCACTACGCATTTCAGTCTTGAAGAATGGTGTGATGACTTTGTGCGAGTAAAATTTGTTTCCAGCGAAGCACTATTACTCTATAATGTCTCTAAAGGAAACTACGACTGGAAACATCGCATAATTGTGAATCGGAATCAGTGTCCAGTGTTAAATACTGAGAATACTTTGTATTTTCAATAATTTTTTTACTAATTTATTCTTCATTTTGAAATTTAGAAATATTACTTTAACAAGGAAGGTCTCCATACGGGCATACTCAGAAAAATCTGAAAAAATTACAGAATGTTCTTCTCATATAGTTATATATGTTTATAAAAAAAATTTCGGCGGAACCTCCTTATAACGTCCGTAAAAAAATAATAAAAATTTCGTTTATTTGGCGATTTATCTCCGGTTGGCGAAAAAACGAAATTTTGAAAAATACGCTTTTACGCTTCGAATACTTTTTAAAGAAAAAACTTTCTATGTTCAATTTATTTAAATAAGTTTAGTTTAAGTAATTTTAGTTTTGCATTTTTACTTTACTTTGAGTGTAATTTTGTCATATACGTTTATATGTACTTAAAATGAAATTAATATATTTTATCATTTAAAACACAATTTAAATTGATTAAAATTGTTCCAAATTGAAAAATCATTGTTAAAAATCTGCTGCATTTTGTTGCAACGCACTCCCTTACTTGTATAGAAAACGGTTACTTGGCCGTGAAATGGAGCTTTTTCATTGGTTGGAATAGAGATATTATATACAAGCGGTGGAGTGCGTTGCAACAAAATGCAGCAGATTTTTAACAGTGTATGACACGGTCAATTCACCGTGCTATGGAGCATTCTCATTGGTCAGAAGAGAGATATTCTATAAAAGTAGTGGAGTGGCGTTGCAGTAAATGCTGCAGATTTTTAACAGTGAAGTCAATTAAAATCAATTTTCAGATTCGTTAAAATCGTCTGCTTTTGGCGAGGAAATGCACTACTCGCCAAATCCCGCGTCGCTTTCAGCTTTTCGCGCCAATTATTCCAAACTATTTTATTTTTTTACATAACTAATAATGTAATTCCGCCGCTAATTTTCACTGATCCTTTATTACCTACATGAGTAGTTTAATTCGTATTTTTTTCAAAAAATTCTGAGTATGCCTTCAATGGAGACCTTCCTTGTAATAAGACTGTTTTTTTCCCCATTCAATATAGTTTTTGAGTTTGAAACGAGGTAAAACTTCACTACACTTTTTATCCCTCTAATTTCCATGGCAGAGTACGTTCTAGAAATTCTTAGTTCAAAAATATGCATTCATACCGGAAAATTTACAATAATAAATTTCTAATAACATTAGAACCGTGGGAAAATTCCTCCAAATTTTATAAAAATATTTCTCACCGTAATTTTTAATTAAATCTGTTTATGTTATTTATAGAAATTATTTTTACTCAGCATATGTTTAACTTATTTTATAAAGTTTTTTCTGGTTCGAATGGACATTTTTCTGTAGCATACGGTCAAAATGACCCGTCACCGCGGTTGTAGTGTTAATTTAATGACGGACTAATGGCCGGTATTGACCGCTTCCCTGCTTTTCCCGTACATCGTAGGGTCCCGTACTGGTAGGATGTTTTTGCTAATCATGATTTGCAAATACCACGTAAGGGCATCCATACTCTAATTATAATTTATTTCGCTCACCAATAAAATTTTACTGTAAATTTTGTCTTATTTAATACGAGCATTTTTTTTTCCTGATTCAATTAGGCAAAAATTTCCGTTTCCAAAAACCGATAGTAAAAGATTAAAAATTCTGTATAAGACAGGAAAAAAATAGACATTATTTGGAAGATGTTTTCAAAAATATTGATCAATTAAGTGGTTAACCCCTTGAGCTCTGAGGGTAGAATTTTCTACCACATAATTTTAACTCCGAAATGTCACAATGGCACCAGAAAATTTGACCAAATTTATTTGAAAAAAGTTTAATGGATTTTTTCATGTTTATTGTTAACTGGTTTTATTCTTTGCAGAATACTGGTGCCAATGTAACATTTGAAATTTTGAAGAAATTTACACCCCAGATCTCAAAGGATTAAAACAAGACCTGCTAATGAGTCAATGGCCAACTGCAAACAGCAACAACAAAAAAATGTTTTGTTGTGTTAGTGCTTGATGTTAGTAAACAAGTGTCAATAAAAAAAATCATTTACTTCACGCAGCACGTTGCTATTACACTGCAGCTGAAATTCGGAAACTGTTGAGAACAAATTCTGCTCAAAAGTAACAAGTTGCGGCCTCGTGGTTTGTTGAAAGACACATTTTTCCTTGAAGTAGCGTTATCCCTTTCCGACTAGGGCAAAATCTGTTTGTAAAATGAGAAATTACCGACTGACACCGGAATTCACAAACGAATTACTTAGATATTTCGAAATCCTTAATTTAAGCTTTTAACGTAAAGGCAAACTTTTACTAAAATATTATTGGTTCCGATGCAAGTTTGGAATTAAAATTAGGTATCACAGACCGGGCACAGTGTGCCGGAATGGGTTAACCCTTTCCGGCACGGGCAAAATCTGTTAGTAAAATGAGAAATAATCGATTGACACCGGAATTCAGAAATGAATTTTTTAGATATTTTGAATTCCTTAATTTACGTTTTTATTGTAAGAGCAAAATTTTACTAAAATAATATTGGTGTCATTTGCAAGTTTGGCATTAAAATTAGGTATCCCAGACCGGGCACAGTGTGTTGGAAAGGGTTAAAAGTAGAGACTGTTTTCAATACAAACTACTCATTTTTTGTATTGTATTACTCGCTATATTAAATTTTCAAAATGAGACACACTACGCTATAAATTACAGTAAAAAGTAGCGACTACTGTAATTTGGTTGCTTGTAGTGGGCTACTTCCGACCCCCTAGTGAGAAATATAAATATTTACAGTAGACTATGTTTTGGTTTATCATTTGCATCAATTTTTGAACAAACTAAACCTATATTAAATTAAAATAACGTTTTGTAAAAACTTAATAAGCAATATCATCTTTTCTTATCATAACAATATTACTATTTCGTAAGTCTAAGAATGGATATTTGAAAAACAATTAAATTGAAACTCTTATTAGAACTCATATTGAAACTCAATTATATGTTTTTTACGTTACATTAAAGAATTAATTAAATTACTTAGCTTTAAGTTATTCAACAAATTTTAGCAACCGCTTAACTTTCATGGAATACCTTTATAATGATTTTCAATATACAATCTTTTTAAGCAAATTTCGGCTTACTTTAATTAATAAAATTTCAAGATAAACTCAATTATCTTCAAAAGGGAAAAAAAGATTTTCATAAAATTGATATTTTAATTGAAAATATTTTAAGATTGTTAGATAATGTGTTTGATAGTTAATATGCAGCTTATTCGCGGAATCAGATAAGTTTAAATACATTAATGGCATCATCATTTCAAAATGTATATCCAAAAATCTTTTTATATTTTATTTTTACTCAATAGAATTTAAGTGTATATATTGTTACTGGCATAATATCATTATCATTAAGTGCATAAAAATAAAAAATAACATTTGTTTGATACGTTTCGAATTCTTTTATTATTTCCAGAAACATGATTTAATTAAAAATGAAAATGATGCTTTAATGTAGCTATAATCTTTTATAGGAGATGCGTGTAAAATTTGGTTTTTTGATATTTTTACCTTCATTATTTCAGCGAGAATTGTTACATTAAAATTATTTTTTAAATATTTCTAATAGTAAAGAGAAAAAGGTGCAATAAAAATAGTTCTTTGATCTGACATTATATGTGACTTAAATATCTTTTATTTTATTTAAGAATAGGTTATTTTTATTTTTGGGGCTCAAAAGTTACAACTATCTACGAAAAACCTGTTACAACGTAAATTTTAATTAATAATGATTAACTTAAAGGGTCTAAAAGACGTTACAGTTTATGATTACAGGTAAGCATATAGAGTTGTCATAAATAAGGGATTCCGAGTGCTCTGGACAGCACTAATTTTTTATAATTTATTTCGCCATCAAAATTTAATCGCAGCCAATTCTGCTTGGTAATAAGGCGGAGAAAAGTACTCTAAAATATTGGTGTCCAGAGCATTTGGAGCCCGATGTATGCGGAACACCCGACAACACTTTGTATGTAGTATAATAGTAACAGATTTGTTTCTGGAATATCGGTATCGAAGCTCTAAACTCCCACTATTTTCCGTAATATGAGGGTTAATTAAATGCATGTATATATTTTACACAATAAACTTTTCAAGAAGAGAAATTAAACAAGTTCCTAAAAGAAACCTAAATATAAATGAATAAAGTGCTATCAAATAAATTTTCTGATTCGAAAGATTGTTAAACTTGTTCAACTTAATCCACTTATTATAAAAGGTTGGTGGGAACCTAGCCTATCTAGTATTAGCAGCTAATTTTAAATAAAAGTTTATTTTTTATATGGAGTTATGGATAAGAAGGAAGAGACATATAGTTTATTTTCTACCAGTTGTGAGTGAAGTAACAAGAAGCGGCTGCACTTAATTTCAAGCGGAATCCCACTTAATTTCAATTTCAAAATATCACAATGGCACCAAAATATTCAACCAAACTCACTTGAAAAAAATAATTAATGCATTTTTTTTTTCGTTTATCGCAAACCGATTTTTTTTTTTAATATTAGTGCCAACGTGAAATTTGGGAATTTTAAAGAAGTTCACCCATCAGAACTTATAGGGTTAACCGGATGCACAGTTTATGCTTGTGCAAATATCCACCAGTAAATCTGAAGAGAGATTTTTTTTTCTTATTTAAATGCCTTATTCATGCAATATTTCTCTCACAAATAAGTTTAAAATATTCTATTTGCTTTTACTGGCGGCAGTTTGCTCAGGTATATTTTTTTCAGTGGCCCTTACAGGAGGTTATTTAGATTTTTGCAATATGGAGGAAATGCAAGGACTGACTACCACAGAAGTAAATTTCCACCAGTAAAATTGAATATCTGTTTCTGACAAAATATACTGGCAAATTTTGAATTAATAAAGCGTTTAAATAATAAAAGAAATTTAGTTAAATTTACTGGGAAAGACTGACCCGGCAATAATCAATTCCTGCGAAAGCAGTTACATTGAAGCTTCAATATTGTAAAGACATGTCAGTTCCTCATTTTTCACAGTTCCATTATTTTCTTCCCAGACACTTGCATGCATTACTTTTTTTATTTAATTTAATTAATTAGTTATTTATTTTTTGCTTCAAGCCAATATTAAACCTTTCAAAGTCAAAGTAATCCCATTGCAAAGATGTTTAAATGACTGCCTGTCACTCAAATTATTCACCAGTTGAATTGAAATAAAACAAATGTCTTTTCTTTTTCATTTATTTTATGTAGGCAAATATTTATTTAAAAATGACGATGCGATTGTGGCATTTGAGAATTAAATTTAAGTACCACCACCCTTCAAGAGGTTAATAAAATAGGAGTTGTCTGAAATACATTGCAGGGTTTGTATATCAAAGAATTCATATTAAAGATCTGTGGGATCTGAAATTATGAATTTAGTGATCTATGAAATTAAAGAAGGGTGGATATAGTGGCTCTAAGGTATAATCTTTGCAGTATATTTTTATTGTAACTGCTGCAGAAGTCTCCAAAGGAAAAATCTTTGTGTCATTAGTTCTGCGAAATAATTTGAAACACAACTATAGCTCAGATCTTTTTCCATTCTTAAGTAAGATCTTATCGATGCAACATATATTCCCTTTTAGAATTTAATTGCATACTTTAGCTTTGCAAAATTTCTCAACATCATTAATCAGAAGCACTGGTTCGTTGAATGTCTGCAAAGCTACATCCGGAAATTGAATATACCCTATGGTTGATCTTGGCTATTAGTCCAGGTGGTCTAACATTCTAATAAAGAATACTGCCCAGTTAAACTGATGGCATTGAGCTCACAGGCTACAAATACTAATTGTACATTAAAGCCTTATATTTTCAAGGGTTAATTCCGTTCGAAAAAAAATTAAGAAGGGGAAACAGCTCTCCCCTTTCCTCTTTTTTTATACTTAATCATTGAAACTCCTATACTATCAAAGACATGCTTTATCATATAAAAAATCTATATCCAAAATTCAGAGCAAATGAGATAATTCTTAATAAAAACCCATTTAGCATTTATATAATTTAAAAGGAGTTATCCCCCTCTTTTATACTTAACCATTAAACTTCCAAAACTATTCAGAGATTTGAACGAAATCTGACAATTCTGCTTGAAAAACCCATTTATATAAATTAAGGGGGGGGGGCATTAGAACCACTGTTCCCCTTATTTATACTTATTCAATGAACACCTAATAACAGTCACGGAATCGCCTCATCAGAATGATCCTAATCTAAATTTTGAACGAAAATTAATTCTGCATGAAAATCCCATTTATATCAACTAACGGGGGGGGCATTAGAGCCCCTGTTCCCCCTATTTATACTTATTCAATGAACACCTAATAACAGTCACGGAATCGCCTCATCAGAATGATCCTAATCTAAATTTTGAACGAAAACTTAATTCTGCATGAAAATCCCATTTATATCAACTAACGGGGGGGGGGGGGCATTAGAACCCCTGTTCCCCCTATTTATACTTATTCAATGAACACCTAATAACAGTCACGGAATCGCCTCATCAGAATGATCCTAATCTAAATTTTGAACAAAAACTTAATTCTGCATTAAAATCCCATTTATATCAACTAACGGGGGGGGGGCATTAGAACCCCTGTTCCCCCTATTTATACTTATTCAATGAACAACTAATAACAGTCACTGAATCGCCTCATCAGAATGATCCTAATCTAAATTTTGAACGAAAACTTAATTCTGCATGAAAATCCCATTTATATCAACTAACGGGGGGGGGGCATTAGAACCCCTGTTCCCCCTATTTATACTTATTCAATGAACACCTAATAACAGTCACGGAATCGCCTCATCAGAATGATCCTAATCTAAATTTTGAAAACTTAATTCTGCATGAAAATCCCATTTATATCAACTAACGGGGGGGGGCATTAGAACCCCTGTTCCCCCTATTTATACTTAATCAATGAACACCTAATAACAGTCACGGAATCGCCTCATCAGAATGATCCTAATCTAAATTTTGAAAACTTAATTCTGCATGAAAATCCCATCTATATCAACTAACGGGGGGCATGAGCCCCCCGTTCCCCCTCTTATACATATCGAATGAACTCCAAAAACTAATCAGGGAAGCGCCTTGTCAGGATATACCTACATACAAAATTTCAAGTGGATCGGATATTTTTATCATGAGTTATCGCGTTGCGTACATACATACAGAACGGACGGGCACATAAGCTCTCAGGCTATGATAGCCTGTGAGCTAAAAACACACTTCTCTCAATACAGAACAAATCATTTCATCAAAAGTATTCATCATAGGTAATTTTTTTTAGTATGATATAATGACGGTGATGATGATTTCACGACTCTGTTCTAAAGAGGAATTAGCAGTTCAGATAAATCCTGGTATATTATTTAGCCATATTCATGTTATCCTATATTGCATAGACATCGGGGATCGTACGCTTCAAGGACACGCAAGCACCTTTTATCAGAATTTTTGTAAAGCAATATTTGCCTTATTTAATGAAAAAACTATCATAGGATATAGCAACCAGTATTTTACGAATTTTCTGATACTAAAACACCTAAAATCCGCGGAGTACATTGATGCGTGCGAACCTTGCACATAGAACCGGGATCATACGGGTCCAATTATTTTCCAAGTAATATATTAGTATTTTTTTTTAAATCTATTTCAAACGCACAAAATATCGCCTTGTTTAGGGAGAGATTTTCTTTAAGAAAATACTAGTACCAAAGAATTTTCTGTTCTTAAAATTCAAGGACCCGCATGAACCGTGCTATAACTACCAATCTGTCATTAAACAGCTTTAATATGTTCCTAGATGTAAATATTTCGAGGAAAATATGTAAATAACAGACCAGTAATTTTCTGCAGATGAAAATATTTGGATAGAACAATGTGACGTTTCTTTTTTTTTTTTTTTTTTTTTTTTCAATTAGAAAACTTTCTAAGCGGAGCTTTTGACCGAACCGCCGCGCTGCCGAAAACATTTTGTGGATTTAACTGCTAACCTGATCTTCTCGTACGAAATACGGGCAACGTGGTTTTACCAAACATTGTTTATTATTCTCACCAGTAAATTTTTATTGTGAATTTTGCATTATTTAATCTGAGCATTTTTTTTTTTTAATTATTCAGTCAGGCTAATACCTCTCTTTTGAAAAACCGGCCGTTAAAGATTAATAGTTCTGTAAAAGACGTGAAAAAATAGGCATCATTTGAACGTGATTTTTCGCAAATATTGATAAGTTAAGTGGTTAACCCCTTGAGCTCTGCTGGTAGAATTTTCTACCACATAGTTTTATTTCCAAAATGTCACAATGACACCAGAAAACTTGACCAAATTTACTTCAAAAAGGTTTAATGCATTTTTTTGGGGTTTATCCTTAACCGGTTTTTTCTTTGCAAAATACTGGTGCCAATGTGACATTTGGAATTTTGAAGAAATTTACACCCCAGAGCTCAAAGGATTAATAGATCTGAAAATGTCTAATTCAAAAATAAAAAAGGCAAACACAGCGCTCCCTTCCTGCCAAACCCTGGGTTAGTACGGTGTAAGCATGTTTTACAACAGAATGTTACTTAACCCATTAGTGCCTAGCGTCCCTTTTTAGGGACTCTTCAAAAGGTGCATTCAGCACTATTTTTGACACCGGTAAAAAAGAAAAGCAATAATTATTTTATTTAAATGATGCATTTTCGTGATTAATGAACTAAACTTAAATCTTCTAAAAATAGTGGTGCCAACCAAATAAAATTTACGCAAAAAATGCTGGGCACGAATGGGTTAAAGTGATATTAACCTTTTTACGAGAAAAAAAAACCATTCTATCTTCTGATATGGAGATCAGTACTTTATAAAATTTCTGGGGCTAAACCACATAAATGCCCCGGAAACCGTTGAAGCATGCTAATTCGGAAATCTGGTCGCTATAGGTGTGCAGCGGAACACAGAACGGTGCTGACAGCACATTCACAAATTTCAGTCTTTATTATTATATATTGATGAAGTTATAATTTCGCTTTGAAATATTAGCAGGAAAAAATCGCTGAATAGTGTTATTTATATTTTTGTTAGTGAAAACGGATCAGTCTGCAAGTGATAGACTCTTTTTTTTTTTAAGAAAAAGCTTGAAAAATCTTTAAAATCTATAATTTGTCAATAAATTTATGTACAGTTTTCAATCATATTGCATTTTTAAAAAACATTTTTTTCCTATATAGTGGTATAAAAATTTAAATTATGCGATATTTAGATTTTTAAATGTTCTGTAAAGGCTTTATTTTATCGTCATGTGATTTAATATGACGTCAGGATCATTACTTACGAAAATGTTTTTGTTTTGTAATTTAAATTGAATATATTAAAATTAAAAAAATTCCTATTTATATGAGTTTTGTGAAATATTTATAATCTATTCAAATCATTTCTTTAACTCTTTCTGGTACAGTGGTCCCACTCCGGGCACACCTAATTTTAACTTCAAACTTGCAAATATCACCAAGAATATTTTAATAAAATTTTGCTTTTATAATGAAAGTTTAAATTATGGAATTCTTAATTTCAAAAAAATCGTTTGTTAATTCCAGTGTCAGTCAATAATTTATCATTTTACGGATAGAATTTGTCTGTGCCGGAAAGGTTTAATGTACCGTTTTTAGTATTTTATAGAATTGAGAAATCTGCAATTATGACATGATATTCTAAATATAGAAACTTTTCAGGTTTGAAATTTCCCACTTCATATTTTTAAATATCTAAAATGCTTAAAAGTTAGTTATAATTGGAAAAAAAGAAATTATTCATTGGACTTTTTTAAGAACATGTAAAAATTTTGGAGCATCATAAAATAATGCATTTAGAACTCACTGAATCGTGTCGCTGCCAGTCGATGTTCTTTTTATAGTACTATAAAGTACAATCGATGCATAAAGGGTTAAAGGAAAGTGACTTCAATCTTTCATTCACATTAAAATATTGTATAGCTAACTTTTGATATGAGAAAATTAGTAAAAATTCACAAGTGCCCCCTATACCCTGGTTATAAAAATACATGATAAAAAAAATCAAGAAAAACGATAATTACAAGAACTAAGATTTCTAATTTAATATACATCTTTTTTCTATTAAGAAAAAAATAATAATATTCATATCAAATTGCATGAAATGCATTGTTGAAAACACCTTACACTTTTATCTACTACAGAAATGTAAAAGAAATTTTTTACCTGATTAAACCGTTAGGTTAAGACGTTTGAAGATGATAAAATTTAGTATTAAATTTTTGTGCTGCGAAAAGTGTAAAATTTGGAATTTATGGAAATGTTATATTTATTGATGTTAACTATATCGTCATTCTGTTTTATGCTATGCATTTCATGATAATTTATTTGAAATAAAAAGTTTTGCAAATTGTACTGCAAAAATACCTAAAACTAAAGAAAAAATGAAGGCTGAAAATACAACGGTAAAAAATTAAACGGTAATCGTTTTATTACCTTTGCCGATGAAACCTACGGCCATTATTTCCGAAATTTCTTTTGTACATGAATGTTATATGAAAAGTTAAGCTTTTCGCATGGCTGAGTGCGCCCTTGAAATGAATTAAGTTTAATAATTAATACAAAAAGCATAAATCCGGCGCGTTTTGCTCATCTCTCAAACTGAGCTACTACGCAGCTTCTAATTGTTTTTCTAACTGCATAAATTTCCTCTTCTGATTCAAAAAATTATATTTACATTTTCTATTTTTATTTTCAATTTAAATGGCGAAAAGAATCAACAACGAAAAATTCCATTTATTACAATAAATATGGTGTAGAAATGAATTATTAATAGCTGTCATCGATCAAAAATAACTTTTTACTCCTTTCTCTGTTACACTTTCCTCTTTTGATAGCCTATTTCATTTGACTGGAATTTCTCATCGCATTTATTTATTTTTTTCATGTTTTGTTTCTTTTATTATCATATTATCATGCTGAAATTTAAATAGATATTCTACATCTTATTTAACCCTTTCCGGCACACTGTGCCCGGTCTTGGATACCTAATTTTAATTCTAAACTTGCAAGCGGCACCAATAATGTTTTTGTAAAATTTTGCTTTTACAATAAAAGCTTAAATTAAGGGTTTCAAAATATCTAAAAATGCCGTTTGCGAATTCCGGTGTCAGTCAACAATTACCGTAATTTCGGGTGTATAAGCCGCGGATCAAACAATTCTTTTTGGACCTAGAAATTTTATTTAGTGATTGAAGACAAATATTTACGGCGATCTAACTAGTTATATTTGTTTCTTTAAAAAATCTGGGTCGAAAAAGAATTGTTTGATCTGCGGCTTATACACCCGAAATTACGGTACTCATTTTACTACAAAATTTACCCGTGCCGGAAAGGGATGAACTATATAGAGTAATACCGTAATTTCCTGCGTATAATCCGCGGATCAAACAATTCTTTTTCGACCCAGAAATTTTATTTTGTAATTGAAGGCAAACATTTACGTCGATCTAAAAAGTTATATTTTATTTAATAAAATTTCTGGGTCGAAAAGTGATTGTTTGATCCGCGGATTATACGCAGGAAATTACGGTACTATAGTTGCCCTCTTTTTTTTTTTTTTTTTTTCAACGAAAAAAACCTACTTTACACCAGATAATTTATTAAATTAAATGTTTCTTTATTCGATATGGCAGTCATTCAAACCTAATATGCTTTCATTTATTAAATAAATTTTCTGGTTTAAAGTATGTTTTGTTAATTTTAAAAAAGCGGAAGGTTGGCAAGTATAAGAATACTGAATTTGGAACTAAGCATAAGGCATCAAAAAAAGAAATAAATTAATAAATTATTGTTTTTAAGATCAAAGCATTTTATTTAACTGCATATTCAATTTCAGGGTGATCTAAGCTGCAAAATTTTGAGCTCAGAAGCACTTATAAAATGAAGACTCACTACATTATTGCATTTGCGTAGCTGCCAACTTTTATGTTTTTTTTTTTTTTTTTTTTTTTTTTTTTTTTTTTTTTTTTTTTTTTTTTGCTACCACTAAAATTTAGTATAAATTTTCGTGTTGTTTAATCGTGATATGATGATGATTAAATAAGTTAACATTTACTATAAATTTTTAGATGTAAAGCGAAAGCTTAAAAGTTGGCAGCTGTTCACTTGATTAAAAAATGCTTTTAAATTGATCAAAATCAATATATAAAAGCCATTTAAAATTCTATTTATAACGAAATCTTTTAAAATAACAATGACTTCATATTGCCTTTCTCATATATAGATATTAAGAAAAAATTAAGAATTAAAAATATTGTCTATCAAACTCTTTTGTCATCTTAATATTTAAATTGGATATATCTGAGGTCGAGGACTCGCATTTCATCATGCGAAACCACTGATATTGTTCCAGCTCACATGGTAAGTCATCATATGACCCAATCCGTGACCCCTTAATTGTTTATGCTTCTTTTTTTCCGTGTTACTTCCACAGTGATTCGTAACTTGTATAAAATTTACCTGAAATGTATTTTTCTCATCATTGGTTTTGCGGTTTCCATCATTATCTATTTTAATCCTACACAGGCAGCTGAATACACTTATGCGTCATTTATAAGACTATCGTTAAGAAATTCTAAATTCTTACCAGAAAATTTGAATAGATATTTTTTATTATTATAATGATAGGTATTCCGTCCATAAAATAAAGGAAAATTATTATTATTATTATTATTATTTTGGTATAAGCTCGAAGTTTTTGAATTAAGAAAACCGCCAGATTTGGCTACGCTGTTTACGGTCTGTATGATGTTACTTTCCCAAACGTTTTCTATTAATAAAAAAAACCGTAATTTCCGGCGTATAAAATACGAATCAAATGATTATTTTTCGACCCAGTATTTTTTTAAAATAAAATTTCTCTTTTTAGATCGAAATAAATATTTGTCTTTAATTACTAAATAAAATTTCTGGGTACAAAAAGAATAATTTGATCCACGGATTATACGATGGAAATTACGGTAGTTTTAAGAGGGTAAATAGATGATTATTTTAAGATATTTAATGATTTAACCCTTTCCGGCACACTATGCCCAGTCCGGGATACATAATTTTGATTCAAAACTTGCAAACGGCACCAGTAATACTTTAATAAAATATTGCTTTTACAATGGAGGCTTAAATTAGGAGAGTCTTAATTTTTAAAAAAGTCGCTTGTTAATTCCAGTGACAGTCGATAATTTCTCATTTTACTAAAGAATTTGCCGGTGCCGGAAAGGGTTAACCCTTTGAGGGGCAAAGCATTTCTATTCTTATAATGCTAAAATGATTGAGTGACAATAGAATTTAAAAACGAATTTATTTCAAATTAGATAAAAGCCCTTTTTTTGACATACTTGATAAAATTAAAATTTTCTTTTGAAAATTCTGGTGCCAATGTAGCATTTTGCAATTAAAATTAAGTGGTATATATTTTATACCACCGCCCTTCAAGGGGTTAACCCCTTGAGGGGCGGCGGTATATATTATATACCACCTACGATCGATGAAGTTTTACACCAGAAAAAATTCATTAAATTTCCCTTTTCTAACTTTGGTGGAAAACAGCCGTGAAAATGCTTATCCTCTTTTTAATATAGCTTTTTTACAAATTTCCGGTGGGAGTTCAGAATTACACGAACGCAATTGCTTGCCCCTCAAAGGGTTAAAGCAGCGGCGTAGCCAGAGAGGGGGGATTGCTCTGGATACCAGTCATTTTCTCAGGTTCTGTTTGCCTTATTTAAATGGAGATTTTTTTTATAGTAATAAAGGTAGCGAAAACTTTATAATGTTACTGGTACCCAGAGCATTTGGATCCCGTTCCCTGGCTACGCCACTGATTTAAAGTAGGAGTGTCAAACAGCAGCCCGCTTGACACCTCTAACTTTTTAAAGAAAAAATAGATTTCTAAACACTATTTCTACCAAGAGGTGTCAAAAGACACCTTTCAGATTTTAACTTAAAATTATTCTCTAAGTTTACAGAGCTGCCAACTGCTACGAAAAAATCGTTGTTACTACGATTTGGACCTATAAACTATGATGCTACGAAAATCGGTTTCAAACTACGAATTTTTTGGGGGGAAATCACAAACATATTTTTTTTCAGTTGTGATTTTTAGTCCACACAGCATATTTTTCAGGAGTGATTACGTTCTGAAATTTCTTGAATTATAATGTATTCGGTTCCAAAAATTTTTAAAAATTAGCCATTAGTCCAAAACTTCGGACATTTAAAAAATGCCCAAAGAAAAAAGAAGTCTGGGTTGTAAAACAAACATCTTAGCACAAAACCTTCTTAATGGATAATAACCATTAGTAAATCGGGTTGAGGGCAGGGTTCGAAATAGCATGCGGTATCGAATTATAAAAGGAAAGTCCTGCATAATGAAAAATACTGTGAAGTATTTCTCCCGTCAAATTCTTTCAGAGGCCTATGGTATTTCTGCGAGTACATTTTAAAAGTATATTTTTTATTTATTTAAAAAGATTTTTTAGCGTAAATTTTGTCAAAACATCAGTAAAAAAGCGCAAATTTCATTGACAGATCGCAGAAAGACATCTCGAATTTCGCCAAAGGATCGTGTAAAAAATGCAAAATTAGTCAAAGGAGAGCTATAAAAAAATGTGAATTTCGTCAAAAGTTTGAGGTAAAAAGTGTAGATTTCACAGAAAAATCGTGATAGGAAAAACGTGTATTAGTCGGGACAAAATTGTGTATATCACTAAATAATTGCGAATTTCTCAAAATTTATAGCATTGGGCTAAAAAATTGGAATCGGGCTTCTTTTACAAATGTAATGGAAAGAAAAAAGAAATATGCACAAAAAGAAATTCTAAAAAATCGTATAAAAATTCTGAGAGAAAAAAAAATTACTATATTGAATTGAAAAATTAACACACAAGTAGAAAAAATGCATAAAGTACTTACATGTCAGTATAGTCACAGAAGCAAAATTTGAAAAGAGACGAAAATGTTTATACAGCAATGTGGATCAAATGCTTAGTTTTACAAATTATTTTAGTTCAACTTTAAAGCTGAACTTTGTTTATTATTTCTAGTATATATATCTGTTGTAATTCTTTATATATGCAAGTGTATTGTTAGTATGTTTAAATAATTCTGAAATTTTAAATAAATGTCTTTGAAACAAATTCTTATCTAGCACAAAAATTTATTTTCTGGCAAGTTCAATTTATCAATAGCTTTCTAGATACACTTTTCCCCGTCACCCTACTTAAAGCACTTTCATTTTGAAACAAAATATTGATTCTGTTTTCCATCTTTAAAAGCAAAATTAAACGGTAAATGCTTAGACTTTTTAGTGTTACAGAAATGTGTCACTCTGCAAGCTGTCTGAATATTCAATACATTTAATTAACGCAGTAGGATATGTAACATTGTAACTTCACTGTTACTTAGATGAGGTTTTTTATTAATAGATTTTCCATTATTTTCGAATACTAATATTCGTCTTATTTGGATAACTCCATGAGCACATGTCATGTAAGTCACATACTACGATTTTGGATACCAGTGTTTTAGAAAGGAAAAATGTGACTTATTTTCTTTATTTTCTTTTTTTTTAAATCTGCGTTTAAATATGACAACCATTACTTCTGAAATTCAAACTTTTAACTACTTCCCTGATTTCTCCGTACGTCATGCGGGCCACGTGTTTTTGCCAATCATGATTTGTCCGTACCACGTACGGGTATCCGTACTCTAGTCATCATTTATTATTCTCACCAATAAAATTTTAATGCAAATTATGCATTAAATTATCCGAGCAATTTTCTGATTTAATTAACCAAAAATTTCCGTTTTGAAAAACCGGAAATAGAAGATTAAAGATTCTGTAAAAGACATACAAAATAGGCATTATTCGAAGGGTTTTTTTTTTTTTTTCAAAAATATTGATTAGTTAAGTGGTTAAATTCCCTGAATACACTGCGACGCAAGAACCTTTTATTTAATCTGATATTAAAAAAAAACTCGATAATTATTATTCGGAAGTAATGATAAATTTCAGAACAAAAAACAACCACCCAATTGTCAACAACGGCAACATTATCTTACGGTATCATAGTTGCCAGCGTATTACGCTTTCAAAATTATATAGTAATTTCCGATGATTAAAATTTCCGGGAAAATAAAAAAACTCGATAATTATTATTCGGAAGTAATGATAAATTTCAGAACAAAAAACAACCACCCAATTGTCAACAACGGCAACATTATCTTACGGTATCATAGTTGCCAGCGTATTACGCTTTCAAAATTATATAGTAATTTCCGATGATTAAAATTTCCGTGAATTTAAAAGATTTTGCAGAAAATACTATCAAAGATGGCGTTTTTAATAGAATTTTGGGAAGAAGGAAAACCCCATCGTAAAGTTAATAATCACTTATAACTAGAAAAGTAATTTATTTATCAAAAATTGGAAATTGTTATTCGATTCCAAATTTCTTCAATAGTGAGCTCTCTATATTGCACGCTTTTACGCTTAAAATTGAGTCAGAAAGTTCCCCGAATGTCGAACAGGGAATTCCAGAAATGCCTTAAATAAAAATTTCAGTAGCCAAGGGTTTTTTTTTTTTTTTGTAATTTTTTGTAATTTTTTGTAATTTTTTTTTTTTTTTAGATTTAAATAAATGCATACATATAAAAAATCTGTTGATATTATGTGTTCCACAGAACTTATATGTCAAGATTTCCTTTCATTCATTTACTGAAACGGCAACTTGCTATAAGAAGTCATACGTTTCAGGAATTTTTTCAGAGCAAATACCAGTATTTTTTCTGAATTATTATTATTGTAAAAGAAAAAATATCGTTAAACACGCTAAATTTCACATTATTTAAAAAGAGCTTTCTATAGGAAAATACAGATTTATTTTCCTTAATTTAACTATATAACACTATTTATTTGCAGACTTTTTAAACTAAATATTACGAATATTTTAACTTAAAAAAGTTTGTTAACCCATGTTTTTAATTTTTTGTGCGTAAAAGAATCAGTTAAGTGGTTAAACAAAGACAAGATAAAAATTTCTAAACGAATCAATTTGCTGCAATGATAACGCATGTCTTTATCTTGGATAAATTTCCTGCCTGAAAGCGTAAAACTGGAGAAATAGCTTTTCAACAAGTCAACTATTTAACAAATCAGCGCAGACCATAAACGATGGCTCAGAAAAATATAATATGCAAATCACTTTATAATACGTAAATTTCATATAAATCAGTTAATGTGTTCATTATATTTTACATTAAATATATCAGTTAGAAAATCATGTTTTCTGATTTTCTCTCTTTTCGGAGCAGGTCAAGCGCGTATTCTGGCATAATTAGAATAAAGAAACAAGGGATAGAAATTTACAACAGACAAGATTCAGATCAAATACAAGCCCGCATCCCACAAACTAAAGTCTGGCCCTCTGACAAACTAATGTGCAGGAGCGCAGACAGGACATGGAAAGGAAGTTCAGCAAATCTCAAAATCAATGTAATCTTTGGCCGATACAGTATTCACAGGTGTACAATGATCACGGACTGACACAGTACTATTCATGGGGGACAGAAAGTTACACCCTCTAAAAAAGCATTATATTGAGTTGTACATTGTACAATTTTGTACCCCCCTTTTTTTATTATAGATTTTTTAGAACTTCAATTTTCAGTTGTCTGAGATTATTTAGTATTATTCAGTTTCATTTACGGGGTAAAATTCTAAAGTCATAAGAACTCTTATCTCCAAATTCGAGAGTATATCTCAGTCTACTATAGTATACTCTGAAGTTATAAGGGTTTAGTGACGGCTAGATTAAAAAAGATAAATTACAATTCCAAGTAATGGAACTTTATTTCTATAAATAAAGTTGTAGCGATCGTCTCAGTAATTTATTCCATACTAATGTTGACAGTGAAGAAAGTCGCTACCCAGAAGACCACCTAGGATAGTCGATTTCTCCTTATGTCGTGACATGCCATCATAGGATAATCAATTAATTTGAAATTTCCTTTGTATTATATTAATTTTATGTAGTAAAGCATAACCCTTTGTAGAGACGATCATTTAGTTTTAAATAATGGCATTTCGATTTATAGAAATACTGTATTTATGCACTGCCATCGAAATACTCAAGGCCAGAGGACATGAATTGTAACGTTATCACGAGTCGACCGACTTATCACCAATGTTGGAATTTACACCGCACAATTTTGAATAGCATTTTTTAAATTTCTTTGTGGAATATCTATCATCTTATAAAATAATAATGACTATTAAAATCTATTGGTGAGAAATTGGAATTCCTAAATAAAAATTCAGCCCGATACGAAATGCCATAGTGTTGCCGCATGTGGCTGATTTACAATATCGTTATTACAAATATATGCAGGAGTGCAAAAATCTAGGAGCCAGCGTGTTATCTTTCACCACTAAAATTTAAAAGTTTTCTTCGCTGAAAATTTCATTGCATTCTAGCAAGAATTTCATACGAAATATTAGATTTAAAAAAACGAAATAAGTTTAGTGGTGAAAAATTGCCGGCTGGCGTTTACATTTTTGCACCTTTGAATGTATGTTAGACTTTACAATTCATAGAATGTTACCAGGAAAAGGATTAAAAGGATATACATACATAGGATACAAGGATATGTATATATAGGAGAATATATACTTACTCGTATAGTAAAAACTTATGATAATTCTCAGTTATCTTTAAGGACTTTCAGCGGTGACGTATAACGGGTTTTGGGCGACTTGGATAATTCAAAATACTGTGTTCTCTTCTTAAAACTAACTAGGGAACGTTCCCAAGTGTAAGTTGTGGATTTAGACGAGTGTGGTATCAAAATAAAGATCTCGTCCTGTACGTTAAAAAGTTCAATGGAACTACCCATCCGAATCCAACCATTTTCGAGATATAACACTTCAGGTGTGAATTAATAAATAAATAATTTTACAGGCATGTACATAAATTGTTCGAAAGTCAAGCCAGCCTAAGAAAAACATTCTAATTTACACACTATACATACACACAGTTTATCCATTACGTCACGCCACATATTTGTAGACAAATTTGCATAAAACAAAGTGCTGGAAATAACAAAAACAGATTGAAATACTCTCCGAATGCAGCCGTATACGAAAACTTCTTAGAATGTGAAGTGCCTGTCTAAAAAAAAAAGAAATAAATGGCAATGTGTGGGAGTGAAGGATTTTGCCAATTGCTCTAGAAAAGGTATTGGCAGAAGGAATAAAAAACAATGCAAAGTAATTTTTATCTTGCGAACAATTTACATACCTGCCTGTCATTTTATTTATTTATTCATTTACACTTCAACTGCTGATATCTCAAAAACGGTTAGATTCGGATGGGTAGTTCCATTGCACTTTTTAACGTACATGACGAGATTTTTTTTTATACCTCACTCGTCCAAATCCACAACTTACACCTGGGAATGTTCCCTAGTAAGTTTTACTTACCGTAATTTCCTGCGTATAATCCGCGGATCAAACAATCACTTTTCGACCCAGAAATTTTATTAAATAAAATATAACTTTTTAGATCGACGTAAATGTTTGCCTTCAATTACAAAATAAAATTTCTGGGTCGAAAAAGAATTGTTTGATCCGCGGATTATACGCAGGAAATTACGGTAAGTCTACTAGACATTTTTGCCGCAATATTTTCACGCTCCTCAAAATTTAGTGCCCGGGATTCCTCCACATTATGTAACAGGATTTCAATGTCAAAACGGAAACTTTTATTTTAAAGATGCGAATATTGAAAGTTAAATTAAAATTTTCAATTACGTGGAAACTGTAACAGCAAAATTTTCTAATACAGCTCTACATGATGAAATTCATCAAAATTTACAAACACTGATGTAGCCAGGTAGGGGGTCCAGGTATTCTGAATACCAGCAATATCATGGAGTTTTCTATTCCTTGATTAACAACAGAATATTTTGTGAATAGATAAGGCCGAAACTACTCTAAAATTAGTGGTATCTCGAACATTTACATCCCTCCCCTCTCTGGCTACGCCACTGTTTGCAAAAATATCAATTGCTACACGTCCATGTGAAGAGACAAAAAGATAAATAGGTCCAGAAACATAAAGAAAGGAAGAGAACATTAGTTAAAAAATATATATTAAGGAAGAAAATTTGAGAATTACGACAGTTATGTAATTTTTTATATCTAAATATATTTATAATTCATCAAATATCTACACTATGTCATATCCAACTATGCATTTGCAAAGCTAGACATACATTTAAGCGTAATTTGCTTTCCAAGTGGACTTTTCCATCATTTAAACCCATTTAAGCTATTATCTCAACAATCACTTGCAAGATGTCTTTAAAATACAATTACACTTGAATTAATGTCTAAGTATGGTTGGAGGAAATGGTTTTCTCAATGGCTTTTAGCTATTATGTCATCAGTTATGTTATCGAAATTAATTACTAAAACGTAAATCAATAACATAGACACAGAATATACATTTGTGACTTCAAATTTATGAGGCTTATATTTTAATGTATATATGTATCTAACTCTAAACATTTTTCATAATAAAATACAGAATTTGTGGCCGTATGTGATAGTAGTATTGTTAATGGGATATATTTGGAATAAATAAAATGTAAATTACATCGCCTATTTTGAAGAATTATTCCTTTGAAAAAAAGAACAATATTTAAATAACCAAACTGATAATAAACTTCTTTTAAAAAAAAAAAAAAAAAAAAAAAAAAAAAAAAAAAAAACATAAAATATACTAAAATATGCTAGGCCTTTCGAAAGAAGAGTCTTTCTTCGTCAGTCGCAATGTTTCTATTATGAAAGCAGCGGCACGACTATAAGTATTTCTTTATGCATATTATAATAAAAATTTAAGATTTAAAGCTCCTTAACCTTCCTACCCTGTTCAAATTTTACTCAATCTTGATAAAAACATTTCACACCAGAATTGTTATTTAAAATATTTTAATATATTTAATTGATTTATTTCTTTGAATCTATTATCTAACTTTCTTTATGAAAAAAGTTCTGGTTCGAATCGTATAAAACAAATTATAGTTATGGGTCGATTAGACCCATTCAGGGTAGGAAGGTTAAGCATTCTAACTGGGGCTTTCTGTCACGTAACTTTTGCAAACAAAGGCTCATTTAACACAAAATCGATATTAAAGCTAAATTTTTGAAGTGAATAAGATAAACAAATATATGTAAGGTTATCAAACAAAAATTCTCCTACCAATACTTTTTATAGCTTCTATTTAATGAATCGTTAAACATGAATGGGAAATTCTACAGGACGCTTAAAGGGTTAATAAAGAATGCTGATAATTGAATAAGAAATATATATACTGTAATTGTTTGCTTTTTTGCAATATTCTAATACCGTAAAATAATAATAATTAAAAAAAAAGTATGTTGATTTTAGAGATAACTCTGACTCTTTAACCTTCCTACCCTGAATGGGTCTAATCGACCCAGTCCTATAATGCGTTTCATTCGATTTAAAGCAGAAAAATTTTCATAAAGTTAATTAAATGAATAACACAAAGATTTAAGTTAAATAAATATGTTAAATGGATTTAAATAAAAATTCTCGTGTTAAATATTTTAATCATCTTTGAGTAAAATTTCAACAGGGTAGGAAGGTTAATTTACAGTTAAAGCCCGTTTATCCAGTGTTCGTACGCAACAAGTGATCCGGTGGATTTTAGGTGTTTTTGTAACAGAATGCATGGAACTATTAACCTTTTAAGGGGACGGTGGACGTTAAAAATTTATTTTATTCATTTTTATCATTGCAATATGAAATTTTGTGCATATATACATTTCACCAAAAGCATATAGAATACTTTCAAAAAATTTCCAATTTTATTAAAATTTGTAATTTTTTTTGCAAAAATTTAAATTTTTAAACGAAATTTTAAAATGCTCCTCGTGTCTTAATTTTTGAAATTTTTTCTTGCTTTTGCATTTTTATCACTTAAAGCTATATTATAAACAAATTTGTGTAAGATTTTTTAAATCTCTTGAATATTTATTATTTTACAGATTGTTTTCTAAATTCCTTATCGATTTTCATCAAAATTTTGCCTTTTAATAAGTAAAAAATAAAATTTGACTATCTTAATGAAGACGAATTTTAAAAAGCTTACACAATTTCTTTTTAAATAATATCAGGATACTTCCTTATCAATTTTATAAATATTGATCAAAAATTAAGACGCAAGGAGCAATTCAAAAATCTAAAAACGCTGAAAAATTAGTTTTGAGAAAAACAGATTTAAAGTATATAAATAAATTTATCTTTATTATTTACTCCTTAAAACCTTCATAAATGATATTTTAATAAGAGAAAACTGTTTAGATACGATTATACCCCAGAAATAGACCTTTTTCTGACGATTTTGCTATAGATGATTTTGCTCAAATAAAGGTCCACTGCCCCCTTAAGCTCTGACGAGGAATTTCTTCAAAATGCCCAAAAATCACATTGGCAACAGAATTTTGTAAACAAAAGATTCAACATATAATGCACACGAAAAAAAAAATGCATTAATCTATTTTTAAATAAATTCGGTTGAATATTCCGGTTCCAATGGGACATTTGGTGATTATAATTATGTCGGAAAAAATTCACCCATCAGAGCTCAAAGGGTTAATAAAAAACATTGACAAATCCTTTAAATAGTGAAGCTTCAACTATAACCGCTTTCTCATGGGTTCATTTCAGCCAGAGAAAATTTCCACCAGTAAATTTAAATACAAATTTTTTCCTAATTTAAACGTTTTAATAATGCAAATTTTCAATCATAAATAATCGCAGAAAGAGATATGCATTTTTACTGGCGGATGTTTATTTTGGCGGAAACCTGGCCTATCGTTTCCTACATATTGTGACAACCTAGACAACCACCTATCATTGTTAGTGAAAAAGATTTTAATACCTGGGCAAACTGACACCAGTAAAAGCGAATAGAAATTTTTACCACATTTTTAAGAAAATATTTCCATGAATAAGACGCTTAAATAAGATTAAATTTTCTGTTCTAATTTACTGGTGGGCAAATTTCCCTGGTTGTAATCGGAAACTGTTGATCAGATCTAAAAATCCAGCTGCCATCTTTTGACACCTCTCGGTTACTTCACTCGCAACTGGTAGGTAGCATATTATATGTTTCCTCTCCTCTTCATTCATAACTCCATTCCAAAAACTAAGTACTCGTCACCATATCTAAAAATAGATTTCTTTTCATTAACCCTCAAATTTCATGGTATAATACGTTCTACAAATTCCGTATTTAGGGGAATCCGAATTCATGGTAGAAAATTTCAATAATAAATTTCGCCGTGCATAAATGCAGAAGGTTGGCTATTAAATAAAGCAACTATTGCTATTTTAAATTTCTGGTATGAATTTGAAATATCCGAATAAAAGAATCCACTAAGTATGAAACACTGGAGATATCATTAGAGGGTTAAATAAAGCAAATAGTGACGAAAATTCTGGTGAATCGACATTTGAAAGTCCTTGAAGCATATGAATCCTGTTATCTATTGAAAATATGTTGTTTTTTCACAAATTATTTTCAATCATATACTAATCAAATTTTCAAATTATTTATTAATAAATAATATTTGACTGTTAAAAATAGACTATTCCTTAAAATAAAAGTTTTCTACAGGCATATTACTAGACGTTTTTCGGGTAATTACTGTACTATAAATCAGGGATGCAGTGGAGAGTATACGGGGGCATATGCCGTATACCTTTTGGATTTTTTAAAGGAACACCGTATACTCTCTGTTTCTCAAGAAAGCTATAGTATACACGCTCTAGAGTATACCCTCTGTTTTGAGCGTATACCCTCCGCTTTGAGCGTATATCCTCTGTTATTTTTACGACTACACCCCTTCTATAAAAAAAAATTTCCATGCTTTTTTTTCTTCCTCGTTCCCTCCTAAATATAACTTTACAAATTAAAACATAAACAGCTGAATAATTTTACCTGCAAACCTAATGGATGATCACATCAAAAAAGGTCACGCAGATAGTCAGTTCTTTTATAATAATATTCATTTATTTATATACATCTGAAAGATGCATGCAAGTTAGCGCCAACTGTTGGTGATGTTTAAAACTATAACATTTTTGGCTGTTATAAAAATCTTTCATTTTTTTAGTACAAAACACATCTCTAAATCATCATTTGTCTGTTTTATGAATGTTTTAAGGACTTTCTGTTCACCTTAAACTAATCCCTTTGTCACGAGCATCCTTTTTAAGAATTTTTCATTTTTATTCACCGGTAGTTCTTAAGGAATTTTTGCCGAATTAGGGGGAATCGCAAAAATTATATAATCACACAAGGATTTATTTAACGCTTTACAAAAAAAGTTGAGAATTGTCTATGAATCCGGTTTGTCTGTCTGTGCACTCTCTGACTCATGTGAATATACCCGATTATTTTTATGCAATCGATGTATATTAAATAATCTTATCATGGCATGTTTGGTGTTGTATATTAAGTATTTAGCATTAGTAGTTCGTTTACAGGGGCACTCAAAATAAATCAGTCACATTATGGTCAATGGGGAAAAATATTTTGCAGAGTATTTTAATGACATTATGCTATTTCGAATTTATTCAAATTAATATAAATCAATGAATATCACTATATGATTACTGTGATAAAACAGGGCATTTACAGCATTTCTCTTTCATTTAAAGGGACACACAAAAGAAAGTTGGTTACAGTACTATCTTCCAATAATTGTTGGGAATGCATTTTCAATTTTAGTATGCGCTTTTAAATGTAACAAATTTATTTGCATGTCACTCGTTGTACATAAATCCTATACCTCCTATAAAGGGCTGCACAAAAGAATTTACATACCATTCTCCTTATTAGCTGAAACTGTTGAAGGGGAACTTACAAATAAGGTGTGTAGTTCCTACCTAAACTAAATTTTTGCATGCGTGTAGTTAATAGATACAAATCTATATACCAAGGCTTCTCAAAGAATTCAGATAATTTTCCAAATGTGGATGGGGAATTGCTGAAATTAAGTTTTCAAAAGTGTTACGTGTTATCATACAGTTGAAGTAGACATTATATTTCAACATATTAAATGATGCAGTTTTATTATATTATTCTGAATGTGTTGGAAAGTGTTTCATAATCTATGCTTGGAGTATGATTTTTTTTCCTTTCTGTTTTTCTTTCCTTAAATTATTGATTGAAATAATCATAGATTCTATACGACACGTAAACGCAAGGCGCAGGGAAGAAGAAAAAGAAAGACCTGGTTCCACCTATAGAAATGTCCCTCTCAGCGTTTTCAGAGTTGATTAATTAAGAGTTTAATTTCTTAACAACAATTTTTTCTAGAAAAAGAAAATGGAATGTTGTGTTTAAAATTATTATTTAAAAATTCAGAGATTTTTTAAGACATTTTAAAAATGTTATAAGATATGATCCTCACGTGATTGCGTCATTTTCGTACATGAGCTTTAATTTAGCATATTATAGTCAAGCGACACCAAACCCGCGTGCCAGAAGTGTAATTGCCACTTTTTTCCTGAACAGTTTTCTTCGTCTTATTTAATATCGCATTTTTAAAATTATTATAAAATAAATCTAAAAATACTTTTCCAAAGAAATGGCATCAATTGAACTTCAGGCACGCAGGCTTGCCGCTCCAGCAATAGGCTATTTCAAAACTGTGAAAGTGAAAATTATACTACACAATGGAACAAAATCCAGTCTTTGTGAATGAAATCCCATTTAACTATAGCATTAGTTCTAATTACACAACATATTTTTGCCGTATATTCGACACTTCCCTATGTAGAATTTAAGCACTAAAGCTTTTCAAGGACAAGGACAAGGTCAATCTTCATTCATGAAGAATTGTTTGTATCGAGTTATTGAAACCATATAATATCTATAGCTACCCATATTATTAATATGACATTTCACTTGAAAGAAATTCGTGACGTTTTAGTTGCACCTTTTCCTCAATTAGCATACTCTGTAACTAGAATTAGTCTGATAGAAACAATAATTACGGTCACCCATTAAGCTTTTCACGATGACCGTCCTTTACAGAATTTTCTTTTTCTTTATCACAGGTTTTCCAAAATATTTTTACCTACTTAATGAAATGTATGAGTTAAATATGGAAAATTTTTCCATTAAAAATTAGTGCTAAGAATAGAGGGAACTGCCCCTGAATACTAAACATATGCGCTGACACAAAAAAAGGGGATGTCGTACCAGATCCTTGTAAGCGTTGGTATGTCCAATTCACCTAAATTCAGTTCGTCAGTATTTTATCACACCATTATTTTCTAAAAGATTTCTTTGACTTATTTAAGCTTAGATAAAATAAAATAAAATAAAAAGACGGAAAAATGATTTAGAAATTATTAGTATTCGAATTCAATTATTTTCATTTTGTTTCATTTTTATGAATCGTACTCTGCTCTGCGTAGTTGCAATGGAACAATAATATTCTGACAATTTTCATCCACAAGACTTCTAAAACAATTCTCTTCTGACCAGAGGATCGACACAGGCTTTTATACTGAAATATTTCTTAACCCTTTGAACTCTGGGGTGTAAATTTCTTCAAAATACCATGTTTTACATTGCAACCAGTATTTTTCTAAAAAAAAGACCGGTTAACGATAAACACGAAAAAATGCATTAAACCTTTTTCAAATAAATTTGGTCGAATTTTCTGGTGCCTATGTGACATTTCGGAATTAAAATTATGTGGTAGAAAATTCTACCATCAGAGCTCAAGGGGTTCCCTTTGAGCTCTAGTGAACAAATTTCTTCAAAATTCCAAATGTCACTTTGGCACCAGTATTTTGGAAAGAAAAAAAACAGTTAACTATATAACGAAAAAATGCATTAAACCTTTTTCAAGTAAATTTGGTTGAATTTTCTGATGCCGGTGTGACATTTCGGAATTAAAATTATGTAGTAGAAAATTCTACCATCAGAGCTCAAAGGGTTAAGACAGAGCTGCAAAAAATCTCGGTGCCAGCAAGCAGTCTCTCACTACTAAATTTATTTCGTTATTTTTCTTGTAATATTTCGTATAAAATTCTTGTAAGAATGCTATTAAATTTTAAGCGAAGAAATTTTTAATTTTTTTAATTTTAGTGACAAGAGACTGCCCGCTAGGCCTAGATTTTTGCACCCCTGTTGTAAGATATATTCAGGATACTACCGAATTTGTCTGACAAATTCAGAGTGATGATACTAGACATCAAGTGTATCTAAAATGACCGGAGAAAATGATGTAGTAAATATCCATTCAATATATTCTAACCTACCCCAACATGTGTTGGTGCTAATAACTTTCGGAAAACTGAAGTATATTGTAATGAAACTTATAATAGCCATGTTCCCAATTGTTTTGTAAATATGATAATACCAAAAAAGTGGTAGATGTTTCCTTTATATAAACCAGCAGTATGCATTTGACGTTCCACATTTCCGACTGTGATTATCAGTTCATACGGTATCATCGATTACGTGGTCACTCTGTTTTTCCAGATCTTTTTGTGATGTTAGTACATTTCATGCAAAACAAGGTACATATCAGAACATTTTTATTGCAATATCTTCATTTTACGCAATATGAGTACCATGAAGCCGACTCCAGTTAATGTGAAACACTCTATATTTATGACTAAATATAGGATTTGAGACCCCATGTTGTACGACAATTTTTCTTCATCTTTATGTCTACTATCACTCCCCAGAATTTCTTGTCCGAATTTGACAATGCCTTGTATATGTTACAACGTCACTTGTTTTCGGGTTCGACTTTTTTGAAGTAAGATCAGGTATTAAAAGATAACGGCTTTTTTTCAAACCATTTCTTCTTTATGTCAAAATATGATTTCTTTAGCCTCTTCAGACCCCAGCATTTATTTCTATATTTTCTTTTACTTCAGTTACGAATTTATATTAACAAATTTATAACTAGGAAAGGATAAAAAAAAAAAATTAATTTTTTGTACATAAAATTTAATGATACATGAAGACTGAATAAGTACATTTTTTAAGAATTTCTTGGGAATTTTTATTTTATTTATTTATTGCAAAAACAATGGAAAATATGAAACAATTATACATTTATTTTTTTAATTACTCATGTACTTCAGTTGCTTCACTTGCAGCTGATATACAATACACTCTACAGGGTGTCCCCTCTCAACGGTGGCCAATGGCTAATTTCTAAACCGTTGGTCATAGACATATAGCTCCAATTGCAAAAATGCTTTAAAAAAGGTAAAGAATTATTTTTTAAGTGATTTAGGTCAAAAAAATGTTTTACTAAAAAATTACGAAAATTAAATTTTTATACGGTCCCCCGGTCCTATAAGTGATATTTAGAAAAATTTTACCACTACTCTAACAAGTAAGACAAAAAAAGTCCCATTCTTCTGCTATCAAAATTGACCGAGTTATAGCTGTTCAAAGTTGAAGCATATTTTTTGCTGTAAAATAGGGGTCAGTCACAAATTTACTGGAAATAAAAATAAACATCAGATAGAAAATTTAACTTTAAACATTGAGAGTAAAAAAAAATTTTACAATGTTGTTCCTGAATTTATGTTGACATTTGCATGTTAAAGTAAAATATGCAATTTGTGCTAAAAATATAAGTAAAAAAAAAAAAAAACAGAAATTTTCTTAAATTAAACTATGAAAAGCAACAGTCACAAATCGTTACAAAATGATTCATATTTAAAGCTCTATTAGATTACTCAACCTAATAGAATTTGATGCAGTCCTATAAAATAAATAAATGGAACGCACCTAAAATAGTGTTAATATTACATTGTCATCGGGTTTAAATAAGTATGGGAATTGAACCTCAATCAGATATTTGGAAGGGAGTTAAAATTTGAATATAAGTTTTGAACTAGGAAAATTTACATATGAAAACTATGAATAAAATAAAAGCTTATCAAAATAACATACCTTTTTAAAATAAAATCACGCAAAGTATCAGCTTCATTTGCTTACAAAATAAAACATACGCAAAAATACAAGTGAGGATATGAATTTCAAAACTCGACTTATCGCTTTTTGATTTCTCTATCAGTCTATACAAACCTCCACTATTGTAACAATGCAATCTCAAAATTTATAATGAAAACCAATAGATGCATTTAAAGTTTTTTCGCTATTTCCCAAAATTTGATTTTTTCGATAAAGAGAATTTTGAAATTCATGTCTTCAGTTATTTTAATAACCAATCTAGAAGTTAATTAATTATAATTTACACTACCGTAAAATTTATACGGTGACAGCGCCTTCACTTAAATCGCTCATTCAAAACATTCTGTAATTGGAACTATATGTCTGTGACAAATAGTTTAGGAAGTAGCCTTTGAACAGGGTTGGAAATCGCCTCCCTTTATAATACTTTAAGCACTTAGTGTACGTTCCCTTAAAGCTCAGTCGAACTCATCCGTTTTCAGCTATAGAAAAGTGGTTTAAGTCATGAAATTTAAAGTTTCATAACTCGGTTAATGTTACATGAATGGGACCTTTTCTGTATTACTTTCTAGAGTGTTGAAAAAATTTTACTAAATATCACCTATAGGACCGGGGGACCGTATAAAAATTTAATTTTCGTAATTTTTAGTAAAACATTTTTTTGACCAAAATCGCTTAAAAAACAATTCTTTGCCTTTTTTAAAGCATTTTTGCAATTGGAACTATATGTCTATGACCAACGGTTTAGAAATTAGCCATTGGCCACCGTTGAGAGGGGACACCCTGTATACACTATATATACATATACACTATATATACATATATATTATATATACATATATATGCCTCCTCCTCTTTATTCATAACTCCATTTCCGGAGCAGACTAATTTAGTTTGTAAAATGGTGAAATTATGGTCATCACCAGAATTTATAAACAAATTTACTAGAAAGTGAAAGAGTACTTATTTTCCAGTACTTTACAAAAGGAAAATTTTAATTAGCTATTCTGGATTCCAGTACTTATAAAATCAGTTGTCTTTTTCTGTAGGACCGCCCGCTAAAGAGTTAAACCATACAAATATAACAAAATAAAATGTATGCATCGTGCATAGTTTTCTTTCCATTCCTTTTCCATACTTATTCCTTTTATATGATACAGGAAGTAATAATAATTTTACTGGTACCAAATGTTGCATGAAGCAATATATTTCGCATTTCATCCATTTTTTGCTCATTTAACATATGAAACAAATGACTTTATCATAGCTGATAATTTAAAATATTTTACAATTTCGTATTGAGAAAATAATACTTTTAATACATACGATCCATTTTTTATTTCAACTTAAGACAAAGTTATTTCTCTTGTACGCAAATAACTTTATCATATTTAATAATTTCAAATATTTTACAATTTAGCATTGAGAAAATTATATTTTAATATATACGCTCCATTTTTTATTTCGTGCAAAGACAAACCTATTTCTTTTGTTTGCTTTTCTGATGTCCTTCCTAATCAAAATTTATTAAATTTTATTCATGAAAGCCCCTCTCGTAAACATCAATACCAATTAAGTTACCGTTACTTCTCATTCCTGCTATTCCTTTTTACCAAAAAATAAATTACGTAAGTTTGAAAGACCCGGCCTATATGAATAATTGTGTTTGTTATAATTATGAGAAGTTATCAAATATTCTGGACAGGAACTAATATTAAGATGCATGTGCAAAATGTAAATTTTAAGTAATCTACACTGCATTCTAAAATTTTTTAAAGCATTTTTAACTTTATTTATATTTTCTTTTCCTGTTTAATTTGCCAATATATATTTACTAGTTAGGAATGATTTTTATATATTATTAACACTATGCAGGGCTTGTATGAGTGTCGTTATTTTCAAGACGAAAAATAATTTTTTTTTTTTTCTAGGTCAAACGCATGAATTTTGGACTTATTTACAGAGTGATTTTAAATCAGAAAATTCTGGTACCGAAGAATTCTCCGGTCAGAAAATTCTAGGACCCGTGCTAACCGAATGCCCCTTGTTAACCCCTTGCGGCGCGCTAGTATATCTATGAAACCACTTAATTTTAATTCTTAAACGCCACATTGGCACCGGAACTTTGGTAAAAATATCTACGGTTTATTGAAAGCTTGAAATATGGATTTTTCTTATTTAAAAAATAAAGCTGTTTTCAAATTTTGGTGTCAGTCATTAATTTCAGCACTTAAGCAATGAATTTGTTCTGTGCCGCAAAGGGTTAATCCTTTCGGGGGCGCCCGCCGCGCCGTTTGCAGTCTACAAACAATTAATTTTAATGCCCAAACTGCGAAATGACATCAGTAAATTTTTACTACAATTCCGTTCTCATAATGTCCGATGCAAAGAGATTTTCAAATAAATTTGTTCGTAAATTGCGATGTGAATTAAATATTTGAACATTTTTGGAGCAGAAATACCATTCCCCTGAAGGGATTCACAGAAGATTCCGCTTTATTTAACCCTTTGAGTTCTGATGGTAGAATTTTCTACCACATAATTTTAATTCCGAAATGTCACAATGGCACCAGAAAATTCAACAAAATTTACTTGAAAAGGTTTAATACTTTTTTTTTTTTTTTTTTTTTTTTTTTTTTGCGTATATGATTAACCGTTTCTTTTTTTGCAAAATACTGGTGCCAAAGTGACATTTGGAATTTTGAAGAAATTTGCCCACAAGAGCTCAAAGGGTTAACCGCTTCCCTGAATGGCCCATACGTCATACGAGCAACGTATTTTTGCCAATCATGATTTATTATTCTCACCAGTAAATTTTTATTTTAAATTTTGCACTTTTTAATCCGAGCATTTTTCTGATTCACTTCCGCAAAAAATTCTGTTTGAAAAACCGGTGATAAAAGATTAAAAATTCTGTAAAAGACATGAAAAAATAGACATTATTTGAGATTTGTTTTCAAAAATATTGATCAGTTAAGGGGTTAAATGCAGTAAAATTTTATAATTCCCGTGAATAAACGGAGCGACAGCGACTTGGTGATTTAGAAAATAATAAAAAATTTCGTATTATTATTAGTGGTGCCAAATTCTTCGAAGTTTCTAGGGATGTACGCACCATGTACTAATTATATATTTAAACAAAATGGATTGTTAAATTTTCCTAGTTAATGCTTAACAAATTGAGCTCATATGCACTTTTGAACTATATTTGAAAGCGTTAAAAACATTAAAAAACAAGTAAGAAAAATCATACGTTAAGTATAGATTTTGAAAAACTTTCCAACACTTCTTAAAATTTTTAACGAAACTTCGTAATGCAGGGAAAGGTATTACTGTCCGTGTCTATAGCCAAATATGTATTCCAATACTTTTGAACAGCCCTATATTTGATTTATCAGATGACATATATACTATATAATGGAGTAATTTAGTTTAGCAAGAAAACGCGTAACTAGTTGAAAAAAAAATCAGCAATTTATACTACTAGATGGAAACATGCTTGACTATTTTTGCTCAGCCCTGTAATTTACCTAATAACTTTGTTACTCGAAAGCATTTTGATAAAATTTAGTTCAAACAAAAATACACTTTGAACTACTTAAATCACATTTCAAGAAATTATCATCCATAGGCAATCCTGTATCCAGTTCTTTGTGTGATCCTGTATATCATTTTGTCTATTTTCTACAAAGATTTCAAACTGAATGCAGTTCAACGTAGAAATGCATAACTTATTTAAAAACCACCTTCAAGTAAATTACACTCATATTCAGTAATCTTTCCGAGCTCTTTAGTGTAACCCTGTATATCTAAATTGTGTAACTATTAGCATTTATACACACCATATAATATGTATTACATTTAGAGAAACTTAAAAGCGCATATCATAATTAAAAATGCATTTCATCCATCGAACAGTCATCATCCATAATATACAGTACTTCGGATAGAATATACTATTTGAAATCTTTTGTGTGTCCCTGAAAATGCTATGCACTACATATTATGCTTTAAATAACTTATATTAAGTCTCAGCGACGTATATCAATTTGATTATACATGAAAATGTTTACCACAATTAAAATAAGTCGCAAACAATTCCCCCTTTTATTATTATATAATAGAATTATTTGGTGTGTGTAATGAATAATAATTGTTCTTTTCACTACATATTTTACAGAATGTTTATTTTAGTGCACTTCGTTGAGGAATATAAATTTGAATATGTTTGATGGGGTATAACATCATTAAAATTCATTTGAAACGATTTCTCCCCGAAGGCCGTAATGTAACGGAAAACTTTTCTCTGACCCTGTAAATAAACTAACCATGGTAGAAACTTCATTTTCAATATGGTAAACGTAAATAACGTCCAAAAATTTCATGGCAATCCGAGTATATTTACGAGAGTTAGAGCGTGGACAGCCGGCCAGACGAACAGATAGACAGACAAACCGACAGCATAAACTCTTTTCAACTTTGTTGGGAAGTGTTAAGAATGATCAAAATCCTAAATTGTAAAACTATACAAGTATCGACCTCAACATCAGTTGCGTCAGTCACAATTTTACGTTGAACTGATTTTAATTTATATATGAAAATTTCAGCTTATAGTTTCATTGAGAATAATATTAGTGCAAGTAACCTTTCACATAGTTTTGGAGATTAACCCGGGAGAACTCGCGCATACCCGTGGTATTAATGGTTTTTACATTGCCACCAAAAAATGCAAATAGCAATCATCACCTTATTCAATTATTCACCTTATTATTATTCACCTTATAATCCTCCGAGACAGTTGTTGTAAATTCTGCGATATGTTGAATATTACTTTTGAAAAATAGTGGTGACAATTCTAAAAATGATACGCACTAAGAGTGTATCAAGCCCTTTGCTCGTCTTTCCGAGGTTAACTACGGCCAACTTCATTAGAAGCCACAGAAGGTTTTATTTGTTAAGGCGGAGCTTAAGACGGAATTCATGACTCAGATCATGAATTCTCCGTAACCCAAATCTCACCAGAAAGTTATCGTGTAAAAGGAGCATTACAAACAATAGCTGTCTCTGCTGATTGGGTTGGCGTTAATTTAACCACTTTATCGTCGCGCCCAAGACATTCACGGGCTGCAAGTTTCACGGCTTTTATTCAGAATTGTTTAACATGCACCAGTTTTATAAAAAAGTGTAATTGATTTTATTCTGGTATCATTTTACATGTCATTAAATAAGATGAATATTTTCTTTTTCAAAAAAGTGGTGAGAATAATGAATTTGAATTTTTAAACCGTAATTTAATGCGACCATTAAGTGGTTAAGTGATATGATGTCATTGTCTCCGTTCTAACAACCAACCGCTTTCTAGGTCTCTAAGGAAGTTGGCCATGCTTAAACATATGGAAATCGTAATTGAAAATATAACCGCATGCACTGTACTTCAAGATGTGTTTTGTAATACTATTTTAGCTTATAAAATATATTTCATTTCGATGTGAGGTTTTGCCAATATTTACCTTGTTTTCTCATTAATTTAATAAATCTAACGTTTCGAAATTGAGTATTGTATATCTTCGATCTAATATTAATTGAAATTTTGATTTTGTGATAATGATATTGACCTCTTACTTGTGTCGCCCGAATATTGTTCGATAGCTCAGATTTGTACTATTTGAAATTATTTACCATAATTTCGGGTGTATAAGCCGCAGCTCAAACAATTCTTTTTCGACCCAGAATTTTTTAAAAAACAAATATAACTAGTCAGATCGCCGTAAATATTTGTCTTCAATCACTAAATAAAATTTCTGGGTCCAAAAAGAATTGTTTGATCTGCGGCTTATACACCCGAAATTACGGTAAATAAAAATAGATTTGTCTAGTATTTGATTCTTTTATTTGAAGGACGAGCTTAGTTCGTTTTCTTTTCGAATACCCATTTAAATGTGCAATTTTCGAATAATTCGTTATTCTAATTATATTTTTCCGACGAAAAATCTTGCGACACAAGTAAGGAAAAAAATGTTTAACCGATTAATTAGCCTCACAAAGACTTAATTAATCATTAATACTTCTAATTGTTCATTTTATTTTACAATGACTCTTGAGTCCATCTCAAAATATTAGAATTGCTAGGTAATTGCATTTATTTATTTTATTTTACATTTCAAAACAATATTTTTTAAATGAACGCTATTCAGTAAAAACATACAAATCCTTTATAAAAATCAGGGATTCTATTCGGTCCGTTCTTTGACCACCACTTTTTTCAAAGAAAAATCTTCTTTGTAATTTTCATAAAAACTTACCTTGAAATGCATTTTTGTTGCTATTGTTGCTGAAACTTACGAAGAATATTTTCTAAAATAATTAAAACAAGCTGGAAATTGCACTTGAAGCGTAGCAAATGAGGTGCGTTCCTACGATAACGAAGTTTTAAAATATTCAGATCTTGCTGATATAGTAGAGCGTACTTTGGATACAGTATAGTGGTCGAAATCTTTGTGTTCCTGTAAATATGCAGGGAGTAATTTTTATTATGCTTCATTAACGTATATCTTATTCATAAAATTTGAAGTAGTTTATTATAATTAAAACACGCCCCAAACAATGTTTCCCCGTATAACCTTACTTAGTGGAATACATTTGTGTGGCCCTGTAATTTAATAATAAATATTCTTTGCATCACAGATTGTGCAAAATGTATTTTTTACTACATATTTCATAGATTCATGTCAATTCTATTATGTTCAAATAAGTGTAACACCATTAAAATGCATTTGAAACTGTTTTTTCCCATTGACCGAAATGTAACGGAATCTATTTGATTGTCCCTGTAATTGATCTATCCATCCGATTTTCATAAAATTTGAAATGACTCGACAAAATTATGTAAAAATTATACGTTTTAAATTTCAAACGATTAAAATGCATTTGAAACTTTTTTCCCCATTGACCGTAATGTAACGGAATACTTTTGATTGTCCCTGTAATTGATCTATGCATCCGATTTTCATAACATTTGAAATGACTCGAAAAAATTATGTAATAAATATACGTTTTAAATTTCAAACTATTAAAATGCATTTGAAACTTTTTTCCTATTGACCGTAATGTAACGGAATCCTTTTGATTGTCCCTGTAATTGATCTATCCATCCGATTTTCATAAAATTTGAAATGACCCGACAAAATTATGTAATTATTATGTATTTTAAGTTTCAAACGATTCAGTTGGGTAGTTTTTGCGTTGTTATATGCGGACGGACAGACAGACGGACAGACGGACAGACAGACAGACGGACAGACGGACGGACTGAGCGACAACATTAGGTGCTACGTATTTACATAATTACGAACGCACCTAAAAACGGACCAATGGAAGCCCTGAAACTTCATTTTTTCAGTAAAGACATAGATAAAAGGAATAAACCAAAACAAAAAACATCGTACCTACGATTAAATGTATAAATATTTCAAAGAACGTACACAGTAGTTGCAAACCTACCAACTTTTTGAATACCGGTAAATTCTTAGAAAAATGTTCATTTTATTGCATTGCAGAAATTGTATATATAAAAAAATATTTCTGTATAAAAATATTGGTATTACAAAATCGTTAGGTTACAAACTATGATACAGCAAGAAGCCTTTTACTGCCTAAAAACTGCGATGTATTCTGTTAACCACTCAACAGATTTGCCAGTACGTCGTACGTGCAAGAAAAATTTGCTTTATTTATCACTTAAAGTCTTTTGATACCATTAATGTTTCTAAATACAATTACAGACTATTTAATGGCAGAAATGTTTAGACTAAATGTTATGAATATTTTAGCTTCAAAAGTGGTGTTTATCCCATATTTTCAATTTATTGTACGTAACAAAAGAATTAGTTAAGTGGTTAAGAATGTCAACGAAATCTTTAAATAAAAAAAATTTAAAACAGGTGCTCCCCCCACCTTTTTTTCATCAACTTAAGGTGCTGATTTCAACCAAGTGCATTATCAATAGATAAGAAAAAAATATAACACATCGATCAAATTTTAAATGCATTGTACTTCCTTTTAAAAAAATATTTCTGGTTACATTTCTTCATCCAAGAATAATTTTCAAGTACATTCTCTTATTTTCAACATCTCTCTATCATTAACACTAGAACCGCGGAGACGGGTCATTTTGACACGTACTCAGTGAAAAAATGTCGTTTTGAACCAGATAAGTCTTCTTAAAATAATTTATATATAAGCTGCACAAAAATCATTTAAAAGAAATAAGTTAAATAGACTTAAATAAAAATTCTGATGTGAATTATTTTTATAAAACTTGGATAAAATTTTCCGCGGTTCTAGTGTTAATCATCTTTTAATGAATTGTTAGAGAAATATGTGCATAATGAGATATGCTCTTTCAAAGTACATTTTTTTTAACTAAACCTTGTTAACTTTAAATTAAGAATTCATTTTTCGCCTTATTTTATCTTTATTAAGTATCAATATATTTTGCGAGTGTGTTAATTTTCACTGATATCTTAAAAGATGTATTATAAAAAAGTTATTGTTTCGTTTAATAATTTTCAAGTACGGTCATTAAGTGCACATTTTTACATTCACTTCCTTTTCTATAAAGTCTAATACAGCTAAACTGAATAAATAATCTGTAGCAGAGTAATGTTAAAATTATACGTATAACCAAGGGTCGGAGCATATAGGACAAATTTTATTGATTGCACCAGTATCATTTATCAGTAGTCTTCATGATATATATTCCTGTTTTATATCTTATGAAAATGTCTGTTACAGATTACACTACCCAACATCAAAAATGTTTCGGGCTCAAAAATAGTTATTTCCGAAGTATTTTGTCTCGCTAAACACGAAAATCTACATAAAAAGTTGAGATTAGCTCTTGTTTTCGAGGTAGGAACTAACTTGAGAAATCTCACTATGGCTGTTTTATAGGAAATCGAATGTTCGGAAATTGGTACTCCTAATAGCTGTAATTCCCCTCAACTGAATTCTCTGTGTAGAATCCAACCAGAAATCAAGATCACAGAATACAGGGCTCGTCACAAGAATCTTCTTCATTTATTTGAGAAGAAAGAGCATGTTGTTGCTTGCACTGATGTAAATGGTTTGATGAATTCAATGAACGTAACTCATGATCCACGGAAATGGAGGTTATTTATAGACGCTTCCAAACTTAGTTTGAAAGCAGTCTTACTACACAGCGCCAACATTATTCCTTCCATTCCCATTGGACATTCCGTTCACACGCAGGAAACTTACGTGAATGTGAAATTACTTCTCGAGTCAATCAAATATGAGGATCATAAATGACAGGTTTGTGGTGACTTGAAAATAATTTCTTTACTCCTGGGAATGCAATTAGGGTATACCAAGTACTGCTGTTTTCTGTGTTTGTGGAACAGTCGAGATAGAAAATTTCACTTCATAAAAGACAAATGGCCTTCAAGAAATCTAAATCCCGATGAGAGAAATGTCCAAAAAGAGCCTCTAGTTAATACAAAAAACATTCTGCTTCCACCACTGCACATTAAGCTGGGATTAATGAACTTCGTGAAAGCCATGAACAAGGATGGAGAGGCTTTCCAGTACCATAGAGCAAAATTTTCAAGAATGAGTGAATCAAGGGTTAAAGAGGGAATCTTTGTGGGCCCTCAAATTTGCACAATAATGAAGGACCCTGCTTTTGATAAAGTTTTGGAAGGGAAAGAGAAAGCAGCCTGCGAAGCCTACAAAAATGTGGTATGAGGATTTTTAGGCAACAGAAAAGCCTAGAAGTACCAACAGTTGGTGAAAGAACTCCTACTAAAATGCCGTGACCTTGGATATGAAATGTCTCTAAACATCATTTCCTCCACTCCCATCTGGATTTTCTCCCTAAAAACTGTGGAGTTGTAAGCTATGAGCATGGTAAAAGGTTTCACAAAGATATCTCTGTAATAGAACGCTGATATCAGGGTCGTTGGGATGAGTCAATGCTGGCCGACCACTATTGAACAAGAGATGCTCCGGCGTTGACATACAAGAGGCAATGCAAAAGGAAACATTTGCAAGAATAAGCTAAAACAACAACTGCTTTCTGAAAAATGAACATTGTTTAGTGAAACATGCCTTTTGTATTGCATTTATTACATAGGAATTTTTTTCTTCTTCAATTTGCTTTTAAATCAATGTATGGGATGTTGTGTATCTTTCTCAAGTGGGCTGTATTGTATCTTGAAAACAAGAGCCAATAAAACATTTTCATTTACATATTCGTTTTTTTCAACCCAAAATTAGTAGGAATTGACTATCTAGAACCAGGAAACTGACAAAAATATTTTTTTTTTTTGTTGCCTAGTGTTATTAATAAAAAATACTGGTACAAATAATAAAATTTGTCCTATATGCTCCGACCCCTGGTATAACAAAGAAATTTAAAACAGGTGTTTTCATCTTTTTCGCGTCAAACCAAGGTACCGATTTCATCCAAAGTCGGTTTTCTATTGATAAAGAAAAAAAAGGACTCATCACTCGAAATTCAAATACATTTTATTTACTTTTCAAAAAAGTGTTTTACGATGATACATGTTTTCGATCAGAGAAAAGGAGAACTTTCAAGCTTGATTTTTATCTCTGACATTGATCATCTTATAATGAATTGTTAGAGAAGTATGTGCATAATGAGGTATGCCCTTTCAAAGTTTTTTTTTTTTTTCGTTTTAAAACTAATATTTTATTCAATTTTAAATTAAGAATTGATTTCTCGCCTTATTTTATCCTCAACTAGTTTTAATATGTTTTGCGAGTGTGATGAATCTTCAGTCATATCTCAAAATAAATTTTATTATTTTGTTTAATGTATTTTTAGTGCAGTCTTTCAGTGTACATACACTTTTTTTCAATCAAATTTAATAGAGCTAGACTCGATAACTAATATGTATCATAGTATTGTCAAAGTATACGTTTCACAAACAAATTTAAACCAGCTGTTTTCATCCTTTTCCCGTCAAATCAAGGTGCCGATTTCATCCAAGGTCGATTTTCTATTGACAAAGAAGAAAAAAGACTCATCGCTCAAAATTCAAATACATTTTATGTACTTTTTTAAAAAGTGTTTTGCGATGATGCATGCCTTCGATCACAGAAAAAGGCGAACTTTCATGTTTGCTTTCTATCTCTGTCATTAATCATCTTATAATGAATTTTTAGAGAAGTATGTGCTTAATGAGGTATGCTGTTTAGAAATAACTTTTTCAGGGTTAAAACTAGAGTAAACTTTTCAGTTTAACATCAAGAATAATTTTTTCGCGGTGTTTTATCTTGCATAAATTTAATGAATAGTTTTTTATTTTCTTAATGATGGCTTCAGTTGTATTTTAACACTACACTGCAGAGGGATGTGTGTATGAATCAAAAGTTCACCCTATACTAATTTTATTTAAGTTCTGTCCGCCAATAATTTTTAAACAACAATTGTCGTCTTGGTTGTAATATTTTAAAATAGTGGTATCGAGCTCTAACTGTTTGAAAGTAATTAGTTCCAAAAGAAAAACTCAAACAGCCATTAAAAGTTATGTATTTTTAAAGAATTTAATTATCGTTTAGTGCATGTTGTGTTAGTTTCATTATATATTTCAAAGAACTAATTGAAATGTATAATATATAGCATAAAATAGTTTTTATGCACAGTGTTATCATGGTTTTTACTTTTCTAAGAGCTTTAATACCATTATTTCCAACACTAAGGTGTGTCCCATCGAAATAAAGTCACCATGATTTTATACCATAATTGTACACGAAACAAAAGAAAGTCTAAATACAAACGCATATTTACAAAGAGTAACTTACTCTTCACCCCAACTGGGCAGGGATAAATTAATGTATAAAAAAGAGGGGGAGGTGTCCCTTCGAAATAATGCTACAACAGTTAATAATCAATACATATGTCATGCTTAAATATGACTTAAGATGTGGCATATTATTTACCAGTATCTGAAAGACAGTACCATCAATATTATCTCAGACTTTAAGGATGGTGGCTTTCATTTCTGCCACAGTCTTAAACTGTCTGCCATTGGCATATGCAGATCTACTAAGGATACCACACACATGTTCCTGAACACTGAGATGAGAATACAGGGCAGGCCATGCCGTGCACCTAAATATCCAAAAACTATTTCTAGGAGAATTTTGCAAAAGTTATGGAGGCGTTGTTTTACTGAAAAATCCAATGTAGGCCACCAGTTCTCTCTGCAAATGGCAGTAAATGGGTTTTTAGCATTTTTTGGTAATCGGTAGCCTACATGCGGCCTGAGGGAAAAGCAAGGTTAAGTTTAAATAAAATTGTAACACTTTGTGCGATTTTCAATACAAAAGTTTAAAAACTACAACGTTATAACGCACAAATTTCATAAAAACTCAAGCCCTCCCCCCCCCCCCCCCCAAAGAATTTCAAACGACGTTTCAAGGAGCGAGAGATCCTACGTAGCTAGACTTCTAGCTATTTCCGGGCAGTTACGTCATTCCTTTTTATTGTATTTAAACCCTTTACTGACACATTTTCAATCATTCCACAGCCAGTACTCGGGGCTATAACCGAGCCGGGTTTTTTGAACCCATATCATTTTTTTTCTCACTGAGGAAGGGCATCAAAGCATCCTTGAAATATCGTTTGAAATTCTTTGTGGGGACTTGAGTTTTTATGAAATTTGTGCGTTATAACGTTGCAGGTTTAGTTTACTACTATTGCCGAAGCCGCAAAACACCCTTAATAAGCCTCCACCTAGTAGCTCATGTTGAAAATTAACCACGAGCAAAGAAGACTCGATGGAGCTAAATAACATCAGACCTGGAAGGAACAGTGACATCGTTTTATATTCTCAATAGAGAAAAAATATAGCTTAGACAGCTCAGACAGCCTTGTTTCAATTGGCCTGATATGAGGAAAGAAGAGGAAATTTTCTCCAAAAGGCAGCAAGGTGGAAGCTTGGTGTTAAGAGGCTACGGCTACGATGGTAAACTTAACCCGTAATTGCCTCATACCCCATTCAGATTACCGATTACCAAAGAATGCTAGAAACTCATTTACTGCTATTTGCAGAGAGTATTGGTGGCCAAAGTCGGATTTTGGGCTATTAACCCCTTGCGACGCGGTGGTTTCATAGATATACCACTTAATTCCCAAACTCCACATTGGCACCGGAATTTTGTTAAAAAAAATTACGATATATTGAATGCGTGAAATATAGCGTTTTCTTTTTTACAAATAAAGTTGTTTTCAAATTCCGGTCATTAATTTCAACACTTAAGCAACGAATTTGCCCTGCGCCGCAAAGGGTTAACTGAAATGGCTTCATTTCGGCAAACACCTCTCTTTTTTTATACATTTTTTCCTGACCAAGTGGGGAGAGAGTTAGTTACTCCTTATAAATATGCATTTTTATATGGACTTTCTTAATATATTTGTTTTCGTTCTCATTGTTTTGTTTCTTGTCCAATTATTGTACAAAACTACTGTGGTTTTATTTCGGTGGAACATATCTTAATCGTCAACTTATTTATTTATAAATTATCGTATGATTAAATAACGCGATAATTAGTATTTCCAAAATAATAGTAGAAAAGTGGCTTACAAACCAAAGACCTTAGAAAGCCTGTAAACAGAAAAGTCTTTTGTGTGAAATCTAACAAAAAGTATTGAAAATTAATTTAAAGTTATCGTACTTTTAATTACTCAACTGTTTTTTATAAACTGAGTTTGTGCATAGAGAGTTTGCTGGCTTCATTAGTAAATGCTTCTGAATACCATTAATTTTTTATTTGCAATCATTAGTTTAGCAATTGGCAGAATCTTTTTTCGATTACTTAAGGCAAATACTTTAGTACGAAAAAAGTGATGTTCACACTCTGTTTTTAGTTTATGGTATCAAACAGTTAAGGGATTACCGTAGTTTCGGGTGTATAAACCGCGTGTCAAACAATTCTTGTTCGACCCAGAATTTTTTAAGAAATAACTGTAACTACGTAGATCGCCGTAAATATTTGTCTTCAATCACTAAATAAGATTTCTGGGTCCAAAAAAATTGTTTGATCCGCGGCTTATACACCCGAAATTACGGTAATTGATTATTTAAATGCTCAATAAATCCGCTTTAACTCCTTGAAGGTTGGTGGGATATAACATGTATCTCATTTGTTTTTTATTCCAAAATGCTAGATTCCTATCAATATTTTTAAACAAAATTTTACTTTAATAATATATGTGAATGAAAGCTTTTAACCATTTTCAATTAAAATTATTAGTAAACCTGGTATCAATCAATAGTTTAAGTATTTTATTTAAAAAGGTATTAGGTTATTCCAAAAGTTTATTTCGTTTTTTGACCAAAAATAACCCAAGGGTATTTTAAAAACAGCGAGATTTTATTGAAAAATATTTTGTACTATTCTGTTCTGCGAAGCTTCTTCTACATTTCCATGAATCTTATAATGCCTTCTTTCCAAAAAAATGTTTACTTGGTTCCAAAATACTTACCAAGGTGACTTTTTTTGTCATTCAAACAGTTACTTTTTTTTTTCGTGAAAAGAGTTTTCGAGAGAAAAAAGCAAATAGTACTGTAATTTCCTGCGTATAATCCGCGGATAAAACAATTCTTTTTGGACCCAGAAATTTTATTTAGTGATTGAAGGCAAATATTTGCGGCGATCTAAAAATTTACATTTCTTTTTAAACAAATTCTGGGTCAAAAAAATAATAGTTTGATCCGGAGATTATACGCAGGAAATTACGGTAATCGAATAGAGCAGTGTCCGAAGAGTAAGGAGGGTGCGTCTTAACACCTCAGTCGAAAGTAAGGAATCCGTTTTTTCCACTCAAAGATTGTCGCAAAACCTCTGTTGCAAGTTACGTACTGTTTATAATTCAAAAATCACCATATTCTGAAAATACAAATCTTTTACTCACGTTCCGACAACATTTGCAAAAGAAAAATGCTACAAAACATGTTTCTAAAAATATTGGTGCGAATAGAATATAAAAATAGTTGTTAGTGGCCAACCTGCCCATGTAGTGTTGGCCAACGACTTTGTGGATCGCATTTTGAACATCAAAAAGATACTGTTTTAAAAACATTGGTCCTTGTAGACGAAAGTTGGATACTTTATAACAGCCAGGAATGCAAACTATCCTGATTCAGACGAGATGAAAGTCCCATTCCTGTCGCTAAAGCCAGACTCTAACAGAAAAAAGCTTTGGTCTCTATATGGCGAAAATGGATCTGCTACGAACGACTTTAGTCTGAAAATTACTACTGGAAACTAGACGAACTAAAGGTAAAAATAACCCTGAAACAGCCAGAAATAGCAAACAAACGAGCCATTATCTTCCATTATGACGACTCCATTCCACATGTATCTTTGACTGCCAAAAACAAACTCCTTGCATTCGATTGAGACATTCTGAACCATCCTCCTTACTCTCCGGACATTGCTCCGTCCGACTATTATTTGTTTCTTTCTCTCGAAAATTCGGTTCACTAAAAAAAAGAACTCTTTGAATGAGATAAAAAATCACCTGGGTAAGAGTTTTGCCACCAAATCAAAATTTTTTTTGAAAAGAAAGTGTTGTTAGACTACAGGAAAGATAGAAGAAGGTATGTTCAACAGATTGGCATAAGCATTCTTCAGTAAAATACGCCTTCATTGAAATTTCTATGGTTTATATCTTGCAAAAAAAAGAAAGAAAATTTTGGGACAACCTAATACATCGCCTCTGAAAGTTTTAAAAGTGGCATGAGCAGTGCATATTTAAATATGGAATGGGAATTCGCGGTATTTTGTCATTTTGACTGGTACCAAATGAGTATTCAGTTAAACTTTGTTAATACGAGAGGCAAGGAAATTATAAAAATTCTCGTTTTAACCTTTACTCGCAATACTCCTAAATATAATAAAAATCTTAAAAACAAACACGTGATTAAGCTAATTGCTACTGTTAATTGTTTTAATTATCTCAATGCTATTTTGATAACAATTAACATAAAATACTCAATCTTACCTTTGTGAGTGTTATCTTGTTTAGATAGGAGGGGAACAAAGCACATATGGGCAAATTCCACATGAAATTCCAAAGGACTTTCCGTATAAATTTTGTTAAATAAATTACAACTTGATTAAGATATAATTTATCCCTATCCTTTATTTCAAAAATTTTGGATAACAATGCAATAGTCACGCCAATTTTCCGGCTACTGATTTTACATATCCTTCTCATTTTAACAGCGCAATTAAAGGCAGAAAAAAACTGGTTAATATGGATCATATTCTAGTTCTAAAGGATGAAACAAAGATTTTTTTTCTACGGCTCATATATAAATCTAATAAAGGGGCGGTATTTCATACGTACTTATTAGTGATGAGCAGAATGAATGACTTTGCTATAGAATGAATTATTCTGGCAAGCGGAAAAACATAGATTCCGATCTTTGTATATATTTTGCATCAATTACCACCTAAAAGTTTGTAAAAAGATAAAACATTAAGATTTTTAACCAATTACCTTCAGGAACTTCGAAGAAAATAAATCTTTATGTTTATATTATTTTATTTATTTATCTATTTATTCTAATGAAAATAAGAAATTTCTTTTTCGATACAAAATTTCTGGTAGAAATTGAATTTAAAAGCGAAAAAAATAACGCATTGTGCTTTTTCGCATGCCTGAATTATTCATTCGAATAGTAAAATCATTCATGCTGCCCATCACAGGGCTCCCACTGGTCAGTTTTTTGAACACTAGTAGTTTTTGCGAAGCGAATTCTTGATAAGTCTTTGCAACAATTGCCAGTTAAAAAAAGTCTTCAAGTTTATTTTAAAGTAAATTTATAAAAAAGATTCTTCTTTGAAAGAGAAAAATGTGGTATTCCAAAAACGGTTCTAATTGGAGGTTTACAGTCACTAGCCCATATGCCCTTTTTTCTCTCAAAACTTCCGCACTTTCTTTTGAATTTTTTTCAGTTGGGGATTACTTTGAAGTTTGAAATTCTGTTTAGTAAAACTAATAATTTAGTAACAAACGGTTATAGTAAGAAATATTATCATTCATAGAGATAAGTGTTTGATAAGAAGTGGATTTGTTTGGCTAGTTACATAGGATTTTGTAGTCACATGGCTGATAAGTGATGTGTTTGTTGGCCTCCGTTATTTTCGAAAAGTTTGCTTGGCTTTTTTTCAATTAATGAGATATCTCAGATAAAATAAGTCTCATTTTTCGTTCTAAAATACTGGTAGCCAAAAATCGTCATACAGGGTTCGCACAGCTCTACCATTAAATTTTTACAGTATTTTAAATGTATTTCACAGAAGAAAAGTATTGCAAAAAGTGCGAATCGAGGAGGTGGTTGTGAATTCTGTATCTTAAAAATTAAATATAATTTTTCTTATCATTAATAGTGGTGCGGGAGTCCTTACAAAATATAAGGAGTGTGCGAACCCTGTCATACAAGACTTACACTACAAGTACTCCTGAAACAGGCCTGACTGTCGTAGTGCTAAAGCGCGCCATTTATATTCTATTCGCACCAGTAATTTTCTAATACAAGTTTATAAATATATTTCATATGCAAAGGTCGTTAAATTATGAGTTAAGGATTTCAGTCTTGAGAAAATAGCGCTAGTTAAAAAAAAACAAAAAATAGTTGCCTGTGATATCTAACCGTTGATATCTAACATTGAAAAATATATTAAGCACAAAAATCGTTAAATATAACCCTCAAATCAAAAATCTCTCTAAAAAGAAGGTTTTTTCCTAGTATTTGACGTGATTTTATTTTTTCAGCTCATAAAAGTCGCGAAAATCTATCCTTTTTCCCAAAACAACTCAGCTAATTTTGCAATAGTCATACCATTTTTCCAGCTATTGATTTCACATAAGTTTTTCATTTTAACGGTACATGGAATATAATACGGTTCATACTTTAGCTTTTAATTATCGGCTTAAAAATAGAATTAAAACATTATGGTACTAAATGATTATGGACATAAATATATTATGGTGCTAGAAAATTTTAAATAATGCATTTTATGCGCTGTGGGTGATAAATAGTTTTTTGCATTTTCCTCGTAATGTGTTTTATTATGTGCTTTCGTACGTATTTTCGTAAACTTTCCTAAAATTCTATTTTAGGTAGACAGCTGAAACTTTCCAAAATTAGCTAACTTGTTTCTGTAAAAATACCTAACATTAACCCCTAGAGCTCTGCTGGTAGAATTTTCCACCACATAATTTTAATTCCGAAATGTCACAATGGCACCAGAAAATTGGACCAAATTTATTTGAAAAAGGTTTAAATCATTTTTTCGCGTTTATCGTTAACCGGTTTTTTCTTTGCAAAATACTGGTTCCAATGTGACATTTGGAATTTTGAAGAAATTTACAACCCAGAGCTCAAAGGGTTAAAGGTCTGAGTAAAAAAACTTGATTTTTTTTTTTTTTTTTTTTTTTTTTTTTTTTTTTTTTTTTTAGTAAAATATTTTTTTTTTCATTTAAACAACAACGAAAATCGCTTCTTATTGTTCTCAAATTCTCAAATAGTATGCTTTCTAATACCATAATAAATTTTAAGGTGATGTATTAAGCAATTTTTTAGAAAGTGTACTGAACAGACCTGTTGTACAAAAGATTTCATACCTATATGTAAAATGCTATTTAGTTCTTGAAAAGTAATTTATGCAAGAAATTATATACTTTTGATTTATACAGGGTCTATAATGTATATATTTAATACAAAAAAAAATTCTATTTATATTTTTAAGTATAATCCATAATGTTATACATTTCGCAAAATTGCTTCGTTTTACTTATTGAAATAATCTATGCGCCCTTAACTGTGCAAATTAGATACGAGAAACAGCTGGTTAATATAGCTCAGATTCTGGTTTTAATACATTCTCTTCTTTCGAGAAATCCGGACTTTCTTGCATTTTTTACCAGAATGAAGCGTCACCTTGAAGTTTGAAATTCTGTATGATAAACTGTTAAATTACTACATTTTGACATATGAGTGTAATGTAGAATTATTTTCGCTCAGAGAGAAATGGATTTCTTTCCTAATTCTTCTTTTCCACCCATCTCTCTTTTTTACATTTTGTATATGTTGTTGAAAATCACATTGAAACCAAGACATGTTTTATTCATGTTAGCTGTAATCCTACTTTTATAGCTCATAAAAATCCTGAAAATCTTCACATATTTTAAATGATGAACCACTCTTAATGCTATGCAAGCTACAAATGTGTTACTAAATCAGGTTGTTTCCAGAAACATTTTAATCCCAAATTTTCTCTCTTTGACTCTTGAAATATCTATCAATATAAAAAGAGAATCTAAATATTAAAACTTTTTGAGGTAAATTCAAAATTTCTTAACGACAGATTAATAAATGATGCATAAATGCGTCAGCGGCCGATTTAGTGTTAACTCTTACAGGGGTACTTTCCTTTGTAAAATGCCGAACTGATTGAATGGCACTAGAATTTATTAAGAAATTTAATGAAAAGTAACTAAAAGGCATTCTTCATACATTTAATAAAAATAAATTTCCTTTCCAAAATACTTCTGTCAATGTAGTGTTTATAATTAAAATTAACCCTTTGAGGGGCAAGCAGTTACGTTTGTGTAATTCTGAACTCACACCAGAAATTTGGAAATATTTTATTTGGGTATTTCCATGAGAACTTGTCGTGTAAGTCACATTATTAGTAACTGTTAAGTTGTTGTCCACCATTATTTTCGAAAGATTTGCATTGCCATATTCAATTAAGGAAATATCTCTGATAAAATAAGGCACATTTTTCCGTTTTAAAATACTGGTAACAAAAATAGTAGGATGTGATTTACACGACATGTACTCGTGGAAATACCCATTTTAAAATAAGTAAAAGTAATTTCGCGACCTCCCCTTTTTTTTCCCCACCAAAGTTAGAAAAGAAAATTTAATAAAATTTTTCTGGTGCAAATATTCATTAATCGTGGGTGGTATAAAATACACTCATGTCCATAAACTAAGGATAATTCAGGATCACATGTAAAGCAAACTCTAAAGTAAAAAATTCACTTGCAGAATTATCACACACACCTTCAAGACTAATATGTAAATTTAAGAAAGCCACCAGATGGCGCCAATAGTAAGTCACAATGACGAAAGTGTGAGAAAGGCGTATATAAGGAACGGTGGTAAAGAAATAAAACTGTTAATAAGCGCTTTCTAAGCCTCTCAGTGACAGAACTGAAAAGTTATGACTCAGAGGACACATGTGGATGATATTTTACCTGATAGAATTATCGGCCATCTGGAATGTGAACGTACTCAGATGAAAGTATCCGAGGAACTTGGAATTGCCCAAAGTGTAATCTCTACACTTTGGCAACGATTCCAAGATGATAGAAATGTCAGTACACGTTACAGTATAGGTCGTTCCCGAGTTACAACCACGAATGAATATCATTATTTGGCTGTAATTGCCGAAAAAAAACAGACGGAGCACAGCATTAAACCTGACTCGTCAGCTATCTTCAGTCACGGGTACGACTGTTTTAAGGCAAACCGTGTACATACGTTTGGTAAATATTGGTCTATATGCTCGCAGACCTGTTGGATGTGTTCTACTCACGGCAACTCACTGTCGCCTGTGGTTAGCCTGGAGTAGAGAACATGCAATGTGGATATCGTCACAGTGCGCTTGTGTAATATTTTCAGACGAGTACAAATTTAGTGTGCAGCCTGATTCACGTTCGACTTTCATATGGAGAACGCCAGGCACCCGTTACGACCAAGAGAACATCATTGAACGACATCTTTATAATGATGCAAGATTGCTCGTTTGGAATGGCTCCGGAACAGATCTACAACCGGAACCTTGACAGGCCCAATTTATCGGGACATCATTTTGGAACACATGTACGTTTGTTTAGGGGTGCCATGAGCTCAGAATTTATGTTTATGGATGATAACGCCCATACTCACAGAGCAAACATCGTAAATGAATGCCTTCAAGCTGAGGATATCACCTGTATGGATTGGCCAGCATTTTCGCCTGACTTAAATCCGATAGAGCATGTATGGGATATGCTTGGCCGACGGGTTGCAGCCCGTCAACTGCCTCCTACATGTGTGTCGGAACTTCGGAGAGCATTGTTTGCTGAGTACAGTAATCTTCCCCAAGATCAGCTTGATAATTTGATACTCAGCATGCCTAAGCTTTGTGCGGATTGTATTTCATCGACTGGGAGACATACAATTTATTAACCATCAGACCAACCATATAATGACAAGCTTTTTAAAGGGGGATAACTGTTTTTATTGCTCTAGGGAGCAACAATTGTAGATTTTATTAATGTTATCATACATATACCATCGTTTTTATTCTTTTTTATTTTGTTTAATAAATGGGCTTGACGAATAAGTCACGTTTGTTTTGTTTCCGTACCTTTATTTGCTGGAATTGGCATTACTCTTAATTTATGAACATGAGTGTATGTACCATAGCCTCTCAAGGGGTTAAACGGTTCAAAAATGAACCACCATCCTTCAAAAAGTTAACACGAAAAATGATTATTTTAACCATGCTCTCGTTGTTGCCGAGCTCGTGTTAAGCGAGTTCTATATTGCGGTGCGAACCTAAATTTCCATTATAAAGCAAATTAAATATAACCAACATAGTAATAGTCAAATAAATAAATTAAATAGTTTTAACAAAAATTGCGGTGTAAAATATTTTTATACGTCACTCTTGTAGTCCCAGATAATATTGTTGCGATATAGTTCAACGTATAAGTTGATAGTATTCAATATAATTTTTCACATAGAAAAAAGGACAAATTCCAAGCACTTTTTTTCTTTTTAGTCTCTCTTGCTCTGATTAATTGTCTTATAATGATTTTTTAGAGAACTTTGGGTTTAATGAGGTATGCAATTTTGCAATAACTTTTCCAGTTTTAAAACAGAAGTAATCTTTTTGTATTTTAAAGCAAGAATAAATTTTTCGCCTTATTTTATCTTCAACTTTTTTTAACAAAACTTTAATGATATCTTAAAAATGCTTTCATTATTTTTACTTTCTTATATCTTTAGAAGAAGAAAGTATTGGATTCGTGAAAATTTTCGAAATCCAGTTTTCGACTCATTTGTACATTTTAGAGTTCAAAGAACCTGAAAAACATGTTTTTACAAATTGTTTGTGAGTCTGTGAATGTGTCTGTCTATATGTGAAAAACATATTGTGGGTGCTCTATCTCAAGAACCAATGCACGGAATTTCATAAAACTTTAGATTCCTAACCAGACTTAAACCTTGATATAAACTAGATGTGATTAGTTTTTGTGAACATCACTCAACTGGTGGCGCTGCTATGCTGCATTATTCACAATTTCCACAATAGCCATATCTCAAGAGCTAGTGCATAGATTTTTATAAAACTTTAGATTTAGTTAGAATTTGATATAACATGGCGCTGATTACGATTTGGTGCAAATCGCTCAATAGGGATTGTTGTCATGCTGCAATTATACGTGTGTTATCGCAATGTCTCTATCGCATAAAATAATACCCGGAATTTCACAAAATTTTACATTCTGTGAGACTTTGATATAAACTAGACCTGATTATTTTTTTATGTGTATTGCAGGTGGCGCTTGTGTGTATTGTGGTGGTGTAACAAGTGGCGCTGCTATGCTGCATTAGTTACAATTTCCATAATAGTCATATCTCAATAACAAGTGCTGGATTTTCATAAAAATTAATATTTAGTTAATACTTCATAAAACATGGTTCTGATTACGTTTTGGTGCAAATCGCTCAACAGGTAGTGCTGCCATGGTGCATTATTCGTGATTATCACAATAGCTATATCTCAAGAACTAATGCATTAAATTTTCTAAAACTTCAGATTTAGTTAGTCCCTAATATGGGTAAGTGTTGTTTAGTTTTTGGTACATATTGCCCCACATATGGCGCTGCTATGCTGATTATTTGCGATTTCGCAATAAATGTATCTGAAGGACTAATGCAAGGATTTTTATCAAACATCAGATTCAATTAATACACGATAAAAAAAATAATCCTGCTTAGTTTTGGTATGCATCACTCAACATGTGGCTCTCTTATGCAGATTTTTTAAAGAATTTTCAATAGCTCCATCTCAAAAACTAATGCACGTATTTTCATCAAACTTCAGATTCAGTAATAAGTTGACATAAGTTGTTGCTGACTAGATTTTGATTTCAATCACCTAACTGGTAGCGCCGCTATGCTGCATTTTTCAGGAAGTATTAATATGCATAAGATAGAAGAAAATTTAGGGATTGCCACATTTGACTACGTTTTAGTTGCCTCGTTTCATGCACATAGAGATGCTTTCTATAAGTTTCAACGAATCTGAATGAGGTAAATAATGTTTATTAAAAATATTTCATTTTATACGAAAAATCTTTCATGTAATCTTTCGTGTATCTTTTGTGTATGGAGTATCTGCCAGATCACTGTTAAACGAAAATAGTGATTTTATACGATTTTATCAACATTTTGCCTAGACTGTTTGAATTTAATGAAAATGCCGTTTTGTAACATTCATTATTTAGTGCCCTATATAACAACACTTTCTGTGGTTAAGTATAAAATTACTAAACGAGTAATAAAGTTTATTTAGGCACGAGAATTTACGCTCAATAATTTTTAGACCAAAGTTTTGAAAATTCAAAAAGATAAAAGATAATTTAACATTCGTGAACAAAAATCTTAAGATTGTTTTATATACAAGAGTGATTTGTGTATAGTTTTTACGCCATTGTCAGTAATAATAGATAATTAGAATTAAATTAAAATTAGAAAGGAATCAATTTTTACTCATGTTTTACAAAAAAAAAATCACACCAGAACTTTACTTTAAAATTTTTTAACTTATTTATTTAGCCTTTTTTTTCCCTCTCCTCCCCCTCCTTTGTTTCTTTTAAATTTATTTCATAAAGAAATTTCTGGTTAAAATCGAAATATATACATTTGGTAAGGGTCAAAATTACCCCTTGCGTTCCTTCTGGTGCTAATACAGAAAAAAATACATGTTACATACATGCCAACATCTCTTAATTGTTCCGAAGTCTGATCCAAGACAAGCATCCCACATAGCATGCATGTTCACAGTGACGTCACAGTGACGTCACTGTGAGTCACTGTGGTCACGTCACATCTGTGACCAAAATGCCACCCCTCAGTGACGTCACATTGTGACTGAAATGTGACGTCACGCTTGTGACCAAAATGCCACCCCTCAGTGACGTCACATTGTGATTGAAATGTGACGTCACATCTGTGACCAAAATGCCACCCCTCAGTGACGTCACATTGTGATTGAAATGTGACCTTCTTAGAAAAATTTAAAAAATGTACAAATATTCTTCAAAAGATGTTATTTAATGGAAAAAGTACTTTTCTGTCAATTGAAAAAGTTTTTGTGACGTCACTGTACCAAAAGGCCACCACTCAGTGAAGTCACATTGTGATTGAAATGTGACCTTCTTAGAAAAATTTAAAAAATGTACAAATATTCTTCAAAAGATGTTATTTAATGGAAAAAGTACTTTTCTGTCAATTGAAAAAGTTTTTGTGATGTCACTGTAATGTTACTGCAAATAACGTCCCTAATAGCATACATGGTCACAGTGAAGTCACTTTGGTCACATCACATCTGTGACCAAAATTCCACATTAATGTCAAATTAGTCACAAATGACATATTTTTCACAAATTTGTCACATTGTGACCACTTTGTGAAACGTCACAAAAGAGCTCTAAAACGACCATAACGACTTCATATTTTAGTCACTGTGACTTCACATCGATTGTCAAAAAGTCACAATTAGACTTCAGAACGTGTTGCAGTGACGTCACCATGCTTTACGGGTTAATTCATCAGCGACTCAAAATGCTTTTCTAATTATACGAATTTTATCTGATTAAAAAATATTTTAGGCCTAATACTTACATTTATCTTTTATAATGATTTTTGTAAATGATCATTTGTTCTACTAGAAATTTTTCAAAGGTATTCGAATCACTTTTGCATTTTCAAACTACAATTTTTATTATTTCAATTAAATCTGCAGTTTATAATGTGCATGTAGGTCACATAACTATTTATTCGAATTTCAAATTTTTGTTTTAGAGGTATGTTTTTTTAAAAAAAAGTTACTTCACAAGATGCTTTATTCTGCAGAAAATTAATATCAAAATAATTAGTGATTGACCAATAAAAAACTTTTCATCCTCTATAAGCCCCCCCCCTTTTTTTATTAAGAAGATACTATGTATTTTTGCATGTGATACAAACTTTATTTTTTATTTTTTTTCTTTATATTAGCATTAAATCTATCATTTTTATTCTTTAAAAACAATATTTTATCTAATGAATTCTAATTATGAATATTATTATTTACAAAAAACGGTTTTACAATTTATTTTAACTTGAATTGTTTTGAAATTAATAAAAATAAAAGGTAAAAATACATTAAAAAATTCTTTAAATAAAAAAATTTAATCAAAGACACACTCATAAAATTATTGCGTATTTAAGTTCCTAAAATACTGTATAGAAAAAGAAAAAACAAAACAGTCATGCGCGTGGAAAGTTAAAATCGTCTGCAAACGAAATGATCACGGAGTAAGAAACTTACTCTGTGGTTTCTTATTCCGTGGAAAGAATAAATAAACGTAAACAGAAATATTTTTAATTGATGATAGACGCAAGAAGTTAGTTGGCTGGAATTTATGGCAGTTGTGGATAGTTTGGTATTGATACGGATTTAACAATTTAAACAAGGTCTATTACAACTCTTCCAAGTAGCAAAATATAAGTCCGAGAAAATTAATGGGGCTTTGACTGTGAAAATGATTTGGGCTTTGCCACTTTAATTATTATCGGATTTAGTTTGTGCAACAAAAAGAATAAATATAATGAATGACTTCGATGGAAAAAAGGTATGGAAAAATATTTTTCATGGTTGCTTTTTAATTATTGTTCTTAAAACGATTTTAATTAGCTACTCAAAAACATGCTATAAAACATTAATTCTCCATTAACTTTATAAAGTGGAATACATTCATTATTTATTTTATTGACATAAAACACTTGATTATTAATAATTGGATTTGGTTGTTAAAGGTAGTGATTTTAACTGCACTTTAATCTGCGTTGTTTCCTTATTTAAAATATCTGGTTAAAATAATATGTTTCCATAAACATAAAATCTTATATTTTTTAATAAAGAAGCTTTAAATAAAATAAAATTATTTGCAAACCTCTTTTTTTAATTTTTGTATTAAGTAATCTTCTGAAACATTACATAAATTTATTTAAAAAATTACATATGTTCAGAAGAGGAATTTATAAGAGAACGAGAACAATTAAAAGAAATCGTAGATGTTTCATATTAAAAAAATAATGATTGTCTAATGTATTTTTCAAACTGTGAAACGTTATAAAATTTCTAAATGGATAGTGGGTGATAACGTTTCAGTTGTAAATATTCTTATTTGAATGTTTTCAGAAAGAACTAGAAGTCTGAATGAAAATTTGGAAGTTATGCAATCAATAAGAATTTAAACATGATTGTATTTAAAACAAATAACGCAAATACTTAAACAGTATGAAGCTAGCAATTAATAACTGTATTTTATTATCTATTTTTCATTCTAGACACTTTTATTATTTCCTTTCCTGAATGATTTTACAGAGGTAAATTTCACAATATCTATTATGTGTAGTATTTGTATACATTGTGATTAACACTAGAACGCCCGGAAATTTTACTCAAGTTTGATAATAATATTTCTCACCAGAATTTTTATTCAACATTATTTAATTGATTTATTTAAAGTAAATCCTCGTGGTTTGAATTTAACTTATTTCTGGAAAAGATTTCTGACTAGAATTGAAATTTAAACGCATGGTCAGAGTCGAATCGACTCCTTCCGGCCGTTCTAGTGTTACAGTGGGTCTCTAATTTATAATTACTCTCAAATATTATAAATAAAATATTAATAATTACAATTAACGTATTTGTTGTTCTATTTTATCGTTGGAATTTTTATTAGGTAGATGTGTTTGTGATGGACATCCTTCCAGTAATGGATAGCCCCTTAATGTTTTTTGTTCATTAATATACTAATAAATATTTAGCTTTAATTTTTTTTCACAATTCCTCTTTGCATGTTTTAATAGTATTTTAATATTTATAGAAGATAGTATTTGAAGATAGTTTGCGATTATTTTTTGATTTGTGACAAATTTGTCACTAACTTTGTGACAGTGGCAGCATTGTCAATGTTGTGAAGTCACACTGGGACACAATTATACAGTTATGAACATTATTATGTCGTATAAAATCACTTACATCTATAATTTTATTATACTTTGGCGATACATCTCAATTAAAACTTGGGAGCAGCTATAAAAAGAATGTACCAAAAGAAAGTTACTGAATCAAAATTTAATGCCATGCAGACTTTAATCTTTGTTACATATACACTATATTGCCATTGATTATGGGACACTTGCGATTTTAGACATTTTACTAAATATCTAGAAAAATACATGAGGAATCATCTCGAAACTCTTAGTGTATAAATATAATAGTATATGTCATACATCTCCGTGAAGATTTTTTACCGAAACTCCATAGGGGGCCGTCAACAAATTAAAAAAGAATGAATATCTTTTGAATAATCCTGTCAAAACTAATGTAGCAAAAGCGCTCAAATTCTAGATTATGATTGAATGCCTTATTGTAATACACTGTGTTTATTTTTATGTAAATAGCATGCATACTCGCGGAGTAATTAAGGTTTTTATAAAAATGGCCCCAAATTTTTCTAAGTTTTTTCCTTATAATTTTCAGAGTTCTTAATATAAAACAATATTTTTTTTAGAAAATATGACAAACAACATTGCACATAGTACCCTGTGATCAGAATTAAAAAATAATGAAAATTGTATACAAAATGAGTTGGTTTACTAAATAATTTTTTACTGCGCATGCGTCAACGATATCAAAATTTCATTTGCATATTATGTTAGCTAAATGTATAGAGCAACTTTTGTGAAAGTCACAAAATCATAACTTGAAAATTCTGAAAATAATCGTCAATTGAATAAGTTGAAAATCCGTTATTCTCAAAATGAAGCAAAAACAAGAGGGGTTGTATCCATATATTCATTGATTAGTGTCAATATACAATACACAATACGGGATGTTACGACTACTTTTGGATAAAATCCCTCATTTTTTTGCCTCATTTTGGAAACAACGGATTTTGTCCTTTTTCTATAGACGATTACTTTCAGAATTTTCAAGCTATAATTTTGAGACTTTTACAAAAGTTGCTCTATACATTTAGCTAACATAATATGCAAATGAAATGTTGATATCTTTGACGCATGCGCAGTAAAAAATTATTTAGTAAACCTACTCATTTTTCATATAATTTTTATTATTTTTTAATTCTGATTACAGGGTACTGTGTGCAATGTTGTTTGTCATATTTTCTGAAAAAAATATTATTTTATATTAAGAACTCTGAAAATTATAAGGAAAAAACTCAGAAAAATTTGGGGCCATTTTTATAAAAACCTTAATTACTCTGCGAGTATGCATGCTATTTGCATAAAAATGAACACCGTGTATTACAATAAGGCATTCAATCATAATCTAGAGTTTGAGCGCTTTTGCGACATTAGTTTTGACAGGGTTATTCAAAAGATATTCATTCTTTTTTAATTTGTTGACGGTCCCCTATGGAGTTTCGGTAAAAAATCTTCACGGAGATGTATGACGTATACTATTATATTTATACACTAAGAGTTTCGAGATGATTCCTCATGTATGTTTCTAGATATTTAGTAAAATGTCTAAAATCGCTAGTGTCCCATAATCAATGGCAATATAGTGTATATATATATATATATATATATACCGTAATTTCGGGTGTATAAGCCGCGGATCAAACAATTCTTTTTGGACCCAGAAATCTTATTTAGTGATTGAAGACAAATATTTACGGCGATCTAGCTAGTTAAATTCGTTTCTTAAAAAATTCTGGGTCAAAAAATAATTGTTTGATCTGCGGCTTATACACCCGAAATTACGGTATATATATATATAATTTTTTTTTTTTTTTTTTTTTTTTTTTTTTTTTTTTTTTTTTTTGCAATAAATGAGAATATTTAAGACAATGGAATATTCGATTGATAACAATTATTTCAAATTTAGCAATTTGTTTTTCTAATAAGCATTAAAATTATCACTTCCTAGCTATCACTTCCTAAGAAACACTTCCTTTAAGGTGCAGCCCTAGTCACAGAAAAAGACCCGGATGTTTATGTAAAGTCTGTAGGAGCGTTCTTTTCAAATATCTCGCTCAAATTTTAATATTTTTACATGATTTTTTTTTTATATAGGATAGCTGAGAACGATCCACATCCGGCCTATTTTTTACTTTTTCAATTTTGGTTTCAGATTAATATATATATATATATATATATATATGTATATATATATATATATATATATTTTAAATTTCAAAACCGGTTTATACCGGTTCTGATATTGAAACTATCAAAATATAAAAAAAATATAAGCAAAAATGAAAAGGTAAAAACGAGGCCGGTCGCAGATCGTCCTCAGCTATCCTATACAAAAAAACATGCAAAAATATTCAAATTTGTAAAGAACGCTCCCATAGACTTTTTATTATCATCCGGGTCTTCTTTTTCTGTGACTAGTTTTGCACCTTAAAGGAAGAGTTTATTTGATAATTTTAATGCTTATTAGAAAAACAAATTTTTAAATTTGAAATAATTCTGATAGATCGAATATTAAATTGTCTTAAATATTCTCATTTATTGAAACAGAAAAAAAAAGTATCAAAGATTAAAGTCTGCATGGCATTACATTTTGATTCATCAACTTTCTTTTGGTGCATTGTTTTTATCGCAGCTCCCAGGTTTTAATTGAGATGTATCGCCAAAGTATAATAAAATTATAGATGTAAGTGATTTTACACTATATAACAGTGTTCATAACTGTATAATTGTGTCCCAGTGTGACTTCACAACATTGACAATGCTGCCACCGTCATAAAGTTAGTGACAAATTTGTCACAAATCAAAAAATAATCGCAAACTGTCTTCACAACCTTGTCACTATCGTCACAAAATAGTCACAGTTTTAATAACAATTTTGTCACAAATGACACATTTTTCACATTTTGGTCGCACCGTGACTTCACAAAATGGTCACAATGTGACGTCACAAACGAGCTCTAAAACGGCCATAACGACGTCACATTTTAGGCACTGTGACTTCACATCGACGGTCACAAAGTCACAATGTGACTTCACAACGACGTCACTGTGACGTCACCATGTCTTACGGGATGTTTCCTAGCGAAAGTTTTTTTTTAACCCGGGAGAACGCACGCTTACTCGGATTATAAATGGTTTTAACTTTGTCACAAATAAAATCAAATTATAACCGTTATTTTATTTAGACGGAGACAATCCTTACAAATTCTGCGATAAAATAAATTAAAGATTACTTAAAAAAAAACAGTGGTTATAATTGCAAATTAATATATTATTAATATAATTACGCACTCCGGGTCTAAATGACCCGGCGCGCGTCCTCGCGGTTTAATAAAAAGTTTTTAACCACTTCCCTGATTTGACCGTACGTCAAATTCCATTCATGATTTAATACTCTCATAGTAAAATTTTATTGTAAATTTTGCATTTTTTAATCCGAACAATTTTCTGATTAAATTTGGCAAAAAATTCTGTTGAGAAAAACCGGAGATAAAAGATTAAAAATTCTATAAAAGACAGGAAAAAAACAGACATTATTTGAAATTATTTTCAAAAATATTGAACAGATATATGTGGTTAAATGAAATGTACTAAGTACCCTCTAAACAGAAACACATTTTTTATAAACACATTCCGATTTTAAACATGAATTTCTTGGCTAAGACTCCGGAATTATTAAGAGAAATTGACATCTATAAATTATAGAAAATTTTGTAAGATACTGCAATTCCCTGCGATGGTGTAATTATCTAATCATGACATATCATAAATTGTTCCCCAAAGAGATTTATATTGGGTCGTTTGGAAAGTTGTCCGTTTGGGAAAATTAATTCGCGCCGAAAAATTCTATTATTTAATTATCAGATACTGTTTCCGATATCTAATGTTTAGTAATTAATAGGCAGAATATTCGGGTGCGAATTCATTTTCCCAAATGGACACAACCTTCCAAATGACTCAATACTATATCATTATCTAATCACCACATATTACTAATTGTCCCCACTGCGCTTGAAAAGGTTAATAAATATTTTTTTTTTTTGAGACTCATGACTTCTTTCCAGTCATCCCCCTTGACCGCCAAGCAAAAGGTTGTAATGTTGTTTTCTCTGTAACTTTTTTAAATTATAAAAAAGATTTTTTCCAACATGATTTTTTTTATTACGTATCGGCATATAAGCCTTAAGAGTAGTAATCATAACTTAATTTCTTAAAACAGAATTATGTAGATAAAAAAGAATTATATTAATTTAAATAATGCTACTATTGCAGTAAGACCTACAGGTTTGTGAACGGATACATCAGTTCGAGACGATGAGGATGTTTTAATTTAAAAGAAAAAGAAAAAACATTCCCATCCTAAAATTTTGAATAGTGCAGTTGCATGATTTTCTTGCTGTTAACTCTTTGAGCTTGATCGGGTGAATTTCTTCAAAATGCTCAAATGTCACATTGGCACCAGTATTTTGTAAACAAAAGATTCGGTTTATAAAGTATACGAGAAGGGGGGGGGATGCATTAATTTATTTTCAGATGAATTTGTTTGAATATTCCGGTGTCAAAGTGAGATTTGGAGATTAAAATTAAGTGGTAGAAAATTCATCCATCAAAGCTCAAAAAGCTAAGGAATAAACATAAAGAAATTTTTTTTTGCTATTTGCAGGGCTCCCAAATGGTCCGCCGACTGAACATCAGAATTTTCTTAGAGAAATTTTATTTTTAGATTTTTCTTGCAAATCGTCAAGAAACCACTTTTGGAAGTTGATTCTAGCGCAAACGTATCATGAAATTTTCTGTTAAAAAATACTGATGTTCAGTTCGCGGACCATTTGGGAGCACTGTATTTGCTTTTTTCCGGATTAATTTAAACTTCTTTTCCTTCACAACTGTAGCCTATGCAATTTTCTATTTAAATCAGAATCGTGTACTTTTTGGACTTAGGAAGCCTCGCATGCTTATTTGTCTGTTTTTTACCTCTTAATAAACATTTCCTACGTCCAGTGGTTGGCATACGTTAAAATATCGATAAGCCAATTAACCTTCCTACCCTGTTCAAATTTTACTCAATATTGATAAAAACATTTCACACCAGAATTGTTACCGTAATTTCGGGTGTATAAGCCGCGGATCAAACAATTCTTTTTGGACCCAGAAATCTTATTTAGTGATTGAACACAAATATTTACGGCGATCTAAGTAGTAACATTCATTTTTAAAAAAATTCTCGGTCGAAAAAGAATTGTTTGATCTGCGGCTTATACACCCGAAATTACTGTATTTAAAACATTTTTATATATTTGACTTATTTCGCTGAATCTGTTATTTAACTTTCTTTGTGAAAAAAGTTCTGGTTCGAATCGTATAAAACAAACTATAGTCATGGGTCGATTAGACCCATTCAGGGTGGGAAGGTTAATAAATTGCTTGATGTAGACTGGAATTCAAAATTTACACTAAATGAGATAGCTGATGTGTTATAATATAGTTTGGGGCAGGTATTCCACTTTTGGCAAAGCACATCACATTTGACGGACAAAAATACTTGTGACTTTTGAGATGATAATCAGGGAATTCGCATTCTAACTTTTTTGCAAATAAATTGCCCTTGGGTGCAAATCTTATAACGCTGTCTATCGATTCTGGCACTGGTATCATATCTCTGATTTTGCAATATTAATTATTTGCTTTATGATATCTGTTTTTAAAAATAAAATCAAGTTTATTTGGACTCACTGAATATCTACTTATTTCTTTACATTTTTCATTAAAAAAATTTGAATATTTTTAAACTGAACCTGGAGCATCTTCAGAAATAGATCTTCAAACTTCGATCACAAAATACTTTATAACATTTCCAAGTAACATACAGGGTGGTCATAAAAAAATTTCCCCGATATATGAACCCTTAGCGGCATAGCCGCTCGACCAAGCGAAAAGAGATTTTAGCTGTGCTTATTTGAAGATATACCCTCGAGATCGTGGGAATTTAAAACACTACAGCTCTCACGGTTATGATTACAGTGAAAAAAATTCTAAATTTTTGTATGGAAGCGCACACTTTTTTATGCGTAAATTCATCAGCGCATTGAAAAATCATAAATGGCGTTGAAATGATACACATTCGATGAAAATATTGATTTAAAACATTTTACCGATGCTCTTAACTAGATCTTTGTTAAAGGCTATAGACGCCGACTTTACGGGAGCACCCAGGACAATCCAGCAGAGCATCAACCACAAATTTTAAAATGTTATTTTTCTCTTAATAAATCATAGTAATTAAATAAGACCAAAAAATTCAAAATGAATGATTTAACCACTTTACTGATCAATATTTTGGAAAAAAAAAAAAAAAAAAAAAAAACTTTCAAATAATGTCTTTTTTTTGCTATGTCTTTTACAAAATTTTTAATTTTTTTTCTCCGACTTTTCAAAACAGAAATTTTTGATTATAGAATCAGAAAAATGCTCGGGATTAAATAATGCATAATTTACACTAAAATTTTACTAGTGAGAATAATAAATTACGACTTTAGTATGGATGCCCGTATGCGGTACGGGAAAACCTCGATTAGCAAAACACGTTGCCACGTAGGACGTACGGGTAAAACAGGAAAGCGGTAAAATATGTCTGATTATAAATTTCGCCTTGTGAAGTTGACGCCTTACTCCAGGTCCCCACTTTACGATTTGTAGAATCCTGTTTCAGTCTTATTGTGTAATTTGGCATATGAAATTAAAATATTTTTTAAAAATTAAACATTACTTGTTTTTAATAATTCATTTTAAATTTAGTATACGAGAAAAATATTATTTTCACTCAAAATTAATTCGCGGATGACAGGATAAAATTAATGTCTATATTCACTCCGATGACAAATGCTTCTTTCATATCATTTTCTGTAGCAATGTTTCAAATATTTTTCTTCCACCATCTAGCTTTATTTCTCGAGAAAAAGCGCAAACTATTCATGAATTCTACAGTTAAAATATTCCTCTGATTTATAATACACCATCTTCTCCAAACTTACTGTCTGTATTTTCTTCAAACGAAATGTTTCTTCTCAAACCCAAACCCATTTTCATTTCTGACTAAATTATTATCTTCTGGCATGCTTTTCAGTGGTTTTGATATATTTCTTTGAGTAGGTTATTTGTTTTCTGTCTTATGCTTGGAATATTTTGCTTTCTGAAAATATTTTAGAAGCCGCGAAAGCCACGAGTTATCACTCCAGATAAAGTGTTGTTTTGAATAAATTTTATTATGCAGTAATGACATAGAAGAAAGTCACTGGTTACAGGCTTCACTGTTTTGTATTCATTAATTACATGTTGTTTTTATGTAAAATAAGAAAATTAAGAAATAAGACCGGTGTCAATTAGGAAATAAGAATATAATAAAAATAAATATGCATTTATATAATGCAGGTTTTTACATACTGTTAAACATATTATTTTAGTGTATACATTGCCTTGTCTAATACTGTAATTCCAAGGAATAATTTTAGCGGTAGGTTTTTGCAACAACTTGTGTACAATATAAATTTTGCAAAAATATAAATAAACCCCGGGATCAGTTTCTACTAAATATAAAAAAAAAAAATTTTTAAACTTTTTTTTTTTTTTTTTTAGATTTATCTTGCAAATTTTATAGAAACATACTCCGATGATTATTTCTATTCAAATATTATTAAACGGTTTGTAAAGTCCTGTTTCAATCTTATTTTGAATTTGGCATGTGAAATTAAACATATTTTACAAAATAAACATTACTTATTTTTAATAATTTATTCTAAATTTTGCATACGAGAAAAATATTTTTTTCCCTCATCAAAATTAATGCGTGGATGACAGGATAAAATTAATGACTATATTCACTCTGATAACAAATGCTTCTTTCATATCATTTTCTGCAGCAATGTTTCATATATTTTTCTTCCACCATCTAGCCTTATTTCTCGAGAAAAAACGTAAACTATTCATGAATTCCTCAGTTAAAATATTCCTCTGATTTATAATACACCATCTTCTCCAAACTTACTGTCTGTATTTTCTTCAAACGAAATGTTTCTTCTCAAACACGAGCCCATTTTCATTTCTGACTAAATTATTATCTTCTGGCATGCTTTTCAGTGGTTTTGATATATTTCTTTGAGTAGGTTATTTGTTTTCTGTCTCATGCTTGAAATATTTTGCTTTCTGAAAATATTTTAGAAGCCGCGAAAGCCATGAGTTATCACTCCAGATAAAGTGTTGTTTTGAATAAATTTTATTATGCAGTAATGACATAGAAGAAAGTCACCGGTTACAGGATTCCATATTTTGTATTCATTAATTATATGTTGTTTTTATGTATTAGGAAATATGGATACAATAAAAATAAATATGCATTTATATAATGCAGGTTATTACATACTGTTAAACATATCATGTTAGTGTATACAGAGGCTTGTTTGAATATTGTAATTCCAAGGAATAATTTTAACGGTAGATTTTTGCAATAACTTGTACACAATATAAATTTTGCAACAATATAAATAACCTCCCTAGATCCGTTTCTACAAAATTTGAAAGAAAAGTAAAAAGAAAGAAAACCTTCTCTTTAGATTTATCTTGCAAATTTTATAGAAACCTACTCCACAGATTATTTCTACTACAATATTTAAAAAAAAAACCACAACAAAAATTCTTCTACAGAACTTTTTGCATTAAAAAAGAGATCAGTTGGAGAAATGCCTACTTCAAAACCAACAATTACTAAATCATTTTTCGATCTATGAATTATAAAGCATGGGACTATAAACAAAAAGAGACTGACGTAGCCTTAAGATAGTGAAGCTTCAAATGTAACCTCTATTGCAGGAGTTGATAGTTGCCTGGGCAAACATCCAACAGTAAATTTAAATATAAATTTCCTCCTTATTTAAACACCTTATTAATACCAAAATTTCAATTGTAAATTATGACAAAAAATACGCATTCATTTTTACTCATGGAATTTTACTTCTTCGATAGTCAGACCCTCCGTATCCGCCATATTGTGGTGACCTAAATGACTTTTTGTCAGTCTCAGAGAAAAGAAATTATAATATCTGGGCAAATTGAATCTGAAAAAAAATTATATTCAATTTTATTTGTGGAAGATTGCCCGGAATTTAGTCAAAAACTGTTGATCAGATTTTAACCCTGTCAGGGGCAAAGAACTATTGCTTGCAAAAAATGTTACAATGATAAAATGACACCAGGATATGCAAAAAACTTTATTTGAAAAACTCTAAAAGATTTTACTTCATGTAAATGTTAAAATGAAAGCTTATATTCCAAAATTCCGGCACCAATGTGGTATTTAAGAATTAATTCCACATTGGTGCCGGAATCTACCGCCTTTAAAGGCGTTAAAACCAAACAAAAGTAAACAACAGCCATCTTGAGACAACCTATTCACCTAGTTTATTCAAAACTGGCAGACAGTACACTAATGTTTTCTCCTCTTTATTCATAATTCCATTTTATGAAAAGTAATTCAAAATATTTAAAGTATAAAAATACAAAAACTAGCTAATATAAATTGAGGCAATAGTCTTTTTAAACTTTCTGGTGCAGGGCACTTAGATTGCGAAAATGTTGAAAACACTGAGGGACACCAGAATTTGCCTACAAATTTATTAGATAATGAAAAAAAAAGGGGGGGGGATCATTATTGCCATAAATAATAAACGAAAAATATTTATACCAGAATTCTGGTGTCATTGTGGCATTTTGGAATCATGTTGGGTGTTCCGTGTACTGGAACACTGAAACACAAAGGGTTAAGTGTCACGTCTGATAAATTTAGGCTATTTTGTGAAATTCAAATTGTTTTTTTTTTCCATTTGTCCAAATAATCCGGGTTTGATCCCCGGCTTGGACATTTTTCACCCTGTTGTTTTAAGCTTTGTTAGCTTGTGATGAATTATGTATTAAGTATTTTAAGAAATAATCCACTTTTGTTTTAAGAAATAGCTGAGCCGTTGAGATTTGATAGATATAGAAGAGATATCTGTAAAAATTTAGTGATATCTGGCGGGATCACTGTTTGGCAGTCTTGTTCTAAAAAATCAATCTCTTATCTATAAAAAAGTGATTTTCATATCATAGCTACTAACATCTTACGATCCTTTGTACCAAAAATTTTAGAGTAAATTTTATTTTAAATTGCCGTAATCCACCGATAAAATAAAGTCAATTATTTTTAAAAAAGTATTTTTGGTCAAAAAATTCGAAGAGTTGGCAACTATGCATATCTGTGGGTGTGTCATGAATGTCAACAGAAACGTATTTATATTTATGTATTTTTGAGCATGAAAATGACGATTTACTAAATCGATGCTGCTGTAGTACGACAGTTAAATTTGAAGTGGACATAAAAATAGTGAATTTCAAAATTTTGACTCGAAACCATTTATGTACAAACTAATCTATATGTAAAAGCATTATTACACGCCCACATATCTATGCAAGGATTGAGCGTAATATATAAGAACTTATTATTCCTAAAATAATTATTCCTAAAATTATTCCTTACAAAGTTATTACTCCCAAAATACTTAAGTTATTCCCAAAACTATAATAACTATCAATATTTTTTTTTTCTTAAAATATTTATAAAGGTTCAAATTTGTACAAAAAAATTAAACTTTTAAAAATTTTGAATTATAATTAAAACTGTACTTTAAATTTATTATTAAAAGTTCAAAATATCTCTTTCACACTTTTAAAAGATACTGATGCTTGAGAGGTTAAATAGTTTTAAACCTTTTTGCTAACTAAAATATATTTGAGTATTAGCAATACCGAGTACCATGTAAAATATATAAAGTGAAGATTTTGAAATAAATTTCCTTTATTCCAAATCCGACCAACTTTTCTATTTTTCTCTTATCTACCTTTATTCAGCGCAATTGAACAAATGCATCCTCAAACCTCCAGGGACTCAACTGGATTCTTTAATAATCATATCAGTGTTCTTTTATACCTTAAATGTAAAATTTTACGTGCAGATTCAAATAATAAAGCGCTGGAACATCGAATAAAAACTAATGAAATTTAAATGTTTGAGAACCCTTTTGACAAAGTGTTAAACATCTGTTTCAAAAACATACAGAAAGAATTTGCAAATTTTAAAAGATTTCTCTTTTGAGACTTTTCGAAGATAGTAAATTGAATAAAAAGAGTTACAAACTTTAACAAAATCTCCTCTTAATCGTGAGTAAGTCCTATTTAGTGGAGCCACTAAAGTAAAAAGAAAAAAAAATATGCAAATTCCTGGCAGAGTGAGTGAACGAAAAATTTAGAGGAGCAGAAATGTAGGTTGAATTCTTTCAATAGTTTTCTTCATTGTAGTCGTTTCTTACAATGAAAGTTGAATGCCCCTTTCCTTGTTAGATTTTCTTTATTCTTAGGATACGAATTTTAAGGAATATTAAATAGCTTAAGTTCGTTACAATGTTAAAAATATTTTTACTTCATTCCCATACATCAAAGTAATTTAAAAATCTTTCTAAATTTATTCTAGTCGTAAGTTAATCAAATTTTCTTCTTTAATTTCTGTTTCTTATTTCTGACTTATGTATGCCTTATTAGTTTTTAAATTTAAAGTTCTTTAAGTCGTTTAATGAGTTATTTTAAAATCTAAGTTAATAAAGATTTTTTAAAAAATCGTAACTTTAAAAAAAAAATTCTACATAAGAAATTGAAAAGTGAATTTTAAATACGCAATTTTCATAGTTCTTTTAAGTAACTTTTATGCTAATTTATGCATGCTTTTAGTAATTTATTGAACTTCATTTAACTTGTCTTTCATAGAATAAAACTAATATATATATAAATTTGAAAACATTTTACATTCTAACTAACGTTGTCAGTGTGATATTTACCGATAGTATCAGGTTTTAAATATCAACTAATTTCAAGGGTTCAACAAAATATAGGACTCACTCTCAGACAGGTAGTTTGCATGCTGGCCATATGTGGAGATTTCTGCGCCTATGTTTCCTTGTTGAATTTCGTAATATGGAATAGTCACATAAATTTTTCAGAATTTTCTTCGTACTAAAGAAATAATTCAGTCATTTTTTTAACTTCAGCCTTAAGCTTTTCGCTACTGAGTATTAATGCAATATTATTAATTATTACTGAATTATTTCTTCTCTCATTTGGCATCAGAGCAAGATTTTTATTTTATCTGAATTAGCCCTTTGCGGCGCAGGGCAAACTCATTGCTTAAGTGTTGAAATTAATAATTGACACCGGAATTTAATAACAACTTTGTTTATAAATAAAAAAAAGCTATATTTAACGCATTCAATAAACCATATTTTTTTTTACCAAAATTCCGGTGCCAATGTGGCGTTTGGGAATTAAAATTAAGTGGTTTCATAGATATACCAGCGCGCGAATCTTAGACTTCGAAACATAGCATTATAATATCAAAATTGCAATTATGTTCAAGTATCATTAATAAAATGGGACAAAACAGAAGTCCTCATATGAGGACCCAGGGAGAGAAAAAAAATTTGTGATAATAAAGTAATCACAAAGATGACCACAAAGTCATGGATTTGTGAGAATATTCATAGCTAACGTCATTAGCGCTTTTATCTTGTCGCCAGAATTTAGCAGTAAATTTCAATTTATGTTATCGCCGAAATCTGCTATTAAATATGGCAAACAATCTTGTATTAGAAAATAGTAAATGTTGGCATTTATGCAGTGTTACAAGTTCGCTAATTTGATTTTATTTAGATTGCTTGAGTGCCACCAGTCTTTTAACCCTTTACTCTTGATACGTGACTCTCACTCACCATTAGTGATGTCAGGTGTCCCTCGTAAATCGGAGCGCCAAATGCTTTCGATGTACATGAGTTGTAATTTTCCAACTAGGAGGAAAAGTATCGCTTTTTTATAAAAATGTGTTAAAATTTATAAAGTTTAATTACGCATTCAACATTTGTTGGATTAACTTTAAAAACTGTAGCTTCTAACGTCTTACACGTTTTTGTACCACAAACATTTTTTTGTAAATTTTATCTTTTTAAATCGCTGTTAAACAAGGAAATTTTTTATTAAATTTTTGTGGCACAAAAAAAGCAGAAGAGTTGCCCGCTATGCTTTAATCCCTTGAAAAAACAATGGTTCATTTTTGGACCTCCTAATTTTAATGCATAGCTGCCAACATCTTCCACTTTTTTGGCCCGGAAAATTTTTATAGAAAATTTTACCATTTCAAATTGCCGTAATCTGCTGATTAATTAAGTCAAAAAAAACTATTAAACTTTTCCGGGCCAAAAAATCAGAAACGTTGGCAGCTATGTTAATGTCTAAATGACCCATGGGCACCAGAATTTTGGAATGAAAATGTTTCTTTTATCAAGTAAGCGGAAAATATGGCCTCTTTTTTTTTCTACTTATTTTCAAATATTTTTTTTATTATTATTATTCAGGTGTCACACAAAGATTTTGCCATTTTAGTTCAGGGTGGTTCAAATTAAAGTATCCCTGTTTGAAACGCCCTAGTAAGAGAAGCAATGGATGAAACAACTTTATATTTGAAGCATATACATATCAGACCATGGGAAATTGATTGGTGCAATAAAAATTTTTAGTTCAAACAAAGGCCACCAGGGGATAAAAAGGCGCTGCATCGGTTACAGATAAGAAATATGTAACATGACTTAGGATGTAAACATCTTGGTGCCAATGGACTGATTCCCACCAATATTTTTTTAATATTGTTCGTTTAAATTTTATTCGTATATGATCGATTAATTTTATTAGCATTCTTATTAGGCGAAGAATACTAAAAATGTAGTGGTGGAAATTGTTTTATAGGCACCAAGATTTGTACATCCCAGACGATGACACAATCAATAAAGAACATAATTCAAGGTATTGGCAATTAACATTATTTTAAATTTCTTCACTCTGATCGTGCTAAATAGGTGAAAATAAGAATATTCCATTTCTCACATCGGTAGCATAATTTGTATATAAAGAATGTTTTTTAAATATTAATTACCTATACCTTGTATTCTGTATTTATTTATTTTCGCGCGCTGTACCTGATAATAGAGGTCTGCACGGGCCGGAATTTCCAGGCCTGCGCCCGGCCCATGCAGAAATCAGTGAAAACAGGCCCGGCCCGTTTTGGCCCGTTAGAATTTCTACGATTGCTAAAAATTTAAGATTTTTATTATATAATTAAGATTCCTTTAAAGAATACTGCATACATACCTATGGAATGATTTTACAATATATTTTACAGGAAATAAACATTGACAACATTAATGATTACTTAGATTCTTAGACTTTCAACATTCGAATAAAGATTCATTAAAAAATTAATATGGTTTAGAATAAAAGAAAAAAGAAAGAAAGCTAAAAACATCGTTACTTTTAAAGCTGTTTAATAAAAGAAGATTTATAATAATATTTTTATATCATTTTATTAAAGATTTTAAATCTAAACTCATTCTTAAATTCAGAGAAGCTCCTTTCTGGTACATTTCTGAATTCATTTTTTTTCTCAGAAAAGCATAAGATTAGCAGGTATCTCTATCCAGAAACTATATAATCGAATGGCGTTATCCATTTTTTGATACAAGCAATTTAACCCCTTGAGCTCTGACGGTAGAATTTTCTACCACATAATTTTAATTCCGAAGTGTCACAATGACACCAGAAAATTCTATCAGATTTATTTGAAAAAGGTTTAATGCATTTTTTTTTTCGTGTTTATCTTTAACCGGTTTTTTTCTTTGCAAAATACTGGTGCCAATGTGACATTTGGAATTTTGAAGAAATTTACATGCCATACCCTACCGTATGGAGGTGCATGCGTGTAGCACTCAAGTCCTATCACAATAATATTCGTCGCTTTCAAGAATTAAAACCTGGTGATAACGATTTTTGTGAAACGATCGCTTTCACGTTCTTGGCTAGGATGGAGGTAGTCGAGAATTGGCCATGGAACATCCTATGAGGAACACTTAACCCGTTAGTGCCTAGCGTCCCTTTTTAGGGACGCTTCAAAAGGTGCATTCAGCACTGTTTTTGACACCGGTAAAAAAGAAAAGCAATAATTATTTTATTTAAATGATGCATTTTCGTGATTAATGGAGTAAACTTAAATCTTCTAAAAATAGTGGTGCCAACCAAATAAAATTTACACAAAAGATGCTGGGCACGAATGGGTTAAACATGTGTGGAACAGTGAATACACAAGACTGTCGTAACTAGTCTACTGAGAATCCTCACCATATCCAACAAATACCCCTGCATTCGACGCATGTTACATTCTGGATCACTGCAAACTCTTTGACTGGGCCATTTTTCATTGAGGAAAACATTCCTCAGGGACCAAAAACCTGTTCCGAATCTGCAGCCCGCTATCAGGACATGTAGCAAAGTGTGGTCAATCCAGAACTTCAGGGTGCCTGGCTACAACAACATTTCAACAAGATGGTGCTCCACCTCACATTGGACGAGAAGTACAAAAATTACTGCATTGCTATTTTACGGAAGATTGCATTAATAGCCTTACATTTCCTATAAAAGGGCCTCCACGTTCACCTAACTTGACGACGTGTGATTTTTGGCTTTGGTGTAACCTCAAAGATAAAGTTTATCGAGAAAACATAGGAAATCAGTCTGATTTGAAGGTTTTGATTTTATTGGTTGCGTAATATTAAAGGGTGTTAAAACCGAGGCAAAAATGGTCCAATTCCCATCGCTAATTTTTTATTATTCTTCGCCTAATAAGAACATTAATAAAATTAATCGCAGCATATACTAATAAAATCTAAACGAATTATACTATTAAGAAATATTGGTGAGAATCAGCCCTTTGGTAACAATATGTTTAGTATATTTGGCCATGTTACATTTTTCTTATATTAAACTAATCGCAGCATCTTATTATCCCCTGCTGGCTTTTGTTTGAACAAAAAAAATTTTTTGCATCATTCAATTTTCCATGGTTTGATACCTATATCTTTCAAATATCGAGACGTTTCATCCACTACTTCTTTCGCTAGGGTGTCGCAAACAGGGATACTTTAACTTGAACCATCCTGTATTTAGGAATATTTTCGGCATAGAAGTACTTTGCTCCAAAAAGGGTTAAGATCAGGTGGATAACTTTCTCCCCACTTAATTTATATCCACAAATGACACATTTACACAAGTATTTCAAAATTCGGTTTCTCTTGTATATTAATAAATGAACTTACTTATTTACAAACAAATATTAGCTTAAATTCTGGTCTCATTTTGACGTTTGGAAATTAAAATTAAGTGGGAAAAAATTCATCCAGCAGAGCTAATAGGGTTAACTCCTTAACCGATTCCTTTTTTTTTAAGTATCATAAATTGAAAATGTGGTTAACACCTGTTTTTTAAGCTTAAATATTCGTAATATTTAGTCTTAGCAGTTCTGAAATTAAACAGTATGAAATCGTATTTTAAAAAAAAATTACTGGTGTCAAAAATCTTTAAATAATGAATTAAGCAAATTCGTCTTGCCCGAACAGTGTATCGGCAAATCAGTTAAGTGGTTAACTGCAATGTATTCTGTTGATCTAATTCCAGTATCACACCATATGTCCCAATCAATAAATTTTCCGTATGAATTGAGTGTCCGCCAGATTACTCTGAGGTAGCTCAATGTGCAGAGCATTGATAGGCGCCTAGTTCCAATCCTCGTCTGAGAAAGCTTTTACCCCAGTAGGAAAAATACAATTCTAGTGATTTTTTTACCAATTTAAATGTGCTAAAATTAATTAAGTATTTTGAAAAGTAGTCTACAGTTATGTGTCTAATACCATTTTTTATAGTGTAAAATGAACATATATGCATTTTCTAACATTTAAATATTGTAAAACCTCTGAATAGGGGAGAGCTCGAAATCACTGAATAATGTCCAGCATCCCTAGTTTTCATTTTTCGGGTTGGACGAAAGCTCTGTCCGTGATTCGGATTCACCCCTAAATATTTCTTGCGGTTGCAATTTAGGTATGCGGAAGTTATACTGTTGGAATTTTTCAAAATGTTCGATAAAAATTAAAAAATTGTGTTTCAGAAGAATTGAGTTTAGTACATTGAGTCTTTTAAATCTTTACTATAATCAGAGTTGCTAAATCTCCGGCTTTTTATACACCACTATTATCTTAGAGAAAATCTGGCTCTTTTATATCGTCGAAATATTCCAATTATCCCTTTCTTGCGCAGTGTTGCCGGGCCGGCAACACCTAATTTTAATTCCAAACTTGCAATCTGCACCAGTAATATTTTAATATAATTTTGCTTTTACAATGAAACCTTAAATTAAGGAATTCGTAATATCTAGACAAGTCCTTTATAAATTCCGGTGTCAATCGACAATTTCTCATTTTACTAATAGAATTTACTTGCGCCGAAAAGGGTTAAATAAAACAATATTTTCTGGATTAAAATGTTGTTATCCAAAAAGTTAGACCCTTGGCAGCTCTGTATATTTAACGAAAGAGAGTGAAAAGAGAAAATCAAAAAATCGTTTCTGTAATAAATGAAAACGCATTATGAAATAATTTTACTAGGATTTCCCTCAGAGGGATTAGTCTGAGCGATATTGCTGAGAACATATATTTAATAATAATTTGCAAAAAGTATAAAAAAAAGAAAGAACGAAAAAATACCACATAAAAAAAATGTAATTTTAGAAATTACAACGACTATTTGGAAAATAATATTTTCAAAGTCTATAAATTTAAGCTTATAAATGATTTCTATATTTAAAAAAAACAATAATAACATTTTTAAAATTATCAAAACGTAGTTTACGTAATAACAGAGTTATATTAATATGCCTGGACATTTAGATATACGTTAATATTCCTGAGCCAATCATAAACAAGTATTAAATGAAATTTCAGTTTAACAATTTTCGGTAGTGTAAATTTTTTAATTTCTAAACATTGCACACCGTCGTATAAAGAAAAAAAATTACCTTTAAATGCAACTTGTTTGAAACCTGTACCACAATTTGTTATTGAGTTATTAATTTTTTGTTAGTTTTTAATATTTTTTTTGGTCATCGTGGCAAAAACATTCAGATATACTTCAGATTTCCCAATTCTCTACCAAATATTTTCCAAATAGAAAGTCTATATTCCAAAAAGTTAATAAAAATGATATATATTATTTTTAATTGATTATATAATGCCACAAATTTAAATGTCAAAAATGACAAAAGTAAATGGTAGAAATGCAAAATATTATGCAAAAATTCCTATACACGGTTAAAAAATGGGAAAGCAAACTATGCAAATCAGCCATGCATGGGTATAAAATTGAAAGTAAGTAACGCAAATGATAAAACACTAAAATATCTTGAATCGGAATTTGAACTCTTTGAAATGACGTAAAAAATATAAACAGCACAAAAAATTGCATAATGTCAATTTGGCATTGCATGATGGTTGAGCAGAATGAGAGAATTTGTTTACATGGTGTGTAGATAGTTAATACAGAATAGTTGATGATATAATATCTACATCTGTTTTCTATGGATACGATAAGGTTCTCGATGGGAATTTAGGGAATTCTCTATATAAAAAATGACATATACATGGCTGCCAACTTCTACGCCTATTTAAGGTCAAATAAACACATTAGAATCAGAAATTTGTTTTAATAACTGACAATATATACGATAATACATCACACTGAATAGATTTGACATACATTTTACTAAATTATTTTTCTGGTTCCAGTCATGTTTAGATGATTTAAAAAGGCGTAGAAGTTGGCAGCTCTGCATATAAAAATCCCGAAGATGCCCACAAAGAAATGCATTACGTCGTTCGAGTGTGTCCCAGATATGCTCAATCGGATTTAAATGGATTGTGCTGCTGGCCACTACACACACTGTTTTTCTTTCTTTTCAAACTTGTTCTCATGGAGTTAAGCAGTATTTCACTGTAGCATACATTAAATAAAATGAATATGCAATGCCTATAGTATAAGGTACGAACGAGATCTGAATATCTCGTCTCCATAAGCTTTGAGCTGTAAAAATGTCCCCACAAATGACTTATAAATCTGCGCATACTTTTACGCTAGGCATGCTTGCTCAAATACGTCAACATGAACTCGAGTTTTACCCCAAAAAGTAATTATTTTAAAAGCTTGCTAGTGACAATTGAGAAAATGATAAAATCCCCAGATTAGTAAAGTTGAAAAATTAATGTCCCTTCTCCCGTACCTTTTTGTTATTTAATTCTTTTGTGGTGCCCTGCAAATGAATAATAAATATTCTTTGCGCGGCATGCTCTACAAAATATATATTCTAGTGCTTCTCATAAATGCATATCAATTTCATTAGGTTTCGATGGGCGCGTGACATCATTAAAATGTTCTTGGAATTATTTCATCCCATCGGCCATAATAAAACAGAATATTTTTGACTGTCTCTGTATTCGAACTATTTATCCAATTTTACTAAAATTTAAAATAACTCAACAAAATTCAGAAACAAATATATATTGAAAATTTAAAATGATTCGGTTCGATAGTTTTCGTGCTGTTCTATGCGGACAGAGATACGGACGGTTCAGACGACGACTATAGGTACTACGTATTTATATAATTATGAAACAATTAAGAAACAGTTAAATTTCAAAGCACATGCCGAAATTGAAAACACATGACCAGCAATTATTGCTCAAAGACAGTATTGTAACCGATTTCTTTTTAGTGTCCCTGTAAATGGATTAAAAATTATATGAATGTTTTGTTAAAACGTAATCGTAATAAAATCCATCGATTTATATAAGTTTCAATACTTTGCAATAGTGTAGTTTCATAAAAATACTCTGTTATCGATTTTTCTTATAGACCATAATGTAATGGAAAACTTTTGGGTGTCCCTGTAAATAAACTATTAATCTCACATACTTCATATATAATACCAAACATTCCTAGGGGACCCTAAATAAGGTTTACCAATTCCATAAAAAATCCGAGTATATTTACTTAAGTCCGAGTTAATGATGTTAGAGTGTGGACAGACGGACAGACAAACCGAATGCATAAACACTTTTCAACTTAGTTGGAAAATAAAAAAAAGGAACCGATTCATTTAATGCAAAAAAATAAAATAAAATAAATAATATAAAATAAAATACAAAATAAAATTTCCCCAAAAATGCCAGAACAGGATTTGGAACTCTTCCACATAATTGTCATCGAACTATCGTTATTTTGCATGACATGGTAACCCGGCAATTGTTTTTTTCCTATATAAAATTCATCTGTATTTAATCGTATTTTTATTTATTGTTACTTCCTTTTTAATATAATAGAAAATAATTTAAAAATGATTTTCGCCAAATTTGCGCCAAAGTAAATACGGTACTACTTAGTTATCTCGTCGACCAATTTCGCCAAATGATACAGCTCGTGAAAATGACGCACATTAAATTTTCGTGACGTATGTAGCCAAATTGTGTGTTTTTATCAGTTTTTTAAATATAATTTTAAAACTATTTTGAACTTATTTTTCGTAGTAAGTGCATTCAGTAGGTTATCTTCATAGGTACCTTTTGGTACAACCAGAATCGAAATCCGTCAAGTATTTTTTGAGATTTCCTTGACGGAAGAATATTTTATACTTTTAATATCGTTACGTACTATGTGTATAAGACTTCGCTTCGCTCAGACAATTACTATTTACTCCATGTGTTCTGGTTCGGCTGTCTATGAAAATATCCGGCCGGTGAAAAATGACGCACACCAAGTTTCTGTGACGTATGCAAATAAATTGTGCTTTTTTATCAGTTTTTTAAATATAACTTTTAAACTATTTGGAACTAATTTTTCGTAGATGGTGCATTCACCAGATTACCTTCATAGGTACCTACTGGTACAAACAGAATCAAAATCCGACAAGTACTTTTTGAGATTTACTTGACGAAAGAATTTTTTTTACTTTTAATATCGTTACGTACTCTGAGTATAAGACTTCGCTACGCTCAGACAATTATTGTGCTGCATTCTAGCCATTATTCATCCACAAATCAGGTCTCCATAAATGAATGTTCCCTCTTACTTTCGTCCTCACGATAAACCTGAGGGGAATTTATAAACTACTCTGGTTATTTCATCCTTTTTAATTAAATTCAATTAAGAATAAACTTACAGCATAAGTTCATTCGTGATATCATAATATCACGAAATATTGGAGTATAAGTTGTTGGGGAGAAAAAGAACTAAACTCTATATTTAATGAGTCAAAAGTTAACCCTTTAACCCTTTCCGGCATACTGTGCCCGGTCTGGGATACCTAATTTTTATTCCAAACTTGCAAACGGCACCGATAATATTTTAGTAAAATTTTGCTTTTACAATGAAAGCTTCAATTAAGGATTTCAAAATATCTGAAAAATTCGTTTGTGAATTCAGGTGTCAGTCGATAATTTCTCATTTTACTAACAGATTTTGCCCGTGCCAGAAAGGGTTAACCCTTTGAGCTCTGGGGTGTTCATTTCTTTAAAATTCCAAATGTCACATTCGCACCAGTATTTTGCAAAGAAAAAAACAGGTTAACGAAAAACACGAAAAAATGCATTAAACCTTTTTCAAATAAATTTGGTCGAATTTTCTGGTGCCATTATGACATTTCCGAATTAAAATTATGTGGTAGAAAATTCTACCATCAGAGCTCAAAGGATTAAGTGATTTTTTATTTTTGATACAATAAATTGAAAATATGGGGTAAATGCCACTTCCTTTAAACTAAAATAGTCGTAATGTTTTGAAATTAAAAAAATTCTGTCATTAAATAGTATGAAATTGTAATAAAAAAATTAGTGGTGTAAAAAAGCTTTAAGCGATGGATCAAGCAAACTCTTTTTACCCCTACGGCATACGGGAAAATCAGTTAATTGGTTAACCCTACACTGCACAATGGTGCACATATGGAACAATTATAATTTAACATTTAATAAATACAGTTACAGTCTACGAATATAAGTAAACATATTCGCTTTGTGTAATCACAGAAGTCTGCTATTAAATACAACGAATAATTACCCTTTGAAAATTGTTTTTTTTAACTATGAATACAAAAAGACATAGTTCCAAGAAAAGCTATTGCTGTGTATTTTGAACCCCTTGAAAAGCACCAATGTATTATGTGTACAATGTAATTTTAATTCTTAAAAGCCACATTGGCACCAGATTTTAGAAATAAAATTTCGCTTTATATCATATAGTTGTAGAAAAGCTTTTACTTATTTCCATATAAGTTTGTTCATAAATACCAGTGTCACTCAATCATTCGAATATTTTAGCAACATAAGTACTTCGCCCCTGAAAAAGTTAAAAGCAGGTTTGCCATTTTGATCTCCATTTTTATTCAGAAATTTTGAGTTCATACCAGATATAAAGAATAGCATTTTATTCTTTGTTTAATAAGCGTCATTAAGCGGTCACTTCAAGTAAAAATTCTTCCTTCGAAATTGAAGTTTCGGTCTAAAATCGGAGGCCAAACTTATCAACCTCGGTTAAAATAATTGCATTTAGTTCATGTATAAAAGTTGTTTTTAGACGGGAAAATAATTGACTTTTAGGTATTGATGATTGAAAAGCTCAAAAGTTTTTTTGTATTTATTTATGCAATGAAATTAATAAAAGAAATCATTTAATTTCAGAAGCATGGATTTCTGCATTTTGATCTTATAATCTCTTTAAACGGTTTAAAAAGAGATAAAGTATAATGCCGATTTAGTTTCCATCGTGAGTAAAAATATATATAAAGAAACTGGCAAAGAAAACACAGTTCTTCTCCTCGTTATAAATACCCATATCTATACGGATTACCGTGAAGATTTGACAATCAGAATTAAGGTATTAAGAAGAGGATTGAAAGAAATTGTATAGAGACAACATACAACGGGAATCCTCTAGAGTGCAAAGAATAATGAGATGACGTGCGCCTTTCTCTCGCAGTGAATTGTTGCAAGATCTATGATCCTTCACTGGTTTTGTGAAGTTTATATTCCTGGAAATCCTTTTGTTTTATGGCTATCAAACCTGGTAAGCAAAACAAGTATTTTTTTTTTATCTTCCAACATTTTTTAATATGTAATCTTTTCACTATTTTTATGATCAAGTCATGATCTATGTTTACAGTGATGCAAATTTGAAACATATCATTATTTATTTATTTTTATATTTATATTTATTTATTTACTTTTGAAACCATTTCGTTATATATCTACCAAAATTTCAAATAACATAAGCATTTTTTATTTTCATCATGTATGTTTTAAAGTACCTCCTAATTTTTTCTCTGTGCTCAGTTCACGATCTAAGCGTACAATATTATACATTTTAAATGTATCATTTTTTTATTTATTTTTGAAAATATTTTTCTCTTATGTTTATCAAAGCAATGGTAAACAATACGGCTGTGTTTGTATTATCATCAAATATTTTCAAAATTGTTTTTTAATTTGATTTTCGGTACTACGTTAATAATCTTATTTTACGATGATTTATATTTCAGATGCGTCATTTATTTATTTATTTATTTTTGAAAACCTTTTCCTCTTATGACTAAGCAATAAGGATCTATTTTTTATTGTTTTACTTTTAAACGCTTTCGAAGTTTATGATCTGTATTTATTTTAATAATTATGTTTAACGAAAAAAAAATTTTTTTAACTTTTGTCTGTCTAAACTGTTAAGCAATACTGACAGGTTTTTTTTGCGACGATCATAAATTTTCAAAAATGATTCATTTATTTTTTTATATATTTTCGGTCATCCCTGTTTATAAATATATTTTTTAACCCTTCGGACTCCGGTGCCTCTTACACAAATTTTATTCGATTAACACAACTTTTTTAAAAGTACTTTTCTTGAAGTAGACAATTTAAAAAATTCTCTGATTAAAAAAGGAAAATTTTATTTTCCTTTATTACTGATGCCGAAACAAATTGTGGAAGGAAAGATGATGTCTCTGCAGCGGAGACAACGGAGTGCTAAGGTTAATTTTGTCTCCTTTCTAGATGAATTTGGAAAAATATATTTGAAGAAGTGGTCATTTTTTTAATTGTTATTATTGCCATTATTTCCAGCATCTAACACATGAATAAAATAAAACTATTTTAAATTCGAAATTTTACTTCACAAGGAAAGTCATATCTGTGTCACATAGGAATAATTTACATTCTATGAGATAACATTTTTAAAGCTGGCACATGCTAATTTATCTATATTCTTTTCGCACCAATACTTAAAAAAATGCATTTTGTAGAATATTTCTCTTGAAAATGTTGTCAAATTATATGCAAACGATTTTTGTTTTGTAAAAGTAGTACGAAATATTATTTAAAAAATTGTCGCCAGGGGCAGCTCTGGATATTTCGTTCTAAACATGTTTCTATAGGGATGAGATTTCCGTGTGTTGCACACCAGTATTTTTTTTTTTTTTTTTTTTTTTTTTTTAAGAGAAGATGTTCTGTTAAAGAAAAACAAAAATCTTAAACTTTCTAAAGAAAATTTATTGCACTTAAAATTTCTTTTTTTTTCTACTTAAAATTATGTTTAACCCTTTCCGGCAAGGACCAATTCTGTTAGTAAAATCAGAAAATATCGTCTGTCACCGGAATTTACAAACGACTTTTTAAAAAATCAAGAACTCCTTAATTTAAGCTTTTATGTTAAAAGCAAGATTTTATTAAAATATTATTGGTGCCAATTGCAAGTTTGGAATTAAAATTAGGTGTGTCCAGACCGGACACACTGCGCCGGAAAGGGTTAATTCATATTTCTATCTTAACTGGAACAGGAAATATTATTTTTTTCACTTTGCTTAGGTTTCAAAATCTCAGCTTTCAGTAATGGTGGTCATGGAAATGACTTCATGAAAAATTCGTTTTTGTTTATGATGGGCTTTTTCACTATGTCTCCCATTTAAAGTATTATAAGTCAAGAATTGTTAAAGATAAATGATTGAAACTTGGAACATGACTTTGTTTAACTTTAATTTTGATTCAGAAAGTTTAAAAAAAATATTAACTTCTGAAAATATGATTTTTTAAATAAAAGTTACATTATTTATTTTTAAATTTTTAATTTAAATATTTTTAATTTCTATATAAAATAATATTTTTGAAAATGCTGAATCAAGATTAAAGCTTATATATTTTTGTTTATTTGAATGAAAAAAATGTTCTACCAGTAATGCTCCGAGTTATAACGATTTTAAAACACTCCACTTTTTGATAAATTTTAAAAAATCGTGACAAGTTTTATCATACGATTTTTTTTTTTTTTTTTTTTTTTTTTTTTGCAAATGATCATGGTTAACCATCACAAAAAAATTTCAAATTTTTAACTCAATAAATAAAAATTATTTTAAAATGTGTCACGGACTACTTGAATCGCAAAAAAAATGTTCAAAATAACTGAAATAATATTTTCTTTAACAAAATACTGGGGTGAAAAAACGCCGAAATCTCATCCCTGATATGACATTTTGTTAACGTAGAGTGATAATACCGTAATTTCGGGTGTATAAGCCGCAGATCAAACGATTCTTTTTCGACCCAGAATTTTTTAAGAAACAAATATAACTAGTTAGATCGCCGTAAATATTTGTCTTCAATCACTAAATAAGATCTCTGGGTCCAAAAAGAATTGTTTGATCCGCGGCTTATACACCCGAAATTACGGTACTCCATGAAATAAAATATTTTTCTAATATATGCAAGAATGAAAAACTACACACATATATATTTAAAAAAGACTTTAGCAGAATATTTTTCATTAGAATACTATATTTCGCTCTAAGATTTATTTCTAACTTAATCTAATAGAAAAGTGTATCAAGTTGCAGCTGTTTTTCGTCGACAATCTTGCGGAACCTTTCGAAATACCGAAAATCGAAAAATGTATCCTTAAGGGGTCTCAGGGGTTGATCGATACGAAAAAAACATGTAAACAGAGCTCTCGCTTCCAGTCCCTATAAAAACAGAAGTATTCAATGTAATTAATTTAAACTTTCTGATATTTTAAAGGTATGTTTGTAGTTTTATAAAATTATAAAATGAAGTACTTCAATGTAATATAATAAGAAATATAGCAAAATTTATGTAACACAATTTTCAAAAAAAAATTATGTGTTATATCACCAACACCAAAATATCTTAACGTTGAATTGACCTAAGAACCTAATTTTTGCTTTAAAATGATCCGGAAACTTTACTCTATAGAATGAATTAAACATATAACTATCACACAAAAACAACATTATTAAAAAAACTCTCAAATTTGAAAATTAAAAAAACTCCTGAAAAATACAACTTTTTTTTCGTTAAAAATACACAAAATATTAAACTATCTAAACTATATTAATTCATTCTATAGATAATGATGTTATATGCATGCAAAAAAAAAAAAAAAAAAAAAAAAAAAAAATCCATCAAATAGTTTTTTTTAAATCTTGGTGTTAGTCGTCAAAAATCAAGTTTTGAGAAAACGCGACTTAAAATTGAAATTATATGGGAGCGGCTGTGAAAGTGTTCATACATAAATGCTTATTACTCCGTTAAAAATGCAAATATTTTTATGCGGTTTTTTGCATTGAGTTCAGAATTAATTGAATAATAAAACTAGATCATTAAAAAAATCGATTTTTCGAAAAATTTTCAACCCCTGAGCCCCTTTAACCCATTACCCGCTAGTGTTGTGTTGACAGAATGGTAAAAATAAATGCACATATTTAAATTATCTATTCAGCAGGGCTGCCAAATGGTCCGCGATCTGAACATCAATATTTTTTAATAGAAAATTTCATGATATCTTTCTACAGATTTCGCGCTACAATTAACTTCCAAAGTTCGTTTCTTGGCAATTTGCAAGAAAAATCTAAAAGAAAAAATTTCCTAAGAAAATTCTGATGTTCAGTTGGCGGACCATTTGGGAGCCCTGATTCAGCTACCAATATTTTTGAATTAACAAATATACTTCGTTTAACCCATTAACGCCCAGCGTCCTCGTTTGAGGACGGTTACAAAAACAGAAAGAAAGCGGTTTTCCCACCAGTAAAGAGGAAGAAAAATTTATACCTTATTTCACGAGACAGAATCCTTGAAAAATTTAGATAAAAGTTAATTTGCTTTTAAAAGTGGTGGGAAATACAAAATTAAAATTTTAGCGAAGAAAATAATTCGGGCGTTAATGGGTAAATAACAAAAACTTTTGATTTTAAAAATTGTCAATTGTCGGACAATTTTTCAAAATTGGCCGCCGAATCTATATGATCATATCTATATGATCACTCTATGAAACTATATGATCAATCTATGAAACTATATGATTAATCTTATAGCTTCGGCGGTTAACCCCCTCGCTATGCAACCCAAGATTTCCTCGGGCATATGTTTTTCCGTCAAATTAGCCCTCTTTACTATTCCAAACCATATATTTTTTAGTGTAAACTTTCTCTTATTTAATCAGGGCATTTTTCCCAATAAAATAAGAAAAAAATATTCCGTTTTGAAGAACCGATGATAAAAAATCAAAAATTCTATAAAAGACGCTCATCGAGAAGGAATTAAAGACGCAGTGAGAGGGTAAATGAGTTAAAAAGGTTTCCTATAAATCAGTGAATTTAAGTAGACTTAAAGTGAGATATACACCAGTATATTTCGCCTTTGTAATCACGCGGAGACATAAGCTGAGTTTTTCACCATAAAAATACCGGAATTTCAATTGAATATGAAGAAACCCTGTTAAACTTCGTACTTTTATGTTTAAAACGCTGCAATCCATTCAAAAAAATATTGTTAAAAAAGCTTTCAAAACATTCTTCAAAAAGGCTCTTTTTCGCCGTGTTATTTTTCTCTCTTTCGCCGACTTTTATGTCGGACTCAATTTTAGAAATATGGAAAACTAAAAATATTTCTTTACCTCGGAGATCTTTCCATCGACGACGCAATTAGTTTTCGAAAATACAACATTTAACAATCGAAAAAAAAATGCGAGTGCAGGTTACTTCGTGCATCCTGGAAACACTATTTCGTGGATGCGAGAGCCTTGCCACAAATAACAAATTGGTACCAATAAATTTTAAGACCCCTGTTCCTACAGCCGAAGACACACGCGAAATAACGGTGATTCTACGGGAAGGTTATTTTATAATATCTCGTTTTCATTTCGGCGCTTTTAATTTTTTTAATAAATTAATTTTTTTATTTGTATATTTTGTAGTGGATAGTTGAAGTCCATCTCCGTATCCTGTGTTACCAGTAGACCTCTTTTTTAAAATTCACATTTCTTGATTGGCGTCACTTTTTTTCAAACGATAAAATTCCCTTTGTTTTCACCGTAATTAATATTTCATTAAATAAGGCGCATTTTACTGTTTCAAAAAATTGGTGCCAATCAAAAATCTGAATTTTAAAAAAGTAGCTCATCTGGCAACACTGTCCGTATCACGTCTTTTTTTTTTTTTTTTTTTTTTTTTTTTTTTTTTTTTTCTTTTTTTTTAATTAGGTTGCGGATGCTTATTAGAATGGCACTGTCATTTTCGGAACCAGTTTCGAAAGAGAAAATAACTTTATAAACAATATCTGCAACTAAAATCAAAAAGTTAAAAAAAGAGAGATGTAAAAATGGACCTCAGCTATCCAAAGCAAAAAGAATTAATTAAAAATATCGAAATGCAGACGAGATATTAGAAAATAACATCCCCATTGGATTAGCATTAGTTTGTGAATGTCTCCAGCTGTAGCGACAGGAGCCTTGATCATGGTTCGCACACTCCTTGGAATTTCCAAGGACTCTGGCACCACCATTAATGATAAGAAAATTTATATTTAACTTTTAAGAAAAAAAATTCGCAATTACCACCTTTATTCTCAAATTTTACAATATTTTTCTGCAATGAAATACTTTGAAAATACTGTTAAAATTTTCTGGTAAAGTTGTGCGAACCCTGCTTAATAGTATTTATTGCCTTATTTATCTACAAGATTTCTGAAATTTAATAAAGAAAAGCATACTAATAAACTTTAGAGGTTAAAATCAACCACGTGTGGTGTCAGCAAAGCACTTTTATCTCTACTATTTGTTCTAGGGTAAAGTAAGTAATCGTTAGTATTTTCACATAATCTTTTAAAACTTTCTTTGCACACCGGATTTACAACATCAACAAAAATTTCGAAATATTCTGACAAAAAAAAAGCATTAAAAGAATTAGAATCTGCGAATTATAACCGATAAACATTCAACCGTTCGGACGATATATATATATACATATATATATATTTTAAGCAACCCAACACACTCACAAAAAAGAAATAAAGCGAGAAGAAAACACAGTTCTTTTACAACTAGATATGAATATTTTTCATTCATTTTTCAGGCACGCAAATTGCAAAACCGTTATATTTATAACATTTAAAAATTTCAAATAGTTCAGACAGTAAGAAGTATATTTTTTAACTATAAAATCATCGGCCATTCTCTTACTCCTTTCTGCACCAAAAACTTTTACAGTAAATTTAGCTTTTTAAATCGCCATAATATTCTGACTAAATAAAGCAAAAGGTATTAAATTTATATTGTACAAAAAAGGAAGAAGAGTTAACAGCTATATTGTTAAACGAGACAAAGTGAAAAAGGGATCTTATTACCAGTGTTGTCGCATCTGGCGCGTTTTTTGTTTAGAAATATAGAATTTACACCTGGAGATTTTCAATAACAACTTTTCTTTACTAGGGGGGCTCCGACCCCTGCTCGCTACGCTCGCCAACCCCCCGCGTAATCGCTTCGCGATTCCAAGTTGTAGGCTACCCCTGCTTGCTGCGCTCGCCAATACCCAATGGAATCGCTTCGCGATACCTTATTTTCATTACACTGTTAAAAATCTGCTGCATTTTGCTGCAACGCACTCCCCTGCTTGTATAGAAAACGGTTACCTGGCCGTGAAATGGAGCTTTCTCATTGGTTGGAATAGAGATATTATATACAAGCGGTTGAGTGAGTTGCAACAAAATGCAGCAGATTTTTAACAGTGTACACTCAATTTTGGAATTCATCCCTCTCCTCATTGGCCGAAGCATATACGGAGCCCTTTCCTGATTGGTCTATTTGACTCATGGAAGCTGTGGTCCACCCGAACGCGTTATTTCCGGAAACCTTACACATCAGCATCATTCCAGGAGTCATTCATGGAGATTTGTTCAGGGCTAGTTTTTTTTTTTTTTTACTATAGAAGGATTTTAATTATGGATTTTCTATCATTTTAGGATTTAAGAATAAATATTAAAACTCACTTGTGAAAATTCGGAGCGCTTACGAATAGATCAAAAGGCGACAGCACGGATAATCCCCTAACCGAGTTCACAGATGAAAATCTAGGATTAGTTAGATTTCGATTCACACATTAAAACGCAATAGGTCTGTCAAGTCATATCTTTATCTCATAGGTTTACCATTGTGCTTTCCTGCGTCCAAAAATATGAAAGCATGCACGATTAGGGCAGGGAATATATAATGGTAAACCTATGAATCAACCGCTAAAATCGAGTTTCTTGGTGTTTTCCACCAATATGACTTGGCAGACCGATTGCGTTTTAACTTGGTAATCGAGATTTTACAAATCTTTGATTTTTATCCGTGAACTCGGTGAAGCATAGCTGCCAACGCCTTTTTTTACCACTAAAATTAAAAAAAAAATGATTTATCGAATTACAGAGTTCGACAATTAAATATTGAAAATTTTATTAATTTTTCTGAGGTAGGAAAAAAGCGTAAAAGTTGGCAGATATGGATGAGGTGATCATTTGTGCTACTGCCTCTCTGTCTATAAATAAAAAATCAGCCAGATGCAACTACACTACTTATTACAATTGTTTTTAACACTAAATATCAATATTTTTTGTAAATTTATTACGCGTACGAAAATATTATATTTTCAACTCATAAATATTTCAAAGATTTCGGACATTAGTGACATTTTTTAAAGCAAGCAATGCACGCATTATTTACCATAAAAGCTTCCCTTCCCTTTTTTTTTTTTTTTTTTTTTTTTTTTTTTGCTCTTTTGAGAAAATTGTCAGACAGGAAGTACATTCATTTTTCTTTCCAGTGGTACATTCTGTGTAAAGATTACAAACATATTGACTAAAAAAATTATTTATTTGGAATTACAATTATATATATAAAACCCCTCCGTGTACGACGATTCCGGGGACAACCCATCCACGAGAAAAAGAAACTTATTGCAACTGCGTCCACGTTAGGCTTAACTATTCCGAGCTGTTCACAAATATTCTAATTGTTCAACTTAAGAAAATATACATGTGAAAGATTTATTCATTACTCATTTTCTTTAAAACCTACAAAAACTTTTTAATTATAATGTTTAAGTTCTAAATAAAACAACCAGCAATTACGGAAAAAAGAAACCAAACAAACAATGTAAGCAAATCAATACTGTTGCCATTCAAGAATGACAAATTCCGTGATTGAATCTTTAGAATGACTCCTTTGTAACATCACCACTCAGGAATGATCGGGCGCGTTCGGGATCTATGCGCGCTGAGCGAGCACGCTCAGGAGTCAGGTACATGGAGTGAACCTTACAGCGGAATAGTACTCGGTAAAAACACCTGAGCTTGAGCGCGAAGCACGTGTATCTCCCGAACACGTTCATTGTTTACTCTTTATTGTTGACATTTGCTTTCGATCTTATAGAGTGTTTTCTTTTAAGTATTAGCTAAAAAATGGGCCACAATAGGAAATTTTTTTATACATTTTAGATATTTTTATTATTTTCTCTCAGTATTTCTCGATATTTTTTGGCTGCAGTTTCAGAATATAATCTTTTATAATTGATTTTTTTTGCCTTACTTTATTCTTTTAAAATTTATGTATTTACGATTTGTTCATTACAAACCCCATCATCCACCAGACAGTTTTGTTATAGTTTTAAATGCAAATTTCTGTTAAAATTTTCTTTTTTTTAAATAGATTTTTTTCTCCATGTTTAATCGCTGTATTTTTTTAAATTGTTTAAGCCTAAAGTGGCTGATTGATCACAGTTGTAATTTTTTATCATCCTTTTAAAAATGCAAACACGTCATTTTGACGGGCTGTCTTCTAGTTGTTAATATTAACCCATTAATGCCCAAAATATTTTCTTCATTAAAAATGAAATTTTGGGTTTCCCACCACTTTTAAAAGAAGAATAACTTTTATCTTAATTTATTGAGGATTTGTCTCGTGAAAAATGGTATTTATTTGTCATTCTATTTATTGATATGAAAAGTGCTTTCTTACCCTTTTTTTTAATCGTCCCTAAAAAAGGGACTCTAGACACTAATGGGTTAACACTAGAACGCCGGGAAGGTGTCAATTTGACACCGATCACTGGACTAATTGTTGATTCGAACCAGAAATTTTTTTAAGAAATAAGTTATATATTTGTTGCAATAAAATGAACGAAATAAATAAACTAAATAATTTGAAATGATTTTTCTGGTTTGAAATATATTTTATAAAAGTTGCGCAAAATTTCTCGGCGTTCTAGTGTTAATGGAATTTCTGTCATCTTATGAAACAAAAGTAATTATTAAACTTACAGGTTATAATTCAGAATACTTAATTTTAAAAATCATCCAGATGCGCAGCACTACTTATTGCAATCGCTTTTAATACTAAATATCCACATTTTTTCACAAATTTATCACGAAGGCTACGGAAACATTACCTTTTTAACACAAAAAATTTGACAATAATTTCAAAAGGTTTTGACATTAATGAATATTGTTTAAAACAGGTAATGTACTCAAAATTTACATACGACTCGTAAAACCAAAGTACACAAAAAAGAAAAATGCAAACCACATGGACTTTTTTTTTTTTTTGTTTTGTTTTGTTTTTGTTTTTTTTTTTTCTCCAGAGGAGCATTCCGTTTAAAGATTACGAATATTAACTGTATGAAAAAAATTCTTTTCCATAAGTTCGTTTTTTCTGCTCATCTTCCTATTTGATAGATATTACGAACATTTGATTTTTTAAAAATACACTTAATTTTAAACGGTTCCACTTAGATTTTAATATTGATTTTTTAGCTAATGATCGAGTATAAATTTGGTTCAGAAATTATGAGATTTAGGAAAAAAATCTGTTTGAAAATAAAAATTCCATAAGATTTTGTTTAAAAAATACTGCTCTTTTCAACTGAATATCACTATTTTAGCACGAAGTTATACACAGGCTTCAGAAATATTATGTTTTTAATGCATAAAAAATTTATACGTTATACGGAAGGAACTATCTTTTATATTAAATAAACCCCTGGAAGAAAAAGTGAGAAAAAAACACTTCTTTGCTGCCAAAATGCAACGAGACCCTGCTATTAAATTGGCTTGAAAAAAAGCTCATTTAAATAGATAAATTCAATAAATATCCAGTTGACGTAAACTTAAGGTTATTATCTCGACTCGGACAACAGCAATCTTATATTTCAAAATGTAAAAAAAAAAAAAAAAAAAAAAAAAAAAAAAAAAAGGAGCATGCATAGTACATGGCTGCCAACTACTACGCCTATTTAAAGTCAAATAAATATATTAGAAACAGAAATTTTAGTAAATAATTAACAGTATATACTGTAATAAATGAAATTGTATATTTTTGGGGTACATTTTGCTAAAACTTTTTTGTGGTTCTAAACTTATTTATATGATTTAAATAGGCGTAGAAGTTGGCAGCTCTGATAGTACGCCCGACATACACTGCCCAAGGCAGTGTTGTCTCCTTTTCTAAAATTATTTAAAATAGATTTCCATTTTTAAAAAATCATACAAAATCAATCATGTAGGCTACCGAAAGCAACTTGGCCCTCAGCATTAGGATCGTTAAGAAAATTTTTCTTTTAAACATGTAACAGCATTCAACATTGATTTTATATATATTTAAGCTAATTATCATGGGCCTTGGTAACACGATCTGGGTCAGCTATTATTATTACTGTATTATAACAGGAAAGAAAAAATCGTAATCTATGCACCAGGCATAGATTACGAAACAACACATTCAGAATAATGTATTGAAATTGCACCGTTTCATAAGTTAAAAGATTATATCTAATTGCACAATATGGAAACATATTTTCTATGGCAGTTGAAGTAACTTATAGTAAACCTACCTAACGCATACCAAATTTATTATATGTGAAATAGATTAACATAATTAAAATTTGTTGCAAATAATGTCCCTCTCCCCCTTATATCAATATGTAGCAAAATTATCTGTGCGGCCCTGTAAATAAATAATATTAATATTGTTTGTGCGTCATAATCTACAAAATGTATATTTTAGTGTTCTTCATTAATGCATATAAATTTCATCATATTTCGACGGGTGTAACATATCATTAAAAAACACGTGAAACTATTTTATTCCATTGGCGTTAATGTAAGTAAATATTTCTGACCGTCCCTGTATTTAAACTATTTATTGAATTTTACTAAAATTTGGAATGACTCAACAATTATATATTTAAAATTTCAAACGATTCGGTTGGGTAGTTTTTGTGATGTTATGGGCTGACAGACAGAAAGGTTCAGCTAGGTGGGGAGGCCTGGCAGTTGGCTTAAGCTCAACAAGACCCACCTAAACAGAAAGAAAGATTGACGGACGGATCAGATGACGACTATAGATGCTATTTATTTAATTGCGAACGCATATAAAAAAACAGTCAAATTTAAAAACGCATTTCCAGCAATTATTACTCAAAGAAAGTACTGTAACCGATTTCCTTTGTGTGTCCCAGTAAGTGGATTAACAAGTAAAAAGAATCATGTGTAGATTATGAAACACTTTCCAACATTTTCTGAAATCTTTAACAAAACTTCATTATTTCGGTTAATAAGTCTACTGCCTATAGTCAAATATTATTCCAATGCTTTGGAACAGCCCAGTATTAGATGCGTCAGTTGATATATACACTATATAATGGGGAAATTTAGTTTAGTAAAAAACGCCGATGGATTCAAATTTCTCTTTCAGCAATTTACATTAATAGATGGAAACATATTTGAATATTTTAGTTCAGCCCTATAGTTTACCTAGTATCAGTAATTTTCATGCCAGTATTTAACTAAAATTTAGTTCAAAGAAATATATTCTTAAAACTACAAAGCTCACATTTAAAGAAATTATCATCCATAGTGGACAAAGTATCCAATTCTTTGCGTGGCCCTGTATATAATTTTATCTAAATTCTACAAACATTTCTTAGTAAACTAAATGCAGTTCAGCGTAAAAATGCATAACTTATTTAAAAATCACCTTTAAGTAAATTACGCTCATATTCACTAACATTTAGGAGCTCTTTTGTGTAGCCCTGTATGTCAAGTGTACCATTTATACACACCATATAATATGCATTATTTTAGTGAAACTTAAAAGTTCATATCATAACTAAAATTTAATTTCATCCTTCCATCCTCCATCATAGATAATGTACAGTACCTCGGACAAAATATAGCGTTTGAAATCTTTTGCGTGTCCCTGTAAATGCTAAAGATTTCGTATTTTGCGTGAAATAATTTATATTAAGCCTCAACGACCTATAAAACTTTATTATACATAAATAATAATAATAAAATTAAAATATGTTGCAAACAATTCTCGCTTTTAAAATTATGTAATGGAATTCTTTTGTCAGGCCCTGTAAATGAATAATAGCTGTTATTTTTACCGCATTTTTAACAGAATGCATATTTTAGTGAACTTCTGTAGATCCATATAATTTTAAGATCTTTATTCTTTTTCTTTGACAATTTTAAAATTCGTTTGAAACGATTTTTCCCCATATGCCGTAATTTAACCGAAAAGTTTTGAATGTCCCTGTAAATAAATTAATTATGCTAGAATGTTCATTAGCAATTGGATTCCGTGCTTGGGTAAAATTCAATAACTTCCAAACATTTCAGGGCAATATGAAAGATATAAGCGCGGCCAAACGGCCAGACAAACCGGAATCATAAACATTTTCCAACTTTGTTGGAAAGTGTTAAATATGTATGACTATTCATTTCTAAAATAATCGTAGTGAAATTCAGTGATTTATATCAATTTCAATGCATTTGCGATAGCATAATGTCGTTAAAATACTCTTCAAACAATTCTCCATATACCATAATGTAATGGAATTATTTTGGGTGCCCCTTTAAATGCACTATTAATATCTCATACTTCATCTACAATACCAAACATGCCTAGGGAATCCTAAATAAGGTTTACCAATTGCAGGAAAATACTATTATATTTACGGGTGTTAGGGCGTGGAGAGACGGACAGACAAACCGATTGCTTTAACACTTTTCAACTTTGTTAAAAAGCGTTAAAAAACGAATAACAGTTTTTTACACACACATACACACATTTGATTTTTTATTCATAAGATTTTTTTCCAAAAAACAGAATATTTTGTATTACGTAATGTATAATTTTTTCTCCAGCTTCACTGTAGCAGCTGCCTATTTTTCATTCTTTTCAAGGTCTTCTAAGTAGAGATAAGGTCAGCATTAGCATTAAAACAATATCAGAAAAGCTTCAAATCATTAACACTTCACTGCATACAGCGACGCAGTTGATATATAAATCATTCTTATTACCTAAAATGCCTCAGAAATACGTTACGTCTATTTTACGCTTTGAATCAGTTTTGGAGACGAAGCTGAACCTAGCAACTGCATTAAATACTCCGATCCGTACTATTGGAGAGCAAATCCTGTCCTGATTTGCTCGTTTACGACTTTTTCAGATAATAAATTGCTATTAACCCCTTGAAGGGCACCGGTATATTATATATACCACTTAATTTTAATTCCCTTAAGCCACATTGGCACCGGAATTTTAGTATTAAATTTTGTTTTTTACAGTGTTCGTGAAAAACGGCTTTTACTTACTATCATATAAATTTGTTTATGAATCCCGGTGTCAATCAATCATTTGAACATTTTAGGAACAGAAGTGCTTTGCCCCTCAAGGGGTTAAAGAAATTCAAGCTAAAAATTATTATTGTTAAACTACCGGGTGTCCCAAAAATGACTGATGGATTTTAAAATTCAATAACTTGCAAACGGTGACAGCTATTTAAATTTTTTTTGCAGAAGGGTTATCTATAATGTTATCTATAATGGAGTTTTTTTACCGTAATTCTTTATTTTTTTTCACATCTCAAACAATAGGTGGCGCTGACGGCGATTGAAGGCCAGGTCGACGCTTCACTCAGCACTGATCACCTGGCCTTCAACCGCCGTCAGCGCCACCTATTGTCTGAGATGCGAACAAAAATAAAAAATTACGGTAAAAAATCTCCTGATGTACATAACCCTCCTGCAAAATTTTTTTAAATAGCTGTCACCGTTTGCAAGTTATTGAATTTTAAAATCCATCAGTCATTTTTGGGACGCCCGGTATATACTACTTAATATTCATTACTTCAAACAGTCATATTCTTTTACTGCCATAACACACGTAATGCATTGTTGCCAACACCTATTTTTTTTCCAATATCAATAAATTCCAACAAAAATGTTCGCTTTATTTAATTGCAGAAACTGTACGATTGTTTGATACAAGCATTTCTACATAAAAACATTGGTATTAACAAGTTCGAGAGGTTAGCAACTATTCAAATATATTACATGTTAATCACCATGCTCCAAAAAGAACTGATTCTACGCAATCAAATAGTACATATTTTTTTTTTTTATACCGATTAGCAAATTGATGTACTATTAGTACTCTATTTAATACTAGCTGACCCGCCCGGCGTTGCCCGGGTCCGTATTAACAATATTAAACGAACTTGAAATTTGTATGATTTTATCAATAACTGGAAGCATGCAGAAATGCATTGTCTGAAATACGTCGCAGCTGACTTTGTGAAAAATCGGTTTTAAAAACAACAACTAATATTAAGCTCTAGAAATACTTAAAATGAGCAATGAGAAACACGGGAGGGAACATGTATCCAACGATTGCGTTAGTTTCGTGTTAAAGTGTTGATATTTACCCGTAAAAATCACTGTTAAATCACGTAACTAATTATTTTTTTCGCATAGAAATCCCAAGTGAAAAATTTTGAATTTCAAACTAATTATATCATTCTTAAATCCGACTATACCGTGAATGAATCGATACGCGATGATAAAAGATTGGTATATAGTATTATAATTTCAGAGCCATTTAACAAAAGTGTATATTTTTAATCAAAGCATGCGTAATGTTGACTCTGTGGACAAATTCCTAACCGTAAACTTTTGTACCATAACCATAATCTGTCTGTAACCTAACTGCGACTTAACATTACCCTACCGTAACTTAAATATAACATAAATGTAACCTAGCCGTCACTTTGAAATATCAATATAGAAGCATCATTTAAGATTTTGCTTGAAAAGTTAACATTCTTTCGTTAATGTCTTAAAATCGTCTGCACTCTGAAATCTATATTTTAGACTAATATTTGTTATTTAAGTTTTCGCGCATGATTTTAAAAGAATGTTTTCATAAATATATTTTATATATTGACATAGAGTTATTAATATGTTGTTAAATTAAAAACATATTTTCATCTACGTTATAAAGTATTAAAAAGTTCTGAAAAAAAAAAGAAAGCTTTTAGTAATACAATTTTTAGTTCAAATCAAATGTTTTCAATATTTTATTTAATTTTATTTTGACATTTAAATTATTTCGAATTTATCAATTTCAATTATTTTAAAAGCAAACATTTTTTAAAAATAAATAATATAATAGAAAAAAGACCATTTTAAAAAATTACTATTTCTTCATAAAATACGCTTCAGCTGTTATTCAATTCTTTCAATTCGTCTTATTAATACAAAATCCCTTCCACATGCTTTTGTTTGGGACATTAATATTTGAGCGATAAATGGTTTAATATTGCAACTCTTTTTTCGGTTTACTTCACCACCACCTATCTTTTTCCTCCATGGTTTGCAACCGCTGTGATAAAAAATCATTATTTAAACTGACAGTTTGCCAGTCTATGAATTTTAAAGGTCTGTTCCAGCTTTTTAAATTATTTATGCGAAAATTTTATGCAACCAACCAACCATAACTAAATGAAGAGAAAAAAAAGAAGAAAAAAGGCGATTTTTTATGAGAGTGATCTTTGGAATTTAATTAATTACTCAGTTAATAAATAGAATTTCGAAATTCTGAAGCTCAGGTGCATCAGGAGAGATATTGGGCTACTCTCATAAAAATTTTGAGCTTCGTACGTCCCATAGATTTTGCTAGCCATCGCAGACACACACACACACACACACACACACACACACACGCAGACAGAGCGATTTGTTATTTTATTAGTATAGATGTACAGAAATGGAAAAAAAAAAAAAGCAGAAACCTCTACTGACTAACTCTGCAACTAATTTACAATACGAGAAAGATACTGATATCAAACGATTGGAAATCAAGCATACTTTTAACCCTCTGAAGGACAAAGCACTTCTATTCATAAAATATTGAAATGATTGAATGACACCAGAATTTAAAAACAGATTTATTTCAAAATAGATAAATGCTTTTCCTTACGCACTTGATAAAATTAAAATTTTCATTTCAAAATTCTGGTGTCAATGAGATATTTTTCAATTAAAATTAAGTGGTATATATTTGATACCACCGCCCTTCAAGGGGTTAAATGACATACCGTAATTTCGGGTGTATAAGCCGCAGATCAAACAATTCTTTTTCGACCCAGAATTTTTTAAGAAACGATTATAACGGTGGGAAAACCGCTTTCTTGCTGTTTTTGTAACCGTCTTCAAAAGAGGACGCTGGGCGTTAATGGGCTAATGAGTTAAAACAAGTGACATAGTCATCTTTGTCAACATTCGAGTATTTAGTTGCAATTTGGATACAGCTCCTAAAATAACTAAATAGCTCATTTTAAAATAACTTTTCTGAAACAAACCGTACGAATTTCATGAAAACTTTTTTTAAGCTAATTGAAGGGTGTAGAATTTATTTATGATGCTAAAATTGGATATTGTTCTTGAGGAAAATACAAAGTTTGGGTTCATTTCGATATGTATATGACCCCTCTAAGCAAATTTTATATGCATCTTTTAAAAGTAGACTTTATTTTCAGTCGTTTGGTACGAATAAATTTTTTCTACAATATTTTTTTGAGAGTTAGTAGAGGGTGTTTACTTTTCTTCCCACGACTGTACATAACTATCTAATTATGTATTTTTTTTTATTATATGTTAAAATTCATGGTAATGTTTGTGTATAAGCGAATAAACAACTTTCTTATTCAAAATTTTTCTAATTAATTATGAATTGGACAATTGCACCATAAATTATATTAAAAATATGTACTAAAATAAATACAATTACTAAATGGTACACTTATAAAAAGAATATATTTAAAATACAATTAAAAATTCAACGTTTCATTCGTTTCTACGAACGTCGTCAGGATACAATATAAAGATATACATCTTTATATTGAAACATTTATTTTAAAAAATGAAACCAAAAAAAATGAATTACTTTAAAAAAAAAAATAACATCATTGAGATTTTATCTAATCAAACTGTCAAGAATTTTCCGGCGTAAAAAGATAAATCTCCAAATGTTGTTTCAATTGCTCCAACTCCTTTGTTTCAACTTATGCACGATTGCAAAAGATATTTTTTTATTTTAATTAATAATTTTCGATTTGTAATATTATTTTCAGTATCCCAAATTATTTCATACTAAAACAGATTTTATTTTTCGTATTTAAAATAAAAAAAATAGAATTTTATAAGCTTCGATGTGTTATTTGAATTTTCATTACTGGTGTAAACGTTTCAATTTTTTTACCAAAAATAGCATGGTGTTAAATCGACCAAACTGAAAAAAATCGACTGTTGGCGACATGTACGCTCAGAATAAAGAAAAGATATCAAGTTGTATTATCAAAAATCAGTCATAACGGTACATTGTAAGGGAAAAATAGCCTAAAAAATCTATCCAGCGGTGTAAAAAGGGAAAAAAATCTATCACTTAGTTTCTGAAGTTAGCCGCACATACAGCCAGCCGTTATCATAATTTCTTGTTTTAATATATCTGATGACATAATACGTCATATTCACCTGCTTTCTGTTTACTCACTGATATTCATGCTCTATGTATTGTTAATAAATATCAGTACCTTTCAATTGAAAATGACGTCATTTTTTTCCTAGCAAAATTATTTCTTAATATAATTCTTTTTAATTTTCGTCTTTGATAATCTTGAATTTTCTTTTGACATTAACACTCTTCTCAATGTAATTGATATTCATGCAATTGTTACAACGATTTGCATTTTTTTTTTTTTTTCAAATATGACATCGTATTCATCTTCCTTCTTATACTGGAAATTTTTCATTTCACTTTCATTTTGCACATGCATGTGTTACGAATTAATATCAATTGCCATGAAAAAATTTGTAAGCCTCCTGGAATTGTCCGACCAGGAAATTCTTCGGTACCAGTATTTTCTTATAGAAAATTCCACATTTAATTAGTCGAAATTTTGCACGAATAATCTTAATTTATTTTTCTATATGAAAATACTGATATAAGTCCTGGAAAATTCCTTGAAGCAATTCCCTGAAATTAGTAATCTATGTTTTAATCCTTTGCAGGGGTTGTATATTTATGATACCACTTATTTTTAATTCCCAAACGCTACATTGGCATCGGAATTTTGGTAAAAAAAATTACGCTTTATTGAATGCGTGAAATATAGCTTTTTATTATTCACAAATAAAGTTGTTTTTAAATTCCGGTTTCAGTCATTAATTTCAAAACTTAAGCAATAAATTTGCCCTGTGCGGCAAAGGGTTAAAAATTTGGCAACTACATAGTTGCAACCTCCAGCTTTTTTTTAACCCCTTGAAGGGCACCGGTATATAATATATACCACTTAATTTTAATTCCCAAATGCCACATTGGCACCAGAATTTAGATATTAAGTTTTGCTTTAAAAAATTATACTCGAAAAAAACTTTTACTTCCTTTCATTTGAATTTGTTTATAAATACCGGTGTCATTCAATCATTTTGATATTCTAGCAACATAAGTACTCTGCCCCTCAAGGGGTTAAATTAAGAAAGCATACTTTGAACCAGAAAATTTGTTTAATTAGAAGTATCTGGCATTTAATTAGATAGTTGTTTGAAATTGACTTATTATCGTTAATTAAATATATTTCTGGTTAGAAATATAATTGTTTGAGTTTCAAACAGCCGGAGGTTGGCATATAGGCAACTATAAAGAGATCTGTTTTTTTTTTTTTTTTTTTTTTTTTTTTTTTTTGCTATTAAAATAATGTAATTTTGAATTATTAAGAATTTTTTTTTGAAAAAAGCAAATGAAAAAATAGCCTAAAATGTTTTTGTATTATAAGCTACCTATATGCAGTTATACGACGGCAGTAAATCATCCGCCTCGACGTTGGCTTCATCCGAACGTTCACACACACTTTCACATTTATAAAATAATAGGATTTACAGAGACCAAGGTCTTAGTTATGAAATTTTGCACTTTTCTGGCTTTAATAGAAAGCAAAAAAGAAAAAAAAATACGCACTTTTATTTCTCCAGTCGACAATTTTTTCCTTTTGTTTGCAATTTTTTATTAAATAAACTAGTATTTTTTTTTCAATAAAATAAATTCAATTACGGAATATGAAATTAAAGTATGCTCTTTTAGTTTAATTTTCCATTACTTTAATTAATAAAACTGTTATGAATTTTAAAAAGTTGCTGTTTAAATTTTAAATGCATGTTTTTTTTCGTCTTTAAATTTGTGTTTACAATTTTTTTTAATTATTATTATACAAAAATTATACATTGAACAGCTTACTTTTAAATACAGTTTACCAAAAAATACAGAGTTTATTTGCGCAAAAGTCTGTAAACAATCATAAATAAATGGAACAATTTGTTGACTGAGCAAACTGCATTCACTTTTTTTCTATTTTACGTTTCACTACACATTCACAAAAATGTAATTTTTCATTTTTAAAAGTCGTTCTCTGTCTAAATAAATGAGTATGTTTGCAAAAGTATGTAGTTTTTTATTTTTAATTATTATTTGTCTGAAATTTAAATATTTATGTATGTATTTTTTAAATTGTGATTCGAAAATAATCGATCATTATTTTGTCTGAAGAAAAAGTATGTTTCGGGATTGAATTTAGATTAAAAAGAAAAAGAATGGTTAAATTCTTAACCCCTTGGGGACAAACGGCACGTATACGTGCCTCAAAACGGCTAAAGATCCTTTTTTATCTCCACCATAAACTTTTACTGTAAAATTTGCCTTTCGGAGCATTATCTGGATTTAATAAGTCACAAATTTCTATTTTTAAAAACCGGTGACAGAACATTAAAAGTGTTTCGTAAAAGGCTCCCGTCGCGAGAGGATTAACCCTTAACTGATTCCTTTTTTTACGTGTAATAAATTGAAAATATGTGTTTATACCACTTTTTTAAAGCTAAAATATTCGTAATATTTATTCTAAACGTTTCTCCATTTGAATAGTATGTCATTCCATTAAAAAAATAGTGGTGTCGAAAAGCTTTAAATGATGAATTAAGTAAATTCGTCTTGCCCGAACGGCGTACGGGCAAATCAGTTAAGGGGTTAAACAATATTAATTGTAAAAATAAAATCACAATATGCATGATGGCGTATTCAAATAGAGAAAATAATTCATGCATAAGCTATACCTATTACTGAAATAATCTAAAACTCGATCAAAACATAAAACATAAGCATGAAATTTTGAAACAAAATGCTTTTCAATACAGTGTTCCGGAAGTTGTTTCCAAGTAGACTTTTTGGATTGTCTTGAAGATTTTTGTGGCTGATTATTTTGATATTCTATTATAACAGTTTCTGATGATGGTAGTCAGCATTGTAATTTGGCGTTACATAACATTTTGTTGCACAACAGACATTATGGGATTTTATCTTTGTGGTGCTGGGTGGTACAGTCACAGGTAAATTACAAGATGGAAAAGAAGTGTCAATGTGGGTGTCATATGCTCCCCAGATTTTGATTATTGCATAAGAAAACTGGAGTAAACTCCAGGTTCTAGACTATACAAGCTGACGAGATTCAGGGTAGAAAAGTTTTTGAGTGGTTTTACTGCGAGTATATCCTTTTCACGGATCCCGTTCGAGCAAGAGAGACAGTACGATGTAAGGTCAACTTTACAGTTTACGTAGCGTTCAGGATTATTACAATATTTTCTGTCGTGACCTACTTCTGCACAACGTGCACAAGTAAAAAAGTCACAACATCTAGTGTTTGTATGGTCATAACGTTGGCATTTAAAACAAGGGTGTGGGTTAGGGATATAGGGCCGTATAGGACAGATTAAATATGGTCAACTTTAAATCTGGATGGTAAAGTCGGATTATTGAAAGTTAGAATGATGTGACGTGTAGGAAGTACTTGACCATTCCAAAGGACAGTAATTCGGCGTGCATCTATGACATTTTTATATTTTAGCTTTGCGAGAAGTTCATCTTTTGTGGAAAATAAAATGTATTTTTCTGATACTACACCCCGGCAAGTATTTAGAGTGTGGTGTGTTTTAACAAAAATAGAAAAATATCCAATTGTATTGCAATTTAATAGAAGTTGTGACTGTTTGACTGGAGAAACTTCAACTAGTAAATCCCCAGACTGCAGATTTTGAGAGAGTGGCCATCACCAAAAGCAGATTGAAATGTCTTGGCAATAAAAAATGGGGAAGTCTTTTGAAAGAGCTATCAAAGAAGCTATCAGTGAGTTTGGTTATAAAAGATCGAGCGAAAGATATATTCTTTGCATTTTGTTGTTCTCCACGCGGGAGAGATGTAGAAAGAATTGAATTAATTCCATCCATATTTGAAAACAAATATACATTTCAGACCCTGGCCGGACCACTCACTACCGAGCCCAACAAGGGGATACACATTCATGCTCCCGGGCTAGCCAGATCCCATACGGTCACAAGACACTCCTAATCCAGTCTCCACCCTTAACGAGATGGCTAGTTTGTGCCTGATCCTAGTTTGGGCTTGATCCAAACCAGTCTCCTAAGTCAGCTAACCAGCCGATTGATGCATATTGGACCAATTTGCACCTCCCGTCTACCTGAAGCAGATTTCAAAGCAATATGTTGGTTTCTCTCAAGTGCCAGGATCCTCTTTTCAGGGACACAGGTTGCCACGCACGGCAAGCACTTGAGTGGTTTACATTTCTCCATCAGTCGATGTAGACGGAATGATATCAACTTATGCAGAATTTTATTTTATTCCTGTCTTACAAGACGACACGTAAATCATCGAATAAATTATGAATAAGCTTAAGAGGCCACCCGATTCGCTCAAAAAGACCCGGATGATAATGTTAAGTCAATGGGAGAGTTATTTTCAAATATCTCGCTCATATATTTTTTCTTTTTGCAAAAGAGAGTTGAGGGCGATCTACAACCGGGCTAGTTTTTACTTATTCGATTTTGGTTTCATATTTTAAAAAAATCGTGTAACTTTCGGAACCGGTTCCAGCCGGTTTTAAAATTGAAAGTCGTAATATGAAAAAGATATAACCAAAACTGAAATAGTTAAAAACTAGCCCGGCTGTAGATAATCCTCAGTAAAAAACATCCTCCAGGCTGTAGATATCCTATACAAAAACAATCATGCAAAAATATTAAAATTTGAGCGTCATATTTGAATATAACGCCCCCATAGAATTAACGTTATCATCCAGGTCATTCTGAACAAATCGAGTGGTATCTTAAGTCAATGGGTCCGAAGATCACCAATGTATCAGTATTTTAAAACAGAAAAATTCGCCTAAGTTTATAAAAAATCTGCGATTAATTAGGGGAAAAGTAATCTTTTAGAATTGCGTTGACAAACAACAGTCAAAGTTGAAGACCTCTAATATACACCATTCCGAAAATTATACCTATATGTATATGAAAGACACTTCACTTATTTTAGTTTCAAAAGAACTATGACGCGACCATCGCGTGCAACCCCCGCAGTGTTTTCTTTTCCGTTCTTCTCACATGCAATGGATTAGAACATTACGTAATGAGCCATTGAGAAAAAAATACAGGTGTTAATTCCGGATTAATTTATTATGTAATGATAAATAAAAACTGATAATGATAAATAACAATAATGATAAATAAAAATTTAGTTTATTAGCAAATCATTTCTTTTACTTTTTTATGTCTATCCTGCAGAGCTCGCACGGTTACTACTTTTGAGCATAGCTATTTATAAATGGCAATATTCTTCTTATTTAATAAAAGAAATTATGCGTTTAAATCAAACGAAGATTACTATTCAGAAACAAAGGTTCATAAAAGGAGAACCGTGTGAGACTGCTTCAGTTAAATTGTAGAGTCAATTTTTTGTAAATTTTCCATAAGAATACTTCGTGTTTCAGAAAAATTTTTTAATTATTTAACTAATATTTTATCTGCAGAAATATATATGCTTCATACGGGTACCGTTATTTTCCAGCATTTCTTTGTAGAAAAATAAGTATACTTCAAAAGAGCGAAATATTGTCTTATTTAATTAGAGAATTTCTACAGGAAAATACTGGTAATGAAGAATTTCCTGGTCATGAAATTCCAGAATCCGTACAAACTCTGATACAGGGTAGCATAACTTTTAATGTATAAACTAGTTATTAGTCTAAAAAAAGTTTTATGAAAGACTAAAAATTGTTTATTCATTCATACATCACTTAATTTTGAAAAAATAAAATAAAACCATGTATTATTGCCAATAGTGTATTATATTTCTGTGTATACGCCGAGAATTTTTGGGTATTTTTTGGCTTAAAAACTGGAGTTATGGATAAATAGGGGGTGACGTATAGTGTATTATCTATCAGTTGCGCGCGCAGTACTTGAGGAGGTTGTCATAAGAAGACGGCCGTTTCTTTTAACCCTTTATTGTATCGTATGCCACATATGTCACATACTTAAAAACACTATAAATCTCATTTTTGCCATGAATTTGGCCAATATGATCTCTATCCCTAATCAAAAACAGTCCAAAGATTGGAACAACAGTTATTTTACCCATGTCAGATGGCTGCATTTGACAAAAAATTACAATTTATTCTTCGAATAAAAAGTTGATCAAGCTAATAAGGAAGAATTTACGTTTTTTATTTTTATTGTATACTTAAAAATATTAATATAAAGCAACATACAGAGTGTTAAGCATATAAAATTAATTAATTTCAGCTTATTTAATTAGAAAATATGGCAATACACTATTTAAAAACCCTAATTGTGTATATAGGGTACAAGACCCCCTCCCCCACCACCACCACCACAAAAAAAAAAAAAAAAAAAAGGTCATAATTTGGAATTTTAATTTATTTTCTTCTACTATTTTTCCCATTATTATACAGATATATGTACTTCAAATATTTTTTTCATAAAAGTTCGCACAAGCATTATAATCTTTTCACTGACACAGACAGTAGGTTGCCTTAGTTGTCACAATGTGACGGAAATACTACCGCCGAAGTAAATTTTAACCAGCAAAAATGAATGTCGGTTTTCAATATAAGTTTCATCGGTCAAGTCTGGTTAATTTTATCGAAATACAGGTAAACAGTTTGTTTAGCTATATTTTTTTCTAGAATCTTTTTTGGGGAATATTATCGATTTATGTAAAAACGTTTTCGTAGTTAATATTTCTAAAAAACTAAAAATTTTTTAAATATAATTTTTTCCTCGTTTTAAGTCTTTTCTTTTGGCATCTTAACTTTAAAACCAATTTTCTGGAATAATTGACGCAAAATTTCTTTATTTCAAAACAGGAAGCGATTTATTCAAAGGCGGGATTGTTTTCTATATGACAAAAAAATTCGTGTACAGTTTGTATAACTCTAACATCGAAATCATCTATAGACATTTTTTTCAATGACATTTTTTTTAACTCTTTTTTAGCGATGAACAAAAAACAGTATTACGCGCATTTCTTGTTTCTCCGTGATTTTTTAATAGTACTACTAGAATCACCGACAATTTGACTGGCTCGTTTTATAGAATTAGCTATCGGAACAATTAATTTTTATTTTTCTGTCTCTTGATCACAGAATTGAATGACATATAAAATTGTCGTACTGCTAATCCTGAAAAAATTATTTCTCGAATTAGCCATTTGAACACTAAATATAGAAGATTTAATATGAATTAAAACGTGATATTACCGTAATTTCTGGCGTAGAATCCGCAAATTAAACAATTCGTTTTGGACTCAGAAATCTTATTTAATGAAATAAGATAAATATTTACGGTGATCTATTAAGTTGCATTTCATTTTTAAAAAATTCTGGGTCGAAAAATGATTGTTGATCCGCAGATTATACGCCGGAAATTACGGTAATAGAATTTAACCCATTAGTGCCTAGCGTCCCTTTTTAGGGACGCTTCAAAAGGTGCATTCGGCACTGTTTTTTGACACCGGTAAAAAAGAAAAGCTATAATTATTTTATTTAAATGATGCATTTTCGTGATTAATGAACTAAACTTAAATCTTCTAAAAATAGTGGTGCCAACCAAATAAAATTTACGCAAAAGATGCTGGGCACGAATGGGTTAAACTTTGATCGAAGTCGAAAATAACAGAAGTAAGAACTAATTTTAATGACAGCGCAGACGAGAAAATGCCTATCTTAGCATTGCACCCCTTTTTAGAATAGAATCGTCCCAGAATGATAGGCGAGATTCAAATGAATGAAAAGAAATAAATATTTTGTAATGTATGCATGATACATTTTTTTAATTCATTTTTTTTTAAATTTTGTGTTAAATGAATAAAAAGAATAAAGTAAAATCAATATTTAAATGATTATTTGTTATCTGCAATATAGCTTAATATTTGAGATTGTTTCGAAATATATTTACTTTTTTATCATCAAACTTATAAATTTTAGTACATAATTTACAAAATTAAATATTAATTTTTATAAATACTATGATAAAGTAAATCATATTAACACTAGAATCGCGGCGACGGGTCATTTTGACCCGCATCATATGGAGAGATGTCGATTCGAGCCAGAAAACTCTTAGTAAAATAATCTAAATATATGCTGAACAAAAATATTTTCAATAAAAAACTGAAACAGTTTTAAATGATAATTCCAGTGAGAAATATTTTTATAAAACTTGAATGAATTTTCCCGCGGTTCTAGTGTTAATGTAAAACAGGAAACTTAATACATATACATCTGACAGAATATTAGCTAAGATTTGGTTGTCTTCTGAAGTGTGTACTCAATGAAGACGTCTGCCGTGATCAATATAAGTTTGTAAGACCCCAATATACAAAATATATTAATGGCAGATCTGGTCAATTACTTTCAAAAAAAAAAAATTTCAGCACTTTCAAAACTGTCTGCCACGATGTTTACCGCGCGATAATGATCAGCCATTGTTGTTTTCCGATAATACTAATAATATATTTTAAAATTTCAAAACGGCAGACGTGGTCAATGGATTTAAAATTTGCCAAAAATTTATACGTGTGTTACCTGCGCACTAGCCGCGTCCACCACTTTGGGCTTAGTGACTCCCCATCTCATGTATAATAGGTATAGGGGCCTCAATGTACAAAAACTCAGGTCTGGTCAAATACATATTATTAGCTTTTCACTGGCTCTTAGACTATATCAAATTTTAGCTGAAAATGTGAAAATATTTTTTTCTATATTTTTCCCATTATTAGACCAATACATAGATTTCAAATAATATTTTTCATAAAAATAGAAAAATAAATCGTGCAGTGAAGAGTAAAGAGAAACATTCCATTTAAATTTATTGGTGGATTTCTTTTTTCTCCGGGCCCAAAAAAAAAAAAAGCAGAGATGTTAGTAGTTAAGCTTTGACCCTTTCCGGCACAGAAAGATTCTGCTAAAAAATGATGAAATGCTCCATGCAAGGGCGGCTCCAGAGAGGGGACCGGGGGGCATACCTGGCCCCCCCATCGGGGTCAAAATTCGATGTCGTCGGGAAAAATATTTTGACTTTTGAAATTCGTCCCCGTCAAATTGGGTCAACTTATAAAGTTTTTTTTTTTTTTTTTTAATTAAACTCAAATTGACTAAACTAGTTCTTTTGGGTACGAGTCGGTTTCCGACTGAATTTTGTTTCTTGCAGACTGAGTTCAGATAAACCCGATCTTTCAAAAAAAAAAAAAAAAAAAAAAACTAATTTTCTAAAATAAAAATCTATACATTGGATGATACATGAATAAAGCTGTACATGTATATTTTTTAACAAAAAGGATAAAATTTATACTAAAGTTTTGCGGGGGCTTGGATTCCAAGTAGAATGCTACATCGGGTCGGGCAAACTGAACCTGATACGACTCGCAATCCGGATCGTATCGGGTTGAGTCTAATCTTTTATCGTTGTGGGTCGGATTCCAGTTGGGTTAACTTTAATTGTTTCAGGTTCGGGTTGGATGTAGACATTTATGGTTTTTGATTCAAGATCGATCTCTCAAAAGAATACAAAATTTATTTTAAGTTGAAAAAATAAATATATTGAATGTTAATGAATTTATATATTGATTTTTTACTTAAAAGGTTAAACTGATACTGGAGATATAGTTGTAGATATATTTTTACATAATTGCATTACAGTATGGATATATTTTTTCATCAGTTACGGTCTTTGGGTCTTACGGATGGGGTCTAGTTGAGGTTGAAATATTTCGGGTTGTTGCGTTTCGGCGTTTCGGGTAGAATCCTGCATCATCTTGGGAAAATAAACCCAACTCGACTGGCGATTTGAGTCGGGTCTGACTAAAGTTAATATTTTTTCGGAGAGGTTAGGATTGACTTCTATTTTCGAGTCGGGTTAGTTTTAATTGTTTTAGCGTATGGGTTCTATTCTACATCATTTCTCAAAAGTATCGCCAAAATATATTTTAAAATATAAAATTATATTATTTGAATGTCAATGAGTGCATATATAGATGCAGTAATTTTTCTAATAAAATATATAATTGATATTGGATGTATTATTGTAGACTATTTTTCCCTTATTGCTTTATAAGTTGGAATTTTCTTTTTCAATTTTTTCTTGCATTTTGAGTTGGGATTAGGTTCGAATTGAATACTTTAGGTCGAAGTTTGTCGAGTTCGGGTCATTTACTTTTTAAAAACTGATTCAGGTTGAATGGATATAGGATTAATTACTTCAGATCGGGTATAATCCAAGCCGCGGGGGACTCTATGCTCGCAAAATAATCCGTGAATTCAATTATTTTTTCCCTTGATTATATTCCATTAAAACAGAAAAATTTGCTTTAAATTTTGTTTTCATGCACTTTAATTTTGCTATTTCTACTCCTCCCCTCCCACAAAAAATACATAAAAATCACCAATTACCAGAAATACTCATAGCTAAAGCAGTATATTCGTAAATTTACATGGGTGTTATGGCAGCTATGCTGCTTAGTACCTTTTCGTATTAGAAACGGAATTTATAAAGCCGTTTTATCTAAATAAACGTAAAAAACAAAAATCAAAGATCAAAATTTTCGAAGAATGTCCAATCAGAAGGCAGGAATTGCTTAAAATAATGGAAAAGTCTCTTCAAACCACAGGGATATTTTGACATTGATACCACGGACTCGGAGTGAGAAATTTTGGATATATTTTTAACTAGCAATTACTCGTGACTTCGTTCACATAACATTTAAAGAAGAAATAATTGATCAATCAAACAAAAAATTTCGATGATGAAAAGCATGTGTAATTAACTTTTTATCGCGAATGTATGGTAAAAAAACTTCTGATAATCCCTATTTGCTAATTTGTTTGCTGGTCAAAATTTTCCTTTCAGCGATTAATACTAATAGATAGAAACATTCTTGAATTCTTTTGTTCAGCCCTGTAGTTTTCCAAGTGCCTTTAATACACGAAAATATCTTTCTAAAATTTATTTCAAACAAAAATATTTCTTATTACTACCTAAATTACATTTTCAGAAATTATCATCCGAAGACAACCTTGTATCCAGTTCTTTGCGGGACCCTGTTTATCATTTTATGTATATACTACAAACATTTCTTAGTTTACTAAATGCAGTTCAAAATAAAAATGGATATTGTATTTAAAAACCACCTTTAAGTAAATTACGCTCATATTCAGTAACCTTTCCGAGATCTTTTGTGTAACCCTGTATATCTAAATTTAACTATTTATACTATTACCATTTATACTCTCCATTTAATATGCATACATTTAGCGAAACTTAAAAGCACATATCATAATTCAAAATGCATTTCATCCATGCAACAGTCATCATCCATCATATACAGTACTTCAAATAGAATATATAATATTTGAAATCTTTTGTGTGTCCCTGTAAATGCTATGCACTTCGTATTATGCATGAAATAACTTACATTAAGCCTCAGCAACATATATCAATTTGATTATACATGAAATCGTTTATCATAATTAAAATATGTCGGAAACTGTTCCTCCCTTTATTCCTATGCAATGAAATTCTTCTGTCTGACCCTGTAAATGAATAGTAAGTGCCCTTTCACTACATACTTTACAAAATGCATATTTTAGTGCACTTTGTAAATGCATATAAATTTGAATATGTTCTACAGGCAGTAACATCGTTAAATTTTATTAAAACGATTTTTCCCCATAATGCCGTAATATAAGGAAATTTTTTGACTATCCCTGTAAATAAACTAATCATGGTAGAAACTTTATTTTCAATAGGTAATCGTGCTAGGTAAACGTTAATAATGTCCAAAAATTTCATGGAAATCGGAGTATATTTACGAAAGTTGGAAAGCGACCAGACAGACAGACAAACCGAAAGCATAATAACTTTTCAACTTTGTTCGAAAGCGTTAAAAAATCGAGCCAAAAATATATAAATCAGTGATTTTATTTTCCACCTTTTCCCCACAAAAAATTTCTTCCATTGATAATTATGAGTTTTGAATAAAAATATTCATTTGTATGTAACTTATAACTTAATTAGTATAAGTAAAAAGTATTTCTGATTCATTTTAAATATGACGTCATTATTTATCTCGCTCCATTAGCTACTGATATTCATATCCCTTGTATTTTTAACGACCGCTATAAAGTACCTGTTTTATTTCAACTATGACGTCACATTTTCATGAGTGAACCATTTTATTAAAAATATAATTCTTTTTCATTCTTTTTACTTTTAATTTATGTCACCATATTTTACACAAAAATTCCCATTAACTAAACAAATATCCTTGTTAAATGTATTATAAAAAATACACCTTTTATTTTTATTTCAAACATGACGTCATATTTATTTTCTTTTAAATTATTTTATTATAGCTTTTCGCGTGGAAGTTTTCTATTAAAAATTCATTGCCGCTGAAAAATTATTATTCCAATTTTTTATTTTCTTGGCAAAAGGAAAGGAAAATGGTTAAATTTTATCTGAAAAATGCCTATTGATTTTGTATGAAAAATAATTAAATTTTGAATTATTAAGGAAAATATTTGAATAAAATAAATAAAAATTACCCTATTAATTAATCCGGACTTCTAACTTTACGTCTGCAAAATTTCAAAGCAATCGGTTCAGTAGTTACGGCGTGAAAGCGGAACAAACAAACAAACAAACAAACTCACTTTCCGATTTATAATATTAGTAAGGATTGCGGGTCGCTTTTCGCTGATATTAAAACAACGCACTTTTAGATTTCCAACTATTTTACAAATTTTCACTTCATTTACATTTATCTTTTGTTTTTAATTTGAGAATTTTGTATTTAAGTTTTTGTTTCAGATTTAAATTTTGTGTTTTAGCAAAGTTTGAAACATCGCACTTTCTGCATTCGATCAATATACACTCTAAAACAAAATGGAAATTGAAGATGTTTTTCCTGTTGTTTTTATTATTACTACTACAGCTAAAAAAATCTGTTTTAATTTACACATTTTCTCGAAAATACAGAAAATTCATCAATCTAATCTAATGCTAAAACTACCTGAAATCCTCCAATATCTAAAGTTGCATCTTTGTTGAATCAAAAGACTGCTCAGTTTACTGAGCAGCAACACTTTCCACTAGATTTTTCTATTCAAAACTGATTTTTTACGTATCTCTATTTTCTCTCAAAATAATGAAAAGTTCGTTAACCGAATCTCAAATTTTTTTGAAATTCTACAATGAAAACACCAACATTTCTTCAAGTAATAGAAAAATCCATTCCAATAACATGTGCGTTCCGGCAACTTATTGTCTGTTTATTTCATTTTTGGCGAAAAGTTTTTTGAGAGTGTATGGAATAATTACATTTTCTCAAAAGTGACAAAAATAGAAAATAATGAAAAAATAAAACGCGGTATTTATAAAATAACATAATTCAAAAATTATAGTTCGACTAATTAATTTCACTCCGGCAAATATATTCAATTCAAATAAAGAAAACTAATATTTAGTATAGAAACGTGTTCATATGGAACGAAAAAAGATATGAAGAAATTTCAAGTTTTGTTCTTAGTAAATATGCTGTTTCTTTATACTTGTATTCTTACTTAGATTTCAGTCTAGGATGTTTAAATCGCAGATAACAGCTGCGATTCCCTAAAAGGAAATACAAACCTTCTGTTTTGACTAGTTTTCAAATTCTGATGTGCAAGTTAATATAAAACAAACTTTCCTACAATTAGAATAAAGAGATTGATGAATAATATTGTTTAGCTTCAGCAGACGTATTCTTGCTGATTGGTTGTAAAAATAACATTTATATATCTCAATGTTGCTATGGGAATTACCAAAAAACACCTGTATTGTGATAGACCGGAAGGATATTTCAAAGTTACATAGATGCAGTACTCCATTTTCATCAATTGTCCATTGACCACAGATACAAGGAGTTATTTTTTTCTTTATCTAGTATTTTTATTTTAATATATAGAAATAAGATTTTTTAAATTATTATTCATCTGTTTAATGCATTTTTTAAACAAAATTCACATAATTAATCAGACAGTAACCGTAAAAACAATGCTACAATGAAGTTTTAAAGAAAAAATTTTATCATGAAAAAATGGAATTTATGACATTGTAAATTTTGCATTATAATTATCATTTCTACTAGTTATGAATATTTTATGAGGTCCTTCTTTTTATGAAGATAGCAACTTTAATTTATCTCTGCTGTATATAAAAAGTTTCAAGACTTTTATAAGGGTAAGTCCAAATGATTTCTTATTTATTTGCGTTTATATGTGATTTGATATTTTTAACCGAGTGTTTTAATTTTAAAATTGCTTTATACGCAGAATTCGTACTTTTATTGATAATAATAATTTAACTAATGTTTATAGAAGTTTATTGCTTATATTTTTGCATTCAGCAATAAATACAGTAGAATTTTGATTATTCGGACCGGTCGAGATCTAGGCCGATCCGGTTAATGAAAAATACGGAAAATAAGACATCTTTAAAAAACGCATACGGCAATGTTTTTAAGCAACTTTCCTTCACATTTTTTCCAGTTTAAGACTGGTAATTGTGGCAATGCATATTTTAGCACATTGAAAATGACGCATTTAGAAAGTTTTTTATTTATTTATTTTTAATAAAATTTAAATTTTATTTTCTGCAGAATTGGTACAAAGTTAAACATAGAAATACTCATAGAAACTTCATGATTTCCGATATAACTAAGTCTAAAATATTAGCGCACAAAATTTAATTCAATTTCATACTTTTTTTAGACCTTTAAATAAATTGATGCTGGTAAAATTTTTCATGCATCACTCAGGAGTGGTTTTGTTATGCTTTATTTTTAATAATTACCGTAACATGCACGCATCACTTTTTTTTTCCAAAAATCAAAATGATCATATTTACAAATCAAATTAAAATGAAATAAGTACCACGTAAAAGGTTTACCTTTCTAAATAATTTTCTGTTTTAAATTACATTTATTTAATTGTTAAAAATCTAAAGTTGGCAGGTGTGCCGTGAGACCGTGAGAGCTAATATCTCAAAAAGTTAAACACAGAATTTTATCAAAATTCATCATATTCAGTTAATATGGATGACATTTTGGTGTATATCGCCCTAAAGATGGTGTTTTTTATGCTGTGTTTTTTTCCCGAAATTTTTTTATCTCTGCACCTATTGAATGTGGAAACATTTTATACTTAACAACAAAACATTTTATGCTTAAAAAAAAAAGAAAAAAAAACAGCAATACTGTCTATTTTGGTTTCGAACACTCAATAGGCTGCGCTAGATTCCTTATATCCAGAATCAATTGACGTAGATTAGCGAGTGTGGTTTGCTATTTTATTTATTCCTAGTGAATAACTCAAGTTTAAGGAAAGAAAATTTCATCGAGCTCCAGCTTCTGGATAAACCTCGACAGAGGTCTGCATTGTCCGGGTCCGGGCTTATTTTCTTTTACGACACTGGGGCCGGTCCATGCCTGGTTTTCATTCATTTCATGGTTTAACTAACTTTTTCGATACCGAGCTGGGACTGACTTCCTTCTTCCTAGGGCTGCACGAGTCGAATTTTTTAGTCCCGATTTCGATCCAGCCCGTATGAAAATCGCCCTCACGGAACGACTTGGGACGACAAAAGTCAGTAAAATTTGGCACGATCCAAACATTTTTACGAAAAAGTATGCATTTTTATAAGTTTAACATCCCATTATTCTATGATTAAATTTTAGAATTTATTATTTTTATAGAATAGTAGATTTTTAGGCAACAAAATTTAAATACAGTAAAACCTGTAAAATAAACCTGCATGTGACCCAAAAAAGTACTTTCAATTTCAAAACCGTTTCCGAAAGCGAAAGTATCTCTTTTTAAAAAAATCTGCAACCGAAATCGAAAAATTGAAACATAGCCATATTAAAGAGCAAGCTCAGCTGTCCTATGTAAGAAAAAAAAATGTTTAAAAATTAAAACGAGAAATTTGAAAATAATCTGTGTTTAACAAGACGGAGCGGGTGTTTTCAAGTGAGTGAAGAGTCCCCTTAAACGCAAAATATGTTGATTCAAAATGAATACCATAGCCATTTCTCTCTCTCTCTCTTTTTTTTTTCTTCTTTGTTATTATGCGATTTCGTCTTGGAAGATTTTATTGTGTGGCATTTTTGTGATTTTCAAGTCTCCAATACATGATATAAGGATTAACGATAACTGAATGATAATTGAAAAATTTACATGCAAATCGACATTCATTTAATATAAATCATTATTGCCCGCCTAGAACACTTCTTAAAAAGACTATTTTTTATCAGAACTTCTCGTCCAAACATTTTATAACCATATCGAAGTAAACATTCACGTTTTGTAGAAATAGAGTGGGGCGGGCCAAGATTTTAACCTTTTTTTTTTTTTTTTTTTTTTTTTTTTTTTTGTCAAGCTATAATTAAGCCGATTTTTTAAATTTTATGTCGACCGGACTATTAATCTATTTAGTACAAACCGGATATGGCCTGGGCCTAAAATTTTGGCCCACGCAGTTTTTTAGCCCCCGGACCCATACGCGGGGACCTCTAATATATATTATTAACTTGGCCCCCCTGTCGGGGATACAGTGTCCCCCCGTCGGGCAAACTCTGGCGCCGCCCTTGGCTCCATGACACCGGAATACACAAACAAATTTTTTAGAATTTAAAATTTCGTTACTTTTAACTTTATTTTAAATACCAAATTTTATTTAAATATCTTAGCGCCTTTGTAAGTTTGGAATTAGGTGGCTTCGACGTGGGACCACTGTGCCGAAAAGGGTTGAAAGATAGATTTGGGATCATTACATTAACTGGAATACAATAGCACTATTTAAACTGTCGTAATAAAACAAAATAATTTTAAGTAGTGGTTAAAAAAACAAAGTACCTGAAAAGGATTTTTTAATTTTAAGTTATATTTACTTTGTATTATTTTTTTATAAAAATTAAGATTTGACGTGCTCATTATGTAGACGCATTAGGCAGATGAATGAGCATATACATGTATAAATAGAATAAAACAAGTTCAATTAGTGGTTAAAAAACAAGTTATATGAAATAGATATTATATTAATTTTAAATTAGTTTTACTTAATTTTATTTTTTATTAAAATAAATATTGATACGCTAATTAAATGGTTTTAATCATGACATTAATTATTAATTAATTATCATGATATTAATTTTGATGTCTGAAATAGATTTTATTTTCATTTTTATTTTACTTTATGTTTTATTTGTTGTTAAATGAAAGATCTGATACACCAATTAAGTAGTTTAATAAACAAATTTATGATCATGATATTAATTACAATACAAGGCTTCCACCCAATCCGTTTTTTTTTTCTTTTTTTAAACAAATTTTTTCATCCAAAAATCTTTTTAGCTTTCTCTTGAAAAATTGTCGGAACCTACATCAAAGATTACTTGATTTACAAATAATATAAAAATGTAACTACAAGAATATTTTTAAGAATTACTGCAAGCTTCCAAATGGTATGCTTTTGGAATGCTAGTTTCTTCTTTAAAAAGAAGTTTCTTGGCTGGTTTTTACAACATTTGAAATTGAAGTAGCGTTCTGTGTAGTATTCTGAGAAAGTTTTCTAAAGATATATGCACAAAACAGATTTTGGTATTAAAAAAGGGCAAAACAGCAAAAGGGCTTACACGAAAAACAGTCTATTTGAGAAACGTGTTACAGGTATTTAAAAAAAAGGATCAGTGGGAGCCTGCATTTACAGTATGAAAAATATCAGAATAATAATAGCAATTTTTTTTGTACTATTGTATCTGTTTACATCAATGCAGAAGAAGCAAAATCGAATTTTGTACTTCAGTGTACCGTATTAAAAATCTGCGGCAAAATTATCAGTCATTCGACCGTTTTTGCAAATAACAGTTACTTGACCATATGATGCAGTTATTATGACAATGCAGGGTTGCTACGCTTCAAGGAAATTTCCAGGTCAAATATCAATATTTTTATGAGAAAATAAATCTAGTAAAAGAACATAAAATTTCGCTATATTTAATGACAGATTTTTTTAATAATAAAATACTGGTACAGAAGAATTTCACGGTCTGAAAAATTCCCTGACCCGTATCAACCCTGCAATGTGTCTATAAAATAATGCCCCAGTTTATAAGGTAAGTTATAACTTTTTTTTTTAATGTTTACCACAAATCAAACATCAAACAGAAAGTAAACTAATATAGTTTTTGCTCATAAATGTGTTACAATATATGGGCACTTTTAACCCTTTGAGCTCTGGGGTATAAATTTCTTCAAAATTCCAAATGTAACACTGGCGCCAGAATTTTGCAAATAAAAAAACCGGTTAACGATAAACGCGAAAAAATGCATTAAACCTTTTTGAAGTAAATTTGGTCAAATTTTCTGGTGTCATTGTGACATTTTGAAATTAAAATTATGTGGTAGAAAATTCTACCAGCAGAGCTCAAGGGGTTAACCCTTTGAGCTGTGGGAGTGAATTTCGTCCAAATGTCACGTTGGCATCAGTATTTTATAAACAAAAGATTCGTCTTATAACATACGCGAAAAAATGTATTTATCTATTTTCAGATAAATTTTGTCGAATATTCCCGTGTCAATGGGACATTTGGCGATTAAAATTATGTAGCAGAAAATTCACCCATCAGAGCTCAAAGGGTTAATTGTATGAAAGAAATCCAACCTAAAGCCGAATTCTTCACACACTTCTATTAACAAATCCGGAGTAATGGAAGCAATAGCCTCTTTTATTCTGCGTCTCAAGTCTGGCAAATCATTAGGTGGCGGCGAAAGTTAGACATGATCTTTTATCCCCAAAGGAAAAAAATTGCATGGTTCCAATAGCTTTCAAATCTTCAGCTAAGCTAATGAGGCTTTACGCTTAGGAACGCCATATTACGTATTTATATTGAAGGTGAGTAAATAACAAAGCAGTATTGGCGCATGTACTAATTTAAAACTGTCTGAATTGTTCTTTATTTGTGACCTTGAACTAACACTTTACAATGCATACAATTTATGCTATTGAAATATATAACTAAACATTCTTTATGGGCACCCTGTATTTTTTACCATTTTATGGTTAGGATCAATTAAACATACGGTAAAGTAACCGTTATTTATAAAAACGGTCGAATGGCTGGACCATTCACTGCAAATTTTTAACTGTGAAATATTAAAAGTTTAAGATGTTGTTTGTTTATTCTTAATATGTAGATGGAACTCTGCATGTTGGATGTTAATCTAATTAATAAGACGTTTAGAAAGCTCTATTATTTATCAAAAATAGCGCATGAATTTAATTAAAACTGTTCGTAGTTGTCAAACACTATCTAAATACCTTTGATGAATTATAATTTTGAATCAAAGCGTATATGATTTCGTCACAAGAACATTTTTTTGCGCATCCGCATAATATTTTGTATAGAAAAGAAGTAGTGGCAGAGGCGTGTGGAATTACATTTAAAAATATAGCTATACTACATGTATAGTATAATATTAAATATTTATTAAAATGCAAGATCGTTGACTTTCCGTAAATGCTCTCTCTGCATAAAGCTGTACTTCTGTATAATAAACAGAAAATGAAATTTTCATGCGATGCAAATTCCTAACATTGCAACCAACATTTTACTTTTATTGGGTAAGGATTCGATTAATTGTGCTTGTAAAACGGATTACGCAAATTGCATAAGCTGTGATTTGTTATGTTTTCCTTTGACCAGTATCTTCACGAAACCTTTCAGAAGATACGAAAATTCGGAAAGATTATTAAGGTCAATTCAGGGTTAAAAGAAACGTTTTGGCATGAAAAAGAATGAAAAATCATTACGAACGAGATAGAATATGAAACACTTTCCAACACATTTAGAATACTATACCAAGACTTTACACTTACCTTTTACAAAGTTGAAAGATGAAGTCTAAATGAATAATTTTGAAAACGCATAGCATAATCAAAACACAATTTCTCCTATTACTGTAAATAGTTCGGAATAGATACGATTTTTCTGGAACCCTGTATACGATTCATATTATGAATACTACATAATATACTGAAAGTTAATTCAGTGCATAGCATAACTGAAAAATCCCATTCAGCAATTTCTGCCAATAAACGGTTGTTGTTGAAAACTTCTGTGCAGCCCTGTATATGATCTGTAGAACTTATAAGCATTAACTAATATTTAAAAAATAATTAAATTCAAAAACGTATACCACAACTGAAAACGCACTTCTAGCAATTATTGTCGTAGGCTTAGACAATTCGTTTGATTGTTTTTTATTTTCTTCTTTTAACTGAATTCTTTTGCGTATTTCTATAAATGGACAATAAATACTAAGTTCATCACATTTTATAGTAATTTTTTCTATATCGTTTTACATTCGTTTTATAGTATTTTTTCCTGTAGCACATTTCAGTGATATATATCAATTTAAATATATTTAAAATAACATTACATCATTAAAATACACCGCAAAGGATTTTCCCCCATAGACTGTAATGTAACGGAATTCTTTTGAGTGTCCTTGTAAATGAACCGTAAATGCTAGAATTTAATTTTCAATGCCAAACATGTCATAGTAAACTCCAATAACATATATGAATTCGATGGAGGATAATTGGTGCAGAGGTGGAGCATATTGGATAATAAATTTTAGCAGTATTTTTCGCCTAATTTCATGACGAAATTTTCAAGTTTTTCTTAAGATAAAGAATGCTAAAAAAATTATTGATGTCAATAGGCTCCATGGTTGCGCCAATTTTGCACCACTGATCAATTTCTTGGCAACCGGATCATATTTATGTGAGTTAAAGAATGTATAGACTTGGCAAATTCATAAATGCTTTTCAACTGTGTTGGAAAGTGTTAAAAAAGGATGATTGGATGATTTTTTATGTTGATGTACTTTCCTAAATGGGTCTAGTTAAATGAAAGTGTTGCTATTTTATTCGATGCAGAGCATTTAACACTAGAACACTAGGAAAGAGTCGATTAGACTATGACCATGTGATTAAATTTCGATTCGAGCCAGAAATTCTTTCTTGAAATAAGTTGGATCTGAGCCAAGCAGATTTACGTTAAATAAATCAATTAAATAATTTTGAATAAAAATCCTGGTGTGAAGTATTATTACGAAACTTGAGTAAAATTTCCGGTCGTTCTAGTGTTAACCCATTAGTGCCTAGCGTCCCTTTTTAGGGAGCTTCAAAAGGTGCATGTATCACTGTTTTTGACACCGGTAAAAAAGAACAGCAAACTTTATTTTATTAAATACAAAATAATAGTTTAAACGTATAGACGTATGCCTTAATGATTCAAAATAAAGAAAAATGATCAGCATAGACAATTTTTTAAACTAATAAGGAAGGTCTCCATACGTACAAACTCAGAAAAATCTGAAAAAAATACAGAATGTCCTTCTCATGAGAATATATACCTTTATTAACGGAATTTTTACGGAACCTCGATAGAGCGTCCGAAAAAAATAATGAAATTTTCATTTATTTAGCTATTTATCACCGAGGGGCGATGAAACATAATTTCAAAAAATACACCTTTATATCGAATATTCTTTAACCTCTTCGCAACAAGAGGCGTTTGCTTAATTTTTTAACTTTTATCACCAGTTTTTGTAAACAGAAAAATTTTTGTAATTGAATCACTAAAATGCTCTGATCAAATAAAGTAAACTTTACAATAGAATATAACTGCTGGGAATAATAAAGGATTCTTATACCCTGTTCGCACTGGGATAGTTGAGTCACTTAACTTTAAGTCACTTAAATTTTTTGAAGCGGGATACCCGGAATTAGGCTTCACCTGTTCGCATTTACTAAACATTGTAAGTGACTTAACTTGGCCAAACTGGCATCTGAGCATGTGCATAAGTTCTGAAATTTGTAACTGCAACTTTTAACTTTTTTATTTACACAGTAATTATCTTGCCATATTTCAACTAAAATATTAATTTCTTTTGTGGGAGGAAATAACAGGTACAACGTTTTCCATTTTCGGCCTTTGATTACAAAAACACCCCACAAACACACGTGTTAAGTAACTGGAGTAAACAAATAACAACTTGAAATAGTTTATAAATATTTGTAGGACTCAAATTAATTTAATAATCAGAATTAAATATTCTAAAATTCCGAAATAATAATTAAATATTCAGATGGCAGATTTCCACTCAACTCATAGTTAAGAGAGCAAGCTCACTTGAGCAAGTTTCAGAAACTTGCTTAAGTGAGAATCTTGATTCCGGGTACGACCGCTTCAAAAAACTGCAAGTTAAGTGACTTAACTTTCTCAGTGCGAACAGGGTATAAGCGACAATAAACGAGCAATTTTTAGATGCATTATAATAGTTTGTTTTTGGCGAGGGAAAATCCTGCTCGTTAAATCTCGTGTCGTTTCCATATTTTCGCGCCATATATTCGAAAATATTTTATTTTTTACAGACTTTCTACGAAATTACGCCGGTAAATTTAAGTGATTCTTTATACCACACGTAAGCAGTACAAGTAGCATTTTTTCAACATATTCTGAATATGCCCAGTAAGGAGACCTTCCTTGTAAGGTTCAAGTTATAGGGGAGAGTGGGGATACTTGAGCATAGGGGCTACTTGAGCCACCCCCTTTATCTCTACAGTTGTTCAATTTTTCTTTCTAAAACTGGCAACATGGTAACATATTTATAGTTCTGAACATGTAAAAAAGAAATCATATACCTTGGTACCATTTTTAAAGTATGGTGATTAACCCTTTGAGCTCTGCTGGTAGAATTTTCTACCACAAAATTTTAATTCTGAAATGTCACAACGACACCAGAAAATTCGACCAAATTTATTTGAAAAAGGTTTAATGCATTTTTTCGCGTATATTGTAAATCGGTTTTTTTCTTTGCAAAATACTGGTGCGAATGTGACATCTGGCTCAAGTATCCCCTCCATGGGGATACTTGAGCCACAATGTAAAAGAAAAAGTAAAAATTTATTAGACATAGAAAAATAGTTCAAAATTAATTGAAAGTGGTTTTCAAATGAAGAAAAAATATCAAATTTTCATTTTCAATATTTTATTTTGTTCTAAGAAATTCTAAAAAATTTTAAAAAATTAAAATTTAAAAAATGGCTCAAGTATCCCCATCTTCCCCTATAATGAAACACCATAGCACTTATGAAACATTTAAATAAGACATAATAACAATGTAGATTTTTCAATACAAAAGTTTAATATAACATTGGGCGTGTTCAAATGACACCATTTTTGCGCGCGCGCGCTCAGAAGATTCTGCATGGAGTAGGTGCTATCGAATAAGGAAATTTTAACGTTATTCAATTATTGAATTATTTTTATGGTTAAAAATTGGTAAATGCAAATACTATATTCTTTTATCTTTCCAAACCATGATTCTCGTAACAGAAATACATACCTAAGGTCACTCAAATAAAATCTAAAATATTCCCAAAATGTATCACGTGACCTATTTTATCTAATTAAGCCCGATCAGCATTTAAAATATGACCACCAACCTTGGCACGCGCAACTCAAAAAAAATATGTGAGTGATTTGATCACGTGATTGTGCATTTCGTGCTTCTGTTTTATTGGTTGTGATTTTGTTGGTAGGTTGATTGATACAATTTAAAAAAATCAATTAGGGGTCTAAAGAATTTAACTTTTTAACAATTTTTTTTTATTTATTTAAAAATGATTTATCAGTTGCTTTATATTTTTCGCGATAATTAAAATGCTGTTATCAAACAAGATTGTGATATCAACATAGTATAAGGTTTATTTTTAATCTATTATACTGGATATATTTCAATTGAATCTGCACTGTTAGTTTGACAATTTTTCAGAAAAAGTTTTAGTATATATATTTCTTATTTAATAATTGCATATTTTACAGAATACTAAATTGTTATAATAAAACTTTAATCAATAGTTGTCTAATGATGTAGCTTGTTTTTTGCATAAATGGATACTCCATCCAATCGATACTGGAAGCAAAGAGGGGAAGGAGGACCGCACTATCTTCTTAACTGTTTGAAAATATATGAATTTTGGTCATTTTGGCTGATTCTAATCATTCGGCACCTTTTAATAAAAATCCTGTTTAGTTGTAGGGGGGGGGGGAGTCCGGGGCAGTTCCCCTGCTTGCCCCTGCGTAAGTCGGGCCCTGAGTAAAAATAACAATATTCTAAAAAAAAAAAAATAAAGCTAGTTATTTTCTAATAACTATAGTTATTAGAAAAAACTAGCTTTATTTATTTATTTATTTTATTTTATTTTATTTTATTTTATTTTTTTATTTTTTTTTATTTTTTTATTTTTATTTATTTATTTATTTATTTATTTATTTATTTATTTATTTTTTTTTTTGCTATAGCAAATTGTGTTGGTAATACCGTGCGGATAACACCGTGTGGATAACAGACTAAAGTGCGTCATAAGATAAAAGAAACAAATGGCATTCAAAGTCATGTCAATATAACTCGTAATATAAGCAATGTACTTATATAATATTATCAGGAGAAAATTTATAAACATTCTAATCATACTTTATTCCTTACAAAACTAATATTTTTTAAAGAGATATCTCTTTAAAAAATATAGGTGCAGATATTTTTAGTTTAAAAAATGTACATCTATTACATTTTGATTTTTATAATATTTGTACTGTGTATTTTAACACTATAAAATATGATTTGTATTTTAAACTTACTTCTAAAGTACTTTAAAAAAAAAAAAGAAAGAATGAATGAATGAAAAACATCAAGAAATTATTTTACGCCTATACCTTTTTTAATTTTTGTTGTTTCTGTTGTTATTGTTGTTTATTTGCTTAATATGTATATATATAAATCACTTTGGAACGATACTTAAAATATTAAATGGGTTCAAATGTAAAACTTTCTTCTTAAAACATCGTATTTTCTCATATTTAAATAGGTATTTCATTATTGTAATAGAAATACATGTGCTTCTGTATTATTAATATAAAAAATTATCTTTAATAAAAAATCCTATTTATTAATATAAAGCAACCAATTATTAATAATAATAATTTAAAAAAAACATAATCACAGTTTATAGACGCGAAAGATTCGAACTCACAATCACTGATTTTAAGCTCATGAAGGTAACAGATGATCTTTAGCATTAGCACCGTCCAATCAAATCCATGATCTGTTCTTAGCCTGTATCTGAGCGCACAGTACTGAGTACTGTGCGCCTGGTTCGGTACTTGAACAGCCGCAATAAGGTTCCACTCCATATCCTTGACTCCTGAGCGCGCGCGCTTGACGTGCGTAACTGCTGAACACGTTCATTGTCTCTAGTGGGTAAATTTTATTATTTACCCACTAGAGGGTAAGTGGGTAAACCCACTAACTTTGAGCTCTAGTGGGTAAATTTCTTCAAAATTCAAATGCCACATTGGCCGTGTTCAGCTGTTACGCGCGCTGGACGCGCGCGCTCAGGAGCCACAGACATGGAGAGGGTTCATATAGTGGAAGGGATGTGCGTTCAGTACTCGCTACTGTAACTGTGCGCTCAATAACAGGTGGAGAACTGATCACGGATGTAATTACTTGTGGTGTCAATTATAAAGATAATCTGTTACAAATGAATGTGAGCTCCCTGGCCGAATGGTCAGAGCGCTGAGCTTGCAACCAGACGATACGAGTTCGAGACCTTCGCGGGCCAAAAGTTGGTTTATGTTTTAATTATTGGTTGCTTTTTATTAATAAATAAGACATGTTTATTAAAGGTAAATTTTATATTAATAATACAGAAGCACATGTATTTCTATTATAATAATAAAATACTTATTTAAATACGAGAAAATGAGATTTTTGCGGAGAAAGTTTTAATATTCTAATTATCCTTTTAATATTCTAAATATCGTTCCAAAGTGATTTATATATATATATTAAGCAAATGAAAAAAAAAAAGTTTTTTGCGAAAATATCCGTATACGCATGAAATAATTATTAATCTCCTTCTTCTTCTTCTTCTTTTTTTTTTTTTTTTTTTTTTTGACAATTTTAGAAGTAAGTTTTTATTGAGATTAGGATGCAAATATAATGCATGCGTGGATATTTTAAGGTGTTAAAATCAAAATGGAAAATATTATAAAAGCAAAATGTAAAAGATATACATTTTTTTAAATTAAGAATATCTGCATACATATGTATGCAGATATTCTTAATTTAAAAAAATATATGCATATATTTTAAAGAGGTGAAATATTTGGAGTTTGCCTTCTAGTTTTGTAATGAATAAAGTATGATTAGAATGTTTATAATTTTTCTATTGAAAGTATAAATAAGTGTTTTGCTTATACTAACATAATTTCGGATGTCGTTTGTTTCTCATATTTTATGACATATTTTGGCCTGTTATCCACACGCTATTAAAATATACAATCATTAAATAAGAAATATATACATACTAAAACTTCTTCTGAAAAATTATCTAACTAACAATGCAAATTCCATTGAAACCAATCCAGTATTGTAGATTACAAATCAATCTTGTAATATGTGGATACAGGGCCATCGCTAAGACTTTTTATTGGTAGGGGAGAAAACGTTAAATTGCGAAGTCAAATTTTTATATTCGCCAACTCGTTTTATAATTTTGCCAAGTTAATGCACTTAGAAAATGTAATGCAGTTCTTATATGTAAAAAAATAATAATAATATTCCCAATTAGAGTTATAACTTTTGCAAATTCTATCAAAAATAGAAAATGTATTGCAGTTTTTATTAAAATTTTAATTAAATTTGACATAAAAGTTTTAAATTTGAAAAGTGTAATAGCATTTGTGAATGTTTTGGGAGGGGAGGCTCCCCCCTGTCCCCCACCCTTAGCTAGTCCCCCGTGTGGATATCTCAACCTTGGTTTATCAACAGCATTCTATTTAATACGAAAAGTATAAAGCAACTGATAAATGATTTTTAAATAAATAAAAATAAAATTATTAAAAAAATTTAAATCACCAATTGTTAAATTGTATCATTCAACCTACCAACTTTGACTACCAAACAAAGAGCAACCAATAACAGATAAGCACAAAACGCACAATCACGTGATCAAATCGCCCATCAGTTTTATTTGCGTCGCGCGCGTCAGCTTTGAGAGGGTTGGTTGTCTTATTTTAAATGCTGATCGGGCTTAATTATATGAAATAGGTCACGTGATAGTTCCTGGAATTATTTTAAATTTTATTTGAGAGGTCACAGGTATGTATTTCCGTTACGAGAATCATGTTTTGAAAGGATAAAGGGTATTTACCAATTTTATTTACCAATATTAAAGTATTTGTATTTACCAATTCTGAACCATAAAAATAATGCAATAATTGAATAACTTTAAAATTCTCTTCTTCGATGGCACCTACTCCAAGCAGAATCTTCTGAGCACGCGCACACAAAAATAATGTCTTTTGAACACGCCCATAGACACCAGTATTTTGTAAAGAAAAAAATAAGTTAACGATATAGACGAAAAAATGCATTAAACCTTTTTCAAATAAATTTGGTCGAATTCTCTGGTGCCGTTGTAACATTTCGGAATTAAAATTAAGCGGTAGAAAATTCATCCATTAGAGCTCAAAGGGTTAAAAGGATGTTAAGGAAGGGACGATAAGAAAAAAAGGGAAGGTATGGAATAAAAAATAACGGTAATTAAATAATTGACGGCAAGGGGGGGGAAAAAGGAACGTTAAGGATGAGATAATTGGGAAAATAATTAACACATTTTTTTAGACAAATCATGTTATGACAAGGCGATAGTCACAATGTTCATTGATTTTTTGCAACATTTATTTGCATTATATATACAGTCGAGTCTCTATATAAGGAAATCCACCGTTCCAGTAAAAAATTCGTTATATAGAGAAATTCGATGTATAGAGAATGATGTTAAAAATCGTATTTAATTTGTGAAATTTGAACAAATATTATTTTTGATCTTTTGAATTAATAATTTTAAATGTTTAAAAGTAAATATTAACCTAACATTTTATTTCTTAATTTTTTAAGCTGTTTCAAAAAAGAGAAGAGACATTTATTTGAAAGCTTAACACTAGAACCGCGGGAAAATTCATTCAAGTTTTATACAAATATTTCCCACCGGAATTTTCATTTAAATCTGTTCAAGTTATTTACAGAAATTATTTTTGCTCAGCTTATACTTAGCTTATTTTATAAAGAGTTTTCTGGTTCGAATCAACATCTCTGCATATCATACGGGTCAAAATGACCCGTCGCCGCGGTTCTAGTGTTAATGAAAATCAAATAAGGAAGACTTGCATTAATTTCAGACGAAGAAATCTGTGATTTTTTGTTGTTTTGATTTTAAAATTGTTGCGCTCTAAAAAAAAAGTTGATTCCTCTCTTACATGTGCATCAAACCAATTGACTCTGTTTTGAGAAAAATGTGGAAAGGTGTGTGGGAGATGGGATGAATTCGTTGGATTTAAAGATCAAGGATAGAAGTAACATAAAAAAAAAAACTCAGCACTGACGATAAATTTAAAAAAAAGTGATGGAAAATTGATTCCATATGATTTCGAGGCCTTTTAAAACTGAGTAAATTAAGACCAATTTATGAAAAAATTCGTTATATGGAGATCGATATTTCGCTATATAGAGACTGTTTTTAATGTAATCATGCAAAAAGGGAACCGTTCCTACTAAAAATTCGGTATATAGAGATATTCGATGTATGGAGTTTCGTTATAGAGAGACTCGACTGTATATATATATATATTCATTTAATTCAATTAAAAAAAAATTAACTTACATCAAAAAGCAGGGTCCGCACAGCTCTACCACTAAATGTTTGCAGTATTTTCAATGTATTTCACAAAAGAAAAAAATTGCGAAAATTGCGAATCGAGGAGGTGGTTACGAATTCTGTTTCTTAAAAATTAAATATAATTTTTTTTATCATTAATAGTGGTGCCAGAGTCCTTACAAAATATAAGGAGTGTGCGAACTCTGAAAAGTGCGGGAATAAATCATGAGGGCGCTAAGACTACTAATAAACCCACGTGGTTTCATACCGATATTTAAATGCTGATTTAAATTCTTCAGTAAATTTTTCTTGTCAAAATATTTTTGCTAATATTTCTCTTGCATATGATAAAAAAGTTGAAAAAAATCCTTTGGTTGCATTTGGAGTGTGTTTTCTGTATAATTTTAGCAAGAGGGCGATACCCTCTGACAGTCTTGCAAAAGGGCAAAATTGTAACGTAGTTTTGTCTGCATTTTTTCTTGAATGCTACAAAAAGACGATTTTTTCAAAATTATATTAAAAACTTAAAAGCTAATATGAATGTTATTCATGAAAGCCTTAATTACTGTTCAATATATTAAAAATCTATTAAATGAATACAATTATATTTTTTTTAATATTGCTTGCATTGCAGTGAAACCTGGAGTTTACTTAACCTTTTCCGGCACGGGCAAAATCTGATAGTAAAATAAGAAATTATCGACTGACACCGGAATTCACAAACGAATTTTTCAGATATTTTGAAATCCTTAATTTAAGCCTTTATTGTAAAAGCAAAAATTAACTAAAATATTACTGATGCCATTTGTAAGTTTGGGATTAAAATTAGGCATCCCAGACCGGGCACGGTGTGACGGAAAGGGTTAACGTGTTAACACGGGCTTGTCAGTGAGAGGGAAAAAAAACTACATCAACCGTAAAAATCTGTGCTGGTTAATGCTTTGCTACATATTTATATAAAAAATACTTTATGTTTAAAAAAGAATACATAGAATTATTTTTATAGCAACAATTTTAAACAAACCGCTCCAAACTTAAAGTTCAGCATCAGAGACAGAGTATGGTAAGGAATTTCGTGGTATATTTCGACTCCCAACATTGTCCAAAACTTATTTAACTCGTTAATATTGAGATACATTTATGCAATAAAATGATATATAAAAAAATAATAAAACGAACATTGCCCAGTTAAACTGATGGCATTGAGCTCACAGGCTACACATACAAATTGTATATTACAGCCTTATATTTTCAAGGGTTAATGCCGTTCTAAAAACAAATTAAGGGGGGAAATGCGCCTCCCATTTCCCCTTCTTATGCTTAATCACTGAACCACCTAAACTAATTAGGAATATGCTGTATTATATAAAAAATCTATATCCAAAATTCAGAGCAAATCGGATAATTTTTAATAAAAATCCATTTATATAGTTTAAGAGGAGTTATCCCCCTTAATTATAGTTAACCATTAAGCTTTCAAAACAATTCAGAGATTCGCCTTATCAAAAAGAACCTACATTTAAATTTTAAAGCAAATCGGATAATTCTGCATAAAAACCTTTTACCAAGTTTAGGGGGGGGGGGGGTAATCGCCCGTACCCCATTTTTACTTAACAAAAAAACCCCACAGCTAATTAGGGAGGCAATTTATCACTATGAACCTGTATCCAAAAACTGCAGCAAATCGGTTAATTCTGCAAGAAAAAACATTTACCTAAATTAAGAGGGGTAGTCCAACCGATTCCCCATCAAATCTGTAATAAAATGAGAAATTATCAACTGGCACCGGAATTCACAAACGCATTTTTTAGATATTTTGAAATGCTTAATTTAAGTTTTTATTATAAAAGCAAAATTTTAGTAAAATATTACTGGTGCCGTTTGCAAGTTTGGAATTAAAATTAGATATCACATATCGGGCACAGTGTGCCGGAAAGGGTTAGGAGGAGGGGCAGTAGCCCCTCTTTCTTCTTTATACTTATCCAATCAACACCTAATACTAATCACGGAGGCACCTCATCAGAATGATCCTATATCTAAATTTTGAACAAAAACTGATAATTCTGCAAGAAAAACCCATTTATATAAATTAAGGGGAGGGGCATTAGGCCCGTTTCCACTTTTATACTTATCGAATGAACTCCCAAAATTGATCAGGGAAGCCCCTCATCAGAATACATCTATATCCAAAATTTCAAGTGAATCGGATATTTTTTCCGTGAGTTATCGCATTCCTACGTACATACATACATACAAAACAGGTGGGCACATAAACGGTCAGACTTTGATAGCTTGTGAGCTAAAATACTCCAAGAAAATTTACTAAAATAAAAATTATTAATCAGGGACTTAAAAGTCAAAATTATGTGAGAATGCTTCATATCTCAAATTTTTTTCCTGGCGTAAAGTGAATGTTACTTTTAGCAAAAAGAGGCGTAAGATTCGTTTTTAGAAAAACTGGGCTTATATGAAGATTAGAGATTGATAAAATTTAATTTGCATAGCTTAGAAAAAATTTCGCTCACAAAATATGTCTGAAATGTGAAAAAGTTTACAATTGTTTCAATACATAAAAATTTACTGTTATTTATTTTTTTTTAATTTATAATTTAATATATTTTCGATTATTCATGATTTCTCGAAGCATTATCTGATTACCTCAGGAGAAAACTCTTACCATTTATTTTTAATATTAATCATCCGTTTTATTAAACAGAATTTCAGGCTTAGAAAAGACGAAATTTTGTATTCGGAAATATGATCAAATTTCGTCCTTATGGTAATTAGGATCAGTTATTTTGTTTCTAATTGTAATATCATTGTTATATACATGTTGAGTTAATTTTCGTAAATTTTAAAATTAACAATAATAATACTTATTTTTCTGGCTGTAATTTCCTGCATATACGCCGACTAGTTTTTTAGTTAAGTCTTCTTCAAACGGGAAATTTTATTGAAAAAAATATTGTCAAATATGTTCTATGCAGATGTAAACCAATTTTTTTTTTTTTTTTTTTTTTTTTTTTTTTTTTTTTTTTTTTAATCCTGTTAGAAAATCGCGTTATCTGAAGTGCGGCGGATACGTGCGAAATTACGTTACTTCATATTTGTTCTCGATTCGTTATCAAAAAATGTAAAAATCTATTTAACATTCGCGCTCACTTTTTATTCCTTTGATGGGCAAGCAATTACGTTTGTGTAATTCTGAACTCCCACCGGAAATTCGGAAATTTATATTTCAAACTAAGCAAAAGCAGTTTCGCGCCATTTTCTCACTAAAGTTAGAAAAGTGAAAATTAATATATTTTTTTTTCTGGTGCAAATCTTTATTAGTCATAAGGAGGATAAAATATGTCCCACCTTCCCTCAAGGGGTTAACCCTTTATGTTTCAGTACTCTAGTTCATAGAACACTCAACATGATTCCGAAATACCACAATGACACAGAATTCTGGTATAAATATTTTCCGTTTATTACGTATGGAGAAAAGGGGAAAAAAAACCTCTGTTTAATTCTTAGATTTATTTGTACGTAAATTCCGGTGTCAATCAGTTATTTAAACATTTTCGCAGTGGAAATGCCCTGCGGCGGAAAGGGTTGAAATATTCACATTATTGTCACACGTTCCCTTCTCACCCTCCCCCCCCCCCCCGTAAGAAATATTATGTCCATCTTAGCAACGAAACTTTAACCCCTTAACCCTTTGAGCTCTGGTGGGTAAATTTCTTCAAAATTCCCAATGTCACATTGGCACCAGTATTTTGCAAAGAAAAAAAAACGGTTAACGATATACACGAAAAATGCATTAAATCATTTACAAATAAATTTGGTCAAATTTTCTGGTGTCGTTGTGACATTTCGGAATTAAAATTATGTGGTAGAAAATTCTACCATCAGAGCTCAAAGGGTTAACTGATTCCTTTTTTTTTACTTACAATAAATTGGAAATGTGGGTTAACACCAGTTTTTTAAGCTTAAATATTCGTAATGTTTAGTCTGAACATTTTTTAAATTAAATACACTGCTCAAAACAATTAAAGGATATTTGAAGTTTTGTATAAAATAAAGATATAAACGAATTTTTTTTTGCCGAAAATAGAAGAAGAGAACCACAAATGCAAATTTTTCTGGTTTTCAAACTGTGGAGTATGCAAATTTTGAGTTCGACATCAAAAACATCACTTCAGCGGCAGCGAATGAAACTTGACTTTCAACTGGATAAAAGAGAATGAAGACAAGGATGATCGGCATTCAGTGATTGCTTTGTTTCGATTAGTACGATGTCTCTGCGAAGCCATTTGACAGATTCAGAAGCTTGGAGAATTGTTGGTAGGTTAGAAGGGGGCCAAACTCAAGCCGAAGTAGCGCAAGCAATTGGAGTGTCACAAAGTGTCATTTCCAGCACTGTAAAAAATTTTCCCGTTAAAAAACGAAAATAGTACTGGTAATCTAGACGCCAGTACTACTTCCGTTTTTTAACGGAAAAAAATTTCCGTAAATTCCAGAAATAGTTCCGTTTTTTCACAAAATATTTCCGTTTCTTTTTTTTTTTTTTCCCTTATGTAAAAATTTTCGTTTGAAAAGTTAAAAGAATTTTTCAAGGACTAACTAACATCTTTGTGCTTTTTATTCTTTACTTTTCAATGACACGTTAATATCAGGGACGCATTACATACAATTAATTTAAACAACAGTGAAGAAATGTTACATACCTTCCATGGGGTTCGAACCCGGGGCCTCTTGTGTCGTAGCTTGCAGTGTAATACCATTACGCCAGAATTATTCAAACGACCTTTTCAAATATCTTTAGTTATTTCGGATACATTTCGTAAAGTAAAGATAAGATTTTGAACGCTGGGTTTTTTTTTTTTTTTTTTTTTTTTTTTTTTTTTTTTGTAAAGATAATATTTTTCTATTGAATGGATAATTCTAGATGTTTTACAGATTTTCTTTGTATAATTTCGAATATTTAGCTTATTAATTTTGGCTTTATATATATAAAAATTAGTTTTTAAAATATTACATGCATGAAAGAATTTATTAAGAGTTTTGTTTCCTAAGTTTTAAAATTCTATTGTAATATTATTGATATTTATTTATTTATTTAAAAAAATACTAACATGCTAAAAGAAAGAAAAAAAACGTGCATTTTAACAAATTATTTTATGACGATTGAAGGTAAACTCAATAAAGACAATTACAATGGGTTATAGAAAAAAAAATCAGTTATTGATTTTTTATAACATATGTAATCCCCAAAATTACCTTTCTTAATTTCCATAATTTCTTTCCATAGTTTCGATTTTCTTTCCATAATTTCGAATATTTAGCTTATATGCATAAAAATTAGTCTTTAAAATATTACATGCATGAAAGAATTTATTAACAGTTTTGCTTCCTTCTTTTTTTGGAAAAGTTTTAAAATTCTGTTGTAATATTATTGATATTTATTTATTTATTTTAAAAAATACTAACATACTAAAAGAAAAAAAAACGTGCATTTTAACAAATTATTTTATGACGATCAAAGGTAAACTCAATAAAGATTACAATGGGTTATAAAATAAATTTCAGTTATTGATTTTTTATAACTTACGTAATCGCCAAAATTATAAGAATTTCGGTAATATATTTCGATATATTTTTAATTTTATGTGCGAACTTCTTAACTTGAATAAATTAAAAAATATATCTATTAAAATTAAAAGAAGAATTTTTTCCACTTTTTTCAAAATATCCAACGCACTTAATATATATATATATATATATATATATATATATATATATATATATATATATATATATATAGTATGTGTGTGTGTGTGATAAAAATACATTAAAAATTATTTTAAAATCACAATCAACTTTCCCTTTCAGCTATTTCAAACTTAAAAAGAATTAATAACTTATTATTATTATTATTATTATTATTATTATTATTATTATTATTATTATTTTCTTAATATTTAAAAAACACGTTAGCTTTTTATTATTAAAACAGAATGAAATTGAGAAATAGTCCAGCAAATTGTTTAAAAAACATCAACTCAGTATAAGGTTTTTAATTTTGCTGGTAGATGGCACCACTAAACTCTACTGTTTTCGGAAAATTGACAAAAATAAGAAAAATCTTCCGTTATTTAACGGGATTAGTGACTCCAAAATGTCAAATACGGAAATTCTTCTGTTTTTTTTCGGAAAAATGAAACTATTCCGTAATTTTGAGGGAAAAGTTTGTGTATATTAAAGGATATTTTTTACAGTGAGGATCTGGAACCGTTTTTTGGAGAGTGGATGTGCAGGCCGAAGACCAGGGCAAGGTCGTAGACGGGTAACAACGCCCAATGAAGATCGGTATTTAGCGTTAACAGCTCGGAGACACCGAAACATGAACGCTACTCTTCTCCAACAACACCTTCGCTCGGCTACAGGCAGCACGATTTCAACTCAGATTGTCCGAAACCGGCTCCATGCTGTAGGTCTGTATGCTCGCCGACCGATGGTATGTGTTAGATTAACATCAAGGCATCGTCGCGACCGCAGGGAGGGGGCAACCGAGCATGTCAACTGGAGAAGAAATGAATGGAGCAATATTCTGTTTTCTAACGAGTCCCGTTTTTCTGTGCATCCGGATAATAGGCGTATTTTCATCTGGAGGGAAGTGGCAGTAGGAATAATCCTGCGTTCGTGCACGAAAGTGTCAGATTTGGCGGTGGAGGAGTGTTGGTGTATGGTGGCATCTCCATTGACGGGCGCACTGACCTCTACATCATTCGAGATGGAGCTCTGACTGGTCGCCGATATAGGGATGAGATCATCAGACCTATTGTAGTCCCTTACGCTGCAGCAATCGGAGATAACTTCATTTTAATGGACGATAACTGCAGGCCACATCGTGCAAACCTGGTGGAGGATTTACTTTTCGAGGAAGGAATCGTTCGAATGGAATGGCCAGCGTGTTCTCCAGACATGAATCCAATCGAGCACGTTTGGGACGCTCTAGGAAGACGAGTTTCTGGCCGCCAACAACCCCCACAAACTCTCCAAGAACTGGAAAGAGCTCTTCTGGATGAGTGGGGCAGAATACCTCAACTCGTCATTAATAGCCTCATTGAGTCCATGCCTCAAAGGTGTTCAACGTTGCTGGCCGCCCGTGGAAACCATACCCCCTACTGAAAATGGTTTTCTTTGAAGAAAACACCTTTTCTTATTCTTTTTTTCTCATATGCACAAATTGTGTTTTTTTCCTTTTGTACACAAATGCGCAATAAAATTCATTTTTTTCTGCCAAACATGTGTAATTTATTCTCATATAACCTACTATGTCTGTCGACCTTGTATCAATCAACTAAAAAGTTTCCCAGATACAAAATCCACCTAAAACTGCAATATCCTTTAATTGTTTTGAGCAGTGTAGTATCAAATCGTACTTTTAAAAAATTGGTGGTATCTAAAAGCTTTAAATGATGAATTAGCAAATTCGTCTTGCCCGAGCGGTGTACGGGTAAATCAGTTAAGTGGTTAAAAATAATCAGCACATAAATGTTCCGTCAATAATAACCCGGGCTCCTTAAGGTGATAACAATCATGTACAGTGAGAAAAAGGTATTTGCGTACCAGGTAAATGTGTTGTAGCATATGTATAAATAAATAAAAAGCAACTAAGAATTAAAAATACCAACACTTTTACAAAACAAATAAACATACTTAATATCTGACTTAATAATTATATTTAAAATGTGAAAACATAAAAAAGTAGCATTTGTACTGCCAAAAAAAATATTTGCACACTAGCAATAAAAATAGAACTAGAGGAATTATTTATAACTTAAAAACAGTGCTAATATTTAGTATGCATGCCCTTTGCTTCAATTACATACAGCTTGTAATCGTCTGGGCATTGATTTTATTAATTTGTGACATGTTTCACTGCTAATTTGTAGTCATTTTCCCCTTAGAGCTTGCTTAAGTTCTGATTTGTGAAAAATTTTCTTTTTCCTTTTTTTCACATACAATATGTGTCATAAATTTTCAATCGAATTGAGTTCTGGTGATTGTGGTGGCGTTTTCAATTGATTTTTTACATTAAAATCTGTCTCAAAAATTTAAGCACAAGCATAAAATGTCGATTTTCAAAGAATTAAAAAAAAGTTAGAATGAATAAAAAAATTTTATTTGCAGATTTCGCAACATTATTTAAATAAAAGATATCAAAAGTAGAAAAAAATAAATTACATAATTGTAAAAAAATATAATGTAAAAAATGTTTTTAAAAAGTTTATGCACGATGTCAAAAACAACCAGATTTATAATTTTTACGAACTTTTACTTACAAATTATTTTTCCTTGATTTCGGATTAATTCAAATAATAATGAGTCCATCGAAATTATTAGGTTTTTGGTGGAAAACAGCACCATGCTTTCTCAATAGCCTTTTGGAGTTCTTCAATAGAGTCCTACTGCTTCCCATTGCCGCAAACCTGGCGGGTTAAAATACCTCAGACATTCTCAAACGGATATAAGTCTGGACATAAAGCTGGCCAGTCAGTAACTTTAACCCCTTCGCGACGGGAGTCTTTTACGAAATTTTTAATGTTTTGTCACCGGTTTTAAAAACAGAAATTTGTGCCCTTTCAAATCGAGAAAATGCTCCTATTAAATAAGGCAAATTTTACAGTAAAATTTTACTGGTGAGGATAAGCAAGGATTCTTAAGGCTTTTTGTGGCACGTATACGTGTCGCTCGTCCCCAAGGGGTTAATATTTTTTGAGAAAGTCCAAGTTTTGTAGAATGTGATACGTGGATTGAGGCATTGTCTTCTTGAAAAGTCCATTCAGGACCCCCCCCCCCAAAAAAAAATGTCACCGAATGGAAGATAATGTTGGTTTAGCGTCTCTTGATACTTTTTTTAATCTTCTCTTCCTTTTAGAAAAGCCAAAGAGGTATGGCCATTGAATACAAATGTCCCCAAACATTAACATATTTGGGTATTTCCATGAGCACATGTCGTGTAAGTCACATACTACGATTTTGGATACCAGTATTTTAGAACTGAAAAATTTGACTTATTTTATCAGGGATATTTCATTCATTGAATAAGACCATGCAAATCTTTCGAAAATAACGGCGGCCAACAACTTAGCAGTTACTAATAATGTGACTTACACGACAAATGCTCATGGAAATACCCATTTAGCGCTTTGCTGCCTGCTGAAAAATTCTCTTTGTTCCTTTCATAAAGTAGGCCAATACGTGTTCCAGCCATCAGAGCCACCTAAGTTCCACTTTTTCTCATTGCTGAATAAAACAGTAAGCCATTTGTCCCTGTAGGGCATGTGTTTTTTCAACCAGTTCATGCTTGCCTGTTTATGATTTAATTTGTGAGTCGGTTTGCGAGCCATTTCCTTTAGTATGACGTAATCACACTCTTTAATACATCTATGTACCGTGTCTTTGGACACCTCTACCCTGAGATTATTTTTAATTTGTCGTATGGGACATATTTTGTCTAGATACCAATCTCCGGATTCTCCTATCAGTCTGAACAGTCGTCATGCGTGGTCGTCCACATCTTGGTTTCCGCTTAAAATTATCCTTTCTAGAGAGTGCTTGATATATGCTTCGCTTTGATCAATTTAAAATTTTTGTAATTTCAGAAACAGCTTTATTTTGCGACTTCAATTTAAAAACTTTCAAAATTTCACATTTTGGGTATTCTTTACCCTTTGGCATTATTAAAACGAGATGAAATAATTTCTCCACCTTTTATACTTTTATAAAAGTGCAATATGATGTCATACAACGCCATTACATACGGCCAATTCCGTGTTTCTAAATAAAATGGCATAAAGTGTTCAAACTTTTGAGACAGCGTTTCTTCAAGAAAAAAGTAAAATTAAATAAATATTAATATATTTTTTATTTTAACCACCCAAAATGGCTTATTTTATTTTGATTAAATGTCCAGTATTTATTGTAAATTAGCATAAAATATTTTCTTCTTCATTTATTTAAACGAAATTTGCAGAGTGCTTAAACTTTTGAGACAGACTATATAAAGCAACCATAACCTCGTAATATATGCAGTGTGTTTCGGATCGTTATCCTGTTGGAAATAATATGAATTAGGAATTCCTAATTTCCGAGCACTATTAGATTAATGATCTCCCAATATATTAATATATTGTTTGGCATTTATATTGCCTTCAATAAAGGTCATTTTGCCAACTCCGTTAAAAGACATGCATCCCCAAATCATTACATAACCACCGCCATGTTTTACAGTTGGTTTCAAGTTTTTTATTTGAAGAGAAGTATTTGGCTTTCGCCATAGGTTCATTCCATGAAAATTTGTCATGTCTGTCACATAGCTAAAAATCGCTATGCTTGTTCGCCACCATTATTTTTGAAAAGTTTTCTTCGCTCTAATCAAGTGATAAAATATCTCCGATAAAATAAGTCACATTTTTCGGTTCTAAAATACTTGTAGCCAAAAATCGTTGTATGTGACAGACATGACAACTTTTCTTGGAATTAGCCCATACAGTTTTCTTAACATCTGAGCCAAAAATATTGAACTTGCTTTCATCGGAAAAAATAACAGTTTTCCAAAACTCTAGTGGTTAGCTGACATAAGCTTTTGCAAATTCTTTTCACCCAATTTGTTTCACTAATAAATGTTTTTTTTTTTTCGAGGGGCTCTTCCTCGAATATTTGCATCGTGAAGAATATTTCTATTTGATTGTGGTGTAACTATTGTTCACGACGTTGAAGCGACATCAACAGCCAATTCTCGAGCATTTAGAAAAGGGTTTTTTGAAAATTCTTTTATGATGTCTCTCCTTTGCCCGGTATTTAGCTCTCTTGGACGCCCACTTCGCGGCTTATTTATTGTCGAACCAGTTTCTTTTTTCTTCTTAATTACATATCGAACACTAGAAAAGTTTAGAGTTAATTGTTCACTTATGCCTCGGTAACTTAATCCAGAATTGTTAAGAAATAGAATCTTCTCACGGGTAGCAACAGACAGTTCACTCGTTTTCAGGCCATTGGAACAAAAACTCCTCATAATCCCTGCTCCATTTAATATATTATGTGACTTTAAAGTGCGGGGCTAATGTACTGCGGGACTGATATGCTAAACATTTGCATAATGTTCGCATTTAATGCCTTTTTTAACAGTCAATGCTTCGTGTGCAAATACTTTTTAGGTATGAGTAAATATAAATTTATTTTTTAAAATGTGTAATATTACTGTATAAGGAAAATGTGTAGTTATTTTTATTTTCTTCTTATTTAAATAAATGAATAATTAAGAGAAAAGTATCAAATTTGCTTTCTATGGTTACGTATGCGAAAAATCGTCTGCGTGCAAATACTTTTTTTGCTCACTGTATATTATTTCGAATGTAAACATCCTCATTCTCTGCACATACTGAAGACAGAGCTGTGTATTTTTTAAAGCTTCTGCAAGCAGTTTTGATGTAGTATACAGTAATCATTTAACGTTCGTGAAGGTTAGGTTGCGCGAATGTAAAAACCGCGACCGCAAAACTGCTATTTTTATATTAAGTACACGCCATTATTTACAAAAAATGTACATTTTGTATTATACTTTTAATGCAACTTTTGTCCACGTGTATGTAAAAGATTTTTCTTTTTAAAAAGTGGTACAGATTTTGAAATGTTCTGTATTTTCTATTTCACGAATAATCAAAACTGGCTAATGTTAAGGGAGTTTTGATTAACATTAACTCTTAACATTAACGCTCGTTAATGTTAAGGGTCCTCATATTTCGTTAAAACACGTTGTTTGTTTTAAAAAACTTTCCGGTTATTCAAAAATTAATGAAAAGACGCATCCGAAAATAAGCATTGCGGTGAGAAAGCTAGATCAAAGTTTACCTATTCTGGCGATTTTAACGTTGTTTTAAAATTTATAGCTTTAAAACGTTCTCACCGCCGCGAACTGATATATCCGTTCACTAAGCTGTATGTTTCACTGCAACAGAAGCATTTAAATTATTAGAATTCTACACACATAATCCAGTTTTATAAAAGTTATGAATAATACTCGCAATAATTACATGCCTATACGTAATGAAATATATATATATATACCATGTTGTAATAAATACATTTTTTGAGGAAAAAAACTACAGAGAAAACATTACAGTTTTGCCCAATTGCTTGATGGTCAAGAAGTTAGATATTTTACATTTAATGTGTTGTTTTTTTCAATACTCACTAGCAATACTGAAAATCATATTTATAGAAAAATGGCAATAATGTATTCAAATACAGTTTTGAAACGCTTTAAGAGCAAACTTTTGTCATCAGTCGCGAGTCAACAGTTAACAAGCCAATCGCCAAAAAATCACCAAAAAAAAAAAAGGAAGCAATCGCAAAAAAAATATTCCTATATATAACGAGCTTTTTTGATTGTGTTCGTTTCAGTGATTTAAAGCCCCACCAGTGGCCGAGAGGGTTTGACCTCTCAACTGGTAGACGGCAGGTGCTGGGTTCGAACCCAATCGCGGCCGTCGGCCTAACCGTTCGGAGTTTTCGTGGTTTTCTTCGAACCTTGCGTAAATACGGGTTAGGTTCCCTTAGAAAGACCCCCACGAAGGGCATCCCTCCCCATAGGGCCTATATCCCATAGCGTAGATAATCGGCCGACACAAAATACAACAACAACAACAACATCAGTGATTTAAACTCTAAATTCAATTACATGTCTTAACCCTTTCCGGCGCGGACAAATTCTGATAGTAAAATGAGAAATTATCGACTGACACCGGAATTTACAAACAACTTTTTAAGAAATCAATAACTCCTTAATTTAAGCTTTTATTCTAAAAAAAATTTTTATTAAAATATTATTGGTTCCAATTGCAAGTTTGGAATTAAAATTAGGTGTGTCCATACCGGACACACTGCGCCGGAAAGGGTTAAATTGGTGTTTTATTTATATTTTATTGTTCTATTTATTGACTGATGACTGTTTTAATTTCGTTATGGAATATAAGCTGGAAGCAAATTATGAGCTACTTATTTTAGTTCAAGTGCAAAGGAATTTTTCTTTCGTAATCGTCTGCAAGTGATAATGATAGGTTGAAAGAAAAAAAAATCGTGCTTTAATTTTTTTTAACAGTAAAAGTGAGTATATTGCGATATAACTTTCAAACAATTTGCATTTGATAGTGCATTTTTTTTCCTATTCGCGGTGTAAAATTTAAAATTTGCGGTATTTCAGAAGTTAAAAAAAATTACAATAAAAGTTAAATTTAATCGTCTGCTATTACCACCATAAAAATGACGAATGCGTTACACATGGACATGTCTGTCTTTTATAATATAGATAACGTATCGTAATACAATATAATTTACATACAAAAATAAATAAATAAAAGTGGTTTTAATGAAATCTCTTGAAGTCTGGTAGCATATGTTTCATACCTAGAAGAGAGATAAAATTAGATAAAATCTAGTTTAGTTCTTTTCGAGCGCTTTTAAAGAAAAGAAAAATGACTAATGCATAAAAAAGTATAGTTAAACAAAGGAACAGAATCCAGTTCCGCATGTCTTTGGCACGAAATATTATCTAGTCCTTCACTCTATAATTGAAGAAAAATAATTCTCAACACAAGTGTCTGCTTTTTTTGAAAATGACGTCATTGACACAACGAACCGACAACGCCCAAACCTGATAGAAGGTGCAGTTCATCTGGATTCATTTCATATCCCTCAACTTAATTGTTTTCAAACTAACCATTATTCTGCAGTTTACCTGCCATTCTAAAACGATGCTGAAGGTAAACAGCTATAGTTTCTTGATATATCCATGCATGATTTTTAACATTCGAAATACTGAAAAAAAAAAAAGTTGAAAATCAAATTATGAAGAAAAGTGCATTAATAAAGCTTTTCTTTATTGAGCTTAAAACAAAATTTCAAACAATAAAATAGCTTGTGTGGAAGAACCTCATATTTATAATTCAAGAGCATACCCATGTCTGTACTTTCTCTGATTGTAACTCTTCTTTCCGATTAGTGAAAGTCACAGAACTGCCAAATTTCTATATTTTTTCTACCATTATTTCCGAATAGAAATCTTGGTCTTTTCTTATTATAGAAATTTTGCATAAAAAAGTAACAGTTTCTATTGAAAAAAGAGTTTTTAAAAAAATTCGGAAAATTAACAGCTCTGAAATAATAATTATTAGATAGGAAGCTAATAGGATTTGTACAGTTCTTATCTTTCATTACCATTCTTTCCGAACAGTAATCTTCCTTTTCTTGAATCACAGGCATCGTATTTATTTTGTGAAATTAAATTAAGTGAAGATTGGTATTCGAAAACAAGTGTTACTTAAAAATAAAGACCGTAGGATGCAGTGTCGTAACCAGAATGTGCGTCCAAAACCAGTAATATTGTTAGGTTTTCTTGTAGATAAGGCCAACAGAACTTTAAAAAATTACCCGTATACAGAGCACTTCGGTATTCACCCTGGTTACGCCACTGGGAACGATGTCGAAAATTAAAATGGAAGAATAAGCAATAAATCTAAGAGCTGAAGTTGCAAAAGTCTGGTTTCATTTCAAACAAAAGAAATCAGGTTAAAAGCGTGCTGTGGGATCAAACTGTATGTCTCAATTTTAACTCAATCTGAGTAACTTTTAACGAATAATGTTTGAAATACTTAGTTCCTGGCAAAACTTCAAACTTTATTTGAAAGTTCCTTCAAACTTTATTTGAATGCAAAATTGGTACTTTTCAAATAAAAATGCTTTTCGGCACTGTTAATGGTCAAACTAAAAAAATACATATATTGATATTTAAAAAATGGTTTTTCCTTATTACAACAATTCCGGAACTCCGGGTATATTATGGGTATTTTAAGCTCCTGTTGTATTTTAAATACATATCTAGAGATCGTAAACATCAAGGAATCTAAAGGATTTTGGGTGTTTTAGCAGCAGAAATATCTTAGAGCACTGGTCTTTATATCTGAAGATATATTATATTTTCTTAAAATAAGGCAAAAATTACTTTTCAAAATTTCTGATATATGTGTTTGAAAGTTCTTGAAACGTATGAACTCTGGTATCAAATGCATGACAACGCCTCCAGATTCAACCACAGAAATGAGTTATGGCATTGTAAAAACTGGTTAAAGATTAGCTTTCTTTCGTATCAAAAGCTTTTGGGCTTTTTATACTAGATAATATATTCATTTTTTAATCAGTACTAAATGTTAATTAAAATGTTAATTAAAATGTTATATGAAACCTATATTTTAAGAAAGTGAAACATATACGTGATTCCACTAGTCCATTTTTTGAATACCAGTATTTTGAAGAAAAGTTTTCGTGTTTGGCTTTTACCTACAACAAAAATAACTTTCGAAGTTGTTTTCTGAAAGTTTTGCAATTTAACACTAGAACCGCGGTGACCATACAAAATAAATAAGTATAGACTGAAACCAGAAATTTCTTCACCGAATAAGTTACATATTGTACGGAATTAAAACAGTTTAAATAAACAACTTAAATAGTTTTAAATAAAAATTTTGATGTAAAGTATTTTTATGAAATTTGAGTAAAATTTCCCGCGGTTCTAGTGTTAAACCCTGAATGGCGATGGGATAAAATATATCCCACTTAATTTTAATTGCGAAATGCCACATTGAAGCCACCACCAGAATTTTAAAATAAAAATTTTAATCTGATCAAGTACGTGAAGAAAAGTTTTTATCTTTTTTGAAATAAATTTGTTTTCCTATTCTGGTATCAATCAGTCATTTCAGCATTTTAACCCTTTAATGGTCGCGTTAAATTACGGTTTAAAAATTCAAATTCATTATTGCTACCACTTTTTTGAAAAAAAAAATATTCATCTTATTTAATGACAAGTAAAATGATACCAGAATAAAAACACATACACTATTTTATAAAACTGGAGTGAATCAAACAATTCTGAATAAAAGTCGTGAAGCTCGCAGCCCGTGAATGTCTCGGGTGCGACGATTAAGTGGTTAAGAATGAAAGTGCTTTGCCCTGAAAGAGTTATGGCTAAAAAGAAGATTTTTCTTTGAAAAAAAAAAGTGGTGTGTATAAAACGGGTCTAGTGAAAGCTCTGGGTATATGAGTTTAAGTCTAGACAATTTTTGCGCTTTTTATAAACTTTTAAATAGCTTTTATGACTGTACTCTCTTTATAAAGACTTGAGACATGTTAATGTAGTTCCGGATTATTCCAGACGAAAGTAATAAAAACCCCATTAATCCTTTCCGGTGTAGAAACATTCTGTTCGTAAAATGATTAAATGATTGACTGACATCGGAATTCACAAATGACTTCTTTAGGAATTAAAATCTTGCTACTTTAAACTTTCATTGTAAAGGAAATTTTATTAAATATTCTTGGTGCTGCTTGTAAGCTTGGAATTAAAATTGGGTTTTTCCTGACGCAGGACCACTGGGCCAGAAAGAGTTAAAAAATTATAAAAATTAGTCAAGTTTAAGCACTTTTCAAGAATTTATTTATTTATTTATTTATGTAGATTTATTTCCCACAAATCGCAAATTTCTGGTAAGAAATACTTGCATTATTTAACATAACTGAAATTTTCTCACATTAAGATTTTTTTAACAAAATATTTTAAGCAGTTTGCTATTCTTGTCTACGTCTCACATTTAAAAAAATGCAACTGTGTCATGGCAATAAAGTCTTTATTTGCACATCTGCAAAAAGAAGTGATGTCTTAACACCAGTAGAACATTCCCCGGAATGCATAATTGACAGAATCGCTTGGATTTAATCTGTTGCGCAGTTAAACAGAATAGATTACTGAACAAAACCTGAGAATGAACCAAGAAATATATTCTAATTTTAAAGACACAAATGACACAAAATTTTCGAACATTCAAATTTCAGCTTTAAACGTAAAGCAGACTCAGACAATTCTAAAGTAAACTAATTTAATATAAAACTATATAAATGATTCTTTACTTAAAATTTGATTAAACAATTCAAAAAATGTTACAAGTCGAATATTTTCGGCTAATATTTAGCCATCATCAGGATTTAAATTTTAAAAATTAACCTCAATTTAATTGCTTAATCATCTTCTAAGTATGGAATAATTTATGTAATTTTATATTATATTATTAACACTAGAACGCCTGGAAATTTTACTCAAGTTTGACAATAATATTTCTCACCGGAATTTTTATTCAAAATTATTTAATTTATTTATTTAACGTAAATCTGCATGGATTATATTAAAATTATTTCAAGAAACTCTTTCTGGTTCGAACTGAAATTTAATCACATACTTGGAGTCGAATCGACTCCTTCCGGGCGTTCTAGTGTTAAGATAGATTCTGGCATCCTCAACTGATTTGTTTTATAAAATAATTTATGTGGTTTCACAACATATAAACTCGTAAACGGATCTTTCCAAATCCTAAATAAACAATACCGAGTATATATGTGTAAATTTCTTCTTTTTTTTCTTTCTTAGAAAGCATATTTTACAAATTTTAAGTACAATATTTGTCGAAATGTCGGTGAAGACTTACTGCGGAGACATAAAGGTAGATTGTTCGTCTGTTAGTTTGTTTGTTAGTCTCTTAGTTTGTTCGTTAGTTAGTTTCTCTATCTGTTCCGTGATAACTGCCGCAAAAAGCATCCGATTAACTAGAAATTAAGTAGACATGTTGGTGAGGTATCCGAATTTGTCTGTATATTTTTTTGTTTTATCCGGTTCATTTATTCGGAACACATAGAACATTTTATTTTGTAAAATACCACTTTTCTATTGCAATTCAGACGATTTTTAAATTTCCATTTGCAGAAAGATGTCTCATTTGGTTAACCCCTTGAGCTCTGATGGTAGAATTTTCTACCACATAATTTTAAATCCGAAATGACACAAGGGCACCAGGAAATTCGACCAAATTAATTTGAAAAATGTTTAATGCATTTTTTTTTTTTGCGTTTACCGTTAACCGTATTTTTTTCTTTGCAAAATACTGGTGCCAATGTGACATTTGGAATTTTGAATAAATTTACACCCCAGAGCTCAAAAGGTTAATGAATTTAAATGGTAAATTATGGATGCTGAAATTTTCCAATATGCGTTTTAAATTATTGTTATTTAATTGAAATTTTGTCAATATATTAGACAGACTTTTTAAAATACGTTATATACCTTCTGAAATTTTATACAAATAATATGAATATTTTTGTTTTGTAAATTTACTTAATCAGGGTTCGCACAGCTCCACCACTAAAATTTTACAGTATATTCAATGTATTTCACTGCAGAAAAATAGTGCGTAAATTGCAAATCAAGGAAGTGGTTGCGAATTCTCTTTCTTAAAAATCAAATATAAATTTTCTTATTATTAATAGTGGTGCCGGAGTCCTTACAAAATATAAGGAGTGTGCGAACCCTGTTAATGCACACATTTGAAATGTACAGATTTTATTTTTTATTTTTTTTCAATCTGTTACCTAGCAACTGTATTTCATCCTATTAATATAAATGTGAATGTTTCAATCAACCCAACGCCAAAGCGAATGACATGTATATTTGCATACTGATATACAGAAATGATGATAGAGTACCTTTTATTTATTTTATTCTAAAATTTTGCTTATTATACTCAGAATTTCTTTATTTCCAGATAGAATCAATTGACATTTTACTTTAAAATTTAATAAGTTTTCTTTCAATAAATCTTTCTATCAATCATTTCCAAGAACTATCAATCATTTCCTAACTATACTAACATAAATTACATTTCAGACAGACGCACAGTGGGGCAAAATCCCGAAAAGCTGGCCAAAATATGAAAATGTTATTCAAATTGTACCAAAATTCGTATACAGGTGTTTTTCAGGATGCTAAGTAAGAATACAAAATTTAAATTTAAAAAAATGGCCGATACAATATGGCGGCGCAAAAATTAAAAATGTCTCGAAAGTTGTTCAATTTATATGCAATTTTGTAAACTTTTCAGGATGCTAATTAGGATTCAAAAATTAAACTTTAAAAATAAATAAATAAATATTATTAAAGATTAAAAGTAAAAACAATTAGATTTAAATAAAATTTAAAATTTCGAGGGTAAACTTAAAAAGCAATTTTCAAAAAACCAAGGCATATTTAATCGAAAGTTAAGTACGTTAATGGAAAGTAAAATATTAGACTATTTAATTTTTATATTATTAAAACAAAAACGAAAATATATTCCAGAAATTCACCTTCAGTATCAACTGTTGTAATAATAAAAAGATTCTTCAGAGGTCAAAGTGTCGAAATATTTAGCAGAACTTGTTGGCGGTATTGGAAGATCCTGTGACTCTTTGGATCAATGATTTTAATTTCTTCTACGATAATTTATCTAAACTGGAAATGAAAGAATCTAATGACATTAAAAGACGTAAAAATATTTTTTTTCTCGCTACTGCATCTTTGCGATAAAACTTCTAGATAATTTTTTATTAGTTTGTTGTATGATTCTTGAGTATCTTATACCATTTGACAAATTGGCAGTAAAGAAGATAATGTTATTTCTTTGTCATTAATAAGTAGTTTGTGTACTGAAGTAGGCATATAGAGCCAGGGGTGCAGCTCAAATCTACGGGCTATTTGTAAGGAAAAGTCTACGAAATTTATCAAGAAAATGACATGACTACAAGAAATTACTTATGATATAGAATCGTTTAATCAAATCTTCGTATACAATAGTTATAGAAGCACATATAGTTGAGTTTTCAAATAATCGTTGAATTGCATTGCCATCATTTCTGCTTCCAAATCTGGAATTTAGTTTCTCGATGAGAAGGCTTAATTGTAAACGAAATATTTTTTGCATATTTTATCTTGCAATTTCAGTGTTTTTTTTTTTTTTTTTTTTTTTTTTTTTTTTTTTTTTTTCATGCAGAGTACGAGCTTTTCATTTTTTCTATCCAGTTTATCTTCCAGGTGTAAGCCCTCTCTAAACGTTTTTGCATGTAACTTAGATATTCTGAATTCTAAATTACCTCAATCCAATTTTAATAAAAAATGTCAGATCGGTAAGATGCTGTTTTGATGCTGTCTGAAATAGGTAGCAACGTTGAGTATTAGACTAATTCGTTCTTGACGACTATTTCTTCTGTTATCAATGATTGTATTAAATGAAATAAGTTGATTCTCCTGGTGTTTAATACAATCCACCTCAATGACATTCATTGACAGTAGCATCTGTATTTCTTGAAAAAGAAAAATGGATCTTGATTGGCCCGATAAAATCATTGAAATGGAAATCTCGGAATTTTGAAATTGACGATTCATGAATTTTTCGAACATTTATGTGTTCTAGTAGCACGGGAGAAAAGAAAAATATATTAGACCTCCTGCAATCTTCATAGCTAAATATTTGTTTAAATGTACTCAGAATAGATGTTCCATCACATCCTCACTTGCAAATCAAATCCAAATTACTAATATATTCTAAAGTGATATTCATAATGATTTTTACTCGCATTAATGAAATACACTCAGTAGTTTGATCTACAAATATTGCCATTCACAAAATAATTCTTCTAATTACAATAGAACAAACAAAATTACTTCCTATAAAGATAAGAAAATGTTATTCTACCGGATTAATAATAGAGGATTATTTTCATTTTTTCATTACTAAGCTTACTTATCAAATTAATGTAATTTTATGATTATAGTACTTATTTACAATATAATAAGAAATAAACTATAATAAAATTGAATAATTCAAAAATTTGAAAAATATTTATCAGCTAAATTATGTGAAAAGTAGTCAATTTCAAAATTTTTGAGGCGGCCGAAAAAAGTGGCATTTTACTTGCGGTTACTAAAATATGCGTGAAATGCAGAAAGGCAGTTTTAGGCAGCTGGTTTTTTATGAATCACTAGACAATAGCCCAAGTTATTATTTCCATTAAATTTCGTTGCGGAACACTGTGGAACATTTAAACTTTTTCATGTTTAAAAGTAAAAAAATGAAAAAATATCTAAAATTTTTTATCAAAAATGACAATGAATTTATTAATTTTTATGCGCTCCATATAAATTTTGTAATACATGCAAATAAAGTACACACAATCATAGTGTGAATCCATTTCAAATCATTAAAATCGGATAATATTATAAAATGTAGCACGCGTTCAGAGAAACTGTTGTTTTGCTGTTTTTGTTCGCTCTATGTGATATCCTTTCAAGCATCATTTTCGAAATAATGCTGCTTGTAAGGGTAAAGCAAAAATCTTTTTATAAATACAGATCATGACTCTCCAAACATTATTCTATCCAACTGCACAGTCAAAATTCCCTAAATCGTAACTTCATTTTTCGACTTTTGGCCAGCTTTTTGGGTTTTTTCCCCACTGTGAGACGGAAAGACAAACCGAATTCATAAACATTTTCAATTGTTTTGGAAAGCGTATAAAAACTCATATTAGATTGAAATTTGATTTTCAAAAATTTATAGCAATAGACGGAAGCACACTTAACCCTTTGAGCTCTAATGGGTGAGTTTTCTACCACTTAATTTTAATCTCCAAATGTCACATTGACACCGGAATATTTAATCAAATTTATATGAAAATAAAATAATACATATTTCGTGCGTATTATAAGTCGAATCTTTTGTTTACAAAATACTGGTGCCAATGTGACATTTGGGCATTTTGAAGAAATACACCCTCAGAGCTCAAAGGGTTAAATACTTTTGTACAGCCATGTATTTTACCTACTATCTTTATATACATGCCATTACTAAGATAAAATATAATTAAGACTAAAACGCGCTAAAAACTAGTTAAATCAGACTTTCAGAAATTATCATTCCTGGACTATCATGCATCAAATTCTTTGCGCGGCCCAGTATAGCATTTTTCCATATTCTATAAACATATTTTAAGATACTAAATGACGTTAAGCATAAAAATACATAACTCATTTAAAAAACACAACTTTAAGCTATTTTCATTCATACTCAGAAACTCTTACGAATTCTTTTGTGCAGCCCTGTATACGATCTACATTTATACACGCAACATAATATGCAAATATTTGGACATCACAATTAAAAATGCACTTCCGGCAATCATTTTTAATATTGAGTATTTCGGGTACAATATAGCATTCAAAATCTTTTTTGTATCCCTGTAAATACTATGACTTTCTATTATATACTAAGTAACTTCTAGCAAACTTCAGCAACGTATATCAATTTCATTACATGTTAAATAGTTGAACATAATTAACCCTTTCCGGCGCAGTGTGTCCGATATGGACACACCTAATTTTAATTCCAAACTTGCAAATGGCACCAATAATATTCTAATAAAATCTTGCTTTTAGAATAAAAGCTTAAATTAAGGAGTTCTTGATTTCTTAAAAAGTCGTTTGTAAATTGCGGTGTTAATCGATAATTTCTCATTTTACTAACAGAATTTGTCCTCGCCGGAAAGGGTTAACCTCTTCAGTTTCTGGGTACCCAAATGGGTACATCAGTTTTGTCCCATTTTATTAATGATACTCAAAAATAAATGAAATTTCGATATCAGAATAATATGTTTCGAATTCTAAGATTCGAGCTAATGAAAATAAAACAAAAATCTCGCTCTAAGATCAAACGAGAGAAGAAATAATTCAGTAATAATTAAAAATAATGTAATAATCGCCAGTAGCGAAGAGGTTAAAATATGTCGCAAACAATGTTTCTCCCTATATCATTATCTAAAGGAATTCTTTCACGTAGCCCTGAAAATGACTAATAAATATTCATTGCACCTGCATATTCTCCAAAATGTACATTTTAATGCACTTCACAAATGTATAACAATGTCGTTTGTTCGAAAATGTGTAGCATCATTAACTGCCTCCCTGTTTTGCCCGTACATCGTACGGGCAACGTTTTTTGTCAATCATGATTTGCCCGTACCGCGTACGAACATCCATACTCCAATCGTAGCATATTACTCTCCCCAGTAAAATTTTATTATAAATTTTGCTTTATTTAATTCGATCACTTTTCTGATTCAATTAGGCAAAAATTTCTGTTTTGAAAAACTGGTCATAAAAGATTAAAAATTTTGTAAAAGACATGAAAAAATAGACATTTTTGAAGAGTTTTTTAAAAATATTGATCAATTAAGCCGTTAAAATGCATTTGAAACATTTTTTCCCATGGGCCGTAATGTAACGGAAAATTTTTGACTGTCCCTGTAATTGAATGATACATCCGATTTTCATCAAATTTGAAATGACTCGACAAAATTCTGCAAAAATTATATATTTAAAATTTCAAACCATTCGGTTAAGTAATTATTGCTCTGTTATATCCAGACGGACATACGAACAGACAGACGGACAAACCAGATAATGACTATAGGTGCTGCGTATTTATATAATTACGATCGCACCTAAAACAATTTGCTGTTGACATGTTAGCTGGTCGACAGACGTCAAAGCAGTATTCAATTTCCCATATATGCAGGGGTGTCACAGAAAACTATTTTCATATTCTGTTCGTACCACTATATTTCCAATATAAAATTTGAAGTATATTTCTCTTGCAAATGTTGTCAAACTGTCTTATGTATTTCTGTTTTGAGAAAGCGGGTGCAAGTTAGTTTTCATTAGAGACTATTTTTCTTTATATTGTTGACCACTGTTTCAACAAAATAATCTTCTCGGTACATTTATACTAACGTTCAAGGTAACTCATTGCTATTTATAAAAGTGGTAAGTACAATAAAAATTGTAAAAAAAATAGTCGCCAGTATCAAACTAGTAAAACAGATTTTCAACATTAATGGAAATAAGTTTACTGAAATTCAAGGTCTGCAATGGAGTCCTTTTACTTAGAAACATATCTGTAAGAAGTGAAATCATTTTATTTACTATTAGATTTGTGATAGTTTACTTATGTTAGATTCTGATCTCCAAAAGGTTTCTGGAGATAATACAAAATTTTCCAGAATTGTGATTAATAATGGGATTGCATGGAACTTTAGTAACCTTTTTCTGGTCTGACAGGAAGTTATTCTACATTTTTCTATTTCAAATCATGGATCAGTATAGCGTAACCAAGATGGATGTCCAAGTGCTCTGAATACTGGATATTTTTGAAAGTTCTGTTTGCCTTATCTAATCAGAAAATTTTCTTCCATGAGTCAATTAGAAGAACACCTTATAATATTACTGCTTTTGAGCAACCACCTTGGTTACGCCACTATGGATGATTTTTCTCGAAAATTTTCTAAGTATCACGCTTTGTTTCGTAACACAGACGCCTTTATTTACCTCCATTAGAGAAAGTCTTCTTATCGATAGTTATTCATTTAAACACCTTTTACACGTGTGTGCGTTTAGTTGCATTGAAATGCGTTTCAGTATGTGAAAAGCATAGATTTTTTTTTTCGATACAAAGAAAGAGTTTGAGTCAAAAAAAGCACACAATCAAAAGCTATCCAACTATTACAGTTATGGAAAGGTCATATGTATCACTCCCTACTAATTATTTCGAAAATAACATAAAAATGTGATACCACTCTATTAGTTATAATGGGTACTAATTAATGTTATACTAAAATTTTGCTTACGGGGTCGTCTACATATAGAATTTGTAATAAAATTCAAGTTTTTTAGTGCTAACACATAATTTTGGCGCCATGTTTAGATACGTCCATGAAGTTTATTTTGCCAAAAGTCATTTGGTCAAGACATTTAGGAATTAAACAGGTTTAAAGCGCTTAATGTTAATTAAATCATTAAAATTGGAATTTTATCATTGAAAAATAGATTACACTGTGAGTAGTTTTTTAAGTATACTCAACAACTGTTTGGCTCGATGAGCTATAATTTCAGATTCGCATGTTCGAAATTTTTAATTGGTTTCTTTAAAAGATAGATTATAATTCAAATATTTCTCAATAATTGATCTTAAAAAGATGATCATTTTGAAATTATTTAAAAGAATAAGTATTAAAAATAAAAAATTAAATTTAGATGTCGGTTTATCAATTTCCGATTCATTTGAAAAGTATTTAACCCTTTGAGCTCTGGGGTGTAAATTTTTTCAAAATTCCAAATGTCACATTGACACCAGTATTTTGCAAAGAACAAAACCGGTTAACGATAAACATGAAAAAATGCATTAAACCTTTTTCCAATAAATTTGGTCAAATTTTCTGGTGTCAATGTGACATTTCGGAATTAACCCTTTGAGCTCTGGGGTGTAAATTTATTTAAAATTCCAAATGTCACATTGGAACCAGTATTTTGCAAAGAAAGAAACCGGTTAGGGATAAAGACGAAAAAATGCATTAAACATTTTTCAAATAAATTTGATAAAATTTTCTGCTGTCATTAAGACATTTCTGAATTAAAATTATGTGGTAGAAAATTCTACCATCAGAGCTCAAGGGGTTAACCCCTTGAGGAGTGAACAATAATGTCTCTACTGAATTCTCACCGCAATAATAAAAGATTTTTATTTTAAATTAAGGAAAAGTAATTTTTTGAAATTTTACCCCCAAAGTTAAAAATAGAAAATTCAGTTAAATGTTTTTGGTGGGAATCTTGTTTAAGTTAGGTGGGATAAAATAAATTCCACCGCCCCTCAAAGGGTTAAAGGAAGACGCGACTGGAACGCCACGCCTATTCACATTCATTTTACTCTAACAATGTAACTAAATTTTATCCAAGAGTTTATGTATACATTAATTCTTGTGTTTGAAAAACTGTAAAAGAACTTCGCCCATGTTAGAAGTGGCTAAGTTTTTTAGCTCTCTCCGAAAATTTGTACTTTTTAGCTAAAAACGCCATTAACCCCTTGCGGCACGGTGGTTTCATAGATATACCACTTAATTTTAATTTCCAAACGCCACATTGGCACCAGAATTTTGTTTAAAAAAATTACGGTTTATTGAATGCGTGAAGTATAGCGTTTTCTTATTTACAAATAAAATTGTTTTCAAATTCCGGTGTCAGTCATTAATTTCACCGCTTAAGCAATGAATTTGTCCTGCGCCGCACAGGGTTAACTCATAATTAAAATTAACTCGAGTAATTTCAATAAAACAATTTTGGTGGTAGAATGTTAACCCTTTGAGCTCTGGCGGGTAAATTTATTTAAAATTTGAAATGTCACATTGGCACTAGTATTTTGTAAAGAAATAAACCGGTTAACGATGTACGCGGGAAAAAAAATGCATTAAACCTTTTTCAAATAAATTAGGTCGAATTTTCTGGTGTCGATGTGACATTTCGGAATTAAAATTATGTGGTAGAAAATTCTACCATCAGAGCTCAAAGGGTTAAGGCTCCTGTGCCCGTGAAGCGAAGCGATCGCGAATACTATTCAACAAATAATATCTCAATCTTCGAATACTATTCCTATGGGGAGATTATTTTTTATTATCTGGTTTGCATTTTGATATTTAAAAAAAATTTTTTTCATTGGATAGTGGAGGTACAAATCTACATCGCTACTTTTTCACATTTTCAATTTCGGTTGTAGATATTTTCTTATATTTGCACCTCCGCTGTCCAATGAAAAAAAATTATTTAAAAATTTCGAAATACAAACCAAAAACCATCTAAAAAGGAAAAACAGTAGCTCGCGGGCGCTTCGTCTGCCGGGTACAGGAACATATATAAGATCATGTATGGCAAATAGCTTAAAAAAATTTTTATTAGTTTCAGAAAAAATAACTCTGAGGAATGTTAAATTTCTGAAAAATTGTCATTGTTCTAAAATAAAAACTTTTGGCCTCAGAAAACATTTTTTGCCTTAAGTCAAAGCTGCCCAACCTGGCTCCCGCGGGATACCAGAAAATACTCACAGAGATCAAGACCTTGTTGAATCGGAGATTTAAAAAAAGAAAAAATTCTGTAGATTTTTTTCTGGTTTTTCTCGGACGTCAGATTGGACAGCCCTGCCATAAGTTTTAAATATAATCCAATGAACATGTATTCTTAACTTCATCAAAATCAGTCGGGTAGTTTTCGAGAAAACGGGTCTTTAATCTCGCATATTTCCCATAAGGTTGCATTCGGTTTTGTCTTCATTGGTGACTTAAATTCGTCTATATGTACACCCTGTCCCAAAAGTTTAGACAATCAATAAAATTTTCATTAACATAAAAAGTAATAAGGTGCAATTAAAATTCGTGAGATAGATAATAAATGAAAGCAGTTTTGCTGATACATACATGCAAATTATGATAAAAATTTTGAAATTACAAAATATTCATTAAATTACATAAAAGTATGCTGTCCCAAAAGTACTAACACAATAGAGCATTGCATGTTTTTTTTTTTTTTTTTTTTTTTTTTTTTTACATTTTTGTTCACAAAATAAATTATTTTTATTTTTGTATGCTCCTGTAAATACAGAATAATTTTTCCTTCAATTGAAACATCGTTTGCTATATTTTAATAATAATAATTTATTGAAATTTTATGGAATCAAATGAATTCAATATATCGTTTTGTTTGTGATTCGGAAAAGATAATTCCGGCATAGTCTAATAAAAATTCCACGTTTTAAAGAAGTTTCTAAAGATGAAATTATTAAGATTTTACATTTAAAAAAGCAAGGACAAAATCCTGTGCAAATATCGATAAGGAAAAACAGAACCTTGAGCAATATTTATGGAGTTTTGAGATCCGGTGGAACATAGAATAACAAAAAAGTAGCCTGAAGACCTAAACAAAAATGTTACCTGATGATAGAATATTATTAAAAATGTCTTCAGTTGATAATTTATCTGTGCGTGAAATTTCATCATTTCCCAGAATTTCAAAAAGTGCTGTATACAGAAAGATTAACCCATTAACGCCCGAATTATTTTCTTTGCTAAAATTTAAATTTTGTATTTCCCACCACTTTTAAAATCAAATTAACTTTTATCTAAATTTATCGAGGATTCTGTCTCGTGAAAGAAGGTATATATTTTTCTTCCTTTTTACTGGTGGGAAAGCCGCTTTCTTGCTGTTTTTGTAACCGTCCTCAAACGAGGACGCTGGGCGTTAATGGGTTAAAGCTTCAACAAGTATTCATCAACAAGGAGAATGAAAGCAAAACCTTTCTTAACCCTTTAACGATCATAGCATTTTCATTGCTAAGATGTCGAAATAAATGAATGACACCGGTAATTAAGAACAAATATATTTCTAAATAAGAAAACGTGATATTTCACATACAAAATAAAAGGGATATTTTTAGATAAAAATACCGGTGTCAGTGTTGCGTAACGGAATTAAAATTTTGTGGTTTCGTGGCGAAACCAATGAACGTTAAAGGGTTAAAGCAGAGACATGAAGATGAACGTTTAAAGTGGGCTAAAAACAATGTGTCATTACGGTCTGATTTCTGTCATATTCAATGATGAAAAAAAATGGAATTTAGACGTTTTTGATGGTTATCAAATTTACTGGCGTGATCTAAGAAAAGAGCCCAAGAACTGCTTCAGCAGGCAACAAGGCGGAGAATCCATGATGACCTGGAGAGGTTTTTCTTTCAATGACCAAACATTTCTAGAATTTATGAACAGAAAAAGGAAATCAGAGGATTATCAGGATATTTTACGTATCAATTTAGTGCCAATTATGGATTTGCTATCAGGACCGGACTGGCATCCTGACCTGACCGGGGTATCCATCTATATCTCAACATCAACGAAAACATGGTTTAGGTAAAACAATATCACACTATTGGACTGGCTAGTAACTTAGTCCAGATTTGAATCCTATGGAGAACATACGGGGGTAGGAGGGGGGGGGTCTTATCTCATAAAATATGTGAAAATGGAAAGCAGTACACAAGTGTAAATGACTTAAAAATTGCAATTCACAAAGCGTGATATGAAATATATCCTTCTGTAATGCAATGCTTAGTTAATTCTATGGAACAACGTGTATTTAATGTTACAAAGGGTCCTGGCAATACATTTCAATATTAAAAGTAAGTTTTTAGTTACCTTTATAAACATAAAACCCCAAAAAATTACAATTGTCTATACTTTTGGGGCAGCACAAAATTATATAATTTAATGTATATTTTGTAATTTCAAACCTTTGATCATAATTAACATGTGTATATCAGAAAAACTCCTTTTATTTTTTACTTATCTCACGATTGATTTGGTTTATTTTTGTCGGCCGATTATCTACGCTAGGGATATAGGCCCAGGGGGGGGGTGCCCTTCGTGGGGGTCTTTCTAAAGGAACCTAACCCGTATTTACGCAAGGCTCGAAGAAAACCACGAAAACTCCGAACGGTTAGGCCGACAGCCGCGATTGGGTTCGAACCCAGCACCTGCCGTCTACCAGTTGAGAGGTCAGAGCCTCTCGGCCACTGGTGGGGCCCTATCTCACGAATTTTAATTTCACAGTACTATTACTTTTTATGTTAATGCAAATTTTATTCATTGTCTAAACTTTTGGTACAGGGTGTATATCTGTTTACTCTCTGATATAGATATGTTTTTACTAGGTTCGTACGTTTCAAGGACTTTTTACCAGAATTTTTGTAAAGAAATGTCTGCCTTTTTAAAATGAATATATAAGCCTTCCTTCGGATATACCGATCAGTATTTTATGAAATTCCTGGTACTAAAACACCTAAAATCTCCTGAATCCTTTAATGTGTACGAATACTGTTGTATTTATATATGACAGAGGTTAATTATAACAGGGTGATCAACCTGGTACTTGCGGAATATTAGTACCGTAATTTCGGGTGTATAAGCCGCGGATCAAACAATTCTTTTTGGACCCAGAAATCTTATTTAGTGATTGAAGACAAATATTTACGTCGATCTAAGTAGTAACATTTATTTCTTAAAAAATTTTGGGTCGAAAAAGAATTGTTTGATCCGCGGCTTATACACCCGAAATTACGGTAATTTCTTACAGAAATCGCCTTGTTTAATTGCTGAATTTCGAAGATTAAATAAAGTCAACGTTTGTATAAAAAAAAAGGGAGTAAGTACTGACAGTAACCAAAATATACGTCTTAGTAGCCCATTTTTTTCCACCTTTTACCATTAGTAATTATCAAGAGAAAACATTTTTGTTAAAATGTGATTATTTGTTCCTGTCATTCTTTCTAAATTAAAACCCGTTTTTCACAATGTGTAAAAATATAAAGTTGAAAGAGCATTGACCAGCCATCTTGTAAACAGAAATTTTCTGTTTCTATCTTTTTTATTATTGTCTAGGAAACATTTTACATAAAACTAAAAATAGTTAAAATTTCATTGTAAATGCTTGAAATAAAATTCGTGCAGAAAATTTTATTTGCATTGGGAATAACCCGATAATTATAGGAAGCGATTTCTACACCTAGTTGTAAGTTGTAAGTAATTTAGAACTTTCAAGTTTATTATTCTTCGTTCTTACTCATGTTCCTGACGTCACTGAAATATTTTCACTCGATGACTAAGAAATAGGTTTTTCGTTAGTTTGTGTATCCCTCTTCATTTTGAGGTGTGTAAATGGTCAAGCGCATTTGTTTGTGTGCTAGGGCTTGAGTAATATTTATATCTACATAATTTTGTATTTACTTATTGAAAGGTATAATAATTTCTTCTGTGGAAATTTTAAATGCAAGAAAATATTATAAAATTAAAACCTCTTTTTACAGGGTTGCCTTGCTTCCCAGACTTTTGCCAAATTTCATTATTTTGACTTTTTCAGTCATAATATCAGTATTTTTTTATTGCAAACTATATTTGGATTAACCACTTAATTGATCAATATTTTTGAAAAAACTTTCAAATAATGTCTATTTTTTCATGTCTTTTACAGAATTTTTAATCTTGTATCGCCGGTTTTTCAAAACAGAAATCTTTGCCTAATTGAATCAGGGGGGGGGGGGGGAAATGCTCGGATTAAAGAATTCAAAATTTACAATAAAATTTTGCTGGTGTGAATAATAAATTATGATTGGAGTATGGATGCCCGTACGTGTTACGGACAAATCATGATGGCAGGGCTCCCAAATGGTCCGCGAACTGAACATCAGTATTTTTTAACTGAAAATTTCATGATACGTTTGCGCTAGAATCACATTCCAAGGGTGGTTTCTTGACAATTTGCAAGAAAAATCTAAAAAGAAAATTTCTCTAAGAAAATTCTGATGTTCAGTTCGCGGACCATTTGGGAGCCCTGTGATGGGCAAAACCCCGTTGCCTGTACGACGTACGGGTAAAAGAGGAAAACGGTTAAATGCACGAAATTTTGCCGAAAATCTTTATAAGGAAGAAACTGGTGCCGAAGATCTGGGAATTCCCTGAAGCGTTGCAACCCTGTTTTATGATTAATTTAATTGTGCAGTTAAACAAAAGATGGGATTATGCAAATAAAATATTAGAAAGTTACATTATTATTGGGTTGTCGGAAAAGGGAGGCTGCCAATTTTTTTAATATTTTTTCCTTAATGTTATTTCCAAATAGTCATATATGTATTAAAAATTTTGAGTTTCAAAAAGGTGAAAATGACTATTCTGAAATAGTGGTGTTAAATGTGTAAAAATTGACAAGGAGTGCATTGAATAAAAAGCATTTGAAAATAGAAATATTTAACTTATGCATTCAAACTTTGTAATTAAAACATTTTAACAAATGAAAAATAGCCAGAAAAAAAACGAAATCTTCGATAATACTATTGAACCACTATCTAAAATGCAGCACATCAATATTGAAAATATAAAGAAAAATTACAAAAAGAATGCAAAAATGTGAACGAGATACGAATAAAATTAAACTTACATATATCATACAATCAGCCAATGGGCTACTTTTATTAAATTCAGACTTTTTAATTGGCATCAATTATTTTATTTTATGGCAAAATTCGTTTTATTTACTGACACATTACTTAAGGCGAAAAAAATGGGAAATTTACTATTTTAGAAAAGTCGTGCTGATCAAGAAATCAAAATTTTAAAACAGTAGCCCACTGGCAGCACTGATATCATACTTGTCTTCGAATTGTTTAAATTAAGGATAATACAGGACTTCCACTGGTCCGTTTTTCGAAAACCAGTAATTAATTAGAAAGAAGTTCAGGATAGGTTTCTGCGATTGCAAGAAAAACTATCTTTCTGATATGTTCATACGAAATTTATAAAGAAGATTTTTCTCTAAAGAAAAGTGGTATTCCAAAAATAGACCGAATGTAAACTCTGTCAATATGATAAAGAAAAAGGAGAAGATTTCTATGAGGAGGAGATACCTTTACCAAAAATTGTAGCAGTTGAGGAATGTATACAAATGTGTGTGTTATCAAGGCTACCACAAGACTATTTCTGTATTCTGTTCGCACCACTTTAAAAAAATACATTTTATAGTAAATTTCGCTTGCAAATGTTGTCCAAGCGCGTGTAAAAGAATTTTGATTTTGAAATAGTTGAGTGAAATAGAATTAAAATATAGTCACCTATGGCAGACCTGTGTTATTTAAAATTCTACTCAAAAAAATCCGCATATATTATCCGCCTGCAAAAACAATAATTGCTGAAAGTGGATTTATAATTGTGTTATGGGTTTTCTAAATTATTTATTTAAGTATATTTTTCATCATATGTATAAATACATATTTTTATTATAAATAATTAATTCATGTTATCAAAAAATAATTTAATAACACTATTCTTATACTGTTGGAAAATGTTTCATAATCTTTCAAGCTTGATGCATAAGTTTCCGTTCTCGTTCATTGTTTCTTAAAAAAAAAAAAAAAAAAAAAAATCATGTTCGTGAAGGTACTAATTTTTCTTAAGGCAATCGTAAAAAAACCAAGAAATAATAAAAGTAATTTCTTCATCATTCATTTAATTGTGCAGTTAAAACTAGCTTTCCGGCGTATAATCCGCGGATCAAACCGTGTTGCCAGATGGGCTACTTTTTTTAAATTCAGATTCTTGATTGGCACCAATTTTTTTAAATAGTAAAATGCGCCTTATTTAGTGAAATATTAATTACGGTGAAAATAAAGGGAATTTTTTAAAAAAAATTGAAAAAAGTGACGCCAATCAAGAAATGGGAATTTTTAAAAAGTTCATCAAAAGTTGGATCAAACAATTCTTTTTGAACCCAGAAATTTTATTTAGTGGTTGAAACCCAATATTTACCATGATCTAAAAAGTTACATTTTAATTAAAAGTTTTTCTGGGTTAAAAAATAATTGTTTTATCCGCAGATTATACGGCGGAAATTACGGTATATTTATCCAAATAAATAATTAATAAATCCCAGTTTCAAATTGCTCCGATATTTCTATTTTAATTTAATACAAAAAAAAGATAATAAATCCTATATTTTCCGTCAGTAACAGATATAAAAACTTTTTAAATTCTAGTTTTACACTCATTAATCATTTTATCGTTCAATCATTTATTTACGCAATCCTTTTTCAGTAAAGATATTTCAAAGCAGTTGTAGTGTGATTACAGGTGATTCTGAACAGAAAAAATTAAGACTCTATCTTTTTATGTGATGTAATTAAGTGCATTTTATTATTATTAATACTTTTCTTGCAAATAATTGTAAATATTTTTTAGCATTTTAGATTTTTAAAAACTTTAAAACATGTACCATGAGTCGTGGAAAAAGGGCTATATTGCAATTTACTAGATACTGAATTAAAGATAAATTAAACTAAATTAAATTATTTTTAATAAATTTGGATATTTTATAAGGATGTTTAAAGCTCCTACTGGTCCTTTTTTGAATATCAGTATTTTATAAGAAAAATAATCGTGGTAAGTTTCCGCTGCAATTGCAAGAATCCGGGTAATTACTACAAAATTTATATTTAAGATTTTTATTTGAAAAAAAAAAAACGGTATTCAAAAAATGGAACGCGTAGAAGCCTGCATATTTCATAAAAACTATACATTCTAGAATTTTAAGGCGTTTTCTTAACTCTTAAATGCATGTTTTTTATTTATTTATTTACTTTTTTTCGAAAATGTTTTATATGATTCTCAGAATTATTATGCAGAAAAAAAAAACAGAGATACATTTTTCGTTTAATGCGTCAAACTTTTTTTGTGTAGTTTATTTGCAATATAAGTTAAAAATTCTGTCATAACTAAAATAGTGCAAATTAGTAAATATTTTAATAAGTATGAATTCAAATACCTTATTTTTTACAATTTTTTTATTTTGTAAAACTTAACCTTAAACTCTTAACTTAAACTCTTTGAACTCCGGTGGATAAATTTCTTCAAAATGCCAACTGTTACATTGGCACCAGTATTTTGCAAAGAAAAAATTTGATTTACTATGTAAACGAAAAAAAAAATAAACCTTTTTAAAAAAAATTTGCTCTAATATGTCATTCTGACATTTCGGAAATAAAATTAAGTGGTAGAAAATTCAACCACCCGAGCTCAAAGGATAAAATGCATAAATTGTTCGTTTAGAATTGTTTTTTTTTTTTTTTTTTTTTTTTTTTAAGAATTTGATTCAGAAATTTTAAGATGCATTTATAACTTTATTTAGTCACATATTAACTAACGCCAGAACTAAATTCGATTCAAGTATTATTAAAAAAATTTCACATCAGAATTTTGATTTAAAACAGTCTAAATTTAATATTTAACGTTTTTCTTTTATGTATCATTTAAACTTATTTCACAATCAAATTTCAGGTTTGAACCGAAACATATTCATATGGTAGCCGTCAAAATGAGATCTCATCGCAGTTCTAGTGTTAATGAATAGTGAAAAGTATATTTTTCGGTATCATTATGCACAACCGGTGCATAAATTTCCTGTACATTGTTAAAAATGTACAAGAAACTGCCGTGTCATTCAGCAGCTTTTATTGATAACGGTTAGTTAGCCGTAATTGTAATCGATCCTGGCCAATGAGAACCATTCATAATAAATTAAGTAAACGTTATTTACAAAAATGGTTGAATGACTGGACATTATGAAACAGTTTTTAATCAGATAAAGAAAAATAAGAAATGTGTCCTGTATTTTCACATGAATGATGGAACATTTTCAAATTTAAGATGCAGCATATTATTTTGCATTATTTTTCAGAATGCTATATAAATTTTTAGTCTACATTAATAATGCCACAAAATATAATTAAAATTGTCGCATATTTATTTCTAAAAAAGTTATTATTGGAGTTTGTTGATAATTTGTAATGAATTCCATAATTTCTATTATGCATTGTAAAACATAAATCTCGTTGACTGCCAGTACAATTTTGTGCATTTTTTTACGTTATTTCTTTTATTTATTTATTTATTTTTAAAGAAGGATATTTCATAATGAGTAAAAATTTAATACAAATATGGATTTAAGAATTAGTATTGTCATATAGTGATAGATTTTTATTTTTTCTTAAGCTGTAGGATTCGTTTCCATTACTACACAGCAAAAGAAAACAACTGTAAAAATAGGGAAATTTTAATGACAAAATACATAAATACTCTTTTTAGTTTAAAAACATTTAAAAATCTCAAAGTATTGGAGAAAATGACAAATTAAATAGATTTTTAGAACTAATATCAGACAAGGATATTCTTAAATCCACATTCGCCTTCTGACACATTCAAGAAACAATTTCAACGGGAGGAAATTTACGTAAAAATACAGAACTTGTACTACCATTGAACGGATTTTAATTCACAGTGCATTCCCGAGTTATTGCCTAATGTAAGCAAATAGGTCTTTGACCTATTATGATCACACTTTGCATAAAAAAAAAACAATATTAATTATTCTTAAACTCATGTTGCTGTGTTTATCATACATGCCAAACTCTGACTTTTTAAAAATCAAATAATTATATTTCGACCCAGAAATTTATTTAATAAAAAAAATTTAACTAATTTCAAACGACTATCTCGATTAACCCCTTAACCCCTTGAAGGGCGGTGATGCCGCCACGGCATCACCTAATTTTAATTTCTAAATGTCACTTTGGCACCCGAATTTTTTAACGAAAATTTCACTTTTATTAAATACGCGAAAATAAACTTTTACTTATTTAGAAGTAAATATCCTTGTAAATACTGGTGACAATCAATTATTTCAATATTTAATGAATACAAGTACCTTGCCCCTGAAAGGGTTAACGCGCAGTGTTGCCGGGTCGGCAACACTTAAAGTTCCCCCTGTTTAGAGACACAAAAACTCCGTGAATATTTCAAAAACTACTCTAATGGCCACTTTAAATCTTTCTTATGAGTTCTAGATGGCAACACCACAGAGATCAAACTCTACTGTTTTTAAATAATAAGTAAAATGTTTTACTGTAATACGCTTTTCACAGCAATGCTCTTCTCACTGCGCTTATCAATGCTTTACTTATGGGAGGTTACCACTTCAGCAACAGCTATGTAATTAAAATGGTTAGTGCAATCTTTACAAAACAATATCTGTGTACTCCTCTAGGCCTAAACAGATTGCCTAATTTTTTTTCTTTAAATTCCAACTTTAAAGAGCAGTGCGCCGGAAAGGGTTAATATGAGGCACATTTATTACTTTCTGGTTCGAGGTGTGTTTTTTTAATTTAAAAAAAAGCCGGAGGTTGGCAACTATGCTTTATTATCTGCATTTTAAATTTCCTTTAACCCCTTGAGGGACGGTGGTATGGCTATGAAACCACTTAATTTTAATTACCGAAGGCCACATTGGCACCATAACTTTGGTAAAAAAAATTTCGCTTTAATATATCTGTGAAAGATAGCTTTTTCATATTTGTAAATAAAATTGTTTTCAAATTCCGGTGCCAATCGTTCATTTCAACATTTTCGTAATCGAAGCGCCATTAACCCATTAGTGCCTAGTGTCCCTTTTTTGGGACGGTGATAAGAAGGGCAAGAAAGTACTTTTCACAACAGTAAAAAGAAATATTAATGAATACTTTCTTTCACGAGGGAAATTACTCGATAAATTGAGATAAAAGTTATTATTTTTTAAAAAGCGGTAGAAAATTCAAAATTTAAATTTTAACGAAGAAAATAATGCAGGCATTAATGGGTTAACCCTTTCCGGCGCAAGGCATTTTTATTGCGAAAATGTTAAAACGACTAATTGACATCGGAATTTACATACAAATGTATTTGAAAGTAAGGTAAATCTATTTTTTCCATACATTATAAACGGAAAGTATTTATACCAGAATTCTGGTGTCATTATGGCATACAAGAATGAAGTCGGGTGTCCCAAATTTGTCTTCACACAAAAGGTTAACCCTTTCCAGTTCAGAAAAACTCTATTCGTAAAATGATGAAATGATTGACTGACACTGGAATTTACAAACAACTTTTTTAGAAATTAAAAATCTGTTATTTTAAAATTTCATTGAAAAAAACAAATCTATATTAAAATATTTTTGCTGCAATTCTTAAGCTTGGAATTAAAATTAAGTAGTTTGGGACCACTGCGCTAGAAATGGATAATAATTTTCCTTATATCTACATGCATTCTCTGATGGAATTACATACATTCTCTGAGCTCTGATGGTTGGATTTTCTAACACTTAATTTTAATTCCGAAATGTCGCGTGGCACCGGAATATTCGACATAATTTATTTGAAAAACGTTTAATGATTTTTTTTTTTTTTCATCCATCATAAAAAAAAGATTTTTTTTTTTTCAAAATACTGGTGCCAACATGAAATTTGGAATTTTGTAGAAATTTTTCCACCAGAGCATAAAGGGTTATATATGATTTTATGATTTTGCAACTTTGAAAAGTTCCTGAATTTCAACGAATGGCCTCATTGAAGCAATTGTTGTTGAAAATGAAAAGTGTCGAAATATTTAATTTTAAAAATTTTCATGTATTTGAATGAGCTACTCAAGCATATTCGATATAACGACAAGTGGAAATCTTGCGATGGTAGAAAAGCGTTTACTTATTTTACGTAGTGTTCAATGACCATTTATACAGAGTCTCGTTTAATTGCAAATGCTCACATATCCCGTGCATCTTGATTTTTAAGTTACCGTAATTTCGGGTGTATAAGCCGCGGATCAAACAATTCTTTTTGGACCCAGAAATCTTATTTAGTGATTGAAGACAAATATTTACGGCGATCTGACTAGTTATATTTGTATTTTAAAAAATTCTGGGTCGAAAAAGAATTGTTTGAGCTGCGGCTTATACACCCGAAATTACGGTATGTTATTTTTAAACTGTAATTTTTTACAACAACAAATGAATCACCATCTACGCTGTTTTCATCTGATGGTGTAAAAAAAAAAAAATCTAGAAAGAAAATCGAAACTTATAAGGTTTCTTTAATCATGTCGGAGTTGAAAAATAACTCTTTTGTTTCTTCAAAATGTTAGCTGTTGAAAAGCTTTTATTAGTTTCGCGTGGGACTGTAAAAGAAAACTTTCATTGAGTAATTAAGTCATTCTTTGTAACTCCTGTATTTCCATTTAATTCCTTTAGTTTTACATTATTCTTCAATTATCTTTTTTTCACATAAATATCAATTTATTCAACGTTTCCAATACGTTTCGTTTGAACATATATATTTTTTTTTAATTATACAGATATGGGAAAAAATATCCCACCGCTACTAACTATGCCGACGCTTACATCACATCAATGGTGGCAATCAATTGCGTATTTTCGAAATTTGTTTTTGAACTTCTAAACATTGAATATTTTCAATTTTTACTCCATAGTATATGGGGAAAAATAATATACTTTTTAAAACACCTTGTCTGAAAACTGTGTCCCAATTTAGCATTTTTTATAGCATTTAAAATAACTTTCAAGCGAGATTATTTCAATAATGGATTTCTATCATGTGTAATCTGATTAAAAATTAAGCTGTTTGCATTTTAAATAACATAAATATTCTAACATTCGTTTTTTGTCCAATATTCTATAAAGGATTTAAAGAATCATCAGTAAATATACATAAAAAAGTAATCTAACAAACATTTAAAAAATATGTCGAATTATGTTCCGAAACAAGGAAATACTCAAAATTTAGAGACATGTGTAAAAAGTAAAATCTTTCACAATTTCTTCAGTTATCAACCTCTCGCATGAGGCTATTATGATTGTAGCACTTTTAACCCATTAATGCCTGAATTATTTTCTTCGTTAAAATTCAAATTTTGCCTTTTCCCAACTTTTTTAAAGCAAGAATAACTTTTATCCTAATTTATCGAGGAATTTGTCTCGAGAAAGAAAGTATTCATTGATCCTCCTTTTTACTGGTGTGAAAAACGCTTACTTGAATTTTTAAAACTGTCCCAAAAATGGGACGCTAGGCACTAATGGGTTAACCACTTAACTTATTTGTTCGTACGCGTCGTACGGGCAAGAAGTGTTTGTCTGTTTCATCACTTAAAGCTTTTTGATACCCCTACATTATTAAATTCCTATTTCTTACTGTTTAATGACAGAAATGTTTAGACTAAATGTTACGAATATTTTAGCTTAAAATAAGCGGTGTTCATCCCATATTTTTAATTTATTATATGTAAAAAAAGGAATCATTTAAGTGTTTAATATTATATGATATTATCAACTATATATTTATACAGGGTGTTTCAAAAATGACCGGTATATTTGAAAAATGAATAAAAATTAAACTAGCAGCGATAGAAATACAAAGTTTGTTGCAATATGCTTGGGACAACAGTAAATTTTGAGGCAGATAAACTTTCGAAATTAGTTACAATTTTCAACAACAGATGGCGCTACAGGCGATTTTATTGCTGTTATATTATTGCTGCGTATGGTGGATATGTGGAAAACACATAGATATAGGAATAACTATTCCTACATCTATGGGAAAACATCGTATTTTAGATTTTTTCATACTGCAGCGCCATCTGTTGTTGAAAATTTTAACTCATTTCGTAACCTTGTCTGCCTGAAAAATTACTGTTATCCCAAGCATATTGCAACAAACGGTGTATTTCAATCGCTGTCCGTTTAGTTTTTATTGATTTTTCAAATATACCGGTCATTTTTGAAAAACCCTGTATTATCAACTCTATATGAAGTCATACTTAATATCTATATTGTTAACCCTTTCCGGCACTTTGTGCCCAGTCTGGGATACCTAATTTTAATTCCAAACCTGCAAACGGCACCAATAATATTTTAGTAAAATTTTGCTTTTACAATTAAAGCTTAAATTAAGTATTTCAAGCTATCTAAAAAAATTCGTTTGTGAATTCTAGTGTAAGACGATAATTTCTCATTTTACTAGCATATTTTGCATGTGCCAGAAAGGGTTAAATAAAAGGCAAGATTTGTCTGTTGTCTGTGCGTATGTGTATTCGATGGAAAGGGAATGCACACAGTAATTCAAATTTTTTATCACAGATTGTCATGATATTAATTAAACTCCAAAATAAAATTTAATAAAGAATACTGCCCAGTTAAACTGATGGCATTGAGCTCACTGGCTACAAATACTAATTGTACATTAAAGCCTTATATTTTCAAGGGTTAATTCCGTTCGAAAAAAAAATTAAGAAGGGGAAACAGCTCTCCCCTTTCCTCTTTTTTTATACTTAATCATTGAACCTCCTATACTATCAAAGACATGCTTTATCATATAAAAAATCTATATCCAAAATTCAGAGCAAATGAGATAATTCTTAATAAAAACCCATTTAGCATTTATATAATTTAAAAGGAGTTATCCCCTTCTTTTATACTTAACCATTAAACTTCCAAAACGATTCAGAGATTTGAACGAAATCTGAAAATTCTGCTTGAAAAACCTATTTATATAAATTAAGAGGGGGGGGAGGCATTAGAACCCCTGTTGCCCCTATTTATACTTATTCAATGAACACCTAATAGCAGTCACGGAATCGCCTCATCAGAATGATCCTAATCTAAATTTTGAACGAAAACATAATTCTGCATGAAAATCCCATTTATATCAACTAACGGGGGGGGGCATTAGAGCCCCTGTTCCCCCTATTTATACTTATTCAATGAACACCTAATAACAGCCACGGAATCGCCTCATCAGAATGATCCTAATCTAAATTTTGAACGAAAACTTAATTCTGCATGAAAATCCCATTTATATCAACTAACGGGGGGGGGGGATTAGAACCCCTGTTCCCCCTATTTATACTTATTCAATGAACACCTAATAACAGTCACGGAATCGCCTCATCAGAATGATCCTAATCTAAATTTTGAAAACTTAATTCTGCATGAAAATCCCATTTATATCAACTAACGGGGGGCATGAGCCCCCCGTTCCCCCTCTTATACATATCGAATGAACTCCAAAAACTAATCAGGGAAGCGCCTTATCAGGATATACCTATATACAAAATTTCAAGTGGATCCGATATTTTTATCATGAGTTATCGCGTTACGCACATACGCACATACATACAGAACGGACGGGCACATAAGCTCTCAGGCTATGATAGCCTGTGAGCTAAAAAAATAAAGAATACTGCCCAGTTAAACTGAAGGCATTGAGCTCACAGGCTACAAATACTAATTGCACATTAAAGCTTTATATTTTCAAGGGTTAATTCCGTTCGAAAAAAAAAAATTAAGAAGGGGAAACAGCTCTCCCCTTTTCTCTTTTTTTATACTTAATCATTGAACCTCCTATACTATCAAAGACATGCTTTATCATATAAAAAATCTATATCCAAAATTCAGAGCAAATTAGATAATTCTTAATAAAAACCCATTTAGCATTTATATAATTTAAAAAGAGTTATCCCCCTCTTATATACTTAACCATTAAACTTCCAAAATTATTCAGAGATTTGAACGAAATCTGAAAATTCTGCTTGAAAAACCCATTTATATAAATTAAGGGGGGGGGGACATTAGAACCCCTGTTCCCCTTATTTATATTTATTCAATGAACACCTAATAACAGTCACGGAATCGCCTCATCAGAATGATCCTAATCTAAATTTTGAACGAAAATTAATTCTGCATGAAAATCCAATTTATATCAACTAACGGGGGGGGGGGGCATTAGAGCCCCTGTTCCCCCTATTTATACTTATTCAATGAACACCTAATAACAGTCACGGAATCGCCTCATCAGAATGATCCTAATCTAAATTTTGAACGAAAACTTAATTCTGCATGAAAATCCCATTTATATCAACTAACGGGGGGGGGGGCATTAGAACCCCTGTTCCCCCTATTTATACTTATTCAATGAACACCTAATAACAGTCACGGAACCGCCTCATCAGAATGATCCTAATCTAAATTTTGAACGAAAACTTAATTCTGCATGAAAATCCCATTTATATCAACTAACGGGGGGGGGGGCATTAGAACTCCTGTTCCCCCTATTTATACTTATTCAATGAACAACTAATAACAGTCACTGAATCGCCTCATCAGAATGATCCTAATCTAAATTTTGAACGAAAACTTAATTCTGCATGAAAATCCCATTTATATCAACTAACGGGGGGGGGGGCATTAGAACCCCTGTTCCCCCTATTTATACTTATTCAATGAACACCTAATAACAGTCACGGAATCGCCTCATCAGAATGATCCTAATCTAAATTTTGAACGAAAACTTAATTCTGCATGAAAATCCCATTTATATCAACTAACGGGGGGGGGGATTAGAACCCCTGTTCCCCCTATTTATACTTATTCAATGAACACCTAATAACAGTCACGGAATCGCCTCATCAGAATGATCCTAATCTAAATTTTGAAAACTTAATTCTGCATGAAAATCCCATTTATATCAACTAACGGGGGGCATGAGCCCCCCGTTCCCCCTCTTATACATATCGAATGAACTCCAAAAACTAATCAGGGAAGCGCCTTATCAGGATATACCTATATACAAAATTTCAAGTGGATCCGATATTTTTATCATGAGTTATCGCGTTACGCACATACGCACATACATACAGAACGGACGGGCACATAAGCTCTCAGGCTATGATAGCCTGTGAGCTAAAAAGCGAAAAAACGTCATAACAACGCTCAAAGCAACAGAAAAGAACAAGAAACTCTTTTTGTCGTTCATTTCTTTGAAGCACGCATCGAAGAAAAAAATCAAAACACGGGCAAACTGAAAAGGAATTCTTAAATTTCGCTTTTTCTATGTTTGAAATTCGTAATCAGTTTAAATCAATGTGAATTCAGACACTTTAACAAATCAAAAAAACTTCGATTTCGAGTTTTTGTTTTTTCCCCTCCTTTTTTCCTACAACTACATGGTTTGTATAGGTACAATAATTTTCCAGGTAAAATACTAGCATTTTTTATTGAAAAATAAATCTTGTTCCAATACGCAAATTCCACCTCAAGTAAGAAGAGATTTTCTGTAGCAAAATGTTTGTACCAAATAATTCCCTGGTCATGAAATTCAAGGACCTGAACGAACCTTGAAATATTAAAAAATATTGCAATAAAATATCAATATTTTTGGACATTTTTTACAAAAAGATCAATATTGTCAAAATTGTGTGTTCCTATCGAGAAAAAAAAATTGGTCTGGTTTTGATTTGTAGCTGGTCCAAAGTCGCTTTATTAAGTAAGGCGAATTTGGACCAGTTACATATCAAGCTTTGTTTTGTTTTTCTTCAATGAAAACACCCGATTTTGAAAATTTATTTTAAATCTTCATTTAAACTATTCCTAGAAACAAAATCCCAAATACTATATATGACACATTTTTATTGCATTATTATAGTTTTATTTCAATATACCGTAATTTCCGGCGCATAATCTGGGGATCAATCACTTTTCCACGCAGAAAATATTTTAAATAAAATATTACATTTTATATCGTGGTAAATACTTGACTACAATTTCTAAGTAAAATATCTAGGTCGAAAAAGAATTGTTTGATCTGCGTATTATACGCCGGAAATTACGGTATATTTAATATATTTACATATTTAATGACAAATAATTGAAGCGATAACAAGAGGAAATTTCACATTTCAAAAAAGTTATGCGAATCAAAAAATCTGAATTTAAAAAACGTGACACTGGTAACTTTAAATCACTATTTTGACGTTGTTTAATAATAACTCGAAACCTACTTGGAAGAAAATATTTGAGAATAAACATAAATGTATCAAAAAATTGTAAATTGCAATTCATATTTTTTTAAAGATTAATACTGTTTTCACGTTGGATAGTTTGACATAGTACCGTCAGTATCAGTAACATTTACTCTTTTACGTCACCATTTAGATTTAGTAGAACATTGCGATTTGAAATTAAATGAGACAAACAATTCAATTAAATTTTAGTGGTATTTGAAAAGCGTAAATGTGGGCATTCATGAATTTACCTATTCACTTCTCTCTTTCTGATGCTATGCATAAGTCATCAAAGGCACTTTGATGTTTAGAATACGCGAATATGTGGTCTTCATATGATCCAAAGTAATGAGACATATAGTCAAGTTACCGCTAATAATCACAAAATGCTTCAAATACCATACTATTAAAAATCCTCAACTGTATGAATTCCCGTAAAATCTTTCAAATAGCTTTAGTATTTACAAAATAAAAGTTTTATAAAAGCGATTTACTTCTTTCACCAAAAGTAATAACATGTAAACTTCTGAGTCTGAACATGATGCTATTTGAAATAACTGCGCATTTGTAACTACCTATTCCGCTAAGACTGTCTTATTTCAATGGATTCCTATTGAATCAAACGTTGTCACACTCAGCGTTGATAAGAGTTGTCCATAGATAGGTAAATTTTATTTCTTGTTATTTACATTATCTTTAACTTCAATATTCTTCAGGTTTCTTTGAGCGAAAAATCATTAGTTTAATCAGCAGCATAATCATCTTTCTTTCCCCATCACTGCTTACTTTGTTTCTTCTATTCACTTTTCACTAATTTTAATGTCGTGTTTTAAATTTCTTATGACAAACTTTTTTCTGCTTGGTACCGTCGTGTAAGAAGTTTCATTTTAAAAATGCATGCTATAAACTTATTTCTAATGCAGATAGTTATAGATATAATATCAACTTACTTATTTTCATAAAATAAGTATCAATTTAATATTCTTTTTTCAATATTTTTAATTTACTTTTTTCAATGCATTTTCAATTGTTTTTAAGAAAAGACCATTCTTTTCCATTTTGTCTCATTGTCGGTGTTTGTTTCTCTTAACAGATGATTTTGGCTGAACCTGATTAGTTCACTCTTTAGTGTTCAGAACGATAAATTATCAGATGTTTTCTTCAAGTGCCACTTAAAGATACTGTCTACAATTTTATAGAAGGACGATAAGAAGCTCTTTAGCCAGTAGGGGGAAAAACAGTATGAAGCTGTCTGAAATACAGAGGAAAGCCCTCACAGGTGTTTGTCCAGGAACGAAGGTACAACTCTATTAAAAATGTGCTTAGAACAGGAGTTACCAACCAACGATCCACAAGCTTAACCCTTTGAGGGGCAAAGTACTTCTATTTATTAAATGCTGAAATGATCTAATGACATCAGAATTTAAAAGGAAATTTATTTCAAAATAGGTAAATGCTTATCTCCGCGTACTCAATAAAATTAAAATTTTCATTTCAAAATTCTGATGTCAATGTGGCATTTTTCAATTAAAATTAAGTGGTACATATTTTATACCACCGCCCTTCAAGGGGTTAACCCCTTGAAGGGCACCGGTATATTATATATACCACTTAATTTTAATTCCCTTATGCCACATCGGCACCGGAATTTTAGTATTAAGATTTGCTTTTTACAATGTACGCGAAAAACAGCTTTTACATTCTATCATATAAATCTGTTTATGAATCCCGGTGTCAATCAATCATTTGAACATTTTAGGAACATAAGTGCTTTGCCCCTCAAGGGGTTAAAAGCAGAGGCATAGCCAGAAGGGTAGGGAGTCAAAATGCTCCGGATATCACTAGATTTGTAAAGTTCTCTTTGCCTTATCTAGTCACAAAAGTGATTGAATCGTATTACTGAAGTTGAAGAAATTTTTTTAATATTACTGGTATCCAGAGCATTTTTTACCTCCTCTATGGCAACACCATTGCCTAACAGCTACTACTATTTCCGAATAAAAAATTTGGCCTTATTTAATTACAGAAACTGTGATTAAACACTTAACTGTTGTGCCCGAACTGGGTGTGGGCAAGAAGACATTGCTTGCTTTCTTTCGAAAAGCTTTTTGATACCACTAAATTGTAACTGTAGTATTACTCTTTATTAACCTGAATATTAAACTGATTTGCCTGTACGTCGTATGGACAAGAAGAGTTTGCTTGATAGGTAATTTAAAGCTTTTTGACACCACTAACTTTTTTAAATACAATTTCTTAATAGCTATTGGTGGAAATATTCACTAAATATTACGAATATTTTAGCTTAAAAAAAGTGGTGTTTATACCATATTTTAAATTTATTGTACGTAAAAAAAGGAATCAATGGGTTAATTGACACATAGGTTCGATTACATAAGTCAGCTATTTTAGCAAGGAAAAGGTGGTTCTTAGCGACTATTATTAATTAATGGTGTAAAAAAAATGAAACTGTTAAGAGGTTAAATAAATAGAATTTTATTATTCAGAAATAATGATTACAAGTGGGCTTGCAAATAAGCGTTTGAATTCCCCTGGTCAGAACACTTAATTTTTACCATCAAATTTCACATGCATTTGATGACTTTGACTTTTAACCCTTTGGAGACGAGTGACATGTATACGTCCCACTTAAAGTGCTCAGAATCCTTGTTTTGCCTCACCAGTAAAATTTCACTGTTAAATTTGCCTTATTTAATTAGAACATTTCTGCGATTCAAGGAGGCACAAATTTCTGTTTTTAAAAATGAATGACAAAAAATTAAATATTTACTAAAAAGCTCCCGTCGCGAACCAGTTAAATTGAGAATAGATATCTGTATGCAGAGGCAGATTACCCAATAGGCTGAAGCCTAGGGGCCCAGAAGAAAAGGGACCCGGTGCTAAGAACTTCCAAATATGAAGAAACAAGAATTATATTTTTACATTTAACGGGCTAATATTAATACAAAACACAAATAATGTTGGAAATTCTTGTCGCAATCATTTATAAAATTTTGAAAGTTATAACACGTAGATTGCTCAACAAACACTTCTCCATTTTTAATTTCTTCTACTCTTTATAAAAAAATTTTGACTTAAAATTTGTTATAGATTTACACTGCAGCCGAGCAAGATTTTGCAACTATTGTAATTGTATACAGCCGATCAGGGGTGCAAAAATCTAGGCGCCAGAGGGTAGTCTCTCACCACTAAAATTTTAAAGTTTTTTTCGCTCAAAATTTAATAGCATTCTAGCAGGAATTTTACACGAAATATTAGACGGAGAAAAACAAAATAAATTTTGTGGTGAGAAACTGCCTGCTGGCGCCTAGATTTTTGCACCCCTGCAGCCGATTATCACTCGAACTGATTCTGAGACTTTCAACATTCTAATAAAGATTCATTAAAAAATTAATATGGTTTAGAATTTTTAAAAAAGTAAAAAATATCGTAACTTTTGAAGCTGTATAGTAAAAGTAGATTTATGAAAATATTTCTATATCACTTTATTAATGATTCCAAATCCAAATTCATTCTCAAATCCAAAGTAGCTACTTTCTGATACATTTCTGAATTATTTTCTTTTTCGGAAACGCATACGATAAGCAGGTGTTTTTATTCAGAAACTATGTAATCGAATGACGTTATCCATTTTTTGAACAAGCAATTTAAGAAAATACTATCAAAACTTTTGTTTTGAACAGAATTTCCGAAAGCGTCAGCATGGGAAGGGAGAAAAATCTTCAACCATCTATCAAGAATCTCTTATATCTCATCAAGGTTTTACAAATATTTTATTTACCAAAAATGAAAAACACTATTCGATACCAAATCCCTACAGTAGTCAAGCTTGTCAATTTTATATTTTTATAGTTAAAAATTAGTCAGAAAATGTGTCAAACTTTCGCGTTGTTGAAAAGTGAATTTAAGAACCACCAAGAAGTATATAGCCAAAGATTACGTTAACATAAGTTCTTTATCGCTATTAACCTATTAATGCCCAGATTATTTTCGTCATTAAAAATGAAATTTTGGGTTTCCGACCACTTTTAAAAAACGAATAACTTTTATCTTAATTTATTGAGGAATTTGTCTCTGTGAAAATAATGCTTATTTTTCTCTGTATTTATTGGTGTGAAAACTGCTTTATTGCCTTTTTTAAAAGCGTCCCTAAAAAGGGACGCTAGGCACTAATGGGTTAATAGTTTTACAAATCATGTTGTCTGCCCTACACATCTTGAGAACAATTAAGTCTATTTCCGGCCCGGCTCGTCTGTATGTATTAAAACAATGCAAGACTGATCTTGTCCCCGGCACGAGCTTGCTAAAAAATATTAAGCCTGGGTTGGACACAATGTAATTTATCTCATATGTGCCAATCTCTACACTGTACATGTTATATTTTTGTATTTATATTGTCAAACTAGTATCGGTTCGTGACGGACATTTATACTTATTCTTGTTAACCCTTTCCGGCGCAGTGTTACCACTCCGGCAATACCTAATTTTAATTCCAAACTTGCAAACGGCACCAAGAATATTTTATAGAAATTTCGCTTTTACAATGACAGCGTGAATTTGGGAATTCTTAATTTCTATAAAAGTCGTTCTTAAATTCCGGTGTCAATCAACAATTTCTTATTTTATGAGCAGAATGTGCCTGCGCCGGAAAGGGTTAAAGCCATATTCATTGAAAATAGCTCATATTTTATCGTCTCTGCTTAAATCTTTATAAAAAAGGCAGTAGGCCTGCTACATTTTTTTTATTGACCCGGCCCGATCCGTATGGCCCATTAAATTGTTTTTTGTTGCCAATTGAAAAAGTTATTCTAATTCTGCTGGCCCGGCCCGGGCCCGTGCAGGCCTCTAATTTGAAGTGGTCTGGGGAAAAGTCAGGGAATTTCTTATTGCTAATTTATATTAGAATCTCGATTATCGTCGTAAATGAAGAAATTTTAATTCTTCATCCAGTCTAAAATTTTTATATAAAATTTATGCAAATTATATAACAGTAGCATAACATGAAAAATAATTAACCTTACTACCCTGTTCAAATTTTACTTAATCTTGATAAAAACATTTCACACCAGAATTGATATTTAGAATATTTTAATAGCTTTAATTGACTTATTTCTCTGAATCTGCCATATAACTTTCTTTATAAAAAAAATTCTGGTTCGAGTCGTATAAAACAAATTATAGTTATGGGTCGATTAGACCCATTCAGGGTAGGAAGGGTAAGTATCAGGGATTTATACAACTAATACTTTTTTAGCGTTTATTTAGATGAAAGTTGTCCATTGTGGAGGGTTTTACAAGAACATATAACCCAAATTTTTATAGAAAAAATCAAGAAATTTTTTTAAGAAATCAGTTAAAAACCTGGAAATGTCAGAAAAATTTTTTTCTACCAGAATTGTGTAGGAACCTTGTTATTAGATTTTACTGGTGATACCGAAAAATAATAATTCATGTCAGAGAGGAAGAAATTTTCGAAGCATAAACTTTTCTATCAAAAATTGAACCGAGTTCAAGAGCTACTGCAAAGTGAAAAATAATTTCCTTACATTATTGTAATAAGAAATTAAATTAAGAGCGTAGTATTTACCATGCGTATTATTATATTTATGTACATTTATTTGATTTTTTGGTGTCGTTGCCAGCCAAGCCATGTTACATGCAATTTTCCAATAGACACACATCCAAATATCTACGAGTTTTTTCACGATTTAATATTTAGTTAAAAAATTTAACTTTATTCTTTTACAATTTACATTAGATACTTAATTTTAATTTTGAAATTGGCTTAGCTGGCACCGACTCCAAAAAATCAAATAAACGTACATAAATATAATAATACGCATGGTAAATGCTACGCACTTAATTTAATTTCTTATTACATTTATGTAAGGAAATTATTTTTCACTTTGCAGTTGTTTTTGAAGTCGGTTTAATTTTTGATAGAAAAGTTTATTTTTCTCTTCTTAGTTAAAAGTTGACGATTTTTTGAAGTCAGTTAATAAAAATTATAATACAGAAAAAATTATTGTAAATTGCACACGTATGTCAATAGGGGGTTCGAACCCACGCTCTCTTTCGAAAACCAGAGCTTAAATCTGGCGCCTTAGACCTCTCGGTCATCCTGACTACACTCCATTCGGCGAGATTATTCAACGTCCATGTTACTTTTAATTTGAGAGAAGTCACTAATTTTATTAGTTTTGTCTAATTAATAAAACTGATACTGAACCAATACTGATACTGATACTGATACTGAAAATAGTACTGAACCAATTTCGATGAATGGAAGTGGTACCGATTCGAAGTAACTTCTTTAATTTAACACAAAAAAACAAATTAATCGGTTGAATAGTTTCGGAGTAATCGGTGAATATACTTAAAAAAAATACATACTTGACGAATTGATAACCTCCTCCTCCTTTTTTCATGTCGGTTAATAAAATTTATAATACGAAAAAATTTATTGCAAATTACACATGGATGTATATTATGTCAGGAGTTGGGTTCGAACCCACGATCTCTTTCGAGAACCGAAGCTTAAATTTGGCTCCTAGACCTCTCGACCATCCTGGCTGCACTCCACTCGGCGAGCTTATTCAACGTCCACGTTACTTTTAATTTGTGAGCAATCACTAATTTTATTAGTTTTGCCTATTTATTAAAAAGTACTGAACCAATTTCGATGAAATGGAAGTGGTACCGATTCGAGAGTAGCCTCTTTAATTTAACAAAAAAAAAAAAAAAATTAATCGGTTGGATAGTTTTAGAGTAATCGGTGAACATACATAAAAAAATACATAAGCATCGAATTGATAACCTCTTCCTTCTTTTTTGAAGTCGGTTAAAAATTGTAATACGGAAAATGTTATTGTACACATGTATGTCAGGGGTGAGGTTCAAACTCACTCTCTCTTTCGAGAACCAGAGCTTAAATCAGGCGCTTTATACTGCTTGGCCATCCTGACTGCACTCCATGTGGCGAGCTTATTCAATGTCCATGTTATTAATTTGCGAGAAATCCGTAATTTCATTAGTTTTTGCCTATTTACTAAAAATAGTACTGAATCAATTTCTATGAAACGGAATTGGTACCAATTCCAGAGCAAGCTCTTTCATTTAACACTAAACCAAATTAATCGGCTGAATAGTTTCGGAGAAATAGGTGAACATACATAAAAAACAAAATGCATACGCGTAGAATTGATAACCCCCTCTCCTTTTTTTAATATGGTTAATAATACGACAATGATTATTGTAAATCATACACGTATGTCAGGAGTGGGGTTCGAACACACGATCTGTTTCTAGAACCAGAGATTAAATCTGGCGCCTTAGACCGCTCGGCCATTCTGTCCGCACTCTATTCAGCGAACTTATTCAACACTTTTAATTAGCGAAAAATCACTAATTTTATTAGTTTTTGCCAAATTACTAAAAAAGTACTGAATCAATTTCGATGAATAGAAGTAGTACCAATTCGAGCGCATCCTCTTTCATTTAACCTCCCTACCCTGAATGGGTCTAATCGGCCCAGTCCTAAAATCCGTTTCATTCGATTCAAACCAGAAAATTTTTCATAAAGTAAATCAAATAGATAACACAAAGATTTAAATTAAATAAGTATGTTGAAGTGATTTAAATAAAAATTCTGGTGTGAAATATTTTATTCAAGTTTGAGTAAAATTTCAACAGGGTAGGAAGGTTAAAACAAAAATAACAGAAATCGGTTGCATAGTTTCGGAGTAATTGGTGAACATACATAAAAAAATGCATACGCGTTGAATTGATAGCTACCTCTTGTTATTATTATGTTTTTTATTTATTTTTTATTTTTTTTATTTATTTTTATTTTTTTTTATTTATTTATTTAATTTTTTTTTTTTTTGAAGTCGGTTAAAAATGAAATTCTTCAGATGCTTATTCAGTATTAAAGCACATTATTAAAATTCATATGAAATTTAATAGTTTGCAGCTTAATTCAAATTTAGAGATAGAATTCTTAAATCTTTATATCAATATTCACCAGACAACTATTTCGTTTCAGGATTTTGAAATAGAAGAAATTTTACAATTTAGCACATTCGTGCTTTTACAATTCATGCTTTCTAACATTTTTTAAATTTGTTTATATATAATTTGTCATATTTATTATATTTATTATATTTTATATATAGGGATGAGAGTGTTCCGACCAAAATGATCGATTACTACCACTAAATTTTATTAAAATTTCTGACATTATTTGATGGCAGAATTTCTGAGAAGTTATAAACCAAAGTATACTTTTAAAATTTATTGGTAGTAGCCGTTCATTTGGGTCGGAACACTCTCATGCCTGTATTATATAATTTATATATAATTTCTTGATACAAGTAAACAATTGCTTGATAGAAAGCAAATATGTATGCAGTTTTATGCATGTCTGTCTCATCTTTTTAGCACTTTCCAACAAAGTTGAAAAGTGCTTATGCATTCGGTTTTTCTGGCGGTCTGGCCGGATGGCCGTCTGTCCGTTATGGCCGTCTGGCCGTCTATCCGCGCTCTAACTCCTGTAAATATACTGGGATTGCTATGAAATTTTTATACGTTATTGAGATTTACCCTAGCACGAACCCTATTGAAAATGAAGTATCTACCATGATTAGTTCATCTACAGAGAGAATCAAAAGTTTCCCATTACATTACGGCCTATGGGGAAAAATCGTTAGTATACTCGGATTGCCATGAAATTTTAGGACGTTATTGACGTTTACCCTAGCACAAGTCCTATCGAAAATGAAGTTTCTACCATGATTAGTTTATCTACAGGGCGAATCAAAATTTTCACATTACATTACGGCCTATGGGGAAAAATCGTTTCAAAGGAATTTTAAAGATGTTATACCCTGTCAAACATATTAAAATATGCATTCTATAAAATATAAGGTGAAAATGTAGCTATTATTCATTTACAAGGCCACACAAAAGAATTCCATTAGATAATGGTAAAAGGGGGAATTGTGTGTGACATATTTTAAATATATTAAGCTTTTTCGTGTATAATAAAATTGATGTACGTCACTGAAGCTTAATATAAATTATATGCTACTGTCTTGCATAATATGAAGTACATAGCATTTACAGGGCCACACAAAAGATTCAAATAGTATATTCTTTCCGAAGTACCGTAAATGTGTCCGTTGATGGCTGATGGAGGGATGAAATGCATTTTAATTATGATATGCGCGTTTATATTTCGCTAAATATATGCACATTATATGGTGTGTATAAATGTTAAAGTTGATATACAGGGCTACCCAAAAGAACTCACCAACGTTACTGAATATGAGCGTAAATTATTTAAACGTGGTTCTTAAATAAGCTATGCATTTTTACGCTGAGCTTCACTCAATTTACTAAGAAATGTTTGCAGAATATAGATAAAAGGATATACAGGGACACGCAAAGAATTCGGTACATGGACGCTTATGAATGATGATTTGTGAGAATGTGATTTCAGTTGTTTTACAAGTGTTTTAGTTTACAGTAAATTTTAGCCGAATGCTGACGTGTAATAAAGGTACAATGTAAACTACAGGGCTGAACAAAAGTATTCAAGTATGTTTCCATCTAATAGTATGAATTGCTGAAAAAGAAATTTCAAGCTACTGGGTATTTTCTTGCTAAACTAAATTTTCCCATTATATCAACTGACGTATGAAATACAGGGCTGTTCAAAAGTACTGGAATACATATTTGGGTACATTTGGCTATACACTATTATTTCCCTAAATAACAAAGTTTTGTTAAAGATTTCATTAAGTGTTGGAAAGTGCTTCATAATCTATGCTTAACGCATGATTTTTCTTACTTGTTTTATATTGGCTGTAGAGAGAGTTAAAAAGTTGCAACCGAAATATACTCTGAAACCTTCGATGATTTCATTTTCTGAAAAAATATTGCACTCTCTGAAATACAACAATGTAGAAAGATGTTCTGCTTTTACCAAAATATGGAAAACGCCATTTAATTAGTTTCTACATAAGAACATATACTCAGTTATGAATGTCCGAAAACAGGCAAATTCATAAATGTATCAGAAAATAGTTCCTTTGGATTTGAGAACAATCATAATTTGAAATATGAAATTTACTCAAATAAAATTCCTTGTTAAACTAAGAAAGCTCCATTGAGGTTACAGACGCTGCATAAATGTTTATATGAAAATAAATTAATTTTTAGTTTATTCTTACTGTAAATTCATTCTGGAAATATATATGTTATATATATACACATTCAAAAGATTAAGAATAATCGTAATATTGCATTGTGCCGGTTAATTCAGCAATTATGCCCGATTATCTCTTATATACAACATGATAGAAACATACTTTCAGTTGCAAAAAGTATACATATTAACCCTTTGACGGTTAAAGCACTTCTATTCATAAAATACTAAAATGATTGAATGACACCGGAATTTAAAAACAAATTTATTTCATAATATATAAATATTATTTTTACGTTCTTTGTAAAATTAAAATTTTCATTTAAAAATTCCGGTGTCAGTATGGCATTTCGCAATTCAAATTAAGTGGTATTCTAGGCGCGTATACGCGCTTATAACCACGAAAGGGTTAACCCTTTGAGCTCTGATGGTAGAATTTTCTACCACGTAATTTTAATTTCGAAATGTCACAACGGCACCAGAAAATTAAACCAAATTTACTTACAAAAGCTTTAATGCATTTTCCGTGTATATCGTTAACTGTTTCTTTTCTTTGCAAAATACTGGTGCCAAAGTGACATTTGGAGTTTTGAAGAAATTTGCCCACCAGAGCTCAAAGGGTTAAGGGCAGCTTCTACACTCCTGGCCAAAATTATAAACATATTTTTTTTTCAACTTTTTGAAATCATAATATAAATAAGCTTAGCTTTACATTAATAAAATAAAGATTAATATTTATAAGAATACATCTAAAATTAACATAACTCATAAAAAAAATATTGCAAATAATTTGAATAAATAAACACATAACTTAAAAAAAAAAAAACCCTATGTGAGACCTGGACAAAACTGTAAACTCAAAGAGTTATGAATTTCTATATTCCGGTATTTTTTTTTATCTAAATAAATGCATTTTATGAGTAGAAAGTAATAAATGTAGTCATTACTGATCAATTCATTTCAATACAACAATGCATTTTTTTTTTCTCAAAAAGATGCGCATTTTTAATATTAGCATATGACTAAGCTGAAAACAGTAATTTATTGAATTAAAAAAATGAACATAGTTTGAACCCAAATGATAAGTATTAATACACACATTTAAAAATGAGTTGGACTGCAATTTTTTTAAATTGGAATATACGGATCGGCATAGATTTACTTAGTTTTCCCAACTGCTCCAATAACAACTGATTCTATGCTGAAAGTATGGTTATTTTTATATCATTTGTGTTTTGATATCATGATATCATGATAGACAATTCGAACCACTGCACTCCAACTATTTTCAATGGGGTTTAGATCAAGGCTGAGGGCTTGCTATTTCATGACATTTCATAACACTTCACACTTCGCTGACATTCACCTGTCAGCGCTCAAGACACTATTTTATACGTTTTGCAGAGTGTATAGCTATATTATTATGCTTAAAAATCCAATTTACTCCAGCAATCAAAGGTGCATAAAGCAATTGATTATCTTCCATCATTAACTGGTATAGGCTTCTGCTTTTTGTTAGCTAAAGCAGTTTTACCATTCAGAAAAAAATTTGCTCATATCATAATGTCTCTCACATAATGTCATTTTTTAAAAATTATATGTTTTCTTATTTCAGTTATTTACTCCTTTTTATTTATGAGTTATATTAAATTTAGATGTATTTTTATAAATATTTATCTTTATTATATTAATGTAAAACTACCGTAATTTCGGGTGTATAAGCCGCAGATCAAACAATTCTTTTTGGACCCAGAAATCTTATTTAGTGATTGAAGAGAAATATTTACGGCGATCTGACTAGTTATATTTGTTTTTTTTAAAAATTCTGGGTCGAAAAAGAATTGTTTGAGCTGCGGCTTATACACCCGAAAATACGGTAAGTTTATTTATATTATAATTTAAATAAATTGAAATTTTTCTGAGTTTTTAATTTTGTCCAGGAGGACAGACATAGTATTTGTTTTAAAGAGGCTATAAATATATTAGCATATAAAGTTTAATTTTTATAAGGTCACTGGTTCCTAAAAAGCTAGTCTATCCACCCACCATTTAACAAAGACATTTTTAAAAATTCCACTTACGACCAAAACGTATTTGGAATTTTAAGATATTTCAATTTTTACCAGCACTAAATGTGCTTCTTTTTGTTTTGGGTGCCGCAGAAAACATTGAAATTACATAAAATTCATAATTTCATTAGTTTTGACTGCAAAAGATTTTTATAATGTGTTCCTTAAAAAAAAAGAGCAACATTTTTCTAAATGTAACTCACAAGAAACCGACACCATATAAAAATTAAATTTTGCATTTTAATATTAGCCAATTGTAAAACAAATGCCTTATATAAAAGCTGTACTTAATTTCTATACTTTTTGTATATTTATATCATTATTGATTTATGAGCTAATGAAGCAGGCCTGTATTTTATTTTTTTCAGTATATAGCTCTTCGAAGAAGTGAAAGGGGGAGGGGGGCTCAGAAAGTCAAGCATAGGTACCCAAGTGGTAGTTAATCCGCTTCTGTTTATATGTGGGATATTTCACCGGTTTTCCGAAAGAGAGGCCCGAATCAAAAATCTTATGTTTTCAGACATTCGTAAGGTCTTTCCGTTATCTTTCGAATTGAAGTCCCTTTTATCAGGGCGAGATATCCCTTTTAAACTACCTATGATTAAGATTACCGCTTGATAAATTTGTTTGTATACGAAAAAGTAGTATGCCGTAATCTTTAGATAAAACCTTACAACGTTTATTTATCAGAACATTCATTGTTAAATTATGTCAATCCTCTCTAAAACCGACGATATGTATATAGTACTTGTGTATTCCCACACTTTATATAAATGGATCTACACGTATTATATTTTTAGTATAGAAATATGCACTCTGAAATAAAAACAGTCAGGGAAAGGTATCAAGCATGTGTCTTCGAGGTTGAAATAATTTCTTTCCTAATTATTAAAAATAAATAAATAACTTGGTTGTTATACAATAATACTGGTATGATATCAGTATTTACCAAAACTATTCACATTTTCTACAAAAGGACAAAAGGATAAATAATTATAATTTTAATCTCACAGGTTATAAGTATTTATGACTGCAACTTGCTCGACTTATAGGCTTTAATGTTTTAAGGCAAGTTTATATGTTTCAGTATAGTTTGTGAAGATCTTTTTTTGCATAATTCTACTAGCAGGCTTCGTCCGCTACGCTGTTCTGTTTCACCAAACAAATCTAAAATCAAACAAAATGTATCAGTGGATTTGACCTTGTGATTTAAAGCAATAAAGGTTTTTTACCTGCAATTACCGCAGTGCTAAAACGATATGAACTCCTTTGTGCTATTTTATTTTCTGATATGCTGCAAAAATTTCATCTGTTACGATCCAACTACTTTTGTTGATCTCTCAGAGTATAATTTGGTAAAAAATGATATTACAATACGCAACATAATGAAACAATCCGTGAAAAATTGTTTAATTAATAAAGCAAACAAACTGACTAACGAAAATCAACCAGTAAAACTTTTTGAAAAGGAGGATTATATCATATTGGGATGCATTTGATTACACTGTTTTTACAAATGCAAACATTTTTTATATATTTTTGATGAAACACCTATTTTCTCATTATACTACCTCTTACAAATGAAAGGCGATGTCTGAAAAAAATCTAAAACATCACATTTTTTACTTATACAGGGTGTTCAGTAGCACTTTCAACGGTCTCCAATTCCTAAATCGTTAGTCATAGATATATATGAAACTATAGCGATTACTCTAAATTGCATAGTTTTTGAGAAAAGCACATTTTCCTGTTACACACTGATTTCGAATTTCGGGCATCGAACAAAGGTTTTGAGGAGCGTTGGAGATATTTATCGTAGCAGAAGTATAAAAGCATTGTTGATAATGATTTTTTAAATAAATTCGTCTGTAATTAGCCGAGATATTAGCAATTAAAGACACGTAGGGTTTGGATATATATAATGGCGGGGACGGTGTACATTGTACGTCATCGATTTTTAAAACCTAGGTAAGAACTTTTAAGAATATCTTTGTGTAATCCAATACCTAATAGCAGTATAAAAGCAATAAACTTCATATTTTTTGCAAACAGACTAATTTAATTAAAAATAATCACAGAAATCAGGGTTCGTACGCATAGGAAATTTTAATAAATAGCAGTTTAGTACCAGGTTCTTTTTAAAGCGTTATTCACCTTACTTAATGAAAACCGTCCTTTAATTCGTGTATAGCGACACTGCGTTACGGAATTTTTGGTACTAAAATGTCTTACGTTTGTAATTCCTTACGTACGTTTAATACGTTTAATAACTTAAAACTTTTGCAATTCCTTATGCGTGCGAACCCTGCATAAATACTATTGGTTTCGCGATTAGTTTGCATTGAGTGGATCTCTGATTACGACTCTTATGTCTTTAAAAGTTAATTAAAAGCCTATCTGGAAAAACGCATCACGGACCAAAGCGGCTTTGCGAATTTGCCAGCTCTTTTCGACACAAGCTCCTTTAGCACAATGACCAGCTTATATTTTTAACAAGGGTTTTTGTTAGCTACACTGTAATATAAATATATATATATATATGTATATATATATATATATATATATATATATATATATACCGTAATTTCGGGTGTATAAGCCGCAGCTCAAACAATTCTTTTTCGACCCAGAATTTTTTAAAAAAGAAATATAACTAGTCAGATTGCCGTAAATATTTGTCTTCAATCACTAAATAAGATTTCTGGGTCCAAAAAGAATTGTTTGATCTGCGGCTTATACACCCGAAATTACGGTATATATATATATATGTGTGTGTGTGTGTGTGTGTAATAAAATAAAAAAATTTGCGCCATTTTTGTTCTCTCTTAGCTTCAATTCTAAATTTGTGGAACATATTTCAATCTTAGTTTCGTAACTTGTAACAGCTAAAATTCTTTTTCTTACTTATTTATTAATAAATTATTGCTTGCTTCTCAAAACGGCGGGAGGTATTTCGTAACCTTTTTACTTTCTGGAATATTCTTGGGATTTTAATATTATTTTTTATTTTAACATCGCGTGACAGGTGTTAATACGCGTTGCTAAAGGGCTGTTACTTTCGAGGAAAAAATATAGTTCTTGCCAAGGACCGCCTGCTACGACCAATCAGAATTGATCATTTTTTCCGTTGAGACTCGAGTTCATCCTAATTGGATTTTTAAAATGATTGACGCGGAGTAGGAGGGAGCTAGTTTTGTCGTGAAAATGATTATTTTCATTTGGCTTTTTAGGAGCGTTAGAATGGATTTGCCCTTTAAACTACCAAGCCGCACGTTTCATTTCTCCGTTGAATTAGAATATTTGATGATGTGGACGAGATAATGAAAGTTGTAGTGTCGATGTGTACTAAGGTGATTGCGGGGAAGAGTTTATCTATTTTATGAGCACATCAATAAAGAACTTGAAGACTGATGGTGTCTGTTTTTATAATGGGGAAATACCCCAATGAAATTCTTCTACTGCTCGCCAACTGTCGGAGCGACTACTCTGCCCGTGCTGCTAAGAATACCTAGAATTTATGCAACATAGTTTATTTTCGTCGAGTTCATTAACATATATTTATTACATATATACATGTATATATATATATATATATATATATATATATATATATATATATATATATATATATATATACATTACTACGCCGAATTTAATTTTATGAAATGCCAAATGAAATTTAAATATGTACTAATTTTATTATCAGTACCAAATTAAGTTCATTATAAATAGTTTAGGACAAGATTAAAGAAAGAGCCGTATATAGAATATCAATATTTGATATAATTTAGGCTTCATATCTATTTAAACTCTTATTATATACCAATTCATACTTTTTTAGTATATGCAGCTATAAATAGCCCTACGTTGTATACATTTTTTTAAAAAGTCTTATTATTCTTTCAGGACGAGAGCACTTTGCTTACTTTTTAATCTTTAATCACCGGTTTTTAAAAACAGAAATTTTCTCTACTTGAAATCCAAAAATGCACCAATTAAGTAAACATTACAATAAATTATAATTAGTGAGACTAATGAAGGATTCTGAAAATTTTAAGTAGCACGCATACGAGTCACCAAAGGGTTAATTATTCATATATTTGTGGCACGAAATCCTCTGAGCGCGAGTACTACTTGCACATGACCATTTATTATTTTAGTTCTGCTCTCTGTTAGGCTCTATTCACACCCATTTCTCTTTTTTTAACATTATTTGAACACGTGAAAAAAAGTTGTAAAGATCTGTATCCTACAGGAAAGATCAGGTCTGATGAGGTTAAATCTTGAGAATGATCCAATGAATATGGATTTCAAATTTAATCAGAATCGGTCGGACAGTATCCGAGGAAATGGGTCTTCCGACCGAGTCTGAATGACTTGTTGAATTATGCCACTCTTCTCGAAAACTTATAATAGTAATTTAAGGTCTTATCTTTTTGAGCAACATTTTTCTTATAATTTTCCATAAGACTGTATTTTTATTTAGTTTCATTTATATATCTAAAAGCTTTTATTTAATCCTTTCCGGCACGGTCCTTTAACGTAAAATAAACTAAAACCAATAGCATTCATTCACTCTGGCAGCACTAAACCTAAATATCAATAAAAATCGGGAAAACTAATAAATAAAATACATTACAATATGCGATGATCTGGTCTTGTATAGAAACATTCATCGGGTTTATCTTCTCCAGCCTCTAATATTGAACGCCGCTTCACACATACCAAAAAAGAGGGCTGAGAGCAAGTATTTTACAAACAATAAAAAAAAACTACAAAATTTTAAAAATTAGAAAAAAGCCTATTTGAAAACTAGGAATAAACGCACTTTTTCTTTCTTTTTTATAGGGGAGGAAGAGGGGGGGTTGGGGGGGAAGCAGTAGTCATACGGGTACTGGAATTTCCATACCAGGAAATTTTTCGGTACTAGTATTTTCTGATAGAAAATTTCTCCTTAAATAAGGCGAAATTTCACGTATTGGAATTAATTTATGTACCGTAATTTCGGGTGTATAAGCCGCGGATCAAACAATTCTTTTTGGACCCAGAAATCTTATTTAGTGATTGAAGACAAATATTTACGTCGATCTAAGTAGTAACATTTATTTCTTAAAAAATTTTGGGTCGAAAAAGAATTGTTTGATCCGCGGCTTATACACCCGAAATTACGGTATATATATTATATATAATAACATTGATATTTCATCTGGAAAATAACGGTATCCGTACAACTCCTGAAGAGGAAATGAAAATCATCAAAAAAAATTGGAATTTTGGCAATGTTCAATTCTTTGCAAAGCATAAAATTATCTTTACATTAAATAAAGAATACGGTTTTTTTTATTTATTTACTTTCGAACCCGGCAAAGACTCTCCCGGTTAACACTAGAACGCCCGGAAATTTTACTCAAGTTTGAAAATAATATTTCTCACCAGAATTTTTATTAAAAAATATTTAATTGAATTATTTAACGTAAATTTGCGTGGATAAAATTTAAATTATTTCAAGAAAATTTTTCTGGTTCCAATTGAAATTTAGTTACACGATTGGAGTCGAATCGACTCCATCCGGGCGTTCAAGTGTTAATGCGCGATCCCGCTTAATCCGTTGCGGGGCAGGGCAAATTCATTGCTTAAGAGTTGAAATTAATGACTGACACCGGAATTTGAAAACAACTTTATTTGTAAATAAGAAAACGCTAGATTTCACGCATTCAATAAATCGCAATTTTTCAAACAAAATTCCGGTGCCAATGAGGCGTTTGGGAATTAAAATTAAGTGATATATCCTCAGAGTAAACATAATAAATGTTTATTATGTTTACTAAATTTACCAAATTTACTATGGTTACTAAATTTACTATGTTTACTCTGAGGGTATATCTATGAAACCACCGCGCCGCAAGGGGTTAATACACGAATTTTCCCGGCCCCTTGATCATCGGCCATAAGGCTAATGCAAAAACCTCACGCTTAATACGCGATAGAATCTCAACCTTTTGTGACAAAAAATCACGTTTAAGACGAGAACTTACCGATTGCTGATGCAAATTCCTTGTGCTCTCCAAAGCTTTCAATTTAGCACTTTTTTTCATTCAGATAAAAAACCCTACTCTCTGACAATATTTGCTTTTTTTAATAACAAATTAATAAGGCGAAGATTACTCATAAAAAATAATGGTAAATATTTGAATTAAAAATCCCGCTAAATTACAACGCTACAATTCTTCGATCCCGTGTCCTTTCTCTTTTTAATATAAAAGAGAGAAAGATGTGTTATCAGGATGCTTAAATAGTCATAAAAATTATTATGATTAGCAATTATTATGATTTTAGTTGTAATGTATTAATGGACAATAAAACCATATTTGAAACCATAGTTATATTCGATTCCAGCCAGTCCTATGAAAAAAATCAATTAGTAAAATTTGAATACAGTTAAATTTTAGTCTAAATATACGAAACGTGTTTTCAGCTGTTATAAATATTTTGAAAAATAAATCAAAATTAAAATAATTTCCTCCAATCAAAATTATCAGTGGATCAAAAAATGCTTAGTCTATTCCCACGCTCACAAATTTTATCAGTGTTTTGCATTTCGATATGAGATACAAAATTTTAATGCATATTTTATTATGATATAATGCTTACACGGAAATGTGATTACATGTAATATTGCTTTCTCAGAATTTCAAGTGATGAAAAAGAAACCGTGGGGAATTTTTAATAGCGTGTTAACCCTTGAGGGGCGGTGGGATATATTTTATCCCACCTAATTTTAAAAAGATTCGCAGCAAAAACAGTTAACTAATTTTTTTTTTTTTTTTTTTTTTACTTTGGGGGTAAAATGTTGAAAAATTGCTTTTCCTAAATTTAAAATAAATTTCTTTGAATATTTCGGTGAGAATTCAGTATTATAGAGACATTACTACTTGCGCGTCAAGGGGTTAACTTATACTAAATTCCCTAGAAAGAAAATCACGGGTAAGATAATTTCTTCCCATCAAAATTTCTAGTGAAACTAAACATTCAAAGTTTATCCCCTGGATCCAAATTTCCTGATTATTTTGCAACCGGATAAACAGAAATAAAAAAAATATTTCCGTTTAGTATGCTATAATATTTACATGAAAATGCGATTTATATGGATTATACCTCATTATATTAAAAAAAAAAAATCTTATAGAATGTTTCACTGAGTTTTTAGCTACTATAAATGTTTTTGAAAAAAAATTCTCATCAAAATTTCCAGAATGTCAAAAAATTCCCAATTCTTTCACACGTTCCAAATTTCTACAGTTTTTGGTTTAAAAAAAAAAAAAAAAAAAAAAAAAAACTCGGCAAAGGATTCAAAATTTAAAAATATTTTAGAACACTATAATAGCAGGGCTCGCACCGTTCCTAAGATTTTCACACATTGCTACCAGTATTTAAAATCAAAAACCTTCGTGGAAGGTTCCATTATCATCTAATATAGAATTACACAATAATTGTTACCGTTTTAAATTTGTGTTAGGAAAGTAAGAAAATTTTAGGAACAGTGCGAACCCTGTAATAGTTAAATGGAATTCTGATTACATAGAATATTGCTTGTTAGAATTTTATAGAATGAAAAATAATCTTCTGGGATATAAAGTTGAGCTTTGAGCTACTGTAAAGGTTTTAAAAATGAATTCGAATATTTTTAAAAAATCCAATTTATTCTCATGCTTTAAACTTCCCAAGAGTTTTGCATTTCAACATAAAACAAACATTTTTAATGTCTGATTTAGTGCGATTTAGTGAAGATGTGGTTGCAAATAATCAGGAATAAACTTAATGTTTATTCCTGAAATTTCAGACGGTGAAAACTAACCTTGCGGAAACTTTAGGGTTGAGTTTTCAGTTATTGTAAATATTCTGGGGAAAAGAAAAAAGAAATTGCAGCTGAAATAATTTCTTTCCTCCGAAATTTCTGTTGTGTCAAAAATTACCATGTTGTATCAAAAAAGAAAAAAAAAGAAAGAAAAAAGGAAAGAAAAAAAGCGAAATATTTTCCCCTTCAAAATATCTAGTGGGACAAAAATCCCCCCCCCCCTTCACACACAGAAAAAAAAAGAATAAGTTCACAAATTATTTAACAATTTTTCCTTTCAAAATTTCTCCAGTATATTAAAATTTTCCACGCTGCAATTTCTTCAGTATTTTACAACAGTTGTAAGAGTTAAAACGTGACTGCACTGATGAAGATGTTCGCGCTTCACTCGATATAATGCTGCTAAAAGATAATTTCTTGATTTATTTATTTATTTTATTTAATTTTTTTATTTATTTTTATTTATTTATTTATTTATTTATTTTATTTTATTTTATTTTATTTTATTTTATTTTATTTTTATTTTTTTTTTTTTTTTGCCAGCGAAATACGATAGACCATCAAAACGAATATCTGGAGAAAATCGAAATAAAAATATTATTCCACGTTTGAATGCTTTCAGTATTTTCAGAAATTTTCTATATCGGATTTTATTTCATGGTAATAATTCGAAGCAAATTGCTAAGGGGAAAAAAAAAAATACCACTTTTGCACTTATAAGGGAAAACACTACCGCAATTGGGGGGGGGGGGGGGAAGGCGTAATACCACTTATAATTTGATATAAGTTGACCGCTATTTGAATAGTAAGATTTCACTGAAAGAGATTACATTAATAATAAAAAGAAAATCTGAATAAGTTCTTTGCGGTTGATGGACCGCGATGGTTCACGTGATCTTGCTTTCGTCTGGGTGAAGTAGTGAGTGGGGAGAGAGTTTCGTAGGCGCAAACTTGTCGTGACTAACTATGCTCGCTACTTGAATGGCACTAGGCAGTCAGTCTAGCGAGCCGGTCTCTCTCAGTCAGGATCCTCTAACGGCCGTCAGACATGGCGGTTTCTTTCAAATCTGGCTTTGATTTAAACGAGGTTAGTTACACTTTCTCTTTTCAGATATCTTGCATCTAATCTGTCCGAATGATCTGGTTTTTTCTACTCTTTCTCATTTACTTTCTGCAAGGTTATTGTGTACTCTAAGTTCTAATCAGTGCCAGATTTACGGCAGAGCATTCAGGGCATGGGCCCAGGGCCGCTGATTTTCAGGGGTCCCCAAATGCTGCTGTAGGTTTTTCAGTTATTGTTCAAAATCTGATGTAGTTTTAATATTCAATGAAATTTTACATTTCATTTTATATTCTATTATGTTCATATTGCATTTTAATAACGTTGTTTATTTTGTCTGAAACATCAATTTATTACTTTATTATCGTGAATATTTTCTTTTATTTTTAGAATTTTAACAATATATTGTATTTTTAATTCTCCTTTAATCCTTTTCCTGTTATCGTCAGATTATTTGAGTGGGCTGTCGAACCTACTAATATTTTAAATAAACATAGCTCAGTTTGTCGAAAATTTATTATTAGTTGTTACATTTTTTATCATTCCAGAGATATAGATTTGCGTAGGGAAAGCTAATTACCACCACACAATTTATTACAAAATGTTTACTCATTTACATTTCATAATTGTTAAATAACTAATTAAAAGTAAATTATGATTATCATATTTATTTTTTTCTGGGTATTTTAAAGTTAATGATGGTTACTTTAGTGACTATCTTTTTTCATTTTTTTTAATTAATCAATCTCCCTGTAAGTATCAATGCAAGCCCCCCCCCCCCCCGTACGCATCTGTGCCCAGGGCCCCCAAATTTTTAAATGGATCCCTGAGTCTAATATATCAGATAATTAGCAATTAGATATTCGAGGTATCATAATTTTGTAAAAAGATTTTGCATATTCAAAACCCTTTTTTTTTTTTTTTTTTTTTTTTTTTCTTAAGGATCATGTGCCTATTTTTGATTCTTTAGGAAACTTTTTAAAGTACTCCTATGAAAATTTGCTTTGGAGAGAAGTTCTTTTATATGATCGAGGGGTGGTTTTATCTTTAAAGTCATTTTTCTCGAAACTGTGATTTTGGTCCTTGCGCGCACGATTTCTAAGAAATGGATAGATAGAATTTTGCGAAACTTTGACTGAAGATATAAACCTTATGTATTCACGAAATACCTTCTATCATGTTCATCAAATGAGAAATTAAAAAAAATTACTATTTTTATATTTAAAAAAATCATCATTTTGACTTTCTCTTTAATTATTTTCTTATATTTTCCAGTGTCATTTGTCATTTTATACTTATTTGTCATTTATTTGTTTTTCATTTTTTTATTTATTTGTTCGTCAATTTATGCACATTATATCTCTTGGCTTACGGTGACCTGGGCGCAAGACATGTATGGTGAATTCATTTATTGGAAAAATGATATTGATTTGAAATTAAAAACTTTGTATGTATCTAGATTCTTTTCCAAGCGCTGGCTGTTAGAACTATTCCGAACATTGACTGTGTGTTTATATTTTCATATCCAAAAGTTAATTAAATGGGGAGTTAATGCAATCCATATTAACCCATTAGTGCCTAGCCTCCCATTTTTGGGACAGTTTTAAAAAATTCAAATAAGTGACACACCAGTAAAAAGGAGGATAAATAAATACTTTTTTTCTCGAGACAAATTCCTCGATAAATTAAGATAAAAGTTATTCTTGTTTTAAAAGTGGTGGGAAAATGCAAAATTTCAATTTTAACGAAGAAAATAATTCAGGCATTAATAGGTTAAGGTCGCTGTTAAACGTCATTTGTCAGTTTAAATATTATCTGATCTCTTAAGTTATGGCAAACACTAGTGTTGAAAGAGGCCTCGAGTTAATGCCATAATATGAATTCCAGTGAAAATTATGTTTTCTACGTAAGTTTTCATATATTTTATAATTTGCTATTGGATAGGAATAGGACTTAATTCGGAAAAATTTTTGCATAGTAACACTCATTTTGTTATAAGTTAACCCTTAAATGCGTGATTTTTTATCTTGTTTCGGAAAAATTATGTATGATTCTGAGAAAGCTTTATGATACAGGAAAAATAATGAAAGAAATTAGAGATATATTTTTCATATAATGTGCCAAACTTTTCTTATGTTGCACATCTGCAATACAAGTAAACACTACTGTCGTGTGGCTAGTTTACGCTAAAATATTGCAAATTAGTAAATATTTTAATAAGAATGAATCCAAATACCCTACTTTGTATAATTATTTATTTTGTAAAACTTAAACTTTAATACTTTAACCCCTTGGGGACGAACGACTTTTACAGATTTTTTAATCAATTACTACCGGTTTTTAAAGCAGAAATTTTCGCCTAATTGAATCGTGGAAATGATTATATTAAATGAGAAAAAAATTACCGTTGAGAATAATCAAGGATTCAGAGCACCTTATGCGGCACGTATACCGGTCGCTCGTCATCAAGGTGTTAATTTTCATGATAGAATACGTTCTAGAAGTTACGTAATTCAGAGAATCTGACTTTACACCAGAAACTTTCAATGGTTAATTTCGCTTTATTTAAATATGGAATGTCTGTTGTTAATTAAAGCAAATATTGCTATTTCAATTTTCTGGTGTGAAATAGGAATGTACGAATTAAAAAATCTATTGAATTCGAAACACTGTTGCCTACATACATGCAAGCCTTCGCACTAAAGGTTTAAGAAAAACTCTAATGTTGAGAGCGGTTTCGGCTTAATACCATAAAATGTATGTCAGTAAAAATTACATTTTTATAGGTTTTGATAAATTTTATAATATTTTATTAATAATTTGACATTGTATATCTTACTTTTCTAAAAGCTTTTTGCATATACAATACTCATGTATTTATTAGCTAAGAAAGACTGTGATATCGAGATTCAAATCAAAATCAAAACATAAATTTTAATGAATCTGATACTTAGGTATTAGATAGGGAAAACATCTTAGATTTCTAAAAAGGAATTTCCATGCGTAAAATTAATTTCTTTTTAAGTTAAGGTAGTCTCTAAAGTTTATAAAGGCTTCACGTTATTGTTACAACATAAAATTTCTCTACATTTTAACTTATTTGACAATTAAAGATTAGAGATTAGATCATCAAATTGTCTTAATTCTCTAAACAGTTTTCAAATATGCAGAATTCTTTTATTTTTTAATCGAGACAAATTTTAATGTTAAAGGCTTCAAATTAATACGACAATGTAAAATCCAGGGACAATTATGTTCTCTAAATTGTAACATAAATGATAAATAGGAATTAGATTCGCAAGATGTTTTAATTTTCTAAAAAAAAAATTTGCAGTTTCAAGAATCTCTTTTTCTTTTTAGTTAAGGCAAACTCTGATGTTGAGAAAAGCTTCGAGTTAATATCACAGAGTAAAATTCAGCGAAATTGTTCTCTCTAAATGATAAATAGAGATTAGATTCACAAGATGTAAAAATTTTTTTGCAGTTTCAAGATTCTCTTCATTTTTAGTTAAGGCAAACTCTGATGTTGAGAAAAGCTTCGAGTTAATATCACAGAGTAAAATTCAGCGAAAATTGTTCTCTCTAAATGATAAATAGAGATTAGATTCACAAGATGTAAAAATTTTTTTGCAGTTTCAAGATTCTCTTCTTTTTTAGTTAAGGCAAACTCTGATGTTGAGAAAAGCTTCGAGTTAATATCACAGAGTAAAATTCAGCGAAAATTGTTCTCTCTAAATGATAAATAGAGATTAGATTCACAAGATGTAAAAATTTTTTTGCAGTTTCAAGATTCTCTTCATTTTTAGTTAAGGCAAACTCTGATGTTGAGAAAAGCTTCGAGTTAATATCACAGAGTAAAATTCAGCGAAATTGTTCTCTCTAAATGATAAATAGAGATTAGATTCACAAGATGTAAAAATTTTTTTGCAGTTTCAAGATTCTCTTCTTTTTTAGTTAAGGCAAACTCTGATGTTGAGAAAAGCTTCGAGTTAATATCACAGAGTAAAATTCAGCGAAAATTGTTCTCTCTAAATGATAAATAGAGATTAGATTCACAAGATGTAAAAATTTTTTTGCAGTTTCAAGATTCTCTTCATTTTTAGTTAAGGCAAACTCTGATGTTGAGAAAAGCTTCGAGTTAATATCACAGAGTAAAATTCAGCGAAATTGTTCTCTCTAAATGATAAATAGAGATTAGATTCACAAGATGTAAAAATTTTTTTGCAGTTTCAAGATTCTCTTCTTTTTTAGTTAAGGCAAACTCTGATGTTGAGAAAAGCTTCGAGTTAATATCACAGAGTAAAATTCAGCGAAAATTGTTCTCTCTGAATGATAAATAGGGATTAGATTCACAAGATGTTTTAATTTTCTAAAAAAAATTTTTTGCAGTTTCAAGAATCTCTTCTTTTTAGTTAAGGCAAACTCTGATGTTGAGAAAAGCTTTAAGTTAATATCACAGAGTAAAATTCAGCGAGAATTGTGTTCTCTAAATTATAACATATTTAATAATCAGCGATTTAGATACGCAAACTATCTTAATTTTCTAAAAAAAATTGCATATGCAAAACCTTTTTTCTTTCTGTGCTAAAGCAAATTGTAATGTTGAGGGACATTTCAAGTTTAAATCTTAATAAAAATTTTATGTGATGTTCACAAAAGTTAAACAATTTTTGTATTAATGAAATCATGCTGAGCTTTTTGAAGTAGTTTATTTTTTTATTTTTCAAATGTAAAGACTATGTCATTTTAGTTAGGTATCAAATTAAATTTTCTGTAATTTCCAGTGCATAACTTGCCAATAAAACAGACATGTTCAGAACTAGGATTTCATTTTTTTATTAATTTTTATTTTAATTAATTATTTTTTATTAATTTTAATTAATTATTTTTTATTAATTTTAATTAATTATTTTAATTATTTTTTGATAAATTATTTTTATTAATTTTTAATTAATTCTTTTAAATAATCATTTTTAATTAATTTATTGTTAATTATTCTCCTATTATTTAATTCTTATTATTCTTATTGTTGCTATTTTAAATACAGTTTATTAAATATCTTGAAATGTAAAACATTACACCAATTTAGTAAAATATTATTTGATATAAGTTATCATATATTGGTTTAACATGCTACAAAAAATAAATAAATAAATAAATAAATAATAGGTGGTTTAGCTTTAGAATAGTTTCCTCCTTTTTATATATAATTCCCAACACATGGAAAAAGTTCTGTAGGAAAATAAGAATTTTGTTCATTTTTAAAATACCTCCGGTATTTGAAATTAGCTTCTTTAGAAAGATTAACATCATTTAAGGCATCCTCCGTGCACAAGGCCAAACTTGTAGATTGGAAGCAATTAGGAAAACTATTCGGCAATGTTATCATTGATAAGATTCTTCTGGCATTCATAGACGCCGAATTAAAGGGGCAATCATTCAAATTTCTCACAATTTAAAAAGTTTTCTCTTAATTAATCATAGAATTTTGTTATTAAATAGAGTACTAAGATCTGTAAAAAATTAAAGGTTGAATAAAAGTAAAAAGCTTCATTGCCTGCTTCGCCTCCGGGAAGGGCGGCGCCTATACTAACCCCTTGAGGGGCGGTAAGATATATTTTATCCCACCTAGTGTAAACAAAATTCACATCAAAGATATTTAATTAACTTTTATATTTTTAACTTTCGAGGCAAAAATGTTGAAAAATTGCTGTTTCTCAATTTAAAATATTTATTATTCCGGTGAGAATTCAGAATTACAGCGAGATTATTTCTTTCCTCTCGAGGGGTTAACACTTCCAATTCTTGGATAAGTTTTCATTTGTTTTTAATGAATTTGATTCAGTGACAGCAAAGTCATTTTCTGGTAACAAACTCTATATTAGGATGAATAAATCAAAGTAAATTGAAATACTTACGACCAGACTATCTAAGACTGGATTGCGATTCCGGGTAGTGTTGTCAGGTGTTCACATCATTCGAGACATCCATTTTCACCCCCCCCCCCTTTTGTGGGGCAACTGCAAAAGTTGATTGTCGCGATATTTAATAACACTTAATCGCTTTTAAATTTTGGTAACTCTCATGTTGTCCATTATTATGAATGAAATCTAATATAATATGATGATTATATTTTGATGAAATAAGAAATAAAATAATCCTACATAAAATGTTGCTTAAACATTTAAAAATTATACATTCTAAGAAAAATAAGTTAGTGTTTTAGAGAGATTTTATTTAACAGATTTGTTCACCGCACTAAGCAATTTTCATAATAAGAGAGTGTTGATTAAGAAAATGTTTTTTAAAGTGACGGCATAAATCGTGTCTAAGTAAAACCACAACCTAGAACTCAATGCATTTATTAAAGTTTACATGAACTTGTTGAGCTTTTTTCATTAGAATGTTAATCAATATGAAGGTATGCAATAAACGAGTATAAATATTTATAAACGCGTAATTGTGAATTGCTAAAAATGTAATTGCTTTCATTTGTGAAAACTGATTTTATTACAAATATTGTTGATTATTCCGGAGTGACTTTGAATTCATGGTGCAAACTTTAAGAGTTGGTTCGGGACACTGTATCAATCATTTATTGGATAGGAATATATGGGCGCAAGTCACATGTTTAGGTACAAACACCAAAGGGCCTGTTTAGCCCATTTTTTATTTCAAAATTTCTCATTGATATCAGAAAGTTCCTATAGTATTCTTTTCTTTATTTAGGGCTGACATTTCGTAATTACTTAAAGAAAAAAATCTTCTTTGAAAATTTCCCGTGTGAAATTGAATTTTTTTAATTTAAAAAACCGCAACCGTGCTATCAACTTGAAGATATAATTATTCTTTAAATTATGTAGGATCATGCACAACGAACTGCGAATATTTGTGATTTGTGGAGCACAGACCTCCTAATCCCAACTGTAATTGCGGGTGATTTGTTGATCTTTGATTTCGCCGTCACTGAGACAGTGCAAGAACATCTTTTCTCGCTCATGAAATTAATGAGGCGCGAACATATGTCTAGACCAGCCATAGTCAACCTGCGGCCAGCGGACCACATGTGGCCCGTCGACCTTTTATATGCGGCACGAGACACATTATCATTAATCTATATTTATAAAATCAATTGAGGTGAGATAAAAAGTAATTATTTCTGTTATTGTTTTGTATATTTTCATGGTCAGGCAAAATCTGTAGTTTTATTTATAATTAATTGAAAATTATGTTAAAACATCTTAAATGCTGTTTTCTTAGTCAAAAATTTTCTTTATAGCCTTATATGTGCTACAGAAGTATAAACATTTCTTAATCATCAACACAAATTAAACCTTAGTCTAAATAAATTAAATTTGCATTATATTTCTACAAATAAAAAATATAAAAAAATTTGCATTGAGTAAAAGATTTAAAAAAGAGAACTTCTTAATTTATTCTCGTTATTAACTTCAAAATTTTGAATCATACTATTAGTTTTATTCTCACTATATTTTATTGCGATTTTTAGGGTTTAAAGTTTGTCACAAAAAACATTCATTATGTATTTGATACGTTACTATTTTCAAACAACAAACTTCCCGTACATTTCAACAACATTTTACAAAGAAATCTACCACGGAGTTTTTTTTTTTTTTTTTTTTTTTTCTAATTAGGTTAAAACATTTTGTTAACATTTCTTTGACGACAATTTATCAACTTTACTGATATTATCAATATTAAAAATGTCACACTCATTCTATTAATTTATTATTTGAATTACTCTTTTTACTTACCCTTTTATATGTCTTGCGACCCGAAAACCATCGCAAACTTATATTTGCGGCCCGCGAGAAAAAATGCTTGCGTATGGATGGTCTAGACAATGGAGTTATGAATAAAGAGGATGAAACACACACACATATATATATTACGCTGACGCAATGTAACACAAAAATTACGGTTATATGTTAATTGTTTAAAGGCAAAGTTCTTTCGCTGCAATGATGGAGCTTCAAAATATCGTTATTTTTGTTTTGTTTTTTAACCCTTTAACATTCATTGGTTTCGCCACGAAACCACAAAATTTTAATTCCGATATGCAACACTGACACCGGTATTTTTATCTAGAAATATCCCTTTTATTATGTATGTGAAAAATCGCGTTTTCTTATTTAGAAATATATTTGTTCATTATTACCGGTGTCATTCATTTATTTCGACATCTTAGCAATGAAAATGCTTTGATCGTTAAAGGGTTAATTCTATTGGCTTAACCCATTCGTGCCCAGCATCTTTTGCGTAAATTTTATTTGGTTCGCACCACTATTTTTAGAAGATTTAAGTTTAGTTCATTAATCACGAAAATGCGTCATTTAAACAAAATAATTATTGCTTTTCTTTTTTACCGGTGTCAAAAACAGTGCTGAATGCACCTTTTGAAGCGTCCCTAAAAAGGGAAACTAGGCACTAATGGGTCAAAAAATAAATAAAAATGATGAATTTTAAACTTTTCAATTTCAAATTAAAGTTATAAACGAAATAAGTGAAAGGATTATATTATTAAATATATTTTAAATGAAAGTAATGAAATACAAAAAAATGCCACGGGTACAATATTTCGCGATGCGCCAAGTTAGCATAAAAATACCGAGTGCTTGATTTATCGGCACAGATGTCATATACGCACCACATTGGTACGATTTTTTCTGATGCCAATTTGGCGAAAACTTTGTTTTCATTACCAGTTACATATATTTTTTTAACTCTTTTCTATTATTTTAAAAAAGCAAATAATAATAAATAAAAAAAAAGGTTTAATTAATAATTATAGAACAAAACAACTTATATCATTTAAAAAAAAAAGAAAATAAAAGTAAATAAACAGCTTATCAAAGAATAAATAACAATTGTCGGGTTATCATATCAGGCATATATTTGCCTTTTTGTTGCAACTGCGCCAATGTGGTGCCTGTAGGACATCTGTGTTTTTCTTGCAGAATCTTTTAATGTAACAAAAAATTGAGCAATTAAAATAAATTACGAATAAAAGCAATATAATTTAATGCTTAGTATGCATTTAAAGGGAGACCAAACTGGTCGTCAAGGGCGGCTAGTATTGTGTGTTGTTTAGCAGTTGCGAATGAAGAAAACTGTGGAGGTTGTCAGAATATGACGGTTGTTTCTTTTAATTATATCAACAGTTACTTCCACCAATAAACTTGAACAGAAAATTTTCTCTAATTCATGTGTCGTATTGATTGGAAATTTTTCTCACATTTATGATAAAAAAATTTTATTTATTTTTACTGGTGTCAGTTTGACCAAATATTATAATCTTTTTATTGACACAAACAGTAGGTTATCTTGGTTGTCACAATATTTCGGAAATACTACAGCCGATTTAAGTTTCCACAAGTAAAAGTGAATATCAGTTTTTGCCATTATTTTTTATTGATAATTTCCATTAGTGAAGAGTTTAAGCAAAGAGAATTTTTTCTACGATGGAAATGAATCCCTCAAAAGTGGTTACAGTTGAAGCTTCACTGTTTTAACCACTTAACTGATCACTATTTTTGGAAAAACTTTCAAATATTTTTTTTTCACGTCTTTTACAGAATTTTGATCTTTTTTAATCGATTTCTCAAAACAGATTTTTTTCTTAGTTGAATCATAAAAATATTGCCTAGTTGCATCAGAAAATGGCAGGAAATCAACAACTTTTATTGATGGATTTTTAATTTTTCTCTCGTATTGCACCCAACGAATTGTATTTTATCCCTTAGTAATCAAAAACAGATAGACTCATGTAGATAAAAATGTAGATCATTGAAAAATTACAGACTTAAGTTTCTCTTTTATTTATAGATACATTAAAAATAAATTTCATAATTTAAAAAAATAAACTTCCATAAATATTACATTCTCCTTTTTTTATTCTTCCGAGATTAAAAGCACATTTTGGTAGAAAAATTATTCAAAAATGAAGTTTGATGGGAATTTAAATTCAAATGATTAAATCTATGGGAAACCGGTTGTTCTATTATGAATTATCAGCTGCTGGTACTATCTGTAAAACCGATTATCGTACTACTGAGATATAAATGCTAATACTTTTATGCTACTATTTTTCTTCTTTTTGTCATCCGGGAAAGTAGTGGAAGAAACACCCAGCTGCCAGTTTGTATGTAGAATGACTGTGTTCGTTTGAAACTGCAAAGAAACTAGCTATATATATAGAAAAATTTTTAAATGATACTCCCGCACCCTGCTTTTAGGAAGAATAAAGGTTATTACCAAATAGCTGCCCCGCCCGGGCTTGACCAGGCCCGTAGAAATATTCTTAAATAAACCTGAAATTCAAAAAAATGTATTGTAGTTCAGTTCACTGAGGGGGGGGGGGGGTAGGCAGAGACACTGCAAGTTATCAGATCCGACTCTTGTTCAGTTGGAATGTTGCGTACAATTATAAATTAAGGTTTTGAATTTTTATTTGTCCCACACTTTAAAATCTTTTATTTAAAATTAATTGATGAATTCAATTAAATTTTAATTATGTTTTCAATATTTTAAATTTTTATTTATCATCTTTAGATGAAAAAGTAATTACAAATGTATCATAAACTGCAATACTGAAAAAGAAATAATAAAATTGCAAACAATAAAAATGCTAGTATGGAGATTTTATAAAAGATACTATCTAGCAAACTTATTTTCTAGTAGAGTAAAGCCTGATTATAACGGAATCATGCAATAAACTGAAAAAAAAAAAAGATTTTAGCTCCCCCCCCCCCTTTCTCAAAAATTGAGTGTTCCAATTAAGATTTGTGCAATTTAAGGAGTCTGCGTAGAATGATTTTGTCACTGGTCGTTTGTGTTTCTGTCTAAGCAGGTTTTATTAGATCTTACTTCTGATGATCCTGCAGTGGAATTATTATCGTAATGCGCAGACTCCTTGTACGACGAAGTCAGTATTATTTTTAGACAGTTTTTTTTTTTTTTTTTTTTGTGCCTTTAGCGAGAGTTTTTATAAGGGAAAGAATTGTTTTTATATGAAAGAATTGTTTTTTTTATAATATAAATAATCCCTTAAAATTGAAAAAAAATGTCAATTTTTTAATTAAATCGAATGGACAATGTAAAATGTAGTTTTATTATTATTATTATTATTCGATTCATTTATGTACAATTTTTTCTCAAATAATTCAATTGTTTTAAAGTTAAAAATAATTAAAAACCCAAAAAATAGTTTTAAAAAATTTATTTTAATTGAATACTTTGAACAATAAGATTTTTAAAATTCAGGGCTCCCAAATGGTACGCCAACTGAACATCAGAATTTTGTTAGAGAAATTTTCCTTTTAGATTTTTCTTTCAAATTGCCAAGAAACCCCCGCTGGAATTTTATTCTAGCGTAAATTCTGTTGAAACGTATCAGAAAATTTTCTGTTAAAAAATACTGATGTTCAGTTCGCGGACCATTTGGGAGCCCTGAAAATATGGCATTTTTTATTTATAATCCAAATTTCAACAAAGTCTTACCGAGTTTCGAACCAGAGACCTTTTTTTGTATAGAAAACTGTGGTGTTAAACAACTAAGCTGCAAACAGTTTCAACGGAGTCTGTAAATTAAGGTTCCGTATCGAAGCGTTAATTGTTTCTTCGTTTTCTTTTTTCTTTTTTTTTTTTTGGCATCTGTTTCATTAGCTTAGCAAAATAGATGGCTATTATTGTCCAAATTCTCTGAAATTTTAATGGATCATAAATATAACTAAAACCAAGTCTTTTTTTCAAATTTCATTTAAAAAAAAAAATATGCATATTTAAGAGGAGAAATGTTTAGTCGAAATAGAGAAAAACCGCGCTGGAATCCCTCGGTTTTTAATGTATTTGTCAAAATTTTCACACATTTTATTTTGTAGAAAATATTTCTACATTTTAAACGTTTTGAAATTTTTATAGGGGATATAAATATGTTCTAATGAGATTTTATAAAAAGAGTGTGTTAAAATACGAACGTTTAGTTTCTTTTGAATGGTAAAAAATATCCTCTCCATGAGCCGTAAAGTGACCTTCATTTAATGATATATTTCAATGAGTTAAAATTCATATATTTTAAATCCAATTACATCATCGTTATTAAGAATGTTTCAACTTTATAAGCATATTTTTAGTTTGTCAGTATCTTTAAATTTTCGAATTGGAGAAGCGTTGCAATAAGGGGGAAAACTGCTTCGGAAAATGACCTTTTTGAAAAAAAAAATTTTCAAAGGGTTAACAGCAACATTAAAAAAACATATATATTGCACCATTTGAAACAAGCAAATCCGATATTTTGCATTATGTCTTTCAATTTTAACTGCATCTAGCGGTTTGGTCAATTAAGATTAAAACATAATAATAATAAAAAAAAAAAAAAAAAAAAAAAAAAAAAAAAAAATGCAGTTGAAAATGCTTTTTTCCTCGTTTCGTTGCACAAATGTGTTTGTGTGCATGTGCAAGCTTTTTCGTTTCCCGAGCATCAAAGAATAGACTTTTTGGTGAAAGTGAGTTGCGCTTCGTAATAACACCTCAGAAACTACCGTAATTTCGGGTGTATAAGCCGCGAATCAAACAATTCTTTTTGGACCCAGAAATCTTATTTAGTGATTGAATACAAATATTTACGGCGATCTAACTAGTTATGTTTGTTTCTTAAAAAATTCTGGGTCGAAAAAGAATTGTTTGATCTGCGGCTTATACACCCGAAATTACGGTAATAAAAAAATTAAAATTCTGAGCGTCAGGTATATCAGGGGAGACATAGGACTAACTTATCAAAAAAAAATTGAGCCTCGTGCGTGCAGTTGAAAATTTCCATTCTGCAGTTTCTGTGAATAAACATGAATGTACTTAAGAATATTTTGGAGCCCTGTACATATGATGTACAGAATTTATACACATCATGTAATATTAAAACAATAATTCAATTCAAAAACATGTTTTACATATGAAAGCACATTTCTAGTATATTATTTCCATGGGCTCCAATTGATTAATTTATGCTCAATTTCTTCTGTAGCCAAATTATTTTGTGTGTCCCTGTAAATGAACGATAAATTCTATACATACCATATTCTACGACATGCAGTGGCGCTTCTGTGATGGATATGAATTTCAGTATGTTTAATACAGAGATGCAGAATATGTCCGATCCGGCGATCTAGGATCGAGGGAAATTTTAGCCATTTGGGGAAATTTTGCACAGAAATATACAATTGATTTCGATTTTAATAATGTATTTACATAATTACTCAAGACAGAAATTTTTTAATTACAAATAGGTCCGTAGGGTGACCTGTGCAAAACTGATCTTAGAATAATATGTACCGTATATGTTCAGAAATTTTGGAAAAAAAAAATCCATACCTATGGTAATACAAAATTTATGTAAGCCTATAACAAATCGTAAAAGTTTGGCGAAATTTTTATATGGATTGGGGGGAAATATTGGGTGTAAAACATTTTCTGCACCCCTGGTTTAATATAGCATAATACACTACAAACGATTTTCCCCCATAGACCGTAATGTAATGCAAATCTTTTGGGTGCCCCTGTTAACGAAATGTAAATGTCACACACTTCATTTTCAATACCGAAGTTTTGGCATCAAAAATATACCATAGTGATACCCAGTAATATCTAAGAATATCATGACAATCGGACTAAATTTATCCGAGTTTCTGCGCAGACAGACGTTACTTTATAATAATCAATAATCAGAGGCTTTTATTCATACTTATTAATTAATGAAGTACCAATTATTTGATTATTGCTGTGTTCTATGTTCCCCTCTTTTAACTGATTCCCCATGCGTCATACGGGCAACGTGTTTTTGCCAATCATGATTGATTTGCTTGTACCACGTACGGCATCCATATTCCAATCATGATTTATTATTCTCACAAGTAAATTTTTACTGTAACTTTTGCCTTATTTAATCCGAGCATTTTTCTGATTCAATTGGGCAAAAATTTCTGTTTCGAAAAACCGGGGGAAAAAAGATTAAAAATTCTGTAAAAGAAATGAAAAAATAGGCATTATTTGAATTTTTTTTTTCAAAAATATTGATCAGCTAAGTGGTTCAGTGAATACATATAGGCGGCATAATTAATTATCGTAGGCATTTTTTCTTAACTGACAATGCAGTTATTAATGCAGCACAAATTTAATTATTACTAGCTGTTACCCGTGACGTCGTTCAGGTAGCATAAAAAAGGATAAACGCTTTAATTAAACAAAACATTTCATTAACAATAATTTAAAATATATGTAACACATATCTTATACCAGGCTATGCAGTAGTTTTTTTTATAGGGGACTTAAAGAACTCAGTCAAATAAATGGAAAATGTGTTAGGTAATATTAACGATCGCGAAAAGGAAATTGCAACCATTTATACTGTAGAACACCTGTAACGCACCCCAATGGTACAGAAATCATGTTGTAGTGCATTTCAGAATTCCATATCAAAGAAAGAAAAATCATGTGTTAAACTTAGGTAATAAAAAAAATATCCAACATTTCCATAATACATAACTTCACCGGCCCATTCTTTTCTGCATCTGTGTATGTGATCTATGTGCTTGTAAATATTCTAAATACAATGTTAAAATTTTGCTTAGTTAGAAAAAATATAACGAAGATTAAAATTCACCTTGAGCAATTTCTAATAATAGACAGAAACGTACTTGAATTCTTTTGTACAGTCCTGTATATTACGTGCAAATATTTATACGACCGCATATTTAGCTTAAATTATTCAAGCAAAAAACCCGATTCAAATTACTGAATTCATATTTCCGGGAATCGCTATTGCACAGGTTACCATATATCCAGTTTATTGTATAGTCCGATACATGATTTATTTAAATTCTACAAACATCTCTTATTATACCAAATGTAGCTGAACTTCAGGATGCATTAGTTTTCCTTAAAATACATACTATAATTGAAAAAGCTCTTCAGCAATCTTTTCTAATAGACCACACTTTGGATACAATATCTGAGATCTGTACACAAAATCTTTTATGCGTCTCTGTAAATGAACAACAAATGTGATGCAAATCATACTTTACTGCAAGCATATTAGTAAATTTCAGTATTTATCATTGTATTGATTATCTCAGTATATTAATTTCATCATGTTTGAAATAGTGCAACGCAATTAAAATACGCTGGGAATATTTTTTTTTCTCCGTAGACTATTATATTACCGAACATTTTTCTGCAATCTTGTAAAAGAATGTTAAACCTTTTCACCCCATTTTCTGCAGAAATCCTGTTTTAGTGCACTTCAGAAACTGATATCAATTTCAATATTATTAAAATAACCTTAATAAAATAACATTATTAAAATATGCTGCAAATGGTTTTTCTTCACAGACTATGATATATTGAAATACTTTTGAGCTCACTGTATGCACACTATAAGTACTATACTTAACATATTCGATAGTAACCATGTTCTTGTGAACCTTAAAAATGCATGTAAATTTCATTACATTTAAAATTACCGTAATTTCGGGTGTATAAGCCGCGGAACAAACAATTCTTTCTCGACCCAGAATTTTTTAAAAAATGAATGTTACTACTTAGATCGCCGTAAATATTCGTGTTCAATCACTAAATAAGACTTCTGGGTCCAAAAGGAATTGTTTGATCCGCGGCTTATACACCCGAAATTACGGTATGTAACATTATCAAAATACTCCACAAATGATTTTTTCGCCGTATATCATAATGTAAAGTCTCCTTTTGAGTGCTCCTGTGATTCAGCTATAATTGCTACCTGGTTCATTTTCAATGCCGCACATGCTATAGCAAATCTCGATAACGTATGTTATTTTCGTATGAATTCCACTATATTTACTCAAGTTGAAACACGGACAAACAGACGGCAGACCCCAGGCACTCGGTATCCGGTATACAGACAGGTTGAATTCGTAAACACTTTTAGACCATGTTAGAAAGTGTCAAAAAGGAAGTAGTTTCCGTAAAACGAAAAAAAAAAAAAAAAAAAAAAAAAAAAAAAAAAAAAAAAAACAGAATTTTTGAAAATTTAAAAACTTATACTTTGTTTCAGATATGACGTTACATTGATATTTTTAAAATTCTTAATGAAAAGTATTCCTGTGACGTCACAATTGGTAAAAAGTTGAATTTTATAGCCTCGAACCGAAAGAAAGAAAAAGATTCATTTTTATTACGGATTAATATCTGGAAAAACTACTGAAATATTCATATTCTTGTAAAGTGTGAAGTTATGTTCTTGTGAAGTCTTCTAAGTGTAAAAGAAATTTTATATAATCGTCTGCGTGATATAAGAAGAAAAACAGTATTCCTCTGACGTCACAATTGGTAAAATCGCGGTTTATAACCTCGAACAGAAAAGCAGAATAGGGTCCATTTATTTATTTCATTTTCTTTTATCACGTGAAAATCTTTCAGTTGAAAATAAATTACAGAAGAGAAATAATTATTCCGTTTTTTTTTTTTTTTTTTTTTTTTTTTGGCAACGAAAAAAGAAAGATGATTAAGTATTATGGAAAATTTTTCAATTTATTCTGTATGAAAAATAGTGAAATGTTGAATTATTAAGAAAAATATTTGAATAAAATAAATAAAAATTAGCCTATGTTCATTTCAGACCAATAATCTATCTATATACAAAAATTCAAAGACATTAATCCATCCGTTTTGAAGCCAAGTTCATTCCAATTTTCGGACACACTTTCACATTTATAATATATATAAGGATGAATATCCTCTAAATTTCCCCAATATTACATGAATACAATTTATGGGTTCTTTGTGAAAATGGAGCCAGGGTGGGGGGTAAGAAAAATCTTGCTGTTTCTAAAGAAATGCATCAATCATCATAGGTCAGATTCAAAATAAAGAAAAAGAATGCTCTCACGGCTTGAGTCAAAGATAAGTAATAATTATAAACTGTACAATTCATATCAATAAATAAACTGTTTAAAAGCCTTATTTGAACTTATACAGTTCAAATCACTGAGCAATGTTGAAAATCCCCGATGGAAATTTTCGGAATACAGATAAATTCGGTTCCGGCAGTATTTATACCTAAAAAGAATATTCGCTTAAACTCAGACATTTGGCCGGAGCGTAACAAAGACGAAACCGAATTTTCCGCCGAATTCTATGTGTGACATGATTGCTCATTATCCGATAACAAATGCAAACTTATCTTTTAAGAAGCATGGTAAACTTTGTTGGTTTTGAATGACTGTGTGCATGTTTAAGTAACGACCAAATTTGGCCATGCTACCATGGGCAGAATGCCTTCATAGAAGATTTTAGTGGTTTAAAAAGGAAGAGGAAGTTTGATATTCTTCTTGTAGTCGGTGTACAGAATTTCTAGCTTAAAATATAGAAAAAGATGTTTGGGTTTCAACTTATATCCTGGCATAAAAATTGGAATAGTTACGTAAATTTGTACCATTTCTATGGCTTCAAAAAAAGAGTAAGTATATAATTTCAGATTTGGTGTATTTAACATAATATTCTTCGTTAATACCCTAATTTCCTGCGTATAATCCGCGGATCAAACAATCATTTTTCGACCCAGAAATTTTATTAAATAAAATATAACTTTTCAGATCGCCGTAAATATTTGCCTTCATTTACAAAATAAAATTTCTGGGTCGAAAAAGAATTGTTTGATCCGCGGATTATAAGCAGGAAATTGGGGTAGTAAATTTCTTTCAGAAAATATAATTTTAGATACTGTAATAAAAATCATTTAATTATTAATTAGAATATTTATAATAATTAACTGATCGATAAAATTACAATTAGAGTTAATAATTTTATTGTAAAAACATTGTTTAAAAAACGGACAAAAGGGAATACAGTATTTAAAAAAAATAGGAATAGAATATTTATATATTTAAAAAAATTGCCTTTATTTTCTACAAAAATAACTGCAAACATGCAAAATTTTATACGTAATATATTGCTGGCCTTCATTTTTCTTACTGAAAATTTTGTCATTATTATTATTTTATAGATTGCATTCGTGCTGTCACTAAAATAGTCAATGTATTATTGTAGAATTATATAGTAATTCTACTACATCAAACAATGTTGCGATTACATAGCTGCCAACTTTTACGCATTTTTCCTACCACAGAAATTTTATAGGAAGTATCGTTTTATTTCATCATCGAACTCTTATGATTAAATAAATGGAAAATCTCTGTACAATTTTAGTGGTAGCAAAAATGCGTAAAAGTTGGCAGCCCTGCGATAACTTTTATCTCATTACTGCCTGAATTATTTTCTTCATTAGAATTTAAAATTTGGATTTTCACCACTTTTAAAAGAATTGTAATTTTTATGTTATTTTCTCAAAGAATTTGTCTCGTTAGGAGTGGGGGATGGCGGGGATACATATTTTGCTTCATATCTTCTGGTGTGATACGCGCTTTCCAGCCACTAAGTCTAATGATCTAAAAATATGCTACTGGGTGTTAATAGTTAATAAATAATTTATGAAAGTATGTCTAATATTTTACTCTAAATAATTATATAAAAAAATATATGTATATATATGTTTATATAATATAAAGTTATCCATATGAACTCTATTCACATAGTTTCTCTTATTAAATAAATCTAAAAATTACTTTTTTTAAATAGCTACATTATAATATTTATCATAAAATTCAGTAAATACCGCTGTTTTATGTAAAAACTTGATACTGAATACAAAATACATTTTTAGAAGGGTAAATAAGTTCAAAATACTATTATAAGTTAAAATAAGACACTCGTCGTAGTTCTATTGACAAATAGAAAGGTCCCGTCGCTGATGTTCGCCTAACTTTGATGCGTAGAGATATTTATTACTATTTCCGAATGGTAATTATTTTCTTATTTAACATCAGAATTCTATAATTAAATATGACAACGGGAATTTTCTTTTTATTTCACGGAAAAAAAATTCGATTCAGTATTACTAGTTGAATTAATGAGACAGTGGCGTAGCTAGATGGGGGGGGGGGAGGATACACTTTTCATCACTAAAATTATGAACTTTTTCCTGCTTGTTTAACAGGTTAAAAATCCTCGGATTAAGATAAGGTGAAGAAAACTTTATAAAATTATTGGTGTCAAGCACATCTGGACCCCCCCCCCCTCTGGTTACGCCACTGATTTGGAAATAGTGATATTCAAGAATGGGAATGTTTGGCAGCTAAAATCTGAAACTGTGTCGGTGTAGATAATGTAAGGTGTTTTCGATTTTCCTCGCAGGAAATTTGTAATTGTATTCGCATCCCGAACTTCGGTTACATAATTTTAAAATTCCGTTCAATAAAAATAAAAAATAAAAAGTTTTCGAATTTAAATTTAGTTTTATTAATTTTTAAGAGCTTAACATTTATCCGCTTATTTTTTAAATTTTATTTGCATCATAAGTAAAAAAGTATTTTTTCTCTTTTTCAGATGTAATTTAATTATGAGAGTGCATTTGTATGACTGTAGATTATTTTTTCATTCTTCCTATTAAATTACAATTTTATTTTCGCTCCAAAGTTATGTTCAAATGTTACTACGTTAAAAAGTAAAATTTAATCTGCATTAATAAAATTAACATATGCAGTACATGATGTCATATAATCCTTATATTTTAATTATACTTTTAAAGAAACATAAAATTTATTCACAATGCAATCAAATTTCAAATTGACGTAAGCTAGTCTCTTTGTTGAACTATTTAATAAATTAAAGAATGATTAGAAAAGTTATCCTCACTATTAGTACTTGTAGAACGCATTTGTCAGCATTTTTAAAACGTACTTTTCTATACAATACAAACTTTTCAATAATAAAAGCTTCATTAGTATAAAATCTTATGTAAATTAAACGGTGCTCAAAATTCCGTCATTTTTTGACGGGCGTTACACACTAGTAATTTATAACACAGTAATTTATTTTCTTGTTTCCTAAAATTTCATTTATTGTTTACTGTTTTACATCGCCAAATTTTTCTCTTTTCCTCTCTAGAACTTTCTTTTTTCCGCATAAACCTTAATAGTACATTAATTTAAATAACTGAAACTGGACTAATTGATTTTGAATTATTAAGTTTATGAAAAAAGCAACATAATTTTCTCTGAAATTTAATTCGAATATAATTCGTATTCTCTAATATAAGTACATAATGAAAATAATCATATTCTGTACATTGAGCACATACATGCTACATCTTTGTAACGCACGCAAGATGTTTTTTTATAATTTATTTTAGATAAAATTACTTAAACTTGCGTATGATTTCAAGTGACTCGCATATGACGTATGAGTATTTACGATAATTTTGCAATCAAAATGAAATTCGAAATATGTGTATTTTGATTGATAAAGGCGCGTAAAGGCGCATTTTTGCCATTAGATATTATTAGCGTAAAGGACTAATATTTTAAGCTGTTTTATCAAAACAAGAGAAATGAAAATGTTTCGCACTTAATCATTCTTATCATCTTGTTATCAATAGATTCGTAATTTTCGGATTAGTGATATAAATTTCCGTTAACTCAATCAAACTCAGGAAATGTTATAGATACTATAAAAGAAACGAAGAAAATAAGAATTATTCATATAATTTTTGCTAATCGTTTCTATTTATAATTTCTAAGTACAGTTTAAAGATCTCTCTGTCAATCTAAAGACACACGCACACACACATGTATATACACATCTACACATACATAAACAAATATGAGTAATGCTTTACGTGTCGTACAATAATAATCAAAGTTTAACATCAATATTCAAATCCTCCAATCCTTTAACCACTTAACCCTTTGAGCTCTGATGGGTAAATTTCTTCAAAATTCCAAATGTCACATTGGCACCAATATTTTGCAAAAAAAAAAAAAAAAATCGGTTAACAATATGCACGGGGAGAAAAAATGCATTAAACCATCTTAAAATAAATTTGGTCGAATTTTCTGGTGCCGTTGTGACATTTCGAAATTAAAATTAAGTGGTAGAAAATTCAACGTCAGAGCACAAAGGTTTAACCGATCAATATTTTTGAAAAAATCTTTCAAATAATATCTATTTTTTCATGTCTTTCACGGAAATTTTAATTTTTTATCACCGGTTTTTCGAAACAGAAATTTTTTGTCTAATTGAATCAGAAAACTGCTTGGATTAAATAATGCAAAATTTACAATAAAAATTTACTGGTAAGAATAATAAATTAATATTGGAATAGAGATGCCCGAAAAAAGAAACAAATTTTTTTGCCATAATTGAAAGAGAAAATTCCGATCTATATGGCGTTGAAATTAGACGAAATTTTCTATTCAAATTTAATGTTGGAAGTTTTCACTGGAGGTAATCAGAAATTGCTCATACGATTAAAAGAAACAGCCATCGTCTTGTGCCAACCTCCTCACTTCACTAACAACTGCTACACAATACACTATATGCCTCCTCCACTTTATTCTTAACTTCATTATTCTACCATGGAAATTAGAAAGTTAAAATAATTTACCGTACACGTAATGTTTATCTGAATACAATTAAATTAGGATATATATACTGGTCACGTTAATGCTAGTATATGTATCTTTATTTTATAAAAAAAACTTTTCTAGAGCGCATAAAAACAATACTGCTGTTAGCTTCATTGTATGCTTCAAATTTCCATTTTTTATCAATAATTTCTCAGCAAAAACTCACAATCGAAGAAGTCACAGGTTTTCCGCTCAAAACCTCTTAAAATCAAATTATAGCTGTCATTCTCTAATGATAGATTGAGACTGAATGAAAAGATCTTCAGATACTTGAATAAAGAACCTACTTAAAGTTATTTGAAGCCGTTTTCAAACCAAAACTTTATACATTCATCTGTGATAAGTAAAGAAACTTCACTCGGGCTAAAAATCTGAATGTTTGAAAACTGATTTCAAAGAACTCTAAATTATTTCTTAAATTTACTTTAAAAAGTAATGCGTATTAATAGCAGTCAAGCATGTTTAAAAAAAAAAAAATATTAACTCACTTGCTGTTTGGAAGAAAATTTCACAAAGCAATTCAGCTTTTGGAAGAGAAATTAACCTTTTGAACTCTGGGGGTAAATTTCTTCAAATTTCCCAATTATCACACTGGTACCAGTATTTTGTAAACAAAAGATTCATCTTATAATATACTCGGGGGGGGGGGAATACATTAATCTATTTTCAAACAACTGTCTCCGATTAAATAAAGTGGCTATTATTATTTATATTTATTGGCGACAGAGTAAAAACCATTAATACACTGCGTGATTTTGAGGTGTCAAAACACCCCTCCCCCGTCCATCCTGGTGGGTTAAATTGCAATTCTAGTTGTGTCTATAAGCAAAAGAAAATGGCAATCGAGTAGAAAGAGCTAAAAAAATGCAATAGATAAATGGTATATTCAATTACTAATTGAACGCCATTTTTTTTTTTTTTTTTTTTTCGAAAAGTAATTTTCGCCTTGTTTAATTGCAAGATTCTCAGATTAAATAAAATGAAGATTACTTTTTGTAAATAGTAAATTCAAAAGAAAATACCTGAACATAGGGTTTCAAAGATTCGTTTTAATCAGTTAATTTAAATCAAATATTAAATCGTGATTTTAATTAACTGATTTTTTTTAAATCATAGATTAAAAGAATAAACAAACTAAGTGTTTAAAATGACATTAAAAAAAACTAGGAAGAACATAGAACTTTAAATGATTATTTCTAAGTTTAATTCCTCAGTATTGCAATAAATTAAGTACAATAAATTTGTTAAAAGCATAGCTTTTATCTGAAAAGCATTTTAATTAAAAACGATATTTAAATGTAATATAATTTGCGATACCGCAATTTTCTTTAAGTAATCAAATTATTCATTCATTTGTGTAAAATAAGCTTAGCAATTATAACAAATTTTTGCAAGTAAAAGAATAAAATAGCCAGAATCTTATTTTCTCATTCTATTTTTGCAATCATTTTATAGTAAATATTGGAGCTAAATAAGAATGAAAGAAAGACATCTGCCCAGGGATGTGATTTCCGACTTTTTTTTTTTTGCACAACCAGTATAATCTCAGAGAAAATGTTATTTTATTTAATCTGAAATTTTTTTGCGATTTAACAGAGCAAAATTTTCTCTAAAATTATATTGGTATTGAAAAATCAGAAATCTCATCCTTGCATCTGCTCAACAGTTATTATAAAAGAATGTCTAAGAGAAAAAGAACTAATTGGTATAAACGTGTTAAACACAAAAAGGGCTTCTTCAGTAGAGGTTAAATAAATGATAAATAGGTTTAACTCATCTACATTATTTATTTATTTATTTATTTATTTATTTTTGGTTAGCAAACACATAGGTGTGTGTAAAATAAGATTTAGGCGATTAGCAGTATTTTATCAAAGTACGAATGCAAAACGAGCTGCATATAATATTTGTTATCTGTGCTACAAACTAATGAAATTATTTAGTTTTGATTATTCATACTAACTATTTCCTCTAGCTCAGCACTTCCCAACTTTTTTTTTTCTTTTTTTTCTTTCTTTCAGTTAGCCGCTTTCATAGGCTTTTCATTTCAGAGTACCCCCATTTCTCATAACCCCTTACCTCCATCCCTCCTTCTATTAGGTAAAGCAAACATGCTTTTTTCCCCCATTAGTTATCTTCTTGTCCACCTATATTGTAAATCTATACAAATTATAATGTCATTTCTAACATCCTTGTGATTTCCGCCATTACCGATGTTATTTTCACGTACCCCCAGAAAGCTCACAACGTACCCCCATGGGTAGGCGTACCCCAGGTCGCGAACTGCGGCTATATGACGTTTTTAAGGGCCTTTTTTGAAATTCGCAAAATGCACCCTGCTTTTATTTTAAAATAGTGAAATTCCCCTGTAGTTGTAACCACAGATTTCTTATAAAAAAACGCCCTCATTCCACAATATTTCAAAATCCATGTGCCGAAGACCTTGAAAAAGTACTTAAAACTTTATTTCTTTTGAGGAAAAAAAAAAACAGGATATTACAGAGCTGCCAAGTTTCGGGATTTTTGGATACTAATGTATTAATATAGAAAATATTCTTTTATTTAATTCGAAGGTTTGAGCGATTTGGAAGACCATCTAAGATTTTCTCTAAAATAATAGTGGTGTGCAAAAAGTTAGAGACTTGGCAACTCTGATATTACTAAAATATGTTATTGTTTAATTGCATTTTTTTCAATATGTAATTCGTAAAATTATTAAAAATTATTCCTTTCCGGTACAGAAAATTCTGTTCGTTAAAGAATGAAATGACGTACCGACATCGGAATTTACAAACGACTTTTTTAGAAATAAAAAACTCGTTACATTAAGCTTTCATTGTAAAATAAAATTTTAGTAAAATATTCTTTTTTTTGTTTGTAAGTTTGGAATTAAAATTAGGTGTGCCCGGACGTAGAATCTCTGCATTGGAAAGGGTTAATGACATTTTATTTATCATGCTAAAAATTAAACACTTTTTTTTCTATCGCTACTAAATACATAACTAATATATTTCCTCATAAAATACAGCCCTTTTTTTAAACTAGCATGCTGCGCCTTTTTCTTTATAGATCGAATACTAAATTATTAGTAATCATTTAACTAATTAAATCAAAAATATATACATTACGGTTTTAATTGGAGACTTAATTGCTTAATAATTATTAATTTTAAATAGTGTTAACAATTATTAAATGCAGTTATTAATAATGTTAATAAATGTAAATTTCACTAGTATTTAATATATTTTTACATAATTACTATAAAATATTAATGTATGTTATGTTATTGTATGCTACTAACTAATGAAACTATTAATTTGCAGTTTTTATATTTTGTGTAATTACTAACTAATAATTGCAATTTTTATTATTTAAAGAGTAAAACCATAGACTATGTTAACCCTTTGAGGGGCAAGCAATTGCATTTCTGAAATGTTGAACTGCCACCGGAAATTTTAAAAAATTTTGTTTCAAATCAACGAAAAGCAATTAAAAAAAAATCCACCAAAGTTATAAAAATAAAATCTTATTAAAATATTCTGGTACGAATCTGGATTAAAATTAGGTGAGATAAAATAGAGAAATTTTGAAATTATATACTTGAATGAAACTCCTTTTTAAAAAGTGGTGTCAACCGAATAAAATTTGTGTAAATGATGCCCGTTTCGAAAGGGTTAATAATTAGAGGTTTAATTGTTTTTGAAACCTAAAACTCCTGATTGCTATTTACTATTTGAACACTAAGAAGAAAAATCATAAAATTTCGATTTAAATTAAAAAAAAAAAAAAATCCAATTACAAAAATCTGATTTCAATAACAAAAAAACCCGGATAAATAATCCCAGATAGAAAATCATGATAAAAAAAAAAAATCATGATTTTCTTAAACTCTGTCTATACGGACACTGAGTATTTTTATATGTAAGAAGACGTTGCAATTAAATAAAAAGCTCATAATTCATTGATTAGTCGCATTTATCATTTCATATTCCTGTATCTAACAAGAAACATACAACGATATGCCCATACGCAACCATAGCTTTGATATTAATTGACCAAGAAAATTAAGGGATTACAAATTTTCATTCATAAAGCGCGGTGATTATTAATGAATTTCAGAAAAGACTTTTCACCCGCACTCAATATCATTTAGTAAATATTTGTATATTGGCTTGATAAGTAATATCTGTTGAAAGCATGCAGGTAGAGCGGTAAAAAAAAAGCTCATAAATTAATCTTTACAAACAGCGTATGATAAAATTTATGATGTGATCAAAAGAGTTGGCAAGTTGTAAAATACACTGGCACAGCAACAAATAGGGATTTAGAAATAGGAATTAGGGATAAAACCTTTCGCAGAGTACCACCAACTAAACTGTTAAGATAAATACAAATGCTTATTCTATGATAAATAAGTGGCGTTTAAAATTAACGTAAAGGAAAGCAAACTTACAGCAATAAATTCTACCGTCTTCTTTGAGTAAGTGCACACATTGGTTCTATCTCTCTATCTCTCTTGCATAATAGATAGGCTTTTTATGAAACCTTCACAAAGTTCCAAGAGTTCTGGTTTTCTGACATTGATTTTTGCATGACGCTCAGCAAATTTTATGAATATGCTAAGCGTCATGTTCATAGTTACTTTGTTTATTTTCTTTAAGTTTTATTAATAATAATGTTTAAAAAAATAAAAGTAAAATCACTGTTAAAAAGTATCGAAATTTTTTTAAAAATACGACGAATACGTTTCGGATCGTATGAAACTGATCCTTTTGGTTTGAATTAGCAATGTGTTTTTATAATTTAATAGTGCTATTTAACAAGATATTTTTCCTCTAATTGTTTGACGTCAGTTTCTTGCAGTGCCACCACCCCCTGAAGACTAGGCCTGCGCGCTGAGGCCGCCGGCGGCTGCCAAAGGCGAATTTTTTAACGTTACGGTCTCTTAAGTTCCGACATCAATATTTTATAAAAGATTTCTTTGATATGTATAATCTAAAAAAAAAAAAATATTATATAAATAAATAAATAAAAAAGCTTTTGAATATTATTGGTACGAATATTAAAGGGACCGTACATACGTTGAAAATAATCCGCCTTCGACATTCGCCATTTTTGTGTGAGCGCACGGGCCTAAACTTCAGGGGGCGGTGTGCATTGCACCGCCCGCTGAATACTAGGCCTGAGCACTGAAATGTCAGCTAACCGAAAGATGATTTTTTTAATCGTCTGTATGGTCCCTTGAAATTTTGTGCCAGTATTTTATAAAAAAAATTCTTTGGCTAGTTTAATCTCAGACATTTTTGCTAATCGAAATAGTTAGAAAATTATTCTGTTTACTTTTTTTCTATACCAAAGTTATTATTTTTGATGGGAGGGGGAAAAAAAGACTTTTGTTAAATTGAATCTGTTCATACTGTTAAAGCTAAGTACGCTAACTGAGGAAATGGCCGTAGAAATGAAAAATATTTTTATGTTTTCCTCATTCACAGTCTGAGGATACAAGGATACTTGATACAAATCGCTATTTTCCGCTAGAATATTCAATATAGTGACCTTTCAAATAGACAGGAAAAAGACAAGGAATAGACAAAAGCAAATTCAGTTGATGAAATCGTGTGACTCTTATTTAAAAGTATTATAAATGAAAATTAAGTAATGTTGATCTTTGTTATCAAATAAAAAGCTTCATGCTTTCATAGTCTGCTTTGTTCGATATAATACGAAGCAAGATTTCGAAAAACATGTTTGCTGTTATTATGGCACAGTTTTATTATCACGCATTGTATTTAAAGAACAAAATTATTATCTCCTTTCTTATATAATTCAGTACAAATATAAATTTATATTGATCTTATATATGTGAAAAATTTTTACCTTTATATTTCATAAAAGACATTTAGTTCAAAATCATATAAAAATGAAAACATTCTTTCAAATTCTTACTAATTCATATTTACCAGTACCCGCATTAAGTAGCAATTATCATTCAAAATATTGCAGCCAACTCACGTGCATACGCGCGTGTATTCTAAAATGGAATCATTACTCGCTTGTTTGTCTATAGGTAAAGAGTGTATCTCAGTGGAATCTCAAATTCTCTTCACTAATTTTAAGTCTATGAAAACATTTTCTAGAACATGGGTGCCAAAGTGTGGTCCGCCAGATACCGCTAAAATTTAATTCTTATCCCTGAATTGTCTAATTATCGAACCTCTGCAATTTAACCCTTTGAGCTCTGATGGGTAAATTTCTTCAAAATTCCAAATGTCACATTAGCATCAGTATTTTGCAAAAAAAAAAAAAAAAAAAAAAAAAAAAAAAAAAAAAAAAAAAAAAAAAAAAAATGGTTAACGATATACATGGAAAAAATGCATTAAACCTTTTTCAAATAAATTTGGTCGAATTTTCTGGTGCCGTTGTGACATTTCGGAATTAAAATTATGTGGTAGAAAATTCTACCATCAGAGATCAAAGGGTTAAGGGAACACGGTACCTATGAAACTTTTTTTTTCTAATTTTGACTAATACTCTGATATATGTGGTGGCACAGTACTTAATACTAAAAATTGAAAAAAATATACTAAAAAGAATCTTGTATAACAGCCTATTTTACAAAAATTCTTTTATTATTATTTTTTTTAATTTAACTATTTTAAAAATCCTACCACTTTTATAACTATGAATATTTTTACATCGATTTTTTTTTCCACATTCATCAGAATATACAACATAAAACTGTACATTAAGTTTTAGATGTATAGGGTTTTATATTTAACATGACTTTTTTTCACTCGTGTATATTAAAAAATGAAGGAACTTCAACAAATACTCAGTTCAAATATTTTTTAAAAATAACTATAAACTTGAATGTTAAATCTATGCACAAAAATATTAAATATAGTATGGAGAACAAGTAAAAAAACATCAAACATCTATCTAAATTAGCAAAAAAGCCTTAGTATTTATCAAACAAACAAGTTATAAAAATATGAATAGGGGGAAAATTCAGTTTAAAGTTTTCATTTGTATGGGTAATTGCGCTAGATCTATTAACAATATTTACAATATCTTGCAATATAATTGTAAATGATAACTAAAATGAGGTTTCAAAATATTCACGATTGAAAAAGCTTTCAGTTAATATTAACTCTTTGAACTTGAGAGGTGACTCTCCCTCACCACTAGTGTTGCCAGGTGTTCCTCGTAAATTTTTAATAGTAATTTTCTTTTATTTTATTTATAGACTATCCATCACCTTATAAAATGAAAACAATTATTAAAATTTGATTAATTAATTTCTGAATAAAAAACCGCTTCAAATCGGATACTTACCTAAATTTATTACATGAACTTATTAAAATGACCTATTATTTTAAATGCATTTAGCACTCCATATTTCTGGACGCTGTACTAACATTTAGTGTTTACACTATCAAGCAATAAATGCGATGGCCGAATAAAATTAATCCGCTTAAGAAAATGCAATCTTTTAAATATATTCTAAAGTAGATGTGTCAAATTATGGCCCACTGGATACTACTAAAATTTTATAGAAATCACTGCCTTATCTAATAAACAAATCTCTGCCCTTCAACAATTCAACTATTTCTATAATAAGACAGTAGTATTCGGCGGGCCACAGTTTCACGCCCCTGTTCTAAAACTGTGCCAGTATACACGATTACCACACTATGTATTTCCATGTACTGTGCTAAGGGCGTGCAATTCGATTTCATATTTTTAAAATATCTCCCCAGAAAGTTAATATTTCTAACTTTTTTTTCGGTGCACTCTCTTTAAAAGAAACCCTTACATTGAATGTCAAAATATTTTTAAACCATATACTTAAATTTTATTTGAAGCGTTAAAATCTTACTCACAGTTCGTCGGCTTAGCTAAGATTTTAACCCATAAATATTAAATTAAGCAAATACTTTAGAAATATTTCATTAATTAAAATGGAATGAGACATTCTTTAACAAGTGTACACAAAAAAGGTAAATAAATAATATTAATTTTCAGAGGTGATATTTAAAAGAAAAGAATACATTGTACCCGCCATATAATTAATATTAGCGAGGGGAATTTGAGGTACCACTGACCAACACCCTTAAGGTACTGGCTACAATGAAAGAAATATAAAACTCGAATCTTTGTTCAAGCTTGTACGTACGTTGTAGGTCAGATTTCATATTAAAATGAGGTCCTGTTTGTTCAGCCTTCTTGAGCAAAAAATAATAATCCCATCAAAACAAACTATCTTATTTAACATCAGTATCAAAGAAAGGCATCAATACCTATAAAAACAATTCTACTCTCATTGCTATTGTCAACCGCTAAAGTGTTAATACATTGTTCAGAACTAGAACTGCAAATTAGCAGATATATATGTAAATGTATAGTTTTTTTTTTTTTTTTTTTTTTTTGTGCTTTCAATAAAAAAAGTCTTTCGTGGTCAATGATGTGGAACTAACTCTATTCTGTAGCTACTGCCCTTGATTCCACAAAGAATAGGAAAATCTCCAACTGTAGTAAGTGTATACAATGTTATAGATTGACTATTTTAGTAAATTTTAACAAAAAAATTGAAAATAATTTTTGCGAAAATAATTTCCCTAAACTTTTCTCCTCCCAATCTCCATAGTATGATCTAAACCTGGAACTAAAGTCTAAAATCCTGATTAACACTAGAACCGCGGCAACGGGTCATTTTGACCCGTTTCATAGGGAGAGATGTCGATTCGAACCAGAAAACTCTTAATAAAATAACCTAAATATATGCGGAACAAAAATATTTTCAACAAATAAGATAAACAGTTTTAAAAGAAAATTCCGGTGGAAAATATTTTGATAAAACTTAAATGAAATTTCTCGCGGTTCTAGTGTTAAAAACACTAATCACACACGTCAACTTCCAGATTTTTTTTATAGCAAAAAATTATACTTCGAACCAGAAATTTATTTAATGAATGGAATTAATTAGTTTTCAATTGTCACTATGCTATACTTAATGAAAGCACATTTAACTAAATAAATTTTCTGGTTCATGTACATTTTTTCATTTGAAAAAACCTTGGGTTGGCAAGTATGTAATGACCATTATTTCATATTAGATGAAAATTCTTTATAGTTTGAAGGTGTAATTCGGATTTTTTGTTGCAGATTACATATCAGTTATACTTATTGTATTTGATTTCCTTAAATGTAGAAAAACTATTATCTTCAAATAAAAAAAAATTCAAGATTTATCCGTGTTTTTCTTTAACTCTGTGCGCTTTGGTGACTCTTACAAAAATTTAGTTCTGTTGGCACCACTTTTTTAAAGGAAGTTCCAAAACATACATTGGACAATTGCACCATAAAATATAACTATTAAGAATGTATTTGCAAACATTTTTTGCAGCAATTTAATTTTTCTTCACGCGTAGATGGCAACATATTCAAACTTTTGATTCATTTCAATTTTTTTTTTTTTTTTTTTTTTTTTTTTTTTTTTTTTTTTTTTTTGTTAGAAATAGCTCTCACTCAGGAAGAAAAATTTTGGTTATTTTACCATCATATTTTTCTGAAGACGGCAGCAGATGACGGCTCGAAACGTTGATTATATTTTATTTTAATTGAATAAGTTCTTATTAAAGTTCTCGTTTTTGTGCACCAATAAACAAAGTTTTGTATTTTTAACAAATACATTCTTAGAAGTTCAATTCAGTTATGCAATTTCGAAAAAGCTGTAACTTCATGAGAATTTATTTTCTTTTATTTAAAGGTTTCCTTTTAAAGAATTATTTTTATTTTGCAAAGAAAAATGTTAAAAGCTGTGAAACTTTTACAGAGTGAGAACACTTTTATTACCATTTAAAAAAAATATATATATATTTCACTTATTTATTCAGAGAAAACTGGTAGAAAATCTGCAGTTAAGAGAGGAGGTCACGAAATCAAAAATTCAAAAATTAAATAGAAATTGTCTAAACTAAAAAGTAGCGTCAGGCTCCTTAGGATTTTTAAGGTGTGTACGACCTTCCTTTTAATTAAATAATGAATACAACTACGACCAAATTGGTGAAATATGTCACTATTATATTCCATAAAGTAAATTAAAAGATAAAGTAAAATAAATGTATAGTCATTTTCTATTATAAAATATATAAGAAATATAGCACTGGGTTTAAACAAGAATTTATGCTGAAATAAGAAACATATTTTATTCTAATATATGCAAAGATATAATATCGAACGGTTAGCTATTCATAGGATACGGATTTATCGGAATCTTTTGAGCTCTTATGGTTAAATTTTCTACCACTTAATTTTAATCCCGAAATGTCACAATGGCACTGGAATATTCGACTAAATTTGTTTGAAAAAGGTTTAATGCATGTTTTCTTTACAAGATAGTAGTGTCAAGGGGAGATTTGGAGCTTTTAAGAAATTTATCTGCTATAGCTCAAAGGGTTAAGAAGTTGGAGGCATCCTTTTCTGCAGAAAAAGAGAAGAAAAGGGAAATAAATTAGAGTATGAAGACTATTAATTTCCGCTGGGAGTAAATAAAATGCTGTTCCGAGATCTCACACTTACTCATGACTGCCAGCTCTTCCGCTTTTTTGTACCATAAAAACTTCCCAGGAATTTTTGGATTATTTAATCGGAAGATTACGCAATTCAAAAAGGAATAGATTACTTTAAAATTTTTATGGCACAAAAAGCATAAGATGTTGGCAGCTTTGCTTACTATATCCACTGACTCAATTTTCTGGTCATTTATAGCGACCTAGCATCCAGAAATTTCACGCTATTGTCTAAAATGACCTTTAGTTACTGGAGTCAGAGAACCTTCTCTATATATCATTGGCTCTTTTTTAGTGCATAGAGACTATTAGTGTATTGATCTACACAAGAACTACGTAGTCTGTAAAACCATCTTTTTGATCTCGACACTTCACAAAAATATAAGAACGCGCGATTATAGACTTTAACCCTTTAACGTTCATTGGTTTTTCTACGAAACCACAAAATTTTAATTCCGATATGCAACAACGGCACCGGAATTTTAATTTTAAAAAATCCATTTTATTATGTGTGTGAAAAATCACTTTTTCTTATTTTTAAATACATTTGTTCGCAATTACCGGTGTCAACCATTTATCATAACATCTTGACAATGAAAATGCTTTGTCTGTTAATGGGTTAAAATATTAATTAAAGGTCCTCCGTTGTCGAGCGCAGTACAACGTGCATATAAATATAAAGTTAAAAGCACACTTTTATAAATATTTATATAGTCTGTCTATAGTTCCTACTTTTCAGGGAACTTTCCAGGTAAATTATTAATACTTTTTATAAAAAAATCTATGTTGAACGCGCAAAAATTCGCCTTAATTAAAGAGAAATTTTTATAAGAAAGTATCACTACCGAAAAATTTCTTGTTCTGAAATTTCCCTGATCCGTAATAAGCCTGTCTGTTCTAGCAATAAAAGAAGCTTTTAATTAACTGTTTCTCATACAATAAGTTTTTCCCATATTTTATGAAATTTTAATGCACAGTTTTTATTTTCAACTTATTGAAATTTTCGCTTACAATCGTGCAAAAAAGTAAACACCCCCTACTAACTTCCCAACAAATTATCGTTGAAGAAAGATACTGGTACCGAACAATTGGAAATAAAGTCTACCTTTATATATCGTACATAAACTTTTCTTAGGGAATATACTCCTAATGTGCTATTTTTTTATGTAGCAGGGTATTTCCACGAGTACTTGTCGTGTAAGTCACATTTCTAGTAACTGCTAAATTGTTGGACACCGTTATTTTCGAAAGGTTTGCAGAACTTATTTAATTAATGAAATAGCTCTGATGCAATAAGTCACATTTTTCCGTTGTAAAATACTGGTATCCAAAATCGTAGTATGTGACTTACACGACATGTGCTCATGGAATTACCCAGCAGTAATATTAAATTATCCTTACATAAATACGTTGAATTTGCAATTTTTATAACTTTATGATCTGAATTATGAAATTAATATTTGAAAACGTTATGAATTGTAACCTACATTATTTTATTTTCATGCATTTAGATTTATCAAGCCTTGCTTTATAGAAAGCTAAAATTTCCAATTATTCTTCCAAGTCTATGCTATTCTTCTATGCTTAAAAAACGGCAAAATGATAGTTTAATTCTTTAAGGGGCGATGGAATAGATTTTATCCCACCTAAATTAAACGAGATTCTCACTAGAAACTTTTAACAAAATTTAATATTTTTAACTTTGACGGTAAAATGTTGAAAAATTGCCTTTTCCTATTTTAAAATAATTTTTTGGGATTTTTTCAGTGAGAATTTAATATTACAGAGGCTTTTTGCTTGCCCCTCAAGAGGTTAAGGGGCCGTCTACAACAAAAGTGACTAGATATTTTAAAACTTCTTAGTCTATCCTGTAATTTAGAAGTCTTCAATGACTGCATGAGCGGCACCTAAGATGCCTTGATTAAGAAGAGGACTCACTCAGTCAATTATCGAGTACCGAGCTTTAATTTGGATACAGCCCCTAATATATATTCGCTTTAAAATAATTAATTTCTCGGAAAGTTATCGTGCGAATTTCATAAAAATTTGTTTTTAGTGTAATTGCAGGAAGTAGAGTTCATTTTGTGCTGTCAGAATCGGGTTTGCTATTGATAAAAACAAAATTAGGGTTTGTTTAATATGCAGACGGCCCCCTAAAACAAATTTTATATACATTATTTAAAAGTAAATTTTATTGCAAATCGTTTGGTACCAGCATCTTTCTTCTACGATAATTGTTTGCAGAGTTAGTAGGGGGTTGTTTACTTTTTTTCCACAACTGTACATTATGCATAATATATAGGGGTGTAACTTCCTTTTTTCTCTAGATAATGACTGAAAACACATGAATATAGTTTCGAGAACAGTTAAACAGCATCTCTTATCATCAGATGATCAGTAGCAGATACTAGATAATCTAGCAAGAATAAAATTTCTTCTACAAGAAGATTTCCTATTATTTATTATCCCTCATTACACATATAGTCTCTTTTTTTTATCTCATATACTGTCATGAGTAATTGGATAAAACTCCGTGTTTCTTCATTTGATATGATACCGATTAACGTGACAAAACTTTTATTCATAAACGTCTTAAACTTTTTATAATACGGTAAAACTTCTTTGGAAAGAATCTCTTTTCAGAATTTCAGTCACGCTCAGATGCACATGATTTTTCAATTTATTCAAAAATTTAAAGTATCTCAATCCGCATTCGTTTCCTTTCGTCATAGAAATGGAAAAGGAATAATACATTAACATCCCTAGAATATCTTCATTCGCGGTACTTGCATTTGGTTCTTGCACTGAATCAAACGAACTTTCTTATCCCTTTTGCATATACCACTTTTTTCATGATTAATTTGCATTCCATATTCAGGATGAAAGATGAACGCATCAAAAAGTATTTTTTAGATTGCGAGAATTTTGTCGTCTTTAATAACTGAAAAGGAATATTATCCAAAGTTCTTTCATAATGTATTCAAAATGCATATTTATTATCATAAATTAGGCCACAGTCTAATGCCTTTTCTTTTGGTTGTGAAGTTTTATACAGTTATTTTGTGTGTTTATTTGTTTCAGACAGTTTTTTCGTAGCAGTTTTATTTGATTACCGGAAGTTCTATAATATGTCTTGAATTATGAAAATTACACGTTTCTGAATATTTTAAACTGTCTGGCTTTTTCTGTTTTTGCAAGATATTTAAATAAATTATGCCAGGTTCTTAATATATATTAGAAATGACAATATGCATATTTTTTAATATGAATGAAAAATTAGAAGATAATGAGACAAAAAAAATTTGTTACACTGTAAAAAAAAATAGTTGATTTTACAGAAATTCTGTGAGCTAGGACGTCATTTTAAAAAGCATTAGTTTAAGGAAATAAACTGTATTATAATAAAATTTCTATTATGTCAACAGAATTTGCCTGTATTTGCATAAGAACTAAAGATGATATTTGTAAAATAAACAATCTTTTATTATGTCCTGACAAGTAATCTTTTCCAGTAAAATTGACAGATTTTGTTACAATTCAAACGCATAAATTGAGACTATAATTTCACATACGCAATTTAAATTTGAGATAAAACATTGAAAAAAAAAATGGAAAAAAGTATGTATCCCTGAATTCAGTCACGCTGCTTTTTTAGATCGTAACTTTTCTGCATCTTTCTTCTTTTAATCTAAAATGAGCATATCATTTGCAATCAAAGCTTGCAATAGATAAAGATTCAATTAGTGATAATAGGATATGTAAGCACATAGCTAGCAACTATTCCTCTTTTTTGTTCCCCAAAAATATAGTAGAAATTTCTGACTTATTTAATTGGCAGATTACAGCGATTTAAAAGAGAAAATTTTAATATAGATTTTTTGAGGAACAAAAAAGCATAAAATGTGGGTGACTATGTAAACACTGTTCATTTTCAAATTAAATCTTTAACCTCTTGAGACCTCAGGCATTTTTTATATTTTTTTAATCTTCAGTTATAAGTTTATATTAACAAACTAATAATTCAGAAAGACTGAAAAGCGAAAAAAAAATGTATCTTTTGTACATAAAATATGATGATACATAGGGACTCAAAAAGTACAACTTTCGACAATTTGTTAGAATTATCAATTTTGTTTTATTTATTATTTATTAATTTATTATTAATATTACTATTATTTGCATGGCAATAAAAATGAAAAATGTTAAATAAATATATATTTAATAATATTTTATGTCTAGTGGACTCTACAAATGGTATCTTAACGCACACAAAAAAATATTAATGTTTTCATTCTTGTTCATTTCGTACATTCTTGCGGCAAACCATTTTTGTATAACACGTATCTCGTTAAAAATGCTCTATAAGAACTGCTATTTTGATTAGGCTTGCTGTCTGTTAGGTTCCATTCAAAATAATTTCTTTTTTATATAAATATATTATTTCCATACGTGAAAAAAAATTGTAAATATGTGTATCCTATAGAATACTTCGGGTCTAAAGAGGATAAAAGTATTCCCAAAGTGATATATTTGAAAAATAATGGCAAGCATTTATAAATTCATCCCATTTAGGTAAATTTTTCTAACATAATTTGATTTTAAATGCAGCTTTATAAAAAATTATACTAAAAAATCCATCTGTTCTTCCTTCTTTATTTAACCCATTAACGCCTGAATTATTTTCTTCGCTAAAATTTAAATTTTGTATTTACCACCACTTTTAAAATCAAATTAACGTTTATCTAAATTTATCGAGGATTCTGTCTCGTGAAATAAAGTATATATTTATCTTCCTCTTTACTGGTGGGAAAACCGCTTTCTTGCTGTTTTTGTAACCGTCCTCAAAAAAGGACGCTGGGCGTTAATGGGTTAATAACAGTGTTAAAATCTATTTCGTCTCATGTCATTACTCTAGGCCAAGGGTGTCAATGGGCCTACGGACTACCACTAAAATTTTATAGTAATCATTGCCTGATCTAATTGCCAAATCCCACCGATTCAACAAGTCCACTATTTCTTTAACCCTTTGCGGCGCAGTGGTTTCATAGGTAAACCACTTAATTATAATTCCCAAACGCTACATTGGCACCGGAATTTTGTTTAAAACAATTACTGTTTATTGAATGCGTGAAATACAGTGTTTTCTTATTTAAAAATAAAGTTGTTTTCAAATTCCGGTGTCAGTCATTAATTTCAACACTTAAGCAATGAATTTGGCCTGCGCCGCAAAGGGTTAAAATAATAGTGGTATCCGGCGGATCACAGTTAAACATCATGGCCTTTGTCCTATTTTTAAATACACTTTAATTTAAGAGAAAATATTTTTAATTCTAAATTCATTTTTAAGTGCAAAAAAACAAATTGAACAAGTTTAAATTAAACTATTTTCAGCTACAATTCCGTGATGGTGCAGTTGTGTACCACTGGGCCAATTATCACTTTGATATATAGCAGTCTTCTTCGAATTATTGAATTTCAGAAATTCTATCATTAAATAAGTTAAAAAATATTCCTAAATTCTTATGGTGACAAACAACTCACTTCTACGCTGCTGATCGCATTTTCTAAGACCCTAAAACTATACTCACATCAGTAACTCTCTAATGCTCATGGTAACAAATGTGCTATCAACAATGTTCAGAATTTCGCGGAATTTTTATTTCGGATATTCCAAATTCAGACCAGAAATTTAAAAATAGCAATATTTGCTTTAAAAAAAAAGCAATTTAGAGAGAGAGAGAGAGAAAAAAAAAAAAAAAAAAAAAAAAAAAAAAAAAAAACGGCTATTTTGTATTTAAATAAAGCGAAATTTATTACTAAAATTTTCCGGTGTGAATTCAGATTCTCCTAACAGTGAAATTTCTAATACGCATTCCACATAGGAATTAGAGGTTTAATGTGATAAAATGCTTCATCTCAAAATACAGAATTTTGAACTTCTTTTGATAATTTCATAGCTGTAAAAAATAAAGCTTTATTTTTTTATATATTCTTATATGCTTTCCTTTAACCTTTTTCGGCGAAGAGCTAATTAAATGCTTAAGTGTTGAAATTAATGACTGACACAGAAATATGAAAACAACTTTATTTATAAAAAAGAAAGAAGGGGGGCTATATTTTACAAATTCAATCAATTTTAAACTTTTTTAACAAAATTCCGTTGCCAATGTGGCGCTTGTGAATTAAAATTAAGTGGTTTCATAGATATATCATTGCGCATTAAGGGGTTAAATGAACTAAAAATTAAGTTTTAAGATTATATACCAATTGGAATTTTTTTAAGCAATTGAGTAGCCTCAATTAGCCTCAGAAAGCCGCCATAGCTGCCAACTCTTCCGATTTTCTGCATCACAAAAAATTAACAGAAATTTTTGTTTTATTTAGTTAGCAGACTACGACGAACAAGAAGGGTAACCTTTTCTGTTAAATTTTTGTGGTACGAGAAAGCGTAAGATTTGGCAGCGATGGTAAACTATATTTTAATAAATATTTATAAAAGAATTGCAGAATTTTCTTAAATCTAATTCTTCAGTTAAGAGCCCATGAACAACATTTGAATGTTTGTAATACATTTAGTTTTCACGATACAATATATCACTCGGAACATATTGTGCATCTATAATTGTAAAACCTTAGAAAAAGTTTAAGCATTTGTATGTTTGCCTTTTTCATTTAGAATTTTAATTTAGTTTAACAATACATTTCAACAACGTAATAAGAATAAGAACTTCAAAACGTCAAACTCTTGAGAAACTTCGCATTCATTTGTTTGCAAAAGACTGAATCTTTTTCATCAAAAGTTAATTAGTGTGTTTAGTCATGCGCTGAACGGCATGTTTAGGGAGCTTGAAATTAAACCGTTGTTATTGTAAATCATGTCTCATAGAATCACTTCACTTTCGCAAGAAACTTTCTTCTGTTTAAACTGAATATAGACACGTACACTTTTGTGCTATTTAAATTGTAAACCGAAACATATTTTGTTTTAATCTTTTCACAAATTTGAGCTAAACAATGAAAAGCATACACAAACATCAGTTTTGTAGAAGCAAAACTTTTAAACTTTAGGTTAAAATACACAACCATAGAAAGAAAGTTTTAAAATACTTTTACTGATATAAGTTTTTATCTAGCTCCCAAGTTTTACGCTTTTTTTACCACTAAAATCTTAAAGAGCATTTTTCCTTATTTAATTCGCGAAATCTGCAATAAGTAAGACAAAATTTTCTTTTAAATTTTAGTGGTAACATAAAAGCGTAGAAGTTGGCAGCTATTGTTTATCGTGCTGTTGTTTTAACCCTTTATACTCGTAAGTCCAGTCTGACTGGACTTACTTTCTGTGTAAAATTGGTTTTTTTGTACCGGTAAGAAAAGAAAAGAAAATATGCCTTATTTAATTAGAATATTTTAGATATTGTGTAATTGAAAGCGACTTCTTTTAAAAAAGTGGTACAAAGCAAATAAAATTTGTGTAGGAGACGCCGAAGTCGAAAGGGTTAATTTAGAGGCTCTTCAATCTTTCTGTATGAAAGCCGTTTGCCACCACAAATTTCTAAATATAGTTTTGGATTTATTTAACAAAAAAGATTTTGTCTCCAAAAAGAGGAATTTTTTCTATTTTAAAATTTTGGTAGTTGGTGACCGGCAGGCCACAGATTGAAGACCTTTATTGTAATTTATTGTGATGCTGACATATTTCTTCTTTCCTAAAATTCTATTAAGCCGAAACACAGAGGTCGTAATGTCCTGATTTTTGAATAAAATATATTTCCGAATATCTTAATTAATTGCAGAATAAGTAATAATTTCTTTCAATTAAACAAAGTAAGCATTACTATTCAGAAATCGCTGTACTCAAAAATCAGGACAGTACGACCTCTGTGAAACGTTCGGCAATAAACTTTTTAATAATTCAATCCTTATATTTTTAAGGACTCTTGCACCACTATTAATGAAGAGAAAATTTATTTTTAATTTTTAAGAAACAGAGTTTCCAACCATCACCTTAGTTCTCGAGTTCCGCAATTATTATTTTTTTTTTTTTCAGCGAAATATTTTGAAAATGCTGTAAAAATTTAGTGGTATAATCGTGCGAACCCTATAATTAGTCTTATAAATATTTTTAATTTCTTAATTTCCATGTCTCTAATCATTCTTAATATAATGGAAATAAGGTTTTTTTTAATAGTTTTATTTTGTGCGTTTTAACTATTTAATTTTTTTACGTGCATTTTGCAGCTGTTCTCTGTGAGGTGTGTCTATACTTCGAACACAATATTTTGGCCTGTGATCTTGAAAATTTGATGTGCTATAATAGTAGGACTGTCCAGCCTGGAACCTTCGAAATATCGCAATTTTTGAAGAGTAATTTTTGGCTTATTTTATCACAGAATTTCTATAATTACCGTAATTTCCTGCGTATAATCCGCGGATCAAACAATTATTTTTCGACCTAGAATTTGTTTAACACTAAAACCGCCGGGTATTTTACTCAAGTTTTATAGAAAGTGTTTCTCACCAGAATTTTAATTTTAAACTATTTAACTTATTGAATTAGAATATTTTTCGGCTGCAAACATTTAACATATCTTATGAAAAAAATCTGGTTTGAATCGACTATTATCAATGTGGCAAGGGTCATTTTGACCCCTAATGGCGGTTCTAGTGTTAAAAAGAAATGTAACTTATTACATCGCCGTAAATGTTTTTCTTCAATCACTAAATAAGATTTCTGGGTCCAAAAAGAATTGTTTGATCCGCCGATTATACGCAGAAAATTACGGTACGGAAATTGTTATACGAAAATGGTGATATTCCGCAGTAGACAAATTGGTCAGCCTTGTGCCATAAATAAGAAAGTAGCAAAAATGGCATAGGGGGTGATGTAAATGCTTTACAAATTAAAAATTAAAATTATTACCTTCTAGTGCTAGTTGTCATCACAAGTTTACAATTAATTTTATAGCTATTTCCAATTGCTAAAATATTTCACGTGTTTTTCTTCATCGTATAAAAACTTATCATTTTTATACAATACTCAATATATATGTATATTTAAGTTAGGAAATTAAAATTTTTATACTATCTTTGGACGTAATGAGTTCTATTTGAAAAACTTTTTGTATGTTACCATAATCAACAAAAATTTCATTTAAGTTGCATAACTCATAAGTTAACTTATCGTGGTCGAATTATACTAAAAGTGACCTGTTTTTGAAGCTATGTTTTTCCTATTATTGATTTGTTATGAATTTTTAATCTCCTTTAGCCCTTTAATTTTAGGGTTGAATACCCTATGAACTGAAATGTCTGAAATTCAGACACATAGCTGTCTTAAAAGGCGTGTTCAATTTTAAAGCATTTTAAAGTGTCTTAATTGTTAAGACACTTGTATGCGTTTAAATTTAAGGCATTTCAAACGTCCAAATCGCACTTATGTTTGACCACTTTTCATTTCCGGCAATAGCCAGACATTTTTTCTCTTTTTTGTTAGCATTACACTCTGTAAAAAAATATTCGTTAAAATATGGAAATTGTACTTCCAATCGAGACGCCGCGCCGCCAGTACAATTTATGTCAATTTATAATCATAATAAGATTAGTTATATCATGATCACAATAAGAATTTCTTAATTTCAGACACCAATGATATCTGAAATTTCATATACAGACACTGTGTCTTAACCATTTAACTGATTTACCCGTATGTTGTACAGGCAAGAAGAGTTTCCTTGGTCCACCACTTAAAGATTTTTGACATCGCTATTTTTTTTAGTTACGATGTCTTACTATTTAATGGCAGAAGTGTTTAGACTAAATGCTATGAATTTTTTAGCCTAAAAAATTGGTATTTAACCCATATTTCCAATTCATTATATGCAAAAAAAAATGAAATAATTAGATGGTTAATTACTTTTTCAGTCACATATGTGTCTGAATTTAAGACGCCTCTATTTGCAGTATACGTCGTATCCAGATTTGTTATTTAGATATTTACGTTGTATTTAGATAGACTATACGTATTGTTTCTAGTGTATCTAGAAATTCAGCAATTCAGAGAAACCTAATTCAAACAAGAAAATTTCAATAACAAATTTCGCTTTACTTAAATTTGAGTGTCTGCGATTAACCCCTTGAAGGACGGCGGTATATAATATATACTACTTAATTTTAATTGCGAAATGCCACATTGATACCAGAATTTTGAAATGAAAATTTTAATTCTTTTAACCCATTAACGCCCAGCGTCCTCGTTTGAGGACGGTTACAAAAACAGCAAGAAAACGGTTTTCCCACCAGTAAAGAGGGAGAAAAATGTATACCTTATTTCATGAGACAGAATCCTTGATAAATTTAGATAAAAGTTAATTTGCTTTTAAAAGTGGTGGGAAATACAAAATTTAAATTTTGGCAAAGAAAATAATTCGGGCGTTAATGGGTTAAGTAAGTGAAGAAAAGTTGTAATTTAGTTTAAAAGAAATTTGTTTTTAAATTCTGGTATCATTCAATCATTTCAGAATTTTAAGAAAACAATTGCTTTGCCCCTCAAAGGGTTAAGTAAAAAAATATATTGCTATTTAAAATTCCTGATGTGAATATAGAAGATATGAATTAAACTATCCAAAAAAATCGAAACGTTGATAGTAGCATATATGCTACCATGGCCATTAGAGAGTTAATATACTAGCGACCGAGAATGAAAATTATTGTGTTTATTTAACTTAACATCGTTGATTAAAAGAGCGAAGCTTTTGTTTTTCAAAAGATGCATTTATATCATGCATCTTTTTTTCATTTATTCATTATAGTTTTGTATTTATATATTATAGTATTTGCATACATCTCTTTTCATTTATATTATACACCCCCATCTTTTATTTTTAAATGGTAAAATCTTTATATTATAACCGTACAACTGAAAGGTATTTACTTATGTATGAATTTAAGAAATCTATCTATAGTAAATCAGTTTACGAGAGACGTTCATAAAAGGGCGGCACTTCTACTTTTTAGCTCACAGGCTATCAAAGCTTGAGAGCTTGTGTACCCGCCCATTCTGTATGTATGTACATGCGAAACGCGATAATTCGTGATAAAAATATCCGATTCACTTGAAATTTTGGATATAGGTATATTCTGATAAGGCGCATCCCTGATTAGTTTTGGGAGTTCGTTCGACAAATATAAGAGAGGGAACGGGGGCTAGTGCCCTTCCCTTTAATTTATATAAATGGGTTTTTCATGCAGAAATATCAGTTTTTGTTCAAAATTTTGATAGCAGATCATTCTGATGAGGCCCCTTGATTAGTATTAGGTGTTCATTGGATAAGTATAAAGAGAGGGAACAGGAGGCTAATGGCCCTCCCCTTAATTTAGATAAATGGGTTTTTCATGCAGAATTATCAGTTTTCATTCAGAATTTAGATATAGGATCATTCTGATGAGGTGCCTCTGTGATTCGTATTAGGCGTTCATTGGATAATTATAAAGAGAGGGAACGGGGGGCTAATGCCCCTCTCTTTAATTTATATAAATGGGTTTTTCATGCAGAATTTATCAGATTTCATTCAAACTTTAGACATAGGATCATTCTGATGGAGCACCGCCATAATTAGTTTTGGGAGTTCATTGAATAAGTATAAAGAGGGGAACGGAGGCTAATCCTTTAACCTTAATTTCGATAAATGGGTTTTTCATGAAGATTTATCAGATTTCATTCAAATTTTTGACATAGGCTCATTCTGATGAGGCTCCTTGATTAGTATTAGGTGTTCATTGGATAAGTATAAAGAGAGGGAACATGAGTCTAATGGCCCTCCCCTTCATTTAGATAAATGGGTTTGTCATGCAGAATTATCAGTTTTCATTCAAAATTTAGATATAGGATCATTCTGATGAGATGCGTCCGTGATTAGTATTAAGTGTTCATTGGATAAGTATAAAGAGAGGGAACGGGGGGCTAATGCCCCTCCCTTTAACTTATATAAATGGGTTTTTCATGCAGAATTTATCAGATTTCATTCAAACTTTAGACATAGGATCATTCTAATGGAGCACCGCCATAATTAGTTTTGGGAGTTCATTGAATAAGTATAAAGAGGGGGACGGGGCTAATTCTCCAACCTTAATTTCGATAAATGGGTTTTTCATGAAGATTTATCAGATTTCATTCAAATTTTTGACATAGGATCATTCTGATGAGGACACTTCAATGAATAGTTTTGCGAGTTCATTGGATAAGTCTAAAAGGGGGGAAATGGGAGATTAACCCCCTTAATTTAGATTATGGGTTTTTCACGCAGTATTTACCGATTTGCTTCAAATTTTGGAGATAGGTTCATTCTGATAAGGCGCTTCCCTGATTTGTTTTGAGAATTCATCGGATAAGTATAAATGGGGGATCGGTGGGACTACCCCTCTTAATTTAGGTAATTTTTTTTCTTGCAGAATTAATCGATTTGCTTCAGTTTTTGGATACGGGTTCATAGTGATAAGATGCTTCCCTAATTAGCTATGGGGTTCTTTTGTTAAGTATAAAGAGAGTACGAGCGATTATCCACCCTCCCCTTAATTTTGATAAATGGGTTTTTATACAGAATTATCCGATTTGCTTTAAATTTTCAATGTAGGTTCTTTCTGATTAAGGCGAATCTGAATTGTTTTGGAAGTTTAATTGTTAAGTATAAAAGAGCAGAATAACTCCTCGTAACTTATATAAATGGGTTTTATTAAGAATTATCCGATTGCTCTGAATTTTGTACATACCGTAATTTTCGGCTTATAATCAGCGGATCAAAGAACTCTTTTTGGTCCCAGAAATCTTATTTAGTGATTGAAGACAAATATTTACGAGCGATCTAAAAATTTACATTTCTTTTCATGTTCGAAAAATGATTGCTTGACCCGCGGATTATATGCCGGTAATTACGGTAGTTTTTTATATGATAAAGCATATCCCTGATTTGTTTAGGGTGTTCAATGATTAAGTATGAAAATTGGAATTGGGGGAAGGAATTCCCGCCTTAATTTGTTTTTCGAACAGCATTAACCCTTGAAAATATAAGGCTGTAATATACAATTAGTATGCGTAGCCTGTGAGCTGAATGCCATCAGTTTAACTGGGCCATATTCTTTTTTATTTAAAATCCATATATTATACAGAATTGCCGTTTTCCAGTGTGTTAAGATGTTATGAAGCACTATTTCTGTAAAACATTGCATAATCTGTTTGTAGCATAGTAGTAAAATACAGGGTGTCCGAAATGTATCTTTACACTTTAAAAAATTATTAAAAACAAACAAACAAATATATGCAGTTGGGATTTTGCTACGTTCCATAAACAAACAATGATATGCACTTACGTTTTTCTATGTTCCATTAACAAAGATCGAAGTTTTCTTTATGATCTTTTATCACACATGCGCACTATTAGTCGCACGCAACATATCTAACCTATACGAGATTTATAACAACGTTCTATGAAGCATTGCGGAATCAACAATCTGGAATCATTTTTAATATTTCAAACCAGAAAAAATAAATAATGAATATTTAATCATTTGAACTCAAAAGGCGACTATCACAAACCGCTAGTGTTGTCAGGTGTCCCTCGTAAATCGGGATGCTAAACGCTTTGGACACCACTAATATGTCGCAGTTTATTTCGTCATCTTTTATCACAGATTTTACAGCCATTAAACAAGGCGAGGAAAATTAGTTTAAAATACTGATGTCCAGAGCATTTGGCGCATTCGTTTACGCGGGGCACTAGTTCTCAGTGAGAATGGCCTCTCAAGTGCAAAGGGTTAATCTATGAAATTAAATAGACACCGCCTAGAAAGATGTTACACATAGTAAAATTAAATTTCTGGTTCATATCCTGTAAAATAGGAATCCCCAGAAAATATTAAAAACTGATACTAAGAGTTTTAAAGAAAGTTAATATAAACTTAAATGCTAAGAAGTTCCTTTCTTTCCTTTTGTGAAAGAAAACGACAAGCGTTATCAAATATATGCGCAGTAGACGGGGAAGGTTGGATTCAACCTTTTTTTTTTTAACTCATCATGAAAGCTTGAATGGCGATTCAATTCACACTTCCTGAATTTGTTATATTGTCAGTAAGATAAAATATCATCAGTAAATCTCTTTCAAAGTTAATCATTCTTGTGCGATGATTCATATCAACCCATATCTGATATTTCACCCTCTCAACAACATTGAGTACACTTGAACGTGTAAATAAATGACGGGAAATTTTAAAAGTACATTTAACCCATTAGTGCCTAGAGTCCCTTTTTAGGGACGCTTCAAAAGGTGCATTCAGCACTGTTTTTGACACCGGTAAAAAAGAAAAGCAATAATTATTTTATTTAAATGATGCATTTTCGTGATTATTGAACTAAACTTAAATCTTCTAAAAATAGTGGTGCCAACCAAATCAAATTTATGCAAAAGATGTTGGGCACGAAATGGTTAACCCATTAGTGCCTAGCGTCCCTTTTTAGGGACGCTTCAAAAGGTGCTTGCAGCACTGTTTTTAACACCGGTAAAAAAGAACAACAATCTTTATTTTATTTAATTGAAACATTTTCGTAATTAATGAACTAAACTTAATTCTTTTAAAAATAGTGGTGCCAACCGAATAAAATTTGCGCAAAAGGTCGTGGGCACAAATGGGTTAAACAAAATAAAGACTTTTTGTAATGACGTGAAATTCACAGAGCATCAATGTTTTTTCATATTATACATGAAAATTTGTATTTTTCACCAATCTATTCTATTATAAGAGGTAAAGCGTTTACGTGTATTTTACAGTATCTCGTTTTAAAATTATCCAATAGCTAATTTCTAATCCTTTAACGGTAAAAAAGAACAACAATCTTTATTTTATTTAATTGAAACATTTTCGTAATGTTTTTTTTATGTACTAGATGTATTTTTTTATATAAAAAGATAAATCTAGTTCAAACGTGCAAAATTTCCCCTTATTTAAGGAAATGTTACCTATAAACAGATATTTATTCCGTTGAACTTCTCGGTCTAGAAATTCCAGGACCCGTACTAAGATTCGTATGCATCAACAGATTAACTCGACTTTAGGTGTTTTTGTACTAAAAGTTTAAAGTACTGGTCGAGATATGTGACGACAGAATAATTGTTTTTCATTAAATGAGGCAAATATTATGTTCTGAAAATTCTGGTAAAAACATGCTTGAATGTCATTGAAGCGTACGAACCGTAATCTATAAGAATCGTATAAAAATTTAAATTTCGTAACTAAGAGAAGAACTATTTTGACAAATACGGTGGAGAAAAACAGGCGAAAATTTTTTAGAAGTGGAAATAACTATAAAACTAATTGTAAACTAGTTTTTAACTAGTTTACAATTAGTTTTATAGTTATTTCCACTTCTAAAAAATTTTCGCCTGTTTTTCTCCACCGTATTTGTCAAAATAGTTCTTCTCTTAGTTACGAAATTTAAATTTTTATACGATTCTTATAGATTACGGTTCGTACGCTTCAATGACATTCAAGCATGTTTTTACCAGAATTTTCAGAACATAATATTTGCCTCATTTAATGAAAAACAATTATTCTGTCGTCACATATCTCGACCAGTACTTTAAACTTTTAGTACAAAAACACCTAAAGTCGAGTTAATCTGTTGATGCATACGAATCTTAGTACGGGTCCTGGAATTTCTAGACCGAGAAGTTCAACGGAATAAATATCTGTTTATAGGTAACATTTCCTTAAATAAGGGGAAATTTTGCACGTTTGAACTAGATTTATCTTTTTATATAAAAAAATATTGATACTTAATCTGGAGAATAGCGGGACCTGTGCGAATCCTGTAGTTGCTACAAGGTATTTTTGGCAAGCTTCTTCACAATTAAAACTTTAAATTTTCTTCGTTTATTCGTAAAAGGCTTTAAGTAAAAAACATAAACAATAACAAAGTTATATCTATAAACTCTCAACATGTTGTGGCTTCATCAAAGTCTTTTTCAAGGCATACGAGAATTTTCTACATTTGCATGATCTATAATGCAATGTAATGATTTAAAACTCCAATAAAATAAAATAACATGAGTAATCCGGAGAGAGAACATGAAAAACATATAGGAGGGCGCTTAAAATCATTGTATTATAAAACGTGCCTAACTTAAAAAAAATTCTCATTTGTCTTGGAAAAGACGTTGGTGAAGACGAAACGTAAGACAGCTTATAGATATAAATTTCAGCTGTTTTTAATGGTTTTTATTTAACACCTTATAGCAATTATTGAAGCATATTTACTATGGATGTTTGGATTTGTAATATTTAGATAAACAACTTAATTTTTATGCAAACAGAACTCACTGAGTTATGATTTTGTGAATTTTCAGCGGTTTCTAGCAGTAAAAACGGTAATCATATCTTGGCAAGTTTTTGGTGATTCGAAAACGAATTTTTTATTGCTTTGTATGTTAGAACATGGTAGAACATGGTAGAAAAATTTCTAAATATGTATTATAGAATTCACGGATAGTACAAAAATTGAATTTTCGTAACTTAAAACAAATAGTGAAAATGGCTCTTTATATGATAGAGTGCAAGATTTCAAACAGTTTTCCCGCTAGAAATAGGCCTCTGAAACTAAGGTTTGAAAATTAGCTATTGGACAAAAGAGGAGACAACCTGTATATTAGAAAGCCAACAAGTTTCAACTTAACTGTATTTTCTTCTATAAAATGCTACAACAAGGTTGAAACGCTCATTTATTTTTTATCAATTGAAGATTAGTCGTAAGCAAGGTAAGGTAAATTTCTAAAATGTTCAAATATAGGAAATAATATTATATTCATGAACTGAATTAAAAGTTACGCTTGTTAAATATTCTTAGGACATTTTAGTAAATGATCTTGTAGAAGTTAATTATATATATATTACTAACCAATTATTTATTTAACCCTTTGCGGCGCAAAGCTATTTCATTACTATACAGTGTTGAAATCAATGAATGACACCGGAATTCGAAAAAAAAATTATTTCTAAATAAGAAAAAGCTATATTTTACACATAAAATAAACCGAACTTTCCTTTACCAAAATTCGGGTGCCAATGTTCCTTCGGGAATTAAAATTATGTGGTTTTGTAGACATAGCAGTGCCCCTCAAGGGGTTAATAAGAAGCTGTATTCAAGACTTTTAAATCTATTTTTTGAACATCAAATAATTATAAGAATAATTTCCATGATAGGTTTCTACAACATTTGGAAAAGAAACAACTTTCGAGGTAAGGTGTCTACAAAATTAGCATGAAAAAAAATTCCAAAAGGGTATACTTTTTTTACAATAATTACAATTGAAGCTACAGTCTGATTTATTATTTGTTATCATTTTGCGCGACGCAAACATTTGTTCTTTTCTTTATTTACCTTCTTAATTCACTGGTGAAAAAGTATACAGACATCAAAATTTGGTGGCTTATAACAATATAAAAAGAAAAACTCATGTTTTGATTGTATTCATAAAGCGCGTGCATGGTGAAGATATAATAATTGGAAAGAAACTTCTTCAGACTATAAGGACATATTTTATTCAAAACAAGTTTTCATACATTTTGTTTGGACATTAATGTGCTTTATAAAAATTGGTGAGCATTTTTGCGAGGTTCTTGTGGATCGTGAAAAAGAGATGGTGAGGAAAGATTAGGAAAAGGTTTTTGTTTTTCCTTACTAAAAATGTAGTTCATAGTATTTACCAACTTCCAACAAAGAAGTTATTACAAATCATCTCTACGTACTTTTCTCTCTCTCTCTCTCTCAAGTCCCGGTTTAACTTTTGAATGGGCAATCTGAATTTCAGAACTTTTTTTCTTTTTTGTTTGTTTGAAAGAGTTTGTTTGTGATCCTGTATCGATTTCATTGGAACTGAAGAATGATGTGATGTCTTTCTCTCTGTTTCTTGTTTTTTTTTATGATTTATTTATAGTTGGCAATATTCATAAAAATTGGCCAATTGGCATTAAATTTTAGGATGTTGCTACCGTACGCAATATTGCTTTTTGTTTTAACTGTTTTTGTTTTACTGCTTTTTGTTTTGTGATAACATGACCAAGCAATGAAGAAGAAGTTTTATTCAAAAAGATATAGATTGTACTCGTGACCTTAGTCAACGAATGGACGTATTAAAAATCACATTAGTCACATTAGGCAGTTAGTCGGATTCGAATTTTAGAAGATTTTATTTGAACATTGTGATCACGTGGTTAACGCACGTTGATTTTTTTCTTCTTCCCCCATTAAAAATATGCACATGATATGCATTAATAAACAAAAATAAAGAACGTTTAAGAAAATCTCACTTTCTAAAACTGGCCGCAGACGCTACAAGTTTACTTATGTGTTTCGAAAAGTTTGGGAAGAGCCTATATGTTCTCACGTGCTTTGTTATTATATTATCAAAAAAAAAAAAATGTTATGAACCTTTAAACAATTACTTTTAAACTTCATTCTTAAATATTACTAAGTGTCGCTAAAATTATAAGTTTAAGGTACTATGCTATTTCTTAACCCCTTGAAGGGCGGTGGGATAAAATATATCCCACTTAATTTTAATTGTGAAATGCCACATTGACACCAGAGTTTTGAAATGTAAATTTTAATTTTATCAAGTACGTTAAGAAAAACTTTTATTCATTTTGAAATAAATCTGTTTTTAAATTCTGGTGTAATTCAATTATTTCAGCCATTTTAATAATAGAAGTGCTTTGCCTCTCAAAGGGTTAAGGGCTGAACGAAATATCATCTAAGGATGTAAATTTTGAAAGTAACTGTGGTTCATATAATTGACGGAGATAGCACCTTTACAGGTGCCGTTCACCGGTCAAGTCGAAACAATGTGATATCAACTAGTTTAATGTTAAACAGAGCAGATGTTTCCAATATTTTGTGGCCCAAGCCGCACGGGGATTATTCAGAAAATAACTGTCGGGCTGAAATTCAGTGCATTATAACAACATAACATGTTTATTTATATTTTTATCTTTCAAATAAAACTGAAACATTATTTTTTTTAATTTAAAACAGAAAGAATAAACTAGATATTTCGCAAATATCATTTTAGTCATTTAACTCAATATTGATTTCATGTGAAGATATTTCTTGTGATTAAAGCTGTCAAATCTTCGGATTTTTGAATACCAATCAGGGATGAGATTTCACTCGTAAAATCTTAGGAAAAAAATTATTTTATTTTTATATACATGGAGGCCAGTGGTCAGTTAAAAACACAGTCAGGAAAGGTACTAAATACCAGTATTTTGTTAAATCCCTTTATGTTAATCCCTTTATATTATTCTAAGAGAATTTTCCATAATAAAATACTGGGAGTTTCCTCTTTGTTTGACTCTGTTTTTCCCTGACCACTCGCCACCCTGATATATATATTTCACATTAACTATATTATATTATATTATATTATATTATAATTAATAATATTATATAATAATTTACTTATTATTAATTTAAGTAATAAAGTAAATGAGAATGATATAATGAATAATAATGTAATAATTTACTTATTGTATAATAAATAAGTAAGTAAACAACATAACGCGTTTATTTACTTTTTTTTTTTAAATAAAAACGAAACATTTACTGTTTTTAAGCTTAAAAAAGAAAAAAATAACTAGATACTTCACGAAGATAATTTTGGTCACTGAGCTGAATATTGATTTCATGTGCAAGTTTTTCTTCTGATTAGAGCTGTCACATCTTTGGATTTTTGAATATCAGTCAAGGGTGAGATTTCTGCGCTTTTTTACACACTCTTATAATCTTAGCACAAATGTTATTTTATTTAACTGGAAAATACTGCGATTTAACAGAATAACATTTTATCTAATATTGTACTGGTATGAAAGAGAATGAAAAAATCCCGTCCCTGATACCAGTACTTTTGTATAAAAATCTTCGTCTTACTTAATCACAGTATTCTTAACGTTAAATAAAACGGACATTTTTATTCAAAGTTAGTGATATTTAATAAATGGAGGGTTGAAAGGTCTGTTTTTGAAAAATGACATTTTGTTTTCATTTTATTTTCTTAATGATGTACTATAACGATATGATTTATCGTTTTCTTTAGTAAAATTTAATAATTGCGTAGCATCTGTAGTAACAAAATTTAAATCTTTTGAACTTTTTAAATCATTTTTTTACGCAACTAAATTTATACCTATTAAGAAATAGCAATAATTAATTACAAGTTATATAGGATTCATCGTGAGTCCAGTAAAAATAAAGCCTTACTAATGAATTCCAATTTTATTTAAAACATTTATGTATTTCCATTATGTCTGTCCCTCTGAATATGAAGCAAAAAGGAAAATTTATTTTCAAATTTTGTTGTTTTTTCTATAATTATTTCAAATGCTAAATAAATTATTATTTCAATAGGAAATTAAAAACTTAATTAGGTGTATGACGATAAACTTTGAGAATGTACACCGTTAGTGAATATTTTAAAACTGAGTTAAATCTGTAAAATTACCGTAATTTTCGTTGGATCAAACAATAATAATTGGACTCAAATATTTTATTTAATAATTGCTCAAATATTTATCGCAATCAAGTAAGTAATTTTTCATTAAATAAAATTTCTGGGTCCAAACCTGATTATTTGATCCCTGGATTATATTCCAGAAATTGCGGTATGCAAATTAAAATAATTCAAGTATTGCAGCTCGACGAACGAGTTGTCTTGGACTAGATATTGGGCAATGACAAAGTTAATGCTAATCATCTAAAGAATTCATTAAAAAAGTCCTTGAATTATTTAAAAATTTCTTTAAAAACAAAATAAACGAAGTTTATTAATATTAACAAAATAATAATTAGATTACCATATCAGTAATTGCTGACTCTGAATCAATAGTAATTCTGATTTCATTAGATAGCTAAATAATTCTTGTTGATCATTAAATACTTAAGAACTAATGAACGAATTAAGAATTTCGTGTTAGATTATCCTTCAGGCTATAGACGAGTAATGACTCCTGACATTAATCTTTAACTAATGTTACCGGTCTAACAGGTTAGCCTTTTTTCATTTTTATAGTTTTACTTGTAATTTTCAGTTTAACTACAAACATTACCAGAACTTTGTTTCATTTGGAACTTTAGTACAGGGCTCCCAAATAGTCCACGAACTGAACACCAATACTTTTTTACAGAAAATTTCATAGTAGATTTCTACAGCATTTACGCTAAAACTAACCTCGGAAGGTGATTTCTGTGCAATTTGCAAGGAAAATCTAAAAGGAAATTTTTTCTAAGAAAATATTGATGTTTAGTTTGCGGACCATTTGGGAGCCCTCTTAGTATTAGACCCAGAGATCACATCACCAGACACTTTTAAATATGTGAATATTAAATATACTAGTCTTGTACGGGTATTTCCATGAGGACTTGTCGTGTAAGTCACATTATTTGTAACTGCTAATTTGTTGGCCACCGTTATTTTCGAAAGATTTTCATGGCCTTATTCAATTAATGATATATCTGTGATAAAATAACTCACATTTTTCCTTTCTAAAATACTGGTATCCAAAATCTTAGTATGTGACTTACACGACATGTTCTCATGGAATTACCCGTACAAATTATTTAACCCTTTGAGCTCTGGGGTGTAAATATCTTCAAAATTCCAAATGTCACATTGGCACCAGTATTTTGCAAAGAAAAAACCGGTTAACGATAAACACGGGAAAAAAAAAGGGCCTTAAACCTTTATCGAATAAATTTGGTCGAATTTTCTGGTGTCATTGAGACATTTCGGAATTAAAATTATGTGGTAGAAAATTCTACCATCAGAGCTCAAGGGGTTAATTCAAAAACACCATTCTATGAGCTAATCATACATTTTATTCATCTTTAGATCTTGCGGTCCCACAGACCATTTCACATTAGTTTCGTTACAATTTCTGTCACATAAGTTAAAACTGTTTGAGATATATATTTGCGATCAGTTCAGGGCTCCCAAATGGTCCGCCAACTGAACATCAATATGTTCTTAGAAAGATTTTCCTTTTATATTTTTCTTGCAAATTGCACAGAAACCGCCTTCGGAGGTTTGTTTTAGCACAAATACTGTAGAAACCTACTATGAAATTTTCTTTAAAAATATATTGGTGTTCAGTTCGCGGACCGTTTGGGAGCCCTGTCAGTTAGATCATAAGATCTGACTTAATTGATCTGATTCAGTGACATTGGCAGGAGCCCATTATATAGGAAAAATTTTATTGTTCCTACCAGAACCCTTAATCGGTAATTTTCATCATCATTTTATTTAAGATACGCTATAGAAGAGTATGATGAAGATAATTATTTTCAAAATAGTGCTAGGAATGATAAAAATTTTCCTATGGGATGCGACCTGTATTAGGGTAATTCTTTTTTATACGTAGCTGATAACTGAACGTTTCAATATCCTGCATCCATTTATATCCTAATCAAACTAACTTTTATACATAAAAGTTTTATATAAAATGACTGCCAGCCTCCAGTGTTGCCAGACGGGCTACTTTTTTTTAAATTCAGATTCTTCATTGGCACCACTTTTTTTGCAATGGTACAATGCGGCTTATTTAATGACGGACTAATAAAGGCGAAAACAAAGGCAATTTTACCGTTTCAAAAAGTGGTGCCAATCAAGAAATTTTAATTTTTTTAAAAAAGGTGGCCCACTGGCAACACTGCCAGCCTCTTCTGGTAACAAGGTCCAATTTCTGGGGCAAATGCTTAACCCTTTGAGCTCTAGTGGGTAAATTTCTTCAAAATTCCAAATTTCACATTGGCACCAGTATTTTGCAAAGAAAAAAATCGGTTAACCCTTTCCAGCACACTGTGCCCGGTCTGGGATGCATAATTTTTATTCCAAACTTGCAAACAGCACCAATAATATTTAAGTAAAATTTTGCTTTTACAATAAAAGCTTAAATTAATGATTTCAAAATATCTAAAAAATTCGTTTGTGAATTCCGGTGTCAGTCGATAATTTCTCATTTTACTAACAGATTTTGCCCGTGCCGGAAAGGGTTAACGATATGCACAAAAAAAAAAAATGCATTAAACCTTTTTCAAATAAATCTGTTCAAATTTTCTGGTGCCGTTGTGACATTTCGGAATTAAAATTAAGTGGTAGAAATTTTAACCATCAGAGCTCAAAGGGTTAAAAAGTATCGATAAGATGTACCCCCCCCCCCCCCAATTACTCTCAGTTGGTCTTTTGTAAGGACGAGAAAATAATGAGACAACATTTCAATGATGCATATCTCAAAGAAAAATGTATATAACTGTATAATTTTTGCATACATTCATTAAAAATCATTTATTTTATATATGCATTATTTTTTACATAGACGGATGGATTTTCAAATTTATTCAAATCAACTGAACTTTTGTTTGTGTCTAGATCTTGCAAGCAAATATGATAAAAGATAATGAAAGGTTTGAGATCCTAATTTATGAGCAGACATTAATGATTTGATGTAAAACAATACAATGGAATGTAAATAACTATACTTAGATCTTCGACCAAAAAATTATGGCAATCATCCATCATGTTGGAAAAAAACATCTTGATGATGTACCACATAATTTTTCGTTTATAATGTACAGTCTTATTCATAAAAAACAATGCAGACGTCTTTATTCTCGAATCATACACAATAGAATCTAAACAAATGTGGCACGGAATTTTAAATTTCGTCTTTCAAAATATTGTCTTGATAGCTCAGAGTCGTTTTGATATTTTGGTAATAATTTTAAAGTTATTCTCATTTATTTTCTGACATTTCACGGATTCATTTTTATCTGGAAAATCATGACATTAGCAGACATGACCAATGGTGTCTTATGGAACTGGAAAATGTTTTTTCTCCCTTTTTACCATTTTTTTAGATATTACATCTTGAGTTATAAACGATTGCTGCCTGATAATGACGCTTGACTGACTGTTATCTCTCTAAGGCTCGATTCAATTATTTTTCCAAGCCTTTCCTATGAAAGTAATAAAAATGTCATATGACCTTTCTTTTCCAACCGTTATGTAGTGATCAACAAAAGAAAGAAATATCTCAACAATAGAAAAAAGCAGAGATGGATTCGCCGGCAAAATTTCTCACCGATTCGGATCTTACGTAATTAATAAAACATAAATTTTCAGAATTTTTTTGCACCTTCTGGCCGTAAAAAAGAGTTTCGAACTTAGGAAGTCTCTCTGGATTTTAAAAAATAGTATTTCTTAAGATGAATTTAGTGACTTTTTTTTAACCATCTCCTAAGAAAGCCATTAAGGGGGCTCAGGGGTTGAAAACTTTTCAAAAAATCGATTTTTTATGATCTAGTTTGATTGTTCAATTAATTCTTAACTGAATGCAAAAAACCGCATAAAAATATTTGCATTTTTAACGGAGTTATAAGCATTTATGTATCAACACTTTCATAGCCGCACCATATAATTTCAAATTTAAGTCGCGTTTTCTCAAAACTTGATTTTTGACGACTAACACCAAGATTTAAAAAAACTATTTGATAAAATGGCCTTTTTTTTTTTTTTTTTTTTTTTTTTTTTTTTTTTTTTTTGCATGCATGCATGCATGCATGCATATAGCATTATTATCTATAGAATGGATTAATATATTTTTGGTAGTTCAATATTTTGAGTATTTATAATGAAAAAAAAGTTGTATTTTTTAGGGGTTTTTTAAATTTTCAAATTTGAGAGATTTTTTAATAATGTTTTTTTTAAGTGATAGTTATATCCTTAATTCATTCTATAGATAATGATGTTATATGCATGTAAAAAAATTAAGCCATTCCATCAAATTGTTTTTTTTTTAAATCTTTGTGTTAGTCGTCAAAAATCAAGTTTTGAGAAAACGCGACTTAAAGTTGAAATTATATGGGTGCGGCTATGAAAGTTTGATACATAAATGCTTATAACTCCGTTAAAAATGCAAATATTTTTATGCGGTTTTTTGCATTCAGTTAAGAATTAATTGAATAATCAAACTAGATCATAAAAAATCGATTTTTTGAAAAGTTTTTAACCCCTGAGCCCCCTTAAAAGTGTCAATTGGCCTTTCTTTTCCAATCGCCCTATGGTCAGCAAAAAAAAAGGGTAGTCTAAACATCCGATGAAAGTCATAAAAGATGCTTAAATTTTGAAAACAGCACACACAAAATTAACAAAAGAAATTATTCTCAGAAGGAGAGTCATAAACAAAACAATGACAGCATCAAACGAACCGATACAGGTCCCGCACGTCTGTCGCGTTGTTTTATTATACAAGCTACCAATCGGTCGATATCGCTTACCTGATCAATATTTTAAAAAAAAAACTTTTTAATAATGCCTAATATTTCATGTGTTTTACAGAATTTTTAATCTTTTTCACCGGTTTTTCAAAACATAATTTTTTGTCTAATTGAATCTGAAGAAAACTCAAAATAAATAATGCAAAATTCAAAATAAAAATTTACTAGTGAAAATAATAAATCATGATTGAAATATGGATAAGAATGCTCGAATTAAATAATGCAAAATTTAAAATAAAAATTTACTAGTGAGAATAATAAATCATGATTGAAATATGGATAAGAATGCTCGAATTAAATAATGCAAAATTTAAAATAAAAATTTACTAGTGAGAATAATAAATCATGATTGAAATATGGATAAGAATGCTCGAATTAAATAATGCAAAATTTAAAATAAAAATTTACTACTGAGAATAATAAATCATGATTGAAATATGGATGCTCGTACATGGTACGGGCAAATCATGATTGGCAAGAACGTACGGACAAATCATGGAAGCGGTCTAGATCGCTAGACTTAGTGTCAAGAAAGCGCTTTTCACATCAGTAAATATAAAGATAAATATATACTTTCTTTTGGGAGACAAATTCCTTGATTTGGGGGGGGGGGGGGTTGAAATAAAAATTACTCTACTTTTAAAAGTAATGGGAAATGAAAAATTTAAATTTCACCGAAGAAAACAATTTGGTCGTTAATAAAATTGTATGCAGTGGTTTTCACCCATATTTGCGTGTGGGGATATCTTTTATTTCCCCACGAATGCATTATGGTTTCATAAAACTAATGGACTGCATATTAAAAACGAGAAATAGAATTGAAGGTCAGTTCAGTTTTCGGTGTTAGATATATAAAAAAAATCTCTTTATTAATCGTTCCAAAAAATATCCATTACTTAAAAGTAAGAAAAGCATAACAATTGATCCTTTCACTGATCCTTTTATATTTCGTCGATGATGCAAGCAATGAGATAAGGTACCACCTGTTTAACAACTCTGCTCAAACCCTTCATTCTTCCGTGGTTCATTTTTTAGCGATTTCGTCAGTACTTGTGAGTAACAGACTTTTTTTTTCTAATTACACAGTGGTAGACATGCAGGTCCTGTTCCACCAGTGACTCACAAGGGTCTCTAGATTTCAAGATCGTTTTTCTGTAACCATGGGAAAGAACAAGAAGTGCGTGACAAAAGAATTTTTACCTATCTGGTTATCTGGCTTTTATGAAACCGGAAATCAGATACCGAACTAGTTATTAGAAATAAAGAGTAACATGATGTGAACAGATGTGATATTTCTTCTCTTTAAATGAACCGTTTAAAAATGAAGTTGTTAGCGCAGTTAAATTCATTGTTCGGAAAACGAAGCACGTCAATTTTAACTTTATAGGGCACATTACACAACATCGTAACTCGAGTTCTGAATGTAGAATTATTTATTTAGATTTGATAGGATTTTAATTTAAAAATAAATACTCAAGTTTACATACTATTTATAGTTATGACAAGTTTTCAAATCACTTTTAACACTTTCTAACAGAGTTGAAAAGTATTTATGACCTATCATGGTTTAGATTTAGACAATCTAGGAACTCGGAGCAAGTATCATTTTAAACCCTCTCCCACTTTTCTATCTATCCATGAAAACTGTTCGTGAATCATGCTGAAATTATTAGTATTAACCCCTTGAAGGGCACCGGTATATGTTATATACCACTTAATTTTAATTCCCAAATGCCACATTTACACCAGAAATTAGGAATTAACTTTTGTTTAATATAATGTACGCGAAGAAAAGCTTTTATTAAGTTTCATATAAAATTGTTTATAAATATCGGTGTTAGTCAATCATTTTAACATTTTAGCAACAGAAGTGCTTTGCCCTTGAAGGGGTTAAACTTACCGTAATTTCGGGTGTATAAGCCGCGGATCAAACAATTCTTTTCCGATCCAGAAATTTTTAAAAAATGAATGTTACTAGTTAGATCGGCGTAAATATTTCTGTTCAATCAATAAGTAAGATTTCTGGGTCCAAAAAGAATTGTTTGATCCGCGGCTTATACACCCAAAATTACGGTAATACCTAATATTTGATGTTTACGCATGTATGCATATATTTAGTACCAGGTATCGTTCACATCTGTTTACAGTGTATCTCAAGAAAAATAGTCGTGACTTTAAGATATGATAAAATACACTATTCTTTTTTATATGAATATAAGGGCTCATGTGAGCCTTTGTGTAAATACGGGTCTTTCAGCCACTCTTGGGGCTCTTGGGCAGCACCACCTTTCCTTCCTTGATAATCTTAACCACTTAATCGTCGCGCCCGAGACATTCACGGTAGAGGTCTGCACGGGCCCGGGCTTGGCCCGTACCCGGCCCGGCGGAACCGTTTCGAATTTTCTAACGGGCCGGGCCGGGCCGGCAAAAAAATTGAACGGACCAGACGGGTCGGGCCGGGCCGATAAAAAAATTTTCGGGTCTGCCGACCTGTTCTGAAGATTTAAGCAGAAACGATAAAATATGAGCTATTTTCAACGAAAATGGTTTTAACGAGAATAAGTATAAATGTGGCCTTACTAGTTTGACAGCATCAATATAAAAATGCACAGTGTATCAGCATCGGAGAATTACATTATGTGTAACCCGTTTTAATATTTTTTTAGCTGACTCATGCCGGTCCGAGATCACGCTTGCATTATTTTTCTACATATAGACTGGCCGGACCGGTATTAGACTTAATTATTGGCAGAAAACATGATTTGTAAAATTATTAACAGCGATAAAGGATTTATGTTAGCTTAATCTTCGGATATATACTTCTTGATGATTTTTAAATTAATTTCTCAATAATGCGAAAGTTTGACACTTTTTCTGATTAATTTTAAATTGTAAAAGTATAAAAGAGATAAGCCTAACTATTGAAGGGATTTGGAATCGAATAGCGTTTTTCATTTTTGGTAAATAAAATACTTGTATAACCTTGTTGAGATATAATAGTTTCTCAAATGATTGCAGGTTTTTCTCCCTTCCCTTGCTATTGCTTCCGGAAATTCTATTCAAAACGCTAATTATGACAGTCTATCATTTGTTTGCAGTATTCTTAAATTGCTTGTATAAAAAAAATGGATAACACCATTCGATTAGATAGTTTCTGAATAAAGATATCTGCTAATCTTATGCGTTTCTGAGAATAAAAAAATGAATTTAGAAATGTATCAGAAAGGAGCTTCTTTGAATTTAAGAATGAATTTGGATTTGAAATCTATAATAAAATGATATAGAAATATGTTTATAAATCTTCTTTTATTAAACAGCTTCAAAATTACGATGTTTTTACCTTTCTTTCTTTTTTCTTTTATTCTAAGCCATATTAATTTTTTAATGAATCTTTATTCGAATGTTGAAAGCCTAAGAATCTAAGTAATCATTAATGTTGTTAATGTGTATTTGCTGTAAAATATACTGCAAAATCTTTCCATAGATATGTATGCAGTATTCTTTAAAGAAATCTTAGTTATATGATAAAAATCTGAATTTTTTAGAAATCGTAGAAATTGTAACGGGCCAAAACGGGCCGGGCCTGTTTTCGCTGATTTTTGTACGGGCCGGGCTCGGGCCGAACTTTTGAGTTTTACAACGGGCCGGGCCGCGCCTGGAAATTCCGGCCCGTGCAGACCTCTAATTCACGGGCTGCAAGATTCACGGCTTTTATTCAAAATTGTTTGATTCCCACCATTTTTATAAAACAGTGTGATTGGTTTTATTTTGGTATCATTTATTTCTCATTAAACAGATGAATATTTTTTTTTTTTTTTCAAAACAGTGGTGGCAATAAGGAATTTGAACTTCTAAACTGTAATGCGACCATTAAGTGGTTATATGTAAGAATTTTGGTCTCTTTTGGCAATTTTAACCTTTTTGTATCTCCTTAAAAAATTCCTAATTATGGCCATAGGAGTCATTGAATATGCGGGGCTGCGGCAGCTGCTTCGCATGCCACTGCATTAGTCTGGCCCTTTTGTCTGTCTAACCATGCTGTAACTCACGTAGATATGCTCGGGTTAACATGTATTTTGTTAATGAAGTTTACTATGCAATGTCCGCTATTTAAAATCAAATGTGTAATCTTTATGGTTCGTTTACAGGGACACACAAAAGCAATTACGTTACATTATTGGCAATCGGAAAAAATCGTTTCCTGTGCATTTTATTTAAATTAGTTATTTATTTAGCATCTCATTTCATTGTGTGAAAAAATAAATTTTCTTTATCTTATTCTATTAGTATCGTAACATGTTTCATGGTCAATATATTAATTCATATTTTTTCGTTCTTGTTATTTAGTGTTTACGGCTGATTAAACAGAGTGTCCTTTCTTATCATTCCCTACTAGCTAAATCTTAAACTGTAAAATTTCGAAGTATAAATAGTTTCAATTTCAAAAATGCTTTAAATTCTGTTATAGCTTAAGTTGCGAAACTGAAATTTATTTATGGTCCATTGGTTTTGTTAGTTTGTAAGTTATTCACTAAATCAGTAAACATTCTCGTTTTGTAAGATCGAAAATTATTGAATTATCATGCCATAGATTTTATGAATTTTCAGTAGTTTCTGACGCGTATTTTCTTTTTGAATGCCAGAAAAGAGTAACAATTCATAAAATTCGAAGTATCATAACTTAATAAGTTTTTAAAAAAATAGAAGTTTTACCATTTTATGTTTTATTACAAACAGAAAGTTTTTTTTTCCCAATAGATTAATAAAAATTTTAATTTCATAACTTCTAAAAAGTAATCACTCTGAGGTAAATGGCATGATGAAGTCCATTTCTGCAATTAAAAATATACTTTTAAAACTAACAGTTTAGAAGTTGATTATCGGTAAAAGAGTAACAATTCATAAAATTCGAAGTATCATAACTTAATAAGTTTTAAAAAAAATAGAAGTTTTACCATTTTATGTTTTATTACAAAGAGAAAGTTTTTTTTTCCCAATAGGTTAATAAAAATTTTAATTTCATAACCTTCTAAAAAGTAATCACTCTGAGGTAAATGGCATGATGAAGTCCATTTCTGCAATTAAAAATATACTTTTAAAACTAACAGTTTAGAAGTTGATTATCGGTAAAAGAGTAACAATTCATAAAATTCGAAGTATCATAACTTAATAAGTTTTTAAAAAAATAGAAGTTTTACCATTTTATGTTTTATTACAAAGAGAAAGTTTTTTTTTCCCAATAGGTTAATAAAAATTTCAATTTCATAACCTTCTAAAAAGTAATCACTCTGAGGTAAATGGCATGATGAAGTCCATTTCTGCAATTAAAAATATACTTTTAAAACTAACAGTTTAGAAGTTGATTATCGGTGAATGATAAGAATGGACACTACATATTTTTTTAATTTAGTATCCTAACATTTGAAATATATTATCTTTCTATAAGATTGTGAAGATTAATTATTATAGTATTCTCCTGCATTAGCCGGAATGCGAGCAAATTCGAGGGTTACAAAGCAGGAAACTACCACCAGTATTACTGAATAGTAATTGTCGCGTTTTTTAAATGCAGAATTTCTGTCATGTATGAGATCAGAGTTGCTCGTTTGGCCTTCATTTTTATGTTTAAAAAATTAGTGTTCACACCATAAATAAAGAATAGTACTTTATGCTAAAAATGTTAATTTATGCAAAATCTTTTAGATTTTTAACCCTTTGACGGTTAAAGCACTTCTATTCATAAAATACTAAAATGATTGAATGACACCGGAATTTAAAAACAAATTTATTTCATAATATATAAATATTTTTACGTTCTTTGTAAAATTAAAATTTTCATTTAAAAATTCCGGTGTCAGTATGGCATTTCGCAATTCAAATTAAGTGGTATTCTGGGCGCGTATACGCGCTTATAACCACGAAAGGGTTAAATCGCAAGATTTTAAGAAATACACGTTTTACATATAAACATTTGAATAAACAATTTTATTTTACTTGAGAGAGGTGTAACGAAAAATTAAAAACAAATATTATTCACATGTTTCGATTCCATCTAAGAACAATAATCATAATAAAATAAAAATACAAATACAAATCGTTTCACGGTCAATACAAACGGCACGCGACAATGAGATGTAAATTAAAAACCACGCGCTCTATTGTAAAAATAATAAATTAAAAATAGACCATGATCAAAATTAATTAATTATCAACTTGGTTCATCCTATTCAAGCTTTCACGAGGAATTTATTTATAAACTCTAACCATAACTTAGGAATATTAAAAGAAAAATTATCATTGAAAAAATTTTTTTTACGTGTATAAATAAAGACCCTATGGGACACGGGGATCTTGCAGGGGTTTATGAAATTCCTTATATTACAGAATAAGGTGACTTAAAATATTACATAGGCAAAACTGGGAGAAAACTTGGAATTAGAAAAGGTGAACGTGAATCTGATATTAAATTTGGTCGTACTAACAGTGCATTATCTACCGTAATTTCGGGTGTATAAGCCGCAGATCAAACAATTCTTTTTGGACCCAGAAATCTTATTTAGTGATTGAAGACAAATATTTACGGCGATCTGACTAGTTATATTTGTTTTTAAAAAAATTCTGGGTCGAAAAAGAATTGTTTGAGCTGCGGCTTATACACCCGAAATTACGGTAATTTATATTTAAATGAGAAGATAAAAATTCTATTTAATGAAAGCAAATTATGTTTCATATCAAATTGTTGCCGTAAATCCATTATAAGGGAGTCTACTGAAATTTATACACGGAGAAATTTTGTTTGCAATGATAATTTTTCTTTTAATATTCCTAAGTTATGGTTAGAGTTTATAAATAAATTCCTCGAGAAAGCTTGAATAGGATGAACCAAGTTGATAATTAATTAATTTTGATTATAGTCTATTTTTAATTTATTATTTTTTACAATATAGAGCGTGGTTTTTAATTTACACCTCATTGTCGCGTGTCGTTTGTATTGACTGGGAAACGGTTTGTATTTTTATTTTTATTTTATCATGATTATGGTTCTTATTAGATAGAATCGAAACATGTCAATAATATTTGTTTTTGATTTTTCGTTACACCTCCCTCAAGTAAAATAAAATTGTTCATTCAAAAGTACTTTATGCTTTATTCAATAAAAAACATTTAGCGATCACATAAAGTTAAAAGTTTTCTTTCGAATTTCCAGTCTGAATATGAATTTTCGGATTAAAATTGGAGGTCAATTTGCCAAATCTGGATGAAGCAAAAGCTGCTATTCCGAAAAAATGGTGGAAGTTTTTGCTTGCCGTAATCATTCTGTCTTTCCCTCGAATTTACCGGCATGTCACCTAATGCGGGGAATACGTTATAATTATACTTCACCGAGAATTAATTTCTTCTATCTATTAATTTCTACTTGAGAATTAATTAATTTTATCTTCCAGACAACGAGAGCGAAATCCATTGGAAGCGTCATCATTTTTCTGTACATTGCTGTAATATTTATTCTCATGTGTTCTATTGGATACTTTGCTTTAAGAACATCCGAAGACAACCTTCAAGATCTATATCCATGCACATTCAACAGGTAATTGTGATCCCTCAAATAAATTTAATTTTAGAAATAGTAATAAAAATAGGCATCATATGCAGCAAAAGAGTCAAATTTCATATTTTACCAAGTTAAAATTCTTTTACAAATAAAAGCGTATTTCTTTGTTGGCAATACATAAGAATCATATTTTTTACTATAGCTATTTGCTCAATGAGCATATAGCTTTACTATATGCTCAAAGACTTCAGATTTTCAAGTATGACTATTTCAGAATAGTAATCTTTGTCTTATTTAATTGCAATTTTATGTCATTAAATAAAGCTAATGTGTCTACTCGGAAATCGTTATATTAAAAAATTGTACTGTTTGGCAGTTATCTGCATGATTTTTTAAAAACTTTTAGCAGTTTAGAAGTTATATAGATATAAAATGTTGATTTCTTTATATTCAACTAATTATTTAATCTTTTCAGTAATTAATTTCGCGCTGCTTTTCTTTAATTATTATTATGATAGTAATAACAGTGAGTATCCAAGCATAATTATTTGATTTTTCCGCATTTTAATGCAGGAAATATAAATTAAAAAATTAATTAAGATGAATTTAATAAAATCTGTAAAATTAGTACATTAAGCTTGGTGTTTTTGAGAATTTCAGCTTATTGTCCCAAGTGGTTTTTGAGTTATATTTAAGAAGCTCTACTATTATTTGAGGGACAATAGAATTATTGAAAAGGAATTAATTTCATAAAAATCGTTATAATGCGAAACCTAATGAAGTATTTAAATGAAATATTTAGCAATTGAGCCTTAAGGCTACAGTGGACTCTCAAAACTAATTTTTTTAATTTTCAATGTTTTTTTAAAAAATTTCTAGAAATAATCATAACATATATATCTCTTATTTCACATTTTTTTTTAATATATTCAATAGTTTTTGAGATACAGATTTTTCTTTTTTTTTAATTAACAAAAAATGGCAATATTTCAAAATGCTCCATGCGAAATTCTTTATGCCCAATTTTCCTGATTTTTTGTTTAAAATGCTTTCTATGAATGTGTTAACAAATGTTACTAAGCATTTTTAGCATATTACTTGTAAAACGTTTAAAAAAATGATTTTAACTTAATTCTTTTGTATTTTCCGTTAAAAAATCATTAAAAATTTCATATAATTGAAATTTAAAAAATTTACATGCTTCTTAAAAAAATTATTTCTAGTAACATTTGTTAACACATACATAAAGATCATTTTAAACAAAAACTCAGAAAATTTGTGCATAAAGATTTTCGCATGGAACATTTTGAAATCATGAAAACGACGAAAATATTCATTCTGAGAAAAGCAGGTTTTAGTAACTACAGTGGTTATAATTGCTTAATATTTTCCTACTGACACAGTTTTAGCTATTAAGGGATATAATATCATTTCTAGCTTATATGTGTTTTATTTTTTTATGGTAAATTCACATAAAATATGTGGCTTCGACAGTAATTCATGCAAAGGACATGAAGTATCTGAATTTTAAAAAATCTTCTCAAAAGTAACATTTTGTATTTTCTAATGAATTTTTTTGAAATTCTACTAGAAATATTCATGGTATAAATACCTCTTATTGTACAAATTTTTGTTAAATATATTAAATATTTTTAATATTTTAAATATATTAATATTTTTTAATTTACGCTAAAAAGATTGGGGGCAAAAAGCAATTCCTCTAAATACATTGTAAACAAACGCTTAAAGAAACATTTAAAAGTTACAGTTAAAGTATTGTTTTGCGAAATCACAAAATTAATAATTTCAGTGCAAAATAATAACATTTTGTATGGTAAAACTAAAAACTAGGCTAAATTTTACGGATGTGAATCGGCAAAAAAGTAAACAAAGGGCGTGGCACAATCAGATGATTGGACAAAAATGCTTCTAACCCCAGTAAAAATAGCCGAAATTGAAAAATTCTTTTTGTGTTCAATAGCAGGGAACTCATATAATGTTACCGTAAAAATGGGGTGAATCGGAACAATTTTCAACTTTAACGTTTAAAAAAAGCAACAACTGATTTTTTATTTTTTTTATTTTTCTACTAGAAACTTCGGTCTTGTTTTGCTCTTTACTTTTTAAGCAAAAACGAAAAATTTTTACTGTTTATATATATATCATTTACTTTTTTAATGGTGTTCCGATTCACCCCGCAGATAGGGGTGAATCGGAACAAATTTTATAATTTTTATTTATTCGGATTCAAACTTTAATAGAGTTAATAAAAACATGTAATAATGATAAGGGAGGAATATTAACACGTAGTTATTGTGAAACCAAGACTTCATTTTATATACAAGTAAAGATATGCCTTTTTAAAAATTAGAAAACAACTTTGAAATCAAGAAAAATTAAAATTTATTTTAAGAAATTATATTCGAATTGCAAAAGTAGAATTTAATAAAAATTCAGCCCTGTTCTGCGTTATTCTTTACTAGTAGTCATTGGGAAAGTGAATATATTAAGTAGCCCCAATCGCTGCATGTATTAATTAATACGATCTACTAATACGTCCTCATCCTCAGTCCTTAGTACTGTTTGCATCCACCTATTTTTTAATTGGTTTTTCATTTTGAGATATTTGTGTAATGTTGTGGATATCAGAGAATAATTATGTGCAATTTTTCTTAGTAATTGGCTATTTTTAAATTATTTTATTGCGTATTCCATATCTGTTGGATTAGGCGTAGACTTTGTTGTTTATCCAAGTAATTTCTTGGCACCTTTAAACTCTTCAAGTAATTAGAACAAACAAAATATTGTTACAATACATATTCATACATATTTTTTCATATATTATATGAAGCTATTACTGTATATAAAAATAAACCATGGGACAAAACGTGTTCCGATTCACCCCGTAAAACTTAAACTTCTGATTTTGTAAGCCATTTTTCATTTTTTCATTATGTAGTTTAGAAATAAGTAGAATTTAATACAGCATATCGTGTACAGGTTTAACATTAATTAAAAATCCCCTCTCTTAGGTTTAGAATACGAAAAATACTGTAGTTACATACAAAGTTTTGAAGACGTTGAAAAAATGAGGTTTTTGAGGATCCTCTTGAAATTTTTTTATATACCCCAGCAGTGGTACCAATATGTCAGAACTGAATTTCTCAACTCTTAATTTTATAACCTTCTTATAAAAAAAATTGGCAACTAAAAATATCATCACATTTATAATGAATTTATTTGCATGGCCGGGAAATTCCGTTCCTATTCACCCCATTTTACGGTATTATGCCAAAAATGAAAATTCGACAATTTGATGATTTTTTGCGATTTTAAAAGTCCACTGTAGCCTTAACCCCTTAACATTTCATTTTTCTGACACAATAAACTAGAAACAGAGACAGACACCACTTTTTAAGTATTGAAATATTTGTCTTCTGTAACCGACAAATATTCGCACATTTTTAAACATAAAATGAAGCTAAAAATTAGTAGTGTTCAAAAGCATTTCCTTTTAGTAACAAAAAAAAAAAAAAAAGCAAACTCTTCTGGCCTAAGCGGCGATCGGTCAAAACTGTTAAGTTGGTTAACAGAATTTTCATTTACTCTAAACGTTTTATTTTTGAGAATTCCTCCAAAATCAGCTATTTATCAATTTTAATCCTCTAGTAATTTCCTAATTTTTTTACACAATAAATTAAAAATAAGGACGTTACGCCACTTTTTTAAAACTAAAATAAGTGCTTTATGTAAATCGAAAAACTTCTATTATTAAATGAACTGAAGTTACTCTAACTCTAAACGCTTGATTTTTGAGATTTCTTCCAGAATCAGCTATTTATTAATTTTAATCTACTAATTTCCTTTTTTTTTACACAATAAAATAAAAATAAGGCGCTACGCCTCTTTTTCTGAACTAAAATATGCGCTTTATGTAATCAAAAAAATTCAGTCGTTAAATAAACTGAAATTAAAATTAAAAATTATGTATATTCAAATGATTCGAGTAACGGAACGAAGTAAAAAAACTCTTTCGCGCAAACGATGTGTATCAAAACTGTTAACGGGTTAAATGTTGAATAATTCAAAAACTATTCACAGAAATTTCCGAACTTTTATTTAAGTATATTTGAGTACCGTAATTTCGGGTGTATAAGCCGCGGCTCAAACAATTCTTTTTGGACCCAGAAATCTTATTTAATGATTAAACACAAATATTTACGGCGATCTAAGTAGTAACATTCATTTTTAAAAAAATTCTGGGTCGAAAAAGAATTGTTTGAGCCGCGGCTTATACACCCGAAATTACGGTAATTCAGATTTGTTTTCTAATGCCAGATTCAGAAATTAACTTTGAAATTTTTTTAAATTGTATTTTCATTTCAATTTAGAGGCACCCATGTGTAAACTTATTTTATTAACTCATTAACCCCTTAACTGATTCCTTTTTTTACGTACAATAAATTGAAAATATGAGTCAACACCAGTTTTTTAAGCTTAAATATTCGTAATACTTAGTCTAAACATGTCTGAAGTTAAATAGTATGAAATCGTACTTAAAAAAAAAAAGAAAAAAGAATAGTGGTGTCAAAAAATTTTAAATGGTGAATCAAGCAAATTCGTCGTGTCCGAACGGCGTACGGACAGTCAGTGGTTAACCCCTTCAAGGGCAAAGCACTTCTGTTGCTGAAATGTTAAAATGATTGACTAACACCGATATTTATAAACAATTTTATATGAAACTTAATAAAAGCTTTTCTTCGCGTACATTATATGAAACAAAAGTTAATTCCTAATTTCTGGTGTAAATGTGGCATTTGTGAATTAAAATTAAGCGGTATATAACATATACTGGTGCCCTTCAAGGGGTTAAAGTTTAAATCAGTTAATGGTTAAAGCCAGTTGCCCCCCCCCCCCCCCAAAAAAAAAAAAAAAAAAAAAAAAAAAAAAAAAAAAAAAAAAAAAAAAAACTTGTTATGTAAAGCCAACAAAAGTTTTAAATTTCAATACCGGTATTTTAATTTTGAATTTTTCACATTATCTAATCTCAATTTTGAGCGATTAAATAGTTCAAAATTACGAAATGGAAAAAACTGGTGTCGAATAATTTAAAAAAACTGAAAAAGAGGTTCGTCCTTAATGGGTTGGCTATTTAACTGATTTGCCCATACGACACGTAAGGGCAAGAAGAGTTTATTTGACCCATCAATTAAAGCTTTTCAACACCACAAAATTTTTGAAATGCAATTTCATGCTATTTAACGGCAGAAATGTTTAGACTAAATATTATAAATATTTTCGCTTACAAAAAGTGATGCTTAACCATATTTTAAATTTATTGTACGTAAAAAAGGGAATCAGTTAAGTAATTAATTCATTTGCATTCGAAGCGAATTTATTGTATCCATTTTAGAAATTTCTTTATTATTCAGAAATTTCGAAAGACGAATTTTTACTTTATGTACTCGTGAAATATCACGGTTTCGTAAAATGAAAATAGTTTCGGTAAAGTAATCTAAGTTATTTTACTGCAAACTTACGTTGAGAAAATAGACGCTAAATTTGATGCTCATTATAGACACAAAATTTTAAATGATTTTAATACGCCCTTTCTAAATATTACATTCTGTGTTTTTCAAATTATTAGATCTTCCTAAGCCCAGTTGTAAAGGAATAGCAATCGAAGTTATCATCAGTAGCGTAACTATGATGGGGGCCCAAAACCAATAATATTGCAAGGTTTTATTTTCCTTGATTCATAGGATAAAAATGTTCAGACAGATCTGTTACATAAGACAAACAGAACTTTCAAAATTACCAGTATTCAGAGCACTTGGGCACACATCTTGGTTACGCCATTGATCTTAGCCATATCGATTTCAGGCGTCATTATTTTCCATGTTAAGCCGTTACGATGAAAATAAATAACATAAAAAATAATAATAAAGGCCTTTTGTTTCCTACAGCTAGAATGAATGACATTCATAATCGCGAGAAACTGAAATGCGTTTAGAATCGAAACCCATCTATACCAATTCTGTTACCTATTTGTACTTGTATAGACGTCAGTAAGCCACTTTTGGGAGACACCTGCGTAGGTAATTTATTCGAATAAACGAGAGAAAACATAACGTTTACGTTTGAGTTACGTGTTCTTCGAAAACGTAAATATTTGTAATAACTTTTGAATCGAAATTAGAAGGCAAATTATCTTTAAAATCATACATTTCTTCCTCTGCGCAACGTTAATGAAACACAAAACACCGTCCTCCGGAATATCTCCGTCCTCTGAGCGATGACACAAATATGGTAACTGCCGAAAGCGGATTTATTTATTTATTTACATCGCTACGGTTTTCTTAAATTTAAATACCAGCATTTTATAAAAGATTTCTTTGATTTCTTTAATCTTATAAAAATAAAATTAACGAAACTTTAAAAAAATATTGGTACCAAAATTCAAGGGACCATACTTACGCTTAAAAAAAAAAAAAAAAAAAAAAAAAAAAAAAATCTAACTTCGGCAGCGCCATTTTTTTTTTTTTTTTTTTTTTTAATCAGAATTTAGGACTACAGGGCTCCCAAATGGTCCGCGATCTGAACATCAGAATTTTTTTAGAGAAATTTTCTTTTTAGATTTTTCTTGCAAATTGTCAAGAAACCACGTTTGGAAGTTGATTCTAGCTCAAACGTATTATGAAATTTTCTGTTAAAAAATACTGATGTTCAGTTCGCGGACCATTTGGGAGCCCTGGGACTAGTATTCAAAGAGAGGTGCACAAACATTCACCGGTAGTGTCGAAATTCGGCCAGCTTATTTGAAGGTAGTATTGTCTCCGATCGCCTTGCCAATGTACATACATGAAAAATAAGACCTGAACCCGAAAAAAAGTTTCGTCAGTCCGAAACCCGAATTAAATACGTCAAATAAATTCGTCAATCTGAAACCGGATCCGTACAAGGTAAATAAAATATATTTCATCAACTAGAAAATCATCCTGAACCTGATACTGAACCCCAATCTGAATTTGAAATATTCACATCCAAACCCGAAGTAAAAGAAAATTAATCCATATTACAGCTCATTCCTTAGGTAAAATTCCTTAAATGATTACTATTGTGTTATAATAATTTATAGGAGAATAATGTGATAATGCAGAATTTTATTGCTTCTAAGCAACTTTTTAAATTATTATTTCACACTTATATACATCACTTCTGTATCCATATTTAAAATTTCTCTAACCCAAACTTCTCAAAATTAATATTTATGAATCATGTACAATTTTACTCCTCATATTTTCTCATTAGGAAAATATTTTTCGCCAACAGAAAACCAACTAATCACCTAACTTTTTTAATAAGATAAATATTCCATGTGAAAAATTATTTCCTTGTGCTAGATAATTAAGCAGTGAAATTAAAACTAATAGAATGCCGAGTTACCTTATTTATCATTGAAATTAAGTAATAAATTTGGAATGAGTTTTTTACGGAGGATAAATATATTAAGCTGTAAAAATGATCTTATTTCACAAATGAAAATTAAGTGTAGATATTAAGTATTTCATATTCTGGACTAATTTGGCAGAAAATTTTGAGAAAGAACTAATTTAAATTAGGACAAATTATTATTCTTTACATTGCAGGTAATAAGTAGACTTAGTTATCTTGAAATATTTTTTCATTTCTATAAATGTAAATATTAAGAAAAAATATCATCGCCTGATTTGAACTGCTTATAAGTTATTGTCTGTAAAATAGGAGGTAATTCTCTAATTTAATATATATTTTTTACTTTACGAAAATTAATAATTCTTTAGATCACTCACTCCGAAATAACAAATAAATAATATACGACTATTCAAGAGGAATGCACTGCGCAATATATTACAATATTTTTTCGTGTTAAACACTAAATTGACGATATTGATTCTACATGCGACAGAATGTTATTTAAAAAGTATGCATTTTATGAAAAATTTTGCACAAAACTAAATCAGACCTGTGTAATGCACCCGATATACGCTGTTAAAGTTTTTCGCTTAAAAATATAAATTCATCCAAAATTAGGTTAAAGATATACAGTTGTACAAATTTGAGGTTTGATTGAAAATACAAACCGGGGCGTAGATTACTTTCCCAGTGTAATCTGTCCAATGCAGACGAGCCCCCAACTGTAGTTTCGTTTGGAAAGATTTTCGTTTAAAAAAATAAAAGTGTACAATATCGAGTTTTATTCCCAATAATCGGCCAAGTGCAAGTTTTTATTCGAAAGGAAGTCACAAAATTGCAATGTTGCCTTGGTCTGTGTTGCTGTCTTCTTGATAGTTTTTAAATGATATCTTGGCTAATTACCAGCAACTTTTTCATGAAACCATCAGCAATCTTTAGATTATCCACGCCGATAACTATTTCGAGCTTCACCGCTCAGCGCCCGCAAAATGAAGTTTGTGTGTAACAGAAAAATGAGATTTTCTCAAGAACTGCGTGAACTGGGATACTCGCTATAGTTTTCTTGCAAGGTTTAAATAAATCCTACCACAATAATATTTTCAAAATTTTAAATTTCAGTGATTCGAAAATAAGTGGAAGAGAGGATATTTTTGCAGTACGTTTTTGACGCTATCTCTGAAAATATAATACCTAAATTTTAAACAAGTATATTTTTGAGTTTGGTGTTATGAAATCTTTCGAACAATGCCTCACACTATATACTAAAAAAGGTTTTTCGAGTAACTTAAGTTTTCATAGAATTAATTGTAAATGGCTAACAGTCTTATCAATGTGATGCTATATACAGTGTGCCCGCTAAAGTCCGTTGTCACGCCAATAATTTCTTAACGGCAAAAGCTGTAGCCATAAAAGTGAGGTCTGGGTATATTAAAGTCATAGCTTAATTATAATCCCAGTACAATACTTATTACGCATTATTTTAGTAAACGATTTACAGTAATATTTTTCTGCATTGTTAATGCAAAAAGTACTAATTTAAAGAACTTTGCAGTTTTTTTTCTATTTCATTTTGTTTCAAATTTACAGTGATGGCTTTCTTGCATCTTTAAAACAATAGCTAATTATGGGATTTTTGAATCATTGGCGGGACCAGAGTGGGTGCCCAAGTCCTCTGAACACTGGTATTTTTTTTAAATTCTGTTTGCCTTATCTAGTCAGAAATTTTTCGTTATGAATCAAGGAGAAGAAAACCTTACAATAGTACTGGTTTCGGGCACCCACCCTGGTTACACTAATGTGAATGCAGACCAGATATCAGTAAAATTTTATAAAAGAAAAAAATTTCAAATTGATAACTAATATGATTCTTATACATGGGGTCAAAACAGCTTTGTATTTACTTATTTTCAATTTACAATCTTTTTCTTAAACAAAGCATCCAGAAATCAGAGAAATATGTACATATATATGTTTATATATATATATATATATATATATATATATATGTAGAAAAATATATGAGGTGACAAAAGTCATGGGATAGCAGTATGTAAAAATATTGATGGCAGTAGTGTTACTTACAAATTGTATAAATGGTCAGTGCCTGGTCAGGATTTTCATTTGCGTTCAAATGCTTCGTGTAAGAAGATTGTTTATGTGATTATGGCCACACGACGAGAATTAACGGATTTCGAACGCGGCATGCTAGTTGGAACTAGACGAATAGGACATTCCATTTCGGAAATCGTTACGGAATTCAACATTCCCAGATCCACAGTATCAAGAGTATGCCGAGAATACTTGAATTCAGACATAATCTCCCATCATGGACAACGCAGTGGTCGACCGCCGGCACTAAATGACCGCGACCAGCAACGTCTGCGTAGACTTGGCAGTGTGAACAGACAAACAACATTGCGTGAAATGAGCGCAGAAATGAATGTGGGACGTCCGACGGGCGTGTTCGTCAGGACAGTCCGACGAAATATGGCTTTAATGGGCTATATAGCAGCAGAAGACTAACACGGGTGCCATTACTAAATGCACGACATCGTCAACAGCGGCGCTTCTGGGCTCGTGACCATATTAGTTGGACTGCAGACGACTGGAAAAAAGTGGCTTGGATAGATGAGTCACGATTTCAGTTGGTAAGAGCTTATGGAAGCGTACGAGTGTGGCGTAGACCCCATGAAGCCATGGACCCAAATTGTCAACAAAGCACTGTGCAAGCTGGTGGTGGCTGCATGTTGGTGTGGGCTGCGTTTACATGGAATGTACTGGGTCCGCTGGTCAAACTGAACCGATCAATAAATGGAAATGATTACGTTCAGCTACTGGGAGACGCAACCATTCATGGACTTCATGTGCCCAAACAACGATGAAATTTTCCAGGCTGATAATGCGCCATGTCACCGGACCATAACTGTTCGCGATTGGTTTGAAGAACATTCTGGACAATTCCAGCGGATGATTTGGCCACCGCGATCGCATGACATGAATCCCATCGAACATGTATGGGATGACATGATTGAGAGATCAGTTAGTGCACACAATCCTCTATCAGCAACATTTTCGGAATTATGGACGTCTATAGAGGCTGCATGGTTCAATATTTCTCCTGGGGGCTTCCGACGACTCGTGGAGTCCATGCCATGTTGTGTTTCTGGGCAAACGGAGGACCGACACGCTATTAGTGTGGTATCCCTTGAAATTTGTCACCTCAGTGTACATTTAGATTTTGAAATAATTAGCTAAGTAGTGTGCAGGAGTCGTTTTTCAGATTAATTACGAATGTAATCGATGGGGTGACTATGGATATAGTCACTTGCGATGGCGAGGTATTTCTTTCGAAAATTTGGTTTGGAAGTGCTGTGAATAATAGTTACCGAATATGCTTGTGCGCATTCTAACGCTCAATAAGTTGTTTCTTTAACTGATGACACCGTTTTGAATAACAGTAACAACTTCCCCACGTCGACAGACAAAATTCGGAAAGTTATCTTTTCACACAATATTACTATTTGCAAAATAAATTTATTACGGCTGTATAGGTACATTTTCCTTTTGTACCAGTTATTTTTAACCACCACGTATTTTTGTTAAGCTCTAATACAAGGCTGCATGTAGCAACTGTTATTTTGCCTACCACTATGTATATATACATATTAAAAACAATAATGACCAACCTAAAATTAATTCACATCTGTCACGAAGGTTGATATTTTGAAATAGTGGTAGAAAAAAATAGTAATTAAAAATATTGCTAGTGATAGCCCAACTAACGTGATGTTTTAAATTCCTTCTGTATAAATATTATTATAAAGATTCTGGTGATCAAATTATTAGTCTTTGAAACGAAATTATATGAATAGTCTTTACAATATTTTCAAAGAATAAAGTCATTTTTCACAGATATTCCTTTGTTAAGTCATATAACATCAAATTGCCAAGGATTGGCTGCAATTCAGCAAAAGCAAGAAAAGAAAATCGTGTCGAATTGCATAACAAGTACCTTTTCCATTCCGGCTGAATTGTGTTTCATTCCTTTAAAAAAAATCAATAAAAAGCTTTTTTTTTTTTTTTTTTTTTTTTTTTTTTTTATTTTTTTTTAGACAGAGAGAGAGAGTAAGAGAACGTAGGAAAATTATGTGTATATTTTTAAAACTTTAAAACATTAAGATTTATATTCTCATGGCAGAATGTATGAGACTTTAAGAAATTAGAGAAGAAATTAAGAAATTTAAATATTAAAATTAATTTATAAAAATATGTTAACTTTTTCAGTACTAAGAAAAACATTACATGATACCACAAAAACAGTTTTAAATGAGTGTAAAACAGCTCCAAAGATGCATCAACCTGTAAATCAGTGTTTCTGATATTCACTCATATATTAAACAAGTAAGAAAAATCAAGCGTTAAGCATAGATTATGAAACACTTTCCAACACTTCATGAAATCTTTAACAAAACTTCCTTCATTAGGGAAATAAGGGTATATAGCCAAATATGTATTCCAATACTTTTGAACAGTCCTGTATTTGATCTGTCAGTTGATATACATATTATAACATGGGAAAATTTAGTTTAGCAAGAAAAAAGCTTAAAATTTCTTTTTGAGTAATTTGTACTAATAAATGGGAAACATACTTGAAAACTTTTGTTCAGCCCTGTAGTTTACCTTGTACCTTTATTACAAGTCAGTAAGAAGCTAAAATTCCTTTTAAACTAAAACACTCTTAAAACAACTGAAATCACATTGTTATAAATTATCATTCATAGGTGTCCATGTACACAGTTCTTTCGTGGCCCTGTATATCATTTTATCTATGTTCTGCAAAAATTCCTTTTTTAATTGAATGCAGTTAAGCGTAAAAATGTATACCTTATTTAAGAATCACATTTAAGTAATTTACACTCATACTCAGTAACGTTGGCGAGCTCTTTTGGATAGCCCTGTATATTAACTAACATTTATACATACCCTTATAATGTACAAAGATTTAGTGAAACTTAAATGTGTTTATCATAATTAAAATGTATTACATCCATCCATCAGCCACCATCGGAAACATATACAGTCCGTCGTAAGGAATATACTATTTGAAATCTTCTGTGCGTCCCTGTAAATGCAATGTACTTCCTGTTATGCAAGACAGTATTGTATAATTTATATTAAGCCTCAGTGACATGTATCAATTTTGTTATACATGAAACAGTTTAATATATTTTTTAAATGCCGCACATTATTCCTCCCCTTTACCATTATCCAATGGAATTCTTTTGTGTGGCCCTGTAAAGGAATAATAGCTATATTTTATAAAATGCATATTTTAATGCACCTCTTAAATACATGTAAATTTTAATATGTTTGACAGGGTGTAACATCTTTAAAACGCCTTTGAAACGATTTTTCCCCATAGGCCATAATGTAATGGAAAATTTTTGACTCTCCCTTAGAGGTCTGCACGGGCTCGAGCTTGGCCCGTACCCGGCGGAATCGTTTCGAATTTTCTCACGGGCCGGGCCGGCAGATTTAGAATAGTTTTTTCAACGGGCCGGGTCGGGCCGACAAACAGCATAAACGGGCCGGGCCGGGCCGATAAAAAAAATTTTCGGGCCTGCCGGCCCGTTCTGAAGATTTAAGCAGAAACGATAAAATATGAGCTATTTTCAACGAAAATGGTTTAAACGAGAATAAGTATAAATATGGCCATACTAGTTTGACAGCATCAATATAAAAATGCGCAGTGTATCAGCATCGGAGAATTACATTATGTGTAACCCGTTTTAATATTTTTTTTAGCTGACTCATGCCGGTCCGAGATCACGCTTGCATTATTTTTCTACATATAGACTGGCCGGACCGGTACTAGACTTAATTATTGGCAGACACCATGATTTGTAAAATTATTAACAGCGATAAAGAACTTATGTTAGCTTCGTCTTCGGATATATACTTCTTGATGATTTTTAAATTAATTTCTCAATAATGCGAAAGTTTGACACATTTTCTTATTCATTTTAAATTGTAAAAGTATAAAAGTGATAAGCCTAACTATTGAAGGGATTTGGAATCGAATAGCGTTTTTCATTTTTGGTAAATAAAATACTTGAATAACCTTGCTGAGATATAATAATTTCTCAAATGATTGCAGGTTTTTCTCCCTTCCCTTGCTATTGCTTCCGGAAATTCCATTCAAAACGCTATTTATGACAGTATTTTATTTGTTTGCAGTATTCTTAAATTGCTTGTATCAAAAAATGGATAACGCCATTCGATTATATAGTTTCTGAATAAAGATATCTGCTAATCTTATGCGTTTCTGAGGGGGAAAAAAATGAATTTAGAAATGTATCAGAAAGGAGCTTCTTTGAATTTAAGAATGAATTTAGATTTGAAATCTATAATAAAATGATATAGAAATATATTTATAAATCTTCTTTTATTAATCAGCTTCAAAATTAACCATGTTTTTAGCTTTCTTTCTTTTTTCTTTTATTCTAAGCCATATTAATTTTTTAATGAATCTTTATTCGAATGTTGAAAGCCTAAGAATCTAAGTAATCATTAATGTTGTTAATGTGTATTTGCTGTAAAATATACGGTAAAATCATTCCATAGATATGTATGCAGTATTCTTTAAAGGAATCTTAGTTATATGATAAAAATCTGAATTTTTTAGAAACCGTAGAAATTGTAACGGGCCAAAACGGGCTGGGCCTGTTTTCGCTGATTTTTGTACGGGCCGGGCCGGAACTAAAACATAAAAATTTAAACGGGCCGGGCCCGGGCCTGGAAATTCCGGCCCGTGCAGACCTCTACTCTCCCTGTAAATAAACTAATCATGGTAGAAACTTCATTTTCAATAGTGTTCGTGCTAGGGTAAACGTCAATAACATACAAAAATTTCAGGGCGATTCGAGTACATTTACAGGTGTTACAGCTCGGACAGACGGACGGACAAACCGAATGCATAAGCACTTTTCAAACAGTGCATAAGCACTTTTCAAACTTTTGGAAAGTGTTATAAACATTAAAATTCATTTGAAACGATTTTTCCCCATGGACCGTAATGTAATGGAAAACTTTTGACTGTCCCTGTAAATAAATTAATCATGGTAGAAACTTTAGGATTCGTGCTAGGGTAAACCTAAATAACGTCCAAAAATTTCATGGTAATCCGAGTATATTTACGAGAGTTAGAGCGCGGACAGACGCCAGACGGACAGACGGACAGACAAACCGAATGCATAAGCACTTTTCAACTTTGTTGGAAAGTGCTAATAAAACGGCTATAAATAATTTCAAGAATTTTAGAACCATTTAAATTAATTTAAAAAATACTGTTTAGTATCTCCTACAGGTTACACCATGACTGAGAAGGATAAGAAACAAATAGGTAACGTTCTATATAGAATAACCAAACATTAGTCAGTCGTGATAGATGAAGTAATACTGAAATTTTGTGGTTTTTCTATGCTTTTGATTGTTAATACGCTCGGAAGATTTCAAAAATTTCATCACTATTTTGACAGGAAAAGTAAAATCGAATTGCTAATAGTTCTTAACTACTTAACTGATCAATATTTTTGAAAAAAACTTTCAAATAATGTCTATTTTTGTTCTTGTCTTTTACAGAATTTTTCATTATATATCGTCGATTTTTCAAAACAGAAATTTTTGCCTAATTGAGTCAGAAACAAATGTTCTGATTAAATAATGTAAAATTTACAATAAAATTTTATTGGAGAGAATAATAAATTATGTTTGGAGTACGGATGCCCATACGTGGCACGGGCAAATCATGATTGGCAAAAACACATTGCCAGTACGACGCACAGTGTGTGATTTTCCAAATCTAGCGGGGAAAACATTTCAAAAATCGACTTGCAGTAATTTAACTTTTAAACATTTTAAAAAACGCCTAACACATTGGAGGAAGAAAAAGGTAAAGTGATAGCAGCTTAACTTTACAACAACGCTATCAAAAATTCGCTCAAAAACCAAATTTTCTTTTAGCATTTTCAGAATGGTGACCGATGTAGTTGTAATTGCCATCGATATTTTTGGCTGAAAACACACTTATTTTGTAAATATTTTTTTATGATAGCATGGAATCTTTACAACAATGTAGATACGTTGTCTTTTATAGTTACAATAGTTATTTAATATTTTTTAAGTTAATGTAAAAATTATTAGAAAATTTAGTAGCATATGATAAATTTTAAAAGTCTGCCAAGAATTTTGTGCACGCTGGTGCATTGTAATATAATTTTTTCTGTAATTATGTATGCATATCGATATAAAAAAATCAATTTCAGCTGCAACTATTAGCAACTCTTGAAGATAAGTATTTTTTTTTTTTCAATTACGGATTTTATGTAATTTTGCATTACAACAAGATAAAAATATCTGCTTTTAAGCATTATAAATCATGACATTAAAATCTGGGTAAAACCATAGAGTGGCTGAAATTCACTCCGAAGTTTTACCATACACATTTTCTTACAAACAATAAAAGAATAACAAACGACAATGAATGACAGTGATTCACTTTATGATAATAACTGGTGTCTATAGCACTGTGTAATTAATTAATTATATTTTTTGGTAAAAGAAAACACTTATTTTTGAAAATAAATGTATGCTATATTTTTTAAAATATGCACTGAATACAATAACACTACGCAAATGTCAATGTATGAAAATGACAAGAAAACTTTTTATTATGATCATGATGATGGAATGACAATGACGTAAATTGTACTATAAAATATGTAAAGATACATTTTATCATAATACATAACCATTTTATATCTAGTAAGATCAACTTTATTATTAGTAATTTTCATAAACTAGATTTTGACCCGCTAGATTCGCAAAATCTTACACTGTGCGACGCGACGTACGGGCCAAACAGGGAAACGGTTAAAGGCAGAGTTGCCAACCTCCGGCTTTTTTTAAATCATGAAAACGTACCTTGAACCAGAAAATTTATTTAATTAGAAGTGTCTAGTATTAACTCAGAGGGCCATTTGAAATTTTCTTAATTTCGTTGACTGAATAAATTTCTGGTTAGAAATATAATTGTTTGATTTTAAAAAAGCCGGAGGTTGGCATGTCTGGTTAAAGGTATTGTGTATGCTCTATCCAAGGAATTTGTACACCAAATTTTATAGTCATTGATCATATAAGGATATAACATTTGCATTAAGTATATATTCACATTTTTTTTAATGCATAATTTATTATTGTACACCTCCTGGAAATAAGAAAAGTGCACTTCATCTCGCAACTAGTTTTCCCTTAAATCTGCCTATAAAATGAGACTGGTACCATCTGATTATTAATAACGTCTGCAAATTAATGCTATACTTAAGTATGTTTCGGAGGTCGAATACATATTAAAATTGTAACAAACTTCAAATTTTTCAGTACTAACACCCTATTTTGACGTCGTATGTGGATAGTATTTTATGTTACTAAAATTAAAAATGTTTGTTTTGATACTAGTTGAATCGTTAATCTCAATATACATTTATTAAATTAAATGATGAATAAATTTGTTAAAGTATTTAAATGTCAAAGTTAGTTTTGTGCATAAATTGCTTTAAATGTGATGAATATACTTTAAAATAACCTTTTTCTTTTTTGAAAACATGAATATTAATAATGTCCTATTCATATCAAACACACATGGTTAGATACATAGGCTTAACACTAGAACCGCGGCGATGGATCATCTTGACTCGTATCATATGGAGGAATGTCGATTCAAACCAGAAAACGCTTTATAATCTCAGCTAAATATGTACTGAGCAAAAATAATTTCAATAAATAATTTTAGATGTTTTAAATGAAAATTCTGATGAGAAATATTTTTATAAAACTTCAATGAATTTTCCCGCGGTTCTAGTGATAAATATCACACGTCATCATAACATAAAACTTCAATTGATTAATCTTTAGCTTATTTAAAACAATTTTTTAGCCTTTATAAATTTGACTTGGCATGTATACTTTGTAACATATTTATAAATTAATAAGAACTTCGAAAAGTTTACTTTGGACTAGCCAAAGCAACATTCTTCTTTTAGATAGAATGAGACAAAACAAAAAAAGCAATTTGAAGGTTTAAACTGGATCAACAGTCACATTTAATGGCAAAAATATGGATTTAGAAACATTTTAAGTTCATGAGCAGTGCCTCATTCATACCCACTCTCCCATAAATATTTGTAACAATATATATTAAAAGCATTTGAACTTGAAATGTTAAAAAAAATCAACAGTGATGGAATAGACTTTTAATGTGATTTTTTGGCACATTTCTAAAATAATTAACTAGGTTCGCACAACTCTACCACTAAATTTTTACAGTTTTTTTCAATATATTTCACTGCAAAAAATGTTGCCAAAATTGCGAATCGAGGAGGTGGTTGTGAATTCTGTTTCTTAAAAATTAAATATAAATTTTCTTATCATTAATATTGGTGCCAGAGTCCTTACGAAATATAAAGAGTGTGCGAATCCTGATTAATGTAAATACATGTATAATTATTAGATTTTTATCTTAATTAATTTTCTTTTTCTTTTTTCCAGTGATGTGTCATTTAATTTCCATGACAGTTGGATCAAGCCCAGATACTGTCCACCTGCAACAAACATTTTCTTTTTAAAGACTCACAAATGTGCAAGTTCGACAGTTCAGAACATTCTAATGCGATATGGGGATGAGAAAAATCTATCTTTTCTACTTCCAAAAAACTCAAACTACATAGGACATCCGGAACATTTTTCGAAATCATTAATACCAGAGAAACGCAGGGCGTTTTCGCACTTCAATATTTTGTGTCATCACTTACGTTTCGACGCTGATGCAGTACGAGAAGTCATGCCTCAATCAACAATATTCATTTCTATCTTGAGAGATCCAGTCTCACTTTTCAGATCTATGTACGATTATTACAACATGAGTGACAAATTAGGAAAGTCGTTAGAAGATTTTTTTCAGGATCCGAAATCTATGGAAAGGCTCAACTCGAAGCGAATATATGATAGACTCGGAAGAAATCAAATGTTTTTCGATTTTGGATATGATAACAGCATCTGGGATAATGAAACACTTATTCAAGATGCCATAGAAGAAATCGATCGAACTTTCCATTTCATCATGATACAGGAATTTTTCGACGAGTCGCTAATTTTACTAAAGCACAAACTTTGTTGGAGCATGTCTGATATAATTTATCTGAAACACAATATGAGAAGTCAGAATTCATCGATGCAAAACAATGATAATTTGGCTAAAAAAATTGAAAATTATAATCTTGCTGACAAAATGTTATATTCATATTTCCTAAATAAACTTAATGATATCATTGATTCTTTCGGACGAGATAGAATGGAAAAAGAATTAAATGATTTTCGTATATGGAACCGAGTTTGGTTCAACCATTGTGTAAAACAAATGGCGAATTCGAACGCAAATATTTCTGCAGACTCAAAGCCATATAACAATAAAGTGTACAGTTTTATTTTAAATGATGAACCTATAGCAGAAATATGCAAACGTTTAGCCATGGAAGAACTGCAGTATACCCAAAAATTAAGAACAAAGCAGAAATTACTTTATAAAATTTAGAGAATTTATCATTTTATTTATTTTGTAAATGGAAACAAGAGCTTCAAAAGTTTGTGAGGAACATTTTAGTGTAAATAAATTTGCTTTCAAATGTATTTTGTATGTCTCTAAAACACGATATTCATTATTCTTCAACTTTAATACATTGTTGTCTGGTTATGTTTCCATTTGAGTGCATTTTTTTATTCCAAGTATTTTGCAACAATCAGACTTATGTTATTACCAATAAGGTTATCTGAGCAAAAAACGCTCGCTCGTTGCCGGCCCAGTTAGCTTAAACGGTAAAGCATTGGCCCTGTATATCAACGATCTGGGTTCGATTCCCAGCCGGGGAATTTTTGCGCTCAGTTGGAAATATTCAATTCGTAAAATTTTGCTATTCAAAAATTCTGAAACATGGTCGAAAAAAAGAAAATCCTTAATTTATTGACTAATATACTCGTCACTGGTCATGGAAATATTAAACATTCTTTATCACGTCTCAAACATTAACTTTGTAACAACAATAATATCAGAACCATAGCAACGAACAACGTTTATGCAATTAAAATCGACAAAAGGATAAAATGCTGGAAACTGATATTCTACGAAAAATTAATATTAACTAATGAAAACCTGCATGAAATAGTTTAAAATAACCGAAGTAAATTAAGCTCAATTCTTTAACTGCTAACTGTTCTCTCTTACACACACATAAAATAATAATAAATACTGATACAAATTTGAAGAAATAAACCCGCTCCATCTTATCAATATTTTCTTAATTGTAGTTTAAAAAAAATAAATAAATAAAAATAAAAATAAAACTTTAAATTCAAATTGGGTTCTTTAATAAAACCGAATGCATAAAATTTTCTTAAACATTGTTATAAATTTCTGTAAAAACATAGTAAAAACAGGATTCGTATGCGTCAAAAACTTTCAAGGCCCTTTTGCAAGAATTTTTGTAAAGTAATGTTAACCTTATTTAATGGGGGGAGAAAAAAATCGATCTTCAGATATGTCGACCAATACTTTTTGAAATTTCTGGTACTAAAACACCAAAAATCTCCGAATCCCTTGATGCATACGCGGAAAAAACCTTAAAAAAAAAAAAAAAAAAAAAAAAAAAAACTAACTTTTGGTTAGTAACCAAAAATTTTGTTTAGTAACCAAATATTTTGGTTAAAAGGACCAATTTGTGGATAAACTTAAATAATTTTGTTAATTCAACAAAAATTAGCTAAAAATTTGGTGATTCCAATCAAAATTTCTGGTTGAATCTATATTAACCAAAATTTATTTGCTTCAACAAAAGGGTTTTTTTTATTAATATTTACGAACCTTAAATAAACAGAGATTCGTGGTAAATTTATATTAATTCGGTTTAACACTAGAGCATCCAACTGATGTCGATTCGGTACCAACTAAATTATTTAATGTCGACTGGAAGCAGAAATTAAATTCAAGCATTAAATAAGTTAAATACAAACCATAGAGAACTAAATTAAATAAATACATTGAAAATTTTGAAATAATTTTTATTAAGGTTGAGTAAAATTTTCCGACGTTCTACTGTTAAAGGACTCGATCATCGTTATCACGCCTTTTTTATAGATTGATGAAACAAAGGGTCTAGCCGGATAAGCATAGCGAAATGTCCCCCCCCCCTCCACGGCCGATGTTTGGAATAACACTTATGGTAATAAGGCTAACTGTGTGAATAAAATATATGGTGCTTTTAGCCTTTGACCTTGAACTGTCCTTGAAATAATCGAGGAAGTTTGTGCCGGCGGTACTATATTTCAAATGCGTTTTTCTCAAAATGTATAAAATTAAAAAAAAAAAAAAATGAAACCAACGCCAATTATTGAAGAATATATTAGTTAATATTATTTTTTTCGCATTTTTATACAATTTTTAACATAGAAAAGTAAACAAAAATTATGTTATTAAAAATTATTATCGTAGTAATTTTATGTTTACACCAGCCAAAAAATTTGAGAATAATGATCAAAGTATATGTTTTGACAAAAAAAAATTTTGTTTAATTCGAAAATACGCTTTTTGAGATATAAAAAAAAATAATAATAACAATTTGCTAAATCATTCCTGAATTTTCCTGTTTGTATTTCCAGAAATAGCCTGCTATCACTGAATTGGTCAATTCCTGGCATTTCCACTCGGGCAGCATGTGCCTTACGGCAAAATAACAAAATGTTTCCATACGTACTACTACACTATAGGCTTATTTCGTATTTGTAAACATTCTGTTATTTTTGCGTATTGCACTTGAAAAAAATGTGTGCAAATTTCTCAAGTTGTGGGGGGTTATGTTAAGTGGGGGGTTATGTGATATGTTAAGCACAGGACTATAAAATGAAAATACGTAGATTGGGATGGAAGAGAGGTTAAATGATTAATTATTGTTGCAATAAAAAAATAAAAAGTAAATTGAAAAAAAAAAGCAGCTTTTAAATTGTGCTTAGTGGTTTTTGTTCCGTGGAGATTTCAGGGAGGAGGCATTTAGAAAATATTTGTCATAAATTTGCCGATATACGAAAGATCCTCACCCCCCTATTTGCTTTATTTACTTATAAATTAATGATAAAGAAGGATTTTTAATGAATTAATAAAAGTTTCTATTATTACCTCCCCCTTCCCCCCCCCCCCCACATATTTATTTTCTATTTCTTATGAAAGAGGGAAGAGGGCTCCTCAATCAGGATTTTATGTTAGTTATCAGATTAGAAATTTTACTTTCTTAAGATATTACTGATATCTACTCATATACATAGCTATTTTTGAGATGAAAGTACGTCATCATTGCAAGTTTGGAATAAATGAAACATTAAATTGCAATTTAACGTAAACGTGCTTATTTATTTATGCACTTCTTGACAGATACTTTAGTGGAAATTTCAATACAAAATCAAATATTAGCAAAAGTGACGAAAGGTCTTCATTTTCAGGAAAATTACAGTTATTGGAGTTGACATTATTTCTCACGAAGTTAACTGAAAGAAATAGAATCACAGAGTGATTATTGGAGTACCTATGAACTGTTTATATCTGCTCCAACCAGATTGTTGACAAGTGTCCCACATAGCTACTAGAGTTAAATTGACAAATCATTAACATTTCACAATTTTACAGGAATTTTTTTTTTTTATTAAAAATATTTATTAGTATTCATAATATATGTTATAACATTAAAATTTAGTTAAATGAGTAAATAAAGTTATTCGCTTAGCAAATTGAAACTGAGATTCTATAAACAGTGCTTTGGTTACTGAAGACAAACAAAATGTCAAAGAGCTTAACCCTTTGAGCTCTGATGGTAGAATTTTCTACCACATAATTTTAATTCCAAAATGTCACAACGGCACCAGAAAATTTTACCAAATTTATTTGAAAAAGGTTTAATGCATTTTTTCGTGTATATCTTTAACTGGTTTTTTTCTTTGCAAAATACTGGTGCCAATGTAACATTTGGAATTTTGAAGAAATTTACTCACCAGTAGAGCTCAAAGGGTTATTATTATTATTTTTTTTTTTACCATATATCTACAGGTGCTGTCATCGTTAGTATTTCTTTTTCAAAAAAAAAAAAAAAAACATGTAATAACTAGTGAAAAATTGCGACGTTCACATCTGCCCCATGTTCACGTGCGCCCAAGTCTCCCATATTTACAAGCATGAAACAAATATATAGGGAAGTGGTATGTATGGAAACATTCTTTTATTTTGGCGTACTGCACATATTGCCCGGGTTTAAATGTCACGAAATGACCAATCAATTGATAGCAGCATATTTCTGAAAATACAAATAGGAGAAGTTAAGAATATTTTAGAAAATTGCTAGCATTATTTTCAGTGACGTAACCAGGGAGGGTGCTCAAAACCAGTAATACTGTAAGGTTTTTTTTGTCCTTGATTCATAGCAGAAAATTTACAAGTTAGATAAGGCAAACAGGACTTTCAGGAGATACCAGTATTCATAGGACTTGGGCACCCACCCTGGTTACGCCACTGATTTTTGTTATAACACAAAAAGCTTTTTACGCTTAGTGCTTGCACCGAAAATTTCATACTAAGAAATGGTATTTTATTTAGATTTACAGTTATAGTGCATCAATTTTCAATCTATAACGTGTTTTTTGAAAAATTGATTGCTTTCTCTATGATATATCGTGGCGTGTTTGGGACTGTAGCGACACGCCGCCACAGTGGTCCCAAATGGTCCGCGAACTGAACATCAGTATTTTTTAACAGAAAATTTCATAATACGTTTGAGCTAGAATCAACTTCCAAGCGTGGTTTCTTGACAATTTGCAGGAAAAATCTAAAAAGAAAATTTCTCTAAAAAAATTCTGATGTTCAGTTCGCGGACCATTTGGGAGCCCTGCAAATCGCGTTTATGTGGCCACAAATCAGAAAATCGAAGTTAATTTCGAAATGCAATACATTCCACAGTATTCAGAAATATACGAAGATTTATATTCTTAAATATTTTGATTTTATAAGTAAAGATGAATTTGCATTGTTTATGTAAAATTTGGAATTTTGAAGGATTTCTACAGCCGCATGAATTTCAGGAAATTCGCTTTATTGATACACTAATTAAGCCCTTTCACATAGTTTGTCATTTTTTATTGATACTTCACTGAAACAACGTTGCATTACATCTTTAATTTGATTTTTCAATTGAAAAATATCTCAAAAATAAAAAAGAGGATTTTTTTTAAATACACAGTTTTAAGGCATTTTTGTTCACAAAAAGTGATTTATAAAAACAGTCCGTCCGAGTTCTTCGGATTTTCATAGTACAAAATGTAGAAATAACTTTCTAAAACCATATATCAAGATGAAAACCAGTAGCTTGAAGTTGGACAATTGGATATTGCAAGTATTAGTCCAATGTCAGTAATTGGGTTTAGGATCTATCTAATTTTCGCACTGACCAAAAATTGACACTTTTTATGTAATACAACATTCTAATGAATATAACACTTTAAATTTATTTTTTTAATTCGCAAATGGGGGACAAAGAGTTAGTGATAATTTGTTTTTTTTTTTTTTTTTTTTTTTTACCGAGATATTATTGATTTGTTTTTACATTTTCCCCTTTTACGTTTACATTAAAAATATTACTAAAACTTGATCGTATTTTAAAAAGTACGTGTTAAACGTTCACTCATATATATATTTACTAAATTTTACCAATATGCAGGCTTGCGCAATTTAATCATTGAGAAATATAACTGGACATTTTAAATTCCCTGATTTTTATAAAAAAATATTTTTTATCTATTTACAAATTAATTAGATTAAATATATATTTTTTAATTTTTCGCGTATAGTCATGTGATTATATTCTAAAATTTTAATAACGGTGTTTTTTTTTTTTTTTTCGCAGCTTGTTATTTAAGTCATATTTAATTATATTAATATATTTACACACTCAAATTTATATGTATACTTTAATGTAGATTTATTTCCTAATACGGATTTCATACTTATTTACACTTATTCTCATTAAATAAACAAACGTATGACAAAGCTACCAAAAGGGGTTTTTTTTTTTTAATTCTTCAGCAACAGCTAAAGCAACAAGAATGAATCATGACGTAATCAAAGTGTCTGAACTAACGTTTGTTTTGTCGAGTTGCCATGAGGTTAATATGGAACATTTTGAGTTGTGTCGCAAAAGATCTTTTTAACACTTTCCAACAAAGTTGAAAAGTGTTTATGGTTTTGGTTTGTCTGTCCGCGCTCTAACTCCCGTAAATATACTCGGATTGCCCTGATATTTTTGGATGTTACTGACGTTTACCCTAGCACAAACCCTATTGCAAATGAAGTTTCTAGCACGATTAATTTATTTACACGGACAGTCAATTTTTTTAGTTTCATTATGGTCTATGGAAAAAAATCGTTTCAAATGAATTTTAAAAGGCTCCACCAGTAGCCGAGAGGTTCTGACCTCTCAACTGGTAGACGGCAGGTATTAGGTTCGAACGCAATCGCAGCCGTCGGCCTAACCGTTAGGAGTTTTCGTGGTTTTCATCGAACCTTTCATAAATACGGGTTAGGTTCTCTTAGAAAGACCCCCACGAAGGGCACTCCCCCAGGGCCTATATCCCTCGTGTAGATAATCGGCCGTCACAAAATAAACCAAACCAAACCAAACCTTGTCAAACTTATTAATTTATATGCATTTACAAAGTGCACTAAATTATGCGTTCTGTAAAATATGCGGTGAAAACAATAGCTATTATTAATTTACAGGTTACAATGTTTTCGGTAACAAATTTGTTTATAAAGACATAACTGCCAATATCTTCCGGAGGATGAAAAATTAATTGAATTGTACGAATAAAAACAAATCAAGATATTCCACAATTTTATGATGATCATGAAAATTTTAGTAATGGACACTTTACAAAGCCTTGCCCATTCAAACTCACTTTACAAATATAAATTACTGTATTTAAGCATAAGAGGATAATAAATCAAACAAATTATTAAAACTCAATATATAGATTACTACTAACTTAAAAATGTGATACAGATACTTATAATCTGTAATAATATAAAGTTCAGGTGATCTGATTCTACCCAAGAGTCTCTGAATACACAATTAATATTATACAAATCTCCCAAGGTTTTTGTCATCCAGATCCGAAACAAGCAGTTTTCCTATTTGTCGCAGATGAGTATAACTTTTTTTGGGGGAAAGGGTGAAATTTGAAACAAACTAAAAAAGAAAAAAAAATCATCAAATTACTAAAGTAAAATGTTGTAGAAAAACAGAAGAAATTTTACAAGAGAAATTTAAGTGTTCATTGTACAACAGGCCTAAAAAAGGCTGAAAAATGTATGATCTGGCAACCCTGAATCAAATATGGTGTGAAAAAAGGACATTTATATTGAAACTTTCACGGTTCATAATAATTTTAACATAGAAATAGCACTCTCAACTTACTTTTTAACATAAATTGAAAGACAATTTCTAATTGAATGGCTATTTCCCTTTTTTATTTTCCCATTTGTGGCAATTTGGTGATTAATATGTATAGGATGTTTCTTGCTCTCTGTTTTTTGGCTGACTGTACAAAAGCACATAACATCATCACTTCACCTGACGCTCAAATTTAAAGCGAATATGGTATATTCTAAATTTGTAAACATTGTGATTTGTGCTTCTTTTTTCCAAATACTTAGAAAAATAATGCAAGAATAAGAAAAATAAAAAATAAATGGAAACACCATACATGCTTTAAATGGCAAATGGGGAGTTCTGACGTTCTATGTGGACTCCAGATGCGACACCTGATTAGAGTTATCAGTCATTGCTAATGACAACGTGACGTCAATGCAAGCCATCTATTATCTTTTTAAATAGATATACAGCATTACAAATTTATTAACTACTGCATATCTAATTAGCAATTTATCCCAAATTGATTCATAAAAATAGAGGAAGATGTAACTTTTTATTAAGTTAAAGCAAAAGTTAGGTAGTGCAACATTTTCTGACTGCTTCTTCCAGAATAAAAATCTACATATGTCCAATCTAGGTGGCTTATAATACTTCACCAACTGATAAACACTATAAAATTCTATATCAAAAATAAAATAATTAACACTATAGAGACAACTGTTATAATAATGAAAGCAAGATTAGAAAAAAAATTAAAGAAAAAGGAATTTGAAAATAGTATTTTTGATTACAAAACACACGAAAATATCGCTAATCAAGAAATTCTTAAAATATTTTGGTTTGCAGGCTCTGTTTTTCAATCGAAAGAAGGCTATTTAAACTATGGGAATGTGTCTTATTTGTTTATTGTTAATTTCTATTTTTTTAGATTTACTTTTTACCCTAGTTTGGTCTATCTATGCAACAACTATCATCAAACTCTTCGAACCAATCTATGGCATATGCTATGCCACATTTTTTTGCTTAAGATTGCAAGGTGAGATTTTCAGCCTTAGAACTTTAAGAGACACCAAATAAACTGGACCATTTAAAAAGTCCCCTTTATTTGATTATGATAGAATATTTATTTGCAATCTTGATAAATTCATCTAAAATTATTAGCAATATTTAAAAATCTATAAACTGTTTATGAATGTAGATAAATTGTGAATACACAATTCTGAGAGTATATAATAGATAAATTGTGAATACACAATTTTGAGAGTTATAATACAATCCAAACAGAAAATATTTAAAACTGGAGGGCCCAAGCTAATCAACATTTCAATGAAGTTACCATTGTTTCATGCCTTTAGCATGTAGTTGAAGAATCACATTTTATTGGTAAACCATTACTATATTATATATACATGCAATTTACCCATTAAATATGAGAAAAGTTGATTGTATTACATTGCAGCATGCAAAATGATTTTAAAATATTGGTAAAATTTAAAAGTTAATCATGAATATGAAAACAAAAAACTTCACATAGAAGCATAGTGTTCCAATTCATTTATTAAGTCAAAATTATAAGGTGTGCCTCATTCCATAAGAATCAGAATATTTACCCATAATTTTAACATTAATGAAGTATTTTAATAAATTTTTCAGCAGACATATTTTTTGAGAAATGTATTGAAATTGCAATAAGTTCTGGAAGTGGCCAACAGCCTTGTCCCACCAACATGAAGACAGATGTTCCATATTTTAAAATACAGTAGATTCCCTCAAATCTGCACAGCTTGAGACCAGTGGTTGTGCAGATTTTAGAATTTTGTGGATTTCTGGTCATTGCTTTGTTTACATTTTTAAACAGTAATTTGAATGTAATTAATGATGCAATCAAAACTATAATAAATGCTTACAATAAAATATTAAAAAAGTAATAAACTGAAATACTAAAAATTTAGATAACTTTTAAAATGATTAAAATATTAAAAGCAAAAGTCAAGTTAATAATCAATAATGTATAGTTAAATATTCATTATAAAGATGAGATGCAGTTTTTCTAAATTATTCAATGAAACTTGCCTCATAAAGGTACATTGCTAATTCACATCAAAATCATAAAATAAGGAAATTTTATTTCAGATTTAATAACCGAAAAAGCTTGATTAATACATAGTTAAGAAGATTGTGATTACCAATAATATCAGCAATATCTTGAGTTTTTTGAGAAATAAATTTATTCTTCCTTCATGAAAAAACATTAATTTTGTAATATTAAAAAAAAATTACAAATTAAAATATATATGGAATTGATATAAAACTAAAAAAGGCAAATTTTGCCCCTATATCTGAACTTAATGTTTCATTGTTTACATCCGATTTTAGAGAGTTGCAAATTTTAGGGTTGCAGATTTGAGGAAGTCTACTACTATATTGGAATACAAAATAAGCAACATTAAAAAGCACCAAATATATTATAAAAGCAGCAGACCGGTTTCGGTGGCATTTAGCATACCGTCATCAGTGCTAGAAAAGGTAGAAATTTGCTCAAATATATAATAGAGACGGGGGATTGAAGGCAACCAATAAGATGGCAGAAGACTGCAAGTAATGGCCAATAGGAAAACACATGTAGAAAGGGGCTGAAGGAGAGAGAAAAGGTCAAATGAAGCGAAAATAATAATAATCATTATGAAATAGAGGTTTTAATGTAATATTTCCAGCAATTCAAAAGAGGGGAACAGCGAATTTACAATTGTCGATTTTGTCAAAATTTTTATAAATGTGAAATGCTTCAAAGAACTTAAGTTCATGAATGGAAGTAGGTTTGGAAATTATTTTCATCTCCCAGCAATGTTTTGCAATAGAGGATTTATTGATTTCTTGTTTCTTAACATAATTTTTATGTTCATTAATACGTTTCTTTAAAAAGCATTTAGTTTGCCAATGTAGGAAAAACCACATTGATAATTAATACTGTAAATTCCCCATGAATTAGATAAATCTATAGGATCTTTGAGCTTGGACGGGGTGAGTTTGTTAATAGGGGCAAAAATTATTTTGAAGTCATGTTGTTTGAGAATTTTAGCAAAGGTAAAGCTTGTTTTAGGAAAGAAGGGTAACACAATACTAATACTGGATAGAGTAGAAGACTGCGGTGAGTTTCAGGAATGGGGCACTGCAGTTTAAATAGGGCAGCATCAATTATAGAAGGTTTGTAACCTCTATCAATTGCTATGGCTTTAATGTATTGAATTTCCTTATTAAATGACTGGGAATCAGAACAATTATGTAACGCAGGATTTATAAAGGTATAAAAAGTGGCCATTTTTTTGGCTTGGAGGATGACAAGAACGAGCATGGGGGTTAAAAAAACAGCAAAACTTTTTCGATAAACGAATGTCGAAAACCCAGTTACCATGTCAATTAATTGACACATTAATTGACAATTAATTGACAATAAAGAGAGGTGTCAATTAATTGACACCTCTCTTCACAATATTGAAAATATTTTGAACATAATTTCGATTGATAATAATATTCAATTCACTTATGAAATTGAAAATAATGGTTCCCTTCCATTTCTTGATACTTTTGTAACTTGCACAGTAACTGGTTTTTCAACATCCGTTTATCAAAAAAGTTTATCTGTTTGTTTACCCCCCCCCCCCCCCCCTATGCTCATTCTTGTCATCCTCCGAGCCAAAAAATGGCTGCTCTTTATACCTTTATAAATCGTGCAAGTAAGATGAAGATTTCTTCAAGGAAAAAGTTTAAAATGTTATAATCATATACAGGTCTGCTTTGTTCATAATATAAGATGAACTTCTGAGGTTGTGTGGTGGTGAGGTGGAATTATATAAATCGAGCAATAAACAAAATAAAATAAAATTTTGTTTACAGAAATTATTTTATTCAGTTAAAAATACTGTAATATAAATATTTACTTCAATTAAAGCATTTTGACAAATGGATTTAGTGAAAGACTAAAAGTTGTTGATTGAAGTTAAGTTTAATAAATCATTTTTCTTTGAAATACTATGCAAATTTTCAACAAGAATAAATAAACAAACAAATAAATAAAGTTTGAAATAAATAACATAAGAAATATGAGGCAACATTTTAAATAAGGTACAAAGTAAATAAGTCATCTGTCAGATAAACTTTTACATATATACATATCAGTAAGCAGCTACTTTTGTGTTTAACTGAATCTTTTTATTTTCATATTTGAATGTTTGCTAGAGAATACACATATGTAAAGAATTAGTCTCAAAAAACCACATCAATTTTAATAAAAACTATATGTATATTTTTACAATAATTATCCAATTATCTATTATTTTATGTAAAAAGCAGTATATTACAAGTCATAAAACATTTTAATACTTTACCAATGCATGGTACCTTTCAAAGCAGGTACTCTTATGTAGGAGACATAAGAAGCAGAGATAAATTGTGTTTTATTGCATTTATTGTGACTGTTAGTGTATACTTGGCAGTATCTTAGCAATCATTTGATTTTACAGCTGTCAAATTATTTTCTAGTATAAATTTTCAAAATTCCAGTGAAAATCTGATAAAGGAGAAAATTTATTTTATGAATCACATTTATTGTAATTGTTACTAAGAAACAGTTTTTTGTAATTCTTGTTATTTAATGAATACTAACTGATTTGTCAAAAAAAAAAAAAAATGAATAAATAAATAAATTAATGTTTGTAGTTCGGTTTTGCAAATTCAATGCATTTGAAGTAGACATACTTTTTGTTTATTATTAGCATTTTGTTTCTTTATTAGTTTCTGTCTCTCAAAAAACTAATAACAAATAAAGTATAAATTAGTGCCACTATATACACATAATTTGTTTTCAATCTGAAGTTATCCCCCCCCCCCCTTGCTTTATCAGAATCTACCCGCTTTGGTAGAAATTTCTTTAACTGTAGGAAAAGCATGGCTATAGTCTAAACAGTAATAAATTATTCAATTTAAGAATAATGTTACACATTCCCAACAAGGAAGGTCATGAAGAATGGTTTCAATAGAGGCAAAGTTCTCATCTCACTCCAATTTTAAGAAATTATTTTAGAAAAGAATTTAGGAGTGCTATTAAGAAGAAAGCTAATAAAATAGGGATGTTTAACCTTCTATAATAGGAAAAATGTCATAAAATTGGGAACAGACAAGGTCCAAAATTAAAAATAAAATTATAATAATAAAGACAAATAGTTGTGTGCCTGGGTGCAGTATTCAGCAGACTACCACCTGAAGAATTACAAGATTTTGCAAGAAGGTACCTGTATGTCTGAAGTTATGCAGCATTAAATCAGTTTTTTGTATTCTTTGTTTAGATATTTTTTAATTTAATCCTTAATGGATAATTATTTGCTATATATTTTTTAAATATATTTTATAATCAACTGTGTCTTTTGCAATTTTGGAATTTTTCACAAACATTTTCTACAATTATTAACATTTTTCACATTTTGAAGTGATATTTTAATATTTATAAAAGGAATCTGGTTTCAATCTTTTAGCTCAAAATAGTAAATTTTTCTTTCTGCAACTTTTAGGGGTTTTGCATTCTGTAATAATTTTGTAACATTTGTAAAAGAAATCTGGTTTTAGTCTTTTAACCAAATACAGTAAATTATGTCTTTTATGATTTTTTCATGAATTATTCATGCAATTTTTAGCCCTTTTTTTTTTTTTTGTTGTTGTTGTTGTTTCGTATTTGAAATGGAAAGAACACTCAGCTAAAGTTTGCTACTGGTGTTGATTAAATTAAAGTCGAAAGAATGCTCAATCAGTTACTATTGCATGGTGAAAACAATGCTGAAAATTCCATTTTAATCTGGGTCAAAACTAAAATACGCAATAATTCAAAGTTTGTTACTTTTGAGGCTAGAAAAGATATACGTGAGGCAATGGAGCCACCAAACCATAAAACATAAGAAAAAAATTACCAGCAAAGCAGGAAAAGTTCTGCTAGTAAATAAATGAAAAAATAAAAATAAATAAATTGACAATATAACATGATAAAGTTTTTGTATTAGTTTAAGTAGAAATCTTTTGATGATTTACTGAAAATCTATTTAATTTTTTGCAATGTAAAACTACTTTGATTTTTTATTAAATTTAGTATTAAATTACTATGAAATTTAACATTTATTCCTCAATTAGCATGGACTTACTCATTCTAAAGTTTTTATTAAAACTTGCTTTTGCAATGACATGTTTATGAACACAGAGCTATTGAACCTTTTTATCTGCACAAATAAACATTTAAAAAAATTACTTTTTTGACACTTTGACATATCAGTCACTAGATAATAAAATAGGGAGAAAAATCTATAATGCCAAAATTTTATTAAATTACATCAAAAATATAACAAAAATTTAATTAAATTGATAAAAAATAACAGCATACTTTAACTTTTAACATAAAAACCTTTGATGTTTATAAAAAGGATTTTTGCTCTATGTAATTTATACCTACTCTTTATATTGTATGGGGCATATTTTATCATATTTAGACAATACTTAAAATAATTCAGTAATCATTCTATTGCTTGAATTGTCAGTTATATAAAAACTAAATCTTTGGCTATATGATATATTAAGGATCAGGGCCTACTGTGCCCAACTCTGTTTACTTGATCTTTAGCCCCCAAGGTGCTATACAGCACATATCCCAGCCAGGTGATCAATCAATCATGGGATGCTTTATGCAGGCATGAAAGAGGGAAATAAGAAAAAAGGTGAAAAAAATTTTTAATCTACACAATAGCTTGAAATTTTTATCAATTGTTTATACAATAAAATAAACTATAACTGCGCATATTATTGTTATTTTCTTTTTGTAACTTAGAAATTATTAAAAAAAAACATTAGTAAAGAGTATAGATTTATTAAATCAAAAAAGAAAATTGAAGGCAATCTGCTAAAGGTGTAAATCCAAATATATCTGATGACAACTTATGTGAAGTACAAAGATTAATTTTTCAAACTAAATATTAATTTGAATGACTGGACGTATAAGATTTTATCCCCCCTATAAAAAAAATCTCCATGCTAAATATATGCACTTCAAATTGACTTTTGCTCCAGAAATACATTTCCAAAAATGCAACACTGGAATTACTCATAAGTGTTGTAAAAATAGAACAAAATAGTCTGTTTCAAAAAGAAACCTTATAGAAACTTCATTCCATGTTTAAAACACTTTAAATAACTTCATTTACATGACTTTCATATGCTTATAGTAAAAGCTCACCTTTGATTGAATGACTCTTCAGCACAGCAATTTACAAAGAATCTCCAAATATTTGTATCGATAAAATATTTTATTAAATTTTCCAAACAACGCCCTCCCCCCCTCCCCAAATGTGGCTTAAATATTTTCTCTGCATTTTTGAATCAATCCAGAATATGTCCAAAATTGCTTTGAAAAAGTTTGAATTCCTCTTTTAGGAGGAACTCTTTCATGCCTGTTTATGTTTAGTTCCTAAGTTAACTTGGTACTGATTTTAACTTTCTCAGTCAGCAGTCAAACACTTGTCATGTAACATGGCAGTCAAATGTGCTGAACACCATATGCTTTTTAGAAAACAAAGTGTCTCATAGGCAAAAAAGAAATCTTATACTTTTCCCATAGTTTTTCTTTCAGACATTGTTTAGAAAACAGAAATCTATATTCTTGGTATTTTTAACAGAAATCATGTTTGTTTATTAATCTATATATATAAAACATAACTTTTACTTAGTAAGAGAAATCCACATTCAGTTTAGAATAAGAAAGTATATCACCTACAAATTGTGGCAATGATGCATGCATGGTAATAACCTCATTATGTGCGAGTCCCTTTTTGGGTTTCTCTACAAAATGACATTTTTATTACCTACTGTTTAATTTTCTTCTTTACCTTAAATTCTCAAAACTGGAGAATTATAAGTCACTTCACAAATTTACCTCTACATTAATTACAATAAATGCCACATGCACTACCAAATGAAGAGATTAATTAACCCTTTCACTATCAACATATTAAAAAACTGAAATAGAAATTATGAAGTTTTCAAATTTAATAAGCTGAAAACCATCTATTAAAAAATCTCTGATGATTTGTTTTACCGTTCTAATAGAATGGGCAAATGTCATGCAACACATGTTTTAACAAATTTATAATTAATTAGAACTATCACAAAGAGTTTAAATTAAGGTTTACAGTTTACTTAATAAAATTAAATGGATATTTAGCTGTTTCAGATATAAAATTATATAAATTTAGAGGATTTTAAAAAAGCTTACTTCAACGAGATTGTCAATCTTGATTGAAGAATTTCTCAGCGAAATTTCACTTAAAAAAATTGTTCTCATCTGTTGGTGTTTGATTTCTAAATATTTGTGCTTCTGGTAGGGAAAAGATTTAAAATGTACAACAGATTTGTAAAATTCTTTTAAATTAGATAAAAGTCTTTAAAAATTGTTCAAAAATTATGTCCTTGAACAAGGATGCCAATAACAAAAGGGTTAATTACATTTTACTTGTAACTATAGCCATAATTTTCTCCCATTATTTATAAAGATTTTTTTTATCTTCATAGAAGTTATCGATACCTTTTATTTTGCTTCTTATATTTATTATTGCTTTTTATTTTCCAGTCTACATTTTCTCATCTAGTACAAGAATCCTTTAGTATAAATTGATTCTTGTGAGAGAATTAAATTAGAAAAACATATATGCATTGGCATATATTATACTGTGTTTGCATGAAAATTATTTGGGTAATATCACAATACAATTTGCTGCATTACTATGACTATTGTTAGCATTATATGCAAATGTTAATACTATAAGCAACTGCCTTATTCTAATTTAGATTTCTTTTGAATGAGTAATAAAAAGTAACAACCATTTCTCGTAAAAAATGACAATATATATCCATGAACTAAGACAGACTGTACAAGAAAATAAAAGAAAGTCATGTTTTTTAATTTAGTCCTTATGAATAAATATAGGGTAACATCCCCAGTAATTGGCACAATAAGAATTTGTCTTTAAACTTACTTCAATTTTCATTGCCAAGAAATAAAATATTTACTTGCAAATATTTTTAAATCAAAGAATGCATATCTATGCATGTATTTTGCCCACTAAAAGCAAAAATTATTTTAAAGTATTTTTATAAAAAAAAATTATAAAAAGTTGCTGTAGTCACCAGTAATTGGCACCTAGAGCCCCAATGTATGACACCTTGTTATCCAGTAATTGGCACATGTTTATATTGGAAAAAAAACTTTATATTTTGCATTGGGTTTAATTGCTTTAAATGAATTTACTGTAGATGAAAATGCCATATTTCAGGTTTTTGAAAGAAAGAAATCAGCATATTAGTCTGAAATGTGAACACTTTAAAACAATACAATATATTTATGTTAATACCTAGTAATTGTCATGCTGTCCCCAGTAATTACCATATAAAGCTTTAATGGATTCCAATTACTGATAATATTTCGTATTTTCAAATAAAAACAACTGATAAACAAAATTAGTCTATAACTAACTTAGTGTACTGCTAAAATAAGTGGTTTAATCTCAAATCATGTGATTCTCTTGTAATTGGAATATGTGCCAATTACTTGGAACTATCAAAATTGAAGCACCATTAATTGGCATCTATCATTAATTCAGAAATCCAAATATTTGTGTCAAAAATACTTTTACACAATTAAAGTAACCCTTTTCAACTAAACAAAACCATTGTCAATTAAAATTTAAAATATATTAGAAATCAGATAGTAATGAATTGAAGAGCATGCCTTTCTTAAGCCAGAGAAGAAGCATTTGCAACAAAATGGCTAATTTGATACAAACCATAATTGTTTTTCTTTCCTAGGCACTATTGTCATCTAGTAGGATAAATCGAAGTTATAATCTTTAAAGTAAATGAGCATATAACTGGTATATGGTCTTGCATTTTTAAAAGACTGGATATAAATCATATTTTAGGACATGTTTGTAGGATGTGCATGCCAATTACTGGGGATGTTACCTATCTAAATTCATAAAAAAAATAAAGATGATGGATTTTACATTACTTATTCTGATCACAAGAATGATGAATTTTAAGAAGCTATCTTTATCAAATAAAAAGAAAATATTTTGAGATTTCTTTCTTGCAAGGATATGAATTCAGGGGTAAGAGGTTGCATTATATTTTTATATTTAGACAAGCTTCATGAATTTTCCAATGAAAATATTTGAAACTTCTCTCATATGATGTCGAGTATGTGCATGGCACTCTTGTCAGGTGTACCTTCTCATAACTCAGTCTTTAGAAACAAAATTTTGAGTTATGATATACATATGACAACAATATGTAAAACTTTTAATAAATAACTATTTTTTTCTCATCAAGCACTAAACTTAGAAATAAACACTATAAAACATTTTTTTTCCCCAAATGTTCACAATTTTGACAATTATGAATTTTTAAAATTAAATATTGATGTAAGCTCTGGCAAAAATCCGAATCTATCTCAAAAAGTGGTTTCAAATGATTGAATTAATAAATAAAAAATAAAATGATAACTTAATTTGCAGGAAATTGAACATACTTGCTATCATATGAAGCAAAGTTTCAAATATTTAAAATTAGGAAAAACTCATTGAGTTAGTGTAAACTCCAATAAGTATAGTGCAAAAAGCCTTGTTGATACTTAATTGAAGGGGGGAAAACATGCCAAAAAACATGCATTATTTTGGCGAAAGATATGCCAAACTTTGCTTAAGATGAAAAACATATTATTCATTTCTTAAGACAACAGTATATAAATCATACGTAGTACTTTTTCCCTGTATTTTATTGATTAATAATCATAAGTAAAATATTATTAAGAAAAATATGCACACACACACACAGGAAAAAAAAAAAACAGTATACTAAGATCTGAATTCAATCTGTAAAAGTTTTATGCATAACTTCTGAATATATGCTTTTTTTTTTAGTTGGTAAGAGCTCTTCTTTTTTGTATTGGGTGTTTTTTCTTAAAACCTAAAAACTGAATATTTGTCTCTGTGTCTGCTTCGTTGTCCTGTTATATTTTAACTTTTGTGAAAATAGATTGATTGTCACAGTATTTGGATACATTAACAAACTTTAAAAAACAGAAAAAACAGTATTTTCCCGTTTAAAAATAACTGTATCTTTTTTTTTTTTTACCACAACAAAAAAGATATATATTATTAGCTATTGTTTCTACAAAAAAGACCAAATTTCTATGACATTTGCATATGTTGTCAAGTACTGCACAATGGTTTTTTATGTAAAATGGTTATCTATGTAATATTATCAAAAGTACATATTAACATTTCACATACATATGCATGTATTGTCTAAGATAAACCAGGGAGTTTGAAATTTTATGAAGAATTGGCTCTTTATCATCATTCAGATGAAAAGTTGGCACAAAATTAAGTTTGTCCCCCCCCCCCCCCAAAAAAAGCACCCTTTGAAAGTGTAAGTAAGCACATAATTTTTAAAAAACTAAACACACACACACACACACACACATATATATATATATTAAGGTAATAATACTGACATTACTACAAAATTATAGAACTAATTAAAAGTTTTAAAAATAACCAAAATAAAAGTGTCGCGTTATTTCATTACTTTTAAGTTTGAAATACAAGAAATGAATATGAAAAAAAAAACCTGAATCATTGCTATATTTTTACATTGGTAATATGTTCTTTAATATAAATTCTAGATCTTAATATCATCTTTTAATTTTTCCCCCCAAAGTAATTAGCATAATATAAAAATATGTATAATGACATATAAACACAAACTTTATTAGATTTTAAAATAAATCATGATAAATCTTTAAAAATATATAGAATTTTCTTCAAGTATACTATGTTTTATAGTGATTATTTATAGAACAATTAATATTGAATTAAGTATTGTAACTTGTATACCACAATGACAAGCTGAATTTTCTCATTATGTCAATATAGTGCATTAGTAAATGATTGTGGCATAATGACATGGTAATGAAAATTCAAATATTTAAGTCTGAATTTTGCACAAGAAACAGATATAAAAAAATAATTGAAATCATTTCTACAGTTTTAATAGTTAACTTGTTATTTGATATAAATTTTAAAACATGAAATATTATAATTAATTCACAGACTTTTTAACAAAGATAGTTTTATTTTACATGTTTTTAAACTTAATAGTAATGTTTTAGTAGATAGTCATTACACTGAATGATTTTTTACTTATTTATTTACAGGGATATATCAAAAATTGATATATACATTATCATCTATTATTTCTGTAAAATGGCCCAAAGTTTTATGAATTGAATAAGTATAACATAAAAAATATAAGCATCATATATATAAGTAAGTATTAGTAAGCCTTTAACCAAAATAGGCAATTTGATATGAATAATAGAAGCTGCTTTCAAATTAATTTTATCATGTTGTTTTTAAAAAGAAAATAAACCCATCCTCATCAAATTCCTTAACTGTGATATTTGGACAAATAAAAATCAGGAATAAAATTATAATATTAAGATAGAAAAACAAACACCAGTTTTTAAATATTTTTTACACTTTAATTAATTTCAAATATGTCAAGTTCATGGAGTTAAATTGCCATTTTAATAAATAAATGAAGTTGTAAATTAGAGAAACATTAAATCTAAACAAAAGTACCATATAGCCTAGAAATATAGAGCTTGTTTCTCTTTTATTTCACAACTGAAACTTGATAGGACATTTCTAAAATGTTTAAAGTAAATATGGTAAAATAAGAATATTATTGAACTGGTAAATAGGAACAGTTAAAAAAGAGTAAAAAACATATAAATAAATGACAATTCATCATGCTTAAGTCTTATTTAAAAATAAATAAATAAACAAGGCTAAGTAATAAAGAATATTAAGTAATATTTTGAATTTTTCTCAGTATCTTATCATATCCTTTGTTACCAAATTAATATTGATATTTTAATAATAATGATATTCAGAATGAAACTAAGAGAAGATGTTAACTAGCATCCAAAATATTTTAAATTTTTAAAGAGGTTTTAAAGTGTGCTTACAAATAATAAATTTTGGTTAATTATACAATAATACAGATAAATATTAAAAATATAACAATCATAAAATAATTCAATAAAAATTCATATATATTTCTTAATAAAGTATTATGTACAATATGTAAAAAATCACAGATCATTGTTGATTTCTGTTACTACACACTTAGGACATGCTGCAGATATTACATTGCCATGATATTCAGAGAGCAATAGTTTAGTAGTATGAGGTAATGAATAGGTGAGCATGTTCATTGATTCTTTAAATAATGGCAAAACATTAGTTTGAAAGGCTGAAAGAGTATGATGATGTCCACAAGAAAATACAACAGTGTCATTTTCTCCTGATGAAAATTTGTTTATACTGCTTGGCATATTATTAAAGGACTGGGAATAAATTTTGTCACTTAAAAGTGATTTTGCTAGAGTATCTACATCATTTGTGGGTAAAAGAATGGCAGATAAAGATGTAACTCCAGTCTGTATATTTCTCAAAATATCCATCCACAATCGCTCTGGAGGAATGGAATCATCCCAAGCAGTTAAAGCATCAGACGCATGAATCTGATTTAACAGTTTTGAGGAATCTGATAAAGAAACCATTTCATCCAGAAGATTCATATACTGAGATCCTCCTTGCATATTTTTCAAAACACCATATATTATATTTAAGCAAAACTTGGCAGATAGCAAACTAAGAAATGCTTGACGAACTGATGGATTCAAGGCTTGCAATTTATCACTACAAAAGAAAAAACATTATGTTTTTTATGCAAGGACAAACATGTATTTAAAAAAATACATAAGTAAATATAATTTGCAACTATATTAGTGTTGTTATTGTCATACCTGAACATCACTAAACTGAGTGGATATGAGAATATATGAAGTTGTTCTTTAAAATACAATTCTAGAGAAGATATTGGAAGATTGTAGTTCATCCAAAATTTTATTATCTTTAAAGAGAAAAAATACAAAATTATTTCAGACATAATGGTAAATCACTGTAATGATTACAAATAATAAACAAGAGAAAAGTCAATATGAAACAAATATATATACATATATATATGCATTTAAACACATACATTCCTATTTCAACATTGAAGGTCCCTTTTAATACTACCCTGGTATGGTAGTAGCAGACCAGATGACAGATAATCTCAATAGAAAAAAATTAAAAGCTAAATTCAATAAGTTTAAGACATCATAAACATCATCCAACAGCTCAGGTAGTGCTGGGACGTTTAATACGTCAGAAGACTACAGGGCCGAAACTAGGGAGGGGCAGAGGGGGCACGTGTCCCTGGTCTTAATTATTATTAAGATTAAGATTTCCCAAAAAATTTCTACCTTTAGTTTAAATTCATAATATTTTTTGCCAGTGTACTTAATTCATTTGAAGTATGAGCCACTGGTTGTTTTTAAATAGTAAGAAAATTAATCCCAAGGGCTAACTAACTGACTATTTTAGACAAAAATTATACCTTTCTACAGTACACATCACCTTTTATTTGGTGAAATGAACTTTTACTTGTTATGTATATATAAATGATAATTATGACAGCACTGAAATATGAATTTTTTATACCAAACAGATTTGTCGTATAAAAAAATATTCATATAAATTTAACTAAAATTAATATAAGTACAGGCTTTTATTAAAAGGAAAATATGAATTGCTGTCTATTAAAAGAAAAAAAATCAAGTATGGTGCAATGTGTTTCAAGATATATTTCAGGGTATATCCCAGTTGAATAAAAATATGTCTACAGCCAACAATGTATTGATAAACTCATTTAAAGCAAAGATTAATGTTGAATTGTAAGTTTTAAAGAAAAGTATAATAACAACATTTTACTATTTAAAATTCACATGGAAATTGAAAGATTTAAAAAGCAGTTGTCTAACAAAAATGAAATACTTACATGACATAGGAATTTTTCATTTGCTTCTATATTTTCAGGATCAATCATGCTATGATAAATACATAATATTATTAACAAGCAATAATTCACAATAGCACAAATTACTTGAGGTAAAAATTATTTCCACATGAATTATAAAAATAATGTACAAAGAAAATTTCATACATATTATGTGGAGATAACAGTAAAAAATAACATTTAAAAAATTATTTTATTTTGCAGGTATTGCTTCTTGATGAAACTGTTAAATCTTGATTCAGCAACAATATAATAGAAATTTCCTGTTGAACTGTGCAATCTTCTTGAGATCAGTGATTTTGAGTAAAACAGAAGGCAAAGCAATGTAAGAAAAGATACTGAAAAATCTCTTCAGAAAAAAACATGCAGATTCAATACAAGAGGAAACATGGAAAGCATAGTGATGGTAGACCCAAAGAGTATATTTTGTAGAGGAATGTAACTTCATGGTTGAGAAATCCACATTTAAACTGTTATTAATTATATTAAATGAAAGGAATTTTCTTCTGCATTTCAATAACTTTTATTTCTGTGTCTTTAGTAAATAGGAAGCCGTTGTTGGTTGCTGACATAACTTTTGTCTTTTAATCTAAATAAAATTAATGACTTCAGCATTTATCCTAAGATAAATCAGGGGTAAAAACATTGTTTTTTTATACCTTCTGCCAGTGAAGTGGTTAAATTTGTTTAATAAACCTTCATACAGTAAAACTTAATTTAAATGAGATAACATAAATGTAAAAAAAATCTTTATTAATTCACTATTATTACATTTTCTGTATTTAAGTGATTAATATTTAACTTGAATACCAGAATGTGATTTAAAAAAATAAATAAGTTAAAATGTAACTAACATATAACTGGATATATATTATCAAGAATAAATATCACCAATTTTTTTTTACATGCCCATATATATGATATATATATAGCAAAGTTTTACAGATGAAATGCAATTACAGATAAGTATGGAGTTAAAAATAATTCTGGTATGAATCTGGATGCTGCAGATCATCCCCTCCCTTATCCAAAAATATATTGTTTTTTTTTTCTTTTTTTTTTACATATATACATGAATATTAAAAGAGAAAGGAAATTTTACAACAGTTGAATTATTACATGAGTATTACACTTCACAAAGTTTCTTCAACTTAAAACAGGACCCTTTATCAACTTTTTTAGCTTAAAACAGGACCTTTTATCAACTTTTTTAGATTTAAACAAGACTTTTTACGAAATTCTTTGTTTTTAAAAGAACTTTACACAATTTTTCCTATCATAAAATAATCTTTTTCAAATCTTTTCATTTTAACACAAGACTCTTCAGAAAGACTCTGTTTAAAAAAGGGCCCTAAAAAGTGTTTAAAATAAATATTAAACTTTTTTTTTAAATTATCCATTACAAGATCAAATGTTGGATTTTACTCTGCACTGCATGGGCTGGATTGTATCCTACTTGAATCGGAAAATTCTGCTAAAAGTTAACTCAAAACTCGACAATAACAAATTTTGTCAACCGAAATGCATACAAACTATTAAAACCTGAATCTAAAGTGAAAGAAAATTAATGCATATTTTAATGAATTTACGTAAATTAGTATACAATTATATTTCTTGTATCAAGCTACTTTGGCTTTAATTATTTAAACAAATATTCAGTACCTTCTTTTGAAAGAAAAAAAAAAGAGTTAACTCAAACAAATCAAAACCCAATCTGAAACCAACCCGAACTGAACATTTAAAACCAACACGACCTACAATGAATAATTAAAAAAACAAAAAAAAAACATTAACATGACCCATATTTCAGTCAGGTACTTGACCCAATGCAGCATTCAATTCTGTACCAAGTGACTGAAATAAATATAAAATATAACTTTGAAATGTTCATGGAAGAAGTATTTTTAAAATATTTACAATATGGCCAAATATTCTTAAAAATGACCATAAAATAAAACACATTCACTTGCATTGTTAAAATATCTTGTATTTAAGAAACAGCACAGTGATGGTAAGTATTAATTTTTCTCTTAGTAATAAATTTGTGTATAAATGTTTTAAAAACAAAATCTTCTAATTGTAATCTAAATTTATTTCTTTGAGAATGTGACAGCTAAAATGTCCTGAACAGACCGATAGAATAAGTGGGAAAAAGAAAAAAAAGGAGACAGCTTTAATATCACATGTGCTATCTTTTCGTAGTAGTTAGCATGAATTATACAATGTTTATAATCCTTATCGCTCCACATGCAGATAAATAATAAAAGTAGGTCATCATGGAATTTCTTGCAGAGAGACTGATTAGAATTAAATAAAAAGTTTGCTTTTGTTTTTGAAAACTTTTTTATTCTTATAAAACATGTATATACACATAAATAACAGCTGCATTCACTCATTTTTTATTTCAAATGCATAAAATTATTGGTACATTTATTAATATTTAACAAAATTAAATAGCAATTTCTCAGTTTTTGATAAAGGAAAATCATCTAGAAAAAGTGGGAAGTTGATTTTTTGAACTGATTTTCCACATGAGACAGCTCAGGTAAGGTTATCATCAAATAGCATCACTTATAACTTAAGATAGGGATGCACAACCTGCGGCCCGCGGGCCAAAAGTGGCCCGCGAGTTTCGTCAATGCAGGCACGTAGCCAAGGAGTGGGCTATGGGGCTGAAGCCCCTCCCGAAAGTTTAAAAATATTAAATTAAATCTAATAACAGTAAAAACTGCCAATTCTTTTTCTTCCTTTACACTAGAACTACATATAATTTCTGCTGTAAAAATATAAACTTTTTTTTTCAGCTAAAGTTATAAACGGAATTTTCACTTTATGCAAAGTAAAATTTGATAAGTGTAACGCATGTATCAGATCGTTAATTTGACTTAGAAAAAATAAGTTTAATATGCGTATGGCGTATAATTTAACTTTAGGAGTCAAATTTAAAGCATTTACTTTTGTGTTATTTCTTAATTTCCTCTATACTAATTATATTACGATATAATAAATACTTTGAGAGATCAGTGTTAAAAATTTTTGTAGAAAAGGGAGCCAAAAACTGTAATAGACCCTTGTAACTTAAAATTATGTGAAAAATAATGATTTTTAAATAAAGTGTTTTATTGGAGGCAATATCTAACATTCTAAAAATCTTATTTTGTGCCAAGCGAGAAATGCTTCTTAAAGATAATCATAATACCGGTCCTCTAACATTAGAGAACAAATAAAAAAGAAGATAAGCTGAGAAATCTTTTAAGATTTACAACAAAACCCGGTGAGGAGGAATTGAAATGTTATAAATGCCCATAGAAATACTACTTCTTACTCCAGCCCATACATTCAGAATGTAATCATTCAAATATGCTGGGATATAGTTATTGAAGAACTGATTACCAAAATAAATAACGCGATATGTTTTAGGTTAAATACTGATGAAACTATGGACATTTCAAGCACAGAATAGTTTGCCCTTTGAATTAGATAGGTGGATTAGTATTTATAAAATGCACAAACCCTAATGATTTGTGAAATTATTTTAGGTTCATTTAAACAAATGATTTTTCCTCTGAAAATATAACAGAAGAAACAGTATAACGTTGTAATGAACAGTGTAATGGTATCTCTAAATGAGTTGCACAGTCGTAAGACAAAGAAACTAATATGATTGGACATGCCAGTGGGATCTAATTCTAATCTACAATTCGTCAGAAGTGTTCCAAAGTCAGATACCTCCAATTTGCAAGCCAGTGTTTAAACCATACATTGTCCAAAAGCACATGCTGATTCCTGCCATCCAAATCTCTCTTGGAGCAGCTAATGAACTGACAATATTTTTATAAAATACACTAAAGTAAATTTGATCTTTCAGCAAACCAGTTTCATCATATGCCCCAGAAAACAAAATAAAATGACTTCTTCACCTTTGAAACACAAGATGTATAGAAAGCCGTGAAAATATGGTAAAATTTGTCAAGCTGTTTGAATGAATTTGCATTAGCTTAGAACATATTTCGGAAAACACATGAAATATTTCTTCACCAGCTTTAGTACTTTATTGACAGTAAAGAAATGGAAAAGACTGCTTTTTTCACAAGCCTATTTGTTTGTGACAAGCTTTTCTGTTTCACAAAAACATTGTCACCTCATCTTCGTGAAAAATCTCGTGACAAAATTTCAGCTGTAACTCATGCTAAAGATGTTCCAATTATATTTTAGAAAACACAGAGAAAATAAAATGCGACGGAAATCTTTTGAGAGACATTTAATTCTACATCAAAACTTAGAAAAACATCTTTTAAATTGAAATAAAAATCCCAAGATAAAAATTCAGACAGACTACACATATAGACCACCAAATACATTCACTGAAGAGCATTATAGAGCCAACACAGTCAGCATTTCTTGTATTGAAAGTCTTTTTCAAAATCTGAATGACAAATTCATTTTAAATAAAGACATTTTAACCAATTTTCAAATACTTTTTTCAGGATGCGCTTTTCTGGAATAAGCAAACAAATTAAAGAATCTCTTTCAATATTTCGAGCATAAGGTGTTAATTTCGTAAGTGAAAGTTGAATATGATGTATGATACAAGATAATTTGTAATGCTGATAAAAATACAAAGGTCCTAAAAGTTTTAGAGTACTGTAATGCAATGCATTACAATACAATGAAACACCTGCTGACAGTCCTGACTACCATCAATAAAAATAGCCATTGCTAAAAGGTCTTTTTCAACAATGAGAACATTAAATTTTTGCCTCGAAGCACTATGGCTGATGAGAGACAGCTGTTGATGTTGTTTAGATGGCCAGTTAACTACACGAGTTATATAGGCCCGAAGGGATGTGGGGCGCCATCCATTGGAGTCGTGGAAAGCAAACCTAGCCCGTAACTATGCAATTAAATCCTAGGTTCGAAGAAAACTGTGGCACTCTCAACGATTATGCTGACGGACGAGATTGGACTCGAACCCAACACCTACCAAAACTGATGATAGATTGTGCAGCCTTGCAATGATATCCATTCGTTGGGATATTACAGTAGATCGTGATAAAGTAATCAGCCTCATGGCTGAGAAGTCACGAAGATTGTTTCTGTAGCACTAGTAGATTTCTTGTACCAATAGTACTGCATTTATAACATTTGTAATCAAAGAATGTGAAATATAAATAAAATTTTTACGATTACCTATAATTTATTACAATTATTTTTTCTTTCAAAAAATAATATGCATAGTTAATTTTATTCATTTTAAGACAATGCAAGACACGTGTACACTAATATTAAGCCTGCATTTTTAATTTATTAAAATTGCTTGCATTCCGATATATATTTTTAGAAATTTCTTATAAAAATACAAGAGGTTCATTGCAAAAAATGTTAAATTCTGCTCTTAAAAACTAAAAATTGTAATAGAAATCGAAAAAAAAAAAAGAATTTTTGGAATGTGCAAGTATATTAAGCAGGATTATATCGTAGGTTAAACCTTTTTTATTATTTTTTTAATGTTTTGAATTATGGCCATTATTGCTATCATAGGAAAAAAAAAATTCTTAGATTGAGCCCCTCCCGAAAGGAAATCCTGGCTACGGGCCTGCGTCAACGTACAACTGGAAAAGGTTGTAATTTTTATGCATATCTCACAGGAAAATATCGTAAATTTCATCAGTTTATCGCTGGAAAATATAAAATTTCGCCAGTCACTGAAGAATCGCAAATTTTGTTGATTCAGCACGAAAAAATCGTGAATTTTATTGATCAAGAGCGGAAAATAGCGAAAATTGTCGATAAGGCTCGGAAAAATTATAAATTTAGTTCATCAGGTATGAAAAAATCGCGAATTTTGTCTATGAGGCTCGGAAAACGTAGTAAATTTTGCGATCAGGCACAGAAAAATCGCGAGTTTTGTCGATCAGGCACAGAAAAATCTCAAATATTGTCGATCGGATGTGAAAAATTTGTCATTTTGTTGATTGGGCAAGAAAAAATAGCCAGTTTTGTTAATGATGCTCGAAATAAATTTGAAAACATAATTCATCGGCGGCGGAAAAATAGCTAGTTTTCTCGGTTTATTGCATAAAAGAAGAAAAACGCGAATTTTGTTGACCGGGAACGGAAAAATCGCGAATTTTGTCGATCAGGAAAGAAAAAATCTCAAACTTCTTTGATAAGGCAGGGAAAATCGCGAATTTATGATGATGCTGTGAATTTTGTAGTGAATTTTTCATTGATAGGCTGCGAAACAATCGCGAATTTCGTTGATCGAGCGAGGAAAAATGCATATTTCGTCAATTAAGGGTGAAAAAGCGCAGATTTCGTTGATCGGACACAGTTAAATTGAGAGTTTTATTGACCGGGTTCCGAAAAATTGCAAATTTCGTTGGTCGGGCGCGGGAATATCGCGAATTTTATTGATCGGCGGAAAAATAGCGTCTATGAAAATCGAAAATTTCGTTCATTAGATATGAAAATTTGCTCATCCCACAATTTTGTCGATCATGCGTAGAAAAATCGTTAATTTCGTAGATAATGGGAGGAAAACTGATAATTTCGTCGATCAACTTTGCAAAAATCGCAAATTTCGTCGATTGGCTTCGCAAAAATCGCCAATTTTGTCAATAAAACTAGGAAAAATCAGGAATTTTGTCAATAATAGGAAGAAAAATCGCGAAATTTGGCCATCAGCTTTGTTAAAATCGCGAATTTCGTCAATCCGCTTCGTAAAGATTGCGAATTTCGTCGATCGGTTTTGTAAAAATTTCGAATTCTGTCGATCAACATCTTAAAAATTTCGAATTTCGTCGACCGGCTTCGTAAAAATTGCAAATTTCGCCAGTTGCCTAAAAATTGCGAATTTCGTCGATTCGGTGTGGAATAATCGCGAAATTTTTCGATCATGCTGTTAAAAATCGTTAATTTAGATGGGCTTAGTAATAATGGCGAATTTCGATGATCAGCTTTGTAAAAATTGCCAATTTCGTCGATCGGCTTTGTAATAATCGCGAATGTCGATGATCGGCTTTGTATTATCATGTATTTTGTCGATTGGCTTCGAAAAAATAGCGAATTTCGTCGATCAGTTTCCTAAAAATTGCCAATTTCGTTGATCAGGCGTGGAAAAAAATCGCAGAATTCGTCGATCATGCTAGAAAAAATTGCGCATTCGTCCATCAGCTTTTTAAAAATCACGAATTTCGCCGATTGACTTCGTAAAAATAACGAATTTTGTCTATAACACTTGGAAAAATCAGGAATTTGGTCAATTGGCTTCGTAAAAATTGCGAATCTACTTGAGCAAGTTGCGAAAAAATCGTGAATTTTCTGTATACTTCTTGTAAAACTCGCGAATTGCGTAAATTAGGCGCTGAAAAATCGCAAATTTCGTCGATCAAATGCCAAAACATCGAGAATTTTGTTGAGGAATATTACATTTTTTAAAAATCTTTGCTGAATCTGTTATAGATAAAAACGTAAAAACTGCTGATATATTCTTACCAAATGAATTGGATATTTTGACTGGACTCAAATGGTACCCCCCCCCCTTTCCATCTAAAATTATATTTTTTATCCGATTATAGGCCACAGATCACCTCTTCGAATCTGAATTCTTTCTGATTTATTGAAGTGGCCCTCGACCACCCAGACATATTTGTAAGTGGTCCTTCTCTTGAAAAGGTTATGCATCCCTAACTTAAGATATAATATATTTATTGAAACAGAAAAATGCATTTGACTTCAAATCATTTTGATAGATATGTCAGCAGATTGAATGCTTTTCCCTTTAAAAATGAGTTTAAATTACTGGATCTGAATGAATTATTACACAAGTTTTCCTTTTAATTCCCCACTCCCCCCGAATTCTTTTAGAAATAAAATTAGAAATTTTATATTTTATTCAATTGACAAAATGGGATGTAATAACTTAATTTTATTTGTACATAGCACTAAATATTAAAATTAGTATATTTATTATCTACTTATACATAATTTAAATATATGACTCAGTAAAAACAAATGTTATTTTATCTATTCAAATTCACTATTTAAGATGCTTGAGTTAAAGTTGAAACAGCTAATGCCCAATCGTTCTCATAACGCTATTGAGGGTATAGAAAAGTTTACTCAATTTTATTGGGGTTTTTCTTTTATATATTATTTATAAAGAATAAATAATTTTGAATATTGTACTTACACTATTTATTTCAAATTAAAAATGTCATATTTATGTGCTTGTGATTACTAAATTCAGTTTAATTTTTTGTTGTTGCATAATTCACATTACACCAAGGTAATATTGCAATTTATCACCAACCATATGCTGGAATTTAAGCTGCAGATTTTATGGAATTTTAGAGTATTTTTTCGTGCTTATGTTATTTAAATCATATTAATAATTTTATATTTAAATTATTTACTTATAATTAATCACTTCATTTTTATGATTTCTAAATTCAACGTATTAATGTGTTTTGGTTAAGCACGTCAATTATGATTACTGCAGAAATTTCAAATATGACCATTTCTTTAATTTTTTTTTTTTTTTTTTTGTGATGTGGCGTTTCTTCCAGAAATTATGGTACATTTGTATACAGTCAAACCTCGTTAACGTGAACACGTTTAACATGAATTACTTTTAACATGAATTGTTTTCACAGTTCCCTACAAAAATGAATACAAAGATTTGATACTGATAGCATGAATGAAATTTTGATTCCCCATGAGGTTCATTTTAATGAGGTTTGGCCATATATATATATATATAATATATATATTATATATATATATTCAAATAGATAGTTTTTGATCTGAAAAAATATTTTGGAGATTCTTTTAAGAAACAGGTCAACCCAGTTTTGATCTGCAAATATAAAACCTGAACTCATACCTTTAAAAGTTAAAGATAACCTGATCCACAGTTAAAAAAAAAAAAAATCAACTCAGCCCACAATGAAAAAAAAAAATAAATAAATAAGAGCCAATGTGATGTGATTCAAACTGTAATTCAAGTAAGGTTTAGGTGTTCAGACCCAATGCAGGACTTTTCCCATAACCCAACCCAAGCTGACAAAATTACTTCATTAATCTTCCATATATGTAAGTTATCAAGTTGAAAAAGCATCTTTTAAAAAGTGGAATAAAACATCCAAAAATAAATGATGTACTTACTCAGTATAAAAACTTATAATTTCCAATACTACCTGCAAATCAATTTTATCTGAAGAATAGTGGTTTACAACTGCTCTCAACTGATAGTCCAATGCCTGCAATCAAATGTATTCTATTAATAAAAGTAAAGAAAATAACTGTTATGCAGTACTTTAGTATAAATAAACAAGAGAGTAAACACTTAAATCATGAAAGGCATGCCTACAGAAATGCTATACCATTAATTTAGAAACAGAGGTAGATGGAGCTTCTTAAGAAAATCCAGAAGCTATATGCCATTTACCTTACCCTCCACTACACCCCTGATACTATATCAGTAAATGCATAAATTAATTACCTGATCATAAATATTTTCTAAAGCACAGAGTTTTGCAGCAGCTTGATAATTTCCAAAGTTAAGACAATGATTTAACAGAGTACTTGAATCACAAAATCTATAAAAACCCTACAAAAAAAAAAAAAAAAAAAAAAAAAAAAAAAAAAGAATAAATAAATAAATAAAGTAAATATGAATATTTTTGCACATCAATTAATAAAAATATAATGATAAATAAAAGAAAACAATAAGAATGATAATATAAATCTCCACAGAAGGCTTTGAGACAAAAAACATAAATATCTCAAGTAATTGAAATACTACAGAAAATAATAAGATTCTTTAGGTGGAGGGTCAAAGATGATTTTTCCACCAAATGTGTAAAAAAAGAAATCTTTGCTAAGATTTGAACTCAGGGCCTTGACTATATGCATCAATGTTGAACCACTGAGTAACTCCCAGATGCTATCCATCCTGATATCCATCACACACATATTGTTATCACCTGATCTGTGAGCTCATGTCTTAACCAATGAAAACTCTGTTATACCATACATAGTAATGGTATATGCAAATACCATTAAATTCCAATGCAAAATATTGAGATTCTACTTTTAGATGGAAATCAAAATTAAACTTTTTTTTTTTTTTTAGATATTTTTTATCCTGCTGTGGGTGGTGAAAATGTCCAACTGTGATATCTACCTAAAAAAACAATCTTAGTATTTTAAATTGAAATCTAAGGTATTTGGATATAAAATTTCTAATCCTGGATTAATGGAATATCTGTGTGCAACATGTTTCCATTTGCTAAGCTGCAGACATGAACATCTGATGATACCAAAATGCAAGTGAATTGAATCAGTCTGAATATCATCAGGGTAGCTAGTGGTGAAAAATTTTCACATACAACCAAGTTCCCATATTCAAATTTTGGCTTAGATACTTTTCACTCTGTTAAGGGGAAATATTGTTCAACAATAACTTTAACCTAAAAAATAATCTGAGTATTTTGGGTTGAATTGTAATAGCATTTTCACATATAATTCTTATCCATTGGGTAATTAGAGTTTCTGTAAGGTTGCTGTGTCCACCCTCATGCATCAAATACTGACAAATGCTGCAAAATCCACGCCTTTCATTTCATGTCACTGTGACACATTAAGGGGTTAGGTGGGTTTTAAAATTTCAAAAAATCGTTTTCTTTTTTATTGTCTTATTAAATAGTACAATATGTTTAAAATATTCTCCAAAAATTTTAAATCGATCCAAGTAAAATTCCAAGAACTAGACCCTTCGGAAGTCCCGCCCATTGGGCCACGTCGGTGTAGCACACTGCAGGTGTACGGAAGCAGCTGTCTATTGATTGTTCTTCTCGTTTGCTTATTGTATATCACTCAAACGTAACTTAAACTGCTCAAATATTTCATTTCTTGGTTGCCTCCTGATCCACGAGGTTTCTTTAAGGTTATAAATGTTTGTGAATTTTTGCTTCTGTGAAATTAAAAGTGTTACAAATTTTTATTCATCATGAGTAAAGTGACGAGATCTGATCGAATAACTAGTGGTCAAAGAAAAGATAGACCAAGAAAGAGAAAAAAATTATTCAATCCTAAAAATCCTGAGGAACATAATGAATCTTTCACTAGCACATCTGCGATAAAACTTAGAAGCCAAGATGAAAATCATGTGCCAGAAGACGGTACTTTGCAGTATGCAATCATCGACTTTTTTTTAGTTTTTTCAACGCTATCTTCATTTGTGAAATGCTCTAATATTATAAACGAAAATGGACAGGACAAAATATGCAATGGGAAAGTAGATTTTAAACAGTGTATGAAATACGGCCTTGGTTTCAAAATTTTCGTGGAATGTGAAAAATGTCAGCCTCGATACATTTTATCGTGTCACAAAATTGGAAACGCTTACGAAATAAATCGTAGGTTTATTTTTGTGATGCGAATATTAGGCTTAGGACTAGCCGGATGTAAAAAATTCTGTGGCTTGATGGAAATGAGTGCTTCTTTCTTGAATAAGTCAACATACGATTTTTATGTTGATAAAATTTACGGATGTGTTGAGACAGTTGCTCAAGCACTTTTTTCATTGGCTGCAAAACAAGAGAAAAAATTAACGTGTGATGAAAATAATATTGATGATACGACAGATGTAACTGTATCAGGTGATGGCACTTGGAAAAAGCGCAGTTTTTCATCATTGTACGGTGTGTCTTCGATAATTGGATATTGTAGCGGAAAAGTTTTAGATATTTTTGTAAAATCCTCATATTGTAAATTATGTGAAGCCTGGAAAAAAAAACTAAGCACAATAGAATTTGAAGAGTGGCAGGCAGATCATCTCCAAAAAAACGAATGTAGTGCCAATCACCAAGGACCAGCTGGTAATATGGAAGTTTCATCAATCGTTGCAATGTTTCAACGCTCTTTTGAAAAATATGGCCTAAGGTACTCAAATTATATTGGTGACGGGGACTCTAAAACATACTCTGGAGTTCTCAATGCCAAACCTTATGGTGATGATTTTATTGTTAATAAAAAAGAATGCGTAGGACATGTGCAAAAAAGGATGGGCAAACGCTTACGTGATTTAGTCAATGAAACTGTCGAAGAAACAAAAACAAAGGCTGGTAAATCTATTAGAAAAAAAACTCTATCTGGCAAAGGAAAACTTACTGGCAAGTTAATTGATAAATTAACAATTTATTATGGACTAGCTATAAGAAGAAACTGCAATTCGGTACAAAATATGAGAGACGCTATTTGGGCAACTTTTTTCCATTATACCTCCACAGACAAAAATCCACAGCACGATAAATGTCCAGAGGGCCCTGACTCATGGTGCACTTGGCAGCGCCCTTCATCAATGAACACTCTGTCATCATACAAACATGATTATGATTCATTAACAAGTGAAGTTTCATCAGCTATCAGACCCATTTATGAAGACCTCAGCAAAGAGGAGCTCTTAGAGAGGTGTGTTGGTGGATTCACTCAAAATAATAATGAAAGTTTAAACCAGTTAGTTTGGAAAATTACTCCTAAAATACTCCCTGCTGGTTCAAAAATAGTTGGGATCGCTGCATATGTCACTGCTGGCACATTCAACGAAGGGATTTCAGCTTTGTTGCTTTTTATGCATGGCATGGACTTGAAACTTGGTCGAAACAGCCATGAGTATGCCCGAAAAGAAGATGAAAAACGCATACTCATTGCCGACAGGAAAGCTGACATTGAGACTCGTGAAGCAAGAATTCGTCACAGGCAAGAGCAAAAGGATGCCCTAGACATTGCCGCAGCAGCGGGTACTCTGCTTTATGGTGCTGGAATCGATGATTCTATGTAAGTTGAAAAAAAAGTTTTTTTCTTGCATGTAAGTTCAACTTAAAACTTTAAACGTGTTTTTCTCAAAACTTCATTTTTGAAGTCGGTGGACATGATTTCTCGAAAAGTTATGGACCGATTTAGTTCAAATTGTGTAGATATCTTTAAAATAACATTATCTAGTTATTGAACGAAGGAATTTTTTTTTTCATTACAACTTATTTTTTTAAGCCAATAAATGGCGAAATTTTGACCAAAAAATGAGATTTTTTTTTTCAAAGTTTGAGAAAAAATGAAAATTATATATATATTTTTTTTCCCTTCGTTCAAATACGAGATTTATATATGTACTAACGAAATAATTTTGGTTTTTTAATTTTAGATGAACCAATAATAAGTTATGCTGTCCACGGCGAGAGCACTTTTTTGTGAGACACCCAGGGAGATGAGGTCTCAATGGCTGAATTTTCAACATTTTTATATAAAAATTTCAGGAGACATTGTTGAAATATGTACCTTTGATATGCCATATTATAATTTTTAAATGTATGATTGTTTATATAAAATAAAAAATCGTAAAAATACCTTTTTTTTATACCTCTGAAACCCATCTAACCCCAACAGTACTTTTTTTGATGTAATTTAATTGGAAGTAATATTTAAATTCAGAGTTTTGTAACAGACAAGAATTCTGCACAAGGATTGCACTGTATTTCCTCTCCACCTCTAAATTTGTATTTCAAATCAGCCTTCAATTCAACCTAAACTTTTGAAAACTATTTTTGCTAATTCAAAAATTGCAGCATTCTATACCAAACTGAAGTACATATACTCAAACATGACTTAAAACCCAAAATAAAACATTTATACTTAATTTAAATTTAATTAATTGAAACATTGGGGGGGGGGGGGATCTATTCTTTTCAATTTCTAATTAATAATACTGAAAAATTCTTTTAACTAGAATTAATTATAAATGGTGAACATCATGATATAAATTTAAACATTAAAATTAAGAAAATATGTTGATAGAATGTACAAAGGAAGTTCCTAAAGTCAGGAACAAAAAATATGAATTTTTGTGCACCAAAATATAATCAGTAGATAAACATATAAAAGCCATAAAGTGCAACAGCGAAGACGTTTCAAGAAAATATGCCTTAAAGTTTATGTTATAGATTATAATCAGATAAATTACTTTCTTTGTAGGTGACTCAGTAACATGCCGGATTTCTGAATTGTTTATCAGACTTCTAATCCTGAAAAACTCATTTGATTTTTTCAAGTAAAAATATTCATTAATAATTTCAGAAGCATAATTGAAAATATATGTATAAATTTATGAGAAAAATGAATGAAATTTATGTTTTTGTGCATATGTTCAGTTTTATGATGAAATTTTCAGGCATAAAAATGGTGAGCTAATTTTTAAAAAGAACAAAAAGAAACTAAGTTGTAAGGAAAAGAGACTAAAATGTAAAAAACGTACTTAAAAGAGAGGGAGGGGGGGGAAGCAAATTTTCATTTTTAATATAAATTATTTGGGAAAACAGATCAACACTATAGATTTAACACCATACGTAGAATATATTCTCCATGCTTGTAAAATGGTTATTAAAAAAAAATCACATCATCAATAGGTTGCAGCAAAGTATCACAAAACTTGACACTCTGTCACAGGGCAAAAAAATAATGAAATTCATCAAATGATCATGGAGGAAAAAATCATAAAATTCACCAAATAATCTTAGAGAAATCAATAAGTTTGTCAAATGGTCTTGAAAAAAAATTATTGTGAAATTTATCAAATAGGTCTCAGAGAAAAATTACAAAATTTATCAAATTGATTTCAGAAGAAAATTATGATATTAAATGATCACAAAAAAATTACAATATTTGTCAAATGATCACATAAAAGGCTTGAAATTCAAAGAACGATTATGGAAAAAAATACCAATTTTTTTTAAAGGATCATAAAAATAAATAACAAATTTCATCAATCAATCATGAAAAAATAGGACTATCACTAAGGGGGAGATGGGGAGCCTCCACCTAAAATGTTTATCAAAGCTGTTTCACTTGCCAAATTTATACAAACTTAGTTGACAAATTTGCTCAAAACTTTAATTACAACTACAGTACATTTTCTATTTTTGATAAACTTGGCAAAAGTTACTAACTGGGAATATGATCAAACATTTCACAAATAAGAACTATATTACATTTTTTAACTGTGGTAGTTCGGTAAAATTATAAAACTAGCTAGCAAACATTGGGAATTACTTATTTTTTGTTTCTTAATGAATTGGCAAATACTGAAATTTGACTTGGCAGTTTAAGTTGGTTGGTTGTATGTATGTCGGCCAATTATCTACGCTGTGGGATATAGGCCCTAAGGGGTGGGGTGCCCTCCATGGGGGACTTTCTAAGGGAACCTTGGCAGTTTAAGGTCCTCTCCTCTCGCAACAAAAAGTCTTAGCAAAGGCCCTGACAAAAAATAACTTTAATTTTGCTAAACGATTGCAGAAAAAATGCTGAATTTAGTAAAACTATCACTTTGAAAAAAATCTTGAAATTTGTGAATAGGTCACAGACAAATATGAAAATGTCAATTTTGACAATCATCAGTTGTGGGAAAGAAAATAATGAATATTGTCAAATTATCTTGGAGAAAGCAATCTTAATTTTGCCAAATTATCTTTGGGAAAAAAGTAATTTTTTTCAAATGGTTTCAGGAAAAAACCACAAAATTCATCAAATGACAAATTATTTTTCTTATTGTAGAAAAAGGCATGTCAAATGAACTTGGGAATAAAATAGGAAAATTCTTTAAATGGTCTGGGGGGAAAATCAGTAAATTCTTCAAGTAATAGAAAAAATTGCTTTGTTCAAAGTATCACAGAAATAAAAGTGAATTTGGCCAATAGATATTGAAATAATATCAGCAGGTAAAAAGTTAAATGCAGATTCTTATAACTTTATGGATATATCTCTATTCCTATATCCTATACTATCACACATTAACTTTTATTAAATATATCTTTTACTAAATAAGTTTATTTGCTTTTTATTAAACCATTTCTTATTTATCTTTATTTAAAATATTCTTCAATAACCTCCTCACTTCTGATGTCACCTGTAGGAAACACTAAAGAAAAACTTTAAATTAATTTTAGTCTTTCCTGAATTGTTTAAACTACTTCTAGATCTTTTTAATAAATGTGTTCCTATCATAAAATCGATATATAGACTTCTACATCTTTGGAGATGTTTCATAATAATTTTAAACTAGTTTTTGTGGTCCATCGTAATATTTGTATCAGGGCTGAGGAGGTTATACTCATATAAGGTGTCATGTGGTAATAACACAATGTTAAAGTTCTACCAATTTTTATTATTTAGTTTTAGATATCATTTTTCGATCAATTAGAGAATTTGATACAGCAACTTATTGACTATGTATACAAAAAAGAATATTTTAGCAGACATGTATTCATAAAATGCAATGGCTTTATTTCTGACCAATGCTATTTGGTGTTGCTACCCACCTAGGTGAGCATGCAAACAAAACTATAAAATAAGATGGAATAATGGCATGCAAATTGTCCATTTCTAAAGATACAAACTCTACAGCCCTAGAAATCGACAAATTTATCTTATTTACTATTAATTGCAATATCAGGATGCAGTAATAATCATTTGATACTTTCTTCTTCTGACATGAAAAAATTAGCAGCACTTAAGGCATTAAAATTTCTCTCTATCTTTTTTGGTTTTCAAAAATACAATGTTCTCTCATGCATAAAATTAAAAATAAACCCTCTTCAGGTGTGGTTCTAGCACTGAAAAGAATCAACTGGAATAATAACACCAATTGATGCCATTATTAGCCCACTATATTTATTGTGCAGTATATTTTAAGCTACAAACTACCTTGCGAATATATCCAAAATCTTCTACAAGATTTTGAAAGTACATGAAATACACTACAAATTTAAGCAATAAAGAAAGTATATCCTCCTAATAAATATGCAGCCTTCAGATCACAGAAATGACCTCTCAAATTTTATATCAGATGTTGATTCTTATGTGCTTCTTCCGGCGAAAAGGTCTACAAAAGTAACAAACTAACTTTAAGTGGTTGATGATTTGTAAGACTCAGAGTTCTTCTGCATAGAGCCCATAGGTGCCATTTCTCAAATTCCTTCATAATTGTTAAAAACATTATAGTGTAAACTCTAAATGAAGGTTTCAGAAAACAATAAACAAAGCCTTTAAATTAATTTCATCCATCATCATATAATTTAAACAGCAATCAGGAAATGACTTTTTGCAAGAACAATTTTCTCTTATTATCGAAAGTGAAAGTAATAACATCATATGCAAAATAAACCTTCGGATGATTATAAAAGACTGTAATCTGCAAATCATCAACTTGATTTATTATACATAAGTGATGAAGAACTGTCAAGAACATTATTATGAAACGCTTATTTGTTTTAATAAACATTATATTAACTTTTACATTATATAAACTATTAAATCATAAATTTTTATTTTCAATGTAAAATAATAATTTTTCTTGTATATTTCACAGATAAAAATATGTAACAGCAGAGAAAGGAGCTTTTATGAGAGCTCCGTAAATATTTAATTTAGTTTAATACAATATTCCTTTTTTCTAAATGCGCCAGTGTTTTTTATGTGTCTTCATAACTTTACGTGATCGCAAGTGGATACACTATATGGATACAACAATCCCAATCTAGCAACGGCCTGCCCTGAGATGAAAACAAATTGAAGGTAAGTCAATCTTACCTGACTTTTCTGTTAAAATACTGTTTTTTAGTAGAACTAGTGAGGACATACACATGCAATTTTAAATGTTAAGCAAATTATCACTAACAATTTTGATTACGAAACAGAGATAAAAACAAAATCAGGTCAGGCAGTCCATAATTAAACAATTTAGTAAACTTAAAGAAGAAAAAAAAACTTTTCTATAACAATATCATGGCTGCTGTAAAAGACAGCACAACCATAGAAAAACTACCGTATTTTCGGGAATACCCGCCGCACCCACCGTAAGCGCCGCACCAATGACAATCTGTTAAAAAAAAAAAGTACATCGACGTAAGCGCCGCACCCAAGCTGCTGATATTTATACAGTATAAATCTCTAAATTCCGAAATCGTTCGTAGACGCGGCTTTTAGTTATTTCCGAATTTTAGTGATCTTCAAAAAACAACTTTAAAATGTAAGTAAAAATTATTGAAAATCATCATTAAAAAAGAAAAAAAATCACATATTTATAAAAAAAAATCATAAATGGCACATTAAGTTATTTAACAGCAAAGCCAAGCATTTAATCTTATTAAAATTAAATATACACAGAACATTTTCACGATTACGATTTTATTTATATGTTAGTATTTAGTTGCTTTAATTTAGGCCTACTGGTCATTACTTTTTCCCCAATTACAATGATATTAGCTCAATCTCTGTAATAAAATTCCTTTGTTCCAGGCCTAATATTTTATATAAACTGTTTATGAATTTTTCTGTTGATATTTCTTTGTTTTCTTATTTTACTATATCAAGATAAATAAACTTGGAAATGAATTAGAAGAAATGATTGGTACGGCCATCTGTCGGCAAAATGCAGAATATAATCTAGATTATACTAAAAAGTTAAATACATTTTTGGTGCTGCCATCTGTCGATAAGATAGGATAACTGAACTATATAAATATAAAACATTTGATGATCATTTATGCTATCTGTATTTGAGGTTTCCAGATTTTAGAGACTGTTACAGTATATAAAATATTTTCACTTGAACAGTTAAAAAAAAAATTTTTTTTTCACTTAAGTGCCTAAAAAATATATTTAAAATGTAAAGAAATATCGTATAGAGACACTGACGAAAAAAATAAAATAAATAAAATAAGCTGTTGAAGAAAAAAATCATTGGACGAAAGACACTTAGATTTAATGTATGCAAATGCCTTAAAAACTGTAGTAAAAATATTACTGAAAAATGTGATGTAATAAAGCGTATTGCTATAAGAAAATATTTTTTAAATGCATACTAGTTTATGTTAACTCCTCAGATTACTGCAAAAAAGCAACATTTTGTCACTGGATCAATAACAAACAGAGAAAAATATAATAAATATCAGAAACTTATTTATAATATTATAATCTTACCTGTAAATATTGCAGAATCATTTTTCCCTTGACTGTTGATTTATTATTATTATGTATTTGTTTTTCAATTTAATAACGTTTCCTATCACTGATCCGTTATAAATAGCAGGTATGTAATTTTAATATTAAGATTTCAATTTTTTGTAATATTTATAAAATTTTCTAAAAAAATATTGGATTACATATAATAAGAGAACACTACTTCAAAATATCTTTAAAATATGAAAAATTATTATTGGAATGAAGTGAAAATATAGAAAAAAATATATACAAGATTTTATCAACATGTTTAAAAATCTTCAAATCCATCAAAATCGGAATTTTCACTGTCGGAATTAAATAGTTCTAAAAATTGTTTATCAGTTAATACGTCACAATTTTCATCTTCACTATCATCAGATTCAGATGAATCATCACTAACTGTATTTTCCATGATATTGGCTGCTTTGAAGCCCGACATAATAGTTTTAGCACTAATGTCTTTCCATGCCGATGAAACCCACGACGCTACTTCTTCGTAAGTGGCTTTGCGCATTTTTCCAGAATTTGTAAATGAATGTAGCCTTTCCATCATCCATTTTTCCCACAGTTTTCTTACTTTGGACTTGAAAGATTTATTCACAGCCAAGTCAAGAGGCTGTAAAACTTTAGTTAATCCGCCAGGGATTATTGCTGGCTCGGCTGAGACTTTTTTCAAAGCAGTTTTTACGGAATCACCTTTGTGGGCACTCATTGAGTCCATAATAAGAAGCCCACTAGGCTGAAAAAAAGAATTTTTTCTTTTCCTCCACACTTCCGCCAGCCACTCATACATGATTTCCTCCGACATCCATCCCTTTTCGTTACACCGTATTACGACGTCGGAAGGAAAATTTGCCTTAGGCATAGTTTTGCGCTTGAAAATAATTAGTGGTTTTAATTTGTCTCCATTCGCAGCGCAAGCTAAAACACAGGTAAATGAGGTTCGCTCATTACCAGTTGTTACGATGCCGATTGTTTTTTCCCCAATGGTGTTAACAGTTCTACTGGGGGGGGCAATCAAAAGTTAATGGAACTTCATCCATATTAATAATCTGTGCTGTTGAAAAGTTGTTTTCCTTGATTTTTTCAGCGACATACTTTAAAAAAGATGCTTTTGTCTTTTCCCAATCTGCAGGCAGTTCTTGTCCCACAGTTGTCCTGGTTCTTACAGACAAATTATTTCTCGACATGAACCTAAAGCACCAGTTGGGACTACCTTTAAAATTTGTAAATCCCATGTTCGATGCCATAATCCTCGCTTGAAACCGTATCTGAACAGTTGAAACGGGCATTCCTTTTTCCCTTTGCTCCTTTACCCACTTGGCTAAATTTCTCTCCAGATTTGGCCAAACAACAACGCCACTTCTTCGTGCCCTCTTAGATTTTGGCATTTCCTTCAAAATAGATTTTTCAGCTCTCCATCTCCTTACGCAACGCTCATCAACTCCATATTCTCGTCCTGCAGCACGATTACCTATTAGCTCTGCCTTATCAACCACAGCAAGCTTGAAAGCGGCGGTGTAACTTTTTAACTTTTTGGGAGCCATTTTCACTTGAAAAAAAAAATAAATTGCTTAAATAAGAGCGTCAGACAAAAAGAGCAGAACAGTACCGTAAAATAATTCTCAGCTAAAAAGAAAAAAAAACGTGTTTGTAGTACGCAATTAAAATCCAATCGGAAATAGGCGCAATTACTTGCGCCAATGAGAGGAGCGCAGCAGGATGCTAGCTTCCTCCCTAGCATCTTTTCCTAGTAGCGTTCAATTCTAAGTGCTCTTTCCACAGACTTCTAGTTCTTTCCACAAAGTTCTAAACTTTTCTTCGAATCTTGGTCATCCTTGTGTAAATGCGGTTTAGGTTCCCTTAGAAAGACCCCCCACGGAGGGCACTTATCCTAGGGCCTATATCCCTCCTGCAGATAATCGGCCGTCATAAATAACACTATTAACACCACAAAGTTCTAGTTCTTTCCAGCAAAAATCCGTCAGATTTTCGATCAAAGACTTTTTCAAATTAATTTTAGTGTAGGATTTTTTTTTTTTTTTTTTTTTTAAGTTAAGATATTATTTCAGTCACACACAAAGACCTCCTTAATGCTAATCCTATGGATGAAATTTATAAAGATATCGTGTTTGCATTTCAATATTTTTAAATGATTTTTGGGCATTGGATAGTTCAAGTCCATCTATATGCAGATCGTTTTATACTTTTTCGATTTTGAAGATTGTTTTCACTTTCGAAACCGACTCCCAAAATGAAAGTGCCCTCATTGAAAAATACCTGTAAGCAAAAAGCGAAAAATGTTCTTTCTACAAATCTATCAGAGTTAATCAATGCAAAAATCATTTAAAAATATTTAAATTCAAACGAAATATCTTTATAAATGTTTCCCATAGGATTAGCATTAACGAGCGGGTCGCTTGACTGAAGTAGCCTCTTAACGAAAATATGATACAGTTGAACCTCAACATTTTAGAATCAGCGGGATCACGGCGATACCGTATTTTCGAGATCTGTTAAAAAATAATTTTAAAACAATATCATGCCCCCCCCCCCCCCCAAAAAAAAGCAACTTTTTCCTCAGTGTAAAGAAATGACGATCAAGTAAATTGGTGAAGTAAATAATAAAATACGAATTACATTGAAACACAGCACATATGCTAAAATTAAATTACACATGTTAAACCACAATTGATTAATAAATATATATATAACCATTGTATAATACTACAAATCATTATCCACAGCGAATACAATCCACAATTGTTTATCATGCCTGCGGCAAAAAATCGATTCTTAAATAGCTTACAGCACTACAAATTCCTTTATATAAATATATACCTGCATATCTTTATTTAATATTTTAACTATTGATAATTGATTTAATGATTCCTTTTGTGGTAGATTAGTTTATTTTTTATTTGGTACATACGCATCTATCCTTGTTCATTTACAAAAATTTTGTAAGTTTAAATATTTCTTGCTCAAATTTAGACTTTATATTCATCTTAAGTTATTTCGATGATTATATTATGAAGATATAAATTAAGAAAAGAAAAAAAAATCCACAAATCCACTTAGCGTAAAAAAAAACTATTTTCGTTCTTTTTTTTTCTACTGTATTCAAAGAAACAAAACAGAAGCAATGCGATATTAGCCGACTTACGCATCAAGGTCAAAGGGCAACATGTCCGCACATTGAGTCATGAAGAGGATGAGGAGAAAAGGTGACTTTAAATAACCAGTGTCTCTCTCTCTTTTTTTTTTTTATTAGCAGAAACAAGAGATAACAAAATTGCACGTTTGCTTTATAGTTATAAATACTTACTTGAGTGCTTTTATTAGGCACTTCTTTAAAAATAAACATAGTAAAAGGAAAAAAAAAGGATAAAATAAGTAGTTTTGTTCAGAACTTTTCGTACGAAACAATTTTTAACCATATCATAGTAAAAATTAATCTATTGAAAAAATTCACTTGGATGATGCGGATATTTTAAATTTTCCGGGTGCCGGATTGTTATTTTTATTTATTAATTATTATTTTATATGGGCCGGACCGAGCTGATCCCCCCCCCCCCCCCTATAGATCGGACTGCTTCACTCAAGTAAAAACATCTACTCGCTAATGTTAATCCTATGGATTTTTTTTTTTTTTTTTTTTTTTCAAATGCGTTTGCATTTCAATATGCTTAAATGATTTCTTTGTATTTTATATCTGAGATGTTGATCCCTAAGAAGACACCTTTTCGATTTCGTTTACAGATGTTTTTAGTGGTATACTTTGACTTTTAGAACCAGTTTCGAAAGTGAAAGTATACTAATAAAAAAACCTGTAAACAAAATCGAAAAAGTAAAGACTCTTTGTGGAGATTGACTTCCGTTATCCAAAGCAAAAAATATCATTTAAAAATAATGGAATGAGAATGACACTTTTTTTTTCTTTGAGATTAACATTAGTTAGCCGATGTTTGCACGTGGGTGAAATAGCCCTTAAAGTTGCCAAGTTAACATCGACTCGTGTAGCACATTTAAACTTATTCTTGCAAAGTCATATGCATTGAAAATTGTTTATATTCTATTGGCTTCTTTTAAATGTTTATCACGGAAGTCGGCCTTTTATTATTTTTTTATTATTCGCCAGGCCCGTTTTTGTTGTTTATCACCTGAATTAACTCATTTGGGGGAAAAAAAACTTGCTGATTCGACCGGTTTCAAAGTTTGGATTATTTTTGCCGGATAAAAAAAGAGTGAGTTATTGAAAAAAATAAAGAAAAATCTTGCTCTCTAAAGTTTTTACTATGTATAGGAAGTCTATTTCAAAAGAGTTCTATACCGGGATTTGAGCTCTCTTTGGGCAGTTTTATTTTCTAACTGGAAGGAGGATCATTAGAAGAAAAAAATGTGACAGCTGTACATTCCAATATCCTACAGGTAAAATCATTAATAGATGAGGGGAAAATATAATAATTTTTAACATGAGAACCGGTGAGACCAACATTATTTTTGAATAATGTTGATTGTTTAAAAATAAACAACTAACGCATCACGGACACCTGCGGTTGAGAGACGTTTTCAAATGTTTTGATACCAATTTGAGAGCATATAATTGTTGATTAAACGAAAAAAAAGTGTCAAAATCATTTGACAAAATAAAAAAAAAAAAAAAAATCATCGTACCCGCCGCCCCGGCGTAAGAGCCGCACCTACAATATTTTATACTTTTAAACTCGTATGCGCCGCGGCTCATACGCCCGAAAATACGGTAAATGCCAATAATTACTCAAGTTGGCGGTTTAAAATTGAGATGCTTTTAATTCCTGAAGACTTAATTGAAGTTATTATGGATGAGGCTCCAAACCCCATAACCACAGACTGGGCCAAAAAAGACCGTAAAGTGAGAGCGTTAATCAACCTCAGTATTGAAGACAGCCAAATAGTACATGTCAAAAATCTGAATTCGGCGAGGGATACATGGGACACTAAAACAAATTCATGAGAGATCCAATCTCTCCAGCAAGCTGTACTTATTAAGAAAACTGTACAGCACAAAATTAAATGAAGGTGGCAACATGATAGCCCACATTACTAATATTCTAGAAATTGTGGATAAACTATCTGCCATAGGAGAAAATATCACAGATTCCCAGATTTCCGCCTTACTACTGTGTTCACTTCCTCCTTTGTATGGTACATTAGTGACGGCATTTGAGGCCCGTCCAGAACCTGAACTCACAGTACTATTTATAAAAAATAAATTAACGGATGAATATATCCGTTGAACGGAAAGCTCTGAAAATTCAGAAAATAACACCAGAGCATATAAAGCTCAAGGAAAATCTATCAACTCTGATTATAAAAGAATGAACAAATATTGTTCACATTGTAAAATGAAAAACCACACAAATAAAGAATGTTGGCTTCTAAAAGGGAAAAATAATAACACTTACACTCAAAACAAGCAAAATAAAACTAAAAACCATTCCACTTCGCTATATTTTGAAGAAAACACTGAAGACAGAAAAAATGCTGTATATGAAAAAAATGATGTAGCCTTACTTACAGAGCAACCTGATAATAAAAAAACCTTTTTTGTAGATAGCAGAAGTTCCAGCCATATCGTAAACTCAAAAGAAATGTTTACAAAAAACTTGAGACAAACGTCACTGTAGCAAACGGTAGCAAATTGATTTCATATGGATCAGGTGAAGTTGTTATTCAAACCGGAAAAAATAATAAACAAGTAACACTAAGGGATGTTCTGTTTGTACCAGATATTGAAACCAATCTGTTATCAGTTAGCAGGGCAACTAAAAACGGATGCCAGGTACATTTTGAAAAGGATAGGTGCAACATTACAAATAAAGAGGAAATAATACTCCAAGGTAAATTAAAAAACAATTTGTATGAAATACACATAAACGAAGATTAAAAGAGTAGCTACTATACAAATGTAACGTATAATTGCACAAATGCAAATTGTATAGATTTATGGCACAGAAGAATGGGCCATAGAAATTACGACACAATAAAAAACATGGTGTCTAAAGAATTAGTAAGCGGTGCAACAATAAATAAATGCAAACATAATAATGTATGTGAGGTATGCATTCAATCCAAAACAAACGAAACACCATTCCCGAAATCAGGAGCATATAGAGCCAAAGAAAGACTAGAATTAATTCACACTGATGTATGCGGCCCTATAAACACACCCACTATAGGGAGGAAAAGATATTTCAGCACTTTCATCGATGACTTTTCGAGGTTTTGTGTAATTTACCTAATGTCAAATAAGAGTGATGCGTTTAAAAAATTAAAGAATACATCGCTACAGTTAAAAAAAAATTTGGTAAAATGCCAACTGCGATCAGATCCGACAATAGAGGTGAATATATAAATGACGAAATTGAAAAATACCTAAAGTATAATGGCACAGAATACCAACTTACCGTCCCATATTCTCCAAGTCAAAACGGGGTTGCGGAGAGAAAAAACAGATCACTTCTGGATATGACTAGGAGCATGCTAAACGAAGCAAATCTCCCACATAAATTATGGGGAGAGGCCATATGTACCGCAAACCATTTCCAAAATCGACTGCCTTCTAAATCCATCAACACCACGCCATATGAGCTCTGGCCAGGTAGAAAACCAAACATAAAATATTTAAAGGTTTTCGGCTGTACTGCATATGCCTATATACATAAATTTAAACGAGGAAAACTTGACAATAGAGCAGAAATGGGCATTTTTGTCGGGTATGACAATCGTTCTAAAGGGTACAGAATATACACCAGTGACGGAAGAGTCATATTAGCTAGATCAATAAAATTTATCGAAAACAAAATAGATAACGCAAGTGTGATGGTGTTAGATCATAGGCCCAGGTGATTTACCAAAAAGAAGCACACACAAAAAAACTCTGAAAGAGCGAGAATTACATTTTACGATGATACATTTATTTAGCCAGAGATAACAGACTGCAGGTCCCCCTAAGGGGAAGGTAAATCTCAGAGATCTAGAGAGCTACATGTTAACAGTATGATGGCAATCGGCGAAGTGATGACACAGCGTCATAGCCCTTATCGCCAAAAGGCATAAGAAGTTTTTCATACAAAGAATTTTGGCGATATTTGATAGACCACACCTTCAGTATCAGCTAATTTCTGCGGTCTGGGAACCCAAGGATTATTTTCACATCTGCGAATATTTTATAGGGTTATAGAAATATTTTAAGCTTGGGAAGTATATGAGATAAGCAAACCGTTACATACATTTGCCTTTTGCAGACAAAACCTTATGTTATCCAGATGCGCAATTAACAGATAAGACAGCACAATCAGGATAAACAGAGACAAAAGTATTTCTAGCTTTAAGCATTAATTGTGAGAATGAAAACAGGGTGTGGAAGGCAGATGTTAATAAAAATGTAACGGATAAAAGATTATGATGAACAAAGCCCAGAGCTTTCTTTATTTTGTTAATAAGTACGGTATCTATGGGCAGATGTTTTTTTAAAGACACAACAGAAATTTGTGAGAAAGAAAGTTCTATTATTATTTTCTACAGAGAGCTCCAAAAGATGAAAAGTTGAAACTTCTAATAGTGGGAGGATGAAAGCTAGAACTTAACTATTAAATGTAGAATTAATTTTAACTACTGGGTTTATTAGTGAAAAGGGAATCTAAAATAAAACTAAGAATTTATTAAAGGGAAATAATTATTGCATTTATGAAGGGGAAAAGATATGTAGCGATAATCTCCGCTACATAACTCACCCCGGCCACCACAAAAAAAACTTAATACTTGTATTAAAGTTTTTTTTTTTTTTGCTATTATTGTCATTATTTTGAGGATACTGAATGTGCCGTCTACCAAAATATATACAAAAACACATATCAAAAAACCTACAAGTATATATATATAAGTACTACAAAAATGATTAGTTATACTATTAGCTTGCAAGGTATTTAAATAAAAACAATGCCCATATCTATCTTTATAATCATCATGACAGGGAGCTCCTTAATAGTTCAAAATTGCCACAAAGTATTTAATTAATATTGGATCCTTTATTCAAATTCTTTGTTGTGGCGCTGGTACCAGCTGTTTATTTTTTTGTCATGAGCAAAAATTGAGAGAAGTATTTTATTTATTTATTTATTTGTGATCACCTGTAAGCTTAGTATTTGATAACTTCTCTTTAAATTGATCCTTTTTGAGATCAAACTGGCATAATTGCAAGCAAAAAAATATATATATAAAACACAAATAGTATATATTTAAAACAAAAATAAAAGAAAACTAACTAAAATAATATGTTCTAAAAATAATGTATGTTGTTAAAAATTGAAAATGAAAATTTGTGCATAAGGCACAGGACTACTAAAAAAAGAGATGCCACTGGCATGCCCATAAAAAGGTTGTAGCCCTTAATCTTGTATAAAAAAGTACAAGTATTATGGCTTCGGTTTAAGACGTCGGCCCTAGGGGAAGAGGGAGTAGTGGACGAACCCATATTGCGTACAATATAAGTCCGCCCCGCTCCTCAGTAAAATCGCACTGATCTACGAAAGGAGCGCGCTTGGAAGTCACATAAAATTTAACATAAAAGAATTGGTAGGCCAATTCAAGGTAAAAATGAAATGTCTCGCAAGACAGGAGTGGCGTGAAACCTTAGGGCAGAATTTTGAACGGTTCACGACTTTTGGGGGATAATTTAGAAAGAAAAAAACAAAATGTAAGATGAATGTAATCCATCTCATAAATTAAATTGAAACAGTCAGTCCAGGTAAGGTAAACAAATAGTCAGGATTAGGTGCTACTACAACTGGACTATTTCAAAAATAAGAATAATGAATTTTTTTTTTTTTTTTTTTTTTTTTTTTTTTTTTTTTTTGTATTATTCCACTGTCTAAAATAATTTGTAACTAATGTTGAACTACAATATTGTGATAAAATGCATGTAATGAAAATTAATTATTAGTGAAGTAAGTGACCTTCTTTTCATGTACTGCCACTACATAAAAAGAGGTAAGTGGAACAAGGGAATTTACCTGTAGTGTGAAAAAAATCCAAATAACCCTATAATGTAAATGTAACAAACAAAAATGAACTAAGTGTCGTTTGAAGCACTGTAATGTGTAAAGGGAATAAATAACATTAAACAATTAAGATAAAATGATTAAGTGTGGGCATGACAAACTGTAAAAATGTCAACTGTTTGTTTTGTGTTAGAATGAGCCTTTTAACAAAAACAAAACCAAAATGAACCGAAGAGGATTTAACAGTAAGTGTGTTAAAAGAAAAAAAATATCCAAGATATTTGTGTAAATGAGGTTTTCAACTACCTAATTACAAAGCAACTTTTATATTTACTGAGGGAAGGATTCATATCACATGACAAAAGTGTAAAAATGTAAACACATGACATGACTGTGTTGTGTGTTATCATGAACGAGCTTGGAGAAAACAAGTGAAATTCGTGTACAATCCTCAACCCGAGAAATAAGAGAAAAAAAAAATGTAAGAACCATATGACCTGATATGTTGCACATGACCTAAAGTATATTCACATGACCTAGTGTGTACCACATGACCTAGTGTATTGCACATGACTGAGTGTGTATAGAAAAAAAAACAAAAACAATGTGATAGTGTAAGAAATCGCATGACCTTGTGCAAAAACACATGAAAGAAAAAAGGGTTTGTAAAAGAAATCACATGACCGGGTATCTAATATACCTTGACCTAGAGAAACTCGCATGACCTTGTGTAAAAATACATGAAAAATTGTGTGTATAATAGAAATCACATGACCTGGTATCTAATATACCGTGACCTAGAAAAAAGCACATGAACTTGTGTAAAACACATGAAAGAAAAAAAATGTGTGTAAAAGAAATCACATGACCTGGTATCTAATATACCTTGACCTAGAGAAAAGCACATGACCTTGTGTAAAAACACATGAAAGAAAAAAAATGTGTGTAAAAGAAATCACATGACCTGGTATCTGATATACCATGACCTAGAGAAAAACACATGACCATAAGTTGAAAGAAGAAAATATATAACTCAAAGTTGAGGAAAGTAAAAAAAATGTAATTATACTATCAACAATCCTTTTAAAGTTAAAATATAATTGAGAACCAAAAAAAAAAAAAAATTACCCCATGAAAAATTTATTAAATGTGGAAAATGTAGCCTCTATAATAATAGAGTTGAAATGTTGTTAATGTTAACTGCATTCTTGTTACTGCATAAACAAAACAATAAAGGGAGAAGAAGGTGTGCTTGATTGTGTAAATATGTTTACAATGATTGTGTACACCAACGTGAAACATCCAAAACCAAGTGAAAACAAAATTGACGACCCGCATCAAAATTTTCACTCTTACTTGCATTCTTTCTATTACTCAACCATCTGGCGCCTGATAGCCGAATAAGAAAAAGAAATAAAATGCATTTGTACACAAGATTAATGTGAAGAAACATTGTTAAAATTTAAAGTGTAACAGGAAATGTGAGGGAACAAAATACTAAATATTTTATAAAAAAGGAAAAACAAAATTGTCAAAATGTATAAAGAATGCATAAAAAGCGTAGTGAATTTATCCTGTAGTATGTAGTGTGTGACCAGGAAAATTAAATTAAAGAAAAACATTATTTCTCATTTGAAATAGACTCAGTTGTATGAAGCAATTGTTTTTGTATGTTTATATATCTCTTGACAGCTGGGCAGTTATGAGAAAAAGCTGTATGTTGAATGTCAAAATGGGTATTACTTGATTCATTGCACCTCATGCAATTAATGCATTTTGGTGTGTTTACACACTTAGGATCTTTATGCGACATAGCACAGACAGGGCATATTATGTCATTAGGGCAGAATTTACTTAAATGAAATAGACTTTGACATCTAAAACATCTTTTTATATCTATGTACCTTTTAAGAGTAAACTTTGAGGACTGAATAATGATATGTTTATGCACAAGCAAAATTTCAGCTAAGTGAGATGGCATTAGAAAAATCCAGTTAAATAAATTACAATGCTTTATTTTTATTTTGTTTTGAAATTGAATGGGAGGCGAAGCAGTATCAGTTAGATTTGAAATAGCCAACAGAATGTCAGGTATGCCGAAATTTTCAGGCACACGCATGATTACAACAGGGATAAAACTACTACTATCTTTCTCAGGGGTACTGAAAATACTGGGATGAGAATTGTTAATGTCACATAAATCATTAACCTGTTGATTTCTAGAAAAGGGATGTGTATTGCAACTTTCATGTATTGTAGTGTGTGGAGATTTGATAATGAGGTTGTTATCTGTCTGCGTGGACATATTCTGAACAGATTTTAAACAAGCAGTATTAACCGAAGGAGTGTGTTCTTTTTGAGTATTTGATATGTGCGGTTTAGTTTTAATTTTTAGTTCCTGAGACAAGTCACGTACTCGTTCCAACAGTTTGTTATTTACCAAAAATAAATTTTCCTTTTCATGTTTTACCTTAGCATATTCATCTTTCAGTACCTGAAAGGTCTCTTTCAAAATACCTAGGTCCCATTCGATTGTGAATTTGAGTTCCGTAAACTTAGAGACAAGTGCATCAGTGTTGCTTTGATGTTTTATTTGATTTTGAAAAGCTGTGGCCTCAGCGATAATTGTGTCTGAAAACTTTGTTAAATTTTCCTCATAAAATTCAAGTAAAGGGGATATTGAAACTTGCGATTGTCCAAAAGTAGACCTAAATTTATTATCTCTCTCTGACATTGTTTGGGAAGTAGCTGAAGCTTGTTTTAGCTCAATATTAGCCATAGATGTTTACCAAAAGAAAAATGCACTAATATAAATCAAAAGAAAGATTTATAAATAAACTAGGTGCACCAAAAAAAATTTGACTGTTAACCACAGTATTAAAATAATAGAAATAATTTGGGGAAGTAACATAAAAGTGCAAGGGCAAACCAAAAACTTAAATTTTGCATTAATCAGAGAGCAAACCCTGCCAAGTTATGAGTACATCAAGAAACATTTAATGAGGGGGGGGGTAAACACAGAAGGGGGTGAGCACTGAAAATAAAACAACCAAAATGCAGAGGCTGAATAATACCTTTTTCAAACAAAAAGATGTAAACCCAACTTTTTAAACCATTTACTGCATTTAAAATAAAACATTTAACCCTTCAAAAAAAAAACCAATACAATTTTTTTTTTTTTTTTTTTTTTTTTTTTTTTTACATGACAAACCGAAACTAAAAATTTAAAAGGCTTGTTTAACAAGGTACTGGCATAGTTAATGGCAAAAATTTTTGGTAAAAAAAACGAGAAAACGAATCTCAAACTGCAATTAATTAAGAACAAGTAATGTCAGTAAACCCTTAAAGCGCGGACACATAAAATAATAAAAAAAACTGTGATATTTAAGTATGCAACACATAAATACTAAAACAACATGCATTGAAAATAATAATACTTTTGAAAAGTGAGCATGAAAAGAGAAGAATGCTTTCAAAAGTGCAAATTAAATACTAAAATTTAAAATGTATTTTGTTTACGTTAATAACTAATAAAATTTCAAAACTGCACTATATTTAAATTTAAAAAAATCTTCTCTGTAAGCAAATAAAAAGAACACAAACTATTTTCATTATGAATTAACTCTAACTACTAAGAAAATTTGTTTCTATGTTTCAGTTTTGTCAAAATGTTGAGTAATTATTTTTTTTTTTTTTTTTTTTGTCACAGCACGTTTTTCTATCAAAGATTCTTGCGAAAGAGAAAAAAACTGTCGGTACAACAATGGGTGCGACGACCCCTTATTGCACCAGTAAATACTGTCATTAAACGAGACTGTTGTTGTAGATATTATGTTATAATTATGCAAATCGGTAATTTTTGACGCAGTGACTGAACCATCAGAGCACCAGAGAAGCACAAAAAACACAATGTTCACACTCTACTTGCACCGAAAGTACTTTATCACTGTAATTTTGTTGTTGACAACGATTTAAGCTAAAAAAAAAGGTGCGTACAGGTTCGACGACCCGTAACGCATAAATTTTGTACTATTCTCTTTTTTTTTATTCACAAACTATTTGGGTTCGACGACCCTTTCTTTAGCTAATATTTCACACAGATCTAGTTACTGATGAAAAAAATGGGATGGGGCTCAGAATAATCTGTTGCACACCTCACACACAAGTAGATTGAAATTTATACACAATTACACAGACTTGCACATCGATGAGTACTCTCACAACACCTTTTTTTGTATTTCTGTAGGATAGCATAGTTACACTGCCAGGATGATTAAACATACCGAAAAACATAGTTGGAGATGATAAATTTGTCGCGGCAGAACACAGGGTAAAATGAAACACAGAATGCTGCTGTCCGGAGCCGAAAATATTTGACCCAGTTTCCAACGCTTCGAAAACGAAAGTGAAGAACCAGCGAGAGAAAAAGAGAAGTTGGAATATTTCTTGAGTGCAGGAGAAATCATAATTGAACACTAGAGACTGTAGCAGGTTTCGGGAGGGAATACGTCACACCATTGAGGACAGGCGGCCTTGGCACTTCCGAAAACAGTTTTTTTTTTCTTGAGCAGTGCTGATTCGTTGATGTCCGAGGGTGCTTGATACAAGATTTTTTGTCGAAGATTGTAATTATGATTTTTTTTTTAAGTCTCTGTGTGTGTGTGCGGTTTTTTTTTTTTTTTTTTTTGACCGGAGAAAAAAAGGCCAGATGCACCAGATATATTCATGTGATGGTGTTAGATCATAGGCCCAGGTGATTTACCAAAAAGAAGCACACACAAAAAAACTCCGAAAGAGCGAGAGTTACATTTTACGACGATAAATTTATTTAGCCAGAGATAACAGACTGCAGGTCCCCCTAAGGGGAAGGTAAATCTCAGAGATCTAGAGAGCTACATGTTAACGGTATGATGGCAATCGGCGAAGTGACGACACAGCGTCATAGCCCTTATCGCCAAAAGGCATAAGAAGTTTTTGATACAAAGAATTTTGGCGATATTTGATAGACCACACCTTCAGTATCAGCTAACTTTTGCGGTCTGGGAACCCAAGGATTATTTTCACATCTGTGAATATTTTATAGGGTTATAGAAATATTTTAAGCTTGGGAAGTATATGAGATAAGCAAACCGTTACATACATTTGCCTTTTGCAGACAAAACCTTATGTTATCCAGATGCGCAATTAACAGATAAGACAGCACAATCAGGATAAACAGAGACAAAAGTATTTCTAGCTTTAAGCATTAATTGTGAGAATGAAAACAGGGTGTGGAAGGCAGATGTTAATAAAAATGTAACGGATAAAAGATTATGATGAACAAAGCCCAGAGCTTTCTTTATTTTGTTAATAAGTACGGTATCTATGGGCAGATGTTTTTTTAAAGACACAACAGAAATTTGTGAGAAAGAAAGTTCTATTATTATTTTCTACAGAGAGCTCCAAAAGATGAAAAGTTGAAACTTCTAATAGTGGGAGGATGAAAGCTAGAACTTAACTATTAAATGTAGAATTAATTTAAACTACTAGGTTTATTAGTGAAAAGGGAATCTAAAATAAAACTAAGAATTTATTAAAGGGAAATAATTATTGCATTTATGAAGGGGAAAAGATATGTAGCGATAATCTCCGCTACAGCAAGCACTAATGAAAATACAAACACATATGATTCAAGGTCTGAAATCAAAAAATAGGCTCAGCAGAATGAAAAAAAATGTAATGGAACTAAATCTAACACCAAAAAACATTGATACAGATACACCTTCCACATCTTTACAAACACAACACGTTAGAAGATCCAAAAGGGAAAATAAAGGAGTACCAACGGACAAATTTGCTTATGCAGTCCGGCACAATCCAATATATGAACCCAAAAGTTGGCAAGAAATGATAAATCTTAAGAACCCACATGAAAAAAAGAACTGGATTGATGCGACGCGAGAGGAAATAAATTCACTTAAAGGAAACAAAACATGGACATTAGTGCATCCACCACAAGGAGTAAAAGCAATCGGATCAAAATGGACATTCAAAGCGAAATACGATGAATTTGGAAAAATAAAAAGATACAAGGCTAGGCTCGTAGCTCAGGGTTACAGACAAAATTATGGGATATATTATGACGAAACATATGCGCCAGTGGTGTCAGACACAACACTCAGAAGCTTTTTAACTGCTGCAGCATATCATAAATTAAAAATACATCACATTGACATTAAAATAGCTTTCCTACATGAAGAACTGGAAGAAGAAGTATATATGTCTCAGCCTGAAGGATACATAGACACAAAATAACCTTTCAAAGTGTGTAGATTGGAAAAGGCAATTTATGGACTAAAACCAGCAGCACGAGCTTGGTATATAAAGATTACCCAATCACTTAAAGAATTAAACTTCACACAAAGCACAGCAGACACTTGTTTATTTATACAGAAACAAGGGGAAAATACTATTTACATCATAGTTTATGTCGATGACATTCTTATTGCAGGAAATGGTGACCACATAAAAGATATAATAAATAAATTGAAAACAGAATATACTCTTGAAGATCTAGGAGAGATCAACAATTACCTCGGAATAAAAATAGAAAAAATGCAGAATGGATTCAAACTGAATCAAACTGCAAAGATAGAAGAAGTAGCAAAAAAATTCAACTTAGAGGAATCTAAACCATACAGCACTCCAATGGAGGTAGGATTTCAGCGATTAAATGATGAAGATAAACAAATGCCAAACACGAAATACCGTCAAGTGATAGGTGCATTGTTATACATCGCCATGATATCAAGACCAGACATACTTGTAGCTGTAAACATTCTAAGCAGAAAAAACGAAACCCCCTTCGAATCGGACTGGAAAGGCGTGAAAAGACTTATATGATACCTAAATTCAACAAAAAATCTAAATTTGGTAATCAGCACAGAAGAACCACCGATCTTGGAAATATACAGTGATTTGGATTGGGGGGGGGTGATTTAAAGACAAGAAGGTCAACGACAGGAAATTTATTTTTACTAGGAAAAAATCCTATAATGTGGATCACAAAGAGGCAAACCTGCATTGCACAGTCCTCTGCAGAAGCAGAATTTGTGGCAGCGGCCAGTGCCACGCAAGAATTAATGTGGTTATTAAAATTATTAGAAGATCTTGGCATACCACAACAATTGCCAATTACTATTTTCGAAGATAAAGATGATAGAATCTGGAAAATATTCCAACAGAACAACGCATATAGATATCAAGTATCATGTAATTAAACAGCTTAAAGAAAATGGAATAATCCAACTACATTATTGTCCAAGCAAATCCATGATTGCCGACATCCTTACAAAACCGGAACCCAAACCTGCATACATAGAAAATAGAAACAAACTCAAACTACTGGATAACCTCCATTAAGAGTTTAAGGGGGGGGGGGTTGTTAAAAACATTATAGTGTAAACTCTAAATGAAGGTTTCAGAAAACAATAAACAAAGCCTTTAAATTGATTTCATCCATCATCATATAATTTAAACAGCAATCAGGAAATGACTTTTTGCAAGAACAATTTTCTCTTATTATCGAAAGTGAAAGTAATAACATCATACGCAAAATAAACCTTCGGATGATTATAAAAGACTGTAATCTGCAAATCATCAACTTGATTTATTATACATAAGTGATGAAGAACTGTCAAGAACATTATTATGAAAAGCTTATTTGTTTTAATAAACATTATATTAACTTTTACATTATATAAACTATTAAATCATAAATTTTTATTTTCAATGTAAAATAATAATTTTTCTTGTATATTTCACACATAAAAATATGTAACAGCAGTGAAAGGAGCTTTTATGAGAGCTCCGTAAATATTTAGTTTAATACAATATTCCTTTTTTCTAAATACGCCAGTGTTTTTTATGTGTCTTCATAACTTTACGTGATTGCAAGTGGATACACTATATGGATACAAAAATCCCAATCTAGCAACGGCCTGCCCTGAGATGAAAACAAATTGAAGGTAAGTCAATCTTACCTGACTTTTCTGTTATCACTAACAATAATTACATGCAATATTTGTGCTTAGCATTATTACCCAACCTGGCATTATTACCCCAGGACACCTTATTACAGTAATATTTTACTTACCTTATTTTATTTCTATTCCTCCATCTTTAAAACTACCAAAATTGTTTTTCTAAGTTTCATTATTATATATATTTCATTATTATACAAGTCTCAATTAACAGCAGCTTCATGCAATCAGGAGTATGCCTTCTTCTTAAATAACATTAATTTGTCACAGCTACCACCAGATGGCGCCACTCGGTTTATTTTAATGCACAACACTTGTATGATGTTTCATCATGATGCTTTCCTATTGAGAATCACCAGCAGCTGCTACATGCATTGCTTAATAAGTCATTTTCTGAATAACCGGCTCATATAAATATACCGTATTTTCGGGTGTATAGCCTGCACCCCGTGTATAGCCCGCACCCCTAAATCGACCAGTGCAGTAAAAAAAGTTCATGTATAACCCGCAGAGATGCATCGATGTATAGTCCGCGGGCTATACACCGTTTACAAATGTATATTTCAATCAGGGTTCGAAATTAGAAGCCATTAGTCATAATTTTTAATACAAATTTACCAAATTTTTTCGTGATGCATAATACCTACAGTAATTCGGCTAAAAGATTAAAATTTTCAGTAACGTAATTTTCGGAAGAAACGCCGCAGCGTTTATGTGTTTTAAGATAAAGTTTCAAGGAATGTGCCGTTTACGCGCATTTTTTTTTTTTTTCAAACAAGCGTGATATTTTTTCTGAATTTTTCCGAAAATTTTAAAAAAAATCGGTGATAAATTTAAAATTTCGGACATAAAATGTATACGTATCTTAGGTCATTAGTTCCCAAAAGGATCGAATCCTCGGAATCGGTCCGAAATGCACCAACTCCAAAAAAGAACGAGTCCTCGGACTCCATCTGAAATCAGGGATGAGATTCTTCTGCGGATCGTGGTTTTCAGCTTTTTTTTATCATTTTCGAATTTCCGCTTTTTTCCAATTTTCTGCTTTTTTTTAATTTTTGCTTTTTTGCCATTTTTTCGATTTTTAATTTTTGATTTTTCAAGAATTTATTTCGTGCAGACTTCCGTTTTTTATTCGTTTAAATAACAAAAAAAAAAAAAAAAAAAAAAAAAAAAAAAACCCTGTAAAATAATTTTAATTAACATCAAAATATGCCTCTATTTCAACACATCAACTACGAGAGGTTCTTTATCGACGCGGTGGTTATCTTATTTCATCGCGATCGCCGAATGCTAACATATCGGCTTTGTCTTAAAACAGCAGATGAGCAGACTTCAACAGAGGCGATTGTTGTCCGTGTATACCTCGGATTTCCGGATTTTTCGATCGATTTTTCCTGGTTTATGAGATCATTACATTTAGTGGAAAATTCGAACTTTAAAAAATATCCCGAATTTCGATATATGGTCGCCGAAAAAAAAATCAATTTGTCAATCGTTCGCAGAAAGAAATTGACAATTTCGTCGAACGATCGCGAAAAAAAAAAAAAAAGCGGAAATTTTATAAAGGATCGTTAAAATCTTTAAATGATCTTGGGGAAAATGTGATTCTCGTCCAAAGATCAGAGGAAAAACGGATATTTCGACAAAAGATCACGGGAAAAACGGAAATATCTTCAGAACGGCATTGGAGTGATTGTGTTTCTGGTGTACCCTGGATTTCCGAGTTTTTCGATCGATACTTCCGCGTTTATGATATCATTACGTTTAGTGAAAAATTCGAACATAAAAAAATACCTCGAATATCGAAAAAAAATTGCGGAAAAAACGCAAATTTCGTTAAAGATTAACGGAAAAAACATGAATTTTTTTAAAGAATCGCGCAAAAAACTAATTTCTTTATAGAATCGCTGGATAAAAACGCGAATTTCGTAATAAAAAGATTCAAATTTTCTCAAAAAATTGTGAAAAAACGATCAATTTCGGTAAAAAAAAATCGCAAAAAACGATCAAATTAGTCAAAATTGCGAAAAAACGATCAATTTTGTCAAAAAAATCGCGATAAAACGATAAATTTCATCAAATAAGCTCGAAAAACTGCAAATTTCGCCATCTAAGCGCGGATAAACGGCAAATTTCGTGAAAAACTCACGAGAAAACTTCAAATTTCATTAAAAAAATTCGCCTAAAAACTATAACTTTCGTCAATCGCGAAAAAACGACCTATTTCGTCAAAAGATCGCGAAAAAGCCGCAAATTCTGTCAAAAGATTGAAAAAAAAGTTATTGCTGGAGTGGAACTTTCTGTTCCAAAAACTGCTTTTACTGCTTTAAAAACTAATTTGCAGCTACATTTTTATATATTTTTAAAAAACTTTTGCTTTTCTCAAAAACTGTTTTTTCTGCTCCAAAAGTGTTTTTTGCTGTTCCAAATTTTTTTGAGTGAATGGGACCTTTGAAATTGGTATATTTTGCATTCGATAATTTTCAGGATTTTTTACTTTGTATCACTTAATTTTCAGGATTTTTCATTCTGAGTTAGGGGTGATTACTCCTGATATTAGTAAAATAAATTTTCATTAGAGTAATCAAATACTTTCTGCCTATTTCATGTTAATAATTTCTTTTTAATTTACGCAAAGCTAAATTGTATTTAATTTACATACATTAATAGCAATTATATTTGTTGCGATTGAAATTCCTATCATTGCTCAAATGTCACTTCGCACAGTTTTCAGCTTTTTGCTTTTTGGCCACATCCCTGTGAAATGAAACGACTCTATAAAGGAACAACTTTTCGGAACTGTTTTGAAAAAGACTGAATGCTCTGAATCATTCTGAATTGACATAAATCACGTACTTTTTTTTGTTCTTGGCAACAGGGTAGGGCCCCAACTCCGAAAAGGAAGGATTCCTCGGATTCTATATGAAATTAAACGACTCTGGAAAAGTTCGATTCCTTGAACTCGTTCCGAAACTAAACGACTCTGTAAAGGAACGATTCCTTGGAATCGTTTCGGAAAAGACCGACTGCTCTGAATCGTTCCGAAATGACATAAATCACGCACATTCTTTTGTTCTTTGCAACAGGATAGGGTAAATTTCTTTTTTTTTTTTTTTTTTTTTTTTTTTTTTTGAAAAATAAACTAAATTTTAAATGATCTTAAATTCAGAATCATTGAGGTTGGAAGGGTTCCGCATTTTGGATTTTGTACTCTACAAACACAATGGGGTGCTGCAGCACCGATTTGCTAGCAAATTATTTTCTGATATTTTATTTATAGATTTTTTTTAGGTCTCGCGTATAAGTCGACCCCCCACTTTGATGTTCTTTTTTTGTCTAAAATTTCACAACCTATACGCTAGTATACACGGTAGCTATTATAGATCTATCAGTGCAATACTTGGTGATAGTAGCGGCAGTTCTTCCAAACCCAGAAATAACTGTATTTAAGCAGTAAAAAAAAGCCTTTACAAACATGGGAGAACTCTCTAAATTTCGCAGCATAGTGAAAAAAATTTACAAATTTTGATTTGTTTTTCAAATTTTTTCAGGTTTAAAAGTTGTAGAAAAAATATCACGATTTCCAATTTTAAAAAAATCTTTGTATAACCTGCAGCGGCTTTTTGGAAGGTTTTTTTCTTGTATAAGCCGCGGACTATACACCCGAAAATACGGTACTTCATTTCACATTTTCCTTACTCAGATATATGATGTTTCTTTACTAACTTTGCTGGTGCTGTTTTTAATCCTTTATCATGATGACTTTTAATGTCCCATGAAAGTATAGGTGCAGATTCATGGTTGCTAGTTGTCATGTGGCAATTAAAAAAGTGGTAGTAAAGTCATGGTAGTTTTTTGTTTTATCTTTTCCATTACATTTTTAATAAAAATTCATTTGCTTTTTTATAACCAACACATGTTTATTTCTTTATTTAGTGGTATTTAAAATTAGTATTTGATTTACAGAATTTCAACTTTTACAATTTTTCAACTTGACAGGTTTAAGAAAAGCACATACTTTCATTGCCATATGTTAACCTCTCTAATTCAAAACTACATTTAAAATTTAATCTATTAAATATAACAAATAAAAGCAAATAATTGCTGGAAAAAAAAGAAGAATTTAACTAAATTATTTTTCTCAAAAAATTGAAATTCCATTAATCAGTTGCGTGAAAATTTGGAAGCAGTCCAGTCAAGGGGGAAGCAGACTTGTATAATATACACGCACGTGCACAAGCGATGCACAGACAGTTTTAGGTAAGAAACAATTTTTATTTTTGTAACTTTTTTGTGCCAAAAAATTTTAATTATTCCCTCAGTTTTTGAATTTCCCAAAAATTTAAGGCATTTGATGCCAAAAACTTTAAAAATTCATTAGTCCAAAATTTCGAACACCAATTATGAATTTTGACAGACAGATGTCGTAAAAAACAATTTCATCAATCGTTCACAGAAAAAAAATTCCCAATTTTGTTAAATTATGACAGAAAAAACACGAATTTTGTCAAACTTCTGCAGAAAAAGCACAAAATATTGCCGAAGGATCAAAAGACCTCGAAAAATATTACGAATGTGGAAAAAGAATCACATAAAAAAACGCATTTCAACAAAAGATCACATAAAAAATGTGAATTTCAACAAAAAATCATGTAAAAAATGCAAATTTTAAGAAAGGACTGCATAAAAAAATTTTTATTTCACCAAAGGACACACAAAAAAGTGAATTTAGACTAAGGACCATTCAAAAAGCATGAAATTCAACTAAGAACTGCATGAAAAACACAAAATCTAACTGCATGAAATCAACTGCACGAAAAATGAGAAATTCAACAAAGGACTGGAAATGACTCCTCGAAATGAGTTTTGACAAAAGACTGCCCAAAAAAAAACATGAATTTCATTCAAAGATGACTCAAAAAACGTGAATTTTGTCCAAACACTGCACAAAATACGCAAATTTTGTCCAAAAGCCACACAAAAATACAAATTTCATCCATGAATTGCATAAAGAAAGCAAATTTCATCCTTTAATCACATAAAAAACACAAATTTCGTCTATGAATTGCATAAAAAACGTGACCTTTGTCCATGAATTACTTAAAAAACATGAATTTCGTTGACAGATAGATGTAAAAACGGAAATTACATCCATGAATTGCATACTAAATGCAAATTTCATCTATGTGAAAATAATGTAACATGTAATTTTATTAAAGACTAATTTGCATAAAGTTTTTGGTTTTATACAGGTCTCGGGGAAGGGGAAAATAGATTAATATCTTAGACGATCTTGAGGGGAGAAAAAAATCACAAAATTCATCAAATGATTATGAAAAAAAAAATCATGAAATTTGTCAAATTGTCTTAAGTGAAAAATGGCAAAATTCACCAAATAATCTTTGGGAAAAAAAAAACATGAAATTTGTCTATCTGTTACTGGAAATGATTGTGAATTTCATTAATTGGTCATGGGAAAATCTTGCAAAATTCTATTAATCAAATGGGATTCTAAACAAACCAGTTCAAAAAATATATTTGAACAGGATAAAAAAGTGCCCTTTTTGAAAAAAGTGGATCACTTTTTAAAAATCCCTGCCCAGTGGCACTTTTGTTTTACAGTTAACGCTGTATAGGGTTCTTACTGATTCAAGATTGAAGTTAAGTCTCAACCTACTTAAAATAATATTGAAAACATTCTTTTTTTTTCTGATCAATTGATAAATTTCATATTTTTTCCAAAACTGATGGACATTTTTTTCCCCCTGCAACCAACAAAAGAATGTTCTGATTTTCTCAGCAACTCACTGCTGAATTTTATAATTTATTTTATTTGATTCAATTGACGAATTTCGCAATATGCTCCCATGGCCGATTGACAAATTTCACATTATTTTTCCCATGACAAAATGACAAAGTTAACAATTTTTTCCTCTGACACTGATTATCAAATTTTACAATAATTCCCATGCCAATTTGTGAATTTTATATTTTTAACCTATGATAAATTGACTAATTCTTGTTTTTTTCCCATTTTCAATGGAAAGTTTTTAAAATTTTTAACCATGAATTTCAAGAACTATTTGTGAGGATTGGCAAATATTGCAATATGTTCCTGCAACAAATTATTGAATTTCATGATTTTTATTTCATGAAAGTGGGAAACGAATTTCACTGTTTTGTGATTTTATTTTTGCATCTGACTGATGAATTTCTGGATATTTTTCATGGAACAGAAGAACAAATTTTGCAATATTTTTCCTTGACCTATTGACAAATTTTGTCATTTTTCTTTTCAATTGACTCATGAATTTCATTCTTTTTTCATGCAACTGAACTTCGTAATTTTTTTTCTCAACCCATTGATGAATTGCATGATTTTTTTTTCATGAAATCAAGGAAAGAATTTTGCAAGTTTTTATTATGGCAGGTTAAATGCTAATTATGATTAAATTATGCTAACATTGATTAAATTATGCTCACTCAGTTAATGATACAACCAATGCCTAATTCTGTAATTATTTATGTTAATTTAATACCATTGAATTAAAAATTGCATTCCAGCACATACTTTAGCATCCAAAATATGCAAATTAGAGGATTGACAATGTGGTGTGCAATGGACGTATCTTCCAATTCTGGTCTGCAGTGTTGTTTAAAGTAAATGTAATGTCTGAAAATGATAAGTATTCATTAGTTATGGCTCAAATGCATATTTAAGTGAAGTTCAAACATGGTAAAACCGTGGGAGGCCAAACATAAATAAAGGTCACCCAAAATTTGAATATCCCTGTCATATCAAGAGCTTTGAGGCACTTTTTAAACACTGATCTATTGATAGACAGCCTGGTCAAGGGTGACAATGAGTAATGATGGCATTTGAAGACCCTTTTTGTCATTGTCGGCTCAAAGAAACGATGAAGTGATGACAAGAGATTTGGTTTCAGACCTTCAGGCTGCCACAGAAACTCTAATTAGCCATTCTATCACTGCACAAAGGTTTAATGAGGGTGGATTGTATTCAAGAAAATCAATAGTTTGTGTCCCACTCACTTCTGCTTCTAAAGGAGCCTGTTTAAACTTTTGCTGTCATCATATTCAAAGGAGCCAAAAACACTGGGCTCGAACAGGATATTTATCAAACAAGTAAGGTAAGTTGTGTGATCCTTCTTCTTTCTAGATAAAAGCACATATAGGATCAGTGTTCAGAATATATCTAATCTTACCAGTAAACATTACTTGAGCCCAGTCTTTTTGGCTCCATTGAATATGACAAGAGTGGCAGCTTAATTAAACAGACCCTGTTGGAAGCTAGAGTGAGTGGGACATAAATTAATGTTCTTTTCACATGCAGTCCATCCTTGTTAAGTCTTTGTGCAGCAGTAAAACGTCTAATTTGAGTTCCTGTGGAAGCCTTTATGCCTGAAACTAAATCGCTTAGAGTCGCTACATGATTTCTTTGATCCACAGTGACAGAAAATGGTTTTAGGATGCAGTTGTTGCTCTTGATCTCTCTTGACCAGGTTGTCTATCAATGAATCCAGTGCTTAAAAAGCCTCCCGAAGCTCTTGATATGGCATTTTTAGGGATATTGAAATCTTGGGCAACCTCTATTTGTGATTGTCCTTCCTTGATTCTACCAATTATTTGCCACTTTTGATCTTAACTTAAAGGATGCCTTTGAGCCATAATGAATGAATACTGATCTCACTCAGACATCGTATTCACTTTAAATAACACTACAGGCCAGAATTTCAAGATATGTCAGTTGCCCACCATATTATCAATAATCTAATTTGCATAATTCTTATGCTAATGTATGCATGGAAGTGCAGAGTTCAATAGTATTAAAATTACATGAATAACATAAATAATGCAGCATTGAGCATTGGTTGCAGTGTTGACTTAGTGAGCATATTTTATTCTCATTATCTTTTAACTTTGATGGCCAGTTTAAAATAAGCATTCAAACTGCACAAATCTACTAAAAAATAACAAATTAGAAAATATTCATGCTAACTAGGTTCAATGTTGATTTTCTCATTAGGTGACTGTCTAGAAGTACCAGAAATATTAGATGCTTGTCAATCAGAAGAAACTGTAGTTTGTTCATTGGAAATTATTTTAAACTTAGAATTCTAGTAATTATTATTGAAAGATCAATGAAGATTTTTAAAAAAGAACAATTTAAATGTCTTACCTTTATTGCAGCATGGATAGCATAATGTCCATAAGGAGGATCATCTAGTTCAGATAACTCAGGAACTTTACACACTAATGGCTTATGTACACCTCGTTGATTAAGCAGTTTCAAAATCTTAAAAAAGAGAAAATTAATTTTAGTTTATATATATACTTTTAATGGTATTATATATATATATATATATATATATATATATATATATATATATATATATAACTATTTGATTTTAACATATTAAAATAATTTTTCAAAAAAGCATATTAAATTTTTAAAATAAATGCAAAGAATTTCAATATAAACTGCAATCTAGTAAAATATTATTGTATATACTTGCCTATAAGTTGACCCCCTGACTTATGTTGTAAAAAATTAGGAAAATTTAAAAATCCACTTCACCCCCCCCCCCCCTTTCAACCAAAAGAAAAAAAAATTCTATTATTTTTTCTCATTTTTTGTGCAAAAAAAAAACAAAAAAACAAAAAAAAACAATAATTTATACAAAGAAACCAGAATTTCTGCATAACAAGTGCTGCCATTGAAACAAAATTCATGTTGCTTCTGTGATTTGTTGACAAAACTTGCGCTTTCTTTGTGATTCTTTGACAATGTTTTTTTATAGATCTAACAAATTCGTGTCTTTTCCTACAATCTTTTGACAAAATCTGTTTTTCAGCAATCCTTTGAGAAATTCCCAATTTTTTCATGATCTTTGAAGTAATTTTTTTTTTTTTTTTTTTTTTTTTTTTTTTTATTGAGATTTTTTCATGTAATTTGCATTTTTCCAGCAATCCTTTGATTGCCATTTTTTTACATCTGACACAATGTGTTTTTTCTGTAATCTTTTGACAAAATGTGCTTCTTTGATGAAATTTGTGACTCTGAGTAAATTCCCAATTTTTCAGCAATCATTAGATAAAATTTCTCTTTTTTTGTGATTCTTTGACGAAATTTCTGTATTTTAGTGATTTTTTTTTATGTTGATTATTTCGGGTCTAAAATAATAGAAAAATAGTAAAAATAAATAAATAAATAACAGGCTGTTTTATTTAAATAATTAGTTTTTACTTGCTTTTAGGGTATTATATCCTTTTTTATCAAACAATAAACAAATTACTCCACATTATATCTAATGAATATTTATAATGTCTAATAACTTTTGAGGAGGTTTTGTTTGTGTTGGCTTCGGTGCCTGCCGACATAAACAATCCTTCCTTGGAAAATATTTAATATAATGTGTGTGAAATGCAGATTTAAAGTAATAATAATTTGTAATTTAAAAAAAAGATTGTTCTGGAAGTTTGTAGAAATAGGTGATTGGAAAATATACAAAGATATTTTATGTTTTAATATTTTGAGACACACATGGGTCCGGACATCGATGTCATATATTTATACACGGCAGGTGGTCAATGTTTTGATGGACTATAGTGCTTTCTTTTTTATAAAAAATTTGCTAACAAAAAATTTTACAATGTAAATACGGTGTCAATTAATTAAATAAATGAAAAAATTCTGAACAACCAAAATGAAATAACCACAATACATATCGGCAAGCAAATGGACTCTTTAGTCTAAACACCGGGAAATTGAGTGATGAGACACGGCCATAAAAAGAAGAGCACGTGTTTCGGAAAAGGAGATTGATTCGACTAGCGGAGGTGAGAAGGAAGCAAACGCCAGACCATACGGGTGGATGATACCGCAATGGCAGTGAGGAGGATGAACAGAGGGATGTGAGCGGCGAAGACTCAAGGAATGAGCGAGTCGAATTAACGGTTTTCAGAAGATCTTGGCGATGAATAAATTTTTAAGATGGCGATGGGAACTCAAGAAAACATCCGAATCCTGGAGAAAGGCTGTACCTAGACTGATGTCAATAGATTGTTAACGTGTATTGAAACCATAAGGTATTATTATTGTATGTTCCCCCGGGGTAACAAAAAATAATTTTGTTATAATGTACTCAATCATTTAATATTGCTTTGTATATCATAATGATTCGATAAATTTTTATTTAAATTAAACAAATGGAAGTTAAAAATTTATTTCATGATTTAAGTCCTTAATTATTTTACTCCCACAGCAGCATATGTATATTTATATTCCCTTTTTGATTTTAGGTAATTTACTTGATTAAAATATAGGATCCATTTATATTGAATGATTATCATTGAAGTTTTAATTATTTAAGTTACGATTAAGTTCGATAGAATGTATTTTATTCTACCACGTGTTAGTGTTGGCCTTTCTTAATTTGGGGAGTGACACAACATTTTTTTTTGGAGGGGTTAGGGAGTCAGGAAGGACAGATTAACAGGATTTCACGGTAATATTTTCTTAATATTACTATAAATGAGAAAATTCAAGCAATATAAAATACAAGAAAACTACACATAATGAAAAATGTTGAGCTTGGGTTAACTTAAAAAATAATTTTTGGGTTTGTTTGAATAAGGTACAACCTCAGTGCACTGGACTGTAGTTAGTAACCCATATTTGCATTGATTTCATTGATGTTGTTAAATTTCAAATCCTTTACTTTTTTACCTCATTAAAAATTATCTTACTTACAAGGAAACAGCATACTGAATTGTATGAATTGAACATTTCCAACACAGCAAAAAATGCTTGGGCTGGGAATTGAACCCAGATCTTTCATTTACAATGCCAATGCTTTACCATATAAACTAACTGGACTGACAACCGGTGAGCATTTTTCACCAAGATAACCTTATTGGTCATAACATCTGGTCTGTCATTTAGACAGCTCAACAGAATAAACCGCATGTAAAAAAACTCAAAATAAAATTTTACTTTTATTTACATTTATTAAAAATAAATGTAAAACCATAATAACCAGATAAAAGTTACATTTTTAATTGGTTCTTAATAAAAACCATTTTTATATAACTATTTTGGAAAAAAAAAGAGGTTCTTATATCCTAATTGAATGTAGTGAAAATTATTAAGTTCTAATCTATTTTATAAAAGTAATGATAAAAAGACTTTCTTGAAAACTTTAAATGTTTACTCAAAATATTAAAAATGTGCCTTACCTGGTTATTACCGGAAGCTACAGATATTAAAAGAATATGTAACATTAACCAGATTATTCACTTTGTGTGATTATTTTGCAAATAAATCCACTAACTGAATGCAGTCTCCCGCCACAAATATGTAATTTTTATAGTTTATTGACGTCAGTTTAATTATTTAGAGACATTTATAAGTTATACAAGCCATTTTTATGTTATTTTTATAATTATAGACGGTTTAAAGAAATAAATAGAAATCTTATCTGGTTATTACCATTACTTTATGCACTTACCTGATTATTACTGTTTTTACAATTTTTAAATGAAAATTTATAGTCACCCTATGACGGGAAGCATTTGATTTTCATTTTTCAGTACTATGGCAGATGAAAGTACTCTTTTAAACCTACACTTTCCGATATTATCTCAATTTTTTTCAAAAATGTGCCTTACCTGATTATTACTGGAAGCCACAGATTTAATGTATAACAGAACAGTAGAAATTCTTTTAACATGGCTATTTTTAATCAACTAACTTAGATGTATTAGAATGTTACAATACTTTTATACAGCAAGCCAATCATATTCAAACCATTTTTAAATTGTAGTATTAAAAATTATTCTAACATAAAACAGAAATGGAGTGTGTAGCTATTGCATGCAAGAAACAAAGAACTATTACAACAACCTCAGACAGAAAACATTTAATGGCAGAATATTTAAAAGAAAATCTGAACTAAAAATATAAAATTAAGAAAAATTATGTTAAAATTTAAAAATTTTGACAAGAAGTAAAAATTTTACATACTGAAAAATCATTCTCAAAACTTCCACTCTCTAGATCACAGATTTTAAAATCATAGCGAGGAAGATTAATTTCAGTAGGATGGAGAATGCTCTGTCGACAGGGCTGTGTTATAGTTATCATTCTTCTATTGGTGCGGATTGTGATTACACGGCCAGAGGATAATCCATAGGATGACTTACTACTATGTTCCGGGGATGGCTTCTGACCAATCTAGAATTTATTTTAAAAATTACATTTTGAGTTACACAGTAACATAATATAAGCAGACAGAAGATTGCATAACAGAAGTGCATAAACAAATAAATAACAATAAAAGTTATTGTAATATAAAAACTCTCAAAATTTATTTTAAAAATAATTCAAAGATACAGGGAAAAGTAATTAATGAATATGATTACACTTACAAAAGACTAAACAGAATTTTTTTTATCAACTTACAGAGAGCAGTAATGTCATTAGACTTTTCTAATTCTTTTTAACTAAAACAGGCCCTCATTTTAGTAATAAGACAATTTCAATACATTAAAACAAAATACCCAATGATCTTAAAGCTAACAAAGAAATAAAAATTCAATAATTTGAAAAGTACAGATAGTAGCATGATAAGATTTTCACAGAAATATTGAGAAATATAAAGGATTTTATACAAAATATTTTATTGAGAGGATAATTACAGTTAGCTCTTGAGAATATATGTATCTTCAAAAGATACATACATGATTTGGTTTTGGTACAAGTAAATAATTAAAAGTAAAATTTGTCTTATTTAATTAGAGCAATTTTAAGATTCTGCAAGTAAAGGTAACTATTTTTTAAAAAAGTGGTACCAATCTAACAAAAAAGGTGTATGGGATACCAGTTTTGAAGGGGTTAATAACAACAAATGATACTATATTTGTGTCAGATGTGCAACACAGTTTTCAATGCAACTAAGATTACAACTGCTGACAGATGCTATCAGTGAGAATAGTTATTAAATCTGCTGAGATACTCTGCAAATCATCCAAAAGGACTTTTACTATAATTACTGTTAGATGATGGCTTAAATACCAAAGGCAGAAAGAAGTGTTGAGAACAATCTAGTGATAACTATGGTGACAAATGGAGATATTTTGGTAATAATTATTTTTGTCAAGAAAAGAAACTATATCTTTCTGTGTATTTATGTAAAAACTGTACCATGCTACTACTTTTAAATTGCTGAATTTGTTTTCTTCACAATTAGTTAAAGAAAAATAAATACGCCATTGTAAAGGACAATAAATAGACCAATTTATTTTATGCATCTATTATCCAATTTTTGAGTAAATGATGCACTAATTCAGCCACAGCATCAATGTCTGAAACATATTAAAATAACAGAAATTATTCTATTTATTATTCAACTACTTAACCCGATAAAAACTAAACCTTAGGATATGACGTGTCAATCATTTGAGTATCAGATGTTACAATAATAATTATCATGTTAACTACCTTAATTATCAGTGAAATTGCCAGCAAAGTTAAAATTATATTATGATCAGGTTTTGACAGTGTGACTGTTATTTATTCATTCATAGACATTGCAAAAACAAAATTTCACTAGTTTAAACTTTAAAACTGCTAAAGTAAAGTTATTTCTCACTGTTATTTAAACAATTGTATAAAAATAAATATTTTTAAATGACCTATCAGATAACTTGATATCACTGACAACTTTACTAATTTTAAACTATAAATTGGATATGTAATGAAATTTTGTTTTTATTTATGAGCCTTGAGTAATGGATGACTGAAGAAAAATTGATGCATATAAAGAAAAGGAAAATGCACTAACATCATTGCATACTTTTTATTAAAAACTGAAATAAGCATCTGAAAAGAGGCATTTCACATAAAATTCAAAAAGCCTGTGTAAAACCGTGAAAGACTTTCAAAAGGCTGAAAAAAATATATATATCAGCAACATTACAATGAAAAGTCCTCTTGGGACAATGCAGGTAGAAGTTACTAATTTATACCTATATTATAAAGAGATAAAGTTTGTTTATTTGTAGGGGGTAATAGCCAGAACTACAGATTTGAACTGATTTAAAAAATAATGGTACCAAAATGATGGTGTTTGCTCCGAATCAAACATGGGCTACATTTTATGTCAATGCCACTAACACTAAGGAGGTGCGGGATCAAAAAAGTTCTAAAAATGTGATTTTTATAGTACTGAAGGGCTTAGAAACATGAAATTTGGCATGTTAATTACTTATAAGAGATACATGATCTTTAAGCATTTCCTATAAAATACGAAATTTAAAAGGAGTGAAAATGTACACAAAAGCATTAAAGAAATGTTCTGAATTGTGAATTTTAGCAATCTCGAGAAGTAACATACCAGTTTAAAAAATAATGATATCAAAATGATGGTGATTGTCCTTGCTCCAACATAGGCTATACCTTATGTCTAAATCACTACCCCAAAAGGGGTTCAGAAGCAAAAACACATTCTAAAAATGTGACTTTTGTGCTACTGAATGACCTAGAAACCTTAAATTTTGTATGTTAAATACTTATCTATCTATACCTACAATATAAAGAGATAAGGTTGTTTCTTTTCAGGGGGTAATCTCTGGAACTACCAAACTGATTTCAAAAGTAATGATAACAAAATCACGGTTTTCGCCCCAGTTCAAACATAGGTTATATATATATTATGTCGATGCCATTAATCCAAAAAAGATGCAAGGAGCAAAAAATTTTCAAAAATTTGATTTTTGTGTTATTGAAGAGGCCAGAAACATGAAATTTGACATGTTAATACTTATAAGATATAAATGATTTCTCAGAACTTTTCTTTAAAAAAATCGAAATTTAAAAGGGGTGAAAATGTGCGAAAAGTGTTCTAAAAAATGATTTTTAACCTTCCTACTGCCGCAACCGGATATATCCATTTACTAGACTGCATGTTTCACTGCAGTTGAAGCTTTATTTAAATTAATATAATTCTACAAATATAATCCCGTTTTAAGAAATTAAGTTATGATTTATATTTTCAAAGCTTATAAGCATATACGTAACAAAAAAATTATACCACGATAGAAAATCACTCTTTTATTAACACTAGCTAATTCGCCCGGCGTTGCCCAGGTTCGTATTAACAATATTAAATGAACTTGAAATTTGTATGATTTTATCATTAATTTGAAACATGCAAAAATGCATTGTTTGAAATACGTGGCCGCTGACTGTGTGAAAAATTGGTTTAAAAAACAACAACTAATACATAAGCTCTAAAAATACTCAAAATGAACAATGGGAAACGTGGGAGGGAATATGTGTCCAACAATTGCGTGATTTTTGTGTGAAAGTGTTGGTATTTATCCGTAAAAATCACTGTTAAGTCACATAACTAACTTTTTTTTTTCACAAAGAAATCCCAAGTGAAATATTTTGAATTTCAAGCTAATTATATCACTCTTAAATCCGACTATACCGTGAATGAAATTGATACTTGATGTTAGCTAAAAGGTTTGTATATGGTATTATAATTTCAGAGCCATTTAACAAAAATAAGAGTATATTTTTAATCAAAGCATGCGTAATGTTCACACTGTGGACAAATTCCTAACCGTAAACTTTTGTACCATAACCATAACTTGTGCATAACCTAACTGTGACTTAACAGTACCCTACCATAACTTAAATATAACATAATTGTAACCTAGCCATCACCTTATTGTAATCTATCCTTAATCTGACCACAACAACAATACCATAATGTAATTGCAACCTAATCCCAACCTAAATGTTACCTAACCATATATTGGATTCATGTCCATAGAAATTATTTTGCCTTGCTCAGATCCAGTAATGGTTCTTTGGAATATTTTTGTCGGGATCAGACTTGGTTCAATTCAGATTTCGGTTTTATATTCAAATGGAATTTTTGGGTTCAGGTCTTCTTGTGTGTCCACGGAAATTATTCTGCCTTGTTTGAATAAGAACATGCTTCACTGGAATATTTTTGTCAAGATCAGATTTGGTCCAATTCAGATTTCGGCCTTTTTTTTCAAATGGAATTTTTGGGTTCGGGTTCTTTCGAATATTTTGGTCGGATTCAAATGTTTTTGAGTCAAATTTTAGGTTTTTTCAAACTGAACTTTTTAGATTCGAGTCGGGTTTATATCCATGGAAATTATTTTGTCTTGCTTGGATCGGGTTATAGTTCTTTGGAATATTTTTTGGGGTTCAGATTTGGTTCAATTCAAATTTTGGGTTTTTCTTCAAATAAAACTTTTCAGTTCAGGTCTTCTTGCGTGTTAATGGACATTATTCCGGTTTGTTCGAATAAGGACATGCTTCACTAGAATATTTTTGTCAAGTTCAGATTTGGTTCAGTTCAGATTTTCAGATTTTTCCAACGGAATTTTTTGAGTTCGGATTGGGTTCAAGTCCATGAAAATTTTTTGTCTTGTTCGGATCCAGTTGCGGTTCTTTGAAATATTTTTGTCAGGGTCAGATTTGGTTCGATTCAAATTTCAGGTATTTTTTCGAATAGAAGTTTTAGGTTCGTATTGGGTTCATGTCAACGGAAATTATTTTGTCTTACTCGAATCTGGTTATGGTTCATTCGAATATTTTGGTCGAATTCAGATGTGGTTTGGGTCAAATTTCAGGATTTTTCAAATGGAATTTTTTAGGTTAGAGTCGGAAATTTATGACCATGGAAATTATGTTGTCTTGCTGGATCGGGTTATAGTTCTCTGAAATATTTTTGTTGGTTTCAGATTTCATTCAGGCCATATTTCGGGGGGGGGGGGGGGGGGGGGGTTAAGAAAATTTTTAGGTTTGGGTCAGGTTTCATGCCCACGGAAATTACTTTTCCTTGTTCGGATCGGGTTATGCTTCATTTGAACATCTTTGCAGGATTCAGATTTGGTTCAGGTCAGTTATCAAATCCATAAATTATTTCAAATAGAATTTTTAGGTTCAGGTCGGGTTTATACTCACGGAAATTTTGTCTATCACGGATCAAAATGTAGTCTTTTTTTTTGGGGGGGGGGGGGGGGGTTGGGTTATGTTTTAATTAGTCTAAACATTAAGGTTATAACCAGTTTTGCTACTATTCTTTTTATGACAATTTCTGATAAACAATTTACTTTGCTATTTGATAATTTATTATGGTGTATGAATCATTTGCAGATTCGATCAATTGTACACCAAACAGCCATTTTATTTTCATTTTAAAAACAAATTAAAGCCATAATAAAATTTTAAATTGGATAGAATACATTTAAATTTAATCAATGACTTAAAAAAAACCTCCTAGAAAAGCGTTGTACACTTTTTTTACTGCAACACAGCTAATCACTCATACATTCTAATGTTCAAAGTGCCAAAAATCTGTATACAACTATTGAGTAAAGAGAAATTAATAGAGTGGAAGTATAATGTCTTGGGGAGACGCCAAAAACGTATCCCTAAAATCCGCTACATTAAGTCTAATTAAGCACCAACAAAACCACGTGCTTTGACACGCCAATGAATTCAAATTGGTTTAAACCCATAATATCTTTATTTTTGTTTTTTTTTTTTATCATTTAACGTGTTATTGAACAGATGACTAAAATTTCGTTTAAAAAATGACAATTTGTGCCATTAATGGCTGTAATACACGATCGGAATGAATAAAAAATACAAAGAGATCAATCATTGGCTAGAATTATTTGATTGTTTTTATCATATAACTTTGAAATATCAATATAGAAGCATCATTTAAGATTTTGCTTGAAAAGTTAACATTCTTTCGTTAATGTCTTAAAATCGTCTGCACTCTGGAAACAAGATTTTAGATTAATATTTGTTATTTAAGTTTTCATGCATGATTTTAAAAGAATGTTTTCATCAATGTATTTTATATACTGACATGCAATTATTAATATATTGTTAAGTCATAAACATTTTTCATTTACGTTATAAAGTATTAAAAAGTTCTGAAAAAAAAAAACTTTTAGTAATACAATTTTTAGTTGAAATTAAATGTTTTCAATATTTTATTTTATTTATTTTGACATTTAATTATTTCTAATTTTCCAATTTCAATTATTTTAAAAGCAAACATTTATTTCAACAAATAATATGATAGAAAAAAGACCATTTTAAAAAATTACTATTTCTTCTTAAAATGTGCTTCAGCTGTAATTAATTTCTTTCAATTCATCTTATTAATACAAAATCCCTTTCTCGTACTTTTGATTGGGTCATTAAAATTTGAGTGATAAATGGTTTCATATTGCAAACTTTTTTTGTGGCTTACTTCACCTCCACCTAACTTTTTCCTCCATGGCATACAACAGCTGTGATAAAAAATCCTCAGTTAAACTGACAGTTTGCCAGTCTATGAATTTTAAAGGTTTTTTAAAAAAACTCTCACTTTGGAAATGTTAAACACTCAAATTTGTTTCTTTAATTCTGTCCCAACTTTTTTAATTATTTCTGCGAAAATTTTATGCAACCAACCAACCATAAGCAAATGAAGGAAAAAGGTGGAAAAAAGGTGATTTTTTTATGAGAGTGATCTCTGGAATTTAAATAATTACTCAGTTAATAATTGGAATTTCGAAATTCTGAAGCTCAGGTGCATCAGGAGAGATTTGGGGCTACTCTAAAAAAAAATGTTGAGCCTCGTACATGCTGTAGATTTTGCTAGCCATCGCAGACACGCACACAGGCACGCAGACAGACAGAGCGTTTTGTTCTTTTATTAGTATAGATTTAAAATAAATTGAAAGAAAAAAATTACAATTTTGCCCCTTTGCTTGGCAGTCAGGGGGTTGAGCAATCTCAGCACTGAATTGATTTTTAAAATAATGGTATGGAAATGATGATGATGATAGCCCTTGTTCTAAAACAGGTTACATTTTATGTTGATTGCCATTACCAAAAAGGAGGTGCAAGAGCAAAAACGTTCTAAAAATGCAATTTTTGTATTGTTGAAAGGCCTAGATTCATGGAATTTGGCAAGGTAGTTACTTATTAGATATAAATGTTCTTAATACTTCTCTAAAAAACAACTTCGGAAAATTTTGAAATTTAAAAGAGATGAAAAAGCATTAAAACATAAATTGTGATTCCTATATAATCTCAGGAAATATTAAATCGATTTCAAAAGTAGTGGTTGCAAAATGATGGTGGCAGTCTCTGCTCTAACATAAGCTATATTTTATGTTATAGTTACTACCATAAAAACCGTCAAAAGAAAATTCCAAATTTAAAAAGATAAATTGAGTGGAAAGTGACCCCAAAACATCTAAATTAGAATTTTTATGCAATCTTATGAAATACCAAACCAATTTAAAAAACAAAATTTTTGCAAATTGGTTTGATAGAGCCTCATCACATATAAGTTAGACATGATAAGAAGCTTGGTATTTAACATGGTGGTTAATTCTAAGATGTAAATGTGTAAAAAGAAGAAAATTTCTAAAAAATTCAAAACTTCAAATACTGAAATGAGCGTATGAATTGAGGATAGAAGTTTCAAAATACTTTCTATATTATAATTTATTTAAAATTAGTTTTGGATCTTATTAATTTAAATCTTATTCCTGCCTAATGCAATGTAATAATGAAGTTTAGTCAAACTATAATAAGAATTAGACATACAAATATCATTTGGCCTTTTTCAATTACTATGTGAGCAAAACTGTAGGTTTTACTAGTGCTTAATAAATTTACCAAAATGTAAGTCATAAAAAATGAAAATGTTTTACCATAGAAAATATTTGTTTTCTTTGATGACACTAATGAAATAGGGCGTGTTGTTTTTACAATTACCTAATTAAAGTCCTGAAATGTTACACTAAAATTAAAAAATAAAAATAAATAAAATACCTGTCCTCCATCATTTTGACCCCATCCATAGATCTTTCCATTTGCATCAATAACAATTGTGAAATCTGCACCACATGCTACATGTGCAATTTCTTTCTCTTTAAGTTGCGAAACAATGTTAGGAATTTTCTGTAAGGAAAATATACAATTTAAAAAAGACTCACCGAAACATTTCAAAGTAGTGAAACCAGTGAACAATATTAAACCTGTTACCATTTCAACATTATAAATGAAAAAGAACAGTTTACAGTTTCTTACTTGCTCTTTGCGTGTACCATTTCCAATCTGACCTTCCGAATTTCTTCCCCATGAATATACCTCTCCACATGCAGTTATTGCTACAGAATGATGACTACCACAAGACAACTAAAAGAATATTTTTGCAATGAATCAAATAATTTATCAAACAGAACATGTACAGCTAAATATAATAATGAACAGAAAAATAAGTAAATATATAAATAAACACAGCTATGTCAGGAAAATATTTATTGTAACATAGTTTATAGTACTGTCTTTAAGAAACTCTAATTTACAAAAAATATATTTATTTTTTTAAACCTTTTCACCATTTCAAAAAGTATCTTATAACCTTTGTACATCGGCAAAAATAAACAGAAACTCAAAAGTAATGAATATAATCCAATAAATCCACAAATATGACTTTTCATTTCACAGTATTGGTTGAATATATTTTAGAAAGAGATTTTGATTGAAATTTCAGAATTTTTTGAATGAATTTTTAGTAGAGACAAATATTTCCTCAATAGACAGAGCTCCCTATCTTTCTCAAGGAATTGATAGTAGAAAACATGAGTCTAGAATTGAAATTCACTGTGTAATATTACAAGTGTATGAATTAATGGGTTGGCTAAATAGAAAAATAATCACACAGTACATTGCTGTAAAATAAACAGACTTTCCTTGTGCAAAAGAGCTAAACTTTTTCTAGAAAGTCCTTACATAATTTTTCAATAGAAAATAATCATTATTAATCTTACAACACATAATTTTTATTTAAATATAATTTAATGAAAATTAATAATAATTTACACAAACCTCTGTTATTGAACTAGCAATGTTTGAAATATTCACAAGGTTAGGCAAAAGATGACTTTGTTGAAGAGTACCATTAATAAGTGGAGATCTTTGAGCAATATTACTTCCAGCAAATGAAGCAGAAATATGATTTGAAGATCGAGAATTCTGGGCCAAAATATTACCATGCTGCCGTGCACGGCGAGAATTTTGTGCTTGCATTCTTAATGCTTGTGGATTACAACCCCAACTGTAAAGCTTATTGGCTCTGCTGAGAGCTAACTATAGGAAGAAAATCTAGATTAGAAGTTAGAAATAAATCACTATGCAAACAAAATGTAAACTGTTAAATTTTAATATAAAGTTACAAGTTTTAATATCGAATAAAATGAGATCGAAATACTAAGCAATAATGAAATACATAACTAAAAAGAACCATAGAAAATTTATCAATAAATTAATCTTTTTGAAAAAAAAAAAAAATATGATGTCAAAACTATATCTTTTTATGCAGCTACTGATTTATATTAACCTCTTCGCTACTGGCGATTATTACAGTATTTTTAATTATTACTGAATTATTTCTTTTCTCGTTTGACTTCAGAGTGAGATTTTTGCTTTATTTTCATTAGCTTGAATCTTAGAATTCGAAACATATTATTCTTATATCGAAATTTCATTTATATTTGATTACCATTAATAAAATGGGACAAAACTGATGTACCCATTTGGGTACTCGGGGACTGGAGAGGTTAAAGATGAATGATTAATGGGAACTGATATTCTGCATTAAATATTTAACTATCTTACATATGCTTTTGCCCTTCTGTCTAATTAGAAGTAGAATGCATCGTTTTAAATATCTTCTAAAACAATTCAGTAATAATTTTAATTACACATACACCAAACTATTTTAAGGATTAATACACTAAAAAAATAGGGGTTTTTTTTCAGTATAATGTAATAATTTTGTTTTCTGAAGAATATTTAAAACACATAATTGTATCTTCACAGTAAATATTTATAACTCAAAACTGATGAGTAAATTTTTCATAATAATTAAACATATAACTGTTGACAAAATAATTAAGCAAATATAGATACAATAAATGGAAATAAATTTATATATATAAACATACCACATGAAAATATCCTGATGCAATCAGTTGGATACGCTCTGGAATATTAACTTGTTGAGGATAACTTTGTTTTTGTACAGATCCAGTACCTAGCTGACCAAACATACCACAACCAAATGTGTACACATCTCCCTAAATAAAACAAAACTAAATATTATTAAATCAATAACTTTTTATTAGAATGCAAAAATGTTATTATTTAATAAAACAAGACATTCTACAGCTAATTTCTTCCCTATTAGCAGGAATTAAGCTCAATACTTAAAAAGTTGTCAATCAATATTCTAAATCTATTAAACATTTTAATATTAATAAACATCTCATTTACATACGTTTCGGCTGAGTACAACACTGTGACCTTGGCCGGCAGAAATAGATATTATTTTCTTCTTTTTTAAAGCTTTGATGATTTTTGGTATATTTGCATCTTCTGCATTACCATGACCCAACTGACCATGTATTCCCCAACCCCAAGAGAAAACTCTAAAAATTTAAAACACACTTTTATTAATATGAATATATAATAAAACACATTATACATTTTTTTTTTAAACTTAAATGGTAAATTTTAATTTAAGTGACAAATATAAAAGTTCTTCCCTCTAAAAACTAAAGTATAAATAAAAGTAACAAAATATCATGCAAATATCTATTTTAATCAAGAAATGAATAGTGAAATTCAGTAATGTAAAACTAAAATTACAAATTATTCCATTTTCAATATAAATGAGCAACTCATTACTTAACTAGAAAAGAGAAGCAAAAATAAATTATATTAAAATAGAATTAGGGGACAATAACATACTGTTTCCTCTGGTATATAAATCAACTTTTCAAATTGCTAAAATGAAAAAAAAAATTTAGTGGTTGACTAGGGATGAGATTTTTGCATTTTTGCACATCAGTATTTTATTAGAGAAAATGTTGTTCTGTTAAATCGTAAAAATGTTCTGATTCAATGAAATAATATTTTCTGTAACAAAATACCAGCATGCAAAACACGGAAATCTAATTCCCATGGTAGACTTAGGGTAGAGAAAACTATAATTTTCACCACCACATGCAAGTTCTAAAAAAAAACAATGTTTGTAACAGGAAAAAAGCATCTATTTTATGTATGAAAAAAATAATACAAATAAAATTAACGTACTTCCAACATGGTATTTTTGTTCAAATGTATCCCCTGCATGAAGCAGATTTGAACAAGTATAGGCACTTTTGAATAGATAAACATTTCAATGTAAGACAGACTTAAACAAAACATATACACTTATTTTTGCTTAAAGAGATATGAACAAACATTTTGAATATTTTATATTTATAAAAGTCAAACATTATTTTATTTGGAAATTCCCAAGGTTTATTGGAAATGATAAGAGTTTCATTCATTCTGTTCCTCCTGATAACAATCATCTAGGAAGCTGAAAAATAATAACATTAAAAGGAACAAGCAATTTGTCTTCATGGTTTGGGAAGAAAATTTTGTAATAACCTATCTTATTTTTTCTGGTAATTTACTATGCATTCTTCTGTTTCATTGTTTTCTCTCCAATTTGTCCATCACAAAGGAAAATCCTTTTTTTACTTTCGCTTCTTACTAAATTGAAGTCATTTATTTTAGTATCAGCAGCATTCAATTGTTCTATTTCAATACCTTCTTCATTTTCTGCATGATGAAATGACTCATTATTATTGCTCCCTAATAAGAAATCTGCAGGCATATCATAGCCTCAAAACCTTTTTCAAGATGACTATTTTTTTTTTTACAGATGCTGTGTTTCAACTTCTTTGAAATTATTTTAGTTCTCTTTCTTAATTTTTGAATACTTTTCATTTCAATGTAATTTTCTTCTGGGGTGGACGTTAAAAATTTTAGTTTTGAATATGTTCAAAGTCACCTAATTAGATTTGTTCAAATCTGCCGCTTATGCCAACCTTGTTAGAAAAGAGAGCTTATATATATTACAGACAGATTTTAAATAAAATTTTATTTAAGAGCAAGAAGCAATGAGTGTTTATGGACTACAGTAAATAAAATTATTGACAATAAATCAAAACTGAAGCTACCATTCTGTTGTGTCAATGTTTAAAATAATGGATAATCAGTAAAATGTATATTACATGTAATTTAAATTTTCTTTAATCTTATTTATTAATTATATCACACTAGTGTTGCATATTTTTAACTTTTCCATTATAATTTTTATGTAGTTGTTCCTAATTTATAGTTAGACTTAAAAAAAATAATGTAAACAAAAATATGATCTATAATACACCACAATGTATAATCTGCAAAACCCTCAGTCCCTAAGTGTGCAGATTTCACAGAGTTGATTGTATTGCATTATCAAATTAAAAGGTTTTTGTTCAAAACTCCCCCCCCCCCCCCCACACCTGCTCTGCACATTGGATATAAAATCAGACATTCGACAATCAAGATTAGTGGCTATAGCAATAGTTAAAAGCAAAGTGCTCATAATTTCCTTACTAATATGACTCATAAAATTTATCATTTCTGGCATATTTTTCATAATAATTAAGAAAATTGCTGTTCTCTATAGAAAAGAAAATGAATTATTCATACAAAAATCTTAGTTGACTCAGAGGAAAATTTATATTTATGAAAGAACAGAGAAAAGCATAAATTATTATATTTTGTAATATTTTACGGAAAAAATATAAATACAAAGAAGGATATAGTTCTGGAAAATCTAAATGTTCTTTATCACTGTTAGATGCACTGTTAGATCACTGTTAGATGCACTGTTAGATCACTGTTAGATGCAAGTTCTAGGATACCTTCTACATTTACAGAATCATTGCACAGGTTCTAATATTCAATGGGAGAAAGACCAAAAGGAAATAATAACTCACTTCCAGATAAATAAATCATTGCAATATTTTCTTTTGTTTTAATGATTTTTTACACAAGATATTTCACCCCTTCTCTTTTCTAAAAAAATATTGTTTCTTTCAGAAGTGAATTCAAGGGTCAACTTAAATAGAGTTGACTCATACTGGATTGACTACCATCAGAAAATACAGCAAAATGAGATACTTTTTTCAAAATTCTAAGATATAGTTATTTGCTTTGAACAATAAATTATGCATTTTTGGATGTAAATAATTATTTTGCATATGCATGAAATACATAACTGTCAACTCTTGCGCTTTTCAGAAAAAAAAAAAAAAAAAAAAAAAATTAAAAGAAATTTTGCCTTATTTAATTGGCAGATTATAGAGATTAAAAAAGATAAAATTTACCATTAAAATTTTCTGGCATAAAAAAGCAGAAGAGTAAATACAGAAACATACATTACTTTCTAAAAATATTATTGTAATGAAAGCATTTTAAAACATTAAAGATAATTTCATCACATTTTTTTAAATAATAATAAGGTTCCATATCAGAGTACAGATTAAAATTACACATTTCTTTAAAAGAAATCAATTTTTCAGGAAATTTAATATTTTAAAGCACAATATAAGTAAGTTTTTCTGTCATTATTATTATTTATACTATATTTTCTATACTTGTAAAAGGGCTCCTTTTGGAGAATATCTATACAGATGTGTGTAAGATAAAGAAGGAAAGATGGACCTGAATATTAGAAAATATTGTTACACCTCTCAACTGAAATGGTTTCCTTTACTCAACACACATTTTTGTAGATTCTGAAAAATTACTGCACCCACACAAAGAACAGTGTATGAAAATCAATAAATACATACAAAAACGAATAAGTCATCAGTTATGTTACATAAAAAATTCCAATAACAGTTTTCAATAAATTACAATTGCATTTAAGTTCTTATTTTTCAAATGATACATATTGCCATATTGAATACTTTAGAACAGAGTTAGCATAAAAATTAATTATTGCAGTCTTTCAAAATTTTAAAGCTAATCTTCCTTCTTTTGTACGGTTTGGAAAATAATTAAAATTTTTTTTTAGATTAATGGTTAAAAAAAATGCTTTTAACTTTAAAAATGTAGTAGCTTTGTTTATGATTATAAAAATAACATTTAGTAATCATAGAAATACCTTCCATCTCTTGTAAGAGCTAGGGAATGATATTGGCCACATTCAATCCTAGCAATTTCTTCCGTCAGAAGGCTTTCAATAATTATAGGCTGTACAGCTTGTTGAACTTCTCCAGCACCTAACTGTCCAAATCTTGATGATCCCCAGCCAAAAACCTTCAGAATATTTACAATACATTATACATTTTCCCCATGAAAATTATAAAATTTAGAAACTTACAAAGACAATTAAAACATACAATCAACAATATTACTATGCATAAGAAAAGGCTAATAAATACATGAAAGAAAGAATTTTTTATGCTTATGAATACTTGTGCTTTATGATGGTATTTTAGAAGTACATCTATTATAATTTTAGTAATCAAACTGTTTAATCAACGAACAAACTTTAAAAGTTTACCCTCCTCCCCCTCCAACCCCAAAAAAACTTATTTTATAATTAAAGACATATTTCATCATTTTTTAACATTTTCTAAAGCCAATTGAAAGGTTATATAAAAACACCAACACTCCAAACTGCATTTTTGTCACAGTGTTTCATTAAAAATATGAAACTCATCTTAAAACATCTTTAACTACCGTAAAATCGAGTTAATCTGCCCTTCCCGATCAAACGCCCCCTCCCCACTTTATAAAAAATTTGAAATTTTCAAAAAATCCTGAAAAAGCACCCCCCTCCTTCTCCCCCAAAATCACTGAAAAAACAGAAATTACGTCAAAAAATCATGGGAAAAAAAGGAAAGTTTGTCTAATGATCATTGAAAAAATGTTGATTTCATCAAGTAATCATGAAAACGAACCGCAAATTTCTTCAAAGGACCTCGAAAAAAATATGAATTTTGCTGAAGGATTGCCAAAAAACCCACATTTTGTCGAAAGAATGCAGTAAAAATGCAAATTATGTCAGATCTATAAAAATACAATCAAAGGATTATTTAAAAAATGCAAATTACGTCAAAAAATCCCTGAAAAAATGTGTATTACGTGAAAAGATCGCAGATAAAGCGTGAATTTTTCAAAGGATCACTAAAAAAAGACACATTTTGTCAAAAAATTGTAAAAAAAAACACAAATATGTCGTATCTATAAATAAACAGTCAAAAAATCACGAAAAAAAAAACATAAGTTCTGTCGAAAAATCTCAGAAAAAATGCACAATTTGTAAAATAAAACTGCAAATTCTATTAAAAAATCTCGAAAAACTACACTTTTTATCAAAGAATCATGAAAGAAACGCACATCTCTTCAAAGAATTGCACAAAAAAATGCAGTCAAAAGATTGCGGGAAAAAATTTTTGTTAAAGAATCGTAAAAAAAGCACACATTTTGTCACGTATTGCAAAAAAACTCTGCAAATTCCTCAAATATCGTGATAAAACTCTGCAAATTTTGTCAAATATAACGAAAATTCCTGCAGATATCTCGCAAATAATGCAAATTTTGTGAAAAATCGCAGAAAAATCCCAAGTAAGCGCCCCCTCTGATTATTTTACAATTTTTCATCATGTTTGGGGGGGGGGGGGCACATTAACGGTATTTTACAGTAAAATTATTATACCATCATAAATGCTTTTGAACAAAACATGATTATCAAATGGGTTTAAACATCAGAATATTCAGTTGACTTTTAAGCTAATTCATAAAAAATATATCAAAACTTACACCACAATCAGTTAAAGCTAAAGAATGCAAAGCTCCACAAGATACAGAAATGACATTCACTTGAAGTCTAAGAAGGGTTTGCACAGGCTGTGGTGCTTGGTATTCTAATCCAACATCTTCAGTACCTAATCTACAAAAATTACATTAAAAAAACCATGACTTAATATGCAAATCTTTAAACTAAACTATTAGCTTCAGCAATTCATTTAAAGAAATCAATTCTGAATAATTTTAAAAAGCTTGTAAAGCACATAGTACCATAATGGTACACATTTTGTAAAGCTAAATATATGCATAAAACTTGTACAGTAAAAACAAAACTTGCACAAGAAGGATTATCTTTCATTATTTAATTGCTGAATTTTTGGAGAGATATAGAAAATATTCCTTAACTAGAAATTATTTTCTGCATCTTTTTAGGTACAGAGTAGGTCTGGAGGGGTTTTCTGCATATTGTAGCAGAACAAAAAGTTAAAATTTTTCAGCAGCAATAGCCAAATTTGATACACTCTTCTAGAAAAAAATTTAGCATCCAATAACATATTTCAAATCATTCTATGAAAATTTTATTGATGGAAATTTTTGAGCTCTTAATATTAAAAGAATTTTAGATAGTTATTCATATTTCATGTATTCATTATTTTTTTCATATTTTTTCTTTTATTATATTATTAAGTACCTCAAAGCAAAATATTCTGATATAAACATAGTTATTAATTTCATGTGTCTTACTGTTACTTGCTATCACTAAAGAAGTCATTGAATTTTTGATAATATTTTTTTAAAGGGCAGAAATGAACATTTAGTAAATTAACACTTAAACAAAAAATTTTACTTTACACTGTCATTTATCACAGATGATAATACAATTTATTATTTTTAATTATAATATTATTATTACTATTGCTATTATTATTATTATTACTCTTCAGAATCTTATTTTCAACACATTAAAGAGCACCTAGTTAAAAGCAGACCACTAAAAATATCTAATGAGATTTTAAGAAATGATCTGGTAAATCTAAAAAAATATTGTTTTAATTGCCAATACAAAATTTCTTTAATTTTTAGCAAATAATTAATAGTTGCCTCTAAAACAATAATCTGTGTTAAGTTGGAACATTGGCATATGAAATATACACATTTCACAAGTAATATAAACATACCTTCCACTACCTGCTTTTCCCCAGGTATATAAAATTCCATTCTGAATCACAGCAGCATGAGCTTGACCACAAGACAGGGGCGATTTAGCATATTCAACAATATCAAAGTTATTTTCACTAAAAAGAGATTTTGTGCTTTCCATGTTGTAATTATTAGAAGTATCACAAGAAATTAGTTCATGACAAAACTTTGGTGCATTGAGCTTATGCCAAATCATTAGCAAAACAAAGATAAAAAATTTGATTATATCTTCTCCAGAGGCCAGGTCTTCCTGGAATATAAAAACAGATAAGATTAAGATATGACTAACTCTAATATAGTAAATGATACAAATCTAAAATATGTTTGCACTAACATAAACCATTAACCACTAATAATAAACCGTTTTTTTTTTTTTTTTTTTTTTTTTTTTTTCACGAAGGTGAATGGTTTGGTGAATCAAGAAAGGTTGGCAAATACTCATCTTAATAGGTTGTTAAGAAAGTATTAGTAACAAAGGAATAAAATTATATTTTAGTCATTTGAAGTTGATCCAGTATCATAATTTTCTGTGTCAATTTCTTTGCAATGATATTCTCTCTTTATATACATATGTATTATTTTTTATATCACAATTCATTGTATTACATAAAACTGCAACATTCTCTATTCACAATCAATGAAAAGTGTTTATAATTGAACACCAAATCTGTAATGAGATAAATTATAAGCATTTGCACTGTTAAAACTAAAGAAAAAAAATCAAACCAATTTTTTAATAAAGTTTTGGCCATAATCTCATATATTTTGTCATTATTTAAATTTCCAGTAACTGACACAGGTTTCTTTGTTCTGGACATAAAAATGCAACCTACACAACATCTTTCAAATTAAAATTCAGTTTAAAGAAATATAACAATACAGATAAAAATATTGCAGTACATTAAACAACATATCTAAAAATTATTACTTATTTCTGCTTTTTTTATACACAGATAACTGCTGTGCAATTAACTAAAGCTAATTAAAAACACAATATATGACAGCATCTGTGGCAATTTTTACTTATATCACCATGTTATAAATAACCATTTTCAATAACATAATCACATTATTTAAACTTTTTCAAGTCATTTATCAATAATTAAGTTTTTGTCACTTATTTTGAAAGATTAAATGCATATAAATTTAATCTCTTGAAAATATCACGTCCAGCTGTATTCCAGAACTATTTAGAAGCATATTTTTTAACAGAGAAAACAGTAGTTACTGATGATGAATGTTGATACTTTGCTGTTATGTTTTGTTCTTGCATTTAAATGTCACAATACATACATTTCCATAGTTATTAAGAATGACATCTTATATATTTTATTTATTATCATGCAAAACAAAATCTAGTCTCTTTATTGATGTCGAAAAAGCTAATAATCTATAAATTACACCATATTTCCAGAGAAAGTCTCCCAAAAATGATTTCATTAAATTTTATCGTACTGAACTATTCGTAAACTATTTTTTCTAATAGATATTAGAGGATACTTTGAATTCCATCACATCATATGATATAAGAGTTCCTGAAAGGTCCTATGAGCATATTTAGCACCCAGAATGCTATTTAATAAAATATAACTTATTTCTTTTTGACTTCAATTACTAAGCAAACTAAGTAAACAATTTAAGTTTAAAACAGATTTATTTGATTTGTCAATTATACCAAAAGTATTCTGGGAACTTTTGGATTGTCCTATGCTAATCACAAAAAAATTATTATTTTAATGATTTTATTACTACCACAGATTTGATACCAATGTTTCATGAGCAGTTTTCATACTTGGAACTCTGGCTATACATTTGAAACATGAATTAAATATGTATAGATATCCAATAATATTAATGTGTTTACATGCTTAATTTTTTAAAAAAAGTGAATGTTTAATAAAAGTACTTACCGTATTCTAATAAACAGCTGAGGAAGCTCAACAAAATTGACATTGTTAGTAAAAAAAGAAGCATGAATATTTGGTAATCTAACACAGCAAAGACAGAGCTATGATTGTGTTGACACACATGGTTTTAAGAAGCAAAGATGGGGGTGCAATGTTGGCAAAAATTAAAACTTAAAAGTCATCAACATTTTTTTATAATAGCTTATGGCCCAGTTATAATTTTTTTAAATATAATTTTGTTTAAAATATTTCTATCTAAAGCTAATTTAACAAATTATTTTTTCCAGGAAACAAAAAATTATGTTATAGTTTAATAAAGGGTTAAGTTATATGGTGCAATTCAAACATTCCTGGGGTATCTATAAAGATATTAGAATCAAAAGTGTTAATTAATAAAAAGTAACTTATTTCTTTGTAGTACATATTTAACTTAACTTACTACATTAAATTTCTGGTTTAATGTGATTTGGTAACGATATTAAATGCATTCTATGAACTTCAGATTAAATCATGTAACTTGAAAATCACACTACCAGTTTTTACATTTCCATATTTTTTAACTCTTTTAGGATCAAATAATTGTGTTGCTGTAATACTGAATTCACACCGTAATTAAAAAAAAAAAAAAAAAAAATTTCAAAATAAAGAAATGCAATTTTACAATTTTTCTTGGACCAAAGATATAATAGTAAAATTTAATAAAGTATTATGATTAAGTATTACTAATATTAAGTATAATTAATATTAACAGTATTATTAGTAAGCAATTAAAAGATTCTGGTGAAAATCTTGATTAAAATTAGGTGGGATATAATATATCCCACCACCTCTCAAGTGGTTAACAGTATTTATTACAGACAATTTCTTTTGCATGGATAAATTTAATTTTATGCACACTTTTATTAATACAGGTGTATGGAAATATATATATATATATAGCAAATTATATAGCAAAGACAATAAATTAGGAATCATCAAGTTACAAATGTTTAAATATCTGCAATTTATTACATAATTTTTCTCTTTAAGGTAAATTAGATACAGTCAATAATTGAAAAAATAGCTAAGATATTGATTCTAATTAATTTGAGAAGTGATGCATGCAGATATAAATCTACAAACATTTTGGTGTAGTATAGAAATTATCATTTTCCAATCAAAATATAATAATAATAATGAAATGTTGTATAAAAAGCTGAAAACATCTTAAAAAAAAAAAAAGACAGACTTGATAAGCAACTACTTAAAATGAACCAACGAAAGAAAAAAAAAATAATATATTTAAAAATTATGCATATAGAATATGGTAGAATTAATCAGTTTTTTTTTAACCTTTACAGGATGTCACATATGCTAATGCAGGAAAACAGAAGTCAGAAACACTACACATAATAATTTGAGCTTATATGAATATATCTACTAACATAGTAACTGTAAAGCCAGAAAAACTGGTACAGGCATGGATATGCAAAAAAATGAAGGTATGCAATCAACTAACAAAGTGTGATGCAATCAGCAGTGCCATATGATAGCAGGTATGCAGCAAAGATGTTAGATCATTCCTGCTGCTACAATAACAGGTTATAATGACTGTAGCAGGTTATCAGAACTGACTTTGAATGTGGAACTACAGTCAGCATATGAAACATAGGACCTCACATCTCTGTAATAGTGATGCAATTTTGACTTAAATGCATGGCCATTTTATGAGTGTACCATGAATATCAGAAATCCTGTAAAAAAAATCCTGTAAAATATTAAATCTCTGATAATGGCTTGAGGAGAAAAAACCTAGAAAGAATGGAGCCTTCAATGACTCACAAGAACCTTTAATTGAGGTAGATATACAAACTTCTTCAAATTGATGTACATTTCAACACTTGGACATCAACATGTATCAGTGTGTGAATTGCAGATTGTCATTGATATGGGCTTGCAAATCTGCAGACCCACTCACATACTGTCGCTAACTGCATGGAATAAAGCTTTATACCTTGCCTTTGCCCATCAACAACTCCTTTAAACTGTTGATGAATGGTAAAACATTGCCTGGTTTGATGAGTCTCATTTCTAATTGTATCAAGTGGATGGATATATATAGGTATGGAGACAACATCAGGAATCCGTGGACCCAACATATCAAAAGGAGACTGTTCAAGCTGGTAGAGCCTCTGTGATGGTAAGATGCATGCATAGTTGATGTGATATGGGCCCCTGATACATCTAGAGATGATTCTGACAGATGATGGGCATCTTGTCCAATCACAACATACACCATTCATCACTATTAGTCCAAGAGCCGACAGCACAAAAACCTACGGTATCAAGTACAAAAGAAAATCTTTATTTTATGGCAGAGTAGTAATAAGGATATCTAATTATCCATGCCTGGCAGAAGTGAAGTGGTGCATAAGCCAAAAATTAATACACTAGTGGTTCACTCATAGGTTTATCATTGTGTTTGTTATAGAATCATTTCATACCTTTGATTGTATGGCAAACACAATGATAAACCTATGAGTGAACCATTAGTGGTATTAATTTTTGGCTTGTGCACCACTTCACTTCCAGCAGACATGAATCATTAGATTCTTCTGTTACTACTCTTCTATAACAGAAAGGTTTTTTTTTTCTTGTGCTTGAACGTTAGGTTTTTGCACAGTCGGCTCTTGGACTATATTGTGCACTTTGACAGATTCAAACAATTGCAGCAGGACAAAGCAACACCTCAGACATTGAAAGTTGTTATCGAGTAGTTACAGGAGCATTCTTCAAACTTTTGACACTTCCACTAAACCACACTCATGAACATTATTAAGAATATCTGGGATGCCTTGCAATTTGCTGTCCAGAAGATATATCCATCACCTAGCATTCCTAAGGATTTTAGGATTGTACTGCAGGATCCATAGTGTGAATTGATTCTAGCCTAATTTGAGACATCAGTCGAGTCCATGCTACATTGTGGTGCAGCACTTTAGTATTCTGATAAGGAGGTCTTACATGATATCATGCATGTGTACCAGTTTTTCTGGTATTTGAGTGTGTAATATAACTACTAAAAGAATAAACTAATGTACTATATTTCAGTAAATTATATGTTTGATAGTTTGAATAATTACTTTTTGATTTGTTTCTAAAACTTCACTTGATACAGTTGCTAAGGAAGTTAAACTCCAGTACCTACAATATAATAATTTAATTAAGAAAGCAATAATCAATTTAATAAAAGATTATTTCCAGACATTAAAAATAATTATAATGTAAAATTTATCAATATCATAAGTATTAAAGAGAAGTATTAAAAAATAATGATAAATAGTCTACCAACACACAAACCTTTCACTTCCTTTAGAGGACACCATGTTCCTAAAAGTTAATTTAGCAGTTTTGCGTGAAGGGTCATATAAAGAGGCAACTCTGCGCAGTAAATCAATGTTCATCCTAGGAAGTAATGTTATCAAATGTTGAAGATGCATGTTTAAAAATGAAGGTTTGGCAGCTAAAAATTGTAGTAAATGAAATGATGTCATGCACTTCATGTAATTTTCTGTAAATGAAAAAAAAAATACAATTATAAAAATGACTTAAATGAAAATATCATAAGCAGTATGATTATAAATATAATGATAATGTTAACAAATAATTAAATTATTTGATATTGCTATGGAAAACAATAAAGAAAACATGAGAAAAAATAAGTTATATTGAGATTTAAATTTCATTATTAAAAAATCATTTAAACTTTCAAGACAATGGAAGGATAGAAAAATGTATTATTTTATTGGATAAGTAGAGAACATTAATGTATGCTCAAGATATGAATTGACAAATAATTTAATCAAAAATAAATTTATTAAGAAATAGAGTAGACTCCCTCAAATCTGCAAAGCTTGGGACCAGGGGTTGTGCAGATTTTAGAATTTTGTGGATTTCTGGTCATTGATTTGTTTACATTTTTGAAACATTAATTTGATTTGCAGTTAAGCATTGTAAACAAAGCATATAATAAATTGAAACATTAAAATAATTAAGTAAAATATTTAAATAAATAAATAGTTAAAAAGCAAGTTATTATTACAAAAAAATTAAGTAAAATAAAATTTTAGAAAAATATTGAAATAAAGTAAATAATAAAGATGCAATACTACATATAATAATAATGATGAGGAAAAATCAATCTCTTTTATAAAGAAAATTATTTGTCTTTGTTAATAAGCAAAAAAAGCTTGATTAATTAAAAAATATTCATTTTAGGCAGCAAAAATTATTCGGCCCTTAAAATATAAACACTATTAAATGGTCATTCAACATTATATTACGCTGCAACTACAATATGATAATGATTATTTCGATTACATATCGATCATCATAATTTGTAAATTGGATGTAGATCCCAAATCCATTTCTTAACTAGCAGGGATACATAAAAAGTAATAGAACTATTAAAATAATAATTTTATATAGCAAAAATTACCCTGCCACGCAAATTACAAACACTACCAAACGGCCATTGAAAGTTATATTACACTGCAACTACGATACAAAGATAATTCCATAAAATATCGATCATCATACATCTAAGAAACGTATTACTTAACACTACAGAATTTAAATTGAAAGACATTTTAAAAAAAGGAAGAAGTTGAAAAGGACTTAAAAATATACATATTTAAAAAATTATTTGTATTGCGTTAGCCGCTGACTTCAGCGGCATCTTTAATTTCATTGCTTACATTTGAAAAAAGTATGCGGATTTCTGGCATTCGCAGATTTTAGGGACGTGGATTTAAGGGAGTCTACTGTACTATTAAAAAATAATTTAAATAAATGAACACTATTTCTCTAAAGAAAAAGGAAGTTTAGAAAGAAAAGAAAAAATAAAATATGAGATTACTTCAGATAGTTCGACAACTTTAAATAGCAGAGCAAAACAGATGCAAAGCAATTTTTTTAAAATTAATACCACAAAAATCAAGTTTGTTTAAAATAATTGTAAAATCATAAGAGGTTAGGTATATATAACCTAGATTTAATCTTGACTGTTACATCCCCCCCCCTTTTTGATAGTATAATGCAAATATAAATTTTTTAATTAAAAAAGGGAAATTTGAAAACTGAATGCAAAAACTATTTTTCAAAGTGCATCTTTTCTATAAAGAATACTCATACTTCCACTAAAAAATACAATAATAGAAAATAGAAAAAATATGCATGTATTTTATTGTGATTAGTGAATACTTTGCAGTTAAACAAAGCTATACAATTTTTATTGTTAAAAGAGAAGACAGGTGGTGCCTACTACCATTACAAACAGAAGATAGTCCCAGTCAATAGTGCATGGAAGGTTGCAGCAATCATAGAAAAAATTTTTAAGTACTTTCCGTTAAGTTATTTTTGCAAGATTATAGACATTGATAAGCAGTTATAGAAGGACTGGAGAATTTAATACATGAGACAGCAACCTATCTTTAGCAAAAATGCATAAAACTTGCTACAAAAAAGAAATTTTAAAAAATCTATCACCATAGATTGAATACACACTATAAAAATCAATTAATTTTATTCTGTAAATGCAAACTAATTTTAAATATTTTACTGATACTAAATTACCTTTTCTAAAAGATTTTTTTTTTAAATTATTATTTCATTTTGTTTACTTATATATTTTTAGATGTTAAGGTTTCACAACTAAGGGAGAAATCAGACCTGCCAACCTCTGAAAATGAGAAATCATAGCACACAGAATTCAAATTGATTGTTTTTTTTTTTTTTCTTTGTGTGTGTGTGTGTGTTTTGTGGATTTTTTAACATTTATATAAAAGGAAAAGATTTCAGTCTTTCAACCCAATATAGTAAATATTGTCTTTAGAAAATTTTTATACAACTTTTAGAGTTTTGTCTCATTTCGCAACATTTTTTGTGAATTTGTAAAAGGATCCTAATTCCAATTCTTTAGCCCAGTGCAATAAATTTTGTTGAAATTTGAGATTTTTTTTTTCCATGATCATTTCACTATATTCACAATATTTTCCCTGCAATCGTAATTCACACTTTTCTATCACGATTCTTTGTTAAACTCTACATTTTTAAATGCAGACCTTTAACAAATTTTCTGTTTTTTACCACAACCCTTTGATGAATTTCATATTTTCTTTCCTCTATCTTTTGATAAAGTTTGTCTTTTCTTACTGATCTTTGATGAAATTTGCATTTTCTTTACAAGATCTTTTGATGAAATTCATGTTTCCTCTCCGTGATATTTTGACAAAATCCACATTTTTATCATGATCCTTTGACAATTTTTTCTTTTTCTTCAATCAAATGACTTAGCAAAATTCACAACTGTTTTTTGTGACTGATCGGCAAAACTCCCAAATACTTTGCACAGCCAAATCGGTAAAATTTGCAAATGTTTTGCACTACTGACAAGCAAAATTTACAACTGTATTGGACAGGTGATCAAAAAAAATTTGCAACTCTTTTGCACAACCAAGCAGCAAAATTTTTTATATTTTTTCACGACTAATTAACAAAATTCAATACTCGTTTCTGCTACTTTTTAAAGAAATTTGCTATTTTTTCCCCTTTTGTAGTTTGTCCAAATTCATGACTTTTTTTACGCAATTTTTTGACAAAAATTGCAATTTCTTTCTGAACTCTTAGCGAAATTACTAATTTTATACAGCAAGCAATTGAAGATAGCCACTATTTGTTTTAAAGATCCTTGATGTAACACCCAATATTTTTTCATAATTTGAAGAAATTCTCAATTTCTTTCATAACTGATTCCCAAACCGATTTAGGGAAATACTATAAACGGAAAAAAATTGTGAACTTTCAAGAAATTTCAAAATATACTAGCAGAAGAATCACAGATCAAATTTGCAACTTGGAAAAATCTGCAGGGGAAGTACTACACAACGTTCTTCATTATGCAGCACTTTCTTTGCTGTGTGGAAATTGTGTGATTCTGCACACTTTTTCAAATTTTGCGTCACAAATACACCCCCCCCCCAAAAAAAAAACCTCTCAAAATGCTACCCTTGTTGTTAAGGAAGAGAAATTCTGAATAAATATTTACAGAAAAACGATTTACTTGTGGTTAATATCCATTAAAATGGTGTTTTATGTTAAAAAGTTTGTTTTGCAGCCCATATTTTTTTTCCTCCTTCAGCATTTTTTAATATCCCAATTTTTGAACTAATGACCATTTATTTTAACTTTTGAAATTGAAATCATTAAAATTTCTAAGCAGAATCACTTCTGAAAAATATGATGCAGTGAATAAAAATCGAAACTGGGGGAAAAAAATCTGTTCGAGTTTTTTTGCAAAAAATCATAGTTTAAGGCAAATTTTCATAGCATCGTAGTCATTGACAGTGCTACAGACAGGATGGGGATTTAGAGGCACTATATACCACTTTTTTAAGGGTTTTTCTTCTGTTTATTTCATTTCAAAAATTTGGCAATTAAATTATGTAAATTTCATTATATTAAAAATAGTGGTATATCAAATTTTAAAACCCCTAGTCTGACCAAACTACTACATAGGTCCAAATCATAGCAACTGAATTTTTCATAGCAGCTGGCAGGTCAGAAAAATGTATATATATTTTTTTTACAATTTTATTTTTAAATGGGATAATGTATACTTTTTCTCTAAAAATTAAACAGGGTGGAGAGAAACAGATGAAAGAAAAAGATTATACAAACTTATACATAGAAAAAAATGTTCTGTAAATGTGTCAAGCAGTAACTCACCAGATACAACTAGAACATATATTAATCTTAGCCTTATCTAATCATGGAATCTCTGTAATTCGAGAAGCAGGCTATTTCTTAAAAAAAAAATAGTGGTATCCTACAGATCACAGTTTGACATACCCATTATAAAATTACAAATTAAGATTAAATATATATTTTAAGCAAAATATAAATTAATGTTACTTAACCTATCTTATGGTATGCTTGAATCAATTTCAAATTTTCACAGCTTACTAAAATCACGAAGAAAAAGTCCTATGAAAATACATCTTTTCCAATTTATTTAACACAAACCGTCCCTTATCTAATCAAAATAAATGTAAAATATTTTATTAGTAGTACTAAAAAGATTTTTTTAAATATTACTCTGCAAGACAGATATCATGGATTGGTATACTCTTAAATCTTTTAATCTGATTTATATTTTATTACTACTTAGAATATCTCTACTGCATCTGAAATTCTAACCCATTCCTTCCAGACAAATTTGAATTTTAAAAAAAAAAAACATTATTTTCATCTGAATATGTAAGCCATGACTTCTCCATATACTCTTACTAAAAGTACTTAAAGATGGCAACAATTTTACAATAAAGGCAACTTCATGGCACTAAATCTTGATGACTTGGAATATAAAATCAATGTTACTTCTGATAATTTGTGAAGTCTTGGTGGAGCTTTACTGAAAATTTCTGCAGCACACCTGAAGTCATACTGTATAGCACCAGTGTGCTGTGACACACTGGTTAAGAACTACTGGTATATATGTATAGAAATTATTTTTAAAGATATCTAAACATATAAATTAAAAGATTATACAAACCAAAAAGAAATAAACTAAAATACCTATTAGAAAAAATGACGATACATTTCTATCCAAAATTTTAAGAAACAACTTAGGAAAAAAAAAGTGTTTATTATAAAAGAGTAAGTAATTATTTATAGAAAATATAAAAAATGTAAAAAGAAGCTAACTCCATATCTAGGATTAAATATTTAGATATCAAATAAATAACAGAATAATAATTTCCTTCAAATAATTTAAAACATGAAGAGGTATTACTCTATTATGGTAATTATCATTTTACATTTTAATTGTCTTACTAAAAACATAAACATTTGCCATAAGCTTAACTGGCAGCTATACTAAATAAAGGAGATAAAATGATAATATAGGTGAGTCAAAAGCCCTAGTAAATAATACACTGCTAATGAATAGCATCATGATCTTACCAGTATTCAACAATAATCTTCATTATTATATAAATGACTCTGATAATGATTAACGTATTTTAATACTGAATGATTTAAAACAAAAATTATGCTGTTTACCTTTAAAACTGCTGATGGTACAAACATATTTCCAATAATAAAAAGTACAAAAATCAAGTATAGTTTTTAGATATAGCATTTGTTTTACAAGGGAATGCATAGATACTACAATATAAAATTTATTTATTTATTTATACAGCCCTTGGGATGTGCATTACATTTAGAAAAAAAAAAAAAAAAAAAAAAAAAAACAATATCCATGCTCAGACTTGTAAAACAACAAAATTTCCATTTTTCTATGACTAAAAATTCTCAAGTTTTGATACTTTGAATTTTCTGAAAAGGGGCTGTGCGAATATAATATTATCAACTTTTTGGAAATTTTGGAGCCCCTCCACCTCATCCGATATCATACATTATCATCCCTTAACTGCTCCTCCCCCGGTAAAGATATCGTTATCAAAGTGTAATTTTTTTTTTTTTTTTAGAATTTATTTCTTTTGTTTGGAATCATAAACAAAACTAATTACATTTATTTTTCAGATATTTCATTGATTCAAATAAAATGAAGTCAATAAAATATCACTTTATATCAAATAACACTTACAAGAAATAGTTATTATTTAAAAGTATTTTATAGTACTTTTTGGTTACATAATGCATTCAACAGTAACATCTTGTTGCATGTGCCCTGAATGGAGGAAGGGTTCAGGGGTGGATAGAAATTCTTATCAACAAAACATATGAACAATATTCTTTCTCTTTCTCTTTCATTTATTAACAAACACAAGCATCATTTCATATATACTTCACATATGGTTTATCGCACTGTGATTATATATGCATGAAAGGATAAAAACTAAACCCTTTTTTAAAACTTCAATTTAAAATTAAAAGTCAGAAGTTTAAAGTCTCAATTAATATCTAACTTTTATTCTGATGCTTAAAAGCAATTTGCCCCTGATAACTTTATTTTCCTGCAATGACTCATCATTGAGTCTCATTGAATCTATTGACTCATCATTGAATCTGTGTAGAAAACTGATTTATTTCTATTTTTCAGTGGACGAATATTTGATAAGCGAGGACCAGAAGTGTTGTTTTAGTTATCATTCCGAATTTATTTGAAAAGAAAAATAATATTTAATGGTTGTTTTATAATAAAATTTTTCTTTCTTAAAAAAAAAAAACTTGGATAATCTTATTTACAGGTAAAAAGGGAAAAAAAAAAGTTTTATTGTGCAGGTTATGTGTTTACTTTCCTTTAAACTTTTTTTTACTAACATTAGCAAAGTACAGATTCCCCTTTTCCATCATTTATTTTATGAAATATTCTCGTAAAAAAAAGTTTTATTTTACATTAAACAATGTTTTTTTATTTTTTATTTTATGTTGACTATGAATGTGTTATTGCCAAAAGTACCAAGGAATGGAAGTGTTTGTGTGAATGAAAAGTATTTAATAATGAAAAAGAGAACAAAAAAATACTGTTATCAGAGTGAAAATTTTAACAGCATTCATGAAGATTTAAAGTAATTTATTTAAAATGATGTTACTGTTTTTAAAGATTTTAACAAAATTTATATTTATTATTGTAAGATTTTTATTAGCTATATTTTTTACCTCTAGTGAATTTAAGGTTTATTATTAACATATTAGAAAATTTTGTGATATATATTTTACATGTGCGTTAAAGTTGGTACCTATTAAAGTAACAGTTATTTTGTTTTCTTATTCATCTGGTGAAGAATACGTGCGATCACCAAAAAGTGCCACTAGATTTTAATGTTTTTGAAATATTGTTAATAAACTACTTAAACAGGTTACATGTTTTTAAAGTAAACATTATCAATAAGATATGTGCAACTGGATGCTTGTTGATATTTAGTGTCCTATTTAGTGAATATTTAGAGTTCTATTTTATTAATTCCTTTTTTATAAATTCTGATGAGCACATTCAGATTTCTGTTATGTTTAATTAAAATGTCTAATTATTTTCCAATATTATAAAGCAGAATAAATGCTTGTTTTATCCCAGTTAGTTTTCCCAGAATTCTCCATAACCAATTAGCATGCATGTTTTTAAAAGATGTTTGTTTACTTAAAACATGCTATTTATTTTCAAAGTTGTTTTATAAATTTAAGTTTCATAAACTGTTTTGAATAAAAGATTTAAAGTATAGCAGTTAAAGTTTTCCTAAATTAAATTATGCAATATATTTATTAAAGCAAATGTAATTGTAAGTGTTACCTGCAACATGCAGTGGTGTGACAGGTTGGTCAAATGTAAACAAATGATTGTTGCCACTGCTGGTTTAGAAACTCTGCAATGCAGGACTTGTAAATAGTTAACTGTAGCTTTGGCATGGTAAGTGGGTGTGTCCAGTTAAACTGGTTTTAGTTTTAGCATAATTTTTGTGTCTGACTGTAACTGTAATTAATCAAGTTGACTTTGACTTTAACTGTTTTCATTTTTGATAGTATTTAAAGACCAAGCTGTTGGTGAGATAGTGTAGCACTAGCATGGCAGTTGTGATAGTAGCATCAATGGAATAGCACTTATGAGAATTCTTTTTACCAGAGTTGGATGGAGATGTATGTTTTTAAGAAAGTTTTTGTGTTTGTGTGCCTTAGAGGCAGATATGAGCTGTGCTCATTTTAGTTCATTTTTAACAAGTTTTTATGAAATAGTTTATTTAATTAACAAAGTTTAAATAAAGCAATTTAGTTTGAAAATTTTTGAATATTTTCCTCTTGCCATGATTCACCAACATAGAAATGATCCACGGCCTAATAATTTCCACAGATTTGTAAATAGATATTTGTGTCAGTTTATGTGTTATGTTACTCCATATTTCAAGACTTTTTCTGAATATAAGTATTTTTATTTTTACATAAAAGACATGCTCAATTCGTTTTTCCAAGTTTTTCTTTTTATATATAAAATTTTATACAATTTATTGTCCAGTTTAGATTTTATGTATTGCCAAATATTATATTTTACATTATGATATATTTTAATATTTGAGTTTTTAATTTAGTATTTTTACCCAATTTGCTTTAAAAATTATATTATGTTCCTTCCCTATGATTGGATCATTGTCCTATTTGTCTTGAATCAGAGTTTATTATTTTATTTTTTCTTTGTTTTATTTAAATATTTTTTGTTTCATTATTTTTGTTTTTCTTTGCCAGTAGTAAAAACCTTAACCTTTAAAATTTAAAGAATTTTGCTATTTGCATAAAAATTTCTAAGAAAAACTAAGAGCGTTCTGACCTTTGTAAAAAAAAATGTTCTTTGATTTTTTTTTTTTTTTTTTTTTTTCTTAGGAAATTTTTATGAGCTAACAGTGAGAAGTAGATGTAGCTTATTAAATTGTGACTTGGGTTTATTGATGCCACTGTACCTCAGTCGGCAAAATAATAAATACCTTTACTTATAAATAAACTGGATCTGCATCTTCACACAAATAATTAAACACCTGCTCAATTTTTTTTTTAGGATTTGCTAAAATCTTACACGGTTTAGATACATAATGTAAATAAAATTTTATATATTATTTTTTCTTTATTTTCATACTTATTTCAATATTATTATATTTCATTTTTACATCTTCTTTTATTTTTTATTAATTTTATACACCTACATATTTTTAATATTTCCATATTTTCAATATAAGTGAGAAACCTTTCAAATTTTTCACATTTACAATATTTCTATAATTTGAATATTTTGTGCATAGAACATACATTTATCCTAGTAATCATATATGAGTGTACTTTTATATTTATCCTTTTTTAAATATTATCTGTATCATTGTCCTTTTATAAAAACATAATTTTCAAATTTTATGGAAAAGAAATTTGTTTAAGTTTTCCAATGTTTATGTGTAATTTCCAATATTATTTCTGTGTATAAATTTATATTTTAACTGTTTATATAAAAATGTGAAGGATGTGCTTAAACACTTTAACTAAAATAAAACACAAACTTTTGACCACAGGGCTTCCAAGCAAGAAAATATGGTCACTATTTCAAATTATTTTATTCTGTTGTTTTTCCATATTTTTCCTTTATTTTTTTCAGATTTTCCTAATGTTTATATTTTCTGTCATATAATATACTCTAAATTCATATGCAAGGTTCGGTCAGCTTGTCTCGAGAGCCATATCCCAAACTTTTGGCATAAAAACTTAAAATATCAATAATTTCCTTAAGAATTATGCTTCAAAATTTAAATTTTAAACATTTTTTTCCAGCAGCAAAATTCAGCCCTCACATTTTAGCAAACTTAACTTTAATTTTATATTTAATTTTGATTTAACTTTAACATTAACCTTAAACTTTAGTGTTGCACAATTAAATTCTTATCTGACCTTGTCTTCATCATTTTTCCTGGAGAGTCCCCCCCAGATTTGCAGGAAATCTGGTGGACTTCAACTTGGAGAGGGGGGTATGAAAGAATAAAAACTAAACCCTTTTTTAAAACTTCAATTTAAAATTAAAAGTCAAAAGTTTAAAGTCTCAATTAATATCTAACTTTTATTCTGTGCTTAAAAGCAATTTGCCCTGATAACTTTATTTTCCTGCAATACACCTTATTACTTTCAGATATCATTTTTGGATGCTCTTTAAGATTGAAATTGTTTAGCTAAGTGCTTTTTGCATCTGTTTGTGGTTAGGACCTCATATGTCACCGACCCGGGAATTGTGCGGGCTTTGACCACATATCAATCAAAAGCTAGAGAACCAATTAAATTAAATGTTCCTCTCAAATTCACAACTCTGCCCTCTGCTGGAAACTATTACAATCCCCAACATATTACCCAGAACTCGTGCGAAAAATGAGACTTTGCAGTTTTCAGATGCCTGCATAAACTACAGTCATGTAAACTCTCCATAATCGACACAGCTGGCTCCGGGATTTGCGAATGAACTCATGAATCCACGTGTACGAAGAACGGCCTAATAGAAAGAGTTTGAACCAAAAAGAGGCTCCTGAGTCAACTTATTATACCACGACTAACACACCTGAAAAGGTTACATGCATGCATATATGAAGATTAATTGGAGTGTCAAACAATGGAATATTTCATATTTTAGAATTAAATACTTTTATAATAATTTAGTGATTCTAATAACTTTGTATTTTCACAAAATAGCTAACCAAATAAAAAAACGACAACATACTATTTTGAACCAAAGACCATGTTACAAATAAAAAAAGAAAATTTTAATTGGATAAAAAATGATAGCGATATCAAAAGACAAACTCCCCCTCCCCCTGGAGATTTCTCATGATATCATGTGGTGCCAGACCCCTCCTCCCTAAAATGATAATGTTATATATGCACAGCCCCATATTTGGAATTTTCCAGAACTAAAAATAGAAAAATACTTTTTTAGTCCATTGTAAGAAAACTGTCATATACAATATATATATATATATATTTAAGTGGAAATATGCGTCTGGCTCATTTTATGAGATAGCTGTCGTAATCTCTAGTTAGAATCACCTGGTACAAAAGCTGTATTTTTCTGAATATGGAACCATCAGACACAATGACTGGATTCTCAGCCAGTTCAAGTTGTGTTGGATAAATGAATGGATTTTTAGTAACTCACATTCTAAACAGATATCTTGGGATTTTTGTTAATTTTTTTTAGACATTGCACAAAGACTCTGAAAGAGACTCATTTATCTACTTAACCACTTAATTGGTGATGGGTATGGGGAAACAGTGCTTTTACCACCGACTTATCTCGGGGCAGACGGTGAAGTGGTTAAGATATGTTATACATGTATACATTTTAATAATAAAAAAGAGAATAAACGCAAAATTATCAAAACAATACGTATAATTATATGGATACCATTATCAAAGTGTTGAAGAATCATTTGATAACTGGATGAGTTAAAAGTATCATATGTGGCCTCATCAATTGTACTTTTGATTCCCTGAGTAGAAAGCAATGTTTCGACCATTAAACCTTGCTGACCACGAACCTACAGAAATAAGAATGATAGTATATTCCATCAGCTAATAAATTAAACAACAAATATTTCATGAAACATTTCACAAAATATTTACAAAGTTCTATTTTAATTCCATGTTACTTTTTACCATTCAAATATTATTAAAGTATTTCAAGTGTAAATCAAAATTAGAGAGAAAAGACTTGTTTTTTTCAGAAATATGGAATTACTGAGGCTCTAAAATTAAAATATCTTAAACAAAAGAAATTCAATTAGAAATAACTTAAGAGGACTTGGTACTCTTGATTCGGCGAAAAAAGATAAAAATATCAATTTTCTATCTTTTTGCTTAAATTATACTTTTACTACCCCTTTTACATTCTCATGCAGTTTTGTAAAGATCAGAGCATTATAAAAACAGTTTCTAGCAATTGTATTACATCACTGTCTCTTTAATCCACGTTACTTTAAAATGATTTTTTTCAATTTGTGTTTTTCTGGTGAATAGGCATGTTCAAACAAAATCATAAAACTTTTATTATAATGTTCAATTGATCCACTTTTTTTAGGTTATTCCTTGTGGTCTGTTTAATAAAACTAAGTATTAGATTTACAATAAAGTGAAAAGGTTTTTTTTTTTTTTTTTTTTTTTTTTTACACATAAAAATGAACAATTAATTCAGTTTTTTACAGTAATTTTACATGTGCTTGCACATTTTATTCTTTCTTCTTCCAAACTAATTAATTTAGGATAAATTTAATATTTAACATTATACAGCACATTTCTACAAATAGTTAAAAAATTAGTTCAAAATGTTCAAAATTGTACAAGAGTTTGCACAATTGTACACATTTTAAAATTTACTTAAATTTTTCAAAAAATTGTTTTTCAAATTTTGCCAAGAAAATGAAACGATTTCTTGATAGAATCATTTTTCTTCATTGAGTCCTTTATCATTATGCCAAAAATATACCTTAAAATGCTTAATTTTTTTTTTTTTAAGTTCAAAAGTTAATGAGACTCCTTAAAGAAAACAATTTTTGTGTAATTTAGTGCTAACTAATTTTCTTGGATTACTAATCATGGTTTAATTCAAGAAACAAGAGTTAAATTATGAAATGTCATAACAAAGATATACATACAATAAACTAATAATTGGCAAACAATTTAAAATAAACTACAAATGTGGATTCTAATTTTATATGTTTATGGTAAGCATCTATACATTATGCAACTACTTTTCTGATCATTAATTAAAAAAAAATCATAATTAATTATTTATCAGATCACTATTTTAATATAGAAGTTGATTAACTTTTAATAAAATTGTAATGACATAATTTTGCAAGAACATGAAATAAATTAAATTTGTGGTGCAAGTTCCATATTATATTCATCCATTAACACCAATGGGAGGGAGGAAAGGAATCATTTACAATGTAAATAAACTAATTATTAACCAATTACCACCATTAAAATAATAAAATTAATAATGTTAAATAGGATTTTTTTAACATTATGACTTTTAGAAATGTTTTAGTGACATTTACTAGGATTTTATTTTCACTTTTCTGCCCTATGAAACTACATGAAACAGTGTAGAATTTAAAGAATACTAAGCACAAGAGTTTTCAATAACTATTTTTATTAAGATTATCTTTTAGATAATAATTAAAGGTTAAGAAAACTAGTTCTAAAATTCAATATCCTTAATATCATATAGTCAGACTCAATTCAAAATATATTAAAAGTAATTCTTTTAAAAACACTTACTTTGGCAAAATAATAAGCTAAATCATACAATCCCTGTTCTGCTAACAATTTTGCAGCTACTTCTTCATCATAATAGGAATTTTCTTTAAGAAATTTTCTAAAAATTAACAACAAAGTGAATTCCATATTTTTTTTAACAAATATCTCTTATTAAAAGAAACTTCATTAAAAAAATTTAGATTGTAAAAATGTGTATACATTAGAGATGGGTTCAGGCTCGTTTTTCGGAGCCCGGGCCTGCCCGAGTATTTTGAATCCGAGCCTGAAAGATTTTTTGTCATCAGAGCCCGAACCCGTCCGAGCCTGATACAAGAAAAAAATGAAAATGAAAAAAATTCCACGACATTTAAAAAGTGTTTCAAATGTGATGCCTCGCTTTTAAAAACTTCTTACATAAAAATTACTGTTAAATAAAAATTTAAATTCAATCTTATCAAAAGAGCAGTTTAGTATAAAATAAAAATACTTCATATTTAAAAGGATTCCCATATTTTTTATCCTTTAATCAGAAAATTTCATGGATACATTAAAAAAGTATAATGAATAAATATATGAAGTTTGCAGAAATTACTATTTGTATGCTGAAGAATTGGAAAAGGTTTTCAATTTTCTATAAAATATTACATCTTTAAATATAATCAATTCATTTCTCATAATAATTCACCGTAAATGACATGAACCTGAAAATCTATGCAAATTAAAACATTGATACAGTTATCTTAAAGGCCTGATGCTTTTATAGGAAAAGAAGAAACACTGATTGATTGTTTTCTATCGGTATAACATGGAAAATATGTTTACTTACAAAGGGAAATCCTCAGCATAAGTAGAGTTCATAGTGAAAAACAGAAAGATTAATCACTATGCTATTTTCATAAATTGAATGATTATAACTCGCACAATTAAATAATTTGCAAATATCAAACTTTTGGTCTGCATAAAAAAAAAAACCAAGCAGTCATTCTTTAAGTTTTATATAAAAAATAAATATCCTCTGTTAATAACGAAAATCCAACCAGAAGCTAATTCATTGTTTGTGCTTGTTTTGATTGGCGCCATATCAGTAATAGATTATTGCAGGAAATGCAGCAGACATAAATCTCCAATCATCACAAATTTTCTTTTGAAACAGCAATCAACTATTAAAATATAAAAACACAATTTCTGTTCAACTTTCGTTTTGACATAACAGCATTGAAATGATGTGAAAAACAATAAGTACTCTCAATGGGAGGGGGAAGTTCTTTCAAACTTTTCTACACTCATTTTCCGATTTCAAAAAGAATGAACCTGGGCCCGAAGACTAAAATGAAAATGGAACCCCGAGCCCGCATCGGACCCAGGCTCGGGCTGAGCCCATCTCATCTCTAGTATACATATAGTCATTGAGCCAGGATCTTATGTGGTTTCATGTCAGGGGACTTCGTAAACTATATATTTTTGGATTCACCACAACAACAGCACCTCATTTATCCATGATACTTTCAAAATTAGGGTAGCTTTTGGGCACCATATTGGAAAATGGCCACCGTCGTTGAGTTAAGCGGCCGCATGGTTTCATGTCAGCAGACATGGTAAATCATACACTTTTTGGATTCATCAGAAGATCAGCATCCCATTTGTCCATGATACATTCAATACTAGGGTAGTTTATGAATGCCATATTAGAAAATGGCCGCCGTGGTTGAGGCAGAAGATCTTGTGATTTCATGTCAACGGACTTGTTAAATCATGCTATTTTAGATTCACGACAACAATCAGAATGATACTTATCCATGATATTTTCGAAATAAAAGTAGCTATTGGACGCCATATTGAAAAATGGCTGCCGCAATTTAGCCAGGGACTCGTAATGTCATGTCAGAAGAGTTGTTAAATCTTACACTTACAGTTTTTGCATTCACCACAACATCAAAATGATATTTATCCATTTTTACAAAACCAAGGAAGCTTATGGGCGCCATATTGGAAAATGGCCACCATCGTTGAGCCAGGAGCTCGTATTTCCATGTCAATGGACTTTGTAAACAATACACTTTTGGATTTACCACAACATTAGCAACAACATGAAATTTATCCATAATATTTTCAAAAACAGAGTAACCAATGGACGCCACATTGGAAAATTCTGCCAATAAGCACAGTTACAGAAACGATTTTCTAGATTTTACATGCTTTAAAATTAACAGGACGATTAAAGTGATAATAAGTAAAGACATGCAGGGGTCAAAAGATACAACAAAGTTCAATCAAAGACCTGCCACAGTTAAAAGATATTTTTGATACCAGGGCAGAATTTCTTTATGTGATTCGTGAAAGAACCAAAATCAGTTCATCAGAAAAATCGATTCTACATCCAGATCAGTCTTTGAGCAATATAATGAAAGACGAATGTGATATCTCATATTTACAAAACGTGATTATCAATGAATAGATAAATATAGACAGGCAAATAGAATCAATTAAAGCAATTACAAATCCAGAAATTGTCGAAGACATGATCAAAGCTCATGAGATGATTGAAGGAATTTACGAAACTTTCATGATAATATGTGTCTGAAGACTCAAAGGTGAAAACCTTTCAAACTTCCAATAAATTAACACATTTTGTGACTTGAAAAAGAAAGAGAATTTGAAGTTAAATAAATCAGATTTTGTTTCTATGACAAAAGGAAATCTGTTTTCTCAGATGACGATCCTTGCAGAGCGAAAAAATTTGGATATAAGAAGTGTCGTTTCCTACCACCTAGGGTTTCTTCAATAATTCTTAGCAGCACTTGATGGTTCAATGCAAAAAACTGAAAAATCAAACTGATAGATGATATGACAAAATTGCGACTGTTGAAAGAATGCAAATGATGGTGGTGTTAATATAAATGACAGAATGTGCTTTGTTCAAAGCTACCATAAGAGCTACAATCAGTTGGACAACTAGCAATGAATCTTTTTTTTTAAATAATACAAGATTATACATCCTCTCAAAGGATAGATGTTGTACTTGATACATACAGACAGATGTATATAAAAATAAATGAACGAAAAATATGAACAGTTCGTGATGGTATAAAAGTTATATACTCCTGGACAAACAGTACAAAAATGGAAGCAGATTTTATCTGATGGGCAGAACAAGAAAGAACTTATGCGTTTCATTTCTCAAGAATCGCAAAATGAACATTATTTGAAATACACTACTCAAAACAATTAAAGGATATTGCAGTTTTAGGTGGATTTTGTATCTGGGAAACTTTTTAGCTGATTGATACATGGTCGACAGACATAGTAGGTTATATGAGAATAAATTATACATGTTTGGCAGAAAAAAAATGCATTTTATTGCGCATTTGTGTACAAAAGAAAAAAAAACACAATTTGTGCATATGAGAAAAAAAAGAATAACAAAAGGTGTTTTCTTCAAAGAAAATCATTTTCAGTAGGGGGTATGGTTTCCACAGGCGGCCAGCAACGTTGAACACCCTTGAGGCATGGACTCAATGAGGCTATTAATGACGAGTTGAGGTATTCTGTCCCACTCTTCCAGAAGAGCTCTTTCCAGTTCTTGGAGAGTTTGTGGGGGTTGTTGGCAGCCAGAAACTCGTCTTCCTAGAGCGTCTCAAACGTGCTCAATTGGATTCATGTCTGGAGAACACACTGGCCATTCCATTCGAACGATTCCTTCCTCGAAAAGGAAATCCTACACCAGGTTTGCACGATGTGGCCTGAAGTTATCATCCTTTAAAATGAAGTTATCTCCAATTGCTGCAGCGTAAGGGACTACAATAAGTCTGAGGATCTCATCCCTATATCGGCGACCAGTCAGGGCTCCATCTCGAATGATGTAGATGTCAGTGCGCCCGTCAATGGAGATGCCACCATACACCAACACTCCTCCACCACCAAATCTGACACTTTTGTGCACGAACGCAGGATTTTCCTACTGCCACGGTCCCTCCAGATAAAATACGCCTATTATCCGGATGCACAGAAAAATGGGACTTGTCAGAAAACAGAATATTGCTCCATTCATTTCTCCTCCAGCTGACATGCTCGGTTGCCCACTCCCTACAGTCGCGACGATGCCTTGATGTTAATCTAACACAAACCATCGGTCAGCGAGCATACAGACCTACAGCATGGAGCCGGTTTTGGACAGTCTGAGTTGAAATCGTGGTGCCTGTAGCCGAGCGAAGGTGTTGTTGGAGAAGAGTAGCATTCATGTTTCAGTGTCTCTGAGCTGTTAATGCTAAATACCAATCTTCATTGGGCGTTGTTGCCCGTCTACGACCTTGCCCTAGTCTTCGGCCTGCACATCCACTCTCCAAAAAACGGTTCAGATCCTGGAAATGACACTTTGTGACACTCCAATGGCTTGCGCTACTTCGGCTTGAGTTTGGCCCCCTTCTAACCTACCAACAATTCTCCAAGCTTCTGAATCTGTCAAATGACTTCGCTGAGACATTGTACTCATCGAAACAAAGCAATCTCTGAATGCCGATCATCCTTGTCTTCATTCTCTTTTATCCAGTTGAAAGTCAAATTTCATTTGCTGCCGCTGAAGCGACGTTTTTGACGTCAAACTCAAAATTTGCATACTCCACAGTTTGAAAACCAGAAAAATTTGCATTTGTGATTCTCTTCTTCTATTTTCAACAAAAAAAAATTCGTTTATATCTTTATTTTATATAAAACTTCAAATATCCTTTAATTGTTTTAAGCAGTGTAGTTGAATACACAAGTATTATACCTTATCTACGAAGAAAAATATTATAAATTGAAGAAATAACTAGTTGAAGAATCCAATAATTGACCCGCTTTCAAGAAACGGCGGTGTACAACTCATATTTTGCATGCAACATGCTTTAGTGTTTGGATTTATAAATATTATGATTATCTCAATACTGTTTTGTTTAGAAAACGATTCGAAAAACTAGGAAGGATTAATATTTGTGAAATTTGGATCCAGTGACAGGGTAAAAAAATACTGCAATTTGAGTGAGATGCATAGACTTGCATGGATGCATCTAAAGAGATATATAATACATCCTCTGAAATGCATTCACTGTCAGTGCAATAAGTGCTTTTGCAAGCAAGGGAAAATTATGAATCAGAACACAAATTTCGAGATGTGCTTAAGGCGTTTGATACTGAAACTGATTAATCAGAGGAAACAAAGAAACAGCTTGAGTCGTAATTTTACAATATCTATTATGGAAAGCAAAAATACTCAACCATCAAGGAATTGCGCTATATTCTATATATTTTTTCTATAAAACAAAAAGTCTATGATGGAGTTGCATTGACTTTTGTCATATAATAATTCACTCTACTTATAGGTAATTGATCGGTTCTGAAGCCAGAACCATTCTAAAATTATATGAAACTAAAGAAGAGGTAAAAATTTGGTGACCCTGAAATAAATGTTGGCAATATGTGGTAGTGTCATATTTAAAAGTCAGTAAAGAAACATTTAATTAAAACAAATCTAACGTTTATTTAAAAAAAAAAAAAACATATTCAAAATAAAAATATATGTATACATAAAATGATAAACAATATCTGGTAAAATCAACCAAAAACCGTAATTCCAGAAATTATATTATCTACAAAATTAAAGTCATACATTAACACAATAAAATATTTAATTAATTAAATAGCATGACATAAGATAATAAAAAGAAATGACCAGTACAGGTAGCAAAAGGAAATTACTCACATTGACATTACTGGGGAAAAGGCAGGCCTCTTAATTCAAAATGATGAAGGAAAAAATACTGTCCAGAAATGTCCAAAAAAAAAAGTTCCAGATTATCACGATGATTCCACCATCGACTAACACGATTCAGCACTTAAAACAAAATCATCTTTCATAACTAAAAACAAACTCCAAACAAACTTTCATAACTAAAACTTAAAACAACGTACGATGTTTGCCAGACTAAACATCGTCAGACCACCGGCAGTCAAAACAAAACACCAGCTTTAAATACACCCGCTAGACTATCGGAAGAGATTAACGCCCCTTTGCGTCTGCCGGAGTTGAGTGAATGCGATCCTGTCTTGCGAAAGGGAGATACGACTACTCGTAAGTTACGATTTGTGATGATTGCAAATTGCGATCAGACGGAGAGTAAAACGACCATGAACGCACATGTGGATGTTCAAATCGAAAGTAAACAAATAAGTAACCGATTTAAAAAATAGAATATGCCATGGAACAGGAAAACAAAATAAAGGGATTGAAAAAGCTGGCAAATAAGATAAAACAAAGATTGGAATAAAATAAAACCCAGTAAGTCATGCTATATTACTCTATTACAATATGTATATATGTTTATGAAGTGTTAAGGGAATGAGTATGGCTGACAGTAATGCAAGCCAATTACCATGGACTTGTTCAGAAGAAGTGCCTACAGACTGATCCTGACCTTCCATCCCAAATAAATATGGTTGGATTTTTGTAACAGATAGTGAAGAAAAAGGCTCACTAGAGATTCAGTGGAATGGCAATCCTCTTGCTCCTGAAGCTGCTTTGGAACTGATGTCATATTTTTGCTCAAGAACATGTGCCACACTGTCTATTTAATAACCTAATGTAAAAGCATATGCAGAACATAGAACTGTTCTATGACGATTGAAGTTATTTAGATACAGGAATTTGAATGAAGTATTTGAACAGTAATAGTATCATCATAAAATGAACTCATTAGACCTTTGTGAATCCAAAAATGTATATACAGTACAGAACCATTTATCCGGAATAGTTGCGGTCAGATGTATTCTGGACAACTGGTTTTTCCAGTTAATTGGTTGGGCATTAAAGCAGCATCCATTTTATAAGTTCTATGGAATAAATTGTTTATGGTATTACTTCTAATTTTAAATTAATTATTAAATTACTTAATTATTAAATTACTTAATTATTAAATTACTAAAAATCAGATGCAAGAAAGAACAAATGGTAGAGTTTGAAAGAAGGTAATTTATGGGAAATTTTTCTGAACAAAATTTCTTTTGTTTTCTCTGCATAAAAATGAAAACATCTATAATATAATTATACATGCTTCTGTTTCAAATACTAGTTGCTGTTATCAAACTATACAATTGTTTCAAGCAATGGTTATGTCAAATTGGCAATGTATGACACATTTTCAACAAAGATTCTAACATCAGTCTATTAGAAATATTATTCCGGATAACTGGTTTTCCGGTTAACTGGTTTCCGGATAAATGGTTCCATACTGTATCACCAAGTCCCCAGAGATGAAACCAAAAACCCTACTTTTGGCTCCTGGCTCATCGACTAATAGCGATATAAAATATTGGTATTATTACACAAGAACAATTTCATAATCATCACAATTTTAAATACATATAGAAAATAAAACAAAATAAGACTAAAAAATTGTGAACTAACAGCAAATCATGGTATATTTTACAATTCATTATACAATTATAATAAACATATTTCAATTAAATTCTCAATAATAAAAAGAAATATTCATGCATTCATTAAAATTATTTCAATGGCAAAAAATATTTATATGGCCGAAGAAAATAAAGAGGGGGGAGTCTAAAAGTGAAAGTCTCTAAATTAATTTTCCAGTGTAACATACAGTGCTAATAATAAAATAAAATAAAGAAAAAGAAAATCCTTGCATTACTCTTACACTATGACATTATAAATTAATTTTTCTTCCTTCTCTACTAAAACTAAAAAGAAAAGTCTTTAACTTAATTTTCTAGTATAATATACAGTGCTAATATAAAAAGGAAGAAAGAAAAACTTTGCATTACTTTTATAATATCACATTATATACAAAAGAATTATATTTCCCCCCTTTCCAGCAAAACTGAGAGTAACAGTCTCACAAACATAGTAATTCTGAAAAAGCTTAGCAATTTATGCAGTCAATAGCTATGTGTTAAGAAGAAACTGTAAAAAATGTACATATCTAAATCGATGATAAAAGAATAGTAAATGATACTTTTGTTACTTTATATCAATTAACATAAAGAATAAGTTTGACACAAATGTACAGTTGTATTTTCAGATACAGTTTAAAATAAAGTGCTTAATGAATCAAATAATAATATTCTAGATATTTTGGTCCATATTTTCAGTAAAAATATTATGTCATCAAAGATGTCTGTTCTGATTTTCTCATAGCAATTTTGCTTTTGTAAAATTGTGAATAGTTTCTTATATATTTTTTTAAAATCTAGTCATAATTTTGTGAAAATAACCATAACATTCCAGTGATCCTACTTATCTATTTTTAACAAGATTCTTTATGAACAAAAAAACTTGGTAAACGAATCTTTGGTGACTTCAGATGGTCAGACTTTATTTTAAATAAATAAATTTATGAAAGGTTCAATTGGAAGACAGAAATGTATTTTCAAAGCAATTGAGTTAGGATAGTAGTAAATGAGAATATTAATATCTAATGCTGATAATGCAGACTATTTTTACATTTGCCTTGTAAACTTCTGACTGCTAAGAGTGCCTACTACATATGGAGCTCAGTGGTCAAAGGTCTATATTTTAGAAAAAGAATTCTGTTTTAAGGTGAAAATGTCTGTAAAAGGATTTATTTATAATGACAATTTTTGTGAAGGGTCTGTTTCAAGAGAAAAAAAAAATGCAGAGCTTTTTAAAGGCCCTAATGTTTTTATAAATCAACCTCTGACTTTCTTAGTTCCATAAGCAGGTATGTCCTCAAATTTGGCATTATAAAACAATAACATTGATGTCAATGACAATGTAGTGATGGTTTAATATGCTGCAAGAATATGAGAATTATCTATCAAGAAATGTTTACATACTTACTGAATGTTGAGGAAAACATTCTAATTCACTAAATCAATTTCATGAAAATAAATTATACATAAAATACCTGAAACAATTACTCCCCCCCCCCCCCCCAAAAAAAAAGGTTATCCAATTCTAGTTTTATAATTTTTGTAATATTTTTCATATCTTATAGTAAACTATCAAATTGACTTCATGACATAGATATATTTAAACAATAGCCATTAAAATAAATTTTAAATTTAAATTACAGATATTTTATTTTACAAATCACTACATAATCACCTATAAAACAAACTAGATCACAAAATTAAAATAAATTTATGCCCAAACACACTCACTATTAATAAGCCACTTGGTGTTATACCCACTTAAGAAACTTTTCTTAAATTCTTTAATCTCATAATTCATATTTTAAAATTATTAAAAGCTTACTTGAATGCTACAATAATAGCATTTCTTTCTTGCAGCTTTGCTTTTGCTTGGTGGGCAAAACAATGGAGGGCAATATTGGCAAAATGACATTTATCAGCAGATACTATCTCAACTCCCTTTGTACTAAAAAGAACTTGAATATATGCAATGAGCTCAGAAAGAAAACCATAGCCCATAAAATGAGCAACTCTCTTCAATTGAGGGCACTAAAAATAAAAATAATAATCCAATTAAATGTATTATACTCTAAAAAGTAAAATAATTGACACAATTCAATAGATTATAATCATCAAAATTCATACCTTTGAAAGCTGGTACAAATGAACAGCTTGAGCAAATTGGCCATTGAACAACTGGGTATCAGCTGCAATTTCATAAAGCTTATGCAAATCTAATCCTAACATCATACCAAGTTTTTCAGCTAAAGGTAGGTCACTTGGAACAGCAGTCAAGCTCAGAAAAAGTTCCTCTGGAGAAATTCTTAATAAAAAGTAATATAAATTGATATTAAATATTACAAAAACTTATTAGCTATGTACAACCAGTAAAACTGACATTCCATGTAAAAGAATAAAAACAAACAAGGTGCAAAAAACAAAAAATTCATAAAAGATATAGAAGTAGTTATAAATAAAAAGAAGAAATAAAGTAAATGGTCTGAATAGCTAAAATGTGATAAAAAGATTAGGAGAAATTGAGTAAAGAAGACAAGCATAAAAAAGTATACTGGGTTAATGTGGCTACAAATTTAGAGAGTTGTTAGCAGGTATCAAGAGGAAGAAAAATTACAATATAACATGGTGTCACAAACCATTTATTTAGTTAAAAATACAGGATGTTCCACCTCAAATTTCTATTAATACCTAAGAGAAAAAAATATAGATATTCCAGTACAATTTTGAATGTAATTTTTTATACTTTGCTTTTTGTGAAATGTAATAACCTCACAAAAAATGATGGAAAAGCAAGTAATGTAGACAATGATTCCGTATGAATTTGAAATTACAGTCCAAAATGTGGAGCGTGCTTCATGCTGCTTGTGCATATAAAGAAAACTGCTAGAACTTTATATCACACTTAGTGCAAATGAAAGCATGTCTGTTAATGTTTTATTACAATATATTTCACTTTTCAAAAAGTTAAGAAAAAAAAAACAGTTTGATTAAAGAGGAATTATTTGCAATGTCATGTTTCATTGCAATTCTTCTCCTCTTGATGTCTACTAATTGCCCCCTGAACTTATCTTTGCATTAACAGAATAATCCTGTATGTTTATGGATGAATAGAATTACAAATGAACTAAAAACATATTGAAATTTCAACACAATAAAAAAATAAAGAAAAGAAACAAAATAACAAAACCAAATCCAGATTACAGTATAAATTTAAAACTATGCACATATTCATCACTCATTTATTAAGGTACATAACACTTAGCAAAACTGCAGGTCTACAGAAGCTGCATTTTAAATATAAACTATTATTAATATCTTAAATAAATTACAGAAATAAAACAAAAGAGAAAACAAGTAGATCATTTTTATGCTTTCTTTATTACATTGTGAATCATGATTTAACTGGCAGATTTCTTTAAACAATTTAATATACACTCAAGAGCCAAAACATTATGACCACTCCCACATTTTGCAATGAACTCGCCTGGATGACATGGAAGGCACATAATCCTGTGGTAGTGATACTTAAATACTGCTAGAGAGTCTCAGGAATCATTTTTTTGCTTATGTCTTCTTATGAGGGTAAAGGCTGCTGATCTAAGCTACTTTGATAGAAGGCAGAATTCAGTGGCCGATGACTCAGAATGAGTAACTTTGAAACTGCCTGCCTCATGGGTTTTTCGGCACATATCATTGTTAGTACTTGTACTCAATGGATGAATGGTAGTGGAACCATCAGTTGAAGCCATCACATTGAAAGCCCAGGCATTATCAAATAAAAAGGACATTGGTGACTAGCCTCATTGATACAGTAAAATTAGCTCCAGAAACTGGCTCAATTTACATTCCAAGACAACATAGGACCAAGCAAATTCTTGCAGATTTCAGTTCGACTGACACTGTTGAATGTGCTACTATGGGGCTAATGTCCCATTCATGTGTCCCTGTTGACCCAGCATCATCGCCAAATACTCCGCACTAGGTCTGGGAACATCATGACTGGACTAGGGAACATAGAAAGAGAGTTGCCTCGTTGGATGAAACATGATTCATCCTTCAACACTTCAGTGGCAGTATTTGAGAACACTCTGTTCTATGTGAACTGTTACTCCCTTTTATACAACAGATCATACACAAGCCAGTTGTGATATTAAGCTTTGAGGAACATTTTCATGGATGTCCCTGGGACCCATGGTTGTTTTAAAACAGATCATGAATGCCACAGATCATCTGAACATCATTGCGGATTATTTGCACCATTACATGGTATCTGTCTTCTGAAATGAAAATGGAGTCTTCATGCAAGACAATGCTCCATGTCACATGACTCAAATTGTGCTCAATTGGCTCCAGAACATAATACTGAATTACAGTTAACTTCCTAGTCATCTCACTTAACAGATCTTAATCAGACAGAGCATATTTCAGGTATCATTTAATGGCAGCCCAGACTCAAAAATAACCCTTTTGGGATATCCTGGATATCCATGGCTGCTGCTTGAATATCTAATACATTTTATCTCTGGTCATCTACCAAAAACTTGAGAAATCCATGCAAACGCAATTTGCAGCTGTTTTGTGGGTCAAAGGTGGGTTAACTCTTTATTAGGTAGGTGATCATAATGTTTTGGGTCATGAGTGTATATCAATAAATACATAATACATACATGTTATAATGATTATTTCTTGCTATTTGACAAATAACTCATTCCTAGAGATGATGCATTTCTTTCGGCAAATAAAAATACAAAGCATAGTTGAACAAAAATTGTTGAATTTTAATACTCATGACTAGTATTGGCAGGTCTAGTATAGCAAAATGAAGGATAGAACTTTTGAATATGCAACTGGGAAAATGATACCTACAAAATATTTCAATTCATGGACATCCATGCTTCACACATTGACAGCCGCCTTAACAGTAAAAACAGCAGGCCTTCTAATTGATATTGGTTTTTTGCATATAGTACAAAGCAATTGAATTTGTGTCAGCTTCTTTTAGATGTAGTATAATGCATTTCAATTGAGGGTATGTCAACCCATCGTACATTGTGTGCAGCACACACAGGCACCAGAATAATAAAGGCACTAAGTATTTCAAATGAGGAAAAAATATTTAAAAATAAATATTTTTTAATTTTATTAAATTAATTAATTTTAAAATTTTAATCATATTTTATATATTTACCTCAAATTACTTATAATCACTTAAATGTTGTTATTCTTTAAAATGAATGCAATAAATTAATAAATTTCAATTCAGAACACAAAAATTTGACTAGAAACATTACAAAAAAAATGAGCAATTATCAGCATCCTGTCCAGTTTTTGATTACACAGAGGACACTATTTCAGATACACTGTTTTTAACTGCTTTACTGAGGGGAAAAAAAGTAATTTAGTGATAAATAAAAAAAGTTGGGGATACAATGATGAATCTAATTTGCAAAACAAAAAAATATACTAAAAATAAAGAGTCTTAGATTCAAGTTTTCATGCATTTTATGAGCCATATTTAAATAATAATCTAAAGCTAACAATCAATGATGTTGTGAATAAATTTAATGAAACTATTGATTTTCATTTTTATTATAGCACGAGAAATTTTTTCCCTGTATATCAATGAAATACTAACTATTCATTTAGCTGTAAATCATCTTAAAGCCATTTTATGAAATCTGAAATATGGTTGTCAATTTCCTTTCATACTTAATATATTAAGTATTATTAATTATCATAAATTATTTTATAACTTTTGGACTCTTTTTTAATGATTTTATTTTATTTAAATATTCATTTTTTTTAAATTTCTGGTTCTTTATATATATATATATATATATATATATATTGTACTTTATATGTTTTGTAGCACTTTTTTACTTGCGCTCACTGATAAGTTTTATGAAACAGTAGTTTTTGAGGGAGGGTTATAACACGCTAGCTGAAGTTTTGCACATAGGTGCCGGACATGCCTCTGATTTCAATGGATTAAAATATTGCATAAGGAAAGAGGTCTAGTCACATCTAAATAAAGAGAAGGCTAATGTCTGATTATACAAAACTGATTACAAATATTCAAGGAAATTCTTGGAAAATTTTAATTTATTCAAAAAATATAAAGAAATAAAAGAATAAAAAATGTATCTACTTCATAATTAAATATAATAATTACCTCAAGCGACATTCCCAAACTGAATCTTTTTGTACTAAAATACAGCCTTCAAGGTTAGATTTCTTGCACACATAATTTTGAAATTCTTTTTTACCATCTTGATTTCTATTATCATTACTAATTTCACACACAGACTTTTCTAAATTCACAGTGGATTCAGATAAGTCTTCTGTACTTGATTTTGATTTAGATATTCTAGGAGAAGAAATAATCACTTTATAAAGAGCTAATATTTTATCATTGAAAACAAATTTTTGTACTTCTGAGTTCTGGGAGTCTTTCTGAAAAAGAGAAATAAGTTCTATTAGTGCAGAAATAAAGTTCAACATTTATAACATAATGATTTTCATATAATTAGCTTAAAATAATATATAATTTAATACAATATACAGTGAAACCTCCAAATAAGGGACACTCCGAATAAGGGACACCTCTATTCAGGGGACAAAACTTCTGGTCCCAGTCCCTTGATATAGGACATGTAATGTATTTACCTCTGAATAAGGGACATTCGATTTAAGGGACACTTAAAAATGAGATTAAAGGGACTGGTTTTTGCATTTTATGCAATGAAGTAGACTGTGGTGAAAATTAAAATACATATTTTTGTGAGCTTATCAAACAGATAGACAGTCATGTTGATACAGTGTAAATACGACACAGTTAACGACAATTTATTTACCTAAAATTGTGATTCGACATCAGTGCGTTTATCTGCATTGAAAGTATTGTTGAAAATTGTGAGGATTATTCTGAAAGTGGAGAATAAAAGAAAATTTTGAAACAAAAACAATACAGATGTTTTAAGGCTGTTCTCAAATCCAAAAAAAGCAACTTTTAAGATATAAGTTTTAATTTATTTTTATTCAGAAATACCTGAAACTAGGTAGTGTTGTTGTTCAGAAAATACGCAATCGACCAGGTTTTTTTTTGCAAATGTGATACATTTTTCAGAAAATATAATCAAAGTGGGCGTTTTGAACCGAATTTCCACGCGAAAGACGAATAACTCCTCAAGAAATGGTAAAAAACGTCTTTGTCACATGATTAAAATCGTTTGTAACTCAATAGATAATTTACTTAACGAAAAATTGAAAACACAGTTCAATTCCAAATCGCTTCCAGAGTCAAGCGTTCCAACTTTAATTGTGTCAAAACATTTTTCACTTGCTGAGCAGATCAGTTGAGATTTGTTGCCTTAAAATACACAAAACAATTGAATACTTTTTTTTGGTAAATATTGCTGGTAATGAAGAACTAAAATTTAGAAGTATGATAAATGAACACTTGAAAGGTTTGTACTGAAAAATTGAAATTTGCTCTTGGCTGATTACTTCAAATAAAATTCTTTCAAATTTTTTATACTTTTTGCATGTACACAATTTGCAAAACAACAAATCAGTCATTCTACAAATCATTTAATTATTTAGTAATTAATTGAAAATTTTAATTGGTTCTTTTTTTTGTCTAATTAACGTAATTTATACATTTAGGGTACATTTAAATTTCACCTTTAATGCTTTGTTATTTTTATATCCTTCTTAACGATTAATTAAAAATAATAAAAAAAACTCTGAATAAGGGACACCTCTATTTAAGGGACAAAAGTTCCGGTCCCATAGGTGTCCCTTATTTGGAGGTTTCACTGTATATATTATTATAATAAACTCGATAATATGCATAGAATATTTCTAAACTGCCGATCTTCATCTATAGTTTACATTAATTAAGAGATTTGAAGCCACACTGGCATCCTTTTTTTTCCACTCTTTTTTTTTTTTTTACAAGCATTTTATGAAAAATTACTTACTTAAAATAAATTTTAAAAAAAGACTGTGCGAGTTTTTTCAACTAAAGACAATTATTTTAATATGCCAAAATTGAGTAGGAAAGAAGAGTCATATGTGAACCATTTTTACATTTTCGACTATTTCTTAAAACTGTTATGAGCTATTAAAACAAAAATTGATTTATATGAATATATACACTTTGTTATTTTGGTCAAACTTTTGAATGCACTTATCAAGAATTTCTAACTGATATCATCATTCTAAAAATTGTCTAAATTTGTTCATATGTGTCCCAGTGGAGTGGTAGTTGTGAACATACAATTATTTTAACACAGTCAAGCTGATTTGTAAAGTTATCATATGAAATGAATATTTCCAACTGAGTGAATAATTGCCCAGGCTGGGAATTGAATCCAGATCCTTGGCTTACAAGGCCAATGCTTTACTGTTTAAGCTAACTGGACCAACAGCCGGCAAGCATTTCTGGCTCAGATAACCTTAATGGTAATAACATCTGGTCTGTCATTTAGACAGCTCAACAGAATAAACCAAAGGTAAAGGAACTCCATATACTGTAATTTCCGGCGTATAATCCGCGGATCAAACAATTCTTTTTCAAACTAGAAATTTTACTTAGTAATTGTAGCCAAATATTTTCCGCGGTTTAAAATGTTGCATTTTATTTAAAAAAATTTCTGGGTCGAAAAAAGATTGTTTAATCCGCGGATTATATGCCAGAAATTATGGTAAATGATGGGTATGTAAATATACAAATATTTTAACACAATCAAACTGATTGGAAATTAATATTCCCAACTGAGCGAAAAATTGCCCAGGCCAGTAATCGAACCCAGACCCTTGGCTTACAAGGCCAAGGTAGTTATGAACATACCTGGGGCATATGTGAACACATGCATAAATAAGACAAAAATATTTTTTTGTGAATAAAAACTGTGATTAAACACTTATTAGATGCCCTCTTTCTAGTTATGTCAATAAATCAATAAATTTTTCAAAATAGATACAAGAAATTATTCATAAAATTAAACAATAATATACCAACTCCTTTTGAATCAAGCATAGCAAGGCTGTGTTACTTTCTTTTAGAAATAGGTTCATTATGATAAGGTGTATCTCTGATTAGTTTTGAGGGCTCAATTATTCAGTATAAAGAGGGTATATGGGGAGCTAATCCCCTCCTTAATTTGTTTTTTCAAGGGCATTATTCCTTGAAAAAATAAGGCTGTAATATACAATTAATGTGATAATAGCCTGTGAGATTAATGCCCTCAGTTTAACTGGGCAATATTCTTTTTATCATTGTTTCAGTGTATGCACTCTGCTCAAAAATTTATCCAATATTATGTGATTCCATTTTGTTTCTGGTATTATTTTTGGTGTCATATTAATAGGAATGATTCTGCTTCATCAGTTTATATGTTATTTACAAGGTCATTCAAAATATGCATGCAATTTTAAAAATGTTCCTTTAGCTCAATTTTATTACAGTAGGGTCATTCCATGTCAAATCAACCAAAAAAATTCAATATTCAACCTGACCATTTCCGATTTCAATGAAACTGCTAGGGATCATTCTCTATGATGATATAAATTAGAACATATTTTTATTTTTTGTTTATCGCTTTAAATTTGTATACAATTAATTATTTAAATTTTGAAAAATCATAATTTTTTGACTTGCATAAAGATTTTCAATTTTGAATTTCTCAAGATCTATCAAACATAGAAAGTTTTATGACCACTCATTTCAAAGAGGAGTTTATAAGGTTTAATTTGATATACAAGTCGACTGTGTATAGTTAAAATAAATAAAATTTTAAATTTTTTAAAATTTTAAATTTAAAAATTTTTTAGATAGTCATTTTTAAAAATTTTGAAAAAATTGTATGTTTGTTGTAATATTATAAGCTTTGAATTCTGAAATTTTTAGAGTGGGATCTCAATGGGATCAGGAGTTATGAAATAAAAGCTGACAATTACCATACAAATCATAAATAAATAACTAAATAGACAGAATTAAATTGCTATTTTAATGGTAATTTTTGCGTTTATTTAATAACTCCTGATCCCATTGAGATCCCACTCTAAAAATTTCAGAATTTAAAGCTTATAATATTATAACAAACATACAATTTTTTCAAAATTTTTAAAAATAACTATCTAAAAAATTTTTAAATTTTAAATTTTAAAAAATTTAAAATTTTATTTATTTTAACTGTACATAGTCGACTTGCATATCAAATTAAACCTTATAAACTCCTCTTTGAAATGAGTGGTCATAAAATTTTCTATGTTTGATAGAACTTGAGAAACTCAAAATTGAAAATGTTTATGCAAGTCAAAAAATGATGATTTTTCAAAATTTAAATAATTAATTGTATAAAAATTTAAAGCGATAAACAAAAAATAAAAATATGTTCTAATTTATATCATCATAGAGAATGATCCCTAGCAGTTTCATTGAAATCGGAAAGGGTCAGGTTGAGTCACTGGTTGATTTGGCATGGAATGACCCAGTACTTTATTTTGAAACCATGTATAGATTAAAGGTTTATTTGATGTTGCCAAATATTTTATGGAGTCAGTTATGCACTGATCGACCATTGAGGGTTTAGTTGTCTATTTATCTAAACTAGGGTTGCTCCTGATTTCTTCGGATAATCGATGCCTGTATTTTTATTTATTTGTTAACCAGAGTAAAGTATGATGTTTCACTGTTAATGATTCTTAGGTTGACAACTTTTTGTTGTTGTTGTTGTTGTTAACAGCTGAAAATTTGATAAACATTAAAAAAGAATATTTATGAGCTGTAAATGTGATGAGGAGATATATATTTTAAAAAGGGGAAGAAATTTTGGTTACATATATTATTTAAAGCAGAATTTCTGTTATTAAATTGGAGGATAATTAGCACGTGCTGATTATTTAATTAAATCATCACAGCTATTTTAAAAGAAGACTTGCAATATTTGTAATTTCCCTGATCTTATAGCGGACCCTCAAAAGACTGGAAAAACACTTTTTTTTAAATTTAAAGCCTTCAAAATTTCACTCATATGCAAATTTTTTAGAAGAATGATGTATATAGAAAGTAATTCCTCATTTATTTGGTTAAAAGAATAAGAGTAAAAAATACGCCTATTCCAAATGGAAAAAATCATTTCTCCCTTTTATTTTTTAATCTGACCGAGATCATTCTTAAAAAATAAATTTAAATATAATATAAATTATTATTAAAATTACATCTTAAAAATAATAATTAAAAAAGTTAAAATCCTTATTATTCGACTCTAAAATCTGTAATAGCTTACTTCTATGCTTCCCTAAATGGGGGTAAGAAGTGGGAAGCAGTAGTTGTGGCCCAGCTGATTCACTAAGTTTTGGAATTATTAATTTTGAGCTTATTTTTGTGAATCTGTGACTATCAAAACATTGATTCTAGCATCGATTGAAGAATATAATATTATATAATATTATAAGAATATATATAATATATTATATAATATTATAAGAATATAATATTATAATATATAAGAATATTGATTCTTATTATGATCCATGCCATTTTATTAGATGTTGATTTTAATTGATTCTCAAAATTTCCAGATTTGCTCTCTGAACCATTGTCCAGGATTATCGAAGGGGAAGCTTTACAGAAGCCCCCCCCCCCCCCAAGATTAAGTGCTATGATGAGCAAAGACATTTTTGTTTGGCAACCAATAATAAGATGAAGATGCCACTAGCTAAGTTGGGAAAGGCACGGAACAAAATCTCTCTCTCTGATGGTACACACACTGATTAGCCTAGAGGGTTGTAAGTGCAGAAAGTGTACAAGTAGAAAACTCAGTGATTGACAAATGGTAAAACATATAGAAATTTTAATTTAACAATTTAAAATTTATGATGTTTACAATGCTGATCAGAAATGATGTTATTTTTAAAATAAATTTTCATCAAAACACTAGCAGGGATGACCAAACTAATCTTGGTCAAAATGTGTTCAATATCAATGTTTTATAATCATTGCATCATTCTTGCTGTTTAGATAATTAGCAAGATCTAGAGCCAGAGTGACCCAAAATAGCTCACTAATCAAGTTTTTTCGAACATGTAACCTAACCAATGCTCTTCTTGAGCTCAAATACAATAGAATATAAAATTTAGTCAAATTTGTTAAAGTCATTTCATAGATAAAATTAGCTTAAACTACACTAACTCAAAAAGTACCTATTAATTGAAATTTATTGAATATGTGACCTATCCCAGTGGTCTTCTCATGCTGGGAACCAGTGTAGTAAAAACACTTTTCAAAATTATATTGGTCTTCTCATAATCCAAAATGGTAGAACATTAACTTAAGTTAAATTCTTTAGAGCTGATTTTTAGATAAAATTAGCTAGACCTAAAGTGACTCAAAAATGACCCACTTATATTAATTTCTTGAACATGTGACTTAGCCCAATAATCTTCCCATACTTGAAAACAGTTAAAATTTAAAATTTAGCCAAAATCGATTGAGGCATTGTTTAGATATAATTAACTTAACCTTGACCCACAATGATTCACTAACCAAATTTTCTTTAATATGTGACCCAGACAAAGGATGATCCCACGCCCGAAAACAGAGGGGGGCAAAGTTTAGTTAAAACTGTTAGTGCCGTGTTAAAGATAAAACTTACATACACAGACAGACACACATAATATTTGCTCAGATTATAATGTGTTTGCATTAAAAGGAGACAACAATTAAAAAAGTATTTCAAGAATGGAATTACAATATATGAAATTTCAAGCTTTTGAATAGATTCTTCAAAGAAAAATTTAAAAGCTTATAAACTCTGCACAGGAATATAGTATAGTTTAGTTTGTCATACATAAAATAGAATAACAATGTTAAAAATTTAAAAGCTTATAAACTCTGCACAGGAATAAAGAATAGTTTAGTTTGTCATACAATAAAATAGAATAACAATGTTAAAAATTTAAAAGCTTATAAACTCTGCACAGGAATATAGTATAGTTTAGTTTGTCCTACATAAAATAGAATAACAATGTTAAAAATTTAAAAGCTTATAAACTCTGCACAGGAATAAAGAATAGTTTAGTTTGTCATACAATAAAATAGAATAACAATGTTAAAATTTAAAATGCTAAAAATACACAATTTTACCATTCATTGACATAAAAAAAAAAACTGCTATTGAGAAAAAGGTTTTCCAAAAAAGCAGAAAATTACCTTTTTTGAATTTTCAGAGGATATTTCAGAATATTTTCTTGAAAAAATTTTTAAGATGTGTTGATCATTAAAAGACAATGCAGTAGCAAATATTAGTTTGTCTGATAATATAATATTTTCACAATTTGGAGGGATCTTATAAGAAAACAAGTGCATCTGATCCAAATCACCCTCTAACACCTGCAACAATAAAAGTAAAATTTCAAGAAAAATTACATTCCAATAAAAAGCAACATTTATAGAATAATAAAAGTAAAAAAAAAAAAAAAATCAAATACTATTCACATAAGCAAAAAAATGTATTTATATGCACATTTGAAAGCAGGATATCACTGTTAATGCAGAGGCTGTTTTTAACACAGAATTTGAGAACAGTATACATAAAAAATTTGCACAACTTAATGTCTTTAGTTACATATTCCTTCCCTTCACATACACATTCAAATAAATAAATAAAAGACAAATGCTGAAAATTTGTATACTGCACGATTAAAAACATATCTGTGCATTTATTGAATATGAGGCATGAGATTGCAGAAAGATTTTTAAAAAGGAGACAAGATGAAAATGTTTAAAAAGAACACATGTATGACACAATCACAAAGTATATATTACATATTTGAGGCTATAAGTTTCAAAACTTGCCTTATCCAAAAAATCAAATTTTGGGAAATTGAGAAAAACCTCTAACTGTGACACTGTGTTTTGAATACCTCCAATTTTTTTAATACTTATAATTAGTGGCTCTATGATATTATTGTGTTAAGTTAGAAAATCTAATTTAATTAATGAAATTAATTAATTTGAAAAAGTTTCAGATAAGAAGAGTTTTGTTGCCAGCTTATTAATAATTTTTTTTTTTTTTTGCCAACCTATTGATAAGGAATTTTGATAACTTCTTTAAGAAATGCATCATTCATCATACTTGCTGAAAGAAAGTAACACTTTCTATTTTTGGTCATCAGATGATAATATTTTGGATTCAAAAATAATTTTCATGACAGCAATAAGAAAATTTAGTATTATGTTTTAAAATGAAAATTTAAATCAGAAAAATCAAACTTATCAACAACCAAATAAAAAAAAAGTTATCATAAATAGCTTATTATTACCTTAAACAAAGAATCTAACATAATTTATAAAAGATATGACATAATATATATATAAGTAATTTACAACACCAATATCTATTGATATATTGATATATAATTCAGCCATATCTCTAGCACAACATTTGCAATCTGAATTTTGATATTCCAAAAATCCAAAATTTCTAGTAATTTGGGGATTCTATGGTTCTTAGTCATAATATAGAACTTTATGGTAATGCCTTTAAAAACGCACTAAACTTAAAAAAAAAAAAAAACTTATGAAATTTTTATTTTTTTCAATGTTTCAAGGGAAAAAAAAAACCCATCTGGGCAGTTTCATAAAGAAGGTGTTGGAGACTAAAGTTATTTTGTGAAGTTTTGACTTTGCTTGAATAGAAATTTTGGTGGAGTCATCTTATATTCTGCATTGAAAGAGTTGAATACTCCAGGTTTTTTTTCTTGTGAGTGCACATTAAAAGAATCAGAAATGCCTTAGCTTTATGCCTAAAAATAAAATCCTTAACACTTTGTGACAGTAAGAAATGTAGAAAACGATTCTTCATTTTGAAAATTTTAAACAAAAATAGCAACAAGTTGCAAAGAAATGAAGGAAAATTTTTGCAATAGTACTGATAAGCTAGTCGTCTGTACATCCATTATGCATGCACTTAAGGATAAAGCTAGTTTTGTTGCCAAATTCCCTAATGGAAAAGGCGAGTCTTGAAACTAAATCACTATTTTTAAAACCCAGAAATAAAGGATATAAATATTTATTTTTTTTTACAGGTTATAATATTTTTTTGGTGCAGGTTTACCGATAAAATAGATTGGAAAGAGAAATCTCGATTTTCAATTTAGAGAAATGAAGGAAAATTTTTGTGATAGTACTGATAAGCTAATCATCTATGCATCCATTACGCATGCACCTAAGGATAAATCTAGTTTTGATGCCAAACTCCCTAATGGATAAGGCGAGTCTTGAAACCAAATCAATATTTAAAAACTCAGAAATAAAGGATATAAATATTTTTTACAGGTTATAGTTTTTTTTGTGAGGTTTACCGATAAAATAGTTTGGTAGAGAAAATTTTATTTTCAATTTTGGATAAGGCAAGTTTTGGAACTCATATCCTCATTTTATTGACATATCAAATTAATAAATATTAATGTTATCATATTACAGTATAGGATTTGTTATCCGGCGTCCCAATATCCGGAACGCTCCGAAAACCAGAATGCAAATCGGTAACTTTTTTTTTTCAGCGATGCCACAGACGCGCTATAGCGTGCAAATTACGCAAAAAATTGACGACGGGAAGCAAAAAAATTGCTCTTAGGAATCCCTTGAGACGCGTACTTTCGTCAAAAAATCGCGAAAAAGCAGCAAATTTTGTTAAAAATCACAAAATAACGACTAACTTTCGGCAAATTTTGTCAAAAAATTCATGAGAAAATGGACAATTTCATCACAAAATCACCAAAAAAGAGAGATTTCTGTTGGCATTTTTCAATTAAAGAGTTAAGTTTAAGTGTTAAGTTCATTTAAAATCCCAATAAGTTTTTCCCCCTCTCTTTCACTCATCCTCATAATGTTTAATAAGTTATTTGAAAGTTCATTTGTTATATTTAAAGTTTATTAATGTTGAAAAGATTGTAGAAAAGATTTAAAAGTTATGACATGGTTGGTTAGTAATTGGAAAAATGTAAACAAACTTTTACTTTCAATATTTTTCAAAGTTTAAATGTTAATTATTCATATATATATATATATATATATATATATATATATGACCTTTCTTAAATATAAAGGACTTTTTATTATATAATTAATGCAGAAATATTTACTAGATAGTTTAGTTGTGAATGAAGTAACTTCACACTTCTAGCTTGCAAACTTAATGCCATGTCAACTGCTTTGAGTTACGGTAGGTTGGTTGGTAGCCAAATACCAGAGTTAATGTTCTCTTATTAAACTTATTTATTAAACTGCTGTTTTATTTATTTGTGACCATAATCTTTTCTTAAATTATGCTAATGTTTTGTATTAACTGTGACTTTAATGTTTTTTGCCTGTATAAATAGTGATGCAGCAGATTTAGTAGATGTGTACTTACTTGCCTGGCCAGCAGCATCTCCATTGTTTATGTTTTGGAGTACTTAAGTGTGGAAGCCATTTAAGGCTAAGTAAAATGAAAGCATATATGTCTCTTTAGTTATGTTTTTAATTATGGTTTTATTATGAGTTTAAATAAATGAAAATTTAGTTTACTTTACTAGTTGTTCTTGGAATTCTACAAAACATCTACATCTATTTAGCTTACCTATAGCTGGCAAAATGAGACATTCACTTCTCCTCCCCCAACACTGGTAGCAGAGCATGGTCTGCTACCATGCTCTGTTTTCCAGCTGTTTGGATATTCTTCAAGGACTGTTCCATTTTGTTCTGAATGTGTATGAAGTTGAAGATGGCTGCATTTAATGAAAACACTTTTTCTTTTGGCAAGTTAAACCATGAAAATTATAAAGAATGGAAGTACAGTATTGACCTCTACCTAATAAGTCAGGACTTGCAGAATTACACATCTGATAAGAGTGTTGATGAAGAAAAGCCACCTGACACATCAGCTGATACAGTAAAGGAGAAACTGAAGGAGGGAAAGGCTCTAGCTATTATATGCTTAAGTATTAGAGAAAATTTGAAGAGTATAGTTTATGAAGCCAAAACACCTTCAGAAGCATGGAAATTGTTGAAGGCTGTGTTTGAACCAGTTTCAAGAGCAAGAGTTGCCAGATTAAGAAGAAATTTCATGAACATAAAATATGACCCAAATGAATCCATGAATAATTATTTGAATAGAATAACTCAAGCTGCCAAAGAACTTGAACAAGCAGGAAAGAAAGTTGAAGATGACGAAGTAGCTTTCCAGATATTAGAGAATCTGCCTGACACTTATGAAAGTTTAGTATCACAGTTATACAGATTATCTGATGACGAGTGTACTGTAAAAGGAATTCGAAGTCACTTGTTAGCAGAATATGATCGTTAGAAAAATAGAAGTTTACAAATTAGTGAAACCCTTCCTGCAAACCAAGCTTTAGTCTCAACTGAAGACTCGCGGCACAAGGAATATTCTAATAAGGATGACAGAAGACAGCGTTGTTACAGATGCAGTTTGAAAGGTCACCTAATTAAGGACTGTCATGTCAAGCCAAAAAGTAGAAAACATCAACCGTCGAGAGGAAGACAAGCCCACTTTGCAGCAGCTATGATGAGTGAGCATACAAGTCTCGAGTTTGTTTTGGACTCTGCCACCACCGACCACTTCTCCAATAAGAAAGACGTGTTCCTGAATTTCAGAAGCCTTAAAGCAAAAGCTGCCATTGCTACTGGGAGTACAGATATCCTGGGAATCGGTGACATACAGTTAGTGTTTAATACAGGTACTGTGGTTAAAACTTTATTTTTAAAGGATGTTTTCTATGCCCCAAAGATGACAAGAAACTTGATATCAGTGAGGTGCTTAGCTAGAAATGACTTCAAAATAACTTTTGATTCTAATAATGCTTATATTAGTAAAAATAGTACTGATGTATTTTTATGTGCTCCATTATGTAACAAATTTTATACTCTTTCAGCTAATTGTAAAAGAATTAGTGTTCCAGAGGCTCAAAATACAAAATCATCTAATATGATGATGTGGCATGCACGTTATGCTCATTTAAATTGTAAAAATTTATTAAGCTTTTCAAAATCTAAAAATGTTTATGGTCTAGAAAAACTAGAGGGTATAATTGAATCTTGTGAGGCCTGCCATTTTTCTAAAAGCAAAAGGGAAAGTTTTAGTGAATTAGAAAATGTTCAAACATCTGGTATATTGGAATTGTTACATATGGACATTTGGGGGCCATCACCTGAACCTAGTATGGGGAGAGCAAGATTTTTTCTTAGTATAATAGATGATTATTCTAGATTTGCTTTTGTATATATTTTAAAACATAAAGATCAGGCTTTTGAATTTTTTAAGAAATTTAAGCAAATGGTTGAAAGGCACACTGGTAAAAAGATTAAGAGGATTAGGACGGATAACGGTCAGGAGTTTTGTGCTGGGTATTTTGAAAATTATCTATTACGTGAGGGAATTAAGCATGAAAAGTCAAATGTGTACAGCCCTGAAATGTGTGGAATCGCGGAGAGATACAATCGGACTCTAATGGAGGGTGTTAGATTCTTATTAGTTCAGGCCAACTTACCAAAAAGTCTCTGAGCTGAGTTAGTTTATACTGTCAATTATTTAAGAAACAGATTTCCTCATAAAAAATTAAAAGGGAGAGCTCCTTTAAATGTTTGGCATGGAAAAAGTTTTTCAGTTCTTCACCTTAAAGTAATTGGTAGTGATGCATATGTCCATATTCCCAATAGATATAGGTCAAAACTTGACAAAAGATCAAAGAAGGGAATACTTATTGGCTATGCCATTAATACAGTAGGATACAGGATCTGGTATCCTGGTACAAAAACAGTTGTAGAAACTAAGCACGTCAAAATAATTGAAAAAGACTGTAGTTTTAAAAAGATAGAAGAAAGGGGGCAAAATTTTAACGATGAATATGTAAATTTTAGATTGGTTAATGAAAATTCAGAATTAAATGAAAGTAAACCAATTCAGGAATCTGTCCCTTTGCCTAAAGACTGGAAAAGAGTTGAAACTGTCAGAAAGTTAGGAAAAACTGCTGGGAAAGTAGATGTATATTATTACCCTGAAAAAGATATTAGATTAAGAAGTAAAAAAGACATAGAAAAATATTGTCAGGAAAAGGGAATAAATTATAACCCAGATGATTTCAGTTTTACCCCTACTTCTCCTCCAGAATCTAGTTTGGATAATACAGATTTAAATATGAGTGACGATGATGGGGAGAATGAACCAGAAGTACACTGTGTAGAAGTAAAAATACCAAGTACTTTTAGAGAATCTCAGGTATTATCTGAAAAAGGGGAATGGAATAAAGCAATGGAAATTGAGCTTGAGACACTTAAAGAGAGGAAAGTTTATGAATTAGTACCTATGCCAGAGGGAATGCAAGTTTTGGGTACTAGGTGGATATTTACATTAAAAAAGAATGTGTCCATGGGTGCAAGTTTTCCGTCCACAGGACGGATTTCCGTCTTTTAGAAATTCCCAAGCACGGAAGCAGGACGGAAGAATCTCCGACGATTGAAAATGACGCGTTTTTTGCCAAAAAATCGCTAAAAAAGACACGATTTTTTGTCAAAACATTATGAATATATAACGTGATTTTTGTCAAATGATCGCAGAAAAGGTCGCTATTTCTATCAAAAGATTGCAGATAAAAGCGCTATTTCATTCAAAAGATTTCAAAAGGATGCTTTTTTTGTCAAAAAATTGCAGAATAAACGTGATTAGTGTCGACGGATCTCAAGAAAAACGTTATTTCCATCAAAGAATCTGTCAAGGAATCGCAGAAAAGACGCGATTTTCCTTAAATGATCGTGGAAAAAACGCTATTTCTGTCAGAATTGCAGACAAACTGCGCTTTTTGTGAAAAGATCGAGGAAAATCTGTTTTTGTCAAAAAGATCGTGAAAAAAGACACGATTTTTTTCAAAAGATTACAGACAATATATGATTTTTGTCAAAAGATCACGGAAAAAAAGCACTTTTTCTGACAAAAGATCGCAAAAAAGACTCATTTTTTGTCAAAGCAAAGTAAAAAAAAGGGAAAAAAACGCAATTTCTGTCGAAGGATCGCAGTAATGACGCAGTCTCTTTCAAAGAATCACGAAAAAGATGCGATTTTCGTCAAATAGCAGAAAAAATGCTATTTTTTCAGAATTGTGGAAAAACATGATTTTTTGTCAAAGGATCGCAAAAAAGTCGCAATTTTTTGTCAAGGAATCGCGAATTTTCTTAAAGATCGCAAAAAAGTCGCGAATTTTTGTCAAAGGATCGCGAAAAAGTCACGAATTTTTGTCAAAGGATCGCAAAAAAGTCGCAAATTTTTGTCAAAAGATCGCAAAAAACGCAATTTTTGGTCAAAAGATCGCGATAGAAACGCGATTTCTGTCAAGGGATTGCTAAAGAGACGCGATTTCTGTCAAAAGATCGTGGGAAAAAGCGAATTTCGTCAAACAGTCATGAAAAAAACGTAAATCATGCACGTGTATATTTGTTCACTTGGTGGGTGGGTGGGTGGGTGGGGGGGGGGGGGGAGAGTGATTCAAAATATTTTCAGTCCTGGCAAAATTTCAAACTTGCACCCATGGATGTGTCTGGAAAAGTTAAAAGGTTTAAAGCTCGCTTGGTTGCTAAAGGTTTTAGACAAATGGAAGGAGTTAACTATTTTGATACCTTTTCACCTGTAATTTCTTTTTCCCTAGTTAGATTGTTTTATACTATATTGGTTGTACTTAAAGGTTGGGTAAGTCAACATCTTGATATTAAAGGTGCTTACCTCTATGCAAAATTAAATTAATTAATTTTTGTAGAACAACCAGATGGTTTTGTGGAAAAAACAAAAAAGGGTTTTGTTTCGAGGCTGGACAAGGCTTTATATGGCTTGCGCCAAGCTGGCCGGGAATGGTTTGTAGAGTTAGATAATACTTTTACTGAATTGGGCTTTGATAAAATTAAGGAATCAAATTGTATTTATACATTTAAATCTGAAGTCATTGTATTGGTCTATGTAGACGACTTTGCAGTGCTTGCTAAAAATTATAAAAGATTAACTGAAGTAATAGACTTAATTAAATTAAAATTTGAGATAAAGGTATTGAGGAAAATAAAGCATTTTCTAGGTGTTGATTTTGAAGAGAGAAATGGGGAAATTTTTATGCATCAACAAAGTTATATAGAAAAGCTTGCTGAAAAATTTAATATCCCAAAAATAAAAAGTAAATTACCACTAACCCTGGGAATAGTTTTAAATGCTGCAATTGAGGGGGAGCAAGCTGCAGATATTCCATATCGTGAATTGATTGGTTGCCTTCTTTTCCTAGCATCTCGTACTAGACCAGACATACAATTTCCTGTTATAGCCCTTGCACAATTTTCAAACTGTCCATCTTTAAAACATTGGAAACATCTATGTCAAGTGCTTCAGTATGTTGTAAATACCAAAGAACAAGCAATTAACTTGTCTAGAATTTCAAAGTGCACAATAAATGTTTACACAGACGCCAGTTGGGCATCTGACTTAGTTGATAGAAAATCCATAAGTGGTTTTATAATTTTTATAGATAATGTACCAATAATTTGGAACTCTTGCAAACAAAAATGTATAGCATTGTCCAGTATGGAAGCCGAATATGTGTCATTATCAGATTCCATAAAAGAACTATGTTGGTTATTGAGAATTATGGATAATTTTTCTGTTCTTTTGAATTTAAAAATGGATAAACCAAATGTTTTTTGTGACAATCAGAGCACTATTCATTTTTCTAGAAATAGTATTGAAAATAACAGAACTAAGTACATAGATACAAGAATATATTTTGTTAAAGATAATTTAAATAAATTCAACTTAAAGTTTGTGTCAGGTTCAGCTAATGTTGCTGATTTATTTACTAAGGTTTTGCCTAGTCAAAAGTTTTTGTATTATTGCAAGTGGATATTTGGTTGAGAGAAAGAGCTGGGGAAGAAGGGGGCATTATGTTGGCACTTTTCAATTAAAGAGTTAAGTTTAAGTGTTAAGTTCATTTAAAATCCCAATAAGTTTTTCCCCCTCTCTTTCACTCATCCTCATAATGTTTAGTAAGTTATTTGAAAGTTCATTTGTTATATTTAAAGTTTATTATGTTGAAAAGATTGTAGAAAAGATTTAAAAGTTATGACATGGTTGGTTAGTAATTGAAAAAATGTAAACAAACTTTTACTTTCAATATTTTTCAAAGTTTAAATGTTAATTATACATTAACATTTAAAGCTATACATATATATATATATGACCTTTCTTAAATATAAAGGACTTTTTATTATATAATTAATGCAGAAATATTTACTAGATAGTTTAGTTGTGAATGAAGTAACTTCACACTTCTAGCTTGCAAACTTAATGCCATGTCAACTGCTTTGAGTTACGGTAGGTTGGTTGGTAGCCAAATACCAGAGTTAATGTTTTCTTATTAAACTTATTTATTAAACTACTGTTTTATTTATTTGTGACCATAATGTTTTCTTAAATTATGCTAATGTTTTGTATTAACTGTGACTTTAATGTTTTTTGCCTCTATAAATAGTGATGCAGCAGATTTAGTAGGTGTGTACTTGCCTGGCCAGCAGTATCTCCACTGTTTATGTTTTGGAGTGCTTAAGTGTGGAAGCCATTTAAGGCTAAGTAAAATGAAAGCATATATGCAGACTTCGAGTAATCGTAATCGTGTAATCGTAATCGATTATAATCGACTACATAAAACTGTGTAATCGCATTGTAATCGTAATCGTAAATTTTAATTTCAAAATAATCGCGATATAATCATAATCAAAAGATTTCACTTTTATTACAATCATAATCTAATCATAATCGCAATGTAATCTGTATAAAAAAACTACGTAATCGTAATCAAGCACAAATAAACGATTACGTTATATGATTACATCTTTTTTTTTCCTTCTTCCTTTCGCGCAGTCCATAAAATATTTGGTCGGTGAGATAAACATTGCACCAAAGAAAGAGTGTCCTCGTTTAGAGCTCAAATCGCCCCTAAAGTAAGAACAGGTCATAGGTCATAAGGCAGCAGTTCGGGGGTGAAAGAGGATGCATTCTTTATACTGTATATAGTCAGTGTCAGTGCTATAGAGGGCTGCTCCTGGTATATAGTAATATAAGACATAGAAATAGTCGGGAATTGGGGGGAAAAAACTCTTTATGGTCTTTCGAAGGATCTTGTTTTGCAGGTTATTGAGTGGCAGTGATAAAGGATAAAAAAGAAGAAAGAAAAATATATATTTATGGTTTTTTTATGGGCACTTAGCAATTTGACAGACATCACCCTCTTTCAAATGTGGGAATCGGAGAATAATGAAAATTGGGGAGGAAAAAAAAATGCTTAAATTGCATGTGAGAATTTATCTAACAGCTCATTCGCATGTTGGATTTCTCAGTGGTTATATCTAAGCGGTTGTTTCCAAGGATCTAGAGAAAGAGATGGCTAAGAGAAACAACAAAAATATTGAAGATTATTTCACAGAATCTGTATCAGATTTGAATGAAAAAAAACGCGATTTTTTTAAAATAACAACGCAAATTGTGCTCGTCAGATGTCAGGGTCTCCATAAAAACAAAGTCCAATCTGAACACCCACATGCAGGTAATTTTTTAATAGATATATACATATTGTATAGATTTATTTTAGAAATATTGCATAGTGATATCTTGTCTTTTTCTTTTAAACTACAGTGAAAGGAATTTTTTATATTAAATTAACTATATAGTGTTTTTAATCATACGTACAAAGTATGTTTATTCAAAATTTGTATTTTAATATATGTGGATAAGTTAAACATATAGATCAGTTTTCTTACAAAAGTTGTAATAATAAAAGGTTGTTTATATATATATATACATATATATATATATATATATATATGTGTGTGTTTATTTTATCAGAATCCCCCCCCCCCAAAAAAAAACCAGAAATTAAGGCTGGTTTGTCAATAAACATACGGGTGTAAATAGGATTTTTTTTATGGGTTTAGGACAATGGTAATGATATCTAGTTGTTGGTATATTCTTTTAGCATATGCGCCGACAAATTCAATGACGAACCCCTGAATTTTGAAATGTAGCCACCAAATATTTTTTATCTCTGATTATTTTAAAAAGAAAAAAAATACCAAAAAGAAAACTCTCTAAATGAGTTATAAATAAATAATGGGGAAAAAAAGGTAGTTAATTTTTTTCCCAGAAAGGTTTGTTTCCCCCTCTCCCCTCTCCCAATATACTCCTACCAAAAGACAGTATTTTATATTATTATTATTATTATTTGCCTGTTAACGTTCATGTGTCTCAATTTTGTTTTAAATATGTGGTTCAAGGGGACAGAGGTATGCAAATGAAAGAAAAAAGAATGAATTGTTCCAATTCTCCCAATTAGAAAATTATGGTAGAAGCTTATTTTATTCTTCATTTTTTAAATTTTGTTTAGTTAAACTCATTTCATGTTAAAATTTTGCGTTAAAAAAAAAAAAAAAAAGGTTGTGAAACACAGGTTCCCTCACTCTCCCCCTCCCCCCAAATTTTAGTGTGTAGGTAAGGGGAGGGGAGGGGTAGAGGTCCGCACGGGCCGGAATTTCCAGGCCCGGGCCCGCCCGGCCCAGCCCGTTGTTAAACTCAAAAGTTCAGCCTGGCCCATTTAAATTTTTATATTTTAGGCCTGGCCCATTTAAATTTTTATATTTTAGGCCTGGCCTGTTACAATTTCTACAATTTCTAGAAAATTCTGATTTTTATCATATAAGATTCCTTAAAAGAATACTGCATACATATCTATGTAATGATTTTACAGTATATTTTACTGGAAATATACATTAACACGTTAATGATTACTTAGATATTTAGGCTTTCAACGTTCGATTAAAGATTCATTAAAAAATTAATATGCCTTAGCATAAAAGAAAAAAGAAAGAAAGTTAAAAACATCGTAACTTTTGAAGCTGTTTAATAAAAGAAGATTTATAAAAATATTTCTATATCATTTTATTAAAGATTTTAAATCCAAATTCATTCTTAAATTCAAAGAAGCTCCTTTCTGATATTTTTTAAATTCATTTTTTTTTCAGAAACGCATAAGTTTAGCAGGTATCTTTATTCAGAAACTATATAATCGAATGGGGTTATATATTTTTTGATACAAACAATTTAAGAATACTGCAAGTAAATAAAATACTGTCATAGTTAGCGTTTCGAATAGAATTTCCGGAAGTGATAGCATGGGAAGGGAGAAAAGCCTGCAATCATTTGAGAAACTATTATGTATCTCAACAAGGTTACACAAGTATTTTATTTACCAAAAATTAAAAACTCTATTTGATTCCAAATCTCTTCAATAGTCAGGCTTATCACTATTATACGTTTACAATTTAAAATTAACCAGAAAATATATGTCAAACTTTTGCATTATTGAGAAATTAATTTAAAAACCATCAAGAAGTATATATCCAAAGATTAAGCTAACATAAGTTCTTTATCACTGTTAATAATTTTGCATAAAATGTTGTCCGCCCTACAGATCTTGAGAACAATTAATCTAGTTCCAGTCCGGCTAGTCTACAAGTAGAAAAATAATGTAAGCTTGATCTCGGCCAGACACGAGTCAGCTAAAAAAATATTAAAACAGGTTACACACAATGTAACTGTCCGATGCCAATCTCTACACTGTACATTTTTATACTAATGCTGTCAAACTAGTATGGCACGTGACGCACATTTATACTTATTCTTGTTAAAACCATTTCATTGAAAATAGCTCATATTTTATTGTATCTGCTTAAATCTTGTGAAAAATTTTTTATTGGCCCGGCCCATTGCACATACGGGTATTTGCGTAATCTAGGCGGCCAAAATTATTTTATTGCATATATCTATTCTAAATGGTACAATTGAAAGAAAAAATACATTTATTAAATTTATAAAGGTGATTTATTAAAATAATTTAATTTTTAATCACTAATATTCATTTTCGTCACTTTCTGAAGAATCATCACTAACATTGGGATTCCAGGGAAAAGAAGAGCAATTGTTTCTAACAAAAAAGAGTTAATTTTTCTACCAATGACTTTTCTCATGCTACTTATAAAAGGATGTGATGTTAAAAGTAGCCGATTCAAAATGTATTTCTTGCAGCTTTCCCTCGAGAATTTTCACGCGAAGTCTTGGCGGTATAGCCAAAAATGCTTATTGCGTGCTTCTGCAGCCACTTCTAAAAGTTGCCCACTAGGTAATAATGCATTTTTAATGTAGTTGAACCATGAATTAATATTTTATGCATAGGTGGAGACATTGGATGCCACTGGTACAAATCTACATATAAGCGAGCAGTGTCTAATGCATATTTCTCGTACTTTTCTGGATCAATTATATGTCCGCTTGAAATTGTCACTTTTGAATGTGACTTTTAAGCGATATATTAAGTCATAACTAATGCCTGTTATGTCAGAAGCCAATTTCGGATTTTCAAAAAACCTCCTACTTGTATTACCGTCATTGGTGTTGCCAATATTTGCCTTTGGCACGTCTACCAGAAAACCTTTTTCTTCGCGAAATCTTTTCTGGATTTTGAGTTTTCTTTCCAGCTCAGTTTTTTTCTCAGCTTCAGTCTTCCGCTCTCTATATTTCTTTACTGACAACTTATAAGCTAAATGACGAATGATTTCAAAAAGTCTAATTCGAGCATGTAAAATTGAAAGACCAAACTCGATAGCTTCAGAATTAATTTCGTTCTGAATATCAATTTTGTTAAAGTCCTTAGAAGTTTACTGCATATGTAGCATTGACTTGTGGAATTTGTGCCAGCCGCAGCGTTGCAGACCTTTCCATCTACCATTGTCATGATGAAGACATGACTGACTGAGAATTTGTTCCCATTTAAATTAACCACTGTGGCGTTTAGTGACATCGCAGAATTTTTTATCAAGTTAATTTCTTCCTCCGTAACATCAATATTTTCTTTTACAAAACGAAATCTTATAGAACGGCAAAATCGAGGGGATGAAGGTTTTGGGTTTTCTCGTAATAGCTTTTCGTTTTACTACTAGAAACTAATTGTAAAGGGACAAATAACTTTGGAATATGTTCGCATCAATGTCGGAATCATTTACAAAGTTCTGTTTAAATTGTGCTTGTTGTGAACCATCACAACCCCATTTTGAAATTAACTTTAAACTCTCTCGTTCTTGCTCTTTCATTGTTGTTAGAACCTCTTTCAGGAACATGGATAAACGCTTAACTATATGGTCAACTAAAGACTGTAAATCAGTTTCGGCATAAATACGTGTTACTCTGCATGACTCTGGGGGCGGATAGCATTCTTGTTTCGCTTTTTGCAGCAAGGTATAACAAGGAAATAATTTCTTGTTGGTATTCCTTACTATTTCATATTGTCGAAGAGTTAAATCGGCTTTACGAATATGGACAGTGCTTGTGTTGGCATGAGTGAGTCAGTTTTTTCGCTCTCTGATTTAGAAAACGCCTTTTTATATTTTGTTGCATGTTTCTGACTACTTATGATTTCTTTGAGTATTTCAGAAGCATCTCGTTTACCAGATTTCTGCAACTCAACCTGAGCTGCAAGAATTATTACTTCCTTTTCTAGAGAATATCGTACTTCTTCTGTTTTTCTCCTCTTAGTTCTCTCACTTGATTTTATAAATAATTTAGATGGTCGTCCAGGCCGAGGTTGCGGTATGACAGGCATATCAAACGCTCCTTCTAGCCAAGATTGATTGTTTTTGACAAATATGTCTTCCTTCTTATGTACTTTTATCCATCTCTTTTTAATTTGTGTTTTGAATCGTGAAAATTTGCGTTTTAATCTCTCAATTTGGTCGTCTGTGTAATCTTCACCCAATATCAGCTGATCTTTTAAGAAATTTAATTTATCTTCAAAATTCTACAAATCAAAACTCTGCATTCGATTAAACAAACATTTACGGGTCACAACTCTTACTCTCGAGGTATCTTATGAACCTACAATAAAAATATTTTCTTTTAGAATGTTATATGCGATAGTCAATTTTTTTTTAATATTTCGTAAAAAATGTTCAAAGTACCACATAATACACATCCGCGCTTTTCCACAGCAGTTTCTTTAATTTTTCACTACTCAAAGCTGTAAACTTTTGATTTAGTTAAAAATTATAACAGGATATGCCTGGGTAATACAACAAAAACTCGATTAAATAAAATATTTTAGAAAAAATCTTACTCTGAAATGAGGGTATTTTAAAAGTGCATCAATTAAACTTCTTCATGATAAAACAATTAAAAAATATAATAAACTTTTGCATTATTACCTGCTGTGTCAGGATCCATCACAAACACTTTCATAATAAACGTAAAATAATATATAGTTCACTTCAAAGGTAACGTCTCTACACGAACGCCAAGAACAGACGCAAACAACATGTTGAATGATCGAATTCAGACTAAAGTTTTAATGAGATGCGTTGGCCAGGGAAAGGTTGAATGGTTGGTTACTGTTCACGAAACTGTCCTCTAACTCAGGCTGTCATTCGTTTAACAATTTTAGTACTTTAAAAATTTGACTTTTGGCCGCCTAGATTGGTCAAATACCCATATGTGCGTTGAAAAAGCTATTCTAAATCTGCTGGCCCATTACAAAATTCGAAAAGATTCCACCGGGCCGTGCAGACCTCTAGGGGGGGGGGGGGGGGGGCTCATTCTACGTACACCGGTATTCGTGAATTTCAAATCAGAATTTCGCATGTTACATATACCTATTCTGTTAATCAAACATCCTTAGAAATGCTCTTAATTTCAAAATAAATTTATAATAATGTTCTAAAATATTCAAAAAGGAAAACATATATTAGGTATATAAAAAAGAATAGCTCATTTAATATAAATGATTTATTTTTCCTTTAAAAATAAATAAATATCAGGAAACGCATATTTTGTAAATTTGTAACTCTAGTTTGTAACATGTAGACTACGGAATTACTGTAATCGAACTGTAATCGTAATCAACTAGTTCGGTTATCGTAATCCAACAAAAAAATATTAATCATAATCCAAACGTAATTGTAATCTTGAAATAAAAAAATGGATAATTGATTATGTAATCGTAATCAGACTTGCATAAATAGAGACATAATCATAATCTGTTTTTTGAAATTGAAAATAATCGTAATCTTAATCGATTACAGTCCTCTGTAATCGACTCGAAGTCTGCACATATGTCTCTTTAGTTATGTTTTTAATTATGGTTTTTTTATGAGTTTAAATAAATGAAAGTTTAGTTTACTTTACTAGTTGTTCTTGGAATTCTACAAAACATCTACATCTATTTAGCTTACCTATAGCTGGCAAAATGAGACATTCACTTCTCCTCCCCCAACAATTTCCTCCAAAAAATTGTGAAAAAATAACAAATGTCCAAAAAATCGCAATAAAACGGCAAATTTTGACAAAAGATCGCGAAAAACGGCAATTTTCAACAAAAGATCGCAAAAAATGGCAACATTCTTCAAAAAATCGCGATTAATGGCAAATTTCTTCAAAAATCTCGAAAAAAACAGCAAATTTTGTCAAAAAATTTCCGAAAACGGCAGATTTCGTGAAAAGATCATAGGAAAACGGCAAAATTCATTACAAATCAAGAAATGACTAATTTCTGGCAACTTTCGTCAAAAAATTGCGATAAAAGGGAAATTTCTTCAAAAGATCACGAAAAAAAGGGCCCATCCTGAAGCAGAATTCTTAGCAATGGATATGTGTTTGCGGTGTTTTTGCCTCCAAATTGTACATAACAGATCTTTAAAAACTCACTACAAAAATGACTTCTTAAAAAAAAAAAATGCTCAAAAAATTTCCGAAAACGGCAGATTTCATCAAAAGATCATAGGAAAACGGCAAAATTCATTACAAATCAAGAAATAACGACTAATTTCTGGCAACTTTCGTCAAAAAATTGCGATAAAAGGGAAATTTCTTCAAAAGATCACGAAAAAAAGGGCCCATCCTGAAGCAGAATTCTTAGCAATGGATATGTGTTTGCGGTGTTTTTGCCTCCAAATTGTACATAACAGATCTTTAAAAACTCACTACAAAAATGACTTCTTAAAAAAAAAATGCTCAAAGAATGCAACAAAGGAATTGGGATAAAAAATTTCCAGAGAAGCTTCACAATCAAAGATGCTTTGTGGGGTGCTGCTAAAGCATGGCAGGTTGTGGATAAAGATACACTTATCCATGTATGGTACAATCTGTGGCCATCTGCATTATTTTTCGATGACGAAAATGAGCCTGAGTTTGAAGGCTTCAAGATTTTGAAAGAGAAGCAAATTATTGCTGATCTGTTGGCATATGCCAAAGGCTTTAACTGTCCAGAAGCTAAATTGCTTAATCAAGAAGCAGTGGAAGATTGTTTAAAAGCCGATGAAAACACTCCTGCCACTAATCATATGACTGACAGTGAAATTTGTGAAATGATGACAAACAACATATTGGATAAAAGTGATGATGAGAAGGACAAACAGCAGAATGAAGCAGTTGAAACGGTATCAAATGAAAAATTAGTATTTTATACTGAACAATTAATTTCAGGCATGCAACAGAGGAGCTACTTCCACAAGCAGTAGATCAGGTCTCTGTACAAAATACAAGAACAATTAGTGCAAGAAACGCGCTATAAGCGAAAGACTATCATAGAAATGTTTGCTAAATCCCAATCAAAAGATTCTGTTTCAAAATCCCAAAATTAAATTTCATATATGTGTATATTTCTTTCATTTATTATAATTATTTATTTATTTTGTTTAAATTAATCAATAAATTAAGGTATTTACATGTATTAGTATTCATATTTACCTATTTATTTCACTATTTATGAAATTATTTCGTGCATTTCTTATACTTAAGGTAAAGTGTTCCGAATTACAGAAAAACCCCTTATCCAGAATGCCCTGGGTCCCAAGCATTCTGGATAACGGATCCAATACTGTAATACCAATTAATATTAAGCAACAAATTATTTATTAATTTTAAATAATAAGTAAAACTAAACGATATTAAAGAAGATGTGATTAACATAGAATGCAGTAGCTTATATTATTATATTTCATATTATTTTTAAAAAACAAAATTTTGAAAAATAGCTTTTACGCTTCAAATACTTTTTAAAGAAAAAACTTTCTATGTTCAATTTGTTTAAATAAGTTTAGTTTAAGTAATTTTAGCTCTGCATTTTTAGTTTGCTTTAAGTATAGTTTTGTCATATACATTTATATGTACTTACAACAAAATTTATCTATTATATTTTAAGATTAACACCAATTAAATTGATTAAAATTGTTCCAAACTGAAAAATATGACACAGACAATTAGACATTGTTGCTATGGAAACCTCTTTTTCGGATTGGAAATGTATGACAACAGTTTCCTTAAGTGATTTTTATAACCAGTAAAGTTTGTTAAATTTTTAAAAGATTGTGAATTGGAGAATAAAACAGCGGTGAAATTTCATTCAGATAAATAATAAAAAGAAAAAAAAGATGATGAAATATTTATTTAACCTTCTTTATAAAGCATTTTAAATTAATATTACTACAAATGTTCAGAAAGTTGAAAATGTTGTACAAATAATGGAAATTATTTTGAATAAGAGGAGTTATAACTAATAGCAAAGAAATTTTTGCAAAAAATCATACTTTACAAAAATCTCATTGGCAGATTGGAAATTTAAACACTCAAATATTTATATTTAATCCATTTTAGCCATTTTTAATCTGATTTCACTTCGTTTCCTCTGCATTGTATGTGAGAGTGCTTTTCGCCATATGACTGATATGGATTAAGAAAAAATTACGCAGAACTTTTTTACTTTTTTAGAAATACGCATTAATATTAAAAAATAGAGACAAATGAGAGTAGGAATCACACTTTGAGATCTTCAAGGATACTTTAAGATTTTTTTTTTTTTTTTTTTACAAATAAAATATTTAGATCCTATACATTTTTCCTAAATATATTGGTGAATGTTTAATAATTTGCAAATATGTGAGTCCACAATCTTTATTACTTTACCAATTTGAACTTTCCATATTCCATAGTTCAAGAGTAAAATCACTGTGACAGACAGATACAAAAGTGATCTTATAATGGTTCCATTTTTACTTTTTCAATACGGAACACTAAAAATGAGTATGACATGTAATAATTTGACATAGAATTATAAATTAATGATCTTTGTTTGTTTCTTTTTCTCAACAGGTTCTACTAATGCCTTTCTTTCTTTAAATTTCAAGGTTCCGGGTCAAGTGGTGATACACCATATTAAATACTCTTAAAAGATATGCGGTACTATCTGTTTTACCTACAACCATGGTATTTGGCAGGAAAGGAATTCTTTTATCTCATGTAAAGGAAAAAAATGCAAAAGCCAACATCTTATAAATGTATGGCGCTTTGATTACGCGTCAGATTCATGAATTTCTATAATTTGAAAAACCGATCATATAGTTTTCAGATTTTTCCCTTTACATTTGCTACAGAACTTACCTTCGTATCGAATTTCAAAGTTCTACACAGTTCTACACACAAATATCTTTTCAATAATAAAATTAAATAGCTGTAGCAACTAGCAACATGTATAATACAAAATAATAAAAAAAAAATATCTTCCATGGTTTAAGTTTAAATTAATTAAATATTACATGTTCTACAAGTCAAATAAAATCAATTTTCAGATTCGTTAAAATCATCTGCTTTTGGCGAGGATATGCACTGGTCGCCAAATTGCACGTCGCTTTCAGCTTTTTATGTTAATTATTCCAAAGTATTTTATTTTTTACATATCTCCTATTGTAATTCTGCTGCTAAATTTGACTGATCCTTTATTACCTACATGAGTAGTTTAATTCATATTTTTTTTCCAAAGTATTCTGAGTATGCCCAGTATGGAGATCTTCCTTGTAAGTTAACTACCTTAAGAACTAGTATTTAACAATAAACAGGTTACATATAAATTTTACTAAAATATGTACAAAGCAAACAATTTACAGTTTAATACATGTGAAAGCAACAGTTTAAAAAGAGCTCAATTATTTCAGGAATAAATATCAAACCCTATAAAAGTATCATAAAAGAGTTTTAAAAAAGTCAAAGAATACTAAAATACAATTTTTATTGATGACAGAAGTATAAATTATAATGAATGAAACTATTCAAGTTTCATCATATTTTCATTTTATTTCTACTAGTGTTAACAATTTTTTTTCATGTAAAATTATCATCAATTTAAAAAAAATTCACCAAAGTTATGAAAGAGCAAAGTCAATTGCATATCTTCATTTTATAAAAATCAGAAACATATATTTGCATTTTCCCCGGTCGATTCGAGAAAAATCACTTTTTTCTGCAATCTTTTTAAAGAAATTTGCAGCTCAATCCTTTGACAAAATTCGCATTTTTTGAATGATGATTATAATAAAATTCATGTTTTTTCTGTGATCCTTTGACAAAATTCACATATTTTCACCAGTGCTTTAATGTAATTCACATTTTTTAGCACTACCCTTTAATAAAATTTGTGTTTTTTCAATGATTTTTAACCAAAATTTAAGTTTGTTCTATGACTTTTCAACAAAATTTATGTATTTTCCATGATTTTTCAACATAATCTGTAAATTTAAAAAAATCTTTTGACGAAAATTGCATTTTTTCTGCCATCTTTTGATGAAACTCAGCTTTCTTCCACAGTCAATCAACAAAAATCATGCTTTTTTCCACAATTTTTTGAAGAAAATCATGTCTTTTTTGTGATGCTTTAATGAAAATTGTGTTTCTTCCATGATCAATAGATGAAAATTACATTTTTCCAAACAATCCTCAGAAGAAAATTGTGTTTTTTATGTGATCCTTTAACAAAAATCGCATCTATTTTATGATGCTTTGACAAAATTCGCATCTTTTTTGCAATCTTTTGACGAAAATAGTGTCTTCTTCAAGATCCTTAAACAAAAATTACATTTTATCTGAAACTTTTTGACATAAATCGAGTCTTTTTCACAATCCTTTGACAGAAACGGTGCTTTTACTGCCATTATTTAATGAAATCACTTTTTTTCTGTAATCTTTTGATGAAAATTATGCTTTTTTTGCAATTTTTTAATGAAAAGTGCATCTTTTTTGCAATCCTTTGAAAGAAATAGTTTTTTTTTGTGATCCTTCAACAAAAATAGTTTTTTCTGCAACTTTTTGATGGAAATTGAGTCTTTTTATGCAATCCTTAGACAGAAATAGTGCTTTTCTGTAAATATTTGACAAAAAACATGTTTGTCTCTGCAATCCTTTGTAAAAATAAAAGTTTTTTTATGCTTTAGCAAAAATTGCATATTTTCTGCAATCCTTTGGTAAAGATCACATTTTTTTCGTGGATTTTAAATGTGATGTTCATAAATTGGATATTTTAAACCCAATTCTTAAACATTTTGCACAAATCCTGAAAAATCTAAAAACAGATTATTTATTTTGTCCTTGTTTTTGTCCATCCCACTTCCTTCCTTGGGAATCTTCAAAAAACAGAATACTGTCCTGTGGACAGAAAACTTGCATCCATGAAAATATCCAATTCCATTCTGGTTCATATCATATTTATCATTGCCTTTAATACTCAATACAAAAACAGCTTTGTAAAAAATAATTGAACCACTTCACTTATGATCATATTGTTGGAAGATAAAAGTTTTGTGGAGTCTAAAACCTATCTTATAATAGTTAAACAGAAAAATGCATGCATTTACAATGCCATATATTCTGGCAGATAATGCACACTTAAAATTTCAGACTTCCTTTTTTTATTTTTAAGCATATTAGCCATATAACAAGCACTTCCTTCTTCTCTAATCATCTGTAGCATAACAGAATATATGGTACTAATTGTTATTGTACATTTAATACTGGCAGAAAATGTGAAATACTTTATGGTATTCTACTGCAAAAAGTTATTATATTAAAATGATGTTAAAAATAATATAACATACTTGAAGAAGACTAGATGATGAATTGTAAGCAGATACAAGGTTTCTGCCATCACCACACTGAGGAGTTAGAAATGTTCCACTTTCAAACTTTGATAAATAATGAGGTCTTTGCTCTCCACTTTTTTCATCTGCAATAAGCATAAATGTGGTGTTTAGGTAAATATATACTGATTTTTAATGGTTTTTTTCCAAAAATATACCATAAAATTCTAATTAAAAGATTATAAAAAAAATAACAATTTTAAAATTTATATGGCAGGGAGGAGACAGGATAGAACAGGACATTTTTGCGGGAGGAAAGGTAATTTAGATATTTATTTAATTATTGTTATATCAAAATCATAAATACAACAGAAAAAATTGTCAAGTGCGAGTATTACTCACACTCAGAGGGTTCCATACAATAAATATTTGGATTATTAGCTGTATTGTTGAAAAAAATGCTAAAGGAATAATAAGACTTTGTAAAAAACTACAGAACATAGAGTTAGGTATAGCTGTACGTACTAGAACAGTATGAATGGGTATGTGCTATTTCATTCAAAATGAACAAAAATTTAAAAAGAGAAAGTCGTGTGCCCATTGTAACTAATTTTGGTAAAATTTGATACACAGATTCAGTTCATATTGAAATAGAGCTATGCAAAATACCTTGAAATAAAATAAAAATATTTATTTTATATCAAGGCCATAGATAAAGCCATAGATAGCCTTAGATAAAAATATTTATTTTATCTAAGCTAACAATCAAAATTTAAAATTCAAGAATGTAGACAAAACCTCAATTTTATGTCAACTTTTAAACAATCTTCACATCTATTATTTTGCATTTACTTATAAATAAATCTGATCTACTTATTTCTACTTATGCTGAATTTCATTCAAATCTGTGATGTATGAGCAACAGCTGATTTTCTCATTTTGTATGGAATCATCCATATATCATAAAAACTCAGAGATGTGAAGCCTAAATATTATCAAATATTACTATTCTGTATATCTTTCATTTACAGTTTTATCCTATTATGTTCATGATGAACTTAATTTGGTACTGACAGTAAAAGTAGTGCATAATTAAACTTCATTTGATATTTTATAAAATTAAATTCAATGCAGTAACAATATTTTCTTTTTGCAGTGTAACTAAAACAAAATCATTGTTCAAAGTTTAAACTTGGCTTTGTGTTAAGTGTGCTTCAAAAGGAGGTCATAAAGATAAAACCTTGCACTGGCCCATGTCATGTTTTTCAAAATAGGCTTTTAGTGAACTTTAAAAGACCCAAGAGGCATATTCAGAGATATGCCCCCCAAGCCTACACTCACTTTGTAAATTATATCTCTTATTATTAAAAAAGTGAATATTAGAACAGAGTAAAGCCAGTGATATTAGAGAAGAGTATATCACCGTCTCTAGTATATTTGTATTTTTTTATTATACCACCATTTAGACGGTGGTATACTAGAGAAGCGTAGAGACAGTGGAAGAGAAATAAAACCTTAACAATAATTATTCATTTTATATATTTTAACACCCTGCAAAATAGAATTCTGCCCATGCTACTGATGTGACCCTCGACAACCCAGACATTTTTGTAAGAGACCCTTCTCTTAAAAAGGTTGTCCACCCCTAAATTCTATTATCAAGATAATTTATGACTGATTACTACACTGATAAGCTAAAGGCAGCAATTGCAAAATGTAGTGACCAATAATTTGACTAGTTTTACATCACCTCTTGAAACATTGGGGGATCCTATTTAAGGTTATAAGAAGAGTTAAAGATAGCTCATAAACTTAAAGAAACCTCATCCATCAAAAATATATAGAAAATGGAAGCTAAAGACAATATAAACGGCAATATAGGAAATTACAGTGCCCACTGGCAGTGGTTGGGAACAAATCAAGATGAATGATAGGAATTGTGCAAAGACCCGTACTACCTAAGATATCCAACAAGCAATAAATGTGTATTATGCAGCAGCACCTCCTGATGTAGAGAACAGGACTAAAATAGTGATGGTTAGGAGGAGAAGCCCAGCAAAGTCCAAGTGAAGATCAAACCACCAGAACACAGTGATGAATCCAGAAACTTTTTTCAAGGAATTTTTGTGGCTCAATGAGAACATCATAGATAGTGGGAAATGAGGAGATTGCACTTTTTGATCATTGAAAATGCAAAATCTCAAAACTTTCAGCGAGAAATCTCATTGCTCTGGGAGAGAATATTCCCCCAAGCCACACCCTGAATTCAACACTGACAGAACCTGAGATATTGTGTCAAGAAGAAATTATACAATAATTCTTTCTGACAGAGAGAGTAGAATAAAAGTGAACACAGAAAGTAAACATAAGAGTTAACAGAATTACAGAGAACAAACCAAGGTGAGTGGTTAAAGTTACATGAGAATCAGACCCATACAATTTGTGATATTGAATAAAAAAGAAATATACGCATCTAGTTTATCTTTATTTTTGTCAAATCATCATTGCAGTTGAATAGATAGTTTGATAGTGGAATTATCTACCTATTCCTGTAACTATCTGTCAAATTGATTCAATTTCAAAGGTGATGGATCAATAACTCCACTATTGAACTAGCAATCTTACAGATGATTTGATGGAAAAGAGTAAATAAAGATTAACTGACAGATTGATGAGACTGACAGACAAAAGCTAATTTGGAAAGAAGCTGGCTGTAATGATGGAGATAGATTAATAAATCCCCTGTTAAACTATCGATCATAGTGAAGATTTGAAGAAATTAAGATGAATAATAGATCACATAGGTCTGTGCAATAGACAAGATACATTGTGAGGCTCTTTCTGGCTTTTTCGGGTATTTTATTTTTTTTTTTTGTTCTTCCGGTCCCATTTCTGGGTCCACTAGTTAAGAGCCTACATCACTGAAATCGAAAGTCAAAATCCTCTCACGAAGCTATGCAAGTTGCCACCGCAAGGCGTATCCCAAACCCAAAGATTGACACTTTAAAAGACCAATGATATTTCCCAAGCTTGTAATTGACAAGAAAAATTGTCACCTAACGACATACTTTCCCTCCAGGCGAAAAATAAAGGGGATTTGATCCCCTGCTGGTAAAAAGTCATTAGCAAATACTAAACGAAGATAAACTGTCGCACCTTTTTACTGCCCTGATAGCCCTAGGGAAATGGTCATTGGCAAATTTCTTCAGGCTCATGTTTGATCAAAATAGTCAGAGCCGTTTTAAAACATGTTGACTTCGACCTTTTTTGTTTGTCAGTTTGATGTAAAATTAAACCATTTATATGTAATTTTAAATCCACAAAAAATTATTATTATTATTATTATCGGATTATATCGTACTATCCAACTTAAAGATTCCCAATAGACTGTCCGGCGTACACAGTAGATGAAAGCCGTTTTTAATGAAAAACTCTGGTTGATTCCAAATTACTTCCAGGCTACTAAAATTTTCATCTTTTTATTAATTTATTTATTTTCTTTCCATCGAAACTTTTTTGCTAGAGGACATGAATTAACAACAAAATTGTAAACATTTCCCCTTTTCAAGTACGTGGATCCGAAATAGTAAATTTCTATTTTGTTTTATTCTTTAGCTTTCGATAGTTGAATTTTTTGGGTTTGGGGGATGCGAAATTGAAAAATTAGTAAAACAGAATTTATATATATATATATATATATATTCTTTCAAAGTCTTAAGATCTGAATTAATGCCGAAAAGATAAAAAATTTGCCTTATTTTTCATGCGTTCAGTATAATTTTAAACAAAAGCACCCCTGGTATATTAATTGGCAGTTTGGAGTCAGAAATGGCGTCGAATGCATTAAAATTTCTGGAATAAAATTCGGCCTTTTTTTTTTTTTTTTTTACTGACTCTGCAACCCTGTTTTCTGTGGCAAAAAAACTACAAAATTTTGGAACTTTTTATTATTTCTAAATATCTCGAGACACATAGCCATAGATAATGAAAGATGTCAAATAGATTATTAAAGACGACAAAGTTCTGTACAAAGACCATTTTTTACTTTTTCGATTTTGATTACAGAATATTTTTATGGGAATTCTTTCTTTTTTAAAAAAATTCAAAAAATGAAAGTCTCCAATCCAATATGGAAAAAAAAAATATTCAAATGCAACTGCGATATCTTTATACATTTCGTCCATAAAATTAGCATTAAAATATGTTTGTTTTTTTTCGCTTGACTGAAGCAGTCTCTTCTCAATTACATTTCAATATGTTTAAATGATTGTTTCCATTGAATAGCTGATATCGATCTGTAAGCCATTTATTGCTTATTTGATTATGTTTATAGATATTTTTAGTCGAGCCACTTTCCTTTTTGGAACCCGTTTAGAAAGTGAAAGCATCCCCCCAAAAATTCTTCAATCAAAATTGAAGCAGTACAAAATGGCATTTGTACTGATCTATCTCAGATATCATAAGCAAAAAAAATCAATTAAAAATATTGAAATGCAACCGAGACATCTTTATAAATTTCACCCATATTATTAGATTAGCGAATGGGTTTTTCGCTTCATTGGAGTAGCCTCTTCTCAATTGCATTTCAATGTTATTTATTTATTTTGCATAGGACAGTTGAGATCGATCTGCACGAAGGCTGTTTACTACATTTTAGATTTTTTGTTAACAGATATTGGCTTATTCAGTCAAGCGAAACAAGTCTTACAACTGAAATTTATAAACATATCTTGTCGGCATTTTAATGTTATCTTTTTATTATTTTTTTATTTATTTATTTTTTTATTTCTCTTCTACATTTTAATATTTTAAAATGATTTTTTGGCATTGGATAGCGGAGATCTTTCTTTACAAAGACCGTTTTGTACTTAAAAAAGTACAAAACGGTCAAGTACAAAAGTTTAAAAAAATACAAAACAAAATCAAAAGATTTTGTTTACAGGTGTTTTAAAGAGGCTACTTCAGTCAAGTGAAATCCAATGATAGAAATTTATAAAAATATCTCTTCTACATTTTAATATTTTTAAATGATTTTTTCGCATTGGACAGCTGAGATCTTTCTTTACAAAGATCATTTTGTAATTTTTTTTATTTTGTTTACAGGTGTTTTAAAGAGGCTACTTCAGTCAAGTGAAATCCAATGATAGAAATTAGTAAAAATATCACTTCTACATTTTAATATTTTTAAATGATTTTTAGCAGGGGTGCAGAAATCTAGGCGCCAGAGGGTAGTCTCTCACCACTAAAATTTTAAAGCTTTTTTCGCTCAAAATTTAATAGCATTCTAGCAGGAATTTTACACGATATATTAGACGGAGAAAAACAAAATAAATTTTGTGGTGAGAAACTGCCTGCTGGCGCCTAGATTTTTGCACCCCTGATTTTTAGGCACTGGATAGCTGAGATCTTTCGGACAAAGACCGTTTTGTACTTTTTTGATTTTGTTTACAGATGTTTTAAAGAGGCTACTTCAGTCAAGTGAAATCCAATGACAGAAATTAATAAAAATATCTCTTCTACATTTTAATATTTTTAAATGATTTTTTTTTTTTTTTTTTTTGTATTGGATAGCTGAAATCTTTCTTTACAAAGACCGTTTTGTACTTATTTGATTTTGTTTACAGGTGTTTTAAAGATGCTACTTCAGTCAAGTGAAATCCAATGGTAGAAATTTATAAAAATATCTCTTCTACATTTTAATACAGTAGACTCCCTCAATTCCGCACAGCTTGGGACCAGAGGTTTTGCGGATTTTAGAATTTTGCGGATTTCTGGTCATTGCTTTGTTTACTTTTTTAAAAAGTAATTTTAATGTAATTAATAATGAAATCAAAAGTATAATGAATGTTTACAATATGCTAAAATATTAAAATAGGTAATAAACTAAAATAATAAAATTTAGATAGTTTTTAAAATTATAAAAATACTAAAAGCAAAGGTCAAATTAATAATCAATAATGTACAATTAAATATTCATTATCATCATGGTGAAATGTGTTTTTCCTAAATTATTCAATGAAACTTTCCTCATAAAAGTACATTACTATTTCGCATTAAGATCATAAAATAATGAAGCTTTATTTCAGGTTTAGCCAGACTTAATAACTAAAAAAATTTGATTAATACATAAATGTATTTGGTAAGATTGTGATTACCAATGATATCAGCAATATCTTTATTTTTTCAGAAATAAATTATTCTTTCTTTATGAAAAATCATGAATTCAATAATCTTAACAAAAATTACAAATTAAAAAATATATGGAATTGATATAAAACTAAAAAAGTCAAATTTTGCACCTACATCTGAACTGAATGTTTCATTGTTTACATCCGTAAAATATGTGCAGATTTTAGAGAGTTGCGGATTTTAGGAGTGCGGATTTGAGGGAATCTACTGTATTTTTAAATGATTTTTTTGTCATGGGACAGCTGAGATCTTTCGGTACAAAGACCGTTTTGTACTTTTTCTACTTTGTTTAGGGGAATTTTAAAAAAAGCTACTTCAGTCAAGTGAAATCCAATGGTAGAAATTTATAAAAATATCTCTTCTACATTTTAATATTTTTAAATGATTTTTTTGTCATGTGATAGCTAAGATCTTTCGGTACACACGTTTTGTACTTTTTCTACTTTGTTTAGAGGGAATTTAATGATTTTTTCGCATTGGATAGCTGAGATCTTACTTTACAAAGACCGTTTTGTACTTTTTTGATTTTGTTTACAGGTGTTTTAAAGAGGCTACTTCAGTCAAGTGAAATCCAATGATAAAAATTAATAAAAATATCTCTTCTACATTTTAATATTTTTAAATGATTTTTTGGCATATGATAGCTGAGATCTTACTTTACGAAGACCGCTTTGTACTTTTTCTACTTTGTTTAGGAGAATTTAAAAAAAGCTACTTCAGTCAAGTGAAATCCAATGGTAGAAATTTATAAACATATCTCTTCCACATTTTAGTATTTTTAAATGATTTTTTGGCATTGGATAGCTGAGACCTTTCTTTACAAAGACCATTTTGTACTTTTATAATTTTGTTTACAGGTGTTTTAAAGAGGCTACTTCAGTCAAGTGAAATCCAATGATAAAAAAAAAATAATAAAAATATCTCTTCTACATTTTAATATTTTTAAATGTTTTTTTTTTTTTTTTTTTTTTTTTTTTGTCATGGGAAAGTTGAGATCTTTCGGTACAAAAAAGTTTTCTACTTTTTCTACTTTGTTTAGGGGAATTTTAAAAAAGCTACTTCAGTCAAGAGAAATCCAATGGTAGAAATTTATAAAAATATCTCTTCCACATTTTAATATTTTTAAATCATTTTTTTTTGTCATCGGATAGTTGAGATTTTTTGGTGCAAACACCGTTTTGTACTTTTTTGATTATGTTTACAGGTGTTTTAAAGAGGCTACTTCAGTCAAGTGAAATCCAATGATAGAAATTAATAAAAATATCTCTTCTACATTTTAATATTTTTAAATAATTTTTTGGCATTGCATAGCTGAGATCTTTCTTTACAAAGACCGTTTTGTAATTTTTTGATTTTGTTTACAGGTGTTTTAAAGAGGCTACTTCAGTCAAGCAAAATCCTATAGTAGAATTTTATATATATATCTGTTCTACATTTAAAGATTTTTAAATGATTTTTTGGCATTGTGTATCTTAAATCTTTCGGTACAAAGACCGTTTTGAACTTTTTCGACTTTGTTTAGAGGAAATTTAAAAAAGCTACTTCAGTCTGGTGAAATCCAATGGTAGAAATTTATAAAAATATCTCTTCTACATTTTAATATTTTTAAAGGATTTTTTTTACATTGGATAACTTTGATCTTTCGGTACAAAGACCGTTTTGTGCTTTTTCTACTTTGTTTAGGGGAATTTTAAAAAAGCTACTTCAGTCAAGTGAAGTCCAATGGTAGAAATTAAAAAAATATCTCTTCTACATTTTAATATTTATAAATGATTTTATCATCATGGGATAGCTGAGATCTTTCGTTACAAAGACTGTTTTGTACTTTTTCTACTTTGTTTAGGGGAAATTTAAAAAAGCTACTTCAGTCAAGTGAAATCCAATAATAGAAATTTATAAAAATAGCTCTTCTACATTTTAATATTTTTAAATTTTTTTTGGCATTGGATATCTCTGATCTTTCGATACAAAGACCGTTTTGTACTTCTTCGATTTATTTGTGGTATATTAAAAGGATACTTCAGTCAAGGGAAACAATTCAATGGATCATGTTAATCCTAATGTAGAAAATTTTAAAGATATCTCGTCTGCATTTTAATATTTTTTTCATTTAGTATCTGAGAGCGATCTCTTAAAAGGCCTTTTCCTACTTTTTCGATTTTGTTTACAGCACACTTTCATTTTCAGAGCTGTTGTCAAAAGTAATATTATACTGATATTTAAAATCTGCAATCAGTATCAAAAGAAGTAAAATGTGGCCTTTATATAAACTATCATCAGCTATACTATGCAGAAAAAAAAATTGAAATGAAAATATGGTAAATTTATAAAAATCTTCCATAGGATTAGTATAACTGAGTGGGTCTTTTTGCGTGACTGAAGCAACTGTTATTCTAAAATTTAGTTCAATTAGGCTAGGACAAACTTTGGAATATATACTCATTTTTTAGTCAAAAAAATATAAGAACTTTTAAAATTATTCGCTTATCTTTCTGAAAGGGAAAAAGAAAGGAAAGACAACTTATACATAATAAAGCATAAATACAGTAGACTCCCTCAAATCTGCACAGCTTGGGACCAGAGGTTTTGCGGATTTTAGAATTTTGTGGATTTCTGGTCATTGCTTTGTTTACATTTTTTAAAAAGTAATTTGAATGTAATTAATGATGAAATCAAAAGTTTAACGGATGCTTACAATATGCTAAAATATTAAAATAAGTAATAAACTAAGATAATAAAAATTTAGATAGTTTTTAAAATGATAAAAATACAAAAGCAAAGGTCAAATTAATAATCAATAATGTACAATTAAATATTCATAATAAAGATGAAATGTATTTTTCTTAAATTATTCAATGAAACTTGCCTCATAAAGGTACACTATTAATTCACATCAAGATCATAAAATAATGAAGCTTTATTTCAGGTTTAGCCAGACTTAATTACTAAAAAAGCTTGATTAATACATAAATATGTATAGTAAGATTGTGATTACCAATGATATCAGCAATATCTTAATTTTTTCAGAAATAAATTATTCTTTCTTCATGAAAAAACATGAATTCAATAACCTTAACAAAAATTACAAATTACAAAACATATGGCATTGATATAAAATTAAAAAAGTCAAATGTATTTACATCTGAACTGAATGTTTCATTGTTTACATCTGTAAAATATGTGCGGATTTTAGAGAGCTGCAGATTTTAGGAGTGCAGATTTGTGGGAGTCTACTGTATATCATTTACGGAATTGAATTTTACCGCAACGGGATATATTTGCTAAAAGATTGTAAATTAGTCATAATTTTTTTATAAAAGTGCCAAAATAAATACATTTTTATCTTTTTAATTAGTATTATTCAGTTCAATAATGAATTGCATAATAATTATCTTATATTTTAGAGTGGGTATACTGCAAACTTTTATTGATTAAAATAGAAATATTTATGAAAATGTACATTTAAATTAATTCATTATTAAGAACTGTCTAAAAAATTATATAAAAAAAGATAAGGAAAAATTAAATACAAATGTATTTAGTCGAGTATGTATATTTCAATGTATATATCCATTCATTTTTAATGTCAGAACCATTGTTATTTTCTTTCTGCCCCCCTCCCCCCCTACTTCTTTGTCGAGTGCAGATGACAGAAAGAATATTCGATTATGTTTTGTGAATCAACGATTTTTTCATTTTGATGTTGTATGCAATTAAAAAATCTTTTTAGAAATTAAACTTCAAATATATGAAAGAAAAATAATAATAATGTTAAATGTGTTTTTATTCAAAATCACTAATGCTTTTTAAGTATACATTTGAGATAATATCCCTAGTTAAACAAACTTTTTGAAATCAACATCTATTTACATCATTTCTGATCCAACTTCTTGCGTGAACTTAGGAAAGGATTTTTTTTTCTTCTCTTTTTAGACTACAAGCAGCAAACAGCGTTTTACTAATAGCCAAAGTCAAGAAATTTCACCCACGTCCCTGCAAGACACCCCGGAGTGTAAACTCGTATCACCTTACACCCTAATGTGTTTCAAGGTGTTTCCCTTTTGAAGGCGGGGTTAAACAGCATTTTTGACTATTTTAAATCAAAGTGTTTCAATTTTTTATACATATAGCATAGATTAAAAAAAATTTTAAATCAAAATAAAAAACATTTTCTGAAAGCTAAATAATTAAACTCTGCATGCTGTTTTACCAAATTTTAAAATATCAAACAGATTTTTCATAATAAGACATTAAAGGTGAATTTTAAAGACTATAAAATAATGCACTTGTATCGCCTTAAAATTAAAAAAAGAAATAAAATTTCAAAATGATGTGCATAATTTAACCTACAGGTTTTCAAAACTACAAAAATTATTAAATTTCAGCAAAATGCAAAGGAATGAAAGCGATAAATTTCTACCATTGAAATAACATTAGCCGTTCTATCTCGGAGCGTTACTGAAGTAGGGCCTTAACTCTCCTTCCCATTTCTATCTCCTTGTTTAACCTAAGTGAACTGTTTTTTAGTTACTGCTATTTTCTGCTTTAGACAGTACTCTATAATACTTTATATGCATAATGATATCCATAGTATTATCTAGCACTGAGCTATTGTGTGAATTGATTGAGTATTGTGTTGCATGCTAAGAGGAGTTTTAACAACTTTTCTATTCTGAATTTTACTTTTATGCAGCCATTTCAACCTATTCCACTGACCTCTGAAATATGCTTTTATTTTTATCTCTATGGGTCACTGATGCATGTCCATTATTATATTATAATTTTAGTTAGAATTTACTAAAAATAGAAACAGGCATTTTTTAGAAATAATGCATTGCCCAGACTTACTTTTAACATTTTACTTCTATTAAGTTTCTTTAATTTCTATATCATTTTAAAAAAGATTAAATCGCTTTAAACTTTTTTTTTTTTTTTTTTTTTTTTACATTTTGCCCTATTCACTATGTGGCACTGCTACTAGTGCTTCTTTATTTGAGATCTCATGTTCTATGGGTACAATTCTCACATAACTTGATTCATTCATTTTGGTTTCTATTCCTCACTCCATCATTGCTAGTTTAGTTCTGCTCTCTCTACCAGGGGATTCTGTTGCATAGTATACATTTATTTTTTATTCCCTATTTCAGGTTCTATGGTTTGGGATTTCACTTAACATGGATTATTAGCTCACTATCATCCCATTAAAGTTCCAGCTCTCATCACCATGGGGTGCTGCAAGTTACTTTATTGGCTTCCATACATCCTTCAGCCCTCACTTTCTTCATACTTTTTGTGGATGAGGCCTTCAGCATTTTGACTACCCTTAACTCTTCTTGAAATCTTAAACAATATCTCTAATATTTCAAGAGGTATGTGAAAAAGTTTATATAAAACTAGTCTTACTTTCATATTTTTTAAATGGAGATTCTTGAAGAAATGGGATCTGATATCAAATAAGAATAATAATTTAAGGACTGTAGACACCAATAAAATTTTTGATACTACAATAAAATAGGCTTGCCCATATTATTGATAAAACATACAATTTTCATCAGTCACCAATAGATCAGAAAAATAATTAAATTAAAGAGCTTTAAAAATTAAACTTTGTGTATTTGAAATTAGAAGGTAGAAAAGGGAGACTAAGTTATTTCAGGAAAGAGGAAATATAGATGATTGACTATTTACCATTACTACAAAGATCAGAAAAATAATTAAATTAAAAAGCTTTAAAAGTTAAACTTTGTGTGTTTGAAACTAGAAGGTAGAAAAGGGAGACTAAATTATTTCAGGAAAGAGGAAATATAGATGATTGACTATTTACCATTACTACAAAGATCAGAAAAATAATTAAATTAAAAAGCTTTAAAAGTTAAACTTTGTGTGTTTGAAACTAGAAGGTAGAAAAGGGAGACTAAATTATTTCAGGAAAGAGGAAATATAGATGATTGACTATTTACCATTACTACAAAGTAACAAAAAAAAGTAGAAAACTTAAAAATTGAAAGTTTTTAAGGTTTTAAAATTTGTATGCTTAAGGAAAAAGTAATTTTACAGGGTATAGGATTTTTTAAAATTAGTTACATTAGTTAGTTCCCTTTAGTTACATTTTTCACTTCTAAAACAATAATAAAAAAAGATTTTTTAATGAATTTGAAAAAAATTTCAACAAGTGCCACTCTTCTAAATTGAACTATTTTTGCTGTTGAAAGAGGATCTTATTGTCAGATTTTATAGTTTTAAAAAGGCAAAAAAATATGATAGGAATTAAATTTATTCATATTTTAGAATATTTATGCATACAACTAAAAACAATGTTGATGCATTTATCTACTTAATGCAAATTCAAAATAAAACTACTTAGATTTGACTAAAGTTCATTCTGATCACTTATGTTCAGATTTAATTGTGATTAAAAAAATAATAACGAAAGTAACAATAATCAATATTCAAGAAACAAATATGACATTTGAAATATGTTTATTTGGTAATTGTTTAAAGTATAGAAAAAAAATACAAATATATAAATATTAAAAACCTTCGAACCAATAAATACATATTTATGAAACCTTAATAATAAAAAAAAACATGACTTTATTAATTAAATTTACCTTGTATTTTTTTTATAACTGCACACACATATGTATATATATATGTATGTGCAAGGTTTTTTTAATCTCATAAATGAAAATGAAACAACAAAGAGTATTACAACTAACAAGAAAAGAATTTTTTAATTACATTGATCTTATCCAATTTATAAACAGGGCACATACGGGTATTTGCGTTATCTACACGGCCAAAATTATTCTACGATATATATCTATTCTAAAGGATATGGTTGAAAGAAAAAATACATTTGGTAAATATATAAAGGTGATTTATTCAGGGCCAGACTTATGCAGGGGCATGCGGGGCAGTTGCCCCGGTCCATACCCCTCTTTAAGAGGCTCCCATGAGACTAATCAGGATTTTCATTACACGGTGTTTAAAATTAGCCAAAAGTTATTAAAATCCATATATTTTTTCAAACATTTAGGAACGGAGTACGATCCCACTTGCCCTCTCTACTTCTAATATTCCCTTCACACCATGCAGAAAATAGATATCATTAGAAAAATAATGATTCAAACTTTAGTACAACAATTTAGTATTCTATAGTTTTTAAAAGAAATTCTTTATTAATATTTCCTCGTAACGCGACAAGTTAAAATCATTAATTATAACAAATTTTGAGTTTTCTTTTTCCTTATATCTTATAATGTATGTAGATAAGCAAAGTAAAAGTTTGCAAAGAAATGTTCATGTCAACAATTCTATCATTTTTTTTCTATTAGTATCAAACTAGTACTTATTCTTAAAGCTATGATCATCTTTTTTTGGGATATCTTCCATGTAGATCCAAGCAGTACTGAGTACAAAATTTATGCTTTCGCACACTACACTGTTAGAAATTTTGTACTACTTTGAACCGAAATTTGGTGCTTAGTAGCTGTCACCATAAGATGGTGAAAACTTGTTCCAAGATTTGGAACTTCAGTTGAACCATAGTACCATTTTTTCAAATAATATGGTGTAAACTCGTTCCAAGATTTGGAGCTTCGATTGAACCATCCTAAGGTGGCAGCTGGTAATAGTTGCGAACACCAAATCTTGGTTCAAAGTAGCACGAAATTTTTAACAGTGTATGTATGAAGTTTAGTACCAGCTACTTGCACATTATCCACAAAAAAAATTCTATAGATAGGTACAAGGGTGCTCCCGAGAATGATGCTTGACCCGGAACTTGCCTGTTAGATTTATTAAAATAAAGCACATTTTTATTTTTAAAACTAATGTTCTTTTTAAGTCTCTGAAAACTCATCACGGATACTGGGCTTCTCAGGCAAAAAAAGAAGAAATGTTTCTAGAAAAAAGCAGTTCATCCTTCTTCTTTTTACTTTTTTCATGCTACTTATAAAAGGGTCTGAAGTTAAGTAGTCAATAACTTTGCTGCAATTTTTCTAAGAGAATTTTTGCACGAAGTCTTGTTCCAAATCAATTGCATGTTCGCTTGAAATTGTCTTCAGTATGACTTTTTAGCAGTATATTAGGTCATAATTAATGCCTGTTACACCAGAAGCGAATTTTGGATTTTTAAAAACCCCTCCAGTTTGTATTACCATCATTGGTATTGCCAAAATTTGCTTTTGGTATGTCTACTAATAAACCTGTTTCTTTGCAAAGTCTTTTCTGGATTTCAAGGGTTTTTTCCTGTACTTCAGTCTTCCTCTCTCTATATATCTTTACTGGCAACATAAAAGCCAAATTGAGAATGATTTCAAAAATTATAATTCTAGCATGTAAAATTTAAAGGCCAAACTTGATGGCTTCTGAATTAGTTTCTATTTGAATATCAATTTTGTTGAAATGCTTAGAAGTTGTACCACATATGTAGCATCGATTTGTGTATTTTGGGCAAGTCGCATCGTTGAAGATCTTGCCATATAACATTGTCATGATGAAGACGTAAATGACTGAGGACCTGTTGCCATTTAAATTGCATTTAGTGACATCTCAAAATTTTGTATAAAATTAGATTATTCCATCACAACATCAGTAGTTTCTTTGACATAACGAAATCTTATTGAACGGCAACATATAACAGGTATCTGAAATGTTCTTTCTAGCCAAAAATAATTGTATTTCAGACATACTTCTTCTTTTTTATATGCTTTTAACTATCTCTACTTAATTTGTGAGTTAAAGTGTGCGGAATTGTGCTTTAAGATCTCAATTGGTCTTCTGTGTAACCTTCATGTGATATTAGTTGATCTTTTAAAAAAATAATTTATCTTCTAAATTAGACAAATTAAAACTCTGCATTCGATGAAACAAATATTTACAGGCTACATTATTTAATCTCAAGGCACCTTGTGAACCTACAGCAAAAATATTTTCTTTTAGAATGCTATTTACGATAATCAACTTTTTTCTGAATTTGGGAAAAAAATGTTCAAAACACCAAGAAATACACATCCGCGCTTTTCTGCGGCAGTTTCTTTGATTTTTCTCCACCCAAGGCTTTAAACTTACAATTCAGTCAGAAATTATAACAGGATCTGACTGGGTATACAACAACACTCGACATTACAACAAATACTCGATTAAATAAAATATTTTAGAAATAATTTTACTGTAATAAGAGGATAACTTCAAAGTACAACAACTAAACTTAATAATGATAAAACAACAAAAAAATATATTAACATTTTGCTTTATTATCTATTGTATCAGGATCCATCAGAAAAACTTTCAAAATGAACATAAACTTTTAAATATTTCACTGAAAAGATAATATGTTTACACGAACGCCAAGAACAGACTTAAGCAACAAGTTAAACAATCAAATTTCGACTCAAGTTGAACGAGAAGCGTGCGCTTGAAAAAGTTGGAAGGGATTGAATATAGTTCTCGAAACTGTCCTCTAACTCAGGTTATCTTTCTTTTTAACAATTTTCATACTTTAAAAATTGACTTTTGGCCGCCTAGAGTGTTCAAATACCCGTATGTGCAGGGGTGCAAAAATCTAGGCTCCAGTGGGTAGACTCTCACCACTAAAATTTTAAAGTTTTTTTCGCTCAAAATTTAATAGCATTCTAGCAGAAATTTTACATGAAATATTAGATGAAGAAAAACGAAATAAATTTTGTGGTGAGAAACTGCCTGCTGGCGCGTAGATTTTTGCACTCCTGTTTATAAACATAATAAATTCAATTATGGAGAAAAAACTACAATACATATACATACAAAATTAATAATAATAACATAGAAATACAAGAAATAAATACATGACAAAAACTTTTAATGCATGGGCACAAATATAATAACAATTTTTGATTCATGAGAGAAAGTATTTAAAACATTTATTTTACCTGCTAATGGGGCTTTTTCAGTAACAGGTATGCCTTTTGCAGCACTGTGTGAAGATACTTCTGCTTCAGAACTGAATGGCCAGTAAAAATTTGATTTTTTTTCTTCCAATAAAAGACGCCATTGTTGTTGATTATTTCCAGTAATCTAGAAAGAAATAAAAATTGAGAAATTTTACATAAAAAAAGTTGTAACAAAATATGATGCATATAAATCCATTATAGATTTCATTATAATATTTTTTTTTCTATAAATGGAAGACTATTCTCGAAATTATAGAATAAAAGAACTTACCAACAAATAAGTAGTATCATGACTTTCATCATACAATATATCTAAAGCAGAAATTCCAGTTGTTATGTAAGTTCCTCCTACTTCCTTTTTATTCATCAAATTAATGAAAGAAATTTCCCCAAGCTAAAAATAGATAAATATAAAAACATAATTTAAATTGTAAATATTTTTAGGAAAAAATAAAACAAAAACCTAAAAAATAAGTTTTTTATTGTTTTATTAAAAAATGCAGATCTCTTTTAGATAATATATCATACTTTTAGTGTGTTGCAAAATGATAGGTGCACACCAAACATTGAAGATATCAATTAATTTATTAGATTAAACGATTAAATAATATTTTGTATAACTATAAAACTCTTAGAATAGCAAACTATTGAAAACAAAAGGCTATAGCAAACATATTTAGGAAAATGAAAGTAATAGAGGAAAAATGGGTGTTGCAAACAGGCTGGTCTGCAAATGACATGTAGTTATAAAAAAATCCCTGTCGGCTGGGCCTATAGGCAGAGGTAGATTTTGAAGAGTGCTCATTTCAACAAAAAAAAAATATATATGATTAGAGATAAACCCAGTTTAATAACTTCATTTGGCCATTTATGAGAAATTTTTAATTTCATTTTTCTGCAAAAACTGGTTTTATCAGAATCATCTTAAGAAAAATTCAGCTCAAATGCCCATTTTGACAACATATTTTGAAATAAATTCTGAATTTATTAAAAAATCGACCAAAACAGTACATTATACAGTTCCTAAATGACAAAAAACTGTCAGTTGAATGCATTTGAGAAAAAAATTGAATTTAAAAATGAGTCATAAAATAACCGATTTGTTGTTTGAATACATCCTTAATTCTTTAATCATGATTGCTTCGGAAAATTTTGTGCGAAATACTCACTTTGACAGCTTTTTTAAAAATATATTCTATCTTTATCAAAAAACTGGATAATGCGTCACAGTATATAGTTCCTAAATAAGAAGATCTGTAAATTGGATGCGTTTGAGAGTGAAAATGGATTTTAAAACGAGTCAGAAAAAACGCAATTTGTTATGTGAAAACTTCCTTAAATTTTCAGTCACGATGATTTCAGAAAATTCTGTTCAAAATACCCTTTTTGGTAGCCTTTTTTGAAATATATTCCGTCTTTATCCAAAAACTGACCAATGCATCACATTATATAGTTTCTAAATAAGAGGATCTGTAAATTGGATGTGTTTCAGAACAAAATTGGATTTAAAAACGAGTCAGAAAAAAACGCAATTTCTTATTTGAATGCTTCCTTAAATTTTCAGTCCCGATGACTTTGGGAAATTCTGCTCAAAATACCCTTTTTGGTAGCCTTTTTTGAAATATATTCTGTCTTTATCAGAAAACTGACCAATGCGTCACTTTATACAGTTTCTAAATAAGAAGATCTACCATTTGGATGCGTTTAAAATCAAAAATGAATTTAAAAATGAGTCAGAATATAAGCAGTTTGGAATTGAGGTTTTTATCTAACTCCTAATTTTGTTTAATTTCTTTTTGCTATACAAATTGCTCCTATGAAAAACTTGTCAATATAGAAGTTGTAGATATTTTTGAGAAGATGTAAAATAAATTTAATCAGATTTTATATCTTAAAAATTGACGGAGTTATGGATTTTTTTCTTTTTTCACCACCCTTTTTCTTTTCGTTTTTATTTTTTTCATTGGTAAAAGTTGGTCCTATCAAAAACTTGTAAATACAAAAGTTTTAGATAACTTTAAGAACATTTACAAAAAATTTAGTTGGACATGATATCTTAAAAATTGATGAAGTTATGAATTTTTTTCTCTCAAAACCCCTATTTTTTTCGCCCCTTGAGCCCACTTCTAAATTTATTAAAAATCTGTCATGCATAAACTTTTGGCCCATTTTTAAGAAGTAATATAAACTTTAAACCGATTCGATATCTACTTTAATTAAGAAGTTATGGCTTTTTTTTCGGTTTTCACAAAAACGCCTCCTATTCCGACCCCCTTGGTCCGATTTTGCCCATTAACGAACTTAGCCGAGATTTTATCCCCTTTGATTTTATGTACCAGTTTGGTGAAGATTGGTGAAGAATTATAGAAGTTATCGTGTCCATAAAAAAGTGATATATATATATATATATATATATATAAACTGGTGCGATTGCAATAGGTAGTATTTCATACGAAATCTACCTAAAAATAACCCAAGTTTTTTCATTCTTTTTTCATAATTATATAAAAAATTTCTTTCCACATTGAATGAATTAATTTATGCAAATTATGCAAGCTGATAACACACAACAGACAAAATTGCTTATTTTTCACCAACATATTAAGCTTATGCCAGCTTTCCCCATTGATTTTTGATGAGATTTAAATTAGGACTTAAAGCAACCCAGTTAATGATAAACTAAGCACAGCATTAAATAGAAACAAAGTAGAAATGTGCAGTGTGAACTGGAACAATGTCTTGTTAAAACATACAGTGTGGATTTCTAATTTCTACAGAAAGAAGTAAAAACTGGTCATTGAACATCTTATGGTATTCTCTAACATTTATGCAATCATTTAAAAATCTATTTTTGTTTTTCCTTGTCATCCAAAGCCTGCCAAAACTATTATGGTACAAATTTTTCCTTGTACTTTTTAAAAAATAAAAGTTTTTCTTTTTGCAAGTAATGCCAACCATCAAGCACATCTAAATTAAACTTCTTTTTTGCCATTAAATATTACTATTTTCCAGTTCTCTAATCAAGACTTTATTTATCATGCAAATTTTAATCTTTTGTCTTTGTGTTTTCTAGCTAATTTTAAAATTGATTTTTGTAATTAATAAAATACTATTTTAAAAAACTTGACAGGCAATGCGGATTTTGAGAATGATTGAAATGTCATTTCTCTTTATTAAAGAACTTAAAGAAGTTTACTCAGAATTAACTGTTATGGCTGTATCCTTGTTCGATGACCAGATATATATGTATATTTTTTTTTTAATTTCAGGTGATTAACTAGTCCCGTAAAAAAAAAAAAAAAAAAAAAAAACTTGCTCACCAGATTATATGATCCATTTAAAATTGCTGTTATTTTTTTATTAGATTTGCCACATTGCTTAAAAACTGTAAATTTACCTTTATCCTTTTCTGTAAATTGATTTTGCAACATAATATGTATATAGTTTAAAATATGTTACTCAGTAATGACAGCTACATGTGTAATTGCTTTTTAAAAACACACATCATTGAAAAACAAAGAATGAGCTCCATTATATAAAAAAAATGCATTAATCAAAACTGGCTTTTTAATTGATAACATATCCTTTTGAAACACCTTGTTAAACAAAATGCATTTTTTATATTTTAAATGATTTGTAAAAGTATTTTTCTTTCTTACTTTCACAGATAGATTTAAAAAAAGTAGTCTAAAATTTGTTAGCAAAAAAATATGCTTGTTTTTAAAAAGTTAAATTTTTGAAAGCTTATTTTTGAAAATTTCATTATTCAACACACTGTATCAGCAAAAGATAAAACACGATTGCTTACATATTCAATATATAACAAATATGATGAGGCAAAATGTTTCAAGTCTTTCCTTTCAAAATATAGATTTTCAAGATTTGTGTACTTATTCAATACCAATCAAAAGTAGCAAACTTTTTTTTTAATATTTATACTTTTTATACTATATATACTGTACGACTTTTATACTGTATAAAATATTGAAATTTCTTAAGAAATGAAATTTTTTTTCTTTTTTTTTAAATTTAAAAGCAACTGAAAAGTGACAACGGTTATTATTATTATTATTTTTTTTTTTTTTTTTTACTTAAATACATTTTTAGAATAAATAAAAAGTTAACAGTAAAACTATAATAAACCTACACTACACTAATCATCATAAAATTCTACTCATCATAAAGAATATTTTAAAAATCACATAATCACTTTATAAGAAGAATGCCACAAGCCAAAAATCAATTTTATCATTTATATCTGTTTCATCTTTCAAATTAAAATTCCGTTTATCAGGAATAATGTCATGTTTGAGCTGTCTGAGGTTGTCATAAGATGTAATTTAATCTCCTTTGCTAGAAGTTCCCAATCTAGGGATACACAGCAGGTTTGTGAAAATAATATTGGTAATGACAGAAATTACAAAAATGGTTAATGAAGTCGCAAAAACGTTAGAAATGACAATGTAATTTGTATCAATTTATTAAGTGGTAGTGATAAGAAGATTATTAATGAAAAGAAGCATGCTTGTGTTATCCAGTGAAATATAGGGTGCTAAGGGAGGCATGCTCATAAGAAATTGGTGTACTCTGAAATGAAAAGCTTTAGAAAGGGGTACATGAAAGAAAAAAGGTTGGGAAGTGCTGCTCTATACCTTGACTGCACTTTCATTAAAATACTTGTCACAGAATTCCTTTAGCACATCAATTGGTAGTAGTACAATTTAGGATGATTATTGCAAACTATATCATGTTCTAAAAAAATTATTCATGATACAAAAAAACACAAAAGAAATATATTTTGAAATGGATAGTTTTCTTTCTTTCTTTTCTTAATTACAACTAATCTCTACTTTCTTCATGTTGAAAGTCAGAGTAGAAAGTTTCAACATTTATATTGCACATTTTCTAATTTTGTAAACCACTGAAAACAATATTTTAAAGAAACGATTTGAGTAAAATTGAAAATATCCTTTAAAATATTGCTATATTAGGCATGATTCTAAATTTTAAAAAATAAAAGAAGAATTCTGAAATTCACAGCATATTTTCTGAAAGGTTACAGCAAAGGGGCAAAGGGGAGAATTGACTCGTGCTAATTATGTTTTTTTTGTTGTTGTTTGTTTTTTTACATGGCTCTTTGACAAAATTTGCATTTTTTCTCAATTTTTGGGCAAAATTCATGTTTTTCTCACAATTTTTTGATCAAATTAGCATTTTTTCCCCATGATCCTTTGATAAAATTTGCATTTTTTAGTCACACTTCAATAAAATTATCATTTTTCAAATGATCCTTTGAAGAACTTTTTTTTTCATGATCCTTTGATGAAATTTGTATTTTTTCTATAATTCTTTGGCAAAATTGCCTTTTTTTTCACAATTCTTTGTTGAAATTTGTGTTTTTTTTTTTTTTTTTTTTTTTTTTTTTTTTTTTTTTGTTGTTTTCTCTCCAGAATTCTTTGATAGAATTTGTGTTTTTCTGTGATCCTTTGAAGAAATTCTCAATTTTTTCTTTGAACAATTCATGAAATTGATATTTTTCACCAATTACACTAGTCGGCGAAAAAAAATAAAAATAAAAAAAAAACTTTTTTTTCTTCTCTGGAAAGAAAATGGGTGAACTTTGCCAATTTCACCTTCCTGATTCTAAATATCTCATCCAAATTGCTCCATCACATAATGTTTTTAAGAGAGAGATGTTTTAAAAAATACTAATTACAGTATCAAATATAAAATTAATGTATTTATGAACAATGCTACAAAACAACAAAAACATGAAAATGATTTTTTTTTATTGCCTTAGTTAAAAAATGCCTAAAGCCTATCATGAAAAATGCAATTTTGTTGATATTTTTCTTTTGTATTGCTTTTGGTGTCTTCTGTATGCATCAATCTACTAACATATTTGTACTCCATTTTTCACTGTTAACTTATTTCCATTTTAGCTACATCCTCGTGAAACTTTTCTTCATCATCTTTTTTTCTTCAGAAAATGCTTTCTTATTATTAAGAAAAATTTCCAAGTGCAGAAATTGCAGTTTTAAAGACATATTGCTATCCAATGCTTCAAATGGAAAGAATAGATTAAGAACAATTTCTTCATAATTTCGAAACATTCTATTTCCTAAAAAAAATTTACCTACATTTTCAAAAGTATCCCATGTTATTTTTTTGATAGCATTCAGTTTACCTTTGAAAGGAAATTTGTGAATCAAGTATTTAAATCCTTCACCACTTTTATTCAATGCTTGAAAAAATTATTTAATAAGTCCAAGTTTTATGTGTAGGGTTATTAAATACAATTTTGCCTCACAATTAATGACTGGTGTGCAACATTGTTTGTACAAGGAACATTTTTTCTTGAAATACTCATTCATAACATATATATTTAAGAAGGCAGCTACTTTTGTTATACAAATATAACAGCTGTCCAAATGATTCCAACATTGATTGTTTACCATTAGAACAGCAAAAAGCATTGACTTTTGTGTACCTTTTAATCAACCACTGAGTTACAACAAGAGTTTGATACCACACTTATCTTGGTCGCAGGTCTAACAGCCAAAAAAAAGTTTGTAAGCTTTTTGCATAAGTTGTGACAGTGACTTTCTTTGGGCTTTAAATGTCACCTTGCTGTATATATAAAATAATTTGTTTGGGCTGTTTTTACAAAAACATGAGATTTTCAGTTAATAAAAGTGATACACAAGCTAGTTTATCTTAATGCATGAATTAACTGTGTGTTAATGTAAATCACAGCTGCCAACATCTTTCGCCTTTTTTGAACCACAAAAATTTTATAGTAAATTTTACCTTTTCAAATTGCTGTAATATGTTGATTAAAAAGTGCAAAAATTTCTATCAAATTTTTGCAATACAAAAAAGTGGAAGAGTTGGGAGCTATGATGTAAATTACTTTAAACCAACCACTCTGCATGTTTCTCACAACAGAGACACAACAAAAAGTCTCATTGTGGATAAAATACAGAGGGTATTTGAGATTGCACATGTGAGAATTTAAGTTATCAGAAGAGGGCAAGAAAAAAAATAAATAAAATTAAATAAATAAATAAAATCAAAAAATCAAAGCAGGATAGAAACCTTTTTAAGATGATAGAGTATAAAAATAAAGCTTGTGTTAATCCAAAAATAAAATAATAATAGCAGACTTGCCAACCTCTGAAAGTCAAAAATCGGGAGATTTTTGGGAACAGATGCAGTATCTTCCCGCCAGCCGCCATTTTGTTTCTCTAATATTTCTCACAAATTGCTATTATTATCATTACTTTGCATTTTTTTGAGGAAACGTAAAATAAATATTTTTAAGGCTTATGCATACTAAAAAAATTATTTTCACTCTACTTGAATGTTTTACATAATAAATGAATAAGTAAATCAAACGATTTTTGCTATTAAAAATTTGATCTTACAATCTTTGAATTTCCAAAGTAAATTGTCTTATTTATTTCATATCATTGTTTGAAATGTATAATTCAATCATTAAATAATCATTTCAATTGCATTTTGTAGTTTTAGGTAAAATAATGTATAAGAAATCACAAGGAAACAAAATGGCGGCTCGTGGGAAGATACTGCATCTAAGTCGAAGCGTGATCGAAAGCGCTCAGCGGTATATTGTGCTCCAATAAAAATGAAGTAAAAAGGCATTCCACTTTAATAGTACGTTGATCTGTTTCATCAACAGAAAATGAAAGCTTTTTAGTCAATTTAGATCGTTTTACATTATCCAGATGCTTTTTTGTTCCAATATGCTTTACAACATCAGCTCTGCCACCATGCGAAATTTTAAAATCAAAAGAACATCTGGCGTATAAACTTCCTTCAAATGACGGCACAATGTGTTCAAATTCTTCGGTAAACGAAGACTGGTAAGACGCATCATATTTCTTTTTTGATGCCATATTTACAAATTCATAAAAAAATTGCAAAACATATCACGAAATAAAAAATTAAACGCGATTTCGCTCCATGTGATCGGCAATATTCAAAATAGCAGCTAACACAGTCATAACAATAGCTTATGCTATTTATATATTGAAACCCGTGACACTTCACGTTTATTGGGCAGTTGCGCCGTAACCACACCTCCTCACGATGTGGCATCAAACCCACTAACCAATCATGGAAGAGAAATGGTTTTCTGGCTTCCTTCGTTATGATAAATTGGTTGGCTGGTTCTATTTTATATAATAACGGGATACGAAGATGACAAAATTTTCATACATCGTAGAAAAACGGGAAAAATTTGCAGAAAAGCGAGAAATCAGGAGAAATTAGTAGATAAGCGGGAGATCGGGAGAATGATTAAAAATTGGGAGTCTCCCGCTAAAATTGGGAGACTTGGCAAGTCTGTAATAGGCTTTTACCACTGATATTTTAGAGAGGAAAAACTTTTTGAAATTTAAAAATATCCCCTCCAACAAAGAAAAAAAAAAGGTATATGATGGAACATTTTCATTGCAACATTTGGATTTAATATTTTAAATCTGTCAGAAAAAGTTATTTTTACAGGGAGGATTTTGATGCCAACTAGTGTTATTTGTTGAAATTCGCAATATTTTGTCGGAATTTTTGGACTGATGATTTTTTATAATTTCCAGAACTGGATGCCTTAAATTTTTGGAACATTCAGAACAGATTCACCCTTGCTCTAAATGCTGATTAAGTTTATTAATTTTAACAGACAAAATCTTATGAACAGCATGATTGCCGTAAGGCCTAAAAAATGGCGTGAAGAAAATTTTTGTTGCATTTAATGAATATATTATTTTAAAATTGAATATAAGTGCTTTCAAGTTTCAATATTTGTACTTAATTAGTGGGATTTTCATATAGTTAAGTCTTGCAAACTTAAATATGTTTTGTAATCCTTTCAAAAAAGATGTTTGTCTACATATTTTATTATTAGTGAAATGGCAGAACATTTTTCCTTGTAAATGTTATTAGGAACATTAAAAAGAATAAAATAGAGAAAAATAAAATTTTGCAACACTGCACTGTTACGGAAAACAGGTCATAAACAGGATGCAATTTTTTATTAATCCAAAACAATAATCAACACATGGTCTCTTGCTTTATTCCTGTTCAAATGAATGTGACATGTATTTATCATTAATAATTCTTGATAAATAATTCTATAAAAATAGTCAGAAATTTTATAAAGATATATAGCAAGGTTATGTGCATAAAATTTGCTTTAGTGATATTCTGCTGATACAAAAAGAGAACTATTGAAAATAATAATAATAAGGACTATTTTATGGTTATTGTTTCAAGAAAGTCAAGTTAGTAAATGTTAGATGTATGAGAAACCTTATGCTGTTCAGTATCAGATTAATAATTGAATTGATAATCAGCAGAATTTAAAAAGTCTTTGAAGGTTTTCTTAATTACAATCTCCATAAAAGTAACAAAAATATATAACGGTTGGACAAAGAATAAAACAGTTTCCTCTATGGAATTTTCCCTTCTATTATCAATGCAAAGGACAGATATGAGTAATAAGGTGTTGTTCACTTGTAGCTTCTATTTTGATATTTAGAGCAACAAAGATGCATATAGGAAGTGAAACCTCATAATACTTAAAATTTTACTTTATCATACATGTTACCTTGTCCTAAAGGTCAAAAAGTGATGAAAAAGAAAGAAAAAGAAACTGATAAAGATATATTAGATGTTGTTTTGATTTTTCTTACAAAATATACAGATAAAATTAAAAATGTTAAAATGAAATTTTCTATGTGTATATTTTGTAGCATCTCATTCCATAATCAAGATTTTAAATAAAGCATTTTGAACTAATTCTTTTTTCTTATTTATTACATATAAAAGTTAATGACATTAAATTCATTTGGACCAAAAATCTGTCTTATGGACTTTCATATTATATTTAGTTGTATAAATCTGCTGATGTATTTTTAAAAAATTGAAAAATACTTTGGAAGGTGACATTTTGATTAATTCTTTGTTTGGTAGATAAAGAGTTAAAATACACTCCTTTAGATAAAAGTAACAAAAACTTAAAAGATAATATTTCTTACAAATATTTCAAAAATGATTATTCTTTACTTGTGCCATCATATACACACACACTATACATAAAGACATCAAAGGTTTAAAAAAAAGCAATGCACAATGTTTATATCATACTTCACTTCCAATTACGGCTATGTGTTGTCCTTCATGTGTCTGCCACCACTGAACAGAAGTTAAAGGAGCTAAAATAAAATTAAAAATAAAAGAATTACATGCTGTACAATATGCAAGTATGTACACACATTATAAATTTAATTATTTACTAATAATTTAATAGTTATTAAATGATTTTTTTACCATTTTTAACATAGTTTAAATTTTAACTTAATAAGGCAAAAGAAGATATACAATTTGCAATAAAAATTTGCATCTAAAAAACAAGCAAACTTTATAATTATAGATTATATTTTGAGTAGGATACATTAGAAGAGCTATCTCAATGATGAACCAAATATATTATAATAAGAAGTCATATGAAACATAAAAAGTTCATGAACAAAAATATTTTTAAATATTATTTGTAGATTTAATAAAAATCAAATCTGGTTTATCAGGTTATTTTTAAAAAGAGACAACTGAGAAAAAAAATTGCTTAATACTATTCAAACTGAAAAATCCAAATTACTTCTTCTCTTTACAGTAAAAAAATATATAAATAAAAAAAAAAATTAAAATTACTAGCTGCAAGTTGCATGAACATCTCAGTAATTCTGTAATTCAACTCTGTAATGAAGAAAATTTTCTGTTATATAAATAAATTCCTTTTATTGATTGGAGAATTTCATTAAATTTTGTTTTTAAGGTTGGTGACGTTTCTGTGATTTAAAGAAAAATTGTATAAGAAAAAATTCTGTTTTTGATGCTGGAAAATTCTTGCAGCTTAGTTGCCAAGACACTCATGTGATTTGATTAAAATGCAGCTCAGAATGAATGATTTCAGGTAATTTTTATGCTAAACTGGTAAAATTTTTGTATTTTAAGGGAAAAGGGTAAATTAAAGCAGAATTTTTCACAGATTAATGAAACATAATCAATGGAAATATACATGTTAATTCACGAATTTTGTTTGGAAGGCAAAATAAAATGGAGGTCTCTCTCTATGAGGGAAAGTATTGGAAGCAGACTACAGCCAAATTTCGACGAAAACTATTCATAGTCAACTGCAGAGACAAACATACAAACAAAGAAAATACTTTGTAAAATGCTGAATTTATTTAACACTCATCATAATTATACATTTTCATAAACTAATTTAATTACATTTTTATGAGTTTATCCATAATTAATACAATAGATTTTGCAAGCATTAAAAAAATCAAAAAATTCCATTTCATAAACATTAATAGTTTTAACAAACAAACATGATTTATAAATGCTTACCCCTCTTTCCAGTGAGCTTAATTTCAGTTAAATTATCTGACTTCCAATAAGCAGGAACTTTTGCATTACTTTCCTGAAATTTTTCACAGAAAAAAAAATATGATAACAGTAGTCATATAACATGAAAAAACTAGTGAGAACCTTTTTTAATGTTATGAATTAAAATAATTTTGGTAAAAGTATTGTCACAATAGATAATTTAAATTTGTTCGATACTAATATCAAAGTTGAAAAAAAAAAAAGAAAAAATAATTATTTTTTGAAAATTCTGTAACAAAAGAGTAAAAAATAAATGATGGAATAAATACAATACAATAATATAATAAAAAGGATAGGGCTATTGCAAGGAAATGAAAAGAAATAAACAGAAACAGAATGAAAAATAATAGCAAATAAATAAACAATATATTAGCAATAAGTGTTTCAATGCTTAATACATCATAAAGCATCACCTTTACAACACAGGGTTTTTTTTATATTATGACACAATGAAAAAAAATGTATGCTTAAAATATAATATGTAAAGATAGCATGTGATTTTGTTATATAAGACATTCATAAAAAAAAATTGTGTAATGAAAAAAAAAAAAATATATATATATATACACAGGGTGATTCTAAATTTTTTTTTTTTTTACAATAAAAGCGGGGTGATAGTACACATCAAGACAAACAATATTAAACAGGAGACCAAGGGTCCCAAATGTTTTCCAAAGGAGATAGCCGCCATTAAAGTTTAGGGACCAAAATTTCAAATAAACATAAAGAATGCAGAAATCAATCGATTGATTTGCGGTTTTCACTAAAATTATTCTTTATGCTAGCATTTTCTTGAAATTAAATTATAAAGATAAATTTCAAAAAATGCTGATTTTTACAAAGCCATTCGCCGAAATTAGCAATTTTTCTCGCTTGATCAACAAATTTCGTGTTTTTCCGCAGCTGATCGGGAAATTCGCGATTCTATTTGTTGCCTGATCGACGTAATTAACGATTTTTCCTCTCCCGATCGAAAAAATTTGAGATTTTATTAGAGCCTAACTGACGTAATTAGCAATTTTTTACACATGTTATCAACAAAATTTGCAATAGCCCCGTCTCTGATCAACAAAATTTGCGATTTTTCGGTATCCGATCTATAACACTCGCGATTTTTAGGTGTCCGATCGATGAAATGAGCACTTTTTGCACCATTAATCCACGAAATACGCATTTTCCGCGCCAAATCAACGAAATTGATTTTTGTACTCAGTCACGAAAGCTGCATTTTTTTACGCTGTAAGATGAAACTCGCGATTTTTACAATTGTTTCGCAGTCGATTAACGAAATTTTCATTTTTTTCCCTCGCGTCACCGATAAATTCGCGATTTTTCCATGCCTTATTAACGAAATTTGCAATTTTTTCGTCCGTGTCCGATAAATAATATTCATGTTTTTTTTTTTTTTTTTTCATGCGATAAGCCGACAAAACATTCTTTTTTTTTTTAAATTGCATTTTTTTCGAACATCATCTGCAAAATGAAAATTTTTCTTGCCTGATCAACGAAATGTGCGCTTTTTCGCATAAGACCGATGAAATTCATGATTTTTCTATGTCTGATCGACAAAACTCGGGATTTTTCTGTGCCCGATCGGGAAAATTTGCTTTTTTTTTTTTTTCCTAACTTCGTGGACAAAATTCACGATATTTAAATATCTGATGAGTGAAACTTGATTTTTGCAAGCCTCATCGAAAAATTCGCTTTTTTCTGCACTTAATCAATGAAATTCGCGACTTTTCGGTGCCGATCAATGAAATTTGCGATTCTTAAGAGACGTAATTTTATATTTTCCCACAGAAAATTGGCGAAATTTACGATTTTTACTGTTACAAATGCACAAAAATTGCAATTTTTTCCAGTTGTATATTGACAGAACTCGCGGGCCACACGTTAACCCATCGCGGGCCACAGGTTGTGCATCCCTAACATACAATATAACCCAATGGTCTTCTTGATTCTGAAAACGATAGAATATAAAATTTAATCAAAATCATTCAAGTTGTTTTCTAGAAAATTAGCTTGATCCATAATGATCCAAAAATGATTCATGAATCAAAATTTCTCAAACATATAATCTAGCAAAATGATTTTCACATGCTTGGAAATGGTATAAAATTAAATTTTGCCAAAATCATTTGAACCATTTTTCAGGTAAAATTGCCCTGACCCATTATGACCCACTAATCGAGTGTTCTTGAACATTCAACCATGCCCTATAGTATTATTGTATAAGAACATGATAGAATACAAAATTTAGTCAAAATTGTTTGAGCCATTTTCTAGATACAATTAGCATTACCCACCATTCAAATTTTCTGTAACATATGACCTAGCTCAATGATCTTCTCATAATCCAAAATGGTAGAATATAACATTTAGTGAAAATCATTAGAGCCATTTTTTAGATAAAATTTTGTCATTATCAACATCGCTTTCATCTTCTTTAGCTTAAATTACTGCTACATTATCCTCTGGAATAGGTATCTCAAAAATGATGACATTGACATCAACACATATATAATTTTCAAATTTTTCATTACTAATTTCCAAAATTTTCAAGAAGTCTTCTTCATCTTCCTCAGAGATTTGTCCCTCTTGAAAAACATCCTATTAAGCCTTTCAGAAGAAATTAGCAGTGCATGTTGATGCAAGGTTTTCCCATGCATCATTCATTAAAATTATTGCTTCAATATATTTACTTTAGCTTTTGAGGTTGTTCTTTTCTCTTCTGTTGAGAAGCATAAAAATCAAATGCTTATGAAAAATTGATTTATACCTTTAGATGATGCCTTGGTCCATAGGCTGGCTAACACTTGTAGAATTCAATGGAAAAAATTCAACCCTGATCCTTTTAAATACAGTGATTTCGGGATGCACAGAACAATTATCAATGAAAGGAAGAAATTTACGCTTTTTTTCTCTTAGTTGTCTCTTCCATTTTCAAATGAATTTTATGAAAATGTTCATAGTCATCCAGACATTCCTGCTGTTGTCTTAATCAATAGGAAGATTTTTTGCATGCTTAAAACACGTAATGTTTTTGGACTTGCCAATAGTCAAAGTTTCTTCTTGTCAGTACCAGACAAAATAGAGCACGCTAAATCTCTCAATTGATTTTTGAAGAGCTTGCCTCTGATGCACTTTTCACATTTCAACTAAAAATTTTGCAGTGAGGTTACATTGTATAATACACCCGTTTCATCAGCATTATAAATGTCATCTTTTCTGTATCTTTTTCTGATAATTGGCCACTTTTCACACATCCATGTCATGATATCAGCCATGAGTGCAGACTTTGCTTCACAAATTTTTCCAAAGTTTATCACATGTCTATTCTTGAATGGATAAAGCCATCCAATCAAAAACATAAATTCAGAATAGCTAAATTGTTCAGAAATTTCTTCTGCTTGAACTTTTAGAAATGGACTACGTACAGGTAAATCTGCAGTACATTGCACCTTCACCCAGTTCAAAAAAGCTTCATCCAAATTGTCTTCAGTACACTTTTTAAAACATTTACAGTCTTTCCTATTTTGCATCACATGCAGCTATTAGTTTTTCCTTGTTCTTTAATAAAGTTTAAACAGCAGAAAAAGATAAATCATACATTTTGCAGATTTTGGAATTTTTAAAATCATTCTCTAATTCCCTTAAAGTCTTTTTTTTTTGTCAACTGATAAATTTTATGTTTTAACATCACAAGATAAAATTTGACGAGTATACTGTGTGAATGCAAATTAAAGCATGATTTCCGCACAAGTTATGCTTTTACCTTGCCACTCCTATGCAAAGTAAACTTCCGTCTCTTGGTATGTCTCCTCAAGGTTGTTGTGGGAGGTGCAGGCACATGCACTCTCCAGACAATGAAATATTCTGCCATCACTTGCTCCCATGATTTATCACTCATCACTAAATTTTGTTTGACTTCAAAAAGTTAAAGGAATTTTTCAGGCAGAAGCCAATATAAATTTTATGAATCACAAAAATATTGCTCGTTATAACTGGGGTTTGCTCGTTAAAAGCGAGTTATGCTTCCATAGACCTAACATTATACCAACCAAATATTTCCGATTTCCTCGTAAAATAAGGGCTTGTTATAACCTAGTTTGACTGTATACAGAAAATGTTGATCATAACAATAACTAAGCTTTTTATGAACTGTGTTTAATTTTTCCCATGTAGAAATTGTATTGTCCATTAAAAAATAGTTATAAAGATTAATTTCATGTAGTTTCACTTAAAAAATTTCCACTGTTTTTTTGGCTTACTAGGCACTCTCACCAACAGACTTGAATTCAGGGGGTGGCCCGGGGAGGATATTTCCCCCCTCTCCCTTCCTGAACAGTGACATGTTCCCCAGTAAGATTTAAGATTTTGTGTTTTCAAAGGTCAAAAAATGCAAACTGCCTCTCTCCCAAAGCCACAGAAATCACTCCCAGAGAAAAGAGTCTGAATTCAACACTGTCCACCAGGTTTCATGCTAACCATTTAGTATTCTAAGCCAGAGACTGAAAAATCTCTTAAAATATTTAGAGATCAGACTTTGTTAGAAAAAAAAAAATTGATACAATAATGATTATAAAAAGCATTAGCTAATGGTTACACTGAGTGTAACAATAAAATTTACACATGCTTTATGCATTACATTCATGGTCATAATTTTTTTGAGGATGAGTATTTTATGTATCAAGAAGAAATAATTCCTGCTTAAAAAACATAAACCTAACTTAAAATATAACAAGCACTCCTTTTCCTCACAGTTATCAAATGAAAATAATAACAATTGTAGAGAAATAAACCCTTAGTAGATTTTAAGATTATGAACGTCATTCATTAAAGAAAAGGTGCTTTCTGGTCAATATTTAAATTACTTTTCCTGAAAAGTTTAAAGATAATCATTATTAAATTTTACCTAAATTGTCAACTTCTATTCAGTTTATTTCTTATCAAATTCACATGAGAAAACTCATTATTGTATCAAGTTGCAAAAATAAGCTTGTCAGCTATCTAAGAAAGATTTGTGAGAAGATATTTATAAGGTATATTTAACTTTGTTATAATGTCTGGCAAATTTAAGTAAAAACAGCTTTAGTTCTTTTTTTAATTTATTTTCAATTAGAAAACCAATAAGTGCAGTTAAACATGAAAACCATTATTTCAATTATTGATACTTTTTTCCAGGAATAATCCAACTGAATTAAAATTTATATTAGATTAAAAATATTTGGCAATCTGCTCGGATAACTGAGCTGTCATGGCAATCTTACAACTAAGATTTTAAAAAACCTTGTTGAAAATGCATTCTTTGAAATTAACATAGAAATGGTGCTGATGTTTGGTAAGCATAAATTTCTGTTGTATCTCCTAGCCTATTCAGCAAGGGTTCTCTGGTCCCATGCATTTACAAAGGGAATAATAATAGCTTGAATCGAAATTAACAATTGAATTTTAAACAACAAATAAACATTTCTTTGATTTTCGATTTTATTTTCATTTATAGAGAAAATACTCCCTATGTAATAAATTTCAAGTTTATAAGCATACTAAAAGTATCTTTCATTAAAAAATATTTTAACATTGAGCGATTACAAAAATGAATGATTTTTGAAACTCTATATTGAATTCCTAGTGAAGAGAAGTGAATGAAATTCGGTATGGCTGTGAAATAATAATTTCACTGCATCGATAAAATTTCAGCAGAAAATTATGAATATCTTTTTAATTATATAAATTTGAAAATTACTCTGTCAATAAATGAGTTTTAAAATCAGCCAAATATCATTTTGTCATTGAATGAGTTCTAAAATAAATGATTTTTTAACCTGGATTTATGCAAGATAAATTTATAAAATTTATAATAATATAAAATATTAACTTTTTATATAGAGAGCGAAGATTAAGTAGCTGTTTATATTATACCTGTGCTTTAAGAGTGCAAACCTTTTGTCTGTTTCAAGCAGATTTACCCTTGAATATAAAAAGCAACATAAAAATGCTTTCCATTTCAAAAATAATAATTCCTGTTATTTTGTACTACCAAATATCATAGAGCAATAATTCTGAATTATGTGTCATTTCTTGAAACAGTATTATTAACTAAGAGACTTTTAAAAAAATTAAATTAAATTTTACATTATTCAACTTTTAGCGACTTTTACTTAATTTTTAATCTTTCTTCTTACTTCAATGACACTTTAAATTGAAAAAAAAAAAAAAAAAAAAAAAAAGATTTTAAGATTTTTTTTAAAGGGAAGAAGATTTTCCTTTAAATTTAAATAATTTAAAACAAACACCTGAAATTTAACAAACATTTTAAAGTTTTTTAAATGCATTACTGTGACATACTCACAAGTTTTAACACAATTTGTGTCAGTTTCAATCTAATTGTAATAACATGTTTTTTTTCCACAACACATGATGAGTCCTGCTTATTAAATTTACAGAAAGTGGTGAATAAAAGATATAATATGAAGTATAAAATGGTAAATAAATGAAGTTCAAATCATGTATCACAGTTTCCTTAAGTAATGCATTCCTATTTTGCATAAACTTTATAATAATTACAAGAGTAAAGTAATAATAGCTACTTAATAGTAATTAAATATTCTTACCAAAAGAGAATACACAGGCAAAACATAAATAGTTGCATCTTGAGTCACAATTAATAACCACATGCCTGAGGCATCAAAACTAAGTGCTTTAATTTTCTTGTCAGGACAATTAAACCAACACAATTGACGAATTACAGGAGCACACATACTTAAATTAATATAACGAAAAAGAAGATAACCTAAAAAAATAATAATAAAGAGATCATATAAATATTATTTTATTTTGTTACATTTTAAATACTCTGCAATAATTTAATAATTATCATTTTACAAAATTTTCTTATTCACAATTTTTAAACTATTCTAATAATATATAAATTGTATAGACATTTTAATTTATCATCAGCATATCTGCTATTCAGGAATGCCACTCAGAAAATAACAAAAAAGAGGAAATTTTGCGTAAAATCAAACTTATGACTTTTTTCACAACATTTATGCATGAATTTTGTAAACTATACTGTTTATAATAAACTAAATAAAGTTGAAAATTTTACTAGTTCAGAAATACTTCTGGATTTACTAGAATTTTTAACTATAAACAATTTTCATATACAATGTACGCCTGACAATATATTGAGAATTCTTAACTTGGGTAGCCCGGTATAATTAAAAAATGACAATAATAATTCCTTTTATGGATTAATATCACATAATTTGTTTAATTTCACTTTGAACTATTATTATAAACTATTATTAATACTACATTATCATATATATTATAAAGCAGAAGTTCTGAAACTTCCAAACGAGTGTTTTCAAAAACTACCCGATGGATTTTTTTGCCGATTGTATCATTCGATAGGAAATATTTTTCCGAAGGTTTATGATTCAAATTTACAGGGATAACTTTGATTTATCGTAGTAAATTTTGTATTTTTCGGTTATTTTTGACAAAAGGGTTGCCAGTAGCTGTTTTTGGCGAAAATTCTAATTGCTAAAAGAATTAAAATGGCTAAATCTATTAGAAATATTACAAGTATCTTGCAAATAATAGCAGAAAATAACTACTGATAATATTAATAATAATAAAAAAAGACCACTTAAATGAGGCGTAATATTATAAAAATATATTTATCTTGAAAATGAAAAAAATATTTGTAATGCTTAAAAAATAAATTAACGCGAAATATAACAATTGGTTCAACTTTTGGCGACTTATCCTGGTGTTAGAATAAAAATATGAATTTCAGAAATTGATTAAATGAATTTTGAATGATAGTTATTTCCCTTTTTATTATTTTCTTTCTCTTTTTTATTGAATTTCCGTATAATATAACTTACAGCAGAAAAAAGCAGATCTGATTTTAAAAGACACTGTAAGTTGTGAGTTACTATTTGTTTCTATACCATTTTCAGCTTGCTTTTGTCGCCAAAGAATGTGTTTTTAAGCCGAAAATGCACTACTGACTTAATGCCTGACTTAGGTTCTTAATGGTCGCAATAATGTTTTTTTTTTAAAGTGAAGATAATTTTTAGAGTATATTTTAATATTCAATCGTAAATTATATAGATATGAGTATAACTCTTTTATTTCTTTTTGCAAATGTTTTCATTGTTAATTTAATTTTTCTTGCGCCATTTCGTCAATTTCACTTACAGGAAAAATTTCAGTTTTAAAATTTAAAAACTGAAGAAGGAAAGATTACCCCATCTATTAAAAATCTACCCCTAAATTCCAAGATTAAATGTCAATAATGGATGATCGTAAATGTCACATTCACTTGACATTAAGTATAATATAAATACTAATTGTGTCTCATCAAGTGATTTTTAATTCGACATTTTATTTCTACTTTTATATATGTTCTGCTAATTTGTTTTTCGTTATTTAAATGAAAATTTATGCTAATCTATATAATCTGGCTAATAGTTTGGCGATTTGTATAATTAGCAAAATTGGCCGACGGTATAACCAAGTAGTACTGAAGGAAAAATTTTGCAATTCAAAGTAAATTTATGCAATTATGCGTTATTGCTATAGATAAATTCAACATTTTGAAATAAAAAATTCCCGCTGAATAAAATTTACAAGTCTTTTTTAATTGACCATTTCCTCTTCAATATTTCTTCAATCAAACTTTCGCTATTCTCTTTCGCGCAGGCTAACAAAAATGTATTTTAAATATTTTATTAGATAAAACGTAAATAACATTTTTCTATTTAAAAAAAATATTTTTAAAATCTAATTCTGCCATTATGTGTCTTACAGGACAAAATAGCAGAATTACTTTTAAAAATGGTTTTATCTGTTAGTTGTATGTTATTTGTTTATTTGGGTGTTTGAATTTACTTTTGTCATCAAACAATGCGATTTTATACCAAAAAGGCTTAAGCCGGAGCGATGTTCACAATTACTAAATTCTCTCACTCTCTTTTAAATGTGTGAGAGCATTTTTAGGATATTTTTTTATGTTTAATTGTAAATATATAAATAGCAGTTATAGCAAAAAAAAAAAAAAAAAATGTGAATAATGTTTAAATTTTAGTATAAATGTCTTCCTCATCCAAACTATAAAATAATTTAATCGCAACTTTTTAAAGTTTTGGCACAGATGTCACATACGCACCACATTCGCACGATTGCAACAAAATGGCGGTTTTATGCCACACATGGTAAACTGACTATGGTTGTTTATTTATTAATAAACTATTTACTAACTTTGATTTTGTTTTTTAAAATAATATAAATCATTTTGTTCTATAGCTATCAATTAAACTTTTTTATTTATTTTTTTTTCAAATAATACAAAATAATTAAAAAATATTTATGAAATTGGTAATTAAAAAACCAAGTTCTCCAAATTGGTGCCAGAAAAAAATTGCACCAATGTGGTGCATACATGACATCTGTGTCAAAGTTTTTTCTTATACATAAATAGGGAAAATGCAGAATAAATACTGATTAAAGTTTTTTCCAAATGGAAATTTTGTCACAGATTTGGTCATATACTCATCGAAGTATCTCACTGGCGCTAAAATGGCATTATTTGCCACATATGGTAACACAGCTATAGTTGTTTATCTGATGATAAGTTGTTTATTTACTTCCATTTTTTTCTTTTTTGCAATGATATTTGTTGTTTTGTTCTACAGTTACTTTTTATTTATTGTTAATTGCTGTTTAAAATGATAGAAAATAATAAAATATACATAAATTTCTTTGGTATTCTAAAACGAGGATTTTGCCACATTGTAGTTGCAAGATAATCGTGGTAAAACTATTGTGTATATGATGTCTGTGTAGGAATCTTTTGTGAAATATGAAAAGTGTAAATTGGCTACTACTTGATTATCACGTCAACCAATTTTGCCAAATCGTTCGCCAAATTATACAAATTTACATAATTTTATCTTAAATAACTAAAGAGAAAATGCTTAAATACGAAAGAGCAAATAATTTTGTTTTCATTTTTCAGGAGGAAATTTTGCAATAATAAAGTAATTGTTGTAGTGAGAATTTTAATGTGTGTTTTTTTTATCGTTCGCAACTTGCTGTAACGAAAAATGTTCATTTTATTTCCTGCTATTGTTTTGTAAGAGCTGGTTTTGTGAAAGCCATGTTATTATGGTATTCAAATTTTTGAAACCTTCCCATTTACCACCCCCTTGGGCCGATTTTGCTCATTTGCAATTCCCACTGGAATATTAACCATCTCAATGTACTTGACGAGTTTGAAGATGATTCTTGCATAATTGTGCCTTTTATCGTGCGGACAAAATTTAATATATACAGGGTGATTCATAAAAGATGGGCAGAACTTTAAGGGGTTATAGTACACTTAAAGACAAATAATATTAAATAGGAGACTAAGGGTCCCAGACGTATTCCCAAGGAGATAGGGGGCATTAAAGTTTAGGGTCCGAAATTTCAAATGATTATAAAAAATGGAAAAATTGGTCGATTTGTTTGCGGTTTTTGCAAAAAATTTTCTTTATGCAGTATTTTCTTGAAATAAAATTTTTAAAGTTCAATTTCACAAAATGCCGATAGGGGGCGCTTTAGACTTTGGAGTAACAAACAACTATTTTTTAACATTATTTTTTGTATTTCTTTAAATGATTTCGAAAGCTTAGATTTAAACTTAAATTTTGATCTAAAAATCTGAGTCCTAACGAGTAGTTAAGTAGCATAAACTGAAATTTGAAATTTGAAACCCTTCTCCCCCCAGAACAAAAATTAGTTATTCCCGATCTTTGTGTCGTAGATTAGGCTCTAACTACTGCCGCGTTTTGCTAAAATTATTCTTTATGTCAGTATTTTCTTGAAAATAAATTTTAAAGAAAAGTTTCAAAAAATTCCGATAGAGGGCGCTTTAGACTTTGGAGTAACGAACAACTATTTTATACCGTTATTTTTTGTGTCTCATTAAATGCTTTCTAAAGCTTAGACTTAAACTTAAATTTTCAGCTCAAAATCTGAATCGCTGAGCGTGGTTCAGTAGCGAGGGGAGGGGGTTCAAATTTCAACTTCTGAACATAGTTCAGTTTGCACTACTTAACCATGCCCAACGATTCTGTGCTGTGATACGAGGCAAAAATACAACTTTCGTCAAGGACTGCATAGTCGGAATTCACTCATAAAGGCACTGGCACAGTTGGAAACGTCGCTCATGCAAACGTTAAAGCTCCATTCCTGACGCTAGTCACCGGGTGAAGAAGGAGACAGAAAGTATGCAAATGTCAAATAGGGAAGAAGAAGATCACATATGCAAAATTTCGACACGATTCAGGCATAAAAACCACTGAACGGTGAGTCAAGTGTAAGTCGCTGTAGTAATGAATCGGAAGATGGTGCCCTTCACGAATAAGGAAAAGGCTGAGATGCATTTAATTTAACGAATGTATGGAGAGCGATTTCCCAACAGGCGGTTGCCTAACCGCAAAACTTTCGAGCGCTTGCACAGACAGTTGTGTGAGACGGGATCATTTCTCACTTCCCGGTCGAATGCAGGTCGTGCAAAAAAGGACGAATCAGTAGTTGTTGCAGAAGTTATTCTGGATGTAGTAGCGGCGCAGCCAAGTACAAGTACACGAACAGTGGCTAGGCAGGTGGATACCTCACAGTCCATGACTTGGAGGGTACTGAAGGATGAACATTTGCTCCCGTTTCATGTGCAACGAGTCCAGAAACTGTCTCCAGGGGATTATCCAAATCGTATTGAATTCGCCCGCTGGTTTCTGCAGCAGAACGCGCTAAATCCATATTTTGGACGAACTGTGCTTTTCACCGATGAATGTACCTTCACACGTGAAGGTACATTTAACACACACAATGCACATGTATGGGCGGATGTCAATCCACATGCTCATAGAGACGCTTTTCCATCAATGTTTGGGCAGGAATCCTCGGAGACCACCTAATCGGACCGTACCTTCTTCCTGAACGCCTCAATGGTAAAACATACCTCACATTTCTGCAACATGTGCTGCCAGACCTGTTAAACGTTGTTCCTCCACGCATCCGGTGGGTCATGTGGTTCCAGCACGATGGAGCGCCAGCCCATTACGTACGAGACGTCCGCAACTATCTGGACATCACATTTCCGAACAGATGGATTGGTCGAGGTGGTCCTGTTGCTTGGCCTGCTCGCTCGCCAGATCTTTCACCCCTCGATTTCTTTTTTGGGGGACAATTGAAGGCTCTTATGTATGAGACACCCATTGAATCCCCCGAGGAACTGGTCGCCAGACTTTCCGCCGCTGTAGGGGAAGTGCTCGAAAAGCCTGATGTTTTCGCGAATGTTCGCCGTTCCATTCTTCGCCGTTGTTCTGCGTGCATAACGTCTGGTGGTCACAATTTTGAACATTTATTGTAATTACATGTTAATAAATATGCTTTGGTAACATAATCCTAATTTGTGTCTTTTTACCTCGTATCACAGCACACAATGTGTGGACATGGTAAACTGAACTGTGCTCAGGAGTAGAAATTTCAAACCCCTCTCCCCAGAAACTTAACCACGTCTAATGATTCAGATTTTGGGCTGAAAATTTAAGTCTAAGCTTTAGAAAGCATTTAATGAGACACAAAAAATAACGGTATAAAATAGTTGTTCGTTACTCCAAAGTCTAAAGCGCCCTCTATCGGAATTTTTTGAAAATTTTCTTTAAAATTTATTTTCAAGAAAATACTGACATAAAGAATAATTTTAGCAAAACGCGGCAGTAGTTAGAGCCTAATCTACGACACAAAGATCGGGAATAACTGATTTTTGTTCTGGGGGGAGAAGGGTTTCAAATTTCAAATTTCAGTTTACGCTACTTAACTACTCGTTAGGACTCAGATTTTTAGATCAAAATTTAAGTTTAAGTCTAAGCTTTCGAAATCATTTAAAGAAATACAAAAAATAATGTTAAAAAATAGTTGTTTGTTACTCCAAAGTCTAAAGCGCCCCCTATCGGCATTTTTTGAAATTGAACTTTAAAATTTTATTTCAAGAAAATACTGGCATAAAGAAAATTTTTTGCAAAAACCACAAACGAATCGACCAATTTTTCCATTTTTTATAATCATTTGAAATTTCGAACCCTAAACTTTAATGCCCCCTATCTCCTTGGGAATACGTCTGGGACCCTTAGTCTCCTATTTAATATTATTTGTCTTTAAGTGTACTATAACCCCTTAAAGTTCTGCCCATCTTTTATGAATCACCCTGTATATAAACTGTTTAGGTGGGAGTAGCTTTGGGTTCCTGGCTTCACATAATGAAAAGTTGTGAACAAATTTTTGAAAAGTCGTGAACAACCATGGTAACGATAATAATTAATAGTTCTTCAGATAAGGGAAAATTTTAAATCCTGTTGCCATAATGGTCTCATTTCACCTCCAAATGTGCACTGTTAGTAATAAATTAAAATAGTTACTTCTAAATACCTGGTTTTTGCGCAACGTTTAAGATAATTTAATATCACAATGGTGTCTAAATCGTTTTCAGCAATGAGCAAGGTGCTGCTGGAGGTCCAAATTATTTAAAATACAAATTTAAATCCCCCAGTTCATTTCATCCACGGTTGATTTTGAAATATTGACCAGCGCAGCGGGCATAGCCTGCTAGTTATTTATAAAATAATACTATTATAAAATAAATAAGTAAATAAATTAATTATTTAAAAATTAAAACTACTTAAAAAAGAAAAGAAAGCCATTTTTTGCAAACTTTTAATTTATAAGAATAAATAAAATTGATTTTTCTTAGTTCACAGTATATTACATCAATCAATCAAGGTAACCCAACAACAGGTTCAATGAGGATTTTTATGTATCACATACTTTTAAATCAATATCAAGTAACCTTGGAATGGATTCGATAATTATTCCAAAAGTGAATAGCGAAAATCTGTAGTGCCTCCCCCCCCTCACCCATGACCATTTGACAAAAATTGCTGTTTTATTTTGCAATCGTTTGACAAAAATTGTCATTTTGCATCACAATCATTTGATGAAAATTGCTGTTTTACATCACAATCGTTTGACGGAAATCGTCGTTTTACATGGCAATTGTTTGACGAAAATTGCCACTTTCTTTTGCGATCATTTGACAAAAATTGCTGTTATATATCGTGAGCATTTGACGAAAATTTCCATTTTTTGCGATCTTTTGACAAAAATCACCATTATATTTTGCAATCTTTTGACAAAAATTGCTGTCATATTTCGTGATTGTTTAATGAAAATCGCTGTTATATTTTGCAATTTTTTAACAAAAATCAATATTTACTTTGTGATCGTTTGACAAAAATGGCCATTTTATTTCTCGATCATTTGGCGAAAATTGCTGTTTTATATAGCGAGCATTTGACGAAAATTAGCATTTTATTTTGTGATCTTTTGACAAAAATCATTGTCATATTTCATGATTTTTTGACAAAAATCATTGTTATATTTCACGATTTTTTGACGAAAATTGCTGTCATACTTTGCAATTGTTTAATGAAAATCACTGTTACATTTTGCGATCATTAAATGAAAATTGCTGTTATATTTCGCGATCGTTTAACGAAAATTGATGTTTATTTTGCAATCTTTTGATGAAAATCACCGTTATGTTTCGCGATCTTTTAACGGAAATCACTGTTATATTTCACGATCTTTTGATGAAAATCATCAGTATATTTCAGCATATTTAGACAAAAATCACTTTTATATTTCGTGATCGTTTGATGAAAATCACTGATTTTATATTGCGATTATTTGTCAAAAATCGCTGTTGTATTTCACGATCATTTGATGAAAATAATTTTTTTTTTGTGATTGCTTAACGAAAAAGGTGGATTTTTAAAAATTTAAAAAAGCGGAAATCCACCATTTGGCGGAATAGTGGTATCCATGGCTATTGAAATGGATTTTTTAAAGATATGTTAGCATCTGTGAATAAGGACAGTATTAGCATTGCATTCTGAGAATTAAGATGTTTAAAAATACGGTAAAAGACTACTAATCTGTACAGCTTAGTTACAAGCATTTTGCAGATTTGAGATTTCTTGTACATTACGGGTTATGTCTATAATGTTTAATGGTCATTAAATGTAAATATTAAGATCACATCTAATAAATATGACTTATTATTATTAATTCATTATTAATTCATATTTTGGACAAATTTAACTTGTTAACACCTGAGAAAAAAACACACATCTAAAAAGAAATACACCTATAAAGAATAATTTACTGATTTATCTTTTTTTAAATCTATCATCAAAAGTTGTTTGCATTAAAATATTCATCTTATGGCTCTTTATTGCAACTTGCAGTATATAAATTGCAATAAATTTTCAATAAATCACAAAATTTTGTTTTTAAAAATTTCAATTCTTTTAGCAAAACATTGCAAATGCATGTATAAACATTAAATAAGAATCCATATTGTTATATTTAGTAATTTAAGGGATTAATTCTTAATTTTTTAAATAAAACATTTTATTTTCATTTCGATAAATTATAATTATTTTTATATGAGAAATTAATTACAAGCATCTAAGTAACCTTCTATTAAGACACATAATTTAAAAAAAAATAGATTTTTTAAAAAGAAAAATTTCTTTTATCTGACATATGATATGAATGATTAAATTAATAAAATATTTTTAAGTGTAATATCAATTTGAACAATAAAAAGGAATATTAAACTATGTAAGATACAAGGACATGTAAATTAAAAAAGTGTTCAAAATAACATAGGTTATGTCTGGGCCTTTTGATGAAATTATCTTTTCATTAATTTTCAGGAAATTACACTTTCAAAATTTTTATATAGTCACTGAGATTTATAAGTTATACTTAGAAAAAAAGTTTCTAACAAGAAAAATAGAAAAAATGTCATTCGTCCATGACTAAAACCTAGTAAGTTATGATACTATGAATTTTATGAAACATCAGAGCTTTCCTGCACTAAAAAGCGTTTTTGTTTTTTAGTGCTGGTAAGGTTTGAAATTTTATAAAATCGAAAGTTTCGTATCTCAGTGAGTTTTGACTGAAGAAGAATAGAATTTTTTCTGTCATACTTGCCAGAGCATACAGAAAAATTTCTAACTAAAAAAATCCATGGGCTATATAAAAATTTTTAAAAATTAACATTTTGGAAATCAAAAGCAGGATTATTTCATTAACATGATTATAATTCCTATCTTATTTTAAACACCTTTGCAATTAATATTGCCGATGTATCTTCAACAAGTGAAATAATAAAGTGTGTTTTAACCTTTTTAGGAAACCCTGTAATTACTTACCATTATCACAGACTAGAGCTAAAATACTATGATCCTTTATCTCTGAATAAGCAGAGAGTGTTATATTTACCCCTCTCTCTCCACCTGGCCTGGATACAGAGAGGATTTTACGAATTTCAAAAAGGGAATACATGTTGCTTACTACGGGCAGTTAGCATGCAGAAATATTCGAAGTTTTCTTATTTCCACAAGGACATTCTTTTTAGTCCTCCCTGCCAATACTGAAAAATAAATCAATAAGATGAATGATATAATAAAATATACAACAATAGTGACATTTTGAAGCAATCAAAATAAAACATTAAACTATACATATATATGATATTGCTGATTACATTATGATATAGAATTCATTTTTTATGACCATATCTGAAAATTTAGAAATATGAAATTGATGTAACATAATTATCCACTTTAAAAATAAAAATGTAATGAATATGTTTGAAAAAAATTACAGATCACCACAACTTTTAGTGAGATTTTGCAAATTGGATATAATTCTGTAAAGTGATAGACAGCTTTCATGAAATAATTCTGAAAACCCTTTATTTCCTTCTACAGTCAAAATTTTCTTTCATCTTAAGTAATATAACAGACAAATCTTGTTATCAGGTTCACATTATCATAGACATACGTTAAACTGATCAATTGGATTCAAGTTATAATCTTCATTTCTTCTTACATGCAGACTCAACAAACTGAAATTTTCCCAAATTTAAAATTAATTTTAAACTTCTAGAGTCATCCAAATCAGAAAAGGAATGCAGTACCTCTATACTAGGACTGTAACTAATTATCATACAGGAAAGATAAAATTACCATTATAAATAAACTTTTTTCTTGTTTATAAATTGACATTAAAAAATTTGCTTTGGGTTATCAATAAAATTTCTTGTAGGTTTTAAAGGCTGTTTTTATATATAAAATAATTAAAACAAAATTTTATTTTAAATATAAATATTCAATTTAATAAGATAAAGAATTTTAGAATTAATAATATTTAAACAGCCTTTAACAGCATAATAAAAAATTTTAAAAATGTCCAAAACACTTCGAATTAATAATTATTAACAATGATTAAGCATTCCTCCTCCTCCAAATATTGCTTTTATTAGGTAAAACTTTTATTAGTCTTTATAGAAATATTAATTGAATAATTAATAAAGAAAGTATGTAATATTATACATGGACAGTTTTTTCAAAAATTCAATTAAAAAACGATTTTTATATGCTAAGTATAAAGTTTTAGTTTCTTGTATGAAGATGTTTTTCTTTTTTAAATATTATTCAAAATATAATACATTTTTAAATATGTAGGCAATTCATTCAAAACTCAGTATTACATTAAAATCCCATTAATCTGCCCTTTCTGATCAAACGCCACCCCTCACTTTATAAAAATTTTGAAATTTTCAAAAATCCCAAGAAGTTGCCCCCCTCCCCATCTAAAGATCGCTGAAAAAACAAATTGCATCAAAATATTGCAAAAAACGGAAATTATGTCAAAAAATTGTGAAAAAAAGGGAAATTTTATCTAATGATCGCTGAAAAATTGCAAATTTTGACAAAGAATCATGAAAAAAAAATGCAAATTTCTTCAAAGGAACATGAAAAAAATTGTGATTTTCATTCAAAGATCACCGAAAAACACACATTTTGTTAAGAGATTACAGAAAAAAAATGTGAATTATGTCATATCTAAAAAATGCAAACAAAAGATCGCTGAAAGAGGAATGCAAAATTACATCAAAAGATCGTGGAAAAATAGTGGATTTCTCAAAGGATTGCCGAAAAATGCACATTTTGTCAAAAGATTGTAGGAAAAAATGCAAATATATCAAATCTATTAAAAAAAAAAAAAAAAAAAAAAAAAAAAAAAAAAAAAAAAAAAAAAGGTGAAAAAGTCCAAATTTTGCCAACAAAAAAATTGTGAAATTCATGAAAATATCACCCAAAAATTCATTAAAGAAATGTAAAAACAATGCACATTTCATCTAAAGATCATGCAAAAAATGCACATCTCGACAAAGAATTGCATTAAAAAAATGTGAATTTTGTCAAAAGATCGCGGGAAAATTAAAATTTTCGTTACAGAATTGCGAAAAAAAAAAAAATTTCAAATATCGTGAAAAAAAAAAAAACAAACATTTCCTCAAACATAGCGAAAACCCCCACAAATTTTGTCAAATATCGCAAATAAAACTCCCACAAATATCCCCCCCAAAAAAAAGAGAAAATATTTTGAAAAGATCACAGAAAAATCCCGTGTAAACACCCCCTCTGGTTGTTTTATGATTCTTCGTCATGTTTAGGGGGGACAGATTAACGGTATTAACAATGTATTTATATTAACATCATTAAATTTATTAATGCACTACCGTATTTTCCGGGAATAACGCCGCGGCGTTAAACTAGATTTTTTTGTTTTGTAAACAAAAGTGCGGCCAATAACTAGGTGCGGCTTGTAAATAGGACTAATTAATTTAAAATTTTTGAAAACAGATCGGCAAATCTAAACTTTCGTTGCTTTCGCTGTAATTATACATATGCACGTGGAATTATATTTTTAAGGTTAAAGAATCTGATGCTTAAAATTGATTTTAATTTACTGATATATCGTAAAATCCCGTTAATCCGCCCCTCCCCACTATACAAAAAATTTGAAAATTTCAAAAAATCCCAAGAAAGCGCCCTCAAAGGAGATTGAGAATGGTATGAATCATGATGAAATGAATGAATCATGAATCTTTGATGAAATGGCGTTCTTCGCCGTACGAATAATGAATTTCGCCGAAGTATCGCCAAAAAACCCACATTTCGACGAAAAATTGCAGTAAAAACGCGAATTACGTCCAAAAATCTCTAAAAAAGTACAAATTATGTTAAAAGACGGTTGAGAAAGGAATGAATCATGATGAAATGAAAAAATCATGAATCTTTTGAAATGTGCGTTTTTTCGAGATTTTTTAATTGATTTCATGCTTTTATGAGGTTTTTTTTTTCACAAATTTCTTCTTTTTTCTGCGTTTTTTCGACAGAATTTACGTTTAAAACAAAACAAAAAAAAAAAACGCAAATTATTTCAAGTATCAAAATTTATGATTCATCCAAAGATTCACGATTCATTTAATTTATCATGACCCATCCCTGCAAATTTTGTGAAACGGTCGCGGAAAAATCCCGTGTAAGCGCGCCCCTCTAATTATTTTATGATTTTTCGTCATGTTTGGGGGGGGGGGGGCGGATTAACGGTATTTTACGGTAAGTTTTATCTTAAATATATCTTCAAATGTGAGTTGTAAGCGCCGCAGTTACCCTGCAAAATTTAAACTGAATGTTATCAATTTAGCAAAAGTTAACGGGAATCGTGGCGCAGCGAATGGATGAGGTTCCGGTTTCATTGAAATAAATGTACAACAAAGAAAGACAAGTTATTTATTTAAGATAAAAATGTTTTACTTTATCTCAGTTAATAATTTTATTTCATTGCTCTAATAATGAACGTGGGAACACCGGCGCGGCGTTATACCCGGTGCGGCGTTACACCCAGTGCGGCCTTATACCCGGTGCGGCGTTAAACTAGTTTTTTTATTTTTAACCACGTGCGGCGTTATACTCGGTGCGGCGTTATTCCCGGAAAATACGGTATTCATATAATTTTTATGTGTACCTTCTTAAATTAGGCCTAGTATTAACATTTTACTTTAGTCAATTCTAACAGATATTCACTGTTTTTAAATCAATACATTCAAAATTGAAACAGATTTCTTTGACAAAAATTATTTACATTTCCCAGATGACATCATTTCTTACATAGAGAAACACTAATTAATATGAAATATTAATTGTGTATGTATAAATCCAACTGATCCAGAATTTAGATTAAAGGCCAAACAAGTATAGTAGATTCCCTCAAATTCACAACCCTAAAATATGCACATAATTTACAGATGTAAACAATGAAACATTCATTTCAGATATAGGGACAAAATTTTATTTTTTCAGTTTTATATCCATTTCATATCTATTTTAATTTGTAATTTTTGTTAATATTACTGAATTCATTATTTTTCATGAAGGAAGAATAAGTTTATTTCAGGAAAAATTCAAGATATTGCTGCTATCACTGGTAATCACAATCTTCTTACCAAATATATTTATGTATTGTTCAAGATTTTTTATTATAAAGTCTAGCTAAACCTGAAATAAAACTTCCTTATTTTATGATTTTTATGTGAATTAGTAATATACCTTTATGAGGCAAGTTTCAATGAATAATTTAAGAAATATATATTTTGTCTTTCTTATAATGAATATTTAATGATACATTATTAATTTGACCTATGCTTTTAATGTTTTAATCCTTTTAAAAATTATCTAGATTTTTATTATTTTATTACTTACTTTAACATTTCATTCTATTGTAAGCATTCAGTACAGTTTCAATTGCATTATTAATTACATTTAAATTACTACTTAAAAAATGTAAAGAAAGCAATGGTCAGAAATCTGCAAAATTCTAAAAGCTGCACAACCTTTGAAACCAAACTGTGTAGATTTGAAAGAGCCTACTTTATATGTTTTTTCATAGAAGTTTTAAATTTTCTTTAGATTAAAAAAAAAAAAAAAAAAAAAAAACAATTACATTAAAGTAACATACTTCTTACAGTGAAAAATTGCTATCTTATTCTGGATTAATTATCAATTTATTTACCCATTCATTACTCGTTTCTTTAAATAAGAAGGTTTCTTGCAAATAAATTGTGTTATTACATTGAGTGGCAAAATATTAGAAACAAACTTCTATTACGGCGATGAACTTATTTTGTTGCATTGCATTTAAAAATCTTCAAAGCATACAGATATGCTTTAGGATAATCTTGAATTTCAATGTGCTGCAATTCGTTTCATTGCACTTCTTCAATTATTGTATATAATGTACACCAGTTGCCTGCACCTCTTTTCTCAAAAACAATTTCTGTCTAATATTTTACTAAAGCAGTTTTAGAGATGTGGGAATTGTTTCTTTAATGACCTCAATGATGCTGCATTCAAAGTCACTCAAATCTATTATTTTCCCCATGAACCAACAAACTTCTACATTCATTGATGCTTCTGATGAAGGAAAAGCTTGTTATCAACAAATCTGATTTGTTACATCAATACCTATGCTGCAAAGTTTGAGCGAGTTCCAAATATTTTGACAGTGCATTAGTCAGTGTACAGGTAAATAGTATGATTATACTATGCAATAATACACAATGTTTTCTCTTTGAGGACGTAAACTAAACCTTATGTAAATTTAGCAAAAAACTTAATTTTGGAATTCTTGCTAAATTATATCAAAAAATATTCTGGATATTTATGAAATGTGTTAAGCTTTACATATAGTTTGCTGGCAACAAGGATGTTTATATTTAGAATGGAAAAAAAATCACACTATATCAGACTGTCAAAATAGTAACTTTTATTAATCAAACACCCTTTAGACTGTTGGCCAGTCAAGCACCCAATTTCCTATATTAATGTTAAAATTATGGCTATGAAATACATTTTTGTATTTAAAATATCTCCTCAGGAAATTAATATTTTAAACTTTTTTTTACATATGCTTCTTAAAGGATCTCTCTTTTTTTCCATCTCATTTGCCAAAATATTTCTAAAATATGTATTTAATTTTATTTGAAATGTTAAAATGTTACAGCTGTTAAGCTTTTAACACATAAAATATTAAATTAAATACATATTTTAGGAATATTTTGGCAAATGAGGGGAAAAAGAGAGAGAGATCAAAAGAACAAAAAAGTTAGAAATATTAATTTCCAGAGAATATATTTTAAATATACAAATGCATTCTTATCTACAGGTTTAACATTAGCAGAGGGGAACTGAGGAGTTGACTGACCAATAGGCACATTTTCCTTTAACTGCCCTGGAAATATATAATACTGTAGACTCCCACAAATCTGAAGCTCTGAAATCCACACATAATTTATAGATGTGAACAATGAAACATTCAGTTCATATAAAGGGACAAAATTTGACCTTTTTTAGCTTTATATCAATCCCCTATATATTGTAATTTATAATTTTTGTTGATTTATAACTGAATTTATGATTTTTCATGCAGGAAAAATAAATTTATTTCTGAAAAAAAATATCAAGATAGTGCTGATATCAATGATAACAATCCTGTTACCAAATATATTTATGTATTATTAAAACTTCTTTGGTTAAGTCTGGCTAAACCAGAAACAAAACTTTCTTATTTTATAATTTTGATAAGAATTAGTAATGTACTTTTATGAGGCAAGTTTCATTAAATAATTTAAGAAAAATACATTTCATTTTTATAATGAATATTTAATCATACATTATTAACGTGACCTTTGCTTTAAATATTTTAATCATTTTAAAAATTACCTAAATTTTTATTATTTTAGTTTATTCCTTTTTTTAATATTTTATTTTATTGTATTGTAAGCATTCATTAGAGCTTCGATTGCATTATTAATTACATTTACTCTTTAAAAAATGCAAATAAAGCAATGACCAGAAATCTGCAAAATTCTAAAATTCTCACAGCTCCTGGTCCCAAGCTGTGTAGATTTAAGAGTCTTTTGTATAATAATTGAGTTCCAGTATACATTACAGAGAAAATCAATGTTTTAAATATATTTTCCGCTAGCCCAAAGATATTCATTGTTAATCTTGCATATATTCAACAATTAAGAACAGCATTAATATAGTAGTTATTTGCATTTTTCAGATTTGTTAAAAATAACACCGAATATTTAAATGACATGTTGTTATATTATTCCTTAATATATATTTAAAAATCACAATGTTTTCCCCCAGAATATTTTTTTATACAAAACTGGTTAAAAACATTAGACCAAAAGCTTGAATATACAGCCTACTATTACAGTTTCAGACAGCTAAATATATAACATATAATACAGTGTCAATAAAGTCTTTACTCCATTACAAAACCCTATGACTACTGATTATGAGCTTTTAAGATGTATAATGAAATTTATATCATTATGAAGGAAAAATATACATTTATATGTATATAGATACACAAGGTGTGGCTATTAAATAAAAAGACTAATGCTGTAAAATATTTCTTTTAAATTTATATATATTTAGTTACTATCTACTTGAATGTATACCTCTTCTTTATCCTTACAACGCTCCGTGAGATTTTTCCATTGTTTGAAGCAGTACTGGAAGTCGTCTTCTGTAAGCTCTTTAATGATGTATGCCGCTTTTTCTATAACAGATTTGACCTTGAAGAACAGATAAAAGTCCCATGGTGCCAAGACAAGAGAATAAGACAGACAGTCCAACATTGGGATACCCAACAAAGAAAGAAACAATGGGCTAACAGCTGGAAAACAGATGGCAACCAGCACATCCATCAGCAGTAAAATGCAATGGTCCCATAACTTAAACCAATACAAAAGGTGTCTGTGTGGAATGTAGCTGGCCCATCAGTGATGGCTGATAGCAGGCCAGCATTGATATTCCATCACATTACTTCAACTTGATACTTTTTCTGCAGTGCTAGCACAAATCTTACTGATATTCCTTTGCTAGGCCAACACTTTTAAACAAGCACCATTACTTATCCTGCAGTGTTTATATGGTGGTAAACCATAAGACAGCTTTTTTTATTATTATGAGCAGACACTCATCCAGCACCCTTGCAAAAATTTCTAATTCTATAAAAAAAAAATCTATAGAAAGTGCTATACCATCCTAGAGTATTATGGCCTGTTTTCTATAAGCCAGTTTAAGCAAAAGCTATAGAAATATCTATTGAGTTTTTATAAAAATATTCGAAATATTCAAGTTTCGCCAACATGTAACTGACCCACCCAAGTATTAACTGTGTTTGATGCTGCCTGGGTTTTTTTTTTATCAGACGAGCATTAGTGCCTTCAGATGATGCTATGGCTGTTCACAATGCATGCATTCTTATTATATTTTTTAAGTTTGTTTCTTTTGTGATTTGTGTTCGCAATCTTTAAAGCCATATAAAAATCATATACATTTTATATGCTTATTCTCAAATGTGTGAATTATGAAAATCAATACCATTTGTAACTTAGAAAATCAAATTTATAAAGAAAAAGGTGTTAAAATAAAGAATTTATTTATTGTTTTACTCATTTACTTTGTTGTCAATGGTTGTTATTGTTCTTAATCACAATCACAACATCCATAATGGTTGCTAATAAAAGAATAAAAATTCTAGAATGAAATTTCAAATAACCAGAATGTTGCCAAACAATGAATGCCGAAATACTCAATATCTTAAATATTTGCAACGCCACCTAGCAAAAGGATTCCCAGCAATAATACTGCAAAAGTTCATGCCCTTCCATGGTGTGGTCAGCCAGAGCATGAGAGAAAATGGAAGCTGATCAGAATTTTATCTGATGATTTCCAACAGCATTGTTGACTGAAGCTATGCAGCAGTGGTCATGGAGTGGCAGACCATTAGCCAGCACTTTTCCATCATTGCCAGCACCTATCTTGTGCTGGATATATTTAATTAGAAACATCTTAACAGACAATGCAGTGAGAGCCAGTGTTGATGAAGCATTCATGACTTGTTCTTCTTCAATTTGAATCTTTGTTTTTTAGGAGTTGAGCAAGGACCTCAAGGTAGTAATGTTGATTAATACTTAGACCTTGAGGAACACAGAGAAGGTACACAATTCCATGAATATTAAAAAAATACGTGTGGTACTCAGGTACTGCCGCGGTAAAGCTATTGCATAGCATTTTTATCAACTTATGCAATTATAATTATTTATTTATTTTTCATTTATGCAGTTTTTTTTGTCTTTGATATTAATTCATGTTTTTTTCTTTGATATTAATTCAAGTTACACTTTTTGAGCATGATGACCGATAAGAAAATAAATTTTTTTCTTTTATTGAATAAATGAGAAGTTAATATCGTTTAAAATATTTTTATTATCTTACAATTCATGTAGGTTAATCAGGAATTTTTATCATTGAAACTATATGTTTATGGTAGCTGAAAAAAGAAACATAAGTTTGAGACTTGATATCATCTAAATGTCTGAAAAATACCACGTCAATGTCTGCCGAAGTCTACTGAAGGATACCGTGCCGAAGTCTGCCAAACTGAAACGATGTTAGCCGGAGTGTTAGGTTTTTTTCTCGTTACGGAATTTCTAGATTCTTTCATCATGCTCAAAGCCTGCGATAAAAGCTATTCAATAACTTAATAAATTACCAAACAAAATTAGATCGCGACTTATAAGCATTTAAAATTTTTCGACTCTCATTGTGGAGGGTCTCCTGTCACCAAAAATTAACATTGTCTCATAATAAATTACCAAACAAAATTTGGCCGCACTACGAAATTAGACTGCAAGTTATAAGCATTTTAACTTTTTCTACCCTCACCATGGGGAGTCTCCTGTCACCATAAGTAACACTCTCTCATAATAAATTACCAAACAAAATTTGGCTGCACTACGAAAATTAGATCGTGAGTTATAAGCATTTTAAATTTTTCAACCCTCACCGTGGGGAGTGTCTCCTGTAACCAAAAATTAACACTGTCTCATAATAAATTACCAAACAAAATTTGGCTGCGCTATGAAAATTAGATCGCGAGTTATAAGCATTTTAAATTCTTTGACCCTTACCGTGGGGGGGGGGGGTGTCCTGTCACCAAAAATTAACGCTGTTTCATAATAAATTACCAAACAAAATTTGGCCGCGCTATGAAAATTAGATCATGAGTTAAAAGCATTTTAAATTTTTCAACCCTCACTGTGGGGGTGTCTCCTGTCACCAAAAATTAACACTGTCTCATTATAAATTACCAAACAAAATTTGGCCGCACTACGAAAATTAGACAGCGAGTTATAAGCATTTTAACTTTTTCGACCCTCACCGTGGGGAGTGTCTTGTCACCATAAGTAACACTGTCTCATATTAAATTACCAAACAAAATTTGGCCGTGCTACGAAAATTAGATTGTGAGTTATAAGCATTTTAAATTTTTCGACCGTTACCATGGGGGGGGGGGTCTCCTATCACCAAAAATTAACACTGTCTCATAATAAATTACCAAACAAAATTTGGCCATGCTATGAAAATTAGATCGTGAGTTATAAGCATTTTAAATTTTTCGACTCTCACAGTGGGGGGTCTCCTGTCACCAGAAATTAACACTGTCTCATAATAAATTACCAAACAAAATTTGGCCGCGCTATGAAAATTAGATCGCGAGTTATAAGCATTTTAAATTTTTCGACCCTCACCATGGGGGGTCTCCTGTCATCAAAAGTAACACTGTCTCATTATAAATTACCAAGCAAAATTTGGCCGTGCTACGAAAATTAGATCGCGAGTTATAAGCATTTTAAATTTTTCGACCCTCACCGTGGGGGGGGTCTCCTGTCACCAAAAATTAACACTGTCTAATTATAAATTACCAAACAAAATTTGGCTGTGATACAAAAATTAGATCGCGAGTTATAAGCATTTTAAATTTTTCGATCTTCACCATCGGGGATCTCCTGTCACCAAAAATTAACACTGTCTCATAATAAATTACCAAACTAAATTTTGCCAAGCTACGAAAATTAGATCGCAAGTTATAAGCAAAGCATTTTAAATTTTTCGATCCTCACCATGGGGCAGGTCTCCAATCACCAAAAGCTACATTATCCACCCTTGTTTTATCTTAAGACGATTCTTTTTTATACACACTCTACAAATTTGAAAAAAAATTATAATTATTTATACATTTTTTATTTATGCAGTTTTTTTTTTTTTTTTTTTTTTTTTTTTTGTCTTTTGTCTTTTATATTAATTCAAGTTTTTTTCTTTTTCTTTGATATTAATTCAAGTTGCACTTTTTGAGCATGATGACCAATAAGAAAACAAATTTTTTTCTTTTGGGCAATTCCACGCAAAACAGGACATCATGACCATTTTTTTTTCTTCTTAATACATAGGTGTATTATATATCTTTTTTTAGTAAAAAGTTCAAAGAAAAAGAAAATCTAGGAATTTTTCTATATTGAAATGTATTTTTTTTGTAAATGGGGCTACAAAGTAACATTTGTTTTTGACAGTAAAAATGGATGAATTTCATATTATTCCAAATGCCATTTACTCATAATAGTTATGTTTATTTTATTACAGTTTTGCCTTTTATAGTAATAGCAAGTATCCTTTTATTAGTTAATATTTAAAAAATAAATAAATAAATAAATTATTGTAATTAAAAAGATTAATTAAATTTGTACTTTCTAATGTAACAAGAGTAACCAAGAACATATAAAAGTTTACCCTAGGGAGAAAAAAATTAATTAAAATCAAAATTATTCATAGAGATTTGCTGCTTACCTGTATTTATGCAATTTTCAACAGTATGAAATTAATCTATGAAAATTATGATTTATTATAGTAAATTTAATTTTGTAACAAGAGTAACTTAGATTTTTTGTAACAAGAGTAACCACAACTTGTTTAATTTATTGAATGATTTTAATCAATTTTTTCATAATTTCAACACTATCTGTAATACTTACATGAAACTTGAAGTTGTTATAAACATTTAAAAAGAAATTTAACACATTAACAACTCAACTCAGCAAAACTAAAGAATAAACTAATTGTTTTAAAGAATACTAGTTTTTTTTAACCTATTATAAATATTTTCAATAATTATACAGATTAAGAACAAATTTAGAAGATGTCAAGGTTTATAAATTAATTTAGTAAATATATTTCATAATTAATGTGTTTGTAGAACTTTAATATTATTAAAATCTGAGTAACTTTTGATTTCTTGTAACAAGAGTAACCACAAATTGGTTAAATTTATTTGAAGTTTCTGTCAGATTTTCTTCACTTTAATTGTCTTGAATAGCTACAAGAAACTTGAAGTTTTAATAAAACAACTAAACTTAAACTCAGCACATAAATAACTCAACTCAGCAGAAATTAAGAATTAGAATAACACATGTATTTGTTCTAGATTGCCAAGAAATTTTAATTCGTAATAAATGTGTTGCAAAGGAATTCAGAAGACACCAAAATTATACACAGTTTGATTATGCCTTTGACAAATGCAGAAAAACAAAAGCGCTGGAGAGATAAACAAAAGGCACTAAATCTTGATGAGTATAAGAAAAAGCATAATGAAGAACAAAAGCTTTCCAGAATGAAACAAAAGTATAACCTAAATAATCTTCCAGCTGCAGAAAAGAAAAAAAAAGATGCAGAAAACAAAAAAAGAATAAGAGAAAGAGTTAGAAAATGCAGAGATAAAAAGTCTAAACTCAATGAATGCATTACGCCATATAGCATGAAATCGACACTAAATAGAGCTGTTTCACGAGCAAGGAAATCTTTACCTAGCACACCAAGACGAAGAAAAGCAGTTCTATCAAAACTAGCAGTGGACGAATTGATTGTTGAACCCAAACAACTATTCAAAAATGAATTTGCTGAAAAGAAGAATAATTCCGAGTCTGATATAGTCGATATGGTGGAAAAATTTTATGAGCAAGATGACGTAAGCAGAATTGCACCAGGAAAAAAGGATGTCATGGTGATTCATGTAAATGGTTTAAAAATTACAAAACAAAAAAGACATTTGTTCACGTCTTTGAAAGAAGCTCATGCCCTCTTTTTGAAAAAACATCCTTCTATTTCACTTGGAAAGAGCAAATTTGCACAATTACGACCAAAGCATGTTTTGCTAAACAGTAGGCTTCCACATAATGTTTGTATGTGTAAATATCATGAAAATTTTATCAATTCGTTAAATGCTTTAAGTAAGGCAATTCCGCAACTTCCTTCATATACACATGACTTCCCAAACACTCTTATCTGTGACAGAGCGTCAGAAAATTGTTGGCTTAAAAAGTGTGCTGAATGTAATTTCGAAAAGGCTTTCTTAGATATGTTTAATGTACCAGAAGAAGATTCTGTATCATGGTATGTTTGGAAGATGGACGGAAATGAGAGAATAGACAAAGTCCTTCAAGAAGGAACAACGAAAGATTTGTATGAATACATATATTCTCAACTTCCAACATTCATGGAGCATTGTTACATCAAAAGAAATCAAGCTGAAAAATATAATGCAGCAAGGGAAAAAGCCTTATCAGAAAACTTTGACAAAAAGCAAGCACTAATACAAGTGGATTTCTCCGAAAATTACAAATGTATGTACCAAGATGAGATACAATCTGCTCACTGGGACCAATCTCAAGTGAGTCTATTCACATCAGCACTTTATTATGATGGTAAATTACATCCATTAGTTTTAGCATCGGATGAATTAACCCACAGTAAAGAAACTGTGATTGCATACATGGATGTACTTCTAGAGAAAATCCCAAGCTATGTTGAATTTATAGATGTGTGGTCTGATGGGCCCGCATCACAATTTAAAAATCAATATGTGATGTCATCACTGCCTCATTTAGAAAGAAAGCATGATGTAATTATAAAATGGAACTTTTTTGCCACATCGCATGGCAAAGGACCAGTCGATGGAATAGGAGCCACGGTAAAGCGCATTGTTTGGAGCAGTACAAAAAACAGACAATGTATAGTACGTAATGCTTCAGATTTTGCTAAAGCAAGTAAATTATCAAAGATTGAAGTAATAAATATAGAGCCTGACGTTATTGCAAAAAGAAATATGGTTTTAGACTGTAAGTCTATTTTTACTGAAAGTTTGCCAATTAAGGGCATAGGTAAAATGCACTGCTTCTCAATAATAAATGGAAAACCCGTAGGTTCTATAGTGACAACCAATGATGTCTCTAACACAGCAAGCAAAGTAGATGATTACATGAGAGGAGAATGGGTATTAGTAGAGTATGAAGGAAAATTTTATCCTGGTGAAGTTGTAAACAAAATAAATGACTCTTATTCTGTAAATGTGATGATTCCTGCAGGCAAAAATTGGAAATGGCCTAAAAATCCTGATCAAATTTTTTATAAAAAAGAAAATATTGTAAAAAAATTGAGTTTCCCATCACTTGTTAATTCAAGAAATCATTTTTCTTTTGATAAAATTTAATAAATGCATTATTATATAATTATTTGTACTCATAAGTGTCTTTAACTATTTTGTCAAATTTTTAGAAGGGTAGGTAACAAGAGTAACCATTTTTTTGTAACAAGAGTAACTTGTGTTTTTTTCAATTTTTAATAATATATTAGAAATTAAAACTTGTATATGACTTTCATTTAATAAGTAATCATTCCTTTTTTAAAATAATTTTAAATTTTAAGATTTTATTGTATAGTTTAGATAAAATATTCATTAATGTAGAGGGGTAAAAAACTCATGTCTTTTTCAGGTAACAAGAGTAACCATACTTTAGATGACTCAGTCTATAAAATTAATAAAGTTAATCATGTTTTTCTTGCAGAAAAACAAAAAGTAGACATTTTTCTTTATTATTCAGCAAAAAATTCTGTGTATTTTTTCAAAAAAGCATAAAAATAATACATTTCTTTGTTAAAACACCACCATAAAAGTAACAAGAGTAACCGTGGAATTGCCCTTTTATTGAATAAATGAGAAGTTAATATCGTTTAAATATTTTTATTATCTTACAATACTTGTAGGTTAATCAGGAATTTTTATCACTGAAACTATAGATTTATGGTAACTGAAATAAGAAACATAAGTTTGAGACTTGATAGCCTCTAAATATCTGAAAAATACCATACCAATGTCTGCCGAAGTCTACCGAAGAATACCGTGCTGAAGTCTGCCGAACTGAAATGACGTTAGCCGAGTGTTATGTTTTTTCTCGTTATGGAATTTCTACATTCGGTCACCGCGTTCAAAGCCTGCGATAAAAGCTATGCAATAGCTTAAAAATTTTCTCTGTTGTTGATATGGAATGGCAACCCGGTGAACATTATCTTCAATGTCTTTTGGGTCATCTTGAAAATGCTTAAACCACTCAAAAAACTGCATGCATGATAAAAATTTACTACTGTATACTTCTCTTAACAAATAGCAAATTTCAATAGCAGATTATTCTCTGTTTAAAAAGAACCCTAGCTTCACACAGTAACTCATTTCTCTTTTAAAACACTCAACATTTTCCCAGCAAAACAATAAAACAGAGTCCAGAACAAATGAAGGTTATAGCTGGACTAATTGCAATACAGCAAATTTACAGCGGTAAAGAGAGATAATCGATACAGGAGACTTTGTGTTACACAACTACTGGTTGTAAGAATTTGACGCATGCACAGTTTTTCTATAGGGGTATTAGTCTCATTATTAGTCACACCTTGTGTATAAGGGCATCATGTTTTCCAAGTACATTTATATGATGTAAATGAAAGAAATACTGTATCAAACAAACTAAAAATGCACTCAAATCAAGTAAAAACTGAATGTGTGTTAAAGTTTATCCATGATCTCATGGATAACATAAACACAGAGTTTCCTTTTTCTGTAATGCAGAGTATTTTTAAACATATAACGATTGCTACTGACTGCTACTTCTAAATTTTATTTTTACCACAACTTTTAAACCTCAATTTTACAATACATTTTTTTCCCCCTAAAATGTGCTATAAAAATTAACCACAAAAAGTATTATTGGAAATAGAATACAATTAAAATATAAAAATAGTCCCCAAAGACATCCCTGATGTATGTAAAAAGAGTCCTCCCGGCAATGCCGGGAGGAAGAGGCAGCTTTCATATACTTATTTATTTATTTTATATTAAGTTATATAAATCAAATATACAAAGCTCAAAATAGTGGAACACGATTATGTAAGATGTAATACTAGTTTTTGTCAATACTGAATATTAATAGGAATTTTTAGAAATTAGTCATCTTTTATTCAACCTGGTTTTATTTTAAGCGATTTATAGGGTCGCCAAATTCCACGATACCCATTTTAAAGCAGCATGATGGATAAAAAAAAAATGAGCTTGATCAAGATCTTAATGCATGTGAAATGCACACTCAAATTGAAATTGATTAATATATATGAGTGCTGTCGCAGGCAAATTGACTTTTTAAAAAAAAATGTCACCCACATTAGAAATTCAAACTGCTATACCCCAGGTGCTTTTTAAGGTAAAAACAAAGCAAAAAATACTAATGAATTCATTATTAAAATAAATAGTTTAGAAAGAACCTTTTTTCAATTTCTAATTTTTTGTTTATACATCATTATACATTTAAAAGATTTTTGACAAATTTAAGTGGCTGCCATTTTGAAACAAGATGGCAGATAAAGTTGGCCGTGAACTCGGTCAAGACATTGGTATATACCATGAACACACGGAGTTATATCGAAATCAGTTTATAAATATGCATATTAACGCGTGACAAACTTCAGACCGATTCAAAATGTCAATCTCACTGGAAATTGAAAGTGCTAAAACTCAGCCATTTTTCAAGATATAGATGAAACAAAAAATGCTCTGGAATCTTTGTATCAAGGCCAAAACACAAAAGAAAAATCTTTTTCAATTTCTTACTTTTTTGCACCTAATTTTAAAATTTAAATTAAAAAAATAATAATATTCCGCCATTTTGAAACAAGACGGCGGTTGGAACTGGCCAACGAACTCGGTCCAGGCATCGGTATGTACTATCTACGCACCAAATTTCATCCAAATTCCACCCAATTTTATCACGTGATGAAAACCAGATCATTTCAAAGTGTGAGCAACACTAGAAATTAACAGTACTATAACTTAGACATTTTTTAAGATACAGACGAAACAAAAAGTGCTTCGGAGTATTTAATTCAAGGTCAAATGCATAAAAGAAAAATCTTTTTTCAATTTCTAATTTTTTTTTACCTAATTTCAAATTTTAAATTTCTTTTAAAAAAATTTAAATTGCGCCATTTTTAAACAAGATGGCAGATGGAACTGGTTAACAAACTCGGTCCAGGCTTTATTAAGTAGTGTGTACACACCAAGTTACATCCAAATCGATTTATAAATACGAGTGTTATCACGTGACAAAAATCAGATCGTTTCAAAATGTCAGCCATAAGAAAAATTCAAAGTGCTATAACTCAATCATTTTTTAAGATATAGACAAAATAAAAAGTGTTCTGGAATTAGTGTTTTAAGATCTAACACATAAAATAAAAATTATTTTTCAACTTTTAATTTTTTCGCATTTAATTTAAAATTTTTAATTTTTAAATGGCCGCTATTTTGAAACAAGATAGCGGATGATGCTGACCAATGAACTCGGTCGAGATATTTGTATGTACTATGTACATACCAAGTTTCATTCAAATCGGTTCATAAATACGTTAGTTATCGCATGACAAAAATCAGATATATATATATATATATATGTCAACATTTCAATGGAGGGTGGTTTTGGGGTCTGGGGGTCATGATCGGTGAAAATATATCAAAATTTTCTGGAAGTGCTTTCCTCCGGACGGCTGCAACAGGTAGCTTTTTACTTTTTGTAATGAAAGCTACCTAAAAGCTCTGAGATATAGAAACTCCGAATAACATCACTAGACTTCTTTCTGTAGGATTATGTTAAAATGTGATGTGGCACATCAACATCAGGCTGATACTAATACCTGCCAGATAATGAAATATTAAAGTATAGGATATATGCTCTATTGGTATCATCTGTGCAACTTATGATAAGGTAAAGTGATTGTGAGGAAAACAGTATACATTCTTTATAATAAAATCTAATAACTGATGAATAATTCTGACATTATTTACCTTCACCAAATATCCCAGAACACATTCTCAATTAAAATATTTTCAGATTATGAATCTCTGGTCATATAATCTGAAACAGAGTATACATACATAATTAATCAGGTAAAATTCATCATTGCATATTGACAAAATACTTATCATTCTAATATAAAGATAATACAGTAAAACCTCCATTAACGGTCACCTCCAACAACCAGCCATTTTTTCATAGAACGGAATGAGTCGTATTATATTAAATCGAACCTACAAATAACGTCACCTCTAAAAACCGGCCACGGCCACCGAAAGAAGCCAGGAGCATTGTAAACTGCGACATTTAAAAAAATCCTTTGTTTCAGAGATCTGTTTTGTTTCTGTAGGGCATCTTGCTATTGAGCCACATAGTTGAACTTCAACATGGAAAATTAACAAAATATTTTTTTTTGTCAAAGCTACTAATTTATTGGTTTTTATGATGCTATATATTCTCAATTAAACGTTTTGAGCAACATCGTGCAACAACCCTCCCCCCTCTCTCCACTACTGCTAGTGAGAAAATACTGTTTATTTCGTCAAATAGTGTGCCTGCCTTTTTCCTCCCCTCACCTTGGCCACACACTTCTGTGCAGTCGTATTGGAGAAGCTCAATGTACACGTATATTTATTCTCGTACTGACACAAGCCAATTGCGAAAGTAACAAACAAATTAAAGTACATTAAGCTGAAGTGAGAAACTTCTTTTATTAATTTAAAATAGAGTTTGAGTTATTTTGTTTCTTCATTTATATTTTTGCATCAGTTCACATGCATAATGTGGATATGTATTGAATAATTTTTTACATTTTTTTTCACAACTGGCAATAATTTTGAAATTGGCAGTGAAAATGCACCAAATCTGAAAAACTTTATTTGATAAGGTCATGTTGATACCTTCACCCATCTATGGTTCCTCCCTGTCTACACAGAGACAAAAAGCGATAACTATTTCTCCCCTCATTAGATCATTTGTCTCTAGTTTGCTAAATCGAACAAGAGTAAAATTTATAAAAAGAATTTTTTATAACTCAGTGAAAAATTGAAAGCTATTGATGATAATAAGAAGGGCATTAGTGCACTGAAATTAGCAGAAAAATATGGATGCGAAAGAACACAAATAAATGAAATTTTAAAGAATAAAGAAGTGCATCTTGAGAAACATCTCAGAGGCGAAAACCTAGAAAACAACATCAAATCTCGTAAAACTAGGAATTAATTAATGAATGAAATGCTATTAGAAATTGTAGTTGAATTGGTCTAGAAATTGTAGATTTAAAAATGTACCGATTTCAGGGCCCTTTTGAAAGAAAGCGCATTGAAAATTGCCAAAAGACTTCGTATTAATGATTTCAAAGCTTCTAACGGTTGGTTAGAGAAATTTCGCTTGAGAAATAATATCGTTTTTCGGACTGTTTGTGGTTAATCTGCTGATTGTCCTACAGATATTGAGGAATCCTGGAAAAATTTTTTAGACCGTCTTCTGAGAGAGTATGAAGCAAAAAACATGTTTAACTGTGACGAAACAGGTATTTTTTTTTCGGGCTGTTCCACTTAGGACCTGCGTTTCAAAAATGATTTCTGTAAAGGCGATAAATGTTCTAATGAAAGGTTAACAGCATTATTATGCTGCAATATAGAAGGTGCTTTCAAGAAAACAGTTGTTATTGGAAAGTCAGCTAAGCCATGTTTTTTTCAAAAATTTAGACATAAAGAAACTTCCTGTGGTTTGGCGAAACAACAGCAAGGCTTGGATGATTCAAGAAATTATGCGAAGTTGGTTGACAATGTTCAACGAAAAGATGAAGAAACAAAAATGAAAAATTCTGCTGTTTACGGACAACACTGCCTGCCACCTAAGCGATAAAAAGCTTAGTAAAATAACAATATCTTTTTCCCTCCTAATACAACTTCAACATGTCAGCCACTAGATCTGGGAATCATACAAGCATTTAAAGTAGCAGTAAAATGTAACTGAAGAAACTCATCTTAGAAATGACAGAATCTCTTTCACTGACTGTTCCCTCCAAATCATTAAATGCTCAACATGCTGTCAATTTGATATCAAGATGAGAAAAGGAATTGAACAGGGATACAGTACAAAAGTGTGTGGAACAAGCTGGATTCCATCTAAGTCTCTGTTTTTCATTCATTTTATTTCTTTAATTTATTTTTAATATAAAAGATATAAAAGTTTAAATTTTTAAAATTTATGAGGTTTAATTATTTATATAAACTTCCAAATGTCGGTAACATTTTTGAAAAATAATCAAGTAATGATCTTTAGCGATAGTGAATTAGACGCATTATTTAAAACAGTAAAAATTACCGACATAATGCCAGATGAATTTATTTCTAGTGATAATCATTTGCCTGCATCAGTCACTTACCAAAGCATACTGGAAATGGTTCAGGATTTGATGAAAAAAGAGGATGCTGAAACTTTACGGGAGGACAAAGTGGAAATTGGAAAAGAAAAAGAGACCAAAATAAAGTCTTATGCAGAAGTATTCGCAAATGTTTGAGACATTCATTTTTTTGCTCTAAATAAGAATGACAAAGATTTGTACAATAAAACCACAAGTATTATTGTATTGATTGAAAAAAAATTAAGTTCAAAATGTACAAAACAAATAAAACTAACAGACTTCTTTAACCCCTTGCGGTGCACTGGTATATCTATGAAACCACTTAATTTTAATTTACAAATGCCCCATTGGCACCGGAATGTTGGCTAAAAAATTTATGGTTTTTTTAAATGCGTTAAATATAGCTTTTTCTTATTTACAAAAAAAGTTGTTTTTTAAATTCCGGTGTCAGTCATTAATTTTAACACTCAAGCAATGGATTTGCCCTGTGCCACAAGGAGTCAATGTGAATCAGCTTTTTTAATTTTAATGTTTCATAGCAGAAATATTATGAAATAAATTCATGTTTTTGTTCAATATTTTTGACATTGTGTATCTTAGGTCTAAATTAAACATAATTTGTGTTTACTTTTTTTAAAAATTTTTGTGTAAAACACTATACCTATTTTACCCCGGTGTATACTCATTTTACCTCGTGGTTCGGGGTAAAATGGGTATGCACCGGGGTAAAATGGGTATATGCTGGTTAAAGTTGAATAATAAATTAAATATACTTAAATACACTATAATTAATGTATAAACCATTTAAAAGTTTTGTACTTTCATCCTCTGAATCATGTGTAAACTTGGAAGGTGAGGGGAAGGGGCTTCAAAAACTCCCCACTTCAATTTGCTTACATTTTTTTCTTGACATATAAAAACACTGTTATAAAACTAATGTAAATAAGATGAGAGTACTGACAAATCCTATCCTTTACCACATCAGTTTACGCACATGCTGTGAATCGTGTTTCTCTTTAAAAGTATTTTTTTTATTTAATGAAATTCAAAAGCAGATAGATATCAGCATGAATATCTGTAGGGAAAAAATGAGAAATTAAATTACACTGGAAAATCATTGTTTAATCAAAAGCAATTTATGCAGATAGGTATAACATAATAAAAATTTACATGCAAAGTGTATATTGGCAAGGACTATTGCAGCTCTGTTGAGATAGCTCTCTGGCAATTAGGATGCGTTCACATCAGCAACATAGTCTTTCTCAGGAAAGATATAAAAATAATCCAGCAGATGACTTTGTTGCAAACTTCACAGTATTTTCACCTTCATCAGGGATATCAATAAGACCTGTGAATTCTTGAACAGACTTCTTTACATTAACTTTTACAGGGACTCAATTGCCAATCACTGGATTCATTGCAGTGAAAATCTTTGGTTTAACTTCTATTTTATGGGTTGCTTCGATTCTTTTAACTGTTTGTACTTTTTTAGACTTGCAGCTACCTGCTCTGTAGTTAAAACTTCTCCTACCTTTGCTTGTACTCTCTTGCGTTTTCTCTGAGTTTTTTTATAGCCTCGCCAGTACTAGAAAATGTGTTTTAATTTAATTTTGCGATATTTTTCTTACCTTGTGTTCCTGTACATTTAGTCAATTTGCATGTATTATAATGTCACCCGAAATAGCCTAATTTATAATATAAATGATAAATTGATGATATAAGTAATAGCCTAATTTCATATAACAAAGCATAATTTCAGTTTAAAACATAGGATCAATAACAATTTGCCCTCAAAAGTTTCTTTCAACTTTGATCAATCTTCATACATTCATATCTTGACCTATACCCATTTTACCCCATATGACAAAAAACGCTATAAAATTTTTGTGAGTAAATAAATTTACTTAATTTAACAGTTTTCAGTTAGAAGAATCCTTCTTCTGTAAATATCAAACAGTTTATTCCTAAAATTCTTCCTGTATATTTTTCTGGAAAGAAGTTTTTCAACCATTAAAAACACTTTGTTCTATCTTCTGAAAAACAAAATGGTTGCTAAGCCCATTATATGCGTCGCCAGTTTGTTTTTATAAGGTTTAAGTATTGCCAGATATGTAAGCACTTTGTTCATAATCTTAATTTATTTTAAAAATTTGTCTGGTAAAATAATAAGATAAATAAATAAAATATACCCATTTTATCCCGGCTACCCATTTTACCCCGGGTGACCCTATACATTTTTTGAAGTATTTTATTGAATTAAATAGCTTTGTTTGATTTTTCTCATAAGTTGAACCAAAACTTCCATATACCAGTCACCTCTAAGAAGCAGCCACTTTTACTCAGTCCCAATGCTGGCCGCTCTTTGGAGGTTTTACTGTAAATACATCACATTCACAAATAAAGATGTAATAAACAAATGTTAAAAACTGTGGAACATAATGCATCCAATGATCACTATACATTACATCATTTTAATATAAAATCATCATAAATTAAAAACTGTAATTGTGCAATGTAAAGATCAAAAGATATAACATACATGATTTTTTTTTTTTAAGTTGCAAAAGTAAAACCCTATAATAAAAAAAAACAGAGATCCAAATGAACTGAAATTTCACCAGTATGCTCCCAAAGCGATGGGAATTTTTTACACATGGTTAAAAAAATCTTGAAATTGTACTGACAGATGGCATTCTAAATTAACAGAAATAAAATTGTGGCCAATTAAAATCAAAATTCATCTGACACCGAATCTGAAGAGCCTGAAACATAGTATATTATATCTGATGAAGTTAAAAATTGCATTTAGGAAAATATGAATTTTTTTTAGAAAAACATGCAAATGATAAAAAAAAAAAAAAAAAAAAAAAAAAAAAAAAATGAACAACAACTTTTTAGATGTAGGAAAAGATATTGACACATTTAACATTGAAAATGCATAGCATTTTAAAATATTTCCCAGTAAAATAAAACCAGTGAGAGATTTAATGTATGCATGTATCTCTGCATATGTTATGTATGCATAATTACCTAAGAATGGGTGGGAATTGTCAACAAACTAATTCCAATTTCACAGCATTTCTCTATTGTAAGAATCAAATTATCACTGTTATGTTATCTATGATTAACAACATAGTAAAATATATAAATATATTTTTAAAATCGACTCAAAACCCAGAAAAGTACACCAGAATATTTGCTCTTTAGAACATTACATTACATTGAAAGAAAATGATATATCGTGAACTACCAGATTCATATTTGCAAAGTTCAGTTATTATAAAATATATTAATAATTTAAAGAATAAAGTTGAATAAAGCCAAAATAAAGTTGAGTTGTTTTCTTTACTATATTTCACATATTTTGAGGAATTTTCTGTAAAATAAATAACAAAAATACTTTTATTTATGTATATAATTACAAACCATTCATTTATTATGCCATCGGACATGTCCCAAGATACAATCACCACATGGCTTAAAAAAAAAACAAAATGATGATAAATCTAGAAGTACTATCATTATTTTATCATAGCCAAAACATTTAAAAATCTTCTCTTCTATAGAAAAATAAGTTGTAGTTGACGTCTTGTAAAATTATATAGTTAAGAAATAAAATTTGAATAGGAGAAAATATTTACTTTGAACTAGTGAAATTTTCTTTTACTCACCAAATTGTTAATTCAGTTTTTCTGATGTTGTCTGTTACTATGGTAAAATCAGTTGGTTATAGGTCACTATTAGAAATAAACAAAAGATCATTGCTGCCAATAGTTTATCAGAAATTATCAATGTCCCAAGGTACATGCGTCCCAAGGTACAACACTCTCCCCTATTGTGGCAACAGTAAAATTTTGTAGAAGTTGAATGTTTCGGAACTTTTTTTGAGTGAAAATACATTTTTATTATGGTAAATTGTATGTTACTTTACAAATAATATAGATAAATGTTAAGGTGTCCAAAATAAAGTGTATAATTTCTGTTTGTTTTTTAGGTTAAGATGTGTTAGCATTCGGCAAAAATTAATGGAAAAAAATCTCACCAAGCTTGGGGATAAATTCCTAATTGCAAAATACTGTGCCAATACCTAATTTTTGGCAACCCTAGGAGCAACCCTAGGAGCAACTTTCGCAGAGGTAAGAGGGAGTTTTTCTCTTTGCGCCAGTGACGTAATTTGATTATGATTCTGCGCAATTAAGACATTGAAATTCAAACTTTGAAATACCCAACGGTGCTTTCTGTTGTCTCTTTTCCATTCATTGTAGTAGCTCTTACCTTCTCAGACACTGAGGATTTTAGCTGGTTTGTTTTAAAATTTTTTTAGTTAACTTTGTCGGATTTTTTGATTTGCTTCATCAATTATTGCAGATAATTTCCCTTCAACTTCCATCGCAAGGAAGGGTGTAAAAAAAAGCCGATGTCTTATGTAATTGATATATAAAGAATATCCTTTAGATATATCCTTAATATATCTCTTAGATATATCCTTTGCCTAATAGGCATTTTTTTTTTTTTTTTTTTTTTTTTTTTTTTTTTTTTTTTTTTTGATCGGGTGCATGGAGTTATTTTTTATTTTTAGGAAGATTCATTTTTGACTCAGTAAATGTCAAAACTACGGGTTGGACTGATTTAGTCGGCAACTACGCATCGATCTTAGGAATTGGTATTGCAGTAAATATCAATGTTTTGGTTTAAAATTTTTAATTATCTTTTTTGTAGTTGTGTAATTTTTTTTTTTTTTTTTTTTTTTTGCAATTTTTACTTGCACCCGGCATATAGATATCTTTTAAATTGTTTTCTTTGGAATTTAAATTATTTCGCACATTTTATTTATATGTAAATATTTTGTTGTTTTAACCCTCCTTCTGTTCTTTCACAACTAAAAAGAAATCTAGGAAATACAAGTACTATTTTTTGTTTTTATTTTGTGCTTATTCATGTTAAAAAGCCATTTTCATAATGTTCGCAATTCTGAATCAGCAATGAAATTCGTTTTTAAATATGGCAATCACTTAAACATCTTAAATTTTTTCCTCCTGAAAAAAAGAAAAAAAAATGGGGGGTAGTGTAAATTATTCATTTTTTTATACTTACAAAAATGCATTTTTTCAGGAGTTTTCAAAGTGATCACTGTATTTGAAAATGGGTTTCTCATGCAGTTTCAGTTTGGCGATCATTTTCGGAAACGGCTTTTTGGAGCGAAAAAAGTCGCCAAGTTTATGTTGCCGAACGCTAACACAACTGTTCCGTTTCTTACAATACCACTTTTTAAATCAGAGTGATTTTTACTTTTTTTATTATGTGATTATTATTTTTTTACGTATGGTAAAATTATCTTTTCCATGTAAAAGTTCAAGCAAATACAAAAAAGAAAAAGGAGGAGTGGGGCAGAAAGAATGCAGTACTTAGGGTAGTCTGTGAAGAATAATCTCTATCAAGATTAATAAAATTGCATAAGATAAAAAATTTGCAATAGCAAGATAAATGATCTTAGAAAATTCTAGAGTCATTCACAGTCAACTTAGAAAAATGACTTTCAAAAGACAGATTATATCGATTGAATATATTTTGAAATTTAGCTGGGATTAAGCTGGATTACTATACAATAATTACAAATTTGATGCTAAAATATCATCCTATTCATTTTATGAACAAACATAGTTATGAACATGATTTCACGTTTATAAAATCCAAAAGCTTTAAAAAATACATCAGATTTATATTCGAAAGATTAGGATCGTGGCGATATATCATGCCTATCAAGAATGATTTCAAAGACTAATTGTTTTGGGATAAATTAAATTAATTTCATCTTTATAAACGTGCAGAAATAAAAATAAAATAATAATAAAGATACTAAAATCAGACTGGAAGAAAACAAAATCAATCATGTCGGAAAATAATAAATTAATAACCACAAAATCGAGATGAAAACACACAAACGGAAAACTAATGCAGTCTAAACAGGGTTTTTTTTTTAATAACAAACTTACAATAAAATACAAAAATTGATATCCTTAGAAAACATTTCACTGGTATTACACGCGATATATTTTCTCTTAAATAAACATAAGATAATATAAATGAATCACTCGATCAAACACTTTCTCTTTTTTGTTTTCTCCTTTCCCAATATTTTGTTTACTCTCATGACATATGATAAAATTCGTTTCATCTCCGGAAAGAGTCAGCTTTGAGAATGCATTCAAACCAAGGAGTAGGTATCACCAAACGTACCAAGTTTCAGAGTAAATTCTCCGTTTCTTCGTCTTTGATTTTAATAAAATCTACAAATTGACGAGGAATCACATTTTCAAATAATTTAATGTCTGTATTTCATAATTTATTATAAACAAGGGAGATCTGCCCACCACCGCCTCAGAAAGTCTGTGAAGAGCCCACAAAATAATGTATTTTCTTCCATGGAAATATAAATTAAACAAAAGATAATTATTTAAACATTCAGCAATTTCATAATTTTGTTCTAGAATAATTTGATAACCGAAGGCATCGGTAGTTATCCTCATTTTTCTTTCCTCTTTGACATATGTTATTTATCCATAATCGATAACTTTCGAATTACGAATAAGCAGCTGACATTAGTCAGAAAACAGTCGATCTGTCGAAGGAATTTCTACAAAGCTGTTTCATTCATATGGCCGATAACAATAAACAAATGTTTTGTGATTGAACTTTGAAATAGTAAATAGTGATTCATATTCGAAGATTTCTATTATTAGTTGGTGTTGAACATGGCTAACGAAAACACGTACATATTGTACGACGCAAACTCCAAGTCTCAACAGGTTTGTAAATGGAAATAACATATATTTTGTGTGCTCGATATTTTCCGGTTTATATTCGAAATATTTTTAAGTAGAAATCCTTTCGCTTTATGCCATTAAGCCTCTTAGAATTTATTTTTCGTTAAATAGTTGGATTATAATGAATACCTAGATTCAGTAGATTTGGTTTTTGTATGAATTAATTTATTATAAATTTGTATTTGACTAGCATATAAAACACTAGCGAAATTATTATTTTCAAAAAGTATATGATATGAAACTTAAAATCTTTGAATTAATCCATACTTTTTAATTTCTTTTTGGATTCATTTCAAACTCAAAACAATAATTGGAAATTTACTGTCACAGATTCTGATTTAAAATTTCAATATTATTTTGATATGTATATCTTTAAAATATAAGTAAATAATAAATAAATTAAAATAAAATGTAGAAAACCCTGGGGACCATGGAGTTTTCTTCCGAATAGATCAATGAAAGTTTTTCACCTCACTAAAGTATGCATCTAAATAATCAATCATTTATTTATTTATTTTTACCTATAGATGTGATAGTTTCTTCTGATCATAATCAGGAATGTCGGGGTCAATCCATGTGAAATCATCCAGACCATGTTGCTCAATATTTTTGATTTTTTTAATTCTTTACTAGTTAATTTATTGTACTTTAAAGAGTCTAAAACAAGGATTAAAAAATTTTTAATCCTTTTGAACTTTTTTTGGCATCCATTTTTTTGTTATGTCACAAGTGGTTTCTCATGAAAATAGTACTCTACAGAATACTTTATAACATTTTTATTTCTAAACGTATCAAGATGATTTAAAAACCATTATATTTAATAATGAATGAACTAAATTTTCATAATAGGTATTTTTATGATAATGATTAAAAAAATTGTATAAAATAAGATTAAATGTATCATTTTTACAGTGAAAAATTGTCTTTTTTGACATAAACATTTTAATAGAAGAAAGTAAAATTCACCTTTACATTTATTTTTCTGAATATATACCCTAATGAACTATTCTCAGAAGAAATATGAAACATTTAGAGACGCCCCTTCTTTTTCTATAATTAGTCAAAGTTGGCATCTCAGCATCAAAACGCTAAATTTGAAGTTCAATATCTAAAAAAGGACTGGCTAAAAAAATATGAAAATTTAGCAGGATAACCTTCTTATGGATGTAAACATGTACCAAAAATATTATGAGTGATATATACGTGGTTTTTAAAAATATGGAACTTTGAAATTGGCTTGAAAATTACAATTGTTTACACATTTTTTTTAAAGAAAAACTACTCCTAAATGCAGAATTTTTTTTTTTTTATTATTATTATTTCAAATGGTACTGTTAAAGGTATAATACATGTTTTTTCTTACATAGAATACATAATAATTAAAGCTACTTTACACTCATAGAAAAAATTATCTGGATATTTCATTGCAAAGTGTCTAAGTAATATTGTAGCTGTGTACAATTCTATAATTAGTTCCAATTGTGTTAGTTTCTGAAGCATGTTACTTACAGGAACTGTATCATTTTTGGACAATTGAAAAGAAGTTGTTGGTCTATAGAGTACAGGTGAAAAAAAAAAAAAAAAAAAAAAAGTGAATAAACAGGTCATTGTTTTCTTCACTTAGCTCAAGAATTTTTCCAATCCACCACTTTTTATCATAAATGCCCAAAATGTAATCATTTACTTTGGATTATAGCAAGCTTTTCCAAATTTTTGAGATAGTGTGATCATTATACTGTTCACATATAGATGTTACAAAGCACCTGATTACACTTTCACTTAATGGTATAAATTGGCGATAACACCTTAAAAATGTACATTTCAGGAAATAAAATTTAAAAAAGTCTGTAAATATTAAGTTATTTCCATTATTTAATTATGTTTTAAAAATAAACAAAATGTTTAACTTTTAAACTACGTGTGATTCTGAAATTACTGGAATTAGTAAAATCTATACAGTTTTCCCCATTTTCTCTTTGTACATCATGCTTTTTTCTCCCTTTCACTGATAATAATGAATAGAATAGTAGCAAAATTAAATATCAAAAAGCACACAAAATGTAGAGTGACAATTAATGTACATGATTGATTGATCTGCTGCAAAGTGGTTCTGTGTGGTGATTAGTATATTGTTTACAGTGGTGTATCCAGGATTTCTTTTCAGGAGGGTAGGGGATGACTCAAATTTATATAATGTTCTATATATATTTTAAAAAAAACATTAAGTTGTGTCATAAACAGAAATAATTTTTGACAATAATCAGTTCCTTCTAATCCACAAATGTCTACAATCTGCACTATATTTCAGATGTAAAGAAACAATTAAAAAAAAAATAAGCAAGATATTGTGTACTTTAACCATTAAAAAATGACTGATCTGATGAATTTATTAAGAAATTTTTAATGGATTCTGTATCCATTGGAAGGTACCATTATACCTTAATTTAAAAGAAAGTTGTTATAACTTAAAATACATAAAATTGTTCTCCCCACTACCGAAAATAAAGTCTCCTTCATCTTCTTTGGATATGCTGTGGTGTCTATGTGAACTAATATGGGACTAAAGAGAGAGACTATTCTGCAATGAAACAGAAAATTAAATTACAAATTTATATGAACCAGAAAGAAAGAAAAAATCAGCACCTTTTTTCATTTCATTTTTGACTATTTCAAAAGGGAGCCTGTAACTCCATCAACTTCCTTCTGCTCATTTAGTATACTGTGGTGTAACTGTGCGCTGAATATGAAACTACTCAGAATGGGTAGCTTGTTGTATTGCAGGAAACAAAGGTACAAATTTATCTCAAACAAAAAGAAAAAATATCAGAATTTTTTTTCATTTCATTTTTGACTTTCTTGGCAGGGTGTTGTAACTCCATTACCTTATTCCACTTCTTTGAGTATTATAATGTGTTGTGGACAAGTTCAAGAAGACATTACTACTGTTGAATACATTATGCAACAACAGGCTATTATTGAACACTTTTAAACCAAAGATAATTCTGTGTTATTTAATATAAATTCATATGCAAGGTGACATTTTATTCATTTCTCTTGATTTGAATCAATAAAGTTTGCGAAAAATATCGGATATCACTCCAAACAAAACAAAAGAATTTAAAAATTGAAAATTTCATTTTTAAATATTGATAATAGTATCATTACGGCAGAGAGGGGGGGGAGGAGTTTGAGGTATGATGACATATGATATCGTAAGAGAGAAGGTAGTCCATAATTACCAAACAATTCATAATGTTATGTATGCACAGCCCCTAACATAACTTTAAAAGCAGATGGTACACATAGTATACCGCCCCTAACATTATGTATTTCCAAACTGCCCATGTCTTTAAGGGTTATTATCTCGGTTAATTACCAATGATTTTTGTTTATTAGTATGTTGAAGCCAAAATTATTCATACTTAATTAATTTTTCACTTAGGGTCCAAGTGAGAGAGAAGATGTTGGATCAACTGAGAGTATAAAACAGCTAATAATTGTAAGTTTTTATATTTAAAAAATTTTTTTATCTGGTTTATATAATAATATAGAAATTCTACCATATTTTATATAAATAAATAAAAATGCATATTGTTTTTCATTATGCATGTTTGGTTTTTTTTTTTGGTACCTTGCTGTCATCTCCCAATCCCCTCCACTTCTTTGTTAAATGATCAATGTTTTGTAATTTTACTTATTAAATTACTTCTAATCTTAAATTGAGATTATCTTGGAACAGATCGAGTGTTATTATGTGTTATTGTTTACTTAAGGGTCATTCTCAGATAAAGGAAAAGGTATGAAGGTATGCCTTTGAAAAAAAAATTTATTTTGTTTTTAATTTTTTTTTCTATTTTTATTTATTTATTGTGTTGTAATAATGGAATGTTTGCATATCTGATATTATGAGAAAAATATCAGCAGAAATCCAGAATTAATAATCCAAATATCAGGAAAAGGTATGCCTTTGAAAAAAAAAAATTATTTTGGTTTTAATTTTTTTTTCTATTTTTATTTATTTATTGTATTGTAATAATGGAATGTTTGCATATCTGATATTATGAGAAAAATATCAGCAGAAATCGTTAGCCTTATTTATGGCCTTAATTTATAGTTTGTTTGTATTTATGTCGGACAATTATCTACACTATGGGATATAGGCCCTATGGGGTGGGATGCCCTCTATGGGGGTCTTTCGAAGGGAACCTAACCCGTATTTATGCAAGGTTTGAAGAAAACCATAGAAAACTGAATGGTTAGGCTGACGGTCGCGATTGGGTTCGAACCCAGCACCTACCGCCTACCAGTTTGGAGGTCAGAACCTCGTGGCCACTGGTGGGGCACCTTAATTAATAGAAACCCAAATTAATAATTGAAAGATCAAACTAATCACTTTATAATTCAATTTCTTAAAATATAAGTATATTAAAAATTATGAAATTTATATTTAATCATTGACCCACTTGTTATTATCATTCATGAAATAAATATAAACATATTGTAAAAAAAAATCATTTTTGTTCACAAAGGTCAATAAAAATTATTATTTTGTAACATCGAATTTAATTAATATTTTAACAATAAATCAGTAAGTTTAAATCTTTATAATAACTAAAATTTATGTTATTGATGATAATTTTTGTGAAATAATATTAGGAAATACAAAAAGTCTTGAAATTTCTCATTTCCATGGCCTGTTGGCCAATACCATGTTTGCAAACAGACATGGTAATGACATTTTTAATGTTTGAGCTCATTTTAGGCTAAATTATTGCAATTAAAGGCTTACAGTACATTTACTTTCAAAATAGTCCTAGAGATCTATATAATTCAATTAATACAGTTAATAATTTGTATTATTATATTTTAGTAAAATGAAACATGGTAATGGCACATAAAAAACACATTGTTCTCAGTTTTTGAATAAAACTATCAAAATGAAACAATGCATACCTATTGTAAAAAAGTTAGACACCACTGCTTGTAAGAACATGTGCTACTCTACAATACAGCACCTTAAAGTATACTCTGATGCCCACTAGTGATGAGCTATGAAAGAAAACACTTTGCACCATGGTAATGACCATCAACTCCAGGGACAAAGTTTAAGCTAAAATGTTAATTATATTATAAGTAGAGAGATAAAAATTTATTATATTGTTGTTGTTTTTGCTCAAAGGCTTTCCAACACTTCAAAGTGTGATTTTGAATTATTAAATTCGGAGTTAAGGACATGCCATGGTAATGACATTTGCAACTTTTTATTTATTTATTTTTTTTTTTTTTATTATTAAAATTATTATTTTTTCCGTGTTTAAACTGTTGCACAATGTAGGTCTTTATCTTTTTTAAAAAATAAAATTTAAACATTCATGATAACCTCATTAATTTATCTTTTTTGGTCTAGGACATAAAATTTCCCTTTATGTGAGAATGACCCTTAATATGACTCTAAAAATAATGCCAAATAACTTGCAATTTGTCCTCATCTAAAAACTAATTAATGCTCTCATTTCAAGATATTGCACATTAAAAATCCTTTATTTATGATGGTAAAAATTAAATATTAAAATTTTCAATAAAATTAGGCATAATACATATAATAATGATAATAATAATATAAAGTAAATTTTACTAATTCTAACAAAAGATATTATTAAAAGAAATGTATAAGTTTGTGCATACAAATATGCTGTTAGACATTACACTGGACTATTAGTCAGGTCGGTTACTCTGCTACAATCTAAAAGAAATTTAAATAACACATATCTATAAGTACTTTTATACTTATGAGAACCTAAAGAAACATCTGTGAATCTGTTTAATTTAGTCTCCTCCCTGGACCTAGGGGTTTATCCTGGCCATAAGTCTAAAGCTAAGCTAGTCCCCAGGGTGGGCACCTACTGCCTACTATTGTTTAGCTCAGTGTATTGAATCCTAAAAAAGTAACATTTGTGAATTCAGTAATCACTATAACTATGTGTGATTTATGTACATGAAAAAAATTACATAACAAGGTATAGATAGTTGGCGGATCCTCCTATATATGGTTTTAGTGATTATGCATGCAAGAAAAACATTCTATCTGTAGCTTTGTCTGGGCTTAGAGCATTACCAGAAAACGCATATTCATGTAAAAATGAGAGTGCAAAGGTTACAGAAATTCGAAGGAGCACATTACTGTTTTATATTGTGTTAGTATGGTAGGACAAAAAAGAAAGTTTTTAGTTGTTGGAAAAAGTAAAAACCCTCATTGCTGAGAGGGGGAGAGATATTATAGAGTTCTGGAGGGAAAATTGCACTTTTTGATCATTGAAAATGCAAAATCTCGTATCTTCTGGGGAGGGGGGACATCTCATTGTTCCATGGAGATGTCTCCCTTTGAATTTAACTCAGCTCCACAGTTACAGGTTTTCTCATTGACAAGCAAAAAATTAGATGTCAGCCTATTGGAAAATTTAAGTACATGTGCAATTATTCTTTACTTTATTATCAGAATAAGGTTTTATTAGTAAATATTTTACCTTTGTTTTTAATGAGGAAAATGTTTTTAATTTTTATCATCTTAAAAGTATCTTATGTTTCATATAACATATCTTATATTTCATATAACTGCATATAACATTCACCTAAAATTTCTGACTGCATATTTCTATTTTTAGGTATATTTGTCATATGTGTACCCTCTTTTATCGCAAGGAAAAAAAAATCATGCAATATATAGCAATAATATAATAAAAAGCATAATTAGTATCTTTTATGAAATTATATAGTCATTATTATTAAGCTTATAGTGTTTATAATTTTTTGTAAATAAATCACATGCTGTTTAACCACTTCACTGACAACTGCTATGGGGAAACAGTGTTTTTTATCCTTAACTTAACTCATTGCAAATGGTGAAGTAGTTAATATAAAAATCTCAATTCTTATGCTAATTTATTTATGTTGAAATTTTTAATCTTTCATTTTTATAATAAGCGTCTGTTGCAATTCTGATGTGATAACTTTCCCAGTGCATCAAAAGTTTTTGTTACACACAAGAATACACTGTACTTAAATTTTACGGAGGCAATTTTTAAAAATGCACTATATCAGCATCAGATCTCTAGTTTTTGCTGGTGAAGCCCAAATTTTGCTGTGTTAATATGGAATTTCACAATGAGAGAAAATTGCTAAAGATTAGCCTTGGTTTAGACTATGAGAGTTTTAAGAGAGAAAAATTGCAGTATTTTATGTGTAACATGCATGCATAAATGTGTGACACTATTTTCAAATTTTTCATTCTGTTGTATGATTTGCATATTTAAATTTTCTCATGTTCTCTAATAATTTTTTGTTAAAACTATATGTCTTACTGGAAAAAAATTAATGTATGCAACATTCATTAATTTAGGAAGATGATGCTCCTACAAAGTTAAGAAGTAGTTTAGCAGAAACAAGTTTTAATTACATAAATAGTGTCATTGGTTCTGGTATTGTAGGTTAGTTACTTTTTGTGTTTCCTGTCTATTTTCTGTCTTTTAATTGGGGATACAATGAGTAATTGCTATTCGTAATTTGGCCTATTCCTTTTCATGAATGTTATGTGAGCCAATTGCTTCAGCAAAATATTGATGGATTTTTAACCAAATAAATTCAGGATTTTTTTTTTCTAGGGCTTTTTTTCAAATCTAAATTGACTAGTTTCTGACAAATTCATGAAGTCCTTTTCATCTTTAAGTGTGCATAATATTTACAGGTATTCTGATTCAAACACTAAGAAATCAAAGAATATTTTTGATAAAAATGAAGCATCTTTTAGAAAATGGTAAGAAATACCTTAATTTAGGGATTAAACTCTGTGGCGTTTACGAGTTTAAAGGTTAAAATTTTCATATATGAAACGTTTACACCAGGGCAGCGTTTATGAAAATTTTGAGCAAAATAACCAGTGTTCAAAAAAAAAAAAAATCAAAATTTTTTTGTGTGTGTGTGTGTGTTTCCAATTGTAAATCAATAAATGCAATACATCATTAGTCATCCTTTTCCAAGAAATACGGTGATTTGACTGGAGTAAGGAGGAAGGGACAATAGATGCTTGCTTTTATCACACTTCATTGTAGAAACAAAATATTGGAAAATCAGTTTTTCTGAATTTCACAATTGAAATGTTTCTTTTGTTGGTATATTTTAGTTCAGTTACAAATCGCAGTATTTTTTATGGGATATTTTTGATTCCCTGTTAGTGCAAGATTTTCCTTTTTTCATTCTTATGATGACTTGCATATTTTTTATATTTGTTTTAATATTTATCCAATAATAAGTGCGAGATTTTATAATTTCTGTTCTTATGACAACCGATAACACAGATTTATTGGTACACTTTAAGACATATTCTGTAAACATTTGAGAAAAAAAATGCTCCAAGAAAGTTTAAAAATTTTTCCAATAAAGAAAAAAGAGAAATTATTTAAATTCTATTCTTTTATATTTAAAAATGACCCCGTGAATAGTGAATGTGTCATCAAAACTGTGGTGTTTGATTGTGGAAAAAGAAATTAACGAGCTGCAAACAAACGAAAAAGAAAACAGAAAGAAACGATAAGCAAAACATGTTTTCTCGCTTACTATTTAAAAAAAATTTATATCTTCTCTGATAAAATTACTGATTTCATTCAAATTTTCAGCAAGTTGCAATAATAGTAAATTAGGCTGTGTAATAAATTTTTATTTAAAATATAATAAGTTATTCAAAAGTTACAGCACGATACAAAAAGGGTCCACTGCAAAGCAACTCCAAAATGAGGTTTGTTGTATTTACTACTCGAAAGTCAACATTATCAGAATAAGATCATCTGCTTTCCATAGATACATTTGGTTATGCAGAAAGGAATTGTGCATGGATTTTTTTTTCTTTTTTATTATTGTTAAAGAAAAAAGATTTTTGTTGGCGGTCTTACAAACTGATATATATTTCGAAAAAAGAAATTTGTTCAAAATTGGGAGCAGTGTTTACGAGATTTAGTTAAGTTACAGTATGTATTTAAAGTAAAACAGACAACATATTAAAAAAAAATTACGGATCTGAAAGATCCGGAAAATCGGTTCTGTAATATAAATATTTTATTCCTACATATTTTTGGACAATTAGTTATTTTAATAATTTAATTAGTCTAATAATTCAGGTTTTTGCCATATTTATGCAATATTTTGTGTATGTTATCGCCTCCTTAATGAAGCAAAATAATTTCTTTTGACTGTGGCATTTATGACGGGTGCGGCGACTCCACCGGGTGCAAAGTTTCTTTCCTAAATTATGGTAACATGGAAAAGTTTTTATTGGGAAAAAATTGCTTATAACTCAAGATGTAATAATACATTTGTAGAAAAATAAAATACAGTATTTTATTCTGAAGTTTGAATGTTAATATTTGTAAATATCATGCACCTATAAAAATGGTTTTGTCAGAAAATTGTCAAAAAGATTTTCATTGTTCAATAGTTTTTTTATATATAAAAGAACAGTTTTCAATGTATGTTTGATATAAAATATTGTAGTAGATCTTACCATTCAGCGTAGATCAAATAGATTCACACTGTTGTTCTCAGTTTCTTTATGTACATTCAATAGCATGTATTGAATAAGTTGATGATCTTTTGTGTTGCTATGTGTATGCTGGTTCAACAGTTGGAAGTTTTTATTTAAATGTATTTTCTATTTCAGCCATTCTTCTTGTTAAATTTTGGTATGAGTTAAATGAAGTGAAATTTAAAATTAAGAATTTGGTTTAGAAGGGTCATTCCATGTCAAATCAACCAAAAAAATTCAATATTCAACCTGACCATTTCCGATTTCAGTGAAACTACTAGGGATAATTCTCTTTGATGAAATAAATTATAGCATATTTTTATTTTTTGTTTATCGCTTTAAATTTTTATACAATTAATTATTTAAATTTTAAAAAATCATCATTTTTTGACTTGCATAAATATTTTCAATTTTGAATTTCTCAAGTTCTATCAAACATAGAAAATGTTTATGCAAGTCAAAAAATGATGATTTTTCAAAATTTAAATAATTAATTGTATAAAAATTTAAAGCGATAAATAAAAAATAAAAATATGATCTAATTTATATCATCATAGAGAATGATCCCTAGCAGTTTCATTGAAATCGGAAAGGGTCAGGTTGAGTCACTGGTTGATTTGGCATGGAATGACCCAGAAGAGTCATTCCTGTAACTTTGTTGAGCAATGCAACACAAATTTCTCACAATAAAATTTATTTGACCAAAGCCTAATTAAGAAACTATTTTATTTTGAATTATGGTAGAAAAAGAACATTGCGAGATTCTCATTAATTTTGAATGTGAAAAAGGGTAAAAATATTACTGGATAGTAGAAGTAAAGAATATTTTTATGTTAATACTGAGAATAATTTACCATCTTGACTTAGAAATAGTTGGTTTTAATATGTCTAATTATAAAAAGCAAATTTTTAATTTTTTTGTGTTGAAATAGGGTTTTATAGATAAAAAAAATATTAAATTTAAAAAGTACATCTAACACTGGTCATGAGTTCCCTATTAGATAAAATAAAGAGGAAAGTGGGAATGAATGAGATGTTGCCTGTTGCTCATTAATTAAATTGTATAAATAGTTTATACTTTTGCAGATAAATGTTACTATTGCCCAGTTTATATCTTCAAGTTTGATGTTTGTTGATTCTGAATTAGAAAAATTATAAATATTTTGAAATTCTTTAAAATAGAAAAACAATTCTTTCAGTAGTTTTTGAGAGAAAACTATTGCATCAATTTACTTCATTTTGCTCTTAAATGAAAGATTTTTATCCATAAATGTGACAAATTTAGTTTTTGTGACCATAATTATTAGCAATTTTGGTAATTCACAATTAAAATTATTTCTGTGCATACATAAGGATATGTTCAAAACTGGCTTTAAGTGCTTGCTTTTAAATCTATATATTTAAAATGCTAAGCCGACAGTCCAACGACCTTTCGACAGTCCGTGAGAGCAAACAACTGCATCAAATCACACCATTCTTTTTTTAAACGAATGGTATTTGTCCACAAATTTGTTATCGTACATTTGTTTGTTAAAAAAATTTATTAATTAGCCACAGTTTTCAATTAAAATTTCATGTAGGCGCATGCGTAATACATAAGTATAAGTCTGCCTTTGGAGTGACACACTGCACATGCATAGAGATCTTCGCTCAGTTGCACTATCAATTCACAACTAGAAGTTTCGTTTTAAAAGTGTTTGCATCTCAAATATAATTTATTCGATCTTATTGTAAACAAGCTCTTCTTTTTATCACAAAGTTATTATTTGTCTCTTTCAGTGTTATAAACAATTCAAAAGTATGGTTTATTTTGGAAGGTGTCGTACTACACATAGAAGATAAACTGAATGATCTGAGGCTAAAAGTTACAACTGGTGATCCTTATAAATTGCATTACACACGAAGATTGGAAATATTAGCATTTTAAGTTGTAGCTGATATCAATATATATATGTATAAATATATAAATAAATATATTATCATAAACATAAAAACACAAAACAGCTTCTGTAAAATCAAAATCCAAATTCCAGACATTTGTGCATGTGTCAACTGATTCGAGAACTTATCCATTATAGAAGATACGTCAGTGTGTTCTTTGTTGCATAGTAGGGTAACACAGCTGTTTTAAGCTTTGAGTTTTTCTAGGGGATGCAGGTTCGAATCCACACTCGGCAAAATGGTTTGTGTAGAATTTTTGTCGATAACTCATTTCAACAGTAACATATTTTATTAGTGAGAAAAGTTTTAGGATCTTTATTATATTATTATAATGCTTTATAATTGAACAAAATTTAACATTGAACAATACCTTCAAAAAATAATTATTTTATACTGAAAATACTTAACCTAAAATATTTTACTTGCAATTATCAATTATATAAATTGAACTGATCTACAATTTTTGTTAAATTTTTTTCTACCATTATCAAGAATATAAATGTCGGTAAGAAAAAAAAGTTTGTCATTCATTAAGAAAGAAAGAAAAATATTAGTATAACTGCTATAAAATAAATTAGGGATGGGACAAATATTCGGCCACTATTCGGTATTCGGCCTATTCGGCCCTTTTGCCGAATATTCGGTTGGCCGAATATTGAAGGCTTGTTGACCGAATACTTCGGCCGAATACCTATAGCCGAATATTTAGAGATATCTCGCCGAATATTGCTGAAGTCTCGCCGAATAGTGAAAGATATCTTGCCAAATAAATTTAGGATTTGAAGAATTTCATTTCTTGCAATTTTTTTTTCCTTTAATCCAAATTGGTTACTTCATTTATGAAGTCATTCTCATTCTTACTTGTAAAACATACAGTTATTCTGATACTAAAAAATATACAGCCTTTCTGTATTTCCTATAAAGGTTGGTGATATTTTAGAAAATGCTGCCCAAGTTGGAGATTTAATTGTACAGGAAATGTCTTCATTAGAATATGATATGTTACAATTCAAGATATAAAAACACTTATCGAATAAAAAAGAAACACCACCTTATTTTAAAACACCCGAATATTTATTAATGTCTGCAAATTCCATGCACATGTAAAAAAGGCTCTTATGAAATTCATAACTTATTTTCTATGAAGTGAGAAATGAAAAAATTCATTCACTAGGTGTATTAACGAAGATTTATTTTCAAAATTGAATATCAAATGTTACTATTCCAAATACAATGATAGATCTGAAAACAGAACTGGTGTCAAACTAGATACACATTAGATGACACAACTTGCTTTATGAAGATGCTTTTATAAATATTTAAACATAAATTCTAAATTCTGAACAAAATAATTTTTTTATTCTATAGTTTTCACTTTTAAATAATTATTTGCATAATTACTGGCTTAAATATGTAACATTATTATGTATATATTTTTAATTTACATCTTCCTTCATTCATGTTGTTATCAATTTCTGTTTATCCTTTTAATCCTTGTTGAATAAGTGGAATATTGTATCCGCCGATTCAAATGTCAAAGATTTGTTAACATATGCATTCTACTTTAAGCATAACCTTTTGCTTTAACGTAATTTGTAATTTAAAGATTGACAACTGATTTCCAAACAGTCTCATTCTTACGAATTTGCTTATTATTAGGGACACAAACTCTTAATGATCAAATTTACTTCATTAAAGGTTACTTCAGAAAATATTTCTTTGTGAATTCTGAGAGAGAGAGATTAAGAATATTATTAATTTTCGATGCAAGAAAAGATAAAAGTATCATTTGATAGTAAAAGTGAAATACATTGTTCATATTTTAATGGAAATATTTTTACCACCCTGACTTACTGAAAATCAATTTGATGTTCATTAAGATAAAAAATATAATGCAATTTCATATTTTTTTGTGTTAAAATAAGTGTTTCAAATTTCAGAATACATTTAAAAGCACATTTAAGAGTAATAATTATTAATGAGTACCTATTTTTTAAATTATATATAATCAAAATTTGTTTTCTTTATTGGTAAAAAAAGTTAGTATTCGGCTGCCGAATATTCGGTATTCGGCCTAAAATTTGGCCGAATATTCGGTATTCGGCTATTCGGCCAAATCACTATTCGTCCCATCCCTAAAATAAATACATTGATACCCATGATTTAATATTTGAAAAGATGTATAAAAATGTATAAGAAAATTCAAGTAATAAAAAAATATACATTATAGTTAGCTGCATCCAATTTCAAATTTAGGATTTTAGAGAATGAGACAGATAAAAATAAAAGTCATGGCAGCTTTGAATAATCACATAAATATTGTTACTTGAGAAGGGGGGTGGGAAGAAAATAGGCTGTAGTAAGCAAAAATAAATATCTTACACAGTATTTTTCGGTATTTTTAGTTACATTTCTGATAAAATACAAACTATCGTCTTAAAAAAAAAAAAATAATAATAGAAATTATTTATATAATATAGTAATTCATCACAATTTGGATAGACAAATTTAAAAGCAACTAATTAAAAATTCAAGAATTTTTCTGATGAAACTTTCAAGTTATTTACCGTCAAATCTTGGCGGACATTATCTAGTTTATGCTTAAAATTCCTGCAACAGTAAAAGATATCAGCTAAATTTTGGCCTATTATAAAAATAGTTGGCAAATAAAAAGTAGTCTTATGGTAAGATTCACACATATCGTCTTGACAAAAACAAGCAGTTTCTTTTATTAATGTCAAAGGCAAATGTCAGCAAGAAGTCAGATTTGTTGAAAATCAATTAACCCTTTGAGCTCTGGGGTGTAAATTTCTTCAAAATTCCTAATGTCACATTGGCACCAGTATTTTGCAAAGAAAAAAAAAACGGTTAACAATAAACACGAAAAAATGCATTAAACCTTTTTCAAATAAATTTGGTCAAATTTTCCTGTGCCATTGTGACATTTCGGAATTAAAATTATGTGGTAGAAAATTCTACCATCAGAGCTCAAGGGGTTAAAAGGTAAATATTTCCCAGTATGAGATTGGTTGTTAATCCTCAATTGAGAAAAATTGAATCCCTTTACAGGGAGCATATTGTTTCTCTGTGATAACCTTCCCCCTACCATAATGACAAAGAGAGTATATCATATGCCTAAATTCACCAACAAGCAGCAATGTCTTATCTCACAATTTTTCTTAAAATGCTTTTTCACATTAAAGGATTTATCAGTTTGAAAAGGACAGCTGAATAAAGTACAGTGGGGAAAAATTCTTTCAAAAAATTATTCTTTTGATGAGAATAAATTGCTTTATCAGAAATCAGTAAACATATTAATGTTTACAAATTTACAGATTTAGTGATAATGTGATAAGTGTGTAAAAAAATAACAATTTAATTTTTTTTTAATAATCATGTATTATTGTAACTTCTTTATAATTAATAACTTATTTATTTTATTAAGCTGACTATAAATATAGTTTTATAGTCTTTTTTTTTAAATAGTTTTATAAAAAAAAAAAATGACTGAACAAAGTATTCATTAAATTAATTATTAGTTGAAAGAAGAAAGAATAGGATTTTGCTATTATTACTTTTTCATGTATAACCATAGTATAGTAATAACTTTTAAAGAATATGATATCCACTGCTAGGAAGCAATGTTAAATGAGTATATTTTTCAATGTGAGTTATATAATTAAAATGTTTCAAAATTTGTTTTTTAAATTGAGTGATAAATATTGTTAAATGGCTATATTCTCCACTACAAGATACAAAAATGCTTATATTTCGAGGTTTTAACTAATTAAAAGGTAAGAAATTTTGTTTTATTTAAATTTTAAATATTGCTATAAAATAATTTTACAATAGAAATTATAAGTAATTGTAATTTAAATTTAAATTGCTGTTAATTATTCTTTGTAAAATGCAAAAATATTTATATATCAATAGTATGAGTAATTAATAAGTAAGACCATAATTTTTAACTTAATTTTTTTTTTTTTTTTTTTTTTTTTTTTTTTTTTTTTGTGCATATTACAGTGTAAAATTAATTGTAATTAGTTCTATTTTTTATAGCAAACTCACTTAACAAGAATATGTAAACTAAAATGATTTTTGTTGTTGTTTCAGTTAGTTAATGTCATCAATCTATAAAAATTTTAGCTCTTATAGTGGAAAATATTCCCAATTAGCAATATTTATTTTTTTTTAACTAAAATGAACTTTCTTACATTTTAAATACTATTTTTTGCATATTACATTTCCTATGGTGTCATTAGCTAATCAGCAAAAGATCACATAATATCCCAGTGCACTCAACAAAAGATCATATGATATCACAGTGCCTCCAACAAATGATTACCAAGTACTCAAATGATCAAAAACTGAGCTTCAAAATTGATTTGGTAATAGTTGGGATGTGATTGTCGAGAGGCAGTATGCCAGCAGATAAAAAGCTAACCATGACAGCTGACAACCCCAAAGTGTAAGGTGTCACCAGAACAAAAAATAGTCAAGTTATGATATGACATTTAACAAACATTCGATGTAGAATTATTTTCTGTCTGGGTACAAATTCTTTATTAAACTAAGCCAAAGAAGCATGCTCATATTTTTGTTCCAAAACTTTGTTGAAGAATACAGTATGCTCTGGCATTTATTGTTATTAATGGTACATGAAACTATGCCTATCAAGAGAGATGTAAATTGTCTATTTTGTGATGTTTTTTATTCTGTTTATAGTAAAAATGGTAAGCTTTTCCTAATCAGATTATAAACTGTTTCTAAAATTGTGAATCAATTGCAGTTTTATAAAAATTTCACTCAGATCTATTTTACAGAGCAGTAATTAGTAGTTATGCTGATTAAAAAAAAAAAAATCAACATATAAGCCAGCAAGTTTTTATAAGTTCAAACTAGCATAATATCCTGTTAATCCACCCTCTCCCCCTTTTTGTAAACAAATTTAAAAATTTAAAAAAAATCCCCAAAAAACACACACCCCCCCCCTCCCCCTCTGAAAAAAAAATCTTGTTTAGCAAAATTAACAGCAAATATTTTATCTTCAATTGTTTTTTTTTTTTTTTTTCACTACATCAGAAAAGTGCATCAATTCTAAACATGATATCCCTAATTCAGGTTTAATTCTGTTCCAAATTTTCTGAAAAATTAAGCGCTTGGTTCAGAAAAAAAAAAAAAAAAAATCAGACATCAGTCTGAAAATTTCGACTTAAAAAATGCTGCAAATTCATCAAAGAATTGCAAAAAAACACAAATAACGTCAAAAAATTGCAAGAAAATGTGAATTTCATCAAAAGATTGCAGGAAAAACCATTAATTATGTCAGATCTTTAAAAAATGCATTTAAAGGATTGCTGAAAAAGTGAAGATTACTTCAAATAATTGCCCAAAAAAATCTTGCTAATCTCACCATAGGATTAAAAAAATAAAAAATAAAAAAAAAACAAATGCCATTAGTGGATTGTGGAAAAAAAAAGTGAATTAGGTCAAAGGATTTCAAAAAACGCGATTTTGATCAAAAAAATTGCAGAAAAAAATGCAAATTTTGTCAAACACTGCAGAAAAATGAAATTATACCAAAAGATCATTAAGTACCATTAATTACATCAAAACATCCTTTAAAAAATGCAAATTACATCAAAGAATCATAAAAAAGAAGCAAATTTTGTCAAAGGATCATGGTAAAAATGCAAATTTTGTCAGATCTAAAAGAACACAGTCAAAAAATTGCTGAAAAGTGTGAATTACGTCAAAAAATCAGCGGGGGGAAAAAGGCAAATTATGTCAAAAAATCAGGAAGGGGAGGTAAATCACATAAAAAAAAGTCATGAAATAAATGCTAATTTTGTCATAGTATCATGGAAAAACATACAAATTACGTCAAAAAATCGCTGAAAAGACACAAATTATGTCAAAAATCTCTGAAAAAACATGAATTACATGAAGAATCACAGAAAAATGCTAATTTTTTCTAAGGATCACTGAAAAAATGCAAGTGTTGTCAAGGGAATGCAAATTAAGTCAAAGTATTGCAGAAATATGTGAATTTAGTCTAAAGATTGCAGAAATGTGCAATTTTTGTCAAATACTGTAGAAAAAACACAAATTTCATCAAAGAATCATGAAAAAAAAATGCACATTTTATCAAAAGATAAAAAAGTGTATATTTGGACAAAGGATTACAAAAAACACGATTTCTGTCAAAAGATCACAAAAAATGCAAATTTTGTCAAATATCGTGAAAAAATTCTGGCAAATTTCAAGAAATATCCTATGAATAAATGCACATTTTGTGAAAAGATTATTTTATGATTTTTCATCGTGTCTGGGTTGGGAGCAGGGGAGGGAAGATTACCAGGATTTCATAGTAGTTAATTAGATATTAGAAAGTATTTCAAATTTATTAAGTTTGCAAAATATTAAATAAGTAGGCTACAAATTAATACTTCTAGATTTTTATTGCCCATAATTTTGTATTTTTATTTAGTTTTAAAATAATGCCTTAACTTTTAACTGTTTTTTTTTCTTTTCTTTTTAATCAACTGATGCAAACAAATTTCACTGTAATAGAATGAAAACAGAAAAGTTTCATTTTAAACTTAACTATGCATTTTACATGATTTGCTACTATTTATTTGTGTAACTCTATTTTCCCAGCTTTGTATCATTTCTATGCTATTTTTCTCTGAAATAATTTACTAAAAAGGCGTAATTGATATTATTTTTGTTGTGTATTTTATACTGTTATTCAGCTTCCTACCAGAAGATGATTCATAAGAAATTCAAACTGTCATTCCTAAATAAGTGATAATGTAGCACATTATTCTAACACAAGAGGTTAAGTTATCAAATCTTATAAAAAAATCTTAATAATAATGAAAAATGTATAATATGTTTATTAACTTTACAGCTTTTTTGTTGTTGTTGTTTGTTTTCAATCATATATGTTGTATTTGAACTCACTACATCTCCTTCATTATTGTAATCTCATTGTAATTAATAACTTATTTATTTTATTAAGCTGACTCATTGTTTATCATGATTCATGTTCCACTCTTTCATGCACATCTTTGCCAAAAGATAAAAAGGAAACATTACATTTGTTGCTTGTCATGAAATAAAATTTCCACTGTGGAAAAAAAAAATAATAAAATAAAATTATATACCTAAATTATTAATTTATTAATTATACATGTTTGACACTAACTTCATTAAAAAAGTCTAAATAGAAAGTATTGTTTTTTAAATTTTGGAAAACTCAGTTTATAATACAACAGTTTGTTTTAAATATTAAAGTAAAATTTTGTCATTATATAATTAATAAATCATCTTAAATTTAGAAACTGAGAAAAATTTTAAATATCACATACAGTTCACATTTTAAACTAATAAATGAAGGAAAATCAGAAACAAATATGATATATACATATGCATTTTTATTATGAAAATTTAAATAATGTTTTATGGATACACTCAAAAATATTTTTTAGGAATACCATATGCTCTCCATGAGTCTGGTATAGGATTAGGAACAATTCTGCTTCTGCTTATTGCTTTGGCCACAGATTATTCATTATGTATTATGATAGAAGCTGGAACTATTGCTGGAGTAACAACGTATCAGGTATCGTTTCCTGTTTAACATTGTACACAATTTTAAATATTGCGAAGTGTGTTATGTCCATAATAATGAGACAGTGTGTGTCATAGCTGTATTTAAAATTTTAAGCTATCAATAGATAAATTTAAAATGAATGTAAAGTTTCACTATTTGTCAAGTAAATCACTATGTTAGTCTATATTTTATATGAATTTCGCAGTTAAGAAGTTCCTTCATTCAATATTGCAGAAATATTACTTCTCTCTAGAGCAGGGGTGTCAAACTGTGGCTCACTAGATACCAATAAAGTTTTGTAGTTATTATTGCTTTATCTAATCTTAAACTTTCTAACAATCAAGAAGTCAGACCATATCTTAAAAAAATTAGTGGTATCCGAAGGGCCACAGTTTGACATCTCTGCTTTAGAGAACTAAGTTTCAGTCTTATTTCATCTTTATATCCTTAATTGAGAATTTTTGAATAAAAAGATTGCTATTATTAAAAACAAAAATTGAACCCCCCCCCCCCTCTCATATATATATGGGTAATTCTCAAAATAGGGGACAAGTTCAAAAGTGAAATCTTAAAAAAAATTACTGTCAGCAAAATTTCTGAAAAAAATAGGTGTTGTTAATATAGTATTAGGTACACTTTACATGTAGTCAGCAGAGCTAAATATTTAAAAATTAACTTTAAAAAAAAATAATTAGTATTTTTGAGCCATGCTAATGACAAAACAAATTGCATGTAATAAATATATTAAGAAATTTTTATTTTCTTCCTGTTTAAATATTTTTTTCTATATTTATTAGCCTTCCTTTTCAGCAAATGGTTTCCATTTTTACATATATACATATAAGGAGAATAAAAACATTACTAAAGAGCAAACTTTGTTTACATGAGCAACATTCTGACACTAACAATGTAAGAAGCTGTCTTAGTGATTTTCTGACAGATTTAATGCATATTTTAGGGATAATAAATGTAATACCTAAATTTATATGTAAAATTAAACTTTGTAAAAGATACAATATAAGCAATGGTTACATTTATGCACATAGGAGTCTTTAGCATGGACAGAAAAACCATGCTAATGACACTGATATTTGTCCATGCTAATGACAAATTTTAATTTAAATAAGATTATGAGCCATAATATAATCACAATCCAGTAGTCCTTTCTGGGGCTTTTTAAAACACAAAAGTCCTATGCAAATAAATAAAATAAAAATTTTAATTATAAAATAAACATGAAAATTATTATCCATTCTAATGACATACTATTGATGTACGCCCCTAAAATTCAACTTCTGTTCTTAAAATACAATACATGCTTCTATTTTCAGGCTGGGATAAAATGGCTACTTGTTGCCATGGAGAAAGTTTATATTTTCAAACTATTGTCATATGTGAAAATGAAATTTTGATTATTAACCATCTGTTATAGTATGACCTTGTTTTGAAAATAGAATATGGAGGACAAACTTAAATTATTTTTTAAATACTATAATTTTATTTTTAAAAAGAAATTTATTGGATAAATCCTCTCCTTGATTAATTTAAAGAAAGAATAACATTTGTTTTATTTTATAAACATGATATTAACTCTTTAAAAAGATAGTATATACAAGGCACAGCTACTGTGGACATCCATGCTAATGACATTTTGAACATTTATTCTGTTATTTTAAGGTGTTTTTAACTAAAAAGTGAGTAATTCTTGAGTGCAAATAATGAATAATATTAAGACAAACATATCTAAATATAAAAACATGACAGAAAACCTCTCATTTTTTTTTGTATGCTGAAAGACATAAATTGTCCCCTATTTTGAGAATCACCCATATATATGGGTGATTCTCAAAATAGGGGACGATTTCAAAAGTGAAATCTTAAAAAAATTACTGTTAGCAAAATTTCTGAAAAAAATAGGTGTTGTTAATATAGTATTAGGTATGTTTTACATGTAGTCAGCAGAGCTAAATATTTAAAAATTAACTTAAAAAAAATAATTAGTATTTTTTGAGCCATGCTAATGACAAAACAAATTGCATGGAATAAATATATTAAGAAATTTTTATTTTCTTCCTGTTTAAATATTTTTTTCTATATTTATTAGCCTTCCTTTTCAGCAAATGGTTTCCATTTTTACATATAAGGAGAATAAAAACATTACCAAAGAGCAAACTTTGTTTACATGAGCAACATTCTGACACTAACAATGTAAGAAGCTGTCTTAGTGATTTTCTGACAGATTTAATGCATATTTTAGGGATAATAAATGTAATACCTTAATTTATATGTAAATTTAAACTTTATAAAAGATACAATAAAAGCAATGATTACATTTATGCACATAGGAGTCTTTAGCATGGACAGAAAAACCATGCTAATGACATTGATATTTGTCCATGATAATGATAAATTTTAATTTAAATAAGATTATGAGCCATAATACACTATATTGCCATTGATTATTGGACACTTGCGATTTTAGACATTTTGTTAAATATCTAGAAAAATACATGAGGAATAATCTCAAAACTCTTAGTGTATAAATATAATAGTATAAGTCATACATCTCCGTGAAGATTTTTTTCCGAAACCCCATAGGGGACCATCAACAAATTAAAAAAGAATGAATATCTTTTGAATAACCCTGTCAAACTAATGTAGCAAAAGTGCTCAAACTCTAGATTATGATTGAATGCCTTATTGTAATTAGCCTTGTTCATTTCTATGCAAATAGCATGCATACTCGCAGAGTAATTAAGGTTTTTATAAAAATGGTCCCAAATTTTTCCAAGTTTTAGGTAGCTTTCATTACAAAAAGTAAAAAGCTACCTATTGCAGCCGTCCGGAGGAAAGCACTTCCAGAAAATTTTGGTATATTTTCACCGATCATGACCCCCAGACCCCAAAACCACCCTCCGTTCAAATGTTGACATATATATATATATATATATATATATATATATATATATATATATATATATATATATATATATATATATATATATATATATAACCATATATATATATATATATATATATATATCTGATTTTTGTCATGCGATAACTAACGTATTTATGAACCGATTTGAATGAAACTTGGTATGTAGATAGTACATACAAATGTCTCGACCGAGTTCGTTGGTCAGCATCGTCCGCCATTTTGTTTCAAAATGGCGGCCATTTTAAAATTTTTAAAAAATTTTAAATTTAAAATTAAATGCGAAAAAATTAAAAGTTGAAAAATATTTTTCTTTTACGTGTTAGAACTTAAAACAAAGATTCCAGAACACTTTTTATTTTGTCTATATCTTAAAAAATGATTGAGTTATAGCACTTTGAATTTTTCTTATGGCTGACATTTTGAAACGATCTGATTTTTGTCACGTGATAACACGTGTATTTATGAACCGATTTCAATGAAACTTGGTATGTACATAGTACATACAAATGTCTCGACCGAGTTCGTTGGCCAGCATCATCCGCCATTTTGTTTCAAAATGGTGGCCATTTTAAAATTTTAAAAATTTTTTAAATTTTAAATTAAATGCGAAAAAATCAAAATTTGAAAAACATTTTTCTTTTACGTGTTAGAACTTAAAACAAAGATTCCAGAACACTTTTTATTTTGTCTATCTCTTAAAAAATGATTGAGTTATAGCACTTTGAATTTTTCTTATGGCTGACATTTTGAAACGATCTGATTTTTGTCACGTGATAACACGCTTATTTATAAACCGATTTCAATGTAACTTGGTATGTACATAGTACATAAAAATGTCTCGACCGAGTTCGTTGGCCAGCATCATCCACCATTTTGTTTCAAAATGGTGGCCATTTTAAATTTTTTAAAAATTTAAAATTAAATGCGAAAAAATCAAAATTTGAAAAATATTTTTCTTTTACGCGTTAGAACTTAAAACAACGATTCCAGAACACTTTTTATTTTGTCTATATCTTACAAAATGATTGAGTTATAGCACTTTGAATTTTTCTTATGGCTGACATTTTGAAACGATCTGATTTTTGTCACGTGATAACACGCTTATTTATAAACCGATTTCAATGTAACTTGGTATGTACATAGTACATACAAATGTCTCGACCGAGTTTGTTGGCCAGCATCATCCACCATTTTGTTTCAAAATGGTGGCCATTTTAAATTTTTTAAAAATTTAAAATTAAATGCGAAAAAATCAAAATTTGAAAAATATTTTTCTTTTACGCGTTAGAACTTAAAACAACGATTCCAGAACACTTTTTATTTTGTCTATATCTTACAAAATGATTGAGTTATAGCACTTTGAATTTTTCTTATGTCTGACATTTTGAAACGATCTGATTTTTGTCACGTGATAACTCGCGCATTTATGAACCGATTTCAATGAAACTTGGTATGTACATAGTACATATAAATGTCTCGACCGAGTTCGTTGGCCAGCATCATCCACCATTTTGTTTCAAAATGGTGGCCATTTTAAAAATTTTAAAAAATTTTAAATTTAAAATTAAATGCGAAAAAATTAAAAGTTGAAAAATATTTTTCTTTTACGTGTTAGAACTTAAAACAGCGATTCCAGAACACTTTTTACTTTGTCTATACCTTAAAAAATGATTGAGTTATTGCACTTTGAATTTTGCTTATGGCTGACATTTTGAAACGGTCTGATCTGAACGATCCACAATGTTGCTTTAAAATGGCATACACTTTATGATATCGTGGAATTTGGTGACTCTCTAAATCGCTTAAAATAAAACCAGGTTGAATAAAAGATGACTAATTTCTAAAAATTTCTATTAATATTCAGTCTTGACAAAAACTAGTATTCAATCTTATAAAATCACTAATTTTATAAGATTTTTTCCACAAATTTCAGCTTAGTATTTTTGAACAATGTAACTTACCTTAAAATAAATAAATAAATATATAAGTATATGAAAGCTACCTCTTCCTCCCGGCATTGCCAGAAGGACTTTTTTCCTTATAATTTTCAGAGTTCTTAATATAAAATAATAGTTTTTCAGAAAATATGACAAACAACATTGCACATAGTAACCTGTAATCAGAATTAAAAAATAATGAAAATTGTATACAAAATGAGTTGGTTAACTAAATAATTTTTTACTGCGCATGCGTCAACGATATCGAAATTTCATTTGCATATTATGTTACCTAAATGTACAGAGCAAGTTTTGAAAGTCACAAAATCATAACTTGAAAATTCTGAAAATAATCGTCAATTGAATAAATTGAAAATCCGTTATTCTCAGAATGAAGCTAAAACAAGAGGGGTTGTATCCATATATTCATTGATTAGTGTCAATATAGAATACACAGTACGGGATGTACTACTACATTTGGATAAGATCCCTCATTTTTTTGCTTCATTTTGGAAACAACGGATTTTGTCCTTTTTCTATAGACGATTACTTTCAGAATTTTCAATTTATGATTTTGAGACTTTTACAAAAGTTGCTCTATACATTTAGCTAACATAATATGCAAATGGAATTTTGATATCTTTGACGCATGCGCAGTAAAAAATTATTTAGTAAACCTGCTCATTTTTCATACAATTTTTGTTATTTTTTAATTCTGATTACAGGGTACTATGTGCAATGTTGTTTGTCATATTTTCTGAAAAAAATATTATTTTATATTAAGAACTCTGAAAATTATAAGGGAAAAACTTGGAAAAATTTGGGACCATTTTTATAAAAACCTTAATTACTCTGCGAGTATGCATGCTATTTGCATAGAAATGAACAAGGCTAATTACAATAAGGCATTCAATCATAATCTAGAGTTTGAGCGCTTTTGCTACATTTGTTTTGACAGGGTTATTCAAAAAATATTCATTCTTTTTTAATTTGTTGACGGTCTCCTATAGAGTTTCGGTAAAAAATCTTCACGGAGATGTATGAGGTATACTATTATATTTATACACTAAGAGATTAGAGATGATTCCTCATGTATTTTTCTAGATATTTAATAAAATGTCTAAAATCGCAAGTGTCCAATAATCAGTGGCAATATAGTGTATAATTACAATGCAATAGTCCTTTCTGGGGCTTTTTAAAACACAAAAGTCCTATTGTCATATGTGAAAATGAAATTGTTATTAATAATCAGCTGCTATTGTATGACCTTGTTTTGAAAATAGAATATGGAGGACAAACTTTAATTCTTTTTTTTATATACTATAATTTTATTTTTAAAAAGAAATTTATTGGATAAATCCTCTCCTTGATTAATTTAAAGAAAGAATAACATTTGTTTTATTTTATAAACATGATATTAACTCTTGAAAAAGCTAGTATATACAAGGCACAGCTGCTGTGGACATCCATGCTAATGACATTTTGAACATTTATTCTGTTATTTTAAGGTGTTTTTAACTAAAAAGTGAGTAATTCTTGAGTGCAAATAATGAATAATATTAAGACAAACATATCTAAATATAAAAACATGACAGAAAACCTCACATTTTTTTTTGTATGCCGAAAGACATAAATTGTCCCCTGTTTTGAGAATCACCCATATATATAGCTAAATCCTTAAACTTTAGTTTTACAAGTATCCTTACAATTTTAAGAGTGTTTTATATATTGTTCTCTATCATATTAAAAGCTATTTATGTCAAAATAGTTACTTTCGTAAAAGTTAGAAAATTAAAAATTTTGTGTAGTCCTTGGGTCCTTAAATATTTTAGTTATATATTAAATATAAATATTATTTATATTACATTAATATTATAGTAATGTATAATATAATTAATAATATTATGACATTTTAAAATATATTTAGAGTTAGATTATTCTCGATGATCAAATGAAAAAAAAAAAAAAAAATCAGTCTTTTATGACAAAATTTTTTAAGTTGTGATTTTTTGGCATTTTCCACTGCAAAAAATGTTCTTATCTCATTTTTGCCAGAAAAGCTAAAAAATCATAGAATTCAACCATTAAAACTCAGTAAGTTTTGGTCACACAAATATTGAAAGCAATTTTTATCTCTCTTAATCTGATATAATCTCTATGCCCTAAATTGATTAATTTCTGTGTTAAACAAGCATTCACAATTTCTGGTAGATTCTCTTTTAATTGTTTATCTCTTTGAAATTCCTAGACTGGAAATTAAAAATGCTTTTTATTATTGCTTATTATTATTATGAGAACAAGCTGGTGATGCAGATGGTGATGTTGTATTTCTGATGCAGGATTATGCAAAGCAACAAGCAATATAAAAAAAAGCAACTGCAGCAGGTAATTGTAGTTGAAGCTTATATGCTTCGAAATACTGTCCATAGTTAAGAATACTCTCTTAGTTAAATTGTTTTATAAGAATTCAGAAAGTGCCATTGCAACATTGTGAGCATATTGCTACATGAAGTGTATGCAAAATAGCAAAGGACCAATAATGCCTTCTGCATTGAATAAAATGATGAAGAAATTTGAAGCTACAGGTTCTTTGGCATCAAAGAAGTAGAAGTCCCTCAACAGCTGCTACTGTTGTTCCTTCATCATTTTATTCAGTGCAGAAGACATTATTGGTCCTTTGCTATTTTGCATATCCTTCATGTAGCAATATGCTTGCAATGCTACAATGGCACTTTCTGAATCCTTATAAAACAATTTAACTAAGAGGGCTTTCTTAACTATGGACAGCATTTCGAAGCATACAAGATTTGATTACATTTACCTGCTGCAGTTGCTCCTTTTTATATTGCTTGTTGCTTTGCATAATCCTGCATCAGAAATATGACATCACCATCTGTTGGTTGCCAATAGAATTATTTTTTTTTCATTGCCACACAAAACCTGGTGTCTTTTCCATCCTTTTGGTGTAAACTGTATCTTTGTATCTTGATTCGTTTTTGAATTATTCATTTTTAAAGTTTATCTTGATTTTTGGATCACCCAGTACTTAATAATAGTCAATAAGACTATTTCATATTTCTCATAATAATAATAAGCAATAATAAAAAGCATTTTTAATTAGAATTTAATTTTTTTAAAGAAATTTGAAGCTACAGGTTCTTTGGCATGAAAGAAATAGAAGTCCCTCAACAGCTGCTACTGTTGCCACGACAATGGAGCAAACGGTGCATTCATGTCAGTGGTTGCTGCACATGGAGAGTGCAGTACTCAAGAAGTTTTGAGGCAAACAAGAGTGTCGTACAAAAGTGTCTGGAGAGCACTACAAATAACTTTGCAACGATATCCCTACAAGTTACAACATAACCAAGAACTGAAACCTTCTGACTTCAACTCTCACTGAGATTTAGAAAATTTGGCATTTTGTAAGATGGAAGAGCAGCACGACTGGCTTCACACTGTGCTTTGGATAGGTGAAGCACATTTCACACTATTTGGTGCCATTAACACCTACAATTGTCGAGTGTGGACCACAGAAAATCTACATGCATTTCTTGAGGTGCCCTTGCAACAGCCTAAACGCCTAAAGTGACAGTCTTGTGTGGCTTTCACTGCTGATTTCATAACTGGTCCACTTTTTTTTCAAGGAAGTCACACAGATGAGTTTCAAAACAGCTTTTGTCACTGGTCAGCGATATGTAGGACTGTTACAGAACAACTTTATTCCTGAACTGCAAGCACGACAGGCACTCCAAACAGTTGCCTTTATGCAAGATGGAGCACCACCTCATATTGCTCTGCCTGTATAACGCCTGCTATGATCAACATTTAGGAAAGATTGCATAATCACTCGCTATTTTAATCATACATGACCTTCAAGATCTCTCGAATCTGACACCCTATGACTTTTGGCTGCAGGGATTCTTGAAGTCAAAAGTGTACCACGACCAACCGACATCACTAGCAGCACTAAAAGATGCCATCTGCTAAAATGCATCTGTTACTAAATACTGTGAATGGTGTAGTGTCCCATCTCACAACTGTACTTCTGAATGATGGACAGCACATTGAAATACTACTACCATATATAATATATATATATAATATATATATATACTACTATATATAATAGTACTTATTAACTGCAATTAAGCTGACTTGTAAGTTGTCAACATTTTTTCATTTGTAAATCATCTTTTGGTACAATAAAACACTATTGTGCCATCTGTTGATCACCAACTATTTTTTTTTTCCGTTGCCACACAAAACCCGGTTTATTTTCCATCTGTTTGGTGTAAACCATATCTTTGTATCTTGATTTGTTTTTGAGTTATTCATTTTTAAAGTTCGTTCTGACTTTTGATGGTATTGAATGAAATATAACTAATATAATAATTTCATATTATAAGCACTTTGTGTGACTCAGTGTTGATGTATTCTATCACTAAGGTAACAACTCATGCCCTTCATTTATGATAAGAATAAAAAGTAAAGTACTATGGTTCTAAATTTTTATAGGTTGGTGTCATATTTTTTCTTTTATGTGAAGGTTTGTTGTGTAAATGTGCTATAGAAGAACTTTATATAATGTAATTCTCTGCATAACAGACAATTTTTCACATGTAAGCAATGAATTTTGATTTTAAGAAGTGTCTTCAATTGTATATTGTAAAAATATTCCTACCCTCTAGAGCAACCATACGCGAAATTTTTTTCTTGCGGGCTGCAAACATAAATTTCCGACTTTAAGCGGGCCACAAACATAATTTTCTGACATTAGGCAGGCTGCAACACACTTATAGAAAGGTTAAAAAACAATAATTAAAATAATATAAGTAGTACAGTGGACTGTCTCCAATCCGCTAACCTTGGGATGAGAAGTTGTGCTGGTTTTAGAATTTTGCAGTTTCTGGCCATTGTTTTGTTTACATTTTTAGGTAGATTTCATATGAAATACTACCTATTGCATTCGCACCAATGTTGGAATTTCTGAAAAATTTTTGCAGATCTACATCGATCATGACCCCTAGATCCCAAAAATACCACCAGTAAAAATATTTATAGATATATGTAAATAAGGAAGTCTAGGGGATTTAGTTAATAATATTTATTAACATATCTTGATTATGATAAAAGCAGGAGAGACTATTTACAGAATGAAATAATAAGGAGGGTTTTGGGACATTCTGTTCCATATGCCGGAACGTTCGACTATGTTTTGTGGCAGATCTAGAAGCATGTCTTGCCCGCTTCATTGTGAGAATGAATCTGTTTTACTTTTCTCTGTTATCAGGCTAATTGGATAAAACTTGACGGTTAGCACATACACACCCATGAACACATGACTTGCTTCCCGTGAGATAATGCTTACGACAGCAGTGAACTAATGAGATGTTTTGGGAAGGCAAAACTGCAACTGACACTCGGGTATCCTGACGATGAACGACCTCATTCTACACTTGGTTTAATTTTGGAAATGCCAACCAAAACAAATCTTTAAAAAAATATAATAATTTTCCTTAGCTGAGGAGCTATAATTATATCTTGACTTTAATGACTTTTAATGACTTTATGTTTCAGAAGTGACATAATGAAATTAATTTAATATCATTGTTTTTATAAAGCAATTCATAAGTAGTTGATTGCACATGATTGCGAAATCATTTTTAGGTGTGTTCGTAATTATGTAAATACGTAGCACCTATTGTTGTCGCTCAGTCCGTCCGTCTGTCTGTCCGTCCGTCTGTCCGCATATAACAACACAAAAACTACCCAACCGAATGGTTTGAAATTTAAAATACATAATTATAACATAATTTTGTCGAGTCATTTCAAATTTTATGAAAATCGGATGGATAGATCAATTACAGGGACAATCAAAAGGATTCCGTTACATTACGGTCAATAGGGAAAAACGTTTTAAATGCATTTTAATCGTTTGAAATTTAAAACATATAATTATTGCATAATTTTATCGAGTCATTTCAAATGTTATGAAAATCGGATGCATAGATCAATTACAGGGACAATCAAAAGGATTCCGTTACATTACGGTCAATGGGAAAAAAGTTTCAAATGCATTTTAATGATGTTACACTCATTCGAACATAATAGAATTGGCATGAATCTATGAAATATATACTAAAAAATGCATTTTGTACAATCTGTGATGTAAAGAATTTTTATTATTAAATTACAGGGCCACACAAAAGTATTCCACTATATAATGCTATACGGGGAAACATGGTTTGGTACGTGTTTTAATTATATTCAACTATTTCACATTTTATGAATAAGATATACGTTTCTGAGGTGTAATAAAAATTACTTCCTGCATATTTACAGAAACGTAAAGATTTCGACTACTATACTGTATCCGGAGTACGCTCTACTATACCAGCAAGATCTGAATATTTTTAAAACTTCGTTATCGTACGAACGCACCTCATTTGCTACGTTCACGTGCAATTTCCAACTTGTTGATTATGTCAAGGACGTTGAATTTTACTGTGAATGAACTAACCAGAGACTTCAGTTTCTCTTATGATTTGTAACAGCACATATCGTGCTTTTATTTTGCTTCTGTCATTGCATATATTATAATGTTTCTCACTCAACTGAGTTCCATGCAGCAGGAAATTCTAATCCTGTTTATTGTTTGCAAATTTATTTTTGTGATTTAAAGAAAATTAATACAAGTATATTAATTAGTGTGTATTTATTCCTAATTAACATACACTAAAGATCTACGTTGTGAAACATAGGCAGTAACAATGGAATTTATATAAAACTAAAAAAGTCAAATTTTGTCCCTATTTCTGAATTGAATATTTTGTTGTTTACATCTGTAAAATATGTGAAGATTTTAGAGCATAGCGGATTTGAGGGAGTCTACTGTATTAGCCATATGTTTTTCAACTTAATAAGACTCTACTTAAATACATGAAATTATACAATTATTTATTCATTGATTAAAGCAGTTTTTAGCATCATTGAATGGCAGAAAATCAATTCAAATTTAAAACAGTAATTCAAAAAGTATACAAAAGAGCCAGAAATGGTTACTTGTATTCTGATAATCAAAATCAAAAATATATTTTTTTTAAACTTAATGTTAAAATTCTTATCAAACTTTATCATAATGACTTATTCCTGTAAGTTTAGTCCTGTGTATATATGTATATATATTTATATAATGGAAGCTGTACTGTTTTTGAAACTGTATATCAAAAAAATAATGCTGCAATTTTTTATAAATAGGCTTTGATTCAATCTCAATTTGGGAAACCTGGTTATTATTTTCTCACTGCAGCCCAGTTTATTTATCCCCTCATTGGTAATTACAATTTATTCATATAAATTTAAGTTGTATTTGAATTTCAGTCTGTTAAAATTAATTTTTACTATGTTATCAATTGTCATTAACTTGGATTTTATAATTTTTTATAGCTATGATAAGCTACAATATTATTATTGGTGATACAATTACAAAAGTATTAATGAGAATGTTTAATGGTAAGTATGCTGCAGTTTATTAAGACAAAATTCACTAATATAATTTTTTTAGATATGTATCAGGGATCTTATTAGAGAGAATAAAAATACAATTTTTTATCAGCAACTTACCTAGTTTTGATGCTTTGAATTTTATGAATTTTCAGCATTTTCTAGCACTAAAAACACAGTGATAAAAAATGCTGAAAATTCATGAAATTCTAACTATCATAATTTGGTAAGTTTTAGTCATAGAAGAATGAAATTTTATTGATGTACTTGATAGAATGTGGAGAAATTTTTTTAACAAAACTTATAGGACCGAGTCATCATATGAAATTTTAAATTTGCAACTAATTAAATGGTAACTATTTTAGTATAATTTGATTTTCATTCGATGAACGGCAACATTTAAGACATTTTTTAAATTGGAACTATTTTTCTAAAATTAATGTTTTTCAAATTAGCATTAGTTAGTGAAAATGAAAAAAGCAACACATTTTTAAAGACCTGATTTGTAGGAAAATGAAATATGGAATATTTTACTATAGAAGCATTTTACATCAAAAATAAATTGGCATTAAATAATAATATATGCTCATTTTTTTTTTTCATTTTTTTTTAAGATCCAATTGATACTCAACTATTAAAAACAAAATTTTCAGATGCCAGTCCTGCAAGCGCCAGAGGGCAGTTGTTTTTATCTGGCATCATTGCAGTGTAAAAACTAAAAGTTTAGTTCAAGTAAAAATCAGTACAATCTGTGCTAATTAGTGTTGCCAGATGCAATGTCTTAAAAAGCAAGACAACTTTGGACATAAAAATATTGTATTCCTTACTAAAAACAATCTGTTTATAATGAAATTCTGTCTTGAACATAAAATTTTCATTCTCCCTATGATAAGAATACAATGCAATTATACTACCTCTTGAAATGCAAGTTTGATTAAAACATATGTTTTTTACTGTTACGTGCAATTTGTTCATAGTGCAGGTTATATTAAGTAAACATAACAACCTTATTCAGTAAAATCCATAAAAACAAAATTTCTGAAACATTAAAATTTTTACTTTTAAAATCGAATTTCATTATAAACAGGTTTTTGTAATGTTCACAAGAAAAGAAATCTAAAACCTGTGAAAACAGAATTGTTATGAGCTCAGATGCCATAAAACTTCTTTACAAGTATCCAAAAAATCCTTTCCCCTCATTTTTCACACACATATTTACACTCAAGCCCTATCAAATCCAATACGAGCAAAAAATTCCTAAGAAAACATGAATCTACCTTATGTAATTTTTAGTAAAAATCAGTAGAATCAGTCTTAATTAGTATTGTCAGGTACAATGTCCTAAAATGTGGACAACTTGGAAAATAAAAATATAGTATATCCTACTCAAATAATACTGGATAATAATACTCCACTGGAATACTCTCTTACTCATAGCAATTTCATTCTCTTTATGGTAAGAATATAATGAAATTATTTTACCTCTTGAAATGGGAATCTTTTTAAAACAACTTTTCTCCTGTTCTTTGCAATTTTTTCTTAGCAGGTTTTACTGTGCTAACTAAACAAAACAATCTTATTTAAAGTGAAAAAAGATATTACGTCTGTTCATAATAGATTAATAACAATTACAAAAAATGCAGACAGTTTAATTTAATAGTTAGAAAATACATAAAAATTATATTAAAATAAAGCATTAAACGTTTTCAACTTATTTAAAGTAACTTTAAATAAGTTTGAAACATTTAAAGCTTTATTTTAATATAATTTTTATGTATTTTCTAACTATTAAATTAAATTGTCTGTATTTTTTGTAATTGTTTTTAAAACAATCTTATACAGTAAAATCTGAAAAAATGAAATCACTAAGACAATGAAATTTTTACTTTTAAAGCAGAATTTTATTATAGTCAGGTTTTTGTAATGTTTACTAAAGAATAAATGTAAAATCTGTGAATACAGAATTGCTGTGATGGAATAATTGTGAACAAAAATGCCTTAAATATTCTTTATGAACATCCACAAATCCCCCCTCCTTTTCCACACACATCCTATCATATAAAATTCAAATGAAAAATTCCTAAAAACACAAATCTATTTCATTTGATTTTTACTCAGCAAAAGAAATATTTCTTTTATTATTATTATTATTAGTATTTACCAAAAATTTTACTGACAAGGGGCCCACCAAACATGGTGCGCACAGATTTTGATGATTTCAAAGTATGTTGTATGAAACATACCACTAATTATTCTGGTGAAAGGGTTCCTTCAAATGGGCCTTGATTTTTGAGAAATTGGGGGTTAAAGTTCAGCATATACTTCAAATATCTATTAGTAGAGCTTCCGAATGTGAAATCATGGCACTGTGCCAGCATGCGGTCTTACAATTCGAAAGGTTGTGGGATCGAGTCCTGCTTCGGCTTTTTATTTTCTTTTTTACTTATCCATATTTTTTACGTGTTACAAATTTTAAGTATGTTTGCTACTAGAAAAATTGCTACAGCTTTTGATATTTTCTTAATAAATTATATCTACATTTTTTAATCTTTTCATGAAAATTTATTTTTTGCTGCAATTTTTAAACTTATATTTCTATTGACAAAACTGCAAAACTAATTTTTGCCGGGAACTTTTCTTCTTAATTATTGTATACATTTTTTTACTTTAAGCACAATTCTGAAATAATGATGTTTCCTTTTTATCGCTTTTTTATTTTTATTTTATTTTATACCGTTTAAATGAAAATTTATCCTTTTTTGCATAAATAATACAAAATAATTTTCGGGTGAAATTTCTTAAATGTTTTTAGGATTAGATAATTCAAGTAATGCATATCTTTGAAAGAGTAATAAAATATTAATGCAGTAATACTAAAATACAAATTATTACCAGACATCCAAATTTTCAATTTTCTGTAAATATATTTATCTCCCACGTTCAACCTCAACAAATTTATCGTTTGCACAAATAAGATATGACAGATTACATTTAAAACTATTTTTTATTACAAATCAAAACACTGTTTCCGTAATTCACCTGGAGTGCAAGAATCATTTGTTAATGAGATAAAATTTACCATACATATAAAAAAACTATATTTTTTCTTTTTTTACCATCTGCTTTCCTTTCCTCCATAATATCAGAATAAATGAAGATTTCTTTTTATTGATCTTATATTTGCACTTATACAAAAGATGACTAAACTTTTTTTTTAATGTATTTTTAAACATATGTATCATGAATTAAGTATTTAAGGAACATAAATTATGTAAGTTTTAAAAAAAGAGGTTTCAGACATAAATTAAATCGGATTTGCATTTAAATTAAAAATTTCGGTAATAAACACTGATTTTCTCTAAAAATTCATAAACGTAAACTTAAGTTTTTAAGGGAAACTGATCAAAAAATCGATTTTTGTTTTTAAATATTAAATGAAAGCCTGTTTAATTGTGAATATTTTAATACCTCGTTTTTACCCATACGACAATTATATCTTGAGATATTGTTAATTTTGTTAATACACCTTGTAGCGGAGATTATCGCTACATATCTTTTCCTCTTCATAAATGCAATAATTATTTCCCTTTAATAAATTCTTTGGTTTATTTTAGTTTCCCTTTTCACTAATAAACCCATTAGTTAAATGAATCCTACATTTAATAGTTAAGTTCTAACTTTCATATTCCCTCTAATAGAAGTAAAACTTTTCATCTTTTGGAGCTCTCTGTATAAAATAATAATAGAACTTCCTTTCTCACAAATCTACTGTTGTGTCTGTAAAAAAACATCTGCCCATAGAAACCGCACTTATTAACAAAAGAAAGAAAGCTCTGGGCTTTGTTCATCATAATCTCTTATCCGTTACATTTTTATTAACATCTGCCTTACACACCCTGTTTTCATTCTCACAATTAATGCTTAAACCTAGAAATACTTTTATCTCTGTTTATCCTGACTCTGCCTTCTTTCTGTTCAATTGCGCATCTGGATAATATAATTGTGGTCAGCAAAACTCCAATTTAAGTAACGGCCTGCTTTGCCCTTGTCTACTTCCCAAGCTTAAAATATTTCTATAACCCTAGAAAATATTCGCAGATGTGAAAATGACCCTTGGGTTCCTAGACCGCAAATGTTAGCTTCGCAAGGGTTAGCTCATACTGAACGTGTGGTTTATCAAATATCGCCAAAATTCTTTGTATGAAAAACTTCCTATGCCTTTTGGCGATAAAGGCTATGATGTTGTATCACTCCACTGATTGCCATTGTATCGACTACATGTAGGGCACTGAGCTCTCTCAGAATCACCTCCCCTTATGGGGAGTTTGCTTTGTCGTACCGCAAGTTAAATAAATGTGTCCTAAAATGTAACTCGCTTTTCGGAGTTTTTTTTGTGTGTGCTTCTCTTGGTAAATCACCTGGGCCTATGAATTAACACCTCTACATAATATACTGGTGCATCGGGCCTTTTTTTCTCCGGTCAAAAAAAAAAAAAAAAAAAAAAAAAAAACGCACACACACACAGAGACTTTAAAAAAATCATACTTAAAATCTTCGACAGAAAAGACTATCAAACATCGATGCACTGTTAAAGCAACATTCCCCGAAATTCCAAGGCTGTTTGTACTTCATAGTGTGACGTATTCTCCTACACCCAAACCGAAACCTGCTACAGTCTATAGTAATCAATTATGTTTTCTCCTGCACTCAAGAAAGATTGCATATCTCCGTTTTTCCCCGTCTGGTTCTGCAATATCTACGAAGGTCACGATTTTTCAGCTGGTTGCACCAACCGGAATAAGCTGCTGCGTTCGACCTTTTCAAGACTCAAAAGTGGCACTTTCGTTTTCGAAGTGTCGGTAACTGGGTCAAGTCCTTTCAGCTCCGGACCTCTGCATTCTGTGTTTCGTGTTACCCTGCGTTATGATATGCCTAGTTTTTTTTCATCATCTATGTTCCAGTGAGGTGTGCAACAGAATTGTCTATATGCAACATAGTGTAGCTCGGAATCATCGTTATGTGTGTCAACATTCGAGAATGCTAAAGTAAAAAAAAAGATTTGTGATTAAAAAAAAAAAAAAGATTAAGAAGAAATTTTATGCGTAACGGGTCGTCGTACCCATACATAATTAGTGAAATGAGAATAAAATTGTGTGTAAGTTTATGTAGGTCATCAATAAATCACACAAAAGCAGTGAAGTTACGATTTGAGTGCAATAAGGGGTCGTCGCACCCAGTTTTGCACGTACAGTTTCCTTTTAAACATCACAGCAAGAAAAAGTGTCGTGTTAAATACTGAAAGTAGAAAAAATTTAGTATTCTGATACAGAATGTTAAACACAAAAAAAAGGAGAAATACAGATAAAATTTTTATCCACACATAAAAAAATTATGAATAGAAATTTTAATTTAGACGTTTCTCATAGTGACAGTAATTATTCTTAGCTTTACATACTGAAATTTTGATATATTCCCTTTTCATACTTTAGTATTTCATAAAAAAATGCCCAAATTATTATCATTCCTTCTTTTTGTTTTATTCATGTATGTCAGTGTGAACAGAGAAGATCTTATTAAATTAAACAATGTTCATTTTAAATTCTAGTATTTCATTTGCACATTTAAATGCATTCTTCTCTTTTCATGCTCATTTTTCAAAAGTTATTATTATTTTCAGTGCATGTTGTTTTTGTGTTTATGGGTTGCATACTTAAATATCACAGATTTTTATTATTTTATGTGTTCGCGCATTAATTTTTGCTGACATTACTTGTCCTTAATTAATTGCAGTTTGTGTTTCGCATTCTCGTTTTTACAAATTTTTTTTTTGCCATTAACTATGCCAGTACCTTGTTAAACAAGCTTTTTTGATTTTTTTTCACTTTCGGTTGTCATGTAAAAAAAAAAAAAAAAAAAGGAATTTTGGCATTGGTATTTTTGAATGGTTAATTAGTTTATTTTGAAGGCAATACAAGTTTTTTTTTTTTTTGAAAAAAAAAAAAAAAAAAAAAAAAAAAGAAATTTTGTGTTTGCTTTTTTTAAAAAAAAAAGCGTTTTATTTAGTGTCTGCATTTTCATTGTTTTAGTTAGCTAGGCTCACATTTTGTTTACCCCCCCCCCCCCCCCCTCATTAAATGTGTCTTGATTCACTCGTAACTTACCAGGGTTTACTTTCTGACTAATGCAAAATTTAATTTTTGGTTTTGCCTTGCATTTTCATGTTATTTCCACCAAATTATTAATTTTAATACTGGTTAACAGTCACATTTTTTTTTGTGCACCTAGTTTATTTATACATCTTTCTTTTGATTTAGATTTGTGTTTTTCCTTTTGGTAAACATCTGTGGCTGATATTGAGCTAAACCAAACTTCAGCTACTTCCCAAACAATGTCAGAGAGAGATAATAAATTTGGGTCTACTTTTGGACAATTACAAGTTTCAATATCCCCTTTACTTGATTTTTATGAGGAAAATTTAACAAAGTTTTCAGACACAATTGTTGCTGAAGCCACAGCATTTCAAAATCAAATACAAAGTCAAAATAACAATGATACACTTGCCTCTAATTTTAAGGAACTCAAATTCACAATTGAATGGGATCTTAATATTTTGAAAGAGACCTTTCAGGGACTCAAAGATGAATACACTAAAGTAAAACATGATAAGGAAAATTTATTTTTGGTAAATAACAAACTTTTGGAACGTATACGTGACTTGTCTCAGGAACTAGAAAGTAAAACTAATCCTTACATATCAAATACTCAAAAAGATATCACTCCTTCGGTTAATACTGCTTGTTTAAAAACTGTTCAGAATATGTCCACACAGACAGATAACAAACTCATTATCAAATCTCCACACACTACAATACATGAATGTTGCAATACAAATCCCTCTTTCTCTAGTAATCAACAGGTTAATGATTTATGGGACAGTAACAATTTTCATCCCAGTATTTTCAGTACCCCTAAGAAAGATAGTACCAATTTTATCCCTGTTGTAATCATGCGTTTGCCTGAAAATTTTGGCATACCTGACATTATTTTGGCTATTTCAAAGCTAACTCATAATTCTTCGCCTCCCATTCAATTTCAAAGCAAAATAAAAATAAAGCATTGTAATTTATTTAACTGGATTTTTCTAATGCCATCCCACTTTGCTGAAATTTTGCTTGTACATAAACATATTATTATTCAGGCCACAAAGTTTACTCTTAAAAGGTACATAGATATAAAAAGATGTTTTACATGTCAGAGTCTTTTTCATTTAAGTAAATTCTGCCCTAATGACATAATATGCCCTGTCTGTGCTATGTCACATAAAGATCCTAATTGTGTAAACACACCAAAATGCATTAATTGCATGAGGTGCAATGAATCAAGTAATACCCATTTTGACATTCAACATACAGCTTTTTCTCATAACTGCCCAGCTGTCAAGAGATATATAAATATACAAAGACAATCGCTTCATACAACTGAGTCTATTTCAAATGAGAAATGATGTTTTTTCTTTAATTTAATTTTCCTGGTCACACATTACATATTAAAGGATGAATTCACTACGTTTTTATGCATTCTTTATACATTTTGACAGATTTGCTTTTATTTTTATAAAACATTTAGTATTTTGTTTCCCTCACATTTCCTGTTACACTTTAAATTTTAACAATGTTTCTTCACATTAATGTTGTGTACAAATGCAGTTTATTTCTTTTTCTTATTCGGCTATCAGGCGCCAGATGGTTGAGTAATAGAAAGAAGGCATGTAAGAGTGAAAATTTTGATGCGGGTCGTCAATTTTGTTTTTTCACTTGGTTTTGGTTGTTTCGCGTTGGTGTACACAATCAGCTTATACATATTTACACATTCAAGCACATATATGCACACTTTTCTTTCCCCTTTTAATTTTTTTGTGGATGCAGTAACAGGAATGCAGTTAACAGTAACAATATTTCAACTCTATTGTTATACAGGCTACATTTTCCACATTTAATACATTTTTCATGGTAGATATATTTTTTTTGCGTTCTCAATTAAATTTTAACTTTAAAAGGATTTTTGACAGTACAATTACATTTTTTACTTTCCTCAACTTTGAGTTATATATTTTTTTCTTTTACACACATTTTTCTTTCATGTGTTTTTACACAAGGTCATGTGCATTTCTCTCTCGGTCAAGGTATATTAGATACCAGGTCATGCGATTTCTTTTACACACATTTTTCCTTCATGTGTTTTTACACAAGGTCATGTGCATTTCTCTAGGTCAAGGTATATTAGATACCAGGTCATGTGATTTCTTTTACACTCAATTTTTCCTTCATGTGTTTTTTTACACAAGGTCATGTGCATTTCTCTAGGTCAAGGTATATTAGATACCAGGTCATGTGATTTCTTTTACACTTTTTTTCTTTCATGTGTTTTTACACAAGGTCATGTGTTTTTCTCTAGGTCAAGGTATATTAGATACCCGGTCATGTGATTTCTTTTACACACTACCGTATTTTCGGGCGTATGAGCCGCGGCGCATACGAGTTTAAAAGTATAAAATATTGTAGGTGCGGCTCTTACGCCGGGGCGGCGGGTACGATGATTTTTTTTTTTTTTTTTTTTTTTTTTTTTTTTTTTTTTTTTTTTTTGTCAAATGATTTTGACACTTTTTTTTCGTTTAATCAACAATTATATGCTCTCAAATTGGTATCAAAACATTTGAAAACGTCTCTCAACCGCAGGTGTCCGTGATGCGTTAGTTGTTTATTTTTAAACAATCAACATTATTCAAAAATAATGTTGGTCTCACCGGTTCTCATGTTAAAAATTATTATATTTTCCCCTCATCTATTAATGATTTTACCTGTAGGATATTGGAATGTACAGCTGTCACATTTTTTTCTTCTAATGATCCTCCTTCCAGTTAGAAAATAAAACTGCCCAAAGAGAGCTCAAATCCCGGTATAGAACTCTTTTGAAATAGACTTCCTATACATAGTAAAAACTTTAGAGAGCAAGATTTTTCTTTATTTTTTTCAATAACTCACTCTTTTTCTATCCGGCAAAAATAATCCAAACTTTGAAACCGGTCGAATCAGCAAGTTTTTTTTCCCCCAAATGAGTTAATTCAGGTGATAAACAACAAAAACGGGCCTGGCGAATAATAAAAAAATAATAAAAGGCCGACTTCCGTGATAAACATTTAAAAGAAGCCAATAGAATATAAACAATTTTCAATGCATATGACTTTGCAAGAATAAGTTTAAATGTGCTACACGAGTCGATGTTAACTTGGCAACTTTAAGGGCTATTTCACCCACGTGCAAACATCGGCTAACTAATGTTAATCTCAAAGAAAAAAAAAGTGTCATTCTCATTCCATTATTTTTAAATGATATTTTTTGCTTTGGATAACGGAAGTCAATCTCCACAAAGAGTCTTTACTTTTTCGATTTTGTTTACAGGTTTTTTTATTAGTATACTTTCACTTTCGAAACTGGTTCTAAAAGTCAAAGTATACCACTAAAAACATCTGTAAACGAAATCGAAAAGGTGTCTTCTTAGGGATCAACATCTCAGATATAAAATACAAAGAAATCATTTAAGCATATTGAAATGCAAACGCATTTGAAAAAAAAAAAAAAAAAAATCCATAGGATTAACATTAGCGAGTAGATGTTTTTACTTGAGTGAAGCAGTCCGATCTATAGGGGGGGGGGGGGATCAGCTCGGTCCGGCCCATATAAAATAATAATAATAATTAATAAATAAAAATAACAATCCGGCACCCGGAAAATTTAAAATATCCGCATCATCCAAGTGAATTTTTTCAATAGATTAATTTTTACTATGATATGGTTAAAAATTGTTTCGTACGAAAAGTTCTGAACAAAACTACTTATTTTATCCTTTTTTTTCCTTTTACTATGTTTATTTTTAAAGAAGTGCCTAATAAAAGCACTCAAGTAAGTATTTATAACTATAAAGCAAACGTGCAATTTTGTTATCGCTTGTTTCTGCTAATAAAAAAAAAAGAGAGAGAGACACTGGTTATTTAAAGTCACCTTTTCTCCTCATCCTCTTCATGACTCAATGTGCGGACATGTTGCCCTTTGACCTTGATGCGTAAGTCGGCTAATATCGCATTGCTTCTGTTTTGTTTCTTTGAATACAGTAGAAAAAAAAAGAACGAAAATAGTTTTTTTTTACGCTAAGTGGATTTGTGGATTTTTTTTTTCTTTTCTTAATTTATATCTACATAATATAATCATCGAAATAACTTAAGATGAATATAAAGTCTAAATTTGAGCAAGAAATATTTAAACTTACAAAATTTTTGTAAATGAACAAGGATAGATGCGTATGTACCAAATAAAAAATAAACTAATCTACCACAAAAGGAATCATTAAATCAATTATCAATAGTTAAAATATTAAATAAAGATATGCAGGTATATATTTATATAAAGGAATTTGTAGTGCTGTAAGCTATTTAAGAATCGATTTTTTGCCACAGGCATGATAAACAATTGTGGATTGTATTCGCTGTGGATAATGATTTGTAGTATTATACAATGGTTATATATATATTTATTAATCAATTGTGGTTTAACATGTGTAATTTAATTTTAGCATATGTGCTGTGTTTCAATGTAATTCGTATTTTATTATTTACTTCACCAATTTACTTGATCGTCATTTCTTTACACTGAGGAAAAAGTTGCTTTTTTTTTTGGGGGGGGGGGGCATGATATTGTTTTAAAATTATTTTTTAACAGATCTCGAAAATACGGTATCGCCGTGATCCCGCTGATTCTAAAATGTTGAGGTTCAACTGTATCATATTTTCGTTAAGAGGCTACTTCAGTCAAGCGACCCGCTCGTTAATGCTAATCCTATGGGAAACATTTATAAAGATATTTCGTTTGAATTTAAATATTTTTAAATGATTTTTGCATTGATTAACTCTGATAGATTTGTAGAAAGAACATTTTTCGCTTTTTGCTTACAGGTATTTTTCAATGAGGGCACTTTCATTTTGGGAGTCGGTTTCGAAAGTGAAAACAATCTTCAAAATCGAAAAAGTATAAAACGATCTGCATATAGATGGACTTGAACTATCCAATGCCCAAAAATCATTTAAAAATATTGAAATGCAAACACGATATCTTTATAAATTTCATCCATAGGATTAGCATTAAGGAGGTCTTTGTGTGTGACTGAAATAATATCTTAACTTAAAAAAAAAAAAAAAAAAAAAAAATCCTACACTAAAATTAATTTGAAAAAGTCTTTGATCGAAAATCTGACGGATTTTTGCTGGAAAGAACTAGAACTTTGTGGTGTTAATAGTGTTATTTATGACGGCCGATTATCTGCAGGAGGGATATAGGCCCTAGGATAAGTGCCCTCCGTGGGGGGTCTTTCTAAGGGAACCTAAACCGCATTTACACAAGGATGACCAAGATTCGAAGAAAAGTTTAGAACTTTGTGGAAAGAACTAGAAGTCTGTGGAAAGAGCACTTAGAATTGAACGCTACTAGGAAAAGATGCTAGGGAGGAAGCTAGCATCCTGCTGCGCTTCTCTCATTGGCGCAAGTAATTGCGCCTATTTCCGATTGGATTTTAATTGCGTACTACAAACACGTTTTTTTTTTCTTTTTAGCTGAGAATTATTTTACGGTACTGTTCTGCTCTTTTTGTCTGACGCTCTTATTTAAGCAATTTATTTTTTTTTTTTCAAGTGAAAATGGCTCCCAAAAAGTTAAAAAGTTACACCGCCGCTTTCAAGCTTGCTGTGGTTGATAAGGCAGAGCTAATAGGTAATCGTGCTGCAGGACGAGAATATGGAGTTGATGAGCGTTGCGTAAGGAGATGGAGAGCTGAAAAATCTATTTTGAAGGAAATGCCAAAATCTAAGAGGGCACGAAGAAGTGGCGTTGTTGTTTGGCCAAATCTGGAGAGAAATTTAGCCAAGTGGGTAAAGGAGCAAAGGGAAAAAGGAATGCCCGTTTCAACTGTTCAGATACGGTTTCAAGCGAGGATTATGGCATCGAACATGGGATTTACAAATTTTAAAGGTAGTCCCAACTGGTGCTTTAGGTTCATGTCGAGAAATAATTTGTCTGTAAGAACCAGGACAACTGTGGGACAAGAACTGCCTGCAGATTGGGAAAAGACAAAAGCATCTTTTTTAAAGTATGTCGCTGAAAAAATCAAGGAAAACAACTTTTCAACAACACAGATTATTAATATGGATGAAGTTCCATTAACTTTTGATTGCCCCCCCAGTAGAACTGTTAACACCATTGGGGAAAAAACAATCGGCATCGTAACAACTGGTAATGAGCGAACCTCATTTACCTGTGTTTTAGCTTGCGCTGCGAATGGAGACAAATTAAAACCACTAATTATTTTCAAGCGCAAAACTATGCCTAAGGCAAATTTTCCTTCCGACGTCGTAATACGGTGTAACGAAAAGGGATGGATGTCGGAGGAAATCATGTATGAATGGCTGGCGGAAGTGTGGAGGAAAAGAAAAAATTCTTTTTTTCAGCCTAGTGGGCTTCTTATTATGGACTCAATGAGTGCCCACAAAGGTGATTCCGTAAAAACTGCTTTGAAAAAAGTCTCAGCCGAGCCAGCAATAATCCCTGGCGGATTAACTAAAGTTTTACAGCCTCTTGACTTGGCTGTGAATAAATCTTTCAAGTCCAAAGTAAGAAAACTGTGGGAAAAATGGATGATGGAAGGGCTACATTCATTTACAAATTCTGGAAAAATGCGCAAAGCCACTTACGAAGAAGTAGCGTCGTGGGTTTCATCGGCATGGAAAGACATTAGTGCTAAAACTATTATGTCGGGCTTCAAAGCAGCCAATATCATAGAAAATACAGTTAGTGATGATTCATCTGAATCTGATGATAGTGAAGATGAAAATTGTGACGTATTAACTGATAAACAATTTTTAGAACTATTTAATTCCGACAGTGAAAATTCCGATTTTGATGGATTTGAAGATTTTTAAACATGTTGATAAAATCTTGTATATATTTTTTTCTATATTTTCACTTCATTCCAATAATAATTTTTCATATTTTAAAGATATTTTGAAGTAGTGTTCTCTTATTATATGTAATCCAATATTTTTTTAGAAAATTTTATAAATATTACAAAAAATTGAAATCTTAATATTAAAATTACATACCTGCTATTTATAACGGATCAGTGATAGGAAACGTTATTAAATTGAAAAACAAATACATAATAATAATAAATCAACAGTCAAGGGAAAAATGATTCTGCAATATTTACAGGTAAGATTATAATATTATAAATAAGTTTCTGATATTTATTATATTTTTCTCTGTTTGTTATTGATCCAGTGACAAAATGTTGCTTTTTTTGCAGTAATCTGAGGAGTTAACATAAACTAGTATGCATTTAAAAAATATTTTCTTATAGCAATACGCTTTATTACATCACATTTTTCAGTAATATTTTTACTACAGTTTTTAAGGCATTTGCATACATTAAATCTAAGTGTCTTTCGTCCAATGATTTTTTTCTTCAACAGCTTATTTTATTTATTTTATTTTTTTCGTCAGTGTCTCTATACGATATTTCTTTACATTTTAAATATATTTTTTAGGCACTTAAGTGAAAAAAAATTTTTTTTTTTTAACTGTTCAAGTGAAAATATTTTATATACTGTAACAGTCTCTAAAATCTGGAAACCTCAAATACAGATAGCATAAATGATCATCAAATGTTTTATATTTATATAGTTCAGTTATCCTATCTTATCGACAGATGGCAGCACCAAAAATGTATTTAACTTTTTAGTATAATCTAGATTATATTCTGCATTTTGCCGACAGATGGCCGTACCAATCATTTCTTCTAATTCATTTCCAAGTTTATTTATCTTGATATAGTAAAATAAGAAAACAAAGAAATATCAACAGAAAAATTCATAAACAGTTTATATAAAATATTAGGCCTGGAACAAAGGAATTTTATTACAGAGATTGAGCTAATATCATTGTAATTGGGGAAAAAGTAATGACCAGTAGGCCTAAATTAAAGCAACTAAATACTAACATATAAATAAAATCGTAATCGTGAAAATGCTCTGTGTATATTTAATTTTAATAAGATTAAATGCTTGGCTTTGCTGTTAAATAACTTAATGTGCCATTTATGATTTTTTTTTATAAATATGTGATTTTTTTTCTTTTTTAATGATGATTTTCAATAATTTTTACTTACATTTTAAAGTTGTTTTTTGAAGATCACTAAAATTCGGAAATAACTAAAAGCCGCGTCTACGAACGATTTCGGAATTTAGAGATTTATACTGTATAAATATCAGCAGCTTGGGTGCGGCGCTTACGATGGTGCGGCGCTTACGTCGATGTACTTTTTTTTTTTAACAGATTGTCATTGGTGCGGCGCTTACGGTGGGTGCGGCGGGTATTCCCGAAAATACGGTATTTTTTTTTCATGTGTTTTTGCACAAGATCATGCGATTTCTTACACTATCACATTGTGTTTTTTTTCTATATACACTCAGTCATGTGCAATACACAAGGTCATGCGAATACACTTTAGGTCATGTGCAACATATCAGGTCATGTGGTTCTTACATTTTTTCTCCTATTTCTCGGGTTGAGGATTGTACACCAATTTCACTTGTTTTCTCAAAACTCGTTCATGATAACACACAACACAGTCTTGTCATGTGTTTACATTTTTTTTACACTTTTATCATGTGATATAAATCCTTCCCTCATTAAATATAAAATTACTTTGTAATTAGGTAGTTGAAAACCTCATTCACACAAATATCTTGAATATTTTTTTTCTTTTAACACACTTACCGTTAAATTCTCTTCGGTTCATTTTTTTTATTTTGTTTTTGTTAAATGGCTCATTCTAAAAAAAAAAACAGTTCACATTTTTTTACAGTTTGTCATGCTCACACTTAACCATTTCATCTTAATTGTTCAAGGTTAGATTTATCCCCTTTACATATTACAGTGCTTCAAACGACACTTAGTTTTTTTTGTTTGTCACATCTACATTATAGGGTTATTTATTTTTTTCACACTACATGTAAATTCCCTTGTTACACTTACCTCTTTTTATGTAGTGGCAGTACATGAAAAGAAGGTCACTTACTTCACTAATAATTAATTTTCATTACATGCATTTTATCACAACATTGTAGTTCCACAATAATTACAAATTATTTTGGACAGTGGAATAGTACCATGCAAAAAAAAAAAAAACACAAAAAAACCTTGTATCATTCTTATTTTTGAAGTATTCCAGTTGTAGTAGCACCTAAACTTGACTATTTTGTTTTACTTTTACCCGGACAGACTGTTTCAATTTATGAGATGGATTACATTTCATCTTATACTTTTATTTTATTCTTCTAATTCATCCCCCAAAAGTCGTGAACCGTTCAAAATTATGCCCCAAGGTTTCACGCCACACCTGTCTTGCGAAACATTTTTACCTTGAATTGGCCTGCCAATTCCTTTATGTTAATTTTTAAGTGACTTCCAAGCGCGCTCCTTTCGTAGATCAGTGCGATTTTACTGAGGAGCGGGGCGGACTTATATTGTACGCAATGTGGGTTCGTCCACTACTCCCTTCCCCCCTAGGGCCGACGTCTTAAACCGAAGCCATAATACTTGTACTGTTTGTACAAGAATAAGGGCTACAACCTTTTTATGGGCATGCCAGTGGCATCTCTTTTCTTTTAGTAGTCCTGTGCCTTATGCACAAATTTTCATTTTCAATGTTTAACAACATACACTATTTTTTAAAACATATTAGTTTAGTTAGTTTTCTTTTATTTTTTTAAATATATACTTTTTGTGTTTTGTGTTTTATAAAAATATATTTTTGCTTGCAATTATGCCATTTTGATCTCAAAAAGGATCAATTTAAAGAGAAGTTATCAAATACTAAGCTAAAAGGTGATCACAAATAAATAAATAATATACTTCTCTCAATTTTTGCCCATGACAAAAATAAAATAAATAAACAGCTGGTACCAGCGCCACAACAAAAAAAATTGAATAAAGGATCCAATAGTAATCAAATATTTTGTGGCAATTTTTGAACTTTTAAGGAGCTCCCTGTCATGATAATTATAAAGATATATATGGCCATTGTTTTTATTTACATACGCTGCAAGCAAATAGATATTTAATCATTTTTGTAGTACTTATATATATACTTGTATGTTTTTGATATGTGTTTTTATATATATTTTGATAGACGACACATTCAGTATCCTCAAAATTATGACAACAATAGTAAAAAAAAAAAAAAAAAAAAAAAAAAAAAAAAAAACTTTAATACAAGTATAAAGTTTTTTTTTGTGGTGGCTGGGGTGAGTTATGTAGCGGAGATTATCGCTACATATCTTTTCCTCTTCATAAATGCAATAATTATTTCCCTTTAATAAATTCTTTGGTTTATTTTAGTTTCCCTTTTCACTAATAAACCCATTAGTTAAATGAATCCTACATTTAATAGTTAAGTTCTAACTTTCATATTCCCTCTAATAGAAGTAAAACTTTTCATCTTTTGGAGCTCTCTGTATAAAATAATAATAGAACTTCCTTTCTCACAAATCTACTGTTGTGTCTGTAAAAAAACATCTGCCCATAGAAACCGCACTTATTAACAAAAGAAAGAAAGCTCTGGGCTTTGTTCATCATAATCTCTTATCCGTTACATTTTTATTAACATCTGCCTTACACACCCTGTTTTCATTCTCACAATTAATGCGTAAACCTAGAAATACTTTTATCTCTGTTTATCCTGACTCTGCCTTCTTTCTGTTCAATTGCGCATCTGGATAATATAATTGTGGTCAGCAAAACTCCAATTTAAGTAACGGCCTGCTTCGCCCTTGTCTACTTCCCAAGCTTAAAATATTTCTATAACCCTAGAAAATATTCGCAGATGTGAAAATGACCCTTGGGTTCCTAGACCGCAAATGTTAGCTTCGCAAGGGTTAGCTCATACTGAACGTGTGGTTTATCAAATATCGCCAAAATTCTTTGTATGAAAAACTTCCTATGCCTTTTGGCTATAAAGGCTATGATGTTGTATCACTCCACTGATTGCCATCGTATCGACTACATGTAGGGCACTGAGCTCTCTCAGAATCACCTCCCCTTATGGGGAGTTTGCTTTGTCGTACCGCAAGTTAAATAAATGTGTCCTAAAATGTAACTCGCTTTTCGGAGTTTTTTTTGTGTGTGCTTCTCTTGGTAAATCACCTGGGCCTATGAATTAACACCTCTACACACCTGGCGCAATTCCTCACACAAATGATAACTTCATTATTTTTTTCCTCTATGTTTATATTTTCTTCACTTTCATGTTTTAAAAATGTCAAGGCTTTTTTTGTATTTGATACAGAGATTTAAAATGTTTTGTTAAATTTTTTTGTTATATATGTGTTAAATATGCACTTGAAATAATTCTTAACGTTATTATTATTTTTGTTAATAAAAGTATATATGAAGCAGTGGTGTAGTCGAGGGGGGACGCTGGGGGACGGCGTCCCCCCACTTTTTTATTTTATTTCAAGCGTCCCCTTACTTCTTTTTCTCAAGGGGGACGCAGATCTTCCTGATTTATTAAATGGTTAAAATAAAAATAAAAACTCAAAAAAAAAATAATTTTATAAAATAAAGAAGGGATATTTTAAACCATATTAGTTTTCTTTAACAAGAGCACTCAATAAACAAGCTAAAAGAAATAGGGAAGAAAGGGATGGTCACTTGCTGTTCATTATAATAACCATTAGTGAAATACCGCGATACGCTAACATTAGCTCTTTCATGGGCATCCATTAGTTTTACTTGGAATTCCCTAATCGAAAACTTTTATCCACCTCCCGTTCTGACAGAAAGACGACACATGCTCACCGAAAAAGATCTTGACCAATAACCTAAGACTGACACACTGAAGTCTATTTTAATTTAAAAAATACGCAGGTGTTTCAATTATGAAAGCCTGGTCATTTTTTTCTCATCCGACAATGAACACCAACTTGTTTCTATTAGTCAGTAAGTATGGTCTTTAAAGACATTCGGGGATCGGGGTAATTACCATAGCTGTCACATACCGTTGGTTAGTAGGGATCCTCAGTAATGAGCATTATCAGTAAAAGAGCATCAACGCAGACCAATAACTCCTGATATTTTTTAGTGAAAGAATAAGCCAAAATCATTATCCTCCCTTCTCCCATTCACATTAACAATTATTTGCTGATTAGTTTCAAAAAATATTTTTTAGGCAGGAAAAACTGCAAGCATTGGACTAGTGTAAATTCTCTAAATTGCCTTTTTTTTCTTGCCATAAATATTTTGTTTCATAGTTTAAATTTTTGAAGTAAAAATAATAATGAAAAGGTAGGCAGCCAAAACTGGAAAGTTTTACAACTTCTTCTAAATGTTGTCGTCAAAGCCGTAGCTAGAGGGCTGATAGGATGGGGGGGGGGGGGGTAATCAGATCTCCTATAAACAGAGCCCCCCTTGGAAAAGATTCCAAGGCCACAAAATGAATTTCTTTTACGAAAATCCAAATTAAATTCTGTTCAAAAAAGTAATTTAGTTTTGGAGCCCTTTCACACTTTTGCAAAAATACTAAGTTATAACTAAAATAAGTGTTTCAACACTCGTTCATCCTATTTGCACATATAAAGGTAACATGTTGTTTCATATTGAATTAGTTATACACTATATGGCCAAAGGTGACCGGCCACTTGCGATTTTAGAAATTTTATTAAATATCTAGAAAAATATATGAAAAATTATTCTGAAACTCTAAGTAAGTGCGTAAACATAATAGTATAGGTCATACATTTCCGTGAAGATTTATTCCCGAAACTCCACAGAGGACAGTAAAAAATTGAAAAACAATGAATATTTTTTGGATAATCCTGTCAAAAGTAATGTAGCAAAAGCGTTCAAACTATAGATTATGAATAAGTGGCTAATTGTAATAAAGTGTGTTCGTTTTTATGCGGATAGCATGTATACTCGTAGAAAAAATAAGGTTTTTATAAAAACAGTCCCAATTTTTTTTTTTTTTTTTTTTTTTTTTTTTTTTTTTTTTTTTTTTTTGCTTAGTTTTTTTGTTTATAATTCAAAGAGCTCTTAATATAAATTAATGTTCTTTTCCGAAAACATGACAAACAACATTGTCCACAATTCCTGTAATCAGAATTAAAAAATAACAAAAAATTGTATGAAAAATGAGTAGGTTTATTAAATAATTCTTTATTGCGCATGCATGAACGCTATCAAAATTTAATTTGCACATTGTGTCAGCTAAATGTATAGAATAACTTTTATGAAAGTCTCAAAAAGATAACTTGAAAATTCTGAAAGTGATAAACGAGAGAAAAAAATCACGAGATACAAAAAAAAAAAAAAAAAAAAAAAAAAAAAAACGAGATGCAAAATCAGTTGTTTCCAAAAGGAAGCCCCTCCCCCCCCCCCAAAAAAAAGGGATTGTACCCAAATATAATATGTACCGAATTGTGTATCCTATATTGACAATTATCAATGGATACAGCCCCTCATGTTTTTGCTTCATTTTGAGAATAACTCATTTTGCGACGAAAATAATCGACGAAATTTACGATTTTTTTTAAGCCGATCAAGAAAATTCATATTCTTTCCGCGTCTGATCAACAAAATTCGCAATCTTTACTAAGCCGATCGATGAAATTTGAAATTATTCCTCGCATGATCGATAAAATTCGCAATTCTTCCGCGCTAGATCGACGAATTTTACTATTTTTCTGCGACTGATCGACAAAATTCGCAAATTTTACTAACCTGATCGGCAAAATTCGCGATTTTTACAAAGCCGATTGTTGAAATTTGCGATTTTTCTGCATCCGATAAACGAAATTCGCGAATTTATTTGAGCCTAATCAACAAAATTTGTAATTTTTCCGCGTGTGATCGACAAAATTCGCGACATTAAAATGTCCGATTAACGAAATTTGCGATTTTTTGGAACCCGATGAATAGAAATCGCGATTTTTTCGTGTACGATAGACGAAATTTGCTCTTTTTCTGCTTTATTTAACCGATGAAATACGCATTTTTCTGCGCTCAATCAAAAGAATTCACGTTTTTTAACTAACTTTGACGAAATCGGGATTTTTTTTTACGAGGCGAGATGAAATTCTCATTTTTTTTCTGTTGATAAATTGAAAAAACTCACGATTGTTTCGCGGCCGATTAAGGAAATTTTCAATTTTTTCGCGCATTATCGCAAAATTCGCAATTTTCCATTACTTTATCCACGAAATTTGCGATTTTTTTGTCTCTAATGGGCAAAATTCGCGGTTTTTTCGTACCCGAACAATGTAATTTGCGTTTTCTACGCGATAAAACGCGAAAATTTTCGATTTTTCCGCAACTGAGGAATTTAATTTGCAATTTTTATGTGCATCATCAATAAGACTGACCTTTTTTTTTTTTTGCCCGATTAACGAAATGCGCTATTTTTCGCACCAGATCAACAAAATTCGCGTTTTTTTTCCGTGCCTGATGGACAAAACTCGCGATTTTTCTGTGCCTGATCGATAAAACTCGTGATTTTTTAATGCCTGATTGGCTAAATTTGCTATTTGAAAAATTTGTGGGTTTTTTTCCATACCTGGTCAACGAAATTCGCGATTTTTTCAAGCCTCATCGGCAAAATTTGCTATTTTTTTTTTCACTTGATTAATTAAATTCGCGATTTTATTGTGCTCTAGCTATGAAATTTGCAATTCTTAAATGACTGATGAAATTTTATATTTTCCCAATCAACGAAATGCGTGATTTTTCGCATCCGACCAACGAAATTCGCGTTTTCTTCCGTGCCTGATCGATAAAACTCGCGATTTTTCCGTGTCTGATTGGCGAAATTTGCTATTTTTTCCAAACCCCATGAAAAAAAATTTGTATTTTTTCCAGTACCTTATCTACGAAATTTACGATTTTTTTGTCTCTAATCGAGAAAATTCGCGGTTTTTTCGTATCCGATCAATGTAATTCGCGTTTTCTACGCGATAAATCGCAAAAATATGCAATTTTTCCGCAGCCGACGGATTTAATTTGCAGTTTTTTCGTGCATCATCGATAAAACTGACTTTTTTTTTTTCTTTCCAATCAACGAAATGTGTTATTTTTCGCACCAGACCAACAAAATTCGCGTTTTTTTCTGTGCCTGATCGACAAAACTCGCGATTTTTCTGTACCTGATCAATAAGACTCGCGTTTTTTCCGTGTCTGATTGGCTAAATTTGCTATTTGAAAAATTTGTGATTTTTTCATATCCAATCAACAAAATTCGCGATTTTTACAAGCCTCATCGGAAAAATTCGCTATTTTTCTGAAATTGATTAATTAAATTCGCGATTTTACCGTGCTCGATCTATGAAATTTGCATTTCTTAAGTGACTGACGAAATTTTATATTTTCCCAATCAACGAAATGTGCGATTTTTCGCATCCGACCAACAAAATTCGCGTTTTTTTCCGTGCCTGATCAACAAAACTCGCAATTTTTCTGTGCCTGATAGATAAAACTCGTGATTTTTCCGTGTCTGATTGACGAAATTTGCTATTTTTTCCGAGCCCCATGCGAAAAATTTGTGATTTTTCCATACCTGATGAACGAAATTTGCGATTTTTACAAGCCTCATCGGCAAAATTCGTTATTTTTCTGCACTTGATTAGTTAAATTCGCGATTTTAGCGTGCTCAATCAATGAAGTTTGCAATTCATAAGTGACTGACGAAATTCTATATTTTCTCAATCAACGAATGCGCGATTTTTTTCATTCAACTATCAAAATTCACGTTTTTTTCGCGCCTGATCGATAAAACTCGCGATTTTTCTGTGGCCGAGCGATAAAACTCGCGATTTTACCGTATCTGATTGGCGACATTTGCTATTTTTTCCGAGTTCCATAAGAAAAATTTGTGATTTTTTTCCAAACAACGAAATTTGCGATTTTTACAAGCCTCATCTGCAAAATTCGCTATTTATCAGCACTTCATTATTTGAATTGATTATTGCAATTCTTAAGTGAATGATGAAATTTTATATTTTCCCACGGTAAATTGACAAAATTTACATTTTTATTTATTTATTTATTTTTCGATCGTGCTATGTACAAAAATTGTATTTTTTTTTTCAGTTGTAAATTGACGAAATTCGTGGGCCACACGTTAATCCACGGGTCATAGATTGTACATCCCTACTATAGAGATTATTTAATGAAAATTAAGTATGTAGCAATTTTTAAATGTAAATTTAAATTTGATTTTTTTTAATTTAATTAATTTTTAAATGTAAATTAAATTAAATTTTTCAATTCAAAATCAAGTTAGTCCAATGGCTGATAGAGCCTATTCGAGAATATGAGCGTCCCCCCACTTTTTTTTCCAGGACTACACCACTGATATGAAGATGTGTTAGATTTCACCACTTTACGCAACTTATATCACTTAAAAATACATATTAAATGTAATATTAGAAAATCCATTTAAAAATCCATGCATAGTATTGTGTAATACATATATGAAATTTTTTTAAAAAGTGATTAAATATTAATATTTTTAGATTAATCAAAGTGGTGGAGATTTTAAAATATTCAAATTTTCTTATACTTTTTCAAAATTTTAATTACATACACATTTTTATTTATTTATTTGTTACAAAATGTACTTTTAGTTGAACCCTGAAGTGCAGTCAGTTCACCATTTGTACCACATTTTTAATAATAATAATAATAATAATAAATATTGAAAAAGTAAGCTGCCTTCTTCAGAAAATATCAAAAGGTTGAAAACTGTAGAATACCCAATTTTGTATCAAATTTGTAATGCGTAAAAAATATAAATATAAGTAGAAAAGAAAATAAAAAGCCGAGGCGGGACTCGATCCCACAACCTTTCGAACTGTAAGCCGGTGTGCTGGCACGGTGCCATTAATTCACATTCGGAAGCTATACTAATAGATATTTGAAGTATACGCTGAACTTTAACCCCAAATTTCTCAAAAATCAAGGCCCATTTGAAGGAACCCTTTCACCAAAATAATTAGTGGTATGACCCCTACAACATACTTTGAAATCACTAAAATCTGTGCGCACCATGTTTGGTTGTTCCCTTGTGAGATTATGTTTTTTCTCATATCCATAACTGGATTGCAAAAGGAATTTTCAAACAAAATTATGAGTTATTTTCACTAATAACAAGGTTTCTGTTCCTCATGAAGAAATGGTGAAAAAGAATATTTCATTGAAAATATTCCATCACCCACATATTCTTAAAAAAAATTCGCAATCTTGAAAATCTCAATTTTGCAGTATTTATTCAATACATGTATCTTATAAATTTTGTCATTTGGTATTTTAGTAATAATAAACGGTTAAATAAATGCTTATAAAACTTAAATACTTAAAATGCTGAAAAAAACACACATTGTTTATAAAATTTTAGAAAAATGTAAGATTATTTTTGTGAAAAGAAATGACATTCATATGAGATTTTCTAAATTTAATACTTTATGAAATGGTCTTTTACAATCTTTAACTTCTCTAATAAGGCTGCAATAGTAATCTCCAAGCATATTAGGGATATACCCAGTGGCGTAGCTAGGGTGGGTGACACCCGGGGCGGACGTAAATAGTGTCACCCCCCCCCCCCCCACACACACACACACACACCACCAACATAAATGTGAGCAGGAAGAAGAGAATTATTTTTATATTTAAGATAGTATAGTAAAAATTTATCTGCTATACATTAGCATACCCTGATTGTATTCATGTTTAAAACCAGATTACGACAAAATTGATATATTTTTACATTTGAGGATCCATGAATCCGTTTTTGCTATTTAAAACTTATTGCATATATATGAATTATACATATTAGAATTTCAAAACTTTGGCAATATTGTATTAGCTCTCTCACACACACATACACACAAATTACATTGAGACATTATCGAAAAAACACTAGAAACAAAGTTTGGGACCACTTGGTTTGGAATCTTTAAAAAGAAGAAGAAATCAACTTATATTCATATAGATGGGGGAAATGGATTCAGGGAGCATCAAAATGCTAATTATACCAATACCAATATCCAGAGTTCTATAATATAGACGCACGCGTGCACGCCATGTGCAGAAAAAATTTATGAACTTTGCAGAAAATTTTAGGAACGAAACAATTTTTATTTTTTTAACTTTTTTAGCGTCAAAAAATTTAAAATATTCTGCCAATTTTATGTACGATTTATTTGCTATTAGCGTCCAATTAACAGCAAAGTCGAAAATTTAAGTCATTTCATGCTGAAAACTTTAAAATTCCTCAATCCGGTATATCGAACACCAAAAATCGTGAATTTCATACATCGCAGTTGTCGTAAAAAATCAATTTTGTCAATCGTTTTCAGGAAAAACCCTCCAATTTCGTCAAATTATCAAGTAAAAAACACAAACTTATTCAAAGTTCTGCGGATAAAGCGCAAAATATCGTTAAAGGACCACGAAAAAATGCAAATTTCATCAAAAGACAGGGGAAAAAAAAATTCGCCAAAAGATCGTGAGAAAAATGCGAATTTCTCCGAAAGACTTCGTAAAAATTGCGAATTTCAACAAAGAATCGCGTAAAAAACATGCATTTCGACAAAGGACTGCATAAAAACTCATATTTTAAAAAAAAATCACAAACAAAATACAAATTTAGACAAGAGATCAGTAACCTTATTTATACCCGGTTCTAAAAGTGATACTACTATCCTTAAGTAAAAAAATTATAACCAAACTCAAAAAGTACAAATGGACAATAGATATTGACTTCAGGTATCCCATTAAAAAAAATCATTTAAAACAATAAAGAGAGAAAATCGTAAAAAATACTCCAACAGGTTTAACATTAGCGTTCGAGTTACCACATAACTAGTGTAGGCTCTTAACTCGCTATAGTAATGTTGTCGATACACGTACATAAAAATACCGCTCCTAAGGGAAGGTGATAACATAAAGCTCTCTATGATTTATATGTAGAACTGTTCTATATGTAGGAACCTATGTAAAAAAAAAAAAAAAAAAATCGAAAAAATATGAAACATAGTAAATATAATATTTCATCTCTCTAATGATCCCCTTTCTTAAAAAAAAATTTCTAAGGAAAGAAACCAAAAATCTTATTGCTGCTTGTAATAACAAAAGCGTATAAACAATGATTTTAAAGCAGAGTATATTTTAAACAGCTTTTTATACGTAAAAAATCTGTCTCGGGTGAAATCGATCCAGACCGAAAAACACTCCATTGTTGACAGTTTTCTGCCGTAAAATTTATTGGATTGAAAATCGTAAGGAAGCTAAATATCTTTTTACTTTAGACAGATTCCCTTCAATCTTATAATACAGAAATAAAAAACTTAGAAACAGGATGCAGTGGAACATGAAAGGAACACAAAGAGAACATTCAAAGGACACCCTGGAGTGCGGTATTGGGCAGACCTGCTCTAACGTATGTACAAAATCCACGAATGACATGACTTTCGAATATTTACATTTATAGAGAACATTCAAACACTTTTGTTTTCAAATTAAAATTTAATTTTTAAATAAAAAAGAAAGTTTTAATTACCTATTAACTGCTTGGACTTGGATCTTTCAATCTTAGAACAAAAAATTTAATTGATAAAACCCTATATTCTAACAATTATAACATTTCAAATTATAATGATACAAAATGTATAACATCTTTCAAATGAATACTTATCATACATGATTTTATAATGAACTAAATTCTAAGAAAGGATAAAAAATGAAACAGAAGTGACGCTCTTCGGTGCCAGACAGTCTATGTATTTTTCGCGATGAAGGTCCCGTCATTGGATACATATCGAACATATTTAAAAGATTTTGATTGGATAATTGAAACAAAGAAACATACAAGAAGAAACTAATTCCCTTTTTTATGAAAAAAAAAAAAAAAAAAACTCATTTGCTTTATAAGGCTTACAAAATTAATATTATTTTTAAATGTATACAGATAATATTTTTAATCATGTTCTAGCTATTCTAGTACTTCATAATTTTTTCTGTTAGTTTCACGTTGACGAAAGCGAACAGGATCTCCAAAATAAGAAGATCACAACAATCAGAGATGTAGTGAAGGGTATACGGGGGTATACGCCGTATACCTTCTGTAATTTTTAAAGACACGTCTTATACCCTCTGTTACCCAAGAAAGCTTGTAGTATACACACTCTAGGGTATACCCTCTGTCTTCAGAATATACCCTCTGCTTAGAGCGTATATCCTGTGTTATTTTTATGACTACACCCCTGACAACAATGACTCATCACTCATCGCGAATTCTGCATAAGTCAATGCAGCGCGTATGTACAGGCACATGCAAAGAGAAAATTGCGTCCGGGGCAAAGTTAGAAATTGGCACTCCCCCTCCCATCCCAACTTTTTCTTATGAAAGATCAAAAATGACGGTTGTAGTATAAATTTGGCGCCCCTAAATTTCAGCGCCCGGGACACCCCCCCCCCTTCGCTCTCTTCTTCCATTTCTCACGGCGCTAAGTTTGTCTTAGTTACCCACACATTGTGTAAATGGGTTTTTGCTCACTGTTGCAAACCTAATTTAGACGCCGCATTTGGTGTACCATTTCACTTTCTCCAAGAAAGCCTTGTTTTGCTCTAGAAAATTCATTTTACGTCAGAATTTTTTCCAAAATCTTGTAAGATTATGCATATTTTTTTACAAATAAAGATCGGGTGTCACCCCTTCGAAGTTGACACCCAGGGCGCCCCCCCCCCCAACTTTTTCTTGTGACAGACCAAAAATGACAATGGTAGTATAAATTTGGCGCCTTCTAAATTTCAGCGCCCGGGGCCTGCCCTCTTCGTCCCTCATTTAGCATGGCACTGCCTGTATAAGTAGAAAAAATTCTTTCTTTTTAAAGTTTGTTTTGGTTACCCGCACTTTGCGTAAATAGGTTTTTCTTCACTGTTGCAAATCTAATTTATGCACCCCATTTTTTTAACCGTTTCACTTTCTCCAAGAAAAGAAAACTAAATCTGTTGCGCCTAGTTTTGCCCTAGAAAATGCCATTTTACGTCAGAATTTTTTCCGAAATCTTGTAAGACTATGCATATTCTTTTGCAAATAAAGGCCGCTCGGGTGTCACCCCTTCGAGGGTGACACCCGGGGCTGACCGCCCCCCCCGCCCCCCCTTAGCTACGCCACTGGATACACCTGTCTTGATATCAAGTTTGCATTGCAGAAATATCCTGATGGAAGTGCTCTCCATGTTTGTCGCTCACAGCTCTAATAATTTCAGGAGAAAAATTTAATGAGATGCTAAAAAGTAAATTTTCAATGACATTAAACATCCTAATTTTTTGTATCTTTTTAACATATCTTAAGTTAATTTTTCATAGTTAGCACTTTGATTATTTCCCAATAATGTGTCACAATATTTTAAAAATCAGTCTGTGCTGCTTTTTCTGAATCACTTAATGTATCTTTAAAATTTTTGCCTTCATAAGGTGCCTAATTTGTGTCAATAGAAATCCCTTCCTTAACTTTTTTATAGTTTAGAATGGAAATTGTTCTTGCAGATATTGAAATCCACATTCTTATTTATTAGTCGTTTTAATGAAATTATTCAAAATCCCAACTTTATGTGTAAAAGTGGGAGAACAACTTTAATTTTATTGATATTTTATTGATTAGAGAAATGCTTTGGGTAATTTTTTTCACCTGCAATATATTGTTTGCACTTTGGCTGCTTCTTTAAGATTCTTTCATTATGCAAGAATATGCTATTGAACTGATGACAGGGCATTTCAATTATGGAGTAGCACTGCTTTCAGAGTGGTTTTTGAGTCTTCTTTGAACAATTGTCCTTGTACTAAGTTATAGTGACAATTTAAAGAAAACATTAAACCACTTATATCATTACAATGACATAAATCACCTTTTGTGGAGATATATTATCTATCTGGTATTTCTAATGTCGATCTTTGTAAATAGTTATGTTTCTATTCTTTTGGAAGGGATTCCGATCTTGCAATTTTGATCCAAATAATTGTGAGTTTTTTGATAAATTTGAGGCTCTCAGCAGGTCATTTAATTCTTCTTGGTAATTAGATGTGGATCTTCATTTATGTCTGCAGAATAGTTTATATGCAATGAAGTTTAAAGTTCATCATTTTCCATTTCTACTGCTGCATCATTATGTGTAAAATTCACTGGAGGTTTTAGTATTGGTGATTCATCATTATGAAATACTATTCACATTTCTGAATATAAGTTTGGTTACTTAATTCTATGTTTACTTTTTGCAGGGTATCCTTTAATTTTTATAGTACAAATATAGCAGTCATTTGTATGATAGTTCGGCTCATATCATATCATTGATCTAGTTCCGGTCCTGCTTGACTATATGTAGAAAAACAATTCAAGCCTTATCTTAGCCCAGAAAGAGTCTGCTAAAAAAATTTTAAGCCCTGATTAGACACAATGTAATTGCCCAATGCCGATCTCTACTCTGTGTAATTTACAGTTTTGTATTGATGTTGTCAAACTAGTATTGACTTGTGACATACTTTTATGCTTATTCTCATTAAAGCCATATTGATTGAAAATACTCATATTTTTTTTATTTTTGTACAAACCCTTATAACAGCCGATAGGCCCTCTAATTTTTTTTATTGGTCCAGCTCCTATGGCCTGTTAAATTTTTTTGCTGGCCCGGTCTGTTTATTTTGTTTGTTGGCCCAGCCTGTTGAAAAAATTATTCTAATCCTGACAGCCTGGCCTATTAGAAATTTTCGAGCAATTCTGCTGGCCCGCGGGCTGTTCCCCTGCAGAACTCTAATTGGGACACATTCCTGGGTTCATTTTTAAATGTAACCACAAACACTTTGCATATGTTCTTATTAAAAAATTTTTAAATTAAATAATGTCTTGAATTTTTTTGCTAAAAACAATGGATATTTCAGGAAATTATGGCCAAGTTGAGGTTTTTATTTGAATTTCCAGGTATGACAGCTCGAAGTGGTGTGGACTCATTTGTTATTTAATTAACAAGGACTTTTCAGTAAAAATATTAGTGCAGTAATTGATTCTAACTTGATAATAATGTTTTTTTTTTTTTTTTTTTTTTTTTGTATTAAATAATGCCCTTCTCTGCAAAGCCCACCATAACAAGAAATTTTTTTTTTTAAGAAACACAGCTAAAACTGAAGCATTAAGGCTGAATTTTATATTTCTGAATGTAAAAAGATATTTGTTCAATTTATTATGTCAAAGTTAGCTAATTTCATATTTGCATAGAAGTTAAAAATAAACAAGTTGGAAATTGCACGTGAAGTGTAGCAAATGAGGTGCGTTCGTATGATAACAAAGTTTTAAAAATATCACTCTCATATATCAATCTCATAAAATTGTAAATAATTACAATTAAAATGCGTACCAAACAAAGTTCTCCCTATACCATCATGCAATGGAATACTTTTGTGTGGCCTTCTAAATCAACAACAAATATTCTTTTCACCACAGATTATGCAAAATGTATATTATAATATGTACTTTATAGATGCATATCAATTTATGTACGTTTAAATGACTGTAACACCATTAAAATGCATTTGAAACATTTTTCCCCATTAACCGTAATGTAACAGAACACTTTTGATTGTCCCTGTAGTTGAACTATGCATCCGATTTTGATAAAATTTGAAATAACTCGACAAAATTATGTAATAATTATGTATTTAAAATTTCAAACGATTAAAATGCATTTGAAACTTTTTCCCCCATTGACCGTAATGTAACAGAATCCTTTTGATTGTCCCCATAATTGATCTATGCATCCGATTTTCATAAAATTTGGAATGACTCGACAAAATTATGTGATAATTATGTATTTTAAATTTCAAATGATTCAGTTGGGTTGTTTTTGTGTTGTTATATGTGGACAGACAGACAGACGGACGGACTGAACAACAACAATATGTGCTACGTATTTACATAATTATGAACGCACCTAAAAAAGAAAATATAAGAAAAGATATCAAATTATAAAATAAATTTTATTAGATATTAATTTATCTAAGGTCTTCATAGTTATGGAAATACAAAGCATTAACAAGTTTTATTACTATTGCAATTAGAGAAGTACATCAAGAAAAAATATATTAACTTAGCAAATATTAATTTAATTTAATAATTTTATTTGTTTAGTTATTGAAAAAAAAATTAGTATTTGGATGAAATTAGTAAAATAATCTTTTATATGGAAATGATAGTGTATTACATTAAGTTTCTAACATTTTTTTTAATTATATGTTTCTAGTAACAAGAAATTCAATATTAGGAAATCGCAACTTTATTGTCCTTATGTCAACCTTGCTTGTTACTTTGCCATTATCGTTATATCGGACCATTGTCAGACTCTCTATTGTAAGTTAAACTTAAATTTCACTTCTATTAAAAAGTAAAAATAGGTGAAGTTTTTTTTCTAAATTTTGTCTTATATGTTTTAGGTATCATTTTTGTCTTTGATGTTTGCTCTTTCTATCGTTTTATTTGTTATGATTCGAGCTTTCACAATGTCAGGAGAAGTGTAAGTCCTAAATAATCACTTCTTTGTTATTTTTTAACTATTCAATGCTTATCTTTCATTTCTCTATTATTTTTATGTTTTTGTTTCACTCTTCCCACTATTTGAATGTTTTATAAAATCAGTAAATTTATTGAAATGTTCATCTTCTTGTCACCAAGAATATTAATTCTTAAAATATATGGTTTAAATGATTTTTTTTATATACTCAATATTGCTTATGAAAACAATGCTTTAATTAGACAATGTTTTTTACATATGTACATAGACTTGTTTCTGTTTATTTATTATTATACATTTCAAATGGTACTTTTATGCTAAATATATGTCGTTTATAATTGATTGTATATTCAAGTAAATAATTGAAAGCAATATTTATTCATATAAGTTTAGTATATTGTACTCGGATTCTTTATGTCTGTAACAGCTATTTCTAACTTGTCTTTCATATTTGAATTTCCTTATAGTAAAATTTTTCTTCTTAAACATCAAATATAACATTTTTTTTTATGGAAGTGGCAAAATTATAGAAAGATGATTGAGCATTTATTTCTCATACCGTGCTTAGTCCTTGAAATTTTAGGACAGAAAAAAGGTCCTTGAAAGTACTTGAATTTGTTTAAATTTTAATGAAGGTGCTTAACTTTTGTAATTTTTTTCTTATAGGTGCTTAATTTTTCTGATTAATATCTTAAATTAAAATAATAGTCCCAAATGTTTAAAAAAAGTTAATTAATCAGGTGAAAATATTGGTTTTGAAATTGTTTTCCTTATTGGAGGTTAGAGTACAAGCATTTGTGCTTCATTTTGTTCTGTATATTGAGCTTAGTCAGATGATCCATTCACAGATGCATGTAAAGTAGTCCTTGCAACTAAAAGTTTTTCATCTACATTCTGTAGATATATAATAGTAATTATTGAGATATGCTATAACGATATATGAAAAGTGTACTTTCAATAAACTGTGAAGAGAACAAGAAATATGCGATCGTTAGTTAGAACAGTACTGAATAATGTAGAAAATGCACTAGGACAATCCAGTATTGGATGGTCCGAACACATTTTCCACATTTATACCAATTTCAATGCAAGCTATGCTGTGCTTTTTAGAAATTGAAGAATATGGATGAATCTGCATTAACAAGTCATTTGAGCAGTGTTTTCTATAACCAGGGGCGTAAACCATCCTTGTTGCATAGGGGGGTGTAGACTCACGAATTTCCGACTCCAAGAAGAAAAATTGCTGAATACTACAAAATATAAAATACCGACTATTACATACATACGTGTATTATATACATACGTGTATATGTATGCATGTGTATATACACACACATATATACAATGTCATGTATTAAATTCGTGAAATCTTGGCGGCTTGTGAAAGGTTGTGTTAGTTTTCAGTCGATACATCCAGTCAACTTGCCGTGAAATTCTTGATAATAGCTAATATCAGAGAATTATTTAAATTGAGAAAACAAGGTGGTTGTTTTGCAGTCATACTACTAATCTATACGGTCAAAGCATAAGTGTAACAAGACAGTGGATTCGATCATCTGGCGATTTCTCCATGAGAAACGGAGCCAGTTTGTTGTTCTAAGTTGTAAGTTCATCAAACATAAAAAATTAAAGTGAGTCTCAGATATGAAAAAAATCGTAAAGCCTTCATTCTTTGGAATGAATTTCTATGGCATACTATATGGTTTTTTAAAAAAAATTTAGAAAAAATAATGTATGTCAAAGATAATATATGTCAAAACACTTGAAACAAAAGATAAATCTGAGCTCCGAAGTCACTGCATCTGCTTTTTGTTAGATTTGCAGAGGACGACAGATATCGATGTAGCACCAAAACATTAGCCAATCAGTGAAAGGAGCATTTTTAGAGATGGGCAACTAAGCTAATGACTTGAGAGGGGAGAGGCTTAAGGAGCCCATACCTCATAGCATAGTGTTTTCGAAGTAAAAAACCTAGTATAGAAAAGGCGTGAGAACAGACATTCCTGGAATTAAGATTGGAAATAAAAATAACAAAATAGCTTTTCAAACATTTGACAATAAACACTAGCTTCTCTCAGAATATTATAGACTGGATAGCTGATAAAATTTATAAAGGACTAAAATCTTTAGATTAAGATTTTGAATGACATATTTATTAATGTACGCGTTTTAAAATTAAAGAAAATTAAATAGAAACAAATAATAGGTATTATTAAGAAATAAGGCGATGAAGAATATGCCGGAAATTTAAAATAATTTAGATGATTATTGCGAAATGAAATGTATTAAAACAAACCCACGTATATATACTGGTAGCCTTTGCCAGCTACGCCAGTCGGTTTTCCTAAAAGATTATTGAATCAAACAAAATAACATGGTTAAAATTAAAATAAAACTACTTTTCTTAACTTCTAGTAAATTATCCCTTATTGTTGTCTTATTTGTATAATTTTACATTATCACCTTCAAAGTCGATGTTTGCGATAGAATAGACAAAATTGCTCTAAATAGTACTGTAATTAACAATTATTTGATAGTTTTGTTACACTGAATTTCCCACTCCTACCTAAAATTTGTGTTTAGATATATTGAAATGACCTAAATTTACCACCATCCCATTAAACCTCATTACTTGAGAATTTCCAAAATCAATAAAATATATATTTACTTTAGTTATTCTGAATCGCATCAATAATCTAAAACAGAAATATTGCGAATGATCTAAGAGTTTCAAATCTCCCCTTTAATCATCTTAAAAGTAAAAGAATTTCTAAATCTCTGAAATGCATGTTAAATTGCTTTTAAATTAGCTTGTTATCTTAAATTTCATGCCCCTACTTAAAACTGCTGCCAGGATATGGCCAAATGTTTTAGAATTTTTGACTACCTTTAACTCACTTAGAAGGCAATTTCTAAAGTCCTGAAACACGTGTTTATTTTTTAGTGGTTTTATTTTCTTTAATTCCACACTTCTACCAAAAACGGCATATGAGATATACCAAATATTCAAAAATTTTTGACCTCCTTTGCCTCTTTAGGAGAAGAATTTTTAATATACTAAAATACGTTATTAATTATTTGTTTAGCAGATTTATTTTCTTGAATTCCACGTTCCTTTCTAAAATGACTGCGAAGATATGGCCAATTGATCTATAAAACGATGTCTCAACAAAACAGAATTATACAACTTACATAGCATTTTTTCTTCTTTTCATTTAGGAGGTGGCATAATTGATACAGAAAATATTGAATTATTAAATGTATACAAAAATATTCTCAGCAGTAGCAACATATAATGATTAACAGCCTTAACGATTTCGTGCTATATGATCATGAGCTAGAATACTAATAGATTAAGCAGAATAGAGAAGACTGGTTGTAAGGGATTCATAGGAATGCCCATCGTGGCACAAGCGTAGTTTTGTTTTGTAACTGATACATTGGGAAGGGTTCTAGTCGTCTGAGAGTGCCAAAGCATTACCTGGAAGAGAAAATAATGTTCTATCTGTTTTAGCAAACAATTTTATAATTTTTAGCAATCATTTAAAATCTTTTTAGTGTTTCTTTTATGAGTAAAATTGAAATTTGATTGCTCGAGAACTATTTTAAAGACAAGAATTTGTCAAAGATACTTTTTTTTTCTTTTCCTTTTTTAAATTTAAGTTTATAATTCTTTCTAATGACACACTTTAAATCTGCGTAAAAATTTGGTGTCAACTGTGTTTTTTATGACTAAACAAAATGTAGTTATAATAATATGAAAAACAATCGAATACAATTGATTAAGGAAAAAGAATAACGAACGAATTATTTCTGATAGAAGTAAAGTCATATAGATTGAAAAATATCCAAATTAATTCGCAGTAAAAATTCAAAGTATTTGAGTGTTTTGAATTTTCATCCATCAATTTTCATTAAAATTACGTAAAGTAAACAAAATTCATATTAAAAAAATAATTAGTAGAAAAAAATAAAACCATAATTATTTTCGATTAAAAGTTAAATTCGTGCAGCTTGGAAAATACCCAGACTGATAAGGAAAAGAACTAAATATTTGCAATTCATTTTTGAATTTTTATCGAATATCATCTAAATTCAATGATACACATTTCTAACTAAATTTACAGTTAGAGATAAAGTAGAAGTTTCATCACTTCAATCAGCATATCTTAAATTTTCCACACCAAAGTAAAAATTTTCCAACAATACAGCAGAATCTCGATTTTTTTAAGTCAAGGTGTATGAAAAAAATTCAGAATATCAAGGTTTTTGATCAAAATATAAACGTTTCATATAATATTAACATTGCTGAGATATCTATTTAAGTCATACCGTTGTTTTTGAGTTTACAATATTCGATAAATCAAAGTTTATCTGTATAGTTTTATTAAAAAAAAGAAAGAAAGAAAAAAGAAAATCTGAAATATTTCGGACTAAGAACAAATTTATATAAGTTTTTCTTCGTTCAAAACTGTTTTTTTCTTTTTTCTTCTAATTAAAAACTACAATAAAAAATTCTCCAATTCACAAGTTTTTATAATTTTATATACAGGTTGACTTTTTCATTTTCCAATTTGTAAGCCTTCATAGGTAAATACCATTTTCCCCACTAAACTTACATTTTTCCTATCGAACGGGAATTTTTCTGACTGATTATTTCATTTTTCCAATTTGTAAATTCTTATAGTAAAATATCTTTTTCTGACTGAACGAACATTTTTCCAATTTGTAAGTCCTCATAGGTAAATACCATTTTTCCGACTAAACATGCATTTTTCCCATCGGATGGAAATTTTCCAACTGATTTTTTCGTTTTTCCAATTTGTAAATTCTTATACTAACTTTTTTACGACTGAACGAACATTTTTCCAATTTGTAAGTCCTCATAGGTAAAAACCATTTTCCCAACTAAACATACATTTTTCCTATCAAATGGGAATTTTTTTGTTTTTCCAATTTGTAAATTCTTATAGTAAATAACTTTTTTCCGACTAAACGAACATTTTTCCAATTTGTAAGTCATCATAGGTAAATACCATTTTTCCGACTAAACGTACATTTTCCTAGTCGAATGGGAATTTTTCCGACTGATTTTTTTTATTTTTCCAATTTTTAAGTCTTTATAGTAAATAATATTTTCCCGACTAAATGTACAATTTCCCGGCTGATTTTTTTCGTTTTTCCAATTTATAAGTTTTTATAGTTAAATACCATTTTTTTTTTCAGTTAAGTGTATGGTTTTACCGACAAACACGAAATTTTCCGACTGATTTTCTTGAGGGGGCGGGGGGGGGGTGCCGCATCCCCCCCCAGGATTTATGCCCCTGTCTATAACAATAAATATTTAATTCTGATGTTGTAAAAGTTAGGCAGATTGGAAGCGATACCATTGTTGTTCACAATAGTTGTACAACATTGCTACTAGAAAAGGGGAGCATGAAAAGTCATGACCCTTGTTAGATTTAATTTCTTTTTAAATTAAATAATTTATTTGGATTCCATTTAATTTTGATCTTTTAAAAAAAGTGAAATTCCTTCATAGGTAAATACCATTTTCCCCACTAAACTTACATTTTTCCTATCGAACGGGAATTTTTCCGACTGATTATTTCATTTTTCCAATTTGTAAATTCTTATAGTAAAATATCTTTTTCTGACTGAACGAACATTTTTCCAATTTGTAAGTCCTCATAGGTAAATACCATTTTTCTGACTAAACATGCATTTTTCCCATCGAATGGAAATTTTCCAACTGATTTTTTCGTTTTTCCAATTTGTAAATTCTTATACTAACTTTTTTTCGACTGGACGAACATTTTTCCAATTTGTAAGTCCTCATAAATAGTAAATAATATTTTCCCGACTAAATGTACAATTTCCCGACTGATTTTTTTCGTTTTTCCAATTTATAAGTTTTTATAGTTAAATACCATTTTTTTTTTCAATTAAGTGTATGGTTTTACCGACAAACACGAAATTTTCCGACTGATTTTCTTGAGGGGGGTGCCGCACCCCCCCCCCCAGGAATTATGCCCCTGTCTATAACAATAAATATTTAATTCTGATGTTGTAAAAGTTAGGCAGATTGGAAGCGATACCATTGTTGTTCACAATAGTTGTACAACATTGCTACTAGAAAAGGGGAGCATGAAAAGTCATGACCCTTGTTAGATTTAATTTCTTTTTAAATTAAATAATTTATTAGGATTCCATTTAATTTTGATCTTTTAAAAAAAGTGAAATTCCTTCATAGGTAAATACCATTTTCCCCACTAAACTTACATTTTTCCTATCGAACGGGAATTTTTCCGACTGATTATTTCATTTTTCCAATTTGTAAATTCTTATAGTAAAATATCTTTTTCTGACTGAACAAACATTTTTCCAATTTGTAAGTCCTCATAGGTAAATACCATTTTTCCGACTAAACATGCATTTTTCCCATCGAATGGAAATTTTCCAACTGATTTTTTCGTTTTTCCAATTTGTAAATTCTTATACTAACTTTTTTTCGACTGGACGAACATTTTTCCAATTTGTAAGTCCTCATAAATAGTAAATAATATTTTCCCGACTAAATGTACAATTTCCCGACTGATTTTTTTCATTTTTCCAATTTATAAGTTTTTATAGTTAAATACCTTTTTTTTTTCAATTAAGTGTATGGTTTTATCGACAAACACGAAATTTTCCGACTGATTTTCTTGAGGGGGGGTGCCGCACCCCCCCCCCCAGGATTTATGCCCCTGTCTATAACAATAAATATTTAATTCTGATGTTGTAAAAGTTAGGCAGATTGGAAGCGATACCATTGTTGTTCACAATAGTTGTACAACATTGCTACTAGAAAAGGGGAGCATGAAAAGTCATGACCCTTGTTAGATTTAATTTCTTTTTAAATTAAATAATTTATTTGGATTCCATTTAATTTTGATCTTTTAAAAAAAGTGAAATTTATTTTTGTTTCACGATTTTGTTTTTGATTAATAAAATGATTATTTATTAATAATGCAACAATTGAACTTTCTCCAACCAAAAAGAAAGTATAAGTGTCCCATATCTAAATTTATTTCTCATGCAGCTCATGTAGTGATAAGATTAATTATTATTGTTTTTAATTGCATACTAACTGACCCATCTGTCGTTGCCTGGACCCTGATTGGATTTGAATGATTTAATATTTTTTAAACAAAAATCCTTCAAAACAAAATTATGGTTGAGGGCCTCACTGGCTTTCTCACAATATTTCTGCATGTTCTGTCCATTGTTGCTTGGGCCTCTATTGAATTTGCACATTTTTAAATTTTGAATAGAAAGAGTTTCAGAATAAACTGTTTTGTTATTAATAATAAAAAGAAATAGTTTATTTTTAATGGTTTCAGTTTTAAACAATTATTTTTATTATTTCTTGCTCAATATGCTATAATCCTCTCTCTTCTTTTCTTTTTTTAAACATGTGAAATAAAAAATTGTATATAAATCATCTTGTACTTTTTAAATATATTATAAATAATATTTTAATTTATGTTGCACTTTTATTTTCAATCAGTGATATTATTAATAAAGAAGAATTAATTCATGAAGGACAAAATATATGATGTTAGACCTGATATTCTTCTGCAAATTTGATCTTATTTATTATTTTTGTTATTGGGGGGGGGGGGGGGAAGCTTTTTTTACTGTTTATGATTTTGCTTTTCACTATGGTAAATGACTGGTTAAATCTCATTGAATCTATTGATAAGGTCAGGGTGGCTAAAATAGTTCTAAAAACAGCACTTAGAGTGTTGAAGTACTGTCCAGCAAAGCTTCAAAGTTATTATAAAATATCATCAATAATCAAAACTGCCTTGAAATTTTGACAGCATACCAGCTATAAGAAGAGCCGTTGAAATCATAAAAGATTTTTGTTTATCTCTTGTGCCTCCTCTCCTCCCTTCAAAAAAAAAAAAAAAAAAAAAAAAAAAAAGATTCTGAATCCGAAAAATTGCAATTGCATATATGTTCCCATAGTATCTTTTCTATTTAATTAAATTATTGATAATTTATTGTTGAAGCTATTTTTTTAATTGCACTTATGGTGCAACCTTTCATCAGGAAATATTAAATTGACAAAATATATAATTTGTGCTAGTGTTAGCACAAATAACTTTCAAATTTGAATGCAAAAAGATTATCATTATTATTTTTTTATTATTTATTTTTATTTTTTAATTTTAATTTTTTAATTTTTATTTATTTTTTTATTTATTTTATTTATTTATTTATTTATTTATTTTTATTTATTTTATTTATTTATTTATTTATTTATTTATTTTTTTTTTTTTTGAAGATTTTCTTATAACATTTTGCACTAAAACTTTGCTACAGTATGTTATGTATAACCTGAAAATATGTAGAAATGAAAAAAAAAAAAATTTCTCTTGACACTTTTACAATATGTTTTTATTGTTAAAATTTCCATTTATAAAATTTCTGAAAAGGTGCTTGAATTTTATCATTGAAAGAGAGTATGAAACCTGTTATTTTGTATAAATATATAAAGTACAACATTGTCCAAATAAATCTTGACTGGATCTGAAAAGCTCTTTATCTTATAAAAACCATAAAACTATATAATATGAATTTCAAGGTCATCCAGATGGTTAGGGCTGTCAGAGTGGCTTTTAAAAAGTTGTCTGGGCAATCCTCAGTTTCAATTTTCTTTTGTCTTCATGTTCTGTCCAGTTTTATGTGAAGCAGCCTGTAATTCTTTTAATAACTTCATAAATCATAATCAATTTGTTAATTGAAAAAGTACTTACATGTAACTTATTATGTACTTCTATAACTTAAAAGTTAGGTTACGTGGGGCAACGGGGCCATGATTTTACAGTGGGACTCTGGAGATTCTGGCATTTCAGTTTCCAAAAGCTAATGTTTCCTTGAATTAAAACCTGAACCTTTGTAAATATATTCAATTAGATTCACTTAGAAGACAACAGATTTCAAATTTACATTTTAATGTCTAAAATATATAAAAATATATAAATATATATATGTATATATTATCTTTCTGCTTTTCATGAGTCCCGTTGCCCCATTTTTATGAGGTAACTGGTCTAGGCAGGTCTATGTTCTACAGGTCTTTGTTTTTTCTGATATGCAGTATCAAGTCATGTTTGGAAAAGTGTAAATAACTTAAAATTTTTTAAATTAGACAGATCATTTAAATTATATATCAGCTAAAATGTATTGAAAACTTTTGCTGTCAAGATGTCTAAAAAAACACCAAATGTGAAAATTTTAAGATTTATTAATACAAAAACACAAGAATTGAGTATGTACATATGTACTTTAGGTTATAAGTATAGGTATATATATGTATAGGTAATAAGTATAAAAGTTACATGGGTATTTTAGGATAAAAAATAAATGAGATAAATCTATGAGTTAACAGGTACGTAAGTACTTTAATATCTCATTCTCATTTAACTTGATGAAAGTTTGATAAGTCCAATCCATGGAGAATATAACCATATTTTATATCAAACAGAACTATTTTTTATTGGTTTTGATAATTTTCTAATAACAACACTTTGTCTTAAATGTCTCTCTTCATCTGTATCCTAAAATTTCATGGTTTAATAATCTCACTTCACAAATTTGGTTTGATACTCACCCACATTCTTTTTAAGAACTTTATTAATGTAATTTTAAGAATATATTATATAATTTCCTGCAAGAAAAAAACTGAGAAATTAATTTTCTGTAGTAATTATATTCCTAATATATTATAAGTATATTCCTAGTATTATTTTTTCCATCATTCTTTCGTATTTAGAGTTGAAATAATCAGTGATTTAATTGTTTTAATTTTATTGAATTTGTCAGAAGAATTTGACAGTATTGTAATAGTTTTTGTAATTTTTTATTCTGTCAGACTATTTCTGTTTAACTAACATCTGCTCTGACTGTTTTTAAAACATAATGTTTAAAAAAAGTTTATATTTTATTAAAGTTAGCTTATATTACAGGGAAATCACTCCAGATGCATTTAGGTTTGCAAATACAGGAATCACACAAGCTGTTGGTGTTATTGCTTTTGGTAAATACATTTTTATTTCTATTGATTTTACATTTTTCCCCCTCTAAAGCTTCTATATACGAAGTCTGTAGAAAAATAAATTCACATGTCTTAGATAAAATATGAGTTACTTTAAGATATGACAAAGAAAAGGCATGTTTTACAACAGTGACACATGCAGTAACACTGAAGTTTAGCCACACCAAGCAATGTCACTGTTTGGGAGGGAGATCTCCTGGCAAAATTCACTGTTAATAACATCCCGTAGATTCCACAGACCTGCACTCAAAATAACTTGTGTGGAGAGTCCTCTTGCTGGGGAATCAGTAGGTAGGAGAGAAATACCAAGCCAAGAGATCCCCTTTTCCACATTTGGGACCTAGTACATATATGCGATTGTCCAGGGGACATTATTAACAACAACAACATAAAAAAGCTTTTCTCTTAGAATTATGTTATTTTTCAGATATTCTTTATTTGGTGATTTGTTAAAAATTCAATTTCTGTCATACAAGATTTGGTGTCATTTCTGCTGCACTTATGAAATACACTTTTGCTAACAGGCAGCTAAAAAAAAAGACATTTATATATATATATTACTAGCTGACCCGCCCGGCGTTGCACGGGTCCATATTAACAATATTAAATGAACTTGAAATTTGTATGATTTTATCATTAACTGGAAGCATGCAGAAAAGCATTGTCTGAAATACATCGCAGCTGACATTGTGAAAAATCGGTTTTAAAAACAACAACTAATATTAAGCTCTAAAAATACTTAAAATGAGCAATGTGAAACACAGGAGGGAACATGTATCCGACGATTGCGTTAGTTTCGTGTTAAAGTGTTGATACTTACCTGTAAAAATCACTGTTAAATCACATAACTAATTATTTTTTTCGCATAGAAATCCCAAGTGAGATATTTTGAATTTCAAACTAATTATGTCACTGTTAAATCCGACTATACCGTGAATGAAATCGATACGCGATGATAAAAGATTGGTATATAGTATTATAATTTCAGAGCCATTTAACAAAAGTGTATATTTTTAATCAAAGCATGCTTAATGTTGACTCTGTGGACAAATTCCTAACTGTAAACTTTTGTACCGTAACCATAATCTGTCTGTAACCTAACTGCGACTTAACAGTAACCTATCGTAACTTAAATATAGCATAAATGTAACCTAGCCGTCACTTTATTGTAACTTATTCTTATTCTAACCATCACATAAATGCAATTTAACTTTAACCTAACTTTAAATTAACCGTGATCTAACTGTAACCTAACGTAAAATTAAATAAAATCAAAGTCTTACCGTAATGTAATTGCAACCTAATCGCAACCCAGATGTTACCTAACCATTCATGGAGTTCATGTCCATGGAAATTATTTTGTCTTGTTCGGATTTGGTTATCATTCATTAGAATAGTTTCATTGGTTAAGATTTGGTTCGATTCAGGTTTCAGGTATTTTTTGAAACTCGATTTAAATGTTTGGGTCGGATTCATGTCCATGGAAATTATTTTGTCTTGCTTGGATCCAGTTATGTTTCTGTGAAATAATTTTGTCGGGAACAGATTTGGTTCAATTCAGATTTCGGCGTTTTCTTCAAATGGAATTTTTGGGTTCAGGTCTTCCTGCATGTCCACGGAAATTATTCTGTCTAATTCGAATAAAGACATGCTTCACTGGAATATTTTTGTCAAGTTCAGACTTGGTTTAATTTAGATTTCGGCTTTTTCTTCAAATGTAAATTTTGGATTCGGGTTTTCTTGCATGTTCACTGACATTATTTTGCCTTGTTCAATAAATACATGTTTCACTGGAATATTTTTATCAAGTTCATTTCAGATTTCGAGATTTTTTCAAAGAAATTTTTTAGATTCAGATTCGGTTCATGTGTATGGAAATTTTGTTTTATTCGGATCCTGTTACTGTTCTTTGGAATATTTCTGTCATGTTCAGATTTGGTTCGATTCAAATTTCAGGTATTTTTTCAAATAGAATTTTTAGGTTCGAATCTCTTTTATGTGCACGGAAATTATTTTATCATACTCGAATCCGGTTATGATTTTTTCTAATATTTTGGTCGGATTCAGATGTGGTTTGAGTCAAATTTCAGGTTTTCTCAAATCGGATTTTTTAGGTTCGAGTCAGGTTTATGTCCATGGAAATTTTTTCGTCTTACTCGGATCGGATTATAGTTCTTTGGAATACTTTTATTGGATTCAGATTTGGTTCAATTCAGATTTCGGGTTTTTTTTTTCAAATGGAACTTTTGGATGCGGGTCTTCTTGCTTATTCACGAAAATTATTCTGTCTTGTTCGAATAAGGAGATGTTTCACTGGAATATTTTTGCCAAGTTCAGATTTGGTTCAGTTCAGATTTCGCGATTTTTTCAAAGAAATTTTTCTGGTTCGGATTGGGTCATGTCCATGGAAATATTTTGTCTTGTTCAGATCCGGTTGCGGTTCTTTGAAATAGTTTTGTCAGATTCAGATTTGGTTCGACTCAAATTTCAGGTATTTTTTCGAATGGAAATTTTAGGTTCGTATCAGGATCATGTCCACGGAAATTATTTAGTCTTATTCTAATCCGATTATGGTTCTTTCGAATATTTTGGTCGGATTTAGATGTGTTTTGGGTCAAATTTCAGAATTTTTCAAATGGAATTTTTTTGGTTTGAGTCGGGTTTATGACACAGAAAGTATTTTGTCTTGCTGGGATCGGGTTATAGTTCTCTGGAATATTTTTATCGGTTTCAGATTTTGTTCGAGTCATATTTCGAGTTTTTTTTAAGACAATATTTAGGTTCGGGTCAGGTTTCATGCCCACTAAAATTATTTTGCCTTGTTTGGATCGGGTTATGCTGCATTTGAACATTTTTATGGGGTTGAGATTTGGTTCAGGTCAGTTATCAAATCCATAGTTTTTTTTTTTTTTTTCAAACAGAATTTTTAGGTTCGGGTCGGGTTTTTACTCACGGAAATTTTGTCTATCACGCATCGGAGTGTGATCTGTTTTTTTCTGGTTGGGATCGGGTTATGTGTTAATTAGTCTAAACATTAAGGTTATAATTAGTTTTGCTACTATTCTTTTTATGGCTATTTCTGATAAATAATTTACTTTGCTATTTGATAATTTATAATGGTATATGAATCGTTTGCGGATTCGAACAATTGTACGCCAAACAGCTATATTTTACTTTTGTTTTAAAACCAAATTAAAGCTATAATTTAATTTTAAATTGAATAGAATGCATTTAAATTTTATCAATGATAAAAAAAAAATAAACTCCTAGAAAAGTGTTGTGTGATTTTTTTTACTGCAACACAGCTAATGACTCACACATTCTAATGTTCGAAATGCCAACGATCTGCGTACAACCACATAGTAAAAAGAAATTGAGTGGAAGTATAATGTCTTGGGCTGACGCCAAAAATATAACCCAAAAATCTGCTACATTAAGTCCAAATAAGCACCAACAAAACCATGTGCTTTGACACGCCGATCAATTCAAACTGGTTTAAACCCGTACTTCTTTGTTTTTTATCTTTTAAACTGTTATTGAATAGATGACTAAAATTTCATTTAAAAAATAACGTTTTGTACCATTATTGACTGTAATACACGATCGGAATGCATAAAAGATACAAATATATCAATCATAGGCAAGAATTATGTGATTATTTTTATCATATGACTTTGAAATATCAATATAGAAGCATCCATTAAGATTTTGCTTGAAAAGTTAACATTCTTTCGTTAATGTTTTAAAATCGTCTGCACTCTAAAATCTAGATTTTAGATTAATATTTGTTATTTAAGTTTTCGCGCATGATTTTAAAAGAATGTTTTCATAAATATATTTTATATACTGACATAGAGTTATTAATATGTTGTTAAATCATAAACAATTTTCATCTACGTTATAAAGTATTAAAAAGTTCTGGGGAAAAAAAAAAAGAAAAAAAAAAGAAAACTTTTAGTAATACAATTTTTTGTTCAAATCAGATGTTTTCAATATTTTATTTTATTTTATTTTGACATTTAATTATTTCGAATTTATCAATTTCAATTATTTTAAAAGCAAACATTTTTTTAAAATAAATAATATAATAGAAAAAAGACCATTTTAAAAAATTACTATTTCTTCGTAAAATATGCTTCAGCTGTAATTAATTTCTTTCAATTCGTTTTATTAATACAAAATCCCAAAATCCCTTCCACATGCTTTTGTTTGGGAAATTAAAATTTGAGCGATAAATGGTTTAATATTGCAACCCTTTTTTCGGTTTACTTCACCACCATTTATCTTTTTCCTCCATGGTTTACAACCGCTGTGATAAAAAATCATCATTTAAACTGACAGTTTGCCAGTCTATGAATTTTAAAGGTCTGTTCCAGCTTTTTTAATCATTTATGCGAAAATTTTATGCAACCAACCAACCATAACTAAATGAAGGGAAAAAAAGAAGAAACAAGTTGGAAATTGCACGTGAAGCGTAGCAAATTAGGTGCGTTCGTACGATAACGAAGTTTTAAAAATATTACTTTCATATGTCAATCTCATAAAATTGTAAATAGTGAATTACAATTAAAACGCTCATCAAACAATGTTCTTCCTATACCATTATATAATGTAATACTTTTGTGTGGCCTTGTAAATCAATAACAAATGTTCTTTGCACCACAAATTATGTATGATGTATATTATAATATGTACTTTATAGTTGCATATAAATTTTATTAAGTTCGTATGAGTGTAACACGATTAAAATGCATTTGAAACATTTTTCCCATTGACCGTAATGTAACGGAATACTTTTGAGTGTCCCTATAATTGATCTATAAATCCGATTTTCATAAAATTTGAAATAACTCGACAAAATTATGTAATAATTATGTAGTTTAAATTTCAAACGTATAGAATATATTTGAAACTTTTTCCTAATTGACCATAATGTAACTGAATAATTTTGATTGCGCCTGTAATTGATCTATGCACACGATTATCAAAATATTTGAAATAACTCGACAGAATTATGTAATAATTGCGTATTATAAATTTCAAACGATTAAAATGCATTTGAAACTTTTTTCCCCATTGACCGTAATGTAATGGAATACTTTTGATTTCCCCTGTAATTGATCTATGCATCCGATTTTCATATAATTTGAAATAACTCGACAAAATTATGTAATAATTATGTATTTTAAATTTCAAACGTATAGAATATATTTGAAACTTTTTCCTAATTGACCATAATGTAATTGAATACTTTTGATTGCCCCTGTAATTGATCTATGCACACGATTATCAAAATATTTGAAATAACTCGACAGAATTATGTAATAATTGCGTATTATAAATTTCAAACGATTAAAATGCATTTGAAACTTTTTTCCCCATTGACCGTAATGTAATGGAATACTTTTGATTGCCCCTGTAATTGATCTATGCATCCGATTTTCATATAATTTGAAATAACTCGACAAAATTATGTAATAATTATGTATTTTAAATTTCAAACGTATAGAATATATTTGAAACTTTTTCCTAATTGACCATAATGTAATTGAATACTTTTGATTGCCCCTGTAATTGATCTATGCACACGATTATCAAAATATTTGAAATAACTCGACAGAATTATGTAATAATTGCATATTTTAAATTTCAAACGATTAAAATGCATTTGAAACTTTTTTCCCCATTGACCGTAATGTAATGGAATACTTTTGATTGCCCCTGTAATTGATCTATGCATCCGATTTTCATAAAATTTGAAATGACTCGACAAAATTATGTAATAATTGTGTATTTTAAATTTCAAACGATTCGGTTGGGTAGTTTTTGAGTTGTTATATGCGGACGGACAGACGGACGGACGGACAGACGGACGGACTGAACGACAACTATAGGTGCTACGTATTATATAATTACGAACGCACCTAAAAAAGGCGATTTTTTATGAGAGTGATCTTTGGAATTTAATTAATTACTCAGTTAATAAATAGAATTTCGAAATTCTGAAGCTCAGGTGCATCAGGAGAGATTTGGGGCTACTCTCAAAAAAATTTTGAGCTTCGTACATGCTGTAGATTTTGCTAGCCATCGCAGACACACACGCAGACAGAGCGTTTTGTTCTTTTATTAATATAGATACATTAATCTGCTACTGCAATTTTTTTCATTTCAAGATATTTGATAGCTTGCTAAAGATTATAAAAGAATCATATTTATTTTCTTTCTTGCTTACAGAATGTTGTTTTGCAGATTAAACTTTGTTATATTCTTGTATTTTAATTTGTAAATTATTTTTCCTTTTAGATATGAATAAGCATAACTTATTTCATTTCACAGATAATTACAGTTATTTGTATAATAATTTACATTTTTAAAAATTATTATTATTATGGTTTTCTGAAAAATAAATTTAAAATTTGCTTATTTTTAAAATAAAAGCTGATAACTTCTGATATTTTTAATAACATATTAATTTATAAAATATTTTTCTATTTTAAATACAGGGTGGCCATAATTAAAATGCATGTGTTTGAAGAGCTCTGTGAGTGAAATTATTTGGAATACTTTTAACAGCTTGGTATCCATACTTTTTAGAATATGCAAAAATGAGTTACGTAATAAAAATAATTAGTTTTAAATTTTACTGATAGATGGTGATTAAATGTTAATAAAAATAATTAGTTTTAAGCTTTACTGATAGATGGTATTTAAATTGTTAGATATGTTTTATTAGTAAATGTTTACAAAAATTACTCATTTTAAGTTTGTATCTTTTGTGGACCATGATATTTTTTCATTGCTGTGCTATAATTTCTATCTTTTTGATAAAAATACTTTGTTATGTTAAATTTTCCACAAAATGTTTTCAAAAATTAGCTGGTAGGAAGTTTTCTATTATGTATATCTGTTTTTGTTTTTGTTTTTGTTGTTTTATTTTTATTTTATTTTTTTATAATTAGTTTTTTTTGCAGTACTTATTTCTGTATTCTTTAAACTGAATAAATGGCAAATCTTTTTTAAATATTTAATATAGTTTAACTTTTAGAACTGTTCAAACATGCAGACTTTAATTATAGCCACCAAATATATAAATTACTCTGTACATTTTTAGACCATAACTCCATCATCTAATGACATTATTCTATTATTAATTTTAAAATTCTTAATGTGTTTTCTGAAAATTTGGCATCTGTAATACATGTAGTTTTTTAATACAATATTTAGTATATATTTCCTTTACACAGCTTATATGTGCCATCACAACTCTTTTCTTTTGTTTGATGCTCTTGATAATCCTACTCAAGCTCGCTGGAATCGTGTTACACATATTAGCATTGGTTTATCATGTTGCATCATCCTTGTGTTCGGAATATGTGGATATGTTACATTTACTGGTTCAGTTCAAGGTAAATATAAATCTTAAAATGATTAGGTCTAAACTGTTTACCTATATTTATCCAATGTCTAACTTATATTCTTATATTTTTCAGTAAATCAGTGTTGTGTTAGTTTTTTTTTTTTTTCCCTACTTAGAAATAGGATTAGGAACAAAAATCACAAGATTTCTTCAATTCAAGTTTTAAGAAACCATAATTTCACTAAATTTAAAATTATGTAATTGTATAAGTGAATTTTTAATTTAATACTTTTTTGTAGATTGGCCAGTTTTACCTTTTAAATGATTTACTGCATGCAAAAATATTTTTATACTACTTAAGGCTCCCTATCTCATTCTTATAAAAATGAACTCTTGTGTATTTATTGCTATTTTCCTCATTTCTATTTAATTAAATTATATATCAACTGTAATATTTTTTAATCATATTTTGGGAGGTTCAGACTTGTATTGCAGGAGCATTCTCCAGCCTCTGAATTTCATTTACAGAAAAAAAAGATTTTAATACTATTTTTGACACATTTTTAATTTTAATTGAATTTCTGAAAGAAGGAAACATGATAAATTATTTTCTTTTAATTTTTTTTTTTTTTTTTTTTTTTTTTTTTTTTTTGTCTTTTTTACTTAACAATTATTCAACTAATTAGTAGAAAATAAAGTTAATGCAATATGCTCCTGTGATATGTATGGTAGTAATAATAATGATATTTTTGCTAGAGTAAAACCTCCTTTGATAATATGTATGATATTAAACTGTCTTATTTCAGGTGACTTGCTTGAAAATTTTTGCATGAATGATGACTGGGCAAATGCAGCTCGCTGGATATTTACCATAACTATTATGCTGACTTATCCAATTGAATGTTTTGTTACTAGAGAGGTATTTTTGTGTTTTATACTTAAAGATTTGATTAATGTTTATACATTTACTGTTTATGAAATTAATTGTTTATCCATTAATTTGATATAAGAATATTTTTTTTCTTGTTTAATTGATTAAGCCACTTTAAAAGTTTCATTTAATAAGAACTAATGAAATTTGGGGATAAAATATAATTAAAATTCACATCCAAATTAACAATTGAACTCTACTAAATCTCTTTAAACTCTTTAGAGGGCAATGGTTGTAAAATTTTATCCCAAAAGTGTTGACCTAAAGGATTAACCTTAATTATCATTTTTGTTATCCATATTTTTATTATTTGATTAAATTGAAATATGAATTTTTAAGTATTAGCCCATGAAAAGCAAATTGCATTTTTAATTGGGTCATACCATAGATTTTGAAATCTGGGTACAATTTTTCTTATTATTATTAAGATAGCTAATACAATGGTGGACATAATTATAAGACATCTACCGAATTTCACATAGAGTTAAAGAAACGATATAAAACTTAAAAATCATTACATCAAATATGACAAAAACATAAATTTACTCTGTTATCATATATAATTATTTTATAATAATGATATTTTCATACAATTTAATGAAAAACTTAAAAACATAATGGACAAAACTTTAAGACACCAACTTTGTTTTCCAAATACAATAGCCAACATAATCAGCAGACACTAATGATTTAAAAGAAAATCCTTTAACATGGTTATTCAATATTTGGTGGAGCCACCATTGTTTTTTATAACATGAAAGACGTGATTTGGCATCGAATCTATCAATTCTAATAAAATATCATAAGACAGTTCTTCCCAAGCACATTTTATAGCATTCTTTAGGTCTTTGAGAGATGTAAACTGCGTCCTATCTCAGTAAACCTCACAAGCAATCCCCCACAAGTTTTCGATGGGATTTAATTCTGGGGAAAGAGGATGCCATAGAAGAACATTAATACTTTGGATTAATTTTGAAACACGATTATTCAATCGGTAAATTAATTATAATGGATGTAATTTTTCCATTTTTCATTTTTGGGTGAAAAAAGTCCAGGCCAGGATTCGAACCAGGGATGTGTTGGCTGAAGCCGCCAAAGCTCTACCAACTGAGCTATCCCAGACACAAACACTGGAGGACTATTTCACCCAATTAAACTCAATGATCACTTTATCTGGTCTGATACTCTGGATCAGCTCAACAGAATAAATTGAAGGTCAATATATGGAACTGCAGAAAATCGCTGCATACGAAATTGCATTAAATTAATTTTGAAACACGATTATTCAATTGGTAAATTAATTATAACAGATGTAATTTTTCCATTTTTCATTTTTGGGTGAAAAAAGTCTGGGCCAGAATTCGAACCAGGGATGTGTTGGCTGAAGCTTCCAATGCTCTACCAACTGAGCTATCCCGGACTGAGTTTAATTGGGTGAAATAGTCCTCCAGTGTTCATGTCCGGGATAGCTCAGTTGGTAGAGCATTGGCGGCTTCAGCCAACACATCCCTGGTTCGAATCCTGGCCCAGACTTTTTTCATCCAAAAATGAAAAATGGAAAAATTACATCTGTTATAATTAATTTACCGATTGAATAATCATGTTTCAAAATTAATCTAATGTAATTTCGTATGCAGCGATTTTCTGCAGTTCCATATATTGACCTTCCATTTATTCTGTTGAGCTGATCCAGATTATCAGACCAGATAAAGTGATCGTTGAGTTTAATTGGGTGAAATAGTCCTCCAGTGTTTGTGTCTGGGATAGCTCAGTTGGTAGAGCATTGGCGGCTTCAGCCAACACATCCCTGGTTCGAATCCTGGCCGGACATTTTTCACCCAAAAATGAAAAATGGAAAAATTACATCTGTTATAATTAATTTACCGATTGAATAATCATGTTTCAAAATTAATCTAATGTAATTTCGTATGCAGCGATTTTCTGCAGTTCCATATATTGACCTTCCATTTATTCTGTTGAGCTGATCCAGATTATCAGACCAGATAAAGTGATCGTTGAGTTTAATTGGGTGAAATAGTCCTCCAGTGTTCGTGTCCAGGATAGCTCAGTTGGTAGAGCATTGGCGGCTTCAGCCAACACATCCCTGGTTCGAATCCTGGCCCGGACTTTTTTCATCTAAAAATGAAAAATGGAAAAATTACATCTGTTCTTAATACTTTGCTCTGAAAGCCACTTTTTTGTTATGTGTGATGTATAAATCCGTATGTTATCGTGCTGGGAAATGTAGTTTTTGCTGTGAAGAAGTTCGCTGTATATGGCTAGTTGATCTTTAAGAAGATTCTTATACTTTTTGGAATTCATTCTTGAATGCACAAAAACAATATTGGTTTTTCCTTGAGCCAAAAAACCAGCCCAAACCATTACTGAGCCTCCAACTATTTGGCGGGTCATTTGTATATCAGGAGACTTCCGTAAATCATGCCAATAATAGTGAATCCCCGTCAGGACCATCCAGGATGAACTTTTTTTCATCAAAAAATGACACAGTACCATTTGGAGGTCCAGACCATAGTTTGTTTAACAAAGTTTAAAAGGTCCATTTTGTGCTGTCTTAGAAGTGGTGTTTTTTCCTTCAATTTTTTTAATTTCACATAGGAAGCATTATGCAACACCCTTCAAATGGTTCTCCTTGAACAATTCAGTTTCAAAACTTTTTTAATGCCTCTAGTGGTCATCTTATTCTGTGTAGCAAGCGAAAGCACATGGCGTCTGTCTCTTGAGGACAAACAAGAAGTAAGTCCATATCTTTTAATCACTGATCCACTAATTCCTCTTTTCAAAACATTTGAAATTTCACATCTACAGTATTTAATAACTTTTGAAATATTATTAACTGAAGCACCAGTTCCATTTAATCTCCGAATTTTGAAAATTTCACTTTCTTTTAATTCTATAACTCATGGCATGTTTGTAAATGTGTGAAGTCAGTTATCGCCTGCTTATGTTAACTGCTGACATCATAACAACATGCAGAAAATTTGCATATTGCACATTATTTTTGAAAAAAAAAGCAAATCTTTTAATTAAAATGGTAGGGTGTCTTATAATTTTGTCCATGCTATTTTGAATTTTTTTAATAAACTCTAAAATATCATTTCTGTAAAACAGTTGCATGTGATAACAGAATAAAATTATGTTTCTGTCTTATTTGATAAAGCATTTTTAAGTGCTGAATTTTTTCTTTCACTGTATGTCAAATTAAATAGGCTTCTAATAACTATGTCTGCCACTGTATTTGCTTTATTCTGTAAAAAGTAAGATTTTCTCATACTTAGCTTTATTTTTAAGTAGGATGTTTGTTTTTATTGATGTACAATGCATTTTAAATACTGTATTTTTGGGAGTATGCGCCGCACCTCCGAAAATACATTAAAATAAAAATATATTTGTCAGAAGCACCACACTTATGAAAATACATCAAAATGTTAAAAATTGTGTTATAGTCTGTGTTTTTTGCATTTTGAGGTGACCAAAACATGACATTTGTTCACTACATTTTAACTTTTTTTTTTTTTTTTTTTTTTTTTTTTTTTTTACATTTGTAAAATGAATCAAATTTCAAACTGTTAGTACAATATAGTACATTTTGTATTTCTTTTATGATAAAATTTAATTTGAATTCATGCTGCCATATTTTTCGCAAATTTTTTATATGATTTTTGTAGTTTTTTTTCTTTTTCATGGAGATTTTTCAAAATTCAAAACAGAAATCCTGCTTAAAGTATTTGTCTAGAACAGTTAAGATGTTCTCTGCAATTTTCGTTTTTTTTTTTTTTTTTTTTTTTTTTTAAATTGTGATTTAATTTTTCCCCCACCTCGCCCTCCAAAAAAAAATCTTTTATTTAATAAATATCATTTCACAATTTGCAGTGATTTTATATTTATAAAATGCATTAATATTAATAATAAAAATTATTATTTCTATAACTTGTATTTATATCTTATCCCAATATAGCAAATTTTATCCTTGTTTCAATAAAGTTTAATCACATTCATCAGTGATTTTCAGTGTGATTTTGTACATGATTCCTGCTAATTTTTGGTATTTGTAAAAAGAATCCAATTTAAATTTTTTAACCTAACATTTTGTTCTTCTGCAATTTTTGAATTTTTATACTTGTTTATTTAATTTTTCACAATTTTTTTAATTTTTGTTGCGATTCACAATTATTTAAATTCAAGATGATATTTATTGAAAAAAGGAACACGCTTTTTAATTATAAATCATTTGAGTACTCATGTGAATTGTATACCTTTAAAAGTAAAAGAGATCCCATGAATAAGATGAAAAGATTTGCGTTTTTGAAAAAAATAAATAAATAAATAAATGTTCGAGCAGCAAACAGAAATAATTAACTGAAAATGAATCTAAAGCAAAACAATTCTTTTCCTTACTATAAAAAACGAAAAAAAAAATGTTATTTTCATTATTAATTAACAAATTTTGTTCAAATTTTCAACAACTGGCACTAATAATAAATTAGGCTAAATACCGAATTTTTGTTATAATATAATAAGTTTTAAAAAAATTATAGATACCCACAAAAAAGCCCACTGATTAGCTCACTGGTTAAAAAACTCTATTATCATGACATGTTTATTTAGCTCTGACAACTTGGACATCGTGAAAATCCAATAAGCATTTCATTGATAAAAGTTTTGTTATGGAAAAGAGAAACAGTTTAATCCAAAAATATTTTGTGAAGCAAAATGTAAGAAAAAGAATATTTATTTCAAACAAACAATTACTTTTTATACAATACTTCATTTTACATTAACATCTTTCTTCAATGTGTTGTAATTAAAGTATAACTTTAAAGAGTGAAATTCTGAGGAATTTAGATAAATATGTCATTCTCGGGGAATTTTCAAATTGAAAATGCAATCTGTATCAGTTGTTTATATCAGAGCACTCACTTGCTAATATTAATATAATGGAAGACATTTTAAAAAATATCTAGCTTCTTGCTATCTTGCACTTCAATATTTTGTTTTTGTTTTATTTATTTATTTTTCCATTAGCTAGCGGAGATCGATCTTATAAAGATCTTAAAAAGCTATTTTCTACTTTTTTAATTTCCTTTGCAGGTCTTCTTTTAAACAAGGATGTTTTCACTTTCTTAATCTGGTTCTGAAAGTAAAAGTATCCAAATAATTTAAAAAAATCTTGTGAACAAAATTGAAAAATTTTGTATAGAAATTCCCATTTTTTTTCTGTGATACATTGACAAAATATGCATTTCCCCAAGGTCCTTTGATGAAATTTTAGTTTTTTTCACAATCCTTTGGTGAAATTCTTCATTTTTTCTTCAATCTTCAGACAAGATACTTTATATGATCCTTTGATGAATTTCATGCATTTACCACAATCCATAAATAAAAATTACGTTTTTTCAGCAATCCTTTGATGAAATATACATATTTTTCAACAGTCCTTCGACAAATTTGCATTTCCCATTTAGTCTTTCAGGAAATCGGCATTTTCCAGCAACCATTTGATAAAATTCAACCTCCATGGAAAAAATTGCTAGCCATTTTTTCCACTATCCTTTGATAAAAAATTTGTGGGTTTTTATCCTCACGATCCTTTGATATAATTCTTGCTTTTTCTGCATCCTTTGATGAAGCTATCTATTTTTTTTCTGCCAATAATAGACTTTTTTTGTGATCATTTGTTAAAATTCACGACATTATGTTACATTTCTAATTTTCATACTAATGACTGCCCTTTCACAATTTTGGGAACAGAATCAACTCTCTAATACATATCACTGCAAGGGAAATAAAAAATCACTGTTTCTGCTACCCTGGCAGATATGCCGCACTAAGCATATTTTTAACTTTTAACTTCATATACGCTGCAGAAATTCCTGACAATATAATACTCTGCTTATTCCCAAAAATATGTCATTCTGCAAGTATTTTGAAATATAGACAAAACTTTGTTGTAATTAGCACATGTATTTGTTGTTTAAAGGTTCCATTTGGACTTTATAATTAATTAACATATTTTTAATCAAAATACACCTATCAAAAGCACAAAGTTATGTTTTAAATATTTTTTTTACATATAAAATACCCAGTATCTATTTTAATGGTCACATACATGACCATGACATGATAAAGTTTTTTTTTTTTTTTTTTTTACTGTTTATGTTTTATACTTTACAAAATCCATATTTTATTTGAAAAAATAGTTCATTCCAATTTATCTCACTCCCCCCCCCCTTCCCCCTCCAAAAAAAATGTTTGTGACATTATTTAAGTGTTTGTTAATTTTCTCATTAGAGGGCCTTCTTCTGTGAAATACATAATAACCAGTAATTTCATATGTGCTTACTGTATTTTATTAGTAAAATTAGTTCACATCAACTTACCCAAAGCTTTAAAAATCTAACACCAAGTACAATTAGCAGCAGAATTGATAAGTCAGATATGTGCCAAAACCTGTGGTCAGGTTTATAACATCATTATTGTGTGTTTTTTCTTACTAAGGGGCAGTATATTATGAAATTTTGTGATCAATACTTTTAAATGTTCTTACCATATTTTACTTAAAAAATGAATTCACTTAAACTAGCTAAAGCAATAAAAAAAAAGGTTATCTTAATTACAGTTAACAAAATATAAAAGGTCAGGTATGTGACATTATTAGTGTTTGCTTTGTTGTGTGACATTACCAGTATTTTTAGATTTTCTAGTCAGATCACTGTACTAGACCCACTCTTGTTCAAAGCACATGTTGAGATTGTCGTAAGGATTCACTGCTGATGCAATAATTATTGCTCAAATTTTAACCTGTTGCACATAAAAATGTAAATAACCTCTCTTTAGTAGATAAGCTGCAACCATCGGTATAAATGTGTAATACTGGACATACTATGAGAAGGTTGGTAATTAATTACTAGGATTCTTCAAATTATACTAATGGATGATTTACTTACATTAAAAGACTATATTTATAGGCATGGATGTAATAGGTCTTGATTAAGTTACATGTTAAGATATTATCTACACTTACTGGGTTATATCATTATGTTAGGGGCTGTTCAAATATTATGTAAGCATGTTTTTAACAATTTTTGACCCCCCTCCCCCCTTGTCAGCAAAAATGAGCAAATCGCAAACTCCCCCTTAATAATAGCATAGGCAAATTGTAACCCCTCTTTCCCTCCTTTTTTTCAACAGTAATAATTTAACTTATAAAAATTAGGACTTAATTCAAATAGTAAAAAAAAAATAAACTCTACTCGACTTAATAATAATAAAATGCTTGTTTTATTTCCTTACAATTTTATTTTAGTAAATTTCTTAGATCACAATTTTAGAAGATCTTAACCATTTCTAAAATTTAAATTTCAACATGCCCATATCTATTCTAATGTTGACCACGGCTGCTCAAGCCATTTTTCCATACTTGTTATGATATTAGTTTCTAGTTTTACTTGATTATCTTCAACGCTTTCTTTTCGGATGCAATCTTGATCAACTTCATCTTCATTGATCCACTCATCATCTTCCATATCTTTTACGATGCACATAAGTTCGTTTGCTTAATGTGCAGCAATTCTCAATGGTTGTATGAGGCAGGCCTTCTCACTTTTTCTATTTCGTAAAATATTTTTGTGTCTGTTTGCTAACTTCTGAGATGCTTGATATAGCCCACAAGTTGCAGATATTTGTATCTTTATGGAAGAGTTAAAAATAGTTATACGGCATCTTTAAAAATCCTCTTGCTGTAATTATTCACATTTAGCCCACAAGTTGCAGATATTTGTATCTTTATGGAAGAGCTAAAAATAGTTATACGGCATCTTTAAAAATCCTCTTGCTGTAATTATTCACATTTAAGTCCAGACGGAGAATTAAATTCTCCTTTCTTACTTGTAATGATGTCATTTGATAAATGTGTCATTTTAATTGGAGGAAGAATGAATTGTCTTTTTAACCCCTTTGAAACGGGAGCTTTTTACTAAATTTTAATGTTTTGTCACTGGTTTTTAAAAACAGAAATTTGTGGCTTATTGAATCGAGAAAATGCTCCATTTGAATAAATTAAATTTTGCTGTAAAATTTTACTGGTGGGATAAACAAGAATTCTTAAACCTTTTTGTGTCACATATATGTGTTGCTCGTCCCCAAGATATTAATATATGAAATAATCCACTACCTACAGGAGAGCAACAATTCTTTTCTTTGCATTTTACAATTTGCAGCAAGTATCGACTTTCTTGTATGTGCTTTGAATGCCAATCCAATTCATAACCAAAAGAGTCTGGTTTGCTTGAATCAACTTATGTGGCAGTAACAGGATAACCATCAATGTTTAATGAATTCCAGATTTCTGCAAGAGTTTTACCAGCATATGCAAAGTTATTTTGCTTCATTTCTTAATGAGTAGTATGGCCGTTCTCATCGAGATGGGAACCATAATGATCATGAGAGAGTATAAGACCAGACAGTTCTTGACGGAAGGGTGCCATTCACCTTTCTATTTGATTATATAAACTTCTTTCAGGAAAATTGCACACTGTGAAAATTCCATCTAAATCATGCTTTTTGAAATGGTTAATAGCAAAGAATATAACTTTCTGGTAGTGGGGATTCTCATCTGGAACTCCATCAATCGTAACTATGATTACATGTTTGATGAAACCCTCTTCTGTTTTCACTAACTTTTCAATGTCTTTGAGTGTTAATATAGTTTCAAAATCCTGAGCATGAGTATTTTCTGTGGAAGAACTGTGTTTTCCACTTCTTATAGCTATAAACATTGGACCAGGATAACCTATGGATTTACTTTGACCTGCCATTTTGGGAGCAATCACAATACCAGCTTAAACAGATGGGATAAGTTTGTGGCATTCAATGATGATCCAGTCATGTTTGGGTAAGGATAACACGATAGGGGAGATTAGGGATGTTTGACCGACTTTTTACTAAATGATTTTTAACTTTTTAAGTATTGAATCTAAAACAAAATTTTATGTATCATTTTATTTGTTATACAATCAGATATTAGAACAAATTTGTGATGTAACTGTAATATATCAGAAATTTGAAAAAAAAATCTATTTTACTCATGAGAAAATAATGGGTCAAGGCTCCCCACATATGGGAGGCTTAACCCATTGTATTTTATGTTGAAATAGCGGCAATAATAAACAAATATACAAATAAAATAAGTTAAAAAGTGCAAAATTCTTTATTCTATAAAATTTAAACAAATAAAATAAGTTTTAGAAATGCAGAATAGCTTTATGCTATATAAAGTTTAAACAAATAAAATAAGTTTTGAAAATCCAGAATACTTTTAAGCTACAATTTTTAAACAAATAGAATAAGTTTAAGAAACCCAGAATATCTTTATCCTTTAACTTATGTTACCCATCTCACAGACCACTGCTTTTTTAAATTTTTTTAGTTTAACAAAAAACACTACTGAAATTTTGGTTTATTTGGAATTTTAGTGTTATCACCAGAGACATTTCAATAAATTCATTTTAATTATAGGAGCCCTATACAAAAAGTTAAGTATAAAAATACTATCCTATAAGTTAATCTCACTTTTTATTCATCTTTCCTCTTACAGACTGCTTCATAGTAACTATGTGCCAATTTCTGTCTTATCAGTTAAAGGTTAATTTTAAAAACTTTCCTTTGTAACACTCCTGTAGCTTTACAGAATTTTTATTTAAATTTTTTTACAAATTATTACATTAACCCTTTATTATATATCGAGTATTATAAAAATATTTAAAAAAACAATTAAGGAAGCTTTGTCCATGGTAACTCTCCCTCACATTGACTGGGTCAAGTCATCCCACATAGCCATTTTGCAATGAATAGCACATATTTTTTTAATCCTTATTTATTGTACAAAATTCATGCCTAGAATTACATCTCAATATTTCTGCATTAATTAAAACCTACTTACTTTAATTTCTATGACATAGTTTATCTGAGAAAATCTTACAAAATATTTCTAAAAAACTCACCATGTATGGTCAAAACTCTTCACAACTGATTCTGTCTATACCTATTTCAATTATCAGCATGAAAGGTTGTTGTTTGATCATTCCATTACTTTTGTTGCCATATAGCAACAAAAGTCTGAAATGCCTTAAAATATGAAAATGGGTGGGTGGCTCAAACCTTTCTTATAGTGAACCATTCCTAGTCTCTCCTACTCCATACATATACATCAGTATCGGAGCCTGTTTATTGGCTGCTGTAATTCCAAAAGATACATGTGCTTTGTCATCCTGTGAAAGAAAAAACACTGGCATGGGTCCAAGAATTGAAGCTAAAGTTTCTAAACAGTGGATGGATGTTTCTACAAATTGGGTATCAATGTGAAATTGGTGATAGTCAGCCTGAACCTGAGAAAGTTTTACTAGCACTGTGGTGACATGTCTTTGATCTTCGATGGTTGAGGAATTTTTTGGAAGCAAACGAAGATATGCTCCTCTCCTGCTTAATATAAAACTAATCTTTTTTAGTTCTGCAGTCAAGTCATCGAGAGTTTTGAACTTCGTATTGACTTTCTTCTTTTTTTTTTTTTTTTTTTTTTTTTTTTTGCATCTGCAGCGCTTCCAATAATAGCTATGTCTGTTACCAATAATGGTTGATCTACATTTAAACCTAGTCTTCCTACTGATTCCCTCAAAGCTAACTTTTTTTAATGTCTGGATTATCATGACAGATTCTTTCAAGCTTTGTTCATTTGGTGGTTCGATGTTTTCTTTGGTATTCAGCATTTTGTCATTTCCTTTTTAAGAATTTTTCTTTTTTTAGATCATTGGAAACTTTATTTATCTGTTTTTAAATTTGAGAACTTGACAAATATTATATTTTTAAATGCTCACTTTTCCTTAATCCTTAATTTTTATTCAAATATTTCACATTTATGTGAATTTAACTTCATGCCAATTAACATGCTTGGCGACAATTGAGTCCATCTAACAGAAAAGTACTTAAAAATGAGACTTGACATTCATAGAAGTAAAGATACATTGCTTTCAATTCAGTTGGATTCCATTTCATTTTTAGTAAGGTACAAAATTTGAAAACAGTTAAAAGATTATCTGCTACAAAACTTACATATTTTTAAATTATTTTCCCCCATAGATGCATAAATATTTGAGTTATTTGAAAAGAAAAAATAAGGTTTAGCTTGGCTACACCACATTTAAAAAGTAATAACTCGTTTTCTGACATTTCCTTGGTTTTTATTTACTGGCATGCTGACTATGTTTCACCAAGGCTACACAGTCATTTTATCTTATTTATTACATAGATGCTACATACCAATTACTCTGAAACTATCCAACCGATTAATTTGGTTTTTGTATTAAATATAAATATAGTTTAAAAAAACTAAAAACCACGCTTTTAAAGTAATCAAACTAAAAAGTGAAAAATAAATATAGTTTAAAAAAACTAAAAACCACGCTTTTTAAATATATCAAACAAAAAAGTGAAAAATAATTCGTACTATAAGCTGAAAACGAAAATAGATGAAAAATACTATATTACTATAAAATCATTGTTATTATAGAAATCAATTAATAAGCAATAAATAAAATTATCGTGGAAAAAAAGCGTGGGGTGCTTCTTAAGAACTGATAGATGGAGCATGGTAGATGGAGCACGCCACGCTTTTTTTCTACGATAATTTTATTTATTGCTTATTAATTGATTTCTATAATAACAATGATTTTATAGTAATGTAGTATTTTTCATCTATTTTCATTTTCAGCTTATAGTACGAATTATATTTCACTTTTTAGCTCACAGGCAATCATAGCCTGAGAGCTTATGTGCCCGCCCGTTCTGTATGTATGTTCGTTCATGCGTAATGCAATAACTCATGATAAAAGTATCCGATCCACTTGAAATTTTGTATATAGGTACATCCTGACAAGGCGCTTCCCTGATTAGTTTTTGGAATTCATTCGATATGTATAAGAAGGGGAACAGGGGGCTCATGCTCCTCCCCTTAATTGATATAAATGGGTTTTTCATGCAGAATTAAGTTTTCGTTCAAAATTTAGATATAGGATCATTCTGATGAGGCGATTCCGTCACTGTTATTAGGTGTTCATTGAATAAGTATAAACAGGGGGAACAGGGGTTCTAATGCCCCTCCCCTTAACTTGTATAAATGGGTTTTTGCAAGCAGAATTGTCAGATTTCGTTCAAATCTCCGAATAGTTTTGGAAGTTTAATGGTTAAGTATGAAAGAGGGGGACTCCTCTTAAATTACATAAATGATAAATGGGTTTTTATCAAGAATTATCCGATTTGCTTTGAATTTTGGATATAGATTTTTTATATGATAAAGCATGTCCTTGATAGTTTAGGAGGTTCAGTGATTAAGTATAAAAAAGAAGAAAGGGGAGAGCTGTTTCCCCTTCTTAATTTTTTTTTTTTTTTTTTTTTTTGAACGGAATTAACCTTTGAAAATATAAGGCTGTAATGTACAATTAGTATGCATAGCCTGTGAGCTCAATGCCATCAGTTTAACTGGGCAATATTCTTTTTATTAGTTAGATATACTTAAAAAAGCATGTTTTTTAGTTTTTTTAAACAATATTTATTTTATAAGTACATTTCAAATTATGATCAGTAATGTGAATAATCATATAATTAAATGTGCCAATTGAATGAGCTAAATTTTTTTTTTCATTATATAAACTTAAAATTCTAATAAATGTACTAGGTAAGAACGTGTAGTTTATTTTGATAGTAGTTTTAATTGGAAAGTTTTAATGATTTTTCATGTCACAGTATTGAAGTTACAGAAAATTTTCTTTTAAATTTTAATGTACATTTTATTTTATAAAATAATTGAGATTTATCTAAAATACTTATTTACTTATTATTAATCCATAATAATTAATCAGTTTAATGATTGGAATGCTATTCCACCAGTTCTGAGTTTTATACCCAGCTTGGGCATTTTTCACTCTGTTAACTTTACACACTTAGAAGCACTGTGATAACTACTTATTAAATATAAAACCCTTTAGTGTTTGCCCAATCTTCAGTTTACATGTATTAGAAAAAGAAAAATAAACAAGAAAGAAAACTGGTGTATTGTAACAGCTTGTGTTTTCATGCTCTTTTATATGAAGATGTTCAGTTTCAAAACTCGTCTTATCCAAAATATAAAAAATAAAGTTTTGGCTGTCAATCTATTCTATTAGTAAACCTAAATTTAAAAAAAAAAAAAAAAAAACTATAATTTGTGAAAAAAATTGTTTATTCTTATTGTATATTTCTGACATTGTAAAATCTTGCTTTACAATGAAAATCAATTGACACAGCAGAGTTTTTTTTTTTTTTTTTTTTGTGATTTTACAAAGTTTAATTTTCTAGATAAGGCAAATTTTGTAACATGTCCTCATATGTATTTTCATCATATGTACCACAGAAATTTAACTATTTGTGTGATTGTGCCATGAAAAAAATGGTTCTTATTCTAGTATGTTTTAGTAACATTTTTATAGTGAAAATTTTCTTTTTTTTACAATACATTTTTCTGTTTATTTATAATGTAGGTTTTTGAAAATGCTGTGTTCACAGAAAAACATTCTTCTCTTCTTCGTCATTCAGTTCTTACAGTGGCATTGGTTGTTCTAACATATGCATTATCTACTCGAACAGATTGCCTTAGTATAGTTTTGGAACTCAATGTAAGTTTCATATTGTAGAATATTTTGATAAAGATAAGGTTATCATGTTAATCTCTTATATATATGAAGTAAGACATGTCTGCTTGCCTGCCTGACTGAAGACATTGCTGGAATTATAATTCCTAGTTCTCTGAAATTTTTTTCATGTGTAGATGCTGTTCATTGGAAAGTACACTTTGCATCCAGATAATTTAAATGTCAATTTATGTGCAATTTTTAAAAACTAAAATGTACATGGGTTAGAGGCTATTTGCAGCTGTCTAGTAATCTGTGACAGTGAAGCAGGAAGCCAATGAAAGCAGGTGGTAAATATAGGATCCAGCAATTACAGCTTCTAGCTTTGGGCGAGTGACAAATTTCCCTATTTATGTCTCATCAGCTCAACATCTCCTTTGATATTATGGAAATAAACAAAGATGTTGAATACTTGGCACAGTGTGCATGTATGTATGAGTAGCCCAACTTTGTTCATTTTCCAATTTATCTATAGAGCTACAACCAGAGTGTCCAAGTATGCATATGGCATATTGTGTTGTAGCTATTTACAGCTCTCTATCAATCTGTGACAATGAAGCAGCCAGCCTATGAGAGCAGGTGGTAAATATGGGATCCAGCTACTGCAGTTCATAGCTCAGTGCTTGCAACAAATTAGGCTTTTTATGTCTCATCAGCTTGACATCTCCTTCGATGTCCATAACATCGAGGAAGATGTCAAATATTTGGCAAAGTGCATATATATTTACAAGTAACCTGACTTTGTCCATTCTCCATTTTTATCCATAGAACTACAACCAAAGTGCCTTTTACAATGAGTTGCCACAGATATAAATTTATCTTCAGCTAAATTTTAATTTGTGGACAATAAAAATTTTATAAAATATTGCATTTATAGATTTTTAATTTATGAATCTATGCATATTTTTTAATGTTAAATCAAAATATGTAATTAAAAAATCGATAAGGATCTTTTTAATTTATGAAAAAATCAAATTTTTAAAGAAAAAATGAAGAAATTATTTTTTCATGTAAGAGACATTTTATCTTTGTTCTTTTGTGGAAATTAGGAAGGGGGTGAAGTACTTTTGATTAAATATGGAAATTAGTCCACATGACAGATATTATTATGATTAAGACTTGCAGGCATCGCCTGCTATTGGATTTTGTTTCATTTTAAAGTATCCCAAGTTCTATAAATACAACCACAACACGGTTTCATTCATTCAACTTGATTTTCAATGTGGTTTGTTTAGAACAGGATAGTCCCCTGGTGGTGGAAATAGGGAACTAACAGATATGACAGAATGTGTACTGCATGCCTGAAATTCAGTGTTGCAGGATGTGGGGACGAGTATCGAGTGTTCAGTTAGAACATATTATGCCTCTTGGCAGTTGAAGCTGAAATACAAAATTTCGAGCAATAATCCGTCTGAAAAAAAATAATTACTCAGGATTTTGATGTTGAAAAAAAATTCATTACACATAAGTCAGAGATTTTTGCAGTTAATTATCAATGTTTTAGCTCAAAATTTCACAGTCATCAGAAATGTATTGCTGCCCCTCTCTTTGTTCCCCATGATTGTTGTTTCGAGTCTTTTTCCCACTAAATATCAGGATTTTTTTCAACAGATTTTTCACACAGTCAGCAGGTACATATTTCAGACAAAATCAAGTTAAAGATCTGAAATCATAGAACTTAATGGTTCATTAAATAATAATATCATGGGCCTAGGCAATGTCGGGCAGGTCATCTAGTATATATATATATATATATACCGGGTGTTTCTAAATTCATGGTCCAAACTTTAAGGGGTGATAGTACACATCAAGACAAACAATATTTAAATAGGAAACCAAGGGTCCCAAAGTCTTCCGAAGGAGATAGGCGCCATTAAAGTTTAGGGTCCAAAAATTCAAATGATTATGAAAAACAGAAAAATTGGTCGATTCGTTTACGGTTTTCACTAAAATTATTCTTTATGTCAGTATTGTCTTGAAAATAAGTTATAAAGATAAATTTCAAAAAATGACGATAGAGGGCGCTTTAGACTTTAGAGTAACGAACAACTATTTTTTACTGTTATTTTTTGCATCTCATTAAAGGTTTCGTAAGCTTAGACTTAAATTTTGAGCTCAAAATCTGAATAGTTGGAAGCAGTTAAGTAGCACAAACTTAACTGTGTTCAGAGGGTTTTAAATTCAAATGATTATAAAAAACGGAAAAATTGGTCGATTGATTTGCGATTTTCATTAAAACTATTCTTTATGTCGGTATTTTATTGAAAATGAATTATAAAGATAAATTTCAAAAAATGCCGATAGAGGGCGCTTTAGACTTTGGAGTAACGTACAACTATATTTTATCATTATTTTTCGCATCTCATAAAATTTTTTTAGAAGCTTAGACATAAACTTAAATTTTGAGATGAAAATCTGAATCGTTGAAAGTGGTTATGTAGTGCAAACTGAACTGTGTTCAATGGGGGTGGGGAGGTTCAAATTTCAAATGATTATAAAAAACGGAAAAAATGTTCGATTCGTTTGCCGTTTTCGCTAAAACTATTCTTTATGACAATATTTCCTTGAAAATAAATTTTAAAGATTAATTTTAAAAAATACCGTTAGAGGGCGCCTTAAAATTTGGAGTAACCAACAACTATTTTTAACCGTTATTTTTGTATCTAATTAAATGCTTGTAAAAGTTCAAACTTAAATTTTGAGCTCAAAATCTGCATCGTTTTGAGTAATTAAGTGCGGAAATTTGAAATGTGTTCGAGGGGTGGGGAGGGTAACATTTTAACTCCTGAACACTGTTCAGTTTCCGCTTCTTAACCCCTCCATCGATTTAAAATTTAAGCTCAAAATTTAAATCTAAGCATTTGCAAGCATTTAATTAGATACAAAAAATAACGCTTAAAAATAGTTGTTGGTTACTCTAAAGTTTAAGGCGGCCTCTATCGGTATTTTTTGAAATTAATCTTTAAAATTTATTTTCAAGGAAATATTGACATAAAGAATAGTTTTAGCGAAAACGGCAGACGAATCGACCAATTTTTCTGTTTTTTAAAATAATTTGAAATTTGAACCTCCCCACCCCCATTGAACACAGTTCAGTTTGCTCTACTTAACCACTCCCAACGATTCAGATTTTCATCTCAAAATTTAAGTTTATGTCTAAACTTCTAAGAAAGTTTTATGAGATGCGAAAAATAACGGTAAAATATAGTTGTTCGTAACTCCAAAGTCTAAAGCGCCCTCTATCGGCATTTTTTGAAATTTATCTTTATAATTCATTTTCAATAAAATACCGACATAAAGAATAGTTTTAGTGAAAACCGCAAATCAATCGACCAATTTTTCCATTTTTTATAATCATTTGAATTTAAAACCCTCTGAACACAGTTAAGTTTGTGCTACTTAACTGCTTCCAACTATTCAGATTTTGAGCTCAAAATTTAAGTTTAAGTCTAAGCTTACGAAACCTTTAATGAGATGCAAAAAATATCGGTAAAAAATAATTGTTTGTTATTCTAAAGTCCCTCTATCGTCATTTTTTGAAATTTATCTTTATAATTTATTTTCAAGACAATACTGACATAAAGAATAATTTTAGTGAAAACCGCAAACGAATCGACCAATTTTTCTGTTTTTCATAATCATTTGAATTTTTGGACCCTAAACTTTAATGGCGCCTATCTCCTTCGGAAGACTTTGGGACCCTTGGTTTCCTATTTAAATATTGTTTGTCTTGATGTGTACTATCACCCCTTAAAGTTTGGACCATGAATTTAGAAACACCCTGTATATATATATATATATATATATATATATATATATATACAAATGTAAAAATTTCATCAGATTATTTTATTTTTTAACTAACAAAAAATTTCGTGCTTATAATAATATTTATGTAAATTTAAAGAATCTGAATATTAATACTTAAGTTCTTCCAATTTCTCTCATAAAATTTTATGTTTCAAAAGTTACTAACATCAAGAAAGAGTTTTATTGAACTTTATTCATCATTACATGAGATTTGACTATGAAAATTATGATATAGTTTCATATGCTATATGTGCCTTTAATTATTGAAACACATTTTTAATTTACTGATTTATACTAAATGTATTTATATCATAATCCTTCACTTAATTTTTATATTATTATTAATTTGTTATAAAAATATTTAATTCATCCAAAAATCAATCTTGCATGCTCATACTTGCTAATTCTACAATTTTGTCTGTGAAACTGCTGGTCAAGTAAACATATTTGAACTAGAAAAATTTTTTCTTCAATGAAATCAAGTTGATTTCAAATGACTGCCACATTGGAGCAAGACAAATTTAATGAAAAATAATAATTCAAAATGTGTTTTTAACTGAAAGTTTGTAAGTATACATGTTTATTATGTATGCTTATATATTTTTTTCATTCTATAAAGAGTAATTTATGAAAAATTATTCAATGAAATAGCTAATACAATTAATATTTTGACATAATCTTTGAATTAAAAAAAAAGAAGCAGGGTGTATTTTGAAAATTTTAAGAATGCTTTGGTAATCTAAAATACATCATTATTCAGCAATTAATAATTTTTTACATTAGTGTAATGAGTTGACATTAGTCTTACTGTAATCAGGTCATAAATAGTAGTTTGTCACAAGAAATATGATATGCATATCCCAAAATGTGAACTCAATGCTACTATTAGTAAATAACTTTGCATTTTAAGGAGTATAAAATTAAAGTTTGAGCTTGAATGACAAGAACTCTGGGTATGGAGTCGGCTTTAATTATTGTTTTGCACTTAATCTTATATTAAATAGGATTGGCATTTGTTCAGTGTTTAAAAATAATTATTATTATTGGTTTTAAGTATTGTTTAATTTAAATTCTCTATCAGAATTATAATTTTCCTTCTTTTGTCGTAACCTTCTAGCTTATATAATAATAATAATAATGCAAAATATGTATAATATGTTAATGATTTCTTTTTTCTAGGGTGTTTTAGCTGCTGTTCCTTTGGCATACATTTTGCCAGCTGCTGCTTACATTAAAGTTACTGGAGGAAATTTCTTTTCTTGGCGGAAAGCTCCTGCTATAATACTTGCTGTTGTCGGCATTATTGTTGCTGTGACTGGCACTATAAAAGCAATATTTGATATAATAAATGGTGTTACATGTAGCCATGATGATATAATGCCTTACTGCAGAGTAAACAACACAGTAGCTTTAAATGCAACAACAAGTCCTGCAATAAATACAACATATCTTTATTAACTGTTTCTTTCTCAATACAATAGCAGCTATTTGTGTGATTTGACACAATCTTGAGCAATGAGTGAATATTACAATGTATTTTGATGAGCTAAATTTTTTATAATCTTTTTGACAGGAATGGTCTCTTTCTCATTCTTAATTTTTAAATACTATTTAATTGTGTATGTGTTATCTCCACATTTCATTTTCACAAATCTGATCAACACAAATTTTCTATATTTCCTTAAATTCTTCCAGTCTGATTTTTAAGGAGATATATATATGTATGTATGTGTATGAAAAGCCAAATTTTATTCTAAAGAAAGTTATGTTATAAAATTTAAGGTCATTTGAAATTTAATTTTTAAGTGCATTTATTCATTTTCCCCTCAAATATTTCATTTTTCATTCTTTTTATTTAATTGGACTAAAAATGTATATTCTGCAGAATTTAAAATACGTTTCAAAATGTGTATAAATATATTTACTCTTAAACTGTTCATCACACTGCTCTGCATTTTATTGGTACTTGTATTTTTTAAAACTTTTACAACACATTATTTTCCATGTGATAAATGTAATATTATTATGAAATCATTATTTGACCATGTGATTCTGTTGTGATTGAATATTTTATTTTTACTTCTTTGTATTGTTATATTTTATGGTTGTTAAACTACTTCTATTTTATAGTCTATGATGTTGTTTACTTATTTTAATTAATTTTAATTAATTTTTATTATTATTTTCTTTTTTGCTTATGAAATGATATTTAATGTTTTAAGCTTATTATTTTACCATAATTTTGCTATACACTGTGATTATATTCAAAGCTATATTTGTAATCAGTGTACTTTTTAATGTCATATTTAAAAAGCATGCATTTACAATTTTGAAACTTGTATATTTTAGGTAACTTTTATTGTGATAGATTACTTTACTTAGAAAATAATATTTCTCTTTTAGTAATATTTTCTATGTAAGTTGTTGGATTTCTTTTTGGCATTAGATTTATAAATCTTTTTGAATTATATCATTTTCTCTTTATGATGTAAACGTAAATTCTACTTATAGATGATTATGTTGTCAAGAAATATATGATTCTAGACATCAGTTTTAAATTAATAACATATGATTAATCATTAAAAAAAATTCAAAATGTATAAAATATTGCATGTCTGATTAGACTTATTTTATTGTTTATTATTATTTTTTTTAATGTAGCTTTTTAAGACAACATGACTGGGATGCCATGCCCGCTCACATTAATATTACTTTAACATTTTATACCCATTTATTATGTGCAACTAAATTTTTACCAAGTGTTTATATATACTTTAATTGATGCGACAGATAAAACTTTGCAAAAACTTCACATAAATTAGAAGTTTTCAAGGTTTTTAGCTCTGAAAAATTCTACTTTTCAGCTAAAAACCCTATTAATTCCTAAAGAAGTCTAGTGAATTCAATAAAAAAAAATTGTTACTAGATTATAAATATAAAATCATATGTGGCAGACAGTTTAAAAAAATTAATTAGTTTAAAAAAAATTTCTAAAAAGGAAAATTTTCTAAAAAAATTGCCATTTCTCTAAAAAAAAGTCTTAATCAAAATGAAAATTGTCTGTCATAAGTCTCGAACATAATAAAATGAATATGGATTCTGAATTTAAACAAAATCAATCAGTCTAAAAATTTCCAAGGAATTGGATTTTAAAGCTCACTTATTTCCTACAGAATTGCACCCAGTCTTGTCTTTCCTTAATTACATTAAAATATTATTTAAAATTTTTACAACTTTATTGAATATGTATCATATTAAACAGATTTCTTTTTCAATATTAGCAATAGAGTAAGGAAAAAAAAAAAGGTGATTTAAATAAATGTGATTTCTTCATAAAAGAATTATGTGTAAATTAAAATTATTATTAATTAGAATCTGTTTACAAAAATGTGTTATGCTATTTTTTGAAAGAAAAAAAATAATAATGTGTGTGATTTATTTCTTAACTGATTTTTCCTAGAGAATTTCAAAATTTTTTAGCTAGCATTTTTTGTATTTTAGTTTGTAATTGTTATTTACATTTTATAAATGTAATAATTATCTTAAGAATAGAAATGTAAATCTAAGTGTTTTTAAAAACTCCAATTTATATTTAAAACCTACATAATTCTCCAGTGCTTAGAATGCTGGTCATTACTTGGGATGTTACTAGGTTTTAAAGTCTGCTTTGGCTTGGGTGTTTTCAATACTCTTACAAAACCTCTATTTTAATAGCATTATGAAAAGCTGGAGGGGACTTTTCATTCATTCAGAATTGATTAGATTGCTGAAACATCCAAAATATAGATTATTTTGACATTTGAAAGTCATGTTTCAAAAATCTAATTTCTGATTTTAAAACATCAAATATGTAAAATGTTTAATACTTATGTGTGCTTTATTACATGTGTATAATATAGCAATTTATTTAACATATATTTATTTTATAAGAATTTTACATTTTTTTTACAAAATTACACCTGCCCAATAAAAAAAAAAATCTCTATCTCACAAAACTTGCCCAAATTACTTATAAATACAATAGAATCCTTGTACTTAAAAAAATAAATAAAATAAATAAGCTCCATATATATTTCATTATGTATAAAACTAGAAAATCAAGCAGCAGAATCTCATTTTCATATATGCTTGCTATTTCACTGTCTTTGAAAGACCTTATTCTCAATTTTAGAATCTCGTACATTTTTATACTTGCATTTCCGTTTTTCATTTTTATAGTTATGCTACTTATTTTATGTTCATATGTCATTAAGAAAGGGTCCCAGAACAGGAATTCATAAAATGAAAGTCGGAGATATTTGATTTTATCATATATAAGAAACACCAAGAATATGTATATATCCTCCTGAGACCTGAGCAAAATGAAATACATATATTTTTTCTAATATTAGTTTTTTTCAACAAATAGGTATAAAAAATTATGTTTTTAAAGAACTTAATAAATTTCATTTTTTTTAATTTTGCTGCACAGCACATCAATTTAAATGAATGTTCAGGTCATAACTCACTTTAAAATTATTAAAAAATTACTAAAAGTTTGAGAAAGAATAGAATTTATTATACTGAACCTAAAGCAAATATTAATATCTGTTATTAAAATCACATAAAAATTGTTGAAACAAATTAAAATAATGTACAAGATGAAACTTACCAGCAGAGCATCAAATTAAAACTTGACTCATCCATTGCACCATTTTGTAAACAAAGTAGTTACCATTGGCAGAATCCAAAAGCTGAATGTTGATTTTTGATTCATACATTGCAATACTAAACAACTAGTTTTAGATTGACTACTATGTCAATCTAAAACTCTCATTGCTACTATGAAATTTATAACATTGCAATGCTAAACAACTAGTTTTAGATTGACTACTATGTCAATCTAAAACTCTCATTGCTACTATGAAAATTAAAACTCTCATTGCTACTATGAAATATATTATCCAAAAGCTGTCAATCTAAAACTCTCATTGCTACTATACTATCTCATTGCTACTATGAAATTTAACGCAGCAGAATGAGAAAGCAAAACATTCATTTTAACGGATACCAGGAGGATGTAGCTGCAGTGTTAACTTAAAAACAAAATCCAGGTTTCCCTCACTTTATGCAGTTTCAATTAATGCATGAAAAATTTTGACTGTTGCATAAAGTATCAACTAAGTGATCCCATTTTGCCAGTCAAGCAGTACTGAATTCTTATGGAAATAAAACTAAAATCTGACACACAATGTGACCGGTGGTGCAATAACCAAACAAAAGTCTTAATCATACAGAGTTTAACTGAAATCTATTTTTTTTTTAAATTCTTAATTATCACATCTTAATTTAGCTCATACATTACTGTTAATGGAAGGTTGAATAACTTAGATAAATTGCATTAAAAAGCTTCAAATCGAGTTGCAATATGTACTTTCTAAAAATAACACATAAATAGTAACATCATAATACATAATATTGTTTATTTACGCATATTGAATTTTTAAAAGGTTGGTTGTGAATCTATTGTAGTTTTTCTCAATTAATATACTTTACACTCAAACTAAAAGATACAATGGAGAAACTTAGGAACAAAATATGTTGAAAATCATTTTGATCAGTTATCCAAATTGTTGGCAAAATATTAGTAATCACTCAGTAACATTATATTATCAGTAGATCACCTCTTTTCAAGTAGTTCAACACTAATATTGCTGGAAAATCACATTAACTGAGAAATTTTACTAAATGATACATATTCCAAAAATAATATAGTGACATCAGTAGGCAATGAGTATGAGGTAACTTTTCTTCTCTCTACTATCCTATTTATTTTTACACTATTGATGTATCATATGACTACCCACCATTCTTCAGGAACTTTTTTGTCTACATCTGACTCAACTTCTAAAAGTGATTATTTTACAGTCATTTTTAACCAAATACAGATAGTTGGTATGCAAAGAAATGATGCTTGGCAAGTATAAATTTCCTAGCCTTTTCTTTAGAAATTAGTAATTTTTCATCTCTTAAAAACTAAATGATTATATGATAAATATTGTGGAAAATCTAGTTATTAGAATTTATAGACTCTTTTTTTTTTTTTTTTTTTTTTTTTTTTTTTTTTAACTAAATGGTTGTTTATTCTAAAAAATATGCTTTAATAAATAGGGCAAAATAAGTTAAGTTGTTATATATTTGACCTACTTGAATGTATTGGCTAGATTTCTTTTTTTGTGATTTAAATGAATGAATTGAAAATAAAGAATATTAGACAATAAATTTAGAATATTAAAACAACTATCTGTGCTAAATGTGTTTTCTAAAATAAGAATTATGGGATAGATGAAAGATAAATTACTATAAAGAATCTTCTTGACTACCTAAAATTTCATCCCCTTGTAATCTACAGTATTTTTAAATTTGCTGATATCTATTTTACTTTGTTTTACTGTAAACAAAATAGCATACATCATTTAAATTAGTTTTGTTTACAGTTGACATTAATGTGTTTGCTTTATGTCAAAATGTTATTGCATATGTTTTATGTGGTTTCTTCTAGACGTGCACATTTTTAACCACTTAATCGTCTGCCCCGAGATAAGTTGGGGGTAAAAGCATCGTTTCCCCTTACCTGTTGCCGGTTAAGTGGTTAAATAGAAAATATGGTTTTGTCTTCCAAGTATCTAATTACTATATTTAATATTTTTATAAATAACATTTTATTTTATTCTAATGAATTCCTTATTTTACAATCCATCTAAGTTTAAAGTTTCATAATAGTGAGTATTTTTATCAGATATTCCTGCATTATCATGATTGTATGATTCAAACATAAAGAATCTATTTCCGATGCATTGCTTATGAATTATCTTATTTTTAAAGCCAAAAATCAATATGAATGTTCATAATATACATTTTACTAATTTTATCATTATTTCATTTTTTTTCACTTTTTCATATTTTTATCATGTTTGGTTAAGCATATATGTGTATTTATGGTGCTTTTTCTATTACTTTTACTTTAATAAAATCATACTTAAATATTTTAAACTGTGTGTATCTGTAAAATCATCAAAAACTCCCTGAAAAACAGCCCTTAATGAGAACTAAAATTGTCATTTTTACTGTAATTATAATTTTTTATTTTATTATTGAATGCAAAAAGTGATTTTTGTGTTTGCTTTTGCAATCTTTATTCCATTTTATCATCTCAATTTTTTAGCTGGATGATAGATTTTCGTTACCAAGTTGTATTTTTCATTTAAATCATATAAATAGCTTCTAAAAGCTTTGAAATATGTTTGGAATTTAATTCACCCTTCTGTAAAAAAATAATTAATAAATGGTTGTATCAGAATTTAACATGAAACTATTATTAAATTAAAAATAAATACTTCAATTTAAATAAAAATGGCTTATACTATTGGGAAAACTAAACATAACCTAATTTATCAAAAATGCAATTGACCTAGTTAACTTTAGATAATCTTGTCATCATTTAAAATTTTCCTGAACTATTTTTAAAATGTCTTAAAGAATTTTGTGAATTTTAGTAACATCATTTTCCAAGAATAAAGGATATAATATAAAAAAAATAAAAAAAACTGAAAAACAAATCTCAATTTGAATTTTTAACCTAAACGTATCTAAAAATTCAGTTAAGGGGAAATATTTCATTTATCAAGTAAAAATGGGTAAGCATACTTATTTGGCTTTGTAAAAGATTATTCAAAATACTTTTTTAAAAAAATTACTATATTCTCCATTTCAAAGATTCAAGAACATAATTGCTATCACTGTTTTCTTTTTTTCTTTTTTTTTCTTCTTTTCTTTTTTTTTTTTTTTTAACCATATGCTGTAGCTCAGTATCATGAAAAAAAAAAAGAGAGAAATCATGACACCCAGCCATACACAATTTAGAAATTCATAAAACAATAAAAAATAATACTTATATATTTTTTATTTTGTATATTTTCTGTAGTTTTCTTTTAACCTAGAAATATGATAAACTTTGGCCTAAAAAATTGAGTATCCCTGCTTATATTTTCTTTTTCAAAATTTTCCAATGCTCCTCATCTTAAAGCAATAGTGTATAAATTTTTAGAGCCTAAATACATATTCAGTTTAACTGCTTTGCTAATTTTTTTTTTTTAATTTTTAATGAGGAAGTTTTATTTGATTTTCCAAATTATTATAATCTGTATTTTAATATATTGTTGCTTATTCAAGAATATTTGGATAGAGTATAAAAGTTTTATCTAAAAAGTATTGATAACTTACTTTAAATAGAATCATTTCGAATAAACAGGTAACTTCCGTAAAATATTTTGATTCTGTTTTAAATTTAAAAATATGCTACATGAAGTAATAGTTAATATTTATATTTAAAATTTAACCAATATTTCCAGAATTTAAATAAATATATATATACATAAAAAGGTTTTTTCAGCCGTGTTGAGAGTATCAATGTTTTTACTCACTCTTTTGTTACTATTATTTACTCCTAATGTTTTCATTAATCTGAGTGAATACTATGGCTTCAAAGATTCAGAGTTTTATATATTCAGAAATTTATATTTTTCAGGCATTTCAGAATCATTAGATTTACAGAGTATTTTACTTAAATATAAAATTGATTGTATTATATGTATTTTTGATAGTATTATTGATTTCAATGAAATGGTTTATTAGATATATCTTCAATTTTATTTCACTTTTATCTGTGATTTCACTTTGCTATTATTATTAAAAGTCTCATTCCATTTGTCTTTTTAAATATACCTCATATTTTTAATAGATATTCTACTGTTGAAAATCTTATTTTAGATCACATGATACTGAACTTTAAAAAAGTGCTTATTTATTTATAAATATATATTTTAATCCATTCCTTGCCATATTTTTTTTCTCAATAATGTTTTTATGATAAATGTGATTTTATTGACAAAACTGAAAACTGGAGGGAAAACCTTTATTAATTTCAGAATTTTATTAATTTATTAAAAATGAACTGTTATTAATTTATAAAACAAGTAAGAAAAATTATGCATTACACATAGATTATGAAACACTTTTTAACACTTCCTGAAATCTTTAACAAAACTTTGTGATTTAGACAAATAAGGTGTTACTGTCCATAGCCAAATATATATTCCAATATTTTTGAACAGTCCTGTATCTGATCTGTCGGTTGATATATGTGCTATATAATGGGAAAATTTAGTTGAGCAAGAAAATGCCTTACTGTTTGGAATTTCTCTTTTATCAATTTATACTAATAGATGGAAACATATTTCAATACTTTAGTTCAGCCCTGTAGTTTGTCTAGTACCTTTATTACATGCCAATATTTTGCTAAAATTTAGTTTAAATAAAAGCAGACTTAAAACTACTTAAATCACATTACCAGAATTTGTCATCTATATCTGATCATGTAGCCAATTCTTGTGTGTATATAATTTTATCTTTATTTTACAAAATTTCTTAGTAAACTGGAAGCAGTTCAACATAAAAATGCATAACAACTTTAAAAACCACCTTTAAGTAAATTATGCTCATATTCAGTAACCTTTACAAGCTCTTTTGTGTAATCCCATTTATCAACTATAGCATTTATACATGCCCCATATAATATACACACATTTAGTAAAACTTAAAAATTCATATTATATTAAAAATGCATTTCTTCTATCCATCAGCCATCATTCATAATATACAGTACTTCAGATAGAATTTACTATTTGAAATCTTGTGTGTGTTCCTGTAAATGTTATGCACTTCATATTATGTGTGAAATATTAAGTCTCAGTGGTGTATATCAATTTTATTATGCATGAAATTGTTTAACATAATTAAAATAATTGCAAACAATTCCCCCTTTATTATTGTGTAATGGAGTTATTTTGTGTGGCCCTGTAAATGAACAATAACTTATTTTCACTGCATATTTTAGTGCACTTCACAAATGCATATAAATTTGAATAAGTTTGACAAGGTATAACAACTTTAAAATTCATTTGAAACAATTTTTTCCTATAGGTCATAATGTAACGGAAAACTTTTGACTATCCCTGCAAATAAATTAATCATGGTAGAAACTTCATTTTCGGTAGGGTTTGTGCTAGGGTAAACATCAATAACATCTAAAAATTTCTTGACAATCCAAGTATATTTACATGAGTTAGAGCATGGACAGATGGACAGATAAACCAAAAACATAAACACTTTTAAACTTTTTGGAAAGTGCTAAAAAGATGCTAAAGCACGACGTGAGTCCGAACCATTAAAACATTAGATACAAACAGATTTTGATAGAACAGTAAAACAAAAGCATGATTTGCATGCATTCCTTATGAGATTCATCAATTATTATTCGATTATATATGAAATGTTTCTAAACATTTAACATGTACAGATATGTTACAATTTTTCCAAGAAATAAAAAAAATATATAACTTTTTAAATGCAGAAAATTGTTTCCAACAACCAAAATAATGTTACTAATGTAAACAGTATATTTAAAAAATATATATTTTTGTTGATTCGAACATTTAAATTTCTTAGAAGAAAAAAAAAATATTTAAGAAAATGATGAGTTTTGCATCAGCATCAAGGAATGGATTAAACTTTTGTGTGTTTATTCTTGTAGTAATCTCATAATTGGAATTAACACTTTAAGTGTCCTAATTGTGTTTTCTGTCATGTAATATTTGAGTTCAATGCTTGAGTTAATGCAAAATTCATACTAATGTTATTTTTGCAGTGCATAGGATAATAAATATGTAAGATAATCATTAAAAAAATTGTCATACAAGTATTTTTCATAACTATAATTTTATGAATCATTAAGCATACATGAAAAGTTCTGCAGGACGCTTAAAGGGTTAAAGATAGGAATAACTGTGAAATTGGTATTCTGTGATGTGAAAATTGGTTTACAACCAAGTTTTATCTAAACTTTATTTATAACTGTATCACAAAATCTGTAAGCTTATAGATCAGTTGTTTGATGTATTTATGTATTTGTTTAAAATCATTTTGCATTTAAGCTTACAATTTAATCAAGATGTTAACATGCTCAAACTTAAAATTGTGCTAAAAATTTATAGCTTCAAATGTATTACATGTGATTTAATTTTTGTATGTAATTTAATAAATATTTATATGTTGTTAAACAATGTTTTACTACATCACTGAGTTGTGTGCATTTACAGAATTATTTTGAATATTTTACTTAAAGTAGCTCTATCAGCATTTAATTAAACATCACAAATTGACTATATTAATAAGGGTTAAAATCCATGTCTTATTAAATTTTTAAATGAGTATGAAGGAGAATTATTGCAAAGTGAAGATGGATTAATTTCAGTTCTATTTACCAAGATTTTACCAAACTATTTATATTAAAAAAGAAGTGTTAAAAAGTTGAATTTTTCAATAACAATAGTGGTTCGTAATATATTCAAGGTGCAAACTAGGTCAGAAAATACTCAAATAATTTCTGAAAGGATAAAGTTGGACTTTTGGGACATGTATCTACAGGGCTGTACCAACCAGATCTGGCACCTGTGTGCAAAACTTCAATTGGCAACAAATGCATAGGAGAGGGGGGGGCTTGGGGAGATCAAGCCTGCCCCCATTTGAAATTAAGTCAAAGGTGATTCTGCATGTTTTGAAAATTCCGACACTTTAAAGCATCTGGTTTTTAAATATTCAAATATCTGTTATTAGTCCAAAAATTTAGACATAAAAAGTACCATAAATTTCATCAAAGAATTGAGAAAATCCCCACAAATTTTATCAAGGGATAACAGAAGAACGCAAATTTCGTAAATGATCGCAGTAAAAAGCAAATCTCATCAAAGATATTTTTGGTTATTAAGTCTGGTTAAACCTGAAGTAAAACTTCCTTATTTTATGATTTTGACGTGAATTAGTAATGTATCTATTTGAGGCAAGTTTCATAGGAAAAATAATCTCATCTTTATAATAAATATTTAATTATACATTATTGATTATCAACTTGACCTTTGCTTATATTTTAATCATTTTAAAAATTATCTAAATTTTTATTATTTTAATTATTACTTATTTTAATATTTTATTATATTGTAAGCATTAATTATAGTTTTGGTTTCATTGTTAATTACATTCTAATTACTGTTTAAAAATGTAAACAAAGCAATGATCAGAAATCTGCAAAATTCTAAAATCCACGCAAACTCTGGTCCCAAACTGTGTGGATTTGAGGGAGTCTACTGTATTAATTTAGAAACTTCAATTCCGGTGTTAAAATGCAAATTAAAATTATGTATAATATTTTTTTTTTTTTTTATGAGAGACAAGGGGGGAGGGGTGGACAGCAATTAGTTTTGTCTTTGTATTTTCTTATTCATAATTTTATCATTTAAAAAAAATAAGAATTCTTAAAAATGTTTTTTTAAGATAATGGAATTAATACAATAAAAAGATAGTTTAAAATCTAAGACCGAAGTTTTTGACTTATTTTAATAAATCTTCTGATAGACAAAATCTAATGAATTTAGAAATGTCAATTTTGATGATACAAATTAAAATTAACAATAAAAATTATTTTGACAAGACGAGGGGTGAGATAATTAATTTTGTTTTTCATTATTCATAAATTTACACTTTTTTTTAATAAGAATATTCAATGTTAATGATTTTTTCATGGCTGCCAACTACTACGCCTAATTAAAGTCAAATAAACATATTGGAAACGGAAATTTTAGTTAAATATTGACAATAATGTAATGTAATACATAGCATTGAATATATTTGGCATGCATTTTACTAAAATAAAACTCTGGTTCCAAACATGTTTATATGATTTAAATAAGCGTAGTAGTTGGCAGCTCTGTTTTTTTTTTTTTTAAATTAATGAATAACTAGTTGGAGTGGCAATCCCAAAACTTTTTTTTAACTCCTGCATTTGCTACTACAGTGCCAAATTTAAATGACAATCCATGCTCATCATGAGGATTCAGAAGGCATGAAATTCCATACATTAGTTCTTGAAATAGGACTATAATGGATATAGAGAAAATTGCAATGTAAAATCGCCATGTATTGGGAGATTTAAACCAAAATGCACTGCTCAAAACAATTAAAGGATATTGCAGTTTTAGGTGGATTTTGTATCTGGGAAACTTTTTAGCTGATTGATACATGGTCGACAGACATAGTAGGTTATATGAGAATAAATTACACATATTTGGCAAAAAAAAAAAAATGCATTTCATTGCGCATTTGTGTACAAAAGGAAAAAACACAATTTGTGCATATGAGAAAAAAAAGAATAAGAAAAGGTGGTTTCTTCAAAGAAAATCATTTTCAGTTGGGGGTATAGTTTCCACGGGCAGCCAGTAACGTTGAACACCTTTGAGGCATGGACTCAATGAGGCTATTAATGACGAGTTGGGGTATTCTGTCCCACTCTTTCAGAAGAGCTCTTTCCAGTTCTTGGAGAGTTTGTGGCGGTTGTTGGCGGCCAGAAACTCGTCTTCCTAGAGTGTCCCAAACGTGTTCGATTGGATTCATGTCTGGAGAACACGCTGGCCATTCCATTCGAACGATTCCTTCCTCAAAAAGGAAATCCTCCACCAGGTTTGCAAGATGTAGCCTGCAGTTATCGTCCATTAAAATGAAGTTATCTCCGATTGCTGCAGCGTAAGGGACTACAATAGGTCTGAGGATCTCATCCCTATATCGGCAACCAGTCAGAGCTCCATCTGGAATGATGTAGAGGTCAGTGCGCCCGTCAATGGAGATGTCACCATACACCAACACTCCTCCACCGCCAAATCTGACACTTTCGTGCCCGAACGCAGGATTATTCCTACTGCCACGGTCCCTCCAGATGAAAATACGCTTATTATCCGGATGCACAGAAAAATGGGACTCGTCAGAAAACAGAATATGGCTCCATTCATTTCTCCTCCAGTTGGCATGCTCGGTTGCCCACTCCCTGCAGTCGCGACGATGCCTTGATGTTAATCTAACACATACCATCGGTCGGCGAGCATACAGACCTACAGCATGGAGCCGGTTTCGGACAGTCTGAGTTGAAATCGTGGTACCTGTAGCCAAGCGAAGGTGTTGTTGGAGAAGAGTAGCGTTCATGTTTTGGTGTCTCCGAGCTGTTAACGCTAAATACCGATCTTCATTGGGCATTGTTGCCCGTCTACGACTTTGTCCTGGTCTTCGGCCTGCACATCCACTCTCCAAAAAACGGTTCCAGATCCTGTAAATGACACTTTGTGACACTCCAATGGCTTGCGCTACTTCGGCTTGAGTTTGGCCCCCTTCTAACCTACCAACAATTCTCCAAGCTTCTGAATCTGTCAAATGACTTCGCTGAGACATCGTACTCATCGAAACAAAACAATCACTGAATGCCGATCATCCTTGTCTTCATTCTCTTTTATCCAGTTGAAAGTCAAATTTCATTCGCTGCCGCTGAAGCAACCTTTTTGACGTCGAACTCAAAATTTGCATACTTCACAGTTTGAAAACCAGAAAAATTTGCATTTGTGATTCTCTTCTTCTATTTTCGGCAAAAAAAATTTTGTTTATATCTTTATTTTATATAAAACTTCAAATATCCTTTGTTTTGAGCAGGGCATAAACAGCAATAACATTTATCAAGCTACATCTGAATCTGAGGTTTGATGAAAATTCGTGAATTAGTGCTATTGCAGCAATCGGGAAAAATTCAGCATAGCAGCGCCACCTGTCGGGCGATTGACACCAAAATATAAACAGATCTAGTTCATATCACACATTTACTGAATCTAAAATGTGATGAAAATCCGTGCATTAATTCTTAAGATAGAGCTGTTGTGAAATTCGTGAAAAAATGTGGCATAGCAGCGCCACATGTTGAGCAAACAGCATCAATTCCATATCAAGGACTAACTGAATCTGAAGTTTGATAGAAATCTGTGCATTAGTTATAGAGATATAGTTGTTGCATAAATCGTAAAAAATGCAGCATAGCAGTGCCACGTGTTGAATTTACACCAAAAACTAATCAGCATCAATTTCTATCAAGAACTACCTGTATATAAATTTTTATCGAATTCTGCCCATTTGCTCTTGAGGTAAAGCACCCACAAAACTTATGTCACATTCATGCAGACAGACATTTTGTAAAAGGATGTTCTTTGGAATCTCTGACCCTTAAACATGTAAATCCATCAAAAACTGGAATTCGATAATTTTCACGAATTCAATACTACTTCTTGTAAAGATAGAAAAAAGCAAAAACTAGTTTAATGCTAATGTAAATAGTGAAGAAATATTGCTGAATAATGAGTATACCTGTAGCATTTTAGTACTTCAGTGTCAGTATATACATTTTTCTCGAATACATCAACAGCATTTAATCTAACAGAAATCTTTATTGTTCTATAATCCAAGTTCATCAAATTTGGTTCAACAGATGACTATAGTTGTTAAAGAGGTGTTTTTAAATAAAATTAACTATTAACATCTATAGTTGATTATTTTGATCGCCTTTTAAGTAAACCTGAACATTTTAAAGTTCATAATATACAATATAAGATGCAATTTTTATTCTAAACTATTTTGTAGGTTTATTATAAAATCAATGAAACACTTTTTTCTTGAGCATTTTCTTTTGGTGAAATTCGACGGGTTGCACCTCGTCGAAAATGAAGTTAGAACATTGAAAACATTATTAAATAATCATTTTTATCAATTGAAAATAAATTTGAGAATTATCAAACTTTATACTAGTTGTCCACCTTAAATTGCTTTTTTTTTAATTCAATTACTGAACTTACAAACAGACTTTAATTGAACTAATCTTTATTCATCGTCTGACGTGCCAATTTACTTTGAAACTTAATCATAGCATTATTCATGAATTTAAATTACTGCAAAGTTTTCTCACTAGTATTGTGAGAAACAAAAAAGGTTTAAGTGTCACTGTTTTTGCAGTTCACCCACTGTCCATTATTTTCGTCCAACCCCCCCCCCCCCCCCCCTCTCTTTCTCTCGACAGGTTTCACCAAATTAAAATAACTACTGTAGCAGTCACGTGTTCTTTGGCTTTCATGTTTTTTATTTCTCCAAATATTACTAGCAGCAAAGAAAAAATAAAAAAACGCTGGGAGAAATTTTTCTGAGAAAATCGGTTACGGCATGAAAGAAACGACTTGCATAGGTGCCAACTTGTCATTAATCTTCCGTAATACATGCAATAATTTGACCCTGGTTTAATGAAATTCAAGCCAGAATTTAAAAAAAAATGGAATTAAATATGTTCAATTTAAAAATCTAAAATTAAACAAATCAAGATTCATGAAATAATTTTTTTGGTTTGAAATGAGGTTAACCTGTATCAAACTAATCCAAGTAGTACGGAAGATTAATTGAAAGTTAGCAGTTCAGGACATACAATGACCAAAGTTATGTGTCAGATAAATAAAACATTACAACGTTAAAATGCATAGGGATGAATATTAACGAATATGAAACGACGTATAAATATAAAAGACATATAAATGAGAAATATATAAATGGTGCTTTATTGTACATTATTATTTTTATATTATTTTTAATATGAAAGTGTGTTACTTCTAACAGCGAACTACATTTGCTGATATTAAAGAAATCGATGTTACAGGGTCTGAGATTTCCGCATTTGAGCACACCAGTATATTCTTAGAAAAAATTGTTGTTCTGTTAAATCGCAAAAATGTTCCAATTAAATAATATAAAATTTTCTCTAACAAAATACTGGTGTGCAAAAAAAGCGGAAATCTCATTCCTGATATTAGCTGCTGATGAAAACACCAAAAATTAAATAAAAAAAAGTACTTCTACAGGGTGACACATAAATACTCTGACGCAAATAAAAAACCATAAAGTTTAACTGAAGGGACAAAATTATCCGTTTTCTTCAGCATTCAAAAGAGAGGAAAATTCTGTACAAGAAACAATCAATGTTATTTATAATGGCTTCCTCCTGTGGCGATGCAGGGACCTAGCGCTTCTGGAAAATTTGTCAAGATAGCTGCAACAGAATATTTCTGGCATATTTCTGGGGGAGGGGGGGGGAGAGGATTGATGGAGGAAAGCAGAATTAACCTTTGGACACCATGTTTTCCTTCTAAACAGTGAATAATTATCAAGGGAAATAGCAATCAGACAACTAAAAAACACGAGGAATATGAATTAAAAAATAGTTTGCCCCAAAAACGTGAGGAAAACATTAAACTTAATTGTCTTTTTTATCACATTACAGTATTTATGTGTTACCCTGTATAGAATAAAATAAACTGTGAAAATAACTGCTAAAAGGAGAGGGCGGTTTAACTGCAAAAATAGTTTGCCCCCAAAACGTGAAGAAAACATTAAACTGAATTGTCTTTTTTATCACGTCACAGTATTTATGTGTTACCCTGTATAGAACATAATAAACTGTGAAAATAACTGCTAAAAGGAGAGAGCGGTTTAATTGCAAAAATAGTTTGGCCCCAAAATGTGAAGAAAACATTAAACTGAATTGTATTTTTTATCACGTCACATTATTTATGTATCACCCTGTATAGAATATAATAAACTGTGAAAATAATTGCTAAAAGAATAAAAGGAGAGGGCAGTTTAACTGCATACTAAATATTCCGAAATACAATTTTTTTTACTTGTGGTTTAAGTTTCAATAGGTTATATATATATGAAATTAAACACACACAATACATTGCAAACTACTTTAATTCATTAACAAATTATTGCAGAAACATTATTGTAAATTAATTCGTCACCAGCTTTCATATATATTGGTTATCAATCCCAATATACATCACACTGCATTTATAAAATTCATACATGAAAACAAGTTCATGAAATAAATTTGCAACTTAGAGATCTATATACAACTTCATAAACTAAATTATGTTATATGATATATGTGGAATGGCTCTACTCAAAAAGATGTGATTCACAAGTTCTTTAATGGCTGGATTTCAATGCATGTTTGAAACACATATTATGTATGACACTAAATATTTTTTTGATACGATATACATTCATATGTAGACAGTAGACACAAAATGCCCAAAAGTAATGTAATTTCTTAAACAAGATGCTTAATTTACGCATAAAATAGTTTTGCTAAAATATTAGTCATAAATTCAAATTGCATGTTTATGTTTCAGCTGCTTAAACCACAATTATTTTTGATTGGCTTTCAAAGCTAATGTCATAGCTAAGGTATAGTAATGCTAAATGTAAGTTAACACTAGGATATGTGTTTGTGCTCAAAATTTAATTTATAATTGCTTTAAATTTTCATCTAACTTCTTTTATATTTATAAATGAACTACGCAACAATGCTTTAATTGATATTTTGTGGATTACACAAATTTTATGAATTACTCTTTTAATAATTTTGTCAAAATATTTACTGTAACTGATGACATATAAAATAATGTCACGATATAAAAAAATATATTTTTAAAAAAATAAGATAAAAAACATAGTTCCCCAGTTGGAATCAGATTTTGATCCCTTTTCCTTATTTGATTTGTGACAATGTAAGGGCACATGTACAATGTAGTGAATTTCACTCTTTGACTTGTATGTACTATACATATATAACATTTTAAAAATTAAAAAATGTTGCTTTTGTGACTTAATGCCCACTAATCATGCAAGGCAAATTAATCCGTTATACTTTGTATGACAAAGGCAAATCAAGCGACATTTTCTTTCTTTCTAGATTAGAAAGTCGCACTCTATTTAGACTACATACTGAAGTTACATCAAGCAACATGTTTTACTGCTTTGCTACTAGGAAATTCAATGATGGAAATGAGTGAATTTGGTTTCATCTTTTGATATAATGATACTATTTTAAACTTAAAAAAAAGATATAGGATAATTTTCAGGGCATTCTGTGTCAGCAAGTTTATTTCTCAAATACATGTACACAATGACATCAAGTTATGATTAATAGGATTTCGTATTAAGTTTCACAAAGACATTCATATTCATGAATCAAACTTTAAGAATATATCAATTAAAAAAATGAAACGACTTCTGCTTTTTTATGCGTGCATGTAATTAATGCAGACTTTCAAATACACACATGTAGACACACAAACGCAATATATGTTAAATGCGTTATTATAAACAACAAGCAAACAATGTAATCATTTCACATAACTTTCATAGCTCAGCACTGTAACCGTAGAAAAAGGAATATTACTAATGTTTCCATATAATATGTATAATATTTTTTTCTAAGGCAAATATATAAACTCTCAGAATTGTGCTATTCATCGTATATATTTGATCTAGAAGAAAAATCATTATTTTTCTTTCGATTAACCCATTAGCATCAGAGGCGTGCTTTTCAGAAATTTCTTTTTTATTCAGAATTTCGTAATAGCATTTTTTGTAGTATTTAGTGCAGACGTTTCGCGTTTACATAAAGTATAAATTCTCTTTTTGGATTTTTGGAGTAAAAAAGAAATTCCTAAAATAAACGCTTTCGTGCGCTATGATGCAAATGGGATAAATGTTATTGGGTCGTTCAGAAAGTCGTGTCCGTTTGGGAAAATGAATTCGAACTGGAAAATTCTGCCCATTAATTACTAAACATTATATATCAGAAACAATATATAATAATCAAATGATAAAATTATCCGGTACGAATTAATTTTCCAAACGGACACGACTTTCTGAACGACCTAATATTTCCGTCTCACACATTTAACTATAAAGATAAAATTTTTGAGGTAAAACTTTATCATATTCTTTGGAAGCAAAAACTTACAATAGTTTTAAAATCTGGTTATTATCACAAAAAATAGATGTTTTCTAGCATTTGTTTGATTTTTTTTATTATATTTACATATAAAGAAAATGGTAAATTCTTAAAATATGCGATTACAATATGCTTTAACTTTTTGGCACAGCATAAGTAATAGCATATTTTTCTTTAGCTCTTTTAAATCACCAAGGGACAATAATTATATATTATCCTAAAAATAATTTAAATACTAATTTACAAATCTACATTTAAATGTATATGTTGTAAAATTAACATAGGGAGCAGCATTTTCTAAATTATCACAAAATTCTCTCACATAATATCAACAAAATGCGAACATTTAACAATGTATTTTTAATGAATAAATGGACAATATTCGTCTGAAGCATTCTCCTTTATCATGTGACATACAGGACAAACTAGCAGATGTAACTGTAAAAATAACTATATTTCTGATACATATTACCTATTTAATTATGCTTTTGATTTCACCTTTGTAATTAAATAATGTTATTTAATGTCAATAACGCATAAATGGAATTATTTTCTCCCCCAATGATGTGACTTTTTATAGCCTCGAACACAGATCAGTGAATATTGTCCATTTTAATATTGATTATTCATTTAGTAGCAGTGGCGTAACCAGGATGGGTGCCCAAGTGCTCTGAATACTGGTAATTTTTGAAAGTTCTGTTCGCCTTATCTAATCAGAAAAAATTCTTTTATGAACCAAGAGAAGAAAACCTTACACTATTACTGGTTTTGGGCCTCCACCCTGGTTATGCCACCGAGTAAGATTAGCACATTGTTGAACGGTCACGAATATATTTGTGTTTTTATAAACAAACATCATTCATCAAAGGCGTGTTCTAAATCCTTAATTCCACTCATGTACTTTTTATGCATCAAATTTTATCAAACTTTTATCTAAAAGAATGTTCTTTATGTTATATATTTAAGCATACTCTATTATACTGTAAGGAATTTTACATTTAATTCATACACTAAAAGATATTAACTGATGAATAAAGTTGAGAAACTTAGCCAATCAAAGAATTAAATACCGAAAATACCTTCCGAAGACCCTGCGGTTTTTGTTACTTGAAAACCCATATTTAATATTAATTAGCTGGTTAATAATATATTAAGAGTTCTTCTAAATTTTCTGAAAATTTATGTACATTATATTTTTGTTAATATTTTTCTCTATACTGCATTGATATCTCTCAAATAAGTTATTTTACTGCCGCGATTATTATTATTTATGCTATATTGCATGTTCTTGAATGTCAAGGAGGATTATTAGATAATCATATTTGTTAATGTTCTGAAGAATTGTGTAGTAGATTCCCCTCTGCCTCTGTATCAGGGGTTGCCTTGTTTGGCCTCCATTTTCATTCAGAAATTTGGAGTTCATACCAGAAATAAAGAATAGTGTTATTTTCTTCATTTAATAAGAGACATTCAGTAATCACATAAAATAATTAATCTTCTTTCATAATTTGTTGAATTGCAGAGATTTGATGGTTAGATAAGGAAACAATAACTACAAAATTTTAGAAATATCAGGCAGTTGTGATTGTAAAATTTAAGTGGTATCAGTTTGACACCCCTAGTCTATATACATATGCTTTATACATGTATTTAGTGCGTGTGTGCATACATAAATTTAAATACCACTTTTCCAAATTATAATCTTAGACTTAATTTAATAAGATAGTTTCTGTGATGAAATAAGGCGAAGATTACAATTCGGTAATAATAGTTACTTGTACTCAAAATAAAGAATGCAAATCTTGTTCATATTTTTCATCTCGGCATACAAACAGGGTAAAGTAGCAGTTATAAAACTGTTTTATCGAATAACGAATTCATTTATATTAAATTTTTAAAGGAAAAATAGAATGTAAGAATCAATAGAAAATAACTATACTAACCAAGATATTGTTTGCACTAAGCGTTAAAGAGGTGTCCTTTGTTTTATTAATATGGATGTCAATGGAAATTTTTGATTCAGGCATTTCAAATTATTTTCAACAATTTTAACACTTTTGATTTTTTTTTTTTTTTTCTTTTTTAGTCATTGAAAAGTTTTAGTTTCAGAAATGTTAGTTTCAACACTGCCATTTTAAAAACACTGTGCCACTACATTTTCCCTTATCTTTTTTAAAAATAAAAGCTTTGAGAGATAAATGCACTTTTCATGAAACAAAACATTTTCACTATTGAATGGTGAATAAAAGTCACATGATGCAAAACGAATGGTGTAAATGTCGATTAACATTAGCGATACACTGTTACATTTGTATAAATGTAATATGCAATTGTGTGCATCGCAGTGCTTGATTGAATGGAAGAATCAACAAAATGCAATAAACGAAACAATAAAATCAACTAAAAAAAGTACAATTATCTTCAGACGATCGAATGCAAAATAATTTAACACATTCATTGAAAAGTATTTTAGATTGTATTTAGTAGAAAATGTTAGAAAATTATGATATTTTTCATGATAATCGAAATCTTACTACATATTAATGAGTTTATAATGTACACACATACATATATTTACAGGGGTTTATTCTGATCATGTGCAAACTTCCAATAACAATTAAATATACTAATTTTCGAATCATTTAATCGCAGGTAAATTAAGGGAAAATTACAGCATTAAATTTACGTTAGAATTTTGAATAAGTTATATTTGTTCAGAATATGCGGTCCTATATAGGTATATAAAACTATGAATACATAATGTGAACGATTAATAAATTTTACTTTGTGAAAACAACCACAAAGTTTATATAAAATGTATTTGAATGTATTGTTAGTGTATTTATTAATTTCAAGCTGTGTAGTATTCATTCATTTTATTTCGTTATCTGTGTTTCGTGACTACAAAAGCCTGTTTATTAAAACCATAAAGTGTTAAGCCATTATGTGGAGAAAATTATCTCTGGTCTCTTTATTTTATATCAAAATTTATTTTATCATAAAAATTAGTACGTTTATCATTTTGATAAAAAAATAGTCTGTAATTAATTATCCATTGTATTTATTATTTATTTATTAAACTATGTATTAATTATTACATGCATTAATTATTTAAAAAATTGAATTTGAAAAGGCGACATTTTTATATGCTTCACTAGAACCGCGGCGACGGGTCATTTTGATCCGTATCATATGGAGAGATGTCGATTCGAACCAGAAAACTCTTAGTAAAATAAGATAAATATATGCTGAGCAAAAATATTTTCAATAAATAACTTAAACAATTCTAAATGAAAATTCCTGTGAGAAATATTTTTATAACTCTTGGCTTAATTTTCTTGCGGTTCTAGTGTTAAAGAAGATTCGATATTTTGACTAATTTCTGAAATTGCCACTACATACAAAATTTAAACCCTAAAGGAAACAACCGAACTATCGTAATTTCCCGTAGATAACCCACAGCTCAAACAATTCTATTTCGACCCAGAAATTTTCAAAAATAAAATGCGACATTTCGTATTGCGGTTTTATTTATCTTAAATTTCTGAATGAATTTTCTGGGTGAAAACAGAATTGTTTGAGCTGTGTGTTATCTACGGGAAATTACGGTATGCGTTTGTTTGAAGCTCGAAAGCAAAGAACTTCCATGACATTCTTAAGCAGTGTTGCCAGTTGATTACTTTTTTAAATTCAGATATTTTTTATTGGCACTACTTTTTATAAACAGGTAAAATTCCTCTTGTTTTCGCCCTAATTAATATGTTATGAATAAGGCGAATTTCATCATTTCTAAAAAATGGGGTCAATCAAGAAATCTTAAAAACGTAGCTAACTAGCAACACTGTTCCTGACTGTGTTTCTGAAATCTTTTGATGACAAATGCAGGGCTCTCAAATAGTTCGCCAAATAAACACTAATATTATTTTAGAAAAAATTTCTTTTTAAAATTTCTTTCAAAATGCGCAGAAACGACCTTCGAATGTTAATTCTATAGCGAATGCTGTAGAAACTGGCCATTAAATTTTCTGTTATAAAATATTGGTATACAGTTAATGGACCATTTGGGAGCCCTGCAAATGCCGTCTAAAAATATCATATATGTATGTGTAACGCAATGTAAATATATACGTATATGCATACGTGTAATGTAATGTTAATGTAAATATCTATATCTGTAACGTAATGTATAAATGGTATATATTTGTGTAAATTTGTATGTTTTTTCTGAGGTTTGTGAGAGCTAGCTATTCTTTGTCACAAGAACCCACCTTTGTTACGATAGGCACTTTTTATGGCTATTATTGTGCAACTTTTCTATTTTGTTAACAGAAAATCATATATCACGAAAATATCCATAAATAAATTTCTAGAAAGAATTACTACAGTCATTTGAGATGCTTTAAGATCATCAATTATTTCTGGTAATGAGATGTTATTAATCATCTTTCGAAAAATAGCAATTTTTGCTGTTTTTGATAAATTATCAGCACTTTAAAGACACAACATTTGAAACATGATTTTCTATTGTCCTTTCAATTGTAGTTTTAGATGATTAACTTCGAAGTAAATTAAAAAGACTACTAAATTTTTTTAAGCTGTAATAAACATTTTTTTTCTAAATAGTAAAGTTTATAAGAAATGAGATAGTAATATATGTTACTCTTAGTAAAATTATACGATTGTGGGTGTCTTTATATATGTATTTAGCTTGTTATTAAATTTATTTGTATCACAAGTGCTTGATATAATTACGATTATTATAAATAAGAATAATTTTTAGATATTTTCACAAAAGTTATCTTTGCAAGTTTCTTGTTTAACAGAAACTTATTTGAGTGGATCTTGTTTTGATATTGCAAAAATGAAGTTATGCATATTTGAATAATTTATAATGTTTGTTTCCAATCCAATTTTAGACTACACCTTTGAAAATTCAAATTACAATTTTTCAGTTTGTTGAAATTGCAAGGTTTTCTTATCAATCCATTTTTCTATAATGTCTTTTTAAAAAAATCTAAAGGTAACTTTTAATTGTTTCTGAGTTTCCCTGAGGCTCCACAATATGGATCTAACTTTTATATTTTAGAGTTTTATGATATTCAAGTAAATGGTAACATTTTTTTTTTCTCATAAACAACAGCAATTAGAAAACCAGAAATAGTGCTGTGCCTAAGACTTCATCCCAATCAGTTTCATAACCATCAACTATTCGGTTGCACAAAAGTTATGAAGTATATTTAAAATCACAGACAAAAAAAATCACGATGTAGGGATAGAAAGACCAATTAGGATGAATTATGAGAGGCTCGGATATGATAATTGTATGATGAGTTGTTTTAATGAATAAAAATTGAGTAGAGCCTCGACTCGAGGAGCCATTTGATGAAAGGTTTAATAGGAATTTTTAAAAAAGTGGCAATATTTACATTGCCAAAACCGCAAATTTCAGCTTAAATCAAATATATATTTTACTTAAATGGATTTTTTTTTAAATTGATACGTATAAATAATTTATGATGCACAGAAACTTGCCATTTATTATTTTATTTTGGCACTATGTGATAACTTATGGAAAAAAAATTCTTTCTTAAGAAACGTCTGAAACTTCCTGCAATGCCAAATTGCCTAATTGTGTTCCAAAATTTTCAATATATTCAACTTACATAAATTCACTTCGTAGCAAATCATTGTTATTCTTAGATCTCCAAAAACGTAAATCTGTATTATGTTACATCCATCACAAAATTTCATTAACATCTGACTATGTACTGTTGAATATATACATTCATAATAATGCTATAATATAGCTACCATATGACGTTTGTTAGCGTCTTAATACAAAAAACTTTTTATTTTAACTTTTGCGCTAAATATTCTAGATTTTCTTATTTTTTAATTAATTTCTACTTTAAAAAACATCAAACACTTTTCATCATTATATATGTGACAATCAATGGACCTCTTTTACATTTCACAAATTTGATTTTTATTTTAAATTTTACAAAAGACTTAACTTTTTATGTATATATGTATGATATACGAATGATTTACAATAAAAATGACTGAAAAAATGATGGCATAAAATCATGAAGTGAAAGAAATGACCTACATAAAAATGTAATGTTATAACAGGACTCGTTTTTTAAGAAACTAATCATTAAAAATTTATTCTATAAATATCAACTCATAATACACTTATTATGGAAACGTTGCTGCTCTTTGAACAGAGTTATACAAACTATAACACAGTCTAAATACTTTAAATGCACATAAAATATGCTAATAAAAATAAAATAAAATGATGAAGAAGCGAATAAATATAACTCTGGCAGAAATCTAGGATAAAGCTCATAGCACCACAAAAGCTAGGTAAATATAAATAAAAATGTTTTCGAAATGCATTTCCCCTTTGTGACTTATAAGAGCAGCGCAATCTTTGTTTCCCTTATTTTACAATACACGTTTAGAAATATTCTATTTCGGATATAATACATTCATGTCCTCTTTGGAAAAGCACCACATGTTGACAGGTCTTAGTCCATCATAACCATCAACTTTTCTATTTGATTTTTAAATAAAAATACATTTATTAGTGATGAGCAATTTCCTTGGTTTTATAATAGTGTTTGTTGCTAATTTACATAATTCTATATACTGCCTAGAGCTCATCACTGTTTTATTGCAGTTTTTAGGCCGGGATGCTAGATTGATTTCAATAGTATTAGAAATGTGTGTCACGATAAATCACTATATGTCAGTTTTCATCCCTTTTATGCTGAATTTCAAATCCAGCTAAAATATTTCACCAAACAGAATCCGTCACTTGTAGCTGTATCTTTCACTGGTATGCTTTCTGCCGGAAGATGGCTGTTATCTCCTCCACTGTTTTATTCTTTGTTTCAGGAACACATTTGTAGGTAAATACCCAGAAACCAGCGAGGAGCGCGGTGAATATGAAGAACGTATACACACCTAGCACATTCTGGAAGAAAAGAAAATGTAGATTTTAATTTGAATGGTTTTAATGTTATTCTATATCTTAAAAATTTGTGAGAAAAAATAATTAGCATTCTCTCGTCCGCAGAGAGAGAAAAATGATTCCCTATTGAATATTATCAAAAGTATATATATGCAGGGTGATTTTAAATTGACTATACAAAATTTGAGGTTTGGTACAGGACACTGCAATAATCATTTATTGTATAGGGATGCATGGGTGCAAGTGACGCGTTGAGCTGCAAACACCAAGGGACCTATTTGGCTCCTTTTTTTATTCTCATTCATACCCGAAATTTTCTATACTATTATTTTTTTTTTTAATTTAAGAGAGAGATTTCATGATTACACACACACACACAAAAAAAAAATATCTTTAAAAATTTCCGGTATGAAATTGAAATTTTTGCACTTAAAAAACTATTTCTATTTCTTTTCATGTATTTCTTGTATTTGACATTATTCAGTTTTGCGTTTTTCTTTTTCTTTTATATATATATACAGCAGTGATGCACAACCTTTTTGCCAGAAAATTGTTTGCCACCAGAATATTTGAAAAGAGTCGTTTGTTTTATTTAATAGCAAAGATTTCGTCATTAAGGAAAATTATTTTGCATGAAAATAGTGGTAGATTTGTGGCCTGCGAGCCAAAGGTTGTGCACCGCTGATATACAGGGTGATTTTAAAAAATAGAAAAAGAAATCTAATTCAAAAATTTCGATTTCATCCCGGAAATTTTCTATTTTTTTTTTTTTTTTAATCTAATCATGAAATGTCTATTTTAAATGAAATAAAAAAGAATGTTATAAGAATTTTTTGGCATGAATAAGAAACTTTGAAATAAAAAAAAGAGGACAAATTGACCCGCTTATGTTTGTACCTCAACGCGCCACTTGCGGCCACACATTCCTATACCATAAATGACAGTGTCCTGTACCAATTCTTAAAGTTTGTACTATGAATTTAGAATCATCCTGTATATATATATATATATATATATATATATATATATATACAGGGATTCAAAAATCTAGGCGCAAGCGAACAGTCTCCCGCCAAAATTTAAAAGTTTTCTTCGCTTAAAATTTAATAGCATTCTTACAAGAATTTCAAACGAATTATTAGACGAAAAATAACGAAATAAATTTTCTGGAGAGAGACTGAGTGCTGGTGCCTGGATTTTTGCACCCCTGTATACATATATAAATTATGTCAATTACCACAATTTCGTGCTGCCTTTAACGACTGACATCGAATATTATTCCTTGAATTATGGATTCACGATATTCCTTTTAACCCTTTGAGCTCTGATGGTAGAATTTTCTACCACATAATTTTTATTCCGAAATGTCACACCGGCACCGGAATATTAGATCATATTTATTTGAAAAAAATTTAATGTATTTTTTCGTGTATTCGTAAACCGAATTTTTTCTTTAAAAAATATTGGTGCCAATGTGACTTTTTTTAATTATGAAGAAATTTAACCACCAGAGCTCAAAGGGTTAAACGCGAGAAATTTAGTTCCTTGAAGGAAAATAAGAATCTCAACATAAAAGTATTACATTTTTTGAATATCTAAAGTTCAAATGCACGTGTACATAAATATTTTAAACTGTAATGGGTAGTTGAGAACATGTACTTTCCCACTAGCTTTTTAAATTTTGAAAATACAGAACAATTGTTCAGTTATGTAGTTTTACTCATAATTTGGCATCTCAGTGGCGTAATCAGGGTGGGTGCCCAAAAATAGGCTAATTAAATAAATTAAATAATTTTAAATAAAAATTCTGCTGGGAAATACTTTTTTGTAAAACTTGAGAAAATTGCCGGTGGTTCTAGTGTTAAACATTCAGCTTAATACAGGGAAGTATTATAAAAATAAAATGAAAAAAATAATAAAAAACATAAAAAAATTACCTGAATTGGTAAGAAACCCAGACCCACAATGAAGTTAGCACTCCAGTTAACTGTCACGGCAATACTAGAAGCTATAGGACGAGCTCCTTGTCCAAATAACTCAGTTACAAGAAACCAAGGAATAGAACCTATGAATAAAAAGACGGTATGAATATCACGCATATTATATGTATCTTAAGAGCATTTTAATGATACATATATTTTAATTTAGTTAACTATTAAAGAACGTGATTAATGATGCTTCAATTCATAATTATTGACATCACATTTTCTGACTTGTGGTAGGAAAGGTCGCGCATACGTGGACTCCTTTCCTTCATCAGTGTTTCAATCCGCTACTTTAAAAAAAAAAAAAAAAAAAAAAAAAAAACAGACTATTTGATTTGCACCACTTTTTCAAAATAGTAAAATTCGGCTTACTTGTCATTAAAAAAGTGGCAACAATCAAGCAATCTGAATTTTAAAAAGTAACGAATTGGCAAAATTGTCCTCCATACATGCACCATCTTTATTGCCTTAACGAATTAATTACTTTCCTTCATCATCACGTGTGCTTCTTTCTTCCTGCACCCAATGAATGAACATAAATTGCGTCCCCAAAGAATCTAGTCAACCCCTCTATACGTAAATTATGTACGAGATATTTTCACCCCATGAGTAAATTGCCTAATAGGAATGTTGACTGTAAACATTATTTAGCCACTTAACTGGTCTATATTTTTGAAAAAAACTTTCAAGTAATGTCTATTTTTTTCATGTCTTTTACAGAACTTTTAATATTTTATCACCAGATTTTCAAAACAGAAATTTTCTCTTATTGAATCAGAAGAATGTTTGGATTAAATAATGCAAAATTTACAATAAAAATTTGCTGGTCAGAATAATATAACATGATTTGAATATGGATCTGGTACGGGCAAATCATGGTTGGCGGAAACACGTTGCCCGTATGACGTACGGGCAAATCAAGGAAGCGGTTAAACAGAAAAATGTTCGCAAAATTCTTCACTGGCGTAGCCAGAGGGAAAGGGGGGGGGGGGTCCAAATGCTCTTCATATCACTAAAATTGAAAAGTTTTTTTTTCTCTTTAATTAATTGCAGTAAAATGTCTGATTAGATAAGGTGAAGAATATTTTATAAAATTAGTGATACCCAGTTCATTTGAACCGCCACCTCTGGCTACTCTACAGCATATACCACTTTGTACTTCATTATAAAAATGATATGCGATATAGTCAGTACAGTAGATGGAAAAAATATTTCAGAGGAGTACAGAATTAAATCTTCGATTCAATGTAATGGGAATTTAACCCTTTGCACTCGAGAGGTGATTCTCACTCACCACAAGTATTGTCAGGTGTCCCTTGTAAATCGGGACGCCAAATGCTTTTGACACCACTAACATCTTACAGTTTATTTCGCTATCTTTTATCACAGATTATTTGGCCATTAGATAATGCTAAGAAAATTTGTTTAAAATACTGGTGTCCAGAGCACTTGGAGTACCCATTTACGCGTATTTGTTTTAATGTAAATTTTTATTAAGTGTTTCTAAATTTTAAGGAAACATATGACATAAGAAAATTTTAGATGGAGGGGGGAGAGAGTTGATGGGAGGGGTCATTACTTTATCCTCCTTTCTCAAAAGCACTATTAAAAACTGTACAAACTTCCTTTTTTCAACTGTCAAAACTCATTTTTGTCTTTTAATTTTAATTCCTTGGATAAAATCAGCCCAAAAAATATATAGTTTGGTTGCAGTACGCCTGTCAAGAACATGCTTTAAAATTATCATTAGCATATAATTAACTCAATTCTAACGTTCTTAAAGTTATTAGTGGCCTTCATTGGGAAGTAAAAAGAAATAATTCTTAATATATAATTATTAAAAAATCATTAACCTTAAAACATAGTAGAACATTAGGCGATTTCCAAGGTTCCCTTACTAACTTTTGGAAGCTGACCTATCAGGCAATCTCCGACCGACCGAGGGTTAAAAAGTGTAAAATTTGAGAATGCTAATGTTAAATTCACTTGGTACGCATATTTTAATTTATATCTTCAAAAAAGCAAACGATCGAAATGTTTATTTTTTATGGAGTTACAATGAGTGCACTGGAACATAAAATGGGTCTTTAAAGAAAAGATATTTTAATTCCGAAAATTATCAACCCCATAATCATCGCGGTCGATATGTTCAAGGGCAATTTGTACTTCATAATAAACGTATTCATTTTTATATGATATAACTCGTTAATAAATAGGAATAAGTCGGGAATTGCTCGCCAGACGTAGCAAATGAGATGCGTTTGTACTAAAACGAAATTTTTTTTTAAATACAGAACTTCGGATACAATACAGTAACCGAACTTTTTTGTGTGTCTCTGTAGACACGAAATGCTTTCTATTATACAGGAATTAATTTGTAATAAACCTCTGCAATGCATATCAATTTCATAAAATGTGAAATAGTTTAACATAGTTAAAACGCGCCCCAAAAAAACATTCCCCCCTATACCGTTATGTAATAGAATACTTTTGTGTGACTCTGTATATTAATAAAAAATATTCTTTGCACCACAGATTGTACAGAATGATTATTTTAGCACATATTTCATGGGTGCATATGAATTGCATTATGTTCGAAATAGTGTAACATCATTAAAATGCACTTGAAGCTATTTTTTCCAATTGACATTAATGTAACGGAATACTTTCGATTGTCTCTCTAATTGAATTATGCATCCGATTTTTATAACATTTGAAGTGATTTGACAAAATTATGTAATAATTATATATTTTAAATTTTAAACGATTTGGTAGGGTAGTTTTTGCGTTGTTATATGCGGACAGATGGACAGATGGAACGACGACTATAGGTGCTACATATTTATATAATCACGAACGCACTTAATAAATAAAAACATTCATACAAAAAGTTTAAAAAATAAAATAAACATTTGCAACACATTATCGTTTCTTTCTATGTAAAAAAATCTAGTAGCACATAAAAGTAGGGCAAATAGATAATAGCGACGTAAAGTATTTAAAAAACTTTATAATTTAATTATTCTAAGCTTTATTTCGAATTTGATAGATTAAATATATACGTATGATAAAAAAAAAAAAAAAAATCAAAAGTTAATGGACAACATTTTAAATTGCTTCTAAGCGCTGAAGCAAGTTATAAAATTTTTATCTTTTTGATTTGAACTCAATTTTACTGTTATTAAATCATACATAATTTTATATTGGTCTTTATATATTATATCCCGGGAGAACGCGCGCCTGGCCTTATAGACCCAGACTGCGTAAGGTTTTCATTATTGTCACCACTACTTCTTTAAAAATAATTACCAACTGTTTTTAATCGCAGAATTTGTAACGATAGCCTGCAAGTAATTAAGATAACGATTATTATCTATGTTTATTGGTTACAAAATAAAAACAATTAATGCACTGGGCGGTTTCGGGCAGTCAAAACAACCCACACCCGTTATGCCGAGTTAAACATATACAGGGTGTCCCAAAAGGTCGTTTACAAACTTAACATGCTGGTCTGCCATATCATGATGAACAATATTAAATAGGAAACTAAGGGTCCCAAACGTCTTCCAAAGGAGATATGCGCCATTAAAGTTTAGGGTCCAGAAATTCAAATGATGATAAAAAACAGAAAAATTGGTCGATTCGTTTGCGGTTTTCACTAAAACTATTCTTTATGTCAGTATTTTCTTGAGAATAAATTATAAAGATAAATTTCAAAAAATGTCGATAGAGGGCGCTTTAGACTTTGGAGTAACGATAAACTAGTTTTTACCATTATTTTTTGCATCTCATTAAAATTTTTTAGAAGTTTAGACATAAACTTAAATTTTGAGCTCAAAATCTAAATCGTTGGAAGTGGTTAAGTAGCTCAAACTGAATTGCGGGGGGAGGTTCAAATTTCAAATGATTATAAAAAACGGAAAAATTGGTCAATTGATTTTCGATTTTAACTAAAATTATTCTTTATGTCAGTATTATCTTGAAAATAATTTATAAAGATAAAATTCAAAAAATGCCGATAGAGGGCGCTTTAGACTTTGGAGTAACGTACAACTATTTTTTCCGTTATTTCTTGCATCTCATAAATTTTTTTTAGAAGCTTAGACATAAACTTAAATTTTGAGATAAAAATCTGATTCGTTGGGAGTGGTTAAGTAGCGCAAACTGAACTGTGTTCAATGGGGGTGGGGAGGTTCAAATTTCAAATGATTATAAAAAACGGAAAAATTGGTCGGTTTTCGCTAAAACTATTCTTTATATCAATATTTTCTTGAAAATAAATTTTACAGATATCTTTAAAAATATTCCGTCAGAGGGCGCCAAACTTTATAGTAACCAACAACTATTTTTAACCGTTATTTTTTGTATCTAATAAAATGCTTGTAAAAGTTCAAACTTAAATTTTGTGCTCAAAATCTGCAACGTTGTGAGTAATTAAGCGGCCAAAAATTGAACTGCGTTCGAGGGGTGGGGAAGGTAACATTTCAACTCTTGAACACAGTTCAGTTTGCGCTTCTTAACCCCTCCCATCGATTTAGATTTTGAGCACAAAATTTAAGTCTAAACTTTTGCAAACATTTAATTAGATTGAAAAAAAAAAAAAAAGGTTAAAAATAATTGTTGGTTATTCTAAAGTTTAAGGCGCCCTCTAACGGATTTTTTAAAATCTATCTTTAAAATTTATTTTCAAGGAAATATTGATATAAAGAATAGTTTTAGCGAAAACCGACCAATTTTTCCGTTTTTTATAATCATTTGAAATTTGAAACTCCCCACCCCCATTGAACACAGTTCAGTTTGCGCTACTTTACCACTCCCAACGATTCAGATTTTCATCCCAAAATTTATGTTTATGTCTAAGCTTCTAAAAAAAAATTATGAGATGCAAAAAATAACGGAAAAAAATAGTTGTACGTTACTCCAAAGTCTGAAGCACCCTCTATCGGCATTTTTTAAATTTTATCTTTATAAATTATTTTCAAGATAATACTGACATAAAGAATAATTTTAGTGAAAATCGCAAATCAATTGACCAATTTTTGCGTTTTTTATAATCATTTGAAATTTAAACCTCCCCCCGCAATTCAGTTTGCGCTACTTAACCACTTCCAACGATTTAGATTTTGAGGTCAAAATTTAAGCTTATGTCCAAGCTTCTAAAAAAGTTTAATGAGATGCAAAAAATAATGGTAAAAACTAGTTTATCGTTACTCCAAAGTCTAAAGCGCCCTCTATCGACATTTTTTGAAATTTATCTTTATAATTTATTTTCAAGAAAATACTGACATAAAGAATAGTTTTAGTAAAAACCGCAAACGAATCGACCAATTTTTCTGTTTTTTATAATCATTTGAATTTTTAGACCTTAAACTTTAATGGCGCATATCTCCTTTGGAAGACGTTTGGGACCCTTAGTTTCCTATTTAATATTGTTCATCATGATATGACAGACCAGCATGTTAAGTTTGTAAACGACCTTTTGGGACACCCTGTATATATATATATATATATATATTTACATAGCTACCAACTTTTGCGCTTTTTTGTTTCCACTAAAATTTAATAGAGAGTTTCGCTTTTGTTAAACATGAAATTTTGACGATTAAATAAGACAATATTTACAATGAAATTTTGGTGGTAAGAAAAATATATGAAAGTTGATAACTATGTATATATTAAAAAATATACATATTCAGCTTTTTGTACAGAGTTCGAACGGGCCCTGGAATTTCAAAACCAGGAAATTCTTCGGTGCCAGTATTTTCGCATAGAAAATTTTTCTTTAAATAAGACGAAATTTCGCGCGTTTGAACTAGATTTTTTTTTTTCAATAAAAAAATACTCGTGTGAACCCTGTTGTAATTATAAGATTACCGAGTCATAAATTTTTTCTCTATTTTGAAATTATCTTGATCGTATTGATATAAATTCTTACCTGGACCAACGGCAAACATTATCACAAAAGAAATGACGCAAATAATACTGAGATATGACAACCATGGAGCACTTTTCTGAAAAAAAAAATGGAGAATAAATATTAATAATTGATTAAATATTGATTTTTATTAACATTGATTTAAATTAAACAATTAAACATTGATTTTTAAAACATGTTTTAAAAATCAATGATGACATGTTTTAAAAATCAATGACAATAATACTGTTAAAGATTTTTTTTTTCCCCTTTTGAAAACTATTTCGATAGTAAAATTGTTCTCAAATAGAAAAAATTACAACGAAATGGAAAAACTGCAAAGTACCTGAATAGAAATCGACACCATGGAAAAAAGAAAGAAAAAAAAATCAAAATACCAATACGAAATTTAAAATGATCGCTGACATTAATTTAACCCATTGAAGGGCGATTGGATAAAATATATCCAACTTAATTTTAATTGCAGAGTGCCACATTACCACCGGAATTTCGATATGAAATTTTTTATTTTATCAAATATGTAAAGAAAAGCTTTTATTTCTTCTGAAATAAATTTGTTTGAAAATACTGGTGTCCATCAATCATTTCAGCATTTTAAAAATAAAAGTGGTTTGCTCATCAAAGGGTTGCCGTAATTTCCGGCGTATAATCCGCAGATAGAAAAATCATTTTTCGACCCAGAAATTTTTTTAAATGAAATGTAATTTTTTAGACCGCGGTAAATATTTGGCTTCGATTACAAAATAAAATTTCTGGGTTGAAAAAGAATTGTTTGATTCGCGGATTATACGCTGGAAATTACGGTAATATGAGCTTGTAAATGTTTTCGTATTACCAGCGTACGCTATTCATTGCACAATAAAAAACGAGAGAGTGAGGAACAAAAGAAGAAATAGACATATTTAACATGATAATTCGCTTTCTATTTCATTTTGTACTGAAGAATGAGCTCCGTTTATGAACCTTGAAATTGGTTATATGCTACGTTTAATATGACTATAGACACATTTTTTAAAACTTCATCTAAGAAAAAAGTATTTATATGTACATTTTTCTTTTGTACAAACAGGGCTTTTGCAATTTTAGCTGGAATACTTGAATTTTTAAGTACGTTTATAAACCTTGAAATTGTTTATATGCTACGTTTAATTTGACTGTAAGCACATTTTTTTTTTTTTTTTTTTTGCCTTAAACCTTATTGAAAGTAAAAATATTTATATGAATCAGGCACGGAAAATTCTGTCGTACAATTTTATTTCACGCTTACTTTTAAAAAATTCATATTTCTTCATTGACACCACTTTTTCAAAATCGTAAAATTCCCGCAGTTTTCACGTTTCATATTAAAGTGAGATCAAAAGGAATTATACTACTTTAAAAATGTAGTGCCGATGAAGAAATTTGAATTTATTTGGCGTGATGTAACATTAACAGACAGAACGTTCCGGTTGACCTAACACATTTTTATTTTGTACAAACAGGGCTTTTACAGTTTCAGCTGGAATATTTGTATTTTTAAATGCGTTAATGAACCTTGAAATTAGTTATGTGCTACGCTTAATGTGACTGTAGACCCTTTTTTTTTTTTTTTACTTTAAACTTCATCCAAAAGAAAAACATTTATATTTATATAATCCTTTTGTGCAAACAGGCATTTTACAGTTTCAATTGAAATACTTGTATTTTTATGTAGTCGCATGATTGCAGTAGGTGAATTGTTTTCTAAGAAAATATTGGTGTTTATCTGACCTAAAGTTTGGTAAACTCCCTAATATGTGGGAGTCTTAATAAAGCTTATTCAGAGCAGTGTTGCCAGATGGGCTACTTTTTTTTAATTCAGATTCTTCATTGCCACCACTTTTTTGAAATGGTAAAATGAGGCTTATTTAATGTCATATTAATTAAGGCGAAAAGAAAAGGAATTTTACCGTTTCAAAAAAGTGGTGTCAATCAAGAAATTGGAATTTTAAAAAAGTAGCCCACTGACAACACTGATTCAGAGCCCTTCCCAGAAAAGAAAAGAAGAAAAAAAAAAAAAAGCGACATCATTTTTATTAGACAATATATAATTGGGAAATCTAACATTTTCGTTCAAATTAGGTTAACTGTGAATAAAAAAATGGTTAGAGATATTCGATTTTATATTAACATACAAGGTTACTCAATAATAATAATGAGACAAAAATAGTTTTTTTAGTTTAGTAAAAGGATATTTAGAGATAAAGATTTTAATTCTGTGTACAAACTGCTATAGGTATAAGACAAATGTAATGCATAAAAGATGAAAAAAAGTAAAAATCTTCACCTATCTTATGGAATATGAAATTCATTATTTTTACATCACTTGTACGGTTTTGGAATGGAAAAGAAATACATTTTGAAAGAAAAGGAAATAGTAAAACGATAAAAAAACTACTAACATTTTATTACAACATTACACTAGAGAACAAGAGTTTGAAATACAATTCAATCATTGTCACAAGTTAAAATTCATTTTATTATTTTCAAGGCAATTTTATATATTTTTAAAAATCAGTTAAAATGTTCTGAGATATTCAGTTGTCCAGAATACCTCAGAATATAGTCTGATTAAAAAGAAGAAAAAAGATAGAAGAAAAAAAATGAAAAATGGTCTATGAAAAGATGGATGAAATGAAAAGATGACCTGCATTAGATAATTACAAATGTTTTTTAGTATTATTTTTATATCTGTTTTCGAAGACATTTAAATACTTAATTCTACTTTGCGATGACATTCTTTTAGAATCGTTCATATTTTACGAAAGATACAACAGCAATAAATCAATATGTACCTGAAATGCGAGGCATATTGTCAAAAGAACTGTCATAATCATCATGCCGCCAAGTCCAACAAGATGGAGAGTACGTCGACCAGCACGTTCTACCAAAACTAACGAAACAAGCGTCATGAGCACATTGATACTGCCCATTCCTAAAGTGGCGTTAAGAGCATCATCATCACTTAAACCAGCACTTAAGAAAATATCAGTAGAGAAAAATATTGCCTAAAAAATGAAAAAACGCATTATAATCTTTATTCATATAAAGTATATAAGGGTGTTGGTTAATGAGATCTGAATTTTTTCTTGCCAATGTTAAATCTATGGGCGTAGGATGAAATCATTTTTTTTAACTATCTCCTCAGGAAATTTATGTTTTTAATTTTTTTTTCTGTATACTCTTCTTAACCTTTTAAGCTTGTCACTTAATTGTCACAATGGGGCCAGAATTTAAAATCAAATTTATTTGTAAATGAGAAAATATTTTTATTCGTATATATAAGAAAGCGAAGATTTTGTTTTAAAATATTGGTGTCAGTGTGACATTTGTGGTTTAAAATTAAGTGGGATAAAATTCCCCCATTACAAATTAAAAGGTTTTAAAATACTTCCATACTTCCTTTTTTTTTTTTTTTTTTTTTTTTTTTTTTTTTTTTTTCTAAGTTTTCAAAAACTTTCTAAACTATCTAGTTAATTTAATTTGAAGTTTTAAAATCTGCTCACAGCTTGTTAGGTTCGCTAAGATTTCATGCGTAAAACATTAAAATAAGCATATATTTTAGAAATATTTTGACAACTAAAAAAGAAAGAGACATCTTTAGGGAAACGTACGCAGAAAATTGATGTTAAGAACATTAATTTCCCGAAGAGATCGTTTAAAAATAAGAATGCCTCCCATGTCCATAGGTTTAACATTGAAGAGGAAAATTAGAGACCTCATTGACCAACAATTATAAAGAACGAAAAATGTATGTTGTACATAACTGAAAACAAAACAAAGCTGATAATAATAATAAAATAATGTTTTGAGAAACGGAATTTATTTATAATTCTGCCAGCATAATTCTAAATATCATAATTGCAATATTATTCAAGATTATAATAATTACATTTACTTTAACTATGGAGAAAAGTTTATTACTACGAATTCCATTATTTATTTCTTACATCCATGATAATTAAAAGTTCATAATTTCTAAAGTATTTTTGTACCACTATTTAAATTATATATTTCAGTTTTATTGCTAATAAAAATATGAGATACTTACAGCATTGATACCGGAAAGTTGTTGCGATAACATCACCATAACTGATATAAAAAGTGGCGTTCTTAAGACTGGATTATGCCACATTTCATGTAGGGTTACCTGAAATGTAAGTATATAATATATTAATAAATATAGAAAAAAGACTGCAGGTTAGCATCTTCAACAGAATTCGTACGGGTCCCTTTTTTTCAGGTAAAGTATTGGTTTTGTAATATATAATTCAAACAGGCAAACTTTTGTCTTATTTAAGGAATGATTTTCTATAAGAAAATACTGGTACCAAAGAGTTTCCCGGTCAGAAAATTCCAAAACCCGTAACGAAACTTGTTCAGTATTGCTAACTTAAAATAATCAGTATTTGATGTACGGCAAGGAAATTTGAATAATTTCCTGAAAAAACAGAAGTGCTTGCGTAAATTCAATATAATCTCATAATTACCCACTTTATCGGAAACGTTTCCGTCATGTTTTCAACACTGGAACTACTGGAAATTTGATTTAAGTTTTATAAAAATATTTCACACCAGAACTTTGATTTAAAACAGTTTAACTTTACTATTTAACGTTTTTCTTCTTTGCATCTTTAAAAATTATTTCGTAATCAAATTTCTGGTTTGAACCGAAACATATTCGAATGGTAACAGTCAAAATGATGGCTCACAGTAGTTTGTAGCGTTAAACCAATCAATAGAGACAATCAGGATCAATCACACATCGTAATAAACAAGAGGTTTTCGAGGTTTACAGAAACGTTTCTTAAATGAAAGGTATCCTTTCCTTTCTGTAAATTTCGGAAGAAAAATTTTGGAATTTAGGAAACTTATTGGTTTTTGAGATTTTTGATTGTTTTTTCGTAAAAAATTTCTGACGATAAGGGAAAGGGTTCCAGAATTGTGGTTAAATGCGAAGTTAGACTGAATTTTCGTAATTGATGTTCAGATGCTTTGTAGTCTAAATTTATTATGTAAATCATACAAGTACTTTTGTAATAAATAACTTACTTATTCGAAATAATATAAGAATATTCAAAAACTTATGAAATAGCTTTCTTCTAAACTAAAAATACACTAAAACAGTTGAAATTGAACGAAATTACCAAAAATTTCCTAACCACACTACAGCAAAACAAAAGAAAATACTTCGTGTGTTTGTGTAATAGGTATTTTGTATATTAATGTATCAGTGTACTGTAATATATATACATATATATTGTTGTTATTTGCGTGTAAGAATATTTTTTTTGTAACAAAATATATAGTTTGAACTATCGTAAAACCAAAAATTTTCCAATATGTTAGATTTGGGATTTAAAACTTTTCGTAGAGAAAACACCAATCAATGCAAAAATTTAAACTGATACTGTAAAAAATCTTTAATTTTAGATAGTGACACTAAAATGTACACTATAAATAATTTGAGTTGAAAATTATGTATTAAAAATATTTTTCATCTTCTTCATTGATTAAAAACAAAGTTTTCACATATAATCCATAATAAGTTCTGAACACTGAATAAAATAACAAATTAAGTAATCTCTCTATTCTAAGAAAAAAGTAACAAACGCTGTCACCGCCGCTGACAATGAATTTTTTGTGACTTGGGGTATTTCTATGCTAATTTTAAGAAAAATACTGCACACAAAAATATGGCAATTGGTGGTTTTATAAAGAAATGTTTGTTAAGCACGCTTATGTAGGCAGTTTCTAAATCGAAAATTATTTTAACCCTTTCCGGCACGGGCAAAATCTGTACTAAAATGAGAAATTATCGACTAACACCGGAATTCACAAACGAATTTTTTAAATATTTTGAATTCCTTAATTAAAGCTTTTATTGTAAAAGCAAAATTTTAGTAAAATATTTCTGGTGCCGTTTGCAAGTTTGGAATTAAAATTAGGTATCCCAGAACGGGCACAGTGTGCCGGAAAGGGTTAAGATATATTTAATTTTACATAATGTTAAAAATAGGTCCATTAAACGAAGGTTTCTATATCTAAAGGTTGCGCCATTTCACCCCGTAGCCAATAGGGAGAGACTCGCTGCTTGAAGTCACCGCGAGTCCTTGGATCCGTCTCCCAATTGACTTTGCATTAGAAACGCGCGATTTTTAATTGAAAAATATCAATAGAAATTTTAGTGTAAAAAAAGTTTAATCATTAAAATATATTCTTTATACATAGGAGAAACATCACATGTAAAATTTAAACTGTTATCTCTTTTTAACTATTTTCAATTTACCTGTTAAATTTGCTGTCTTTTTACATTAAGTGTTTCGTTTACAATTCAATATGAAGTTAATTTACATTAAATGAATGTAAAATAGTAATTTTTATAAGTAAAAAGACCTATAAAAGCAGCAAATTTATTTTTTACATGAATGTAGTGAATGTTTTATTAATAATTTTTATATTTATAATAATTTATCGGTAATTAATTTGCAGATTATTAATTGAATTTTAATATTATTATTTCGGTATGTTTTTCGTAAATATTAAATGTTCATAAAAATGTTTGAAAAATAATACTAACTTTTGTTTCACCCTTCCTCACACGCCAGTTTGGGCTGTGCATAATAAGATTACAGAAGCAAATTAAGTAGAAATTTTCATGTGAAAATAGTGGAATTTTAAATATTATTAAACTAAAACATTTATACTATATAATTATATCATTTGTTGAAAATAAAATTTGAAATTCGGAGTAGTATATTTTAAAAAACATTCCGAAAGGGTTATTGGAAGCAATATTTTAATATTGTATAATGATAATTAATATTTTAATATTGTATAATGATAATTAATATTTTAATATTGTATAATGATAATTAATATAAATGTACACCCGTAAGTGAAAGAAATTAAAGTAAATTTTTGCGCGAAAGAGAGTTTAACATTTTTCACATTTTAATATTGTGCCATATTTAAATTTTAAAATAACGTCTCAGCTTTTTAAAATTTATGGTTGTTTTCATTCGGGTCCCATTTAGGCTTTGGGTACGATTGAATATCATGATGAAATTTTTTATAGAAGAAAAATTAAGCCAAGCAGTATTTATAAAAGATATTTAAAATACAAATGAAATAAAAATGTTAATTATTAAATTGCCGAATTCTTAATACCGAAGGATTTATATGCTATAAAAAAATTAAATTTTATGTTTAGAGTAAGAACTGCCGTCCGAAAGGGTTATTTAAAATTAATTATATTTTAATGATGCTTTGTCATAAAAATATTCACAAATATTTAATAAATAATGTATTTTAGGTTTTTATCCTCAGACTGTATTTTAATTTCAAGCATATGATTTCATCAGGAGATACGTTTTGTAGATGTTTTACAGATCTCCGCTCCATTATTTGATATTTTATCATGCAGTTGCAGCTGATTTACTTCAGCTTTTCCTTTGTTTGGTAGTGTATCTTTTTTTTTTTTTTTTTTTTTTTTTTTTTTTCTGATGAATATACTTCGTTTAGGGGTTATATCACACACATGGAAACTTCCGCTTGCTAAGGTTAATCCTACAGGAGGTTTTTTTTTTTTTTTTTAAATATCTCGTTTGCATTCGGAAGCCATTAATATATATATATTTTTTACATTGGATAATTGATATATATCTCTACAGAGGCCGTTTTTACTTTTCGATTTTGTTATTTTTATGAGGATTATGATACTTTGCATTGGCAAAAATATCATAATAAAAATACCGGAAACAAAATTTTTAAAAAGTAAACAACAGCCTTTGTAGAGTTTGTTCTCAGCTATCCAATGGAAAAAAAAAAAAAAAAAGAGAAAACGAGGTAATTTTTAAAAATTTCTCCCACAAAATTAACATTAGCGAGCGGGTGTTTTCACGTAAGTGAAGTAGCCTTTTAATCTGTCCCAAATGAATGAAAGTCTTGATTTTCACAATTTTTTTTTAAATATTTTTGTGCTTGTTTGAAAAAACAATTTAATATTTTTGCATGAATTTTCAATAACATTAAATTCCCATAAAAAGAAGCTGCCTTGAATTTCATTAAGAATATTTTCTAACAGTTTTACATCTTTGAGGCATTTATCACAGTGGAAGTTTATCTATTCGTTCGAAGGAATTATTTGTAACATGTTTAATTGATTCTCCTAATGAATAGTCAAAGTCCTAAGTCTCCTAATGAATAGTTAATAGTTCTAATGCTGCAATTTATACGGCTTTTTATTTTATTTATTTTTTCACAATAATCAGCAAATTATCAAAGTTTTTGAAAAAAGCAGTTTATGGAAGATAAAAAGAATTAAAATTCTTCGCCTTCAGTGTTCTTTTCATACTGCTTTAGATTTCTCGAGTTTTTAGATACACAGTAATTACTATTTTCACAGTGTTATGTACATGTTAATATTTATATTTAAATAATTTAAATTGCTACTATTTTCAATGACATTTACAATACATTTACAATATTCACTCGATTAAAAAGTGAAGTAAATACATTCGGAAATTTCAGCATTGTGCACGTTTGCATGCAATAATTCATTTATTTTTATAATCAGAATTCTTCTGTAATGTTTGATGCGAAACCTTTTTCGTTTTATCCGAACTATTAGTACATGCAGGGCCTGATTACTAACGGGGCACTCTCCCACCAGGAAAAAGAAAAAAAGAATTTTTCCTTATTCATGACAGTAATCTTGTATGAAAAGGGCGTTTAAAGAAGACGAAAATTTCTATAAATTTTTTCTGGTGAGAGAGTGCCCCGTTAGTAATCAGGCTCTGAGTACATGTTGCAATAGCATAAACACTAGACATTTTTAAACAAAGCTTTACAAATAATACGCTATTTTAAAACTTTTCCAAATGATATTTCATTGTCGAAATCTGAAAAATATTTGCGTCGTAATATTTAGAAAAAGTGATTGGAAACCGTTCTTCAGGAAAAGGAATTTAAGCTTTGTTCGACAAACAAATTTTTCTGAATGTCAAAGGAAATCACAACAAATATCTCCCCTCTGGCCAGTAATATTTTAGAAAAATTTTGCTTTTACAATAAAAGCTTAAATTAAGGAATTCAAAATATTTAAAAAATTCGTTTGTGAATTTCGGTGTCAGTCGATAATTTCTCATTTTAGTACAGATTTTGCCCGTGCCGGAAAGGGTTAAAAAAGTTTTGTAGGAGCAAAAGCTATACATGATTCAAGCCTTTTCAGATCATTTTATGAATTAGAAGTTCCCGGTGTGCAGACTGTAGGGCTTCCAAATGGTCCGCCAACTGAACATCAATATTTTTTTAGAAGGATTTTCGTTTTATATTTTTCTTGCAAATTGCGCAGAAATCGCCTTCGGAAGTTCATTGTAGCACAAATGCTGTAGAAACCTACTATAAAATTTTCTGTTAAAAAATATTGGTGTTCAGTTAGTGGACCATGACAGCTCAAAGAGTAAAAATGAAAAAAAAAAAAAAAATTACTATCAGAAATACATTTTTGTTGCACAAACTTTAATTTAATCTGATATGGTCACTTTTCGGCGATGACTTCATTCAATTAATATTTTATCCGAGATCTGTAAATAAATCTATTACAAAATAACTTTCAACTGTTATATCAGGCTATTTACATGAGCAGTTGTAGTGTAATTCACATGGTACAATTTTTGGCTACCAGTATTTTAGAACGGAAACGTGTAACTTATTTTATGTGAGATATCACATTATTCAATAAGACCAAGCAAACTTTTCCAAAATAACGGTGCCCAACAAGCATAGCCATTATCAGCTATGTGACTTACATTACAAAAAAACACCGAACTAACTTACACAAAACAGAAATTTCTTAAAACCGTATTAAACAGAAACAACTTTTATCCATTTAAAAAGAAAAGATAGCTAAACCCGTATTATCGTAGATCCACACCATTTATTACAAAAATTTTGATCCAAAAATAATTTTCGGAAAATAATTTTTGATAATAGCATTTATATTACCTTTGGAACGAGTTTCATAGCTTCATATTCGGCTCTCATTTCATCCATTTCATCATGGACTTCAATTGTACCCCGAAGCCAAGTCAAAGCTGAAATTAAAAAGTTTGATTATAAACTATTAAACGTATTATAACACTAAAATACAGCAAAAACATACATATAGACCACAGCTCTCTTAATAGAGGCTGCCGTAGGTCGATATTTTTTTCAGTTTTTGCGCAGTCCCTTGCATTTCAAACCAGTTTTTTTTTTTTTTTTTTTTTTTTTTTTCCCGAAAAGTATTCATCGCTTTGTTTAATCTCAGAAAATAACACCAGAATACTTCTAGAAATTACTGGTTTAAATCGTACAAGAATCATATTAGAAATTACTGGTTTGAATCGTACAAACGCTGAAAAAAAAAATCTGTCTACAACGGCAGCCATTTTACTTTCAGCGCGTAGAACTAATTTTCATCAGGATGTGTATAGACTGCTACTTCTGAAATATATTGGTAAAAAAATTCTACACTGCTTGTTCAATGAGTATCTATTTCTTTTTCTTTTAGTTAACCCTTTGCACTCTGTTGTCGCCACTGCGGCAAAGTCATCTTTCCTTGTGAAATTTGTTTTGACACCAGTATTAAAGGAAAGTAAAATTTGTCTTATTTAATGAGAGTCTTTATTGAAATTTCCTACTTAAAGGAAACTTCTTTTAAAAAAGTGGTACCGACGGACTAAAGGTCCAATAAAATTTGTAAAATGACGCGAAGTTGCTCGTAGCCCATTCTAAAATTACACGGAGTGCAAAGGGTTAACAGGACATGAAAGATAAGTGCATTCCGGAAAACACTTTGCGATCGTATGTAACATAAGTAAAAATATTCTTTTTTTTAAAAAAACTTTTAATTACATTCACGTTAAGATATTAAATAAAAGTTCTGTTTTGCTTTCTTTGTATCAGAAATGTGTTTTCACTTGTTACTCTTGGCTGCTCGGTATGGAGCACTTAAAGTAATTCCACGCTAACCCAATCACACGCGAAATTTATCCATTTAATCCTCTGTTTTTGTTTCTCTTTTTTTGACATCATAAATTAACAAGGCAGAAATTGCACGTCAGACGTAGCAAATGAGGTGAGTTCGTGCTGTAAAGAAGTTTTTAAAATGTACAATACTTAGGCTACAATAAGTACCCAAAATCTTTTGTGTGTCGCTGTAAGTACTGTATGTTTTCTATTATACTGGAATTAAATTGTAGTAAACCTCAGCAATGTATATCAATTTCATAAAATGTAAAATAGTTTAATATAATTGAAACGCATCCGAAGCAATGTTTTCTCCCAAACCCTTATGTAATAGAATACTTTTACATGGCCCTGTAAATTAATAAAAAATATTCTTTGCACCACAGATTGTATAGAATGCATATTTCAGTTTATATTTCAAAGATGCATATGAATTTTATTACGTTCGAAAGAGTGTAACATCATTAAAATGCATTTCAAACTATTTTTTCCATTGGCCGTAATGTAACGGAATACTTTTGATTGTCCCTGTACTTGAATTATACATGGATTTTCATAAAATTTTAAATGACTCGACAAAATTATGTAATAATGTACATTTTAAATTTCAAACGATTCGATTGGGGATTTTTTGCGTTGTTATATACGGACAGACGGACGAAAACGACAACTATAGATAATTACATACGTATATTACTATACGTATTTACATAAATACGAACGCACCTAAAAACAGGGGCAATACACCATTTTTTTCCGCACTAAAATGTTTGCCTCATATAATAGAAAGATGTCTAACAATTAATAAAAAGGAAAGTACAGTTACAAGTTAGTAGTATTTGAATGCTTTTAGCTACGAAGCCAGCAAAGTTTTTTGCTCGAATACAAATCGAGCAGGTGCAGGAATGCAGGTGCATAAAATGGCACCACGTGACTCTAGTGGTCCGAAGAGAGATGAACGCAAAACGTGATATCCTATCTTTTTCGGTAGTCTTGGCTTGGACGCTTGATGACTGAAGTGGTCCGAAACGAGAACAACTTATAACGTAGCATGGCAGCCAATTTTTTTTTTTTTTTTTTTTTTTTTTTTTTTTTTAGCTTTGCTAAAGCATTAACCCTCTAATACTTATGCTAGCATGTACAGGGTGTCCGAAAAGTCTGGAAACGGCCGAATAACTCGAGCAATACATATGAGATTGAAAAACGTAAATATACGTGTTAGATATTTTTAAATAAGCTACTCTGTGATACCAAATTTGACCTTCGAAACCGACCCCCTGGGGGTCAGAGGGGGTCCAACTTTGAAATCTTAAATTATAACCCCCATTTTTTATTGCAGATTCGGATTATACGGACAAAAATACGTAACTTTTGTATTTGATGTTTATTTGAAATCTTCGTTTATCACGGTGTAATCAAGCATATTAAACCGATACATATTCCCGCTTTTCTAACGGGATTTTCCCTAATCGAAACTGATTGGGCAGAATTTTTTACGTCAAATTCCTCGTCTTTGGTAGGAATAGCGTTTCCTGAAAATCACTTTCGCGATAATTTCAATAGTGCTACACTGTTAAAAATTTGACCCATTTGCTGCTGCGTCACTCCACAGCTATTATAGAATATCTCTTTTGTGACCAATGAGAATGCTCCATAACACAGTATAGTAATCGTTTTCTATAAAAGCGGTGGAGTGACGATGCAGCAAAAGGGTCATTTTTTTTTTTTACAGTGTACTTTACTGTGTTATGGAACATTCTCATTGGTCATAAAAGAGATATTCTATAAAAGCTGTGGAGTGACGCTACAGCAAATGGATCAAATTTTTAACTGTGTAGCACTACCGAAATAATCGGCACGGGTGATTTTCAGGAAACGCTATTATTGCAAAAGACGAGGAATTTGATGTCATAAATTCTCCCCAATTAGTTTCGATTAGGGAAAATCCCGTTGGAAAAGCCGAAATATGTATCGATTTAATATGCTCAATTACACCGTGATAAACGAGGATTCGAAATAAACATCAAATACAAAAGTTACGTATTTTTGTCCGTAGAATCCGAATCTGCAATAAAAAATGGGGGTTATTATTTAAGATTTCAAAGTTGGACCCCCTCTGACCCCCAGGGGGTCGGTTACGAAGGTCAAATTTGGTTTCACTGAGTAGTTTTTTTAAAAATATTTAACACGTATATTTACGTTTTTCAATCTCATATGTATTTTTCGAGTTATTCGACCGTTTCCAGACTTTTCGGACACCCTGTATACTACCACTAGTGTTTTCAATTTAGTGAAATTTTTGATTTAGATATTCCAAATTCACACCAGAATTTTAAAATAAAAATATTTGCTTCATTTAATAACCTACATTGCGGCATTTAATAAAGAAATATTTAATAGTGAAATATTCTGGTGTGAATTAAGTATCTTTGAATAACAGAATTTCTAGAACGCATTTTATCGTGAGAATTTGAGCATCAGCCTACACAGTGTCACTGCTTTATAAGTGTTTACTTTAACCTTCCCATATATTAAGAGCCCTAACTACTCACTCAAAAAGACCCGGATGATAATGTTAAGTCTATGGGGTCGTTATTTACAAATATCTCACTCAAATTTTAACATTTTTACATTTTTTTTTTCATAGAATAGCTGAGGATGATCTACAAGCGGGCCATTTTTTACTTTTTCGATTTTAGTTTTAGATTTTGTGAATGAAAAGGGGGAGACATCTAGTCTATTGTCTAGCAGTTGCGAGTGAAGTAACTGAGGAGATTGTCACAAGATGACGGCTGTTTCTATTAATCGCATCAACAGTTTCTGATTACCAACGGTGAAAACTTCCACCAGTTAACTTGAAAAGAATATTTCGTTTAATTTAAGCACCTTATTAAAGTGAAATTTCTCAAGCAGATTTGTTAATCAGATAAAATTAAGTTGATATAGTAGCAAAATATTGCAATACAATATTTAACCCTTTCTGGGGCGGGTAAATTCTTTTAGTAAAATGAGAAATTATCGACTGACACCGGAATTTACAACCGACTTTTTAAGAAATCAAGAACTCCTTAATTCAAGCTTTTATTGCAAAAGCAAGATTTTATATTAAAATATTATTGGGATGCCAACTGCAAGTTTAAAAGTTAAATTAGGTGTGTCCAGACCGGACACACTGAGCCGGAAAGGGTTAAAAGCCCTAATTATGTATAGGGGGAACTGGGGTACATTGATACAGTTTTTTTCTAAGATTTTTTTTGGTGTCAAGAAAGTAGAAAATTCAAGTTTTTATTCCATGAGGTGACAGCAAAACTTGTGTAGTATGTTATAAAAATGTACAATCATTGTTTTATATAGTATTTTTGCATGTAATTTTAAAAAAATCAAAAAAAGTCATTTGTATCAATGTGCCCCATCCCCGGGGCAGATTGATACGTTTGAGAAAAATGACGACAAAATAATACCAATGCATATTTTTCATAGAAAATGAATTAGAAAACCATTTTATATTTATTTATAAAAATTCAAATCACCCACAATTTATTTTTAAGCAATATTAAAGCAATCAAAATTAAATATATTATGACCTGATGTTCTGGCTGTTTCTTGTCTGATTGTTGGCTGTGGTAACTTTGTCATATCTAGCACTTCAACCCCAGCATTATCTTCTTTCTTATGAAAGATGAAAAAATTACCAGTTTTTCTGTTTATAAATCGGTTCATAAACAGAAAAAAAAGGATAATTATATTAAAAATTCTGTTTATAATATAAGTATCATTTTCTGTTTTGCAGTTTGTTTCTCTTACTTAACATTTCGCATGTCGAAAATACTTTTTTCTCTGGAGAATGGATATAAATTCGAGATTTGCCAGAATGGCGTCCTTTTCTTTTATTAGTTCTACTAGCACTAGATGCTGGGTAAGTTCCTACATCTTCTGTTTTCAAAAATACTATAAAATGTTCTAATATAAAGGAATTAGAGCTATTTCACTTCAATAAAAACTAATATTAGAAATTTTTCGTGAAAAAAAAGGTTGGATTAAGGAGTGTATGGTAAAAAAAAATAATAAAAGATAATGAAAATATGAACTATTAAAGGATTTAGGCTGTATCAATGTGCCCCGTCATAGACTGTATCAATGTGCCCCATACAGCGATTTTGAATAAAATGAGTCTCAAATCCAACATTTCACAATATATCTAACAATAAATAATGAAGAACTGATAAAGAGTAGCTGTACTTACTAGGGAGAGTATTCATTTTGGTTGAAAATACTGGAACAGTTGTATAATAGCATTTCAATTGTACAACTCATATTTACTTTTGAACAACAAAAACAATAAATCACCCGTCCCATTTCATCAAACTACTGAATCATTCCAAGATTTTCTGTGTGTAGTTGAATACACTAGCATCATCTTTTGGAGCTGTTGTGAAACTTCCTGTAATGACCCTGTGAGCGGTAGAGGGGGTGTATCAATGTGCCCCATGTATCAATGTACCCCAGTTCCCCCTATAGGTTACGCACCATAAAATATCAAATTTTAGCAAAAAATTTCAGATTTATTTTTTTACTATTTATTCCATTATTAGACCGATATACAGATTTCAAATAATTTTTTATATGGCAAAATAGTTCTATTTATTTTTGTTGGTATCAGTTTCCCTAAACATTACAATCTTTTCACTTACACAGACAGTAGGTTGTCTTGGTTGTCACAATGTGGCGGAACTGCTGCGGCAGAAGTACGCTTCTACCAGTAAAAAATAATATCAGTTTTTACCATTATTTTTGATTGAAGTTTTCCATTAACGAGGCGTTTAAATAAAAAGAAATTTTCTATTTAAATTTACTGGTGGGAATTTTTCACGGTTGCAATGAATCCCTGCGAAAGCCATTACAGCTGTAGCTTCACTACTTTTACCCTTTCCGGCACACTGTGTCCTGTCCTGAGATACCTAATTTTAATTCCAAACTTGCAAATAGCACCAATAATATTTTAATAAAATTTCATTTTTACAATGAAAGCTTGAATTAAGGAATGCTTAATTTCTAAAAATGTCGTATCTAAATTCCGGTGTTAGCCGATAATTTCCCATTTTACAAGCGGAATTTGTCCGTGCCGGAAAGGGTTAAGGATATATCAATTCCTCTTTCTTAATAGCTCCATGGAAATAACTTGCTATTTTATATTCTTTTTTATTTTTTGATCAAGTTCACTGACACCAGACATCTGACTATACGTACAAAATGATATATTGTATAAAACGAAGTATTAAATGGCTAAGGTAAGTACAGATTTCCATAATCAACTCTCGTGAATTCTATGATATGTATTAATTTACTTAAAGTATAATTAGGAAACAAATTGATAATGACATAGGGATTGTTGTAGCCCGATCCTTTTCAACAAGGACACAATCAGCACGGTAAAAGTTAAAACCTGTTTGTAATTCATGCAATACATGCTCTAATCTCGCATATATGTTTTATTTATATAAAATTAAAATATGATATTACAAAAAATATAATAAACAATTTCAGTACATGAAATGTTATAATAAGCTAGAGTACTAATAATAAACTATTATACTTCTATAAATAATAATTAAAAAGTAAGCGCTGTTCTGCTTTAACCACTAAACTTTTTTTTACGCATAATAAATAGAAAATATGGGGTTAACACCACCTTTTTTAAGCTGAAATATTCGTAATATTTAGTCTATACATTTCTGCCCTTAAATAGTATGAAATTGTACTTAAAAAATTTAGTGATATCTAAAAGCTTTAAGTGATGGAGCAAGCAAACTCTTTTTGCCCGTACGATGTACGGGCAAATCAGTTAAGTGGTTAACTCTTGAGGACCTAATAAACCCAGAGTGCATATCGTATTTACAATTGTCGCAACTACTTTTTTAAAAATATTCTTCGACTCATTTTAACGCATAATTTGTAACAATTGTCTCCGAATAAAAAAAGTGGTGATTATAATTTATATTTATTATAGACAAAGTAAAAACCATTAATATACTACACATTTTGGGGGTGTCAAAATATCCGGCGCCCGTCCTGGCGGGTTGAACCTTTGAGGAGGCAAATCACGTCTATTCTTAAAATGCTAAAATGACTGGTTGACACCGGAATTTAAAAACAAATTTATTACAAAAAAGATAAAACCTTTTCTTCACGTACTTGGTAAAATTAAAATTTTCCTTTCAAAATTCTGGTGTCAATGCGGCATTTCGGAATTAAAATTAACTGCGATATATTTTATCCCACCTCCCTTCAAGGGGTTAAATGGATAGTTTACCCCGAAATTGATCAAAAAATCGATTCTTCTTTTTAAATATTAAATGAAAGCCTGTTTATTCGTGAATATATTAATTCAGACAATGCATCTACTGTAGTGAAACCTACGGCTTAGTGGAAGCATACATCAGTTCACAACAATGAAAATACTATAACCCTTCACTGCACCGTTTGCTACATCTGGCACATACCTAAAAACACTATAATTCTCATTATGTACCATGAATTTGAAAAATAGGATCGATATTTCTGATCGAGAACAGTGCAAAAAATGGAATAACATTTACTTTGTTCATGTCGGAAAACTGCATTTGACAAAAAATTTGAATTTATTCTTCGGGGAGAAAAAATAGATCAAGCTTCGAAGAGCAAAATTTACTTTCATTATTTTTACTAAACAGTTAAAAATATTAATATGAAAAAAATTGCAGAGTGTTAAACAGATAAAATTAATTAATTTAAGTTGATATACCGTAATTTCGGGTGTATAAGCCGCAGCTCAAACAATTCTTTTTCGACCCAGAATTTTTAAAAAAACAAATATAACTACTGAGATCGTCGTAAATATTTGTCTTCAATCACTAAATAAGATTTCTGGGTTCAAAAAGAATTGTTTGAGCTGCGGCTTATACACCCGAAATTACGGTAGTTGCAAAATATTGCAATACAATATTTAAAAGCCCTAATTATGTACATAGGTTACATGCCATAAAATATAAAATTCTAGCAAAAAAATTCAGACCTTTTTTTTTTACTATTTTTTCCATTATTAGACCGCTATATAGATTTCAAATAATTTTTTTCATGAAAATAGAAAAAATCGTGCAGTAAAGGGAACCTACATTATAGCTTATAAGTTAATAAATTATAAGTTAATAAATTTATGAAAACCCATGTATTTATACCACATACTAAAATTTAAACTTCAAATTACGCAAAATATTATCCCTTTTTTAATAAAATTTATTGATGAGAGCATAGCTATCGTATCTTTTTTCACGTGGTGTAGCATGAAAACGTGTTAAAAGTTAACTGTTATTGCAAAAGAAATTACAAAAATTCAATGTAATCCTAATGTAAGCCCAACTCTCAGAAATGTTTCACGTATATTTAGAAATCATTTGAAGAGTATTGAAACCGTAATTTCAAAGTGTAAAGTTTTATGTTAACGTTTCTGAATAAATCTGAACTTGCCATTTTTCTGTTGACAAATTTCTGTATAGTTTTAAATAACGAACATTTTTATTAAAAGTTAAACATGAATTTGAATTGATACCATTTCATGAAATATGCATAATTCATAGGACAGCAACACTGTTCTCTAACTTTGGAAGGGGAAAAATTTAATTTTTTGTCTCATTGTTCTAGATTAACTCATTGTATACGGGAAATACAGGTCTGCCATAGACTATTTTTACACTCTGTTCCCACCACTATTTCTGTAAAATACATTTCGTAGCATATTTTTATTGAAAATATCGTCAAAGCGTCTGTAAAAAATTTTAGTTTTGAAAGAAATGGTTTGAAATAAAATTTAAACGTCTGAGCAGTCTAGTAGAACCCACGTAGTAGGTACTGCCTATAGGTACGGATTCACAGTCGCCACTTGGTGACTAAATTTTTTGACTTGGAGACTAATTTTCAGCGTCTAAGTCGCCATACTTTTGCGAAATTTTCGTTTTATCTCGCGATCACTTGGCAAAAATCAATATAGGCAATTAATTTATAAAAATAATAAACATTTTCTAATGATGATTTCAAAATATTTTTCTATAGAAGCAGGAAAGAAAGCGCTGTTCTACAGTAGGATGATATCACCGCTAAATTTTAATTGCATTCATCGATTTATAGTAAATGTCAGAAATTCTTTCATTAAATAAGGCAAACAATACTACTAAAATTTAGTGGTGGCAATCGGAAAATTATAATACAGCGCTTTCATTCCTGTGTAGAAGGGAAATTGTAGGTACATAGTTAAAAATCACGCCATTGTGCAAAAGAAAAAACAACTTGAAGATGCGATATTAAATATCTAAGTAGATTAATATAAAATTTTCTTATAGAAAAATCGTCTAAATTATTATTATAAATGTCCAGGGTTTGCACAGTTTTACCACTAAATTTTAAGAACATTTTCGAAGTATTTCACTGCTGAAAAATATCGCGAAATCTGTGAATGAAGGTGGGGGTTGCGAATGTTGAGGTTTAAAAAATAAATGTAAATTTTCTTATTTTTAATAGTGGTGCCAGAGTCCTTGAAAATTCCAAGGACTGTGCGAACCTGGTAAATGCCACATCTTTAAATTGTATAAAACAAGCGAAAAAGTCGTACTTCGGGGACAAACTGTGAAACGTTTTCAATATATGGGATTGTAATGCTATTTTCACCTGAAATTAAATTTAATGCACGCTGAAATTAAATTTAATTTGTGAATGAACAAATTTGTATCATTCAAAGAATGTGTTATATTCGGTGTATAATCGACAACCACGATTCCCTGATCCCAATTAGTATCACAAAATGTACAAAAACAACACATGAAAACAGCAAAATTCACAGCTTAGCCCCTGCGTATGTAACCAATCAGTTAGTAACAACTCCAACTTTACAAAACGACGTCTTTTACACCCTTGCCTTGGGGGAAAATAAATAATGTCATTAACCCATTAATGCCCAAATTGTTTTCTTTATCAAAATTGAAATTTTGAGTATCCCACCACTTTTAAAAGAAGAATAACTTTTATCTTAATTTATTGAGGAATTTGTCTCGTGAAACATAGTACTTACTTATTTTTCTATTTTACTGGTGTGAAAAGTGCTTTATTGCTTTTTTACAATCGTCCCTAAAAAGAGACGCTAGACACTAATGGGTTAAACAGATAACCTGCAATGGCCTCGATAATTTTACTTTTATAGATGGTAGAAGTTTTATTTACTGAAATTTAGTTAGTTATAAAGATAGTTAGAAGTAGGCAATCTAGTTACAACTTTTAACCCATTCACTATCAACCAACAGGCTTCTACTGTAATCAGCGTTTGTAGGTGCGGTGTAAAATTCGATTCCCAAAGATTTAAATAAAAAGCCTATGAATGAGGGGGGGGGGAAAGAAATCGGGAATTCATTGAAATACTTTGATTGTACTGTACATTGTTAAAAATTTTGCTCTAGTTTGAACCAAATTTTGGTGCTCAGTAACTGCCACCATAAGATGGTGAAATCTCGCACCAAAATTTGGAGCTTCCTATTTCTACCTCGATTAAACTATTAGAACTATGCTTCAACAGGAGCTCTAAATATTGATTCATTATTTCACCATCTTACAATGGCAGCTACTGAGCACCAAAATTTGGTTTAAACTGGGACAAGATTTTTAACCCTTTGAGCTCTGGGGTGGAAATTTCTTCAAAATTCCTAATGTCACACTGGCACCAGTATTTTGCAAAGAAAAAAAACCGGTTAATGATAAACACGAAAAAAAAAAATGCATTAAACCTTTTTCAAATAAATTTGATCAAATTTTCTGGTGCCATTGTGACATTTCGGAATTAAAATTATGTGGTAGAAAATTCTACCATCAGAGCAAAGGGGTTAACAGTGTAAGATATGTTTTATTACTCATTAAAAATGACGAAAAGCTTAATGCAAGTTTGATAACGATACTTTCTGCTTTACAAACCGCATCGCTATGCGCAGCAGACGCATCCCAAGCATTTGTGTACAAAAAATTTTGGAAACGAAAAATAACAGACGAAAAAAAAAAAATCGCAGCCTTTTTAGTGCCAAATATATTTTTCGATGTTAGATAACAAGGCTGCTACAGGCGACTATTTTTTATTTCTAACTAATAACACAACCTTCTCAAAACAGAAATCCTTAACCCTTTGAGCTCTGGTGGGTAAAGGGTGTAGCGAGGTAAGAATGATGAAATGGCCCCCATGATCAATGACTGAATTATTTGTACTGGTATCAGCACTCTAAAAGAGTACAAAATGCAAGGTCTTTGACCCCTGATCTTGACCTGTCTTTAAGATATTCAAAAAAGTTCGTACACACTCCGTTATTTTTTAAATGTATTTTTCTGAAAAACTATAAAAGCTAGAGAGATGGGACCAATTGCGTACATTAATAGGTACTTTGAAAAATATTTTGTATTTTTTCAGAATTTTCGTGAAATGACAGTTGTGCAAAATAATTAAACAAAGGATAAATCTTTCTTTTAACCCTTTCCGGCATGGGCAAAATCTGTTAGTAAAATGAGAAATTATCGAATGACACCGGGATTCACAAACGAATTTTTAGGTGCGTTCGTAATTATATAATACGTAGCACCTATAGTGGTCGTTCAGTCCGTCCGTCTGTCCGCATATAACAACGCAAAAACTACCCAACCGAATCGTTTGAAATTTAAAATACATAATTATTACATAATTTTGTCGAGTCATTTCAAATTTTATGAAACTCGGATGCATAGATCAATTACAGGGGCAATCAAAAGTATTCCATTACATTACGGTCAATGGGGAAAAAAGTTTCAAATGCATTTTAATCGTTTGAAATTTAAAATACGCAATTATTACATAATTCTGTCGAGTTATTTCAAATTTTTTGATAATCGTGTGCATAGATCAATTACAGGGGCAATCAAAAGTATTCAATTACATTATGGTCAATGGGGAAAAAATTTCAAATATATTCTATACGTTTGAAATTTAAAATACATAATTGTTACATAATTTTTTCGATATACTTCAAATTTTATGAAAATCGGATGCATAGATCAATTACAAGGACAATCAAAAGTATTCCATTACATTACTGTCAATGGGAAAAAATGTTTCAAATGCATTTTAATCGTGTTACACTCATGCGAACTTAATAAAATTTATATGCAACTATAAAGTACATATTATAATATACATCTTACACAATTTGTGGTGCAAAGAACATTTGTTATTGATTTACAAGGCCACACAAAAGTATTCCATTACATCATGGTATAGGGAGAACATTGTTTGATGAGCGTTTTAATTGTAATTCACTATTTACTATTTTATGAGATTGATATATGAAAGTAATATTTTTAAAATTTCGTTATCTACGAGCGCACCTAATTTGCTACGCTTCACGTGCAATTTCCAACTTGTTTAGATATTGTGAAACCCGTAATTTAAGCTTTTATTGTAAAAGTCAAATTTTGCTAAAATATTATTGGTGCCGTTTACAAGTTTGGAATTAAAATTAGGTATCCCAGACCGGGCACAGTGTGCCGGAAAGGGTTAAGTACTGTTTTGTTATGTCAAAATAATATATATATATGTATGTATATATATATATATATATATATATATATATAATATTCTTTAATTTATATACTTATACCACACAAAATTTGATCAAAATCCAAGAGGTGCTTCTTTGAATAATATCTAAGAAGAAAATAGAAAAGGAAAAAATAGAAACTCTGAATAGAAAAAAAAGAAAAAAAAAAGAGAGAGAGAGAGAGAGAGAGAGAGAGAGAAATTGATACCGGACAAATTTAAGAGAAAAAGTAGCGTTGAAATACGGCTATGAGGGCATTGAAATACAGCCAGTGGGTGGGTGGAGCGATAAAACTTTCTATCGCACCGACCTACATTCCGAATATATTTGTTTTGCGGAAATTGTGTCATATTGTAATAAATGAAAATAGTGATGATGATGATTGAAATTATATTTATCATTATCATGTCTACAGAAACAAAAAGATGTATAATATTGTTTCATTTATACACTTATTACCTCACAAAAGCTAGTCAAAATAAAAGAGGTGCTTCTTTGAATAATTATCAATTTACTAAGTATGTGTACGGATGGTAGGAACTAATGAGGTCTTTTTTAGAATTATTTATTATAATTACATGTTAAATAAAATTGCAATCATCACCATTACTATTTTCATTTATTACAATATTGACTTCGTCGTTAAAAAAAAGAAAAAAAAAAAGACAGAATTTCGGCAGGACAAAAATATTCGAGGTGTAGGATCAGTGCGATCGCTAGCTTCATCGCTCCAACCACCCACTAGCCGTATCACAGTGCCATCCTAGCCGTATTTCAGCCATACTTTTTCTTTTAAATTTGTCCGGTATCAATTTCTCTCTTTTTTTTTTTTTTTTTTTTTTTTTTCCTTTTCTATTTAGAGTTCCTATTTTCTCCTTTTCTATTTTCTTCTTAGATATTATTCAAAGAAGCACCTATTTCATTTTGATCAAATTTTGTGTGGTATAAGTATATAAATTAAAGAATATTATGTATATTTTTTGGCGCGGTAGACATAACAGAGCAGTACTAAAAAGAAAGATTTATCCTTTGTTTAATTATTTTGCACAATTGTCATTTCACGAAAATTCTGAAAAAAATAAAATTATTTTTCAAATTACCTATTAATATACGCGATTGTTCCCATCTTTCTTGCTTTTATAATTTTTCAGAAAAATACATTCAAAAAATAACGGCGCGCGTATGAACTTTTTCGAATATCTTAAAGAGAGGTCAAGATCAGGGGTCAAAGTCCTTGCATTTCGTACTCTTTTAGAGTGCTGATACCAGTACAAATAATAATTCAGTCACTGACCATGGGGACCATTTCGCCATTCTTATCTCGCTATACCCTTTCTTCAAAATTCGAAATGTCACATTGGCACCAGTATTTTGCAAAGAAATAAATCGGTTAACAATATACGCGAAAAAATGCATCAAACCTTTTTCAAATAAATTCGGTCAAATTTTCTGGTGTCGCTGTGACATTTCGGAATTAAAATTATGTGGTAGAAAATTCTACAATCAGAGCGCAAGGTATTAAAAGGTGTTTACAATAATAAAAGAGATGTTACAAGTTTAAAATATCAGAGCTCAAAGGGTTAACACACACTTTAACAACATTTGTATGAAAAATATATTTCAAAATTTATATTAGAAAAATACTGGTACGCAATGAATATAAAAATAATCACCTGTGGCAGCTTTGAGATAAGAGCGCGATGGCGCTATACCTATGTGTTAACCTATAACGGTTAACACTTAAGGGGTCTAGTACCTTTAACTCTCGTTGCAAATCAGTAAAAGCATTGAAAGTTTGAATTAGTGTAATTCCTTTATTTTTTTACGAATAGACATAAAATTTTGGATTTTGATTAAACAGATTATGCTTTTTAATATAATATCACTAGATACTGAATAGTCTATTACAAAATTTGTGTATTGTTGAAATTAAAAAATCTCTTTTTTTCACTCTGTAAGTCATTGCGCGCACGATAACTTGAGAACGTATAGATGGATTATTATGTAATTAAGTGTTGATATTAAACATATATGTGCGATTAAAATGAACTACTTTTACGTATTTAGAGTGGTAATAATTTTAGTTATGACCAGTTTTATTGATTGTATAATATAATTTTTTTATTTTTTTTAAACAAAAATATTGATTTTTTATAGTTAATGACATAATTTTGATCTAAGAGTAGTTAATTTCAAAAATACATATATGCATATTATATACATTAAGTTTCATAATAATCCGTACATACGTTCTCAAGTTATCGTGCGCGCAATGACTTACAGAGTGAAAAAAAGAGATTTTTTAATTTCAACATTACACAAATTTTGTAATAGTCTATTCAGTATCTAGTGATATTATATTAAAAAGCATAATCTGTTTAATCAAAATCCAAAATTTTATGTCTATTCGTAAAAAAAAATAAAGGAGTTGCACTAATTCAAACTTTCAAGGTTTTTACTGATTTTCAACGAGTTTAAAAGGTACTACACCCCTTAAATATTCATATCTCTAAGAAAAAATAAGTTGCCAATTATGTATGTTTGACAAAAACAATGTGTTTTAAAATATGATTTAACCCTTTATCTGGCAAATATATTATTTGCTAAAATGTTGAAAAGCTTCACGGCCACCAGAATCTATGTACAAATTTATTTCAAAATAAAAAGGTGCCATTTCCTTCAGGTTATTATACATGCAAATTATCTCACTAAAAATTCCGGTGCGAATCAATTAGTTTTATAATAAAAATCAAGTGGTAAGTATATTACCACTGCCCGATAAAGGGGTAATACTAAAACAACCACAGTTTTTTCTGTAACCTATTTATGCATGAAGAAGTGAACAAACAGTTCCACAAATCACTGTTAAAAATATTGCTGCATGAACGTCTTGTGAATGAGTGTTACATTTTTTTCTTCAATGTTGACATTTGATGCCGTCAACTTTTAATTCATTTACTTATAAATATTTAATTGGTTTCAGCTTCATCCGCGATGAAGTTTAGATTTTCTCGCTCCAGGTGAATTGAAATATAATACTCATACAATTCATTAAATAAAAAGAAACAAAGAGGTATCAACATTCTGTAAAAGGTAAGGGGGGGGGGGACGAATGATATACTTCTGAAAGTCATTCTGAAATGTCTTTCTGATGTGCATGTATTTTTATACGAAGCATATGCAAAAGTTAGTTAAATATTTTGAGTTATTTACTTATTAATTATAAACAAGAATTATTTTGATATTATTTATTTTGTTATCCCCAACTTTTTATGTTGAGTTAAAATAAATTAGTTGCATTATTGCGTATATAAAACATTCATGTATTTTATTTAGCTCCAAGTAACTGATCTGAAGTTCTATTTTTTTATTTTTCATTTACCGATAAAAATACAATAAAATTGAAACATTGATAGAATTTATTTTAAACGTCTTGAAAACTAAGGTATAGAATTTAAGTACAGATTTTATAGTGTGTATAAATCAGGTTTTTTAAAATTCAGAATACCGGTTTTTCGAATGCTATCAATTCTCGAGAAACATTTTCGTATTCAATAAGCATGTTTAACAAACGAACAAGATAAATTAACAACCAATTAACAAAGAAACAAGCTAAGCCAACAGCATTAAAATAAAAATTAATGTATTTTATGTACTTTTGCATGTATAAAATTGAGTTACGCTGCTGAAAATCTTTACTTGAGAATTAATAGGATCTGAAAAATCAATATTTTAGTCTAATACAACAGTTTAAGGCACCGTAAAGTTACTCGGAAATGTGCCTGGAAATTACGGGCAGCAAACGAAACTTTGTTTTTATAAGTGCTTCTTTAAATTTCGGAAATCTATTGGTTTCTGAGGTTTCTAAATGACCGTTTTTAGAAATAGTGAATAACTTGGAAAGGGTTGTATTAGGCATTTATTCCTGATTACATTATATTTTGGTAGGTTGTGAAAAATTTGTCTCTTTTTTTTTTTTTTTTTTTTTTTTTTTTTTTTTTTTTTTTTTTTAGTTTAATGTCATAATGACATGCGATGGCGTAATTTTTACTAATCTTCCATTAACATGCATATCCGATTTTTAAATATTCTGAATTATATTAACACTAGAACCGCGGGAAAATTCATTCAAGTTTTATAAAAATATTTCCCACCGGAATTTTCGTTTAAATCTATTTAAATCATATATTGAAATTATTTTTGCCCACCTTATTTTTGGCTAATTTTATAAAAAAATTTCTGGTTCGAATCAACATCTCTGCTTATGATGCGGGTCAAAATGACCCGTCGCCGCGGTTCTAGTGTTAATTCGTACGCTCCCCACCATTAGCCGAGGGGTTCTGTTCTAGAAACTGGTAGACGGGAAGTGCTGGGTTCGAAACCAATCGCGCTCGTCGGCCTAATCGTTCAGATTTCTTCGAGACTTGTATTTCCTTGCGTAAGTACAGGTTGGATTCCCTTAGAAAGGCCTCCCACGATGGGCAATCTTCCCTATTGGGCCTATATCCCTCGTGTTCATAACTTGCCGTCATAAACACAACCAATGTTATTTTGCGCGCTGAGGGGGAAAAAAAGAAGAAGAAAAAAACACTAAAACATTTTATTCCTAGTCTAGATGCCCCACCAGTGGCCGAGAGGTTCGGACCTCTCAACTGGTAGACAGCAGGTGCTGGGTTCGGACCCAATCGCGGCTGTCGGCCTAACCGTTCGGAGTTTTCGTGGTTTTCTTCGAACCTTGCGTAAATACGGGTTAGGTTACCTTAGAAAGACCCCCACGAAGGGCACTCCCCCCTGGTCCTATATCCCTAGTGTAGATAATCGGACGACAAAAATCAACCAACCAACCATCCTAGTCTAGATTATAACATTGTGCTCCCATTCCTAATTATCCTACATTTCTTTTTTCTTTCTTTTTTTTATTCTTTTTTAAGAATTATTCACATGTTTTATTTATTTATTTATTTATTTTAAGATAAAGGTATCATTGTCTCAACACAATATACGAGAAAGAGAGTCTAGATCTCGTTATTATTTCTGTCTTTACCTAATCAATAACTAGAATATCGGTGACAAAAAGTAATAATTATGATGTACTTAACTGGGAAATTACCCGGTGACATAACTAAAGGCTTGAGGGAAGTAAATTTCTGACTTTGATTTATTTTTTGTTTATTTATATTTTTAATTTCTAAGTCCCATAGGTCATACCTATATTTACCAGAGATTTAAAAAGAAAATGGTAATAGAATTCTGTGTGATTTTAAAAAGAAAAGACAGAATGCATAGGGGAAATTGATAGAACAAATATTAGTATTGATGCTCAAAGAAATTAAGCGAGATAACTAATGCACCTACTGTAATGAAAAATGCACTTTTATTTTTAGTGCTGAAGAGTCGGTGGGAAAAATGGTCGACTAACTCCAACTTCGGAAATTTTAACGACTTCGATTCCGACTCCGACTCCAAGCTGGCTTGTTGCTGGTGGTTAAAATTACGAGGGAACGCAAGAAAAATAAAGTGAAAATTTCACTATTTCAGTATTAATTCGGCTTTTAGAGCTTTAAAACAAAAAAGAAAAAATATGTATTCCATTTTACAAAATTCTCAATTTTGCATCCGACAATCCCGAATAATCCAGTTATCGAAATCTAAAGAAGAAGACAAAACAGAGATTTTATTATTTCGGATCCATGGTCTTGTAAAGGGGAAATCTTTACAATTTTGATGTTAATTCGTATGCTCCAAAGCAGAAAAATGTCGATGGAAAAAAAAAATTAAAGAGAGAAATGTTACTAATTCGGAAATAATTCGGGATTTACTAGAGTTTTTAATTAAAAACAGTTTTTATCTTACTGAGTACACCAAGCAGTATATTGGAAATCTTTAACTTGGGTATCCCGATATAATTAAAAAATATCAATAATAATTTCTTTTGTGAATTTAAAACAACATATAACTGGTTTAATTTCACTTCAAACAGTCTAACAAAAAAAGCTGGTGTCGGAGTCGGAGTCGGCTTGGTTTTAGCGACTACGACTCTTTTATTCAAAAAGTAAGACAATTTCCGACTCCGCAAACTTGTTTATTTCGATGATATATTTGATAAAATGATCCTGTTTACGCAAAAGTTGTTTTTATTGGGAAAATTTCTTAAAAGCCTGGCTGGAAAATATTTATTAATATTTAAACAGTCTAAATCAGGGATGGAGTGTGTCATAGCAGAACAATTACCACCACGATTTTCGAATAGTCATCTTCGCTTTTTTAATAACAGAAACTCTGCTATTAAATAAGGTGGAAATTCGAAATATCATCTACCAATATTAGAATATAGTGGTAACAATTAGGCTTGCTATGCGTGGTTTCGAGAATAGATATAAAAATAGACATCATACTTTCAAGCATTCAATTTTTATTATGAAGATGTGCACAGTGACAAAATCTTCGTAAAAAATGACAGGTTTTAATTAGAACCATAAAATGAAAATATATTAATAAAAATATATTATACACGCATTTATAGATATAAAATTTTTGGAAATTTTTTGGAAAAACCTTGTTATTTTCCAGGTTTTTTTCCCCCCGAGAAAAATTAATTTTTTACAGATAAAAGCTGTTTCGTTAGAGAATATAAATAAAAAACTTTTTAAAAATTTATTCATGCCTTTTTTATTTTATTTATTTTTGCATGACCATATTACAAAACAAAATAAGTGCTTTTATTATTAAAGTTTTTATCTTTAAGTCTCAGAATTTATAGGTTTGTTACAGATTCGTTGCTTAATTTAACACCGTTATATTGTTTAACAGTTAAATGATCATTTTATTTGCATTTTCTGTTTTTAATTACCCTTAAAACTAATTAAAAAATAACAAAAATGAAAGAACGAAAGAAAGAAAAGAAAAAAATTCTTATAAGTTTCATCCAATTTTTTCTGGATTTTGGGTTTTATTTAGCGCAGAATCCATTATTGCAAAAGTATAATAATTTTCTAGCAGCATAGAATTGATGATTTTTAATATAAAATGACTAAATTAAAAACAAACAAAATAAAATTTCTGGTTCGTGCCTGTACCGTTATTTTCCAGGTATATCAGTAATTCTTTATCGAAAAATAAATACAGTAATTCAAAAGCACGAAGTTTCGAGTTATTTAATCAGACATTTTTTATAAGAAATTAGTGGTATGGAAGAATTTCCTGGTCATGAAATTGCAGAATCCGTACGAACCCTGAAATTATAAAACCAGTAGATTTTGCATATTTAAAGCATATAGCTGTCAAGTTTTACGCTTTTTTGCCCTGTCACTATTTTTAATCAGAAAAGTTTGGCTAATTTAATAATATGTTTTCGATGATTAAATAAGACAAATAACGCTGTAAAAATTTAATGGGAGGAAAAAAGCGTAAAACTTGGCAGCTATGCTTAAAAAGTATATAAACTGTTTTAATCCAATTTTTGTCAGAAAAATGTTTTACAAAATTTATTTATAGACATTTATCTAACGCAAAGATAAAATTACACATGTTTAGGGATTTATATTTATGATAAAACAAAACAAAACAAAACAAAAAATAAATAAATCTTTTCAACGGTACTTTAAAATAACATTCTAATCGTTAAATATTTTAGATTATTACTGTTTGACTGTAAGAAAAAAAAATGAACATATAGTAATAAAAAAATGAATTCTTCATGTGAATTACATTATTTTCAGTTTTACTATTTCCACTAAAGAGTATTGCTACAGCTGCCAACTTTCCAATTTTTTCCATGTCAGATAATCATAATTTGAACAGAAATCTTACTTCATAAATGGAACCAAATATGTATACAACACAGAAGCTAAATAAATTTTCCCGTTTGACACATGTTTATTTTATTTGGGGGGGGGGGGAGGGAAGGAAGAAAGGAGGATTGGAGGCTATGGTTTAGTAGTGGCGTAACCAGGGTGGGTGCCCAAAAGCCAGTAATATTGTAAGGTTTTCTTCTCCTTGATTCATAGTCGAAAATTTTCTGTTTAGATAAGGCGAACAAAACTTTCAAAAATTACCAGTATTCAGAGTACTTGGGCACCCACCCTGGTTATTCCACTGATTAGTGATATAATTTTATGCCTGGCTTTTTATAGCTGCATCATGAATCTTTTGTCCATTTTAAAGTATAGGCAAAAGAGTCCTTAAGGACACAACGATACAGATAATGAAAGCAGTAGCATTTCATTATCTTTTTCACACTGAAATTTTTCTTATGAGACACTGAATATAAAATAAAAAAAGAAAGAAAAAGCATCAGAATGTAGCTATTAAAACATTTTGAAAACACTAAATTGTATAAATGAAAATTCAATTTTTACAATTTTTACAAATGAAGGGAGAGAAAAAAAGAAAACATTTTTTTTCCAATCCCCCCCCCCCCCCACACACACACACCATGAGCTTAATTTATGTCCACTGTAAGAAATCGCACCAAAAAAAAAAAAAAAAAAAATACTTGATATTTAAAAATATCTTTCAATATAATGAGTAAAATCATAATGAAAATAATTCTGGAAATCTTTTTTTTTTCCTTCATAAAGCTTTAAGAAAAGAATCATTAAGAAACACAAAAATTAATAAGTTTTCGAAATTTACAACAATATCTTTATTCTCAACAAAGAGCGGTTTTAAATTTCAGAAATATTTAGGTTAATCTTGAAAACCTTTTGTTATCTAGAGCTTATGATTAATCCTACCAAAAATTGATACTCAACGTAAAAACGGCAAAAGTTTCTGGAATTGCGAGAAGCTACAGTGAATTTTTCTTCAAGTTATACATATATGAGCAGATTCACATGGCTGCCAACTATTACGCCTATTTCAACTCAAATAAACTTATTGGAATCAGAAATTTTACTTAATAATTAACAATATGTATTGTAATACATAACATTAAATATATTTGGCTTACATTTCACTGTAAAATTTTTGTGGTTGGAAACATGTTAATGTGATTTAAAAAGGCGTAGAAGTTGGCAGCTCTGGATTCACGATCGCCAGTCGTCACGTAGTGACTAAATCTTTTGATTTGGCAACTAAATTTTAGCTTCTAAGTCGCCTTTTCTGTCGAATTTCGCATTTTTTTCCTGCGATCATTTGACAAAAATCGCGTTTTTTTTTTATGGTAATCGCGTTTTTTACGATTTTTTTTTAACGTAAATTGTGTTTTTTCGCAATCCTTTGACGGAAATTGCAATTTTGCAGCGATTCTTTGACGAAAATTGCGTTTTTTCAGATCCTCTGACGAAATTTGCGGGATTTGTTTTATGCGATTGGGATGTTTTTGATCAAATTCGCGTTTATTCTGCAATCTAAGATATTTTTTTGCGATTCTTTGACGAAATTTGTGGGGTTTTTCTATAATATTCTGAAGGTACCTTTATTTTTCCTCTGATTTTTTGATGAAGTTGACGATTTTTAGCCACAGATTGACGAAATTTGTATTTTCCACTTTTTTTTCCGCGATTCTTTGGGGGATTCTTTGATGAAATTCGCGTTTCTTCCCTGATCAGTTTATAAAATTTGTGTTTTTTTACGAAATTTAAGGGGGGTTTTGTGATCTTGCGATCTTTTGACGATATTCGTGCTCTTTTCTACTGATTTTTTCGGTGACCATTTGTGGAAAATCTTGATATTTTTCTGTGGTGTTTTTTATGTCAGAATTTTCGATACCGAATGCCTTAAATCTTCGGAAACTTCAGAATAGAATCACCTCTGTAATAATATGTAAAAAGATTTTTTTAAAGATAATTTTGCTTGTGTGATCTTGAAAAACAAATGTTTGAACTGTATTTTGATTAGTGCAAAAATAATCTGTGCATAATAATGTAATGCATTCACAATTTTTTTTATGTACTCTTATATGACAAAATGAAAATAAGATATATTTTTTTTCCAAATATTCGTCACTGTCAATATTGCTTAGCTTATTCCTATATATATATATATATATATATATATATATTCCAAATTTGTCTTCTAACTATAAACATTAACTTAAAATTTATAAAACACTTAAATTATATCCAAGTTAAAAAAAAAGTGGGATTAAATGAAATATACACATTTGATGTGATTAGTCTGGTTCCTTTTGTCCATACGTAGATTATTTTTCACATTCCCGAAATTTTGCCAATATAAACGGTATTGCTTTTATGGCTTTCTTCCACAATGTATTGACTGGATTAGTTGGGTTTAAAAGCCATCGACCCTAAAAATTTTCGGAATCTGCACCTATCGTTATATATACGATAAAACATGCTAAAATGGAATCGGGTGGGAGTGGCAAAAAATTCCGTTAAAGACAATCGGGAATGGTTGTATGATGTTCTTTTTTGCGACACCAAGAAGTTTTTCAGTATAAAAGAGGACTATTTTATTTCGTGATATATAGGTTCTATTTTTATAAGGTTTGATTCCCTTATATACGTATACACATTTAAGATATACGTACAACAAAAATCCTGCTTGTAAAATAATCCTGTCTTAAACAAAAACATTCCCATTGCTCCTGAGGTATTACCGTTTAATTACTCAACACAAAACAGACACTTGTAAAAAAACGGAATATTTTACCTTCTTTGTATTTTTACTGGTTTTAATAGTATTTACGATACCGAAAAAAAAAAAGAACAGCATACAGTTATAGCTTGATTAGACAAGAATCTGTCTAAAATGAAACTCTGTCTGAAATCTCTGGTTTCTTCGTCTTGATAGGATTTACAAAATATTTAATACATGATTTTAATATTTATTTATTTATTTATGTGGGCGTGTGCGTGGTAAAAGGCTGTGAAAACAGAGCCTGCCTATAACCAAATCATCTCTCAAAACAGAAGAGTTTTACGGTCCCGAGAAGAATAACACCATACAATCATACTTGAATAGACAAAAACCTGTCTAAAATGAACATTTTACGATATATTGCATTTCCATCTTGGTAGGATTTACAATAGCTATAACACTTTTTATGCTGCACTTTCTTTCAGGACTTAAATGTATTTTATCTCTGAAAGTTTTTTCTCAGTATATGTCATATCTAAATTCCTATGCAAGATGACAATTTAAATTTTGCATAGTGTTTTTTTTTAATTATTATTATGTATTCTTTATATTTTATTGGGGATGGTTTGCATTGAGAGAAATTCTTGAAAATGTGAATTTCATTGAAAACATTCTTATAAAAACATAGATTTTTTATTCTTTTAAAAAATAAACATTTTTATAAATCCAAAAGGTGCATTATTATTTATTCTTTCCTGTAGTCCAAAACGAAAAATGGCAGTGGAAAGTGTTTTTCTTTTAAAAAATATATCGAATTTCACGCATGACGAATATTTAAATATTTTTATTTAATCGCTTCCCTGATTACAGAAGAATTCCTAGAAGAATATGCCTGATTCATCACTTAAAGCTTTTTGACACCACTATTTTTTAATACAATTTTATACTATTTAATTGTAGAAATGTTTAAACTAAATATTACGAATATGTTAGCTTAAAAAAAGTGGTGTTAACCTATATTTCAATTAATTGTACGTGAAAAAAAGAATCAGTTAAGTGGTAAAAAAAAAAAAAAAAATATATATATATATATATATATATATATATATATATATTTTTAAAGCAGGGTTGCAAAAATCTAAGCGCCAAAGGGCTTTCAAAGCTAAAATTTAAAAGTTTTTAGCTCTCACGGCTAAAATTTAAAAGTTTTCTTCGCTTAAAACTGAATAGCATTCTTGCAAGAATTTTACACGAAATATAAAACGAAAAATAAAGAAATAAATTTAGTGGTGAGAGACTGCCTGCTGGCGCTTAGATTTTTGCGCCTGTATTTTAAAGTATTTGTATTGGAAAAGGAATAATTTTTTAAAAAGTTATTAAACACTTTTATTAAAAAAAATAAAATTTTTGAAAACATTTACATTAGAAAAAGAATACATTTCAAACAACATAAAAAAATCATAAATTTAAAAAAAAATAATAAAAATAAAAAAAAAATAAAATAAAACTTGTGTCCAGGAAATCTTTAATATTAAAATATGTAAAATAAACTTATAAATTGAAGATTTTTTAAGCATGTAAGAAATGTTTAAAAAATAATTGAATACCTTTTTGTGCAGAAACATCTCTTCCTTGATTAATCAGAATGAATTTTGGAGATTCAGGACACAGAGGTAATGTAACTAACTGGAATACGCATGGCACCATGACCATAGCTGTAAAGAAAATAACAAAGTAATAAACAACATTTTAAAACTTTAGAACCACTATATACACTACTATAGCCTGTTTCTGTTGTATAATATCACGGCCAACTTTATTAAAGGCCTCGGAAGCTTTTGCTTTTTAGGCGGGTCTTAGGACGGAATTAATGACGTAATCTCCGTCTATCCAATCTCTTGAGGAAGTTGTCCTTGTAAGGGGCGTTACAAACAAGAGTTGTCTTTGCCGATTGGTTAAACATGATATGATGTCATAAATTCCGTCCTAACAGCCAAGAGTTTCCAACGCCTCTAATGAAGTTGGCCATGATAATATCCACCAGTAGCATAGCGTTAACCCCTTGCGGCGCGGTGATGTATCTATGAAACCATTTAATTTTAATTCCCAACGCCACATTCGCACCGGAATTTTGGTAAAGAAATTTACGATTTATTGAATGCCTGAAATATAGATTTTTCTTATTTATGAATAAAGCTGCTTTCAAATTCCGGTGTCAGTCATTAATTTCAACACTTAAGCAATGCATTTGCCCTGCGCCGCAAAGGGTTAACCCTTTCCGGCACGGGCAAAATCTGTACAAAAGTGAGAAATTATCGACTGACACCGGAATTCACAAACGAACTTTTTACATATTTTGAATTCCTTGATTTAAGCTTTTATTGTAAAAAAAAATTTTACTAAAATATTACTGGTGCCGTTCGCAAGTTCGGAATTAAAATTAGGTATCCCGGACCGGGCACAGTATACCGGAAAGGGTTAAACGACGCTGGATCAATTTACTACTTGTACTATTAAAGGGTTATCCAACAAATAATACCCTGATTTCAAAATTAAATTTATCGAAACAAAGATCGATAGAATTGTGCGGTAAACTTTATGTAACGGTTAACACTAGAACCGCGGGAAAATTCATCCAAGTTTTCTAAAAATATTTTTCACCGGAATTTTCATTTAGAACAATTTAAGTTATTTATTGAAAAGGTTTTTGCTCAGCATATATTTAGCTTATTTTACTAAGAGTTTCCTGGTTCGAATTGACATCGCTCCGTATGATACGGGTCAAAATGACCCGTCGCCGCGGTTCTAGTGTTAAGCTGTAAAAATGTTATACAGAAGTTTCGAATGGTAAATATTTTAAAAAGATTGTGTTCTGATTGCAAAGAATGCTTAAATTAACATTTTTCTTGTCTTAGATTTCTGGCAGAGAACGAGTTTTTCGGCGTACAGTGCTATATTAAAAAAAATTTTTGAATTAAATTTCTGAAATTCCAAAAATTTAGCTCCAAAAATCGTCAAAATATTGCATTGTTCGTCGAAAAACACGTTCTCTGCAAGCAATCAAAAACAAGAAAAATGTTAAGTCAAGCATTCTTTGCAATCAGAACACAATCTTTTTAAAATATTCACCGTTCGAAATTTCTGTATAACATTTTTACAGCTTACCTAATAAACAAACCGTTTACCATATAATTCTATTGATTTTTGTTTTTGAGAAATTTAATTTTGAAATCAGGAACTTATTTGCTTGACAGCCTGTATATACATACTAAATTTGACCTTATTTAATCTTTAGGCATTATAATAAAAAATAAGACCAATTTTAGTACATAATAATACTGTTAGTAAAATGATATGTCCTCCCCTAACACTACGCCACCGTCACCCACCATTGTTACACGTCATTTTTCAGTAATTGAATAATTTAAATTAACTATACAATGCTAGTATATTAATCAACTATATTTTTCTACCATTTGCTACATACTTTAAAATCGAAGGCATATTTACGATATTATATATTGTACGATATATCTTTACATTCTACATATTTTAATGGAAGGCATCTACATATTTTCAAAGTTTCAAGCTTTCAATCACTTAAAAATTTTTCTCATATTTAAACAATTGGCATTGTTACAGCAAGATAATGATACTTCCTTGTTTTTTTAAATTTCATTATTATGTAATAAATATTTAGTTTAAAAATGATAATTCAATAAATTAAAAATGCAAATACGTAATATAACTCGAAAAAAATGCATTGTTATTTCTTAGGAAACTTTTGACATTGACGAAAACTCAATTAAATAAATGAAGCACTGAAAATAAAGTATTCAATATTAAAAAAAATATATGGAAAAATTACATAAAAAGAAAATCACATTATGCTTTATGCATAAAATATAGAGATATTTTTTTCTTCATTTATGTAAAAAATAAAGATATGATGGAAATAAAGATCATGCAACGATCGCTGACTTTGCGTAACATTTTCTAACGTAACTAGCGCATTATGCTATAGAGAAATTGCAGTAACTTATAGGAATAATAATAAAAAAAAAAATACAGAATAAATATTAGAAAAATTGTAAGTTAAATTTGTGGCAAATTATATTATTTAAAACAAATTTTTAATATTCTACTATCCAAGTGTAACACTGAAGGATTTCTATATCTAGGTCTGTACATGCGTTCTTGCATATGTGTACTTCAAGAAAATAAAAAAGTTAATGTATTTTAATAAGCCATCAATTTGTTTCGGTTTCATATTTAAATATGTATATATAGGGGAGACTAGGGAACATGTGGATATGAGGCAGATGTAAATGCCGCAATTTTTTTCTACTTATATGTTTTTTTATTTGAAAAAAATTACCAAAAATAGCAACATCTGTAGCCATATGGTAAAAATATTTTGAAGCGCTTTGACATTTTATTTGTTCCCAGTAGCCAAAACACTGTTAATAGATCTCAATAGTAAAATTTTAGTTCCAACTTGCTATGCGAATAACTTTATTTATTTATTAATTTATTTGAATTTTAATGTTTTAACATATACAGGGCTCGCACCGTTCCTAAAATTTTCATACATTCCTACCACTATTTTAAAACGATAATATTCATTGTATAATTCTATTGTAGATGTTAAAGGAACCTCTGAGGAAGATTTTTAATTTAAAATACCGGTAGTAGCAAAGAGAGAAAATTTTAGGAAGGGTGCGAGCCCTGCATATATTATGGATACTAATAAATATTTTTCATAAAAAAAAAATTCTTCTAAAATTGTTCTCCCCAATTTCAAAAGCAAAATAAGTTAAATGTGTGTGTGTGTGAGAGGAGGGGAGGGGGCTTATAATCGAGATTTTTTAAAATCATAAAAAAACTTTCTTTATCATTAATTTAGAAATAAATAAGTCAATCACAGGGTGAGAATTTTTCGTATTTCGGCAGATTTCTGTTTTATTTATCTAAAAGCCCCCTCTTTAAAATCTCCGAAAAAAACTAAGCAAAATTTAAAAGTTTTATTTTTTCTCAGATTTACTTCTTTATTTTAGTGCAAAAACAATTAATCATCTAATCCTCCCTCCTCCCAAATTTACTTATTTTCATTTTAAAATCATATGCTTAAACATATCACTCAAACACTAGAGGTTAATTCCATGGGCTCTGTAGTGTAAGTCACATAACTTATTAATTGCTATGCTTGTTAGCCACCGTTATTTTCGAAAAGTCTGCTTGGCCTTATTCAATTAATGAGAATGTGTCAATAAAATTAATTACATTTTTTTGTTCTATAATACTGGTAGCAAAAATTCGTAGCATGTGACTTACACTACAAGTACTTATGGAAATAACCTAGAGAAAAAAATACACATTTTGCACTTTATAGTGAATTTAACACATAATATAACTAATGATTATGACAAAAATAAACAGAATAAAAGTATGTCAAAGGATATTTTTCCCTTTATGCACATGTGTCCCACGTGTCTTTATCTTGCTGGTGGCGCACATGTGAACAATATTACGAATTTATAACTCTATTAAAAGAAAAGAAAGAAAAACAATAAGGGGGATTTTTAAAAAAATTACCATGTGTAAAAAAAAGTTTTGTTTACTATAATCAGTAGTTTTTGTTTTTAGAAATTTATCCAGTTATGAGAAAAAGCTACATTTATGTGAACTGTTCATATGTACCCAATCTCCCCTTACAGGGTTCGTACGGACACAGTTTTTTTTCAGTTTTTCCAGGTCACTAGAATTTTTTTTATAAAAAAGTAAATGTAATTCAAAAGCGCAAAATCCCCCCCCCCCCCCCTTATTTAAAGATAATTTTGCATAAGAAAATATTGGTACCGAAGAATTTCCTGTTCCTGAAATTCTAGAACCGGTACGATCCCTGATATACAGGGTGTATCTAAACTCTTGGGCAAAACTTTAAGGGGTGATAGTACACATCAAGACAAACAATTTTAAATAGGAAATTAAGGGTTCCAAACATTTTCCGAAGACGAAGGCGCCATTAAAGTTTAGGGTCCAAAATTTCAAGTAAACATAAAAAAAAACGGAAAAATTGGTCGATTGATATGCGGTTTTTACTAAAACTATGCTTTATGTCAGTACTTTCTTGAAAATAAATTATAAAGATAAATTTCAAAAAATGCCGATAGAGGGCGCTTTAGACTTTGGAGTAACGAACAACTATTTTTTGCCGTTATTTTTTGCATCTCATTAAAAGTTTTCGGAAGCTTAGACATAAATTTTGAGCTTAAAATCTGAATCGTTGGAAGTAATTAAGTAGCACAAAATTGTACTGTGTTCGAGGGTAGGGGGGGGGGGGTTAAATTTCAACTCCTAAATACAGTTCAATTTGTGCTTCTTAACCCATCCCAACGATTCAGGATTTGAGCTCAAAATTTCAGTCTAAGCTTTTGCAAGTATTTAATTAGATACAAAAAATAACGGTTAAAAATAGTTGTTGGTTACTCTTAAGTTTAAAATATCCTTTAAAGAAATTTTTTGAAATTTATTTTTAAAATTTATTTTCAAGAAAATACTGACATAAAGAATAGTTTTAGAGAAAACCGCAAACGAATCGACTAATTTTTCCGTTTTTTATAATCATTTGAAATTTGATCCCCCCCCCCCACCCTTGAACACAGTTCTGTTTCCATTTATTTTTTAAAATTTATTTTCAAAAAAATACTGACATAAAGAATAGTTTTAGAGAAAACCGCAAACGAATCGACTAATTTTTCCGTTTTTTATAACCATTTGAAATTTACCCCCCCCCCCCCCACCTTGAACACAGTTCTGTTTGCGCTACTTAACCATTCCCAACGATTCAGATTTTGAGCTCAAAATTTGAGTTTATGTCTAAGCTTCTAAAAAAAATTAATGAGATGCAAAAAATAACCGTAAAAAATAGTTGTTCGTTACTTCAAAGTCTAAAGCGCCTTCTATCGGCATTTTAAAAATTCTATCTTTAATTTTTTTTCAAGAAAATACTAATTTAAATAGTAGTTTTAGCAAAAATCACAAACGAATCGACCAATTTTTCCGTTTTTTATAATCATTTGAAATTTTATCCTTAGAACACAGTTCAGTTTGCGCCACTTAACCATGCCCAACTATTCAGATTTTGAGCTCAATATTTAAGTTTAAGTCTAAGCTTCAGAAAACATTTAATAAGATGAAAAAAAGTAACGGCAAAAAATAGTTGTTCATTACTTTAAAGTCTAAAGCGCCCTCTATCGACATTTTTTGAAATTTACCTTTATAATTTATTTTCATGAAAATACTGATATAAAGAAAAGTTTTAATGAAAACCGCAGATCAATCGACCAATTTTTCCGTTTTTTATGTTTATTTGAAATTTTGGACCCCAAACTTTAATGGCGCATATCTCCTTCAGAAGACGTTTGGGACCCTTAGTTTCCTATTAAAATTGTTTGATTTGATGTGTACTATGACCCCTTAAAGTTTTGCCCAAGAGTTTAGATACACCCTGTATATATAATATATATTAATATTAGTAGTTGACAAGAGACATATGACCGTGAAGGGTTAAAAAATGTTCATTAGGGTGGGTCGAAAAAATCGAATTTTTTCAAATCCACTATTAATAGTGAGGATAAGTTGCCTTTTGTAATTAGAAGGATAACGCAAAAAAAATTTTTTGAAATCGGTTAATATCTTTAGGTCGCGCATCGCACTTGAAGTTCGGAAAATTTGACCAAAAATGACATTTTTTGAAATTAATGATGAAAATTAAAAAAATTTCGAACCTACTTCTAACAGTGCGGAAAAGTTTCCTTTTATAACTAAAAAGATAACGCAAAAATTTTTTTTTTTTTGAAATCGGTTAATATCTTCAGGTCGCCCATCGCACTTGAAGTTCGGAGATTTTGATCAAAAATGACATTTTTTGGAATTATTGAGGAAAATTAAAAAAAAATTCGAACTTGCTTGTAATAGTACACTAAAATAACCTTTTACAATTAAAACATACTTTTTATTAAAATCTATTAATACCTTTATGTCCATTTAAGTTAGCGAAATTTTATGAAAATTGACAATGTTTCATATAAAAGATGAAAAGTCGTCTTCTTTTCTCATTTTTTTCTAATAACATAAAAATATTCCATTATATGCATCGAAACGTAAAATAAAATCAAATTTAAAATTGGTTAATAATTTTTCATAATACATTGTTTATAAATTACGAAAAAAATTAGAAAAGTATATATTTTTAGCTGTTTTACTTATTTAAATATTTATATTGAACAGATTTAGAACATTACTTAATGAGACATTCGTCAACAAAAAAATTTAAATCAATTTTAAACAAGTTTTACTTATGTAATATTAGGCTATTTGCATTATAGTAATTTTAGAAAATAGTTATTTTTGTTTTTACCTTCATTTTTTACCTCGTGTAAAGCCTTGTAGTGAGATTTATTATCAAATGTTGACATAAGTGTTTTCGAAAGCAAAGATGATCTAATATAACCGTATCTGCTATTAGAGCCACATCCTTTTTCAGAAGCTTCACTCACAAGTTTCACACATCATTCAACCGCCTGTGTGTGTGGTACGGAAACGCCCTTATTGTTTTCATTTCCAATTGTGAGAGAGATTTCGATTCAATAAAAGAGAAAATTCTCTCTGGACTGATTCTGTGTAAAAAGTTGGTGAAGCAACTTTGCAGCTCGACTAATCAATTAGTTCAGTCTAATCCTTAGCGCCAAAATTTAACTTGCGTATCACAAAATCTCTCACAGTTGCCACTTGTTCTGTCACCAGTTTCATTGCTTTCAAAACTTGTTGTAATCCTAACTCTCGCACATGCTCCCTCTCATCTGCAATCATTGCCAATAGTAGGTTTTATGGATGAGTGAAGTAAGCGTTACCCTCAATAACAGGGTCTGTAACTTCCTGCAGACTTTTTGATAGGTAGAGCCATGTTGTTATTGTCTTGTGTCTATGCTTTGATTAATGGAATTATTCTTCTTAATTTCGAACCATACAGGTACATATGTTTCTATGATGAATAAAACTAACTGCTTCGTTTCAGTCCCAGGGTTTTCTGTGGATATATACAGTCTGAGAATTCGATTGGCGGTCCTTAGCCACCGGGAATGATAAATGGTCCCTGGATCTCGGACAGAAAGATCCTCAGGACAGAAGCCCGATCACACAGCATTTGATATTTTAAAAAGATATTTTTGATCTTTACTGAGGTCATTTGGGTTTTCAACAGCCACTATTGGGCGAGAGCAATTGATTGATTCAAACTTGATGACAGGTTGTCTTTCGCAAGCAGGTAGTTGCTTGCCTATAGGATGAGAAAATAATGCTGGCCGTTTGATTTTATCTTCAGTGCATTGAAACAAGTGCCTAAAAGGCAATTCGATGAAATGCAACAAGTAAATACACCGCTGCAAGGGCCTGCGTATCTTCATTTCCAAATTTCGAATAGCCCTTTTTTTCAATCCCGTATTGATAGAGGAGCTATCACATCCAAATACAAGGACTTCATCTAAGGAGATATTCTTCTAAGCCAGATATAAAACGATACTTTCACAAATATTTTTTTTACGGTTCCATTCATAGGCGTTAGATGACCAACATATTTTGATCATCCGGCTCCTGAATTAAAGAAATGTGCCCTTTCCTATTAGATCTTCGATAGCGTTTAACACCGATTTTTCCTTGATATAACGTAACTGTTTGTGGTAATTATATGACAAGCCTGAAAACCAGCTGTGTTCAAAGCGCATATGCGCACTGAGCAATTGGAATAGAAAAAAATCGGTTTGTCAGTCGTTTTTGTAATCAGCCTATGCCAATTTTGATCATATTTTCCAAATTTCAGGTACGATGCGCGATTTAAAGGTATTAACAGATTTAAAAGAGAAAAAAAATTTTTTTTAATTGTAAAAAGTTACTTTAGCGTACTATTACAAGCAAGTTCGAATTTTTTAAAATTTTCCTCATTAATTCCAAAAAATGCCATTTTTGATCAAATTTTCCAAACTTCAAGTGCGATGCGCAACTTAAAGATATCAACCGATTTCAAAAAAAAATTTTTGCGTTATCTTTTTAGTTGTAAAAAGAAACCTTTCCGCACTATTAGAAGTAGGATCGAAATTTTTTTAATTTTCATCATTAATTTAAAAAATATCATTTTTGGTTAAATTTTCCGAACTTCAAGTGCGATGCGCGACCTAAAGATATTAACCGATTTCAAAAACCTTTTTTGCGTTATCCTTCTAATTACAAAAGGCAACTTTTCCGCACTATTAATAGTGGATTTGAAAAAATTCGATTTTTTCGACCCACCCTAATGTTCATGTAATTTTGATTCTTATTGGGCTCTCTCTGATCGGTATCCCTCTCTCATGTACCGACCTTCCAGCAGAAGACATTGCATGCCGCTAATTTTATGTGCTGCTATGTGTTATTTAAACAGAGCCAAGAACAGCACATTATTTCCAGAACTCTCCTCCCAAATAAGCAACTGTTTTCTTATATAAACGATTGAATGTACTAAGATGTAAAAACACAAAATTTTATATCTATAACAAAAACAACATTTAAAAGGGTACAGTGCCTTGCATCTCAACACAAGTAACTTCATCTTTCTATTTAGCTCTTAAAAGCATAAAGCAAAGAAGGAAAAATATATTTGTTATAATTAATAAAATATTTTGCATCTAATAGTCTATTTTAGAATCGTAAGTGCCTTCATAATAAAATGATTCATGATACTGATACAAGAAATGTTCCTGATACAATGTTTCCATTTATTAACGAAAAAAAGTTAGAATAACAAACCGCCGCAATTGTATCGAACATTAATATTTTAATTTTCTTAAGTGCTCTTCGAAAATACACTTTTCTTTTTAACTACCACGCAGCAAGAACGCAATCTGCCAAATGCTCCAGAATGATGTGGAAAAACATTTTTGGATGAAAGTTTGCTCCTGATTAAAAGTCCTTCGGTTTCCATTAAAGGATTTTTAAGTAATTTTAAATGTTTATAGGGAATTTAACATTTTTTTCTGATACATAAAATTTCCTCACCGCATTTCACATATCTTTCGTAGCTTTAATTAGGTATAATATTTATTCTCCGATAAATTGAGAAATCACTATTTTAAAAGAATTCAACAAAGTTTTGAGTTTGAAAATTAAAAAATTTCGCCAACGGGGGGAAACCAATTTTATTTAGAGTTTGCTTGCCACCATTTTACACATTTTTTGCAAATAGACAACTTTCTTTTCGACATTTTGTACGAAATCATAATTCTGATGATCCTGAGCTGCTAATTAATGGCTCTCGAAACTATAGGATAACTTAATTATGGTTCTAAAGATTAACTCTTAAATTTTATATGTAATATTTGTTAATAAATCCATTTCTGCCTATTTAAAAAAAATAATTGCGCTTTCTATACAACTTTTACGATTTACACTTTTAAAACTTAATACGACTATAATTTTAAACATCATGAGAAATGTAATATTAATATATTTTTACCTAATTAACATTATTTATAGTTTAATAACTTTATTCTGATTAATAATATATATATATATATATATTAATCTCATGGAATCACTTTAGTTTCTATCATCGAAAAAAATAACTTTTCTAAATTTTTAATTAACCACTTAATTCATTAATATTAAAAAAAAGTACAAATAAGCCTATTTTATTCATTTCTTTTAAGGAATATTTAATCTTTTATAACCGGTTCTCAAAACAGAAATTTTTGCGTAATAGAATAAAAAAAATTCTCAGACTAAATAATCCAAAATTTATAATAAAATCTTACTAGTGAGAATAAGAAATCATGATTGGCAAAAACTCGTTGTCCGTATGACGTACGGGCAAATCAGGAAAGTGGTTAACAGAGTAAATAAAATGCAGTGATTTTTGTTTACCACATACTTAGAATCTAAAGCAATGTCTCCAAATTTTCTGTATTGTTATGTTTTGTAAATATATTTTTCCCTGTAACTTCCGTTACTCCGATTTCACATTTAAATATGTTGTGAAGATAAAATCTTTCAATTTTTATAAAAAGAAATGCAGTGATTTTTGTTTACCACATACTTAGAATCTAAAGCAATGTCTCCAAATTTTCTGTATTGTTATGTTTTGTAAATATATTTTTCCCTGTAACTTCCGTTACTCCGATTTCACATTTAAATATGTTGTGAAGATAAAATCTTTCAATTTTTATAAAAAGAAATGCAGTGATTTTTGTTTACCACATACTTAGAATCTAAAGCAATGTCTCCAAATTTTCTGTATTGTTATATTTTGTAAATATATTTTTCCCTGTAACTTCCGTTACTCCGATTTCACATTTAAATATGTTGTGAAGATAAAATCTTTCAATTTTTATAAAAAAAAAAATAAATAAATAAATAAAAAAATAAATAAAAATAGGTTTAAAAGGTTTATGTAAGCAACACATTCATTTATTAATGAATGGTGAAAACTTTAGTTTATTAAATACGATATCTAATTGCAATGTTGTTTCATTTTTTACTCTAAGTGTAACTTTTGCCAAAGAAAAAAAAATTCGATAAGTATTTTCAAAGGTTCAAAAAATTAGTTTTTCCAAAACAATCAAGGTTCGCACACTCCTTGGAATTTCCAAGGACTCTGGCACCAATATAAAAAATAAGAAAATTTACATTTAATTTTTAAACAACAACATTCACCGTCTTCAGTCACAGATATTACGATAGTTTTCTGCTGTGAAACACTTTGAAAATAAGCTTAAGTGGTAGAACTGTGTGAACCCTGACAATTCTTGTTATATGGCATTTCTGTGCACCACATGTTTCTTGCGTTAACATATATGTGAAATATGCATATATATGTACTTAAGTTAACCGAATAAAAATTTAAACAAGAAAATTTAATATAAAGACAACAGTGTTTATTTTGGAAGGAAATCTTTTCTGATTTCTGAAATGAAAAAACATTGTTTTGAAAGAATGTTTCATGATTAAATTTGAAATGCTTCAATGAAATCAACCTTACATAATCTAAATTGCAACTATAAATAAATTTATGAAAACTACATATACATTTTTCAATATACATTAATATTTTCGTATATGTTTTTTAAACTTCAGTGTGATAAATATTTTACGTTAATTTTTATTAATTACATTATCGAAGTTTAAAATTCTCTGTAATTGACTACAAATTACGCTTACATTTTTGTACATATATACTGTAAAAAAAAACTGTAAATTTACTAAGCTTTTTTTAGGAAACTGGAATTCCTAGAACTTTTTTTTGATAGAGAGTTAAAAAAAAAGAATATGTTACTTTACATTTTTGTTTTCTTTCCACTTAAAAAAATAGATGTTACTAATGTTTGGAAATCGGTAATAATGTCAGTCTTAAGTAAAAATGGTAAAACAAGATAATTATTCACCATTTATTTTGTATCAAATAAGACTTCGGAAATATAAACAACTTGCGAAAATATTAATTTAGTATTGTTTATTCAATGTTGGTAACTCGCTTAACCTTGTTTCGCTTAATAAAAGAATTCATTATTTTTTTTTAAATTACGTCATTAAAAAATGATAGTTTTGCAAGAAAACTGGATTATTTAAACGGTTAATGTGCATCAGATTACAATTTATACTTTTCCACACCGTTTAACTTATAGCTTGATTTTCTTAGAAATTTTCTGTATTCAAATATAGTTTATCTATTTAAGAGGGTCCGGGACACAAAAATCTTCGAATTTTATAAAAAAAAAAAAAATTACTGCACTAAAAACTTTCTTTTCTTTTCTTTTTTTTTTCAGTTTAAAATGACTTTTCAATAATGTTTCTACCTTAATTTACACAGAAAATAATATTTTTTTGTTTGTTTGTTTTGGTTTGTTTTTAAAATCTGACTTTGAAACATTAGTTGCCTTGAAAACGACTTCTTGCGAAAATGCGTTTTTCTTCATGTTGGGGTGTTTCAACATTTCTCCTATTTAAATTGCTGTAAGTCAAGAACCGTTAAAGATAATTCGTTCAAACATGAAACATGTCTTTTTTAATTATTTTACTTTAATTTTGATTCATCAAGCTTCAAAAAAGATATTTATTTTGATTTTTTGAAAAAAGTTGCGTAATTTTTTTTCTTATTTTTTATTTTAAATCTTTTTAATTTTTATTTAAATTAATATTTTTTTAATGCTGAATCAGAATTAAAGCTTATATGTTTCTGTTTATTTAAGTAAAAGACAATTAAAATTCTACAAATAATGTTTTGAGTTATAGCGATTTTAAATTACCCCACTTTTTATAACAAATTTTAAATTTTAGAATTTTTTTTCTTTTTTTTTTGAGAAATTTTTATTTTGTTTTTACTTTATTATTATTTTTTCATGTGGTTTTGTTCACAAATTTTATGGTTAACTATCACCAAACACGTCAAAATTTTAACTCGATAAATAAAAAATATTTTAAAATGTGCCCGAAAAAACCCTTAACAGTATATAAATTAAATTACGGTTTCTGAGTGGAAACCTTTATTTATGGATAGAAGTTTGGAAGTTTTGCTCTAAGAATGCCAGATATATTATTGAATAACCATAGTTAAAGTATTTTTTCTTTCGCGAAATGTATGGCAAATATCTTTTTTAAAAGCCGTATTTAATAAGCTTTAGTCAACGTATATTTCCATGGCTTCTGATTCTTTTTACTAAGTTTGCTAGCATTTTTGCCGATCCCACCGAAGCTAGCACAGGGAAGAAAATACAAGCTTGTGATTGGTTGACTAATTTAGTTGAGCATTTTGTTTTGATTTATTTTTGAGTTCACATTTATTTAATCATCAGTTTCTTTTTGAAAAGATGGATTTTGATTAAGTTCCTTCTGATTTTACATATTTATTAACGGATAAAAAGAAAGATTTTCTGAAATTTAGAGTTAAATGAGTTAAAATGATGTTATTCAATTGTTTTGTATTACTTAAAAAATAATGAAATTTTAATTTTTTCTTAATTATTTGCCGGCGAATAGCTGTAGCGCCTACCTCAAAGCAAATAAATACAAATGCAAATACTTAATTATTTTAACATGATAGAACAATTTATTTACAAACAATAATCGCATTTCATTTTAACGGCATCAATTAAGCGATATTTACAAACCCAATTGTTCTATATTACTTTTAAAAAAATCGTATTATTATTCTTCTTATCTCTTTATTATAATTTTAACACGTTAAACTCATATACACCCCTAACGAACATCCACATTCAGAATAATTTATTTACAAACAACAACTGCGCTTTAAATTAATCAACCAATTAGAAGCTCATATTTACTTCCCTATGCTAGCTTTGGTGGAATCGGCAAAAATGCAGTTTGGTATCCCAGTTTATGTAACCTTAACACTAGAACCACTGGAAAATTAAGCCAAGAGTTATAAAAATATTTCTCACAGGAATTTTCATTTAGAATTGTTTAAGTTATTTTTTGAAAATATTTTTGCTCAGCGTATATTTATCTTATTTTACTAAGAGTTTTCTGGTTCGAATCGACATCTCTCCATATGATACGGGTCAAAATGACCCGTCGCGTCGTCGCGGTTCTAGTGTTAAAGAAATATACATACCGTAATTTCGGGTGTATAAGCCGCGGATCAAACAATTCTTTTTGGACCCAGAAATCTTATTTAGTGATTGAACAGAAATATTTACGGCGATCTAACTAGTAACATTCATTTTCTAAAAATTTCTGGGTCAAAAAAGAATTGTTTGATCCGCGGCTTATACACCCGAAATTACGGTATAAATAATTTATTTTAAATTGACATTAATCCTTTGCACTCGAGAGATGACTTTCACTCATTACTATTGTTGTCAGGTATCCCTCGTAAATCGGTGCGCTAAATGCTTTGGATACAACTAATGTCTTACAGTTTACTTCACCATCTTTTATTACAGATTATTTGCCCATTAGATAAGACAAAGAAAATTAGTTTAAAATACTGCTGTCCAAATCATTTGGAACACTCATTTACGCGGGACACTTGTGGTCAGTGAGAATCACCTTTCGAGTGCAAGGAGTTAATCACGGATATACCTAATGCAGGGGTATGAAACTGTGGCCTGCCGAATACCACTGATTTTTTAAAGAAATTGACGATTTTTTAAATCGCTGCGATCGAAGGATTAGATAAGGCAATGATTTGATAACTATATAATTTCAGCGGCATCCGGCGGCTCACAGTTTTCCCCCCTACCACAATGGTGGAAAAATGGCGTAGAGGTGGAGCCTATTGACACCACTAATGATAATAATAATATTAATTTATTTATATTTAAAAAAAATTAGTGATGTCAATAGGATGCACCGCTGTGCCAATTTCCCACCACTGCCTACCAATGAAGCTAAGAATAAAGAGGGGGAGAGACATGGCGTAGAGTTTACCAGTTGCGAGTGAAATTATTAAAGGAGGTTGTCACAAGATGGCGGCTGATTTTTACATATGATCAACTGTTTCTGATTACCGCCGAAGCAAACTCCCTCTCACCCCCCCCCCCCTCCCCAGCAATTTTTGAATGAAAATTTCGTCTTACTTTAGCGCCTTATTCATGCACAATTTCTCTCTCAAATACGGTAAAAGTTTCCATTCGTTTTTACATTCGTGGAAATTGATGAAAGTTGATCCGGGTATCTCTTTCCCCGATACTGACAAGAGTATTTCAATTTAGAAGATTATTATTATTATTATTATTATTATTATTATTATTATTATTATTATTATTATTATTATTATTACATTGTAAATGGTTTGTGGATGGATTTTCATTGGATTTTTGTGTTCCATTTATAAAATTAAAATAAAATTTTTATTTTAATATTTAACGATACAGCATATTTTTTGTAACATCTTATAGGAAGTAAGGTCTTACCAAAGAGGAATGGCCATCTGTCCTCAGTACCTAAGACCTGAGGCAATCCTAAGACTTGGGATACTAAAATAGATATAGTGATTACTAACTGATATATTGTTCCAACTGCTCCTCTTAGATGCAAGGGAGAAATTTCAGCTAAATACATAGGAGCCAATCCAGCATTTAAGCCTGAAAAATAAAAGAGGGAAATTGACAATTAGATAAATTGAAACAAGTTAATATATTTTCTTTCTAATAATTAAATTATTCACCAAATGTTATTATTTGCCAATTTGAAATTTTATATTATACATCAATAAACTGATTAGTACCACATTAATCTTCCGTCTACTAGATGACTCATATGGACCCGGCAGATACATTCAAAATGATTGTTCCTGTGAAAATAAGACTGAAAATTCTGTAAATATTTGACTTTTTTTTGCATGAGAAAAATCATTTTGAATATACTGGTTGGGTCCATTTGATAGGTCTAGTAGGCGGATTGTTAACTTCGAACAGAGCATACTGGAGTTAAATAACGAGTCGCAAAAGCGGAAAGTGAGATTATTCGAATTCATTTTCATAATTTTAAGAAAAGTATTAGCGCAGTGCTTTTGGTTCTGAATTGTTGAACACGGAAACATTGAAATAATAAAGTATGCTTTTGTTCTGAGATTTAAACATAGCTAAAGATTTTTCTTGTCATATTGAAATATATAATATGAATCCTGTCAATAAACCAACTTGCAAGCATTCGCTGCGTATATCGAGTATACTAGAAGTTACAACGCGAGTCTCATTGGATAAATATATAAATATACTCGAATTTATTTCTATTGATTTAAGAAAAATATTGAGAATAATTTTGGTCTTGCACTATAAAATACGGATAAGAGCGACACAATACACCTCATAATAACGGAATGAAATCAAAATTCTGTGGGCTATATCAGGTACAGGATGTTGGTGAATAAATTGAATAGAATTATAGTTGTTAGGAAATTTCATTTCATTGTCTCTAATATTTTTTGATCATCTTTTGCATTAAATAGAAATATTTCGCATTGACTATCTATATTTTAAAGGCCAAACATATCTGTGCGTAACGCATACGTCATTTTGCGAATGGCAACACTTTGAAATTTGAAATGAAATTTCCGTTTTACAATTTTTGCTACTTCAAATTTTTAAACTTCTAAACATTGTACATTCTCAATCTTTACATCGTGGTATTGGGGAAAAATATGCTTTTAAATGCAATTTGTTTGAAAACTGTATCTTAATTTATTTTTGATACATTAATTTTTTGTAGTTTTTAAAATCGTGGCAACAGAAGTACTCCATTTCTATTAAAAGTGAGGGAAAAGTCATGGAGGAAAACGATAGATGGAGTTGCAGTATGCCGGAAAATCAGTTTGTAATATGATACGCGTTATCGTTTGGGTCTAATGTAGTTAATTTTAGGGTTACATTTTTGGCATCACTCCCCCCCCCCCCCCACATACCATGCTTCATCTCTATTTTTTCTTTTTACTCTATGGAAAAAAACCATAGAGTCGGAAGACTTTGTCCAAGAAATAGCGATTTATGTTACAGAACTTAATGATTCTGAACTGGATGAATTCATTTCGCTGAGTTAGACAAGCAAATAAAGAAGACCTTGGCAATAATTCGAATAGGAGACTATAAAAATTGCCGCTTTACCATATGTGACATCACAAGAATATTGTCTATCATACTTGTTGCATGCAAATTATTTCGCAAATTTCATTTACACCTAAAAAAAATATTAACAGTTTAATATCTGTTTCCAGCTAATAGCAATCGAGATTCCAAGTTTCAAATTAAAATGATCTAATTCTGGCCTGTCCAACCTTTTACTAAACAAAGGCGCATTTCAGCTTTTGGCAAACAGTAAAAGGCGCCATTATTAACATGACTCAAAACACGCAACAAAATTATCTAAGGGTAGTGCCGATAAAAATATGCAAATTTATTTCGCTATAGAAGACATAAGGCCCTTATGGATAAAAAATACTACCATATAAAATATCTCTTCAAAATAACTTTAAATCGTTGTAAATTTCGAATTATACTTTTTTCTCCGAGGTGTATATAATTGTTTTTATTGGAAGGAGCCGGAATACTAAATCTCAGCTATTCGTTAAGATAAAAATCGTACATTAAAATAAAATGGTAACCAGCGATGTTATTAGATTTTTTTGCGGATTCAAAAATATAGATTTATTTTGAAGATGTAAATTTGTCGGTATGAAAAGTACTGTAACAAAGACACTCATGATATAGGGATCAATCTATGGGAGGTTATAAAGAGAGCTTGAAAGAGAATGGAAATAATTTCACATGATTTTAAAGATAAAAAGAAAATTACCTAAAATTTCAAAGTTCTGAGAGAAGAAATGGCAAGCCCTTTCCCGTCTTAAAAGCAGATAATGGGCCAGCGAAAGGAATTTTATTCTTAAAAAAATGATAGTAACGTGCAATCTTCAAAAGGGCGCCAATGAAACCTGAAAAGGGCGCCGCGTTGGACAGCCCTGATCTAATTGAAATACCAATTCTTTTTTAAAAGATGAATACTGATATGAGAGGTGCATATGTAAATTTTGAGATGATGAAAATGATGTCGGTTTAGATTTCGCGGAGGGGAAAATTCTATGATTGAATTAAAGTGAAGTAAATTTTACTGCTTTTTATTTTGGTATACCAAATATAAAAACCTTAATTGATAACTTTATCATAATAAAAGATCTTTATTATATTTTGCTGCTTTCATATACGATTAAAGTATAATTTTAATAATTTCTGCAACTGAGTCTTGTAGAAATAGTATTTTATTAACTTTAGGTTAAATATCATTTGTTTAGGAGTTAGACTTACCAATATATGATGCATTTTTTATTGAAACTAATTTTGTAGGCTTAATATAAATCAGTGAAACAGTTCCTTCTTAAACGTTTTCTTTCGTTGAAATCCGACGAGTTCTACCTTATATATACTAATTTTGGAGTTAATATGAATTGGTAATTGGAGTTTTATATTTTTGTGATATTCAGCTATTCCCTTCGATACATATTATTAGTTATTTAATTATAGAACTAATTTTGCTTTATATACGTACTCTTGCCTCATTAATGCTTCTGAAAAGTTCTAAAACCTACTATTTAAAAATTAAGCAATTTATACATAAAGTAAGAAACAGGAAATTTTGACGATTCAAATGACATGAAAATTTTAATAATTAAAAGATTGTAGGGTCGATCCAGATAAAATTTGGTGATTATTAATGGCTCTTTACAAAAAATCTATTTAATAAAAAGTGCCCCTTTACATAATTTTATTCCAAAAAGTATAAATCTTCACTTTTTTTTTTTTTTTTTTTTTTTTTTAGCTATATTTTGAAACGTTCACTTTGCAAACAAAACAAGTTTACCAGAAAGGAAAATTTTAGCAAAAAGATTAAAAGTACTTACTATTAGTTATCTTGGTTCGAATTTGAGTAACTGGATTTTATCTTTCATTATAAAATGTTATGTTTTGCAAAAATATGATAAATTTCACAAAAATAACGGTTTCTTTTCAGAAAATGTCCTACCCCTCTCCCACAAAAAAGACAACTCTGCATCGACCCCTGTATATTCTACTAAAGTAATATTATAAACTAAGCTGAAAACGATTCGAATTTTATATTCCTATACAGTAATCTCTTAACCAGGGTTGCCAGCTTGGCCTCCACTTTTATTCAGACATTTTGAGTTCATACCAGAAATAAAGAATAGCATTTCATGCTTTATCTAATAAGATGCGCTTTGCGACCTTTTAAAATAAAATTTCTTATTTCGAATTTCCCGGTATGAGTTTGAAATTTCGAACTGAAATTGGAGGCCAAGCTGGCAACTCTGCTCTTAACATTCGCGACGGTTAGGTTCTCCCAAATGTCAAAATTGCTACCACAAATATGCCACAGGCGACTATTTTTATCTTCTGTTCGCACTACTATTTTTATAAAAATACATTTTGTATTATACTTTTTGTATTATATAAACAATTACCATATTTGTAAGTTCTTAATAATAGTTTTTAACTTGCAATGTCCTTAACTTATAATTACACTGCTCAAAACAATTAAAGGATATTGCAGTTTTTGGTGGATTTTGTATCTGGGAAACTTTTTAGCTGATTGATACATGGTCGAAAGACATAGTAGGTTATATGAGAATAAATTACACATGTTTCGCAGAAAAAAATGCATTTTATTGCGCATTTGTGTACAAAAGGAAAAAAACACAATTTGTGCATATGAGAAAAAAAGAATAAGAAAAGGTGTTTTCTTCAAAGAAAATCATTTTCAGTAGGAGGTACGGTTTCCACGGGCGGCCAGCAACGTTGAACACCTTTGAGGCATGGACTCAATGAGGCTATTAATGACGAGTTGGGGTATTCTGCCCCACTCTTCCAGAAGAGCTCTTTCCAGTTCTTGGAGAGTTTGTGGGGGTTGTTGGCGGCCAGAAACTCGTCTTCCTAGAGCGTCCCAAACGTGCTCGATTGGATTCATGTCTGGAGAACACGCTGGCCATTCCATTCGAACGATTCCTTCCCCGAAAAGGAAATCCTCCACCAGGTTTGCACGATGTGACCTGCAGTTATCGTCCATTAAAATGAAGTTATCTCCGATTGCTGCAGTGTAAGAGACTACAATAGGTCTGAGGATCTCATCCCTATATCGGCGACCAGTCAGAGCTCCATCTCGAATGATGTAGAGGTCAGTGCGCCCGTCAATGGAGATGCCACCATACACCAACACTCCTCCACCGCCAAATCTGACACTTTCGTGCACGAATGCAGGATTATTCCTACTGCCACGGTCCCTCCAGATGAAAATACGCCTATTATCTGGATGCACAGAAAAACGGGACTCGTCAGAAAACAGAATATTGCTCCATTCATTTCTCCTCCAGTTGACATGCTCGGTTGCCCCCTCCCTGCGGTCGCGACGATGCCTTGATGTTAATTTAACACATACCATCGGTCGGCGAGCATACAGACCTATAGCATGGAGCCGTTTCGGACAGTCTGAGTTGAAATCGTGGTGCCTGTAACCTAGCGAAGGTGTTGTTGGAGAAGAGTAGCGTTCATGTTTCGGTGTCTCCGAGCTGTTAACGCTAAATACCAATCTTCATTGGGCGTTGTTGCCCGTCTACGACCTTGCCCTGGCCTTCGGCCTGCACATCCACTCTCCAAAAAACCGTTCCAGATCCTGGAAATGACACTTTGTGACACTCCAATGGCTTGCGCTATTTCGGCTTGAGTTTGGCCCCCTTCTAACCTACCAACAATTCTCCAAGCTTCTGAATCTGTCAAATGACTTCGCTGAGACATCGTACTCATCGAAACAAAGCAATCACTGAATGCCGATCATCCTTGTCTTCATTCTCTTTTATCCAGTTGAAAGTCAAATTTCATTCGCTGCCGCTGAAGCGACGTTTTTGACATCGAACTCAAAATTTGCATACTCCACAGTTTGAAAACCAGAAAAATTTGCATTTGTGATTCTCTTCTTCTATTTTCGGCAAAAAAAATTTCGTTTATATCTTTATTTTATATAAAACTTCAAATATCCTTTAATTGTTTTGAGCAGTGTATTTTTCAAAGACCGACAGTCATACTTCATAAACAAATTTCTTAGTAGTTTCGTACTATCCTTGACAGATATTCAAATTTAACACTAGAACCGCGGAGACGGGTCATTTTGACCCGTACTTTGAGAAAAGATGTCGATTCTAACCAGATAAGTCTTCTTAAAATAAGTTACATATAAGCTGCGCAAAAATTATTTAAAATAAATAAGTTAAATAGACTTAAATAAAAATTCTGATGTGAATTATTTTTATAAAACTTGGGTAAAATTTCTCGCGGTTCTAGTGTTAAGCCACTTCAACATATAAAAAGATGTATGAGATCTAAATTTTAACTATTTATATCTAGGCGAATAGGTCTTCAAATTTTAGGGATAAATTTATTCAGTTTTAGCAAACAAAATTGAAAATTTTTAATAATGAAGCATATAAAAATCCTAATTTTTATACAAACTCCAAATGTCTTTATTGAGAGCAAAAACTATCATAGCTAATTTTTTTTCCTTTCGCAGATTATTTTTTATATTTTAATTTATCTCGAAGGAAAAAAAATCATCGAATTTTTAGTATTTTCCAACCATTTTAGTGAAACACATGGTATACGACATAGCACACATATAAAAAAAAAATGTTGATTTTACAGAAAAAAAAAAGCTGCCAGCCGGTACGCCAGTAAAAAGAAATGTTTGTTTTACGGAAACAATCTGTATACTTATGATGAATTGGCAGGCAAAATCTGTTAAAACAACAGAAAGTTCGTCATAAATACAAATTATTTCCGTAAAATGAACAATTATTATGGGCATTCTGGTTTACAGGGTTTTTTTTTTTTTGTTGTAATTTTTTACAGGGCAGTTATGAATGAACATGTTATGAGTCACTCATCATTTCCCTGGAAGAGAATAACAAGTTAGAGCATTTTTCTACAATGTTAACTAACTTACCAGAGTTGATTCCAGTGAAAAATCGACCTATTATAAGCATTTCATAAGATTTAGCTGCTTTGGATGAACCCATGAATATTGCAGCCAGAACCACAAATGCATTGTTGAGGAGTAGTCCACCTTTTCTACCAAATCTTTCAGAAACAAAGGCTGTCAAAAGAGCACCACACATACCACCCACACAAAATATAGAAACAAGGATGGAGAAAATGAATGTAACAGTACCGTCACCGGCAGGAACTTCATACCTGTCATAATATGTCTCGTTTATGAACTTTTGAATAAGCTGAAAAGAAAAATAGAAAATTTTTTAAATACATTTATTCAGTTAACAGTTTTATCTTTAAAAAATTATAGTCTAAAAATTTACTTAGTTTTCATATAGATATATAAGGGCTGTTAAAAATGTAATGAGACTAATAACACTGTAATGATTCATGCAGGACCTGATTATCGCAAGGGCAAACGAAGCAGCTGCTAAGGGACAAAAAACTCCCCCGAAAGTCAAAAATGGGTATTTTTCTTAAAATGAGTACAAAATGTAAATTGTAAGTTGTGTGACATAGCACAGACAACACAACGCATACTTGATTGTGGCTCACGATAAAATATTGTGTTAATTCTCTCAGGGGCAAAGCATTTCTGTTCGTAAAATACAGAAATGATTGAATGACACTGGAATTAATAAACAAATTTATTTGAAAATAAGTGAAAGCTTTTCTTCAAGCACTTAATAAAATGAAAATTTTTGATTCGAAATTCTGGTGTCAGTGTGTCATTTAGGAATTAAAATTATGTGGTACAAAAATGGACCACCGCCCTTGAAGGGGTTAAACTAGGTACAAGTGCATCGAAAATATATAGATTGACGTGAATATTTCTGTCTATTTGAATTCGCTCTTTCTTTTCAAATTTAAGTAGAAAATTAAATATCATCAACTTGAGAACATCCAAAACATTCAGCAATCCGCGTACCTCTTGAGAGCATTCCAACGTAAAGACTTCAATCAGTGATACCATAAAAAATTTACGTTGGTGCGTTACTTCTCAAGGAAACTATTTCGAAGGAGACCAAATGGAAGAAAGAAAATTCCAAGAAAAAAGAATAGTTTCAATCACTAGTAAGGACTATTCCATGTGATATGATATGCTCGGCCGTCGAAAATGTTGTATAAAGAATGCAAGGTGTGGGGCAAGAGAATTGTGGTTACATTGAATGTGGTCAGATTCCTCATCGGCAAAGTGAATATGATGAATAAAACATGGCATTTTATCCAAATTATTAATATTGTCTGTTTCTGACATTTTCTTTCCATGTACAGCGCAAAATTTCCCGCTATCGGCGGTTATTGGAATTTTTATTTATTTATTTATATATTTTTTGTTGAAATCTTTTTTTCCCATGGTTTGTTTAGTCCATTTATAAAATTTTTTGTCATTCCAGTTATTAGAACGAGCCACCGGCGGCTCTGAATAGCGTCAGTTAAAGGAACAAAAACATCCTGTATTTGACGAAAGTTCCCATTTAATCCTGTAAGTGCAATGAATGACACATTAAGTCATTAAATAACTCATTAAAATCAAGAGGGGTTGTGTTCCGGTAATTTTAATTTTCCTCTATTTCTAAATAGTAATGATTTAATAGTAGATTATTGTAATTAAATAAGGCGCATATTACTTGGAAATATATTTTAACTCGGCCAGAATGGTAATCAAAATGCCGGAGCACATTCAACTCTGTAACTGCTAAGATTTTCTTAAAATAGATATAAAGTAATGAAGAGTTTTAAAAAGTCTCTGTTCGTTAAACAGTATATCTTATGTTTTTTATCGTTAAAACAGAACATTAAAAATTAGCATGCAATTTTAATTTGGGTAAGTATTAATAGACTGTTATTTGTCACACTTAAGTAGAAAGCTTTTTTTCATAAACGCAGAATCGCTTCTTGCAACAGATTAAATATTCTAACCACTGCACCATCTAATGAGCTTAACCCGGGAGGACGCGCGCAGGGCCTAAAAGACCCGGAGTACATATGGTTTTTACAACTGCAACCACTAATTTTCTTAAAGTAATCGTCAACTTATTTTTTCGCAAGTTTTGTAAGAATCGTTTCCGTCTAAATAAAGCGACTGTTTTAATTTGATTTTATTGGTGACAAAGTTAAAACCATTTTACCTTGGATAAGCGCGCGTTCTCCCGGTTTAAAACCCCTTGAGCTCTGTTGGTTGAATTTTCTACCACTTAATTTTAATTCCGAAATGTCACGATGACACCGGAATATTCGACCAAATTTATTTGAAAAAGGTTTAATGCATATATCCCCCCCTCCCCCCCCCGCATATACCATAAACCGAATTTTTTTCTTTGCAAAATACAGGTGCCAATGTGACATTTGGAATTTTAAAGAAATTTACCCACCAGAGCTCAAAAGGTTAAAGCAGGCAGCATAAAAAAGTGTCTACTTTTGTTTAATTCTAAGTATGAGTTAAATTCTGTCCTTACTTATCCGTGGTGATTTCGAATGAAACTTATATTAAAAGGTCAGCAGTAGTCTTTTAACCCTTTTCGCTATAGAAATGTTCTGTTCATAAAACGATGAATGATCGACTAATATCGGAATTTACAAACGACTTTTTTAGCATTTAAAAATTTGTTGTTTTAAACTTTCATCGTAAAAGCAAAATTTGTTTTAAAAGATATTCTTGGTGCCATTTGTAAGTTCAAATTAAAATTAAGTTGTTTCCGATGTGGGATAACTGCGCAGATTTCATATTATCCGAATGTATCAAGAAGATATGCGAAAACAATAACTCCCCCATATACCTTAGCATATATTGGAATATTTACAAAGCTACAGGGTAATAATCTGGCTAACATAAGATTTGATGAAAACTACTTGGTTAGTATAGATTCTATTTGCAATTTTATCAAAAAATGGATTCGTCTAATTTTGCATAACAACAAAATTCTTGAGAAATGTGTACATGAAGTAAAATAAACAAATTGTTGATCAAAATTTTTATCTTTAGAATTCCCATTTTAACATAAAAGAGGGAAAATAATAAGAAAAAAATGCAAACTTTATTAAATCCTTCTAAATTATGCTAAATGAACGGTAATAATTAACATATTTAGCATGAAATTAATTGATAAAGAATACTAAAATATCAGGTGGGATTTTACAAAATAGTTTATGTTGCTTGATTAAGGAGTTATAAATATTTCAGTAAAATTTCTATCTCTTTTAATCTCCTTAATTTTAAGTATAAATTCAAGATGAAGAATTTCGCAAATTAAAAGTGACTCCTTCATAAATTTTCAACAGAAAGTTTAACATTCAATTATCTCCATTTATAAAAAGAGGGAAATATTCATTAGCCAAAGACACGTTTCGCGTATACTGTTACGCGAAGACGGCTTTTTCCCAGAAGAAATCCCGATGTTCGTTTATTTGTGTAAGGAAAATTCTGAAAATATCACTGTCCTTTTACTCGAATCACGTAGAACTTCAGATTTTCGTTTTTGAAGCTCTCGTACTTGGAAAAGCAATAATGTTGGAAAAGCAATAATGTTAACCCATTCCTAAGGAAAGAAACCCGTGTAAGAATAAAGTTTCTCTTCATGTTGACAATTCGAAAGATTTCGTTTTTTTGAAAAATTAAACAAGTAATAAGCGCATAAAATACCAATGTTCAATTTATACTGAAATTGACATTTAAACAGTATTTTAAAGAGCAATATCTCTGGTCTTGGAAGTCAAAAAATGCTCGTCTGCCATCTGACTAATTCTTCAGTACTAATTCCGACTAATGATTATTTTTAACACTTTCCAGTGATAAATCACTATAGCACCAGAGAATCAATTGATACCGTAAAATTTTATTAGTATTCTTCGCCTAATTTCAGGACCGAATTCACGAGATTTTTTTCAATATGAAGAATTCTATAAAAATTCAGTAATGACAATCGCCCAACTGCAGCGCCATTGCTCCATCACTGAATTTCCAATATAGTGGAAATGGCTATTTCCATGCGAACTTGTCATGTCTATCACACAGCTGAAAATTACTATGCTTGTTGTCCACCATTATTTTCGAAAAGTTTGCTTCGCCTTATTCGATTGATGAGAGTTCCGACAAAATAAGTTACATTTTCCCATTTAAAATACTGGTAGCCAAAAATCGTAGAATGTGACAGACATGATAAGTTCGCATGGAAATAGCCAAATGTGTTTATGAATTCGGTGTGCCTGTCCGCAGGGCCTGATTATCAACGGGGCACTCTCCCACCAGAAAAAATAAATAGAAATTTTTTCCTTATTCATGATAGTAATTTTGACTGAAAAGGGCGTTTAAACAAGGCGAAAATTTCTATGTAATTTTACTGGGGAGAGAGTGCCCCGTTAGTAATCAGGCTCTGCCTGTCCGTGCTCACGCAAATGTAGCCCGATAGTCATGAAAATGATATATGTTATTGGTTATCCCTATGGTATGCTCAGTATCGAAAATAAAGTGAGTAGCATTTACGGTTCATTTACAGGCACACTCAAAAAATTCAGCTACATTACGGTCTATGCGGAAAAATCGTTTATGGGGTATTTTAATGATGTTACACTTTTTTAAACATATTCAAGATAACATATTAAACATATTAAACATTCATATCACAGAAGTGTACTTACAAGGTTTTAACTACAGAATATAGTGCGAATAGAATTCATCGTTTATTTATAGACGCACACAAAAGAATTCGAGCACCGAAGAAAATGAACAGTAGTAGAACTGTTGAAGCCTATCAACAATAATTGCTAGAAGTATGCTTTCAGTTGGGATGTGTGTTTTTAAATTTAATCATTTTTTTAAATATTACTTGGTGCGTATAAATTCTAAAGATCATTTACAGGGTTGCACAAAAGACTTCAACAACATCCTATTTGTTGGCGAAAATTTCTGAATGGAAATTCTTAACAATGCTGTGCGTTTAATTGAAATACCTTTTAGCATTTATGTACAAAGTAATTTTTTTTTTTTTTTTTTTTTTTTTTTTTTTTTTTTTTTTTTTTAACTGGCGCTATTCAGAGCCACTAGTAGCTCGTTCTAATAGCTGGAATGACACAAAATTTTATAAATGGATTAATAAAATCATGGCAAAAAAGATTCCAACAACAAAATAAATTAAAAAAATAAATAATAGTCTCAATCACCGCCGATAGCGGAAAATTTGGATATATATATAAGGTTGCCGTATTAACTTTGATGAGGCTAAAATCATAGTTCCGTGCAATAACCCAGTTTAAGGTAAAATAAGAGAATCTATCGAAATCATTGCACGAGAAAATAAACCATGTAATGATAATTTATTCTACAATATACCAAAAATATGGCATAACATCATAAAATCTTAAAATTTTTATTTTGTTGCAATATTTTAATTTTTACTCACGTGTAAGTGGCAACTTTTTAAAACTTTTAATTCATTTAGATTTTAATTTATTAGAAATATTATCTCTCGATCAAGATGCAAACTTAGTCCTTCCGTTATCATATTTTCCTGAAGACGCCCGCAGGAGACGGCGCGAAACGTTGATAGTTTTATTTTATTTTAATTGTACAAATGTATATTAAAATTCTTGTTTTGTGCACCACTGAGCAATGTGTTGTATTTTAATAAATACGTTCTTATTAGTTAAATTTTATGGTGCAACTGTCCTGTATATATTTATGAATTGGAAAGTGTTTCATAACCTATGCCACACGCATGCCTTTTTCGTTCTTGTTTACTTTATAAATAAAAGTGTTGAATGTTTGTAGAACCTTATTTTTAATTTTTCACAAAACTGGGAATTTTAACTGGTTCTGTCAAAAATTAAATCATTTATCCATTCGAGTAAGATAAAATTTACTTCATTTTTTATCTTATTTTTCGTACAATTTTAAAAGTAAAACAATGGTATTTCCTTCAAGTAAATTGGCATTATTTTTCAAGCAGAACCTCATTGTTATCATATGTGAGTCACTAGCAGATTCTTTTCTTTAAGTAATAATTGGAAAAAGTCTTAGAGGTAATTCGAGGTTGTTGACTGATAGATCACTTGAAGAAAACATCTAAAAGGGGTTCATACGGGTCCTGTAATTTCAAGACCAGGAAATTCATCAGTATCAGTATTTTCTTACAGAAAATTTCTCTTTAAAAAACGTGCTATTTCGCGTGTTTGAATCAGATTTACATTTTATTGAAAAATAAATAAATAAATAAATAAAATACTGGTGTTCGACCTGGAAAACTAACAGTATCCATACGAACCTGTTTAAGTTTAAATTAATTACTTTAAAAGAGAACTATAATAAAAGGAATTTTGATTTCATTCGCAATTTGTAGTGAGTTTGAAAAACACTTATAGATTTTCCTTTTTAAGTAGATGCAATTCAGCAATTTTAAAATGCCGATTCTATATTGAAAACGCTTTTGAATGCATGTAAGTGAAACTTTTAAGAGACTTGACGAATCAGAATTTTTGAGTGAATGAGATGGTATTGTATGGTACAGTACAGAAAAGAAAGAAAGAACGGAAGAAAAAGAAAATGAATACAAATGTGGGCTACAGTTTGTATTTTAAAATATTCAATTAAAAACAAGTGGGTAAGCGTTATCATAGATCGCACAGAGGGTTTCGTTTAATATTTCTTCCAAAATAACTTTTATTTTAATTAGTAAACCCAAATTGTTAATTTACAATTATAAAATCTTACATAGATAGTAGCACCAACAAATTTAATTTTAAAATAACTATAATAGGAAGTTATTTATTTTAATCAAATTAAAAATGGTTAAATCAAATTATTTAAATAAGATCCAAAATTCCAAATCTTTTGAAAATCCGAAATTAAAGAAAAAATTAGCGGTGATATAAATAAAATTTTAAATTTCTAAAAAAATAAAAAATAAAAAAAATAAAAATAAATAAAAATAAAAATAAAAATAAAGAAATTTAAAATTCTAGATCATTAATAAATCCCAATAATTTTTAAAATAGTAAGAAAACTGAATTCCAAAAAATATTATGAATGCCAGATGAACGTAACCCTAATAATATAAACCCTAATAAAATTGGCAAAAAATACGAAATTTCTTTGAATTAAATCCATCTTAATATGAAATGTTCAACGTTTAGCACTGGGGCTCGAACTAAGAACCTTCTGTTGACTAGCGAGACGCTTTACCTCCAAGCTATGATGTCTATACGTAAAACGCTCAAATTAAAGTTCTCTTTTAAAATTTAAATTGCAAAAATGAACGGACGACATTGAAAAAATTAAAAGTACACGGTGCATCAGTACTGCATTAAGAATCATTAACTGTGTAAAACTGTCAACTGTGGCGAATGAACGAGATTACAGATTAAGTATTCGTCGTAATACGAAATGTACGCATATCAAACATTTGTAACTAAAAGAATTTGGAATTTTCTTCTTTATTTTCATACATCACTTATTATGATATGTGTAACGGTTTCGAAAATATAACTTTTTAAAATCCGATCATTCATTTGTGCTAATAATATGCAGCGTGTGTTCAAATAAAAACGTAACTCAGCTAAGAAGTGTCATAATGGAAAAATTCTTTTTGCATCTGATGAAATTGAGCATTTAGTCTCATAATTTATCAAATTAAAAGTAATCGAACTTTCAGCGAATTTCGAGACATTAAAAGTCCCATGTCACCTTAAAATCCATTGGTATGTAATATATTGATTAAAATATAATGGTACTTAAAAAATATCATATAATACATTTGCAATAGAATGATGAATGAGTTATAAGAGAAAAAAATATCGTGTAAGCCTAAATTTAGAAGAATAAAATAATGATTGACATTAAAGGATACCTTCAATCAGTAAAGAACAGTAATGTCAAAGGAGTAATATTCATTTGTCTTAAACAATCGATTCAAGGAAAGACACTTCATTAAACTTCAGAAATACTACTTCCTCTATAAGATAAATGTAAGCTCTAGAAATAGAAGGAAGTCATTTCTATTTCATAAGAATTTTATTCTAATTCATCCTGTGAAAAAGGAAGTATTATTTCTAAGATTTGAATTTGATCTTTCTGAGTGATTTCAAATTTCAGTGACATTTGAATGTGAATATTATTTATAAAATTATGTACGATTTAAACTTTTGTAATTTTCAAAAGATTTCTATTGGCAGTTTGAATAATAAAGCATGGGAAATGTTTTATATATACATATTTATATAAGGCCAACTAATATGGACCAACTAAACGTATAAAATTTTAAATTTCGTAACTTTTACAAAGATACTTTTACTAACATACATGGCTTTTGATATGACGGAGTATAATTATAACAAAGTAACATAATTATATAAACATAATTAGCATTGTATTGATATAATAGTACCATTTGAAACATTTTTCAAATTAAAGGGCATTCCTAAAACTAACAGCAATTATCTATTAATTAGGGCTATTTACGACCGGACACTTTTAATTTTAGACATTTTTTCGAATGTCGGATTCTTCTGGAATTTCCTTATTATAAAGGCTATGTTTGACCTCATATTTATCAACGTTTATTTGATAAATAAGACAATTAGGAGACACAAATAAAACCAACGAAAAATAATAATATTTGGGATCATCCTATACATTAAAATTGGCGAAATGATCTATCACCGTAGAATACAAATTTGTGGATACTGTCAACATGTCTGCTATTTTTTGTAAGAATAGTACACATATTCATGGAAATATAGTGATTTTTTTAAGTTCAAAACTTCTGGCTTTTTTTTTAGCTTATATCGTGCAGGGTTTTCAATCGAATTTAACGCCAGTTTTAGAAAAATTGGCAAAATGTAACAGAAACAATATACTGCAAATAGAATATAAATGTATGAAATATTTTATGAAACATGAGTAGTAGTATGAAATATTTTTTATCGGCGCATCCAGGGCTACCAAATGGTCCGCGAACTGAACATCAGTAAATTTTAACAGAAAATTTCATGATACATTTGCGCAAGATTCAACTTCCAAACATGGTTTCTTGGCAATTTGCAAGACAAATCTAAAAGAAAAATTTCTCTAAGAAAATTCTGATGTTCAGTTCGCGGACCATTTGGCAGCCCTGCGCATCGCAAATGATAACAACGATCTTTTCACATACCGTAATTTCATGCGTATAGTCCGCGGATCAAACAATAATTTTTCGACCCAGAAATTTTATAAAATAAAATACAACTTTTTAAATCGCCGTAAATATTTGCCTTCAATTACAAAATAAAATTACTGGGTCGAAAAAGAATTGTTTGATCCGCGGATTATACGCAGGAAATTACGGTAATTTAAAAATTAACTCTATGGAGCAATGCATAAAAAATAATCCAGTCAAATATCATAAAAATTCACAAAGATATCGGCGATAGAAGTCAGCTGGTTTTTAGTTATCTCTAAAAGCAGCTGAATGGTAAGGGATTTTATACAAATTATGAAGTTTTATTAACTGATTTTTACGAAATAGTTAGTGTAATATCAATGAGAAGGTTTCGAACAAATGCTCCGATTTGTATACTTCTGTTTATCATGAAATAGGTACCGTAATTTCGGGTGTATACGCCGCAGATCAAACAATTCTTTTTCGACCCAGAATTTTTTAAGAAACAAATATAACTAGTTAGATCGCCGTAAATATTTGTTTTCAATTATTAAATAAGATTTCTGGGTCCAAAAAGAATTGTTTGAGCCGCGGCTTATACACCCGAAATTACGGTACGTTCTGGTAGTTATCCAAGAAGAATTAAAGCATCAATTTTTAAAAAAATGAAAAGAATATATTAAATTTAAATTGACAATTTGTGGAAAATCCCTTATCATTCAGCTGTTTTTAGAGAAAACTAATTATCAGCTCATTCCTATCGCCGATATCTTTCTGGATTTTCACGATATTTAACCGGATTTTTTTTTCTTTTGTGAGTTGCTCTATAGTAGTTGAGTATTAAATTATGTAAAACGATCGTTATTATCGTTCGTGCATGCGCAGATAAAAATTATTTTACACTACTCTTATTTCATGAAATATTTAATGTATTTATATTCCAATTGCACTATATTGCGTTTTACCTTTTCTTTTTCTTTCTTTCTTTCAACTGGCGTTAAATTTGGTTAAAAACCCTGCATGATATAAGCTAAAACCATGCCAGAAATTTTAGAACTTAAAACAAATCCCTATATCTTCATGAATATACGTGTTATTCTTACAAAAATAAGTAGACATGTTGTGCAGTAAGCACATATTTGTATTGTGTAACGATAGATCATTTCTTGCATTTTATTTTAATGCACAGGGTAATCTCCAATATTGTTATTTTTCTTTGATTTTTTATCGGAGTCCTAATTGTACTCGTTATCAAGTGGACATTGAAAAATATGAGGTTAAATACAATCTCCAGAAGAATCTGACAAATATATTTTTAAATATTCAGCATAATGTCTAACATTGAAAGTGTCTCGTCATTATTGGCCGTATCGTTTATATACAGGGTTCATATACAGGTCCTGGAATTTCAAGACCAGGAAATTCAACTGCATCTGTATATTTTTATTGAAAACCTTTCCTTAAATAAAGCGAAATTTCGCACTTTTTATCTAGATTTTTTTTTATAAAAAACAAAACAAAAAAAAAACAGATATTTCAGTTGGAAAATAAGGATACCCGTACGGACACTGTATATATATAATGCTTGTGTGTCCATAGATACACCATCTGATCAAAAGTATCAGAACACTTTGTTATTCAGATGTTTTGTCAAAAAACTAAAGACTTAATCAATCGTACAATGACAATGAGATACATAAAGAACATATTTAGCCTCATATTTTCAGTAAAGAATTAGTCAGGGTGGTAATAAAAGAACCAACAACATATTGAATTGAAAATATCAACATTTGCGACAGGCATGTATCAGAAAACTTCGAATTGCGATGTAGCTGTTGCAGATGACTTTGTGGACCTGTATATAATATTTGCTTTTATTTCTGTTAGAATAACACATATATTCATGTTGATATGAAGGATTCTTTAAGAAATTCTACATTCACATAACAACTTAAAAAATGTAATTCTGACACAAGGATTTTTTCAAAAACAAACATTCAGAAAAAATTAATATTTGAAACAATATTAAGAGATTCATACAATGTAAAAAAAAAAAAAAAAAAAAAAAGATAATATTTGAAACAATATTAAAAAATTCATAAACTGAAAAAAAAACTGCAACTCTAAGGATGTAAAATTAGAAAAATCTGTATCTTACTAAAATTTTATTTGTACACTGTGCAGAATAGATATAAATTTACAAAACTAATTTTTGTAAAGCTGCAGAAATCTGTAGCTTTACAAAAGAATCTACTAAAATTATAGTAATCTTAGTAAAATTTTGTCTGTAACCTGGATTGCAATTACATAAAAAGTTCTAGGTATCCCAGTTTCTTTAAAAATTGTAATTGAAACTCGGATTAGAGATAAAATTTTAATAAAATTACTGTAATTTTTGTAGATTCTTTTGTAAAGCTACAGATTTCTGTAGCTTTACAAAAACTAGTGTTTTGTGGATTTACTTTTTTTTGTACAGTGTACAGATTTCCGTAACTTTACATCTGTAGAATAATAAATTTTTATTTACAGTACGTATAGCTTAAAATAAGATAAGAAAACTTTCCAAGGAAAGTTTCTAAAAAGCCTGCACAGTGATGAGTGAAAATAATAATACTGAACATACCTCTTAAAACTTTAGAAACAAAGATTTAAAAGGAAATCGTTAAAATCCAAAATAAATTACGAGGATTTTTCTAGATCTTACATTTAAAAATTTTCCTAAACGTAATACATTTCTACCCAAATAGCATTACTATAACATTCACATAAGTAAAATAACATTTTCGATAACTATATAAATATTTAAGCATATAATCTGTGTAAATATAGACAATGAATTTAAATAGATTTGTTTAACAGGCAAGTTTAGCAGTTACTTACAAGTTGAGGAATATTTGTGACTCCTGTATTATAACCATGTTGGAATGATGAGCCCAAAGCGGCAGCGGCAATGGCAAAAACTAGATGGCCTGTTAGACCCTGCAAAGAGAAAAAATAATACATTTTTCAGGAAATTAACATATTATTCAAATATAATTTACGACATTGCTAAAAATTATTTACAATTTTAAATAAAAGTAGGCTGCCTAGGTTTTTACTTTAAAAGCTATGCTCACAGAATCCAATTACTGCAGGACCAAAATTCTACCATACGTTTTGAATAGTAAATTTTGCCTTATTTATCACAGAGTTTTAGTTCGCTTAAAATAAATAATTATAACAATTCAGAAAAAGAGCTTGAAGTATGCTTCTGCAGTAATCACACTCTGCATGTTCCATTTTTTTTTTTAGAAACTCGTGTAACATTTAAGGAAGCTCACATTTCGTTGATCTTTGTTAAAACTTGTGAAGAAGCGGAAACTTGACTGTTGTGATTTGGTGTTTTATGTATGCACCAATTTTTAATAGTGAACTTTATTTAACTATTTATACCCCGATGGTACTTTAAGTACCATTAGATAAAAACGTATTCAAAATTTACTAAACGCATTGATTGATAATAGTATAATGTAGAATGAGTTAAAGGTACTTATTGTACATGTGCCAAAAGTATCATTGTTCAACAAAATAAAAATATTATTATATGGACCACTTCTTTTCCAAATAAAACTATTTCGTCATCTTAATTTTAAAATACAAGAGGTGGAAAGCTTCAAAACTTATAGTACAAGATCATTACATTTGTATACTTTCTAATTCTGTAAAATACTAAAAATCACTTCAAAAGCGGTGAGGTATTTTTTTTTCTTTGTACCACTTTAGTCCGCTATTTTTTAATGATTCAAATTGTTTATTTTTTTAGTTTTACTAATTAAATGAAATATGAATCAAAAGCTGGGAGACCTTTGATGTAGTTTTACACGTTAATTTGATCATTCTTACAGTTTAAGACAACGCAACATCATCAATAGACGCAATTTGTAGCCAATGTTTTAATCATTGCAAACAAAAGTTAACTGATAAAAATGTCAATTATTTCATCGTCATATTTATTATAGGTAATGAATAATTGAATTTTAAAGTTAGAAAGTCATTTGTGAAACAGATTGTATCTATTTCATCTCTAATCACAAATCACAATTCAGTAAGTTATGTTAAAACTGCAAAAGCACAAATTACCAAACAGGTGTTGCCTTTACTCAAATTTTACAATATGAAACGTAACTTTCACATTTTGAAGCAAACAATTATACTGAAACAATCAGTTATTTTGAAGCAACCAATATACGAATTTATAGACTTAAATATTGCAATTGGCTGATTGATTGGTTTTTCTTTTCAACAATACATTCTGTAGCAGAAAATAAAGACTATCAACAAAAACAAAAAAGTTTAAAATATTAGAGTATTAAAAGAAAAAAAAAACCACCTCTCATTCACAACTAAGATATACTTAGCTGACTTTATTTTTACGAACTTTATTTAGCCTAAGGCACTTTTTTCTTCAAAAGCGAGGTTCATTCAGAAGGATGCTTGAAGTACTCATTTAGATTGCCAAAAATAGGACATGTTATAACGCAGTAATGCTAATAAAATAAGGTATTGGAGATGTCTGCTTGATAAATTCGGATCATAATCTAACTTATTTAGGATATACTGAGATTTTCTTTCAAATACATATTTTTTCCCCTTTCAATGATAAAAAAAAACTGCAGAAATATGTAACATTTCTCTATGAATTCGCAAATTCATGTTTAAAAGACATACTTTATTCCAATTTTTGATGCATTCCATGGTTAAAATGAGTCTCAATCAAAATCTCATTAAAATATAATAAAAATACAAGTTAGGTTCAAAATAAGAAATGTGACAAATACATACACACGTGCACACACGCACACATACTACCGATCTCCATTGAGTCGGGTAATCTGATTTCATCCGAATTCGATCCCACACGCGGTTCGGTTCGCGGTTAATTTTTTACATTGCGGGCCGGCTTTGGGTACAATTAACTCTAATTAGAGATTGGATTAACGCAATATTTCAAAAGAAATTCTAGAATACTGTTTTCGATGAACAACAATGTTTCAATATGAATGAGTCTTTACATGTTTATTTTTCTACATAAAGAATAGAATTAATATTACAGATATCATTGTAGAATATTTTTGCATAATTTTATTAAATTACCGTAATTTTCGGTGTATAAGCCGCGGTTCAAACAATTCTTTTTGGACCCAGAAATCTTATTTTGCGATTGAAGACAAATATTTACGGCGATCTGACTAGTTATATTTATTTCTTAAAAAAATCTGGGTCGAAAAAGAATTGTTTGATCCGCGGCTTATACACCGGAAATTACGGTAGAAATAAATTTTAATTGTCTTCAAGTAGGGAAGAATTAGAAGGTTAAAGAATTTCGGATTAAAATCAAGATTTGAAGAAAACGAATTTTTTTTTTTTTTTTTTTTTTTTTTTTTTTTTTTTTTTTTTTTTGCCGAATTCGGGCGGGTTTTGGGTTTGACTTTAAACTTGATTTTATTAGGGTTCAGCCCAGGTTGTACTCAACTCTCATGAGTCTCTAACACACACGCACACACACACACAGAGAGAGAGAGAGAGTGAGAGAGAGAAATCGTTGCTGCAACAGAAGCTTATAACAGTTTAGACAAGTACTTATTATTACTTAGTGTTAATATCTTCTTCGTATATTAATGAAAATACTGTAGCATACATTTTGATATTTTGAAAGGGACAAAATAAGCATTAAAGAAATAAATACACTCTGATACTTAGTTTACTGTTGCTTAAACTTCAGTAATATTACAGCTTATATCAATATTATTATTAACGATTACAAAGTTATTTTTCCGTTATCAAATAAAATATAGTAATCTGTTATCATACTCGTATAACATAAATATTGGGTCTTGGAATTAAAATTCTCTTTCCATTTAGAAATACAACAAATAATTGAATCGCAATGCTGTGTGTTATTTTTTGTTTACATCTTTTGATAAAAAATATGCGCATCCAGTCTCTTCCGTTGTTAATGAGGATACTTCCGCTTATAAGAATCTGAACTTTCCCATCCTCTTTTGAGAAAATAAACAAAGCAAAATTTGCTTTTTCCGCCTCACAACGTGCTGGAAATAGCATTGGGGGTGCTGCTACCGGCACGGCGGCAGCTTAAAGTATTGGTGGCTATTTGCCAGATAAAGTCCGCAAGTTAGCGTGACTCCAAAAGAATCTCTAGCATACAACCACAAAATATCAAAGGATGGCTGAAAAGGTTATTAGACTAATCCTTTAGAAATAAACAAAGTAGTACAAAACTTTCACGTACGAAATATATATATATATATATTTAAAAAATGCGGATCTTGCATATAGTCATAAAACAGTGTCAGTGATGCGAATAGTGTCCCTGCACTAGGCGCCAAGTGGAATAGACTTTAGTCCATAATGTATATATGAGATCCACATGATCCATATCAGACATCATACCATTGCTACCGCCACTTAATTCTAGCGTTGTACCAGCATTGACAGAAAAACTAACATATTTTTGCACCGGTGTACCAAATTGAGTTGCTGCAGTAGAGTATGAGATACTGTTAAAAATCAGAAAATTTTATTATAAAAGTTTTCGTTTCATTTTTAGAACATTCTGAACTTAAGAAATATACACAGAAAATGAACTGCATTTGAAGCTACAACTTAAGAAGTTACATTTATCTATAAATGATATAAAATTATATAAATGATACAATACTTAAAAGATTTATCAAAGAATTGAAAAGATGCTAATTAAAAATAGCGATTCAAATATTTTTATGTTTTTTAACCATCTTTTAAATATTGTATCATTTATGTAATTGGTGAATTTTAAAATGAACTAGCTACACTGTTAAAAATCTTGTCCTAGTTCGAATCAAATTTTGGTGCTCAATAGCTGCCACTGTAAGATGGTGAAATCTTGAACCAATATTTGGAGCTACTGTTGAAGCAGAGTTCTAATAGTTGGAGCGAAGTTAAAATGGGAAGCTCCAAATCTTGGTACGAGATTTCACCATCTGATGGTGGCAGCTATTGGGCACCAAAATTTGGTTCGAACTAGAGCAAAATTTTTAACAGTGTAACCTTTTGAACGTGTCTTTAAAGGATTTTGAATGCATTTTAACAGGTGTAAACTGATTTTGGAATATCGTAATTGTATATACCCTATAAAATGAAACAAAAATCCCCTGAAAAACAGAAGAATTTCTTTCTTATGTAATAATTTTTTATAGAATTTGCACTCTATAAAATAAATGATTAAATTTACACACTAAAACTGGGATGTATATGCTGCCAACACAAAAACGATTTATTCATATGTGGAAATTGGCGTGTAAATTGCCAAATACACGTCAGGGGCGTCTATTGTGATAATAAAAATCATTTACTATTTAAGTTACTCTGTTCAAAAGATAAGGACGGCTGAGATTCCATATTTTTATACACGAGAAAATTAATATAAATAATCCATAAATAATAATATGATATTTATTTACAATTCTTTGCATAAAATATTCATAAATAAATATCATTCATATATACCAGTGTATAATTTTACTTTTTTGTTAGATGTAATTTTTATTTTGCCCTTATGTTTTAACATGTTTGCCCATTACTATAATTTTTATTTCAATAAAAATTGTCTTATATACTATATGTAGTATTAATGTGTATGTATGGGAATAAAATATCTAAAGAATTCTGTGGAAATTTAAAATACATAACTAAATAAATTAAAAATAAAATCAATTTAATTATTTTTCTCTGGCATTGCTGAAAAATACTTTAAACTATTAATGAAATTACACAATAAATTAATAATATTTAAAGAATTGTTCTGTAATTTAATCCAAAACCTTTAAAAATACCTCGTTGTCAAAATATTAAAAAATATTCCCTAATTCACACTATGATAAATTCTTATTAAAATTTTACGAAAATATATTAAAAAGTACATAAATTTCAATTAATTTCTTTTCATCTTTTTGACTGTATAACTGTTCGAAATAACAATAATAAATAATTAAATATAATATACATAAAAATGCAGATTTAAAGTATGTTCTCTGTAGATTAAAATGAATTCATTAATAAATTACTGTACAATTTAACCAAACACTTTTCAAAACGAAACTTAAAGGAGCTTTTTTATTCTACCTAAAAGACAATAACGGCAAATGTACTACTTAAATGAAGATTATCACATTATGTACAAACGTTAGACTGTCCTCTTTTCTTTTTTCAATTCTATAACTGCATAAAAATAAAAAATAAAATCATGACAGAATTATGTATAGTTAAAACTTTTGACTAAAATGTAAATAATGCAATAATAAAAAAGCAGATTTAAAATATGTTCCCTAGACATTAAAATGATTCATTAACAAGTAATTGTACAATTTATCCCTACACTTTTCAAAACGAAACTTAAAGGAACTTTTTTATTCTATCTAAAAGACAATGTACTATTTAAATATGGATTATCACATTATGTACAAACGTTAGACAGTTCTTTTAGTTCTATTACTGCATAAAAATAAAATACCGACAGAATAATGTATCGTTAAAAAACATATTCCTTACTTATTAAATTAATTCATTGCAGAATTATTTCAAATCTAAAACTTTCAAAGTTTCTATTGGCATATTTAAAGATTATTTTCATTACTGCTAAAACAACGAGAAAGCGTTATTTAATTATTTTAGGAGAGTTTTTCATAATGTGGAAACTTTTCTTTCAATTCATTTTTATCTTTTAGATTCTATAACTGGACATAAAAAATAAAGTCATCAGAAAATGATAAATATTTAAAACATGGTTTTTACTTATTAAATTAGTTCATTAAAGAAGAATTATTTGAAACTTAAAACTTGCAAGACATTTTTCTATCAAATTCAAGTTTTATGTTGTCATTCTCAAAACAACAATAAAATGTTACTTAACATTTTTAGAAAAAAATGTGTCACAATGCGTTCAAATGTTACTTAGCTCCCTTTCTTTTTTAAATTGTATGGCAGTCATAAAAATAAAATCATAATAGATGGATAAGTATTAAAACATAGTGTGATTGAAATTAAATTAATTATTACCATATTATTCTACAATTTTCTTTTAAACAATTCAAACTGTTGTGCAAATCCAAAGAAATATTTCGATTCAAATAACGATAAAGCATTTTTATCTTTTGTGAAAATCTATCAGAAGTACAGATCTCAATTAGCTTTCCTCTTTTTGGCTCTATGACTGTTATAAAACTTATTTTTTTTTTTTTTTTTTTTTTTTTTTTTTACCATGTAACAATTTCTTTATTTACTAACGATTCAAACAAAAACAATTCTTAAAACTAATATATACTAATATAACAATATAACAATATACTAATATTTTTTTATTTATTTATATATATATATATAAAGTATCAACTTGAAATTTATAGGTGTGTGACTTCCATCTCGTATTGACCTGTGTGTCATTGAACTCTCCATTCATCAGCATCTTTTAACTGAATCCCTCGACAAAATGTAAGGAAAATAATTATTTTTAAAAATAAAAATTAAATTGAAATATTAAAATTATAGCAATTTAAATACATATTTTTAAATAATGCAGAAAGAAAATTTTTAAACCACTAGAAAAAGGATATATGAATAAATCATTTCCAAAATCTATTCTTGATACATTGCACTGATTTATTACCAAATTATTATGTAATTTGCTTCTAATTTTTTAAAAATATTAAGTTGTGTGAAAAAAAATTGCGATAAACCGTTATTTACATTTTACGAAATTATAATAAAATATAAAAATCTCAATTAATTTCTTTCAATGTTTGATGACTTCCAATAATAAATTTAATAGAATAATGCATTTTAAACCATATTATGTATATATTAAACTGATTCATCGCCTAAACAGTCTGTAGTTTATTTCTTAACTTTTTTTTTTATAACACCAAAAGACTTTACGGCGTTTTATAAAATGTGACATATTTATAATTGTAATTTAAGTTTCGTTTCTCTTTTTAATTATACAATTGTCATAAAAATGCAACAGATTAATACATTTTTACAAAATAGTCTGTATACATTTATTGGTACATAAACGTATTATTTTATACCTAAAGTTTTTATTTTATTTTATTTTATTTATTTTATTTTATTTTGTTTTATTGATTTATTTTATTTTATTTTATTTTTTTGCTAAACTGAAAAAAGTAAAGAATTCAAATAATTATAAAGTGTTATTTATCACTTTATAAAAATTTATCAGATTACGAATAATTCCCAGTAAGTTCGTTTTTCTGGTTTTTATTCCGTGGCGAAAATAAAAATAAAATTTTAACATAATAAGACAAACTAAAAAAAAAATCTGTTTATTTTAAAATGTTTCATTATGTACTTACTTCATAGTGTAATCAGAAATATTTCTAAAAATGTAGTTGGTAAATTCAACGATATTTTTTATTTTATCGGAAATTAATTTGAGAATAAAATCAAATTATTTACGGAATTAGTTTTGAATTAGTTCCCTTTACTTTTTTGATTCATTAACTATCATAAAGATAAAATCATAACAGAACAATGTATATTTCAAACATATTCTGCTTATATTAAATTGATTCATTGAAAATTATATAGTTTACTTCAAAATTTGTCACAATGTTTTGAGAAATATTTTAATAAAAAAAAGATAAAGCGCTATTTACCATTTTATGACAATGTGTCAGAAATATGTACAAATCTCAGTTAGTTCCTTTTCCTCTTTTTGATTCTATGACTGTCATAAAAGTGAAGAAATAATCTCTTCCCATGTAACAGTTTCTTTACTAACGATTCAAACAAAGATAATTCTTGAAAAGAGACACCAACTTTGTATATTTCAAAAATATCCATTAGAAATCTAAAACTCTGTGACTTCCATTTCGTATCGTACCCCACGGCAAGTGTGATTAAACTCCCCATTCATCAGCATTTTTTACCGAATCCCTCGATAAAAATCATTCTTTAAAAAGTGGTGTGATGTGCTTTTCCTGCACGACACGCGTGTCACAGACCAGAACCTGTATATCGGGCTTTCCCGAATGATTTTTGTGGATCTGCGTCTGAGCCGGCGTTGCTCTCTCATTGGTCCATTCTCGGCCAGAAACGTGGGTGTGTCTGAGGTGTGCGCGCTTGAAGGTCACCTTGAGACATATCAGAGAAAGGGCATCAGATCGATGGATGGTTCAAATCGCAACCGGTGTGAGGAGACTTTCCTCCTCTTGGAAGATATTCTTGGCTTTGGGCCAAAAGATGCTACGTGTAAAGGAGTTTTCTCTTTGCCGGAAAAGATGATGAAACGTACGTGACTGTGAGGAAATCTTTCCATTTATTCATTTGTTTAATACTTTGGAAGAACGAGAGAAATGTCCTGTTGAGGGAAGATAGAAAAGACAAGCATGTTTTTAAAAAGAAACTTTCCTTTTTTTTTAAGTAAAAAAAAAGAAAAAAAAAAGAAACGCAGTAGAATTCTGAGACGCGAGTAACTTTTAAAGGAGTAGCTTTTCATGTATTTCTCTTTTTTACTTCTTTTATTGTATGGAAAGCGAAGCAATACAATAAAGTAAATGGAATATGAAGGTTATATCGGTGTAAAATATTTTTTCATTTCTTTTATATTTTAATAAAAATGCACAAATTTTGAGGAATATATATATGGCTGCTGTTTAAAACACTAATAATTTAATAGATTATAAGATATATTTTATTATTATTGATTTGCGATTTATTTATTTATTTATTTATTACAAATATTACTTTTATTATCATGATAGCATTATTTGGGTCATTATATTTTAAAAATATTCATAGGTCTTTAGCAAAATTTTAGAAAATGTGAGCGTAGTCATAAATGAAAGAATATGGAAATTTCTACCTTCTTCTAGAAGGAAGATAGAAAGACAATTATGGTCTTAAAAATAAATTTTCCCTTTTTTTTAATAACGAAGAAAAACAACAGAAGCTTTTTAGGAGTACAATGAACGCGAACAACTTTTTTAGGGGTAGATATTACTGTATTTTTTTTTTTTTTTTTTTTTTTTTTTTTTTTTTTTTTTTTAGGTTTTTCATCACATATAAAATGAGGCAAAAGAGTCAATGGACTGAGAATGTTATATTGGTGTATTTCAAAGCATTTTTGCACAATTTACATTATTTATTTTTTTAAAATTTGCAAATTATGAGAAAAATGTATAGCTGTTGTTTAAAAATATTTTATCAAAAAATAACTTTACCAAATTAAAAATAAATGACGAAATAAAAAATGTCTGATATTTCCGTTTCTTAATTTAATTTAAAAAATTATCCCTGGTATCGTTAGTGATTTTTTTTTACAATATATGGTGCTCCGATTGAATCAAAATTTATATAGGTTGAATCGCAAACTGCCCTGTTAAACATTAAACTTGTAAAAAATTCCTTAAAAAGAAAAAAAAAAAAACTAATGAAATTAGGAATTCTATTTAAACTGAGATTCCAGGCATTTCGGACAACTAATCTTGATCAGTGATAGGAAATTGACACCTGTTGAGTTTAGTCAGCATTAGAGAAACAAATGAACAGCATTGTCAGGATTCTTACCCTTAAAAGAATTTTACAGGAATAATATTTGTATTTTTATATGCTAATTAATTATAATACAATGAGATATTAATAACTTACCATGATTTAACTAATAGTAACATAATTTTGTCAATTTTTCTATCATAATATGAAATGTGTTATTAATTAAAGTTAAATGTTTAAATGTATATTTTTTACGATATTTAAATGCTTTTTACTATTCTTTTTTAAAAAACTATGTGATTAAAGATGAAGCGTGGAAAGTATGAGAAAACAAAAATGTTCTGAAATAATACAATTGTTTCTTTTAAAAAGGAAGTAACATCATTCTAGAGTTGATATAAAATGTTTTTAAAAGAAGAATTTTAAAATGTTCTTATTAAATCAGTGGCGTAACCAGGGTGCTGCCCAAGTGCTCTGAATACCGTAAATTTTTGAAAGTTCTATTCGCCTTGTCTAAGTAGAAAATTTTCTGTTCTGAATAAAAAAGAAACAAACCTTACAATATTGCTGGTTTTGGGTATCCACCCTGGTTATGCAGCTGTAAATCTAACCACTATTTATGCCCGCATTTAATCCTTTCACGACGTGCGAAGGGATACGAAAATGTAAATTTTATGTACATTAGTATCTCAATTTTTGAGTTATGTAATTGCATAAATTCTGTTATTATATAAAGCTGAAATTACTATTCGAAATTAATGGTGTTATAAAAAAGGTTATTTCATTTATTCGTTTTTATCCAAGCTTTAACAACAAAATTAACCACACTTAGCGTTGACTAGATTTCATCTTTGTATCACTATCTTCCTCTCTTTCAAATACACCCGTACGTTACGGAAGTTGAGTAATTCACTAGAAGCATTGACCACATCCATTTCTTGGTAATAAATAAATAAATAAATAAATAAGGAAAAAAAGTGTCTAACAAATTCACTCTGAATTTTTTAATCGATTTAATAAATTATCAAAGCACACAGTTAGAACACATCCTGCTAAATCCGCTCAAGGAATTTAATTTTCAGATTTCAAATGAAATTTATCTCAATCCGGCACTTTTCATTCAATGACTACATTACCTCGACTACGGCAACAGCATTTTGAAAATTCTAAAAGAAATATTCCTTAAGGCGCAACACTAGTCACAGAAAAAGATACGAATGATAATGTAAAGTCTATGGGAGCGTTCTTTTCAAATATCTCGCTCAAATTTTAATATTTTTAGATGATTTATTTTGCATAGGATAGCTGAGAACGATCCACAACCGGCCTAGTTTTTACTTTTTCAATTTTGGTTTCAGATTTATATAAAAAAATACTTTAAATTTTAAAACCGGTTTAAACCGGTTCTGAAATTGAAACTATCATAATATAAAAAATATATAAGCAAAACCGAAAAAGTAAAAACTAGGCCGAATTGTAGATCGTCCTCATCTATCCTATGCATAAAAAAACATGTCAAAATATTAAAATTTGAGCGAGATATTTGAAAAGAACGCTCCCATAGACTTTACATTATCATCCGGGTCTTTTTCAGTGACTAGTGTGGGGTCTTAAGTCATAGTTCCTTAGGTGCCACAGCTCTTGAAGGGTGGTGGGATAAAATGTATCCCACTTAATTTTAATTGCCAAATGCCACATTGACACCAGAAATTAGAAATGAAATTTTAATTTTAACAAGTATGTGAAGAAAATCTTTTGTCAATTTTGAAATAAATTCCTTTTTAAATTCCGGTGTCGATGAATCATTTCAACATTTTAAGAAAAGAAATGCTTTGCTGCTCAAAGGGTTAAGATAGAACGATCTACGACATTTAAAACATACAATTAGACTGAAACGGCTTCAAGATAAGTCATTGCTCTAAAATAGTTGTACGCTTCAAAAAAAATTTTTAGGACAAATATAATTTTTTTAAAAACAGAAAAACAAATCTAGTTGACTGAAAAAATGGGTTCTTAAAATTAAGTAAAAAGTACTCAATTTTAAGTACTTCACACACTCAAAATAGCACCGATGCGAAAACTGAAAAACACGTGTACTGATTTTCGATTCCGTGGTTGTGTTCAATTATGAATCGCTATCAACTGACCCCTGAACTTACAAATTAAAGTAAAAATGTACTGACATTTATTTCCCGCTCAAAATTATTAACAAGAAACGTTTACTAGATAATTTATTAAGGAAAATAGCAAAATTATTATCAATATACCCAAATCGAGTACTTTTATAATGAGAGCATTATTTGCAAGCATATTTAAATTATTTTAAAATACCGTGCATAGTTTAATATTTACATTATAAACAAATTTTTATGCCTCCATGAATGAAACAAATTATTACAAGGTACAAAATTATCGTTTGTTTGGATTTGATAACATGTGATGTTTCAAATTTGAGAAAGCATTGTGTTCATATTTGAGAAAGCATTGTGTTCATATTTGAGAAAGCATTGTGTTCATATTTGATCGAAGCATACTCAATTAGACATCAGTACATCGATTTACTCATTTTTGAGTACTTCATTTTTTTCAGTGTTCAAACACACAAAATTCCGTCTTATTTAAGAAGCGATTTTCTGTAAGAAAACACTGGTACCGAAGAATTCTCTGGTCTTGAAATTTCAGGACAAGTATGATCCCTGCTGTTAGGGTCAATAATCCGGCGCACGTTCGAAAAGGAACCACGACTTCAGAATATTATCACCAGATATTTTTATAAAAAAAATTTTATTAAGTAAAATTATGAAAGCGGGGGAGGGGGTAAACAGGGGCAGGCTGAGGCGTTTTTTACTCATGATCGGACCAAAACGACTTGGAGCGAACTCATTTCTCATAAATGTGTTTGCTTCTGGTAATTTTGGAAAAAGAAATGACTTTTCTCCGCCAGCATTCCAAACCGATTTTTTTTTAAATTTTAATTATCAATATCGAACTCTAATACTGAAGAAAAAATAATATATTTTAATGTTACTATTAAATGTCACCACTTTTTATGTCTGACTTTAAAAAAAACGAATCTTTTGTTTACATTTTTTCTTTTTATTCATCATTAACCACTTAACTGATCTATGTTTCTGAAAAGATTTTTCAAATAATGCCTACTATTTACATATATTTTACAGAACTTTTAACCTTTCTATAGCGGTAAAAAAAAAAAAAGCGTAATTGAATGAGATAAATACTCAGATTAAATAATGCAAAATTTACAATAACAATTTACTGGTGAGAATAATAAATCATGATTGGCAAAAACACGTTGCCCGTACGACGTACGGGCAAATCAGGGAAGCGGTTAATAGTAAAGTTAATCGCATTCCTCGAACATTGACCCGACATGGTCTTTACATCATTATGTCTCTCTCTCTTTCAAACATACCCGCATATTACGAAACTCGATTTGTTCACTGAAAACATTTTCCGCATCCAGTTCTTTGGAAAAACGGTGAAAATAGTGGTTTTTGGTTTCTAATCAAACTCGCTCGGGTATTTCAAAATCGATTTAATTAAATATCCGAGCACACAATTCGAACACTTCCTGCAAAATCCACTCGAGGAATTTAATTTCTAGGTTTCAAATGAGATTTAACTCTTCATTGAGTGCAGGCAATCGAGTAGCTAAATGGAAAATAATGGCTCACGTCTCCGTTTCTAAGTAAATGGGTCAAGGGGATCGGGATTTGAAATGTTACGTTCAATTATTAGTGTCGAGCCTCCATTTCCTCATTCGTTGGAAGTTCTCGCACACCTCCAAATACACAGACGTCGAAAGTGGGTTTCCACGCCTAGCGCCTAACTTAAATACTGCTGACGAAGAAAAGCGTGGCATTTTACGTTTACGGAGAATTTGTAAAACACCTTCCTCCGCGAAATGGAAACTATAACATTATAATAACCTTGCTTTTAAGTTGCGTATTTTAGGGGGTAGTCTGGCACATTTGTAAGATATGTCTAGGGGGAGGGATATTTGTCTTTTGATAACGATATCATTTTTTATACAATTATTTTTTTTCCTTTTATTTGTAACATGGTCTTTGGTTCAGAATAGTATGCTGTGTTTCATTTTTACCCTGTCATCCATTTTTAAGAAAATACGAAGAAATCACTAAATTGTTATAAAATTATTTAATTGAAAAATATGGAATACCCCAAAGTTTGACATTTCTGTTCTTCTTCATATGTATATGCCTATATATTCACGGTTCGAGAAACCATATGTGAAGTGTACTTGAAATGGAGCTTGTATTTGCTAATAAATAAAAGAAAAAGAGAAAGAATGTTGTCCAATTGTTTTGTTGATAAGAATTTTTATCTGCCCCCCCCCCTAACCGTCCTCTGTTCGGGGAAAATGCAACAAGGCTTCGTTGCTGTTGAATGCATTATGTAACAAAAAGCTATATGGAAGGATGATAGCGTATGATATTGGAAGGGAGAATTGGGTTCAAAATTAGTAAAAAGTTGATAACATTATATTGGACAGACTCTCTTCAAGAGAGGTAGCTGAGAAAACGGAAACCGCGAGAAATTAGAGAACCTTTCTTTTACACTTTTCAAGGGAGATAACAGGCAAAGGATAAACTGCGGGAAATTGCAATAGAACCAGGACTCGCACCGTTCCTAAAATTTTCATGCTTTCCTACCACTATTTTAAAACGGTAATATTTCTTGTATAATTCCATTGTAAATGTTAAAGGAACCTTTGTTGAAGATTTTGTATTTAAAATACTGGTAGCAAAGTGCGAAAATTTTAGGAACGGTGCGAGCCCTGTAGAATCCAACCCCGCTTTAACACTTTTCAATGGAAGTAACAGGAAAAGTGCTAACTGTGAAAAATCAAAGATGATCCCGCTTTTACACCGCAAGAGGAACGGTCTACCAGTATGTCTCAGAAAAATTTTCTCTTTATTTACGTTAAGAAAGTTCTGTGTTTAAATGAGACGAACATTGCTATACTAAAATACTGGTAGATGTTTGCCTATGAGGTAATTTAAACCAGTTTACTCATTTCGAGAGCGATCAAAAAGAGATTTGAAATTTTGGGAAATCGTTAGTTCCGGAAACGTAAAGGCGAGATTAAACGGTATATTGCATCAAACTGACAAACATTTAAAAAACATACACCGTTTCGTCATTGGCCGAACGCATCGTAATGCCATATGATAACAGAAACGCACATCTGATATGAATGAAATTTTAAAAATTCAAAAAACTTAGCTGTCCGTTAAACAATAATTTTGGATACAAACTTCTGATACAATGGCAAACTAATTAATTGCCAAGCAATAACAGATGAACGATTTCCCATAATTTTATTAATATTAATATTTTAAGTGACTTTTTTTTCCTAGCATGAAATGGGTTACTAATTAAAATTAAATGTTGATTTGTTGCAATTAACGTTTGGTTTTGGGGTGGACGGAATTGGGATTTAAAATGTTACATTCAGTTATTAGTATGGAGCCTCCATTCCCCCATTCGTCGACGATAATTTTTTTCTTATATATCTTGCGTTTGAGAAAACTTTGTCTAAGCTTTATCCCATATCGGACTGTGGTTGGTTGCTCGCGAGCCAAGCTTCCCAACTGCTAAGCTCTACCTTCCAAATACACTGGCATCGAAAGTAGGTTTCCACACCTATCGTCAATGTTCGAAACAGTGACTATGAGGTTTGAAATTGATGATGGAGGAAATAGTTGTGTTTTACGTTCACGGAGAATTTATTGTGGGTGTTGCAAAGAAAGAAAAAACTTCCTCCGCAAAGTGTAAATTTGCAGAAGAGAAGTTAATAACAATAAATAGCTTTTGTAGACAGCCCCATATGTATGTGAAGCTTCTAGGAAGGATGATGTAGGAAAAATAAATATTTTAAGGCTCCTGCCCCTGCTGGCGAAGAAACTCGAGAGCTAATGCTATTACTATGGGGATATTATTTTCTAATATCTCGTTTGTATTTCAACATTTGTATTTATTTATTTTTTAGTTTTGTATTTATTTTATTTTATTTTTGCATTGGATAGCTGAGGTCCCTCTCAACATCGCTCCGTTTTTACATTCACGATTTTGGTCACAGGCATTTTTTGTAAAGTTACTTTCACTTTCGGAACCGGTTTTGATGTTTAAATATCCTTCAGTTTTATCCAGACTATTTGCATGGAATCACTTTTGTATTTAAATTGTACTTAGGGATGAAATGGGCTGAAAAAAATGGTCGATTGCCATTACTAAATTTTAATAGTATATAATTCTCAGCATCTTTAATGACAGACTTCTTTTAGATGTAAAATGAAGAATACTGTTAAAGTTCAATGGTGAAAATCAGCCATTTGTGGCGCAACGCTTGCATCCCTGTAATTAAGCTCACTTAAATATTTTCCACACAATTGTTTTCACTCATGTAACATCTTTAAGTTTTATCATCATAAGATGTTCATATCACACAAGAGCCAAGATCCGACTAACTTCCCGAAATATTAACCACTTAATGGTCGCATTAAATTACGGTTTAAAAATTCAAATTCATTATTGCCACCACTTATTCAAATTACTTAATGGAGAGTAGAATGATACCAGAATAAAACCAATTACACTATTTTATAAAACTAATGGGAAACAGACGATTCTGAACAAAAGCCGTGACGTTTTCAGCCCGTTAATGTATCGGGCGCGACGATTAAGTAGTTAATGAGTTAATTTAACGTGGGTTAATTTGATATGTTTCGAACCAGAAATTGTTCTATGAAATTAAATTTCACGTAGACGCCTGAAGATGAAATAAATAAAGATTTATCAAATAAAGTTTCTGGTTCGAAACGTGATTAGCTTGATCAAAATAATTCACATTTTACGGAGGATTAGTGGGAGGTTGGCAACTATGCCATATCATAATCAAGTTTAAAAAATTCAAAAAATAACATTTAATCTCTCAGGTGTTCACAATGTCAATTACCCTTTCTTTGTTTTCATCTCATTAATTTGTGTAACTCGGACTAAAAACAAAAAAATATTCAACCATTTGAACGCTATTTTTTTTTTTTTCTGAAACAAGTTTCTGCTTTTAAGTCCTTCCCAATGAAACAACATCAGCGATAAACTTTGCTTCGACAAATCGTTATGCTTACAGCAATTTTTATGACCTTAAAACTTTATCGTCGTGTCTTACATAGTTTCTTTTTTCTTTCTCTTTTTAAGCTTTGGCTCTAAGCGCAAATCTCAAATTTACAAGCGCACCTGTTTTATTTTTCTAGAGAGAATCTTTTGTTCGCGAAATAATTGCTGTAGTTTTGCAACTCACTGAGATATTCATTGATTAGGTTTCTTTGAGCATGCTGAAACGCCTGGTATACATCTGAAGAAATTGCGTCAGTGAGTGTGTGACTAACTCAGTCTCCCCACCAAAATGTTACTGTTTCAACTCCCACGTGAGGTAAATCACTAAAATCGAAGCCAGAAAAATTCCGCAACCCATGAGGCCATAAGAAGTTATGACGTAGACAAATAAATAAATGTGTTAGATACGCAGACAGAAAAAACTAGAAATGTAAAGGGGCTATATATAGGGAAAGTGTGAGTTTAATTTTAGACCTTTATCTTTTTTAGAGATATTCATTGTAAAAAAGACAAAAGTTTATTTAATCACAAAAGAAAATATGCTATAACCTTTTACGAGATACCTGCAATTCTGAAAAGCGTTTTTTTGTCTTTAGAACCCATAGAAACCAATATACTTTCAAGATTTAAAGAAGCATTTATAAATAAATAAATAAATAAATAAATAAAAGTGTTTCTTTTGCAGTCATTAATTTCCAAAAACATGTGTAGTGTGTTAATTAGTTTTCTCAAAACGGAACCTGCGTTTTAGGGTGCTATCCATTCTCAATTAAACATTTTTAGATGCATGATTAAGTATGTATATATGCAAGAATAACATAATATTTATTTATATATTCATGTTAATTTGTCTCTCTTGCCTGTAAAAGCTGTTTGTAGAGCATGCAAAGATTTACTTGAGAATTGATAGTATACGCAAACTTATATTACGAGTAGAGGAAACCGATTAACCCTTTGCTCTCGAAAGGTTACCCTCACTCACCATTAGTGTTGTCAGGTGTCCGTCGCAAAGTGGGACGCCAAATGCTTTTGACATCACTAATGCCTTACAGTTTATTTCGCCATGTTTTATTGGTGATTGTTCGGTCATTAGATAAGTCGAAGAAAATTAATTTAAAATACTGGCGTCCAGAGCATTTGGAGCGCCCATTTATCCGAGACACTAGTGGTTAGTGAGAATCACTTCTAGAGTGCAAAGAATCAATACCCTGTAAAAAGCTATTTGGAAATTAATTTGAAAATCAGTGGAAGTGAAAGAAACTTTGTTTCTTATAAATTATTTTTTAAATCTCGAAAACATATAAGTTTCTAAAGGTAGTTTCTAAAGGTAAAGAACGTTTTCTGTAATCGTAGGTAACTTGGGAGAGGTTATTGTATAAATTTTCGTTCGTGGTTATGCTATATTTTCTAAGATTAAGAAATATCTGTCTACTTTACAGTGTGAATGTGAATGTATGATTAAACTCGAGTTCTCTATGACGAGCGGACTATGGCGTATATGTCATGCTATTTTGAATATTTCCGACAATGAAGTCTAGCTGATTATTTAATTAGGAATTTTGAATTCTCACCAGAAAGTTTTAACTCTTATTTTTTCTTTACGAGTTGATTGATTTTTTTTATAAAGAAAGTGAAAGAAAATTACCAATTTTTTTTTTTTTTTTTGGGGGGGGGGGTGGCTAAATTAAAAAATTCTTTTAAGAAAAAAAGGGGGGGGGGAGAGAAAAAGAAATCTGCCAAATACGGCAACACTAATTGCTAGTGACATATATCAAATAACAGCACCAGAAGAAAAGAATTACTTAGGTCGCAAAATATTATAGGACATCTACTAATTATAAACGATTTTTGGGATTTTAACACAGTAGTATTTAATATATAGTAAAAGGAAATTGGCGTATTAGAGGCGCCTTGTATGTGCTCCTTAAGAGATTTTGTAATTGATTTCGTTCTACAAACGATTTAATGTGATTTTGTCAACTTAACACTTTGGGGATTACGGCTACTTAAAATTACCGGTTAATTTAAATAGACTATTTATTTTGTTACAAAGATTATTTTTGGTGCACGTGCATGGAGTAATGATAGTATATGTTTATATACATTTATTATTATCACTTCATTTGCATTTCAGCATTTGGTAATAAAACAAAAATAAGTTCTCTTTGCACGGTTTGTGATTCTTTTATTTTAAGCTTATCTTTAGTTCTTCAAATTTAAATCAGGAGCTGTTTTTCCAAACAAATAATTTAAGGGTGAAAAAAAAGCTGAAATGTTGCTTTTTATTTAATCTTGTTGTGATACAACATTTCCCAAACACCATAAAAAATTCTTCTTTACCCTTAAATCCTATTAATTAGCACGCAAAATAACTATATATTACTTAAATTTCAGTAAATCTTTACTTTGTGATTTGGATAGCTACTACTTTTCCCTTTTTTTAAAACTTAAAATTAACTTTTCTGTAAAATTATCTTTTCTGTCGAAAAATGATTGTTCGATCTGCGGATTATATGTCGGAAATTACGGTAATAATGCAACAGTACTGATCCATTTAGCCCTTTACCAGTGTTGTCAAGTCTCCGGATTTCTGCACACCGCTATTATCTTATAGAAAATGTTGATATTTTAACTAGCCTAAATGATCCAATTAAATAAGAGAACAATTTCTGTATTAAAATGCTAGTATCCAAAATGCCGGAGACTTTCCAGCTATGCCTTTACTCTATATCAAGAATGTGAAAAACTCTGTACCAAAGGTCGCATTCTTCTGTCACAAATGGACCTAAATAGAATTTTTTTTTTTTTTTTTTTTTTTTTTTTTTTTAGTTAATGCAAATGCGTATAATTTTTTGTAAAAAATGATGTACTGACGTTATATTACTCATGACAACATGGTTTCAATTGCCTGTTGTCGATAGTCCTCGTAAACAATACTAAGGTGGCAAACATCTCCGAATTTCGCCGAAATTTGGGGACGAAACTCACGTAGTTCACAAAGTTAATTAAGTTTTGATCTTTAAAAAAATTTATTAAATTTTAAAAAGTTGATAAATTCCTGGCCTTTAAAAAAAAAAAAAAAAAAAAAAAAAAAAAAAAAAAAAAAAACCCTTAAACTTACAAATTTTAAAATCGTGAAAGTATTAAGTCCCATTATAAAATTTGTTCACCCCACTTATAACTCGAAAATAATTCTGACAGGAATAATGCAATCGTGAGAAAAAAAATTAAAAATTTCATGATTAATTAATGTAACTGAATTATTTAGAACTGTTTAAATTTTTATAAAAATAATCATAAAACATTAATAAAGGCCATAATTCCTTTTCTTTCTCTTTTTAAATAGGTAGAACACATGAAATAGCAGCAAATGTGCCTTTAACAGCTGACGAAATTCTCTTTTCTCGGTATGCATTGAATAAGCGATAAGAAGCCAAATCTAGTATTCCAGGTTGAATTCATTAATGAAGATCAAGCGAGGAAAGTGGATACTATAAGCAAAATAACTCGCGCTCTCGGTCTCCTTTTGACGCTTTGACGTAAATGAAGGAAAGAAGTTTCTTGACGACAGGTTTTCGTATATAACGAAGTAGTTTTACGCAGGTGTCTTTATCAAATCAAAATTAACTTATCGAGGTCATTCATCTTCATTTTCGTAATTAGCATTATGTGTACCAGAGGGAGCATACGCGTGCGGCAGTCACATTCAATAACAAAAACATTTTCTGGCATAATATTTTGATAAATTTATTAAACATACTCTTTGTAGTAGAAAATTCGAACTTGGATAGTACGTACATCAGAGATTTTTCTTTAGTCTGCAATGCTTAAGAAATCACGTAGAAAACGTGTCATTAAAAGAAAAAAAAAACATTTATCGAATAGTGTACAGAACAATGTTATTAATTTAGAAGTGCTTGGTTCAAAGCCTCGTTTTGATTTGGATGTTCAAATTTATTGGAAACCAAGTTAGTGCTTATAGGCTGTTTAGTCTCCTTAAGACCAAGCACTATTCACGCAAAGTAATGCTGTAGCTAATTTAATCCTAAGGGATCATTATTTACAGTTTTCTCGTTCGCATTTGAATATTTTTAAACTATTTTTATACATATACAGGGTAAATGTAGTTTATAACTCTAAATTAATAATTATCACGCAACCGGTAACACATTGCCTTTGATAAATCTATGAATGTTTATGAAAAAATGTTAAACAATGCACTTTTAGGGTGTTATTTGATCCAAGGAACTTAAACAACGTGTTGAAGAGTGTGTTACCAATCGAAAAGTGAAATTAAAAGTTTTTAAATATGGAGGCCCTTATTTCAAAATTTCGCTCTTATTCCGAAAGAAGTGAAACCATTCCACATATAACCACCTCTTTTACCGTAATAATTTCATTGTAAACCATTAGAAATGGAGATTACAGGCGAATGTATCATTTTATCTTTTTTTATGGAATTCACGGCATTTACATTAAGTAGTCTATTTGATGAGAAATTCCTTTGTCTTTAGTTAAACATTATCGCTGTTTTACTTAAGTTTTTTAACCCTTTGAGCTCTGATGGTAGAATTTTCTACCATATAATTTTAATTCCGAAATGTCACAACGGCACCAGAAAATTCGACCAAATTTACTTGAAAAAGGTTTAATGCATCCCCCCCGTGTATATCAATAACCGTGTTTTTTCTTTGCAAAATGCTGGTGCCAATGTGACATTTGGAATTTTGGAGAAATTTACCCACCAGAGCTCAAATGGTTAAAACCCTAATTGGAATACATATTCCTGGTTTTAAAATAAGTTCTCAAAACCTCTATCAACTTTGTTGCTTGGAAAAGGGGTGCGACATGGATTACAAGGCTAATTTTAGAAAATTCAATAATTTTGTATCCAGCCATCTGGTAGACACTGCCCTCTATAGCCCTTTTCCGTTTTCTTATTTTACCCATACTTGGAAATTATTTTTAAATACTTAAAATTTTCTCGCCGATCACAAGGGGCTTGTATGTTTCTGAAAACGTATTAAATCAAGAATAATATTCTATTAAGTAAAAGTACGCCAACCTTAAACAATGAGATAGAAAGTAATCAAACAAGAACGAAAAAGTATGCACTAGGCATAGATTTTAAAATAGTTTTCAATACTAAGACTCTTACATGTAATGAAATATTTAAATAAGCAATTTAAATGAAATGCATCGTAAATGATTTTCCCCTCAAGCTATAATGTAACGGAATTATTTTGCCCTTGTAAACCAATTACAGATGCTAAACACTTCATTTTCGATATCAAACATTCTATAGCGTCCGCATTAACATATAAAAATTACATGTCATTCAAAATATATTTACGCGAATTAGAGCACAGACGGACAAACTGAATTCATAAACACTTTTCAACTATATTGGAAAATGTTAACCCTTTCCTGCACAGAAGTGATGAAATGAATGACTGACACCGGAATTTACAAACGACTTTTATAGAAATTAGAAAATCGTTACTTTAAAATTTCATTGCAAAAGCACAATTTTATTAAAATATTCTTGCGCATCCCAAGTGGAAAAACTGCGCCGGAAAGGGTTAATAGAATTCTTTGTAGTTAGAATATAGAGAGTACATTAGTAATTGATCTCCGAGAAACAAAACTGCCAGAAAACAACAAATAACACACCGATATATTAATTTTGGTTAGTAAAAATACATATTACATTAAGCGAAATGTATGATTGTAAGTTATATTTGCAACTAAAACTATGATTGGATATTAAAATGGGCCAGTTAGAAAGCTTTCCACAAATCTTCAAAAAGAGAACACCATTTTTAAACATTACTTATTTTTCAGCGAAATAAACGCCGTTATAAATTTCTTAGAAACTTACCACGATGGATGTTTATTTTATTTTATTTTATTTTTTCATTCGTTGGAAGGAACCTACCACGAATTATTTTCTGGAAAAAAACTGGTTTTCTGTTGATGAGATAATGTATAACTCAATATTTATATCAAGTTGTAATTGTAAGTATTGCATTTAAAAAGTGCCCTAGTTTTCAAAACATTTAGTCTGAATGTGGATCTCATAAATGTGGGTTTCTTTAATAATTCTTATTTATTTTATTCAATTTATTGTACTAGCGCTCACTTTTTTCTTTGCAGAACTGCTCACAAATGAAGCTGGAAAAGACAGATGCTAAAAATATTTAAAGTATAATGGTATTACAAAGAAGAAAAGCACAAAATAATCAAAAGTGAAAGAAGCATTTAAGTTATTCCAAACATTTTAAAGAAAATTCTTTTATCAGAGGAAAATGGAATATGAATGTCTAAGCAGCAGAAGAGTGGAGAAAGTACTGCGCTGTTGAAAATTTCTGCAAAAACATGGACAGTAGGGACAAAGATTAACAGTTAATTTATATAAAAGCATCCTGTAAATATTACAGATCACAATTTCTTTTTTTTATAGTTTGACGAAGAAATTAATGCACGTACTTGAAATTTTGTACAGAGAGAAGAGATATAATCCAATACAATTAGATTGAAATTGCAGAAAGTTTTTATTTAAGAAAATTTTTTATAATAGTAAATTTCGATTTAGAAACCATGTTTTTTTTTTTTTTTTTAAATAAAAAACAGGTACAAAACACCCATATTAAAAAAATTTTCGCAGTCTGATAACACAACGGTCTGTAATTTTTTTCCATATAAAACTGCAAAGATCCATGCTAAAATTCAATTAGCAAGATCTTGGGATTCTCTGTAGATGTAAATATACATTATTCACACAAATTTACAAAATATATTCCCTATTTTTTGAGAGAATTTTGGTTTTAACCTATCCTGATCAGTTGAAATTCTAATCAATCTGGATAAAAACATTTCACCCCAGAATTTTTATCTCAAACTATTTAACATATTTATTTAACTTAATTAGGGACTTTTATTTAACATAATTTAGGAAGATTTACTTCTGGTTAGAATCGCGTGAAACGTATTATAGAAAGGGGTAGGTTAGACCCATTCTGGTAGAAAGGTTAACTTTCAGTACATTTACTGGGTGGCGAGTGGTCAGGGAAAAACACAGTTAAAAAAAGAGGTATGCACCAATATTTTCTTACAGAAAATACTTGGAATAATATAAAGAGATTAATGAAGGCAGATTTCCCTTAACAAAATACTGGTTTTAGTACCTTTTTTGACTTTGTGTTTCCCTGACCATTCGCCACCCTGATTTAGCCCTTTAATGTTCATTTATTTCTCTACGAAACGACAAATTTTTAATTCCGATATGCAACAACCACACCGGCATTTTATTTTTAAAAAACCCATCTTATTATGTATGTGGAAAAAAAATCACTTTTTTCATGTTTACAAATACATTTGTTCACAAAAATAGGTGTGATTCATTTATTTCAACATCTTAGCAGTGAAAATGCTTTGTCCGTTAGAGGGTTAAATAAGACTTAACAACTGAACTATTGGAAATTTGACTCAAGTTTTATAAAAATATTTCACACTACAATTTTAATTTAAAACAGCTTAACTTTATTATTTAACTTTTTTTCTTCATTGTATATTTTAAACTTATTTCATAATCAAATTTCTGGTTTAAAACGAAACATATTCATATGGTTGCCGTCAAAATGATGGCTCATGGTATTTCTAGCAGGGTTGCCAGATGGACTACTTTTTTTTAAATTCAGATTCTTGATTGACACCACTTTTTTGTTATGGTAAAATGCGCCTTATTTAGTGACGGATTAATAAAGACGAAAATAATGGGAATTTTACCTTTTCAAAAAAGTGGTGGCAATCAAGAAATCTTAATAGAAAAAAAAAGTAGTCCACTGGCAACACTTATTTTTAGTGTTAAGACTGATGATTAGCAGTAGGCTCTCCTTTATTTAATAAATAAACAACCAAATAAATAACAGTGTGCAAAGAATGAATGTTATTTGAACTTCTTTCTTATGCAATAATGAAGAGGTTCTTTTCTGTTGTAGCTTTGAAGTAACTCTATATTATTCCTTACAGTCATTTGCATTTTTCTACATCCTCCTTCAATCTGAGCAACAAAATTCCAGCACGTAAAAAAGTTCTATTTAATAAAATGTTTTTTAAAAAGGAAATTCACTGAGAGCATCCGTTAGTTTTAGGCAGGGATTTGAGAAATTAATTACATCCTACTTTAAGCATTTCTTTTTCCCCTTAGGTTAGGTCCATACGATGAATTGTAACAATTGTAAATACATCGGATATTAATGAAGAATTCAAAAATAATGAAAACAAATTAAAGATTATTTTAAAGCTTTAAATTACAAATTAAATTAACCTGATCATGAGAAATAATAACTCAATAATGACTGAAATATTAAATGGACCATTTTTACACTCAAATTTTCAATTTTATGTAAAATATATTTTTTTAATTTCACTCATGACTACGTGCTTTTTATAAAAAATAATTTTGAAATTTAAAACCATGGCAATCATCCTATTTTAAGATAGAAAAATGTCAGCAAAATATCGCACATTTTTAATATTTATCATTATTAAATATTAATCATTAAATATTAATCATTTTTCCCAAACCAGAATACATTATTTTTAGAACACTGTTAATTCATAACTAAACATTTTCAACTGAGTTATTGAATGCACAGGTAAGAAAATAATATTAATTTTAATGTTCATGCTGTTAATTCATCACATTTACCAGTAAAATATGATTGTTAAGCATGAAAGTGTTTACTTGAGAAGTTATAGTATCCAAAAAACTTATATTCCCGGTTGAGAAAACAGATTAATACACTATAAAAACTACTCGGAAACGTGTCCGAAAATCAAAATCAGCAAAAATACCGTAATTTCGGGTGTATAAGCCGCAGATCAAACAATTCTTTTTCGACCCAGAAATCTTATTTAGTGAATGAACAGAAATATTTACGGCGATCTAAGTAGTAACATTCATTTTTTAAAAATTTCTGGGTCGAAAAATAATTGTTTGATCCGCGGCTTATACACCCGAAATTACGGTATTTTATTTTTATAACTGCTTCATTAACCCTTTTGATTCCGGCATCTTTTACATAAATTTTAGTACCACTTTTTCAAAAGAAGTTACTTTCATTTACACAATATCAAAAAATGCTCTAATTATTTTATTTTATTTCATTAAAGCTACCAAAAATAAATTTTGTAAAAAAAAGACGATGTTCAGTCAGACTAAGACATATGCGTACAGAGAGTTAAATCTCTAAAATACACTGGCTTCTGTGGTTTGTTAAGATAAAGAACGCGGTTTGTCATCACTATTGACTCGGAAGAAATTATTAGATAATTTATTTGGTGATTATGTTATATTTGCCTAATTAAGAAATGTCTGCTCTTTTTAGGTGCGTTCGTAGTTATACAAATACGTAGCACCTACAGTCGTCGTTTAGTCCGTCCGCCTATCCGCATATAACAGAGTAAAAACTACCCAACCGAATCGTTTGAAAATTAAAATATAAAAATTTCTGGTTAGATAAGAACTTTCAAAAATTACCAGTATTCAGAGCTCTTGGGCACCCACCCTGGTTACGCCATTGTGAAAGGTACTTAAATTTATTTCATTTATTGTTTTTTCAAAAACCTTGTTCTTAAATAACAGTTGAAGTTAAATATAATTTCCCCCAGAAAATATTGGTAACTTTAAAGTTCATAATTCTAAATTCTCAGTACGTGTAATAAGATAAGTTATTCTGAAGCGATAAAAAAAAAGACTTCTAAAGATCTCAATTCATGTAAGGAAATAAGTCATTTTAAGTAGCAAAAATAATATGCAAAGCCTATTATCAGAAATGGCGTCGGACAAGAGAATGAATTTGAAAAGACATCAATGTATTTGTTTACTGTTTCACTTACCTATTAATCTGGTTTTGCTAGTTGTAAATAATGTACGCGGAAAAACCCATCTTTCGACTTTCTAGTATTATCGTACTTAAACTAAGCATGCTACGGAAAATATAAGTGGTTGGTTTATTTTATTTGAAATATACAGGGTTCGTCACATCGAGGAATTCAGGGGGTTTTAAGTGATTTAGTATTTAGTACCAGAAAAGTCATAAAGTACTAGCCGCTATATCTGAGGATAGATTCTTTTTTTATTCTATTAAATCAGGCAAAGATTTCTTTAATAAAACTCTGGTACAGCTTCTTGAAAGTTTTTTGAAGCGTACGAGTAGAGATATAAGTTAAATATATAATATAAAATAAAATATAACACTGGAGGGCTACAGGGGATGAGGGAGACGATAATAATCATTGATTGCTAGATGATGGGCATCGACTTTCACCATTCTTTCCCTTTATATTTACTTTAAATTGTGTTTTTCCTAAGGACTTTCATAGTTCTTTTCCTTTTATGTCTATCATTATCTGAGTTTTTTTCAAAAGATTATTTTCATTTATTCCTGATCGAAATTGTTAAATGATATGCATCATCTAAAACTTAAAAAGAATTTGTAGTCTCTATCTAGTTAGAGACTGCAGAAGAATGGTTACGATTTAAATATATATGTATTCTATAATTTAACCCATTCGTGCCCAGCATCTTTTGCGTAAATTTTATTTGGTTGGCACCACTATTTTTAGAAGATTTAAGTTTAGTTCATTAATCACGAAAATGCATCATTTAAATAAAATAATTATTGCTTTTCTTTTTTACCGGTGTCAAAAACAGTGCTGAATGCAACTTTTGAAGCGTCCCTAAAAAGAGACGCTAGGCACTAATGGGTTAAACGCAACATATCTATAAACTTAAGTACTACATATATTTAACAAAAATTAAAATTATCTGAAATGCATTCTAAATTTTAGCAAAGCAAGATTTGATTATTATTATTAGTAGTATTATTCCTCTTCTTCAAAGACACTGAAACAAAGGAAAATATTTTTAACGATTAAATTTTTTTAGGGGATTCAGCCTGGGATTTTCGGGTAACGGAAATATAGATAAAATAATATTTTTTAAAAAGTTGAATAGATTTTTAGATAACCAAGAGTTAATAGCCAAAGATTGCTACTTACCGCAGACTTTTAGACTATGATAATGTCAGTAGTTCAAGTGCATAATTTGATTACATATCTTATAAATTTGTGTTTTATTTATATTATTATTTTATTTATTTGTGGATTAAATTTTTATTGAGTTATGGTATATTAGCCGAAAACAAATGTTGTATTTTTTATAGGGCTTTAAGGGTAAACATGTTATTTTTTTGTAATTGGACCGCACACGATAGTGGTAGAATAAAAGGGAATCATGCTTGAAACTTGTATCAAAATCGTTAAAAGGCAATAGATAGCGATTCAGTTTCCAAATAAATTGCATTTGAAAAAAATGTGCTTTTCTATTCGATGGTATAAAAATTTAAATTGTGAAAGTTGAAAAAAAAATATAATAAAAGCGAAATTTATTAATCGAAGATTGCCGCCACCAGCGTTGCTACTAAAATATTTTTGCTTTATAATATACATTTGTTATTCAAACAAAACAACAACTGCATAAGCATCTTATATAACAAAATTACTTTTACACCAAGTTGGAAAACGTTTTCTTTGATAGACGTTTAGAAATTCGTATCTCAAATGATTGAGAAAGGAGAATTATCTAATGGAACTACAAGGTTTATTATCAAGAATGACACTGGAAAATAGAATGAATCGGAAATAACTACATTATACTTATTTATTGTTTTTCTTAGGAGAGACGGGTATATGTGAACAGTTCCCATAGCTGGGTTAATTTCTATGAACAAAAACTACTCATTATAGTAAACAGAACTTTTTTTACGTATAGTATTTTGTTTTTAAATTACCTTTATAGTTCTTCTTACTTTTTCAATAGTTTTATAAATTTAGAAAATTCTTCGCATGTGCCCCAACTATGGAGCGATTGTGAACACAAATGGGGCACATATGAACACAAGAGAAAAATATCTTCTGACATGTTTTTTATTATCTTATTCATTTTATTATCTCTTCATTTTTATTATGTTATCATAATCATTAGTTATACTATCTGCAGGGCTCGCAAATGGTACGCGAACTGAACACCAATATTTTTTAATAAAAAATTTCATGGTACGTTTCACAGAATTTGTGCTAAAACTAACCTCCAAAGGCGGTGTCTGCTCAATTTGGAAGAAAAATATAAAACGAGAATATTTCTAAGAAAATATTGATGTTCACTTGGCGGACCATTTGGGGGACCTGTATCTGTTAAATTCACCATGCAGAAAAAAATATGTATATTTCTCTAGTTTCTAGGTGATATGTTTAAGCAAAAGATTATAAAATGAAAATAAGTAAATTAGGGACGGGGGATTTAGATGACTGATAAAATATTTTACTAATTTTTTTAAGCCCGTCCGAGACATTTAAAACTTTCCATGTACATTTATTATTTAATAATAGTCAGACATGTTAGCTGAAAAACAAAATCATGGTTATGATAAGTACCAATGAACTTCCCTCATTTTCAAAAGCAATGATTTCCAGAAAACTCATTTTTTTAATGGAATATAGCAATTAATTATTTTTTATTTATATATTTATTTTATTTCAATATTTTATTTATTTTGAGTTACAGTAATCAAAACAATAAATTTAATTTTATAGGAAAAGTAGAAAAATATTCAGTAATAAATTGCATAAATTATGATAAAAATTTTCTTACCAATGTTGCCAACTCAAAACAGTTGTAGAAAAAATTTTAAATTTTGATTGTGCTTATTAATTTCAATGTATGTTAACACTATTGTGTAAAATCAACATAAAATAATTATATTCAAAGTGAACTTTCTTCTCTTCCAAAAGTGACACATTTGAAAGATCCTTAACCATTTAACTGATATCAATAATTTGGAAAAAAAATTTCAAAAAACGTTTAATTTTTTTTCATGTCTTTTACAGAATTTTTAAACGTTTATCACAGGTTTTTCAAAACAAAATTTTTTGAATCAGAAAACCGCTCGGATTAAATAATGTAAAATTTACAATAAAATTTTGCAGGTGAGACTAATAAATTATGATTAGCGTATGGATGCCCGTACGTGGTACGGGCAAATCATAACTGGCAAAAACAAGTTGTTCGTACAACGTAAGGACAAAACAGGGAAACGGTTAACGAAAAAAAAAATACTAGTTACAAATTTGCATTAAAATTAAAAGATATTTATTGTGAATTGATTAAAAATGTAAGTTTTATATTAATTTATAATAATATTTAGCTTTAACTAATCTTTTTCAAAAATGGACTTCCCCTGCTTTCAGAATTCCACGGCTCACCTCTTAAGTCATTTGGAAAAGAAAAACTATTTCACAGACTTACAAAGTCTATTATCAGGAAAGTCATCGGACAACAGAGTGAATCCTAAATGACATCAATGTACTTGTTTACCATTTCGCTTACCTATTAATCTCAATTCGCAAGGTGTAAATAATGTATGCGGGGGAAAACATTTTTTGACTTCCCAATGTTATTGTACTGAAGGTAAACCTATAATTTTGAAGGGAAATAGATATGTTTTGGAAAGTTCATTAATGAAATAAATTATTAGTAACAAATTTATATTGATATTAAAATATATTTGTTGCGAATTGATTAAAAACATACATTTTATGTTACTTTATAATAAGATACAGCTTTAACCCCTTGAGGGGCGGTGGGATAAAGCATATCCCACTTAATTTTAATCGCTAAATGCAACATTGACACCAGAATTTTGAAATGAAAATTTTAATTTTATCAATTACTTAAAGAAAAGCATTTATCTATTTTGAAATAATTTTGTTTTTGAATTCTGGTATCATTCAATCATTTCAGCATTTTGTGAATAGAAGTGCTTTGCCCCTCAAAGGGTTAACACTGCAATCGAAAACCTCAAGGCCTGAGGACAGGAGTCGTGACGTCATCACTATTGACCGAGTTCTCACTGGCATTGGAACTGACACTAGAAAATTTTGAATAGTAATTTTCTTTTGTTTTATTTGTGGAATAGCTATCATCTTATAAAACTATAATAACTATTTAAACTTACTGGTGAGAATTCGGAATTTCCCAATAAAAAAAATCAGCCAGATGCTACAACATTGTGGCATTCCGCATCTGTCTGATTTTTTATTTAGGGGAATCCAAATTTTCACCAGTAAATTTAAATAATTATTATAGTTTTATAAAATGATAGATATTCCATAAATAAAATAAAAGAAATTTTCTACTCAAAATTTGCCTGTGTCAAATCCAATACTATTGAGAACTCGGTCCATTAGTGATGACGTCACGATTCTTCGATGGCAGAGGCTTTGACCAATCTTTTTGAAAAATGGACTTCCTCACTTTCAAAATCAATGGCTCACATTTTAACATTTTGTATTTGAATATATATGTTTAGCATGAAAGCATTACATAAAATTTAAATTGTAGTTCGGAATAGAAGAAGATTGGTTTTGATTAAAATGTTTTCTGTGTAAATCATAAAAATTATGGAATCATATAAAATTCAATTATTATAACATATTTAACAAGAATTCAGAGGGATTTGAAATAAATATTTAAATGACTTTAAAAAAAGCAATATAATTTTAAGATTCAGTACCTTTGCTCAAATATACTAAAGAAAAAAAAGAAACATTTTAAAAGATGGTTAAGTATTAAATTTTATTTATTTATTTTGTAAGAAGAACAACAACAGTGTAAACGGATTATGTTATTTATTTATTTATTGTAATTTATACCAATGGAAAAACTTTTCTTTTTCAAACATTAAAAAGCTTGCATCTTAATCTGGGAGTAGTCGCGCCGGGAATGACATAGCCAGGATGAATACGGTTTTTACAATTGTCACAAATATTTTTCAAAAGTAATATTTAACTTAGTTTATCGCAGAATTTGCAGCAATTATCTCCGAGTAAATAAGGCGGCGATAGCTGTTTGTATTTATTTGTCATAAGGTAAAAAGCATTCGTACTCCAGGTGTGCGTGATTTTTCCGGGTTAAATAATAGGTGATAAATAAATATTCCATAGCACTGCAACGTCTTTTATCAAGAATGACATGTTACATTATACCAGGTGATCCAAAATTCACGAAAGTAATAAAAATTCAATAACTTAAAAAATATAGCCAATATCATGATGTGGTTTTTACTGGAAATGTACGAAAAACACGAGCTTTTTCACAGACGAAACTATTTATGGTAGAGTAATTAAATTTTCAACCAACAAGTGATCTTTCCGTTGTGTCAGCAGCGATGCATCACAATTTATAATGCATTTAGTATCACAAGTGTTTGCATGACAGAAACCAGTAATGAACATATCTTCAAGATTTGAATACTGGAAAAGATTTCTATTAGAATCCATGTCACAAAGTGGCTTAAATAGCGACAGGCAGTAGCTTTCGGATCACTTCAGTAGGAATTTTCAATGACAAATTCTGCTATTCTGGTATCACTTTTTTAAATCAGAAAACATTATTTCTTTCCATATATTTATGCGAAAATCGTGTCGCTTTATTGTATATAGTTTTCGAATTATTCAATTTTTATTTAATCTTTTGTTATTTGTAGATTATTTCTGCAGTTATTTAATGCTTCACTTATACCTTAATCTCGTTTTACCAGATGTAAATAGAGTATGAAGAAAAAACAACTTTCTTCGACTTCCCAGTATAGCATATACTCTTGATTAAAAATTTAAATTTTCGGCACAGAGTCGTTATGTAAAATGCAAACTACAGTCGGAGATTGTGGAAGAATGATTTTGATTTTATAATTTTTCCTCTATAATATTAAAGACCATAGGATATGTACATAATCATTATAACATTCATTTGAGATATACAAAATGCACATTTAAATGTTTTAAACTAAAAGAAAAATTGTGAAAGTTCAGTGCTTTTGTTTGGAGGCACTAAAACTGATAAAATTATGTTTAAAAAGAACGGTAACTACTAAATGATATACAAACAAGAACAACTACGATAAAATAATTATTTTGAAAATTTGTAGTTTTCACCGAGAAAATAACATTTCCTTTTACAAACATTTTAGAAAATCACATATTAGATGGTTCGGTCAAGAAAAATAATTGACAGTATCATTCCGCGTCGCAATGACATGAAGGATTTAGTAATTTATATAAATGTGGTGTAAAACTGTATCGCATAAAAATAAATAGAAATATTTGAACTAATTGCTTGCTCATTGCAGTTTTAAAAATTAGGTTCATCAATTCCCAAAAACATGGTGCAAAATGAGTTCATCATGATCCAACATTTCATTCTCCAGCTGAACAATAAACTTGTTTAGATTGAACCATGAACTAGTGAAATGTTTAATTAGTGGAATATCGAATTTTAAAATGGATACGGTTAAACTTTTCAAACATAAAATTAGTAGACTGGGGTCTATATTTAAAATATAATAAGACACGCTATGAACTTCCAAGCCTGAAGCAGGGCTCGAAACTTAACCTCTGGACTTGTAGCCAGGGACTAGTGGCGTAGTCAGGGAGGGGGTCCAAATGCTCTGGATACCAGTAACATTGTAAAGTTTTCGCTATCTTTATTAATAGCAGAAAATTCTCCGTTTAAGTAAGGTGAATAGAAGCTCAGAAAATTACTGATATCCAGAGCAATTGGACCCCCCCCCCCCTCTCTGGCTACGCCGCTGCCAGAGACAAGGAGGATCCAGAATGAAGATCAATTACTTGGTTAGTCTGCCACTGCAAATGCCACTGCAAATCCTCGCCTATAGGCAAGACACAAAGAAAATTTACTGGGAAGAACCTGCTATTTTAAACAATTAAAATGCTACTCATATAATGAACAGTAATGGTTACAAAATGAATAATGATTGTTAAGTAATGAACAATGATTATTAAATAATTAAGAATGATGGTAACATAATGAATAATGATTGTTACGTGATGAAAAATGAGGATTACATAAGGAACAATAATGGCAACATAATGATTGTTACATAATAAACTAAGAAAAATAACTAAGCCAAAATGAAGAGTTTACAGCAACATATATAGTCTTTACGAGAGACAAGTCTGTGTTAGATCATCAAATAGGGATTGACTTGTAGCCAGCAAAGCCAGCCAAGCAGTAAAATATCATTGTATTTTAGAGCAACGTATTAAGATTACATAGAACTATTTATTCTAATTGGCTGTTAATCCTTTCAGGGGAAAGGAGTTTATGCTACAAAAATGTTCAAATACTCAATCCCCACCGCAATTTACAAACAAATTTATTTGTAAATAATACCACTAAAAAAAATTACAATTTTGCCAAATGGTAAATGGCAGTGCCATTGGGCCATTTGTGCCAAATGGCAGTTTGAGCATTAAATTTAACCGTATGCAGACTGCAAATGGCGCCCCTTCTAGAGCTTAAATAGCTGATTTTTTTCTGTTTTACTTGGGAGGGGGGGGGGGGGAGCAGAATATTTAGTAATTTTAATAGTTGAGCCATGATTTTTTTTTAAAGTTTAGAACGGTATTGTGGATCTTCTAAAATTACTTTAGTCTATATAATGTTTTAATTTTGGATTAAATTTTTAACAGTGCTTACCAATATTTTATAATTTTTCGAGATCAAAATTTACCAAAAAAGTTAATTCAATAGTTTGCAACACAAATCAATGCATCAGAATAACATAAAATTTTGTCTACAAAAGCAAATTGTAAGACTTTGATTACCAGCATAAGAACAATAATTAAAGCATAAATATATTTTTTTAATTTATTTTTTAAACTCTTCTTTCTGATACATTTACCTGGATTCTCCCTGATTCAGGTCACAATGACGTGACTCATTATCTGTTTATTATTAAAATAACAGTCAACTAATATCGCTCTAAGAAAATTTATTTTTTGTAAAGTTCTTTTTCTTCTTTATATTTATTTCTCTTACTACTTTTCGTGGAGATTCAAGCGAGATAAGTTAGATTTCACAGAAAAGGTGGACTTGAAAAACAAGAGTAACAGGAACATTGGAAATGAGATCTGCATGAGTCAGTTTACAGCCTCAAAAATCGACGTTCCGTGTCATTTCGATAGTGACCGTGTCAGAGACATTATTTCTAAATATGTATCCAAATATTACATCGAGTTAAGGTCAATGAAAACATTAAGGGTTCATTAAACGCGATAAATAATTCTTGACAGTATAATAAATAAATAAATAAATAAATCTATAGGTTTGAATAAAGAAAGTTATTTGATTTTCTTCTATAAATGAGCTTAGCTTACTTTGCAACTATAGACTTTTTATTTCTTTTGTGAAATTGTGCATTGAAACAGAAAACGTTTATGCATTTAAAAGCATGATAAATAATTAATACTAAAATAACTTGATTCGCATATTTAATATATTGATTGTCATCACTTAATTTTTTTAATAGATCGAGGCTTTTCTTGTTTCTGTGCTGTAGTATTGAAGAAAAATGATAAACAATTAAAGATGAACTTGATTGCATGAATCACACTAAAGGTTTTAATGGATTAAAAGTTATATATTGTGACAATGCAATTAAAAATACCTATCAACAGCATAATTTGAAGAAACTTGAAATTCTCCATAAAATTGAAAAATGCAACACTTTATTGCAAAACTCAGAAAATAACTACAGGAAAAGTCAAGCATCGCAGTCGTAAATGATTGAATAGGAATTATTTGACTTGTTTCTGTAAATCTAATGCTCACTTCAAAATTTCCAACATTTTTTTCTCTTTTGTACAACTAAGCATTGAAGAAAATTTTTATAAACATCCTTTTACTAATTAATAGAAAAAAATACGGTGTTAAATTAATGGAAAACATCTTGATTAACTTAATTTATAATTCTATTTTTAACAGATAATTGAATTAATTTTTGAAATGTACTGTCTGATTTTACAAAATATTTATAATTGTACAAATGGTCATAAATTTTCAAAAAGTAATAAATGTATATCTTTGTGGCTATGCCATAATACTTGATAATTTCTCAAAAGGCACTCTAATAAAAAAAAAAAAAAAAAAAAAAAAAAAAAAAAAAAACTAATTTTAAAAATATTTAGAAGTTTAGAAATACGCGATAACATGAGTAGTAGAATATTACACTGTTTATAAATGATGGGAATAGGATTTGGTTGCAATTGTAATACATATGTTGAAAAAACACGAATTAAATTTCTAAAAAAGCATATACAGCTAATCATTAAAAAAAGTTTCAGATAATAACAATTTTATATATTAATTAAACAAATACTATTTCTTTCTCAATATTCATTTTCAGCTTGGATAGAATAAAAAGGTATTTCAAAGAAAGTCAATGACAATCACGGTCAATGTCTTCTGCAATACCCTATCATGGCAATTGCATATGCACGGGTTTGCATTATTCGAATGTCGTAAAACTTGACAAGAGAGAAAATATAGCTTTTGAAACAACGGAAGGTTCAAAATCGTTTTCATGCCGAGAATAATTTGAATAATAAGGATATTGTTCATGTATTGTAATTTAACTAATAATAAGAAAGAAAAAAATCATGCGCCAAGCATAAATTATGAAACACTTTCTAACCTATTCAAAATAGTGTAACAAAACTGAACCGTTTAATAAGTTAAAATATTATGTCTAATTTAACCATATGGAAACCCATAACACATTTGAAAAAAAAAAAAAAAAAAAAAAAAAAAAAAAAAAAAAAAAAAAAAAAAATCAGCTCTCTTAATCTACAATCGAAAAGTTATCTGAATTCTTTTTGCAGCCCAGTATATGATAAATACATTTGTATTTATTAAGTACATGCATACCTAAATTTAGTTCAGTTAAGATATACCTATAACTCTGTCAAAAATTCCCCTTCAGCAATCCCGATAATAAGGAGAATGGTGCATGAGTTCTTTTGTACAGCCCTGTATATAAGATATACAATTTATATACTAGTAACATACAAAAAAATTAAATTTTAAGCGAATACCTAATTTTAAAATGCACTTCCAACAATTTACTCAAAGACAATACTGTAATTGATTTCTTTTGTGTATCCCTGTAAATAAGCGGCAAATGCTATGAATACCCTATTTCATCGTAATCATCTTGAAGTGAAACTTAGTGATTTATACCAGTTTCAATATATTTGAAATGGCGTAATCTCATTAAAATACTCTGAAAATGATATTTTTTCCGATGTACCATAATCGAACGGAATTCTTTCGAGTGCGTCTGTAGATGAACTATTAATGAAACATACTTCATATACTATAGCAAGGCGACCCTAAATAACATTGTTCAGTTGCATGAGAATCCGAGTCTGTTTATGCAGGGTTCGCACAGTTCTACCACTAAATTTTAAGAATATTTTCGAAGTGTTTTACTGCACAAAAATATCGTAAAATCTGTGAATGAAGGTGGGGATTATGACTGTTGTGGTTTGAAAATTAAAAGTAAATTTTCTTATTTTTAATAGTGGTGCCAGAGTCCTTGGAAATTCCGAGGAGTGTGCGAACCTTGGTTTATGAGAGTTATAGCGTGGACAGATGGATAGACAAACCAAATACATAAACACATTTCAACTTTCTTGAAAAGTGTTAAAAACCTAATGGTTATATTCAAACAGGATATTGCAAAAGAGAAATTTATAAATTTCACAACAGCAGAGTATTATTTTCTATTATGAAATATAATTGACAAAACATTTATAGTCAAAGAAAAGACTACCGTATTTTTAAATCGATTTAGTCGCGTTTTACAGTATTTCTGTATAAGTTATAAACATAAGCACTCGTGAAAGTTTTACTGAATATCAGAAAATTTATTTTCTGTTCAATATTTTTCTTTCAGTACTTTCATATAAAGTTATAAATTTAACATTTTTTCGTTATAATTAGTTAAAAATAATTTTAAAATGTCCTATTCTAAAAGTGCTTCTGTTATAAAGAATCTTATAAATATAACACTTTAAACAAATATTCGAGGGACCGTACACACGCTGGAAAAAATCTGCCTTAGACATCCGTCATTTTCGTGTGAGCGCACAGGCCTAGACTTCAGAGGGCGGTGATCATAAAATTGATGGTGTAAAATTCTTGTTAAAAATAAAACCGAAAAAAAAAAAAAAATCCGGAAGATATTTAACTTTCAGACTGGCATCATAATTGTTTCCAGCTAGCACGGGTGTCCTTTCCATATCTCTTAATCAAAAGTTTTGACATTAAAAGAAGATTGATGCAATTGTAATAGTTTTCATCATAGAAGCTGTGTGAACTACAAGAGAAATGTGAAGCCTGTCGTTCAAGCTCAAAATTCTAAACTTTCTCAGAAAGTGAAACATTAAGAAAAAAGTCATGGAATTTTTTTAATCTCATTTATATATTTATACATTTCACATTATTTTTAATATTTCTGACGATACAAATAAAAAATCAGTTTTGATTATTCATTGTTCAAATTATAAATTTATATGTTTACACTATATATATTCACGTGAGTTTTATTCATTCCTTTAAGAGAGTAGGGCAAAAGCACCCGAGAAAAATAATTTGGGATGTAATAACATCTACATACTACTGTTCGTCGAATTTTAAATGAAACAAAATTACAAAATAATTCTTTTTTCCCTCACTTTTTGTTTTCCTTTAAAAACATGTTCTATAATGTATATATATATATATAAATATATCTGTATATATAGATATATATACAAGGTGGACAAAAAACTCCGTAGAAACTTTAAAAATTCATAAAAATCTGAAAAACAACCGAAATAAAAAACGGTTTGCAGGTTGGAACGCCAGACAATAGGGAATTCTCATGGACCATATTTGACACCAGCACACTTCTTGTTATTTGGATATTTTAAAATCCTTGTGTATCGATACAATTCGTCTAATCTGTCAAAACTGAAAGATACTATCCGTCGAGAGGTGTCATGTGTATCATGTGACATCCAGACCTGCTGCACTCTGTCGTTGCTGAATTTATCACTCGCTTGCAATGTGTTATCCCCAGTGCTGGTGGTCTTGCGAAACACATACAACTATGATAAACAATTTAAAGGCATTCTGTTTCTTATTTCCGCAATTTTAATTTGACTTTTGCACGTCAACGCCACCTATCGTTTGTTTTTTAGTTATTTTTTTTTCATATTAAAAAAAATTCCCGTGACCTACCAATGATATCGCTGCAAACTGTATTTTATTCAGGCTATTTTTACGGGTTTTATGAATTATTAAAATATATACGGACTTTTTACCCACTCTGTATACCATGGTTCGTCTGGATCCTGGAATTTCATGATAAGGAAATTCGTCGGTACCAGTATCTTTGTATAAAAATATCTCTCATTAAATAAGGCGAAATTTTGCGTGTTTGAATAGATTTATTTATTTATTTTTTTTTAAAGCTGCTGGTATTTCACCTAGAAAATGACGGTACCCGTACGAACTTTGTATATATCTATCACACACTCACATATATAATTGAATAAAAACTTACTTGTATAATGCTACGCAAGAAGATTTTAAAAGCAACGTTCAGAAATTTTAATGCGATTCAATTCATTTTTGCATTCCATTTATTTTAACTGATCTCTATAAGATCAGATGATTTATACTAATAGTTAAATAAATTATATTATACATAAATTTATACAATTAAGTAAATTAAAAGTAATATATAATTTATAATTAAATAATATTTATAATAAAATATATTTAACTTATCTTAGTGTTTAAAGCCTGCCCATGTAACTTTAATAATTTAAAGATATTTTAAAATAATAATATCGCACATTTTCCCTTAAGCAAATGATTAAACAAATACAGTTAAACTTGTTTATAACGAGAACTCATTTTTATTGATAAACTAGAGAAAAATTGGTAGTTCAATATAAAAAATAAGTTGCGAAAAACTTGGTTATAGCGAGCAAAATTCGGATGTAAAGAGTAAAAAATTGCAGATACGTAATAAATCCTCGTTTTTCATCATCATTTTTATTAGCAAGGTTCGCACACTCCTTGGAATTTCCAAGGACTCTGGTACCACTATTAAAAATAAGAAAATTTATTTTTAACTTTTAAACCACAACATTCGTAATTCCCACCTTCGCTCACAGATTTTACGATATTTTTCTGCTGTGAAACACTTTGAAAATATTCTTAAAATTTACTGGTAGAAGTGTGCGAACCCTGTTATTAGTCACTTAACCCTCTGGATCCCAAACCACCCAAGACCGCCCGAGATATTTTAATTCGTATATTTCAGTTCCCACCAGAAATTAAAACAACAATATTTGCTTTAATCAATAACAGAACATTCCGTATTTAAATAAAACAAAATTAGCCATTGAATTTTTCTGGTGTGAAATGAACTACATAATTTCTAGAACGTGTTCTAGCATGGGAATTAAAGGGTTAACTGATCAATATTTTTGAAAAGAACTTTCAAATGATGCCTGTTTTTCCATATCTTTTACAGAATTTTTAATCTTTTACCACCGGTTTTTTAAAACAGAATTTTTTGCCGAAATGAATAAGAAAAATGCTCGGATAAAATAATGAAAAATTTACGACAAAAAAAATTACATGCGAGAATAATAAATCATGATTGGAATATGGTTGTCCGTACGTGGTACGGGCAAATCACGATTGGCAAAAACAGGTTGTCCATATGACGTACCGGTAAATCAGGGAAGCTCTTAAAGATAGCATTTCATTACTCCGTCTACATTGTTAAAATGATGAAGATATTAATTAAGATACGAGATATTCTCCGAACTATGCAGTTGCCTTGAATTGCAGCGTTTAAAGCTTCAAAATTCTCAGAAGCAAAGAAAGCAAATGATAATATTTTTAGTTCAATGGTGGCTTTAATTAGACAAAAAGCATGGCTATATAAGGATAAAAAAATTTTTAAAAAAATTAGAGATAAGTAACCGCATTTTTTTTCAATCTGCTAATAATTAATAATTGGTAAGACAGATTATTTTATATTCTTTCTTTTTTTTTTTTTTATTCAATAACTTAATCATAAAAAATAGTACAAAGATAATACTAAACACCGCGGTAAAATTAATAACTGATTCCATACTTTTAATTAAAAAAAATACAAAATTATCTCTAGAAGTGTGATAATTAAGATTTTTTCCAGATTTAATTAAAATTCAAATATTATTCTAATTCTATACATGATAAACAAACATAGTTTAAACTCGCTTATGGCGAGAACTTGGTTGTGACATGAAAAAGCACTAACCCATTTATCCTTTGTATTTTGATTGAATTTTAATGCACGTTTCTTCAAAATTAACAAACCGCCAATAAACATTTGGGATAATAATGGTAAATCCATTATTATGGGTACAAAATTGATAGAAATGAGGAAGAACATTCCATCCCAGTGTTTTCAGCAAAAAACCTAATTTTATCAAGGAAATGTAAAAATTAACCACTTAATTGATGGATAATTTTGAAAAAAAAATTTTAATATGTCTACTTTTTTTTTTCCTGTCTTTTACAGAATTTTTATTTTTTACCACCGGTTTTTCAAAACAGAATTTTCTTGCCTAAATTAATAAGAAAAATGCTCGTATTAAATAATGGAACATTCACATTAACAATTTACTGGTGAGAATAATAAATTATGGTTGGAATATGGATGCCCGTATGCGGTACAGGCAAATCAACGATTGGCAAAAACACGTTGCCCGATAACGTACGGGCATGTCAAGCAAACGTTTAAATCGTCATACTTGCTGAACGAATACGCTTAATTTCATGATTTTTCGTTTAAATATTTGATTTATTTGACCAGAGTAAAGGACTTGTTTAGAAAGAATTTGGGCCTTTTACTATTCATAATCTCTTTGCTGTTAAAAAAGGTTGGTTGATTGTATTTATGAAGGCCAATTATCAGCACGAGGGATATATGACCTAATGGGAGGGGAAGGAATGTCCTCCGTGGGAGTCTTTCTAAGGGAACCTAACCCGTATTTACGCAAGGAAATCCAAGGGTCGAAAAAAAAAACACTCTTAAAAAAGGACTTTTCATAAAAATTTTCCTCTTAAATCAGGATCTTCACACAATTATTTCGCTTAAAAAAAGATCTTTCATAAACATTTCGCGTCAAAATTGGATTCTTCACACATTAATCATCGCATGATAAAACTGGACCTGTCACAAAATAGATGAAATCATCAAAAAACTTATTATCTAGCTATATATAAATGTAAATGTGTATACAAGCAAATTTATGAATAAAAATTAATATATTTTGAGTATTTGTTCATAAAAACGGCTATTTAGAAGATGGCTATTATTCATAACACGGCTATTTAGCAATTTTTGCCCAATATAAGAAATAACTCGTGCCATTTGGTAAAGGATGACATGGTGGTGATAATATGCAACATTTTGAATTCATTACAATTTCTTAAATGTATTAAGATATACATTTCATAAATCTATTAAGATATGCATTTCATAAATCTATTAAATAGTATTAAGACTAAAACACTAAATGCAACAGGGCTAAAAGTAGAAAAAAAAAATAAAAACACTTTTTTTTTTTTTTTTTTTTTTTTTTTTTTTTTTTTTTAAGCTGCATCCTACAATTTAAAAAAAATTAAGAGTTATGACATATACTGAAGTTTCAAAGTGAAGTTTCTGAAGTTTAAAAATTCAAATTTGGAAAATAAAAGTGATGGACCACACAACTAGAGAAATAAACGCAAATCTCTGAAGGTCACAATTTAGTCTTTTGAAGGCTAGAATGATTAACTCCATACTTCAAAAAGTTTTTGTTTTAATGCCAAAAAATTTGATTGACTCTTAATATTTTTTTTTCAAACTAAATATCTTTGGCATTAACGATTAAAGGCACTAAATGTGAGAACCTTGTGACGACAGCTATTAACTGAAGAGGTTTTCTTACAAGATGTGGATTTTATTGGCTTGATTATTTTATTGACGCTTAAATAAAATCTTCCCAATTAAGTTTCCTTTATATTTAAAACCCTCTGGATTCCAAACCGCCTGAGATAGTTTGAGATATTTTAATCCGTATATTTTAATTCCCACCAGAAAATTAAAACAGCAATACTTGCTTTATTTAATAACGGAACATTACGCATTTAAATAAAACGAAATTAGCCATTGAATTTTTCTGGTGTAAAATCAGATTTTCTGAACTGCATAATTTCTAGAACGCGTTATATCATAGGAATTAAAGGGTTAAACTATATCATTTAAAAATTTACAAAATTTTAAAATCAGATTTTTTTTTATGTTTTTTTTTTTTTTTTTTTTTTTTTTTTTGTAATTTTCACTTTAAAAATTAAACACTTTTGTAAACAGATGTAAAATAAAATTAGCAAAAACATTCATTTTTTTAGTGGAAAATGTAAACTTGTTGAAATAACATTTTGCATTTGAAAGTAATTAGTCGGCTCGTTTTTCTTTTCTTTTAATCATTTTTACGCAACTGTAAATACGAATAACATTTTCCGCGTAGAAATTAGTAATGCGGTCTCAATCAATTTCATTAATTTTCCATTTACGGACCCTTGTTTGTTAAACGGAGACAAAGCGCAAAGGCATGAGTATCAACAGGTTGCAGAGAGAATTCAACAGTGAAAGGTGCGATCAATATTCAAAGAGCCTTGTTCTTTAAAGATAAACTTCAACAATATTTTTATATTAAAATTGGCAAACGATGAATTTATTATATACTTTTTATTTTTCTGAACATATTATTACCTATTATATAATTCTAAGAGAAAAAATGGGTTGTTTCTACTGACTTGCGTTCCATGGAGATACAATGTGGACACTGCTTGCCTATACGCCATACCTGCCAACATTTTGATTATTATCAAATAAAAGGAAACCACAAACTTTATTTTAATATTAAATACCCACATAGAAACAAGAAATTTCCATTAAATAATTTTTTATCTCTAATTATACATTTATGACATGGTAAAAAACGAAAGGTTAGGGTATAAACAATCAATGCTCAACTCTTTCGCTTTTTTTTTTTTTTTTTTTTGCACCAAAGATTTAATAGAAATTTTTGTCTTGTTTAGTCCGCAGATTACAGCGATTTAAAAAGACAAAATCTTTTATAAAATTTTCGTGGTACAAAAAATTGTAAGGTGTTGGCAGCTATGACTATATTGCTTCTATGGACCGCATATCTCTGGTTAATTCATTCAATAAAACTTCTAACGTCCATTTTTGAAAACAAAAAAAGGAGAAAAATTACAAATTATACATATGTTTTCAATTTTATTTTCACGGATTACTACTTAAACTTTCATGCATTTCCATTTACCGATATTGAAAGCCTTCTGTTGGAAACACTCAAGCGATATTGACTAAAAAAAAAAAAAAAACATAATTTCTTTAATATTCGTCTAAATGAGTGAAACAAAAGAAATATATTAATACGTAAGTTTAGCGCTATTAATCCGCTTCCCTGATTTGCCCGTACATTATACGGGCAACGTATTTTTATCATTCATAATTTACCAATACCACATACGGGCATTAATATTCCAATCATGAAATATTATTCTCACCAATAAATTTTTATTGTAAAAATTGAATTATTTAATCCAAGCATTTTTCTGATTCAAATAGGCAAACATTTATGTTTTGAAAAACCAGTGATAAAAGATTAAAAATTCTGTAAAAAACATGAAAAAAAGGGCATTATTTGATTTTTTTTTTTTCCAAAAGTATTGATCAGTTAAGTGGTTAAAGAGAACATCTAAAAAGCAAGTTTTATCAGGTAATGAATAGTGATTTAGATAAGAGCTGTTTTATTTTATATGTTTACTTTTTGAATGAATTGTTAAAATACATCAGCACAAAATTCTGAAAAAAAAAAAAAAAAAAAAAAAAAATCCAAATCAATTTTAAAAACACGATTAAGCTAAAATACTGAATTTTACTGAAATTTTAACCTAAAGTATACTAAACGCTATTCGCATTATGTTCTTCATTTTCAGATAAGAGAAAGATAAAACTTGATTCTGAAGTACATAAGAATTTAATTGATATTTAATTACATAAAACCTTTTAAGGTAAACAGGCAATTTTTAAATAACACCAAAAGCTATTTATGTATTTTTGTCATTAATTTCATACAAAAAAAAAAAAAAAAAAAAGAGTTGTATAGTTTATCTTCACAAAGAAAGTTCTATTTACACTAAACTAATTCCATATAATGATATATTTTTCTTCAGTTGCTCAATTTCGCAAATGTTAAAATACAGTATTTAATTTATTAGTCAAAACAGTCTTGCAAAAAAGGTCAGAGGACCGTTTATTTTATTTGAATATTCAAAAATAAGATTCTGGTGGCATTTAGCAGCGCATGGCTATTATTTTAGGATAAATAAGACTCGTCTACAAAAATAAATAAATAATAATAATAAAATAATAAAATATAATAATAATAAAATAATAAAATATAATAATGAAATGAAATAAAAATAAATAGTAATAGAAATTTCTTAACAATTATGCAAATTCCAAATATGGGCCGTAGTTATTTAAACTTCATTTGAAGGCGTTATTAGATTCTTCATATAAATAACGACTTATTTCTCCTTGGGGGCAATATTCGGTATCGGGTAATAATTAATTTTTTTTTTTTTTTTTTTAACTGTAGCTACATTTAACTTGCATTGAAACATTCTTCATTATAAATAAATTGTTTCACCTATTCATTTTGATACATTTATACAAGCAGAAACACAAAAACATAATTACTCCGCTAATCTCTATCCAAAGTACACATTATTTAAACGTTTGAAAATAATTTTTCAACACTGTTTATATTTACACTCCATGTATTTTTTTTTTTTTTTTTTTTTTTTACAAGAACGCAATAGTCTTTTTAAAATAGCCAAGATAAGAAATCATAAAATAAAACAAAATTAAATTAAATTGATTAAAGTACATTCAAATAAGTTTAGCTTTCTGAAATTTGACAATAAAATATGCAAAAAAATGTTTTTTATGCATGCAACAATTATCAATCTATAGAGGCGAAGGGCCTCTACTGAACACATGCAAATATTTTAAAAAATTAATTATTAATTATTTATAAGTATTTAAATATAGTTAGAGCCCACTAAGCCTAATCTCAATTCACATAATGGTAAAAAATTAAATGGGTATTTTGCTAATATTCATCGCTCCCTGACAGTCACTCCCTCATAACTCTTATTTTGGCCTATTTGGAGAGAATCATCCATATATATTATTATTATTATTATTATTATTATTATTATTATTATTATTATTATTATTATTATTATTATTATTATTATTATTATTATTATTATTATTACTACTAGAAATTTTATTATAATATTTTTACTAATCCATTAAGCACAAAATCTTTTTAGCAAAAGATAAAAAAGGAACAAAAAAAAAAAAAAATTCTATCAGTGAAAAAAACAAAAAAGATTGAATTGATGGTCAATCCACGAGTAAAGGACTTCGACCGTTAATGGTTGAATACATGAGTTGACAGGAAATATATTACCTATCGAAAAGAATCAAAATTCTTTGAAAATATTTATTAGAATAGTGTTTTAGCAGTGTTAAATTTCTTTTGATGATTGTTCAAAACGCGTTTTTAATGGTTTAAATTAAGATGCATTTTCAAGCGAAACAAAAAATATTTATACATATTTTAATTAAAAAATATTAGTTAATGAAAAATATCTTTATTCACGTACTATTTATTTATTTATTTTTGGCTTAAAAATTTATGCACTGTTTTTAAAAATTCTTTATAGTGAAAACATAAGAAAAAGGTTAAATACTTCGTCTGTTAAGAATAAAATGATGCATATTTTAAAATAAACCTTTTTAAAACGGGGTTTCATGGTCTTTTTTAATGAGAAGTTTGCAGTCAGACAGCTAAATATGTATAGCTATTTCTTTTAGATTTAAAACATACCTTATCTTAATTTATTTGTATAGTTTGTTTTTGAGACATTTTTGTAAATCATTTTAAAATTAATAAAAAATTATTATTGATGAAAATATAGTTTTACATCATGAATCATTTTTTATTTTTCAAAAGAAAAAAAATAATTTTGAATTTTGATTTGATATTATAATAATATAAATCCATGTATAAAACTATTTGTTATATATCAAAAGATAGACATAAAGAAATTAAAATAAGAGAAATAATAAAAAAAAGGCAATATAATTTTCAGCCTGTTAAATTATGCACTCGTATGTCCAGTCTGACTGGACATCATCTTTCTTTACAATATTTGTTTTTGGCACCAGCAATAAAGGAAAGTGAAATATACCTTATTTAATTAGAGCATTTTGATATTGTGTAACGAAAAGTAACTTCTTTTGAAAAAGTACTACCTACCGAATAAAATTTGTGTAAGAGACGTCGGAGTCGAAAGGGTTAAGAGGACGTATTTTCATTTTAAAATTCTGAGAATATTTCACTCATCGTTGCCAGTTTGGTATCCAATTTTAATTTAAAAATTTGTTTTCACACCAGAAAATACAAAAAGTATAAAGAGATTTATTTATTAATATATATATACATATATATATATATATATACCGGGTGATCCAAAAGTTTCGGGAGTTTTGAAATGTTAATAATTTGGAAACTATGTACAATACAAAGGTCCGGTTTTCAGATATATACTCAGAAACACGTGGGATTTTGTTTAGCATGATTTTTTTTTACATGTATATAGTTAAAATTTTTAGCAACAGGTGGCGTTGCTGTACAAAACTGGATGTAACTATAAAATATGCTTTATAGACACATGAGTATGAGTTCATTGCGAAACATCTTTTGTGGGCTATTAATGAGATTTCGTTTCAAGGGTGGTTTATATTCAATCACTTTTTTTTAAAGTGGTTGAAATTGCTTTGAAAGGAAATTTTGATACAAAATTTGATGAGTAACTGCTATGTTTAGACATGCTTTCTTTGCATGTCGAGCTGTGTTCTTATCGTAAAATACGTGAAGTTAAAATAGCAAAAGATTCGATGGCCATTAGAAAGGTGAAATGCTATGGTAAGAAAGGTTTGAGAAAAAGGCTAATTGAAAGATCTTAAGAGAAGCAGGAGATTCCAAATGTCTGTTGCAATCGTAAATGAGGTAGAGTTCGTTGCCAATACTCGGTGGAAATCATCAGCTCGTAATGAATCAGTACACTTGTAATATCACGATAAATTTGAAATTTCATCTGGAATTTCTTTCTCCTTTGAGGATACTGTGCACGTTGTTTTGCTTCGGCTCACAGCGATACTTATAAACTATGGGCGTCATGATGAAAATTTGTAACTCTTCGACACTAATTCTTTCTTTTTAGCGAGCTATATCATACCATAAAAATAATACTGTCAATTTTAGCGCCACCTGTTGGCAAAAAGTGTAACTAACATAATTTGTTTATTTCATCAAAAATACAAATCCTATAAGTTTCTAAGCATTTCTGTGAAAACCGCATACTTCTAATGTTTATAGTTTGTCAATTATTAGCATTTGAAAACTCCCGGAACTTCTGGATCACCCGGTATATATATATATATATATTTACTTTTCTTGATTTCTTAACACCAGTGTTGAATTCGGACAATTTTCACCGGGAGGGACTTCGACTCCGGGGTGAGGGGGATATTATACTTTTTGACCATTAAAAACGCAGTTTCAAATTTTCCGGGGGGGGAGAGGACATTTCATTGCTCCGGGGGGAATGCCCCCCCCCACGGGCCACTCCCTGAATTTAACACTGCCTGGAACTACCGTGAGCCGTCATTTTGACGGCTATCATATGAATATGTTTCGGTTCAGACCAGTAATTTGATTATGAGTAAGTTTAAAAGATACAAAGAAGAAAAATGTTAAATAATAAAATTAAACTGTTTTAAAATCAAAATTCTGGTGTGGGATATTTTTATAAAACTGCACGCCAATTTCCGGTAACTCTAGTGTTAAAGTAAAATTCTCCTCCGAAAAGTTTTCATCTGAAGTCAACATTTTTGTGAAAAAGATGCCAAACTGGCAACTCTGATTTCTCTATTAATCATATTTCTATTCTAAGGAGGACGTATTACATATTTTGGCCGATTCGTTTCTCATTCTGTTAAATAAAAAGGACAACATATTAAATAATATTATTAATTATTTTTTCACTGATATCACGCTTTCATTGAAGACGTATCTTTTATCCATAACGAAAATAAATAAATAAATAACAACTAAACTACTTATGTATAAATGTTTGAAACATAATTAAAACAATAAGTAATCCCGCATTACCTTGCAAGCTCTCATTTTTGATTGTTGAACTCTGACCCAGAACTTTTTAACCTCGTCACGTTGATGAATATTTTCCTTTGAAGTCACCACGTTTCGAACGTTTATACAGCATGGAATGCTAGACTAGACCTACTGTATGCATTATTATTATACACTGAATGACAAACTACCCATTGCTACAATAAGTTCAAGTCCTATGGTTGCCAGCGGTAACCTTGCCACTCGCCAATATTGAGTCCGATTTCGCCAAAAAGGTATAAAAAATTTCATCAAAAGGTTCGAACATTTTATGTGAATGACGTGATGTGACGTAATAATTTCAACGTAATAGTGTGTAGAACAGATCAGTAGTCCGTGACGCTTGTTATGCGCTTGTCTTACATAGAGGATAATTTATTCTTCTCTGTAAGAAAAGAAACAACACTGGGATGTAATGGAAAATTAATTAATGGTCAGAGTTTATTTTATCCGAATTAATTGAGCGGGATAAAAACAAAAACTAAGGGACTCATTGAAACTTTCCGATCGTGAAATCCCACGTTTAACTTCGTTTTCGTACCACTTTCCTGATTTGCCCGTACGTCGTTCGGGCAACGTGATTTTACCAATCGTGATTTGCCTGTACCACGTACGAGCATTCACATGATTTATTATTCTCACCAGTAAATTTTTATTGTACATTTTGCATTATATAATCCGAGCATTTCTCTGATTCATTTAGATAAAAACTTGTTTTGAAAAACCGGCAGGGCCGTAGCTAGAAGTGAACAATAGGGGGGGGGGGGGGGGGGGGGCTCTTATTTTTTTCACTCTCTCTCTCTGACGCAGAAAGATAAATGAGGGCATATTTACTTGTAGGTACTATGTTTCTTATTAAACTGTCATAATAACTTAATTTTATGCTAAGTAAAGTGTATGATGATGAAAATTTTGAATGTATAACTAGTGCAAAATTAAACATTATGTTAGCTTCACATGTACAAATAGGATGAGGGAGCGTTGAAACACTTATTTTAGGTACAATTTAGTAATTCTACAAAACTGTGAAAGGGTCTCAAACCTAAATTAATTTTTTTAACAGAGTTTCATTAGAATTTTCGGAACAGAAATTCATTGAGTGACCTTGAAATCTTTTCCAGGGGGGGGGGCTGAGCCGCCCATAGCGCCCCCCTTAGCTACGGCCCTGAAAACCGGTGATGAAAGATTAAAAATTCTATAAAAGTATATATATATATATATATATATATATATATATATATATATATATATATATATATATATATATATATATATAGGCATTTTTTGATTTTTTTTTTTTTTTTTTTTTGAAAAATATTGATCAGTTAAGTGGTTAATTAACTTTATTGGAATATTTCAGTGGAAAAAAAATACGTACATTTCTGAAACAATCATTAAAAAAAAAAAAAAAAAAAAAAAAAAAAAAAAAGAGTATGTGTAAAAAGCAACTTATCATTATAAAAAAAAGGAGGTAGGACAAATGTAAGAGTATACATAATTTATGAGGTGCATGTCTTGTTTTACGTTATTAGAATGCTTAATCAGAAACGATAGCTAACGTTCAGTGTTTTGGTGAGATGTATTGTATGCATGCAAATATTCTGCTTTTCAAAACGTAATAGAAAAGAAAGAATACATTTTATTCTTCTTTTCCGATATAAATAATCCCATCTCTATCGCTTAGAAATTTTTCATGAGTGAGTGCTTTAGTAAGATACTTTTATACTATTTATACTATGTATACTAATTTTTATACTATTTTATTATGTATAGTTTAATTTACCCCTACTTGTACACATTCGTCTATAAGTGTTACTTCACTAAGAAAACTACAGAGAAAAAATATAACATGCTACATAAAGTACAAACTTATTTAATACACCATATAAGCTGAATAAAAAAAAGAGCCTGATGTCTAAGTTGGAATGTAAATTGCTTTTAGCATGCGTTTATGATATGCTATTTTTATAGTATTTAATATAATGTAGTAAAAATAATTTCGCATATGTTTCTTAAATTTATTTATATCCCTCTTCGAAAATTCTTCGCATTATAAAAGTATTTTTAACACATAGTTTCCGGGAAACATAAAAATAAATTTTATATTGATTAGTAGTAGAAATTAGCACTCGTAAACGAAAATTTTTTGAAGAAGAAAACATAAGGTGTAGCCTAAACAGCGCTTTCAATTGGTTGTGAGCAAATTTTGCTTTATAATAACTTTTGTGCAAATATATTTTTCGCACATTTACGAACGAAACGTATTTATGCATAGCGTTAATATCCTATGGTAAGAGCACGAAGACGACTAACAAAGTTCTTTTCAAATGTCTCGTTTGAATTTTAATATTTGTGATATTTTTTTAATATGATATAATGGTCTATGAAAGTCTCCCACAGGTCCATATTTTTAAAATCAGTATTTTGGAAGAAAATATTCGCGGTTGGTTTTCGTAACAATTGCAAGGACAAAGCGCTTTCAAGTAAGTTTCTACGAAATTTATAAGGAAGATTTTTCTTTAAAAACAAGTGGTGTTCAAAAAACACACCCGAGTGGAAGTCCTGTCTAGCATTTTTACGATTTGGGTTGAAGTTCATTTTCTCTGAAACACTTTCATTTTTTGCAACCGGTTTCGGAAGTAAAAGTGTCTTCGCCTAACAATAGTATCTTCGCATTATTAACTTAATTTTTAAAGCCTTCAAAATTTTTTCTTCAGCTTGATATTCTTCAATCTATTTAAAAGTTTATGCATGCATTAACAAGTGAAACTCCTAACGTTCTGATAATTTTCAAGTATAAATAAAAGAAATATTTTTGTTCAAGTCTGCTCATTTAGTGTTAACTCGGGAGTAGACGCGTGGGGTATGACATAACCTGAGTACCTACGGCTCAACAATTGCCACCAATATTCTTTTGAAAAGTGGTATTTACCTTGCTATATAGCAGAATCTGTAACAATTGTCTCAGACTAAATATGATAATGATTATTATTTATATTTATTAGTGATAAAGTAAAAATCATTCACACCCTGGGTGTGCGCGATTTCTCCCGGGTTAATTACTTTTATCTTAAAAATTAAGTGTTGGTTTATAACTTCTCAGAAATTCTGTCAATAAACAATACCAGAATTTTTAATAAAATTTAATGGTTGTAATTCGTCATTTTGGTCGGAGCGCTATCATCCCTGATTAAAGAGAAAATGTATCAGAAGTTTAATAAATCTTGCGTTTTTGCAGCTTTAATGAAAGTTGTAACATTATTTCTTTCTTTATTAAAATTAAATTACAAATGTCATTTATTGGTAACTTTCTTGATGCTATAGTTGATATTTAAAAAAAAATTCTTGAACAGTGTCTGATTTCAGAAAAGCATTCTTTCTTATTCTTTAAGCCATTTGCAATATTAGTGCATATATAGGTCCACATCAGAAATTTACTTTAACCCTTTCCAACGCGAAGTAATTCTTTTTGTAAAATGGCGAAGTGATGGATTAACATCAGAATTTAACAAGTCGAAAATTGTATGTCAAATGTAGCAAATGAAGTGCGTTCATACTATAATCAAGTTTTAAAAATATTCAGATCTTGGAGTAATATAGCATGCAATATTTCGAATACAGTATAGTATGTGAAATCTTTTGTGTGACCCTGTAAATATTACGTGTTTTCTATTGTATAGGAAGTAATTTGTAATAAACCTCAGCAACGTATATCAATTTCATAAAATGTGAAATAGTTGTTAATATAGTAGTGTGTATAATAGTGTGTTAATATAATTAAAACGGCCCCAAAATTCCCCCTTATACAATTATGTAACGGAACATTTTTGTGTGGCCCTGTAAATTAATAACAAATATTCTTTGCGCAACAGATTGTACGGAATGATATTTTAGTATAAACTTCATAGATGCATATCAATTTTATTATGGTCGTAACATCATTAAAAAGCAGTGGCGTAACCAGGATGGATGCCCAAAACCTTTAACATTGTAAGGTGTTCTTCTCCCTTATTCATAGCAGAAAATTTTCTGGTTAGGTAAGGCGAACAGAACTAAAAAAAATTATCGGTATTCAGAGCACCCACTCTGGTTACGCCTTTGAAACTATTTTTTCCCTTTGACCGTAATGTAATAGAATACTTTGTCCCTGTAATTAAACTATACATCCGATTTTCATAAAATTTGAAATGATTCAATGAAATTATACAACAATTGTATATTTTAAATTTCAAACGATTCGGTTGGGTGGTATTTGCGTTGTTATATGCGGACAGATGGACAGACAGACGACTGTAGGTGCTACGTATTTATATAATTATGAAGTCACCTAAAAACGAATTTATTAGAAAATAAAAACGTTTTCCCCTACTTTATAAAGGGAAAAATTTAATTAAATATTCTTAGTGCCAGTACTTTTAAAATTTGGTGTCCTTTTTGTAAATACCCGCCTGTATTCTAAAAAAAAAAAAAAAAAAAAAAAAAAAAAAAAAAAGACTATTTTATGTAATCACGAAAGTCTGTCATTACATAAAGTAAAAATTACTATTCAGAATTTCTGATATTAACTCTGAATTTTTGAATGAAACACAAATTCTTGATATGCACCTTTTGGATCCAAATGTGTTAATATTTCTTCCTTTTTGAAAATTCAACTTTCGGAAAAATTCCGAGCATGGTTGCATCAGCTCTTTCTGATCTGGATTAGATCTTGCATCATCGTTCGGAAAACTAGAGGCATTATTTCGTAATAGCGCATGTTTGTGTCTTAACTGTTGTAGGATTTTAATCAAGTCAGACAGGTTCTTAAAAGGAAAAGGTAAAATTGGTTCAACAAGGCTTATTTGTGTTCAATTCTTTGCTTTATAAAATAAATAAAAAATGCTATGAACAAAGTTGTCATGTTAGTGAAAAGTATCATAATAAAAGGTATTAATTTATAAAGGCATGTTCAAAAATTAAAAAATGGCGAAATATTTTTATTCAAAATATATAATGAAGATCAGGGATCGTCAATCTTTTTACTAGTATCGGCGTATATGAAATTGATAAACGTCCCCATCGGCTAAGCCGCCCTAATTACGAATAGTTATTTATCTGTTTATATATGTCGGATGTACATTCCCGAAATATACACAACCATACATATAAATGGTGAATTGATGTAAATATGTACATTTAGAATATTTTTCATGTGCATTCTTACATGAAAAAAGCTGCTTCATTGCTATCAAAGATAAAACATAATGAAACTAATATCAAAATATGCTATTAATTCTTCATTGCGAGGGCCCTTTCAATATTGTTTATCTGAAGAAAATCAGAACAAACTGAGAATCTTTTACTTATTTCCATCAAAAGCAGTATTTATACATTTAAATTCTTAACCCTTTCCGGCACACTGTGCCCGATCTGGGATACCTAATTTTAATTCCAAACTTGCAAACGACACTAGTAATATTTTAGTAAAATTTTGCTTTTACAATGAAAGCTTAAGTTAGCGAATTCAAAATATTTAAAAAATTCATTTGTCAATTCCGGTGTCAGTCGATAATTTCTCAATTTAGTACAGATTTTGCCCGTGCCGGAAAGGATTAAAGGGTTCGTGAACGCAAGGAAAATAGGTCGGTGGGCGAGGGTCTGGCTACGGTCGCATAGTTGGTGACTTTATTGTAGATAACAACATAAGTATGTGGGAAACGATTTATTTCCAAAACCTTTAAAACGAAACTGTTTTGCTGAATTTTTCTGCTTTAATTTTCAGTTGTTTTATTGCATATAAGAGTATTTGCTCATTCCTAGATTTAAAATTACAGGCATACTAACAAATAAGACTTTGTTTTTTCATTGAGTTCATCAATTTTAATGACATGATGACATCACGAATCCTTTTGCCATTTTTACGAACGTGAAATATTTTCATACCGTTAAGTACATCCAAGTCAGAATAAAGATTTTATCTTTGTTTTCCTTTCCTATTTTTTCCTTAGTTTTTTTTTTATTATTATTTCCTTTTCTTTATTTGTTTTTCTTTTCAGTATTAATAGTTCCTGTTAATATCATTTTTTTCTTATGCTAGCATTGTAAATGATAATGCATGGTAAATGATATATAAGTACAGAAAAAAGATTTAATAATCATATTTATTGGTGTTTTATTTATTTATTCATTTATTTTTTTCACTTGTATCTTTTAAAAATAATTTGATTCTTAACCAGGATTCGTACGCATCAGAGATTTCAGGTATTTTAGTAACAGAAATTTCATAAAGTGCTTTGCGCTATATCTAAACACTGATCCCCTCCCCTCTTTTTTTCATTAAATCAGGCAAATATGATTTTACGGAAATTCTGGTACAGGACTGTTAAAAGTCATTGAATCGTACGAGCCCGGTTACTCTTCTACCTTTATTTAAGCACTTTCTTCATTTGTTTTTTTCTGGATAATGTTTTGTATTTTATGTTTAAAAAATGTATTAATATTATTACTAAATGAAAGTTATTTGTTTTAATTATACTTAACAAAAAGTCTTGATCAAAACTATTTAAACAATCCAAAATACAATGAAAGAAATATTTCAAATGATTGTATAGCATTTTTCAATTTTCTATGTTAACACTTTCAGGGACAAGGTACTTCTATTCGTAAAATGCAGAAATGAGTGAACGATACCAGAATTCAAAAACAGTTTTATTTTAAAATAAATAAAAACTTTGTTCAAGTACTGAGTAAAAAAGAAATTTTCATTTTAATCTTCTGGTGTCAATGCGGTTTTCTGGAATAAAAATTGGGTGGGCCAAAAATGAACCACCATCCTTGAAGGAGTTAAAAACTTTTTCTCATAATGCATTAAATATTTTGCACTTAAAAACGTTTCGCAATGTTATGTTTATTATTTTGTACATTATTTTACTTTTTTATTTAATCTTATATTTTACCATGACCATGCTAAATCTATAACGTAAATGAATACTTATGAAATTTTTTATGTGATGTAGCGAGCTTTTATTCTAGAAAAAAGAATAAAAGACCATTTGCACAACTGTAAGATATGCAAATACTCACTCACACGCTGATGAAATATAATCGTTAATATACATATCTCTGTGTGTATACATGAGTATCTTATTAACTATGAAGAACAAATGTTTTATTAAAATTATGTACACCTGCGTTTTTACAATATCGTAAAATAGCCCGACTAAAAAATGAGAGAAACGTTTTCTAGCACTAAATTTTTTTTTCAATTGGTCTAGAAATTATTCAAATCATTTATATCTAGAGTCAAAAATAGATTAAATACTGCTTCAATAGGAACTATATTATATTCCATTATCTAAAAACTTTTAAACAGTAATTTGTTCAAAATAAAAAATGTTACTTCTCTTATTCGTATGTTTCCAAAGGTATTTAAATCTGGTTTTAATCATGCATGAGGTGCGGTCGTGATTAATTCATTATAATACCTAAAAAGTCATATTAATTTTAGTTGTATCGTTTTACGAATAAGAACAGTGTTAGAAAACTGGCACAGAAGTGAAGCCTACTGACATCACAAAAATTTTATAGTATTCTTCAATTTATTAAAAACTCTGAAATTCCGTGATTATGAGCCGTAAAATGCTACTAAATTTTAGTGGTGTCGATAGGCTCCCCCCGATGCGCGAATTTAGGCCACTGATAAGAAGCTATTTTCAATGTTCTAGAAAAAAAATGTGAACATTGAAGCTAAATAACATTTACAAAATATTGTTTTTAAAGTCGTAAAACAAAGCTTGTCTGGTTTTTAACATTAGTACATAGTTAAGTATTTCATTTTTCTTTTGTGAACATAGTTTTAGTTTTATGGATAATTTATTTCAATTCCATTTCTTTATTTTAATTTGGACCCCTTAATTCTCACTCACGTGATATTCACAGGCTGCGAGCTTCACGGCTTTTATTCAGAATTATTTGATTCCCGCCAGTTTTTTTAAAGTGAAATTGGCTTTATTATGGTATCGTTTTACTTGTCATTAAATAAGGTGAATATTTCTTTTTCAAAAAAGTTGTGGCAATAAACAATCTGAATTTTTGAATCGTAATTTGATGTGCAGCTAAAAGGTTAAATGTGAAAGGATTTTTAATGATACCGATAAACGTGACACGGCGCTTTCTTTTGATAGAGTTCAAATTGGATATCCCGAACCAAATCATACTTCCCAACTTTCCACTGTTCTGCCGTAAAATGTGGGTTAATTTATACCCAAGTTAAACACGATTCAAATGAGAAATTGTTTTTAGAAATAAAATCACATAGGTTCCACGTGGAATGAAACTAAAGAAATAAAGATATATTGAAACACTTTTCCAGTTAGAAACGCGTTTAATCTGATTAAATGTGTAAAATTAACTAAACACATTATTTAATACGTTTTATAGAAATATTTTTGGAAGTTGCAACTTTGGCCAAATGCTAATCATCAAACATGAAAGAAATAACATTAAAGTTTATAGGTATTTTAACACAATGAAGCTAAACGCCAAGTTTGAATCAAAGGAAATATGAATCGTTATTATTTATAAAAATGTATTCAGTACTACATCAATGCTATTGTATTCTAACACAAAAATCCCATCTTAATATCAGTCCCAGCACGATAACGATCTAAAACACAAGCACAAGTGCATTACTGAATTAATGAAGCATGTAAAACTCGGGCTTTTAGCATCGTCAAAATAAAACATTCATTTACGCCCTATAGAGGATCTCTGTGCGAATTTAGTTGACAGATTAAACCGTTGACATTAGGTAAAGATTTTTTAAAATTCTATTTAGTTATCAATATTATTTTTAAAATTATAAAAATAATATAATAATTAATTCGATCTCAGTTTGCTATGATGTAATGTAGAAGAGATTACGCCAATTAAAACAGTGAATATTTATTACTAAATTTCTGTGGTGCGTAAAAGCTTAAATGTTGGCAGTTATGCTCTACAGGTGACTTTCATTCACCAGATGCCTGACAGTCACCTCTCGAGTGCAAAGAGTTAATTTCAATATTAATCTTAAAGCTGCTAATTTAATATGTTTGTCTGAAAAAACATTTTTTTACATGAATTTTTTTACTTGAGAATTGAAATTTTGTTTGATAAAACTAATTAATATATTATAAAAACTACTCGGAAATGTTTTCGAAAATCAGTGGCATCAAAAGAAACTATGAATTTATGAATTCTTTTTTTGAATCTTGGAAATATAGTTGTTTTGGAGTTTTCTAAAGACAAAGAATGCATTTGGGGATCTTGTAGCAACTTGGAACGAAATTATTTTATATCTTCGCTCATGGTTATACTACATTTTGCTAGATTAAGGGAGCTCAGAGATTGATCGATACGGAAAAACATGTAAACAGAGCTCTCGCTTAGATTCCATATAAAAACAGAATTATTCAGTGTAATTAATTTAAACTTTCTGATATTTTAAAGGTATGTTTGTAGTCTTAAAAAATTATAAAATGAAGTACTTCAATGTAATATAATAAGAAATATAGCAAAATTTATGTAACACAATTTTCGAAAAAAAAAATATGTGTAATATCACCAACACGAAGATATCGTAACATTGAATTGAATTAAGAACCTAATTTTTGCTTTAAAATGATCAGGAAACTTTACTCTATAGAATGAATTAAGGATATAACAATCATTTGAAAAAAACTTTATTAAAACTTAAAAATTCAAACTTAAAAATTTTAAAAAACCCTAAAATATACAATTTTTTTTTCATTAAAAATACTCAAAATATTAAATTATCTAAACTATACTAATTCATTCTATAGATAATGATGTTATATGCATGCAAAAAAAAAAAAAAAAAAAAAAAAAAAAAAAAAAAAAATTAAGCAATTCCATCAAATAGTTTTTTATAAATCTTGGTATTAGTCGTCAAAAATCAAGTTTTGAGAAAAAGCGACTTAAAGTTGAACTTATATGGGTGCGACTATGAAAGTGTTGATACATAAATGCTTATAACTCCGTTAAAAATGCAATTATTTTTATGCGGTTTTTTGCATTGGGTTAAGAATTAATTGAATAATCAAACTAGATCATAAAAAAAATCAATTTTTTGAAAAGTTTTCAATCCCTGAGCCCCCTTAAGAGACATTTTTACAGTGTATCTATCTATATGATTAAGACTTGTTTCTACAGCGTAGTCAGCTGTACAAGAAGGATACTATTCAGTAAACTCATTCGAAAATCTATGATCTCTTATGTATAATAAGCTAAAATTGATCTATATTTGAATAAAACGCCCTACTGAATTATCTGAACCATCTCAGTTTGTGTATTACATTTGTTCCAGACGGCTAGAAATAAGTGAGAAAGAATATTGGATCTAAAACTTGATAACTAAAAAATAAGAAAATTAAAATTAAAATAACTGTTCATTTATTTTACAGCTTGCGAAATTATGCGCACATCTTGCAGCTTTTAAAATAGCAGCATAGTATACAATTCAAAACTAACATTTTCAACAATACTTAAAACTTTCACGTTTTTTGTATTTTTCTTAACACAGTAGTCGTAAAATAAATCAAAACTTCATCAAAATCTTTTCATTCAAAATGAAAGAAAAATAATATTTAATTGAACTTGTAACGAAGGACATTTAAGGGTTATAAATATATTTATCTTTAAAGTAGGATTTTTTGCATACTCATTTCATACGTGACAATCCTAAGGCTTCTAAAAATGTCTTTTCTTAATTAAATGCTATTTCTAAATATCATTTGCTGCAAAAAATCTGTACTGCTTAAAAGAATCGCTAATAACTGTTATTTTCTGCATTTTGATGAGAAAAAAAATTAGTAGCTTTAAATAACAAAGGGTAGAAAAAAAATGTTGTTAAAAAATAAAGTGAAATGATTAAGCTGACGAAATTTTTGAAGATAAAATTGTCAGTTTAACTTTAAGTAATGTCACCATTTTTATTTATTTATTTATTTAAGTTTGTCAGTTACATAAGCCGTTCAAAGTGAAAAAGATTACGAAGAAAAGTAAATTAAAAAACGTATAATTATTCTCTGATATGTAAAATTGCTATTTTTCATATCGGTACTCAACTAAAATTTAATAAAATTGGGTTTTGGGAGATGCAGAGTTAGTTTAAAAGGAAAATATTATTGATTATGCTTAAAATGCTGAAAATGTAGTGCAAATATTTTCAAAAGCATTTAGTCTTTTAGAAATATATACTGGAAAATTCTAAAAATAGCACTGTCATTTTAGAAATGATAATCATTATTGAAAAGCGGAATGATTTTTTATTTTATCTCATTAAAGTATAAAATATACTTTAATATAATATAAAATATACTTTAATATAAAACTAAAATATAAAATTATACTTCAATGATTTAATGTATTATATTGCTTGAGCTCCCATATTTAGCCTAATACTCGAGTCTGGTGACTTAATAATAGGACATTGTATTTACATTGATTATTATTTTGTTTTAATTATAGTTTTTATTAGTATTCGATTATAATGATGCTAGTTTATATCTATAGCTTTACTGTTATTACATTTATGTTTTGGCATTAAGTTTGCTTAAATCTGTTTATACTGTAGCAGATTCTTTTATTTAAAACGTGTGCATTATTCTTTAAATTTAAAAATACTGCTCCTTGTTCAATTCATTAATTAATAATTAAAAAATAAATAAAAATATTCGAAAGCTGTTACATGTATTTGATACTGTTTTAGTGCGTCATTTTCCAGACATAATCTCAAATTATTCCATAGCCCATTGTCATATTATTAGCATCAGGGTACTGTTACGGGTACTGTTATTTTCCAAGTGAACTACCAATATATATATATATATATATATATATATATATATATATATATATATATATAACGTATGCAATTTCAACACCAGGAAGTTATTCGGTATCAATATTTTCTTATAAAAAATGTTTGTTTAACCCTTTCCGGCACAGTGTGACCAGTCTGGGCACATCTACTTTTAATTCCAAACTTGCAGCGACACCAATAATATTTTAATAAAATTTTGCTTTTACAATAAAAGCTTAAATTAAGGAGATCTTAATTTCTGAAAAAGTCCTTTGTAAATACCGGTGTCAATCGATAATTTCTCATTTTACTAACACAATGTGCTCGTGCCGGAAAGGGTTAAATAGGGCAAAATTTCGCGCGTTTGAAACAAATTTTTCTTTTAAGAAAATAACACTGGTATTTGGTTGGAAAACTAAATCCTGCGAATCCTGATTTAACTTGATAAGATCTTAATAAATTATCGAATATTATTCAACAGGCAATCGAGCGATTACATAAAGCGATTTTTTTCTATTGAAAAATACTTATATTACTCAAGAAAAATTCTCTACACAGTAGCAACCGTGTAAATAATATTTAAATAATTATACTGGGCAACACTTAAACTAATTTTTAAATGAAATGGAGTGATTCTGTATGAAATGTGCCCCCTGAACGTGGATATCCCCACTTCATTGGCTCTTGTTTTGAAAATAAAGGTGTGCAAAATAAAGATTTTTCAAAATATATGTTATTCGAAATTCATATTTAACACGTTCGCTGTAGCTTACATGAAGATGTGATGATACTTAATGCCGCACTGTAAGAAGTGGGTTTTTCCCAGAAGCCGATTTACTTTTTATAACAAAGAATCAGCGAAAGATTTTTCCGCGCCAGCGCGTGACTGGCTATTGGACATTACCCCACATCACCCGCGCCTTAACGTTAGCGCCATATCACTCGCTTTCGCGTGAGCGGCAGCGAATGTGTTAAAAAAATAATAATAATGGATTTCTATAATTTTTTTAAACAGAAATCGATTTTCACGTATAAAAACATTATCCAATATTATATTATTATAAATTATATTTATATCCAGTGTCATTTAATTTTCTACTGATTTTATATGTTATGAATACGGTTCTTATTAATGAACCGAAACATGTCAACTCTTTAATTTAATTTTTATTTGTGACACCTTCTAAGTAAATAAATATGAAATGTTTTTATACGTGAATGAAAAAAGGTGAAGTGATTTTGTTTTAGTTTTTGAAAAAACGAAAGCTAACAACAGTTTTAACATAGAAATCGATTTTTATCAGTTCCAAATGTGCGAATACAAAATTACAGCTCATTTGTTAGAATTCTCAATTTTTGAGTTACGCTTGAAAAACGACTTTCATTTTAGTTTATTTTACAATTAGCAGAGCTGCCAAGTCTCCGGCTTTTCTGATACCAGTATTTTAATAAAGAAAAAGTTGTTTTATTTAATTGGAAAATTTCGGCGATTTAAAATAACCAGATTTACTCTAAGATAAAAAGTGGTGTGCAAAAAGCCAAAGACATTCAATACTGAATTAATATATTAAACCTTTGCACTTGAGGGATGATTCTCACTGACCACTAGTGTCCCGCGTAAATGGGTACTCCAAATGCTCTGGACAACAGTATTTTAAATTAAATTTCTTCGTCTTACATTCGTCTTTATCGTCGAATAATCTGTGATAAAATTTGGAAAAATAAACTGTAAGATATTAGTGGTGACCAAAGCGCATGGCGTCCCGACAGCACGTCCCGAGGCACATCTGACAATACTAGTGGTGATTGCGAGTCACCTCTCGAGTACAAAGGGTGATCTCAACTGAAAGGCCAAGGGGGGTTACTCAACTGATTCTTTATTTCACGTACAATAAATTGAAAATATGGGATAAACACCATTCTTTTAACCTAAAATTATCTTAATATTTAGTCAAAACATTTCTTCTATTAAATAATGTGAAACTCTTTTTAAAAAAAAAAGTGTCAAGAAGTTTTAAGTGATGGATCAAGCAAACTCTTCTGGCCGTACTATGTATGAGCAAATTAGTTAAGTGGTTCTCTTTAAAAAGAAGTTCCCCTTAAGTAGACAATTTCAAAAATGTGCTAGTAAAGTAAGGAAAATTTTATTTTCCTTTATTTCTGGGTGCCAAAAACAAATTTTGCAAAGATGATGTCTAGTCAGACTAGACAAACGAGTGCAAAGGATTAACCCGTTCACACTAGCATCATTTACACGAATTATATTCGTTCAACACCACTTTTTGTTAATTATTTGTCTTAACTTTAAAAAATCACGAAAATGTCATAATTAAATAAAATCAGTTTTACTTTTCTTTTTTACTGGTGTCAAATTTAAGCGCTGTAAGCACTTTTTGAGAGTACACACATACACTTATGATCCCGAATGGGTTAAAAGAGAATTTAACTATTAGGTGCACAAATCATTAACCCATTAATGCCTGAATTATTTTCTTCGTTAAAATTCAAATTTTGCATTTTCCCACCACTTTTAAAGAAAGAATAACTTTATCTTAATTTATCGAGGACTTTGTCTAGAGAAAGAAAGTATTTATTTATCCTCCTTTTTTACTGGTGTGAAATGCGCTTACTTGAATATTTTAAAACTGTCCCAAAAATGGGACGCTAGGCACTAATGGGTTAAATTTGTATAATTTTTAACTTCATTCACCGAATGACTTCCCGTTTGGTATCTGAATATTAAATTTTCCGAAGAATCCACATATGATGTAATAGCTGAGTCTTAATACTAAAAATTTTAAAGTTTGCTACAATTCCAATATGAAAAGGATCCCTAATCTTTTATGTTTCACCATAAGCTAAAAAAAAAGATAATTCCCAGTACTCTGTTTTTTTTTAATCCAGTATTTCTTAAGAAAAAAAAATTCGTGATAGATTTTTGAAACAATAGCAACAAACATGCCTTCAGGTATGTTTCGACGAAAATTATAAAGAAGATTTTTCTTTAAATAAAAGTAGTTAAAACAATATGAAGTTTTGCGCGTTTGAACTAGATTTATTTTTCTATTTAAAAAAAAAAAATGGTATTTCACTTAGAAAATAACGGTACTCGTACGAACTCTGTCACTTTTTTTGATATTTTACATTAAAACTGTATAATTATTTTATGTAACAGGTAATAATAATTATGCTATCATTGAATTATTATTGCATTATTAATACAAATAAATATCCTTATTAACACATTTCTTCTGAATATTCTTGTTCAGCAATGATAATTAAAAAAGAAAAATGTCTGGATACATTCGGCGTTTTTTACTGCGGTCTCAAACAGTTTAATCATGCATTCTGGAACAATGATGTTAAACAACTACATTTTCAAACTTCTGGAAATGGCCTTAAGAAATTTTTAAACATTGATGGATTAATTATTAAGTGATGCATTCTTTATCTTCACATGATTCCTTTTTTTTTTAAATCAGAAACAATAGAATGTTATTTATCAGCATATATTTTCTTGTAAAAACATAGTTTAAATCTGCTTAGAGTAATATTAATCGATATCTAAGATTCAAAATAATGCAAATATATAAAAACTTTTGCTGTGAAGTCATAGCTGAGAAAATATATTTCAATACTATTTAATAATATTATATTAATATTCAATAGTGAAGAGAATATATATGTGCGTAAGGAGAAAAAATACAATTTTCAGGAAATTCAACAAAAAGTCTATTAATTTAATAAAAGTTTTATTTTCAACAAGATTTTACTTTTTATTAATTAGACATACCTACTATACTTAACATTAATCTATGATCACTGAACGTGAAAAAAAAAAAAAAAAAAACAATATTCTAACTTATTTGATCAGTTTCATAATATACTCGTGCAGCTTCTAAACACAAAAAACAAGAAATTCGTCTCAGGCATTTCAGTTCTTTTGCGTTTTGAGTGGTTTTCTTAGAAGAAAACTTGAATACATGTCCCTATTCCAACAAAATTTATCTTCTCAAGGCCTCTTCACCGCCTTCCTTTCTACACCCCCGAAAATTTTCCCATAGACATCGTAACACAGAAAGCCCACATAATTCATATTGAAAAAATCTTTTCAAGGATAACCAGTATTGTTATAAGCATGTATTCTATCAAATAATAAAGATCTTTTTTATAACAAATTTGAACAAAATGACTGAATTTAATCTTTACAATCGAAATGTTATCTTGGTGTCTCTTTGGGAACTTTAAGTGCGGCTTAGCTCTTCCAATCTTCTTAAAGTTTTAAAAAGTAAAGCATTTTTCTGATAGGTGAAATTTTGATAACGATTGATTAAACAAAATAATGTATAAGGGTAAAATTTATTGTCTATATTTGCTGTTTTTTTTTTTTTTCAATCCCTAATACAAACTGGGATTCTTTTTTGAAGTCACGTAAAAATGGCCCCTACGGAACATCTATAGCTGCTGAATCTAGTCTGATATTGGTATTTTTCCATTGATGACTAATAAATCGAATGATGATAAAATCCAAATTGATAAGGAAATAGAAAATATAAAGGTCCTTAAATTATTATTATTATCATTATTATTATTACAGTAGAACCTCGATAATTCGGATTAATTGGGACAGGCCCAATCCGGATTATCCGGAGAATGTGAACAAATGAAATAAAATAATGTATAATATTCAAAGAAAATCACTTTTATATTGAACATATTCAATATTTACAGACAGTAAAAATGTTTACTTTGTAACGATAAAATTTGTCATATTCTACTATTTTTCCGGCCGCATGTTCACGTATTCTCTTAAGCATTCTCGTTTATTCCTCCTTTTATTTCAATTTTTCGCAAGTGATTTGTAGAAGAGTTTTGGCACGAAGACAAGGAAACGGATTACTTGATAGATAGAGGATCTATGGACTGGTTGACAAAGATCGGATCGCGATCCTAATCAGTCAGTGTGTCTATAACGACTATTTTACCTTGCTTATGCTGAGTAAAACTTCATTCAGCAGTCAGCTGATGATGACATTTCCAAATGGATTAACCCTTTCTTGCGCGGTGTTGCCTGGCCGGCAACACCTAATTTTAATTCCAAACTTGCAAACGGCACCAGTAATATTTTAATATAATTTTCCTTTTACAATGAAAGCTTAAATTAAGGAATTCATAATATCTAGACAAGTCCTTTATAAATTCCGTTGTCAATCTACAATTTCTCATTTTACTAATAGAATTTGCTTACGCCGGAAAGGGTTAAATAGAAAACTGTGAAAATTGGAATTGGCAAAGCTTAAATGATGTACTTTCTTGTTACTTTCATAGGTAACATTAAAGAATTTAAATAAGAAAGCTTGAGATATTCTTCCGAAAAGATTTCAGAAAATACTTATTTATTCAGAATATAAGGCTGAAATAAATTTATGTTATGAAAATTTGCCAAACACTTCTCAAATTTGAAAAAAAAATTCCACCAAATCGATCCGGATTATCCGGAGATCTGGATTAACGGGGTCCGGATTTGCGGTGTTCTACTGTATTATTATTATTATTAAAATTACTCAATTCTGGTTATAAAGCTATGCTTATAGACGAAGTTACTCAGCACATAAATTTTAGAAACTAGTACAAGATTTAATTAATCCTCGGAGCGTCTTGCTAATGGGTAAAATCGTAATGTTTTTTCTCTGCATTTCGTTTTAAATGCTCAAAAACCTTAATTACAAATATGAATGTAATCCTAGAGGGTATTAATCATTCTAAAATGCATTGAAAACTCACTAAATCTATGGAATTATATTATATTAAATATTGATTATATTGCAATGAAACCTGGAGCTTAGTGAACGGAATATTATTGTAATTTTTCGTAGATAACCCGCAGCTCAAATAATTATGTTTCGGCGCAGAAAATTCATTCAGTAATTTAAGATAAATGAACATTTTATTTTTGAAAATTTCTGGGTTGAAACAGAATTGTTTGAGCTGCGGGTTATCTACGGGAAATTACGGTACGTTCCAAACACTTAGAGGGTTAAAAATATTTTAAAACGAAAGGTAGTTTATTCTTCAACACAAGATTAAAGCGCATATTAATCTTGAATTCTTATACATGTAAAACACGTTCACCGGAATGAAATTGTTCAGTGATATAATTTTTGGTTTGAAATATTTTCTTTGTGAGAGTAATATTTAATGCTAATGTCTTCTATAATAAAAGTTTGTAATATATAAAGTGATTATTTTACAGATACTAATAACCAAAATAATTAACCAAACTGTCTTTGCTTAGATATATTTCTAAACCAATCATGGTTTTAACGCTTGGTAGTATTTATTATATAAAACTTAAAATTATAATTAACACATGAAATGAAGGAGCAACGCAAACAGTTTTACCTATAAGCTTACAAGCGTTCAATGTGAGTATTTTTCGTCACACGGCACACATCAAGTCGACAGCTCAGTCCTTCCCAAACATTGATTAACAAAGAAGTTCTGTTCAGACGCTCACCCGATCTGACACAATGAGATTTCTACCTGTGGGGGTTCATAAAGGATCGTGTGTATGTGCCTCCACTACTAGATGACAATTGCCGCTGTTGTAACAATGATCTCATAAACACTAAACAACGTTTGCGAAGAACTAAGCTATCGGTTTGATGTGTGCCGTGTGACAAAAAGTGCTCACATTGAACACTTGCAAGCTTGAAGGTAAAACTGTTTGAATTATTCTTTCATTTTATAGATTAATTGTAATTTTGAATTTTATGTAATAAATGATACCAAGCATTAAAACATCGATATTCATTTAAAAACACCCCGTACTTATGTGACTTTAAATCTAACATATCCTGACCAAAAACATATATTTTTAATTTGTCACTTATCAGTTTCAAATGCTATGGTTGACGTCATTTTGAAAAAAGCGTGGGTGTGGTTTTTCTAAACGACCTCTTTTCAATTGAAGTTAGCTATTGTCGAATTTATCCAATTTCATGCTCTTTCCTTAAAATGATTTCTAAGAGAGCGAATAACAGGGAACATGGATAAATCGTATTTCAAATTTTCGCCTCTTATCTATAGTTTGGAAGCATTGATTTTTGAAGACGAAGTTTATAGGTATGAGTTGTAATTTTTTCTAATTAAACGAAAATTGATCAAGCCAGGACGCGTTTTTACTCAGTTGGAAAAATTGCAACTCGTGTGATGACTTTACTAAATTAGTATGATTGTATTCAAAAATAATTATGTGAAGTTAATTCAATTATAATTGAATTCAATTACATGCTTAGTATTGTCTGACATCTGACTTTTCTTATAACATATGTAGCAAGATAAATGCAATGATACAATTATTTAAGGAAATACTTATTACACATTTTCACCCTTTTTATGACTTATCAGTGTCTTACTAAATCAGTTATGCAGGAGAATTTATTTTTGTTTTTAATACATCTTCTTTTGTTATGCTATACATTGTTTCCAATCCGATTAGTGTTTTAAAATTTCATCGTACTGTAATAAATATAAGTACTCTACAGCGTAAAGTATAAAAAATATGAAATACAATGCATTCACAAAACATTATACTATATGCAATAGTTTGATAATACTACGCGTAAAGTATAAATAATATGAAATACAATGCATTCACAAAACATTATACTATATGAAATAGTTTGATAATACTACATGCAAAACATTTCTAAATATCAATTCAAATAAATTCAAATTCATGCAAATACCTATTCATAAGAAAAGTTTATTCAATATTGGCTGTTCAATGCAACAGAAATATAATTTTTAATGATTACTGCAAAAAAATTGTCGATTAAAACTTAGAAATTACAGCCGTATTTCTATTTCAAATACAAATCTTGCCTCATACCTGTCAACTCTTACACTTTTTCATACCACAAAAATTTAGCAATATATTTTATCTTTATTAATTGCTGTAATATGCCAATTAAATATGGCGAAAAATTTACCAAATTTTTGTTGTCTAAAAAAGCGTATTAGTATGTAGATATGCATATCTTTAGGTAGACTATTTTATAAAGTTCACGTGTCATTACGCATACACGCATCACAAAAGTTATTTCTCACGACATCATTCTAGATAGAAAGTTTTCCTAAATAATATTCATATCTTATATATTTTCAGTTTATTAAATCATGAACCCAATTAGAAAAAAATGGCAAAAATTTAAATGATAGTTATTCCGTGTCATTGCCCTTTTCATCATTAGTATTTTAGACTGTTTGCATCTGGAAATGAACCAACAGCTATCATGCATCGTACAATAGACATCTTCACCTGATCTTGGCCTCTTGCAGGCTATTTAAAAACACAAAGCTCTTCGTTTCCGACAACACCAGATGATTGCTTGACAACGCAACTTAACAGGGAACTTAAGCTCACACTTTACATTTTCAAAATTTTCATATTTATCGGGTGCTAACGGCTAAGTTTGTCAGTTTAAAAGTTTGCTTCCTTGCACAACTGGATGAACGCACTTTACAAATTAATAACGTACAACAAATTTATATATTAAAGATTTATAACATGGAATACATTTATAATGAAGTTAAGAATAGAGAGAATTAGACGCACAATGTATGTCTACCGATTGAGTGTGAAGTAACTGAGAAATATGTCACAATCCGGCGGCTGATACTTTTTACTTCGGATACGCAGTTTGTCATAACTGCTGAAGTACACTTCCATCAATAAATTTTGAATAGAAAATTTTTCCTTATTTTAACCCTTTGAGCTCTGGGGTGTAAAGGGTATAGCGAGGTAAGAATGGCGAAATGGCCCCCATGGTCAATGACTGAATTATTATTTGTACTAGTATCAGCACTCTAAAAGAGTACGAAATACAAGGTCATTAACCCCTGATCTTGACCTGTCTTTAAGATATTCGATAAAGTTCGTACGCGCTCCGTTATTTTTTAAATGTATTTTTCTGAAAAACGATAAAAGCTAGAAAGATGGTTCCAATCGCGAATATTGAGAGATACTTTGAAAAATATTTTATATTTTTTTCAGAGTTTTCGTGAAATGACAACTGTGCAAAATAACGAAACAAAGTATAAATCTTTTATTTTAGTACTGTTCTGTTATGTCTACCGCGCCAAAAAAAATATATAATATTCTTTAATTTATATACTTATAGCACACAAAAAATTATCAAAATCAAAGAGGCGCTTTTTGAGTAATATCTAAGAAGAAAATAGAAAAGGTTAAAATAAAAATTCTAAATAGAAAAGGAAGAAAAAGAGAAAAATTGATACCGGACAAATTTAAAAGAAAAGGTAATACTGATATACGGTTAGTGAGACACTGACATATGGCTACTGAGTGGGTGCAGTAGTGAAAGTTGCAATCGCCCCGACGGACATGCGCATTATAGTCTTCGTAGGGCGATTTTTCTGTTTTGATACACCAGTCAATGGACAATTATTATGTAATTTGAAGATAGCCCGTCAAAACGGCGTGTTTGCATTTTTAAAGGATGATCTAAATTACAACAACTGTGGTCAATCATAGCTACTTTAGGCTGAAACAATTTTGATAAATACAGCGATTAAACTTGGAAAGAGAAAAATCTAACCAAAAAAAAAAAAGAAAAAAAAGAAAGAAATTTTCAACAGAAATCTGCATTTAACACTATAGCAAAACTATCTGGTAGATAGGGGTGGGGATTATAATGAAATTTAAAACGCATCCGCGGTTTGCTTAAAAAAAAGTTTTAATTAAATAGTGTTTTTGAAATCGTGGAAAGATTTCAAAGCGAAGTAAAATGTAGTGACGTCATTTACAGCTCCCGCTGTAAATGTGACCATTGAGAACGCTCCATTACGACTATGGAACGGTTTCATTACTGAGAAAATAGATTGCCTTTAAAATCGGAGGTAACTTTTCACAATGTTTTTTATGCATATTCACAGTATCCGCAAAGAAACCCTTCGAGAGGGTTGAATTCTGATAGGGATTGGCCGACGCGTTTTCACATAACTTGGCGATAATTATACTTGGCGAGCGATAGATGCTTCCGTCGAAAAGTTTGATTTCCTTCCGAACCGAGTACAAAGTAACTTTTCTCTTGCAGCATTGCATTGGATGGAACGTGTCTTACTGAAAGCTGTACTCTTTAAAAGTTTTTAAACACAAATTTTTACTTTGTACTCGGCTCCGAAGGAAATCAAACTCGCCGGAAGCGTCTTTCGCTACGCCAAGTATAATTATCGCCAAGTTATGTGAAAACGTGTCGGCAAATCCCCATCAGAATTCAACCCTCCCGAAGAGTGTCTTTGCGGATACTGTGAATATGCGTTTTTTATAGATTTGAAATTCTCAAGAGTCATTCACGGCTGTAAAGAAAAAAAAATTAAAGCAACCCGAACATAAAAAATTTAACAATATTGCATTTAAAACGCACCTTTCGCTTACCTTTAATAAAAAGTTTTAATTAAATGTACACTGTAAAAAAATTGACTCATTTCCTACAGCGTCACTCCACCGTTTTTATAGACAACGGGTACTTTACTGTGTTATGGAGCATTCTCATTGGTCATAAAAAAGATATTCTATAAAAGCTGTGGATTGCCGCTGCAGCAAATGGGTCACATTTTTAACAGTGTACTTTTTGAAATAGTGGAAAGATTTCAAAGCGAAGTAAAATGTAGTGACGTCATTTACAGCTCACACTGTAAATCTGACCAATGAGAACGCTCCATTACTACTATGAAACGTTTTCATTGGTGAATGAGTTTCTTTTTCTCGTGGATAGGTTGCCTGGTTTGTCATAATTAGGTGAGAATAATTGTTTACACCCGCCGAAAGTTGTATGGTGACAACAATGTTCGTGCAATGTAAAGTTTGTGACATTTTCGTGCATAAAGTTCGTGGAAGAAAGAAAGTTATCGCTACTGAAGAGGATGCTAGATTATATAGTGACTCGAGTAAAAAAACAGTTTCTGTTGGTGACATATTATGTGGAAAGTGTCGGCTTATTATTTACAATGGTAAATCAAATGTCACATCAACTTCTGCAATGTCTACCCTGGCTGAATATGAAGACCAAGAGGAGTTTACTGAACATTTAGAAGTAGAGGAAACATCTTCGATTGTTCCATTTCAACAAGAAAGTGAAATGAATTTGCCGTGTAGTTCCGAAAGTGACGATGATGATGATGATGGCAATGATGCTGTTCCGTATGTTGCCGATAACAACGAATTTATACATCTACATATACCACGCGTTGTATCTACCCACAAGTATTGTTGTATATGTCAATCCACAAAAAACTTAATTCGAATACCGTTTGAAGCACGTTACAAGGTTTATAAAAAAATTGGGATTTTCATACCAGAGGGTAACCGTTGTTGCTGCACACATATATTAGGAAAGTCATTTTATGAAGACGAGTTGGTTCACCTACGTGTTATATCTAACACCAGCAAAATAAGTTCCAAGGAAGTTGCTCATTTTTTAAAATCACTTTCAGAAAGAGCAGAGATGTCGCTTTTCGAAAAAATTAATGAAAATGATATGCCTGAAAATCAGATAAAGATATTGACAGGACTTTGCTGGCAAAACATAATTGAATTAAGGCAGCTATTAACTTCTATGCGAAACACAAGCGTACGTACTATAACTCAAGCGTTAGTTGTATTCTTGTTTAAATTAAAAACTGGAAATTCTAATTCAGTGATAGCAGGAGTGCTGGGTTTACCATACGAACAACATGTGTCGTCATTTTTTAAAGAAGTATTAAGAAGTTTTGAGATTGATATTTTGCCTTATTTTGGATTAACCTCCATTTCTCGAGAAGACATAATAAAGAATACAAGTTTAACTGCTCGAATGTTACTAAACCTTAGAAATGATCAGCTGGTATTGATATTTGACGGCACATATATTAGGCATCAAAAAAGCTCTAATAATGAATATCAGCGAAAATCGTATTCTGGTCAAAAGAAAACCCATTTATGTAAACCGTTTACAATTTGTACCACGAACGGGTATGTAGTTGATTTTGCTGGGCCATTTTATGGTACGGAAAATGATGCTACTATTATGAAAAAAGTGTTACAAGATGCTAAACTTCAAACTCTATTACGTCCAAATGATATATTTGTTGTAGATCGCGGTTTTCGTGACGCCGTTGACTATCACCAAAGAAGGCTACGCCGTATTAATGCCAGCACTTAAAGGTAATCGAACCCAGTTACCTACCGAAGAAGCCAACATGTCACGACAGGTGACTAAAATCCGATGGGTAGTCGAAGCTGTGCACGGGGCCATTGCTCAGAAATATAATTTGCTTCATAACAATCTTGATAATAAAATACTTCCAAAAGTAAGTCTATTATGCAAAGTTGTCGGATTTTTACACAACAAATTCAGTAAGCGATTAGATTCTGATGCAGGCTTAAATGAGATAATTGTTCAATACATTAAAGAGCGAATGACGTTATCAAACTCTTTAAGTGAAGAGGTAAAAAAGCAGCTCTGGAACCGTAGAAAAACAGCTTTTCAACGACTGGTATCATCAGAAATTTTGGATTTTCCACAACTAAATGAAGAACAATTAAAAATAATATTTACAGGTTCCTATCAGCTCTCATTTGCCATTTCATACCTGGCTGAAATAATGGACGACACGAGTAATCTCTGTATATATTACGTTAAACAAACCCCAAATATTATCAAGTTAAATGTTCGTTCCAGGCACGTAAATAGTAAATATTACCGGGTGTTCATTGATTATGTTCCTAATATTAACAAAATCGAAGGAATCCGAGGATATTGTTGCGATTGTCCAAATGGAAACAGGACAGTTGGATGCTGCGCCCATGTCGCAAGTGTCATATATTATTTAGCTCATGCGAGATATCTATCTCGCATTTTACGTCCTGCTGAAATTCTGTCTAAAATTTTTTTAAATGATGAAGTCACTATTGTAATAAATGAAAATAGTGATGATGATGATTGAAATTATAGTTCTCATGTAACTATAATAAATAATTCTAAATAAAATCCTCATTAATTAGTTCCTACCATCCGTATTCATACTTACCAAATTCATAATTACTCAACGAAGCACCTCTTTGATTTTGATCAGCTTTTGTGTGGTAAAAGTATATAATCCGGGAGAACGCTTATCCAGGGTATGTATGTTTTTAATTTTGTCAACAATGAAATCAAATTATAACAGTCACTTTAATTAGATGCAGTCAATTCCTACAAATTTTGCGATAAAATAAGTTGAAGATTACTTAAAAAAATTATTGGTTACAATTGTAAAAACAATACGCACTCCGGGTTTTTTAGGCCCTGCGCGCGTACTTAGGGTTAAATTAACCCTTTCCGGCGCAGCGTGTCCGGTCAGGATACACCTAATTATAATTCTAAACTTGCAATTGGCACCAATAATATTTTAATAAAATCTCGCTTTTACAATAAAAGCTTAAATTAAGGAGTTCTTGATTTCTTAAAAAGTCGTTTGTAAATTCCGGTGTCAGTCGATAATTTCTCATTTTACTAGCAGAATTTGTCCGCGCCGGAAAGGGTTAATGAATATTATATATTTTTTGGCGCGGTAGACATAACAGGACAGTACTAAAAAAAATATTTATAATTTGTTTAATTATTTTGCACAGTTGTCATTTCACGAAAACTGAAAAAATACAAAACATTTTTCAAAGTATCTCTCAATATACGCGATTGGTCTCATCTTTTTAGCTTTTATTGTTTTTCAGAAAAATACATTTTAAAAATAACGGCGCGCCTACGAACTTTTTCGAATATCTTAGACAGGTCAAGATCAGGGGTCAATGACCTTGCATTTCGTACTCTTTTAGAGTGTTGATAGTAGTACAAATAATAAATCAGTCCTTGACCATGGGGGCCATTTCACCATTCTTGCCTCACTATACCTTTTTTTTTTTAATGATGAAGTCAATATTGTAATAAATGAAAATAATGATGTTTGAAATCATATTTATGATGTAATTATAATAAATATTTCTAAAAAAGACCTCTTTAATTAGTTCCTGCCATCCGTAACAGTAGGGGCTCGTCAGGAAGAGCTGCATCAGATTTTTCTTACCACTAAAATTTACCAGAATCTTTTATATTATTTATTCGACAAACTTGGTTGATTAATTAAAACTGAAATTCCTATACAATTTTACTGGTGTGAAAAATTTGCTGCAGCACTCCCTGACGAGCCGCTGCTGATCCGTGATCTTACTTATTAAATTCATAATTACTCAAAGAAGCACCTCTTTGATTTTGATCAGGTTTTGCGTGGTATAAATATATAAATGAATGAATATTATATATATATACCGTAATTTTGGGTGTATAAGCCGCGGCTCAAACAATTCTTTTTGGACCCAGAAATCTTATTTAATGATTAAACACAAATATTTACAGCGATCTAAGTAGTAACATTCATCTTTAAAAAAATTCTGGGTCGAAAAAGAATTGTTTGAGCCGCGGCTTATACACCCGAAATTACGGTATATTTGGCGAGGTAGACATGATAATGATAGTTATAACCCTAATTATCATCATCATCTCTTTTTTCATTTATTACAACATTGGCTTCATCGCTTAATAAAATGTTTAGACAGAATTTCAACAGGACAAGTATATTTGGGGTGTAGGTCGGGGCGATCCCTAGTTTCACCGCTCCACCCACTCACTAGCCGTGTTTCCGAGGTCACACTAGCCGTATTACAGTGTTACTTTTTCTTTTAAATTTGTCCGGTATCAATTTTTCTATTTTTCTTTCTTTTCCATTTAGAATTTTTATTTTAACCTTTTCTATTTTCTTCTTAGATATTACTCAAAAAGCGCCTCTTTGATTTTGATAATTTTTTGTGTGCTATAAGTATATAAATTAAAGAATATTATATATTTTTTTTGGCGCGGTAGACATAACAGAACAGTACTAAAATAAAAGATTTATACTTTGTTTCATTATTTTGCACAGTTGTCATTTCACGAAAACTCTGAAAAAAATATAAAATATTTTTCAAAGTATCTCTCAATATACGCGATTGACCCCATCTTTCTAGCTTTTATCGTTTTTCAGAAAAATACATTTAAAAAATAACGGCGCGCGTACGAACTTTATCGAATATCTTAAAGACAGGTCAAGATCAGGGGTTAATGACCTTGTATTTCGTACTCTTTTAGAGTGCTGATACTAGTACAAATAATAATTCAGTCATTGACCATGGGGGCCATTTTGCCATTCTTACCTCGCTATACCCTTTATCTTTAAATTTACCGGTACAAGTTTGACCTGTCAGGAATCAACCTCTGAAAAAGCAATTACAGTTGAAGTTTCACTATTATAAACATATGTCAGTTCCTGTTAGGTCTAGGTTAGTTCCATGAGATTTATAGGCTACTGCATGGGTTTTTGTAATGTAAATCACACAGCTGATAAGCATCATACTTGTTGGCCATCGTTATTTTCGAACAGCTTTTTTCATCATATTAAATTAATGAGGTATCACCGATAAAAATAAGTCGCGTTTTTTTCGTTCTAAAATATTGATAGCCAAAAATCGTAGCATGTAACTTACACTACAAGTACTCATCGAACAAGCCTATACAACATGCTGAAAATTCATTAAAAATATATTTATTTTTAACACTAGAACACCCGGAAGAAGTCGATTCGATTCAACCACGTGATTAAATTTTAATTTGAGACGGAATTTTTTTCTTAAAATAATTTAAATTTGAACCATGCAAATTTACGTTAAATAAATCAATTCAATAATTTTGAATAAAAATTCTGGTGTGAAATATTATTGCCAAACTTGGTTTAAATTTCCGGGCGTTCTAGTTTTACGTAGGTAAATAATATTCTTTTATTTTTTTATATAAAATATTTTATTTGTTATTGGATCTTCATATAAAAATAATTCATAAGCATGGATTACTTACACAATATTGGATGCTACTTTCATGACACGTGACATATCAATGGCTAAATTGGAGCAATATTTACACAAACTTTAAGATATTCCATAAAAAGGTAAAGCTGTAAGCTTTAAATTTTTATCCTTTAAAGTAAAAAAGTACATGTGTAATATGAAAATGTTTTTGAAAATCCAAATGGAAAAAAGAATAGTGGAGATATAAATAAAATTTTAAATTTCTAAAAACTAAAAAATGTTTAAACGATATTTAAATGCTGAATCATTAATAAAAAAACAATAGGTTTTGAAATAGAAAGGCAATTGAATTCCAAAAAGTATTATGAATGTCAGATGAACGAAACCCTACTAATATAAATCCTTAAATTGGCAAAAAATACGAAATTTCTTTTAGCTAAATCCATCTTGATATGAAAATTTTAGCTTGCAGCAACGGGGATCGAACTAACAATCTGCTGTGTTAGCGAGACGCTATACTTCCAGGCTATGATGTCTATATGCAAAACGTTCAAATAAAGTTTTTTTTTTTAAAGTAAATTTAAAAAATGAATGGGTGACATTGATAAAATTAATTTAAATAAGATAATAGACTTTTTCAGAATTTTATGATTCATTCATTCAGCTAATTCATTGATTAAATTCATTCATCTAAATGTGAAGTCCCTGACTTATACAGTTTTTGTGTACGGATTCTGTAACAGACGGACTGACAGAGGACAGAGACGAATAGGGTTTCGTCAGATGAAAGAAACCATAAAAAATGGCATACACAAGATATATCTAGAAAATCCGGAGTTCTTATTTATGTTATATTAAGTGTTATGCAAGAGGATTCTAAATTTATGTACAAACTTTAAGGGATGGTACAGGCACTTTAACATCATTTTATAGTATAGTAATTTATTATGTGACACGATTATTACACACGTTGTTACACATGTGACACGTTAAGATACAAACACCCGGGAGCCAATTTCGCCCTTTTTTATTTTAAAATTTCTCATTAATACCAGAAAGCTCCTATATTATTCTTTTATTTATTTAAGACAGATACTTCATGATTACATGAAGGAAAAATTCTATTTTGAAAAATTCTTCTTTGAATGCTTTATTTGTGCATGTCCGAATGATTCATTCAAACAGTAAAATCATTTGTTTGGTCCCTCACTTTCCAGCCCGAAACTCTTTCAGGGGTAAAGTGCTTAAGTAAATAAAATTTTGGTGTAATTGAATGTCACTATAACAAATTTATTTGAAAACAGATGAATGGTTTCCTTCAAGGACATTATAAAAGCAAAATTTATTTTGAAATTTTGAGTATCATTGTGGCATTTTGAGATAAATAGTAAGTGCAGGGCCATCGCTAAGAGTTTTTATTGGTGGGGGAGAAGACCTTAAATTGCCAAGTCAATTTTTCATATTTGCCAACTTGTTTCATATTTTTGCCAAGTTACCACGCTTAGAAAATGTAATACAGTTCTTATTTGTAAAAATTTCAATAATATTCCCTATTACAGTTGTATCTTTTGCAACTTCTGTCTAAAGATAGGAAATATATTACAGTTTTTATTAAAATTTCAAAGAAATTTGCCAAGTGTAACAACATTTGGGAATGTTTGGGGGGGGAGGCTCCCCCTGTCCCCCCCCCCATAACGAGGCCCCTGAGTAAGTGGAATGTGTTATAAATCATCACTCCTTAAAAATCAGTAATCTGTGATAGCTGGTGAAGTTATTCTTGCTAAAGTTTAATGTGTGATGTCGAGAATGTTTTTATAACGCTTCATTGTTCCAGTTTCAAATATCACCGATAAAAGGCACTGTGTTTTCTGAAACTCTTGAAATGTTCAAACGTGCATAAGAAGTGTATTAAAGTTTACTCAGATTTTAACGAATTACTGCGTTTTGAAATGGAAAAGTTATTTTGAGTAATATTGCAGTTTAAAACAGTATAAAGAAATATAATCGTGTTATTTGGAAACAAGAACAAAACATAATAAAATTCCTGACATTACAAATTATTCAGAACAGTAATGTGTGATGTCAGGAATTTTATTAATTTTAATTCTTCGGAATATTGCAGTCTCAAGAATGATTTCAATAACTTTCCCCATTTAGTCACAATTTAATGTAGCGATCAGTGCATTTTCGGATAGCCAGTATAGAGGGTAGGGAAAAAAGTACATACCAGTAAAGTACGTACATAAAATAAATACTAGGAAAAAAAATCTGCAGTTATTCAAATTAAGTTTTCAAACATTGATGTAAGTAAAAGGAAAAGGGTGGGGAGAATTTTTATAAATATCCGACTCAATGAAATCGGCACTAGTGAACACTAGACCTACTGTTTTGAAATTGGAGACGTTACCTCAAACCCACTAATGTTTGATTATATGCCGCAGTCATTTATCACTTATTATTTTCTTGGTGCACCTATACATAATCGGTCGCAAAATGGCTTGAAAATAATTAAAATTGGACTAGATACATAACGCGTAGGCCGATTTTTACGAAAATCTATATAGGTTTTGCAACAGTGGACTATAATATATTCGCCATATGGAAACTCTATCGAAAATGCCTTTTGGGCGCTATCGTATTCACAAATATACACACATACAAATCCTGATTACAATACTTTTCTCATATTATGGGCACGAAATGTAAAATGAGTTTTGTGTGTTTCTTACTACCCCTTGCGTATCCTATTACGTAGTGTCCCCTATGCGAGGAATCGATTTATATGAAATAATCATTACATAAAGCCATTCTATTATTAACAAAAGAAAAAAGTCAATTCAATGAAAGTTAGCGTAATTTCCATAAGCTAAAAGAAATCAATCCTCGAATATATAATCTTTCAAAATCTACAATCTTCGAGATATCGCACGATCGGATACCGGGAACTTTGTGAACCCTAGTCTTCAAAAGTTCCCGGTATCGATCGGAAAAAAATGCATTAAGACAAAAAGTAATAATTCTTCAATGAGATCTGTTTGATTTTCCAACCAATAAAGTCTTGTTATTCATTTTGTGAGAATTTTTGAATTAGAATGACCTCGCCGGTCCATTCAAAGAAGATCCGACCTTCCTGAACGAACTGAGATATGGAAAATTTTACTCCGTGAAATGAGTTAAGTTGAAGAGGGAAATACGTCATTCGCTGTTTTATTGTTTACATTTGACACATAGAAACTATTTTATATCATTTCGTCGAGAAAAGATAAAGGAGAATCCACATATTTAAAAAAAGATACATTAAAAATTCGAATGAAAAACTACGAGTCATGCATAGATTATTAAAAATTTTCCAACGATATTGTTACGAAACTCTATTTTTGGATGCGAAGTGGAAAGAGATATCTAAATAAATAATTTAGAAAACTGATAAAACAATTAAAACCATGGTAAGTAGAGCACACAGGGTCTACCTTGCAAGCTCCGTTTCTCACTCTGACGTCACTGGCACACAAGTCTAGTCCTGGGGAACGCACTTTTCGCTTTGTGTAAAGCTTTCAATTCAATAAAAAGATATTATACATTTATTTAATATCATGTATATAATATTACTGAGGTGGACGACACTTCGAACATCTGCTAACTAAACATTTTTCAAATTTAAGTTTATATATTTATATGCCTTTATATTTTAGAATTTTTTAAAGGATAAATTTCCTGCTTTTATTTGGTTATTTTGAAATATTAACTTTCGCCAGAAATTATCAACATTTCTTTAAACACATTTGTGCAAATAGAAGAAGGTTTTGATTGTTCTATTTTTCAATATTTTAGACACATTTCATAATAATATTTTTGTAAGTTTGATTTAATCAAAAATACTTTAAGAAAAAGGAGAAAATGTTTGCTTGAATTCGCAAAGTTTTGGGTAAAATACACACGTATATATGTTTTATATTTCCAAACGTATATATATACATGTTATACACTCATAAATTGCGTATAAATTTTTATACACACATGTTATTCTTATTACGCCAAAGTTTAACGCAACTAGAAATAGACACTTTCAGTATTTATCATCGATAGATGAGAATGTAGCTAAATTGTTTTATGCCATCTTATATTAGAATCCATATATCTATCTTAAACGCAAGATTCCTTCATTCGACAGTCTGTGACAGAAAATTACTCTTCAGTTTATTTCATTTTTGTTTATAGGTGTGCCAAATTAAATTTTGCAATTGTAATTTCAACTTATTAGCAATTACATAAAAAGGGGGGGGGAGGTTAGTGAGGCCCTGATTGGAGATAACAACAAGGATGATACTTAGCTGTGTGCCAGATTCAAAATTTATGAAGACCTGCTTATCCTGTTATTGTTGTTTCAAAGGTAAAAAAAGTGGTGTTTGAGTCTCGATTAGTGTTGCCATGTGTCCGACATAAATCAAGGCACATGTGCACATTGCACATACCCGTACTCGGCTAATAGTCAGTTCCAGTTCAAATTAAACAATCTTTCAATGAATTATCTGAATCCGGCTAAAATCCAGTCAAAACCGTGATGAATTCAGGGGTTAGATATGAAGGAGAACTCCGCCTCCCCCCGAAGATTTGGGCCTTTGATGACTTATAAGTGTAAATCTGACTACAACCGAAATTTCATATTATCTGCAAAAAGCATTTTTTTCTTTAAAATATCGTAGTACAAAGTACTTTATTGGCTCAAAAAATATAATTTCATTTAATAATAGAAAGAATTTCTTCCCAGCCATTAAAAAAATGATCTTTACAAACTTACCGGAAATAAGTAATCTGACAGTCGTTAGTGAAGTTTAAGTGAAAGCTGATCTGGGAGGGACCAACTTTTGTCTATGGCATAAATCAATCAGATGAGTTTATGCTTTTTCAAAGCAAAGGAGGTAAAGAGGAAAGACAATTGGGAAAAGTGGAGCTTACTTCCTGAGAGAAAAGGACTGATTTGAATGCCTATTTAAAATAGTTATTTGTTAAAGTATTATCTTCCTTTATTATTCAAAAAATTATTTTACACGTTTTTATCATACAATTTCTCCATAGAGCATGATAATTCTCTTTATATGTGTATATACATACATAATTTAATTTAAATTACGTAAAAAATTAGGCTTAAGAATTCATGTTTTATTTAAGATTTATTCTTAGGCTTTTTGAAGACATTTTTAAGGTTTAATTTTATTTTATTTTATCTAAAATATATACAAATTTCTTTCCTCACTAACTCGAAATTTAAGAAGATTGTTATTTGATACATAAAATTATGAAAATGGCATACAAGATTATTAAAGTTATTTGTAATCAAATAGTGGAGATTGTCTTTGCAGTCTCATAACAACATTTAGAGGGTTGTGCCGTTCCAAAAATCGACTTAATGCCAACTTAGCATTCTCTGAAAGATCGTTTTTTCTTAATGAAAAATGAAAAACTCTATTCGATTTCTCGGTATTAGAAAAAACTGTACATTTTATGTGTTTATAGATAAAAAAGGAATTCAAGAATGTGTCAAAAAGTCCATAATTTGGATTTAAGATTAGACTTAAGGGAATAATTTACTTTTAAATCGTCAAAAAATCGAATTTTAATTCTTTTATGAAAGAGAGCAACTTTAAGCTGAACATTTTTTTTTTCAAGAACGTTCCTGGATATTTTTACTTCTTTTTTTTTAAATGTAGCGTAAAAAATTGAATACTATTTGAAATTTCAATGTACTATCGGATATTTATTTTCAAAAATAATTCCTAGACACCAGTAAGAGCAAATATTCTGTCCGGTAAATAGAGATTTTAGCTGTTAGAAAGTATGGATGAAAAAATATGCATAATCTTAATGCGTATAAAAATGCACAGAACTTTCCGGGACTTTTTTCTTTCTTTTTACAGTGTTAAGTGAAGAAATTGAATATTATTAGAAATTTCTATGTATTATCGGATATTTATTTTCAAAAATATTTGCAAGACACTAGTGAGAGCAAATATTTTGTCCTGTAAATAGCGATGTTATCTGTTACAAGATATAGTTGAAAAAATATGTAATATCTTAACACGTATATAAATGCATATAACATTCTTGAACCCCGACCCCCCCCCTTTTTTTTTTTACAGTGTATTGTGAAGAAAATGAATATTACTAGAAATTTCTATTTACTATCGGGTACACCAGTGAGAGCAAATATTTTTTCCTGTAAATAGCGATGTTATCTGTTAGAATGTATGGATGAAAAAATATACATAATCTTAATGCGTATATAAATGCACAGGACTTTCCTGGACTTTTTCTTTCTTTTTTTACAGAGTAATATGAAGAAGTTGGATATTGCTAGAAATTTCTGTGTATTATCGGATATTTATTTTCAAAAATATTCACAAGGCACCAGGCAGAATATAATAAACTGAAGTAAAAATGTTTTCGTTAATTGTATACTCTTTTCTTTCGACAAGGAAAATTTTATTATTTCGTGACCACCTAGGAGTATCAGAACAATACTTGATTGATGATTTCAATCAAGATACTTAAAAGATAAAAACCTTACTCCAATTATATTTGAATTGGTTTAAAATTTCGACATTATTGTGATGGTAAGATTTACATTACATATTATAGATAGATAAATATAAAAAAAGTGGTAATTGCTATAGTTCAATTTCTAAGGAAATAAACCTAAATATCTTAGATTTTATATGCCTAATAAATATTTAATATTTAAAATAAAAAATAAGGGGATGGATTGAAATCTTCCCTTTATAAATTTATTTTGGAAAAGAAAAGGAAGTCTCCACTCCTTTTTTGGTAATTTTTGTGTAGTTTGTGAATCACGAACGATACTTTTAAAACATATTGCTATGTTCTCTCTTTTTCTTTGAACTCTCTTTTTCAGTAGGTGTGTATGCTGTTATTAAAAACGTAGACCTTCAAAAAAAGCTTTGAAACACGAAGAAACTGCAGAAATCTGACTGCATTTTCCAAGTTCAAGTTCAAATTGATATTGAGATAAAAGCTACAGCTAGTGATAGCACGACCTCTATTTCTCGAAGAACATAAAGAGCAAAAAGAAACAATGTATTAAAAGTAAAACTAAAATCATTAAAATGCGCATTTTCCAAAATATTGATTGATGTTCGCTAACGGACACGTCAGAATGTACTCTTCACATTCTAAGTTTTAAAAGGTTAAAACGCATTCGAATTTCATTCAAACTGATATTCCTAATTCGGTAAACAATTAAAAATGACGGTTTGTATTTTATAGCTCAGATTAATTTTTTTAATTGTGCATATTACATTTATAAAATTCAATAATAACCCTTTTTATAGCTAGATGGCGCTAGTTGCGAACTTTTGGGATCAGTTCATCCCGACGGGAGCCAGAAGCTGAAAGATCAGCATCATTTCATCGGTTTCTCTCTGGCATTGAGGGACAATTCATAGTCTCCGTGCAAATAAATAAAACGCGATACAAATAAAAATCGGATGAATATATATATATTTTTTTAATAAAAAAAATAAGACAAAATTCAAATCAATATCGTATTTGAAGTGTTTGAGGTATATTTTGCATTTTATAAAATTGGTTAAATTTTATTCATATAACTCCACAGGCGAAGGGAAAATTATTAGCTAATGCTATATTAATTAGCTAAATAGCTTTAACGAAGATGAAGTGAACGTGGAAATTATTTGTTATACGCAAATTTTTAGATCGATTTTTTTACAACATTAATAATTTTATTAAGGAACTTTTATAAATTTTGTTAAAAGAACTGTACTCGGACTTACATTATTTTAAATAATGTTTAATAATGTAACAAAAATTTTATATCAATAATGATTTTTAAATTTTTATTTGATTCATTTTTTTGTAGTTCAAATTATGTTAATTCATTACAACCACTGCATGTATTATTGATTTCCCGTTAACAGAGAAGTACCGATATTTATTTTAAAACGAATCAATAATTTACGCATAAAATCTTCTAGAAATTATTTAATTAACATTAAAAATCATATGTCTTATTTTTTTAAACTCGATTTTATTTGTGCAAAAACTTTAGATTTTAAAGCCAGTTAAATGGACAGTTTATCTCAAAATTGATCAAAAAACTTATGTTTTTTTATCCTCAATAATTCACCGAAGCAAAATATTGTTTTTAATATTGATTGCGGAAAAAACAATTCTATGGACAAGAGAAAATTATTAATGGAATCATAGTCTGAAAGTATTAGGAAAAGATTGTTTGCATACGCAATTATATTGAGGGAAACTGCATATATCATGAGTTCTTGATGCTTTTTAAGTGAAAAAAATCATTAACTAGAAAAAATGCAATTTGAAAATTTTATATATTTTGCTCTAAATATTGAACTGAATACCTGTCAAATGCAGAAACTGGTTTCGGTTTATCTTGTACAACATTGTGATGCCCGGATATTGTACATCGCAAAGTTATTTTTCGAATTTTTTGGTGCTTAAAAAATAAAAGACTAAATTGTCTTTTCTTAAAACTATTTTCTCTATAAGAAAAATAATGAATTTTCTATCTATTTTTTATTTAATTTATATTTTTTTTCTTTTACATATTTTTTTTCAAAACTTTTCTAACCATTAGCTAAAGAATGCCACTATATTTGCGAAAATAAACATTATTGTCCAAATGTATGTTTCCAATTATTATTGTTTCGGCACCATTTCTTCTAACTTTTTTTTTTTTTTTTTTTTTTTTTTTTTTTTTGCGTTATTTAATTGATAAAATTTTTGGATAGGAAAGGAGAAATTTTCTATGAAAAAATACTGATATCAAAATTCAAGTCAAGCGATGTGTCAAATACGTTTGTTCTTTTTAATAAATAAATATTTTTTTTAACTGTGAGATTACTTTTATTTTCGAAATTGGTTCCAAAAACTTACTCAAAAGACTCATTTACGTTATGGCCTGTTGTAAAAAAAAAAAAATCGTCTGGTTTTCATTTTAACTGTTTCAAACACACTGAAATTGATATAAATCACTGAGGTACATTATAAAAAATTTATTATAGAATGTGGTTGTACATAAAACGTATTGTTCATTTACAGGGATACACAAAAGAAGTTCGGTTGCACTATATTACCTGCGAGCAACAATTGCTGGAAGTGCTTTTTCAATTGTCGGATGTATTTTTAAATTTAACACATTATTTTGCATGATACTTGTTATATATTAATTGTACGGAGAGTATGCAGGAATACACAAAACAATTCGAGTACATTTCCATTTATTGACGGAAATAGCTGAAGAAGAATTTTCAATTGTGTAAAGCATTTCTTAACTGATTTAAATTTTATGTCGTATATACAAATCTATTGATAATATTCATGACTAAAACAGAAAAAGTTTTATGCTATTTTCCCAATTATAGAAGATAATCACTAAATTTGGATTTCCAAATATGTTGTGCTTTTTTTTTTCCAAATCGTTTACTTAAATATCATTTTTCACATGATTAAAAGGTGAAGTTTTGTTACAGCATTCTGAATCTCTTGGAGAGTTTTTCATAACCTATGCTTGAATCATTAATTTTCTTTCCGGTTTACTAGTAATTTCGTCATATTTATTTTTAAAATAACATTCACTTTTTTAACATACAATATATTCTCCCTTTAAATGTTTTGGTAAGTTTCCTTCGTGATTTGTTTTTTAAAGACATATTCTAAACTTGATTTATGTAAAATAATGCTATAAGTTCGTAGAAAAATGAACTGGAAACAGATTTCATAACTGAGAATGTGCGTAAAACTTTTACTTTCATTTCTTGTGCAAAATAAAAACACGAACAGGTTTCCTGCATAAAATTAGTAAATTAGGAAAACATATCAGCGTAAAGCATATATAAATTATTCTTTGTTTTTAATCCATTCGGCTTTTTTTACTTCGTAAGAGCCGCTTATTACGTCACAGGTTGTTTGGACATAAACAGCTTTGTCGGAATATTTTTGTCATTGATAGTATAATTAAAAATCAAATGTTAAATTGTGATTGTCTTCCATTGTTTGAGCCTTATTATTTTTATTTATTTATTTATTTATTTATTTTTTTTTTTTTAATGCAACATCAAGTTTTATACAAGTCTTTCAAATAATCTTAAATAAAAACAAAAATTTAGCATCTAGAAGTATACAGGTTATACTTTATTCCAAGAATATGAATAAAAAAACTATAAAAATGATAAAAACATATGACGGAACACAATTTTCACCGTGTTTTAAATACAAAATATATAATATGAACTTTAAAATGTTCAGGTTTACGTAAAAGGTGGTCCCACCAGTAGCTGAAAGGTTCTGCTTTCGAAACTGGTAGACAGCACAGGTGCTGGGTTTGAAACCAATCGCGGCCGTCGGCCTAATCGTTTGGAGTTTTCCGTGGTTTTCTTCGAGCCTCGGATTTCTCCGAATAAATACGGATTAGGTTCTCTTAGAAAGACCCCTCACGGAGAGCACCCCCCTCCCTTAGGGCCTATATCCCTCGTGTTGATAACTGGCCGTTACAAATACAGCCAAATACTTAAAAGGTGATAAAAATAATCACGAAAATTACTTATGAGAATATTCTCTGACGAAGAGCCTGGTTTAAGGCTTGAAAGTACATAGGTATTTTAACCCTTTTAGTGCCAAGGAGCGCCGTCGCGCTGCTCTCACTAGTTGTGAAAAATGCCAGCGTCGCGATAGCGCTCCTTTTGACAGTTCACTTTTGGCGCGCGCAGTGTTTGACAAAGTGCTATTTATATTCATTTAATTTATTGTCGCCTAGCAACAGAAATACCAAAATGTAAGAAGTTTTCTAATTGCAAACAATAAACTGGAATAAAGACATTATCATTTTATTTTTGCAGTTTTTTCTAAGCTGTGAGAAAAATCTTTGTTTTTCTTGCTGTGATATAATTTCGAAGATTGGATAAACATAGTGACGGCCGTGTAATCGTGTTCGTATTTTTATTCATTATATTGCATTCTAACTATCTTCGATCGCATATTTTTATATAAACATCGAGATTATTATTTTTTTAATATTTCTAATTTTGATTTCAAAATGTCGGACACAAGTAAATTTTCAGATACAGCACGACGACAGAGCAGGGCGACGGCGCTCCTTGGCACTTTTCAGAGCAGCGCGGCGGCGCTCCTTGGCCCTAAAAGGGTTAAATAAAATTAACTATTAACATCTTTTTGATTATTTTAATCACCTTTTTAGTAAAATTGAATATTTTAAAGTTTATATTGTATATTTTACTATTAAAATGTCTTATGAATTTTGTTTCAAAGATCAAATTGTTATTATTTTTTTCTTTTTTGGTAGCAGTTTTTGATTTATTACACTGTAAAAAAAAAGGGTCGATCTACTAGAAAAAACTTTAGTGATCCTTGTAATTACTAAAAAATTTTTAGTAATCTTAGTCGGTTACAAGAAAATCTGTAAGAATTACTAGAAAAAAGTTAGCAACGAAGAGAGTGAATAGTTTTATATTTTTAATAACTATTACTAAAACTCACTTGGTGTGGCCTTGATAGCATAATGGTTATAGTAACGGACTACAGCCTAAAAGGTCCCGGCAGGGCCCGACTTAGACAGTGGGGGGCCCTGAGGCAAACACTTTTAGGGGGGCCCCCTTCTATCATAAAATTTTTTGTAAATTATATTCAAGTGACTAAAACTGAAATTCCTAACTATTGTATGTGTACATAAATTTCGTACCAAGTACTATTCACATCTATATACATAAAAGCAGAAGAAAGACAACTTAAAAAAATTAAAGAATACAGGTTTTTTTCGATTGCAGGGATATGAGGATAAATGTGAGGTTTTAAAGAGGTATTGGGTACGGAAACAGAGAGGGTAGGAGAAAAAAGACCGTTAAAATTGAAAAAAAAAAAGAATTTTGGTCACTTTTGACCACTATTTATCATTTGACACTCCTTTAACGAAAAACTTATCTGTCCTTGGGGGGCCCCCTTAAGCCGGGGGGGGGGGGGCGGGGCAATTGCCCCGCATGCCCCTGCCTTAGTCAGGCCCTGGGTCCCGGGTTCGATACTGGCCACAGCCAAATACGCCCCGAATGTATGTAGTGTAAGTACTCGTTAGTAAAGGAATTATGAAAATCCTATCGGAGCAGTTAGCAGCGTTTGGTGCTGCCATCTATTGCCGTTTTGCCGAAAATCTTCCGCTTCAGAAGTCTGGATGCAGCTCGAAGGAACCTCCTGCCCTTCGGACGCACGTAATAGTTATTAAAAATAATTTTGGAGCTATTACTAAAATTTGCTTAGTGGCTCATACTAAAATTTTTTAAGTTAGTTATACAAAAAATTCTTTTGTTCAGATTACAAAAGAAATGCTTGTTTCACTTGCAAAAAAAAAGTTTGTAATGGTTACTAAAAAATTCTGTGGAATACAAATTTACTAAAAAATTTTTAGTAACCTCTTGAATTTTTTTTTTTTACAGTGTATATCTTGTTTATCAAAACAATTTTTCTAAGCGAAATCACCACGAATAGAATTCACAATGCAGTTCGGTTTTTCGATCAAAGGTTTCCAAAATTATAGCTGTTCCCGAGCCACAAATCGCGATAGGATATGAGTGGCAGCCAGCAAATCATTACAGGAATTGAGTGGAGGGCCACAAATAACTTTACGGGTTAAGTATCGTGCCATATCATTAGTAGCGAAGCAAAAATCTCTATTTATTTCAGGTTTGTTTGAATAGAAAAATGCGTTTTTTAAATGTGTTATTAAATTAACACAACTGAATTTGTAAGAATTTTTTGTTTTCTTGAAATTGAATGTTGTCAGAATCTGGTTTTCTCCATGAGGATCTTTTTCCACGAATTCAATCAGAAGGAATCATATGCTGCTGTAAAATAATTGTCTACCTTTTTGATGAGTATTTGCAGATATTTTGATTTTGTTTTCTCATGGCAAATAGATAAATACAGTGAATCCTCATTAATGCGAATTAATTTTAGCACGATTTTAGCACGATAATTTTAGCTTGGCTGTTGTCTCGCCAAGTTACATAGCATATTATGTGAATTTAGTCCTTTTAACAGGAGTACGGTTTACGAGAAATATTGTTTATCGTGAATTGAAAAGGGTTGGCCGTTGAAATATTTGCAATCCACAGCACGAACGAAGCAAGTTATCCAAACTTTTCAATATATTTGTACTGAGTTCTAATTTTTTCTAAATTTTTTAAAGAATGTTAGTGTTGGAAGGGACATGCCTATTGTTTTCGAAGCCGTAGACTACCGATGGTAAAATTTTTAAGGGTCCTGTCCCTGCCCGCGAAGACATTCGCGAGCTAATGCTATTCCTACGGGGAGGCATTTTTCTAATAACTCTTTCGCATTTTGACATTTTTAATTTTTTTTTTCTTGCATTGGATAGCTGAAGTCCCCCTGAAGATCGCTCCTTGATTTTTTTTTTTCGCTTTTGGTCGCAGGTATTTTCTATAAATTTACTTTCACTTTCTGAACCGGTTTTAAAAGTGAAAGTAACTTTATAGAAAATACCTGCGACCAAAAGCGAAAAAAAAAAAAAAAAAAAAAAACAACGAGCGATCTTGAGGGGGACCTCAGCTATCCAATGCAGAAAATAAAATAAAATAAAATAAAAAATTTTAAATGCGAAAGAGTTATTAGAAAAATGAATCCCCATAAGATTAGCATTAGTTCGCGAGCGTCATCGCAGGCAGGGACAGGACCCTTAAGGCTATAGCCAATGGGAGGATCATCAGGATTGCTCCTTCCCAAAATTTCTGTTAAGAGGATGACTATAAAAATGACATTAACTCTCAGTCAAGATGATCAAGATTCGATAATCAAATGCAATTAAAAAAAAAAAAAACCTCTACGCTCTAGCATATTTTTATTATTTGATTCCACTAGCATGTTGAAAAAAATAAAAAATAAAAATTTTAAACACTATAACTTCGATAATCCTGCATCGTCAAGACCAAGACTAAGCTGAATTTTTGGAAATTGCGGAGTTCAAATATTTTCCGACATTCTTAATGGTACTTGTGACAAAAAAGAAAAATTAATATTTAAAATAAATTTGTTAATATTTCCTATGCTACCCCCCCCCCCCCATAAAAAATCTAATAGACAATGTAGTTTATTTCTTCTCGTGTAATAACCGAAACTTCAATGTCAAATTTATTTGTTTCAATTTTTTTCGCCCATTCTTTAACTAGTTTTTCTCGGATTTTATATAATTGAAGAACATTGATTTTAGAAATATAGTCTTGTTTCTGTAAAGGGAATATTAATTTTCCAGTCAAATTTATGCATTTTTTCCCATGACATACTTCATTCTGCCGGCTGCCAACGTCCTCTAGATAAGAGTGAAAGCGTCACAAAAACATAACACAAAGCAGGAAAAAAAAATCAAAAGATTTGCATGTTTTGCTTTCGCTAGTTCGTGAAATTAATAAATGGAATATGAAAATTAATAATTCCACGAGTCAACGAAATCAAAATATGCAAGTTGTTTGATTTTCTATTTATTTATTGGTTGATTTTTTGTCTGCTTTGTGCACCGTTTTTGTGACATGTGTTAAAGCTTTATCCCTGATCCAGGGGACGTTGCGGCTGCTCGTCCTCATTCCTCTAAGCTGTTACTAGCATTATCGGCAGTTCTATTTACCACAGCATTAACGATATTGCTGCCATCGAATCCATGGCTTTTGATCTCGAAGTTTTTAACTCGTAAACAATTGCTGCTTTTCTTTTTATCGAAGTAGGAAATATAAAAAAGAAAAGGGGGTATAACTAATCCGATTTTTGAAATACCGGATTTGCGAATGGCGGATTTTTTTAAGTTACCGGATTTCCGAACGCAAGAATTTAGACGTCACACTGTATAGCATTGCTTTGGAATGGGTCTCTGTAAAGGCAAAGTATGATAATAAAATGTCTGCAACAAATTGACACAGATCTCAATTTTTTTTTTATCCGAATTGTTGAAGAAAACACTGAAATTCCTTTACAATTATCCACAAATTTAGCTGTTCCGACGTATACTACTGCGAAAACATTTTTTCAATAAAACATTTGAAAGTATGTGTAAAAAAATTCAAACATTAATTTTGTTAGCACTATAACGTCAATACGCACTGAAGAAGTATTTGAATGAGATTATAATGCTATTCGCAATGAAAACCCTTGATTATTTTATTTTCTTTTGGGGGAGGGAAATTAAATTGAATTATTTAAGCGGTTACGTTATGTTTTTCTAGATTAAGAAGTATTTGTGCTCTTTTACAGTGCACAGTTTTGTTTGCGTGCAGTTATACCTATTAAATGTATCGAATATGAGTAAATTGTAAATTAATGCATTTCAATCGTTATATTTTCCAGCACAAAGACTACAATGAGTACATTTATATGCCAATTAATCATATCATAGCCTGAATAAGGTGGAGTAAATGAAGCTTTTTCTTTGCCCTCCCCCCCTTCCTTCTCCATTGTGTAAATATTTCACATAAAAGAAAAACATACATATACTGCACATTTAATGAACGCCAATACACTGGAGCCGCTTTTTCGGGAGATCAACAACTACCTATCATTATTTAGTCATAAACAAAAATGTCTGATTGTTTAACGGCTGAATCGCCCCCCCCCCAAGAAAAACTGGTTACACCCAAGATAAATATGACCAAAACAATGTTACAGTTTCATATTTTGAAGAAACATTTAATTATAAATGACTGAGTTCATACAAATACCGTCAAGATACTGTAATTTTATATACGACACCCGCAAAGAAAATATTAGTGTATAAATATAGGCATGGAAAATATATAAATATATTCACAAATTATCATCATAAAAATGCATGGTCTATTACATTTTTATTTGCGATGAAAATTACTTAACCTTATATCTAAAGCTAATCGTTTTAGCTTTAGATATAACGTTACCAATAACACCAATTCCTAATACCAATTCCTAAATACCAATACATATAATACCAAATCCTAAATAAATTTTATACATATATATTTTTCTCATAAGAAGTTTTTAAATTAAGAATTAGCTGGAATATCTCAGTCATTTTTCATTTTGAAGATTATTGGAACTTCACTGCTTAACATTCAAATGTAACATGAATTTTCAGCTTTAAGTTTTATTACAGTTAAACATTTCCAAATGAAATTAAAAGAAACCCTTTATTAAACAAGAAATTATCATGGCTCCAACGAATACGAGAAAATTTATTGATGAAAGAATGTGAACTTATTAAAACCAGTGTTGAATTCCGACACATTTCTCCGACATTTGTGGTTCCGGGGGGATATTATAGAGTTCTGGGGGGGGGGGAGGGAATTGCACTTTTTCACCATTGAAAACCCCAAATCTCAAAATTTACGGGGGGACATTATATTTCACCGGAGGGGAGGGGGAGGAATGTCCCCTCGGACCACACCCTGAATTCAACTCTGACTAAAACGAAAGCCTGTCATAAACGGAATTTTTCTACGGTCCATTGTGGTACGTCTTAGTAGATTTTACTGCATTTAAATTCGCGAAAGGAATTAAATAAATAATAATGAAAACATTTACTATGTTAAAACTGTTTCTTCTCTCTATCCGTCCATAGTTAGATTTTTATTTTTTTATGTAAAATTTTCAATTTTGATTTATCTTGCACAAAATATTGTTTATGATTTGCAGTATCTCTAAAACGGAATTTTTACAAGTTTTGCCAGATTTTTTTTTTTTCTTTTTAACCTGTAGAAATCTATAGAAAATATCTGAAAACCAGAATAGCTAGCTTGCAGCTTTCAAAAGGAATTTCATTTTAAAACAATCCTACATACAAATTAATATACTAAAATAAATACAAAAAGAATCATATTAGATGCGTATGTGTATGTAAAAACAAATTAAAGCAAAATAATAATAATAATAATAATAATCAAATAATATTAGCATGCAATGAATTCCGAGGAGTGAGGGATACATACGACTAGAAACATCAGAATGTCACCCTCATCCCTGGAATATTTAGAATTTTATGGTTATTGCTGGTGAAGAACTGCAAATTTCTCACCAAGAGAACTTCAAAATCATTGAGTGATTTTGTTGTTCCAGATTTGACCTTCCAGGGAAAGGGATAACATTCCGCCGCTTCTGGTGGTAAAGCATACCCATTGGAATTCATCGCAGGCTAAATCATTTTGATTAGTTGTTTTCCTTTACGTTGGATTGTACATAACACATACTCATTAAAATCATATCCTTTTCCCTTGTGCTGTAAAATCTCTCTCGGAAAAATGTCTGAAATCAACACTCTTAAGCATAAAAATATTCCATGGCTTCATAAAAGAGTTTTTCCTACAGTAAAGAAAACATATTCGAAATTGCACGTCAATTGCGTAGCAAATGAGGTGTGTTCGTACTACATAGAAGTTTTAAAAATATTCAGATATTGGTGTAATAATATACAATACTTCGGATACTGTATCCGAAGTATTGTATATTATTACTTCGGGTTAGGAGTTCTCTAAAATCTTTTGGGTATCCCTGTAAATACTATCTGCATTCTATTATACAGGAAGCAACTGCAGTAAATCTCAGCAACGTATATCAATTTCATAAAATGTGAAATAGTTTAATATTATTAAAACGTGCCCCAAAAACTGCTTCCCCCATGCCATTATGCAATGGAATACTTTTGTTTGGCCCCGGAAATTAATAACAAATAATTTTTATACCACAGATTGTACAGAAGGTATATTTTAGTATATACTTCATAGATGCATATCAATTTTATTATGTTCGAAAGAGTGTAACAGTATTAAAATGCACTTGAAACTTTTTCCCCATTGACCGTAAAGTAAAGGAATACTTTTGATTGTGCCTGTAATTAAACTATATATCCTATTTTCATAAAATTCGACATGACTCGACAAAATTATACAACAATTATATATTTTAAATTTCAAACAATTCGGTACATTAGTTTTTGTTTTGTTATATGCGAAGAGACAGACAGACGGATTGAACGAGGACTATAGGCGCTATGTATTTACATAATTACGAACGTAACTAAAAACAGAGAAAGATAAGTAGGAAAATATATTCTTTCCTGCCAAGTAAGTACTGAAGGAAGCCTTTTTTCAGCAGACTTGAAACAGACGTATACTAATTTTATCCTGATTATTTTAGCTTTTCTTTATATTATACATTTCACGGCACATAATGCATTCACCATAAACTATTTTGATACATATATAAAGCATTTTTTTTTTCTTTTTGTACATTTTATGCAAAAGAATCTTTCAAAACCTTTAAAGACTCAAAAAGGCAAAATCCTGAATAAACCACTGAAAGACATGAGAATTAATTTACCTCCCTGCAGATAATGCTGAAATTAGAAAGGGAGGGCATATCTAACCCCCCCCCCCTCGGAAGATAGCTATTTTTTTTTTTATTATTAAGAGTCTGGAAGTACAAATCTCTCTCCTCTTCCTCGCAACTCCATAATATCATAATATTTTCCCTCCCCAGAGCTGAAGTTGCAGAAATGTCTCTCCGAGAAATGTGGAGATTCTACACTGTCTTCAGCATTCGTAATAAAAGCAATTATTGGGAAAATTCAATTTTTCTGGAGCGCATTTCGGAAATTTTCCTGAAGAGAATCGAATAATTTGTTACTCTTCGAATAACATTGCGCTTTTGTTTACAAATAATGCAAGACAATTCCCGTCTCTGGCTAGACAATGATATAGAAGCATTTGTAAAATTCATGATATTCTTGTACATCGTTTAATTTTTCATAATAAATGCTAAGGGGAGGATGGGCTGTCTATCTAGTAGCCCTTTTTAGGTGCGTTCGTAATTATGTAAATACGTAGCACCTATAGTTGTCGCTTAGTCCGTCCGTCTGTCCGTCCCCATATAACAACGCAAAAACTACCCAACTGAATCGTTTGAAATTTAAAATACATAATAATTACATAATTTTGTCGAGTCATTTGAAATTTTATGAAAATCGGATGGATGGATCAATTACAGGAACAATCAAAAGGATTCCGTTACATTACGGCCAATGGGGAAAAAAAATCGCAAATGCAATTTAATCGTTTGAAATTTAAAATATATAATTATTACATAATTTTCTGGAATCATTTCAAATTTTATGAAAATCGGATGCATAGATCAATTACAGGGACAATCAAAAGTATTCCGTTACATTACTGTCAATCGGGAAAAAAGTTTCAAATGCAATTTAATCGTTTGTAGTTTAAAATGTGTAATAATTACCGTAATTTCGGGTGTATAAGCCGCTGATCAAACAATTCTTTTTGGACCCAGAAATCTTATTTAGTGATTGAACAGAAATATTTACGGCGATCTAACTAGTAACATTCATTTTTTAAAAATTTCTGGGTCAAAAAATAATTGTTTGATCTGCGGCTTATACATCCGAAATTACGGTACATAATTTTTTTCGAGTCATTTCAAATTTTATGAAAATCGGATGCATAGATAATTACAGGGACAATCAAACGTATTCTGTTACATTACAGTCAATGGGGAAGAAGTTTCAAATGAATTTTAATGGTGTTACACTCATTCGAACATAATAGAATCGACATGAATCTATGAAGTATATGCTAAAATATATATTCTGTATGTACAAAGAATATTTATTATTAAATTACAGGGCCACACAAAAGTATTCCACTACATAATGCTATACGGGGAAACATTGTATGGGGCGTGTTTTAATTATGTTAAACTACTTCACATTTTATGAATAAGATATACGTTGCTGAGGTGTAGTAAAAATTACTTCCTGCATATTTACAGGAACACAAAGATTTCGACCACTATACTGTATCCGAAGTATGTTCTACTATATCAGCAACATCTGAATATTTTTTAAACTTCATTATCGTACGAACGTACCTCATTTGCTACGCTTTACGTGCAATTTCCAACTTGTTCTTTTTCGCTTGGCGATTCTGTGATGGATTTCGCCAAATAGTCCGAAAGTTTTGAAGATTTACTCATTAAACTCATAACTTTAAATGAAAATTTAGTAAATAAGTGAAGTTTCGTGCATGATCTTTATAAAATTTATAGCTCTTTTTACGAAAGAAGGGGGGTGGGTCAGATGAATTTAGATTAATGATAATTTATTTATTTATTGTATTTATTGTTAATTCATAAACAAACACGGAAATTTATTTTCATTATTATATTATTAAAGAAATGAAGGGATGTAGTGGAGGGTATACGGGTGTATACGCCGTATACCCTCTGTATTTTTTTTAAGGAAAACCGTATATCTTCTGTTTTACAAGAAAGCTATAGTATATAGTATACATATACACTCTAGGGTATACCCTCTGATTTTTTTACGACTACACCAATTTTTCATTATTATACTATTAACCTTCCTACCCTGTTGAAATTTTACTCAAACTTGATTAAAATATTTCACACCAGAATTTTTATTTAAAGCCATTTAACATACTTATTTAACTTAAATCTTTGAGTTATTTATTTAATTTATAAAAAAATTTCTGCTTTGAATAGAATGAAACGCATTATAGGACTGGGTAGATTAGACCCATTCAGGGTAAGAAAGTTAAAAAAATGATGAGGAATGTAGTGGATGGTATACTGGGGTATAAGCCGTATACCCTCTGTATTTTTTAAGGAACACCGTATATCTTCACTTTTACAAGAAAGCTATAGTATATAGAACATACACTCTAGGGTATACCCTCTGATTTTTTTACGACTACACTGGAAATTAATTTTGAAATCATTAGAGCAATTATTGTAATAAATTCTGTCTGTTTTTATAAATTTTATTTTTCCTTTCATTGATTTTATGTAATACAAGAAATTTTATCATTTTGAGGCATCTGAAATTCATTGATTTATGATTGAATATTTTACTACGTTAATTTTAATCTTTTTTTAGGTAATATGTGAAAGCCAGGGGCGTGCGAAGAGAAAACTGCGCCGGGGCAAAGCGTCAATTTGGAGCCCCTCTCCTCCAACTTTCTCTTGTAACAACCCAAAAATGACGTTGGTACTATAAATTTAGCGCTCCCTAAATTTCCGCCCCCGGGGCGACCGCCCCTTCCCCCTTTCCACGGCGCTGGTGAAAGCAATATTATTCTTAACTATCATCTTCACAGCTCGCTAACATAATTTATTAATATTAGATTTCTGACATAAAATAAATAAAGGATAGGATTAAACCCCAATGTTGCTTGTAATTATTTCGGAAGAATGATTGAAAAGTGTAACGTAGTTTACCAAATAAACGATAAATTGCCAATTTAAATAGGGTATAACTACTTCAAAAGGGAGAATTTTGTCCAATTCTTTTGGGATTCAGTCGATATGAAATCAACATGTGGCGCCATCTTTTAACTTTAAAAATAAAATAAATATGCAAAGAAATCTTTTATATATTTATAAATACCAAAAATTCTACAAGTTTTTAAAGGTTAACACTGATCGATACGATTCAAATCGTCATTGCGTAGTAAACTTTTAAAGTATCTTGTTAGATACTGGACGATTGAAAACCTCACAAATTTCAAAATTATCGTTTAAGTTTATTATTTCTTATATTTTAAGATTAAAGGAAAGAATAACATATTGGTTACACCGAGATTAATTAAATATTTCAAAATTTTATAGTACTCCCCTAAGTCATTTAATAAAAGTAATATAACTTTTCATGAAAATTAATAATATTTTCGTTATCAGTGAAAAATATGAAAGTGGAGAAAATGCATATCAATTACCGATTTTATTTCAGCTTTAAATACTCACATTTCTTCCGTAGCTCTCCCCCCTCCACCCCGAAAAAAATATTTTATTCGTCTACCCTACCAACAAAACTTATTGCTTCAGTAGTTAGTGTTTCAGTTAATAATATAATAATACATAAAATGATCATTCAAAATAAATTAATAAATAAATATGTAAAAAATGCTTGTTTAGTGGCATACTTTCTATTGTCGATCTTGTAAGGTCAAATAAAATATTGTAATGGGTTTTGGGGATCATTTGCTTTTTAGTAGCTCAGTGGCGTAACCAGGGTGGGTGCCCAAGTGCACCTCTAAATACCGGTAATTCTTGAAAGTTCTGTTCGCCTTTTATCTAGCCGGAAAATTTTCAGCTATGACTATGAATCAAGGAGAAGAAAACCTTACAATATTATTGGTATTGGGCACCCATGGCTGGTTACGCCACTGTAGCTGCTGCACAATATACACTGGTGTGCAAAATTTGAGGACGAGTCCCAAAATGTCAGTTTTCAAGGGATTTTCAAGCAATAATTTTCACGCGAATATTTATAAGGAAGTAATATAATTTGAATAACTGTTATCCCTGCATAATAGCTAGTCCACATAACATCTCATTCAGGTCACACATGGTCACAAGAGTCACAGTCACTACGGCGAAACAAAAAATAGGAAATTCCATACGTCTCTTTTATTAGTCTCAAATGACTACTATATGTGACTTCACTCACAGGCCATTGCGACTGCTGCTTTGTGGCAAGTCACCAGGTGACTTTACAATGTCGTTTCATTGAGACTCTCGTGTGACCTCTCATCTGGAGACTCAATTTCAAAATCATTGTGAACGTTGCTTTATGATAAATTACCAAATAATGTCCCACTAAAGTCACATGGTGACTTTTCACCACTTCTCACAGCCGTTACTTCACAGTAGGGTCTCTGTCACCATTTGACAAAGTCTTGTGACAGAAAGTCACCATGTGACTTTAATGTGACATTATTTGGTGATTTATCATAATGCAACATTCACAATGACTTCTAAATTGAGTCTCCAAATGACAGTCACACGAGTCTCAATAAAACGACATTGTAAAGTCACCTGGTCACTCAACACAAAGCAGCAATCGCAGTGACCTGTCAATGGAGTCACATATAGTAGCCATTTGAGACTCATAAAAGTAAAAGAGACGGATGGAATTTCCTATTTTTGTTCTTCCATAGTGACTGTGACTCTTGTGACTATGTATGACCTGAATGAGATGTTATATGGACTAGCTGTTATGCCGGGAAGGTAATTATTCGAATTATATTACTTCCTTTTGAATCTCAGCTATTATAAGCAAGAAAAAAAATCATTTAAAACTATTAAAATGCAAGTGAGAAAATTTAAAAAATACGCTCCCATAGCGATTCAGTTTCTTCGCGTAACTAGTGTAGGATTTTAAGGCTCAAGACAATGTTAATCCTACGGAAGCGTTGCTTATATATTTATTGCTAGTATTTTATTTATTAGTAAATGATTTTTACTCTTTTTTTTCATATTGTACCTACGGGGATGAAGGGCGCAAACACAGAACATTTGTAGTATGCACCAGAAACTTGGAGAGTGTGCATATATTTTCACGTATCACATCACACCTGTCTTTGCTCGTCGTATACTTGTAAATAAACAGTCTTTTGAAACCAGTTAAATCATTTAATCCTCAGTGGCGTAGCCAGGGTGGGAGGTCCAAACGCTCCAGATACCACTAATTTTGTAAAGTTTTGTTCGCCTTATCTAACCGGATAATTTTCTGCTATGAAGGAAATTCTAGAAAACTAAAATATTACTGGTATTCAGAGCATATGGACACCCTTCCTGGCTACGCTGCTGCTAACCCCGTATAATGTTTCTTCATACTGGTAAGCAATAAGTTAAATCCTGACAACATTTTTGCATAGAGGAAGGAAATTCAAGCGTAGACCTTCATCTGAATTCATCACTTCTCCAGTAATTCATCAGTTCTACCGAATTAAGGCTCGGATCCCTGAAGAAGAAGACACTCATGAGCTAATGCTAAACCTATAAGAAGGTTATTTTCTAATATCTCGTTTGAATTCAGACATTTTTAAAATCTTTTTTATTTTCATTGGATATCTGAGGTTCAGCTCTACATCGCTCCTTTTTTTATATATATTTTTTCGTATTAGTTGCAGATTATTTTTTTTATAAAGTCATTTTCGCTTTCGAAACCGGTTCCGAAAATGAAAGAGTCTTTCTAAAATATAGCTACAATCAAAATCGAAAAAAGTGAAAAAGGAGCGATGTAGAGATGGACCTCAGATATCCAATGCAAAGAAAATAAAATAAAAATAAAATAAATGTCGAAACGCAAATAAGATATTAGAAAATAACCTCCCCATAGGTTTAGCATTAGATCGCAAGTGTATTGGCTTGCAGAAAAGGAGCTCTAAATTTCTTCGCCTTAACCCTTTGAGCTCTGATGGTAGAGTTTTCTACCACATAATTTTAATTCTGAAATGTCAAAACGGCACCAGGAAATTCAACCAAATTTATTTGAAAAAGGTTTGATGCATTTCTTCGTATATATCATTAACGGGTTTTTTTCTTTAAAAAATACTGGTGTCAATGTGACATTTGGAATTTTTATGAAATTTACCCCCAGAGCTCAAAGGGTTAAAGTATCAGACAATAGTTAAATAGTTATATTTTCGCAAATATCAGATTTTTATTTATTTATTTTTATTTTATTTTATTTTATTTTATTTTAATTTTTTTTTAAAGGGTTGTAACGATTAGCTATCAGAGATAGTTTTTTTTCTTCGTACGATCATTGGAAGTGCAGTTATTTCTGATTTTGTTTCAGCTCTCAAACCAGAAATATGTATTTAAGTAAACAAAAGTGTATACCTAAATAATGGGAAGCATGTATTTAAGTAACTTTAAAAAATAAAATAAAAAAATATTTTCTATAGAGAGATTAAGAAACGTACAAAGCAGAAATTGGAATTGTTAAAGAATTTGAGATGAATGTTTCGAACAGATTTTTGGAAATAAAAGCTTTAAATGAGTTTTTGAAACACGTGATTTTTGTAAACAATCAATTATGAAAAGTGTCTCCTCTCTAAAATTTATGGTTACATTTACAAAGCTGTAAAAGCGTATATGAAAGCATAAACTCTTTAGAATGAAGGCAAAGGAACGATAGGAAGGATTGAGCAAAATTATCACAGCACACAATTTACCACCTTTTTTGTGGTAGCAAAGTGACATATAAGGGTAATCTAGAGAGTTTTCGGATAACTGCACTTATGACACTTTTCCTGTACAGCTCATATTCAAAATATTAGAATAATGATCTTTTTTTTAGAAATTGAAAATATCGTTTGGTAATTTAATGTCTTTTAATGAAAATATGCAAACGATATTTTTATTAAGAACTTATTGTTGATTAAACTTACTTGTTATCTTAAATTTAATATCCTTTTTGAAAAGATTAATTGCAAAAAAAATTATTTTGAAAAGTCAAAATATTAGAATATTTATTCAAGTGGTTCAAAATATTAGAATATTTCACATTAATTCTCCTTTAATTATTACCAATTCTTAACTGGTGACATCTTTGATTAAATTCAGACTATTTTATTTAAAATCAGTATTCTTTTTTGCAGTTTGTTTCTTTTTCGTCTTAAAATGGGCCGTGTGAGTGATATTCCTGAATCTACTAAACTTTGTATGGTTGATTTGTATCGGCACGGTAAAAATCAATGTTTTATAGCAAATTATTTACATTGTTCGCAATCGAGCGTTAGTAAAATACTAACACAATATTCAAAAATTGGAAAATTTCAAAATAATCGCCGAAAACCAAAGACATCTGCTAGAGATGACAGGAAACTGAAGCGTATAGTTAAGAAAAACCGTTTTAAATGTGTGCGATTCTTGCACCGAAAATGGAAAGAAGAAGGAGTTGAAGTTTCTACATCGACAACATTAAGATGTCTCCATAAATTTAAATTTGAATCTCGTGTACCGAAAACAAAACCTCTCATGACTGCAAGACAAAAGCGTATAAGATTGAATTGGTGTAAATCAAGACGTTTATGGAGCAATGAAGATTGGAAAAATATATTATTTAGTGATGAAAGTATGTTTTGTGTTTCATATGGTAATCAAGGTATTCGAGTTTGGAGAATGAAGCAAGAAGCATTTGATAAAGAATGCCTTAAACGTTCCGTAAAATTTGCTGCTAGTGTCATGGTTTGGGGTTGTATGAGTGCAGAAGGACCTGGGAAGTTATGCATCGTCTATGAAAAGGTTAACTCTCTGATATATCAAGAAATTTTAGAATATTACATGATTCTATCATCAGAAGATTTATTTGAAGATTATTTCATCTTTCAACAAGATTTAGCGTCCCCGCATACCTCAGTGTCAACTAAGAATTGGTTCCGCCAACGCAACATTAAGGTACTTCCTTGGCCACCAAATTCACCAGATCTTAATCCCATCGAAAACTTATGGTGTATAATGAAGAAAAAACTTCAAGAAAATCCTCCTTCAAGTAAAACTGAGTTAGTGGCACGTATAAAGTCTATTTGGGCTAATATTGATAGAAATGTTTGTAAACACCTTGTATATAGTATGCAAGATCGATTGTACGCTGCTATGAAAGCTAAAGAGGATGCTACAAAATATTAACTATCATTTACTTCATATTCATAAGGTAATATTGTTGCGTAAAATAAAATATTCTAATATTTTGAACCAATCTAAATTTTATTCTAATATTCTGGTGTGTTTAAGGAAGCTGTATACCTAATTTATTGTGCTGTATTTTATATTTTATAAATGTTAAAATCTTATCTAAACATTCCAGATTTAATTTATAAGAAATTTAATTGCATTTACTTAGTATAAAAAATAAATAAATGACAAATAATTTTTTCTTAGTAATTTTTCTCAATTATTCTAATATTTTGAATATGAGCTGTAGCAAGGCGCATCTAATTCAAACCTAATAGTGCAATAACATGCAACAAAAATTTTTTTGGATTAGTGCCATTTTTGTGAGCGAGCTATTTCAAATTTTTATAATATTATAGGCTATTTCCATAAGTACTTGTAGTGTAAGTCACAGGCTACCATTTTTGGCTACCAGTATTTTGGTACGAAAAAATGTGATTTATTTTATCGGCACATTCTCATTAATTGAATAAGGCCAAGCAGTCTTTACGAAAATAACGGTGGCAAACAAGCATAGCAATTATAAGGTAATGTGACTTACACTACAAAACCCATGGAACTAGCCTATATTAATATTTATTTATCTAAATTTATAAAAGCGTTATGAACCAACACCGTCTCGAAGAGTTTTATTCCCTTCGCGGTGGGAACCTTTTACGAAAATTTTAATGTTTTGTCACCGGTTTTTAAAAACAGAAATTTGTGCCTTATTAAATCGGGAAAATGCTCCTATTAAATAATGCAAATTTTAGAGTAAAATTTTACTGGTGGGGATGAACATAGATTCTTAAGCCCTTTTGCGGCACGTATACGTGTCGCTCGTCCCCATGGGGTTAAATATCGAGACCGTGTTGTATGAGCTCAGTAGAAGTAGTCGGTCGCCTGATCCTTCATATGAGATTAAGAAATCGTGTGAACAGAATATGCATCTCTTTTTCATGACTTTAAAATTTGCAAAAAATATCAAGAAAACTTTTTCTGAGTTATGATGATAAGATTTTTTTTCTGGGGAATATTTTAAGCTTTTCTAACTGCTTTATTTTCTTAATTCCGATTTCAACCCTTTCGGATCCGAATTTCTTCTCATATTTTTGAAAAAATTAGTTTTACGTTAATAACATTAACACTAGCTATCTTAGATAGATAAATTAGTGTTTAAATGTTTCATTGTTAGAAAGATAACGAATGTTGTTATTTTGTGTACTATTTAATTAGGATGAGCGAAGCGAATCCTCTACTAGGCCACTCAAATTACAATTTGTCGTACATTTTACAAAAAAACTATTGAATATTTTGGCTTCAAATTAAACACAAAAATAAAATATGATCTGTAGATTTGCAGAATCTAATTTTTTTTTTTTTTTACAGTAAAACGTTAAAAAAATATTATTTAAATTAATTTATTTTACATGCATTTCCAATACGGACGCAATTTAGAAAATAAATAAAAAATGAAACGCGTATATTTTCAGAAAAAAAATTATAAATCATTGAGTAAGTAATTATAGATAGAATCGTGATTAATTTAATAAATAAAATATGTTTTCATTATTCAGCAAAATCGTTTGCACAGATGACACTTAAAATTTTAAAAGTATTGTATTAAGGTTTTTTTTTTTTTTTTTTTTTTTTTGTAAAGTGGCAACAAAAGAATTGTAAACAAATAAAATTAATTGTTAAATTTGTTATATAAATGAAAAATTAAAAGAATTGCGTGAACGTGTTGCCTCGATTCAAGCTCTTTATAAATGTACTAAAGGAAAAGTTATCCGATTCAGAAATGACAAATGGACTTCAACCATTTCTTACTTTATCATTTGTATTGAAAGTAATGTTACGTTCTTATTTGTGGACCGAGAAGTGTTTAGTGAACGCGACTTTAGACTTTGTTGCACGTATTAAAGAAAATCACAAGCCACCAATACAGATATCGCGAATAATCATGGATAAATTTGAATACTACAGTAATTTAACATATAAGAATTGGTGCGTACCAATTCCCCCAATAATTGAATTCTGGAAAAATGGAAGCATAAATTGCTCAAGGAAAGAGTTTCTTCTGCAGTTAGCTTTTGCTGTTACAATTCATAAATCCCAAGGTTTAACATTAGATGAAGCAGTTGTAGATATTGAGGATATACAGGCACCAGTTGGCTTAAAAACGTACGTAACGTTGTCAAGAGTGAAAATCCTTCAAAATTAAGCATTCAATAGAAATTTTCCTTACGAAAAATTCTACAATATCAAAAATTCTCATGCACTAACATGTATAAAAACGAAGAAATTAGAATAAAAAGTTTTACAGTTAAAAATTCGTAGTATCGACGAGAGCAGATTTCAAATGTTTTTCCAGAAAATAGGATTTTGAAGAAGTAACTTTCTTCAAGCTCTCTTCAAATATATTATTCTAAAATAGCTATCAAAGATTATTTGATGCTAATTACAAAGATTGGAAACATGCCTATTTCAAACAACTTTAAAAAACACCAGTGGCTACTAGAAATTGTAAAAAAAACTTTAAAAGAATTTTTAGTTGAAAATTTAAAAATATTTTGTAAAAGTTTGCTTCGAAAATATTTTTTAATGCCAGTCTTACATCATAAATAAAAAATTCCTAGGAAATTGATAGTTATTTGGCTGAACTTACATTTGTAGAATTAAAATGCGCCAAAACATAAAATAACGTTTTTGTTTAATGAAGATGCAAAAATAATATTAAAAATATTGTTACTTTCAAGTATATGCTTTATAAAATAATGCTTCGCGAATCCAAACAAAGCATGGCTTTTGCTAGTTAATATTCATAAGACCACAGGCTAAGAAACAGTTTTTCGATATGTTTAGAAAATATAGTTTTATATAATAGATTTAACTTATATTACTTATACTTTCTACTACTTTTTGTGCTTTATTACACGTGATTCTTTCAGGAAAGTAACTTTTCTTTTAAATTCAAAGAGTGAAATATAGGCTTAATGTAAAAGAATCGCTAACGCCGCAAAGAGAATGAAGAAAATAATTATAATTATCATTATTATTAAATGACTAAACTTAAATGAAGTCATATAATAAATGTATAGACATATACTAGTATTACTACATGTAAATAACAGCAAAAGTATTTCTTAAAACAAAATAAAACGCCGTTAAAAGACATGTACTATTAATAGTACACCAGACCCGAAAGGGTTATAAAAAATTTCAAACAGGTTTCTTTCACTTGCTAACTAATCCTTTTGTTTGCAGTTTTATTACTAAAACACCTTTTTTTAATTATTAAATCGTTTTGAGCAAAGAGCAAGGCGTAAACGATTCTGCAAATATTTTCTCAGAATTTATTATTATTATTATTATTATTATTATTATTATTATTATTATTATTATTATTATTATTATTATTTACACTGTGGATGAAAATTTTTCTGTACAGGCAAAAAGTACATTACAAATTAATTCGAAAAAAAAAAAAAAAAAAAGTCTTCCATGTCCCCTTTTCTTCTGTTTATTCTGTAAGCCTCGCGTCACCTTTTGCACACCAATATGAAACTAATAAAAGGTAGGAGGTAATTTTTAAAAAATTTTAAGTAAATTATTCTGGTTCATCTTTTCTATTTAATAATGATCTCGAGGATGCCGCAGTAATCCTATGTATTATATACACCCCAGTCCTCTCAGCAGCTACGGTCAATGTGTTAAACTTACTAAATTTATCTAAAGTTTTAATTCTTCCGGTGGTGTTCTTCAGCGATGGGTCTAGCACCTTTCCAATTATTAACTGAAGAAAATACTTCCAATTCCGATCGCACGCCGCCAGTTCGGCGAAATAAATAAATAAAATAATGTCGCCGGTTGGGAATAGATGATTGAATATGATGGTCAGGATGGTACGAATTAACTCGTGATAATAATATATATATTAATATATGTAACCTAGGTAATCAAGAGATTATTCAAGAAAAAAGACTTGCATCGCCGAATTTTAATAAAACGTTATAACATATTTTGGGCTGGTAGCTTTAAAACCCATGGCTTTTATTATTATTGTTATTTTATATTACTGTCATTGTTATTCGTTGATTCGGTTATTTAGATTGTATGTGATGTTTGTCTTTTTAAAAAAAGTTGATGAAAATGAAAAAAATATCTTCATAAACTTTATTACAGTACTCAATGTACAGAAATGCAACAAATAAAGGTTTTTTTTTTTTTTTTTTTTTTTTTTTTTTTGTATTTACGAAGGATGATTTTAAAAATTAATTTCGAATTGTCTCTACCCTATACTTTTTTTTTCTCCAGATCTGCTATAATGAATAAAGGGTGCATTTACATGCCGCATTCAAAAATTCACTATACACTCATTTCTAAATTTAAAAACATATATTGACTCAAACTTGAGATAACATTTTCATGTTAAAAATCCTGTTTGATCAGTGGATATTCTGCAAAAAATTCGGCAATAAATGAAAAAGTAATTTTATTTTTTTATTTATCGTTATTTCCAATTTTTGTTTGACATTTATTACATTTCTATTAGTGCTTAATTTAAAATTTCATTAATTTAGCCTTTATAGCAAATCTGAAAAAAAAGAAAAAATGAAAGAAAAAAGGGTTATTAGAAGTAAAGTTTGACTTGTAACATATACCATAATTTCTAGTGTATAAATCCATCTTTTTAATGAATCTAATGGTGTTGATTAGTGATTATTTGAAATTTAACCCAACCTAAACCTATGAATTCGTATTTTTAAAATATCTTCTCAAGAAATAAATATTTCTGACTTATTTTTTCGGTGGATACTGCTTTTAAAAAATGTCTCTTTTTTTCTATCTGTCGAACTATTTCTAATAGAATCTTGACGAGCAGGGAGTAAAATTTTAACATTTCAAACAAAGTTATGATATATTTTTAAAATATTTTGGCAACTTAAAAAAAGAGCATTCTTCAAGAAAAGCACACACAATAAAAGTTAAAGTTATAATTTCCTGGGGAGATTGTTTAAAATATAAATGCATTAAGCCCCATAGTTTTAACTTTAATGAGGGGAATTAGAGACCTCACTGACCAACACTTTTAAGGGTTAATAACATTCCCCTGTTGTAGAATAACATTGAGAGAATAATCGAAATATTCTTGGTTATATTTTGGCGCAATTTTAGCAACAAATACTGCACATTATTTGAATTTCTATATTTTGAAACAGTAGCGTCAATATTGACAGACAATATTATATGAATACTGGTGGGGAAAATTGCACTAATTCTATAATGAAATAACGTGGTTTTACGTTTTGTCATTATTACACCAATGTTGGTAAGCAATATTGCGCCAATGCTGGCATAAAATTTTGCGACTATATTACGATAGTAATTTTACCAATCTAGGTCAGTATTTGTGGAGAATATTTCCCAATATTCGGGTGTTTATATTTAAAAAAAAATTTCGTTAATAATGATAGAAAGTGTCGCATAGGATGCGACTTCGACTCATAATAGTTCTGAAAAAAAAAAAAAATAAATAAAAATAAACAGCAACATGTGATTGTTTATCAGTATCATACGAAAAGTTCACTGGTCCAAAACGCGAAACTTTGATTTTATGCTCCTCAAATACATCATAATTCAAATCCAATTCAAAAGTGATCAAAAATAAAATACAACATTAAATGTAATATTTTTGTTTACTTTTCTAAGTAAATTATATGATGCAAAAAGTACACGAGAGCAAAATGGAAGTTTTTTAGATTTTGCGCGTTATTATCTGCAACAGTAGTGAAAAATTTGAAGCCTAGGAGATTACACGAGTTCTTTTATATATTATTATTATTATGCCATTATTAGCGTAATGATAGACAATACCTGTCAACCATTCGAATCACTGCATCAATTTGGTCAATTATAAAAGCCTGTTTCAACCAGAAATTTTACTTATTAAACAGAATGTGTACCACATAATAACGAGTCACATTTTATAAGTAAGTTTTATGATTCAAAACATTTTCATTGTTTGTCAAAGTCATACAGGTTGGCAATTAGGTATGCTAACAGTGTTCGGCCATGCTGAAGATTCTGAGTTCGAGTCCAGGTATCACTTTAGATTAAAAAAGGGGAAGTGAATTTAAAGACAGTTCTATATTCTTGAAAATATATATCTTGATAATAACAAAAAATATACTAGATAATTAAAAAAGAATGACCCGATTACAAATGACAATTTCTTAGTTGCAAACAATGGTTTGTAAGAAACTGATTACACACAACACAGAAGAAAGGACACCGTTTTGTTTGTGTGTACTGTTCTAAGTGGCTCCTTTTATACACACATAAAACATGCATTATGTCATCTGTTTCACATCACATAGAAACATGTCGGTATATACATTTTACAGACAGTTAGTATATGTATTTTGCAGACTCATTTTAGTCTTACTGGTATTTTCTGGTCTCACTGTCTGAAAAAACATTATTTTACCACGCGCACCCAAAATTCGTCTACTGTTATAGGCAAAGAATGCATATTCCCATAAAACGCCGCCACAAAGGGTCATTCACAATGTATTCGTAATATCTGGCTTGAAATGACCTATCGATTGAATGCTTTCTCTGTGTTTAATAAAAGTCACTTAGAACAGTTATGAAATATGAAAAAAATCTTGGTGTTTATTTCTATATAGCGGCCTTCGCCCGCTACGCTGGTCGGTTTATCTAAAGAAATCTTGAAGAAGTAGTTAGATAAGGTTCAGACATACATTAAAAAAAAAAAAAAGCAAGTCGACCATTTAAAAAACGTTGGGAAATATCAAATATTTACTGTAATTTTTTAAGAAAAACAAAGTTTCGAAAAAAAAAATTAAATCGAAAAAAAATTACACTGACATATTAATGCAAGGAAATTTTCCCAGAGAGAAAATTCGCCTTGAATACAATATTTCAAATTCTTTTAATTGCTTATAGGCGTTAATGCCAACATAGTGAAAAAAAATTCCATGCTGGGAATCGAACCCGGGCCATCAGTATGGCGCACTGACGTTCTACCGACTAAACCACATGGAACGACAGCCAGCTTGAAACTTTCTCATACTTAAGTAGACTGGCGAAAACATAACGATAGCGCGTTTTAAAATCGCACAGTGACATCTATTGGATTTTATATGTACTAAAAAACGTGAGCAGCGCACCTAATAGTTTCTTTTGTTTCTTTTTGTTACTTTTTTGTCTGTTGTCCGATTTTGATGAAACAAAGCCTATACACTGCCCGGGAGTGTGCATTCTTCATTAGTGAAAACCGCATAAAAATCCATTCAGTAGTTACGAAGATAACCTCGAACAAACAGACAGACAGACAGACAGACAGACAGACAGACAAAAAATTCAAAAAATTTTTTTTTGTGTTTCATTGGTTTTCTTTTATCGCCCTGACTCCATTTTTGTCAATTATCTTCAATGTACAGACACACCGGGTCCTACTGTTTTTATATCAAATATTTACTGTAATTTTTTAAGAAAAACAAAGTTTCGAAAAAAAAAAAATTAAATCGAAAAAAAAATTACACTGACATATTAATGCAAGGAAATTTTCCCAGAGAGAAAATTCGCCTTGAATACAATATTTCAAATTCTTTTAATTGCTTATAGGCGTTAATGCCAACATAGTGAAAAAAAATTCCATGCTGGGAATCGAACCCGGGCCATCAGTATGGCGCACTGACGTTCTACCGACTAAACCACATGGAACGACAGCCAGCTTGAAACTTTCTCATACTTAAGTAGACTGGCGAAAACATAACGATAGCGCGTTTTAAAATCGCACAGTGACATCTATTGGATTTTATATGTACTAAAAAACGTTATGTACTAAAAAACGTGAGCAGCGCACCTAATAGTTTCTTTTGTTTCTTTTTGTTACTTTTTTGTCTGTTGTCCGATTTTGATGAAACAAAGCCTATACACTGCCCGGGAGTGTGCATTCTTCATTAGTGAAAACCGCATAAAAATCCATTCAGTAGTTACGAAGATAACCTCGAACAAACAGACAGACAGACAGACAGACAGACAGACAGACAAAAAATTCAAAAATTTTTTTTTTGTGTTTCATTGGTTTTCTTTTATCGCCCTGACTCCCTTTTTGTCAATTATCTTCAATGTACAGACACACCGGGTCCTACTGTTTTATTATATGTATAGATTGTGCTTAAAGACTTTCTTTCGATCAGTTTTTACTTCGGACTTATGGTCATTTGCAACCGAGTGATTCTTTTTTAAACAAGCTGCATATATATGTAGTTCTCATCCATATAAAAGATCGATTCATAGTGACGTTCTAGTTAAATTTATGCTAAATTATTTAAAAATATTAAACATAATCCACGTTTTCAGGCGGAGGTCTCCTAAAATTTCAAGTGAAACGCCCCACCTACATTTTCATAAATCTACCTCTGAGTATTATTTCTATTTCAAAGTAATTTGACAAGAACAAAAAGCTACGCTTGAAACGTTGAATCGTAGGTACTAGAGAAAAAATAAAACATCCTCCCGCCACACCGTTGCAAGTGATCGACAGACAAAACATTGAATTCGATGTTGGATATAATCCAAAGAGGGGCGACATTTCATTTTCTATTTGCGATAGAAGAACTTAAGTGAGTCAAGTCTTGCTCAACCCTGAACGGAATGTGCATAAGTTAAAAAATGGAGTCACACCAATTTCGATGATCTTGTCTCTGCAAACCTATGACCTATAGGGCCCTATTTTCAGGCCCTACTTATCCAAATTCGAGGACTAAAGACTTCCGATTGTAATAGTGTGGGGTGGAAAAAGTGTTAAAACTAACTGGCAGGCAGCCAGAAAACGTGGTAGCGACCTTAAAGACGTAGTTGGAGGTTCTTCACTTGTTTCAGCTTTGTTAAGAATGGGTGTGATTTGTATGCAAAAAGTGTTGTAAATAAAAACATTTAATTTAACTTTGAAAATTAAAGGAAAGAAGTTTTTTGATAGGAGAAAAATGACAGAAACTGTATAAAGATGAAGTTTATAATAGTAATAATAATAATAGGGGAAAAGTGGGTATGGAAATAAAATGCACCAAGACCCCTTATTAAATATCGATGTGCATAATTAAAAGGTATTGGTTCAGAATATTCAGATAAAATTACGTTATTAGCACCAGAACTGTTTAACTTGTAACAGACTAATTTAGGTAGCATTCAGCTTATCACCGTCAGTGTTTCTGATGATGGCAGTGATCATAGCATGCTTAATGCTGTCTAAACTAGTTTGCTATAACTTAAAATCTCTGGTGCAAATAACGCTGTTTCATCTGGGTATATTGTTGCGCCAAGTAATAAACTTAATTGTTATACAGATACAGAATAGTTAATTAAATACAAAATAAAGGGAATGGAATAATTATGTAATAAGAATCAGCTATATGTGGAACTTATGTTCTGTGTGAATAATGTAGTATCTTTTTTATCCGAGTATTTTCCCACTGTTTCGCCGTTTCTTCGATACTAAAAATAAGGATTGCCCAAAGAAAAAAAAAAAAAAAAAAAAAAAAAAAAAAAACGGACGCTATTTTATTTATATTTTTATCAATACTGACATTTCTCGATGAAAAGCTTGGAGCATAAAAATTAATTATTGTATTTGTGTTGAATAGTGATATTTTTATAATTAGTTAACGGTGAAATGTTCAGATACAGAGCTATCTTATGTCCTTTTAATTGTAACACTTCAAATAGCGCAAAACAATCATTATTTCGAATTTTCTTAAAATACCATTCTACCGCTATTTGAAGATATTTACTTGTTTATCTATAACATGTTCATACGCTGTAGCTTTAATTTTATTTGTTTACTCCAAATTTTTGTTTGCGCCAATATAAAAAAAGGTTCATTTACGACTTTAGTATCAGCAATCCTATTGCTATTTCTTTTAAAGCAAAGTAAACGATTGTAAATTTATATCTACAATAAATGATTTTTTTGTTATCATAATAAATTTAGGACATTAACAATCTAATCAAATCAAGCAAATCTTAACTTGATCACCCAAAATGGAGCATAAACCAAAAAAAATGGCACAGGATTACAACGCTCCACGGAAAATCCCCGCTACAATCATCGATACCGCAGATAACGGAACGTAGCCAAAAAAAAAAAAAAAAAAAAAAAAAAAAAAAACTGTGACCTATAAACCAAAACAAATCTTAACGTACAGAAATTGATTAATTTTCAATTAAAAACTCATAATGTGTATGATATGTTTGAAATTATTGCCTTATTGGTTAAGAAATCAACCACTGCCTTTGAGCAAGTAAAAATAAAAAACAAAAACTACCAATCAAATTTAAAACTGCCTAGTTCTCTTACCAAATATTGGGTAGGCAAAGTTAAATTCAGAGCCTAATCAAATCAAACAAAGGAATGGGAGTTGATATTTATCTGTCCCTCTCCCTCCTATGCTGTCACAAAAATTTAAGTATTTTTGATGTCTTAAGAAACATATATGAATACATAAATAAATATTTAGATAAGCATATTTTTTGTTTTCAATCTTATGCTACTCAAAAAGTATAAATATTGATATTTACTATTAGTACAATTTAACAAAACATATTTAAAATATCAGCTTTTCAAAATCTCCAAATCGTTAGTCTTATTAACTGACTCATGTCCTAGTGCAATGTATGTTATAATTTAAATTATCCGTTTTCAGTGATTCTCTTTTACGTCTAGTAATACGGGGTGTTTCTAAATGAATGCCGGTGTTTCAACGCTAAGTAGTAATTATTACATAAAACTTAAAATTATAATTAATACATAAAATGAAAGAGAAACTTAGACAGTTTTACGCACAAGGTTACAAGTGTTCAATGTGAGCACATTTCGTTACACAGCACAAATTAAGTCGATAGTTCAGTTCTTCCCAAACGTTGATTTGTGTTTGTGGTGTCATTGTTCCAACAGCTATAATGGTCAGCTGGTAATGGAGGCACATACATACGATCCTTTATGAATCCCCGAGACAGAAATCACATGGCGTCAGATCGGATGATTGTCTGAATAGAACGTCATTGCTAATCAAAGTTTGGGAAGAACTGAGCTATTGACTTGATGCGTACTGTGTGACGAAAGGTATTCACATTGAACACTTGTAAGCTTGTAGGAAAAACTTTTTGAGTTTCTCTGTCATTTTATGTATTAATTACATTTTTAAGTTTTATGCAATAAATACTACTAAGCATTAAAACCCCGATATTTATTTAAAAACACCCCGTATTTAGCAAATTCCCTCTTTAAAGATCCTCCCTGAAAGTATACCTTTCAAGGCAATATGATAAAACTGTTTAAGCATATATATTTATTAATTCATTGCTACAAAATTATGTCTATTAATTAATGCATACGATGTACGATTTGTCTTATTTTCCAGTACATCCTTATATCTTCGTGTGATGTTTATTAAATCTATTGCCGCATAAATAATATCATCTTTGTTTAGATATCCGTAAAGTCAACTCGAATCAATGTCTTCGGAAATGTAAGGATGCTCTCTTTCAAAGAGCACCAACAGCTTTCCTCCGAGATGATTAATAACATTGGCGGTAAAGCGGAAAAGTGAACTCTTACGATAACTTCAGCTCCGGGTGATACAAGAAAAGAACATTTTCGTTCACAAAAACTAAAATTAAAATGTGCAGAGTTTTTTTTTTATTTTATTTTTATTATTTTTTTTATTTTTTAGAAAAGGGGTCAATCATAAAATAAAATTGAGACGTATATTTAAAAGGAACTAAAAAACAATTTTGCAATTATTTCAAACTACATTTAGAATAGACTGAATACAGAAAAAAAAATCAACATATAAAAAGAATAATGCGTCGAAAGATTTTGTTTTTGAATATTGTTTTGAAACCAGTAATTTTGAGGTATAAATTAGTCAGAAAATATCATTCCATTTACATACTAAAACATATGTACATATCCCCTTTTTTTAGGTTTAAAACCTAATAGAATTTATGAGTTTTATAATTTTGCAATTTCTTCGTAATTTAGTAAAAACTTAATTGTAAATTTCATATAAAGTTTCATAGAGTAAGAAAAAAATTAGGAGCCTCATAAATTTCAAGAAGCATAAGGTTGTCACAATGACATTATAAATGAATGAATGAAATCTTAATTTACTGAAAGTAATAAAGGTTACTTTCGAGTTTAAATTTTTCCAATAGCTTCTAAATCAACATTCGAACTAGCACTTTTGGTTTAAATTATCAATGGTCTACCAACTGAGCTAAGCAATCCTATTCATTTCTAGCCCACACCGACGCAATTCCATCGGACAATCTTTCGGCAATAACAGCCATCATTGCCAAATTCTATCACATAGAAGTAGTACAGCACGCTTACTTTGAGTTGAAAAATGTTACTATTATCGGACGATTTCTTTTATAGCAGTACCTTTAAAAATAAGTGTATTTGTGCTTATAAACATCAAAATTGCTTTTTATCGACATGATGCTTTTCATACACTATAAAGGTAATCTATGAAGCTACTAAGAGTTTTTTAGGAAACTGGGATGCCTGCAATATTTTATGTAGCTGCAAGAACAAAAATTCATGTAATAGATACAAATTTGCACGATAAATAGAAAAATCTGTAATTAGATTTTTTAGGGGGGGAGGGGGTATTAAAATGCCCAGATTTTTTTTTTTTTTTTTTTTTTTTTTTTTTTTTTTTTTTTTTTTACTTGAATCTAGGTTACTAATAAAATTTTTGTAAGATTTCTGTAACTTTAGTCGCTTCTTTATAAAGCTACAGGAATCTGTAGCTTTACAAAAATTAGTTTTGTAGATTTACATCTTTTTTGGTTTTAGTAAGCATACAGATCTAACTTTACATCTGTAGAATTTAAGAAATGTTTTTTACAGTGTAGTAACAAAATGTCACTATGATATTACTGTACATTATCAAACAACCTCTATTTTGTATGTTCTCTTTAAATGTTTATAGTTATGTTTGAGACCACGTTTAGAATTGACATTTATTGTCTTCAGTCTTTTATGCTATAAATTGCAATGTAGTTTAATCAAGTCGCATTTACACAAAAATTGATTAAAATTGTAAGTACACGACAATGTTCTCCCTGGAATGTGTGAAATATATGTAATTTGGTTTAGACCTATACTAATTTTTTTTTAATTCTTTATTATATAATTATTTATAATTACATAATTATTATATAATATTATATATTATTGTTATAAATAATTATATAATTATTCATAATAATTTATTATTTTTATAACTATTTTACAGAATATATTTTGAATTAAAATAAAATTAATGTTAGTCTAATTTAATGAAATTTAGAACATTCTGGTATAAAATTATTTACTTATTTATAAGGCACGTAGTTCTAATTTGCGTACATAGAGCTATGTGTGCTTTTTCTCTTCAACACTAATCAAACATCATTTAAAATTAATTAAATTTACAAAGTACAGCTTTAGATTTTAAAAAATGTACAGAGAAAAAGCCTATTTTTTTAAAGAAAATCTGTTGACCTTTTTATTGAACTAGAAGTTTTTGTATCATAATGTTTTATACTTATTACATAACTAATAATTAGGATGAGCGAAGCGAATCCTCTACTAGGCCACTCAAGTTACATTTTGTCGTACACTTTATGAATAAACTATTCAGTATTTTGACTTGAAATTAAACATAAGAATAGATTATGATTTGTAGATTTGCACAATGTTATTTTTTTACAGAATAACCTTTAAAAAATATTATTTTAATAATTAATTTATTCTACATGTTTTTCTATTATGGAAGCATTTTTGTAAATAAAAAGTTGAAAGCGTATCTTTTCATTTTCAGACAAAAAAAAAAAAATTAATCATGGGGTTAGTAATTATAGATAGAATCATGATTAATTAATTAAATAAAATATATTTTCATTATTCCGCCAAAATCGTTTGCAAATAAAAAATTGATTCTATATCTTTTTATTTTAAGAAGGAAAATAAACCATGGGGTTAGTAATTATAGATAGAATCATGATTAAGATATTAAATAAAATATATTTTCATTATTCTGCCAAAATTTTTTACGCTGCTTATACTTACGGATTTTAAAAGAATTATATTACGATTTATTTATATAGGTGTTTACTTTGGTAAAGTGACAACAAAAGAATCGTAAACAAGTAAAATTAATTCTTATATTTGGTATTTAAAGTTACTATTTTGTTAAGTTTCTTAAGTTTGGTATTCGAAATGAAAGATTGAAGATTGAAGAATAAGAATATTTTAATTGATTGAAGAGTAATTTAATTGAACCAAATTAAATATATTAACTACGTTTATAAATAATTTCTGGAATGTATTAATAATTTAAAAATGCCGAGAAAAAGGACACCTACTTGCCGGAACGAACGCGAACATGATTTAGTTTCAAGGCAAGGGGCTAGACATCAGCATAAAAAGCGACGATATGATGAATCTCTTCTGACGGATAATGCATGTGCTATGGAATATGCTTTAAATTTCGAAGCTGCCTAAAAAATTTTAAATTATATTTTTGTAAAATTTGCCGTCGTCGTTGGTTTGACATGCATATTCAATCTGACGGATTGTTGTGAGTCTTGCCATAAATATATTGTAAATAATGATCTAAACATTTTTTTTTTTTAATTCTGCTTCGAAAATATTTTTATTTATACCAGCTTTATATCATAAATAAAAAATTCTGAGAAAATTCTTAGTTATTTGGCTGAATTTACATTTCTAAAATTTAAATGCGCCAAAACATGATATAACGTTTTTGCTTAATAAAGATGCAAAATTAATATAAAAAAAATGTTACTTTCAAATATTTATCTTATGAAATAATGCTTCGCGAATCCAAACAAAGCGCGGCTTTTGCTAGTATTTATATAATTTTTTATTGAATTGTTATCTGCTTTTATTCTTAGTGTTTTAATTACCTTTGTGATTTTATTTTATTTTTATACATAGATACATAAGGTGCTATATTATATATATTACATTATACAAGGTGTATCAAAAAAATGGAAACGAGATTTGATTTTTCATCTGTTGTAAATACGTAGGCAATGTAAACTGTAACAGGGCTCCCAAATGGTCCGCGAACTGAACATCAGTATTTTTTAACAGAAAACTTCATAATACGTTTGAACTAGAATCAACTTCCAAATGTGGTTTCTTGACAATTTGCAAGAAAAATGTAAAAAGAAAATTTCTCTAAAAAAATTCTGATGTTCAGTTCGCGGACCATTTGGGAGCCCTGCTGCAAAAGAGTTCAAAATAAAGTAGAAATTTCGATTATATAAATAGTCCTGTGATTATTTTTTAAGTTACACTTTTCAAAATTTATATACAGTACCTAAGTCCTATAAGTTTTTCCCATGCTCTGACAAGTAAATGTCACTCTTCTAGGACCAAAACTCATTCGGTTATGATACACTAAATTTTATGAAATATTGAAACTTTCCACATCTAACAGGATAAAACGCGTTTTTCTTTACTGGAAAGATATGAAATTTAACCAAATCCAAAGTATTATAACTCAGTAAATTCTGATATGACTGGATATGGTTGGTTTAACCCCAAGTGGTTCAGTGTTCCATTACATGAAACACCCAACTTAATTCCGAAATGCTACAATCACACCAGAAATTTGGTAGAAATATTTTCCGTTCATGTATGGGAAAAATAGCTTTTTCTTATTTTCAAATAAATCTGTCCGTAAATCCTGGTGTCATTTAATAATTTCAACATTTTTGCAATGGAAGTGCTTTGAGCCTTAAAGAATCGAAGTTTATGTCATCATTCTAAAACTACTTATTCGAATGTATATACCGGGTGTCCAGTAAATGACTCACCCATTTTGAATGTAAATAAAAAAAAACTATTTGAGATAAAAATGCGCGGCTTGTTGTATTGTTATTAGAATATAAATAAATTTTAAAATATGAACTTTGTTAATGTAATATAATAATATTTAAAGTAATATCTGAGTCTCAAGACTGAGGAGGGGAAATGAGGGGGGTGGTTCAATCACAAATATTATTTTAAATCACTTTCCAACCAACGTACCCTATTTCTGAAGCTGATTCGAGAGTCGATTCAACATATAGATTCAGATTCGACAACATATAGATTCAGATCCAGCCGAAAATCTCATATTTATGAAAATTAGAGTCATGTCTGTATTCAAACAGCCTGTTATCGACAGCGCAATATTTTTTTCCGAAATTTGAACTGTATTAACAATGTACATGTTTAAAAATTTATTGATTTTCTAATAACAATACCGCAAACCGCGCATTATTATCTCCGACCGTTTATTTGTTATTTAAGTTCAAAATGGGTCAGTTATTTACTGGACACCCGGTATATTTGTAATAAAATTTGTCTAAAATTCTGTAGCAATGTCTTATTGTTTGCTTACACAATCAAATTAAAATGAAATATCAAGAATAATATTTTATTTAATATGTAACTTTCATTTTTTGGAAATATTAATATTTCTCTTTGCATTTTTTAAAGCTTGTATTTTGATATAAAAAAGAGGAGAGAAAAGCAAGAGAAGGTGTTTTACAAAAGGAAAACAGAAATAGCTGATTAATGTTAATTGCAGCAGTTCGATTAATTTGAAAAAATAAATCGATTGCATAATGTAAATAAACAAAAAAAAAGTTAGCTAATCTAATTTACTTAAAAAAAATGATTACCACTTTTCTGATCAAAATAACTTTTTTTTTTTCATCTCTTTCTATACTACTATGATTCAAATATTGTTTATAACAATGCAATATCTTAAAGTTTTTGAAATTTTAGTTTGTATATCACACCTGTTTAAATTTATTTAAAAATACTCGTGCCTAGAAGGAATTTTTATATTTATTTTGGTACACTACCAGGTTGCACTCAATTAAAACACTGAAACGCACAAGTTTTATTTCCAATTTACAAGGTCTGTAGAAAACAAGAATTCTTTATGGCGTCTAACTGTTTTAGCTTAAGTCAAATTTAACATTATTTTTCAGCTTTTGAACTTTATCATTGCATTTGTAACGCAATATCTTTTGCCCTCTTCACTTAATAAACTAACTCCGCTTAAAACCTTCATAGATAGAAATTCTGCACACACACACAAAATCTTAATAAAGTTATTTTTCACTCTTTGGTAATAAGCAGATAAGATTAATATTAAAATCTCAATATTAATTGTTACCTTTTAAGACTAATAGTTGTTTATTTAAAGCTATTTAATTCTTTAGCAACCGATTCCTTTTGGTTAAAAAACCAGCTGGAAAGCGTAGCACTTCATCCATTCAGTTGTTATTAAAATTTGTGGGGTCCTAGGCGATGGCCTACTGTATAATCCAGACCTTTCTGATAATAATATAATATTGTTGGCTCTCGCAGTTATTTTTTTAAAATTTCGGTTTGTCTGTTTTTGCAAATATATACATATTTAGATCCTGGGTGGGGGGGGGGGGGGGAATGTAGCATGTACATGTGATACTTAATAAAAATGGCTAAGATAATTAAATTCAGATGTGGGAGGGGGATGGGAGATTACGAAGGCCGTAGAAAAAATTAATATTTATTAAATCAATTTGCTTTTAATAGCATATATATATTTGACTAAAATGAAATGCAACTTTAATATTTATTTGGAATATAGATATTCTTCATGAAAAATTATCACTGTATGTTAAATAACTTACTTGATAGTAAATTACCTCATTTTAAAATATTCTTTGTATGAAAATTCCACACACACACACAAAAAAAAATATTATCTTACATAATAAAAAACATTTCACTCTTAAGTAATTAGTAAACAAGATTCATTGTAAAACCTCGAGATTAGTTGTCTCTTTTAAGCCTGTTAGTTGTTTATTTGAAGGTTTTTAATCCTTTACCAACCGATTCCGTTTGCTGCAGAAAGCGGTTGGAAAGCTTAGCACTTCATCGATTGGCTTATTATTCATCCCTCCCTGTTCTGCCATAAACTTTTTGGGCTATTTATAGTGAAAAACAATGTCAGACATTTGAACATGACTCACGATATGTTTTACTTTGTTTTATTTGATTCAGCAGCCACCGAAATTTTAGCTTTGTTCAAATCCTTGCTTTTTAATGTTTTCATTTAGCAAAAAGGATTAAGACAGCGATTTTAGACGATTTTAAAATGATTTAGCTTTACACTTATTTAACTTATTTATTATTTACGCATATACATGCATTCAGTTTGTGAATTCATTTCACATCTAATTCACTGGTAGTTAATTCTTAAATCATTTATTCTTTAAGGAATTATACGTTAAATATCAATGATGTTTAAAAAAAAATGTACGCGAAAAATAGGAAGAAAATGCTAAAAATTGTAATAGTGCCAAATGTATTAAATAAGTAAATGAAAAAGAAACCCTGCATACGATTGCAAAATAAACTACCACATAATCTGGATAATAAGTTCTGAAAATTAGTTAATAAATTTTACTTTATCAGCAAAATAAAGGGATGTCCAAAAATACCTATCTTGTAATAAACTTGAATCAAATAAAATTGTTATATATAATTAATCAAATAATTTATAAATTGAATTAAATATAATTATTACAATTTCTCTATATTTTAAATTTTAACAGTTACTATATTCGATGTCAATAAGACAACCCAAAAGAAACAAGTTGGAAATTGCACGTGAAGCGTAGGTGCGTTCGTACGATAACGAAGTTTTAAAAATATAAATCTCATAAAATTGTAAATAGTTAATTACAATTAAAATGCGCACCAAACAATGTTCTCCTTATACCATTATGTAATGGAATACTTTTGTGTGGCCTTGTAAATCAATAGAAAATGTTCTTTGCACAACAGATTATGCAAAATGTATATTATAATATGTACTTTATAGATGCATATCAATTTTATTATGTTCGAATGAGTGTAGCTCCATTAAAATGCATTTGAAACATTTTTCCCCATTGACCGTAATGTAACGAATACTTTTGATTGTCCCTGTAACTGAATGCATCCGATTTCGATATAATTTGAAATTACTCGACAAAATTATTTAATAATTAAGTATTTTAAATTTCAATCGATTAAAATGCTTTTGAAACTTTCCCCCCCATTGACCGTAATGTAATGAATACTTTTGATTGTCCCTGTAATTGATCTATGCATCCGATTTTCATAAAATTTGAAATGGCTGGACAAAATTATGTAATAATTATATATTTTAGATTTAAAACGATTCGGTTGGGTAGTTTTTGCGTTGTTATATGTGGACGGACAGACGGACGGACAGACGGACGGAAGGACGGACGGACTGAACGACAACCATAGGTGCTACGTATTTACATAATTACGAACGCACCTAAAAAGCCTAATGATGTTACACGATGCAAAACCAGTTCTAAGCACTACTAAAAAATATTCAATGGGAATGTTTCTTTTCTTTCACGCTCCTTGATACAATTTGGCATTTCTTTTTTATCCTTATCCTTTATTTATTTCTCTTTCTGTTTTTCTTTCTTTCTTCTTTTTCTTTGCTTTAAAGATTTCCCGTTTTTATCGGCGTATCATTTCAAAAAATGGTTGTGTCACAGGGTTACCGAGATCACACAGTTTAATATTGTTGAACTTTTTCTTGTGAGCTACATAACTGACATCGAATTTAATAATCATGAAAATTTAAACAAAAATAAATTGTACGTATCATTTGTTTTATTGAATTTTTATTCAATTTTTTTAATTCAATAAATGAGAGTTTCTGAATTTCCCTTATATAAAAGCAAGGATTCGAGAGGTGTTTTTTTTATTATTTATTTATTTTATTTTATTTAGAGAACTCAATACCAATTATTTTCATTAGTATAATAATAATAATAATAACAATAACAATAATCATAATTTAAGTTTATTTTTAGTTATTATTAAATGAAGGCTAAAAAGTTGATTTAACGGAAAATTCTTCAAACATCTTTTTACAGAAACTTCAAAGAGTAAAACTTTTGTTGCAAAATTTAAAATGCTGTAACAGAAAAATATTTTCTATAAACATCCTAGTTTATTTTCACTTGTCTTTTATTTGTTGTTAGTAGGAATATAGTCATCAAACTTAAGTGATTTGGTTTAATTCCTTAGTTTCCAGAAAAGCAAGTAAAACTATTAAAATGTATAAAAATAATCATCAATTATTACATATTTGAAAAAAAAAATAGTTTTCCACATATTTCAAATTCGATGTTATTTAAGTGGCTGTCATGTAATTTTTCTTTTCTTCAAAGTCTTCTAAATCATTTATAATCAAAAACAAAAATATCTTTTAAGAAATTTTTAAGAAAAAGGAATACGAAAGATATAAGAGCACGAAATTACTAAAGCATTTGCGAGCATTACAAAAAAAAAAAAAAAAAAAAAAAAAAAAAATGCAGGAATGGCCTTAGACGCTTTGTAATATTCATCTAGGAAAAGTTTCAAATATTTTCTAAACATTTAATAAATCCATACTAGATTGCGAGAAATTTGAAATTAAAGAAAAAATACAAACGGATACAAACCAATTTAAAGATTCCGTTCTCTATTGCAAACACTGGATAAGTACTTGAAAATATTTCTGTGATACTACTATAAAAATAACTACGATAAAAACAACATGGTATTTACGATAACGGTGCGATAACTACAGAATTGAAATATCAATATTGAAATATCAAAATTGATACTTTTGTCAAATTCTGATATTTTTGAAAAGAAGATTAAAAATTTTAAAAAAGTAATTCTTCCTGAGGATATGACATCTAATGCAGTATAATTAATTCTATTTTTTTACAAATCCAAAACACACGTCTCACAATAGAAATAAAGTTTGTCGTGATAAATTTTCAAAAAGAAAACTTTTGACTATCCCTGTAAATAAACTATCATGGTAGAAGCTCCATTTTCAATAGGGTTCGTGCTAGGGTAAATGTCAATAGCATCTACAAATTCCATGGCAATCCGAGTATACTTACGAGAGTTAGAGCGCGGACAGACGGACAGACAGACCGAAAGCATACACTTTTTTCAACTTTGTTGGAAAGTGTTAAAAAGAGATTTTTAAAGATATTTTTGTACTAAATGAAGGCTTGCTTCATTGTGAATATTTTGTGGCCTCATTTTTACCAATATGGCAATTATAATGCGAGATATTATAAATTTTCTTAATACACTCATCCCCATTAATCACACAAATTAAAATTTTAAATGGTTTTCTTTCCACGTTTATATTTTCTTCATGTTCATATTTTAAAATTGCTAAAGCCTTTTTTAACACTTTTTGTAACAAAGTTGAAAAGTGCTTATGAATTCGGTTTGTCTGGCCGCCTGTCCACGCTTTAACTCCCCTAAATATGATCGGATTGCCCTGAAATTTTTGGACGTTATTGATGTTTAGCCTAGCACGAACCCTATTGAAAATAAAACTTCTACCATGATAAGTTTATTTACAGGGACAGTCAAAATTTTATAATTACAATACGGCCTACGGAAAAAATCGTTTCAAATGAATTTTAAAGATATCACTCGATATCAAACATATTATAAATTATATGCATTTATGAATTGCACTTCAATATGCTTTTTTTAAAACATGCGATGAAAAAAAATAGCTATTATTCATTTATAGAGCCACACAAAAGAATTCTATTACATAACAGTAAAGGAGGGGAATTGTGTGCGACAAATTTTAATTACATTAAACTATTTTATGAATAATAAAATTGATATATGTCGTTGAGGCTTAATACACTATATTGCCATTGATTATGGGACACTTGCGATTTTAGACATTTTACTAAATATCTAGAAAAATACATGAGGAATCATCTCGAAACTCTTAGTGTATAAATACAATAGTATAAGTCATACACCTCCGTGAAGATTTTTTCCCGAAACTCCAAAGGGGACCGTCAACAAATTAAAAAAGAATGAATATCTTTTGAATAACCCTGTCAAAACTAATGTAGCAAAAGCGCTCAAACTCTAGATTGTGATTGAATGCCTTATTGTAATAAGCCTTGTTCATTTTTATGCAAATAGCATGCATGCTCGCAGAGTAATTAAGGTTTTTATAAAAATGATCCCAAATTTTTCCAAATTATTTCCTTATAATTTTCAGAGTTCTTAATATAAAATATTATTTTTTTCAGAAAATATGACAAACAACATTGCACACAGTACCCTGTAATCAGAATTAAAAAATAATGAAAATTGTATAAAAAATGAGTTGGTTTACTAAATAATTTTTTACTGCGCATGCGTCAACGATATTAAAATTTCATTTGCATATTATGTTAGCTACATATATAGAGCAACTTTTGTGAAAGTCACAAAATCATAACTTGAAAATTCTGACAATAATCGTCAATTGAATAAGTCGAAAATCCGTTATTCTCAAAATGAAGCAAAAACAAGAGGGGTTGTATTCATATATTCATTGATTAGTGTCAATATAGAATACACAATATGGGATGTACTACTGCATTTGGATAAAATCCCTCATTTTTTTGCTTCATTTTGGAAACAACGGATTTTGTCCCTTTTCTATAGACGATTACTTTCAGAATTTTCAAGCTATGATTTTGAGACTTTTACAAAAGTTGCTCTATACATTTAGCTAACATAATATGCAAATGAAATTTTGATATCTTTGACGCATGCGCAGTAAAATATTATAATAGTAAACCTACTCATTTTTCATACAATTTTTATTATTTTTTAATTCTGATTACAGGGTACTGTGTGCAATGTTGTTTGTCATATTTTCTGAAAAAAATATTATTTTATATTAAGAACTCTGAAAATTATAATGAAAAAACTTGGAAAAATTTGGGACCATTTTTATAAAAACCTTAATTACTCTGCGAGTGTGCATGCTATTTGCATAAAAATGAACACAGTGTATTACAATAAGGCATTCAATCATAATCTAGAGTTTGAGCGCTTTTGCTACATTAGTTTTGACAGGGTTATTCAAAAGATATTCATTCTTTTTTAATTTGTTGACGGTCACCTATGGCGTTTCGGTAAAAAATCTTCACGGAGATGCATGACGTATACTATTATATTTATACACTAAGAGTTTCGAGATGATTCCTCATGTATTTTTCTAAATATTTAGTAAAATGTCTAAAATCGCAAGTGTCCCATAATCAATGGCAATATAGTGTATAAGTTATACGATATAGTCGTGCATAATACGAAGTGCATAGCATTTACAGGGTTATACAAAAGATTTCAAATAGTATATTCTTTCCGAAGCAATGTATATGTATCCGATGATGGCTGATGGATGAATGAAATGCATTTTAATTATTATATGTGCTTTTAAGTTTCATTAAATCTATGCATATCATATGACGTGCATAAATGCTATAGTTGATATACAGGGCTATACACAAAAGAGGTCGCAAATGTTACTGAATATGAGCGTAAATTACTTAAAGATGGTTTTTAAATAGGTTATGCATTTTTACGCTAAATTGCATTCAGTTTACCAAGAATTTTTTATAGAATATAGATAAAATGATATACAGGACCACGCAAAGGATTAGATACGTGGACGCCTATGAATGCTAATTTCTGAGAATGTGATTTCAATAATTTTAAGAGTGTTTAGTTTAAAATAAATTTTAGCTAAATACTGGCGGGTAATAAAGGTACTAGGTAAACTACTAGGCTGAACAAAAGTATACAAGAATGTTTGCATCTATTAGCATAAATTGCTGAAAGCGAAATTTCAAGCTGCTAGGCATTTTCTTGATAACTAAATTTCAAATTATATAGCATATATATCAACTGATAGATCAAATGCAAGGTTTTTTAAAAGTATTGGATTACAAATTTGCCTATAGACAGTAACCTTATTTCCATAAATAACGAAGTTTTGTGAAAGATTTCAGGAGGTGTTGGAAAGTGTTTCATAATCTATGCTTAGCGCATGATTTTTCTTACTTGTTATACATGAGATAAAGATTTATACTTTTTTGTACATGTTGTTTATTATATATGTGATAAATCTGAGCCTACATGTTTATATATATATATATATATACCGGGTGTCCCAAAAATGACTGATGGATTTTAAAATTCAATAACTTGCAAACGGTGACAGCTATTTAAAAAATTTTTGCAGGAGAGTTATGTATAATGTCAGGAGTTTTTTTACCGTAATTTTTTATTTTAGTTTGAATTTCAAACAATAGGTGGAGCTGACGGCGATTGAAGGCCAGGTGATCAGTGCTGAGTGAAGCGTCGACCTGGCCTTCAATCGCCGTCAGCGCCACCTATTGTTTGAAATTCGAACTAAAATAAAAAATTACGATAAAAAACTCCTGCCGTTATACATAACCCTCCTGCAAAAATTTTTTTAAATAGCTGTCACCGTTTGCAAGTTATTGAATTTTAAAATCATTCAGTCATTTTTGGGACATCCGGTATATATACACACATAAGAGTATATAAAAATGTATTGGACTTCATCGTTTTACACTATATATTGTTTGTAGAAAATATATTAAAGTTTTATTAAATGTAATATTAGATGTATCTGAAAATCCATCCGCAGTATTGTGTAATATACACCTAAAAATCTTTTAAAAATGGAAAAATACCACTAGTTAAAAAAAAAAAAATTGTAGAAATTTTAAAAAGTTGATTTTTTTTTAACCTTTAAAAAAATTTTAATTAAATATGCAGAGAAATGTTTTTTTTTTTTTTTTTTTTTTTTTTTTTTTCCAAAATGTTCTTTTAGTTGAACATTGAAATACAATGTGTTCACCCATTTGAACTATATTTAAAAATAAATAAATACCAACTTGATATATCTTGTAGGAGGATTTTTTTTTTTCAAGCTTAAGCGAATTGAGGTAAAGGCTGGGTAAAAATTAAGGAAAAGTATGATTTTATTTGAATGTTTTATAAATCATTCTATTCCATACATAAACGGATAGCAAAAACAAACAGGTACCCACATTTTCCCTGCACGTAATCAATTAATAAAATGTACAAAATGTGGCAAAAAGGAAAAACAAAATTAGACACAAGAATGAGTTGGTTTACAAATGTAGTAAACCTAAATGTTCATAATATTGAATAGAAATAATAACAATAAAATAATATAATTAAAAAAATATACAAAACTCTTCACTATAAAAGGGCTTATGCTAATTTTATCAACCGTAATCCTTTTGCCCTTATATGCATCATTGTAGCATATATCAAGTTCTATAATGGCTATTTCCATGAGTACTTGTAGTGTAAGTCACATGCTACGAATTTTTGCTACCAGTATTATAGAACAAAAAATGTAATTAATTTTATTGACACATTCTCATTAATTGAATACGGCCAAGCAGACTTTTCGAAAATAACGGTGGCTAACAAGCATAGCAATTAATAAGTTATGTGACTTACACTACAGAGCCCATGGAATTAGCCTAATAATTTTAATTGAAAAAAAATCTTTTTTTTTTTTTCTTGACCTAACGAAACTTAAAAAGCTTGCACAGTATCTACTCTCGGACTAGAAAATATGACACCAAAAACTGCCGTTACTGTAGCACCATATTTTTAGAAAACGAATGCTCTAACAACTGAGTTAAGTCATTACTCCAGTTATTGTCATTAGCTATAGTAACGGTTGAATGATCTCCAGTTAAACGACCATAATACACGAAGATGAATTTCCTCTTAATTTACTTAAAAAAAGGATTTTTTTTTTTATTTATATCATCTGTACGTATGTGATTTTTAAAAACACCCAAACAAAAAGTTTCGAAAATGCCAGTCTTCCGTATTTCTAAGTACCACAATTTTCGAATGTTAATCTTTGTATTATTTAACCGTATAATTAATTCATTGTGATACGCTAACAATTTTATTCGATAATAATAGAACTCGAAAATCCGAAGTGTTGACAATTCTCAATACTATATCAAAAATTACCGCTCAAATTTCAAAGTTTTGAAGATATTTTTTCCCATGTTCTGCGGCCGACATAAAGACATGAAATAGGGTTATATTGGTCAACAATCATACTGCCTTGAACATAGTTTCTTCAGTTAAATATTTCGAAGAGAGTTTAAAATAAATCATTTAAATTTTTCAATTATGAATTTTAAAATTTTATCGTTACTGTATTCGGACTTCCCAGAACCAGCATCGCCAAGCCCTCGACTTTTTCTTTTTATTTCTTTATTGTTTTAATTAACACTCTTTGATTGCCACCACTTTTTTTGAAAGTATGCTGTTTGTTTAATTCGATGAGAGCTTAAATAACGAGAATTGTACTATTTCAAATAGTGGTAGCAATCAAAGCAATTTAAGAACCCACACTACTCAGTGAAAAAGACCCAGATGATAATGTTAAGGGCGCTCAGGGGTTGAAAACTTTTCAAAAAATCGATTTTTTTAATGATCAAGTTTGATTATTCAATTAATTCTTAACTCAATGCAAAAAGCCTCATAAAAATATTTGCATTTTTAACGGAGTTATAAGCATATATGTATCAACACTTTCAGAGCCGCACCCATATAATTTCAACTTTAAGTCGCGTTTTCTCAAAACTTGATTTTTGACGACTAACACCAAGATTTAAAGAAAACTATTTGATGGAATGGCTTTTTTTATTATTTTTTTATTTTTTTTTTGGGGGGGGGGGGTATGCGTATAACATCATTATCTATAGTATGAATTAATATCGTTTAGATAGTTTAATATTTTGAGTATTTTTAATGAAAAAAAAAGTTGTATTTTTTAGGAGTTTTATCAATTTCCAAATTTGAGAGTTTTTTAATAATGTTGTTTTTGAGTTATATCCTTAATTCATTCTATAGAGTAAAGTTTCCGGATCATTTTAAAGCAAAAATTAGGTTCTTAGGTCAATTCAACGTTAAGATATCTTGGTGTTGGTGATATAACACATGTTTTTTTTTTTCGAAAATTGTGTTACATAAATTTTGCTATATTTCTTATTATATTGCATATAAGTACTTCATTTTATAATTTTATAAAACTACAAACATACCTTTAAAATATCAGAAAGTTTAAATTAATTACATTAAATACTTCTGTTTTTATATGGACTCGAAGCGAGAGCTCTGTTTACATGTTTTTCCGTATCGATCAACCCCTGAGCCCCCTTAAGCAGAGTTGCCAACCTCCGGCTTTTGTTAATTCATGAAAACGTACTTTAAACCAGAAAATTTATTTAATTAGAAGTGTCTCGTATTAATTCAGCGGATCATTTGAAATTTACTTAATTTCGTTGACTCAATAAATTTCTGATTAGAAGTATAAATGTTTGATTTTTAAAAAGCCGGAGGTTGGCATGTCTGGTTAAGTCAATGGGGGCGTTCTTTTCAAATATCTCGCTCAAATTTTAATAATTTTACATAATTTATTTTGCACAGGACAGCTGAGGACGATGTACAACCGAGCTAGTTTTTAATTTTTCAATTTTGGTTTCAGATTTTTCTTAAAAAATCACTGTAACTGTCGAAATCGGTTAGAGCCGGCTCTAAAATTGAAACTATCATAATGTACAAAAATATATAACCAAAATCGAAAAAGTTAAAAATAGCTCGGTTGTAGATCGTCCTCAGCTATCCTATGCAAAAAAAAAATCATGTAAAAATATTAAAATTTGAGCATGTATTTGAAAAGAACGCCCTCATAGACTTAGCATTATCATCCGGGTTTTTTTTATACTGTATAGTGTGGGCCGTTAAATTAAAAAAAATGGTAGCGGACTTGCAACAATGCAGAGAATACTAATCCTAAAACTTCGGCTACGAAATCATTGTTCTCGAAGCAAGTACTGTAAAAACTAAGCCATTACTGCTTTGATTGCCATGATAGCAACAGTAACGATTGAATGAATTTCTATTAAACGACAAAGATGCACTGCTTCAAAATAGAATTCCTTTTTTTTTTATTATTTATACGCTCCTCATTATTGAATATTCCCATCAAAAAGTTGCGATATTGTCAAAGATTTATTTAAAAAAAAAACAAAAATTTGCAGACAAATTTCAAAACTTTCAGGGAAATATTTTTCTGTTTTTATAGCTGTCAAAATCGATGAAAAATATCTTTACCGGATAACTATTTCACCTTTTCCATACTCTTAATCAGAGACATGATCACAATGTGAGATCACAATTAAATTTAGAAAAGGTTTTCACTATAAACATTCATTTTTTTTTTTTTTTTTTTTTTTTTTTTTTTTTTTAGCATTAAACTTTCTTTATAAGTGAAATCTTATGGACCATTCTTTATTATTAAATCATTTTATTAATACATTTTTTATATTGGTACTTCTTTCTTTAGAAATTAATTAAAAGCACATAAATTAAAATGCATGAAAGTGATCTTTGAATTTCATAAAATTCACATTTTATACCATGAGATTTTAATTTCTCCCGAAAAGCTTTTTTTATAAATAATATAAAATTAGATTCTTCAATTATAAGTCGAACCCATTGGCAAGAAGTTTCCTTTCACAGTTTGTACTCATCATACTCAAATCAATACAGTACACGCCCTCAAATCTGCACAACTTGAGACCACAGATTGTGCGGATTTCTGGTCATTGATTTGTTTACATTTTTAAAATAGTAATTTCAGTGCAACTAATGATGCAATTGAGATTATAATTAATACTTACAATATGGTAAAATATTAAAATAATTAACTCATTTCAAAGCCAGTTGGCAAGAAAACTTGGCATGTAAATCGAACAAAACTTTTAAATTTCAATATCGGTATTTTAGTTTGGAATTTCTCTCATTATCTAATATCATATTTTAAGCGGTTAAATAATTCAAAATTAGAATATGGAAAAAACTGGTGTTGAAGAATTAAAAGAAATGTAAAAGAAGCTCGTCTTTAATGGGTTAAGTAAAGTAGCAAACTAAAATAATAAAAAATTAGATTTTTTTTAAATGGTTAAAAATAGTAAATGCTAATTACATGACAATACACAACTAAAAGTGCTAATTACATGGCAACTTAACAAGTGATAATTAAATATAGCATAATTGAACAATGTATTGTGGAACTCAAAAGAGTATTTATTAATCAGTCGAAGTTAAAAAGCTAACATTTGAGAAAGGATAAGGTTTATTTAAATTAATCTACTCATATTTCGAAACGTAATTCTATTTTAACGCCTGTCAATAAATGTATGGAATCAAATTGATTATTCTTTTAATAATTATCCATTGTATTGGCATTAATTGCATAGAGTATTTCAAAGCTAATTTACATTTAAAAATATTTACTGCTCGTTTATTAATTATAACATCAATGTGTATCTTTTAAGGTCTTTAGTTTTCAAAATTTTCTATGTATTTTTCAAATGTTACAAAAGATTTTTCTATGGATTATTTTACTTTAGTCTGAACGCATTTCTTTAAAATCTCATAAAAACTTAATGAGCAATTCGTGTTTTTCAAAATAAGATTTCCTATTTTCAAAAATATTAACGCATTTTACTTTACTATGATAAAGATATTTTACTCGAAGCATGGTTAAATTATACGACAAACCAAAATACCCATGCTTCCGTCTAAATTTTTTTTCCAAACGAAAGCTATTTTACAACAGTTCTAAAAGTTTAATATCAGATTAAAATAACTTTTTCTATGTACGTGGTGAAATTCAAGACTTTGTACAAGTTAACACATGCAATGGTAAGTGTGAATTTTTAAAAAATGTACATGGGACCAACCGTTTGAAATACAACCTTTTATAAAGGAAAGTGCTCCGTGATTTTCACTGTCAGTACGCATAATTACTTAAATTGCTCTTTTATACAGATTAACCCTTTCCGGCGCAGTGTTACCACTCCAACAACACCTAATTTTAATTCCAAACTTACAAACGGCGCTAATAATATTTTAGTAAAATTTTACTTTTACAATGACGGCTTAAGAAGACGGCTTAAGACAGGGAAGTCTTAATTTCTAAAAAAGTCGTTTGTAAATTCTGGTGTCAGTCAACAATTTCTCATTTTGCGAATAGAATTTGTCTGCGCCGGAAAGGGTTAATAGGAAGTTTGACATTTAAAAATTAGCTCTAACTGCACGTTAATAGCATTGTTGCTTGAATTTTTGTTCGGGTCAAATGGCGATATTAGAAGTTGGTCTGTTGAACTTTTATAAGCTTATGTGAAAAGCAGTTCTATTTCGGGCGAAGAAAATAAATTTTTCTATGCATTTCTTCTTCAATACATTTACTTAAATTTTAATGCATCTCTTAACTATATCATGCAGTTTTAATGGAAAATACGCGAATTTCAAATTAAAAATAAATACTTCTGAAAATATTAGCAATTTTTTTTTTTTTTTTTTTTTATTGTACTCAAGATAATTTACTCAAAGCAGTATAAGTGAATTATACCGCAAATAAGATAGCTTGCGTTTCAATTTTAATTAAAATTTTAAAACTAAAACTAGTTTACTACAGTTCTAAATGTTAGATAGTAGAGTAAAATAATCTTCTCCAATTTGCATGAGGAAATTTTAGCCTTCGTGCAGGTGAACAAAAACAGTCGTAAGAGAAATTTGTTAAAAAATGCATATGGGATCAATCGCTAACAATGTGATAGCAAAAGAAGAGTCTTTGCTCTTTTTTTATTGATTTTCTCTCACAGTAAGCTGCTTTCTTATAAGAATTAAAAATGCAGTTTGACATTTTGAAACTAGAACTAATTGCATGTTAATAGCATTCTTTCTTGAAATTTTTCTTTAAGCCAAACGACTATAACAGCCATTTGTTCATTGAGCTTTTATAAGCTTATGTGAAAAGCCCGCGCTTTTGTTTTTCTAAAAAGAAAATAAGCTTTTCTATGCATTGCTTATAGATATAAAAGTGAACTTACACTGGTTGTCCGTCTTTCTTCAATTGCCAATTCCTTTGACAGGTAATATAATGAAGTTGTAACAGAATATTAGTATAATTAAATTCTATTTTCTAATTTTTAAAAGATTCACTACTTTTTTCTGCAAAAAAATCTGAGTGCAAAAATATAAATCTACGTATGTTCTATCAAAAAGTGCCGATACTAAAAATATTGTCTTTCTTCAATTGCCAACTCCTTTGACAGGTAATATAATGAAGTTGTAACAGAATATTAGTATAATTAAATTCTATTTTCTAATTTAAAAAAATACTCACTAACTTTTTTAGCAGAAAATCTGAGTGAAAAAATATAAATCTACGTATGTTCTATCAAAAAGTGCCGATACTAAAAATATTGTCTTTCTTCATTTGCCAAGTCCTTTGACAGGTAATATAATGAAGTTGTAACAGAATATTAGTATAATTAAATTCTATTTTCTAATTTTTAAAAGATTCACTACCTTTTTCTGCAAAAAAATCTGAGTGCAAAAATATAAATCTACGTATGTTCTATCAAAAAGTGCCGATACTAAAAATATTGTCTTTCTTCATTTGCCAACTCCTTTGACAGGTAATATAATGAAGTTGTAACAGAATATTAGTATAATTAAATTCTATTTTCTAATTAAAAAAAATACTCACTAACTTTTTTAGCAGAAAATCTGAGTGAAAAAATATAAATCTACGTATGTTCTATCAAAAAGTGCCGATACTAAAAATATTGTCTTTCTTCATTTGCCAAGTCCTTTGACAGGTAATATAATGAAGTTGTAACAGAATATTAGTGTAATTAAATTCTATTTTCTAATTTTTAAAAGATTCACTACCTTTTTCTGCAAAAAAATCTGAGTGCAAAAATATAAATCTACGTATGTTCTATCAAAAAGTGCCGATACTAAAAATATTGTCTTTCTTCATTTGCCAACTCCTTTGACAGGTAATATAATGAAGTTGTAACAGAATATTAGTATAATTAAATTCTATTTTCTAATTAAAAAAAATACTCACTAACTTTTTTAGCAGAAAATCTGAGTGAAAAAATATAAATCTACGTATGTTCTATCAAAAAGTGCCGATACTAAAAATATTGTCTTTCTTCATTTGCCAAGTCCTTTGACAGGTAATATAATGAAGTTGTAACAGAATATTAGTATAATTAAATTCTATTTTCTAATTTTTAAAAGATTCACTACCTTTTTCTGCAAAAAAATCTGAGTGCAAAAATATAAATCTACGTATGTTCTATCAAAAAGTGCCGATACTAAAAATATTGTCTTTCTTCATTTGCCAACTCCTTTGACAGGTAATATAATGAAGTTGTAACAGAATATTAGTATAATTAAATTCTATTTTCTAATTTAAAAAAATACTCACTAACTTTTTTAGCAGAAAATCTGAGTGAAAAAATATAAAATCTACGTATGTTCTACCAAAAAATTCTGATGCTAAAAATATCGTATTTCTTCAATTTCCAACTTCTTTGACAGGTAATATAATGAAGTTTTAACATATTTTTAGTATCATTAATTCTATTTTCTAATTTTAAAACTATTCACTACATTTTTTAGTAGAAAATCTGAGTGCAAAAATATAAAATCTACGTACGTTCTAACAAAAAATGCTAATGTTAAAAATATTGTCTGTTTAAAAAGAAATAAAAATGTGACATTTTAGCTATTCCCAGGTTGCAAATTATGTTAAAAAATATTTACGCTTCCAATTCTTAGTGTACCTTTCATTTCTTAATGCACCTTTCAGGGTACACCTTTATTTCTCTCCGTAATTCTTGAAATAATTACACAGTCAAATACACGTTCTTCCATTGGCTTCATAGGGGAGTAATAATTGCGTTTATATCTAATCAAATTTGTTTTTATAATCAGGTGATTTTTATAACTTTCAAAACATCCTTATTTCCTTTTTGATTTGCGACACTTCGACATTGCTTATGTGTGTGTTTACCATGTCATGTAAAAGCTGGATTTTTCTTTTTTTTTCATGATCGTTTTAACAATTTTAAAAATCTTGTGAATGAAAATTGTCAAGGAATTATACCTCCTAGTGCCTAATGCATACAGCAGTATTAGAGCCAAATTAAAGCAAAAACATTAAAATTGCATATACAGCATATATATCGGCACATAATACGTTACTTTTGAATATTCTAAGAAGTTTGATCTAAACTTAGAGCAGTGCGTTATTTAAAAAAAAGAAAAAAAAAAGTGATCATATTAAATAAGATTTCAAATTCAATAAATGTGTTATTTTCTTACAAAAAATAATTTTCACTACCAATTTATGTAAAAAGTAACAGCTATTATACTATATAATAACCGGTTTTTTTTTTTTTTTCTGTAGATGTCTTATGAAGATTTCTTTGCAAAGAAGGATTATGAGCCTTCTACGGAAAATAAAATTAAAAATGTAAAAATCAAACCTGAAAGCTTATAGATACGCTTTACACACTGAGGCGCATTACACGCCATGTCGGAATTTGTCTTATTTAGGAGCTACCAACTAAAGAAATTAAAATTAAAATTAGTCCTTTGTGAAGGTTTAAGAAATTGTTTTCTTTAGATTCAGATAATATCATTAATGACATAGGATTCTTTATGATTTTTACTCAAATAAACTAAAAATTATTTTGCAAAATCATTACACTAATTAAAATAGGGTTACTTTACCAAATTGAGCATGCGTTCGAAAAATAAAAATTATTCTGTACCGTCAGTCTACCTTAATTAACCACTTAACTGATTTGCCCGCACGTCGTTCAGGTAACAAGAGTTTGCTTGATAAACCACTTAAAGCGTTTTGACACCACTAAAAATTTTTAAATATACAATTTCATTCTATTTATTGGCAGAAATGATTAGACTAAAAATTACGAATATTTTAGCTTAAAAAAAGTGGTTTTTATCCCATATTTTCAATTTATTGTAAGTAAAAAAAAAAAAAAAAAAGAATTAGTTAAGTGGTTAATACAAAAATTATTCTAACTTAATGAAAAAGTGTCCAAGCCGAGGACCGAAGTCGGATTCTTTGACTCAAAATGCCAACGCTTTACCAATTAATCCATCCTCGACAACTCCGGCGAACAAAATACACCGCCGGACCTGCCAATCCTCTATTCAGTTGTATCTTCAGGAGTTGTGCAGGATCATCGAGGAAAGAAGTAGATGGAGGTGCAACATGCTGCAAAATGGGTTTGTAATATGACGCGTGTTATCGCTCAAATTTAAATACCCTCATTCGGCCCTAACAAAACAAACACTTGGAAAGACACCGAATTCTTTGACATCAGTCGTGCATTTTTTCTCTAAATGAAAATGATCTGTTTATATTTAAGCATTCTAAAGTAGCGTTTCATTGTATTATGAACAAAAAACTGTATTACAAAAAGTTTTTTTTCTCTTTTTTGCGAAAGCACGTGATTGTGTTTGGGCGTAATATAACAGATTTTAGGGTTACATTTTTTGGAGTTACCCCCAACCACTGTACTTCATCTCTATTCTTTCTTTTTACTCTATGGTTCAGGATAGCTTACTAGGGAAGGTCCCCAATTGCCAGGTCGGAATTTTGTCGAAAATGGTATCATTGGAACGATCTTACCATGGGGATGAAAAAAATATGTACAACTATCCTTCGGAACGCAACTGATGAAGAGTTATAGGCCGATATTTCTGTCATTTATTGATTTCTACAGGCTACAGGTAGCTAGCTATGGAGGAAAGACACTCTGTGTGGTTAAAAAGAGAGTTGACGAATTTCAGAGATTACAGAGAAGACAATTTATGCTGGGTAGAAAAAGTAATTTCACGGATGATAATGCATTTCTGAACAAAAATGACTGAAGCACAAGTGTTTCCAACGCCAGGTACACGCAATGAAAGGGAGTGTTTTACAGTTGTCACAGGTTTTCTTAGTCCAACTACAGCATGCATTTTTAACTGATCAAAAGAGGGATCTGTGTCTCTAATTAAAGTCTTTAGAAAGGCATATCGACGCACGCCATCGAAGATGGGCGAGGAATTAGCTCCTGATGGTCTTTAAAGTATATTCCTAGTCAGTGCAATCCAATTAGTTACATAAAATTGTGAAAATGACGTCATAATCTTCTGTTTCTTACTAGAAGGAACATGGAACCTTCACCAACGTCACACTGGAAACAACAGGCTACATAACTGTACTGTAAGCTGTTTTTCCTACCATACCGAGTGTCTTTCCAACATAGCTAGGAGGCTGGAGAAATTAATAAATGACAGAAATACATTGGCTTATAACTCTTTACCAGCTGGATTTGGACGGTTATTTGTATACATTTCCTTGATTCCCATAGTAAGATCTTTCCAACGACACTACCCTTGATAAAATCTCGATCTGGCAGTTCTGGATCTTTCCTAGTTAGTTGCTAGAACATCGGTGCACAAAGATTCTAGCTTTGACTTCCAGTCTGGACACATTTTTACACAACAGGAACAATTTTCAGCTGCTTTGAGATATTTACCAATCTGTTTATTTGAGTAAAAATACAATATTTAATTAGTAGTCTGTCATATTAATTACCTAGTGATCAATGATGAATTGTAACTAACAATTTGAAATAATATCTTTAAAAATTGCTGGTTGATTTTGATGAACCTATTTTTTATTGATTTTCAAATCCTAGTTTGGATTCATCAAATGGGGCCAAATTTTTTAAAAGAAACCCTCCAAATCTATCTTCAATCAGTGAATATTAATAGTCCCTTGTTCTTCAATCTTTATTTTATACAACGGTAAAATTTTACGTAATTAACCCTTTCATTCCCAATGAGTCCAAATGGCATCATGACATTTCTTTTTCTTTTTTCTCCATATTTAATTCGGAAATGTGAAATTCACGCCAGAAAATTAAAATAGAAATACTTGTTTTATTTAATAACAGACATTCTATATTTAAAAAAAGCGAAATTTATCATTGAGATTTTCTGGTGTAAATTTAGATTCTCAGAGTTACTGAATTTCCAGAACGTATTATATCGTGGGAATGAAAGGGTTAAAAAAGAGTAAATGTTGAGATTTTAGGTTCATTTGAGAATCTAAATGCAATTAATATATAGATAAACATTAACATTAAAATATTAACATAAGAACATTTAAAAGTTTTACACCAATTCATGGCTCTCGCTGGTCCGTTTTATAATTGAAAAAATTCGAGCTCGGTTTCCACAAAAAAAATGCACGATAAATCTAAAAAGAAAATGTTTCTTCTATTAATGTGGTAATCGAAAAATAAAGGGAGTGAGAACTTTATTAGTAGATAATTTTCCAATTTTATAGTAAGTAACTGCATGACATTTTTTGAGTTTATGTATTGCATGACGATGATTTGGCTGAATGTCAATGTACTGCCTTTCGCGCCGCCACCCTCGAATATTAGTTCTGAGAACCAACACAAATATGGCGGCTACCGACGGCGGATTTTTTTTCCCGCGTAAATAGGCTGAAATCCTTTAAATTTTGGTGTAAATAGTTTTTCCAAGTTTCTTTCCTCCTCCTGTTTTGAGATTATATTAATCAAAGTAATCTTTTATAAGATGCTGGTGTCCAAATTTAAATGACCATACTTACGTTAAAAAAAAAAAAAAAAAAAAAAAAAAAAAAAAAGGCCATTTTTGGTAGCAGCCATTTCTGAGTCAGCGATCATGCATAGTATACAGGGGTCACGTTAAAAAAAAAAAAAAAAAAAAAAAAAAAAAAAGGCCATTTTTGGTAGCAGCCATTTCTGAGTCAGCGATCATGCATAGTATACAGGGGTCGGTGTAGTGCGAAATATAAGGCATTAACATTAAGCAAAATCACCGTCACTCAATAAATAAGTGCGAAAATGTCATGGAAAAATTACGAAAATTATCTTAAAATGAACAAAAATAGGCGAATGTGCATGTTTTTAAAAATTAATTCCTATTTTTGCCAATAATTGCATTTTTTTTTCACATGTACATTATAAGCCGAATCATTTTTCGGGCGCCAATGTGAAATTTGGGCATTTTGAAGAAATTCACCCTCAGAGCTCAAAGAGTTAAGAAAGACAAATTTCTCTTTTTGAGAGCACTCGCATTTCCATTCATTTTTTCAAAATTAAATGAATTTATTGGAAAAAAAGGAAAAGGCCATTTCCGGTAGCAGCCATTTCTGAGTCAGCGATCATATATGTGCATACATATATGCTGCAGATTAATAGGGGGGGGGGGGTATATACCAATTTCAATGTCGAAAGATCATACTTTAGGATTTTTCTCAGTTTTAATAACAGTATAATTTACTGGAAAAATAATGAGATTAGTATTTAGAATTATGTTTCTAAAGTGTTTTGTATAATTTTTATTAAATAATACATAGATTTTTCTTGGCATCCATGCAAATAAGTGTCTTGAAAATGGAATGTCTTCTGACCGCTTGCACCGAATATTCCTGAAACATCACCCCCCCCCCCCCAAAAAAAAATAAAAGAGTCATGTAATTAATTATTGCATTGATATTAGATATATGGCTTAGAGTAGGATTTTTCAAAACTTAAATATTAGTAAAAATAGCGGTATGAAAAAAAAATTTTTAATTAAAAAAATGATTTGCCCTCTTAAAATTGGCCATAGATGCTGAAATCAATTTTATTTGGAATTAATAATTTTTTGCGCATTTTATTGTAACATTTTTTTTCTGGCATAAATGAAAAAGGAATAAATTATGTAAATCTTGTAATAATCAAACGGAATAAATAATTGTAAAATTACAGTACGTCATAGAAAGTAAGTAAAAAGTTACCTTTTTTGCAATAGGTGGACGCCCCACCAGTGGCCGCGAGGTTCTGACCTCCAAACTGGTAGACGGTAGGTGCTGGGTTCGAACCCAATCGCGACCGTCGGCCTAACCGTTCGGAGTTTTCCGTGGTTTTCTTCGAACCTTGCGTAAATACGGGTTAGGTTCCCTTAGAAAGACCCCCACGGAGGGCATCCCACCCCATAGGGCCTATATCCCATAGCGTAGATAATCGGCCGACGTACATACAACAACAGCAATAGGTGGACACTTGCCTTCGCCATTTAGCAATCAATCAATTTGATTTGTCTGAAAACTAATTGTCACATATTTTTCTTGCGTAGGGATTTTTTTATATATATAATATTGATAACTCGATTTTCTGTGAAACTGAATTACCACAATACCGAAATTTATGGTTCAAAATTAACATTTTACTTTTAATTGAAGCCTGTTTACTGAAAACGCATATTTTTTAAAACGACTACATATTTTACTATACTTGTGCACCAAATAAACAATTTTCTTTTTCTAGGTTATAATGTCCACCGCTTCAAATTGTTTTGTTTTCGGTTTCGAAGCGCTCCCGTCTGTCAACGGTCAAGGCGCCTTTTTACTTTCTTCTATCTACAATAGAAGGAAGTAATCGAATTTTTTTAACTTCAGGTTTTCAACGAATTTAAAGACATTTTAGGGTTCAGAAATCAAAATAAAACATTTTTTTATAAATGTGCGAGTGGCCGTGTGTTGTCATTGCATCACAGAGAAGTGTATGAAGTATGCATAAAATTAAACCAAATTTCAAAAATATATTTTTAGCTATGGCAGGCAGATCCTCCTTGAATGTGGAAATATTCCACCGGAAATGGGCGCTGTACTTGCGATTTTTGTGCCATTGTCCTTACTTTACAATTGAAAAGCATATGAATTTATGCATATAAATTATTTTAGTTTTTTGGCTATGACAAGCAGGCCCTCCGTGAATCTGGAACTATTCCACCCGAAGAGAGCTCTGTGATAGCGAATTTTGTGTAATTCTTTTGATATTTCGCAGTTCTGTTGTATATGGGTGGCTCGTGCAGCAAAGGGAACTTAGCATCCTGCTAAGCCGGATTCTCGCAAATAGCTCACGCGCAACAGAATAACGAAAAATATTGATTTTACTAAATTCATGATCGATATTAATTTGTGTTTACTCCCATTATTTGGCTGAAGACGAAATTAAAGACCAATAGCAAAGTTGGTACAATATTTTACTAATGATATTAATGCATTAACGTTTGTAGCTAATTTCTGAAATATTAAGATGTATGATATAAAAGAAAGTATTGGGATTGACAGATCCAATTAGTTTAATATATCAACTAAGAAAAAAGTACAGTTTTTCTACTTTAATATGTGTAGAATAATTTAATGTGAATGAATTTTTATAAATACTTCGCCTACCTTTAAAATATATATACCAAAAAACTCTCAGTTTGAAGGGTGTTAAAGTTAGGTTACCTCTTAATGTGGTGTAATATACATTTTTTTTTTCCTTTTTTATAAGGGGTCCGGGACACAAAAATCTTTAAATTTCCTAAAATAATTTTATTGCATTGAAAAATTTCTCTGTTTTTTCTGCTTAAAATGAAGTTTAAATCATGTTTTTATTTTAATTGAATAAAACAGAAAATATTATTATTTTTTCTTTAACGGAAATATTAATAATTTCTTTTGGTTTGTTTTCAAAATCTAGCTTTCAAAGCAATGGTTATCATGACAACAACTTCTTGTGAAAATGGATTTTCCTTCATGATGGGTTTTTTCATCATTTCTCGCATTTAAATTGTTATAACTCAAGAACAGTTTAAGGTAAATGGCTCAAACTTGGAACATGTCTTTGTTTTAATTTAATTTTAATTCATCAAAGTTAAAAAAAATATATTTACTTTTAAAAATATGATTTTTTTTTCAAAGTTACGTCACTTTTTAAAAATTTTTACTTAATATTTTTAACTTTTATTTAAATTAATATTTTTTTAATTGTGAATCAAAATTAAAATTTTTATATTTCTGTTTATTTAAATGAAAGAAAAGAAAAGAAATTAAACATATAATATTTCGAATTATAACGATTTTAAATTATCTCATTTTTTGCTAAATTTAAAATATAAATTTTTTTTCTAAAAATTCTTATCAAATTCTTAGTTTTATCATGTGATTTTGTTTACAAATAATATGGTTAATCATCAAAAAAAATTTCAGAATTTTAACTTAGTAAATAAAAAATATTTTAAAATGTGTCTCGGAACCTCTTAAATGAAATGCATAGTTATGCTTATGTTTTTTAATGTAAATTCACTGAAAACAGTTAATAATAATTAAAAAATAAAAGATATATTTGTTTCAGCCGTATCTAAAAATAAATACAACTTCTTAAAAAATATTGCTTTTTTAAATACTTTTTTTTTTTTTTTTTACAATTTTAGGCACAGAAAAAAAGAGCTATTAATTTATTCTCTGGTTTAACAAAAGAATTTATTTAAAATCTAGTTTCTAAATAGCTATTTTCTGTGAGTATTTTTTATGACGAGAATCATATTTTCAATATTTTCTCTTAAAATAAAAAATCATGAAGGCAATTAAAAAAATTATAGATAAAAACAGTTGTATGAAGTCTTATAATTCTATCGTTCAAAGAAATTTAGATTCTATTAATTTGAATACGGCGAATTAAAAAAATTACATATATATATATATATATATATATATATATATATATATATATATATATATATATATATATATATATATATATATATATATACATACATTCTGAGATAAATGTGTTTAAAGTTTTAAGTACTTACAAAATCACAAGCAATACAACATAAAAATACTTATATACTTTATTCTCATTATTTTATTTATATGTAGTTTGCATCTATTTTTCTAAAAACTCTTTTTAAGATAAAAAGTAAAAATGTAGCATTTTCGAGATTTTTGTGCCGGAGAGCACTTTTAAATAAGGAAAATGTAGAAGAGCTAGGGGATGAATTGGACAATGGATAGATGGGACTTTAGCAATATTTTAAAACAATGAACGATTTTTTTTATTTGCATTTAATATATATATATATGGGTGATTCTCAAAATAGGGGACGATTTCAAAAATGAAATCTTAAAAAAATTACTGTTAGCAAAATTTCTGAAAAAAAAATAGGTGTTGTTAATATAGTATTAGGTATACTTTCCATGTAGTCAGCAGAGCTAAATATTTAAAAATTAACTTAAAAAAATAATTAGTATTTTTTGAGCCATGCTAATGACAAAACAAATTGCATGGAATAAATATATTATGAAATTTTTATTTTCTTCCTGTTTAAATATTTTTTTCTATATTTATTAGCCTTCCTTTTCAGCAAATGGTTTCCATTTTTACATATATACATATAAGGAGAATAAAAACATTACCAAAGAGCAAACTTTGTTACATGAGCAGCATTCTGACACTAACAATGTAAGAAGCTGTCTTAGTGATTTTCCTACAGATTTAATGCATATTTTAGGGATAATAAATGTAATACCTAAATTTATACGTAAAATTAAACTTTATAAAGGATACAATATAAGCACTGGTTACATTTATGTACATAGGAGTCTTTAGCATGAACAGAAAAACCATGCTAATGACACTGATATCTGTCCATGCTAATGACAAATTTTAATTTAAATAAGATTATGAGCCATAATATAATCACAATGCAATAGTCCTTTCTGGGGCTTTTTAAAACACAAAAGTTCTATGCAAATAAATAAAATAAAAATTTTAACTATAAAATAAACGTGAAAATTATTATCCATTCTAATGACATACAATTGATGTACGCCCCTAATATTCAACTTCTATTCTTAAAATACAATACATGCTTCTATTTTCTGGCTGGGATAAAATGGCTACTTGTTGCCATGGAGAAACTTTATATTTTCAAACTATTGTCATATGTGAAAATGAAATTTTTATTAATAACCAGCTGTTTTAGTATGACCTTGTTTTGAAAATCGAATATGGAGGACAAACTTTAATTCTTTTTTATGTACTATAATTTTATTTTTAAAAAGAAATTTATTGGATAAATCCTCTCCTTGATTAATATAAAGAAAGAATAACATTTGTTTATTTTATAAACATGATATTAACTCTTGAAAAATGCTAATATACACAAGGCACAGCTGCTGTGGACATCCATGCTAATGACATTTTGAATCTTTATTCTGTTATTTTAAGGTGTTTTTAACTAAAAAGTGAATAATTCTTGAGTGCAAATAATGAATAATATTGAGAAAAACATATCTAAATATAAAAACATGACAGAAAACCTCTCAATTTTTTTTTGTATGCCGAAAGACATAAATTGTCCCCTATTTTGAGAATCACCCATATACTTTTATAAATACATCCAAAGTAATTCAGACAATACCATTCAATAAACCAATGAAACCAGTATTTTTACAATCATATTATTGAAAAACAGTTGAAGTTTGAAGTGAAATAGAAGGCAGATTACTAAAATGATAAAAAATAAATGGATAAATGGACATTAGAAGTCTTTTTCATTAAACTACTCGTTAGGGGTGCATAATTTGATGAAAAAGCAAAAACAACCAACCAGTTTCTGTTATGGGACGTGCTAAAAGCTAAGTAATTCGTCCCACAATGCACCCGACTGGTTGGAAGTTATTTTTATATATATATATAAAGTTCAAGGCAAAGAACTGAAGCATAGAAGTTGTCATGAAATGAAATTATCGCTATTAAAAGTGCTTTCAAATTATGTAGTCAATAATTGTTTTATTTATTTCAAAAATTATAAAAATAAAAAAAAATTAGGAGCAACTCATTTTGTGTTAAAAGAAATATATTTTTTAAATATTAAAACATATTCACTCGTCATTAAGCAAAGTTATTACAGTAAAATTTAATCGTAGTTTTCATTTTATTTATTTATTCAATACTTTTTTTCGAGGCTACTATATTCGATTTTTGTTGTTGTTGTTGTTGTTTTTTTTTTTTTCAACTTTTAGTCATATATATTCCCCTGGTACACTAAATATGTTTCACATTTTTAATTACTTTCTATTTCTTTCTATTTCTTTAATTTTTATTTAACTTTATTTTTTGTTATTTTTATTGACTTTATTTTAATGTATTGCTATAATTACTCATCAAAAGTTTTTGGGCAACTTTAATTTAATTTAGTTTTTTAATTTTTTTAAAGTGGTCATGTTAAAATTTACACTTAAATGAAATAAAAATACACTCATGGTATGCGGTTTCAATCTGTAGTCATATTACTCCCCTGATACGCGAAATATGTTTCTCATTTTTAATTGCTTTCTATTTATTTCCATTTCTCTATTTTATTTTATTTTTTGTTTTATCTTTTATCTTTTCTCTTTAACTATTGTTAGGATTGATCGTTTTACGAAAAAAAATATCGCTGTAGATAACTACATTTTTTGCAATAGGATGATACCATGAATATTATTACTAGAAATATGCGATGCTAAAAATTTTTTGTCTTTCAACTTCAATTGCTGTAATTTTATTTGTAATATTAGATTGTCGTATGCGTATGTTTCTCTCTTTGGTGCAGTGAGAGTTTGTACATGGAGAAAGCAAATGCATAAAATATTTCGTAGCACGTCAAATGCTCATTATTAAATAATGATTTCATATGCAAGCGACGATAACACATATACACTGAACCGTTCGTACATACATATATACAAAAACACATGCACACTTAAATATTGGTTTACATGCATCAAAATAATCATTTCGGTTGAAAAAGTTTTAAGCTCTTTGAGTCCATTTTCTTTTAATTGAAAAATTACTTTTGAGTTTTAAAATTTAAAAGTAGCTGTACAAATGACGAAAATTGAGATATATTGAAATTTAATGAATATGAAAATAGTCTACGGAGGAAATTTTTTTATACGAATGGAAAATGCATTACAACCGGACTAGAAAGATACAACAAATGTCCAATGTACTTTTCCATTTTTATCACAACTACAACGTGACAAACCCGGGCTACCCGGCTGACAGAACATAGGTGTAAACAAAGTTTTTAATTAAAAATTCTGATTTTTTTTAACGTTTTGTGTATGTTTTAGATTTATAATTTTATTAACTCTTTGCACTCTAGAGGTGACTCTCACTCATCACTAGTGTTGTCAGGTGTCCCTTTTAAATCGGGACACCGCTAATATCTTACAGCTTATTTCGCCATATTTTACCACAGATTATTCAGCCATTGTATAAGGTGAAGAAAATTAGTTTAAAATACTGGTATGCAGAGCATTTGGAACACCCATTTACGCCGAACACTAGTGGTCGGTGAGAATCATCCCTCGAGTGCAAATTGTTAAAAGCGATATTTATATATTAGTACCGAAGAAATCGTCAAAAATTTTAGTCCTCACTAGCCTTTTTCTTCCTTATCATTTCAATGGTTTAAGCGTGTAGCTTGATTACATGTCTTCTATTTTTTATTTTATATCTATTAATTTTTTTGTTTATTGATGAAGGTTTATTTTCATTCTGTAAGATTTGTTTAAAACAAATGCTGAACTGAACACTTTATATTGTTTTATTTGCAAACCGGTTAATCTTTCGTAATAACGGCAGCACATGATAAAGATATATATATTTTTTAAATCCTTCTTTAAAATTACTTTTAACATCTTGAAATAGCAGTAAACTAATGTACAATTTTCAAACAAAATGCATTTAAAAATAGATCCTTTTATTCTTATTTGGTGTTAAAAAGGGGAAACTGTTCGATGTTTAGAAAAAAGTGCAGTAAAGGGGAAGCTTATTTGACAGGCACTGTCACTGTCAATATTATATTAGTGTTACTCAGAGAGATATGTTTTCTTTATAATATATATTCACACTTTCAAAAAGTTAACCTCCTTTTTTTACTAAATACTGAAACATTAATGGGATGATGCTGGTCAATTTAACATCATACATTGTCATAAGTATATGCAGATAATAACAATAGATAATTGTAAAGATAAAACAATAGTAAATGTAAATACATGTTCTATTATTAGGATCTCAGACTCGAAATAATTTATTGAAATTTTGCTGAGTATGGGTTTACAATTGCCCTCTTAACTGGCATGAATATAATTTATTTTATACATTTTTCTGAACAGTGTTCCTATCATCCAGATTAAGCTTCAATCTTCAATTACAATATAGGTAAATTATCTAAGAGGGATGGAATTATTTTCAATAAGTGAATTATTTCTTAAATTCAAAACATTGAAACTTATATATCGAGAAAATGTTTATCGTAGAAATTTTGTTAAAGATTATTCCTACAATTTTACAACCAGAATTATAAATTTAAACAAAAAATAATGCATTTAGTTTCTATTTTTACCTTAAAATCTCGTAAATATTTTTATAAGATTTTTATTGGGAAGTGATATATGACATGATACAAAATCGGACTATAGTAAATGTTATAATAATGTTAATCAGAATTCTGATTATTAACAGTACAATTAATCAATACAAAAAAAAAAAAAAAAAAAAAAAAAAAAAAAAAAACTTGTAAAATGCATTTAAAAATATTTTTATAATTTGTGTTATTTATGTTCCATTTTTTTAATAGTCAGACATTTAAAATCTCAAATGGGGCCTAATTCGACATTGCATTTCTGTTTTCCATTTCTAAGCGAATAAAAGTTAGGATGTAACGGTACTTTGTATTAATAAATTTCGTGTCATGGCAGTGCAATTCTCTGGTGATATAACGAGATATAACGAGATATATAGATATTTTTATGTTATCTTTATCCAGATATTTATGCATTATCTCTTATTTATTCCCAATAACGATTGACTATTATTCATCTCCATAACGCCTTTAAAATCTTTATTAAATCAAAATCAAAATTTGGTGATTTATTTTACTTTAAAACATCTAATTGGCACTTTTTCATAAGAAAAAGGTCAATGTTTTAATCAAAATTTCACGCATATTTAATTAAATTTAGATTAAATTCAAAACAGTCTAATAAATAAATTACGAGAATATACGTCAATTTTTTCATCAGTCATATTCCAGAGAGTAACTTTATGAGTTTTTAAAACAAGGCTATGCTATAGTATTGTATGGAATTCTAACTAATTTCCAACTAATTTATCATATTTATGTGGCAAATATATAAAAAAATTTATTTTTAGAAATATAAATACGTTGAATAATATCTATCCAACTAAAACAAACCTCTCCCAAAATTTAATAACATATTTTTTTAGTCCTTACACACACATACATCCACACGCATACACCCACACACACATATATATGTATATTATATATAGAGAAATAATAACCTTTAAAGTTTAAAAAAATAGCTAACAAGTTCGTCTAACAGGGATGCAAGAACTGCGCCAGAAATGACCGATTGCTATCACTACATTTTGAAAGTAAGTCTCGACTTATTTAATGGTAAGTTTTCTCAGGTTTAATAAAGCAAAAATGCTTTTTTGTGTGTGTGGTCAAAATCAGCCTTTTTTTTTTTTTTTTGCGCACCGCTTGCTCTCTGGTGTAACTAAAATAATCGAATAGAATAAAATAAAAAAGGATTTAATCATAAAATGGAGTAACGAAGTTTGATGATGTCGTATGGCATGTAATTTGTTATAATTTTATTTGTATTATTATTATTCACTGAAAGTAAGTAACTAGAAACACTTATTAATTGTAATGATGTAATTTTAAGGTATTAATAAACAGAAAAAATCTGCTAATACATCTGTAAAATAATCAATACAAACATTATTAAAAATAATAATAATAATAATAATAATAATAATAATAATAATAATGTTCCATTTATTGCACTTTATTTTTTATAACTTTATAGAAATTAATTCAAATTTATGAATTATTTAAAATTGACTAATCATTACCAATATTTATGCAAATAACAGTAGAGAGTTCAATATGTTACGTTTCCTGAATAAATCATATGCGCGTTCAAATCAATTGAATATCTGAAGTGCAAGAGCATCTCCTTCGTCACTTTGCTATATGCAGTGAAACTGGTTTTGCAGGCAATGACAGATCGGCGAATCAAATAAGTGGGATCAACTTCACTCTTTACGGACGATCGTTTTAAGTCTCAACAACTCTGCTGTTTATATTAATATTGATTTTATGTATGTTTAACCCGTTCGGGTCTGGCGTACTATTAACCGCTTCCCTGTTTTGCCTTTTCGTCGTACGGGAAACGTTATTTTGCCAATCATGATTTGCACGTACGGGCAAACATACTCCATATCATAATATTAATAATATATATTCCACAACGAAAAAGTAAGACTTTATATTATAAATAAGTATTTGCAATGTATCATTCTGAAGATGACGCGATTAAAAAGAGTTTAAACATGTAAATAATTTTTTTTAAATGTATTTTAAATGTTTTTATTAATACAACAACGTCTCATAAGCAAAATATTTATTTATAATATAAATTGTCACTTTTTCGTTGTGGAATATGTATTATTAATATTACGAATTAGTTATTAATGAACGTAATCAAGACTTACTACTGTTTTTTTTTTTTTTTTTTTTTTTTTCACATTGAAATATACTCCAATCATAATTTATTATTCTTACCAGTAAAACATTATTGTAAATTTTGTATTATTAATCCGATTTTTTTTTCTTTAAATTACAATTGGGCAAAAATTTCCGTTTTGAAAAACTGATGATGAAACATTAAAAATTCTGTAAAAGACATGAAAAAAATTGACATTATTTGAATGTTCTTTTTTTTTTTTTCAAAATATTTATCAATTAAGTAGTTAATAGTACATGTGGTTTTCACTGAATATTACTCTGCTCTAGCATTTACCTTTGTTACTATCTGCATGTAGTAATGGTAGTGTATGTTTATGCATTTATTATTAAGATTTCATTTATATTTTGAAACTTAGTAATAATATTAATAATAATAGTTTGCTTATTTCTCATTGCATCGTTAGCATTTTTTTTTAAATTTTAAATACATATTTCACTCTTTAAATTAGAAATATTGGTTACTTCTCTGAAGGAATTACATGCGATACAATGCAAAAAATATTAAAAAGTTGTAATATCTGTTAAACGTCGTTGCTATTCGATATTTTCCAAACGTCCCCGAAATCTCTTCCTTAGTCTATTTTCAATGAAAATTATTTGAATAGTACGTAAAATATCTACAGTCGTTAGATTTCAGACAATGACAAACTCTTTAAAGTACAGTAAATTATTTGGTTAATTGCTTTTAATATAATTAATAGTGGCGCAGCCAGGGTGGAGGTTTTGTGGCACTCCACAACACTTTTTCCTTGCAGTTTTTTTTTTTTTTTTTTTCATTTTGTTAAATCAAAAGAATTCTGCAAGTAAATTTTACAAAGTTAATCGTATAAAAATAGTGGTATATTGAGCTTGAAAACTCCCACCCTGGCTGCGCCACTGTAATTAACGAAAAGAAAATTTTCTCTCAAAACTGAAAACAAACCGAACCCGAAAGGGTTAATTCAAAACATAGATGACGAATATTTGTGAAAATAGTAATGGTGATACCAGCAAAAATAATAAGGTTTATGTGAGAATTTGATATCTTTTAAATTTTTTTACAAATAATGTTGATAAATTAAGTTCTTAAAATACTAATCGTGATACGCTGAAATTTTAAATGTAATTTTATTTCAGAATAAATAAAAAAATAAATAAATAAATAAAAATGCATTTTATCATATAATATGTTTACAAAAGCTTTGAAATAACAATATTTACATAAATTATATAATATATAATATTTACATAAATTATATAATATTACATAAATTATATAATATTACATAAATTATATAATATTACATAAATTATATAATTATATAGTTATATAGCATTTGTAATTTAACCACCTAACTAATCAATATTTGAAAAAAAAACTTTCAATTAATGCCCATTTTTTCATCTCATTTATATAATTTTTAATTTTTTTAATCACCGATTTTTCAAAATAGAAATTTTTGGCTAATTGAATCAGAAAAATGCTGGAATTAAATAAAGCAAAATTTAATGCTGAGAATAATAAATCATGATTTGAATATGGATGCCCGTACAAGATACGGGCAAATCATGATTGGCAAAAAAAAAATTATTATTATCTGGTTTTATTAAATTTTATTTATATTTTTAATTTACTTCTAGGCAAAATTTAAAATTATTTGACAAGAAAAGAATCATTTGAATTTATAGTTTCTTAATTGTGTTACTAAAAAGTACACTGGTGAGTATAGATGTAATATCATTGTATAATTTTTCTAAAGTTAAATGTTGCTTCAAAAAATTTTAAGTTGAAATATAATTAATTTAAAATAGTGGATATGATAATATGACACCAACGCTTATACCGAATTTTAGTGTCGTTAACAGTATGTATATAATTTTTTTCACATGTTTTAGTATATTTTCGGTTTATAATATGAGACATGGAATATCACATACAGTGTGTACTTTTAAAATGTAAATATGTTTTTGTTCACTATATGATTAAAATAACAGTTACAGTATATATAAGTGGCTGAAATACAGTTAATTTTATTTAATGATTTACTAATATACAAATTTTAAGTTCAGAAAGTGGATATTTTGAATTACAGCAAATTTAAATTAATTTCTTATGAAAGATTTAAAAAAAAATCTTAACGTATACTACATTATTATTTATTACACCAAAGATATAAACAAAATATGTCGAAGGACAATGTTATTGTTTTTCACGAAAATAAATAAATAAACAAATAAAGCCCGAATATACATTTATCTATATTTTTAAATATAAAACAAAGAAAAGTTAGAAATTAACATAAATGCCTTTTCACAACATTTTGTTTTTATAGCAACATTTATGCTTTGTTCATAAATTGAAATTCATGTATAAAATATTTCATTATAAATGTTAAAATATTTGAAAAAATTACACTACATTAAGATTTGTTAAAATATAAATTTAAGAAGACAAAGATTTTATATGTTGAGAAAAAAAGAGATATTATTAATAATTGCTTTTTTTATTCTATGAACATCGCAATTGTAATTTTATATTTATTGCACCTAAATGCACCAGTAAACTAACATTGTCGCTTTTACACTTATACATGTAAAATTAAAATTACATTGTGCTAGACAATTGTCTGTTAATATGAACTATTATTTATAAACACTTTTACAAATTATGAAAAAATATTGATAATTTTATCTAATGTAGGAGGTCAGTTTTTTCATGTTTCTGATGGAGGGTTGATGTCTTTTCTATATGCTGCTGTTTATTCCTTTTTTTTTTTTTTTTTTTTTTTTTTTTTACTAAAAATACGTGAACAACGAAAAATTAAAACATAAATTAAATATTTAATTCCTCATCACTTGTAAGGTAAAGTGTTGCTTCATGAAAAAATATGTAAATAAAGAACAATTAAAATTACAGAGCACTTGCATTACCTTACAAAAAATCATTATATTATTTAAAATGTATTTTATGAAAATAAGGCTTGAATGAATAATTATTTATAACAGCATGGATATAGATGGCAATAATCTATTTAAAAATTTGTTTATTTAAAAAATAAATAAATAAACCCCTCCTATGCCAGTCATAAACTGATACATAGCTAATTAGATCTAAAATTAAAATAAACAACTGCAGTTTTTGTGAATAACCTTATATGAAAAAGCAAATACCACTGAAGAATAAATTAATGAATGGAGGTAAAAAACTTGAAGAAAATACACTTAGGTGAATAATGACCATTAACAAATTACTATATACTATTTGAACATTTTATACTATAGAAGCAACAAATTAAGTAACTCTCTTTCGCTTTCATGCTAGATAAAATTTTCATAACATTTACTAAGATATTTACAATCAACAATTAAACTATTGCAGTACAATTACAGACATCAATTAAAATCTTTTTATATAACTTTGTGCAAATGTTCCAATTTCATCAACAAATTATGTAATTTAGAAGGCAAATATCAATGAAGGAACGAGGGAGGTAAAGTAGAATCATAAAGAAACTTAAAATGAAAAATAATGATTTTAATAAGTAGGTCTGTGTTTTATTTAACCCTTTTGGGTCTGATTTTTTTTAAACTTGTCGATAAAATAACTTTTACTTTAATAACATTAGCACTAGCTATCTAAATAGATTAATTAGTATTTAATGAATATTGAACTGTCTGAAAGATAACGAATGTTATTGTTTTGCGTACTATTCAATTCATATTCGTATGACAATAGGTCAAGGAAGAATTTTTGGAGATGTTTTGAAAATATTGTATTATAATAAGATTTAATTTATATTACAAATTTCTAATAATTTTTGCGCATTATTAGACATGATTTTTTTTTTATAGAAAATTAAGTTTTATTTTAAATTTAAAGAATTAAATATAAGGTACCCTGGGGTAATAACGCCAGGCGGGGTAATAACGCCAAGTGCTTATATTTTGCATAATTATGAAATAATCAGGTAAATGACACCCATGAGCTCTGCGCAGAAGGGTTTTGAGTCATATAAATCGCAAAAAACAGCTTCAAGTTAATTTGTTTCATTTTTAGGTCTTATTGTTTTTACAAACAACTAAAATTAACGCTTGATCTAAAATTTGCGAGATACGTTTTGTGATGTTAAGACTATCTTTTTATCCGTAAATACTTTGTTAATTACATAAATTTGTAGTGCATTTCATGTACCTTTAAAATGTTGTTGAAGATTTTGGATATCTCCTCGAGATAATTTGTAATTTAAAATGTACTGCGCAATAACTATACCGGGGTAATAACGCCAATCCTCGACATTAATACCCCGGTTGATTCCCTACAGTGGCCGAGCTACATCCTAAATACTGATTCAAATAAACACAGTTAAAACTGTGCAATGTTTCTCTTATTTATATTTAAGCGGTCCTTTTTAAGCAAAAAGAAGCTCACGGTCTGATATTCTTTTGCCTCATCCCCCCCCTCCCACACCACACCTTTATTTTTCTTAAACTTTAACAAAAAATGAACATTTTCAATAGCTTAGAATGCAATTTGTCAATTTCTAAGTTTGTAGAGTTTGTATTTTTAGAATTGGGCTATCTACATGCAATTATTTCATCTTATTTTATAGTTTTGCTTTCATGGCGTTATTACCCATATAGGTGGGTAATAACGCCAAATAGCATTGGTCAAGAAAAAACGCCATTACATTTTATGAATACATATCTGTTAAATTATTTTATTTTATATAGATAGTCAATGAGTTGCTGTATCAGATCCTATATTTGTTTGAAAAATACAATCTAAAACTAAGCCGTGAAAATTGGTAAAACCTTAACGTGGCGTTATTACCCCAGAGTACCTTATGTTTAAAATAAAAGAATCGCAAACGGTGCAAAGAGAATTAAACAAATAATAATATTAATTATTATTACTAAATGCCTAAACATAAATGAAATCATATCGTAAATGCATAGCCATATACTAACGTTACTATATGTAAATAGTAACAAAAACATTGCTTAAAACAAAATAATATTCCATTAAAAGACATGTACTATTAACAGTACACCAAACCTGAAAGGATTAAAGTTATATTTTGTTTAGAAGCAACAATAAATATCTATATTTCACCATATTGAATTAGCATCTCATGCCATTCAAAAAATCAACTATAATTAAAATCTAATGATATAATTGCAATCGTTTTATGTGAAAATCCCAATTTTACAGAAAAAATATATGATCTTTCAGAGATTGTTCATAACGATTTTATTTACATATTATGTGATCAATAGAGAAAACATCAATAATGAAATTATTGGGGAAGGAAAAATAGAAACATGAAGAAAGTGAACTTGAAAAACAATGACCTTTAACAAGTAAGTCTCTGTTTTATTTAAAGTTACATTTTATTTAGAAGGAATAATAAATATTTATCTTTAATCACATTGAATAAGCTTCTCATCTCATTCAAAAAATCAACTATAATCAAAATCTTATAAAATAATTGCAATCATTTTATGTGAATATCCCTATTTTACAGAAAAAAAATATATGATCTTTCAGAGATGGTTCATAGCTACTTTATCCATAAATTGTGTAACGAATAGAAAAAACATCAATAATGATGTTATTGGTAAAGGAAGAAAGTAAACTTGAATGAACAATGACCTTTGACAAATAAGACTATGTTTTATTTAATTTTTTACCCTGTTTAGAAAGAAACATTAAATTATTATCTTGCTATAATATTGTATAAGCATCTCATTCTATTCTCAAAAATATTTACATCATTACTACTGTTAATATCTGATGAAATAATTGCAATAATTTTGTGTGAATATTTATTTTATCAAAAAATGTATGACCTATCGGAAATTGTTCATAACACATCATTTTTTACTTCATTTATCGAAATTCTTTTTTTTATCTATAGGAAAATAAATGAAATACCGCCATTAATAATTAAAAGAGTACTTACGAATTCATCTCTTTTGTGGCTCGTCCGACCTGATATAGGTAGCATAGAAATGTCTGTAGCCGACGATGCTAAAGAATCGGCCGGCGAAGCACTCCGCGACCTGTCTCTTTCAGGTATATTTAAATGGGTCATTTCACTCATCTGGAGATGGTCCTCCATACTGATATAGTTTTTATTCGCCAGTTTTATATGTTAATTAATATCGCGTGAAGCTCAAGATGACGATTTTCTCTATGCACCTTGTTACTCTCGTTTTGCCCGCGATCGTATGTTTGCCTGCGACCTTGGCAGGGCCAGACGAAGCGTCGCCAATGTCTAGAAGTCAGCCGCCAAAAAACACGCCAGAGCCGGCAGAATTTAAATTCCCCGCGATGAGTGCTGTTTATCCAGCGATGCTTGTAGCAGATTTGATGATAATGTGCTAAATTCCTGATGTTTACATTCTCAAAGACTGTTATTAACTGTAGGAAAGATGGTATGAATTAAATGAATGTAAAAAGAACCTATGTTGTTTAATTCTTCCAAAAGTGAATAATATATTTCGAGAGAAAAAAAATCAAAGTAATACAGGTTTGTATTCGTAAGTCTTAAAATAAAATACTCAAAATTTCCGTATCATAACTATCAAATATAAATATTTAAAATTCAATTTAAATACAAACTATAAAATATAGCACCATTAAAAAAAATAATTGTAGGGCATTTTTTTTTTTTTTCGTATAGAAATAAATATACTATATTTATCGATTTATGAAAGATGTGGATTTTTCCTTGTTTTAATTTAATAAAAACACGCGATTTTTTATCACAATTAATTAGTTTCGAATGCCAAAAGTATGAATTACAACAAATCTGGAGATTAAAATATTTCTAAAAGCATAATATATTTACGAGCATGCTTTGGTTCTAATGACTTAACATCGAATTTCTAAATGCAATAAATATTGAACATTTTAAATATTTCAAAAATCTGTGATTTTTATGCTGATAAAAACTGATATTTTTTTTATACCACTAAAACATTTTTTTAAATTTAGGAAACGTTATATATCCTTTTCAAATTAAAGAAAATTTATTAGTGTAGTACCAAACATATTTAAAAGTGTAGATGAAGATTTTCATAGATTACACGATGTAATCATTACACAACATAGATCATAAATATAGTATCCTTTTAGCAAATTGTGTATTTTGATTGTTTGCTTTTCGAATATCGATTTATCCCTCCAAACATTTTTTTGATTTAAGTATTTAATTTCAGACGTGGTTATGATGCAATCTTCTAAGGCGTTTCATACATATGTCATAAATTTTATAAATATAACGTTTTCTGCAAAAAAGTTTGTTGACCTTAGACTTTGACAAGATAAACCTGTGAGATCCAGAAACCTTCAAAATAGCATCTTAGTCTACGCACCCCTCTAAGCTGATATTTAACACCTACTATCTCTTAAAAATAGCATAAAAGAAAAGGCGCTTTGTCTCCATAAAGTTCCTAAAAAGCCCCAAGCAGGTTTTCTTCAGATATTAATTGCTAGATAAGGGTTATAGAAAAGACATAATCAACAATGTACCTCAAAAAAAATCTATGAATTTATCTCACTTTATATTATTCATCTTAACCCTTCACTGTAAGATTTTTTTCTATTTTTATGAAAAAAAGTATTTGAAATCTATATATCGGGCTAATAATGGGAAAGATATAAAAAATAATAAATTAAAAAATTTCAGCTAAAATTGATATGTTATGATACGTATTCTATGTACAAAATTAGGGTTTTTAAATATTGTATTGCTATTTTTTGCAATTAAATAAACTTAAATAAATTAATTTTATCCGTTTAACACTCTGCAACTTTTTTTATAGTAGTATTTTTAAGTATTTAGTAAAAACAGGGAAAATATAATCCTTCCTTAATAGCTTAATCGAATATTTTGTTTCCCAAGAACAAAAAATAATTCTAATTTTTTTGTCTAATGCAATCTTCTGACATGGACAAAATAAGTGTTATTACATTCTTTGGATTCTTCTTGATCAGTTACAGTGGTAATATTAAAAAGCAAATGTATTAAAAAAATGTGCAAATTCATGGCACCCAATGAAAATCATAATGTTTCAGGCAGTGCCTGATTTAGGGCAGGGCCTTCGGGGCACAGGCCCAGGGCCCCCAATTTTCAGGGGCCCCCAAATGCTGTGAAAAGTTTTCAACTATTGTCCAAAATCAATACAACTGCTTACAAAATCTAGTTTAATTTTACATTTCATTCTACATTCTACTGTGTTCATATTTTATTTTTACAACGTTATGTATTTTGGTTGAAACATCAGTATTTAATCACATTATTATAGTGAATACTTTCTTTTATCTTTATCACTTTAAAAATACATTGTATTTTTAATTTTTATTTAATCATGTTCCTGTTCTTTTCAAATTATTTGGGGTTGGTGAGTGCAGTTCATAGGTGGCAGAGTCCCACAATATTTTAAATAACTATAGTTTGGTATTGCGGAATATTTCTGATTAGTTGTTGCATACTTTATCATTCCAGACATATAAACTTGCGTAACAAAAGATAATTATCAATACACAATTTATTGTACTACTTCTACTTATTTAGATTTCATATTTTGAAATAGTTATTTAAAATCCTAAATAAATCATTATCATATTTAATTTTTTAATTGGTATTTAAAAGTGATTCAATCGTGAAGTCAATCGTGGTTATCTTAAAAAGTAACTTTTTTTTTGGGGGGGGGGGGATCTTAATCTTTTTGTAAGCAACTTTTTCCAAGGGGGCCCCCTGTAAGCATCTGTGCCCAGGGCCCCCAAATTTGTAAATCGGTCCCTGGTTTCAGGTATGTGCCAGATATGGCACACCGTGCAGTGAAGGGTTATGTATTCATTTAAGTGATTCTGTGGAATTTGGAGCACTATCCAGCCAAAGGGAGGCCCGGGGTCTGATATTTATTTGGGACGCCTCATCCCATACTGCCCTCCCCCCCCCCCAAAAAAAAAGCAAAAATCGATGTTTTAGAAAACACATGTGACTATATAAATACATATTTAGACGAATGTATTTTTTATTTTTTATTTTATCTTACTCTAAAAATATAAAATGTTAAGATGTCACTTGAGTAACTCAAAAAAACTCGGATGATAATGTTAAGTGTGTGGAGGCGATATTTTCAAATATATCGCTCAAATTTTAATATTTTTACATCATTTTTTTTGCATAGGACAGCTGAGGACGATCAAAAACCGGGCTAGTTTTTACCTTTTCGATTCTGGTTATATATTTTTTATATTAGAATAGTTTCAGTTTCAGAACCGGTTTTAACCAGTTCCAAAATTTAAAGTATTTTTTAAAGAAAAATCTGAAACCAAAATCGAAAAATTTGAAACTAGCCTGGTCGTAGATCGTCTCAACTATCCCATGGGAAATAAAAAAAAAAAAAAAAAAAAAGAGCGAGATATTTGGGAAAAAAACGCCCCCATACACTTAACATTATCATCCGAATCTTTTTGAGTGACTAGTGTGGGCTCTTAAGTATAAAAGTCAAACAAGTTGAAAATTGTAGGTCAAATGTGAGGTACAATTTACCTAACCAGTTATATTCCAGATCTTGATGCAATAGTTGTTGCACTCTTATAGAAAAATGTATGAATGGAATTACTATTATATGTATCATAATAAATATTATATAATCCAATAATGCAGAAATAATATGATTTCATCTGAAATATGATGTAATCACCATGACAATCTAGAATAATTACCTATTATAGGACATCATTGAATTAATTATGTATGATAGAATTTAATAGAATAATTACCATGGCAATAGAACCATTACCTATCGCGGGATATCACTGAATTAATTACGTATGATAGGATTTAATAGAATGAAGAAAACTTTTATTAATACCTTTTTTAAGTATTAATTCGATTTTCATAAAATTTGAAATGGCTCGATAAAATTATGCAACGATCATACATATTAAATTTCAAACCATTTAGCTGGGTAGTTTTTGCGCTGTTATATGCGAAAAAGCAATACAGACAGCAATGCAGACGGACAAACAATAGCACGAATCAGACGACAACTGTAGGTACTACGTATTATAATTAAGAAGGCACTTAAAAAGTGCTAAAATGGCATCTTTAAGAAAACTACACGCTAAATTCAGGGTTCCAGGGTTAAGGCCTGGTTGATCCATGTGCCTTGTAAATTTTTACTGACAATAAAAATTATTCTGTACTGCAGGGTACGGTTTTTTCTCTTTTTTTTTGGGGGGGGGGGCGTCTAAAACCCTTGCCAAAGCTCTCTAACAACTGAAAGACAAACAATGATTTTTAAATATACATATGACCATGATATGTGCAAAGACAATGTAAAAGAAATCACAAATAGGCAGGCTAAATCTAAAATGCATCTATTTCTAAGATTAATAAAAGGAGCTGCTTCTTCAGGGTAAATTAAAAAGAGAAAGAGTGAAACAGAAGTGGCAACACACTTGCTATTTGAAATGCACTTTTATAAAATGTGTGATCAAGGGGAAACACCTGCATTTAGAAAAAAAAAGATAAATTGGCTTCTCGAGAAAATGTTTGCCAAATTAATCCGACAATCAATGTTATTTGAAACCAATGCTGATACCGTTATTACCGATACTGTTTATTTTTGGAAACTGAAACGTTAAAAAAGATATTAACGATTTAAAACGAATATTTAAATTTTAAAAAAACATACAAAATTATATATTTACCAAAAATACTTTTAATAACAGAATCAATTGAACAATTTTAAATTTCTCATAAATTATTATTTACAAGAAGGTGATTAAGCAGAAATTTCTATATCCAAATTGTCCATAAACTACGTGAACACATATTAAAATGATATAAATTAAGAATGAAGTTTTACGAATTTTATGTAAAAAAATTATATATCTTGAAAAAAAAACTGTCAAATTCGCATAGCAAAAATCGCAGAAACTCTTTTTAAAATGTATGCAAAGGTATTTTTTTACAGTAATTAAAAGAATACATTTGATTTATTATGATAAACATATTCATTTGCATATTAAACATCTTAATAAATAAAAACTAACAGGAAACTCTTTTTAAACATGTATGAAAAAAAATATTTTTTACAGTAATTAAAAGAATAAATTCGATTTATTATAGTAAAAACATTCATATGCATGTAAAACATCTTAATAGATAAAACCTAACAGGAAACTCCTTTTAAACATGTGTGCAAAAATATTTTTTTACAGTAATTAAAACAATAAATTTGATTTATTATAGTAAAAACATTCATATGCATGTAAAACATCTTAATAGATAAAACCTAACAGGAAACTCCTTTTAAACATGTGTGCAAAAATATTTTTTTACAGTAATTAAAACAATAAATTTGATTTATTATAGTAAAAACATTCATATACATATAAAACATCTTAATAGATAAAATCAAGAAATCTCAATCTATGAAGAATGGAGAATTTTTGGAATTTTAATTTGAATAAAATTTAGTTTCAAACTTTTAGCCTAATGTAGTAAACTAGTAGTCTTCGCCCACTACGCTGGTCGGTTTCAATAAAGGAATCTGGAATCAAACGAAATACATCTAATAAAGATTTTTTTTTTTTACTTTAATATCTAATTAACCATCCATAATCATTGTCTTACTTGTATAAATCTTACATTATCCTGTTCAAAGTCGATGTTGACGACATCGCTCTAAAATGACTGAAGTATACCTATGTTTAATTATTTTTTTTAGTAGGTGTGTATCTTGAATTTCCTGTTTCTATCTAAACCTGCTGCTGAGATATGGCGAAATATTCTAAATGTATTCTAAACGTGCGACCATTCCATTAAACCCGCTTAGGTGGAAATTTCTAAAATTGATAAAATACATGTTTAAATTTGTTTTAATAGATAATGTAGCCTCAAATTCATGTCTCTATCTAAAACTTCTCCTGAGGTATGGCTGAATGGCCTAAATTTTCTTACTCCTAACCCTTTTGGAGAGATAAATTTCTAAAATTGCTGGAATAAATGTTTAATAATTTTTAACAGGTTTGCTATCTTAAGTTTCATGCCTTTAGCTAAAACTGTTGCTAAGATATGGCTAGTGATGGGTGATTCTCGAAAATTTACCAATCAAAAAAAAAAAAAAAAAAAAAAAAAAAAAAAAAAAAAAAAAAAAAATCATCATAAAAAACACAATCGTTGTAGCCATCGATTATTTCCGCAAACCTACAATCAAGGTGTCCTATACTCAATCATTAAAATAATTGTTCTAACATGCTTATACAGAATTTTAGTAAATGCATGACAACTGAAAACGGATGGAATTAAAAACAACACATCGAAGAAAGGCTAAAAAGGAGCCACAGCAGTCGAAAAGTCATGTGGCGGTATCCCCTGGTTACAAAAAAGCAGAGAAGGCACGAGTTAGTATAGAGCTATTCCATCTCAATTCAGGCAGACAGTACTGATATGCGTCAAGTCACCATCACAGATTTTTTTCAAAAAAATTCAGTAGTTAGAACTAAGTGATTTATAAAATTTCCTAAAAGGATTTTTCCCTAAAAATTTTTTTTCTCTGATTACAGCACTTTAAAATTTATGACAAAATTGGCAGTTTTCAGAAAAACTGAAAAACGCTTCATTTTGAAATGTACACAATACCAAACATATTCAACATATTCAGTCAATTTATTTTTTATAAACAGTTATTAAACTGAATTTTACTTTGGCATAGTTTTAAAGAATATAGTGACATTTTTACGTAATTAAAAAAATTAGATTTTAAGTATAAAAAATATAATTATTAGTGAATTTAAGATTTTTTTTCAGAATGAAAAAAAAATATTTTAAAGCTAAACATTGATGGCAATCTAAAGACCTTTAATGGGAGTTTTACAGCAAATTTTATTTTAACTCTAAGGTGCTTACAACTTTTGTAATTCAATTTTAAATTTTGCAAAATTTTGTAAAATCACTACTTTTGAAATGCAATTTCTCAAAAACACCATTTTTTAAAAATCTGATAATATGCTCAATTCATACCTTATTAGTCTCTAATAAATACCTTACAAGCAAATCGTGTGTTTTTGCTTAGAAAATTTTATATGATTTTTTGAAAATAACATGTTGTGTGTATTTTTCAACAGACCACAAAGGCAAGTTCTTCCTTATTTAACCGAACTTGTAATGTAATTAATATTTCAAACTAAAAAATACATCACTAGTACATAATTATTACTGTTAAATTATAGCTAATCATTTGCTTAAATTTAAAATTGCGTAAAATACAGCCAATAATAAAATTATTATTGATCATATGTTATTTCATTCCATACTCATGAATGTGTTAAATCCATCTACAGTGTGTAAATTTTTTTTTATATAGTATGGATATAATATATTAATGTGCAAATACATACATAACAGAAGAATTAGGTAGTGAAGGTTTCTTAAATTAACTTCAACTCCTTATCGTTGAAGGTATGAAGTCGCTCAGATTGTCCTATTGTAACTGATTTTTCTGTTTCTAGAAGCACATTTTCCAATGGTTGCACATTCATATTTTTTCTTTCCAGATTCTTTTGGCCACTGGAATGCTTTATCTATGGACCATGTTGGGTACATGAATGATACTTTAATGTCATTTAGTTCTTGTGATTGATATACCATTGATTTGTCCTATCCACCAATTATTTTCATAAATGCATCCAATGACATCACCGATTTGGAAACTATGTATTGAATATTGTCTTTTCATTTGGCTGAAGGTTTCAACTTTTGTCAATTCATTTTTACTTGCTCGTTCCATATAATTTTCATTATTTACAATCACCCTATAATGTTTATATCTAATACCAACAATAGATTTTGCATTAGCATATTCTTTCTCATTATTAGTTCTATAGGATTGAGTAATATTTTTGTCTGGATGGACTAGAATGTTATTTTTTAGCAGAGAAGATAGTTCAGCAACAAATGAGACAGAATTTTGGATAGCTTTTATTGGATCCTTTTGGAGATTAAATTTTGTTGCATAGTGCTTGTCTCAGCATCACATGCACTTTTAACATGGCCAGTACCTGAAAATATCCTCTACTTTAGTACAATTTTATTTTTGTGCAATTCATAAAACTGATACTTGTTTTTAAAATGTGCTCCAGCTCCATCTGATATATACACAGGTGATTCCAGTGTTTGTAATTGGTACAACTTAAATAATTCTTTTTTTTACTTTTTCTATGTCACAAACAACATGAGCTGTATCATGAGTTAATCATCAGAAACTATGATAAAACTCTTTATTTCTTCTCTAAAGTATGCTGTGCAGGTAACTAACGATATCTGAGTATTCTGCCAGTGGTAGCTTTGTACTTCATTTGGCAGTATTAGTGAGTAATTTTCAGCAAAGTCAAAATGCATCACAAGCGCAGATTTTTTTTAAGGGGTTTGGCTTATTTAATTTTATGAATAGGAATTTTTGAAGATTAGCTTATATTTATCTGCCATAATAATGTGCATATTATTATTTTTTTATTAAAAAATATTATTATAAATACAGAGAAATAAGAAAAAGCTTGATCTTCTGGTTTTCTGAGAGAAAAAAAACTAATTGGGAAAAAAACTAAACTTGAAAAAAAATCTAATTCAGTTGTAATGTATGTATTTGCATTTTAATATATTATATCCATACTATATAACAAAATATTTAACACACTGTAGATGAATTTAGCACATTTATGAGTATGGAATGAAATGACATATGATCAATACTAATTTTATTATTGGCTGTATTTTACGCAATTTTAAATTTAAGCAAATGATTAGCTATAATTTAACAGTAATAATTATGTACTAGTGATGTATTTTTTAGTTTGAAATATTAATTACATTACAAGTTTGGTTAAATAAGGAAGAACTTGCCTTTGTGGTCTGTTGAAAAATACACACAACATGTTATTTTCAAAAAATCATATAAAATATTCTAAGCAAAAACACACGATTTGCTTGTAAGGTATTTATTAGAGACTAATAAGGTATGAATTGATCATATTATCAGATTTTTAAAAAATGGTGTTTTTGAGAAATTGCATTTCAAAAGTAGTGATTTTACAAAATTTTGCATAATTTAAAATTGAATTACAAAAGTTGTAAGCACCTTAGAGTTAAAATAAAATTTGCTGTAAAACTCCCATTAAAGGTCTTTGGATTGCCATCAATGTTTAGCTTTAAAATATTTTTTTTCATTCTGAAAAAAAATCTTAAATTCACTAATAATTATATATTTTGTACTTAAAATCTAATTTTTTTAATTAAGTAAAAATGCCACTATATTTTTTAAAACTATGCCAAAGTAAAATTCAGTTTAATAACTGTTTATAAAAAATAAATTGACTGAATATGTTGAATATGTTTGGTATTGTGTTCATTTCAAAATGAAGCGTTTTTCAGTTTTTCTGAAAACTGCCAATTTTATCATGAACTTTAAAGTGCTGTAATCAGAGAAATAAATTTTTTAGGGAAAAATCCTTTTAGGAAATTTTATAAATCACTTAGTTCTAACTACTGAATTTTTTTGAAAAAAATCTGTGATGGTGATTTGACATGCCCTGCCTGAGCTGAGATGGATTTGCTCTATAATAAGATAAGGAAGTTTAAGGATTAAAAATTCGAATTTTTCGACAATTAGCAGCAAAATGTCCAAAAAAAAAAATAAATAAATAAAATAAAAAGTGGAAAAAAGGCACACCTAGTGGCAAAACCAGGAATTAAATGGGATCAACATTTTTATAGATTTTTCTATGTCATTGAGATCAGTTCGATAATTTTCCCAGTATTAGAAAACCTCTTGATACGATAAATGCAGACCCGAGAGGGGCAAATTTAGGGAAAGGGCACGGGAAATGCATAACATGATATAAGTAGTCACAGGGCTCTCCAACAATATATCGCATGAGGGGTGTCCGCTAAATTAAGAAAATTGCCCTCCCCCCCCCCCCCCGCCAGAGTTCCAACTATCAGGTTTCCCCGGTAAATACCTCATCCTCTCTTTGAAATTTATATATATTATAAATAATATTTATCAGACAGCACCGTAAATAAAACAATCTGTAATGATAAAACGCTACAATTTCAAAAAAATTCAAAAACTGTCCCCCGGGAAGGGCAAATAGGGGTGTGGAAAGAAAGGTTTATAATATGAAAGAGCGGTCCGAGGGGTTTTCGATCATATGTCACATGACGGTTAAAAAAAGTTTGGAATTTTTCGAGCCCTACTTTAACACCCTCGGGGGTGAAAATTTTAAAATCGCTGAAACACGTGTTTAATTATTTTTAAATAGATTTATTTTATGCCGTTTCACGCTTCTACTTAAAACGACTGCTGAGATGTGCCAAATGTTCTAAATTGTTCGATCCCCTTCCTTTTTTAACCCCATTAGACGGAATTTCTAAAATCACTAAAACACATGGTCAATTACTTTGTTAGTAGATATATTTTCTGTAATTTCACGCTGCTACCTTAAATGGCTGCTGAGATATAGGAAGATGTTCCAAAATTTTCAACCCCCTGTTTGGCCCCATTAAGGAGGGAATTTTCAAAAATCCCATCTTAGTGCACGCTTACATGATAAGGAGTATATTTTCCCCAATTTTCATTTTCTACGTTCAGTAGTTTGGGCTATGCGTTGATTATCAGTCAATCAGGACAAACTATTTTATATATGTATAGACTAGCGGCCTTCGCCCGCTACGCTGGTCGGTTTATCTAAAGAAATCTTGAAGAAGTAGTTAGATAAGGTTCAGACATACATTAAAAAAAAAAAAAAAAGCAAGTCGATCATTCAAAAAACGTTGGGAAATATCAAATATTTACTGTAATTTTTTAAGAAAAACAAAGTTTCGAAAAAAAAAATTAAATCGAAAAAAAAATTACACTGACATATTAATGCAAGGAAATTTTCCCAGAGAGAAAATTCGCCTTGAATACAATATTTCAAATTCTTTTAATTGCTTATAGGCGTTAATGCCAACATAGTGAAAAAAAAATTCCATGCTGGGAATCGAACCCGGGCCATCAGTATGGCGCACTGACGTTCTACCGACTAAACCACATGGAACGACAGCCAGCTTGAAACTTTCTCATACTTAAGTAGACTGGCGAAAACATAACGATAGCGCGTTTTAAAATCGCACAGTGACATCTATTGGATTTTATATGTACTAAAAAACGTTATGTACTAAAAAACGTGAGCAGCGCACCTAATAGTTTCTTTTGTTTCTTTTTGTTACTTTTTTGTCTGTTGTCCGATTTTGATGAAACAAAGCCTATACACTGCCCGGGAGTGTGCATTCTTCATTAGTGAAAACCGCATAAAAATCCATTCAGTAGTTACGAAGATAACCTCGAACAAACAGACAGACAGACAGACAGACAGACAAAAAATTCAAAAAAAATTTTTTTGTGTTTCATTGGTTTTCTTTTATCGCCCTGACTCCATTTTTGTCAATTATCTTCAATGTACAGACACACCGGGTCCTACTGTTTTATTATATGTATAGATATCGCCATTTACAATTTTGAATTTTATAGGATTTAACGGGATTTTTAATGCGATTTTTAGCAATTTTTCGAGATATTTTGCGTTCAGTGTCAATATTTTGTCATTCATGAGATATTTCCGGTAACAACTTTTTACCCCAATAGAATAAACTTATGTCTCCTGCGATTATATAATATTTAGCGTTTTCAAATGCGTTTTTCACTATAATTTTTAGCTTTCTTCGAGTTCCAGAGCGTGTTTTTGACATTTGAAAATAAAATTTCGTTTCATACGTTAAGCCCAATATAGTAAATTTCGCCATTTATAGTTTTCAATTTTATCGCTTTTTAATGTGATTTTTAGCGATTTTTCAAGATTTTTACTTGCGGCGTCGATTTTTTATCATTCACGAGAGATTTCCGATTACAATGTTTCGCCCATTAGAGTAAATTTTAACTACTGCGATGTTTAATGCATTTTTCAATGCGATTTTTAATGCATCTTATAATGCAATTTTTAGCCTTTTTCTCGATCTCCAAGGTTATTTTAGGACATTCGAAACAGGAAAATTACTTTGAAACTTTTAGCCTAATATGGTAAATTTCACCATCTACGATTTTTGAATTTTAATAATTTTTAATGCGATTTTTTAAGATTTTTTTATAGTCGATTTTTCGTGACTCATGAAACATTTTGCGATTTTACAATGTTTTATCCGATTAGAGTAAATTTTGACTCCAGGGATACTTTTATATTTAGTGTAATTTAATGCATTTTTCAACACAGTTTCTAGAGGTTTTTCGAATCCCACGGCGATTTTTTGACATTTGGAAAACGAATTTTGTTTCAAACTTTCAACCTAATATATTAAATTTTGCTACCTACAAATTTTGAATTTCAGTGAATTTTAATGAGATTTTTAGCGCGATTTTCAAGATGAGTTTTAGTGATTTTTTTCCTTTATTTTATACGTTTTGTGTTAATTTTTTGTCATTCATGAAAGCTTTTCAATTATTAGAGCTGTATTTTAATATTTAGCTACTTTTAGTGCAATTTTCAATGTCGGTTTTTCAAGTGTCATGAAACATTTTGACAACCGGAAAAAGAATTTGGTTTCAAACATTTAGCCTAATATAATATAGCTTAATATAAACATATATTTACCATCTAGCTAAATTTAAATCCGAATATTACAGATTTTTCCAGATTTTTGCCTTTTAAGTTTACTTTTTCTCATTCATAAAAGATTTCCGGTTATAGTGTTTTATCCTATTATAGTAAATTTACACCTCTGCGATTTTTGAATATTTAAATTTTTAATGCGATTTTTAGCGATTATATGAATACAGCGGCGATTTTCGGACATTTGTAAAAAGAATTCGGTTTTAATATTTTAGTTTAGTGTTAGCAGATTTTGTCCTGTACAAGTTTACAATTTTAGATATTTTTAATCCATTATTTAGCGATTTTTTGAGATTCTATGCGCTTATTATCTTTTTTTTTATTTATTTATAATTTTTGAAAGAATACACGCATTATTTTACTTCATTAGTACAAATTCTGTCCCGTGCTATATTTAAATTTTAAGAGAAATTTAATGCATTTTCAAAGTGATTTTTAGAGTATATTCGAGTTCCTTTTTTTTTTCACATTCGGAAAAGAAAATTTGTTTCATACATTTAGCCTAATATACTAAATTTTGCCATTAACTGCTTTGATTTTTAGCAAATTTTAATGCGATTTTTAGCGAGTTTTCAAGGTATTTTACGTTTCACGTCTTTTTTTATTCTTGAAAGATTTCCGAATACAAAATTTCGTATCGATTTTTTGTAATTAATGAAAGAATTCAGATTACAATATTTTATCAGATTATAATAAGTTTAGTCCATTGCTATTTTTGAAGATTCAGCATCTTTTAACGCAGTTTTCAATGCAATTTTTAGCATTTTTTCGAATTCCATGGCCATGTTTCATATTCGGAAGAGGAATGTAGTACAAAATTTTTGTCCAGCTGTAGTAAATTCTGACTTCCACGATTTTTGAATTTTAGTTATTTTTAGCAATTTTACTTGTTTTGTGGCATATTTTAAATATTCGTAAACGGATTTCGGTTTTTAGCTTTTGGTCTAATAGTACATTTTTTTCCTCTATGCTTCTTGAATTTTACCAATTTTTAGTGCAATATTTTATGTGATTTTTAGCAAGTTTTAGATATTTTTGGCTTTCCGTGTCGACATTTTGTTATTCTTGAAGGTTTTCCAATTATAATGTTTTTCCTCTCAATATTAAATTTTTACAACAGGGACTTTCAAATATTTAGCGATTTTTGACAGTCGGAAACTCATTTCGATTTCAAACTTTTTGCCTTAGAGTAGCAAATTTTTCGACTGCAATATTTTATCCCATAAAAGAAAAAAAAACCGTAACGATTTTTTAATTTTTTCCAACTTTTTGGAGAGATTTTCATCGCGATGTTTTGGTTTTCACAATGATTTTTTGAAATTTTTAAAAGGAATTTTGTGTGAACTTGTAGTCTGACAGAAATTAAATTTCAAGCCTTTAGCCTATTAGAATTAATTTTCTGCTCAGCTATTTTTAAACTGTAGCGATTTTTTAATGCAATTTTTTTTAATTTGCGCTGATTTTTTGAGGTATAGAAGAGAAATTAACTTTCAAACTTTTAGCCTAGTAAGGTACCCTGGGGTAATAACGCCACGTTAAGGTTCTACCAATTTTCACGGCTTAGTTTTAGATTGTATTTTTCAAACAAATATAGGATCTGATACAGCAACTCATTGACTATCTATATAAAATAAAATAGTTTAACAGATATGTATTCATAAAATGTAATGGCGTTTTTTCTTGACTAATACTATTTGGCGTTAATACCCACCTATATGGGTAATAGCGCCATGCAAATAAAACTATAAATTAAGTTGGAATAATGGCATGTTGATTGCCCAATTCTTAAAATACAAACTCTACAGCTCTAGAAATTGACAAATTGCAATCTAAGCTAATGAAAATGTACAATTTTTTTGTGACTCTGAAAGAAAAAGAAAGCTGTGGTGGTGGCGGGGAGAGGAGGCAAAAGAATATCAGATTCTAAGCTACGTTTTGTTTAAAAATGACCATTTAAATAGAATTATTAGAAACATTGCAAGGATTATTTGAATCAGTATTTATATTCCCATGTATGCATTCTATGCGATAGAAAATATTGAATTAAATTTGTGAAAGTGAAAGAAAAAGCCAATCCCTGGCGTTATTACCCCGGGATACTAGTTGCGCAGTAAATCCTAAACTACAAATTATCTCGAGAAGATATCCAAAATCTTCTACAACAATTTGAAAGTATATGAAATACACTACAAATTTATGTAATAAACAAAGTATTTCTGGATAAAAAATATAGTCTTCAGATCAAAACCTTATTTCGCAAATTTTAGATCAAGCATTAATTTTAGTTGCTTGTAAAAACAATAAGACCTAAAAATGAAACAAATTAATTTGAAGCTGTTTTTTGCGATTTATATGACTCAAAACCTTTCTGCGCAGAGCACATGGGTGTCATTTACCTGATTATTTCATAATTATGCAAAATATAAGCACTTGGCGTTATTACCCCGCCTGGCGTTATTACCCCAGGGTACCTTATATATAATAAATATTAGGCTATAATTAGGCTGCAGGAATAATAATTCGCCTGTGCAATTTTTGCTATTTAACCACTTTTATCGCGAATTTTTTGTATGTTGTCGCGTTTTACAACTTGACATTCATTAAAGGAATAAGATTTTATCCAATTTTATTAAATTTTAACTTCGTAATTTTTTTAAATTTTGCGATTTTTACTTTTTTTACAAGCCGTTGCGATTTTTCGGCATTCAAATTTTGACTTAATTTACTAAACTGCACCCTCTTTTAAATAAAGTTTATTCAAATGTCATGCAGCAATTTTTGAATTTTTCGTGTGGTTTCGTGACCTGCTACGAATTTTCCACATTAGTTAAAGGAATCTAATTTGAATATTCCAGACTAATATACTATTCTTTTCTCTTTTTGATGAAGTTTATTCGAAATTCGTTTAGTAATTTTTGTTGTGATTTTCAAAGGTTTTCTCAATTTATGCTGTTTTTTTTTTTTTTTTTTTTTTTTTTTTTTTGCCAGACTTTGGAAACGCCGGGCTGGTAAGCTAGATATTTTATAAAATAGACAGGTGAGTTGCCGAGTTTGCCCATTCCTGCCAATATGTTTAAGACAATGTAAGCAAACAAAAAGGAATACAAAACATAAAAATCATTAAAGAAGAAAATAATATAAAACATACAAAAAATTATACAAAAATCCAGTATTAATAACAATAAAAAAGCACTGCACTCATAGCTTTTCGAAACATTTGTGCGAATTACAAACAAGTGAATCTATCAATTAAACTACAATTACTTGTTTGATTAATAAGAGACGAACTTATCATCAATATTTTTTGCACTTTTTTTAAACAAAATAAATAAATAAAACTGCATGGGAAAATTTTTGTTGCTAACTGCATTCAAATAAAATTAATTCACTTTTTTTTTATGAATTTTGGATGTTTAAAAAATTTTGTAATGCCATCTGTTTTCGATTTCATGCGTTTTTATTAACTTGAGTTATTTAAATTTATAATTTTTGAACATTAGCAATAAATTTTAATTATAATATTTAAATTCAATGCTTGACAAAATTAGTCAACAAATTTATTTTTAATTATCAATAATAGTAATTATCATGTAAGAATTCTATTCAAATAATAATAAATAATTAATCCGGAAACAACACTGTCAAAGCGGAAACAGAATTTTCTTGAAAATTTGTTACACTGTGTTATTAATGAAATAGATACAAATTAATAACTATGTAACATAATTATAACATAGATTAATTGATTAGTTATTGTTTGGAATAAAAGAATATAAGCTAAAGGTGTTTTTTAAACCTTTAGCTTATATTCTTTTATTCAGTTCTCCTTAAATGATAATAAGGTACCCTGGGGTAATAACGCCACGTTAAGGTTCTACCAATTTTCACGGCTTAGTTTTAGATTGTATTTTTCAAACAAATATAGGATCTGATACAGCAACTCATTGACTATCTATATAAAATAAAATAGTTTAACAGATATGTATTCATAAAATGTAATGGCGTTTTTTCTTGACCAATACTATTTGGCGTTAATACCCACCTATATGGGTAATAGCGCCATGCAAATAAAACTATAAATTAAGTTGGAATAATGGCATGTAGATTGCCCAATTCTTAAAATACAAACTCTACAGCTCTAGAAATTGACAAATTGCAATCTAAGCTAATGAAAATGTACAATTTTTTTGTGACTCTGAAAGAAAAAGAAAGCTGTGGTGGTGGCGGGGGGGAGGAGGCAAAAGAATATCAGATTCTAAGCTACGTTTTGTTTAAAAATGACCATTTAAATAGAATTATTAGAAACATTGCACGGATTATTTGAATCAGTATTTATATTCCCATGTATGCATTCTATGCGATAGAAAATATTGAATTAAATTTGTGAAAGTGAAAGAAAAAGCCAATCCCTGGCGTTATTACCCCGGGATACTAGTTGCGCAGTAAATCCTAAACTACAAATTATCTCGAGAAGATATCCAAAATCTTCTACAACAATTTGAAAGTATATGAAATACACTACAAATTTATGTAATAAACAAAGTATTTCTGGATAAATATAGTCTTCAGATCAAAACCTTATTTCGCAAATTTTAGATCAAGCATTAATTTTAGTTGCTTGTAAAAACAATAAGACCTAAAAATGAAACAAATTAATTTGAAGCTGTTTTTTGCGATTTATATGACTCAAAACCTTTCTGCGCAGAGCACATGGGTGTCATTTACCTGATTATATCATAATTATGCAAAATATAAGCACTTGGCGTTATTACCCGCCTGGCGTTATTACCCCAGGGTACCTTATCATTTTTAATATATGATTAGTTCATCACATTTTTATTGATGAATGATTATTTATAAAAAGTCAAATTATTCTGTTTTGTCCCATCGGTGCACAGTGGGTTGATTTGGCAATCTAGGTGGACAAAATTATTTCGTTAAAGTTTATTTAGTTTTGTGGATTTTTCGAATCTGTAGATTTTTGTATCTCTAATAAAATTCTCAAATAGTGATAAATATTTGGTTTATTCAACAATCTCTCAAAATAAATAGATAATGAGTTATAAAAAATGTGTTAAACATTTATTTTACTAACAGATTAAAAAACAATTTAATGCACACCTATAAAATAACATTCGTTTTTTTTTTTTTTTTTTTTTTTTTTTTTTTTTTTTTTTTTTTTGTCTAATCAGAATTGCTCTAGAAATTCATGTACTTATACTGAAAAATAATAATTTAAAAATAAAATTACATAAAAAAACTAATGTTTTTTGTGATTTTGTAAAAAAATATAAATGCTACCCAAATTATTTTCGGTTGAAAAAACGCTGTGTGAACAAGTAGCCTATATAAATTTCATTCAATTTCAAATAAATTTTCTGCTTACAGACAGTAATGTATCCGAATTTTTTATGTTGCCCTGCAAAGAAATACAATTGTTACGTGTTTTATTTTCAATTTAAAAATAAAAATAATATTATGTACATCACTAACTTATAGTAATTTTCTTGATATTTCATTAAAATTTCTGCTTACTAGCAGCAATCTTTCCGCGATCTTTTGTGTAGCTCTGCAAAAAATTCGTTAATTTCTACGTTTGTCATATTATAGTTTAATCGAATTGTCATCGGAAAAATACATGTAAACAATGTTTCAGCACAATCAGATGATTGAAAATGGTTTAAAACTGTTTTGCAAGCTTTGAAGTAATCTTTTATGTATCCCTGTAAAAAAATCCTAACTGCTACATTATTGCATTGGTAACATATAGCTACATATACAAATAAAGTTCCAGCTCTATCAAATAACTGGAAGGTGTTTAAAATTAACTTGCAAAATTTAAACTAAACTTTTGTGTAGCCCTGTATAAAAAAGGTAACTTCTACGCTCCTCAAATCATAATAATATTTTATTGTCTTTAAAACTACACATATATTTAAAGATTCAGCTCAATTAGATAATTAAAAGTGGTTTAATATTTACCTGCAAGTTTTGAACTAAACATACATACTTAAACTGCAAATACATATTAAGCTTGTTTATTAATAATAACTTATTTATATGCAGCCATTTGCAGCAGATATTTTTAGTTTCCAATACTATAGGAATTACACTTTCATTTAAAAACGCGCTTACTGCTGAACACTGCTGAACACTTTGTTAAAAGTCAAGAGAAATATTGCAAAAAACAAAGGGATTCATCCAAAATCACAACCTCTATTAAAAAAAAAAAAAAAAAAAAAAAAAAAAAAAAAAAAAAAAAAAAACAATTAACGGGTTTAACAGCATTTATTTTAAAACAAGAATAGTTTAAAATTTACCTTGACAATCATTTGTCATACGTCCTATAAACTCGTGGTTTAAAATTAAACTGGATATCAACAACATGGTTTTGAATTTATGGCAGACTGGAACATCCACTAAAACTTCTTCAAACAAACTAGGGAAAAGTCAACTTTACGGTCGCAGTTGTTAACCGACACCTCGAATTTTTTTGACAAAATTCCTTCGGATCGCAATAAAATAGACATTCAACTACTAATATATGCAGTTTCGTTAAATTCCGAGATAATCGGAAATTTATATTTTGTCCACCTAGTTTATCAAAACGCCCCACTGTGCGGTGCAATAAAAATGCCTGTATATCTTAATTTTGCAAGAGACAAAATGTATACAGGGTATTTCAGCATAGCGGTTCCAAAACTCCAGGAGACATAAAATACAAAGATGATAGTAAATCACATTGGTCGGAAATTGCAAACCGCGCACACATTGGAAACCAGTGAATTACACCAGGAAATCACATTGGTGCTTTCCTGGCGCGGTAGTTAAGAAACAAAACACAAGGAAAAAGAACACAAACAGGGTGAGAAAACATATTTATTATTCTTAGTGACGCAAAAATTCTGGAGCAATACTGGACAATGATGAGGAACTTGTTTTCATCGTGGCAGCTGATGGGTAGGGCGAACACTCCCGGTACTTTCGAGAACATTAGATCTTTCATGTACCGGGTATGTGAAACCTGCATCACGACATGGGGTCGTAATTTCGAATATCTTCTTTGATGACGGTCGTTGTCTGTATTTTTGTTCTTATTTCTTATTATTTTGCTGTACTAAGAATAATAAATACGTTTTCTCACCCTATTCGTGTCCTTCTTTTCTTCTGTTTTGTATCGTCTCTACCGCATCAGGAAAACGCTTCCGATCACCACATTGCTAATGAAATTTCACATCGTCTAGGTATATTCGCTCTCTCCTGAAACTTTGTAACCACTTTGTTCAAATAACCTGCATATGTACTTCCTTTTAAAAACGATCACTATATTTCATTTTACAACTTTAACTATGGAATTTGATTAATAATATTGTTCTTGTTGGTCTAATAATTTAATACATAAAGACAAATGTATAGTTATTGACAGTTTTCAGTAAAGATGTTCACCACTTTATTAGTTTTACTAGCTGATCTGCCCGGCGTTGCCCAGGCCGTGATGTTATTCAGTTTTCAAATGTGTTATTTGTTTTCTAAATGTCCCTTAAATTAAACTCAAATTTCTATGATTTTATATCTTTAAGTCCATTTTGTCAAAATTTATATTTGTAAATGGAAAAATCGCGAAATAATATTGAATTGAAAGCACATTCTGTTTGGTATTTTATTTTCTATGTAATTTAATTTTTTGGAAACTATGCGCACCGAAAGCAAACGAAACTGCGACGAAACACTCAGATTTTTACTGAATTCGTAAAAATTTTAACACTTTTTATTTTGTAAAAAAAAATTCTATCCATACGACCAAAATTTCCAAAATTTTTGTAAGTAATGTAAATCTGGTTTATTGAAAGGCTCTAAAAAGACTGCGCTAAAATACGGACATTTATAGTTACTTTAGCAAAAATGTATTCTACATGAGCCGGGGTGTGATTTGTGTTTGTCGGTGTATTTGAACGGGTTAAATCTCATATATATTTTTAAACAAATTGCACCTTAGATTATAAAAATGTTTTAGCTTTAAGAAAACATTTTTGGTTTGTCAGGAATTGCACCCTGCAAAGGCAAAATCGCAATGAAACGATCTGATTTTTATTGATTTCGTCAAATTTTTCGTACTTTTTATTTTGTAAAAAAATATTTCTATTCGTCCGAACGTTTCAAAAATCTTTAAGAGGGTGTAAATGTGGTCCATTGATATGCTTTTAAAAGATTGTGCTGAAATATATACGCTTAGATACTTTTAGCGTAGAAAAAATATTCTATCTGTTAGTCGCAAAGTGACCTACTTTTGCCGGTGTATTTGAAAGGGTTAAATCTTATATTAAAAACTGGTTGCATCATAGATTTCAGGAATGTTTTTAAGCTTTAAGAATATGTTTTTTGTTTACCGGTACCTATAAGATTGCGCTTTGATAAGTCAAAACCACAATGAAAACGATCTGTTTTCTATTGATTTTATCAAATTTTACGCAAATTTTATTTTGTAAAAAAATATTTCTATGTAAAATATTTCTATCCATCCGAACGTTTCGAATTTTTTGTAGGGAGTATAAATTTGGTCTATTGAAAAGATTTTAAAAGATTGAGTTGAAATATGTACGGCATGATAATTTTAGCATAGAAAAAATATCCTCTCTGCGAGTCGCAAAATGACCTTCTTTTCCCAGTGTATTTGAAAGGGTTAAAATTCAGTTTTCTTAAAACTAATTACACCATCGGTTAGAAGAAAGGTTCAACTTTAAGATCTTCTATTTGGTTTGTTTACATCTTAAAAATTACGCCATGGAAGAACATTGACAAAAGAGTGAAAAATGGTTTTGGGAAAAACGACTCTTTTCGAATATTTATTTTAAAGAGTTAACTGCAACATTATTTCGAATTGATTATAGCATTTGAGACCTAAAAGTACGATCTTTTGAAATATGTCTGTTAAGTTTGACTGCGTCGAGCAGTTTGGTTGATTTGGATTTCAACAAAATGATCCAAAAACAAAAATAAACGTCGAAAAAGGCTTCTTCTTTCGTTTAGGTGCGTATATGAGTTTGTGCGCATGTGCAAACGATTTCTTTCCTCGAACATTAAAAAAATGACTTTTTGATGAAAGTGATTTCCACTTCGTAATTAATATATCTGAAATTAATCAAAAAATCGAAATTCTGAGCTTCAGGTACATCAGGAGAGATATTAGGCTACTCTCATAAAAATTTTGAGCTTCGTAAGTGCCGTAGATTTTTCTAGCCATCGCAAACACACACACACACGCAGACAGAGCGATTTGTTATTTTTTTTCAATATCGATGACCACCGTATACACTCTTGTTGAAATGATTTTGATGGCATTTTCTTCAAACATTGTTTACAATGTCTTCAATTATTATTATTTTTTAATAATCCTTTTTATGCTACAGAGGATATCCATTTTTACAACAAGAAAATGTGGATAAGGAAGCAAACCTTAAAAATGCCCCTTTATTAGTTTCATTGCAGGAAATAAATTCTTATTAAATATACTACACATAGTAGTATAAAAAGTCTCAGTCACCTCAAATATGTTCATATTTAAGAATTTTTAATACCAAAAAAATTACAAACGGAAACTTCTAAATACAGCAACTACATAAGCCATTATGGAGATATCACAATGACCTCTACACTTTCTGGCTTAAGTAAAACGTATCAATCATTAACCACGAGCACAAGTGAACTGTGCAAGTTGAATTCATACTGAGATAATCCTGTTTCATCCGATCGTACTGTTTTGTATTACTTTCACCTACTCAAAATACAGAAAACTTGGCAGGTACGCATGTTGAGCATGTAGATTTTCTGAACCCAACTATAAAAAAAAAGAACATTTGCCTAATTTTAAAAAGATTCTGAATGTCAGCGAAGTCCTATTTGAATGTTTGTTTTCAACGAATTGTTTCATCCGTGTTAAAAATGTTTGTAGAATATATTTTAAATATCTGAAGCAGCGGATTTAGTTAATTCAGTTCATTGTTTGTCATTCCCAAAACAGCCAATCTACGTACATTAGGCAATAGAATGTTCTTTTTATGTGACTTCTGCAAATTTTTCATTAAACCTTTAATGCCCATGCCAATATACGTTCCTAAAATTGAATAATTCAGGGGATATGAGTAATTCATACCAGAAAACCTAAACAGCAAATTTCGGTTTATCTAATTAAAAATTATATTTTTTGTCCTTTTTTTTTATAAAACAAAAAAATTCTAATTTAAATTTCTGGTACAAATACGGAATATTTGAGTTAAAAATCCACTAAAACGGGAACACTGACAGTATCATGGCCATTATAGAGTTAACAAGAGATTAGGATTTCTTGCAACTTTGGTTTTGCTTTACTTTTGAGCGAATAATGTGAAACCTTTCTATTAGATCAGGTCATGCATTCGAAAATAGGATTGTTTTCATTTATTTTTCCGCTGCTGCTAACTTTTGACAAGAAAATACTGAAATACCTTCAATTTGCAATTTTTCTTTCTTCTTTATTAATCTACTAAATCCTGATGACCACTTTTAAGTACCATTAGCAAAATTCAGCATAAAATTTATTTAATTCGTCTATTAATAAAAAATAGATTGCACTCTTCATACAAAATAATATGCTCAGTCATATTTGGAAAGCACAATGAGACAGCTATAACTAAATGTTTTTGATGTGGTTATTTTCTCAACCATGTACATAGGTTAGGGATGAGATTTCTGCGTTTTGCGCACCAGTATTTCATTAGAGAAAATATTATTTCATTTAATCGGAACATTTTTGCGATTTAAAAGAACAACATTTTCTCAAACAAAATACTGGTGAAAAAATGCGCGGAAATCTCATCCCTTCTAGGTGTAGCGATGTTACTTATGAGGGCAGATTATCTGCACTAGGGATATAGATCCGAGGGGACGTGCCCTCCGTGGGGGGGTCTTCCTAAGGGATGCTCACCCGTATTTACGCAAGGTTACCCAAGTTCGTAGAAAGCCACGGAAAACTCCGAACAGTTAGACCGACGGACGAGATTGGGTTTGAACCCAGCACCTCCCGTCTACCAGCTTCGAGAACATAACCTCACTAGGTGTAGCTTTTATCCTACTAAAAATGTTATACAAAAAACTTGCAACTATAAATAACTTTTTTGCTATACATAGCACCATAGTACATTTATCTGCACTGTTCTTATGAAAAAATGTGAGATTTACATAACACTATTCTTTGTTAATTAATCTAAATATTTTGTAAAATAGCTCTAACTACCAATTTATTAAATCAGTTTCAATTTTAAAAAAAATCTAAAAAATCAGATTATGTTGTTTTGGATATCTCAGACATTAACGTAAATAATTCTTCAGATGAAGCAATTTTTTTATGCAAAATTCAGACTATAAAGGGTTAAAATCGTGACTAATGTGGAAATTTATCTTTTTCATAACTTTTTACTTACCCATCATACGTAATGTAGGATATGTCTTACAATCGTTTTGAAAATCGAAAAAAAAATGTATTTGACGGATTTACAAGTTTTAGACACTGGAGACTCCGAAAAACATACTATTAGAAAAAAAATTGCCGTTCGTCTGCCTGTGTGTCTGTCTGTCCTTTGTTTATCTGTCTATCTGTCTCTGTGTGTGTGTGCATCTGTAAACCCTCTATCTCCAAACAAATTGAGATAGAAACTTCAAATTTGGTGTGTACCGTAAAATGGGGTGAATCGGAACACTTTTCAACTTTAACGTTAAAAAAAGCAACACCTAATTTTTTTATTCTTTTTATTCTTTTTTTTTTTTTTTACTTGAAACTTCGGTCTTGTTTTGTTCTTTACTTTTTAAGCAAAAACTTAACACTTGCTACTGTTTATATACATATTTTTAATTATTTTAATGGTGTTCCGATTCACCCCGCAGATAGGGGTGAATCGGAACAAATGTTATAATCTTTATTTATTTTGATTCAAACTTTAATAGGGTTAATAAAAATAGGTAATAATGATAAGGGATGAATTGGAACACGTAGTTACTATCAAACCAAGCCTTTATTTTATATACAAGTAAAGATATGCCTTTTTAAATATTAAAAAATATCTTTGAACTCGAGAAAAATTAAAATTCATTGTAAGAAATTGTACTCGAATTGCAGAAGTTAGAATTTAATACAAATTGAGTCCTGATCTGTGTTATATTTTACTAGCAGTCATTGGGCAAGTGAATCTATTGAGTAGCTCCAATCGCTGCATGTATTAATACGATCTAATAGTTACGCCCTCATCCCCAGCCCTTAGTACTGTTTGTATCCCTCTCTCTTTTAATTGGTTTTCCATTTTGAGATGTTTTTGTAATGTTGTGTATGTCAGAGTATGATTCTGTGCAATATTTCTTAGTAATTTGCCATTTTTTAATTCTGTTATTGTGTGTTCCATGTCTGTTGGATTGGTCATTGACTTTTTTGTTTAAGTAAGTAATTTCTTTTGGCACCTTTAAACTCTTCAAGTAATTAGACAAACAAAATATTGTTACAATACATATTCAAACATATGTTTTCAGATATTACATGAAACTATTACTGTATAGAAAAATAAACCATAAGAGAAAACGTGTTCCGATTCACCCCGTAAATCTTAAATCTCTGATGTTACAAGCCATTTTTCACTTTTTCATTACATAGTTCAGAAATAAGTGGAATTTAATACAGCATATCATTTACAGGTCTATCATTAATTTAAAATCCTTATTCTTTGGTTTAGAATACGAAAACTATTGCAGTTGCACACAAAGTTTTGAAGACGTTGAAAAAATAAGGTTTTTGAGGATCCACTGGCAGAGCTCCCAAATGGTCCGCGAACTGAACATCAGTATTTTTTAACACAAAATTTCGTGATACGTTTGCGCTAAAATCAACTTTCAAAAGTGGTTTCTTTACAATTTGCAAGAAAATTTCTCTAAGAAAATTCTGATGTTCAGTTGGCGGACCATTTGGGAGCCCTGCACTTGCAGCTTTTTTTATATACCCCAGCAGTGGTGCCAACATGGCAAAATTTAATTTCTCAACTCTTAATGTTATTACCTTCTTATAAAAAAAATTGGCATCTAAAAATATCATGACACATATTTATAATGAATTCATTTCTATGACTGGGAAGTTTCGTTCCTAATCACCCCGCTGTTCCTATTCACTCCCATTTTACGGTACTTTGTATGTGATAATGGAAAGAAGCCTATTTAATATCGTAACTATTTTTTCGGACTATTGAAATATTCTTTCTGATGAAAGGTATGTAAAACTTTGTGTGTGTCTGTCTGTTTGTTTGTCCGTCTGTCAGTCCGCCTGTCTGTGAACGGCTCTATCAACCAAACGAATTGAAATAGAAACTTAAAATTTGGTGTATGTAATAATGGGAAGGAGCCTATTGAATATCATTAACCTCGATTATCTAACTCGATTACTATTTTTATCGGACTTTCGAAATATTCGTTCTGATGAAAGTTTTGACAAAAATTTTCGAATTTTTTTATTTTAAGGAGTGAATGTAAAATACAATTAAAAAACATAAATTTTGCATAAAGAACGACATCGATCGGATTATTAGTTGACGAGATATTCGTAATTCTGTTTTCTAGATTCTTCGATTTTTCATGACCCTGGTATTTCATTCAAATTTCGTTTCAAAGATATATTTTATCTGTGTGAGACGCTTAATACGATTCAATAATATGATTATTATTTTTAGAGTTATAAAGATATTTCTTTTACTACTTGATTGTTCCGTCGACCAAAAAACTTTGCCGATCTATAAAATTAAATGCCGATAATAGCTTATCCTGAATATCGTATTCATTTGACATTGAACACGTTACACGTATTTGTTATGTCATCAAGCGATTTTAAATTCGATGTTTAATTCGTATTTTTATTAATATTTTACTAATTTGTCTGTTTTTCCATTATTTAAAAAAATTATGCCAATTTGTATAATTTATGAGTAGTTTTGCGATTTATATAATTTGTTGAAATGGGTCAACGAGATAATTAAGTAGTATCCACAATTACGTAATATAGCGTTACTGTATTAATATTGAAATATACCTTAAAATTTTATTTTGAAGATGCAATGCATTTTATTAATATCTTACGCATGTTTTATTTTCATATTTTTTTAATAAGCATATCCATGATGGGTAAGTATTACGGTGGCCCCCAACGTCAAATTTATCTTAGGGATAACATGAATAAAAGTATTAAATCAAGAATTTGAAAATTCAAGAGTCTCGTGTTTTGGAACCGGCGGCGGTACATTTTTATGCCATTTAATTTTAATCCCAAAATATTTAAATCGCGCCAGTATTTTCTAAAATATTTTTTTATTTATTAAGTATGTAAGAAAGCTCTTACTTATTTCTAAATAAATTTGTTCGTAATTTCTGGTATAATTCAATCATTTCAACATTTTAGTAACAAAAGTACTTTGGCCATTTGAAGTGTTGAATGCAGGATTTGAAGCTACCTTGTTAAAAAACGGACGATTTTACGAAAATTGTACTAGCAATGGGGACGCCAGTAAAATTCACTGTTTTTTAATGGAAAAATTTCCGTAAATTCCAGAAAATTGTCCGTTATTTTGCGGAAAAACTGGAAATTTTTCTGGAATTTATGGGAATTTTTCCGTTAAAAAACAGTGAATCTTACTGCGTCCCAATTGCTAGTACAATCTTCGTAAAATCGTCGTTTTTTTTTACATTGTGAAAAGAAATAAATTAAAGGCTACAAACCATATAATTTTTTTTTCAAATCAAAATTTTATTAGCATAATTAAAAAAAAGGTACATCATGAAATAATTTGTTAAAAATGATATTTTATATGTGAAACTGGAGGTTTTAAACCCTTGGGGACGAACGACACGTAAACGTGACGAATAAGGTGCTCAAGTTCCGTGATTATTCCCACCAGTTATTTTTTGCTCTAAAATTTGCCTTATTTAATCGAGTAAACTACCAGATTTAATTAGGCTAAAATTTCTCTACAAAAAATCGATGATAAAAGATTAAAAATTCTGTTTATTCGTGTCTTTTTTCCATTTCTTTTCTCGAAACTTGATTTTATTATTATTATTATTAAGCAGAGATTTAGTAGAGTAGAGATTCATTAAATCGGGGCTCCAATAATCAACATATGCGTAAAAACGAAAAGAAAAATTATTCAGTTGTAAAATAAATACAATTTTGCTATATGTCCATTAAAATATTGGAGTTTCATGTTTAAGATGTTTTCGTGCCAATCCAAACTCTGTTATTTCTTGCATGATGAAACATTGCATCATGTAAAAGAGAGATGAAATTATTGCAACACCTATCGCAATCCAAGAGAAAAATTTCAAAACTAAAATGTAGAGGATGATGAAATATCTACGTATAACCATTTAGTTGGATGAAAATCTTTCAGGGTTAATTGTCCATCAAATTTTCTCTCTCCCGATTTTCTCTCTTTCTCTCTCATTTTTTTTTCGGGGGGGGGGGCATGGATGCAGGGCAGAGACATCGATTTGTTTTCTTTTAATGCATTCGATAAAATAAGCTTCTGTTTTTGGTAGTTATGTATTCATGACCATTTATGTATTAAAGATCTGTACTGGCGAAATTTCTAGGCCCAGGCCCGGTATAAAAGTTAAAAGTTCGGTCCAAGCTCGGCCAGATATAAAAGCTAAAAAATTGAGTTTATCCCGGCCTGGTATATTTCTGCAAAATATAGGTGTCTATGTCGGTCTGATTAACTCGGGAGGACTCGCGCCGCTCCTGACAGGCCCAGGGCGCGTATGGTTTTTTAAGTAATTTTCAACTTACTTTACTACAGAATTTGTAACAATTGTCTCCGACTAAATAAGGTGACGATTATTATTTGTATTTATTGGTGACAAAGTAAAAAAAAACATTTATACCCAAGGTTTGCGCGGTAATCTCCCGGGTTAAAAGTTACCTTGTATGAGGTACTTCTGGCCAAAAAAAATACTTATTTTAACTTCTTTGTTGTTGTTTCTTTTTTTCTATCTTTACAAGAAGAAAGCATTGGATTCATGAAAATTTTCGACTTCCGGTTTTCGATGGATTTAGACGATTTAGGTGACAGGGATACCAAAAAACATGCTTTTACAAAATCCCTGTCTGTGAGTCTGTGAGCCACAGACTCACTGTGATTCTGTCTGTATGTGACACAATTTTTGTAGGCGTTTTATCACAAGAACTAATTCGCGGAATTTAATAAAAATTTATAATAAGTTAGTCCCTGATATAGTTTGGTGCTGATTAGTTTTTGGTGTAAATTGGTCAGTAGTTAACGTTGCTATGCAGCATTTTTCACGCTTTCCGCAATAGCTCATTCTCCAGAACTAATCCACGGATTTTTATCAAACTTCAGATTCTGTTAGTCCTTGACATGAAAAGACGCTTTCTACATTTTGGTATAAATCGCTTAACAGATGGCACTGCTATTATGCATTTTTTGCGATTTTCGCAATAACTCTATCGCAAAAATTAATGCGGGTTTCCTTCAAACTTCAAATTCAGTTAATCCTTAATATGATTTGGTGTTGTATATATTTTTATGTAAATCGTCCCATAGGTGGCATTGCTCCTCTCCATTTTTCTCTATTCCGCAATAGCTCTATCTCAATGACTAATGCACAGATTTTCATCAAACTTCAGATTCAGTCAAGTTGTTGCATATTAGGTTTTGGTGTTAAACAACCAGCAAGTGGTGCTGCTATGCTGCATTCTGTATGATTTACATGACTTTAATGATAGCCTCAGGAAGATATATCTCAAGAACTAATGCACGGAACTTTATATCAATAGAATTTCTATGATGGGCATAGATTATTATTTAATTTTCGCACTGTTGTAGAGAATTTCGAAGTATTAAAATGTACGAGATAGAAGAAAGTTTTAGGATTGTCACATCCGACTAGTTTATACAGTCTTCGTTAAAAAAGAGGGGATTAGGATGCGAATCCATTTCAAAATACTACACCCCTCCCCCCTCCCAGATTTCTTTTTGTGTTTGCCAATGCAAATAACTATATTGATTTTTTAATGAATCTCTATTCGTATATAAATGTCTGAGTTATCACCAATATTGTTAATCACTATTTCCATGACTTGAAAACTTAAATATTTGAAAAATGCCATACTGTAAAATCGTCTGAAACGAAATTAAAGTAATTGAATTGGAGAAAAAAATCGACTTCTAAGCGAGTACATCGTCTTCTGTAAATATTAATTTCGGACAGACCAACGCATTTTCTCGTTAAAAAAAAATATTGCGTCATTGGCAAGTTTCTTTTCTTTTTTTTTTTTTTTTTTTTTTGGGGGGGGGGGGGGTTCAAATTTTACTACATTTTTTTTTTTTTTCTAGAAATATACGTTCTATATTTTAAAGAGAATTTTAACTGTAGGGCAATGGTAATATAAAAATATATGATTTTTTTTTTGCAAAAGTTGTTGAGTTAGGTCAAATTTCACAGATTTTTGCACATTCAAGGCCGGGCCGAACAATGATTTTCATACAGTTTGGGTTGCGATCGTACCTGAAAATATCAGTCCATGCAGACCTCTAGGGTGAATAAAGTTCAGTTCCGGTTTGACCTGGAAAAAAAGTTTAGCCTGACCTGACTGGACCGAACCCAGTCTGCAAAAACAAGTAAGGCCCGACCCGAGTCTCTTGAATAAATAAAAACGGGCTCGTGTATGGGCTCAGTATGTTTACCTTTTATATAAATCAATCATTAAGTCAGGGGCTTGAGTTCGCCCTTATTCACTGCTCAATGCGGGATCGGCGCTTTGCATATTACTTTAATTTAAATTATTGTTTGCTAATTTATTTGAGTATTATTTGCTAATTTAAATGAGTTTGCTGACGGGCTCAGCTTTGGCTTAATTTTGTAGTTTTTCAAGACCTCAATAAAAGCGACTAGGAGGGATATTTTTGCTCTACTTTGAGTTGGTTCCCTAGTCTGAGCTGTCCCTCTCCGGTAGTAAAGCCGCATGTATGTCCTCAATTTTCTTAACAACCACTGAAGGAATTTGAGTTTAACTTTTGCGCTGTAATTCTTGTACACCTGATAGGGTTTTAAGATAAAGTATTCTCGTATTGTGTACATACATTTATTTTTAAAAGACCTCATCAAATATTTTAATGGGATTTTCCAATGAGTTTCAAACGTGAGAAATGAGCAACTGACTTCTTTTATAAATCTAAGAAAAGTAGAATACAATAAATAAAATATCATCAGTTCAAACGTATTTCGACATAATCGTAAACGATGAGTGACTAGAGAGCCTTTATAAAGTATATCTCAGCGCGTAGGCCTAGTATTTAGAGGGAGTGCCAATTTCAGTATGACATATTATTAGTACAACAAGGTTGACCTAAAGACAAATGGTGTTCCTTTTAATATAAGATCCAATAATATCAGTTCATACTTCTTCCAGTAAATTTCATGCAGAGTAATAACATGCTCCAAAAAAGGGATATATTCAGATGCATACAGTTTTTTGACAGAATTTCGAGATTTTCTAGATTTCGAGAATTTTTCACTGATTTAGAGAATTTTAGAATGCAGAATTTCTAATGTATGTTTGATATAATTCAAGTTCATTATAGTCTCTAGCTTCATTTTACCTTTGCGAATAAATGCAAAGTATTAAACTCATCTCTGTTTATTTCACAGTATATTTCAGAGTGAATCTTCACCTGACTCCACCACCTGACTCCTTCACCAATCTTGACTCCATGTGATTAAAAGAGTCATATTATAATTAAAAATTTTAATGGCCAATTCCCCCTTTCTGTTCATGGAAAGGGATTTATTTTCGACTAAGTTTGATTCAATGTGTCCGGTCAAACGATCTCGATTTGGTTTTAAAAGATCTCTTGACGTTTGGTCATCAAGTTGATGCTTGCTATGCAAGCATCAACTTGATGACCAAACCTTTTCTGTCGAATAAAAGTATTCTTTATTTTCTATTGTTATCCTTATGTATGTATTATTGCTGTGTAGATTAGGAGAAGTCACCTTGTCTAGCAGACATTTCGTGTCTAATTAATGAAATAAAAATTTATGGTTAAATGTTCATTCCATATTCATAATTATTAAATTTAAGTTAACGCAATAATTTTATTGCAAATCATTAATTAAATATTTACTGAAGCATTTAAATAAATATTGCCTAAAATTAAGGTCGAAGACAAATCTTTCGCTCATATGATCTTGTATGATTGCTACAAATGGTAGCTTTTTTAAGTTTATTCTTTAAAGGGTTTCTTTGTGTAAATGTTTTCTGTAAATAAATTTTATTTGCTACTTAACTTTGCTTGGCTTTTCATTTCTGCATCATGTATAATTTAATTCTTAGGCTGTGATTTCTAGTTAATATGAAAATTAGTGAATAGACTTGTTTTCACTAGCTTGAAGATTAATTATGGGAGTTCGAGCGACGCATGCTATTGCCATAGTATTGTAGTAATTTGTATGGACATTTTAAGTACAGGGTGGTCATAAAAAACTTTGCCGGTATATGGAGCTCTAGCGGCCAGTCCATTCAACCGATCGAGGTGAAATTTCAGATATAGCTATTCAGAGGTATGAGCGCGAGATTCTCTGAACGGCAACAAAATGGCGCTCACAGTTACGGTTATAGTTTCAGAAACTCGAAATTTTCCAATGGCAACACCCATTTTTTTTCATCGCAAAATGCTCAGCGCATGCGAAAACCCTAAAGAGCGTTGGAACCGTACGTGTATAGCAAGAAACGGACACATTATGGACGCACAAAAAAACTGTTCTGCGACCCCCCCCCCCTAAAAAACACAATTGGGGCGTACAGAGGAAATTTGTATAGGACACAGAGTCAGTACACCAAACGCTGATTACAACACAGATAGGAGAAAAGAAAACTTTTATTTTGATTACACATTTTCCACATGGGTGTCATAACAGGCAATTACATATTGCATGGTGACGAGTGTAGACAATACAGCCGAACGTTACATCGCATGAGGGATGTTTGCAATCTCACGTTTGATAGAATCTTTCAAATCCGGCAAAGTTTGCCGATTGCACATATACACTCTAGATTTTAGGTATCCCCAGAACCTGAAATCCATAGGAGTGAGGTCGGGGGATCGCGGAGGCCATTGATGTTACCAGTTAAGGTGAAATGTGCCTCGTCCGTTCCTAATATGCGAAGAGGTCGATCGTTATCTTCATCATATTGGATAAGAAATTCATTAACAAAGTCTATATGTTGTTGATGGTCTTTCACTTCCAACATCTGGGCGCGCTGGTACCGGTAAAGGAACATGCGGATTACAGAGCGCTGTAACTTTAAGACCCTTGATTTTGGTATATCAAATACACGAGATGCACCTTTTGTAGTTTGCATGCGTCCTCTGGTCACTATGTGATGCACTTCCATAACAGTTTCCTCAGAAACAGTTGGTCGTCCGGATCGCAGACTATCACAGGTGCAGACAATTTCTTCGAATTTCATTACCAAATCACTAAGAACTTGTGAAATGCATAGGCCACGTATTTGGTGATGGTTTCGACAGTAAACGCGCCAGGTTTTCGCAGCATTCATCTCATTTTGATAATAGTTTTACCAACTCACCACGAACGAAATCATTTTGTTGGCATCTGCGAGCTCCGACTGAAGAACTAACATTCCCACGCTACTTTTTATCCGTTTTCTACGCTGACTATCTGGCAAACGATGTTCCGTGATTGGTATTTTCTTTCTGTCATATTCAAATTTTCTTCGTGCGCCTCGGTCGTGTTGTTTTGGGGCCGTTCGTAGAGCTGATTTTGTGCGAGCATAACGCGTCCGTTTATTGCAATAACCATACCGTTCCAACGCTCTTAAACGGTTTTCGCATGCGCTGAGCACTTTGCGATGAAAAAAAATGGGTGTTGACATTGGAAATTTTCGAGTTTCTGTAACTATAACCGTAACCGTGAGCACCATTTTGTTGCTGTTCACAGAATCTCGAGCTCATACCTCTGAATAGCTATATCTGAAATTTCACCTCGATCGGTTGAACGGACTAGCCGCTAGAGCTCCATATATCATCAAAGTTTTTTTATGACCACTATGTAACTTTGCATTCCTAGAGACTCATGCCAGAACTCGCGATCAAGTAATACTAATTTATGCTTTATTTGTTACTTTATGTATCCCTATACCACAATGACAAAGAAGTCGGTGTGGATGTTTTGGAGAATTTTCTAAATACTTGCAGGGTTGATACGAGTCAGGGAATTTCCAGATAAGGAAATTTTTCGGCGCCAATATTTTCTTATAGCGATTTCTTCTTAAATAGAATGAAATTTTATGCTTTTGTGATACATTTATTTTTCTGTAAAAAAATACTGATATTACACTTGGAAAATTCCCTGAAGCGTTGTAACCCTGTACTTAACAATTTATTTGTAATTTGAACAGATTTTTTCAAAACTTTTCTTGGAGAGTTTAGCCAACTTATAGAATGTGTGCTGTAACGGGTTGACAAAAACTTCTAATCTGAGCATGCATCATGTACATATTACACTACTCTTTACTTATAAAGATACTCGAATTGCAACAACATACACTAAATTGAATGTGGTTGTCACAAAAGTATTTTTCTGTGCCGAACCACTCTCGCTTAAGTAATTCAAATGGTGTTTAATAAGTAAATTAAAAATAGGCAGTTTTAATAGCATGATTTTTTTGCACAATTGCAAGCAAATCGTTTATTAAGAAACAGTCACTTGAAATAGCGTTGTTCTTCACGTTTTAAAATTGCTTGTTAACACATTCAAAGAATCTTGAGTTATTTATTCAAGCTCTCTCTTGCTTTTCTTTTTTAATAATTTCTTTTATCCCTCGTATTTTGAGTGGTTGAAATTCCTTTATTTTATTCATTCAGATATGAGTAAAGTAAAGGAATTTAAGATAAAAAATAATGACTTTAATGTAATTTGATTTCCTCATTTCTTTAAATATATATATTCAAACATCACAATTCTTTATTTTATTCCCTAGCTAACAAAGAAAGGGATGAAATAAAATTTATTAAAATATTGTATTGTAGCATTATTGCATATGGACTTTCTCATGATTAATTCTTCGGATATTTGTAAGACCTTTTAGCGTAAATCCATTCTTAAATAATAATAATAATAATAATAATAATAATAATAATAATAATAATAATAATAATAATAATAATAATAATAATAATAATAATAATAAATAAATAAATAAATAAATCTGTACAGTCTCATTTACGCATAAATAAACTATAAATATTTATTATTTACGATTATTAGAGTTAAATAGTTACGATAAAGATGTAAAATCACGACAGTTTTTATCATCAAAATTAAAAGAAAATGAGTGTTAGAAAAAGTATTACTAATGATATAAAAACATTCTTTTCTTACTGTTTCACAGCTGATTCATGTTATATTATTGATGTTGTATGTTTATGATATTTTTGTGTTATTTAGGAAATATTTTATATGACTGTAGAAAGAATCAGAAAGCAAAATCTTTTTAGAATTCAAAAAATATATTGAAATTAGCAAAACGTTCGATAAAGAAGCAAGATGATCGAATCCTAACGGCATTGCTGTAGCTGCAGATTAAGGCTGCTAGTCAGTCAACTTCTGAATTCCCCTCATTAATGATAAGTCTATGTGCTTAGAAATCATTCGCATATTTAAAATATCTCTTCATTAAATACTATTGTTAAATTGTTTTTTCTGTGCATTCTTCTTTAAGAGGAAAATTCTCTCTTTAGTTCTCAAAATATTTTTTAAATGTATGCTTCATTTTATGTGAGGTGTTAAAATCTTACTCATAATTCGTTAGCTTTTAACACATAAAACATTAAATTAAGCGCTTATTTTAGACATTTTGGGGGAACTAAGATATAAATAAACATTTTTTACCGAAAAGTACAGAGAAAAAAAGGAGTGAAAAATATTTATTTACAGAGCAGATATTTTAAACATACAAATGTACTCTGTGACCATAGTTTCAATATCACGGAGAGAAGTTCCGAAATTGCACTGTAAAACATTTGTGTAACGTTACTCCATAAAATTGGTGGCAGCCTTGCTGACTCTAATTTTGTGGGGTACTTTAACCGATATAACTGGTGTAACATTGCGAAGTTACACCAGTAATAAGGTGGTCTGGTGTAATAACGCCAGGCGGGATAATAACGCCAAGTGCTAATATTTTGCATAATTATGAAATAATCTGGTAAATGACACCCATGTGTTCTGCGCAGAAGGGTTTTGAGTCATATAAATCGCAAAAAACAGCTTCAAGTTAATTTGTTCCATTTGTAGGTCTTATTGTTTTTACAAGCAACTAAAATTAACCCATTAGTGCCTAGCGTCCCATTTTTGGGACAGTTTTAAAAAATTCGAGTAAACGCATTTCAAACCAGTAAAAAAGGAGTATAAATAAATACTTTCTTTCTCGAGACAAAGTCCTCGATAAATTAAGATAAAAGTTATTCTTGCTTTAAAAGTGGTGGGAAAATGCAAAATTTGAAATTTAACGAAGAAAATAATTCAGGCACTAATGGGTTAACGCTTGATCTAAAATTTGCGAGATACGTTTTGTGATGTGAAGACTATTTTTTTTATCCGGAAATACTTTGTTAATTACATAAATTTGTAGTACATTTCCTGGACTTTCAAAATGTTGTTGAATATTTCGGATATCTTCTCGAGATAATTTGTAATTTAAAATGTACAGCGCAATAACTATAACGGGGTAATAACGCCAATCCTTGCCATTAATACCCCGGTTGATTCCCTACAGTGGCCGAGCTACATCCTAAATACTGATTCAAATAAACACAGTTAAAACTGTGCAATATTTCTAATAATTCTATTTAAGCGGTCCTTTTGAAGCAAAAAGAAGCTCACGGTTTGATACTCTTTTGCCTCCCCCTCCCTCCCCCCCCCCCCCCCCCCCCCCCACACACACACCACACCTTTATTTTTCTTACACTTTCACAAAAAATTGAACATTTTCAATAGCTTAGAATGCAATTGGTCAATTTCTAAGTTTGTAGAGTTTGTATTTTTAGAATTGGGCAATCAACATGCAATTATTCCATCTTATTTCATAGTTTTGTTTGCATGGCGTTATTACCCATATAGGTGGGTAATAACGCTAAATAGCATTGGTCAAGAAATCACGCTATTACATTTTATAAATACATATCTGTTAAATTATTTTTTTATATAGATAGTCAATGAGTTGCTGTATCAAATCATATACTTGTTTGAAAAATACAAACTAAAACTGAGCCGTGAAAATTGGTAGAACCTTAACGTGGCGTTATTACCCCAGGGTATCTTATATGTTTAAATTACACCATTATATAAGTGAAAAATTACTCTGTAAAATGGAACTCGTAGCTGCCACCAATTTTATGGAGTAACGTAACACAAATGTTTTACAGTGTGACTGATTAGCAGTCGTAACTCATTAAAACCTATCGGTAGGCAGTGCTGCTGGACTTTTCTGTTTATTGGTGAATATCCGATTTTATCTTCATCACAGAATGTAAAATATCCATCATTTGAAGAAAGTTGGGAAAAAATTAAAAGTTGCGGATCTTCGATTCGAAACAGTCACCTTAGTCAAACGAGACGAGTACGCTAACCACTAGGATCAGTTATACATTAGCGAAACACTTTGAAATAAATATTTTGCGGCAGATGGATATAACTTGACCAGCTTTTATTGTTGAAATTAATTTTCGGAAGATTTCGTCTTTAATGAAATTGTGGTTGGAGTTTTAATACTTTAGCATTAGCTTAGAAAAACATATTTATTTTAAATATTTTTAAGTATATTTCTAGTTCGATAAACCTGTTTAATAATATCAATTTTTTCCATTTAATATTTTAATAAAAATATATTTTTAATGTATTCGTTTAAAACATATTTTAAATGCGAATATTTATCTATAAACAACTTTTGAAATTCAATTTTATTTAGCTTTATTCAACTTTTTCAACTTTTAAGAAAATAAATTGTGAGTACTTTTGAATTAATGAGAAAGTAATTATCAATTATTTTTGTATTGAAAAACATTTTTCTTTTTTAGTTGCATCAGAGATCACATTTAATAGAATTTTTGGTTCTTGATTTTAAAATAAATTTGGATTTAATTCTATTAGAACTAATACGCATGTGTGCTTGGAATGAATGGAATTTCTTCCTCTTTTCAGACTTTCGAGAAGAATTCACGAATAAAACTTGTTTGAGGAATAATTTAGTCAGTAACGAGTTTTTATGATAGTGTAGAAATTACTCTGGATCGTTTTCGAAAATTAGTGGCTGCAAAAGAAACTGTTTTTATAAATGCTTCTTAACCCTTTCGGGTCTGGTGTATTATTAATTATACATTTATTTTAATGGAGTATTATTTTGTTTTAAGACATACTTTTGCTATTATTTACATGTAGTAATGTTAGTATATGTCTATGCATTTACTATTTGACTACATTTATGCTTAGGTATTTAGTAATTATTATTATCTGTTTAATTCTCTTTGCATCGTTTGCGATTCTTTTATTTTAAACATATATTTCACTCTTTAAATTTAAAATAAAAGTTACTTTCTTGAAACAATCATATGTAATAAAGCGCAAAAAGTATTAAAAAGTTGAAATATAAGTTGAATCTTATTGTGATACAATATTTTCTAAATATCTGCAAAAAGTATTCCTTAGCCAATTGTCGTATGAATATTAATTGAATAGTACTCAAAACACCAACATTAATTATCTTTCAAACAATGAAATACTCATTAAATACTAATTCAATTATTTGGATAGCTTGTCTTAATGTTAATAACGTAACAGTAAATTCTTTCAAAAATTGAAAAAAATTTGGACCCGAAAGGGTTAAATCTCGAAAATATATATTGGCTTCTGAAGTTTCTAAAGATGAACAATGCTTTTCGGAATCTATAGTAAATCCGAGGAAGTTGCTGTACATGTTTCTTTGTGTTTCTATTATGTTTCACTAGATTAACCCCTTGAAGGGCGGTGGAATAAAATATATCCCACTTAATTTTAATTGCGAAATGCTACATTGGCACCAGAATTTTTAAATGAAAATTTTAATTTTATGAAGTATGGTCAAGAAAAGGCCTTTTATCGGTTTTGAAATAAATTTGTTTTTAAAATCCTGGTGTCATTCAGTCATTTTAGCATTTTGAGAATACAAGTGCTTTGCCCCTCAAAGGGTTAAGAAGCCTCTGTCTTTTTTTTTTTTTTTTTTTTTTTTTTTTTTTTTTTTTTTTTTTACAGTTTAAATAGTTAAGGAGCCGGGGACATCGAAAATCCCGTTATCGTGGAACTGAAAAACATTTATGTAAATCGATAGTAAAATGTCATACAAGCAAAATAAACTTGGTATGACTAGGTTTGACATGCTGAAAATATGTTTAATTAAATTAAATATTATTAAAAAATTATAATGTTTTTTCCGTCATCGCGGATTTTGATCACTCTTAGAGCATTTTATAGACAATTTTGTGCTCTCTCAGAAAAACTTTATTCTGCTGGAAATGACAGAGAGGTTACTTCATTGAAATAAAAAGATTCGTTCGTTAATACTAATCCTATGGAAGAAATTTATAAAGATATCTCGGTTGCATTTTAATATTTTTAAATGACTTTTTTTGCATTGGATAGCTGTGAGATAGATTTGTATGCAGGCCGTTTTTTACTTTTTGATTTTGTTTAAAGATATTTTTTATGAGGAAGCTTTCATTTTCGGAATCGGTTTGGAAAGAGAAAACATCCTTATAAAAATATCTACAACCAAAATCTAAAAAGTAAAAAGTGGCTTGCATTCAGATCAATCTCAGCTATCCAATGCAAAAGAAATCATTTAAAAATATTGAAATGCAAGCGAGATATCTTTATAAATTTCTTCCATAGGATTAGCTTTAGCGAATACGTCTTTTCATGTGAACGGGGATAAAATTATTCACCTATTTCTCTGTGAATTTTTACCATTGGCTACTTTATTTAGCATCTAGACATTGGCCAAATGTCGATTTTCCGCAAAAACGGTAATTCATTACACCTTTATTAATTATTAATTAATTTAATTAAAGTTATTTTCGGCGTGACAAATCTAGTCATACCGAGTTCACTTTGTTCGTTTGACTTTTATTATGGATTTACATATTTTTTCTTCCCAATTCCGCGATGATGGGACTTTTGATGTCACCGGCTCCCGGACAAAAAAAAACTTCAACTAAACAAAAAATGATTAAATATAATAATAAGGTACCCTGGGGTAATAACGCCACGTTAAGGTTCTAGCAATTTTCACGGCTCAGTTTTAGTTTGTATTTTTCAAACAAATATATGATTTGATACAGCAACTCATTGACTATCTATATAAAAAAATAATTTAACAGATATGAATACATAAAATGTAATGGCGTGATTTCTTGACCCATGCCATTTGGCGTTATTACCCACCTATATGGGTAATAACGCCATGCAAACAAAACAATGAAATAAGTTGGGTTAATTGCATGTAGATTGCCCAATTCTTAAAATACAAACGCTCAGCTCTAGAAATTGACAAATTGCATCCTAAGCTACACTGTTAAAAATAAAGGTGACAAACCGGTGCCATTTGGGACCCGGAGGTGAAAAGGCGGTGCCATTTGGAACCCTAGGGTGTCATAGGAGCTTGAATATGCGGTTGGGGTGACGACAGATCTGTTGCTGTATGATGGGAGCTAAAGAAGGTGCCATGCACTTCGTAACCACCTCATCGGGTGACTGGCAACTTGCGCATGCGCTAGGACGCGTGTCTTTCTGCTTTCGTTGTCGGCAAGTAAAGTTTACGGGTCTGAGCAAATCAAAACATGGCAGTGTGTAAATTGGCGATATTAATTGAGGACTAACCACTGAGCTACAATGAAACAACAATGAGGACTTAACGATCCGATTTGCGCGACCAGTGAACCGGACAAAGTCTGATTAAAGGTAAGATTTAATTTAATTTAATTTTATTTTATTGTTACGTTAATTTATCTTACATCCCTATAAGTAATGTCATAAAAAACAGTAAATTAGTTTTTTTTGTAAGTATGATTGATTGTTAAGTTTATTATGTGAAGCTACAAGCTACAGTCTCCCAAAATACCCGCTTGCTAATGTTAAACCTATGAGGCAGTTATTTTACAATTTCTCATTTACATGTCAATATTTTTAAATGATTTATCGAAGCCTTAGCTACCGAGGAGCTATTGGAGCAAACTGCTCTAGGCACGGGAATCCTAAGGGCGCCCAATTAGAAAGAGCGAAATGAAAGATTGTAAAAATATTTACATATTTTTCATTACAAATCAGTTATTATAGACGAATCTTGTTGTAATCGGAATATTCCATGACCATTTTACCTTGTGTTTAAACTCAACTGTTTAGATTTAACCCTTAACTGCTGTTAGTGGTCTCAGACACAGGGAGTTTTTCAAGTTTCACAGTTTAACTTTTAATTTTTAGTTCAACTATAGATACTGGTCAAATTCTTTTTAGTTTGGGTCTTATTACTACCTCTAAATACTTTTTAATAGCTGAATTTGATTTATAATATTCTTGTACATAAAGTTTAATACATAAATAGTATTCTGAGAATTAATGTAACATTTTATTCTTCTTCAGATTAAATGGTCTGACAGACAGCTCACAGTAGTTATGTAACAATTTTTGTCAGAGCAGTTAAGGTTAAAATATGTTTTTGCGTCTATATACAGTTAAAAGCAATTAATTTTATTCGCGAAGTTTTAATTTTAACCTTTACACGGGATCTCGGACAGCATCTGGCCGACTTTGCATATATTGTCGGATAGATGCTATCCGAACCCCTCCTGTAAAGGCTAATTCACACCATATTGCAGCTTCGCGTAACTTCTCTAATATTGTTTCAGTATACCTGATTTGTCTTTATTTGAGAGGGGGGGGGGGGTAACTTTTTCATTTAAGACAATTGAATACTTGCAAATCTTAAAGTAATCAAAACTTATTTACGGGGTTTTCATTATTAATATTTTCCTTATTAATCACCATTATTTCCAAAATAATCTTCATAATAAGATTAGATCGGGAGGCGGTAGCACGGACAATCATTTAGTCTCATTTAAGGATAAAAATCACGGATAAAACCTCGATTTGCATATTAAAACGTTATTAGTCAGCCAAGTCACACCTTGGTGGGAAATACCTAAAAACCCGAATTTAGCGGTATCTTGGGTTTACCATTATGTTTTCTTGCTCCCAATTCTTCATATTTTCATACTTTTGGTTTCATTTTCTTTAAAAAAGGTGAGAAAATGTTAGGGTATTGAATTGAATAAACCTTATGATCTGATTATCGGCTATGCAGATTCACACCCATTTTTTTTTTCGAAAGTATTCTTTCGCATTAAACCTTATTTAGTAGCAGAATTTTATGGTTAAATAAAATAAAATATTTTTTTTCAATAATAGTAATTTAAGTTTGATTAGACCGTAATCAGTCCCCCCCCCCTTTCTCAATCATCAACATCATCCGATATGACAAATTTGTAGTCATGAACATTCAAATTATAAAAGGAAAACAATCTGTATTTACTCCACTGAACTTTCAGAATAGTTTACAGAAAGAGTGTGTGTTCAAAAAATATAACAATGAATAAAAACTTATATCGTAATTTTACACAAATGTGAAAATTTTCCGCAGGTGATGAAGATCTCGTGATTTAAAGGCGGTTTTTGCACTGTCATTTATAAATCTTAAAGACTTTTCTAATGACATAATTTTTAACAATCTTTCATTCCACCCATTCTGAAACAAGACCAATAAACAGAGTTGGCTTTTTACCGGTAAAAACCTGGGGAGAAGGTGGTAAAAACATAAGGATATACAATAAACTATTATCCCTTAAACTGTATTTTAATACTATTGATAAAAATTCTATTTTCATGTAATTGGTGTATTAATATATAATATCTATATAGGGGAGAGTGGGGTGGTGTGGGAATTTTTTTACAAAAGTAAGAATTTCTTTTTTTTTTTTTTTTTTTTTTTTTATACAAAAAGAAAAAAATTCAATTTATAGCATGCAAGGTAAAACATTTTTTAATCCCCCTGAACAATATAGAAACATAACGTGCAAATACTATTTTATTTTAAAGAGAACGTAAGTTTCAGTCTCATACCTCCTCATTAAGAGTTATGGGACAGCAATAATAAAAAAAAAGCTATAAGGCACAAAATAACCTATAGTGTCGGTAAGATAAACAATCAAACAAAGGTTGTAAGTTGATAATGTATATGCCACAATATAAAATTCTAGTATCTTCATGACTGGAATGAAAATTCAGGATTTTCTGTCATAGGTGTCATTAAGGCCCCACACTAGGCTCAGAAAGAGACCCGGATGATAATGTAAAAGTCTATAGGAGTGTTCTTTTGAAATACCCAACTCAAATTTTAATATTTTTACATGATTCTATTGAACAAGACAGCTGAGGATGATCCATAACTGGCCTAGTTTTTTTTTTCGATTTTGCTTTTATATTTTTTGTATAACGATACTTTCAATTTCAGAACCGGTTTAAACCAATTTCGTAAGTTAAAGTAATTAAAAAAAAAAATCTGAAACCAAAACTGAAAAAGTAAAAACTACGCCGGTTGCGGATCGCCCTCAGCAATCTTGTGCAAAACAATCACGTAAAAATATTAAAATTTCGGCGAAATATTTGAAAAGAACGCCCCCGTAGACTGTGCATTATCATCCGGGTCTTTTTCTGTGCCTAGCGTTGCGCCTTAAATATCAATTTATTTACATTTTGAAGTATGAATGCATATATTATCAATGTTATAATTAATATATTATCCTCTAAAAAATGTGCATGTTAGCAATTCGCATTATTATAATTAAAAAAAGGAACTGGGCGCGTCCCATTCATCCCTTTTCTGGCATGTCCCATTCCTCACCACTTCTTTGTTTGTGTTAAACTTCTTGTTCAAACAAAAATGCTGCTTTAGGCTTAGTTTAAATTATGGAAAATATACAGTATAATGTTCCATAAATGGGGAAACTATTACATTTATACATAAACAAGCCTTTAATATATTGAGAGCAAATAAATCAAATTTAAATTGGATTTTTGAAATAATTTTTTTCTTTCATACATTTGCAAGTCTATGCATATCAATATTTTTTGTAAACTGAAGAATGGATTACCATTGCTTCATCTTGTATGCGATTGATGAAATGTTTAGAATAATGCACAAAGAGAAAAACCTACAGTCCCATTCCACCCGACTTTCCCCCATATAGCAAAAGGGGAAATAAAGAATTAGCCAGTTCCCTAAAGCTTCTGATATACACTATATGGCCAGAGATGACCGTCCACTTGCGATTTTAGACATTTTGTTAGAAAAATGTATGAGGTATTATCCTGAAAATCTTAGTGTATAAATATAATACACTACCTGGCCATTGATTACCGCCCACTTGCGATTTTAGACATTTTGCAAAATATCTAGAAAAATACATGAGGAATTATCCTGAAACTCTCAGTGTATAAACAATATAGTACAGGTCATGTATTTCCTTGAAGGTTTTTTCCAGAAACTTTACAGGGGACCGCCAACAAATCAAAAAATGTATGAATATCTTTTGGATAACCCTGTCAAAACTAATGCATCAAAAGCGCTCAAACTGTAGATTTTGATTAAGTGGCTTATTGATATAAACTGTGTTCATTTTTATGTCGATAGCATGTATACTAGTAGAGAAATGAAGGTTTTTATAAAAATACTCTCAAATTTTTCCAAGATTTTTGCTTATAATTTGCAGAGTTCTTAATATAAAATAACAATATTTTCTGAAAATGTGACAAACAAAATTGCACATAATACCCTGTAATCAAAATAAAAAAATAAAAAAAATTGTATGAAAAATGAGTAGGTTTACTAAATAATTTTTCAATGCGCATGCGTGAACGATATCAAAATTTCATTTGCATATTATGCTAGCTAAATGTATAGAGCAACTTCTGTGAAAGTTGCAAAATCATAGCTTGAAAATTCCGAAAATAATCGTCAATAGAATCACTTAAAAATCCGTTATTTCCAAAATGAAGCAAAAACAAGAAGGGTTCTATCCATATATTCATTGATTAGTGTCAATATAGATTACACAATACGGAACTTATTAGTACATTTGGATACAATCCCTCATTTTTTTTTTGCTTCATTTTGGGAACTTATGGATTTTCAACTTATTATATCGACGATTATTTTTAGAATTTTCAAGCTATGATTTTGCGACTTTCACAAAAGTTGTTCTATACATTTAGCTAACATAATATGCAAATGAAATTTTGATATCGTTGACGCATGCGCAGTGAAAAATTATTTAGTAAACCTACTCATCTTTCATAAAAAATTTTATAATTTTTAATTTTTATTACAGGGTATTATGTGCAATGTTGTTTGTCAGATTTTCAGAAAATATTATTATTTTATATTAAGAACTCTGCAAATTATAAGCAAAAATCTTGGAAAAATTTGGGAGTATTTTTATAAAAACCTTAATTTCTCTTCGAGTATAAATGCTATCGACATAAAATGAACACAGTTTATAACAATAAGCCACTTAATCACAATCTACAGTTTGAGCGCTTCTACTGCATTAGTTTTGACAGGGTTATCCAAACGATATTCATTATTTTTTAATTTGTTGGCGGTCTCCTATAAGGTTTCTGGAAAAAATCTTCACGGAAATATATGACCTGTACTATTATGTGTATACATTGAGAGTTTCAGGATAATTCCTCATGTATTTTTCCAGATATTTAACAAAATGTCTAAAATCGCAAGTGGACGATAATCAATGGCCAGGTAGTGTAGTACAAGTCATATATTCAACCGTCAAGAAATTAAAAAAGAATGAATACCTTTTGGATATCTTTTGGATAACCCTGTCAAAACTAATGTAGCAAAAGCGCTTAAACTGTAGATTATGATTAAGTGGCTTATTGTAATAAACTGTGTTCATTTTTATGTCGATAGCATGTATACTCGTAGAAAAAGTAAGGTTTTCTACGAATCCGAAAAACAGTCTCAAATTTACCCAAGATTTTTGCTTGTAATTTGAAGAGTTCTTATTATAAAGTAACATTCTTTTCAGAAAATGTGACAAACAACATTGCACACAATACCCTTTAATCAGAATTAAAAAACAATAAAAAATTTTCGAATATCGAGTAGGTTTACTAAATAATTTTTCACTGCGCATGCGTCAAAGATATCAAAATTTCATTTGCATATTATGTTAGCCAAATGTATTGAGCAACTTTTGTGAAAGTCGCAAAATCACACCTTGAAAATTTTGAAAATAATCGTCAATAGAATACGTTGAAAATTCGTTATTCCCAAAATGAAGGAAAAACACGAGGGGTTGTATCCATATATTCATTGATTAGTGTCAATATAGGATACATATTAGGGGCGTACTAATAAATTTGAATAAAATTCCTCACTTTTTTTTATTATTACTGGTATGGAATACCTGTACATGTTAGGGAAATTCGTTGCTAATCAGGAATAGACACTTTGTTGCAAGATATTTTTTGTAAATATGGTTAATAATGTAAATAGTTTGTAACTCTTAATGATAATACAGGAAAAGAATATCTGAATGACAAGTATGAGTTGGTCATGTAATTTTCTCGTGCTGGCTGAAAATAGGCAATGAAGAGGAAAGTGCCCAGTTAAACTGATGGCATTGAGCTCTCAGGCTATACATACAACTGTATATTATACTCTTATTTCAAAGAATAATGCCCTTCCAAAAATAAAAGAAATCAACTGTAAGTTATTGGACAGTGGATTAACTGCCATCCCTCTTTATACTTAACCAATGAGCCCCTAAAAATCATCAGGGAAGTGCCTTATCAGAGTGAACCTATTAACAAAATTTGAAGAAAATGTGATAATTCTGCATGATTTCTGCAAATTTATATAAATTAAGGAGGGTAGCACTCTCTTCTCCCCCCTTCATATTTATCCAATGAACCTCCAATGCTAATTAGTGAAGAACCTTATCAGAATGAACCTACATATAAAATTTGAAGCAAATTTGATATTTATATAAAGAGTTATCACGTTACATACAGAACCTGCGGGCACATTAGCTGTCAGGCTTTGATAGCCTTGTGAGCTATAATTTAAATTTTATTTAAATTTTATTCTTTCTTTTTTTGTTCATCTACCATTTTTGCTGTACTTTGATGATACATTTTAATTGGACTGTCTTGTTGTGTGTTTTCCTTAATGTGTTATTATTATTATTTCAGATAGTGAACTTACATTTATAGTGCTTACATTACCATGCTTGATACAAGAAAAGTTTCCGACTCTTTATCATGAAGAAGGTGCAGAAATTTCTGTGTTTCAACCTGTTACTGTGCTCCGCAACTCAAGCAACTTGTTAAATTACTCATGCTATGTATTAATTTTTTATAAACAGTTAATTACAAAAACTGATAATTTTATAAGCTTAGTTACTTTGTGGTATGCATTATTTTGTTTGTTTAACTTTAACTATAGCAAAAGCCAATTTAAATTTTTATAATTTTTATTAGATACTTATGTCTTCAAAATTTTCTCAGTGGCATCAGTTCCACATAGTGTTACGTCTTTGTGTAAAAATATTTAATACAATCTTGGTGTTTACAATAAAAAGATTATTTGAACTAAAAGGTTGTTTTTTTTTAATTCAGTGTTTTATTCCTTTCATTATAATTACTCTTTGGATTAAAATTTCAGATGCAATAAGTCAAAACACAAAAGCAATTTGTCAGAAAGTGTTTTGATGTGGATACAGGACTAGAAATCAGCAGTCGTTAGTCGTCAAATGAAACTAAATTATAGAAAAATTATTCCTAATCGTCAAATCTTGATAGCTAGCTTTCTTTAATTTTTGTTTGGCAAATGCTTTCATTTGTATTTTAGAATACACCCCCCCTCTGTACCATGACATCAGCACGTGTCTTAAGAATTTTAAACCTTTCAATAAACTCTAAGTTAACTTCACTTTCACCAATGACTGATAAAACTGGTCCTTGGATATTACACCCCTGTAAACAAGATTTTCTTTTATTATGAGATATTTCTGCATCCTTATGTGTTCCTAAAATAAGAAACTGTATTAAAATTGTTTAAAAATTTTTGTATTCCCTTCCTCAAACAAACCAAAAAAAATATGTGTGATTTGGAAATGTTTTAAATGCCACACTATAAGTGGCAACCAAAGATTCATTTATTTGCTAACTTTTTATTTTCTGATGTACTGCTAGTCTCAGATTTTTTAAAATTAGCTTATCCCTAGTTATATCTAAAGCTCATATTTTCTCTCTGTGGACATATTTGCTTGATTATCTGTTTTGTATGCATATTAGCTTTATAAAAATAACAAGTTTTTCCAGAATCCAAACATTGTAGTTTAATTAGGTTTCATACTTATGGAAAGTCAGTTTTTATTTTGTTTAGTAAGAAAAGGTGTTTAATATATAAAGTTTCCTCCCCACTTCCCTTCAATACATTAAAATTAAATATACAATGCAATATTATTACTATTAACATGGTTGTGAAAAGAAATAAGAAAATATGAAATGCAGTTGGCACATCGAAAAAAAATTTTAGACATTATTTTGACACCTTACATACAGTTCTTAATTTCTAATCCTGTGTGGATATATGCTATAAAATATGGATTTACATAAGTTCACTATAAAGGTAAGTACTACATATATTGTAAAAATGATTTTTTTTACTCAATTTCATTTGTGATTTTACCACAACTATAAAATGAACTTATTTTCTATAATTCATTTCATAGCTTGATGGCTAACTTTCTGGAAGAATTTTAAAGAATATGAAGTATTCTTACTAATTTAAAAGTTACACAGCATTTATTACATATTCTTTTCTAATTTGTGTTTTACATTTTTTTAATTAGATACAGCAGGGTAGCTGAAAAAATATTGGTGCGTTGTTTGACATTGATATTTCACAACTAAAATCTGAGAAATGCTTATTTTAAAATTTTGTAGCATTTCTTCTATTATATGAAAATCTTAATCCTCCGAAAATTTCACATCCGTCAAAATGATCAGCAACTAATATGTTCAACGAAGTGTTCGCCTCATGGAAGCAAAATAATTTTAATGGAACTTCCAGCAGTAATGGGGCCTTCACATGGAGCAAAAACAACATTGACCTTCAACACCCATCTGCGTGGATATTTAATAACAGGTATATTGCCTTCGAACAATCAGATCTTAACTCACTTGACTTCTGTAAAAAAGCTAGAAATAGAAAATCCCCAGTTTGCATTGTATGTGATGCGAAATTATCAAGGCATAGAATGATTTAAATCAGAATTATCTGCAGCGGACTGTCAATTCTGTGACCTTTCGTTTTCAAACTTGTGTAAAAAATAAATATCAAGCCAATGAACAATTTGTTAAAATATTGTTCTTCTTTTTTTTATTAAATTATGGCATATATTTTACAGGATATAGCATTTTTCTGTGTCCCCATACTTTTCAGTTGCCCTGTATATAAAATAATGAAATACATGTCAAGCAATATACTATATGTCAAAAAAGATGGTTACGGATTACTTCTGAAACTATAAGAAAATTATAAAAATATTTTAATGAAGATAGATAATTCAATTTGTACTTTCTCTTATTTTGGAGTCAAAAAACATCAAATTTTTATAATGTTCCTGCATCTAAAACTCCCCAATCACAAAAATAGTTACTGGCCCTTTCTTAAACATACCCAAAAAGTTTGATCCAAACATATGAGTTAGAGACAGTCAAAAATCATGATTTATTTCATTTTACAAGAACTTCAAAACATAAAATTGAAAATCAGGCTTCAAATTGCATGACAAAGATACAATATTTGACTCTAACTCAGTGATTTTTAGAGGCAGAAAATAGGTGTAGAGGTTGTGTAAATTTTGCGATTTATTCTAACAAAACCTTTTGGGTATGACTAACAATGCAATAGTTATGACTTATGATTAGTGATTTTAAAATGCAAAGACTGTATAAAAGTTAAAATTTTGAATTTTTCTTAAGATACTCTCCATGTAAATGAAAGTACAATTTGAATTCCCTGCCTTTCTATGATTATTTTTGTAGTTCATATTATCCCTCTCTGAGTTATAAAAATATGCTACAATTTTTCTTTGGACACCTGATAATGAGTTTAAAAATATAATATTCCATCAATCTAAAAGAAAAAAAAAAAGACTCAAAATATTGACTGATCATGATAATTTTCTCTGCAGAATTCAATTTAAAAATGGGTAAACACTTTATATTTCATGATTCAAACCAATACATTTTCTTGACAAGCAGGGTGGGGGGAGGGGGGTTGCAACTGTGGGCCATAGATTGTGAGTGCTATTTCTTGTAGGATGCCACAGGGCACGCTGGGTTATGTGTTTCATCCGTTCACCCTCTGGGGCACCCTGGATAAGTGGTATCATTTTTCTCCCCTGAGATGCCATTCTTTCACCCCTTAAGGTACCCTGGATGAGGGGTGTCATTACTCTCCCCTCAGATGTGATCCTTTAACCCTCTGGGGCACCCTGGATAAGGGGTGCCATTACTCTCCCCTGAGGCGCCATCTTTTCACCCCCTGGGGCACCCTGGATAAAAGGTGAGATTATTCTCCCCTGTGGTGCCATCGTTTCACCCTATTGAACACTGTGGATAAGGGGTGCCATTATTCTTCCCTGAGGTGCCGTCCTTTCACCCCATAAAACACCCTGGATTAGGGGTGCCATCCTTTCACCCTAGTTAAGGGTGCCATTTTAGCTCCTCTAGGGGTGTCACCAGTGAGACAAGCCTTTCACCCCTAAAAGGTGCAATGTGTCACCATTAGTTTTAACAGTGTATTGAAAATTTTCATTTTTTCGTGAAAGTGTAAGAAAAATAAAGGTGTGGTATGGGGAGCGGGGGGATGAGGCAAAAGAATATCAGACCGTGAGCTTCTTTTTGCTTAAAAAGGAGCGTTTAAAGAGAATTATTAGAAACATTGCACAGTTTCAACTGTGTTTATTTGAATCAGTATTTAGGATGTAGCTCTGCCACTGTAGGGAATCAACCGGGGTAAAAATTGCAAGGATTGGCGTTATTACCCCGTTATAGTTATTGCGCTGTACATTTTAAATTACAAATTATCTCGAGAAGATATCCAAAATCTTCAACAACATTTTGAAAGGGCATGAAATGTACTACAAATTTATGTAATTAACAAAGTATTTCCGGATAAAAAAAATAGTCTTCACATCACAAAACGTATCTCGCAAATTTTAGATCAAGCGTTAATTTTAGCTGCTTGTAAAAACAATAAGACCTAAAAATGAAACAAATTAACTTGAAGCTGTTTTTTGCGATTTATATGACTCAAAACCCTTCTGCGCAGAACACATGGGTGTCATTTACCAGATTATTTCATAATTATGCAAAATATTAGCACTTGGCGTTATTACCCCGTCTGGCGTTATTACCCCAGGGTACCTTACCTAAACTATAAATGAATATACGATTGAGTTAACGAATTATTTTTAAGATAAATTCTCATTATTTCATTAATTTAGAACGATCTAATTCTGAAACGAAACCTAGTTATAACGGAAATGTTTATCCAATATTTTAATTGAATAATAATTAAGAAAATACATGAGAAAAATGAAACTTATAAAAAATAAGGAATACATAATTTTTCTATGCCCTTTTTTTTTTTTTTTTTTTTTTTTGGCATCTACAAATTAGTTATGCAGGAATATGCAAAAGTTTTGACAAAGTATCGTTAACGATACAAAAAAATTAAAATGCAGTAGTCAAAAGAGGGACTGATATCGTATTAATTATTTGATCAATATATAGGCACATGGTAGCCAATCCACATCCCAAATTTACACAATATTATTATAACTTTACTCTACGGTACAGTTGACCGAACTCTACACAATATTGTTACGGGCATAACAGCTGAATTTTCCCCTCTCACATTTTCAAATTTCATTTTTCGTAAATTTATTTCTTTTAAAAAATGATTGTGCAAAAATATATTTAAAATAAAATTTATGTTTGTTTTATAAATTAATTTTATTTTTATAACTACTCTTATATTTATCGTTTCAAAATCGTAATCTGTTAATTCCCCTTTAAATCTTGTTTTCGCTTTTTAAAATCATTTTACCTTTCATTCTAAATCATAATTTCATTTTAAATGTTTAAGTCATTTTTTCAATTTTCATTTTTAAATCAGTACATTATTTTTCATTTATAATTTTATTTTTAGGATTAATCCTGCTTCTCGTTTTTAATCATATTTTCAGCCTTAAATCATAATGAATATTTTTAAAATTATTTTTATAACTGTTTGTATATTTTTTATTTTTATTTCAATAACTACTCGTATTTATTCATTGAATTTTTTCTGCATTTTCCAAAATTTGACATTTTCTCCTATAATTTTTTTTTTCTAAAATCTGTTCTTTATAGTAAAAACAATAATAATAATAATTTAAATAAATGAAATAAACAAATTTCATGGTCATTTGTTGTTTAATTTATAAATTGTGTTTTAAAATACTATAATATTTTTCCTGTGAATTGTCGAAATTTGACATTTTGTAAACTGTAATTTTCTTTGTTACAATAATTTTTTAAGTAAGTGTATGCAAATAATTAAAAATAATAATTATAGTATTCATTGTTAAAATTCTCATTTTGAAATCTTATTTATAAGTCCCTTATTCAGTCAATGTTCTCTTGATTCATATTTTTCAAAATGTGACATTTCGGGCACTTTTTTAAAAAATCTATTTATGTACTTATTTTAATATTTATTTTCTTTCTTTCTTTCTTTGATTTCTTGCAGTAAATTAATTAAAAATTACTGTTAATTTCGAAGACATTATCGTGCCATGAACGAAAATTCGATGCATCATTATGTAATTGTATGCAAATAATTAAAAATATGAATTATAGAATTCATTGTTAAATTTTTCATTTTGCTTATAAGTCCCTTATTCAGTCAACGTCTTTCTTTATTCACATTTTTCAAAATGTGACATTGCGGGCACTTTTTTTAAAACTTATTTATGTACTTATTTAATATTTATTTACTTATTCATTTTTTTATTATTTGATTTTCTGCAGTAAATTAATTAAAAATTATTGTTAATTTCGAAGACACTATCATGCCATGAACGAAAAATCGATGCACCATTATGTAATTGTATGCAAATAATTAAAAATAATAATTATAGAATTCATTGTAATTTTTTTCATTTTAAGCTCCTTATTTAGACAATGTTTTCTTGACTAACATTTTTCAAAATGTTATATTTCGGGCACTTTATTTTACCTATTTATGCACTTATTTTAATATTTATTCACTCATTTATTTATTTTATTTATTTATTTGATTTTCTGCGGTAAATTAATTAAAAATTATCGTCAATTTCGAAGACACTATCGTTCCATGAACGAAAAATCGATGCATCATTAAGTAATGCAACATTTTTGTTCTATTGCATCTATATCTCAAAAGAAATCCATCAACAAAATTGCAACATTGTTGTGTCCGTTAATTGGCATTCCTTTCTTTTCCAAGTTCATTCATCGCCGGCATCGCGCTTTAGGGATGCTTCTAACAGCCCTGCTTCCAACTGGAGGATGTTGGAGAGATCAATTCCGCATCGCGCATGCCCGAGCCGTGCCTCCTGCGCTCTCAGTATCTGAGCATATTTGTTTAGGAGGGGTCTGCAACGTCACAGTACCGATTGCGTTCATATTATGACGTCATTTCACCTCTGGCACCCATCAAGGTGAGTTCAGACCCAAGTAAATACAGAATAAAAACGTATAATATGTAGTAATGAATTTTCTAACAAATATTGATTTTTAACAATATTTGTTTCAGACGAATTAAGAATTTTGTTTTAGTTGTCTGTGTTGCCGAATCATAAACAACTGTCATGCATCGTTGAACTCTGAATGACAAAATAAACACTCTAGTTGTGCCATTGAGTACGAATATACATAGTGAGAAATTACAATTGCCAATTGGCGTTCGTAAAAATAGTCTAAATTTATTCTTAATACGAAAATAAGATTAAAATGTTATGTAAAATATTTTTAAATAGTAAAAACAGATAATTTTTTTTTTTTTTTTTTTTTTTTTTTTTTTTTTTTTTTGTACATAATTGCGTTAAATTTACCTTGATTCTAATTCCTAATTTACTTATCAGTGAGGACATATCTCAGCTAGCAGTTATATTACCGCCGAATGATCACTCCAAAATGCAAATCTACTCATTTAAATAAATTTATTCTCTCTTATATATATATTTACTTTATTTTAATCTTTTCAAGAATTTAGTTAGAATCTATCACGAATCTATCATTACAAGAAGAAAGTATCAGATTCGTGAAAAATTTCGAATTCCGATTTTCGACGAATTTACCCTTTTTAGGAAGATTAAAAACCTTTAGAAGAGTCGAAAAACATGTTTTCACAAAATGTCCGTCTGTGAGTCTGTCTGTCTGTCTACATGTGACACAAATTTTGTGGACGTTATATCTCAAGAACAAACGAGGGATCTGCATGAGGGATAGAGGCCCTAGAGAGAGTGCTCTCCGTGGTTTTCTTTTTAAGAGAACCTAATACGTATTTACGCAAGGTTACCCAAAGTTCGAAGAAAAACCACAGAAATCTCCAAACGGTTAGGCCGGCGGGCGCGATTCGCCAAAACTTTAGATTCAGTTAGCCACTGATATAAACTGATGCTGATTACTTTTTGGTATAAATCTCAAAACATGTGGTGCTGCTACGCTGTCCTTTTCATGATTTCCTCAAGAACTATTGGACGGATTTTCATAAAACTTCAGATTCCATTTGCCCTTATAATATGGTGCTGGTTACTTTTCGTTGTAAATCGCCCAACGGGTAGCGTTGCTATACGGTATTATTCACGATTCTCGCAATAGCTGTCTTATGAACTAATGCACGAATTTTCGTCAAACTTCAGATTCAGTGCCTGATATAAATCAGTGCCCTTTAGTTTTTTTTTTTTAATAAATTGCTCAACAGGTGACACTTCTATCCAGATATTTTTATGATTTCCGCAATGGTTCTATCTCAGAAACTAACGCACGGATTTGCATTCTAACTTCAAAATCAGTTAGAACTTGGCATAAGTTGTCGGTGATTAGATTTTGGAGCAAATTACCAAACCGGTGACACCAAATAATAAATGGAATAAAAAGATTTAATCTCGAACAAGTGCAGAAAATTAATTTTAAATAGTAAATTATAACAGAAATGGGCTATAGATATTATATGATGACGTAAAAATGAAATATAAAGGAACCTAGGAGTATTTAATCTTCAGTCAGCAAGAATGCGCACGTACAATTGCATTATTCCGTATAACAAATCGCTGAGAGGTGAAGTCAGTCTATCACTGCCGCTATAATGCTTGAATATAAGTAAAAAATAAAGCATATATTATGTAACGATTTGAAATCTCAGTAGGGAAAATTTACAGAAAACTAGAAATAAATCAGGATTACAGTTGTAGAGTTCGTTTCATTAGAAGAACCACGTGGTAAAAAGAAATGCAGTCGGATCGTGGCTTAAGGCCCCTGTCCCTGCCGGCGAAGGCTCTCACCAGCTAATGCTAATCATATGAGGAAGGATTATTCTAATAATTCGTTCGCATTTCGACATTTTTAAATATATATATATATATATATATATATATATATATATATATATATATATATATATATATATATATATATATATACATTGGATAGCTCATGTCCGTCTCTACATCACACCTTTTTTACTTTTTTGATTTTAGTCGCAGATGTTTTTTATAAAGTTACTTTCACTTTCAAAATCGGTTCCGAAAATAAGTGTCATTCTAAAAGATATCTGCAACCAAAATCGAAAGAGTAAAAAAGACATGATGTAAAGACGGACCTCGGCTATCGAATGCAAAAAAAGATTATTCAAAAATTTCGAAATGCAAACGAGATATTAGACAAATCCTTCCCCATAGGATTAGCATTATCTCGTGAGTTTCTTCGCCGGCAGGGACAGGAGTCTTTTTTAAACGGTACTAAGAGATGCTCACGAATAAGCAGATAGATTGTAAATGCACATGGTTTTGTTGATATTTCAAACCATAATAACAGGAGCTAAGGCATTAGTATAAGTCACTACACAGAAAAAAAAAAATCTGTAATTTTAGTAATCTAAATTTACCGAAATCTGTTATGCTTACTAAAATTTTATATGTACACTGTGCAAGAAAATTATGTCAATCTACAAAACTTGTAAGCAAAACTAGAGACATCTGTATCTTTAAAAAAGAATTTACTAAAATTTTGGTAATTTTACTAAAATTTTATCTCTAATCCTCGTTACTGTTACTTAAAAAGTTCTGGGAATACGATTTTCTAAAAAAATTCTTAGTAACCTTATTTTTTTTTTTTTTTTGATTTGAAGTGCAAATTTGTATGTTACATGAATTTGTATTGTTGCCATTGCATAAAAAGTTCTTGGAATATAATTCTTCTAGAACAATTTTTGTAATTTATTATTATTATTTATTTTTATTATTATTATTATTTATTTATTTTTTACAGTGTACTCTTTGACAACTTGACAGAACAACTCACTAAACTCACATCACTAAAGTCCATCTTGCTAAATATTAAATGAAATCTTATACACTATATTGCCATTGATTATGGGACACTTGCGATTTTAGACATTTTACTAAATATCTAGAAAAATACATGAGGAATCATCTCGAAACTCTTAGTGTATAAATATAATAGTATACGTCATACATCTCCGTGAAGACTTTTTACCTAAACGCCATAGGGGACCGTCAACAAATTAAAAAAGAATGAATATCTTTTGAATAACCCTGTCAAAACTAATGTAGCAAAAGCGCTCAAACTCTAGATTATGATTGAATACCTTATTGTAATACACTGTGTTCATTTTTATGCAAACAGCATGCACACTCGCAGAGTAATTAAGGTTTTTATAAAAATGGTCCCAATTTTTTTCAAGTTTTTCCATTATAATTTTCAGAGTTCTTAATATAAATTAATATTTTTTTTCAGAAAATATGACAAACAACATTGCACACAGTACCCTGTAATCAGAATTAAAAAATAATAAAAATTGTATGAAAAATGAGTAGGTTTACTATATAATGTTTTACTGCGCATGCGTCAAAGATATCAAAATTTCATTTGCATATTATGTTAGCTAAATGTATAGAGCAACTTTTGTAAAAGTCTCAAAATCATAGCTTGAAAATTCTGAAAGTAATCGTTTATAGAAAAAGGACAAAATCCGTTGTTTCCAAAATGAAGCAAAAAAATGAGGGATTTTATCCAAATGCAGTAGTACATCCCATATTGTGTATTCTATATTGACACTAATCAATGAATATATGGATACAACCCCTCTTGTTTTTGCTTCATTTTGAGAATAACGGATTTTCGACTTATTCAATTGACGATTATTGTCAGAATTTTCAAGTTATGATTTTGTGACTTTCACAAAAGTTGCTCTATACATTTAGCTAACGTAATATGCAAATGAAATTTTGATATCGTTGACGCATGCGCAGTAAAAAATTATTTAGTAAACCAACTCATTTTTTATACAATTTTCATTATTTTTTAATTCTGATTACAGGGTACTGTGTGCAATGTTGTTTGTCATATTTTCTGAAAAAAATAATATTTTATATTAAGAACTCTGAAAATTATAAGGAAAAATCTTGGAAAATTTTGGGATCATTTTTATAAAAACCTTAATTACTCTGCGAGTATGCATGCGATTTGCATAAAAATGAACAAGGCTTATTAAAATAAGGCATTCAATCACAATCTAGGGTTTGAGCGCTTTTGCTACATTAGTTTTGACAGGGTTATTCAAAAGATATTCATTCTTTTTTAATTTGTTGATGGTCCCCTATGGAGTTTCGGGAAAAAATCTTCACGGAGATGTATGACTTATACTATTATATTTATACACTAAGAGTTTCGAGATGATTCCTCATGTATTTTTCTAGATATTTAGTAAAATGTCTAAAATCGCAAGTGTCCCATAATCAATGGCAATATAGTGTATTTCAACTCTCTAATACAACTAATATAATCAAAGGCTCGTCGAGAAACTACCTAATCGTCAAAGTCGAAGTTGCATCATAGCCAACTGGGGTGGAAAGTATGAATGATACACAAAAAAGAGAGAAAAAAATCTTAAAATGCATCTGGAGAAAATAAGAAACTAGGCTTATGGAAGTTTTTTTTAATGTTCGAAATGGCATTATTTCAATACGGGAAAGCTAACCTAACAGGAGTAGAATGAATTGATTTAAATATGGGGAGTAGTAAAAGATATTAAGGTGGAAATAAGTATATAATTCGGAAAATCGATAAAATTTTATAATAAATTATGTATAGAAAGATATAGATAGATGGATAGTTAGATAACGTACAGATAGGTAAATAGAAAATTCATAAAAATTTTTCTTATTTATAAAACTGGAAACTTTTATAATAACCCACTGTTACAAAATAGAATTTAAAATAGATTTTAATTTCAAATTCTTCAGAAATAAATATATAAATAGCACTTCAAGTTATGAATTTGCTTAATGAACAACAACAGCTAGAATACCAAATTTTGACATATTTTCTTTTTTCAAACAAGATCAAAAATTTGCACAGATTTCTCATGAAACAAAAGAAAAAGCTTTTAATAAATACATTTAAGATACTTTTAAGGAACGTGACTTAAAGAAGACAATAATTAATAAAAATATTTAGTTCTTCATTATCTTCAAAATTTCATTCAAAATCTACTAACAAAACAGATTTTTTTAATCAATTTGTTCAATAGCAGAGTCACTGAGAAAATTCATTCACCAAGGCCGGCTAAAATTCGTTAGCCACCATGAATTCCAAAAGGTAATCCTCTCCTTACCTATTCTCAAAGCTTCTGTCATTAAATAAGACAATATTTTCTTTACTAAAATAGTTGATCCGCGGACTACGGGTTCAAAACCCCTTTTATGATAAAATGACAATTCTTATTATTTATTTATTTATTTTAATACTGGATCAGGGTGTAATCAAAGGGCTATTTTCATGTACAAAAAAAACCTAAAAAGTTATGCAAAAGGCAGTTATAAGGTCCATTAAATTGATAAATGTTACTTACTTAATTTCATGAAAACTGGAAAATGGTGTAGAAAGTTCATTGAGAAATATATAATATTTTGTTGGTAAAATAATATATGAGACCTTACATTCATCAAATTTTATTCGAAGAAGAGGTAGTTTTATAGAAATCTATAACCCTTTACTTCCGTTTGAAAAAGAGAGCAGGAAATTCGTTAAAATAAGGTAATTTTAACTTTGAGACATAAAAGAATGTAATCCGCCAAAAATACTGAGCCAAGGGGAAATGGGAAAGAAATATCAACTAGTTATGTTTTTGATTTCCTTTTCTCTGAAATAAAAAGCTGATTTAGTTGTCAGAAATAATACAAACTCTGATTCCACGTTGAAATGCTATTTTAGCAGCGTCCACAAGAAAAATTTTCTTTTAAAATCAATTCCTCGGACTTTAATTCGATTTATACTGTTTTTGGTGAAACTTACAATGAAAATTTTAGCATTTATTGAGTTTATCTAGTATTAAAGTAAAAACTAACTATGAAATATATTTTAAAATATTTATTTTATAATTAAAGCTAGTTACATAATCAATATTTTATGTTTTATATATTTTATGAATTAAATATATATAAATGTACAAAAAAGATTCTGCCATATTCTGATAATTCTTCGCCAGGAATCATTTAGTGATTTTTCCATTTATTATGATAACTATGAAACATATTTTAAAATATTTATTTTATAATTAAAGCTAGTTACTTAATCAATATTTCATGTTTTATATATTTTGTGAATTAAAAAATATAGGAAATTCCTTAAAATAAGGTAATTTTAACTTTGAGACATAAAATAATGTAATCCGCCAAAAATACTAAGCCAAGGGGAAATGAAAGAAATATCAACTAGTTATGTTTTTGATTTCCTTTTCTCTGATATAAAAATCTGATTTAGTTGTCAGAAATAATACAAACTCTGATTCCACGTTAAAATGCTATTTTGGCAGCGTCCACAAGAAAAAAGTTTCTTTTAAAGTCAATTCTTCGGACTTTAATTTGATTTTCATTATTTTTGGTGAAACTTATAATGAAAATTTTAGCATTTATTGAGTTTATCTAGTATTTAAGTCAAAAGTAACTAGGAAATATATTTTAAAATATTTATTTTATAATTAAAGCTAGTTACTTAATCAATATTTCATGTTTTATGTATTTTGTGAATTAAAAATATATCAATGTGCAAAAAAGATTCTGCCATATTCTGATAATTCTTCGCTAGGAATCATTTAGTGATTTTTCTATTTATAACTATGAAATATATTTTAAAATATTTATTTTTTTATATTTAAAGCTAGTTACTTAATCAATATTTCATGTTTTATATATTTTGTGAAATAAAAAACATATAAATGTATAAAAAAGATTCTGCAATTTTCTGATAATTCTTCACTAAGAAACATTTAGTGATTTTTCCATTTATAATGATAACTCAATGCAATTTTTAACACGCTTTTATTAGCTTCACCTGTATGTTTGTGAGTTTGTAACTCTCCTTATTTTATGTATGTTCACCGATTACTCCGAAACCATGCAACCGATTAACTTGGTTTTGGTGTTAAATGAAAGACGATGCTCTCGAATTGGTACCACTTCAGTTTCATCGAAATTGGTTCAGTACTTTTTTAGTAATAAGGTAATTTAGTAATTAGGTAAAACTAATAAAATTAGTGTTTTTTCGCTAATTAAAAGTGTTGAATACGTTCACTGAATGGAGTGTAGCCAGCATGGCCGAGCGGTCTAAGGTGCCCGATTGAAGCTCTGTTTTTCGAAAGAGATTGTGGGTTCGAACCCCACTCCTGACATTATTTGCATCTACGTAAAATTTAAAAAAAATTTCCGTATTACAATTTTTATTTTTAACCGACTTCAGAAAAGGAAGAGGAAGTTATCAATTCGACGCGTATGTATTTTTTTCTATGTATGTTCACCAATTACTCTGAAACTATCCAACCGATTAATTTGGTTTTTGTATTAAATATAAATATAGTTTAAAAAAACTAAAAACCACGCTTTTAAAGTAATCAAACTAAAAAGTGAAAAATAAATATAGTTTAAAAAAACTAAAAAACACGCTTTTTAAGTATATCAAACTAAAAAGTGAAAAATAATTCGTACTATAAGCTGAAAACGAAAATAGATGAAAAATACCATATTACTATAAAATCATTGTTATTATAGAAATCAATTAATAAGCAATAAATAAAATTATCGTGGAAAAAAAGCGTGGGGTGCTTCTTAAGAACTGATAGATGGAGCATGGTAGATGGAGCACCCCACGCTTTTTTTCCACGATAATTTTATTTATTGCTTATTAATTGATTTCTATAATAACAATGATTTTATAGTAATATAATATTTTTCATCTATTTTCGTTTTCAGCTTATAGTACGAATTATTTTTCACTTTTTAGTTTGATATACTTAAAAAGCGTGTTTTTTAGTTTTTTTAAACCATATTTATTTAGTTACATTTACAACTATACAACTGTCCAAAACTTAAGGAAGATAAAATTCGTACAAGAAAAAAATCTGTGAATAAATCCAGACAAAAAAAATCATATGGAAGACATTCTGACATTTCCTGATAATTTTTTATTAGGGATTCTTTAGTGATCTTTCATTTATATTGCCAACTCAATGCAATTTTTAAATTGCATTTACAACTATAAATTTGTCCAAATTTAAGGAAGGTAAAATTCGTTGAAAAAAAATAAATAAAAAATAAATAAAAAATTTAGACAAATAATCCTATTTCAGACTTTTTACTCAAAGGTTTGTAAATGAATGTCTTACTAATAACAAGGTAAACTAGTCTGGTGTGGCAATCCCAAAACTTTCTTCTATCTCATACCTGTTAATATTTCCAGAAAAAATTAAACACTGCAGCGTCACCACTAAAAAAATTTTACAGCAAAATCTAATCTGCAACAACTTATTTCAAGATCTAACTGAATCTGAAATTTGAGGAAAATCCGTGCATTAGTATTTGAGATAGAATCATCGCAAAAATCTTAAAAGAAAAAAAATCTGGATAGAAGCGCCATTTGTTGAGCTATTTACTCCAAAAGCTAAAAAATATTAACTTATACCATGGACAAACTGAATTTGAAGTTTGATGAAATTTCGTGCATTAGTTCTTGAGACAGAGTTATTGCGAGAATCTTGGATAATGCCACATAGCAGCGCCAACTGATGAGCGATTTACTCCAAAAATTTAAGAATACTAATTTATATCAGGGACTAACTGAATCTGAAAATTCATGCATTAGTTCCTGTGATAGAGCTATTGCGATAATCATGAGTAATGCCGTATAGCAGCACCATCTGATAGGCGATTTACAACAAAACGTAATCAGAACCATATTATATCAAGGACTAACGGAATCTAAAGTTTTATGAAAATCCGTTAATTAATTCTTGAGCTATAGCGATTGTGGAAATCGTCAAAAAGATAGGATAGCAGCGTCACCTGTTGGGCAATTTACAACAAAACGTAATCAGAACCATATTATATCAAGGACTAACGGAATATAAAGTTTTATGAAAATCTGTCAATCAGTTCCTGAGGTATAACTATTATGAACACCTTATGTTGGGTGATATCCATCAAAAACTAATCAAATCCAGTTTATATCAAGGACTATCTGAATATGATTTTTTATTAAATTCAATGCATAAGTTCTTGAGAAAGAGCGCCCACAAAATTTATGTCACATACAGACAGACAGACTGACAGACAAGCTGACAGACTCACAGACAGAAATGTTGCAAAAAAAATATATTTTTTTTTTTTATCTCTGACCCCTAAAACGTGTAAATCTGTTGAAAACCAGAATTCGAAAAATTTCACGAATCCAATACTTTCTGCTTGTAAGATAGAAGAAAGTGAAAATAAGTAACTTTTTATTTCTCATTGTATGTTTTCTACAGATTTTAGGTTGCCAAAAAAAAATATATTATAAAAAAATTTCACAATCCAATTTTAAGAAAGTTTACTTTTAGTTTTTGAACTATTTGAGCTTTTATAAAGCTGTTATGATAACATTGCATTGTCATTTAAATTGTGTGTAACCCACAGGCATTTATATCAACTTCTTACTGCGATAAGCTATGTAACAAGAGAGTAGAAACAAATTTTATATTATAGGAGTCTTGTACCTTTAAACGCGACGAAAACCAACAAAACTATTTTAAAAAATTGAATTAGTGTATTGTAGAAAACTTTTTATGCATAAACGTTAAATATTTATTATTAACCTTTTACAGACGTTCATTAGGTACACATATAAACGTCCACTTTTTTTAGGAGAAGGTATATCTGGCCCATAAGATATCTCTGTGGGGAAGGGGTTTTGTGTTTTGTCTTTGGATATCGCTATCATTTTTTATCCAAAATAAAATTATTCTGGGCACCTTTTTTTAGACTTTTTTTAGATCAGTATATTTTGTTATCGTTTTTTACCCTGATATCTATTTTTATGAAAATACAAAGTTATTATTAAATCCAATAAAGGAATATAAAATAATTTCGTTCCAATATATTTAATATCCCAATGTTCGCCATTTCTGTTCTTCTGCAATAGCTGCATATAATTCGTTGATAGAAAAATGGTCTTCGAAATGATACTAGCCATGTTCAATAGTTAACTAGTCAGATATGGCAACCCCAAAACTTTCTTCTATCTTATGCATGTTAATACCTCATGAAAAATGCAGCATAGAAAGGCCACCGGTTAGGTGGTTTAATCCAAAATCTGGTCAGCAACAACTTATGTTAACTTGTAATTGAATCTGAAGTTTGATGAAAATCTGTGCATTAGTTTTTGAGATAGAGCTATCTCAAAATGTTTTTAAAAAATTGTGTAACAGCGCCATATCTTGGGTGATGTACATCAAAAACTAATCAGCATCAATTTTTTATCAGTTACTAACTGAATCTGAAGTTTGATGAAAAATCATGTATTAGTTCTTGAGATACATTTATTGCGAAATCGTGAAAATGCAGCACATCAGCGTCATTTGTAAAGCGATTTACATCAAAAACTAAACAACACTAATCTATTTCAGGAACAAACTGAATCTGAAATTTTAGAAAATTTCGTGCATTAGCTCTTGAGATAGAGCTATTGCGATAATCACGAATAATGCACCATGGAAGCGCCATCTGTTGAGAGATTTGCACCAAACCGTAATCAGCACCATGTTATATCATGTATTAACTAAATATAAAGTTTCATGTAAATCCATGCTCTAGTTCTTGAGATTAAGCTGTTGGTGGAAATTGGAAATTGTAAATAATGTTGTAGAAATTGTAAATAATGCAGCATAGCAGCGCCATCGGTTGAGTGATAAACGCCAAAAACTAATTAAATCTAGTTTATATCAAGGTCTAACATAATCTAAAGTTTTGTGAAATTCCGAGCATTAGTTCTTGAGATACAGCTATTGCAATAATCACGAATACTGCACCATGGCAGCGATTTGCACCAAAACTTAATCCGCACCATATTATATAAAGTACTAACTAAATCTAAAATTTTATGAAAATCTATTCTCCAATTCTTGAGGTTTGACTATTGTGGAAAATGCAGCATAGCAGCTCTACCTGTTGAGCAATATACACCAAAAACTAATCAGATCTAGTATATATCAAGGTCTAACAAAATCTAAAGTTTTGTGAAATTCCGTGCATTAGTTCTTGAAATAGAGCGCCCACAAAATTTTTGTCACATACAGATAGAGAGGCAGACATTTTGAAAAAAACATGTTTTTCGAATTCTCTGACCCCTAAAACGTGTAAATCCGTTGAAAACCGGATTCCGAAAATTTTCACGAATCTAATACTTTCTTCTTGTAGAGATAGAAGAAAGTAAAAATGGGGAAGTATGTTGTCCAATTTTATAAGAACTTCTGCTTGTGCTTTCCCTCCTTCAGGTGAGAAGTGCAAGAAGACAATATTATTGTTAAATGCATTAAGTAACAAAAAGAGATTATTAAATACTTTTAAATAGTACTTCTTTAAATGTCATTTTATAGAAGGTTATTTCATATATTTATAGTGATATTTTATTAACATCTCCTTATTTAAATCAGTAAAGTATGCGGATAATTAAATGTATAGCCATACTTCTATATTATTGGATTCGTATAGAAAGAAAACTGAAAAGAAATGTAAAAATAAAAATAATTTTTAGACACTGATAACTATATCTTTAGGCTAGGGGAAGTGGGGTCGAGGAATAATAACGTCTGATATCGTAAGGAAGGTAAGGGTCCAAAACTTCCAAAATGTTACTAACGTTATATGTGTATAGCCTCTTATTAAAATTAAAATAATTCCTTTTTAATTTCATAACTCACTTGTAAGCTTGATATTTCAAGAACATATGTCTATATTAATATGAAATTTAATATTATGCACATATGTGTGTTTAAAATAATCTACATTTAAATACTTAAAAATAAAAAAAATTTACTATGACTATTTTTATTCATTCAAAAATCTAAAGTTGTATTATTATTATTATTATTATTATTATTATTATTATTATTATTATTATTATTATTATTATTATTATTATTATTATTATTATTATACAAAAATAATTTTGTTTCATAGCTAATGAAATAATTCTGACCTAAGAGTAGCACATTTTGAAAACACATACTTTCTTATTATCTGTATAAAATTTCATATTAATCCACACATACGTTCTCAAGATATGCGCGCAATGACTTACTGAGTAAAAAAAAAAGAGCTATTCTAATTTCCACAAAACACAAATTCTGTAAAAAATTAGTCACTTTCTAATGGTAGTATATTAAGAAGTATAATCTATATAATCAATAGTAAAAATTCCCTGTTTATACGTAAGAAGTGTTTGAAGATACACTAATTCAAATTTTGAATGATTTTGTTCAGTTTAGGTGAGTTTAAAATGTAAAAGACCCCTCAATTACTCATAAGACTTGCATGAATTTTAAAACTAAATGACATTTATAAAATTATCACATAATTTTTAATAATAATAATAATAATAATAATAATAATAATAATTAGCACTGTAAATTTGCATTATTGCAGATATTGAAAAAACTAAAATAAAATAGTAACAAGAGAATAATAATGAAAAAATATGTATTTAGGTAATTTTTTTATCAGACACTCATAAATTTTCAGGTTACATTTCATTTATTTTATAAATTATTGTTTATTTTTTCTAAAACAATTTGACACTGTAACTTTAAATATAGTTATGTGACCTTTTCAGCTATTATAAGTGTTCATTTAATCATTTAAGTTTAGTACTAAATTAAAATAACAATATTCATTTGTTATATTTCCTGATACAGAAACATACTAAAACTACCATTTTTTATGATTTAATTTTATTTTTCAAAATCTGGGGATAATGAAAACCTCTCAGTGCCATATTCATTTTCAGCATCTCCTAAAATATATTACTGCTTATTCCATCAGAAACAGATACAGTGGCGTAACCAGGGTGAGTGTCCAAGTTCTCTGAGTACTGGTGATTCTTGAAAGTTCTGTTTACCTTATATAACCAGAAAATTTTCTGCTATAAATCAAGGAGAAGGAAGCCTAACAATATTACTGGTTTTGGGTTGGCCAGTCATTCTGATTATGCCGCTGACATAGCTTGTCGTACAAATCTTGCACTGTTTTATCGGTATTTATTTTCAGCGTTTCTTTATATTTTATGAATCTCAACTGTGAAATTAACTTGCAAGAAATATACCCTTATTACACTGAACTCGATCATAAAATATATCAAGTAAGTTTAAAGTGTTGCATAAAAAAGAGGTAGATTTTCATTATGTCGTACGGTCGTACGCATGATTTTAGTTAGAGAAGGGAGGAGGAAAAAATAAATGGGGAAAATTGGCCAAATTTATCCAAATTGTTTACAATTCTTAATATGTCGCAGATTTAGGAAGAGAAAGGGGTTGGGGTGATATGGCTTTTTCCTTCAAATCCCTGTGTACGTCCATGTGCCTGTGTGTATTTATGTGTAGTTCAATTTGTCATGCCGCAGTTGCTTTAAATTAACATCGCTCTATCGTGAGAAAGGAGTTAAATATGACTAAAAATGTGTTTGAGGATTGTACCAATAAAAATACACGCGTTTGGAAATTTGAATAATATTATGACTAAAACTTTTAAAATAAGCATTTGTTAAGCGCAGAATTGCAAAATCTCCAGCTTTTTACGTATCAGTATTTTCTTAAAGAAAATGTTGATATTTTAAACTGCAGAATATTCTCATTAAATAAAACGATATTTTCTGTGTTAAAATACAGATGCCCAAAAAGCCAGAGACTTTGGCATCTTTGTAAATGTTAATTTATTCATCTGAAAATCCATAATTATATCATTTACTTGCAATATTTATCCATCTACACTATATGGCCAAAGGTGACCGGTCACATGCAATTTTAGACGTTCTGTTAAATATCTAGAAAAAAAAAAAAAAAAAAGAAAGAAAAAAAAAAAAAAAAAAAAAACATGACGACCTATCCTGAAACTCCACGTGTGTAAACAGAATGGTACAGATCATTAATCACCGACGAGTTTTTCCCAAAACTCCATAAAATTTTTGTCACATACAGATAGAGAGGCAGACATTTTGAAAAAAACATGTTTTTCGAATTCTCTGACCCCTAAAACGTGTAAATCCGGTTGTAAATTAACATTTACAACCGGATTCCGAAAATTTTCACGAATATAATACTTTCTTCTTGTAGAGATAGAAGACAGTAAAAATGGGGAAGTATGTTGTCCAATTTTATAAGAACTTCTGCTTGTGCTTTCCCTCCTTCAGGTGAGAAGTGCAAGAAGACAATATTATTGTTAAATGCATTAAGTAACAAAAAGAGATTATTAAATACTTTTAAATAGTACTTCTTTAAATGTCATTTTATAGAAGGTTATTTCATATATTTATAGTGATATTTTATTAACATCTCCTTATTTAAATCAGTAAAGTATGCGGATAATTAAATGTATAGCCATACTTCTATATTATTGGATTCGTATAGAAAGAAAACTGAAAAGAAATGTAAAAATAAAAATAATTTTTAGACACTGATAACTATATCTTTAGGGTAGGGGAAGTGGGGTCGAGGAATGATAACGTATGATATCATAAGGAAGGTAAGGGTCCAAAACTTCCAAAATGGTACTAACGTTATATGTGTATAGCCTCTTATCAAAATTAAAATAATTCCTTTTTAATTTCATAACTCACTTGTAAGCTTGATATTTCAAGAACATATGTCTATATTAATATGAAATTTAATATTATGCACATATGTGTGTTTAAAATAATCTACATTTAAATACTTAAAAATAAAAAAAAATACTATGAATATTTTTATTCATTCAAAAATCTAAAGTTGTATTATTATTATTATTATTATTATTATTATTATTATTTTTATTATTATTATACAAAAATAATTTTGTTTCATAGCTAATGAAATAATTCTGACCTAAGAGTAGCACATTTTGAAAACACATACTTTCTTATTATCTGTATAAAATTTCATATTAATCCACACATACGTTCTCAAGATATGCGCGCAATGACTTACTGAGTAAAAAAAAAAGAGCTATTCTAATTTCCACAAAATACAAATTCTGTAAAAAATTAGTCACTTTCTAATGGTAGTATATTAAGAAGTATAATCTATATAATCAATAGTAAAAATTCCCTGTTTATACATAAGAAGTGTTTGAAGATACACTAATTCAAATTTTGAATGATTTTGTTCAGTTTATGTGAGTTTAAAATGTAAAAGACCCCTCAATTACTCATAAGACTTGCATGAATTTTAAAATTAAATGACATTTATAAAATTATCAGATAATTTTTCAAAATAATAATAATAATAATAATAATAATTAGCACTGTAAATTTCCATTATTGCAGATATTGAAAAAACTAAAATAAAATAGTAACAAGAGAATAATAATGAAAAAATATGTATTTAGGTAATTTTTTTATCAGACACTCATAAATTTTCAGGTTACATTTCATGTATTTTATAAATTATTGTTTAATTTTTCTAAAACAATTTGACACTGTAACTTTAAATATATTTATGTGACCTTTTCAGCTATTATAAGTGTTCATTTAATCATTTAAGTTTAGTACTAAATTAAAATAACAATATTCATTTGTTATATTTCCTGATACAGAAACATACTAAAACTACCATTTTTTATGATTTAATTTTATTTTTCAAAATCTGGGGATAATGAAAACCTCTCAGTGCCATATTCATTTTCAGCATCTCCTAAAATATATTACTGCTTATTCCATCAGAAACAGATACAGTGGCGTAACCAGGGTGAGTGTCCAAGTTCTCTGAGTACTGGTGATTCTTGAAAGTTCTGTTTACCTTATATAACCAGAAAATTTTCTGCTATAAATCAAGGAGAAGGAAGCCTTACAATATTACTGGTTTTGGGTTGGCCAGTCATTCTGATTATGCCGCTGACATAGCTTGTCGTACAAATCTTGCACTGTTTTATCGGTATTTATTTTCAGCGTTTCTTTATATTTTATGAATCTCAACTGTGAAATTAACTTGCAAGAAATATACCCTTATTACACTGAACCCGATCATAAAATATATCAAGTAAATTTAAAGTGTTGCATAAAAAAGAGGTAGATTTTCATTATGCCGTACGGTCGTACGCATGATTTTAGTTAGAGAAGGGAGGAGGAAAAAATAAATGGGGAAAATTGGCCAAATTTATCCAAATTGTTTAGAATTCTTAATATGTCGCAGATTTAGGAAGAGAAAGGGGTTGGGATGATGGCTCTTTCCTTCAAATCCCTGTGTACGTCCATGTGCCTGTGTGTATTTATGTGTAGTTCAATTTGTCATGCCGCAGTTGCTTTAAATTAACATCGCTCTATCGTGAGAAAGGAGTTAAATATGACTAAAAATGTGTTTGAGGATTGTACCAATAAAAATACACGCGTTTGGAAATTTGAATAATATTATGACTAAAACTTTTAAAATAAGCATTTGTTAAGAGCAGAATTGCAAAATCTCCAGCTTTTTACGTATCAGTATTTTCTTAAAGAAAATGTTGATATTTTAAACTGCAGAATATTCTCATTAAATAAAACGATATTTTCTGTGTTAAAATACAGATATCCAAAAAGCCAGAGACTTTGGCATCTTTGTAAATGTTAATTTATTCATCTGAAAATCCATAATTATATCATTTACTTGCAATATTTATCCAACTACACTATATGGCCAAAGGTGACCGGTCACATGCAATTTTAGACGTTCTGTTAAATATCTAGAAAAAAAAAAAAAAAAAAAAAAAAAAAAAAAAAAAAACATGACGACCTATCCTGAAACTTCACGTGTGTAAACAGAATGGTACAGATCATTAATCACCGACGAGTTTTTCCCAAAACACCATAAAGATCGTTTTGAAATAATTCAGTTGTAAGAGGACAGCATGTATACTCGTAGACAAATTAAGTATTAAAAAAAGTTTCCAAATTTTGCCAAGTTCTTTGTTATAATTTGCAGAGTTCGTAATATAAAAAATGTTTTTTTTAGAAAATATGACAACTAACACTGTACACAATACCCTGTAAATAAAATTTAAAAAATATATAAAAATTATATGAAAAATGTGCAGATTCAGAAAATAATGTTTCAGTGCGCATGCGCGAATGCAATCAAAATATCATGCTAGTAATGTGTTAGTAAAATGTATAGAGAAACTTTTGTGAAAGTCTCAGAAACATAGCTTGAACATTCTGAAAATTATCATCGATAGAATAAGCTCAAAATCCACTGTTCCCAAAATGAGACAAAGAGATGAGGGGCTGTATCCATACATCCATTGATTAGTGTCAATATATCATACAGAATTATTGCACGTACTACTATATTTGGATATAGCCCCTCCTCTTTTTTGCTTCCTTTTGAGAGCAACTGATTTTGAGCTTATTCTACCGACGATAATTTATTGAATTTTGAATTTGAAATTTTCAGAAAAGTTGCTCTATACATTTAGCTAACGCATTATGCAAACTATATTTTGATTGCATTCACTCACGCTCAGAAAAACTTTTTTTAGCAAACTTGCTCATTATATATATATATATATATATATATATATTAATTCTGATTGCAGGATATTATGCAAGATGTTGTTTGTCATATTTTCAGAAAATAACATTTTTTATATCAAGAACTCTGCAAATTTAAAGCAAAAAACATGGCAAATTTTAGGACTGTTTTTTTTTTAACCCTAATTTCCCTATGAATATACATGCTATCTCATAAAAATGAACACAGTTAATTACAATAAGCTACTTAATCATAATCTACCGTTTGAACGTTTTTGCTGTACATTAGTTTTTACACGGTTATCCAAAAGATATTTATTCTTTTTCAATTTGTTGATGATCCCCTATGGAATTTCGGGGGGGCGGGGCGGGGGAATCTTTGCAGACATATATGACCTGTACTATTCTGTTCACAAGTCTGAAGTTTCAGGATAATTCCTCATGCATTTTACTAGATATTAAACAAAATGTCTAAAATCGCAAGTGATCGGTCACCTTTGGTCATTATAGTGTATGTACAGGGGGGAAAAGTTAGCACCCCGATTAATTCTGCAACTATTTACAACTGAGGACAATTACTGGTACCAAACGATTGCAAATAAAATCTACTTTTAAATGATGTAAAATTTCGTGTAAAATCTGCTTAGGGAGCCATCTCCAAATGAAAACCTGGCCTAACACTTTTTTTTTTCAATAGCAACATCCAGTTTTGGCAACACTTTTTAAATCTTCAGTTCAAACTGCGCTTAGAAACGAAATTTCAAATCATTTGGACGACAAGTTTTTAAATAATAAACATTCAAAATTAACTTCTAATGTTAAATTAAATTTTCACATTTTTGTTTATATATCCTGAAATTATATTCCTAATATGATTATTTTTTTGTGGTTATAATAGTAAAAAATCCAAAAATAAATCCATTGCTTTTTTATTTTTTTAATCTGTAATATGAATTAAAAATATTAATATTCAAAAAAAAAAAAAAAAAAAAAAAAAAGAATTGCAATCAACTTTTTTCGATAGATATATATTTATTAAGTCCTGGTTTATGCAAAAACTCAATTTAAAATTTTCTTCAAAGTAATTTTCGAATTATACTTTTAAAAAATTCAGAGTGATGATTTAAGGAAAAGTCTATGATTTTCGATAAAGCATTATTCGAAAAATACATGTTTTACTTATTTTATTGAAACATTCAAGCTGGTAATAGTCGAAACATACTAAATGAGTGAATTTGTCACGATGGCAAGAACTAATATTTTAACAGAAGTGACATAGTCATTCTGTAGTATTTCAACAATCGAGTACCGGTCTTCAACTTGGATACAACCCCTAAATTATGCTCATTTTAAAATAATTAAATTCTTTTAAGCTAATCGTATGAATATTTAATACGTGATTTATCACATCGCTAATTAATCATAGAACCAACGAAGCGCAAAACGTCAAAGTTAGGAATTGAATTCGAGACCCTTGGAAATGCGGTCCAAGTGTTCTACCATTTAATCCACGAGGACGATATCCATCTTAGCATCTTTTACTCAACTCATATATGTTGGTAAGGCTCCAACTGTAGTACAAGATAGAACAGGCTTTCATGCGTGCACAATCTTGCGACGAAACATGAGACACAAATAAACCCAGCATCGGTCAATGCATGCATAATTTTAATTAATTTTTAGTTAATTTTCAGCAGTGAAATTACGATCGAAATTATAGTACTTTCTCCTTGCCAGACAACTGGGAAAGTCGAATGCGAGTGCCGGTAAAGCTGGGCTTGTTGTGCCTCGCTGAAGATCCCTTTACGATACAAATTTACGATACAAACAAAGCGTAAACCGCGTTGCAATGCCTCGAGAAAGCATGAAGTAACATGAATTTATTTAGATGATTTAATTCCAGACAGCTTGAAATCTGACACCGAAAGTGCCTGTTAGAAGAATGTTTCATAGGTTAAAAAAATGTCATCTTCATATCATTTTAACAAGCTTAAAAATTGCAACACATTAGTCTTTGGCAACCAGATAATCTGTAATTAATTTGCCAGACAAAAATTTGGTTGATATATAGCTTTAAATCTGACAGCGAAAGTGCCTGTTATAGGAATGGCTTATAGGTTAAAAAAATTATGTCATCTTCACATCATTTTAGCAAGCTTATAACATATTACCCTTTGGCTTCCAGAAAATTCATATGTAATTTACCAGACAGAAATTTGGTTGATAATGCCAGACAGCTTTAAATCTGACAGCGAAAGTGCCTGTTAAAAGAGTGGTTTATAGGTTAAAAAAGTATGCCATCTTCACATCATTTTAGTAAGCTTTAAAATTGTAGCATATTACCCTTTGGCTACAAGATAATCTATAATTAATTTACCTGACAGAAATTCAGTTGATATGTTAAAGCTAGACAGCTTTAACCCATTAGTGCCTAGCGTCCCTTTTTAGGGACGCTTTAGAAGGTGCATTCAGCACTGTTTTTGACACCGGTAAAAAAGAAAAGCAATAATTATTTTATTTAAATGATGCATTTTCGTGATTAATGAACTAAACTTAAATCTTCTAAAAATAGTGGTGCCAACCAAATAAAATTTACGCAAAAGATGCTGGGCACGAATGGGTTAATCGCTGCCTTACCATTAATTAACGGCACTAGTGTTCCACATCCCCTATTGTCTAGCAAGTAGAAAGTTCTACCAAAGCTGTCGGTCATTTTCAAAAAAAAATTTCTAAGCATAAATATTATTCTGTGTCAGTCTGAACGTGCCTCAAATACCAGTTTTCGATAGTTATAAAATACCTCAAAAGTCTGGCACAGTTTTGGGGCCAACTAAAATGTCTGACTTTTATATTTTTTATTTCATTAATTACTAAATTTGAAGGTATTTAAATTTTGAAACTCCCTCAAAGATTTTTTTTGAACGAAAATTTTGGAAATTTAAAAATTAATAAGTTGGCTAAGTTCTGCGATCCTTTTGCCAGACATTCGATTTTGTATTCAAGCATTATAAAAAAAAGTGTTACACAAATTTTCATGTGTCCTCAAATACCTATCCTAAAATTCTTAACATCTCTCGGACTATCAGCGATGGGAAAAAATGAAACTTTGTATTGATATAACAACGAAAGAAGCCAAGGACATTTTTCAACAGAAAGCAAGGCGGTAAGTCTATTATGGTTTGGTTGTAACGGAATGAGGGGTCTGGTGGGTGAATGTAGACATAACTCGAGATATAAGATAAAACCACAGTTTATTTAAACTGTTAGGGCGCAGGGGGAAGTGAAGCTTTCAGTTCGTCAATTTCGATAACTAGTCACAATACTAAAATATTAAATTCATAAATATACTCACAGCTCCGGAACTAGACTCAGTCGGGGCACTTCGAATCAACTTCTCGCTTAGACTTCTGCTAAACTGCTAGATAAAAGCTTTATTAGATAGCCCGTGGCTGCAAAACACTCTTTATTGTCTAAAATACTCAACGTAACAAAATTATCTGTTACCAACGACAATCTCCTTGAATGGCTCTGCTCTGAATAAACTCAGTCGGCAAACGCTGCTAGCTATCTCACTTCGAAACTCCTCGCTAACTTACTGGAGGCTAATAATAACTGGCTATAACTCGATCTAATTCAATTCACTGCCTCTCACCACCACCTAGCTGGCTTGCGACCCTACACACACCTCTCACACACTCAAACTCCAAGCTTTTATATGCTGCAAACTGAGATACTATAAATTTGCCTATTACTTCTAACCGCGACATAATTGTAGAACCGAAGAAGACACACACGCTCTAGAAAGTTAAAGTAAAAGAGAGAAAAGATGTCGCTTCCACGCTACACATGTTAAATCATTGATGTCACGAGCTCACAAAAATGCTAGAGTGCCTTTATCACAAAGGTCACTCCCTCACATGGTGAACATTCGACTTCAATGGCCAAACCTCTCTGGCTTTTCTAAAAGCAAGACAAAATCCTCAGAAACGCCAAGGAGATGGTGAACCAATGTTTGTTTCCATTCGGTGACATTTTTGAGAGACCTGAATGGACCTTTCAACAAGATAATGTTTCAATTCACATATCACATTCTAAACAACTGCGGTTTTCACAGAAAGAATGAAACTTTGTATTGATATAATCAACGAAAGAAGCCAAGGACATTTTTCAACAGAAAGCAAGGCGGTAAACCTATTATGGTTTGGTGAACATTCGACTTCAATGACCAAACTTCTCTGGCTTTTCTAAAAGCAAGACAAAATCCTCAGAAATGCCAAGGAAATGGTGAACCAATGTTTGTTTCCATTCGGTGACATTTTTGAGAGACCTGAATAGACCTTTCAACAAGATAATGTTTCAATTAACATATCACATTCTAAACAACTGTGGTTTTCACAGAAAAATGTTAAAATCCTTTGACTAGCATATTAAAGATATTAGTCCAGACATAAGTTCGATTGAGAATGTTCGGTTCATTTTAACCCGACACATTTACTGCAATGGAAATCAATATAACTCCAAGAGGCCATTGAGAAATCATGGTACTATTTATCACCAAAAACCCTGCAAAGATTAACAATTTCGATTGACGCACATTTATTCAAACTATTCCGAAACTAAGGAAAACTGTATGTAACAGTTTTGTAAAAGTGATAAAAGTAGTTTTTTCTCCCATAGTGCACAAACTTTCGAAGCAGTTTTCTTTGAACTTTTTTTTTTTTTTTTTTTTTTTTTTTTTTGACATCATTTCTTTAAATTAAGTTACGGAATTTGCAAATTAAAATAATCCCTGCCACCTCGGCCTAAAGGTGGAAGTAGATCAAGTTTACAGATAAACCCAGATAAACTCAGTAAGATTTCGTATGAAATACTACCTATTGCGGTCGCTCCTATGTTGGAAGTTTTGAAAATTTTTTGCATTTCTACACTGATTATGACCTCTAGACCAGAAAACTACCATTAGTAAAAAAGTTTATATATATATATATATATATATATATAGCCGCCATTAAAGTTTAGGGACCAAAATTTCAAATAAACATAACAAACGGAAAAATCGGTCGAATGATTTGCGGTTTTCACTAAAATTATTCTTTATGTCGGCATTTTCTTGAAATTAAATTATAAAGATAAATTTCAAAAAATGCCGATAGAGGGCGCTTTAGACTTTGGAGTAACGAACAACTATTTTAAGTATTATGAGTCTAAGCTTACGAAAACATTTAATGAGATGCAAAAAATACCGGCAAAAAATAGTTGTTCGTTACTCCAAAGTCTAAAGCGCCCTCTATCGGCATTTTTTTAAATTCATCTTTATAATTTAATTTCAAGAAAATGCCGATATAAAGAATAATTTTAGTGAAAACCGCAAATCAATCGACCGATTTTTCCGTTTTTTATGTTTATTTGAAATTTTGGTCCCTAAACTTTAATGGCGGCTATCTCCTTTGGAAAACGTTTATGGGTCCCTTGGTCTCCTATTTAATATTTTTTGTCTTCATGTGTACTATCATCCCTCTTTTATTGTAAAACAAATTTGGAAACACCCTGTAATATATATATATATATATATATAAATACTTTTACAAATAAAACCAAAGGAACTCAGATATTACCATAACAATAAGCCAATGAAACCAGTATTTATACTGTCATCCTATTAAAATCATTTGAAGTTTGAAGTGATATAGAAAGCAGATCACCAAAATTATGAAAGGCAAATGGATAAATTAACCCCATTTTAAATTCAAATTAGTATATTATTAACAAAATACTTTAAAAGATAAGTATCATAAACAATACCAACTAAAATCCAATTTTGGTAGATCCGAAGTTATAACAATGGTAAATATTATATATAGATATCACTTTCTTCTGGACACGATAACTTCTATAATTCTGCTCCAATCTTCTCCAAACTCATACATAAAATCAAGGTGTATAAAATCTCGGTCGATGTTCGTTAATGGACAAAATCGGACAAAGGGGGTGGAAATAGGGAGTGGTTTTGTGAAAACGGAAGAAAAAGGCGATAACTTCTTAATTAAAATAGATATCGAAACAGTTTAAAGTTTATATTATTTCTAAAAAAAGGGCCAAAAGTTTATGCATGGCACATTTTTGATAAAGTTAAAAATGGGCTCAATAAGCGGAAAAAACTGGGTTTTTGGGAGAAAAAAAAATCATAACTTCGTCAATTCTCAAGATATATCAAATCCAACTAAATTTTATATAAATGTTCTCAAAATTATCTAAAATTTTGTATTTACAAGTTTTTGATAGGACCAACTTTTACCGATGATAACAAGTTGGAAATGGCACGTGAACGTAGCAAATGAGGTGCGTTCGTACGATAACGAAGTTTTAAAAATATTCAGATCTTGCTGATGTACTAGAGCGTACTCCGGATACAGTATAGTAGTTGAAATCTTTACGTTTCTGTAAATATGCAGGAAGTAATTTTTATTACACCTCAGCAACGTATAATCTTATTCATAAAATGTGAAGTAGTTTAACATAATTAAAACACGTCCCATACAATGTTTCCCCGTATAGCATTATGTAGTGGAATACTTTTGTGTGGCCCTGTAATTTAATAATAAAAATTCTTTGCATCACAGATTGTACAGAATGCATATTTTAGTATATATTTCATAGATTCATGCCAATTCTATTATGTTCGAATGAGTGTAACATCATTAAAATGCATTTGAAACTTTTTCCCCATTGACCGTAATGTAATGGAATACTTTTGATTGTCCCTGTGAATGATCTATGCATCCGACTTTCATAACATTTGAAATGACTCGACAAAATTACGTAATAATTAGATTTTTAAATTTCAAACGATTAAAATGCATTTGAAATGTTTTTCCCCATTGACCGTAATATAACGGAATCTTTTTGATGGTCCCTGTAATTGATCTATGCATCCGATTTTCATAACATTTGAAATGACTCGACAAAATTATGTTATAATTATGTATTTTAAATTTCAAACGATTCGGTTGGGTAATTTTTGCGTTGTTATATGCGGACAGAGAGACAGACGGACGGACGGACGGACGGACTGAGCGACAACAATAGGTGCTACGTATTTACATAATTACGAACGCACCTAAAAATTAAAAACGAAAAGAAAAAGGGAAGGGGTGAAAAAGAAAAAAAAATCCATAACTTAGTCAATTCTTAAGCTATCACATCTAATTAAATTTATTTTACATCTTCTCAATAATATCTACAATTTGTATACTAACAACTTTTTCATAGGACCAATTCTTATAGCAAAAATAAATTAAACAAAAATAGGAGTTGGAAGAAAAATCTCAAATCCAAACTGCCTATATTCTGACTCATTTTTAAATTCATTTTTGATTTTAAACGCATCCAAATGACAGATCCTCTTATTTAGGAACTATATAATGTGACGTATTGGCCAGTATTTTGATAAAGGCTCGGCTGAATATATTTCAAAAAAGGCTGCCAAAAAGGGTATTTTGAACAGATTGTGAAAGCCTGAAGTGATTGTGATTGAAAATTGAGGAAGTATAACAAATTGCGTTTTTTCTGACTCATTTTTAAATCCACCTTTGCTCTCAAGCACATCCAATTTACATATCCTCTTATTTAGGAACTATACAATGTAACGGATTGACCAGTTTTTTGATAAAGGCAGAATATATTTCAAAAACGGCTCAAAGTGAGTACTTTGAACAGAATATTCCGAAGTGATCGTGAGGTATTTAAATAACAAAATTGCGATTTTCTGACTCATTTTTAAATTCAATTTTGCTCTCGCTCTCAAACACATCCAATTGACAGGTTCTGTTATTTAGTGTGTATTTAATATGCTGTATATACAGTTTTTTGATAAATGCTAAATATTTTTTTTTTTTTAACTGTCAAAGTGGGCACTTCGCACAAAATTTCCCTAAGCGATCGTGATTAAAGAATTGAGGATGTTTTCAAAACAATTTGGTATTTTAAGACTCATTTTTAAATTCAATTTTGCTCTCAAACGCATTCAATTGACAGTTTTTTTTTCTTTTCTTTAGGATCGATTTTTTAATAAAGTCATAATATGTTTCAAAATATGTTGTCGAATTGGGCATTTGAGCCGAATTTTGCTTAAGATGAATCTGATAAAACCAGTTCTTATAGAAAAAATGTAATTAAGTTTTTTTTCAAAAGCGGCCAAGTAAAGTTCTTAAACTGGGTTTATCTCTAATCATATTTTATTTTTTGTTGTTGAAATGAGCACTCTTCGAAATCTACCTCCGCCTATAGGCCAAGCCGACAGAGATTTTTTCATTTAAAAGCGGTCTGTGCTTTTATTTTTCTTTCAAATAATTAGTACTTGATTTATTAACAATTATTTTTTTAGCACGAATGTATTTTTCGTTTTCAGCACTATCGCTTCAGCAAATTCCATTCGTAATGCCTAATTTGACAGCATACTTTGAAATATATTCTATCATTATTAAAAAAAAAAAAAAAAAAAAATCTTTCAATACAGCACATTATATAATATCTGTATCAGAAAACCTGGCAATTGGATACATTTGAGAGCAAAATTGAATTTTGAAATGAGTCAGAAAATAAATAGTCTGAATTTGAGTACAACCTTAGTATGATATTTTTTTTTCTTTAACCCCCCCCCCTTTTTTTTGGTAAGGGTTGACCCAATAAAAAAACTTGTCAATACAAAAATTGTAGATAATATTAAGAAGATGCATAATAAATTTAATCGGATAGGATATCTTATGAATCGACGAAGTTATGAAGTTTATTTTTCAACTCCCGCCTTTCTTTCACATTTTTATTTATTTCAATAAGAGTAGATCCCATCAAAAACTTGTCAATATAAAAGTTGTAGACAATATTAAGAACATTTATAATAAATTTAAGTGAATTTGATAGCTTACAATTGATGAAGTTATGAATTTTGTCTCTAAAACCCTATTTTTTCGCCTTTTGAGCCCATTTTCAATCTTATAAAATATTTGTGATACATTAATTTTTGGCCTTTTTCCTAAAAGTAAAAATAATTTAAACTGACTTGATATATATTATAACTAAGAAGTGATGGAGTTTTCCGATTTTCAGAAAATCTGTTCCTATCCCCACACCCTTGGTGCGATTTTGACCATGAGCGAAGTTGACAGAGATTTTTGTCTCAATTTGAAAGAGGTTTGTGGAAAATTGTGGAAGTTATCGAGTCCATGAAAAAGTTATATATATATGTGTGTGTGTGTGTGTATAAAACTGGGAATAGTTTGGGGCTCTAGGGGTCATAATCAATGTATATCTGCAAAAGTTTTTTCAGAAATTTTAAGAAAAGCAGCAGTAACAGCAGTTAAGAGTTAGTTGCAATTATTTTTTTAACTTAAAATTACACTATATGCAAATTACTTAAAAGATGACAAATATATTTGAAAAAAAAAAAAAAAGATATTAAATTACTTCAATTTTTAGCACTTTCAACTGTAAATGCAGTCTTCGTCAGAGAATACAAAGTAATTTAACATCGTTTAAAAAGTTTTTTTTTTTTTTTTTTGTCACATTTCCAGGGTTCTCAAATGGTCCGCCAACTGAACACCAATACTTTCTTAGAAAATTTTTCTTTTAGATTTTCCTTGTGAATTGCTCGGAAACGACTTTCAAAATTTAACCCTTAAATGCATAGAATAGAACGCGTTCCAAAAAATGTGCAATTCAAAGAATCAGAATTCATACCAGAAAAATCTAAATAGTAAATTTTTCTTTATTTAATTACGAATGGTCTGTCATTAAGTAAAGTGAAAATTGCTATTTTAAATTTCTGGTGAGAATACGGAATATGTGAATAAAACCCCAAATAAATCGGGAACACTTATGGTATCGAAAATGATACAATATGCATTTATGGTTTAACACTAGTGGACATGCTGCAGAAACCTACCATGAAATTTTCTGTTAAAAAATATTGATGTTCAGTTCGCGGACCATTTGAGAGCCCTGTATTTTAAGTAGTTTGCACATAGTGCAATATTAAGTTTAACTTTAAAGAAGAATTAAGTTTTATATTTATTTATTTGCTGAAAAATAATATTTTTTTAATTACTTAACAGTTAACATTTGTGAAAGAATTTGTCTCCGTATTTACCGATTGCGCAAAATTTTTCTCTCTGACTCCAGTTTGCCAATTGGTTTTATACGATATCCGAATCAATCTTATCAAATATCACCTGCGGGTGAACTGGTATGAATCAACGTCAATACGGACTAGCAAGCTTCGCCCTTTAATTTATGCGTAATTTTGTACTATGAAATCTTGAATTGGGTCCCCGTTGCCTACATTACCGTATAGCAGGCGTACTGTACAGGAACTGAAAAATCTTGTAAAAAAAAAAAAAAAAAAACAATCTCGAACTGAACGAACCTCGGACCAAATTTCCGGTGGGCCAAAGTGGGGTTAGGTGCACAGGAGGTGTATAACATGAATAAGTAGTTACAGGGCTTTCCAACGATATATGACATACGGAATGTTGTCAAAATTAAAAAAAATGTTCTCTAGGTGTGTATGGGGGGGGGGGAAACTACAGGAAGGGACACAAAGGGTGTATAAGATCAATAAATGATCACAGGCCTTTCCAACAATATATCACATCACGGGGACGGGTCTCGGCTAAATTTTGAAAGGGTTCCCCGTGGAGATAAAGTGGGGGCGAAAGATGCATAACCAGGGCCATAGCTAAGGGGGTGCTACGGGTAGCTCAGCCCCCCTAAAATATTTTGAGCCCCCCTGGAAAAGATTCCAAGGTCACTCAATGAATTTCTGTTCCGAAAATGCAAATGAAATTCTGTTCAAAAATCTAACTTAGTTTTGAGAACCTTTCACAATTTTGCAGGATTACTAAATTGTATCTAAAATAAGTGTTTCAACACACCCTCATCTTCTTTGTGCATGTGAAGCTAGCATGATGTTTAATTTTGATCAGCTATACACTCAAAATTTTCATCATCCTATAATTTTCTTAGTATAAAATGAAGTTATTAGAACACTTTTTAATAAGAAACATAGTACCTACAATATGAATATGCATTACTTTATCTTTCTGTGGCAATGCAAGAGAAAAAAAATTATGAGCCCCCCCCTATTGTCTTTTTCTAGCTACGGCCCTGTGCATAACACGAGTAAATGATCATGAGTGGTCTCGGTAGGACTTAGAAAAGTGCTCGCTTTGACCAAAGTGGAGGGAGGAGCACAAGAAATGCATAACATCAATAAGCCTTTCCAACGATTTGCCACATAAGCGGTGTCGTCAACATTTAGATATTTAGAAAAATACTAACCGCATTTCTGTTTTAAATCATAATTTTTCAAAGGAGTGCATCGGCTTATCCAATCATTCTTTATTGTTAACCGATATGGATTAGGAGGCCTAGTGGTTTATGTTATTCAGTTCTGTATACAGTGCTCAGCAAAAGTTTAGACACTGGTGTTATTTAACCTTTAAATAAAAAATACGAACGCTTGAGTTTTACAAATGGCTATACATATTTTTGAATATATTTTAATAGGGATGAGAGCGTTCCGACCAAAATGGCCGATTACTACCACTAAATATGATTAAAATTTCTGGCATTATTTAATTACAGAATTTCTGAGAAGCTATATACAAAAGTATACTTTTAAAATTTATTGGTAGTAATCGGTCATTTTGGTCGGAACACTCTCATGCCTGTTTTAAACATTTTAAAATATAAATAATGATTATAAGATAATATTTAACTGAAAAAAGTAAAATTTGCATATTTCAAAAGTTTAGACACTTTGATTTTTTGCCAGCTGTTCATGGAAAAATGCAAATTTCTAAGTTATGATGTCACATGTATGAAGTATTTAAGTATACCTCGATATGGCATCAGTTAGTGAAGATGCCGCGAGCTAAAAATATTCAGTTCAATGAGGTAATTGAAATAGGGAAGCTGAAATGGAAAGGGTAGACTGTTGCAGAAATTTAAGCAGCATTGAATCGTCCAAAGTGGTCTGTCTACACTATATGGCCAAAGATGACCGTCCACTTGTGATTTTTGACATTTTGTTAAATATCTAGAAAAATACTGGAGGAATTATCCTGAAACATTAAGTGTGTAGACATAATAGTACAGGTCATATATTTCCGTGAAGACTTTCTCACGAAACTCCATTGGAGACCGTCAATAAATTGAAAAAGAACGAAAATCTTTTGGATAACCTTGTCAAAACGAATGTAGCAAAAGCGTTCAAACTGTAGATTATGATTAAGTAGCTTATTGTAATTGACTGTTTTCATTTTTATGCGGATAGCATGGATACTCGTAGAAATATTAAGATTTTTTATAAAAACAGTCCCAAATTATTTCAAGGTTTTTGCTTATAATTTGCAGTTTTTAATATAAAATAATTTTTTTTCGAAAGAATCACAAAAAATATTGTGCACAATACCCTATAATCAGGATTACAAAATAATAAAAATTGTATGAAAAATGAGCAGTTATACTAAATATTTTTTTATTGCGCAAAATTTCATTTGCATATTGTGTTAGCTAAATGTATAGATTAACTTTTTGAAGCAAAAAAAATAAGGGGTTGTATCAAAATATAATAGTACGTACCATATTGAGTATTATATATTGGCACTAATCAATGGAGAAATGAATACAACCCCTCATCTTTTTGCTTCATTTTTGGACCAACGGATTTTGAGCTTATTCAATCTACGAACACTTTTAGAATTTTCAAGCTATGCTTTTGATTTTTTTTACAAAAGTTGCTTTATACATTTAGCGAACATTATATGTTGTAAGATTTATGCAAATTTTTGCTATACTTTTCTGTTAATGAGCTTCGAGCTGCTGTTGAACATGTTTGGTACAAAATAGACCCTCAAGTGACGCAGTATTTAGTTTCTTCGATGAAAAGTAACATTCTTGCATTAATTGCAGATAATGTTGATGCAACTCGATTTTAATTTGTCGTTATTTTTCTGTAAATATACAAATTGTCTATACTTTTGCCACAGTGTTAATTTCGTTTTTTTCTTCATTATATATTATATAAAAGGTAAATTTTAAAATTAATTGTTTGAGAATAGAGGATAAGTCACAATAATGTATGACAGATGAATTATAAAAATTCCGTACGTACTTCTGAATATAGAAGTGTAATCGATCATTGTCTAAACTTTTGCTGAGCACTGTAGTCCCAATTTCAATGTTTACTGTTGAATTTAGCGTCAATTTGCGCCGAATTCTCAATGCTTCTTTTATTTTAACCTTCTCATGCTGTCCCATATCTGGAGCCTTCCGATAAAAATAATTTATTAAATGTAAAAATTTCAAAGAGGGTGGCGAGTGAATTCCGAGGACGCAAGAGTAGACCCACAGGAAAGCAATTTTCAAACTTTTACCGAAGCTTTCTTGAGACATATAATCGGAAAACCACTCTCATATTATGAATCTTTCTCCCCACGGAGTTGAATTTCAGACGGGGACGGGGGAACAATTTTTTTAATTGTAGCTATTTTTGCAATATATTTAAGGTACGATTTTTTGACGAATTCCTCCGATCAATATTACTCATTAAATACAAAAATTTTAAAGTGGGGGCTGCGTATAAATTCCAGTGAGAAAGAGTGGACACTCAATGAAGGGGTGGAATTTTCAATCCCTTTTGGAACTGTAATGTGATATATCATCTGAAAGCTTTCGGACCAGTTTTTCAAATTATGAACCTGAACCTTTTTCTTCCACTCTCTAATTTGGTCCCCCCGATGGTCAATTTTCGAACTGTTTTGAAATCCTAGCGTTTTTATCCTTTTAGGTCGGATTCTTTTATGGAGTCCTCGAATGAATCTTGTATGAAAATTTCATAAACGCGGAGGGTGTATATTTCAGGAAGTAAGATAGTTGGAACATTCTGGAGCTTTTCTAACTTTTGCCGCCAACTCTCTTGGGATATACCATTGGAAAGCTCTGTGACCACTATTTCATATTATATACCTCCCGCGCCTCTCCCCCCCCCCATTTTCTCACTCAGGAGCTTTTTTCTAAATTTAGCCCACATTCATCATGTAATATATAGTTGCAAAGCCTTTTGCTTACTATGCACTTCAAAATTTTGATCAAATTTTGAATGATTTTTTTCAGTTTAGGTGAGTTTAAAATGTAAAAGACCCCTCAATTACTCATAAGACTTGCATGAATTTTAAAACTAAATGACATTTATAAAATTATCACATAATTTTTAATAATAATAATAATAATAATAATAATAATAATAATTAGCACTGTAAATTTGCATTATTGCAGATATTGAAAAAACTAAAATAAAATAGTAACAAGAGAATAATAATGAAAAAATATGTATTTAGGTAATTTTTTTATCAGACACTCATAAATTTTCAGGTTACATTTCATTTATTTTATAAATTATTGTTTATTTTTTCTAAAACAATTTGACACTGTAACTTTAAATATAGTTATGTGACCTTTTCAGCTATTATAAGTGTTCATTTAATCATTTAAGTTTAGTACTAAATTAAAATAACAATATTCATTTGTTATATTTCCTGATACAGAAACATACTAAAACTACCATTTTTTATGATTTAATTTTATTTTTCAAAATCTGGGGATAATGAAAACCTCTCAGTGCCATATTCATTTTCAGCATCTCCTAAAATATATTACTGCTTATTCCATCAGAAACAGATACAGTGGCGTAACCAGGGTGAGTGTCCAAGTTCTCTGAGTACTGGTGATTCTTGAAAGTTCTGTTTACCTTATATAACCAGAAAATTTTCTGCTATAAATCAAGGAGAAGGAAGCCTAACAATATTACTGGTTTTGGGTTGGCCAGTCATTCTGATTATGCCGCTGACATAGCTTGTCGTACAAATCTTGCACTGTTTTATCGGTATTTATTTTCAGCGTTTCTTTATATTTTATGAATCTCAACTGTGAAATTAACTTGCAAGAAATATACCCTTATTACACTGAACCCGATCATAAAATATATCAAGTAAGTTTAAAGTGTTGCATAAAAAAGAGGTAGATTTTCATTATGTCGTACGGTCGTACGCATGATTTTAGTTAGAGAAGGGAGGAGGAAAAAATAAATGGGGAAAATTGGCCAAATTTATCCAAATTGTTTACAATTCTTAATATGTCGCAGATTTAGGAAGAGAAAGGGGTTGGGGTGATATGGCTTTTTCCTTCAAATCCCTGTGTACGTCCATGTGCCTGTGTGTATTTATGTGTAGTTCAATTTGTCATGCCGCAGTTGCTTTAAATTAACATCGCTCTATCGTGAGAAAGGAGTTAAATATGACTAAAAATGTGTTTGAGGATTGTACCAATAAAAATACACGCGTTTGGAAATTTGAATAATATTATGACTAAAACTTTTAAAATAAGCATTTGTTAAGCGCAGAATTGCAAAATCTCCAGCTTTTTACGTATCAGTATTTTCTTAAAGAAAATGTTGATATTTTAAACTGCAGAATATTCTCATTAAATAAAACGATATTTTCTGTGTTAAAATACAGATGCCCAAAAAGCCAGAGACTTTGGCATCTTTGTAAATGTTAATTTATTCATCTGAAAATCCATAATTATATCATTTACTTGCAATATTTATCCATCTACACTATATGGCCAAAGGTGACCGGTCACATGCAATTTTAGACGTTCTGTTAAATATCTAGAAAAAAAAAAAAAAAAAAGAAAGAAAAAAAAAAAAAAAAAAAAAACATGACGACCTATCCTGAAACTCCACGTGTGTAAACAGAATGGTACAGATCATTAATCACCGACGAGTTTTTCCCAAAACTCCATAAAATTTTTGTCACATACAGATAGAGAGGCAGACATTTTGAAAAAAACATGTTTTTCGAATTCTCTGACCCCTAAAACGTGTAAATCCGGTTGTAAATTAACATTTACAACCGGATTCCGAAAATTTTCACGAATATAATACTTTCTTCTTGTAGAGATAGAAGACAGTAAAAATGGGGAAGTATGTTGTCCAATTTTATAAGAACTTCTGCTTGTGCTTTCCCTCCTTCAGGTGAGAAGTGCAAGAAGACAATATTATTGTTAAATGCATTAAGTAACAAAAAGAGATTATTAAATACTTTTAAATAGTACTTCTTTAAATGTCATTTTATAGAAGGTTATTTCATATATTTATAGTGATATTTTATTAACATCTCCTTATTTAAATCAGTAAAGTATGCGGATAATTAAATGTATAGCCATACTTCTATATTATTGGATTCGTATAGAAAGAAAACTGAAAAGAAATGTAAAAATAAAAATAATTTTTAGACACTGATAACTATATCTTTAGGGTAGGGGAAGTGGGGTCGAGGAATGATAACGTATGATATCATAAGGAAGGTAAGGGTCCAAAACTTCCAAAATGGTACTAACGTTATATGTGTATAGCCTCTTATCAAAATTAAAATAATTCCTTTTTAATTTCATAACTCACTTGTAAGCTTGATATTTCAAGAACATATGTCTATATTAATATGAAATTTAATATTATGCACATATGTGTGTTTAAAATAATCTACATTTAAATACTTAAAAATAAAAAAAAATACTATGAATATTTTTATTCATTCAAAAATCTAAAGTTGTATTATTATTATTATTATTATTATTATTATTATTATTTTTATTATTATTATACAAAAATAATTTTGTTTCATAGCTAATGAAATAATTCTGACCTAAGAGTAGCACATTTTGAAAACACATACTTTCTTATTATCTGTATAAAATTTCATATTAATCCACACATACGTTCTCAAGATATGCGCGCAATGACTTACTGAGTAAAAAAAAAAGAGCTATTCTAATTTCCACAAAATACAAATTCTGTAAAAAATTAGTCACTTTCTAATGGTAGTATATTAAGAAGTATAATCTATATAATCAATAGTAAAAATTCCCTGTTTATACATAAGAAGTGTTTGAAGATACACTAATTCAAATTTTGAATGATTTTGTTCAGTTTATGTGAGTTTAAAATGTAAAAGACCCCTCAATTACTCATAAGACTTGCATGAATTTTAAAATTAAATGACATTTATAAAATTATCAGATAATTTTTCAAAATAATAATAATAATAATAATAATAATTAGCACTGTAAATTTCCATTATTGCAGATATTGAAAAAACTAAAATAAAATAGTAACAAGAGAATAATAATGAAAAAATATGTATTTAGGTAATTTTTTTATCAGACACTCATAAATTTTCAGGTTACATTTCATGTATTTTATAAATTATTGTTTAATTTTTCTAAAACAATTTGACACTGTAACTTTAAATATATTTATGTGACCTTTTCAGCTATTATAAGTGTTCATTTAATCATTTAAGTTTAGTACTAAATTAAAATAACAATATTCATTTGTTATATTTCCTGATACAGAAACATACTAAAACTACCATTTTTTATGATTTAATTTTATTTTTCAAAATCTGGGGATAATGAAAACCTCTCAGTGCCATATTCATTTTCAGCATCTCCTAAAATATATTACTGCTTATTCCATCAGAAACAGATACAGTGGCGTAACCAGGGTGAGTGTCCAAGTTCTCTGAGTACTGGTGATTCTTGAAAGTTCTGTTTACCTTATATAACCAGAAAATTTTCTGCTATAAATCAAGGAGAAGGAAGCCTTACAATATTACTGGTTTTGGGTTGGCCAGTCATTCTGATTATGCCGCTGACATAGCTTGTCGTACAAATCTTGCACTGTTTTATCGGTATTTATTTTCAGCGTTTCTTTATATTTTATGAATCTCAACTGTGAAATTAACTTGCAAGAAATATACCCTTATTACACTGAACCCGATCATAAAATATATCAAGTAAATTTAAAGTGTTGCATAAAAAAGAGGTAGATTTTCATTATGCCGTACGGTCGTACGCATGATTTTAGTTAGAGAAGGGAGGAGGAAAAAATAAATGGGGAAAATTGGCCAAATTTATCCAAATTGTTTAGAATTCTTAATATGTCGCAGATTTAGGAAGAGAAAGGGGTTGGGATGATGGCTCTTTCCTTCAAATCCCTGTGTACGTCCATGTGCCTGTGTGTATTTATGTGTAGTTCAATTTGTCATGCCGCAGTTGCTTTAAATTAACATCGCTCTATCGTGAGAAAGGAGTTAAATATGACTAAAAATGTGTTTGAGGATTGTACCAATAAAAATACACGCGTTTGGAAATTTGAATAATATTATGACTAAAACTTTTAAAATAAGCATTTGTTAAGAGCAGAATTGCAAAATCTCCAGCTTTTTACGTATCAGTATTTTCTTAAAGAAAATGTTGATATTTTAAACTGCAGAATATTCTCATTAAATAAAACGATATTTTCTGTGTTAAAATACAGATATCCAAAAAGCCAGAGACTTTGGCATCTTTGTAAATGTTAATTTATTCATCTGAAAATCCATAATTATATCATTTACTTGCAATATTTATCCAACTACACTATATGGCCAAAGGTGACCGGTCACATGCAATTTTAGACGTTCTGTTAAATATCTAGAAAAAAAAAAAAAAAAAAAAAAAAAAAAAAAAAAAAACATGACGACCTATCCTGAAACTTCACGTGTGTAAACAGAATGGTACAGATCATTAATCACCGACGAGTTTTTCCCAAAACACCATAAAGATCGTTTTGAAATAATTCAGTTGTAAGAGGACAGCATGTATACTCGTAGACAAATTAAGTATTAAAAAAAGTTTCCAAATTTTGCCAAGTTCTTTGTTATAATTTGCAGAGTTCGTAATATAAAAAATGTTTTTTTTAGAAAATATGACAACTAACACTGTACACAATACCCTGTAAATAAAATTTAAAAAATATATAAAAATTATATGAAAAATGTGCAGATTCAGAAAATAATGTTTCAGTGCGCATGCGCGAATGCAATCAAAATATCATGCTAGTAATGTGTTAGTAAAATGTATAGAGAAACTTTTGTGAAAGTCTCAGAAACATAGCTTGAACATTCTGAAAATTATCATCGATAGAATAAGCTCAAAATCCACTGTTCCCAAAATGAGACAAAGAGATGAGGGGCTGTATCCATACATCCATTGATTAGTGTCAATATATCATACAGAATTATTGCACGTACTACTATATTTGGATATAGCCCCTCCTCTTTTTTGCTTCCTTTTGAGAGCAACTGATTTTGAGCTTATTCTACCGACGATAATTTATTGAATTTTGAATTTGAAATTTTCAGAAAAGTTGCTCTATACATTTAGCTAACGCATTATGCAAACTATATTTTGATTGCATTCACTCACGCTCAGAAAAACTTTTTTTAGCAAACTTGCTCATTATATATATATATATATATATATTAATTCTGATTGCAGGATATTATGCAAGATGTTGTTTGTCATATTTTCAGAAAATAACATTTTTTATATCAAGAACTCTGCAAATTTAAAGCAAAAAACATGGCAAATTTTAGGACTGTTTTTTTTTTAACCCTAATTTCCCTATGAATATACATGCTATCTCATAAAAATGAACACAGTTAATTACAATAAGCTACTTAATCATAATCTACCGTTTGAACGTTTTTGCTGTACATTAGTTTTTACACGGTTATCCAAAAGATATTTATTCTTTTTCAATTTGTTGATGATCCCCTATGGAATTTCGGGGGGGCGGGGCGGGGGAATCTTTGCAGACATATATGACCTGTACTATTCTGTTCACAAGTCTGAAGTTTCAGGATAATTCCTCATGCATTTTACTAGATATTAAACAAAATGTCTAAAATCGCAAGTGATCGGTCACCTTTGGTCATTATAGTGTATGTACAGGGGGGAAAAGTTAGCACCCCGATTAATTCTGCAACTATTTACAACTGAGGACAATTACTGGTACCAAACGATTGCAAATAAAATCTACTTTTAAATGATGTAAAATTTCGTGTAAAATCTGCTTAGGGAGCCATCTCCAAATGAAAACCTGGCCTAACACTTTTTTTTTTCAATAGCAACATCCAGTTTTGGCAACACTTTTTAAATCTTCAGTTCAAACTGCGCTTAGAAACGAAATTTCAAATCATTTGGACGACAAGTTTTTAAATAATAAACATTCAAAATTAACTTCTAATGTTAAATTAAATTTTCACATTTTTGTTTATATATCCTGAAATTATATTCCTAATATGATTATTTTTTTGTGGTTATAATAGTAAAAAATCCAAAAATAAATCCATTGCTTTTTTATTTTTTTAATCTGTAATATGAATTAAAAATATTAATATTCAAAAAAAAAAAAAAAAAAAAAAAAAAGAATTGCAATCAACTTTTTTCGATAGATATATATTTATTAAGTCCTGGTTTATGCAAAAACTCAATTTAAAATTTTCTTCAAAGTAATTTTCGAATTATACTTTTAAAAAATTCAGAGTGATGATTTAAGGAAAAGTCTATGATTTTCGATAAAGCATTATTCGAAAAATACATGTTTTACTTATTTTATTGAAACATTCAAGCTGGTAATAGTCGAAACATACTAAATGAGTGAATTTGTCACGATGGCAAGAACTAATATTTTAACAGAAGTGACATAGTCATTCTGTAGTATTTCAACAATCGAGTACCGGTCTTCAACTTGGATACAACCCCTAAATTATGCTCATTTTAAAATAATTAAATTCTTTTAAGCTAATCGTATGAATATTTAATACGTGATTTATCACATCGCTAATTAATCATAGAACCAACGAAGCGCAAAACGTCAAAGTTAGGAATTGAATTCGAGACCCTTGGAAATGCGGTCCAAGTGTTCTACCATTTAATCCACGAGGACGATATCCATCTTAGCATCTTTTACTCAACTCATATATGTTGGTAAGGCTCCAACTGTAGTACAAGATAGAACAGGCTTTCATGCGTGCACAATCTTGCGACGAAACATGAGACACAAATAAACCCAGCATCGGTCAATGCATGCATAATTTTAATTAATTTTTAGTTAATTTTCAGCAGTGAAATTACGATCGAAATTATAGTACTTTCTCCTTGCCAGACAACTGGGAAAGTCGAATGCGAGTGCCGGTAAAGCTGGGCTTGTTGTGCCTCGCTGAAGATCCCTTTACGATACAAATTTACGATACAAACAAAGCGTAAACCGCGTTGCAATGCCTCGAGAAAGCATGAAGTAACATGAATTTATTTAGATGATTTAATTCCAGACAGCTTGAAATCTGACACCGAAAGTGCCTGTTAGAAGAATGTTTCATAGGTTAAAAAAATGTCATCTTCATATCATTTTAACAAGCTTAAAAATTGCAACACATTAGTCTTTGGCAACCAGATAATCTGTAATTAATTTGCCAGACAAAAATTTGGTTGATATATAGCTTTAAATCTGACAGCGAAAGTGCCTGTTATAGGAATGGCTTATAGGTTAAAAAAATTATGTCATCTTCACATCATTTTAGCAAGCTTATAACATATTACCCTTTGGCTTCCAGAAAATTCATATGTAATTTACCAGACAGAAATTTGGTTGATAATGCCAGACAGCTTTAAATCTGACAGCGAAAGTGCCTGTTAAAAGAGTGGTTTATAGGTTAAAAAAGTATGCCATCTTCACATCATTTTAGTAAGCTTTAAAATTGTAGCATATTACCCTTTGGCTACCAGATAATCTATAATTAATTTACCTGACAGAAATTCAGTTGATATGTTAAAGCTAGACAGCTTTAACCCATTAGTGCCTAGCGTCCCTTTTTAGGGACGCTTTAGAAGGTGCATTCAGCACTGTTTTTGACACCGGTAAAAAAGAAAAGCAATAATTATTTTATTTAAATGATGCATTTTCGTGATTAATGAACTAAACTTAAATCTTCTAAAAATAGTGGTGCCAACCAAATAAAATTTACGCAAAAGATGCTGGGCACGAATGGGTTAATCGCTGCCTTACCATTAATTAACGGCACTAGTGTTCCACATCCCCTATTGTCTAGCAAGTAGAAAGTTCTACCAAAGCTGTCGGTCATTTTCAAAAAAAAATTTCTAAGCATAAATATTATTCTGTGTCAGTCTGAACGTGCCTCAAATACCAGTTTTCGATAGTTATAAAATACCTCAAAAGTCTGGCACAGTTTTGGGGCCAACTAAAATGTCTGACTTTTATATTTTTTATTTCATTAATTACTAAATTTGAAGGTATTTAAATTTTGAAACTCCCTCAAAGATTTTTTTTGAACGAAAATTTTGGAAATTTAAAAATTAATAAGTTGGCTAAGTTCTGCGATCCTTTTGCCAGACATTCGATTTTGTATTCAAGCATTATAAAAAAAAGTGTTACACAAATTTTCATGTGTCCTCAAATACCTATCCTAAAATTCTTAACATCTCTCGGACTATCAGCGATGGGAAAAAATGAAACTTTGTATTGATATAACAACGAAAGAAGCCAAGGACATTTTTCAACAGAAAGCAAGGCGGTAAGTCTATTATGGTTTGGTTGTAACGGAATGAGGGGTCTGGTGGGTGAATGTAGACATAACTCGAGATATAAGATAAAACCACAGTTTATTTAAACTGTTAGGGCGCAGGGGGAAGTGAAGCTTTCAGTTCGTCAATTTCGATAACTAGTCACAATACTAAAATATTAAATTCATAAATATACTCACAGCTCCGGAACTAGACTCAGTCGGGGCACTTCGAATCAACTTCTCGCTTAGACTTCTGCTAAACTGCTAGATAAAAGCTTTATTAGATAGCCCGTGGCTGCAAAACACTCTTTATTGTCTAAAATACTCAACGTAACAAAATTATCTGTTACCAACGACAATCTCCTTGAATGGCTCTGCTCTGAATAAACTCAGTCGGCAAACGCTGCTAGCTATCTCACTTCGAAACTCCTCGCTAACTTACTGGAGGCTAATAATAACTGGCTATAACTCGATCTAATTCAATTCACTGCCTCTCACCACCACCTAGCTGGCTTGCGACCCTACACACACCTCTCACACACTCAAACTCCAAGCTTTTATATGCTGCAAACTGAGATACTATAAATTTGCCTATTACTTCTAACCGCGACATAATTGTAGAACCGAAGAAGACACACACGCTCTAGAAAGTTAAAGTAAAAGAGAGAAAAGATGTCGCTTCCACGCTACACATGTTAAATCATTGATGTCACGAGCTCACAAAAATGCTAGAGTGCCTTTATCACAAAGGTCACTCCCTCACATGGTGAACATTCGACTTCAATGGCCAAACCTCTCTGGCTTTTCTAAAAGCAAGACAAAATCCTCAGAAACGCCAAGGAGATGGTGAACCAATGTTTGTTTCCATTCGGTGACATTTTTGAGAGACCTGAATGGACCTTTCAACAAGATAATGTTTCAATTCACATATCACATTCTAAACAACTGCGGTTTTCACAGAAAGAATGAAACTTTGTATTGATATAATCAACGAAAGAAGCCAAGGACATTTTTCAACAGAAAGCAAGGCGGTAAACCTATTATGGTTTGGTGAACATTCGACTTCAATGACCAAACTTCTCTGGCTTTTCTAAAAGCAAGACAAAATCCTCAGAAATGCCAAGGAAATGGTGAACCAATGTTTGTTTCCATTCGGTGACATTTTTGAGAGACCTGAATAGACCTTTCAACAAGATAATGTTTCAATTAACATATCACATTCTAAACAACTGTGGTTTTCACAGAAAAATGTTAAAATCCTTTGACTAGCATATTAAAGATATTAGTCCAGACATAAGTTCGATTGAGAATGTTCGGTTCATTTTAACCCGACACATTTACTGCAATGGAAATCAATATAACTCCAAGAGGCCATTGAGAAATCATGGTACTATTTATCACCAAAAACCCTGCAAAGATTAACAATTTCGATTGACGCACATTTATTCAAACTATTCCGAAACTAAGGAAAACTGTATGTAACAGTTTTGTAAAAGTGATAAAAGTAGTTTTTTCTCCCATAGTGCACAAACTTTCGAAGCAGTTTTCTTTGAACTTTTTTTTTTTTTTTTTTTTTTTTTTTTTTGACATCATTTCTTTAAATTAAGTTACGGAATTTGCAAATTAAAATAATCCCTGCCACCTCGGCCTAAAGGTGGAAGTAGATCAAGTTTACAGATAAACCCAGATAAACTCAGTAAGATTTCGTATGAAATACTACCTATTGCGGTCGCTCCTATGTTGGAAGTTTTGAAAATTTTTTGCATTTCTACACTGATTATGACCTCTAGACCAGAAAACTACCATTAGTAAAAAAGTTTATATATATATATATATATATATATATAGCCGCCATTAAAGTTTAGGGACCAAAATTTCAAATAAACATAACAAACGGAAAAATCGGTCGAATGATTTGCGGTTTTCACTAAAATTATTCTTTATGTCGGCATTTTCTTGAAATTAAATTATAAAGATAAATTTCAAAAAATGCCGATAGAGGGCGCTTTAGACTTTGGAGTAACGAACAACTATTTTAAGTATTATGAGTCTAAGCTTACGAAAACATTTAATGAGATGCAAAAAATACCGGCAAAAAATAGTTGTTCGTTACTCCAAAGTCTAAAGCGCCCTCTATCGGCATTTTTTTAAATTCATCTTTATAATTTAATTTCAAGAAAATGCCGATATAAAGAATAATTTTAGTGAAAACCGCAAATCAATCGACCGATTTTTCCGTTTTTTATGTTTATTTGAAATTTTGGTCCCTAAACTTTAATGGCGGCTATCTCCTTTGGAAAACGTTTATGGGTCCCTTGGTCTCCTATTTAATATTTTTTGTCTTCATGTGTACTATCATCCCTCTTTTATTGTAAAACAAATTTGGAAACACCCTGTAATATATATATATATATATATATAAATACTTTTACAAATAAAACCAAAGGAACTCAGATATTACCATAACAATAAGCCAATGAAACCAGTATTTATACTGTCATCCTATTAAAATCATTTGAAGTTTGAAGTGATATAGAAAGCAGATCACCAAAATTATGAAAGGCAAATGGATAAATTAACCCCATTTTAAATTCAAATTAGTATATTATTAACAAAATACTTTAAAAGATAAGTATCATAAACAATACCAACTAAAATCCAATTTTGGTAGATCCGAAGTTATAACAATGGTAAATATTATATATAGATATCACTTTCTTCTGGACACGATAACTTCTATAATTCTGCTCCAATCTTCTCCAAACTCATACATAAAATCAAGGTGTATAAAATCTCGGTCGATGTTCGTTAATGGACAAAATCGGACAAAGGGGGTGGAAATAGGGAGTGGTTTTGTGAAAACGGAAGAAAAAGGCGATAACTTCTTAATTAAAATAGATATCGAAACAGTTTAAAGTTTATATTATTTCTAAAAAAAGGGCCAAAAGTTTATGCATGGCACATTTTTGATAAAGTTAAAAATGGGCTCAATAAGCGGAAAAAACTGGGTTTTTGGGAGAAAAAAAAATCATAACTTCGTCAATTCTCAAGATATATCAAATCCAACTAAATTTTATATAAATGTTCTCAAAATTATCTAAAATTTTGTATTTACAAGTTTTTGATAGGACCAACTTTTACCGATGATAACAAGTTGGAAATGGCACGTGAACGTAGCAAATGAGGTGCGTTCGTACGATAACGAAGTTTTAAAAATATTCAGATCTTGCTGATGTACTAGAGCGTACTCCGGATACAGTATAGTAGTTGAAATCTTTACGTTTCTGTAAATATGCAGGAAGTAATTTTTATTACACCTCAGCAACGTATAATCTTATTCATAAAATGTGAAGTAGTTTAACATAATTAAAACACGTCCCATACAATGTTTCCCCGTATAGCATTATGTAGTGGAATACTTTTGTGTGGCCCTGTAATTTAATAATAAAAATTCTTTGCATCACAGATTGTACAGAATGCATATTTTAGTATATATTTCATAGATTCATGCCAATTCTATTATGTTCGAATGAGTGTAACATCATTAAAATGCATTTGAAACTTTTTCCCCATTGACCGTAATGTAATGGAATACTTTTGATTGTCCCTGTGAATGATCTATGCATCCGACTTTCATAACATTTGAAATGACTCGACAAAATTACGTAATAATTAGATTTTTAAATTTCAAACGATTAAAATGCATTTGAAATGTTTTTCCCCATTGACCGTAATATAACGGAATCTTTTTGATGGTCCCTGTAATTGATCTATGCATCCGATTTTCATAACATTTGAAATGACTCGACAAAATTATGTTATAATTATGTATTTTAAATTTCAAACGATTCGGTTGGGTAATTTTTGCGTTGTTATATGCGGACAGAGAGACAGACGGACGGACGGACGGACGGACTGAGCGACAACAATAGGTGCTACGTATTTACATAATTACGAACGCACCTAAAAATTAAAAACGAAAAGAAAAAGGGAAGGGGTGAAAAAGAAAAAAAAATCCATAACTTAGTCAATTCTTAAGCTATCACATCTAATTAAATTTATTTTACATCTTCTCAATAATATCTACAATTTGTATACTAACAACTTTTTCATAGGACCAATTCTTATAGCAAAAATAAATTAAACAAAAATAGGAGTTGGAAGAAAAATCTCAAATCCAAACTGCCTATATTCTGACTCATTTTTAAATTCATTTTTGATTTTAAACGCATCCAAATGACAGATCCTCTTATTTAGGAACTATATAATGTGACGTATTGGCCAGTATTTTGATAAAGGCTCGGCTGAATATATTTCAAAAAAGGCTGCCAAAAAGGGTATTTTGAACAGATTGTGAAAGCCTGAAGTGATTGTGTTTGAAAATTGAGGAAGTATAACAAATTGCGTTTTTTCTGACTCATTTTTAAATCCACCTTTGCTCTCAAGCACATCCAATTTACATATCCTCTTATTTAGGAACTATACAATGTAACGGATTGACCAGTTTTTTGATAAAGGCAGAATATATTTCAAAAACGGCTCAAAGTGAGTACTTTGAACAGAATATTCCGAAGTGATCGTGAGGTATTTAAATAACAAAATTGCGATTTTCTGACTCATTTTTAAATTCAATTTTGCTCTCGCTCTCAAACACATCCAATTGACAGGTTCTGTTATTTAGTGTGTATTTAATATGCTGTATATACAGTTTTTTGATAAATGCTAAATATTTTTTTTTTTTTAACTGTCAAAGTGGGCACTTCGCACAAAATTTCCCTAAGCGATCGTGATTAAAGAATTGAGGATGTTTTCAAAACAATTTGGTATTTTAAGACTCATTTTTAAATTCAATTTTGCTCTCAAACGCATTCAATTGACAGTTTTTTTTTCTTTTCTTTAGGATCGATTTTTTAATAAAGTCATAATATGTTTCAAAATATGTTGTCGAATTGGGCATTTGAGCCGAATTTTGCTTAAGATGAATCTGATAAAACCAGTTCTTATAGAAAAAATGTAATTAAGTTTTTTTTCAAAAGCGGCCAAGTAAAGTTCTTAAACTGGGTTTATCTCTAATCATATTTTATTTTTTGTTGTTGAAATGAGCACTCTTCGAAATCTACCTCCGCCTATAGGCCAAGCCGACAGAGATTTTTTCATTTAAAAGCGGTCTGTGCTTTTATTTTTCTTTCAAATAATTAGTACTTGATTTATTAACAATTATTTTTTTAGCACGAATGTATTTTTCGTTTTCAGCACTATCGCTTCAGCAAATTCCATTCGTAATGCCTAATTTGACAGCATACTTTGAAATATATTCTATCATTATTAAAAAAAAAAAAAAAAAAAAAATCTTTCAATACAGCACATTATATAATATCTGTATCAGAAAACCTGGCAATTGGATACATTTGAGAGCAAAATTGAATTTTGAAATGAGTCAGAAAATAAATAGTCTGAATTTGAGTACAACCTTAGTATGATATTTTTTTTTCTTTAACCCCCCCCCCTTTTTTTTGGTAAGGGTTGACCCAATAAAAAAACTTGTCAATACAAAAATTGTAGATAATATTAAGAAGATGCATAATAAATTTAATCGGATAGGATATCTTATGAATCGACGAAGTTATGAAGTTTATTTTTCAACTCCCGCCTTTCTTTCACATTTTTATTTATTTCAATAAGAGTAGATCCCATCAAAAACTTGTCAATATAAAAGTTGTAGACAATATTAAGAACATTTATAATAAATTTAAGTGAATTTGATAGCTTACAATTGATGAAGTTATGAATTTTGTCTCTAAAACCCTATTTTTTCGCCTTTTGAGCCCATTTTCAATCTTATAAAATATTTGTGATACATTAATTTTTGGCCTTTTTCCTAAAAGTAAAAATAATTTAAACTGACTTGATATATATTATAACTAAGAAGTGATGGAGTTTTCCGATTTTCAGAAAATCTGTTCCTATCCCCACACCCTTGGTGCGATTTTGACCATGAGCGAAGTTGACAGAGATTTTTGTCTCAATTTGAAAGAGGTTTGTGGAAAATTGTGGAAGTTATCGAGTCCATGAAAAAGTTATATATATATGTGTGTGTGTGTGTGTATAAAACTGGGAATAGTTTGGGGCTCTAGGGGTCATAATCAATGTATATCTGCAAAAGTTTTTTCAGAAATTTTAAGAAAAGCAGCAGTAACAGCAGTTAAGAGTTAGTTGCAATTATTTTTTTAACTTAAAATTACACTATATGCAAATTACTTAAAAGATGACAAATATATTTGAAAAAAAAAAAAAAAGATATTAAATTACTTCAATTTTTAGCACTTTCAACTGTAAATGCAGTCTTCGTCAGAGAATACAAAGTAATTTAACATCGTTTAAAAAGTTTTTTTTTTTTTTTTTGTCACATTTCCAGGGTTCTCAAATGGTCCGCCAACTGAACACCAATACTTTCTTAGAAAATTTTTCTTTTAGATTTTCCTTGTGAATTGCTCGGAAACGACTTTCAAAATTTAACCCTTAAATGCATAGAATAGAACGCGTTCCAAAAAATGTGCAATTCAAAGAATCAGAATTCATACCAGAAAAATCTAAATAGTAAATTTTTCTTTATTTAATTACGAATGGTCTGTCATTAAGTAAAGTGAAAATTGCTATTTTAAATTTCTGGTGAGAATACGGAATATGTGAATAAAACCCCAAATAAATCGGGAACACTTATGGTATCGAAAATGATACAATATGCATTTATGGTTTAACACTAGTGGACATGCTGCAGAAACCTACCATGAAATTTTCTGTTAAAAAATATTGATGTTCAGTTCGCGGACCATTTGAGAGCCCTGTATTTTAAGTAGTTTGCACATAGTGCAATATTAAGTTTAACTTTAAAGAAGAATTAAGTTTTATATTTATTTATTTGCTGAAAAATAATATTTTTTTAATTACTTAACAGTTAACATTTGTGAAAGAATTTGTCTCCGTATTTACCGATTGCGCAAAATTTTTCTCTCTGACTCCAGTTTGCCAATTGGTTTTATACGATATCCGAATCAATCTTATCAAATATCACCTGCGGGTGAACTGGTATGAATCAACGTCAATACGGACTAGCAAGCTTCGCCCTTTAATTTATGCGTAATTTTGTACTATGAAATCTTGAATTGGGTCCCCGTTGCCTACATTACCGTATAGCAGGCGTACTGTACAGGAACTGAAAAATCTTGTAAAAAAAAAAAAAAAAAAAAAAAAAAAAAAAAAAAAAAAAAAACAATCTCGAACTGAACGAACCTCGGACCAAATTTCCGGTGGGCCAAAGTGGGGTTAGGTGCACAGGAGGTGTATAACATGAATAAGTAGTTACAGGGCTTTCCAACGATATATGACATACGGAATGTTGTCAAAATTAAAAAAAATGTTCTCTAGGTGTGTATGGGGGGGGGGAAACTACAGGAAGGGACACAAAGGGTGTATAAGATCAATAAATGATCACAGGCCTTTCCAACAATATATCACATCACGGGGACGGGTCTCGGCTAAATTTTGAAAGGGTTCCCCGTGGAGATAAAGTGGGGGCGAAAGATGCATAACCAGGGCCATAGCTAAGGGGGTGCTACGGGTAGCTCAGCCCCCCTAAAATATTTTGAGCCCCCCTGGAAAAGATTCCAAGGTCACTCAATGAATTTCTGTTCCGAAAATGCAAATGAAATTCTGTTCAAAAATCTAACTTAGTTTTGAGAACCTTTCACAATTTTGCAGGATTACTAAATTGTATCTAAAATAAGTGTTTCAACACACCCTCATCTTCTTTGTGCATGTGAAGCTAGCATGATGTTTAATTTTGATCAGCTATACACTCAAAATTTTCATCATCCTATAATTTTCTTAGTATAAAATGAAGTTATTAGAACACTTTTTAATAAGAAACATAGTACCTACAATATGAATATGCATTACTTTATCTTTCTGTGGCAATGCAAGAGAAAAAAAATTATGAGCCCCCCCCTATTGTCTTTTTCTAGCTACGGCCCTGTGCATAACACGAGTAAATGATCATGAGTGGTCTCGGTAGGACTTAGAAAAGTGCTCGCTTTGACCAAAGTGGAGGGAGGAGCACAAGAAATGCATAACATCAATAAGCCTTTCCAACGATTTGCCACATAAGCGGTGTCGTCAACATTTAGATATTTAGAAAAATACTAACCGCATTTCTGTTTTAAATCATAATTTTTCAAAGGAGTGCATCGGCTTATCCAATCATTCTTTATTGTTAACCGATATGGATTAGGAGGCCTAGTGGTTTATGTTATTCAGTTCTGTATACAGTGCTCAGCAAAAGTTTAGACACTGGTGTTATTTAACCTTTAAATAAAAAATACGAACGCTTGAGTTTTACAAATGGCTATACATATTTTTGAATATATTTTAATAGGGATGAGAGCGTTCCGACCAAAATGGCCGATTACTACCACTAAATATGATTAAAATTTCTGGCATTATTTAATTACAGAATTTCTGAGAAGCTATATACAAAAGTATACTTTTAAAATTTATTGGTAGTAATCGGTCATTTTGGTCGGAACACTCTCATGCCTGTTTTAAACATTTTAAAATATAAATAATGATTATAAGATAATATTTAACTGAAAAAAGTAAAATTTGCATATTTCAAAAGTTTAGACACTTTGATTTTTTGCCAGCTGTTCATGGAAAAATGCAAATTTCTAAGTTATGATGTCACATGTATGAAGTATTTAAGTATACCTCGATATGGCATCAGTTAGTGAAGATGCCGCGAGCTAAAAATATTCAGTTCAATGAGGTAATTGAAATAGGGAAGCTGAAATGGAAAGGGTAGACTGTTGCAGAAATTTAAGCAGCATTGAATCGTCCAAAGTGGTCTGTCTACACTATATGGCCAAAGATGACCGTCCACTTGTGATTTTTGACATTTTGTTAAATATCTAGAAAAATACTGGAGGAATTATCCTGAAACATTAAGTGTGTAGACATAATAGTACAGGTCATATATTTCCGTGAAGACTTTCTCACGAAACTCCATTGGAGACCGTCAATAAATTGAAAAAGAACGAAAATCTTTTGGATAACCTTGTCAAAACGAATGTAGCAAAAGCGTTCAAACTGTAGATTATGATTAAGTAGCTTATTGTAATTGACTGTTTTCATTTTTATGCGGATAGCATGGATACTCGTAGAAATATTAAGATTTTTTATAAAAACAGTCCCAAATTATTTCAAGGTTTTTGCTTATAATTTGCAGTTTTTAATATAAAATAATTTTTTTTCGAAAGAATCACAAAAAATATTGTGCACAATACCCTATAATCAGGATTACAAAATAATAAAAATTGTATGAAAAATGAGCAGTTATACTAAATATTTTTTTATTGCGCAAAATTTCATTTGCATATTGTGTTAGCTAAATGTATAGATTAACTTTTTGAAGCAAAAAAAATAAGGGGTTGTATCAAAATATAATAGTACGTACCATATTGAGTATTATATATTGGCACTAATCAATGGAGAAATGAATACAACCCCTCATCTTTTTGCTTCATTTTTGGACCAACGGATTTTGAGCTTATTCAATCTACGAACACTTTTAGAATTTTCAAGCTATGCTTTTGATTTTTTTTACAAAAGTTGCTTTATACATTTAGCGAACATTATATGTTGTAAGATTTATGCAAATTTTTGCTATACTTTTCTGTTAATGAGCTTCGAGCTGCTGTTGAACATGTTTGGTACAAAATAGACCCTCAAGTGACGCAGTATTTAGTTTCTTCGATGAAAAGTAACATTCTTGCATTAATTGCAGATAATGTTGATGCAACTCGATTTTAATTTGTCGTTATTTTTCTGTAAATATACAAATTGTCTATACTTTTGCCACAGTGTTAATTTCGTTTTTTTCTTCATTATATATTATATAAAAGGTAAATTTTAAAATTAATTGTTTGAGAATAGAGGATAAGTCACAATAATGTATGACAGATGAATTATAAAAATTCCGTACGTACTTCTGAATATAGAAGTGTAATCGATCATTGTCTAAACTTTTGCTGAGCACTGTAGTCCCAATTTCAATGTTTACTGTTGAATTTAGCGTCAATTTGCGCCGAATTCTCAATGCTTCTTTTATATTAACCTTCTCATGCTGTCCCATATCTGGAGCCTTCCGATAAAAATAATTTATTAAATGTAAAAATTTCAAAGAGGGTGGCGAGTGAATTCCGAGGACGCAAGAGTAGACCCACAGGAAAGCAATTTTCAAACTTTTACCGAAGCTTTCTTGAGACATATAATCGGAAAACCACTCTCATATTATGAATCTTTCTCCCCACGGAGTTGAATTTCAGACGGGGACGGGGGAACAATTTTTTTAATTGTAGCTATTTTTGCAATATATTTAAGGTACGATTTTTTGACGAATTCCTCCGATCAATATTACTCATTAAATACAAAAATTTTAAAGTGGGGGCTGCGTATAAATTCCAGTGAGAAAGAGTGGACACTCAATGAAGGGGTGGAATTTTCAATCCCTTTTGGAACTGTAATGTGATATATCATCTGAAAGCTTTCGGACCAGTTTTTCAAATTATGAACCTGAACCTTTTTCTTCCACTCTCTAATTTGGTCCCCCCGATGGTCAATTTTCGAACTGTTTTGAAATCCTAGCGTTTTTATCCTTTTAGGTCGGATTCTTTTATGGAGTCCTCGAATGAATCTTGTATGAAAATTTCATAAACGCGGAGGGTGTATATTTCAGGAAGTAAGATAGTTGGAACATTCTGGAGCTTTTCTAACTTTTGCCGCCAACTCTCTTGGGATATACCATTGGAAAGCTCTGTGACCACTATTTCATATTATATACCTCCCGCGCCTCTCCCCCCCCCCATTTTCTCACTCAGGAGCTTTTTTCTAAATTTAGCCCACATTCATCATGTAATATATAGTTGCAAAGCCTTTTGCTTACTATGCACTTCCTTGCCCCTTCCATGAGGGGTACGTTTAACGTAAGGGGTCTTCTAATAACGGGAAAAGTATGGAAATGATCTCGAATGAAGTAAAAAAAAAAAAAAAAAAAAATATCTCATTTACCATTCTTTCAGCTCTCGTTTTTCTACCTGGGGTGCTTTTAAACATTCTCATTGGTACCTTATACAAAGCTATAATTTACTATCATAAAATAATCCACATTAGTTCTAAATATACTTCATTGACTCATTTTTCTATAAGTGTTTTAAAATAATTGATTTATGCTTTTTTCCACTTTTACTGAGTTATTTGTTTTAAGCTTTGTCCTATATATTATTTATTTTGAATAAATTTTAAGTTATTTCATATTTTTTCATTCTATTTTCAACAATTAACACTTTAGAGTTCGTTATTTCATTTTTAAGCATAGATGACAGCCGATTTTGTAAGAAAATTTTTCATTTTCCACACCAGAGGGCAGTAGTACAATCATTTATTAAATATCTGCTTTTGTAGTTCAATCACATGCCTCATGCTCCCGCATTCATAAAATCCATTAGTAAGTCAAATTTCTTTTACTTTAGATTGTTATTTATCTCTGAAGTATTACCTTCTCTTAATTTATTTATCTTTTCATATCTTATGTATAATACTTGATTTATTTTGGATTGCTTTGATATTTTTATAAAGGTATTAAATTTTGTCATCTTAGGTCTAATGACAACAAAATTGGATGAAACAAACATATCTTCACTAAGAACCTGCAAGCTCTTCTGATGATTCTGTAGGTTATTCATAGTTTCTGGTTTCTACTGTACATTTTTGTTCATCTTAAGCATTCTGCCAACATGCTCATACATTTGTGATTTCATTTCAGTTATGTATGTGTGTTTATGTGAATAGCCAAACGTTTTTTAATAGTAAGCCATTTTAACAAATGAAATCGATATACAGAGGACTCAAAATAGAAAAATCCATGAACTGGAATGCTAAATGCCCAAATTAAAATATCATTTTGGTTTACTTTGATACTTTTGGTGCCTTTTATACATACACACATTTTTTTTAAGATAATGAATCAAGACACAGTATTATGTAGGATTAGCTGCATATAGATAGGAGCCTCGGTAGTGTCTGCCGATTTCAGGGCCTCCAATTTCCTAGAACAGGCCTCCGTTATATACCACATACAGTGGCTCACAAAAGTGTTCGTACACTTACGAATTTCAATAACATAAAGCTCTATACATTAATTAGAATTAATATTTCACAATGTATATTTAAGAATAAGGTCTATATCTTATTCTGAACAAAACTACATAAAATATTTTAAATACATAGTAAAACTTTATTCTGTGAAATTAATAATAAAAAATAAAATAACAAAGTTACCTCACAAAAGTCTCCGTACACTTTAAAGAAATTGCTATGTATTAGTTAATATTGTAATGTTTTGCCAAATTAGTATTTAATTGGATGTCCTTTAGCATCCACAACAGCTTTTAAACGACTGGGAATAGATTTCACAAGTTTTTTTGTAATTTCTGCATCAATGTTCATCCATTCATCGATCATTACTGTTTTTAGTTCGCTTTTCGTTTTAATGTCATGTTTTCGTACTCTAACTTCCAATTCTCTCCAAATATGTTCTATTGAGTTTAAATCCGGTGACAGGGGTTGTGCTGTTAGAACTTGTGGACAATTATAGAGACACCAGTGGCAAACGTTGAGAGCCATGTGCTTAGGATCATTATCCTGATAAAAAACAAAATTGTTTCCAATACCCAAATTTTGGGCTGATAATTTGAAATTGTCTTTTAAAATATTTAAATAAAGTGCATGATTCATTATGCCATCAATAAATACTAAATTACCTACTCCTGATGCTGCCATTTATAGTACACAAGGACACCTCATTGCCATGCTTAACTGTTCCAACTAAGCTCTTGGGATTAAGTTCTTCATTTTTTCTTCTCCATACAATTATACGTCCATCGGAGCCAAAAATGTTGAATTTGCTTTCATCTTGAAGAAAAACATTATTCCAATACGATCCCGGTTTATTTATCATTGATTTTGTGAAGGAAAGCCTAAGCTTTCTATTTTTCGCACTAATCAAGAATTTTCTACGGGCAGAACGCCCATTTAATTCAACTGATCTCAGAACGCATCGAACAGTTTCAGGTAAAATTGAAGTAGAATAGCTCTCATTAAATTCTGTAGCAACTTTTACAGCACTTAAACGTGGATTTTTTACAATTTTTCTAATTATAATTCTTTGATCACGTTGTGATAACTTTGTCGGAAGACCTTTTCTTACCTTGTTTTTGATCAGATTTTCTTCTTTAAATCGTTTTATCACATACTGTATGGTAGAATTTCATAAATTAACTAATTTAGCAATATTCCAAACTGATTTACCACTATTATGGAGAATTAATTTTCGAATGCTGTTAGATGTTTCAGTATGACTGTGAGCCACTTTTTGATAATAAATAGAATATTACAGACCAATTAAGCAAAATATAAAGCCAAACGATTATTTAATGTCACCACAAGTCAAACATAAAAATAAAGTGACAGACGATAATTTTTATTAAGAGATTATCCAAAAATATTTTAGTGTACGAAGACTTTTGTAGTGTGTTCTTCTTCTGTCTCCTTCTATTTTCAATTTTCGATAAAAAAGAAAAGCAGTCAATATTAAAACAAATGTTGTGTGTTATTTAGAAGAACATAAAGATGGAGTGAAAAAATATTGGACTTCATTGACTAAATTTGTTCCAGGAAAATTCCTGTTTATTGCAAATTTTTAAAGTGTACGAACACTTTTGTGAGCCACTGTACATTCAATTTATATTTTTGGTGAGAAAATTAATTCAAATGGCAAAAACCTCACAATGGTGTTATTAAAGTTGTAAGAACATTTGTGAAAAGTAGTCATTTAAGAATCATTGTAGGACATTTTATGCTTATTTGAAGCAATAAGACTAAAAAAAGGAAAGAGAAATTGACAAGCACTGAGAAAAATTCCATACTGCCAGACTATCTTTCAGTGATATCTTTAAGATATGATATTCTATGATACATGAATAGAATATCTTTGTGCTCCTAACATGTTATCTAAAACAAAATTCCAGATTAGATCATTTTTCTGTGGCTAATAGCAGACTAATGGAGCACTTTTGCATAACATAGCTACCATGTTGCTGCAACAAATCAAACATGTTATATATGAATTACATTTCAGCTTCAGACTTAGAGCCAGAATATTGTTTTCTCTCAAATTATTCTTCATTGAAGTAGTAATATTTTTGCAAATCATATTGTAACTAGTTAAAGGGATTAATCATACATAAAAAAAAGAAAGTAATTGCTATAGAAAAAAAAATTAAACAGAATAAAAATGTTTGCTTTTTCACCAAAGAAAAAATAATCTAAAATTTTAAAGGATTTCAGGTAATAATACATAAAACTTGATAATGACTATGTATTAATTTAAACCAGTACTCAATCACATTTATCTAACTTTTTAATTAAATTTGCTATTTCATCTTGATAGTATAAAGCAAATCAGAATTATGAAAAGTAGCAGGATATCTGCTTCTTTCCTTCTGTGTTTTTATTTCTTTGTTCAGTTGTTCGTTTGTCACTTTGTTCTGTGGCATTTAATAAAATTTCTTATTTTAATATAAATGACAGATGTTCAGGCTATAAGGTCAACTGCAGTTTTATTTCAGAAATAATGTTTAAGGATTATTTGTAAATTATATGGTTACTTAAGCACTGAAACATCTACATAGTCAGCGATCATAGCCACAACGTAAAAAAAATCAAATATGTGAAATTTCAATTAAATATAAAAGGAAATTTAAAGAATAAGAAGAGTTGGCCAATCAATCTTCCCAGTGGAAAATTTTGAAGCCAACAAATGAGTAGTTATCCCTCTCCTGCATCTACCATATTTGAATTTGACAGGTAAGCAGGTCAGCAGTCTTCAATGCAAGATGCTTGACATCAAATAAGATGGGTGCAAGATGAATAGGAATGACTTCAAATAATGACTCTTCCTATTCTACCTTCTTAAATAGTGAAGAAATCAATTGGCCCAATAATTTCTTTATGATGCCACAAAAACATGTAAGCAGAATTTAACTGTAATCTGCAATTCTTTTATGCAATCATGCTTCCTACACATGCAACACAGAAAGGCAGCTTTGTTATAAAAGAATGTGTGGATACAATTCACTGCATATTTTTAAAATGCTAAGGGGGAAAAAAAGTTTATGCATCTTAAAATGTCATTTTCTCTAATTTTCGTTATATAAAAATTAACTTTCTAAGAACTAATGCTTCAAAAGTAAAAGAAACAGATATAGACAATTTTTATTGAGATTTCACTTTTATACAAGTGCCAACATTCGTTAAAAGTGCTGTTCACAAAATAATGAAGCCTTCACAAGAGGTGTTAGTAACATCATGAAGTATCCATGGCGCTACATTGAATTTTTAGCAGCAATGATTGTAAAATACAAGGCTGACAGATTTTATCCCTGGTTTCATTTATCTTTAAATACTAAAATTCTTGGTAACACCATTAAGAGTATATCTACTTTTACTGAAAACACACAAAGACACTGCAACAGTACAAATCAATTCAATGTCACAGGAGCAAAATATGAGACTATATTTGCATTCAATAAACAATCTATTCTAAAAAACTGAGCTCATTTTGCAATATGTGCTTATCACCACAAAAATTTCAATATCAGACACAGATAATATAAATAAGTGACATATACAAATGTTAAAAATCCTATTAATGATAATGAATCAAGCTAAGAACTTAAGTGGCTAAATAGTATCCAACCATAAATCGTCATGTACATATCAGCAATCAAATAGGGCGCCAAAGTGGAGGGAAAACTTGACGACAATGGTGGATCTAAAGCCACGTTGCTTTGTGAGAGATAAATAAAGAATTAAACTGCAATGAACAAGAAAATTTGGCAGGATAATGAATTTAAAAATTTATACAATGAATATTATAAAAGTTTAATTTTAAAAACAAAAGTATATGTATGAAAAAAGTATATATAATTTCAAGAAGGTTATTATTTAGAATGACCATTTTATTATAAATCTGCAAATTCATTCTACAAAAGATTGAATCCTTCAATATACAAAAATTATGCTACAAAATACCTTGATTCATCAAATACCCATAATGCAATAAAAAATTATAGCAAAATACGCAATTTATATTTAATAAGGTGAAATTTTAAAATGGACGCTTTGCTCAAATAAAAAACATTGAGAACAAATTACATTTATGCATATTTTATCAATTATATTTTATATATTATTCGTTGACTCATAAAAATCCTGTAACACAGCTTCTATAAAGAACTTAGTTTAACTAAATTCCAATACAAATAAATGCCAAAATTATTAATTATTAAATGAGATAGAATAACAGAATTATGTAGAATGAGGTATACAAAGAGAAAAAAAAAATCTGATCATAGTAGCACATGTTTTAATATTTTATTTAAAATCTTAGCTTAATATGGAAGAATGAATTAAATGCCCCACTGATTCTCTACATTTTTTTCAACCTGTGATCATGCTTTCAAAGATCATAAAAGCAACTTATATACAATGAGTATGTCATACTTAAAAAAAAAAAAAAAAAAAAAAAGTTGTAATACAGCAAATGCAAAAATAAACAGTGGATGACTTTCCTGAATAAAAGAAAACATATCTAGCAATTGTTTCTTTGCTTTCCAGAATAGCTTTTGTCCAGTAGTAATTATTAACAATTTCATAAAATAACTTCTATAAGTGAAATTTCAATAAAACAAAAGAATGAACAATGCAAAATTTTTCAGAATTTATTTTGGCAACATAGGTAAGAAACTAAGGTAAATGAAAAAAAGCATACTCAAAGAAAATTTTTAGAGTATTAACAATGATTAGGTGCAGCCATAATTTAAGACTGCAAAAATCAGTAGCCCTAGTTGATCAGTGTTTCAATAACAGAGGCTTTGGAAAATGCTGTAAGAAGATAACCATAACTGAGAAAAATTAATGTTTATAAAGTTTTCAAAACCATTTAGGCTTAGTTCCCCCCCCACCCCTCCAAGAACTCCAGAAGAGTTCTTTCTTTGATTACAAAATAAAAGCAATTCATGGCAGTACCTGATTTATGTTGGGACATTTAAGACAAAGAGTACCAGGCCACACTCTCAATAGGGTTTTTAAAATCTTAAAAAGTGACCAATAAGTGAAAATAATAATAATAATGTTCTGAGGGCATCTTCAAAATTAAATGAGATCAGAACCATTAATTTAAGAAGTTAGTTCAGCCACTGCATTAGTGCCAGACATGTAAACAAAGTTTATTTAAAAAATTAAAAAAAATATGCACACAATTGCCATTCTTTTTTTTTTTTTTTTTTTTTTTTTTTTTTGTTACTATTGCATGTTAAGCCAATCCTATGAAAGCATATTATAAAACTCTGATAACTGTTTTCAATCAATACTTTCATGTAACTTAATATTGAAATCATATGAACAGCTGCTCTAAACTTAAAATTGCTTAAGATGATTTCGAGTTGTTTTCACCATCTGGGAGGATGGACTGTATGAAAAATATAGAATACAAACACTGTTTTTTTTTAAATTATTATTATTATGCTACATTTCCAAAAGCAATTTATGAAAAATTCTTTCATCCTTGAAAAATGAACTGAATAATGCATCTTAAATTATGTCTAAAAACAAACATGCAAAAAGAATATATTATTGTATTAACCCATCTTTCTTCCCAGAAGTTTATTCTTCTTGCATTATTCATATCTATGAGCATACATATACATGCAAAACCAGGTAAATAGCATTCATTTTGTCAAGAGTTTGAGTAATTATAATCTTTAAAATGTTATAGTTTGTATGTGTAACATTTAGTGAATATTTAAATTTGTTGATGGAAATTTCCTTCTTTTGCTGATTTATCTGTTAAATCAATCAACAACTGACAAGAAATTTATAGTAGCATTAGTTACAAAGACATGGTACTTAGAATCTAGCATACAGAATTTTATCCACCTTTTTTTCTTATTCTTCTTCTTTTGGTCCGAACAAGTCATCCAGGACTAATATTAAATTTAGTTTATTTTTGCTGCATAAAATAAGCTAAGGACAACACTAGAAACTAATTTCTTTTAATTAAATTTTATCCTTTGATTATTTTTATTTTTGCGAATTTAAATTATTACAAGAGTTATAGCAACAAACATGCTACTAAATGAAGTTTTAAACCTTAAATGAATTTTCCTAAAACCAGCATTATTTATTTTGTTATTATTTTTTTTTAACTTGGCCACTTGGATTGCTCGAGATCAGCTGAACTTCCTTTAAATTTTAATACAGAAGTTCAGAATTTATTACCCTATGGTGCTAAAAAAGATTCTTTTTAATATTTTAGAAACATCTTAATAAAAAATCTTACACATAGCCAATATGCTGAATAATAACTTTTTTTTTCCCCATTTTGATGTTTCAGGAATGCTTGCTGCAAGCAGCCAACTAACACTGCATTTTCAGGATACCTTCATTTACATGGATGGATACCAAGGAGTAAATGCTTTGTTTTTAAATAAAAAAACATTATATAACTCTAGATAATTTAATATACTACACCCCCCTCCTACCAACAGTTTATGCTGTTACTTAAAAACAAAAATTCCTAAAGTGAATTTTTTCTTTTTAACATTTAAACCAGTGTTCCTCGTTTTATACGTAAGTAAATTCAACATAGGGTTGGTACAATTTAAAGTTAATATACTTAAAACTGTTATCATTTAAAATATTTGCCCGTATTCCTCATCAATATACTATACTACTGAAACATTTACAGCATTACTTAAAAAAAAAAAAAAAAATACTGGCAACTGAAATACTGCAAAAAACAAATTCTCAATTTGAATACTGTCAAGATCTTTACTGATTTCCATCATTTATAAGAAATGAAATTCAAAAATCATATGCAAATTTTACATAATAAAATGTGATCTTGATTGATGGAAGTTTCAAGTAATTGAGAGTCATACATTTGATTCCTTAAAAAATACAATCTTAACCTTTTATTGACTTCAATTATGACCTACTACAATAGTTTTCATGTTTGAGTTAGAACAATAAAAACTAAAGGATTTACAATAAAAAAAAATTCTCAGTCGAGAAATTTAATTTGTTAGAGGTAATTAAAATGGTGCTTTAAAGCACCATCTATACACTATGACTAAAATATTCTCATAACAGAAAACCCACATGATATTTCAAATAAAATTTAAACTCTTAAAAATGCTAAATTTCAAGAGGACATTTACTAGTTGACAATAAAACAAGTGGGTGAGTGTGACTGCAGATCACACAGAGGGTTTCAAATATTTCTTTCAAAACAACTTATACTTTAATAAATCCAAATTGTTATATAGATGGTAGTACCAATAAATTTAATTTAAAAATACTTATAAAAGAGAGTTATTTATTTTAATTAAATTATAAATGTTCAAATCATTTAAATTAAATCCAAAATTTAAAAAAAATCTAGCAGAAAATTTAAAATTTCTAAAAATTTTTTAAAATTAAAATGCTGAATCATTAATAAATCACAATAGTAAAAATAAAGAAAATTGAATTCCAAAAAATTATTATGAATGTCAGTGATTATTTATCACAGCATAACAAAACCCTTAAACTGGCAAAAAATATGAAATTTCTTTTAATTAAAAACATCATAATATGAAAATTTCAACTTTTAGAATGGAGGTTTAAACTAAGAATTTTCTGTTTACTAGCAAGATGCTTTACCACCAAACTATGATGTCTACACGAAAAATGTTGAAATTAAGGCTTTTTTCTGAAATTTAAATCAGAAAAATGAATACATGACATCTTAAAAAAATTTTATTTAATTAAAATAAGACTTTTTCAAAACTTTATGATTTGTTGTGTGACAATTTTTGGCAGATGAATGAAACCTTAAAAATTTTAAATTGACAGTTTTTACTTAACACATGAATAATGAGTAACAATTCAAAATCATTGAATACTAGTTTAAAGTTTAAATAACTTTTAAATTAAAAAAACTTTATTTTATATTTCAATGTTGTTAGCAGACCTTTAGGTATGTGATGGTTATATTTCAGGAAAAAGTCCTCTTGCATCTCCACACATGCATTATATGAATTTACATTTGTAATTTTTAGCATAGCAAAACAAAGTCGGTGCCACTACTTTTGAGACTTCCTGGAACAAATAATAACAAAATAGAAATTCTAGGAAAAAATTACCATTTACAATATAAAGCAGATAAAAATATGGATAACTACAAGACAAAAAAGTAAACAAGACGTTTTTCTCCACCACCCAATGGGCAGTATTAATAAATACCGCCGAGTAATTTAATTGCTAAATAAATACATACATTGTTCACTTAAAATAGTCGAATGATATTCCATGATCATAATGAACTTATTAAAAAAAATCAAGTACTTATTTTAAATCCTTTATCACACCTTTTTATTGCTGAAAACAGAATAATCTGTTGAAAATATTACCATAAAAAACTGAGTATTTCAAAAGATAGCCTCCTTCCCTGCTAAAATGACAAACCTAAAACTACTACTGCCATGTATCTTGAAAAATTGGAGTTAAAAGAATATTTTTCAAAGTACCATAAGTATATTAGTAATATTCACTATGGGATGAAAATGTAAAGTGAGTGGTACTTATAAGTACCATCAGTAGATAGAAGGTTAATATAATTTGTCATAAAAAATTCTACTAAAACGCAGATTGAGACTAATTGATAAGAATAAAAGGTTCTTAATTTCTTAAAATATAAACTAACAAAATGTACAATGAAGGAAAAACAGCACAGCACAGAAATTTATAAGAATTTGTGAATTGTAAAAAAATGAGATATTTTGGTATCCAACATGGTGGGCAGCAAGTGTCTTGGACCCCTAAAAATTGAGAAATACCACATAAATTGAACACTTGTCAACATTATTTTTTGCATAAATATTTACTACTGATCTAAAAGTATGTACATATAATCCTATATAACCATTCTTTAAAACATTACTTATCATTAATCTATTTCATTTTGTGATAAAAGATTTTAACTTTTCTAAAATTTTTAAACTTAATTTTCTGCTACTACTTTCCTTATGTACTTTAATTCCAATATTAAAATTCTCACAAAATCTTATATTCAGGAAAGTCTGCTAGATAGTCAAATAGTAATCAATTACAATACAAAGGAGATAACTGATACTTTTACTTTGTGAATGCTAAACAATAAAAATAAATGACAAATAGAGATTATGATTCAACAAAATGTTCAATTAAGCTAATTTTATGTGTTTGAAGCATTGAAGTGACGATTTCTATTATCTAGCTACTAATCAAAATTTTAGTTTAAAAAAATGGAACAGAAACGAAAAAATACAGTCTGTGAATATCAGCAAGATAGAAAATAAGAGAGCAAAGAAAAAATATATAGTATAGAGAAATTTAATTTAGTTTTGTATGTCAAAGCTTTTAGCTTCTAATCTCTAATAATTTTGATATGCATCATATATCAGCAGTAATAATTTGATGAGAAACTAGAAATGTCAGAAGAGAGTACAATTTATTTTAACAACTACATACTTTATATTTTTAAGTAAAACTAAAACTTGATAATTCATACACATGATGCTATAATTTGTCCTAAACAGAAAATTAGAGTATTTTTTCACAGCTGGAAGTCCATGTTATGCATTTGTTTCATACAATTTTCATACTTCAGTTTCAAAAATACATGAATCTTATTTCATCAATGCATGTGAAAAAAATCAAGACATTTTTTTTAAATCCCAAAACATGCTTCATACTGAAATCACAGGGGGATTTTTTATACTTAATTTATACCAATTGGCTTTTTTTCTTCCCTGTTGTTGTTGTAAAGGCTGAAGTAAACATGTTTAAATTTAGTTACAATGTTTACTTTTCTATTTTTTTAAACCTACATTTTAATTGTGATCATTTGAAATTACTTCAAATGTTATGTTACACTGAAGATATTTGTTATCAAAAATCACAATTTCCAGTGAATTTATAAAAGTACATGATTAATTATAATATAGTACCTTATGTTTCAATTGGCAAGTTTTGTATTTATTTCAAAAAAACTTCACAGCAATTAATGATTTGCATTCAGTTATTAAATGATTAACACAAACTGAAAAAAAAAATTGCAACTTTTTTTTTTCCCTTAAAGAAAAAATTGTTAACAAGTTTGAGTTTAATACTTCTGATAACAAAATTTCTTACAATTACTAAGATGTTTGGTTATAGTATTAACTTAGCGATAAAAAATATTGTGTTCAAGAGTCTGTAGACATTAATAATGATTTGGCCACTTACAACAGAATTAAAATTATTAAAAAGATAAAATATATTTTATATCATAATGATGTGAATTCATGTAAAAAAAGTATAATTTTACTATCACAAGAAATCAGAAATTATATCTTTCACATTGGATTGCCCATTATTTTTAAACTGTTGTTCTAATCATTGACACCTATGTAATTTTTCTTGTAAAAAGACTCTTTCTTAACAGCATAACATCATCAAATTAGTAGTTTTTCTAATTTTGTATGATGCATATCCTCAAACAGATTTTTAGACATTTCACAAAATTAAATTCTTATTAGATGAAATATAGCAATATTTACTTTTTTTTTTTAAGTATGGGTTTTACTTTAAATATCCCATCTCTCTCTGTAAAAAGATAAAGAGCAAAAAAAGCCAATGAGCTTTAAAGCTTATAAATGGTACAAGACAAAATGATTACACTTTTAATGCACAAAAATCACATCACATCACCTCATAGATGAATAATGATGTTCAATACACATTTTATTATCAGAAATGGTTTTCAACCAGGGATATTTAATGAAATTACAAGGCACATTTTTACAAGTCTAAAAAGGAACTTCATACTCTGAATACAAACTTTTACATTTTTTTTTTTTTTTTTTTCACAATACAATTATCTACAATGTACAAACTCTACATACATGCAAAGTAATATCCTTCCTATTTCAGAACAAGGTAAAGAAAAAAAAAATCTCTTCATGGCATCATAAATATGCAAATACATCCTAAAATTTACACTTAACTTTCAAAAATAAACTAACTAAATAGAATATAAAAACAACAATATAAATAAAATTTTAGCTTTGATATATACTCTACATAAAAAAAATAACAATACTATACTAAAGATTTTATAGCATTACTAAAGATTTTTAAACAAAAATCATTCCAGTTAATAGAAAAAAAACTGATTACTTGTGAAAACGTAGTATGCTGTAAACGTGAATGGCAGAATCATAGCACAGAATGTGACATATATTTACACATCAATAACTTTGAAACAAAAAATATATATACATTAATGAATCAAATATACAGAATTTCACCAGAAAAAAAATAAATAAATTCTTAAGAAACTTTGGTGAAATTCAAGCATTTTTGAAATAAAAAAAAGCATGGAATTATAATTATTTAACAAAGACTGAAAACAAGCAATACAAAAGTTACAAAGGAATAACATTGCATATACACAGTTTAAAAAATTAAAAGATCTTTATTAAAATTAAAGTCTTACAAATGTATAGAGAGATCTTAATAAAAAGAGGGTAATAAATCATAAGACATTAAAAACAATAAAGGGAAAACAATATAATAGATATGGAGAGCACAGATAATGTACAGTATTGAAATGACTAGGTAGAAATTATATATTCACAACAATGAAAAATTACTTAATCTTAAGTAATGACATACATCTCACCTATTTAAGCATTCAGACTTCTTTTTCCATATATTAAAATACCCTGAGATTTATTAGCTCTTACAGCAAACAATCAAATAAAATTGCATACACATGTTTCATCTTCTTTCTTACATTTTAAACAGGACGGTTCTAGAAGATCCAAAAAGATTATATTCTTCATACCAAAGTTCTATTCGTTTACTTAACATGTTTTCAAGCAGGTTAATTTTAAAACACCAGTAAAACTATCTCAGTGGCACAGGGTCAGTTTTGAGAGCACAGAACAGTTCACAATATTGCACCACCTCTTTAGAGGCTAGATTTTAATGCAACAAACTTTCTGGCCCCCTTAAAAATTTAGCAACCATAGAAATCATCCCTCTGGACCATCCTATATTATGCCACTGAACTGTATGAAGTCAGCATACTTTAAAATCATTTCTCTTATAATTTGCAAAAATGTAGCAATAAATATCACTTAAAAGAAAGCGAGATTTAACCAGCAATAACTTTTTACTAATAACCTTTACAATTTATAATAATCTGAATGCCAGAGAACAAAATGTTCTTTTTCCCTACATTTAAAATGCATACATATATAGCTGAACTAATTGCACTCAAACATTATATGGGTGCATAAAATTATTGTTTATACAATTTAAGTTACATTTAAATCCTTGGCGTCTAGAGTTGTTTAAAAAAAAAGAATATTTGGTAAATGTTTTACTCTCAATCGTAGTAAGAATGCAACTATATTGCTACAAAAAAAAAAAAAATCAAATTTGCTTTGTTCATCACAAGTACTGAGATATGTCTATTAATAAAACACTGAGATGCATCTCCTACAGAGTAAGAATGAAAGTAAACATAAAAAATACAGATTTTTTGATTATGAAACACTTATTATAATTAACAAAATAATTAAACTTATGCTTGACAAAAATAAACTGGGTTATTTTGTTATAACAAGAAATAAAAGAACTCATTCAATCATTATCGAATGGCAAGTGCAATCACACTACCTGACATTCTTTAACAGCCATTCAACGCATGGAAAGGTCCATGGCACTCCAGTGGTTATAAAATGGCACTAATTTTGCTAAAAGCCAATTTAATTGATTAACCCTGGTAAGACATTAAAATGTCGAATGCATTTTAAGATATCAAAAAACTGAAATACAAATCATGGGAGAAGATAAATTCACATCAAATTAACACTACACCGCTGCTTTATTATTGTTTTTTCCCTTATTAGACTAAACAACTATTCACCAACAGAATTCTCAGCAATTATGAGAAACAACGTTGGACAGGGATAAAAGGCAGGCTTTGATAAGATTTCTAAGATTTTCTAAATAAATGAGACTAATTTCCGAAAGTATTAAGGCTGTTACAAGATAAATAATTTTACCACTTAAGAACATGAAACTTTCTGGCACATTTATGGACTCATTTTTTAATAGATGATACTTGGAGAGATATTTATTCAAAAAGGATTTATAATTGGACAGCTTTTTTTCCCCCCTCCCTCAATAAAATTATTTCATTTTACAATTAATTGCTTTCCTATAATGGCAATTTTTTTCTTTTTCTGTACTGTTGCATCCAGACATTCAGTTCAAAACTTCGACATTTTCTGAAAAATCATTACCAAAAATTGGAAAAAACTCAATTTCACATTTTGAATAAGAGCACCAGTCAACATCAAGCAGTTGTGAGCAAAAAGAAATTGAGGAATATGTCAGAAAGAGTCAGTTTGGATTTCAAAACAGCCTTAAGACTTTTACACTTTTTTTTTTCAAATATCCAAATAAAATTTACTTAGAATTTATCCTGCTAAATTTGTATCAATTTTCACCAAAAATATCTTCCTAAAATTATAAAAGTTTCACACACTTTAAAATTTTTGTATGTGGACCAGTTATGAATTATTAGGCTTGTCCTATGCATCTTTTAAGAATCCTTTAAATCCATTATTAACAGAAATTATTGACAGATATAATTAGATTTAAAGAAGTAAGGCCAAATGTTGTGATTGTTCTAAAATATAATAAATGTATTAAAAGGTAGGAAGGTCAATATTTATTAACTTCTCTACCTTAAAAAAAAGTAAAACAACAACAAAAATGGTATGTACCTTATAATCTATTAATTTACAAACATTTCTTTTGGGATAATACATAGTCAACTTTTAAATAATTTTTAATTGTAAAATGAAATTGCATATTGGTGGATAAATAATCAATCGTAAGATTATGTGCTCATATAAGGAAAAACCACATTTACAGGCCACATAACCTCAGCATGACTATAACCATACTCCTCACTTGAGATTATCATAAAAAATAAAACATACAGCAAATAGTTCAAATTTTGAAAATAAACATTTTGATTTGCAAAGCACTTATAAAAAACATAATGCTGTACTTAAATGTTATTTTTGCAATAAATATTTGCACAAAACTGCTTGTTCTAAAGAAATTACACAAAAGAGCATGAGATTCTGAAAAAAAACATAATTGCACACAGATTTAAACATGAATGACTTTTTTATATATCCAAAATAGTTGAACACTATCAGAATTGTATAAATACAAACACACAATATAATGCATGAGTTATTTGTAAGAATGTATAATTTCACAAAACACATACATTCCTGGTGCAATTAATGAAAAAAGAAAAAGTAGCATGTGTTTAAGTTAAACAGCCTATGAAAAGAAGAAAAACAATAGAAAGTGAATTTTCCTTAAAGCTAATTACCTTCACAGAAAAAGAATAAAAATGCAGCTATGTATTAGCAAAATCATAATGAATTTGTTAGATTCAATGATTCAGAAATGCATTAACAAAGTCCATTAAGGATGAAATCAGGAGTTTTGATAAAAATTTCAAATAAAAAATGAGAAAATCATTTCTGTTCAGATAAAATGTAAAAAGAATTTTATTTTGGAATCATAATTCCAAAAACAATCCATGAAATCAAGTGACTGATTTTGACTGTAATACTTTGGTTATAAACCAAATTTATTAACAAGTGCAATCTAAATCAGATTTCATGTAAGAATAAATGCACTGCAAATAGCTACAAAGTACATGCAGAAGTATGAATAAAATTTATCACTATGAAATTATCTGTAAAACTTAAATTTTGCTTTCCTTATAATGAACCATAAGAAATGATAATGCAATTAGTTTTATTTATTTTGAAAGACTTAGTTTATAAATCATATGAAAAAATTTTTTAATCCCCAATCCCACCTGTACTCATAATTATACTTGTAATCATCATAAACACATAACATGAAAATTTTATATTGATTACAAGATTCAATAGAAAAAAGATAATTTCTTCCATATTTTAACATTAATATACACTTAATTAGCAACAGAAATGAAACTAAATGGTAGAGGATAATATTAATAAATCAATAGCCAAATAGTATGCATCTGTGCGTCTCAAATTCTTAAGAATTTAATTGATAGTTAATTACAGTTTTTAACATCACACAATGAAAATTATAATGAATATACCACATTAACTGATAACCACAAAATTTAAAATAAAGCACACCAGTGATTAATAATAATAGAGATAAAATGTAAACTAATTTTCTCCAAAACTTTTATTGCACAATTGCATGAATTTTGTACATTAGAATAATGAGAATAAATAACTACTTTAGAATGTTTATTACTTCTAAGATGTAAATGCTTGACAAAATATTTTGGACCAGTTGTTTAAATCCTAACTTTTCATGAAGTGCTTCATTATTCATATGAAACATGTACTTGTTATACATATTTTAAATACTTACATATTTGCAAACATAAAAGTTTATTTTGACTGTATTAATCACATTTTAAAAAATATTTTTTTAATTGTTGTGCAGGTGTTTCATAAACAGCTTGATAATCTTGATTTAGTAATAAAAATGATTCAATTTTTTGTTGTTGTTGTTGTTGTTGTTTTGAATAAATGAGATTCTAATAATGTATAAATGATAACCTTTCAAAGTACAAAAAAAAAAAAAAAAAAAAAAAAACTAGAAAACGTACCAGTATGCACGATAAAGTGAATTTTGCTCATTTATTCCCAATTAAAACCAATAATTTGCTCTAAAATGATGGATCTGATATATTAAAACCCTAAAATGACCCAAAATTTGATATGAATGCATTGAATACTGATTACGAAGCAAGATTTTAAAAAAAGTAAGAATATTTTTTACAATTTGCTTGCATATCAAAGCAAGTACAAAATGGAATATGATTAGACAATGAAAATGAATTAATAATAAAAAATAGAACATTTACATACCATTATGTTAATAAACAAAATATGTGGCAACACTAATTTTTTCAAAATATTTTAAAGTAATTCTTGTGAAATGAGAGGTAGAAATGCATCAATTTATATCATCAAAGTTCAAAAGCAAAAATTTCAAAGAATCAAGAGTTTAAAAAATGCAAAAATATGCTAATTTGAACCACATAAGTGAACTGGGCACTGTGAACAATGTGAACTAGGCACTGATTTACTCTTCTTATTTGCCAGTGCATATTTCTAATAATCAGTTTGTACTGAATTATAAAAGTTATTATAGATGGTGTCAGACTAAAAAAATTGGTCTTAAAATCCAAGCAGTTAAAAGTATTTTTAATGAAGAATTAATAATAATAAAAAAATAAATAAAACAATACTTTAAATAAGATTAACATTAATAACTACATTGAAAAAAAAACTGCTAAATTCAAGTCTGGCACAGTAAAAAGAATGATTAAAAATAGATTTATTTTGAGTAGCAAGTTTCATTTATGAAGAGATGAAATTATTAGTACTTTTAACAAGAAATTTCTATCAGATTAATATACATCCAAATTCTCTTTCACAGATTCCTATATAAACAAACAAGACCATATCTATTGTAAAGAATTTGGAGAGAGAACATTTTCAAACATGTGCATTTGTTGTTTACAAGAACTATTTACTTAGCAATCAAGATTGGGAGCGAAAATTCACAAGGACACCAAAAAATGAAGAATACAGAGACAAAATTCTGAGAAGCCCTAAGTATGTTATTTGGTTTTGTGGCAAAAAAGAAAAAAATAGCAAGAATATAGGATGTCCTTAAATGATAAAATTGCAAATTCATTATACTTCAAAAGTTACAATACTAGCTCAAAGCAATGAGAAGGAAATTATAACTTTTTTCTAAGCAATGTTGAATCCCTGTTTAAACATTGAAGTTGCAACTAATATAATTTCAGCTAGGGAATAATCAGCACAAGATGGATGAAAAAATAATCAAGGAAGATATTTCCAAGGTTAATAACAATTGCAATATTTTGAAATGTTTAAAATTATACTTGTCCAATAATAAAGAAATTATAAACATTTATAGATATTTCAGGTATTTTTTAAGGCACAAACTTAATGTAACTGACATCTTGCTATTCAATCAGTTTAAGTTGTAGCCTATATTTCTTATATTTTATAACTACATACAAAAATGAGAAAACAGCATCAAAACCTGCAATACTTCTTACTATTCATTAAACAAACATTGTTATTCTGTTTTATTTCTCAATTAAAATTGTCTAAATGCAATACAAAAAATTCAGAAAAATCTTAGAAACATTAAAAACAGTTCTATGCAATATGCTAAAAACTAAAATTTGCTATGACTCAAACAATTCAAATAATACAACATTTTGAATTGAAACAAAAATTGAAAATGAACAGGAAAAAAAAAAATGTTGCAGCTACCTGTTAAACAAAGTAACTTAAAATACCTTTTTGGCTTCAATGAATAGATATAAATTACTGACGATGAAACATGAAATTTAGAGACAGAAGTAACAATTTTTGTGGTTGAAGTTCTTAAGTATGAAAAAAGTCAAATTCAGAAGTCCGTTTACTGTATAAGCTATAGACCTCTTTCTTTTTATGTCAAACATCAGGATCAAGCATGAAGATTAACAATGATTCTATTACCATCTGTTTTAATATTGGGGAATTTAAAAGTAAAGCTAACAAAAAATTATATACATAAAAACTGAATGGAAAATAGGTGAAATGATAAATACAAAACCCCTTCAAATTTACCATATACTCAAACTACAGTACTAGCTGCGGGGGATTACATGGTATAAAAATATATATAAATAGTAACTTTAATAAAAGTAGCTGCAAATATTAACATAAAGACATTACAATTACAAACTTGTTAATATCATGGATTATACAAATCAGAGTTTCTTTAGATTATTTTTTCAACTGAAACATACTTCTGAACAATTCAACAATTACATAAAAAACCACTGCATGTTACTTTTATTTCAAATATTAACCTTCGTATACATAGAAACAAAATTGAAAATGCCATTTTAAAATGACTAACATACAAATAATGCCCATTTTAACATAAAATTATCCTTTGAAAATACAATAAGTAAAATCTATGTTCACATAAAAATTAAAAATGAGATAATCTTTGAAGTTTACATGAATTTTTTTATAACAAGTAGCTGCAATCCTTGTTTTACTTTCATATTGTTTTGCTTTTATCAACAAAGATGTAAAATGACAAATTTAACAATAAAAATTCTATAAATACTTGTATAAAAAATTATAAATAATTTTTTAAATGTCCAATGGATGAAATTATGAAAAAACTTTTTATGACTTGCTTATGAAGGATAAAAATGTTTCACTTTTAATAAATTGCATATTTGTTTCTAATTAAAATGCAATAGTCAAATGCAAAAAGGTAACAAAATTATCTTCTCTTGAATATTTACAGAAGGCTTTTCTTTAAATTATTTATAATTTTACTTCCCAAATCATAACATGTGCATCCACGCATGATTTTGAATCATGATCTTTTTCTGGCTTTCGCCAGTTGATGTACCCACAGCCACCAGTTAGCATCAATACAGTTTTCTGAGAAGAATCAGAAATAGTCTTTGGTATAGATTTATAAGCAGTCCGACCCAATGTTACTTGGGTAGGTAAATTTCGAGATTCATCACCAATTTTGGGAGTAGGTGAATGCACTTCTTCAATAGTGGATTCGGGAGATGGCATACTTATTTCAGTTGTTGCAGTAGATGTAGCAGTAGAAGCTGTGTCATAAGCTGCTGATGAATCAGAATCTTCTGAAACAGCCATAGTTGATAAATCCCAAGATCTGGGCCGTCCTGATTTTTGCTGCACTCTATACAAGGATGAAAAAAAAGTTTACTTACAATAATTACAATCTTACTTCAATACCTACCATATTGTAACAAATATGATCTGTTATTTTGTTAAGAACTCCAATATTTAAAAATAAAATTTCTATACATTTTCATGATAACCTAATTACTAGGACTCTTATGCATGAGACTCTTTTAAAATTTAGTATAAGGTTAAAAATTTTATAAAATATAATTTATTTTAATTACTTGATTAAGGATTAAAAACTGATGCTCTAATTAAAAACAAAACAGATTTTTGTTATTTTTCTGATACAGAATATTAAAAAAACATTCAAAACTCTTAAAACACTTTAAATGTGTTCTCAGTAAAGTCATATCCACTTTTAATCTATAGGGTACTTAAAAATAGATCCTTTTTTTTCTCTGAGTTAAGATTTTGAAGTTAAATTTCTAATTAGATTATATCAAGAAGCATACTTTTAATCGCTCAGGAACACATTATTAATAAAATTATAGAAATGATAAAACTCAAAATAAATAATTTTATTAGTAATAATACAAATAACAAATCAAAGAAATCAATATTCTTTTGCACTTGTAATTAAAATTACTGTTAATAGTACTCATTTAACTTACATGTATGTATATAAATCAAAATAGTTACGAAAATTAATTTACGTTTGTTATTTCATACATGCAAAGTATATATAACTATATGAATTAGGGATGGGCATTATTTATCGTATTAGGATAAATAACAGTGTTACTACGCTAGAACCTAATATTGCATTAATATGTTACTGAAATTCCCTGTTAAATAAATAACACATGGTTCTTAATGACAGCATCTTCCTTTACTTGTTTTAATCAAGATTTCATTTTTTGTACCTCTAAAATAATAATAATATTCATTAAAAACGTCCTTAATCGTTTCTTTTGAGACGTTTGCCGAACAATGTTGAATGTTCGGGCTGGGTGCCCGGACAGCGCCCCCCCCCCTTATTAAAACATCCTTAAAAACCCTTATTAAAAAAATCTCACAATTATACACTCTAAGATAAAAAACCTGTCTAAAACGGAATTTAAAACTGTTTTAAAAGCTTCTGTTTTAGAAGGTTTTAATATATAAAATAAGATATTGTATGTATCCAGCAAGTACAGCCCGGACAGCGCCCCCCCCCCCCCGGCTTGCACAGACCCATTCATGACTCACCTAATTTTGCTCATTTCTTCACTTCATTTCAATCTTTAAAAGGCTATAACTTTGCTTCTATGAGAGCTAAAGCGGAGAAAAAAATTCTAGCATAGCTAACTTTTACTCGCCATTCTTTTTGCTATTTCAATTTTCTGGATTTTCCATATAGGACAATTTTGGGAGGGGGGGCTGGGGGGGGGCGTTTCTCCTTTTTTGATGTAATATGTCTATCGAAAGCTTATGCTTCATACATTACAAATCTAGCATAAAAAATTTTCTCCCATTATTCTGGGTCACGTTACGGACCCATAATGGGTTGAAATTTAAATTTCTTAAACTTCTTCGAGGTTTTTTGCCAAATCGGTATCAGAAAAAAATTGTGCCAACGTCATGTGTGTATGACATCTGCACCATATAAATATTATTCAGTCTTTTTTTATTGCAATTTTTTTATGTAAAACAATATGCATTATTTTTCATGCACAATTGCGCATTAAATGAAAATTGTAATGCAATTTTTGTAGTAGTACTTTATAATAATGAATAAAAAAAACACATTATTTAAAAGTATTTCCTGCACAATAAAATGTTTCCTGACGATTACAAAAAAATATGTCCTGACAATTCAAAAAATAAAAATGTAATTGTCCAAGTTTTCACTTCTGTCGGCACTCCAAAAATGTCACTTTTTTTTGGGGGGGGGGGGGGGGTGAAAATTTTGTGGAAATAAGTCTTACTTTTTATTTATGTATGGATCCATATAAAAAAGTATGAGCTAGTGAACTTTGGAACCATTTTAATACAACTCATATTCCAAATATTAAAATAATTGAGAAAAATTATTAAAAAATTATTTTCAATTTAATCATTTTTATACTAAGTAAATGCAATTAAATTTCTTATAAATTGAATCTGGAATGTTTAGATAAGATTTTAATATTTACAAAATATAAAATACAGTACAATATATTAGGTTTACAGCTTTCTGAAAGACATAAAAATAGTAGGATAAAATTTAGATGAGTTCAAAGTATTAGAATATTTTATTTTGCGCAACAATATTACCTTATTAATATGAAGTAAATGGTAGTTCATTTTTTGTAGCACCCTCTTTTGCTTTCATAATAGTGTACAATCGATCTTGCATACTATACATATCTGCTATTAAGAAAATAGTAAAAAAAACTGAGTCTGGAAAAAATTTCATTCTCTACCATCTGTCCTATCTCACAAGTTTCTTTGTCCTATCAGTTAATATTTGTTTTATGTTTTGCAGCCACTCTAGTAGTGGCAGCACGCATTGACTTGCTGTACGAAAATTCAGTAATGCATTTCATCTCAGATTTTAAAACATCAACAGTGCTGATTGAGAAAACGCAGTATACGGAAAATGGTTTTTGAAAAATTCGTTGTCCTCTGTATGTTAAAGAAAGTTTTCTTAATATGTTTTCTTGTACTTTCTAATTTTCCTTCTTTTCGTATTTCCTATTGGATACATTATTTTATATTCAAAAATATATGTGCCTATAGATATTTTCTTAAATGTTGTTGCCCCACCAGTGGCTGAGAGATTCTGCCCTCAAAACTGGTAGACGGCAGGCGCTGGATTAGAACAAAACCCAATCGCGGTCGTCAGCCCAATCATTCGGAGTTTTCAGTGGTTTTCTTCGAACTTTGGATTTCCTTGCGTAAATACGGGTTGGGTTCCCTTAGAAAGACCCCCCCCCTCCCTCCACGGAGGACACCACCTTGGGGGCCCATATCCCATGTGTTGTCCATTTGGGAGCATATTTAGCAATTGTTTATTGTATCCTGTTACAAAAATAACAGGATGTTGGAACCTGTTACCAGCGCTACTGTGGAATGATGTAACCTGTTAACCAAAAATAACCATATTTCCCATCTCTAATATGAATGAGACTGTTGATATCATTTTAACTTCTCAAAATATTAAATATCAGCATTATTACAAACTAATCACTGGCATTTAATGCATCAAATTTCTTTTTAAAATATTTGGCACTTTTGCCATATCTAATCCCTAACTGATGTTTAGGTTTCATTCATCTGATGAAATCTCATTCTTCTGTTTGCCACAGAGTCCATAAAATTAAGTATTAAAAAAATGATTAAAAAAAATTATATAAAAAATTAGATTTTTTAAAAATTTAAATTGGATTTTTTATATCTTTTTCCCAGCATTAAAATATTGAATAGATACCAAGAGTTTTATGCTTCCAGAACAATGAAACCCTTAATTATAAACATAGTCTACATTTTTACACTTTAATAAAATTTAATTATTAGTTAGTAATTACAGAAATAATAAAAATTGCAAATTAGTAGTTTCATTAGTTAGTAGAATACAATAAAGTTATACACATTAAGTTTTAATAATTATGTAATATTACATAAAGTACTAGTAATATTTAAAATAATTTATCAGTAACTACATTTGATATATAATGGTTAACACTATTTAAAATTAATGATTATTAAACAATCTTTAATTGAGTAAATAATATACATTTGGGGAAAAAATACATAATTTTTCACTACGATAAATAAAAAATCATTTAATTTTAAACATTTTAATAATTGCAAACTGAAAAATAATGTTAAATAACATGGTTTAGTAATATCCTTTTTTTTTTTCTTTCAAGAAAAAAAAGTTTTATTATTTTAGTAAGTTTTTGGACAAATGCATTTAAAAAAACACTGGTGAGATGAAGTTTCGCTACTTTTTTTAAAGGCAGAGTGCATTTTGTCAATATTAAAAGGGTCTTTAAAAAATGCCCTGGAAAAACAATGATTTACAGAGTTAACAAAAACTGGAAGTAAGTAATATCATTAGTTACTAGCACAAATAACAAAACTAACAAATATTATTGCCACCTCATACTAAGAAAAGTGAGCGTTAATTACCTTAATCTTAATTTACAGGATATATGCATGTGCTAACCAAAATCTTACACTGTGCTTACTATTTTTATACCAATTAGTTTTCTCTTCCACATTCTTTTACGACTGCTGTTGATTGGATGTTATTCTTTCATTCTTCTTTAGCTCCAATATTTGGTATAAATTTATTATTGCAAAAGTAGAATGAGAAAATAAGATTCTAACTATTTGCTTTTTTACTTTGCAGAAATTTATTATATTTGCTATGCTTACTTTATATAAAAGAATGAATAATTTGATTATTTAAAGCAGAGTTTTCCCCCAGAGGGTTTCAGGGGGCCGCCCTGCCTCTACTGCCCTTTAGTTTAAAAAAAATTGCTCCTCATCCAAAAAATAGCACTCCTCTAGCCGCTCATTCAAAAAATAGCATCCTTCTAGCCTCTCATTTGAAAAAACACAGTCCTTACAGCTGTTATGCCCGTATTGAACACATATCTGCTAGTTGTTTTCTCATTCATACTCTTAAGATTGTGCTCATGCATTCTTAAAGCTCGCATTGCAGTAGACAAACAAGTCATAGCAGGTCAAGATACTGGTAAACAAATTCTCAGTCGATGACACAATACCTTTTGATCCAAAAAGAAGATGCACCAATTAATAAAATTGGCTAATAGAGAAGAAAGATAAAAGACAATTTTGTTTTCCGAACCAGGGGTTATTAAGTTCCAAAATTTCTGAAAATTCAAGACATTCAGTTTCGAAAATTTTAGAGAATAGATCATCAATCAGAAAATTCAAACATAAAAAGCATCACAAATTTCAACAAATGGTTGCCAAAAAATTCTATCAATCATTTGCAGAAAAAACAAAACAAAATGTGAATTACATCAAAGAATCACATGAAAATGCATATTTCGTTAAACGTAAACTGTATAAATTTGACACTTGAAATTTTATGTACTGAGTACCTTATAACACAAATCATAAAATTTTGAAAAAAAAAAAATAACTATTTTAATTAAATGAAATTGAACATTTCTGTGACTTTATTAGATTTCAAAACAGATATTAATTTCATCATTTATTGCAAGGAATATGTTCCTCAGCTGTTAGCAAATTCATTTTGTAAACCAATTGGGAGTTGACAAATTGAGAATCTTGCTGATGGAAGTTGAAATATTTTAAAGCTAAAATTTGTAATTATTTTAAATAGAATTTCTTTTTAAAAATAAAAATGGGTGGTTCTCCTCCTCCTCTCAAAAACAAAAGAATAAACAAGTACGAAGTAGTTATCCCTTACTAATCATAGTAATTTATTATCATTTTTATTATATGAAAGTTGTTCTTAATTATTTTGTATTTATCCATTTAATAAAAGTCTCACAGAAAGATTTCATTTGTTTTGGGCTTTAAAATGTTCTGATCATTATTTCTATTTAAATTGCGATAAACAGTAATTTTTATATTTCATTTTTACAAAATAAGATAAATAATTTCTACATAATATATTAACATTAAAGTTTGCTTATAGTAAAGATTTCATTGTCAGACTTCAGAATCTGATTGTTTGGTGCTACCATCAACAAACAATGTTACAAAACAATTAAAAATAGAAAATAGCAAATATCAATTAAAAAGTTTTTTTTTTTTTTTAATAGTTTATAGACAGATATTTTTTTTTCTTAGCTTATATTGCTAGACATTAGTTAAATTAATTAGATAGTTAATAATTTTTTCCAGAATCATTCAGATTTTAGAATCTTTTTGGTACTGCCATCTACAAACAATATTGCAAAACAATTATAATAGAAAGTAACAATTATAAATTAACCTCTTTGTGATGAGCATATTTCACAGAATTATTAGTCTTTTATCATCAGTTTTTCAAAACAGAAATTTCTGCCCTATTGAGTCAAGAAAAAAGGCCTGATTAAATAGATCAAAATTTGCAGTATAAAATAACTGGTGGAAATAATCAAGAATTCCAAGCACTTTAATATACATGTACCTTTCATGTAAATATGATGCTCATCTCAAAAGGGTTAAAAAGAACTTTTTTAGTTGTATTTTTAATCACCTTCAGTATTTATTATATTGAAAGTTTTTTTTTTTTTTTTTTACACTTTCCAACAAAGTTGAAAAGCATTTACACACTTGGTTTCTCTGTCTGTTTACTCTTTAATTCCTGTATATATACACTCTGATTTTCATGCAATTTGTAAACCTTATGTAGGATACCCTAGGCATGTTCGGTATTGCATATGAGGTATGTGGAATTAATAGTTCATTTACAGGGGCACCCAAAAGAATTCCATTACATTATGATTTATGGGGAAAAAATGTTTGCAGAGTATTTTAAAGACATTACGCTATTGCAAATGTATTGAAACAGATATAAATCAATGAATTTCATTCCTATTACATTAGAGGATATTCATAGCATTTTTAATCCATTTACAGGAATGCAAAAAAGAAATTGGTTGTAATACTGTCTGAGTAATAATTGCTGAAAGTGTGTTTCAATTTTTTCATGTGCTTTTAAATTTAACTGTTTTTAAGTGCATTCATAATTATATACATACATAGCACCTACAGTCATTGTTTGATCATTCCGTCTATCTTTCTACATATAATAGCACAAAAACTACCCAACCAAATCATTTGAAATTTTAAATATATATTTATTGAAGAATTTTGCTGAATGATTTCAATTTTTAATATAATTGGATACATAGCTGTAAGTGTTCTGTTTCATTACAGCTGATGGGATAAAATAGTTTCAAGTGCTTTTTAATGATGTTGCACCAGTCAAAACATAGTGAAATTGATATTCATTTATGAAGGGCACCAAAATATACCGTTTGTAGAATATGCCACCCAAAGAATATTTATTATTCATTTACTGGTCACCACAAAAAAAATCTGTAGCATAATGATACAGTTGGAGGACATTATTTGTGGCATATTTTAATTATGTTAAATTATTTCACATAATAAAATTAATATATGTTGCTTAAGTTTACTACAAATTACTACCTGTGTAACAGAAAATGTATTCTTATAATGTTGAATTAGATATAGTATTTTAATTTATTAAATTGTGCAGTTTTGTAAAATTTTTCTGAATGTGTTGGAAAGTGTTTCATAAACTACGCTTGATGCATGATTTTTTTTCTTGTTTATTTAAAGTTTGTTTAAGCATTTTCCCCCCAATTTTTAGAGAAAATAAGAAATTTTCAATTTTGTTGACCTACTGAATTCTTGAGAAATTTCAGCATTTTAAATTTTGTTTAAATATTTGTTATTTGAAATTTAAAATTTTATTTTTATCTCTGCTTGTTTTTATAATTTTGGAATTAAAAAAAAAAAAAAAAAAAAAAAAAAACAGAATTTTTTATGATATTTAAACAATTTGACTTTAATAGTTTCACTGGATAAAAACAATGAAGTCCTTTTATAATATCTTTTAAATTAATTTTATTGGTGTATCCATATATGTTTATCCGTATATGTATGGATTAACCACTTCACCGTCTGCCCCGAGATAAGTCGGGGGTAAAAGCACTGTTTCCCTATACATGTTGCCGGTTAAGTGGTTAAATACTTATAGATTAACAATTTGGATTTATTAATTGAAGGATAAAGCATTTTGAAAGGAATATTAAATGAAACCCTCTAATGTCTAATATGATATCTGATCACATTCATTTACTTGTTTTATTTGCTGTGTATGAATATGAGTGCACAAATAGACAATATCTTTAACTTCTACTGAACCAAAGTAGCTCTTGCTATCCTTAATTTTGATACAAATAGTTTTTTCTTCCTTTACTTTATTTTACAATATCTGTTGTGCAGAAGTTATTATTTCATCTTAGCTCTAACTTGCTTTTAAATATTTGTAAAAATGGAATGAGAAAATAAGAGAACAATTATTTTAAAGAAAAAAAATGTTTGTTATACTTAATATAAGAGTGAATAAGTTAATTACTTAAAGGAAGTTGCAATGATAAAATGAATTTCAATATAATAGATTTAATTAAATATCACTTTTGAATGAAATACTTTTATGCACTATAAAAACTTACTATTTATAAGTTTATTGTACTTTATTGTTTAAACTTTATTTAAAGCTTTATTTATTAATAAGTAAAATCATTACAATTTATGTTAATCTTATATTATTATAATTTTTCAAACCACTATAAAAAGTTAAGAAAATTTATGATTTTAATCAATAATAATAAAAAAATAAATAGATTTCAATCAGCATTTTTCATCATAGGTTTAACCCCTTAAGGGGTGGTGGGATCAGCTATTTTTAATCAATATTCACGCCCGGAACCTTATTAAACTTTACTTTATCTTTGGTGAGAAAAAAGTTGAAAAATTTCCTTTCTTCATTTTGAAACAAAATTTCTCAAGAATTCTGATGTGAATTCTACGCTATGGAAATGCATTCACTTGCCCCTGAAAGGGTTAAAACTGCTGACCTCATATTACACAATAAATCATTATTAAAGCAATAGCAACACTAATTATATATTTAAAATGTGTGCTATAATTAAAAGCATATATCATTTTACGCAACACATTACCTTCGATCCAAAGTATTAAGATGAAAATGAACTAATTCAGGATCACTGTGATTTAGTCTTTCGTATAACTTTTCTTGACTATCTTTTTCATAATCCTGAACATTCATAAGGTCTGCATATAAACCATAAACATCATTGGATTCTTCTAAGCTATCTTGAGGAGACATATGGGGACAAAGTGACATTCCCCTAGGTAATGTTTTTGCTCCAGATGCATGAATATCACCAACATTTGATCTCTGACCTATAATAAAATAAGAGTAAATTTTAAACACAACTCACTTTACTTCATCCTTAAAAAAATAAATAAATGCACATTTTAACTGTTTAAATAAAAATTATTTTCAATGATCTCATTGGAATTTTTTTTTAAGTTCAAAATTTCTTTTATGATACTACAATTTATATTTTAATACAGTTGGACCTTGATATCTTAAACTTAATCTTTAAACACTTGATATCTTGAAAATAGAAATTTTCCCCTGTATCAACATCAAAATTTTTATGCATTTTCCATAATACTCTAAACATTTTTCAAAACCCTTGATATATCGAAATTTTTTCCATAGAAATTAGTTTCATTTTTTATTTTTGGCTATTATCAGTTACAGAACAAGTTTGATCTGGATGCTGATTTCATATTCTTTTACCTTTTTGTTGATAACAAAGAATTTAGAATACAAGAATGGAAGGCTTTTGAAACTGTAACTAACAAACCAGCACAAATAGCTATGCTTGGAAAGCATGCTAAGGGATCCATTCCCAGAAAAGTTTAAAATGACATTAATTTGACAAAAGATTGTTTACATGATCACCGATTGTTTTGGTATGATTCTATGGAAACAATATTGAATTTAGAGAGAGTATAGATATTTGACACAATGTATGAAAAGTTTCACAAATAATGAAAACATCACGGGAATTTACTTTTAACAGATTATGTCTTACAAACTTTCTTCATTGTACAACCTTTTACTAAACTTCCACATCATCTCACAAAATAAGGAAAAAAATGAAACACCCACCGTTCAAATGCAAACATTATCCTTTTAATTCTTCCACATCTTGTTCATTATCACTACTGGAGAATGCACAGGAAATGTGTGTGTACATGGAGGGAACAAGATATTTCCCCCCTCTTCTGATATTTTTCAGGGTTGCCACTCTAATCCTGAAAAAAAATTCCCTGTACTGCAATGCATTTATTCCATGTTGAGTGCGAAAAAATATATGCATGTAAGAAGACTAATTAGAAATATTGTAATTTGCCATTACCAAATTCCCTGTGTTTTCCAGATTTTTTTTAAAATTCCCTGGATTTTCCCTGTTTTGGGAAGAGATTTAAAATTCCCTGTGTTTTCCCGGTTCTCCAGGTGGCATGGCAACCCTGTTCTTCTATCTTGAAACAGGTGCACTTTGATGTCTATTTCGTAACCCACAAGTAGAGAGCAAAAAAGTATTAATGAAAGATAAAATCTTGAAGTTTTATGGATGAAAACAAACTAAAAAACAAAATTGCTGCTCATTTTTAAATTTCTTACAACGCTCTTTCGAGTTTAATAAAAAAATCACGAAATAATAATAAACTATGATGGTAAAAATAGGAAATAAATAAAAATTCTGAATTCAGCTTATCCTGAAGATGAAGGAGGAGTTCAAAAATGGTTTGTTCGATAGCAAATTGGAGAAGATTTTGCAAAAGAACTAGACTTGAACAATGTATTTAAATCAAGCAATGGTTGACTGGATTTTTTTTTTTTTTTTTTTTTTTTTTTTAATGACACAACATTGTTATTTGAAAATTTTGTAGAGAAAGTACTTCAATTGACACAGCTACCCATAAAGAATGGTTTTCAGAACTTCCTTCTCTTCTTTCAAAAGACTATAAAGCAGCATAATGTGTTTAACCCATATGAAACTGGATAATTCTATCAGTGTTTGCCCAACAAAATACTATATTTAAAAATTAAAAAAGCTGACAAAAAAGGCAAACAAACTTTCTGTAACTGTATTGTTGACAGCAAATCAAATTGGTATAAGTAAAGCTTCCTCATCTTATATAGGACAATTAAAAAAAAAAAAAAAAAAAACTGAGGAGCACTTCTAAAATTGAATCATTTTCAAAGCTATACAAGTCAAATATATAAGGCTTGAATAATAAATGCAATTTTTGCTGAATGGCTGACAGAAATCACTAAAAAAAATGGCTAAAAGATGCAATCTCTTCTTCACAGACAATTTTAAAGCTTACTTTCATCTTCTGATGCTAAAAAATAAATTTTTAACACCAAACATAATTTAGAAGTTACAGCCACTCAACCAGTGGATAATCCATAGCTTCAAAGTTGGCTCTTGAGAACAAATTGTGAGAAAACTTCTGATAGTATTGGTGAAGGTAAACCTTCTAAGACAATCGTCACTATCTTACAATCAATGAGAATGGCTGACTACACATGGAAAAATGTTACAAAAACAACAATAAGAAATATTGTTTCATCAAAGGAAGATTTTAGAAAACGTAACTTCAAGTAAAACAGAGAAAATTGACTCTTATTTATTAACCCCATCAGGACGAGAGACACTTACAGAATTTTTAATTCTTTATCATTAGTTTTCCAAAACATATTTTTTTTTATTGAATTGGGAAAATGCTAGGATTAAATAAGGTAAAATTTACAATAAACTTTTTGGTGAGAATAATCAAGGATTCTGAGCTCTAGTGTCACATTGACATTTCATTTGAAGAATCCTTTAATACAGATAATAAGTTTGAAACATGTAGCACTATTATAGATAAAGAAATTAATAGAACATTAATGAAAAATTTCTGATAAAGAAATCAAGGAACTACAAGATCAATAAAAGCATGGAAAAATCATGAAAGAAGCCAAGGCAGTTGAACAGGCTGTAGAGATTTTTTGAATCAAATGGAAATGTTAGAACTGAAGTGCTTGGTACCACTGTTGTGTTAGAGAAAACTGTGCAATTGCAAAAAGATTCTCTGAGATGGGAGAGTTCAGTTACAGCAAAAATAAATTTGTGAGATTAGATTTTTTAATTTTGTCAAAAATTTTGATAACTTAAAACCTCTAACTCAATTTTTTTTCCTCTTTGCCAAAGTTTGAGATATCGAGGTTGTACTGTATAAACTAATATACTAGCTTGCAAAATTTAATTATGTAATCAAGTGATGTCTTCTATTTCTGAAAAAAAATTGTTTGGAATTTTTAAAAATCTAACATTATCAAAACGTACAAAAGAGTATTGCACTTACCTATAGAAGAGTGTTAGCCCTAAACATATAGCAGGGGTGATTGTGAGTAGAAAACAAAATTCTGAAATTTACATTAAATTTTCTGAAAGGTTAGAACAGAGGGAATACTCTCTTGGCATTAACTGTGTATTTTTTCTACAGCAAGAAAAATTCAAAAAGTCACTTTTTTCCCGCGATCCTTTAATGAAATTCGCATTTTCTCATGATTTTTTAAAGATTTTTTTTTTAAATTTTAGTTTTTATCTTTTGATTAAATTCACAATTTTTTTGAAATATCTTGTTATTTTTGTGATTTTTTTTTTTTTTTTTTTTTTTTTTTGCAAATCGTTTGACAAAATTTGGGTTTTTTTTTAATGATTTTTGGACTTTTTTTTTCTTCTATTCTTTGATAGAACTTTCTTCTAACCAGAAGTAAATAATGTGAATATTAAATAGTTAAATATCCAAAAAACACATCCTTGAGTACACCCTTAGTACGATTTTTTCTTCATTGCTACAGGAATTATCCTATGAAAAACTTGCCAGTAAAGAAGTTGTTAATATTATTGAGAAGATATAAAATAAATTTAATTGGGTTTGATATCTTAAGAATTGAAGTTATGCATATTTTTCTTTTTCCAACCCCCCCCCCCCCCCTTTGTTTTTCTGCAGTAAGAATTGATCTTATCAAAAACTTATAAATACCAAACTTTTGGATAATATTAAAAAAAATTATAAAAAATTTAATTAGATTTGATATCTTGAGAATGATGAAGTTATGAATTTTTTTTCTCCCAAAATCCCTATTTTTTTCACCTAGAGCTCATTTTTGATTTTATCAAAAATCTGTTACACATAATTTTTTGGCCCATTTTTTAGAAGTAATAAACATTTTAAACTGATTCAATATTTATTTTAACTAAGAAGTTATGGAGATTTTTTTTATTTTCACAAAATCCTTCCTTATTTCCATTCACTTGGCCTGATTTTGCCCATTAATGGACTTGACCGAGATTTTATGCCCCTTGATTTTATATATCAGTTTGGAAGAGATTTGTGTAGAATTATGGAAGTTAGCATGTCCATAAAAAAGTTATATAGATAGATCGATAACATTTTTTGCTGAATATTGTTTTAGGGAACTCAGGGTCATGATCTGTGTAGATCTGCAAAATTTTTTCACAAATTCCAACATAGGGGAGAACACAATTGGTAGTAGTTCATAGGAAATCTACTTAACACTAATACGCAACCATTTTCTTACAAATACTGTTAAAGGGATAAGAAATTATGTTAACGGATCATGTTTAACCTCCTCGGTCCTACTGTCACCTGTAGGAGACACTAAAGAATACCCTTTAAATTAATTTAAATCCTTCTAGAATTGTTAAAATTACTTCTAGACTTTTTAAATAAACACATGCATATCTAAAGCATCAATATACAGACAAAAACATCTTTGGAGATGTTTTATAATAATTTTAAAGTGGTTTTTGTGGTACTTTTTAATATTTGTCTCAGGATTGAGGAGGTTAAATGTGTAAAATGTTAAGAATGTACACTAACCTGGAAATTTTTTGTTGGAAACAGGAGAAGGTAGCACAGAATCAGATATTTGTTTGATGACTCGTGTTCTGGGTGATAAAATAACTGAATCATCATCACCATCAGCACTTGCTGGTCTTCTTGTAGTAGGAGATGCTAAAGTAGGAAGAGTTAATGCTTTAGGCTGTAAACTAAGCAACAATTGCACTGGTCCCTGATGTGCATGGAAGGCTAAACTAACACGTCCTGTAATAATAGGAACACCTTCTAAACGTGGTAGAGGAACAGTGAGAATAATACCAACATTAGTTCCTACCCACAAGAGTCCTTTACTTGCCAACAGAGATGTAACATAAATCATATGAGGTGACTTTTCTTTGTCTTTAGCTAAAAATAAAATTTATAATTATATAAAGATTATAGAATCTACACAATAAAAGCAAAAATAAAATAAACTGGATTTTTCTTTGAACACAATGTTTTACAATGGTTGTTATGCATGTGTATAATCATTAGTCTAAGGGTTAAAAATTTTGTTTCCATAAATGTAGTTCAAAACAAACCTAAAATCACAAAATGAAGTTACAGAAATTAAGAGAAATTTTATTTACATTTGATTCTTTGAATCACCTACTTTACAGAAAATGTTAAGTAAATTATGAAATGTATAAGATCACAAGGGAAAAATTCTGTAATACTAATAACAACAAAACTGAAATAAATTAATATTTTCTCAAACTGAAACCTTTTCAAGTAACTTTTATATCCAAAAACATTTCAAGGACTAACATCTTCATTAACTTAAAACTGATAAATATTTATTACTCCAATTCAAGTAAAGTTAACTTATTATCTAAATTATTACATTATTAAGTTTATTAGAAAAGTAATACAAAGATGAAAATGCTCTATTTTGGATTTCAGCATCAAAATTTATAGATGCTATTATTCCTTAACTTTAATTCTAACATTGAGGGTGCATTTCAATTCAAACTGCTTATTTTCTGATTTATTTTTAAATTCATTTTTTCTCTCATATGCATTAAACTGACAAATTGTCTTATTTAGAAAGTATACAAGGTGCCATGATTGTCGATTCTTTGATAAATGCAGAAAATATTGCAAAAAAAAAAAAGGCAATCAAAATCGGCATTTTGAGCCGATTTTTCCAAAGCTGGAGATCTGTGAATGAAAAAAAGGGCCATACTGAGAAGATAATTGTTTATAAATGAAATTCTAATGTATTGAGCGTAAAATGACATCGCACGGCACCTTACACGTCTCTTCAAAAATTCTCTCAGCAAGTTTCATGTTTCTACTTTTAAAAATGTGTCTGACACTGAATCAGAAAATTTTGAGCTGTTGAAGCTGGAAAAGAGTTTTTTTTTAATACACCCTTAAAACTGTTTTGCCCCTGATAATTTTCTTTTTCAGACCAACATTTATTACATTAGACTCCCTTAAATCCATGAATGTCTAAAATTTGCTTATTCTTTTCAGATGTAAACAGTAAAACAGAGTTAAGTTGTAGGAATAATATTAAAGATAGAATTCAAATCAATAGCAATCACTTTTTTTTTTAATCATGCACTTTTGGCAATTACTGTAATTTTGGGGAGATAAGCCGCCCTACCATATACAATGCAGTTGCAAAATTTGGTTAAAAAATTTTTTTTTCATTGTATATGCTACATCATCTGATATGCCACAAAATGAAATTTTTATCATAAAATAGATAATTCACCAACATAACACTTACCTTAATTTTAAATTAAAATAATTATAAATAAACAATGTTTAAATGATAAAGATTATTAAATAATTAAAAACAAATATTAAATAAATGTCCAAGGCTTTAAAGAAAGAAATATAAAATAAAAATTATTTTAAATTTCAGTTTTAAAAGTGCAAAATTACCTCCCTTTAGTTAAAATACTTTTCCTATTTTCTTATTCAACAGATTTTGTGATAATTAAAAGACAGGTAGTATAAAAATATATCAGAATATGTTCATATTTATTTATTTAGCATTTAGTTAAAAGGCTTTTAGAGCATTTCATAAGAAATGTGGAAATTCATGCACATGCTTAATCATATTTTAAAAATTAAAAAAATTAAAGCTGGAAAAATGTCCAGATTTTAGATTTCTGGAACTTGGATGTCTGGATTTTCAGCATTTAAAAAATGAGTCGCAAAGTCTTGTGTTAAGGGGATGTGAGGGAAAGGATGTAGATTTGTAGAGCCATGTGCTATGTTATCTATATTTAAAGATATGGTATCACTTTAAATTGACTTGGAGTTGCCTTTTCATTACATATTAATAGAAGAAAGATCATAGGTTCTTTGTGATATTGACAGGGTTGGTGATAGCATGCTAAGAGCACCATTATGTAAGGACTTGTGCAGGCGAATTATTTAGATTGGCACTCACAAAAAAAAAAAAAAAAAAATCACCAAAATAATAAGACATGGGCACTAGAAGATGGTGTTGAATTCAGACACTTTTCTCTAAGAGCGACTGCAGAGAGAAAAGTGCATTTTTTGATAATTAAAAATGCAAAATCTCAAATTTTTGGGGGAGGGGATTTTTATTGCTCCAGAGGGTGGGGGTGAGGTGGCCATGGACCACTTCTTGAATTCAATGCTGTTAGAAGCTCTGCAGAAGATATTAGAAAGAGAAAATATTGTCGTTATCACTTTGCATTTTTGATAAGTTGCTCAATGACTGAGAAAGTCTGGCCTGCTCTTAAAAAAAAGTATGACAATTTGTTAAGTAAGCCCCATGTACTAAAATGTAACTTTGAAAATCATATAAGCCACAGCTTATCTCCCTGAAATTATGGTACAACTTATTAATTGCTAAATAAATTTACATTATTTTTGATTTTGTTGAAAAATTAGCATACCCACAGCAAAAATTCATTAGATCCTGCACAACATTTGCAAGTGTAACCTGCAATCAAAATGTTTATTTTTCTTCCATTCACTTCATTTTGTTTCAATTTTTATTTTGTCACTATTACATACACATTTTAAAATTAATTCTGGTTAAGATGACCAAACTCAAGCTTTTTTGTGAAGAAAATATGAATTTGAAAATTACTTTAATCCATATAGAAAGAGTATTGAAGTGCTGAATGTGGATTTTAAAAAGAAGACATTAATGGATTTTGTATGTTGAGGAGAGTGATAATAATATTAAAAGCTATGTTTCTTGAAGTATGTATATTCAATATTGCAGTTAAAATTGCAAGAACTTTTATAGTTACTGATGATGTCCATAGATTTTTATATATTTTATCAGCAGCTAAACAACTGCGTGGAAAAAAATTCTTCACTTTGGGGTTCAATTATTAATATTTAAACTTCATTTAATATGTAAACTTTAACTATAAGATATTTAAATAAATGCATATGTGCACTATGACTAGATAAAAAATTATGCCTGAAATAAAAATATTTCGAATAGCATCCATGTACTTGATTAAGAAAAAAATGTATGTTAGAGGGGATAATTCAAGCACTGAAAAAGACAGTTGAATTATGGATAATTCTATAATAAATCATGATATCAATAACTATGTTGTCAAAATGTAATTTGATAAAAAGAAGAAAAATTTTTAAAAATAAGAAATCAAGAATTAATGTTAAATATTTTTAACAACACTAAACATCATTAATACACTAGGAATATGAACAGCAAATAATCAAAAGAACAAAGAAAAATCATTTTGTAAATAAGCATTTAAAAACTTACCTGCAAGAATTCGGTTGACATTAGCAGCAACATTTATATCTTGAAGATGACGAAATGTTTCTGTATGATATAAACAAATAGTTGCAGAATTTTTTAAAGCAATCCACAAGCCAGTACCAGAATGGGCTAATAGAAAAGCTTGACCATCAGCATCATGCTGAACAGAGTAATTTCGCTAAAATAAAAATAAAAAAATTATAAGACCCAGTAAAAATTATAGGATCAAAAAATATAAAATTGACAAAATATACATTTCAGTTTGTTATATAAATAATCATACACAAATACAATAAAATACTATAAAAGTCACTTCTATTTAGCAAACACTTTTCCAATCTCCACTAGTTATATATTTGTATGCTTTTATCTCTAACAAGATCCATACGCTATTTGAATACAAAATTTCCAAACTTTTTCAGGTTTTCCAGACCATATTTCCTAAAGTTCCCTCACCACACAATTCATGACATTTTAAAAGCACAAAATTATAGATTTTAATGACTGAATTTATATAGCAAGAGAGAATACACTCATACGGCAATAAGAATAAAATGTAAACTTATCTTTAAAAATGAAACAAAAAATTTATATTGTAAAATATTAAAAACAAAAAAATTAAATACAACTCAGATAAAATCATATACATTAAACATCCATTATTATTATTATTTAAGAGAGTTCTGTGGTATCATTTATTTGTGTACATCATATTTTGTATCACATACAAGCAGTTTGAGTAAGTTTCAATTTTTTCTCATTTAACTTTTTAATTTCAGCAACTGCTTTTTTTTTTCCCTTGCTTCATAATTTCTTCCTTTTTTTATTTAAATATTCATGATATCTTGACAAATTTGTATAGCTAAAACATCTTTGTGTTTAAAATATAAGTTTATTGAAAATTCTACTAATAAATGAAAGCTTTCTTGCAAACAGAAACTCAGGAAAATCTTGACACATGACAGCGTGCACACACACACACGAAAGAGGGATATGAGAAAAAAGGTGGAAAATTTCTATCTATAAAGTTGCGCCAAACACTTATTTAACGCCATTTTAACAGCTATGTATACAATAAAATTAAATGTGACTGAACATATAGTTGCTTCTTTTCTTTTTCTTAACTATGAAAGTATTAACAATGTTAAAAAGTATAAATTCAAATATATCTGATCAACTTATGTGAAGTAGCAAATTTTCCAAAACAAATATTATTCTGGATGGTTTAGTTGTTAAATCCCTCCCTCCCCCTCTTTTGTTTAATTTCATGGCTTTTTCATGGCAATCTTTGTGCCAGAAATACATCCTGAAAAACATATCGCAGAAATTACCCAGAAGTATTGTATAAATTGTACAAAATATTCTATTCCTAAAGATAACTTCCTTGAACTTTGAATTTTTAAAGTCTAAACAAATTTAATTCTTCAAAGACACTTTGAACAACTTCTTTTACATGACTTGTAGATGCTTATATGTTATAAGCTCACCTTCCATTTTAAGTCTTGTCACAGCAACAATTCAAGAACAAACTCCGCAGTTGAATAGACAAAATGTCCTATTTTACAGGCACTTCCTTCTGTTAACCTTCTAAAAATTTCTTTGCATTTTTGCATGATTCCAGGGAATGTCCAAAATTGCTTTTAAAACAATGGAATTCCTTTAAGAGGAACTCTTTCATGCCTGGAACACTTATTTTCCCTGAAACTCTGTTTTCAGGTTTTCCAGTTGCATAGGAACATTGTCTAAACAATGGAAAATTTTGGATGACAGGCAAATTGCATGATCAAGAAGTCTGCTACTCATATATGATTTTTATTGTAGAATCTAACATAACTCACATGTAAGCATCAGAAATCAAGCATCTGCCAAAATATTTCTGGCACTTTCTTACAAAATATTTTACACTCCCACAAAAAATTGTTCCTTAAATGAAAAAAAAAAAATTATATGAAATCTTTGACATTCTGCAACATTATTGTAGTGATCCTACAATGGGGTTCTGTTTAAATACAATTATAGTAAAAGTCTGTATATGATAGAGAGGGAGAGTGGAAGGATTGACTTTAATGAGACACTATGATGGTAAACAGCAGAACAGGAAGATGAAAAGAGTACGATGATCATTTCTGAATTAGGACGATCATTCAATTTGTTCAAATTTCTAAAAAATGTACAGAACTTAATAAAATAATAAATATTGATACATGCTTTTCATGCAACTTAGCTTTTATAATCTCAATTCACTTAACATTTTAGATATTTCTTTTTCTACTGACCCCAGCATCAATATACTAGAATGTATTATTATAGAAAGTAACAAAAAACTGGTAAAAAAGGGAGCCAAGTTCTGTAAAATAATAATAACAGAGTTCATTCTAGGATTAAGGGCAGGGAGGGCGCACTTTGCCATAAAAGGGCACTTTGGGAAAAAAAGGGCACATTAATGCAATTACAAATAATAAACTAATTAATCTCTTCCCCCCCTATCCCATCCCCCTAAAAGTATTTGCTTCTTCCCCTTTAACCCCCCCCCCTCCTAACATTTTGCAGTGACAATATAAAATAATCCTCTTAATTTCCCTTTCTAGAATTTTATATTTCCCCAGACCATAATTTTTACATGTTTTTAGGTTATTTATTTTTTGCATTAATGCTGCGGCGATTTTTTTTTCTGCGACTGAACGAATTTTCCACTAAATTTTGCGATTCCCGTTATTAAAAATTGAAGATGAAAGAATGTCTGATCGATCTCTATACAACGCATACGACAACGAGTGCGAGAAGAGAAAACTGCGCTCGACGCGAAGTATCAATTTGGCGCCCCCCCCATCCAATTTTTTCTTATAACAAGCTAAAAATGACGTTCGTACTATAAATTTGGCGCCCCCTAAATTTCCACGCCTGGGACAACCGACCCCCCCCTTTCGCACGGCGCTGCGGACTATTTGAATATAACCTGGATGGAAATAAAACTACAAAAATAACAAAGGACAAAGGTGTTCGTCCGTAACGTTGACGTCATTTGATGTCGGCTACAGCATGCGGTTAATTTTTACTTCGACATACAGAGAAAAAAACGCACTTACGAATAAAATTATTTTCAAAAGTGTACTGCAATTAGTTTGAAAACTATATTCAGGGCTTGAATTTCAGGGCGGGATGGCGGGATTCGCGCCCAAAATTTTGAAATCTCGCCCAATAGAATAACGTGGACGGGAGGCTCCCGCCAAAAAAATTTTGCATTTTGAAACTATAATCAACTCCCACCACCGTTTTGTGAGTTTTATGATATTTTCGTGCGAGAAATCGACACATTTTGCGAGTTTTTTTACAGCGAAAAATCATTGAAAATCACGATTTTTTCCGCGACTGATTGACAAATTTTGCAATTTTTTTCCTGCAATGATTTGACGAGTTTCGTTGTATTTTCCAGGGCGAAATAGAGGTGATTCTGTTCGGAATTTCCACTTTTCCCCCCCTCCGCCATAAAAAAAAAAGAATGCATTCAATTCCAAAAATTATAAAACGGTGATGCCGCGGACGCGCTATTGCGCGTAAGATCGAAGATGACACACAAAAGAAACAGCTCTTATATGTTTCACAAGACGCATGATTTCGTAAAAGTTTGCTAAAAAACGGCAAATATTGTTAAAAGATCGCGAAAAAACAACTAATTTCCGGCAAATTTCGTCAAAAGATTCACGAAAGAATTCCTAATTTCGTCACAGAATTCTGTAAAACGGCAGTTTTTGTCTAAAAGGTTGCTAAAAAACGTCAAATTTCGTCCAAAAATCGCGAAAAACGACAAATTTCAACAAAAGATTCACTATAAATGACAAATTTCTCTAAAATATCACGAAAAACGGCAATTTTCGTAAAAAAATCGCGATAAAACATCAGATTTCATCAAACGATCGCGAAAAACGGCAAATTTCCTCAGAAAATTCACGAAAAATATCAAATTTCGTCAAAAATCGCAAAAAACGTCAAATTTCGACAAAAGATTCACTATAAACAACAAATTTCCCGAAAATATCGCGAAAAATGGCAGTTTTCGTACAAAAAATCGCGATAAAACATCAGATTTCATCCAAAGATCACGAAAAAACGGCAATTTTTCTCAGAAAATTCACGATAAAAAGGCAAATTTCGTCAAAAAATCCCAAAAAAACGGCAGATTTCGTGAAAAGATCGTAAAAAAAGACAGATTTCATGAAAAGATAGCGAAAAAGTGCAACTTTCGTCAAAGGGAACCTCTCCCTCCTTCCTCTCCCCCCACCCCCACCACCCCAAAAAAATAATATAACGGGGAGTTCATTTTTCTGTTCAACAAACTAATTTTCCTGCTTCAATATATATTTTTTCTTTGCTACTCTAAAATCAGTTTCTGACAGCTCCAAATCTTTCTGAGTGAGCGCAATTTCTGAAAGCAGCCATATATTAAACAAAAAGTATCCCTTTACTCAACAAAGTATTCATTTTTTAAGAAAATCTTTTCGATGAATTTGACTTACCCCTTTTTTTAAAGAAATGCAAACAATGGTGATGCTTCTTATCTTCTACACTCAAATAAGTATTATTTTATGATTAAATTTGTATCTTGCACATTTAAAATTCAGAAAAATAACATTATTAATTATAATTATTAATCCTTAATTATAAATATAAATTTATTAAATTAATTAGAAGTTTTTTTATTATTAAAATAATAATTAGACCTGTGACAAAAATAATTAGCACCGGGAGGGAATTTACCACCAGTAAAAACTAAACAGTATAAAAGTTTTTTTTTTTTTTTTTTTACACATTTCGCAAAATTATTCTGAATCGTTGATAAAAATTGCTTCAGTGATATTTTTTTATGTCTGTATTCTGGTAATTCTTTAAATAGCACATAAAATAATGGCGGATTTTAAACATTTTTTTCTCCCTCCCAAACAGCCAAACTCCCCTCCATTTATAAATGTTGGTAGGGAGACTCCCCTCCTTCGAAAAATTGAATTTCAAGCCCTGTATATTGCAATTTAATTTTTTTGAATAATTTTCAAGCATGAATATTTAAAAACCATCCATCGTGCAGACAGATTATGAAAGATAAATCAGTTTGCATTTAAAAGGCAATTTTAGTCAACCGAAAAGACCTGTTTATAAAATTCTTCAATAGGATTAGAATTAGTGAAGATATCTCGGTTGCATTTCAATATTTTTAAACAATTTTTTTTTCATTGAATATGTGACATCGATCTATACAAAGACCCTTTTTTATTTTTTTGATCGTGATTGCAGATTTTTCTTAATGAGGGCATTTTCATTTTCATAACCGGTTTCAAAACATAAAAGCATCCTTACAAAAAAAAAAAAAAAAAAACTGCAATCAAAACTGAAAAAAAAAGTAAAAAACGGCCTTAAAGATCGATATCAAATATCCATTGAAAATAAATAAGCATATTAAAATGCAAACGAAATTTCTTTATAAATTTCTTTTATAGCATTAGCATTAGGGGGATTTTCCCGATTAAATGAAGCTAAAAATTCTGTAAAAGATTCTTGTCGTAAAAGGACTTAAAAGGGTAAGTATATCCAGTTAAGCATTTGTTTCTGGCAGATATTTCATTTAATTATTTTTTAAATTTATAAGAAAATAAAATAAGTAAAACAGTAACATAACAGACATGTAAAGAAATTACGCGCCCAAACAATTGAAATAATCGGAATTAAAAAGACTACTGTAAATAACGAAATTTTTTGTGTCTTTATGCATTAACTTATACAAATGTATCGCTTTAATAAATTTCAAAACTTAATTTGAATGCGAAATTGATACTTCAGAAGAAAAAAAAAAAAATATATTTTTTTTTTTTTTGGTTTTGTTAATAGGCAATTAAATAAATATATATTAACCCCTTCGCGACGAGAGCCTTTTACGAAATGTTTAATATTTTGGCACCCGTTTTTAAAAACAGAAATTCGTGCTTTATTGAATCGAGAAAATGCTACAATTTAATTGCAGTAAAATTTTACTGGTGAGGAAAAACAAGAATTCTTAAGCCCTTTGCATTGTGTGTGTCGCTTGTCCCCAAGGGGTTAATATTAAAAAATAGTTTTCCCTCCTGTTCTAAAATACGAGGTCCGGGTTCGATCCCTAGTAAATAAGAGTAAAAATAGTTTATAACACTTTTAACATTCAATGTTAATCTTTTCAAAATTACTCTCTTTTTTTCCGTTTACTGGAATTTTTATTTCTCCTAAAAATTCTGTTCGTTACATTAATTTCGATAACGTTGCAACTTAAAAAGAAAACAAAACACTTACCTACATTTTCCTGGTTGATAGGAGGACTTTTTTATCTATGGCTTCATTTTTTCTCTCCAAATTGTCTCATATTAATATCCCTCATTTTTTTCCGAAGGCATTAGCGCTGAATAAGAACTTAAAAAATCTTTTTAAAAATTAACACACTCTTCTATTTTGCAACGAACTCTACAATTCTGATACTGGAACTGTTTTTACTGAAGCTGGGGAAATTTCTACCTATCTCTTTTGCTCCAATGAAAAATGCGTATGTCCCTACCCCAAAAAATAAAGGGGGAGCAATTCCTCCACGCCTTTAAATATTCTAAAAAGACCGAAAACAAGCACATTTCCACCTTTTCTGTTGCCTCAAATTGGTCGTAAATCTCACTGATAAACAGACGTCATTTACCAATGCGGGAAGTTTTCAACATCTCTCTCTCCTTCATTTTAGTAGTTTTATCTCTGTGATTCAGAAAAAGCCTCACAGTGGGCAGAGAAAGGGGGTGTCCCGCAATTGTACGATACCTTTTCTTCGAATTATGTTCGAATAGCAATAAAATCAGACGGACAGGGGCAACTGTAGTTTACAACTTATTTTACTTGGTTTACACCCGAAAAATCTTTCAGACACTTATATTTTATCCTTGTTTTCAAAGAATTTACATAAAATCAACTGACAGACAGAAAAATCTTTATTTTTATTATTTTCAAACGAATTTATTAAATAAAATATTTTGTGAAACACTGCGCGGGACATCAGGATCGTGCAAGTTCAATGTTTTCAAATTATACCCCTTCAACCCATGGAATAAAGAATATTGGCAGATTCTTAGACTAGTACTTTCAGCTATAAAGACTCTTTAAAAAACTAATATAGATTAAAAATAAATAAAATGCGGTTAGAATATAATTTTTGAAGCTGTATATTAAAATAGTTTATAAAATATTTCTCTATTAGCTGATCCATCCGTCGTTCGGCGTGGGAAAAAAAAAAAAAAAAAAAAAAAAACTTTAAAAACCGCTGTATAGATTCCGATTAATTTCGAATATTTCCAAAATATACTATACTGGAGACTGAAATGGGATTCCTTTTACTAATGTTTAAAAATTATAAAAAAAAAAAAAAAAATTATAAGAAAGAAAAATTTATTTCAAAAGTCAAAGGTACAAAATTTATTATATTGGGGAGAAAGATTAAAACAGTTGATTTTAATCACAATTATTTTTAAAATGTTAAAAAATAACCGCATACCGCGCAAAAACTCTAAAAAGCGAAAAAAAAAAATTGCTACGGATTTTGAATAAACTTTATTGAAAAGAGAGCAAAATTCATGATATTGAGCTAAAAGATTAAATCTGGATTTTTCTTACTAACAGATAAAAATCATTGCAGAACTCTAAATAAACGCTAAAAATCTCATTAAAAATTCAAAAAATCCATGAGGGCGAAATTTATTATAGTAAGCCCGGAATATCATTGACGCCAAATTTTTTTTTAAAGCAGGGGGAAAAAATCGCCGAAGGAAGCGAAAAGTCCCAACAAAAGTCTTTAAAAGATCAAAAATCTAGGGAATAAAATGGGCTATACAGTAAAATCTCCATAACGGACACTCCCGAATAGCGGACACCTCTACTTAACGGACAGTTTTCCAATTTCCACTTCCCAAATCTAAGTTTTTGTATGTTTAACCTCTGAATAACGGACATTCCAAATAGCGGACACAATTTTCGGCGATAAGGGATGAAAAAGTATTTTTAAACAAGAAAAAAAAAAAAAAAAAAAAAAAAAATCTAAATTTATCAGGGCAATGTGTCAAAAATTTTGTGATCACGGATAAATGTAGAGGGTGGACTGAGGAAATTTCTCCTTTACATTCATTGTTGAATTCAGGGAGTTGCCTCGGAGGTCCATCTCCCAGAGCATTCAAATGTCTATGTCCCCCCCGGAAGATTTTATGTTTTTAATGGTCAAAATGTGTAATCCCTATTCCCGCACGGAACTTTATAATGACCAATAACATCACATTGAAAAACAAATTACACGTAATCACAAGCAAAAGTAAACTTTAGTAAGTTTTTTTTTTTTTTTTTTTATAAGAATGTAATAAACAGCAGTTAAAGGTGTGCATAATTTTATTTAAGTTTTATTGCTTAAAAAATAATTTTAATTTCTCATTAGTCATATAATAGATGTCTTAGAACATATAAATGTCAGGGAAATATTGAGCATTTCTTAGCGATTTTTGTATCTCTGAGTTTTTCCCTATAGCGGACACCTCCGATTAGCGGACAATTTCTGCATTCCCGAGGTGTCCGTTATTTAGAGGTTTTACTGTATTAGGCAAAAATTTGAAACCGAATTCCTTTTACTAACCTTATATTTAGTCTTTATATTTCTTATTCTTTTATCGCCCGCCCCAGATCCTTTTTTTTAACGGCCTTGCCTGTTTGAAAATTTACTTTTATTTTGCCGTGCTGCCCTTTTTCTGAAAACTGTTCTCAAATTCAAACTAACTACTTTTTAATAAATTTCTGAATCGTTCTTTACTTATAAATGCAGTAATTGATATGTGCTCTTACATAAAACTGTAAAATCGAATAGATTTTCCAGTTTTCAATATACCTTTCAAAGAAAAAAAAATGCTATCAAATTTGGTGCTTTGAATAAAATTTCCAAAGCATGACAGTTCGTAAAAGGTGACAACATGGGACTACAATCACCAATCAAGATATAATTCATTTGTAAAAAAATTAAAAAAGATATTCATTTCCAAAACTCTTCTTCAATGTGTTAAAAGTTTTATACTATTCTTCTATGTTAGGAATTAAGACTGGACCATTTCAAATATTAAAAATAAATGAAATCCTGCCTCATCCGACTCGATTTCTACTTAAATTGAGAATTTTCTTAATATGAAATACAGATTAAAAAAAAAAAAAAAAAAAAAAAATACTGCATAAATATTTATGCGAAAATTTTATCGCATATTTCAAACTATGCATCCGCAAGCACTCTTTAATTACTTCAAATGAAAGACTCGATATATGTATATTAAAAAAAAAAATAAAAAATAGTAGTTTAATTTTTTTAACTTCTGAGTTTTTGAAGATGTACATTTAATTTGGGTTGCGGGAAGCTTTGAAATTTTTTTTAGTGTTCGAGTCTGGTTAAGGATTGATTTTAAGTAGAATTTGCAGGTTAAAAAAAAAAAAAAAAAAAAAAAAAAAAAAAGGCCAGCAGGACCCGATTGATTTGCTGATACTTTAAATAGGAACAAAATTAATATGCTGAAAACGAAACTTATTTTGAATTAAAAAAATGTAGTCCAGCTAATTTAATTTGGATCATAGAGACTTTTGCTGACCAAGAAGATAAAGAACGGAAATAACTTTCAATGCACTTGATAGTTTACGTTTCTTTTGTAATGTGTTTATATTATAAAACCACCAATTAAGACTCTTGTAGCGTATCAGTATTGTGAGTCATCATCTGAAATAAAATGTGTCAGTTATTTACGATAGTAAAAATAAACCTTTTATAGTGAAGCAAGCTAAAATGAATGAATTTTCGATGAATCACAGTCAGAAATGCAAGAAATTAGTAGGCTTCGAAAATTAGGGTAGCACATGACCAGTGGCGGCAATAAAGTGGAAGTGTGACGCGGCAGATAAAATCAAACCCAAGCTGATGATTATAGAGGGTATTTAATCGAAACTAAAAGCCTTTTCCCAATAGAGGAAAGAAAAAAAAAATTAATATAAAGAGAAGGGTTTGCACATAGCCTCCGCGCATGTAGGCAAGACCCCCAATGAAACAGTATAAATTATTTAACTGAAAAAAAATTGAGGTCCTAAATTGTATTTTACATTCAAGTCAGTTCAAGAAGGCCGACTTTGTGTACTGCGCCTGTTTATTCATGCTAGAGGTCTGCACTGGCCGAAATTTCCAGGCCCGGGTCCGGCTCAATCCATAGAGAAAATGCGGCCCGGACCGCCCCGAACAAAAGAATATTGACACCAGCCGGCCCGTTATAAAAGTTGAAATTTTGGCATAGGCCGCGCCGGGCTCGAGCCAAAATTTTAACTTTTAGAGAAATTTTAGAAAAAAAAAAAAAAAAAGTGGCCCGGCCCGTTATAAAAGTTGAAATTTCGACCCGAACCCGTCCCGACCTGATTGAATTCTACAGAACATTCATTTTTATTCTTACAGAATAGTTCTGATAGAAAAAAAATATTTTAGTTTCTTGTTTTTTTTTTTTCAATGTTTATAATTTTTATTTATGCAGAAGGGCCCCGTAAGCTGCTATATTTATTTTTAATGAGTCTTTGTTTGTTGTATATAAATGCTTAAGTTATCATTAATATTATTATTCCATATTCCATGTAATGGAAACATGAAAATCTAAAAAATGCTATATGGTTAAAGTAAAATCTTCTTAAACTTAATCGCATTGGAAAGAAAAAAAAAAAAAAAAAAAAAAAAAAAACGTTATAGACAAGTTCCCTTCTTAGCGGGTGTGAATTCATATATTTTTTCATGCGTATTATTGTATTCCTTTTGCACGGATGAACAGTTTAAGAAAATTTTCAGTTTAAAAGAAGATTCCGTCATACACAGGTTCTTTTTTTTTTCATGCGTTTAATTCTATTTAATAAATCTCAAAATCTACAAAATCTTTAAAAATAATTGATTTTAATGTTTAATTGTAAAAAAAAAAATGACGATTTAAAAGTATATACCTTTTTTGCAAAAATTTTTGGACCAAGCCGAATTTTACTTATTTTTGAACAGACTTGACTACATCTAGAAAATAATTTTCATACGGAATGATTCAACCGGAACTGAATATTTTGATCCGTGAAGACAAGAAAGAATGAAATCAGTCCCAGATCTGTACGGAAAAAATAAATTAGGTCCTGCCCTATCCTTTAGGATAAAAGTAAGGCCCGGCTCGGAAAGTGAACTGGAAAGGCCCGGCCCTGCTCGTGCAAATCTCTTAATTTCTGCTGTACAGTTAACTGATTTAGACATCATAGATTGAAAAATAGCTTTCAAAATTGATATTTTAATAGAAAATCACTTGTGTTTCTGATAAAACTTTTTTTCCCCCTTTTTTGACATATTACAAATACTATTTTAATATTTCTCTTTATGCTTTTCATAGAAGTTTTCATTTCTTTCAATTTGAGAAAAATACATAGATGACTAATCATTTGGGTGTTTGGTCTTAGATTCTCACAGTCGATAAAAAGAAAGAAAGAAAAGAAATGAACCATTTCAGTGAATTACTTAACAGCATTGCCTGTGCGTCTCTTTCGCTTATAAATCACTGCTATGGACAAAGCGTATGTTTGTTTGGTCATTTTCCGAATTCTCAATTCACGACCCCCGGGGTTACCTCGTCCACTCCCTCCAAAATAAATAGTGAGGGGGGGGGGATATTTTCTTTTCTTTTTTGTTATTTCGGACGAATTTTCTCAGTAGCCCAGACACCGTAGAGTCAGGACTACCGTAGAGAAAGAAAAATTTATGACAGCGTGAGCGCTAGCTTTCAGAGTTTTACTGAAAATAATTGTCTACAGGACAGGAGGCTGGGGGGGGGGGGTGAAAAGGGACAGATTAGGAGTGAAATGGGGTTGGGGGATTATATAATGTTTACAAATAGTTTAGTGTTTGTTTGAAATAAGCGATGAAATTAATTTAAAGGGCGCGTTTTTTTCCCCTCTCGGTCGATTTTCCGAGTGATAAGGCTCGCGGGGCGGGGCTTTTGGACAGTGGGGCAATCGGGGCGGCAAATTTTAGGAAGAAGGGCGGGCAGGGCGGCGCGCCCTGTGAAAAACGCCTAGAATGAACTCTGATAATAATAATAATAAATTTTGAATCCAGACAACTTCCAAGCTTGCTACTACAATATTTAAAAAATTGCATTTTAACAAATTACAACAACCATTTGGCAAATGAAATTTTTATCAATTTGACACATTAGTTTAGATTCAGATTATGAAAATTTACCTGATTTAAGTTTACTAGATTTAGATTAGAGTTTATACAATGCAAAAGGTCAACTAATAGTTTAATAATAAGCTTGATGCAGCTGCAGTCGTTCGGTAACTTTAGAGCCCTGAGTCTAGCCATCCCAATTTTTGGTATCCAGTTTAATCAATTTTCCTTTTAAATTTGTCCAGTTTCAATTTTTGATTTTCACCCCTCCTAACCAAGTTTCTGCTACAGACTCTGCTATTCGAGATATGGGTCGGTATTTTTGAGCCTAGCTTCTGCTAGAGAGTTGCAATAGTAGAAGAAAAGCTAAAAGATCATGAACATTAAAAATGGTATTAAAAAATAAATAAAAAATTACAGACATCACAAGGTCTATTCTTCACCCTAAACAACAACCATTTTCAAAATGGTTAAAAAATAAAGAAAGAAATCCTCATATAAAAAATTATGTGACTGTTGCAGTTTCGAGTCTCCATCCTATAACTTTCAAATTACAGGCAGGTAAAATATCACAACAATCTCTCAATAACATTTCACTCACAAAATTTAAAATAAAAAAAGCAAAAACATCAAGACAGAAATATACCTGCACTTCAGCTGTAAGGGAGTCAACAACCCATATTTTAGATCCACATGCACAGTACATAGTTAATCCTAAAGGCAAAAGACAAGTGACAGGTTCTTGATCAAGTGTAACTACAACTGGTTCTTGAAGCTGCCACTGGCCATCTAAGTGAGAAGGGGAAAAAAATGGGGAATTGGAAAATCAATTACTAACAGCTTTAGATTAATAGTCAATAACGAATTTTAAAAACATATCAAAAATTGAAGAAAAAAATACTAAATAGAGCATATTTCAAGTTTTAATAGCTAAAAATTATATTCTTGAGTTACAATATATACAATAAAGGTTTATAATACATATTCATAAAATAAAGATTTAAAGTGCTTATTGTTTTTTTTTATTTATATTTTAAAATTTATGTATAGCTAGTTGCTCTGAAAATGTCACTGAAAAACATGAGTAAAGTTCTGGGATCATAAAAAAAATCTGGGTCAGTGAAAAATTATGTCAATCTGAAGCAATTATGGTAAAGTCCCCCCCCCCCTAACACCCATTTCATGCATAAAAAATGTATATTTATAATACCATATTTCACTAGTAATAACATTCTGCTTGTCTGTGTTTAAAGCCTCCGGCAATTTATAATGCTTCTTTTCCCAGTATCACATATTTAAACAAAAATAAAGAGCATAGAATATTATTGAACTATTATCTATCAAAGTGCTAAAAAAGAGCTATGAGTTCGGACAAAATAAATATTATGTCATTTATAATCTAGGTTTATCTTTATCATTTTTTGCACAGCTACTAATCCACCCAACTTAATAAAATATAGGATGTAAAAAATGACTTTAATTTTTTTTTTTTTTTTTAATTAAATTAAAAAATTAATCCAATTTAAATAAAAATCAGATTTTTATTTAAATTGGATTTTTTTATTATTTAAATCAGATTTTTATGATTATTTTTTAAAGATGCAAATACTGAATAGTTACCAACAGTTTTAGGTTTACAAAACAAATAAAGCTTAAATTAAAAGTAAAACTATATTGAATATTAATGATATTTAATTTATTAAAATTATTAATAATTGTGTTTAATATTAAATTATTTAACACTATTTAAAATTAATAATTGTTAAACAATTAATTCTGTAATTAGAGACATAACATAATTTTTTATGCTTTAATTACTAAAAAGATAAATTTACTATTCATTCTAGAAAGAAAAGAGGGCAGGATGCTAGTTGCATAGAAGGACATTATTTCACGAGGAAATTTATTAGTACTAATGTGTTTAGTGATTATATAAGAAAAAAATATTATATAGTTTCTTAGTATGATAAATAAAATATCATTAATTTTAGCAATTTTATAAATTAAAAAGTGAAAATACAATTAAATAACAAAGAATTTTTTTTTTCTAAAGAAATAATGTTCTATTATTTTTGTAAGGTCTTGAGCACATATATTTAGAAATACTGTGGAATTTGGAAGTTTTTCTTACAAGCAATCTTTCTCAACAACTACAGATTAATTTTAACTTTTTTTTTTAATGCAGCATGTACTTTGACAAATTTAAAAGGGGCAGATTGTGGCACCCTAAAGAATGACAGAGGAAGCAGTAAGTAATTACAAAATTAATAAAAACTGCAAATAAATTAATTAATCAGTAGTACAAATAACAAACCTAGTGAATATCATTTACAGTTCATTTTGCATTTGTACTGTTAATGATCTAAATCTCAACTTACTCACACATATGCATATGTTACCCCCCCCCCCAAAAAAAAGCAAAATGCTTTAATCCATTCATACACACATACAGAATAAATATACGGAATAGCCAGTTATATCCGAAATCCTTAAAACATTAAACAGCAGCACTAGCAAAAAACTCTATCACTCTGTGGGAAATTCTCAGCATTCAGTGATTCAAATTGTTTTGTGGCCTTTTTAATCCCTAACAATTTTTATTTTATGTACAGTAGACTCCCTCAAATCCGCACAGCTTGGGACCAGAGGTTGTGCAGATTTTTGGTCATTGCTTTGTTTACATTTTTTAAACAATAATTTGAGTACAATTAATAGTGCAATCGAAACTATAACGAATGCTTACACTATAATAAAATATTAAAATAAGTAATAAACTAAAATAATAAAAATTTAGATAATTTTTAAAATGATAAAAGTACTAATAGCAAAGGTCAAGTTAATAATCAATAGTGTATGATTAAATATTCATTATAAAGATTTGATGTATTTTTCTAAAATTATTCAACATAACTTGCCTCATAAAAGTATATTAATAATTCACATCAAAATCATAAAATAAGGATTTTTTTTTTTTTTTTTTTCAAGTTTAGCCAGGCTTAATAACCAAAAAATCTTGATTAATGCATAAATATATTTGGTAAGAAAATTGTGATTACCAGTGATATCTTGAATTTTTTCCAAAAAAATTATTCTTCCTTCATGAAAAAAACAGAGTATTTTTAAGAAAATTACAAAATAAAAAATACATGGAATTGATGCAAAACTAAAAACAAATTTTGACTTAACATATGAACTGAAATTTTCATTGTTTACATCTATAAAATATGTGCAGATTTTAGAGAGTTGCGGATTTCTGGTTTGCGGATTTGAGGGAGTCTACTGTATATGAATTTAAATATAAAAAATGTATACAATTCAACCTTTATTGAAGAATTTCTTTCTACATTTATCATTTTATGCCAATTTGTTTTCTCTGATACATTCTTTTATAATAGTAATTCAGCCGATGCAATTCATTCATTCTTCTTATTTGTTAAGTTTATTATAAAAGTAGAATGAGAAAATAAGATTCTGGATATTTTATTCCTTTATTTGCTGCACTTATTTTGCATAAAAGGATAAATAATTTGATTGCTAAAAAGAAATTATGATATTGTAAATTAGATTTAAATAGAAGTTTTAAATTGAATGATTTTTTTTTTATATTAAGTCAGATAAAAACTAGGCTTTTTACAAATCTTCTGCACTTGTACTTTTTCTTCCAGGAAGAATTAAGCTTAAAAACAGTTATTTAAAGCTTTTTCTATATTCATGAGTAAAAATATCTGTAGAAACTTTCCAAATTATGTTCATCTTAGAGTTTGGTACCTTATGTCATTTTAAACATTTAGAAAATTTATGATTTAAAAAAAAAATCAATTGATTAAAATCATTGACAACTTAATAAAATATAAATGACACTTTAAATCGTAAGAATTTAAATTATTTTTAAAAATTTCTAATCTTTTTTAAAATAATTTTTAACTTATAAACAAAAAGATTAATAATAATATATAAAATTATCACACAGAGCATATCTTAGAACACAGATTTCTAAAAATTGCACAAGAATAAGACATAAACAATGGAGCCATGAAGCAATTATCTTCATAGTTTTTTTTAAGTATATAAATGACATTTGAAAGCAGAGTTAACTTAGGAGATGCAATCTTTTGATGAAATTTTAAGATTTTCCCAACATGTAGCAAATTTGTGCTTTTCAATGTTCTACTATACTAAAAGTTCGGTTTAATGTTCAGAAACTGCCATATTTAAAGATAGTAATGTATCAGAAAATATTGAAAAAGATACTTGATGAATTTTCGGAATCATAAATGTTAAATATAGCTAATACATTTTCTTTTTTTTCTGGTCAAAATAATTCTACACTTCTAAATTTTCAGATTTTTAAATAGACGCTTAACATTGATTTTTTTTTTTTTTTTTTTTTTTTTTTTTTTAAATCGCAAGCCAGATTAGATATATAGGGTGATTTGTAATAAGGTATTTCTAAAAAAGATATAGAAAATTGTTTTAAAATGTCTGCTTCATATTCTCAGATTAAAAACATTCAATGCAGTCAATTAACAAAAACAAGAATGAAAAAAATTATAAAGTCAAGCTGCATAAGTATCTTACCAGCATCACGCTGAAATATTATCACAGATCCATTTGCCAAGGCTATGTATACTTGATCCCAATGATATTTTATTTGAATGATTGTAGCTGGAACTGTTGCATTACCTATTTCTTCCCATTTTTCAGGACAAGAACCTTCTAAGACAAGAATTCTGGAGATAAAAGAAAGAGTAAAATTAATTAATATTTTTTCACACTAGGCGCAAACAAGATTCTTACTAATTTTATTCAGTAAATTACTTTCAAAATTTTATGTGAAAACAATTTTATCATAGGTTTTACAAAGATATCTCATTCAAAAAGACTCAATCTTGCTTATGTTATATTTGACTATGTTGTTACACGATATATGATGCATGCAAATCAAGGTACAGACATTTGGGAGGGGGGGGGGAAGCACCTCCTACTAATTCTGCAGCAGATTATTGTAGAAGAAAATTTCTGATACTAAGGAAATGGAAATAAAGTCTACATATAATTGATGTACATAAAAATTTGCTTGAGAGGTCATCTGCACATCAAATCAAACACAAACCTACTTTTTTGCAATACTATTTGCAAAGTTTGACAAAAATTCTACACACTTCAATTAGCCAAAATAAAACTTTATAAAATTTGTATAATTAGTTTCAAATAAAATAATTATTTTAAATGAGAATATTTTAGAGGCTGTAGGCAATTGAAGTTTGGACCTTAATTGTTGAAATGCAACAGAATGATCATGTTATTTCTGTTAATATATTTTTTGAAAATATGACCATTTCACTTGCATAACGTTTCAACTGTTGCCAGCCCAAATGTTTCAATACCCAGTAGCAGAAAGTTATGGCTGTGCCAGCGACAGCAATGCAGTGGGATGAAAATTGTCTGTGGGAGTAACACACTATGGTTTTCGATACTTTTCAATTAGCTGGACACCAGTGTTATATGTAAGAGAAAATAGAGAGTGAGAGGACATTTTTTACAAAAATAGTTTTTGTCAATTATGTTTCACTAGTACAAAATTAAATTTTTAGAATAATATCTTAAAACATTTTAACACATTTAAAAATTCTAAATTTGATGATGATAATTAAAATTCTAGATTAAATTAACAGAAAAATTTAAATTCATATTTAATTACAAAAATGTGGTGTAAAAATGGCAAAGGCAGTGTGACATTTATTGTAAATCACAACATTTATTTTATGTTATACTTTGTAAAATGCAAATAAAATGAAAAATATGCTTGTGAACAACCAGTGCAACCAATTAACTTTGGTGTTTGTAGCTTTACAATTAAGTCTTGTTCATCAATAAATAAACAATCAGTTTCTTGCAGGAATTTTTTTTTTTAGTCCTATTCATAATTTAATAAATAGTATATTTCCATGTAAAAATAAAAGTTTGCAGTCTGAGTTCAATAATTATTTCAAACCAGTAATATTTTACTTAAAATAACAAAGAAAATTGATATTACTAAACTATGTGGCATTACAATCCATAGAGGATCATCGCCGACAGTGCCCATCCCTACTAACTAGACCCTGGGCCCCGAGGTGTTATGCAACATATGTCCTAACCAGGAGGTCAGCCTAACGCAAGACCCTCAGCGTTTAGTTCCCACGCAAGCTTGGTACTCATTTTATACATGCCGAAGGGATGAAAAGCTGAGTTCATTATGCCCAGTCAGGAGTCGAACTCATGACCTGCAGCGTCACAAGCTAGATGCTCTGACTACTATGCCACTGGGATTCGAAAATTAGTATTATAGAAACAAATATCTAATACTAATGGTGATACAGATAAATAATACATGAGCAGGGGTGATTCTAAGTAAAAAAAAAAAAAAAAAAAAAAAAAAAAAAAAAAAAAATTGAAATTCACTTTTTTTTTTAAATAAATGTGTGCATATCATAAGATTGATATATAGAATGTTACATTTTTGGAGATGTTGTATAGTAATTTAAATAATAATACTAATTAAGTGGTTTTTGCAGTCTTCCACATTTTTTATCTCAAGACTGAGGAAGTTAAAGCACATCACTGAGTATTACAATATACAATCACTCCACCAGAATTGATACTCTTCTAGTAGTTAATTTTTTTAAAACATTGTACCATTACAGGCAGAAATCAGTTTTATACACAGCACTAGACATATTATTTTTGTTTTAATGTTAGTGCACCTTTAATCACATTGTTGTCAGCTGTAAGAAAAATAAATCATTATGATTTTTTTAAATCAAAAAATGTATGCATTTAGTTTTCGATTAGTTGGAGACAATTACAGTAAGTTAAAACAATCCATTTTTATCTTGCTTATTTCAACTAATATTTGTATAGGAATTATTGTTAACCACAGCCCAAGAATGATATTGTAAAGATTAACTTTTAGATTTTTGATAGCTAGCTTTTGCCTGATCAATCACTGCAAAAATGGTATTTAAAGAATCAATCAATGAAATTAATGGTAATTATAATTGTTGCTCTTTTATTTCAGCAGATTTTTTAAAATCCATTATAGGACATTCACTAAGGGTTGTAGCAATTATGTTAGTTTATTTCTAAAACTTAATAGGAAGAAAATAAAATAAAAAACCCATAGCATTTACTTTATTTGATGAACTACTGGCTGGGTTACCTTACATGCAATTACAGAAGTGTTAAATGAGTTTTTTCAATTCTTTTGTATAGAAAACTTAATAGATTGATTACATAAATCTCAATTTTTATGTTTGCTCCAAAATGCAATAACATTTTTTTAAAGATGTAATTATAATTTACACTTACTTTTTATTATCTGTTCCCATCCAAACAGTTTCTACAGAATGCACAGGGTTTAAAGCTACATTTGAACTATCAGGATCAGAACAACCTTTGGCATATTGCATGACAGGCACGGCTTCTATTGCAATTATCTTAGTTTCACTAAGATGATAAACAGCAACTTGCCTCAAATGAGTCAAATGTACAGCCATAACTACTAAATGACTATTTATACCATCAGATGAGCATATCCATAAATACTGCTGAGGAACAGAACAACTGGTAACAATGTAATGACATCCACACTTAACCTACAAAATGAATAAATTTTTATAACTTTAATCTTCTAAGCATAAATTAAGCATCTTCTAAGACACAAATTTAAAATTATGAAAATGTTTATATCATTGTAATAGTTCCACCACTTTTTTAAAGATCAATGTAGATCTCAAACGCTCACATTAAAAAAGGGTGTATTGTTGCAATTACAAATTAACTTTAAATACATATATTTTTTTTTCCCCAAAAAACTCATGCTAACATAATTGTAAACAATCATAAAATTAACAGTTATAATAAATTATTAATTATTTCCTATCTAAATTTCATAAAAATCTTATTAAATTTAAAGCCGTTACAATTGGGTGCAATCCATATAATACAGCGAAAAAACTTCTAAAATTTCTTAAATAAATACACTTACAAAATTCATTGATAATACGCATTTTATAAGGAATAGCTATTAACTGGTCAATATTAAGAATAACCTTAAATGTTTAAACAATATAACGACATATGATTTCAAAGATCTTTTAATAATATAGATTTATTAGATATAATAAATGCAATATTTAAAAAGTATCATCATAAATTGAAGTTGTCAATAAATATCAATACAGATTATTTTCACACTTTAACAAATTTCATTATCTATAATAATTTTATATTGCATGATAACACAAACTATCAACAGAAAGTCTGTATACCACAAGGTTATTTTAGATCTATTGAAATCTACTTCTTAGGCTGAGTTTGTGCTAATCTTGCAAACACAGTGTAAGGTCTATCCAATCTCAAATCTGCATCACATTCTTTTAATCTCTGTTGAAGTTTCCTTAACACCATACCTACGTACATAAAATCTTTATTATCTTTGATGAAAGGGATACTATATGCTCCTGATCTATTGATGTCTTGAATTGGGTTTTCATATTCAACAAAGCTTGTAACTTGGAGGGTTCAAAAGTTTAGTTGAATATGAAGATTAACCCAATTCAAGACATCAATAGATCAGGAGAATATGGTATCCTGTTCAAGAGAGATAATAGAATTTATATTTCAACAAGTTTTATTTTGTGATTTTTTTCCTCTTGATTTTAGTTTATATTTATATGTATTAAAATTGCCTCAAATATTATCTTCTTAATTCTTCTTTCAACATCCATCATTCTATGATTTAATATCTTCCTGTAAATTTGATCTCTAATAAGTTATGAAATGATTTAGTAATAGAAAAGGTAGATTTTTTTAAAAATATAAATAACATTTTTATAAATAATCAAAACCAACTAATTAATAACTAAATATAGATGTCCTCAAGTGCTATATACCTTTATTAAATGCGTATAAATTATTTTGTTTTAATGAATTTAAAAGTATATAGCAGTATGAAAAAAAGGATACTTGTCTACTTTCACACCAATCATTTGGATTATGGGATTCTGCCATAAAAAATATGTTCATTAATGAACATGATATTTGAAAATTTTTTAGTTCATAATTTCAAAAGATTTATCACATTTTTATGCATGTTTTCGATATCTTTCATTTAAGGTTTTAGTATATATTTATTTCTCTCACTAAATAAACAGCAATCTGTGCCTTCCAAACCTGAGTAGTTAGAGGTTATTAAATCAGTCCCAAAAATCTAAGTATAACAGCATGGATGCCAACTACTACACCTATTTACAGTCAAATAAACATATTAGGAACAGAAATTTTTGTAAATAATTAAAAATATGTACTGTAATGCATAACACTGAATATATTTGGTATATATTTTACTAGAACATTTTTGTGGTACGAAACATGTTTATAAGATTTAAATAGGCATAGAAGTTGGCAGCTCTGTAGCAGTAATATTTATACAAAACCATAAACATGTTTCCTCACAACTGGCTTTTTAGGGGCACTAAATGCATGGTTTTCAAATTTATTATTTTCTAACAGAAATCTTAGCCTGGTTTAGTGGCAGAAAGTTCTGCTAATAAATAAGGTTCTAGTAACATGTCTAGTAACTGCTAACTTGTTGGCCACCATTATTTTCGAAAGGTTTGCATGGCCTTATTCATTTAATGAAATATCTCTAATAAAATAATTCACATTTTTCCATTCTAAAATACTGGTATCAAGAATCGCAGTATGTGACTTACACGACATGTGCTCACGGAATTACCCTATGGGTAATTGTGCTGGATCTATTAACAAAATTTAAAATATCTCCCATTATAAATGTCATATAAGTAAAAATGAGGTGTCAAAATATTTGACCAATTTCAAAGTACTGTATCTCCTTAATATATTTGCAATTGAACTCATTTTATCTTTTTTGTTTCCTTTTACTGCTACCACATTTTTAAATGAAAATGCTTTAGTGTTGAAATACAAGAACTATTTTTAAGGCCTAATTCTGAGCACTAATGTTTAATGAGTAATAATAAATTAAGAGTAAAACTCACTTCAGCAGAAGTATTTGGTTGAAATACAGGAAATGTTTTAACAAATAAAGGCATTTTGCTACTTGGACGCTTTTCTTGCTCAGGTATATCCCATGCTGGGGTGTTGTTGGGATCTGCATTAAAAAAGTCCATAAATATTTTTCTGTATTAAATATGAAAAAAATTTAAGAGATCAACAAAACATTAAACTAAACATATTAGGGAATACAATTTCAAAACTTACCTAAAGCTAGCTTGGCAAGCCTCAAATCAGTTGTCCAGTCACGTTTAACAGATGGGCTAGCCATTTGAAAACAAATACTTTCTTTATTTGACCTGCAGATTAAAAAAATATTTGTACAAACTATATAATTATGATCTAAAACAAAGCAGACTGGATAAATATGCTCTCAAACCATAAAATACTAAAATAAGGTATAATTCACAAGGGTCATCTAGAAGATAATTTTTCCATGGCCCATAAATAGAAAAAAAAAAAAATAATTACCAGGAAAAATTTATTATAAAAGATATAGCAATGTTTCAACTATTTCTCAACAGAAAAACCACTGGAATTGTAAAACTTGTCATTGCATGGATTAATTTTTTGCAATTTGCCCAGCATGATAGAAATCTGCTGCTTGGGAGTGGAACCAGCTTGCCATAGTTATCGACCATGGCCAACTTCATTAGAGGCCTAGGAAGCTCTTAATTGTTAGGACGGAGTTCATGACATCATGTCACGTGATTTAAGACCATTCCAATCAACAGAGATGGCTCATTTGTAACACCCCTTGCTAGGACAGCTTTCTTGCAGGATTGGATCGGCAGAGATCATATGGTCTGATGTCACGAATTCCGTCCTAAACACCACCTTAACAAGCAAAAGCTTCCATGGCCTCTAATGAAGTTGGCCGTGTATCAACCCACATTCCATCATCCACAAAGATTCTATTGAGGTACCTGTTACCCTTGATATTGGTGAAAGAAAGTGCAGAAAAGATCAGTGATGCATGAAATCATCACCTGTTGTTCTGAAAATGTGTACCAGGTAGGTGCCAAAGGACCTTAGACCTGAACACAAAATCTAATACATATGAGCAACACTAACTTTTCCACAGATACCAGGACAACAAGTACCTCAATAGGATTGTTACAGGTGATGAGACATACGTTGATAACTGTGACAAGCTGGCTCCATTCTCAAGTGGCAGACATCTATGAAAATGGACTATAAAAACTTCTCATACTATAATAAATTTTACAGTTCCAGTTATTCTTATGTTGAGAAGTAGATGAAACATAGCTGTATCTTTTGCAATAATCGCTCTAGGTAATTACATTTTGTTTCTTTCCATGGGCTGTAAAAAGAACAATTTAATGAAAGGAAATTATTATACAGGCTTTCAAGTACATAAAAATGATAATATATGTGTCCTCCTCTTAGAAGTGTAGAAAATGACACAGAAAATCATATTCTCATTTAATAAAAAAAAAAGCATCTGGCTTTGAATAAATGTTATAGTGAAAGTAAGGGGTGGTAAAACTGAACACAGCATGTAATTAAATAATTTTTTCAAGAGTGGTGGGTACACGGCATGACAACTTAATTACAAACAGCATCAAGTTTATTTTAATAAAATTCTATTTTAATAATGAATGTTTAGAAAAATAAGATTTTATTTTCTAAGAAATTAGTTTGTAAATTCTCATGTCAATAAATCATTTTACCATTTTATGAACAGATATTCTTTGTGCCTGAAAATGTTAACAGATGGCAACAAAATATTTTTTTATTTATTTATTTAGTGTGAAAAAGAAGCATGTTAGTCATCCTCAATAAAGTGTAATCATTAAAAACATTGTGTCATATGTATAAAATATCTCTTAGTATTTTATAAGTCTTATCTATTTTCTTCCTCTCCCTTGGATTGACAGTGTAATCTTCCCTTTTGTGATTTTTCCCCAATAGCTATATAATAAATAGGCATTCAAATAGTGATGAAAAAAATTAGCAATGAAAATTACACAGTCATTTCAAGAGAGAAGAAGGAAACAGCTAAGAGTTTCGTTCAGTTGGAAATATCCACTTCGTATGAAAACTTCAATTAGATTGTGTTAAATTTAGGGTATACAAAAAACATGATTTTTTTTTATCTGATTTTTTTAAATAAAATCTGATTTTTTAAAATTATTTTCCAGAGCATTCAAATACTGAATAGTTATCAAGAGTTTTTATACTTTAATTAATAGAATTATTATTAGTTAGTAATTACAAAAAACATAAAAATTGCAAATTAGTAGTTTCATTAGTAGCATACAACAATTTTGTAATAATTATGCAAAACTATATTAAATACTACTGATATTTACATTTATTAATAAGTGCGTTTAACATTAAATTATTAACACTATTTAAAGTTAATTATTATTAAACAATTAACTCTATAATTAGGAACATAATATACATTTTTATGCTTTAATTACTAAGTTAATAATTAATAACTTAGTATTCATTCTAGAAAGAAATAGAGAGAATGCTAGCTACAAAAAAGAACACTTTAATGAAATATTAGTAACGTGTTTAGTAATTATATAAAAGATAAAAGTATATAATTTCTTAATATGATAATAAAATGTCATTAACTTTAATAATTTTATGAATTACAAATGGAAAAATACAATTAAATAACACACTGACTTTTTTCTAAAGAAATAAAGTTTGATCATTTTTGCAGTCTTGGACACATTAAGAAATACTGTGGAATTTAAAAGTGTTTTTAACAAGAGATGTCTATCTACTGTAGATGAATTTCATTATTATTATTATTATTATTATTATTTTTTTTTTTTTTTTTTTTTTTTTTTTTTTTTTAAGGCAGGGTGCATTTTGCCAGTTTCAAAAAGGGCAGGTTGTAGCACATAAAAAAATGGCCAGCAGAAAACAGCAAGTAACTACAGAATTAATAAAAACTGCAATTAAGTAATTTCATTACTTAGTAGCACATATAATAAACTAACTAATATTATTTGCAGCTCATTCTGCATTTGTATTTTTAATCACTTAAATCTAAACATACCATAGTGGGGATTCTCAGCATTGAGTGTTTCAAACAATTTTGCTGCCGTTTTAATCTCCAACAATTTTTATGTGGTGTAAATGAATTAAAAATTTTGCTATGTTTAACATTTTATAATTTTTTTTCTCTGACATATTCTTTTACAATATCGCTCCAGTCAACGTCTTTCATTGTTCTCCAGCTGCAGTATTTGGTATAAATTTATTATTGCAAGAGTAGAATGAGAAAATAAATTGGGCTATTTTACTCTTTTACCTGAAGAAATTTATTATACTTGCTATGCCTCTTTTTATGTAAAAAAAATGAATAATTTGGTTACTAAAAGGAAATTATGACATTGTATGTTACAATTAGATTTAAATATCATTTTTGAATGAAACACTTTATGTTTGTTAGATATAAACTATGCTTTTTACAAATCTACTGTACTTATTATTATTTAAATATTCAAAAATTAAGCTTGAAAACAATTTTTTTTTTTTTTTTTTTTTTTTTTTTTTTTTTCATTCATTAGTCAAAATACTTGTAGAAACTTTCCAAATTATGTTTATTTTAGATTTTAATACATTTTATGTTATTTTAAACATTTAAAAAAAATTATGATTTTAATCAATATTTTTTACAAAATCAGTTAACTTAAATCATGTATTAAATCACGACTGAAATCAGCTGACACCCTAGTTAAAATAATAGCTCAAAACAAATAAGATTCATAAAACACTAACAAATATAAAAGAAAATGTAATATTAATTACATAAAACTTAATCCAGCTGTTTCTTTCCATTCAGCTTAATATTTAGCACATATAAAATTATTTAGGAAAAGAAGGTTGGGTCTCTAGTTAGAAACACAGCATCGATGTAATGTAAAAATAAAAAAAATTTCTACAATATTTCTCAGAATTTGGGAAAATACTGGCATGATATAAAAACAATACTTTTTTTATTATTATTATATCAGAGAACTTAACACTGAAAATGAATGTATGTTTCTGAAATATTCACTAATACTTTAATAATGGCATAATTAAATATTATCTCTAACTTTTTGGAGAAGTTACAGGCAAGTCTAGTTACAAACAAATATTTTTTTGCATTGTCAAGGATTAACAATTATTGAAAGGCATGACAATACCTTACAAAATTACCTTGCTATTAAAGAACTTTAAAATTCAATAATGAAGTATTTCATTAAGGTTGTGGTAAATTATTTGGCTCAAATAAAAGTTAGGAATAATAATATCCATTATTAATTGTATAAAAAAGACAAGATTATGCTTGAAGATCAACTAATTTAGCAGTATAAACAACATAGGAGCTAATAGTACTCAGCGATGCTGTGGATGCGCTATAGCGCATAAATAATGCAAAAAATCAGTGACGCAATGCAGAAAAATAGCTCTTATCCCACAAGACACATAATTTCATCACAAAACCGCAAAAAAAAAAGGGGGGGGCAAATTTCGCTAAAAAATAGCAAAGTAACGACTAAATTCTGGCAAATTTCGGCAAAAGATTCGCGAATAAATGGATATTTCCGCCACAAACATTGCGATAAAACGGCAAATTTTGTCAATTCACAAAAACCACCAAATTTTGCCAAAAAATTCACGAAAAACGACAAATTTTGCCAAAAGATTGTGAAAGACGGCAACTTTCGTCAAAAAATCTTGAAAAAAAAATGGCAGCTTTGGACAAAAGATCGAGAAACAATGGCAGATTTCGTCAAAAGATCGAGCAAAAAGTGGCAAATTTCAACAAAGAGGCACGAAAAAAAAAAAAAGTTTATGACAGAAGTGAATTTTTCTGTTCCAAAAACTAATGGTCCTGCTTCAAATTGTTTCTTACTGCTCCTAAAATGGATTTTTCCGATTCACAATCTGTTTTTGACTGCTTCAAATCTTTCTGAGTGAATGTGACTCCTGAAAGCACCAATTCAATCAAAAAAAGGAATCCCTTTACTCAACAAAAGTATTCTTTTTTTCAGCAAAAATGTCTTTTTCAATAAATCAGTCTTGCCCCTTTTAAAAGAAATGCGAACAATAGTGATATGTGTTACCTTCTACACTCAAATAAGCATTATTTTATAATTGAATTTATATCTTGCACATTTATTTTTAAATAAGTAAAGAAAATTTCTCTTTATAATTAAAAAAAATTAACATTGGTTTTAATTATTTATTTATTATTATTATAATAACAAAAATTATTGCATTTCATTTTTCTTTTGCAAATGAATGAGTTCAATTTTTGTGTCTAAAAATGTGACCTATTAGTGGGGACCCGCTTTTGCATTAAAAAAAGAAAAAAAAAGGGACCCAGAATTTTTCAATTCCAGCGGCATCATGGAGAACTTAGTAATAAAATATAGATACATGTTATTTTTTATTCAAATGCAATGGTTATAATAATGAATTTCACAAAGCTAATGAGCTTTTTTTTTAGCATTTAATCATTGCTTTTCTAAGCTTTAGGAGAAACAACATAATAGGGAAGGTGAAAGACACATTTAACTGTGCCTACAGTTGCATAACAATTCCAGCCCCAGGCTCAAGTACCATAAAGGTTTTGAATTTTTCCTTTGATCAAGTGTATACTTTTAAAATAATCATTACTTTTAATTTTTTTTATTTTATTATTCTTTTATAGAAGTGTTAGGAATAAATATATAAAATTATATTGAGAAAACAAGCAATTATACAGTAGACTCCCTTAAATCTGCACAGCTTGGGACCAGAAGTTTTGCGGATTTCTGGTCATTGCTTTGTTTACTTTAAAAAAAATAATTTGAATGTAATTAATAATGAAATCAAAAGTATAATGAATGCATACAATATACTAAAATATTAAAATAAGTAATAAACTAAAATAATAAAAATTTAGATATTTTTAAAAATGATTAAAATACTAAAAGGAAAGATTAAGTTAATAATCAATAATGTACAATTAAATATTCATTATAAAAGAGGAAATGTGTGTTTCCTAAATTATTCAATGAAACTTGCCTCATAAAGGTACGTATCTAATTCACATCAGGACCATAAGATAATGAAACTTTATTTCCAGTTTAGCCAGACTTAATAACCAAAAAAGCTTGATTAATACATAAATATATTTGGTAAGATTGTGATTACCAATGATATTAGCAATATTTTTATTTTTTTTCAGAAATAAATTATTCTTTCTTCATGGAAAAACATGAATTCAATAATCTTAACAAAAATTATAAATTAAAAAATGTATGGAATTGATATAAAACTGAAAAAAATCAAGAATGTTTCATTGTTTACATATCTATAAAATATGTGCGGATTTTAGAGAGTTGCGGATTTTAGGAGTGCGGATTTGAGGGAGTCTACTGTACATATAAAACTGGACAAAAAATTAATTATTGGCACAATTTTTTTCATTTGAAATCTTATTTTTTTAATGCCCAAGAAAGGATAACATACCTAGATTTAACAGGAACAACTAACTGTAAACAACAGCTATCCAAAAGGCTTATTTCTTCGCATTTATGACGTATAGATTCTTGAATTGTGCTTGCTATATTCTGTACAATTTCCAAATTTAGATCCTTAAAAAGAAGTTTTTTTTTAACAACAACTAACCAAAGTATGCAAAATTTGACAAAATCATCAGAAAAATACCGCACTTCAAACTAATTTGGTAACATTGTAATATCTTACTTGCCAACCTCCTCCTTTTTTTTCTTATATACTTCGAGCAAAAATATTAATTAAGGAATGAAATGGTACCACATAAAAACAAAACACATGTAATAAAACTAATTTTGTGGTTCAAAGTACGTTTTATTCATTTTTAAAAAGCAAAAGGTTGGAAAGTAGGCAATAAATAGTCTTGGTCAAAATTAACAATTGCTGCCATATTTTGAACAATATTATGTAGTTGGTATTTTTTTTTAAAGATGGAGGGGATTACCACATCCAAACAGCAAGAATCAAAATTAGTGCTCAAGGTCAAGTGATTCACATTGCAGGACAGATGTGCAACTACAGCTTAACTGCTGCTGCTGCTAAATCAGGACACAAAGTATAAAACAATCCTTTTGCAATGTCTTAAATTTATTCAAAGTAAATTACACATAAGGAACATAATGATAAATAAATTAAGCATAGCAAATCTTTGGATTAAAAAATACTGCACACCAATAATTCAATGTTCACAGATGAAACTTAGTCGATGTTATATTTAAAAACATATTACAGTACTGGCTGTTGTACACAATACTTAACATTTTATTGAAGCACTAGCAGTGGAACGTTTTCTGCTAATTAAAAACATTGTAACAAAAAGTCAACTTTGCCATAGTATTATTTTAGATAAAACCTAATCTAGATAGCTGCAGTTTCACTCAAACATTTTCTCAAATGCAAACTAGTTAGTCTCAATTCATCACTTTTCATAAAAAGAAAACAAAATGCAAAACATTTTTCAAAATATACTAACAAAAATGCAATCTTAAGGCACAAAAATATAATCCAAGACAATAATTGATAATATCCAAGCAGTCAATCTTTGTCAGAATATCCTAACTTGACTACTGACCCAGGTAATTTTGATCAATGGCCTCTTGACAAGTGAATCCTTACCAGATGTGCAGAGATGATTAAGGTGTTGCTGAACTCAAACTACTGAGTTGCAAATTTTTTTGCAGTTTCCTACATGTCACAATCTGCCTCTTTAAAGCTTTTCTTTGTATTTATAGTATACATAAAGGAATAAATCTCAGCTCATGTAAAATATTAATCTGTGATATTTATTTTAAATTAATTTTGAAATAAAATACATGTGCAAGTTATTTTTTATGTGCATAACCTGCTTAGAAAACTTTCTTCTCAAAATAATAAACCATTTCTTAAAATAAATAAATAAATAAATAAAAATAAAATAAAGTGTTGCTACTCATACAAGGCAATGAACCCCCAACTTTTCTAGGTGTATTTTGAGAAAATTCTAGTCTAATGATACAATGTTTATCAGAGCATATGCTTAAGATGAAATACATTGTATTAATCAAAAACTTTCAAAATACAGATGATTAAAACTAACTTCTGGAAGCTAATTAACATAAAATTTCATTTAAAAAAGAGAGGGAGGGAAATTTGCCCAGATCATTTAATTTATCTTTTCCAAGATTTATTTGGTCAACTTAAGAAGTTCCATACCTTTCCTAGTTTTCCAAGTGGTGTGCAGCAACTTTGATAAATGATAACCTGACAAATACTGTCAAAGTCTTAATATTAGAATACATTTAAGTATTTATTTTTTAGAATTATGAATAGTCATTCATACCTTAAAAAATATTTCAATAAATAGAGCATAATGAATTAAACTGTTGTCTTCTTATTTAAAACATTTGGGTATAAAAACTTAAGATTGCTTTGATGATTTAAATGAATAAATTAAAGAATTAATATAAATAATATAAATAATATGAATAAAATAAAGAATATTAGATAAAAGCTAAAATTTAAAAAATGAATTTAGTGCAAGCAGTTATTTTAATATTGTAAAGAAAGAATTAAACAGCTTATAAGTTAAAAAATAATTGTTTTGGAAATCATTCTGACAAATTTTGGGAATGAAGAAAATATCACATTAGAAATACAAATAAATACATCATCAATTTTAAGAAAATTAGTGGAATAGTTTTGAGAAAATAGATAATTTATAACATTAAAGTACAGTTGAGCAAAAGAGAACATTCTACACACATTTTAATCCTCAAATTGTCTCCAAAAAATAGAAAAAAGAAATGAAAATTGGATTAGAAATGATTTTTTTTTCAATTTATATTAAGAAAAAAAAAAAAAAAAAAAATAAGATCAGAAGGTTGTTTTTATATTAAAATTGTACCATACTCTAATACAAACAACTACCTTGGACAGCTTATCTGAAGTTTTTAGTAAATTTTACTTTGATATCAAAACAAGTCATCTAGAAAATAGTTTTAGGAATTGTGAAGGTTTAAAGTTCTTAACTCCTAATGACATTTTTTTAAATTGTTGCAAAATGGATTGAAATGTGGGTAGATTTTAGGGTATGTCTCCAATTAAAAAAAAAAATCTGTTTGAAAACTTATTTTGACATTAAATATATCTTAAAGAGCTGTGCATACATAATGTTATAATTTTAGAGGGGAGGGGTGGGGATCTGGCACATGACATCCTAAGATATCTCTAAGAGAAGGGGGGTTGTTTCTTAATATCAATATAATCTTTGATGCAACCAAAATTTTCTCTTTTTATTTGTAACATGGTTTACAAAATTATTATTAAAATGACCAAATTATAAAATTTTAAAATATGGATTACCCCAACGTTCGACATTCCTATTCGTCTTCATATGTGTACGAACATTTATTCACAGTTCGAGAAACAATATGTGGAATATATTTGAAATGAAGCTTGTGTTTACTAATAAATAAAAGACAAAGAATGTTGCCCACTTGTAGATAAAAATTTCTATCTGTCCTACATCCTTCCTCTGTTCAGGCCAAATGCAACAAAACTTTATTAGTGTTGAAAGCATTATGTAACAAAAGGCTATTATAAAATACTTTTAAATAGTAACTATTTCTTTTCAGTGTTATTTGATATAAAGTAATGTTTTATTGATTTCTCTAGATTTGATTTGATAAAGTATGTGAAAAATAAATAGAACCAGTTTGTATATCACTCCAAACAAAAGAAATAAATTCTAAAAATCAGAAAATGTTTACACTTTGATAATGATGTAATTGGTGGGGTAAGGAGGGGGGTTGAGGGATGATAACATATGATTATGGAAGGGGGCGAGAGTGCCAAAATTTCCAAAAAGTTGATATTATTATTGCACAGCACAGCCCCTAATAATTATTCTTTAGAAATATGAATTGTAAAACTATAAGTTTATCAGAAATTGACTTCTAGAAGATCCAAATATATTAGTGTAAAATTATAGCCAATTCTGCCAAGTATTTTTCAAATTATGCATTAATCCTCTGACAGTCTTGCAAAAGATCAGAATTGTAATCTTTTCTCTGATTTTAACTTTAAATGCTAAAAAAATAAGATTCTTTCAACATTATATAAAAAAAAAATAATTACAAACATGAATATAATCCTTGACAGTATTAATAATTGTTCAACAAATTAAAAATCCATTAAATCAATAAAATCTCACTTCAAATATTGCAGTAAAACTTGAGGCTTAGTGAACACTTTAACACAGGGTTGTCAGTGAGGGAGTTAAAAACTACTAACATTGCAATCTATTTTGGAATGATTAATAAAAAAATGCAATATGAGGAGTTCTAATTTTAAATATGCATTTTCTAAACTACTTGACCAATTACTTCGCATTAGGTCTGCTATAGTAAAATTTACCAATGAAAACAAATATGCAGTACAGAATCATTTATCCAGAATGGCTGGGGTCAGATGTATTCTGGATAGCTGATTTTTCTGGTTAACTGTTTGGGCATTAAAGCAGCACCCATTTGATAAGTTTTAAGGAATATATGTGGTTGTGGTATTACTTCTAATTTTAAATTAATTATTAGATTCCTTAAACTAAGAATCAGATGCAAGTAAGATCATATGTTAGAGTTTGAAAGAAGGTAATTTCTGAGAATTGCTTGGAAACAAAAATTCTTCTATTTTCCCTGCATAAAAGTTAAAACATCTATAATATAACTATATATGCATCTATTTCAAATACTAGATGCTGTTAGCAAACTATACAGTTGCTTCAGGCAATGTATACATAAACTGGCAGTGTATGACACTTTTTTTCTACAAAGACTAACATCAGTCAATTAGAAATATCATTCTGGATAACTGGTTTTCCGGTTAAATGGTTTCTGGCTATATGGTTCCATACTGCACTAGTAAAATTGGGCATTCAATTGGGCATTCATCATAAAATTTAGAACTTGGTATAATTTCAGTATGAAGATGACTCCCTGAGCTTACTGCTTTAACAAATTTAAAGACGACATTATTTTCAATCAAATAGCTATTTTCTTTTTCTGGGACAGTTAAGGGACATTACTCCATACTGTAAAGACCTTTTTAATAAAATTATTTATATAATAATTTTATGCATACATTATAGCTCTCTGAATTGACATTTTACTATCAAATGGAGCAATTTTTAAAAATGGAAAGAAAAAGAAATCATAATAAAAAGTGAACATAATTTAAAATATATACAAAAAATTAACATACATTGTAAGCCCCTCTAAGTGATGAAACTAATGATTCAATTCTACTAAAGACATCTTTGTCATGAACAAGGTCTCTGAGTTCATCATATAAAGTTCTATCTGACGATACATCTAGTAAAAAAAAAAAAGGTAGAAGTTTCAAATTAATGTTGCAAATTTAGCAATCATGTAAAATATTACTGCTTTCCACAAGTTAAAAATGTCAACACAATTCCTACCAGTGCTAAATGAAACATTTAAAAACATTTTTAATAACAATTTATTGTTTTATTTGAAAAATTAAAACAATCAAATTGTTTTTAATACACTGAAGACTTATAATTAATAGCTTACAAAATAATAAGCAAGATGTTCAAAGGTCAAAACTTTAAAATGTATTATTTGACAACAGTAAAAAGTGTTAAATGTGAAATATATATAAGTAAGTTCATGTTACATTAATGCTAAAATAAAAACTGTATGAAATCATATTTAAAATAATACACTTTGTAAAATCACCATAAAAGGAAAAATAAAGCAGGATGCATTTCGAACTACAACAATAAGGCTAATGACAGACGACCGATTTTTTTCACATTGTGGTTTCTTCATGAAAACGCATCACCTGCTTCAGATCAGCCACATGAGCGCCTTCACAAAATTATTTCTCTCAAACAACCTTTCACATAACTTTTTCACCTTCAAATTGGATTTTTCACAAATCTACTTATTTAGAAATAAAATCTGGCCTGTAAATAAGCAGTTAACTCACCAAAGTACAAATTTATTTTTATGACTTATTACTTAGAACATATTACTTATATTAATGATATTTTTCTGAGCGAGAATTTTCGGACTGATGACCAATTTAATATTTTCCTAATCAAAAGCCTTAATCTTTTGTTGAACTTGGAACTGAATCACTTCTGTGACAAAATAAAAATGACCCAGCATTGGACGTAGAAATTAAAGTCGATTTTATTTTTGCGGATCTTTAAACTACTCCTCCTTTTTTTTATGTATAAAGGAATACCTGAATATATATACCTGAATATATAGCTAATTTAAAATTCATAAAATTACAACTAAAATTTTCACAAATATAAAGAAAACTTCACAATTTCACAAAAACAGGACCATTTGAGAAAAGACTGGACTAAGTACTGATGTAAATACAAATTTTATAGGGAGGAATGTCCCTTCATTACATTAATTACATAATTGTAAAAAATATAATAAAAATAAAAAAATAAAAAACTTTCAAAAGTTTATGCGCAATGTCAAAAACAACAAGATTTATAATTTTTACATATTATTGCATATTTTACAAATTATTATTTTTTTTTTTTTGTGATTTCAAATTAGCTCAAATAAACATGCGTCCATTGAAATTATTAGTTTTTCTTGGATTTCTGGTACAAAGATTACCATGCTTTCTCAATAACCTCTTGGAGTTCTTCAATAGAGTCATACTGCTTTCCATTGCTGTAAACCTGGCTGGTTGAAATACCCTTGGTTCTTTTTGTAAAATATGCCAATACGCATTCCAACCATCAGGACCATCTAAGTTCCACTTTTTCTCATTGCTAAATAAAACAGTTATCCATTTGTCTCCATAGGACATGTGTAGCCCAGTTCATTCTTGCCAGTTTGTGGTGTAATATGAGAGACGGTTTGCGAGAAAGTTTCTTTAATATGATGTAATCGCACTCTTTAATACATCCATGTACAGTGTCTTTGGAACCTGCACACCGAGATTATTTTTAATTTGCCATATGGACATATTTTGTCTAGATACCAATCTCCCTATTCTCCAATCAGTCTGAACAGTCAGTATAAGTGGTCGTCTGCATCTAAGTTACCACTTAAATTTATCATTTCCAGAGGGTACTTGATACATACCTCGCTTTGATCAATTTAAAACTTTTGCAATTAAAGAAACAGTTTTATTTTGCAATTTCAATTTAAAAACTTTCAAAAATCGCACATTTTGTGAATTCTTTACCCTTTGGCATTTTTAAAAAGAGAGGAAATAATTTCTCCACCTTTTATAAAAGTGCAATATGATGTCATATATCATCATTACACACGGCCAATCCCATGTTTCTAAAAAAAATTGTATAAAGTGCCTAAACTTTTGAAACAGCGTTTCTTCAAAAAAAAAAAAAAAGAACAATTAAATAAAAATAAATTTATTTTTTATTTTAACCACCCAAAATGGCTTATTTTAATTTATTTTGATTAACTGTCGAGTACTTATAGTAAATTAGCATAAAATATTTTCTTCAATTATTTTAAACCAGATTTACAGAGGGCTTAAACTTTTGAGACAGATTATAAAAGCATTTTATTATAACATTTTATTAATATACATATGAATGTGACAAATGTAATGGCAATTCTATCCAAGTAAAATTAGTATTAGGGCTTCTTTCTAAAAATCAATCTGTTTTAAAGTGTTTTGTGTTGATAAAATAGAGAAAAAAATTAAAGCCAAATATTAAATTCCATTCCAAATTCAAAATATTACTGTTTTCTGTTCGTCTTTCAAATTAAAAATAGAATATTATTATTGCATATTACGCTCTTGAATATAAACCTTAATCATATTTCATACAAAATAAGTACGCAAATGATTTTTATTGTTATGCTTAACTCTTAAATGCATAGGATAGAATGCGTTCCAAAAAATATGCAATTCAAAGAATCAGAATTCATACCAGAAAAATCTAAATAGTAAATTTTTCTTTATTTAATTACGAATGGTGTGTCATTAAGTAAAGTGAAAATTGCTCTTTTAAATTTCTGGTGAGAATACGGAATATGTCAATAAAACCCCCAATAAATCAGGAACACTTATGGTATCGAAAATGATACAATATGCATTTGAGGGTTAAAACACATAGTTAAAGTTTATAAATAAAATTAGAAATATGAGTGTTTTATTTCTGAACTGCAAGTATATGTTTATGCAATAAAGTGTGACATGTGACAATGAGGTGGGAGGAGGTATAGTGAAGTGTGATACTTTGTAACAAAAGTGAGGAGGGGGCCAAAAATATTGAAAAAATGTATAACATTATTTATAATTATCCCTTAAGGGGGCTCAGGGGTTGAAAACTTTTCAAAAAATTGATTTTCTTTTATGATCTAATTTTATTATTCATTTAATTCTTAATGCAAAAAACCACATAAAAATATTTGCATTTTTAGCGGAGTTATAAGCATTTATGTATCAACACTTTCATACTGCATCCATATAATTTCAATTTTAAGTCGCGTTTTCTCAAAACTCGTTTTTTGATGACTAACACCAAGATTTAACACTAGAACGCCCGCTACACTTTCCCCCCTAGAACGCCCGCAGGAGTCGCTTCGACTCCTGTCTGCTTTAGAAGAGATAAATATATACAAAACACATGAAAATGAGTATAAGCGCGTAATATAACACTTACATTTGTATTTGAGATTCATATATATACATTACATATATATATATATATATATTACAAATGGAAGAATAATATTTATATGCACAGTTTTAAGAAATTAGTAATTTTTATCAAAACAAATATACTGACAATCTTTTGAAATTAATTATCTGGCGAGCATGATTTACAAGTATAGTTTGTTTTAGCTAAGCATTTTCCACAAACCATTTTCTTACATGTTATGCAATCTTTGAAAGTCATATTGCCTTTACACAGTTTTACTTCGCATTTTCTTCTCTTTGGGGATCTTGTTTCTGATGACTCATCCGTGAAACATTTTCATGCATTTTTATTTTTAGCAGATATATAATTTTGACGCAATTCATCTGCTAATAACTGAATAAATGCTTGTCTGCTTAGCTTTGTTTTTCCAGTAACTTCTTTGTAAATGATCCACGCATTTATTGCAGCCAATTCAAGACATTGTAAAAAGTATGCACAGGCCGTTCTTGAAGGTGCCTTCACCGAATACTTTCTAGCCATTTGATCAATAATGTCAACCCCACATTTAGTTTCATTATAATATCTAACAGTTTCTGGGGTCTTCTTTTCGTTATTTTCAATATTAATGGATGGGTGCATCGTGCTGAGAATGATAACATTTTTATTTCTCTTCCCTTGATACTCAGTAAGAGTAGCATCTGTTTCTTCATGTTTTAGAAATTTTGTCTCGTACAATTTATCTTTCAAAACTTTCAGTGATTTTGGAATTTCTCTCCTACTTTTTTTCACAGTACCTACCAAACTAGTTCCTTTCTTTTTCAGTTGTTCAGCCAAACACAGTGAAGTGAAATAATTATCCATTCTGACATTTATTCCTTTGTTTAGAAACGGCTGCATCAATCGCATCACTACATATTCTGATAAACTTTGGTCTGACGGCCGTTCTTCACTTCTGCCTAAATAAGGGAAACCATTCAACAAGTACTTCGTTCGAAGATCTACTGCAAGCCAAAACTTTTGTCCATATTTATCCGGTTTAGTAGGTATGAATTGTGTAAAAGGACAGCGTGTTTTGTTTGGGAATAACTGTTCATCTATTGTTACATTTTCACCAGGCTTGAAGCAGGCAATACAGTTTTCGATGAACCTATACCATATATCAGATATCATTCCAAATTTATCCGATTTTAATCTCATAGATCTCGTAGATTTCAAATCAAATCTCAGAAATCGTAGAATTTCACAAAATCTATTTCTTCCCATAGTTTCAATACAAAAATTTAAACCCCATGTGTTTGACCACAACGAATGAATATCAATTCCATTTGCACCACATACACCTCGAGCATATAAAATTCCAATAAAGGCATAGAGCTCATCTAACGTAACTGTCCAATTATCGGTTTCAAGAACACGTCTTGCTTCTGCTTCTGTGCAATTTTTTATCTGTTGTAACATTTTGTTATCTACAAATAATAACCAGGCACTCAAAACACTTTCAGATTTTATGTTTTTTTTAGAATAAATAGTGGGACCAGTGGACTGACACATGACATTTTGCTTTGAATATCTTCCAGGACTTTTCTTATTTACAAACATTTTCCATGGCGTACCATCTGGAGCAAAATGAATTCCATCTTTATAAGATGCAGTATTTTCTAGATCTTCACTTTCATTGGAATCCAATGAAGAAATATTATCAATATTAATTTTATCAATTTCTTCTTCATATTCGGATAACTCACCGCCTTCAGATTCGTTATCTGAAAGCTCTTGTAATAAAGCAGCTATTTCATCCGGTGTTAAACCTTTTTTCCGTGACATTTTGCCGTTAATTCTTCTAGAAAAGAGCTATGTAGAGTCACTCAATTATAAAACGTAAAATGATAAAACTTTACACGAAAAGACAGTCGAATAATGACACACAAAGAATTTCGCAAGCAGCAGGCAATTCTTTCCGCAGGTGCACGACACTGACCATTTTTCTAAATAAAAGGGGTGGAAAGAAGGGAGGAACAAAAACATTTACACATCTGGTAACCGAGAAAATATTATAAATCCCAAGGTCATGAGACGCGAAAATAACGAGGGAATGTTACTTATCTTACGCTGGAGTCGTTTAGACTCCGTTGGGCGTTCTAGGGGTAGTAGCCTACTAACAATTTAGAAAATGTGATTATATTTTATAATTTTGTAAATAAATAGAGATTATAAAAATAATAAAAGTCACGGAAGGAAAAAAATATGAATCAAAATTTTTATGAGATATGTGCATTTAAGAGGCATTTGGAGTCGAAAGGACTCCATCGGGCGTTCTAGTGTTAAAAAAACTATTTTATGGAATGGGTTTTTTTTTTTTTTTTTTTTTTTTTTTGCATGCATATATCATCATTATCTAGATTATGAATTAATATATTTTAGATAGTTTAATATTTTGAGTATTTTTAATGGGAAAAAAGTTGTATTTTTTAGGATTTTTTAAAATTTTCAACTTTGAGAGATTTTTTAATACTGTTTTTAGTAAGTGATAGTTATATCCTTAATTCATAATCTAGATTATGATATTATATGCATGTAAAAAAAAAAATTAAGCCATTCCATCAAATAGTTTTTTTTAAATCTTGGTGTTAGTAATCAAAAATCAAGTTTTGAGAAAACATGACTTAAAGTTGAAATTAAATGGATGCAGCTATGTATCATACATAAATGCTTATAACTCCGTTAAAAATGCTAATATTTTTATGCGGTTTTTGCATTGAGTTAAGAATTAATTGAATAATCAAATTAAATCATTAAAAAAATCGATTTTTTGAAAAGTTTTCAACCCCTGAGCCCCCTTAAGTTGATTTATCCTTAAAATTACATATTTTAAATCTATTTTACAGGTTAACTAACAAATTAATGCAACAACAACACAAATATTAAAAAATGTAAAGATATAGGTAAAGAAATTTACAGGAATACGGAACAGGCTTCTAAATTTAATCATATTCAGCTACCTGAATTACGTTCTAAGCTCCTACTTCCAAAATTTTTGTTACGGGATGATGAAATCATCAAATTTTTGGTAGAAAAAGCTGTGTCATCATCAACTTCAACATCTTGAAGTGGTACAGCCCATTTTAGATTTAATCTTTCACCATTCAAAATTCCATCAGTGCTTCTGAAATACAATTTTAATTGTTATTTTATGATGTAAGAATTATAATAAATTATTTAAACTGCATAATCAATTTCTGGGTAAATTTAAATCATTACAAAAGTAGATCAGAAGATAAATTTTTAGGAGGAACAAGATATAAAACTAAACTGAAATGACAAGGAACAAGAAAATAAAAAAGAATGAAGTACTTCATACACAATTATCTTTTAAAAATGTTTCAAAAATTAAAAATTTTAAGGATGTAAGCATGCAAGTAGCCTAATTATATATAAAAAAAATGCTTAAATCTTGTAACAGAAATTCTAGAATAATAAAGAATTGTGCTTTTCATTAAAAAAATAATCAAAAAATAAAGTAAAAAAAAGCTCATGGCATCTTTTGCTGAATTTTGGGTAAAATATATACAATAAGAACTAAATATTTTAGAAATCCATAATAACTTACCGAGGAGTTACAGCTACAGATACTAAAAGGTCATTTAATAAGAAGAGTCTCCTTTCTTTTGATTTCACAACAAGACCGCTCTGATCCAATTGCTAAAAAAATATGCATATATCTTTAGAATAAAAAATTAAGTCAATATATATTTAATTAAAAGAAATATTTAAAATAAATAAAAGAATGCTATTCACAATCAATACAGATCTTTGTTATTTTTACAGATATTTTGAAGATTTTTTTTATTTTCCTTCATGTATTAATTTTGCTTAATTATTTTAGGTTTAAGCAGCATGATTGCATTGTTCTAATTTCATGTTGAAACGAGCTATTATATTTCCTGTTAATGTGCAATTGCTAATGCATTTAAATTTTTAATTTTATCCATGCTATCACACTACTTAGCCTTTTTAGAGATAATGTTAAGGTAATGGACAATACACTACCTTGCTGTTTTCAAAATTAAAATAAACCAACCATTATCACAACACTTACACTTTTAGACAAAAATTTTTTCAAATAGCAGATGGAATTGAAACAGTTAAACTTTGGTTAATATCTATTCATTGTTCATTGTTATTCACCAGTAAATAATTTTAACAAGAGATTAGCGTATAAGAATTACTAAGAATTAATATTATGTGAATACAAATTCCAAAAACCTTTTAAAAAAATAAGTAATCTCTTGTTATATCACATGTCAGAATATCACACATTCAGCTATTTCACTCTTGGTTGTCTCCTGATAAATTTCCCATTTCCAGATAAAATTATGTATGGAATAGTCAGCAGCATTTCTATCTTCATAGAATTGGAATGAAATAACCCAGTGTCTAGCCAGTCAACATTACAATCAAAGAAAAGGAATTGAACTTGTACCAATGGGAATGCATGTGCAGTTGTTTGTATTTGCTCGATTTCTGCCAAAGGACAATCTTATTTTCTTGCTATTCATTCAGTCATCTGTTCATAATGGCAATCAACACTCATGTCAGTCTGTCAACAGTTTAAAAAAATTGGAAGCTATCAAAATTTTTAAAAAAATTATAACAAATCAACATATTGAAAGAAATCTATGTAGGTTCAGCAATTGTTTGCAGATGGTTAAAATATGAAATAAAACAACAAAATTTTCTGCAAGCTGTGAATAAAACAGTCAGATTAAAGGGAAAAATTAGAGATGAAGAAATTCACAAAGCTTTGTTTTTGTGGTTTAAGGAACAAAGAACTATTTGAGCCCCTTTTATCTGGACCTAAATCAAGGTGTCATCTCAATTTTCTAGAGAAATTATCGCCAAGAGTTATTAACCAAGACACTTTCAAAGATGAAGAAATTTTACCATACATTCAAAAATCACATAATTCAAGATGCAATGTTTTCTGTTGTGAAAGCATGGTCCGAAGTTCCACAAATGTTACTGAAAAATACTGTTTCAAAGACTTAAAATTAGTTTTCCTCCTAGAAGATAAACTTGAGAAAATAAAGAATGATGAAATGGATACTGAAACACAAAGTGACTCAAATGAGGAAAATTTACAACACATCCTTGAAGCTGTAAATAAATTAAGCATGGAGATTTCTGTAATCAATGCAAATGGATACATTTTGATGACAATGAATCCATTTCAAAATTTGACCAACACAGAAATTATTTCTACATTTCAAAGAGGTAATAATTCTATGACTCAAGAAGAGAACAGCATAAAAGAAGTATCTGATGAAGATCTAGTAGCTCCCCTATTACATTTTTCAAAAAAGCATATGAAGCTTTTGAAACTTAAGTGACACAGAAATGCAATTAGCTCATTTTTGTTCTTTAATTTTCAGAGGCATGCAAATAAAAATCCTCTGGATTCTTATTTTCAGAAAATATAAAATGTAAGTAATAATATATACTGTATGTACAGAGGTTTTTTTTTATATATATTTTTACCATTACTTTTGAGTTGAACATGCAGGTTTTTTGAACAACATTAAATTGAAAATCACATACCTTAAAGTTTTTTATTTTTCATTCATAAACACCCTTTTGGCCCTCTCATTATATCATGCGACAACAGAACAACCAGTAAAATAAAATGAATGTAATCTGAAAATATGTAAGAGGAATTTATGAACAAGTTGTTAAAAAATATCGTTAATTATGATTTTGAAATTTCTCCGTTGTCAGGTTATTAGAAAAATTACATAAAAACCTTGTTCATAAATTCCATTTGATGTTTTCAGATTACATTCATGATATCTTATTGGCTGTTTGTTCTCTGAACTTTTCTCAAATTTTATTTACCAATAATGGTCATTGAATCTTGTTCTCTCACATTGGCTTTTCTTCGGATTTCCTGTAATTTTATATCTCCAATATATATTTTGACAATTTTCTGAGCAATCGTAGTTTGCACTGATGACGGTATGCTATGACTATCAAAACTGGTTTGCAATAAGAAATAAAATGTTTTGGTGCTTTAAACGTTTATTTGTTTATATAGTTTCAAAAATGTAACAGTTTAACTAAATTTTTTTTTTAATTCAGCTTTTTAAAAATTCAAAAATTTAGTTGAATTTGCTTGTTTGAGCACAATTTAATCAAATTTTTCATTTCATATTCATGACTGATAGCACAGTTCAGTATAATTTTTTCATCTTACAAGTGGCCACAATTTAAAATCTGTAGTTTAATAAAATAAAATTAATAAAAATCACTTGTAGCACTGAACGCCAAAAGCAGACTGAAAGCATAAGTGCTCTAGCAAAGAATATTAACAAATGTGTCTGTTATTTTACCCATATGATTTTACAATAAACTCAGTTGAACATCTAATCCATCTCTTATACTTCAAAAGTTCTCTTATGGCAAAAGTTCTCTTAACCTGGGTAAGTTCACCAAACAATTTTTTTTTCACAAGTTATTGCAAGAAATCTCTATTTTTTTTTCTTAAAGCTCAAATTAAAAAAAACCTACTAATGTCATTTTATTCTTTCCTAATATTAGTCATTACCTTAATTTCCATTAAGAGGGCAGGCCATTCAACTTCAAAATTCTCCTCCACAACATTAAATCTATGGACATGATGCTTTCATGCATTTAAAATACTTAAAAAAAAATTAATATTTATAACTTTTTTTTGTGTGTGTGTGTGTGTGTATTCTTCTTAAAAGATGTTTCTTTTTTTCTTAGTTCTCAAAATATTTCTAAAATCAATGCTTAATATTTTATGCGGTAAAAGCTGACGAAGTGTGAGTAAAATTTCAACACTTCATATAAAATTAAATATATACAGTAGAAAAAAATTTAAAACTTATCAAAATAGATCTTTTAAAAAGTGTATATGAAAAATAGAAGTTAATAATATTAATTTCTCAAGGAGTTATTTTAAATAAAGAAATGCATCAAATGCCCATAGACCTTACATTAGTTAAGGGAATTCAGAAGCTGAGGGACCACCCTCCTTAAGATATTAATTGATCAGATTTTTTTTTTTTTTCTGGAAAAAAATACTTCAGATACACTTCACTACCAGATAAGTTGCAAAAAGTAAAATTTAACTTCTTTAAATTGTATATACTTGAAATTATCGCAGATGTAGTTTACAAATAAAATTGACATTAAGAAAAAATAAACATTATGAAATAGACAGAATACTCACAAGCTGAACAACATCATCCTGCCTTAATAAATAATGATCTCTATCTGCAGATGATTTAAAAGAAAACTTTCCAAGGTGCTTCAAAACTTCTCTAACAGCATGATGTTGCTCAGCCTCCCGTTTCCTCTCATTTAAAGTTTCAGCTAGAGATTCAAGTTGTGTCAAGGCTAACTGCAAAGACATCCTATCATGATGACCAGGTGGAGTATCTTTCAATAAATCCTAAACATTAGAAAAAAAATTATAAATGGAAATTTATTCAAATAAACTGCAAACCTGTTAATATAAAATTTAAAAGACATGATTTTAAAGTCATGTCTCCACAACATGGTGCGAAATTGTTAGACTGACTGCAGGGGTAGGTCTCAGTTACCTTTTTTAACTTTGTGAACATGTAACTCCCACTGTGGCTTGCACACAACTAAGGTGTTGCATGCAACGATTAGATTAACTCAATACTTCCAGCTACTGAGAAGACTAACAACATTGCATCAGGTAGTTCCCGAGATTCAAGCAAAATAAAATGTGCTGGGTCTCACAGATCCAACCTCCATGACGCCGGGTTAAATTAGATAAATGTTTTTTTAAATCCACTTTTTTCTAAACAATTTCAAGATTACGATGTTTTTAACACACTTTTTTTTATTCTAAACTACATTAATTATTTTAATGAATTTTTATTTGAATGGTTAAAAATCTAAGAATCTAAATAAATGTTGTGGCAGTATATTTTCTATCTTACAAGGATGAGATTGACCAAAAAGCAAAAAAGCTGAAAACTGTGTGAACGACATTTGAGCAATGACAGGAATTTCAATTGCAACAAATATAATTGCTATCAATAAATATAAATTACATAGAGTTTAGCTTTGCATAAATTAAAAAGGAATTATTCACATGAAATAGGCAGAAAGTATTTGATCACAATAATGAAAATTTATTTTACTAATATCAGGGTTGGTTGTGATTCAGAAATTCCTGAAAATTAAGTGATACAAAGTAGAAAACCCTGAAAATTATCAAATGCAAAATATACCAATTTCAAAGGTCCTATTCAAAAAGATTTGGAACAGAAAAAACAGTGAAAAAAAAAAGTGACAACAAAATTAGTTTTTAAAGCAGCAAAAATAGCTTTTGGAACAGAAAGTTCCAATTGAGCAATACCCTCCCCCTTTTTTTTTGCAAACTTTTGACGGAATTTGCAGCTTTTTCGTGATTTTTTGACGAAATCAGTCATTTTTTCGCGATCTTTTTATGAAATTGGTCATTTTTTTGCACCTATTTGACGAAAGTTATTGTTTTTACACGATTTTTTAAATGAAATTTGAAGTTTTTTCCATGCTTATATGACGAAATTTGCAGGGTTTTTTTCGTGTTTATTTGATGAAATTGATCGTTTTAGCGCAATTTTTTGAAGAAATAGATCACTTTTTCCCGATTTTTTGACGAAACAGATAGTCTTTCTGTGATTTTTTGACAAAATTGATCGTTTTTTCGCAATATTTTTAAACAAAATTCATCATTTTTCCGAGATTTTTGTGACAAAATTGATCCTTTTTCCGCAATTTTTTTACTAATTTGATCGCTTTTTCACAATTATTTGAGGAAATTTAAATTTTTATATTACGAAATCTGCGTTTTTGCCCTGCGATTCTATAAAGAAATTAGTTTTTTGCACAATTCATGGGGATTAAATTCATGTTTTTTTTTTTTTTTTTTTTTTTTTTTTTTTTTGCGTGACTCTAACAAATTTACATTTTTCCATGACTCTGACAATATTTCCGTTTTACCAGTGATCTTTGTCAAAATATCCATTTTCCGGCGATTTTTGGATAAAAATCACATTTAACATTTAAAGAATTTTTTTTTCTACGATTCTTTGTAACATTTATGCTTTTTTTTTGCAATCGTTCGACGAAATTGTTAATTTCTTTCTGCGAACAATTGACAAATTGTTTTTTTCCGGTGATCGTGTGTCGATATTCGTGATATTTTAAAATTTGAATTTTTCACTAAATATAATAATCTCATAAACCCGGAAAAATCGATCGAAAAATCCGAAAATCCCAAGGTATACACGGAACACTCGCCCATGTTGAAGTCTTCTGTTTTAAGACAATGCCGATATGTTTTTCAATGAGCATTCGGCGATTGCGATGAAATAAGATAACCATCGCATGCGATAAAGGACCTCTCGCAGTTGAAGTGTTGAAAGAGAGGCATATTTTGATGTGGATTAAAATTATTTTACGACTATTTTTTTATTTAAACGAACAAAAAACGGAAGTCTGCATGAAATAAATTCTTGAAAACTCAGAAAGTAAAAATAAAAAATGACAAAAAAGCGAAAAAAAAAAATCGGAAATTTAAAAATGACAAAAAAGCTGAAAACTGCAGATCCGCAGAAGAATCTTATCCCTGATCTTAAGAACACATAGCAATATAAAATTTACTTAAAAATTTATTTGTAAATATTTATGCAGTATTTTTCTAAAGAATCTTAATTGTATGCTAAATATTACTCATGTCTCGCCTAAATTTTGGGCATTTATCAAACTTGGTTTTACCAATGCAACTAAATAAAATAAAAAGATATTTTTACAAAATATTTATTGATATTTTGGAAAGATACAAAGAATTTTTTTTATTATTATTAAATAAGTTTTAAGCTGGCAAATTCGGGGATGAATAAAAAGAAATGAAGGTATGTTGGTTGACATGGTTGCAACACTTCTAGCCAAACTGATACAAAATCTTAAAGATTTTTAACCCCTTAATTGTCGTCCCTGATACATTCATGGGCAAACTGCACATAAAATGAAAATCACGATGATTAATGGGTTTAAATAGTAAGAACGTCGTTTTAGCTCCTTCCTACCTAAAAGAAAAAGGAAGAAATTTTTCGGAAAATAACAGCTTTAAAAAAACAATTTTGATTCTTTACTTTTATTTCATGTAATTTTTTAAATGGTAAAAAATAAAAGAATCAATACAAAAATGGTAAAGGCAATAGAAAGTTATATATTGAAGCTTGGTACAAAATTTGAAGTAAATTTGTTACATAGAACTTAAGATAATCAAGTCAACTATGTTGCAAAAAGTAGCTTTGAGAGTAACGCAATATGGGAAAAATAAATGTTTGATGTGAAGATCTCAAGCATAGTACTGAGTTAAATGATATACCCATGATTCCATTGGTGACAGTCAAGCACTGCCCATCATCTATTGTTCAATTTGATCTGGCATGATGGGCTTAAATCACAAAAATAGCTATAATTCCATGAATTATTGGAATTTTCAATTTTTTTTTCTCGAATATGTATTTTTAAAAAAGGTCTAAACTTCATAGTGATCCTTTTTGTTCTAGACCAGAATTTTCCTTAAGAAAAATCACCTTTTTTTGTAGAAATTGAATCAGGCCTGACCCTGAAAATTCCAGCACATGCAGACCTTTAGATAACGTAATTATGTGTGTTATATACAGGATGTTTCTACTTATTATTGTCCAATAAATAATTCCTATGTCTCTTATTTTAAAGATAAAATATCCTATTGCAGAAATATTTCAAATGTAAAAATCCATTTATATCAAAATAGTTTTCAGTTAAAAAAAATTCCATATAGTTCCTGTGTTCTATAAATTAAATTTAGAAAAATTGTCACCATGTTCTAATAAGTTTAAACAGTAAAAATTCCGTCATCTATTGGCCAAAACTTACAGGCTTACAATACACTGAATTTTATTAATTTTCAAGCATTAAAAATGCCTTTTCCTATGTTTAGTGCCAGAATGGTACAAAATGGTGGGAGGGGGGTTTTAAGTTTCCCATTTCTCTGTCATACACATAATTAATTCATGAAATTAAAATAGAAAATTATCATGTGTATTCAATGAACAGAAACACTCTTAAAGATACAAATTCAAAACACCATGCATTATAAATATGCAGTTGAAATTTATGCCATTTTTAAAGAACTGGCAATAATTTTTCTATTAACGAAATAGGGAATTCTGTGTATTTTCTTTTATTATGTCATTTAAACTGATGAAAAGTAAGTATAAACAAACAAAAAAATATTAATCCTTAATAGATAAATATTTTTTGACAGAAACTTATAGTACTTACCTGAAGCATTAGGATGAACTGTGGAAATCGCTGAACAGGCTTCACCATCAAACCAAAAAATGACAACCTATCAGCACTGTTAATCTGCTTCACCTATCAAAAAACCTTGTAATTATAATCAATAATTCAAATTACTTCAAGTTTATATATTTAAAATATGCATATATAGTAATCCCTTTTTTACTCACAGAAGGGAACTAACTGCTCATTACATTGTGCACAAGGAGAGAAATTATTATACACATTAACACTTCTCTTTCTAGAGTTATTTCACTAGGCAGACAGCTTTATAAACTTTTGATAATTTAATCCAGCTAATATTTTGATCAGCTTCTATTCCCATTTTTATTATATACTTTATGTGTGTGTAGTACTTGAAGTTTTCATAATATACTCTCTGCACATAAGCTACAACCTAAGTGTTTCTTATTACTATTTAGTTAGAAAAAAAGATTCTGGACATTATTTTTTATTCATTCAGGGTTCATACAGAATTTGCTAAATGAAAAATAAGGACTCTGTAAGGACTTTGTAAGGTCTTTGTTAAAAGAAAAATAAGGACTTTATAAAGTTTACAAAAAATAGCATACACACTATATGGCCAAAGGTGACCAGCCACTAGCAATTTTAGACTTTTTGTTAAATATCTAGAAAATTACATGAGGAAATATCCTGAAACTAAGTGTGTAAACATAATAGAACAGGTCATACATTTTTGTAAAGATTTTTTCTCAAAACGCCATAAGGGACCATCAACAAGCTGAAAAAGAATGAATATCTTTTGATCTAGCCTGTCAAAATTAATGTAGCAAAAGTGTTCAAATCATAGATTATGATTAAGTGGATTATTGTAATAAACTGTGTTCATTTTTATGCGGACAGTATGTATACTCAGAGAAATAAAAGTCTTTTAAAAACAGTTTCAAATTTTGCAAAATTTTTTGCTTATAATTTGTAGAATTGATATAAAATAACGTTCTTTTCTGAAAATATGACAAACAACATTGTACACAATACCCTGTAATCAGAATTAAAAAATAACAAAAATAGCATGAAAAATGAACAGGTTTACTAAATAATTTTTCATTGTGCATGCGTGAATGCTATCAAAATTTCATTTGCATATTGTGTTAGCTAAATGTATAGGGCAACTTTTGTGAAAGTCTCAAAAACATAGCTTGAAAATTCTGAAAGTGATCATCAATAGAATAAGCTCAAAATCCTTTGTTCCCAAAATGAAGCAAAAATAGTATATATAGTATTTAAATTTAGAAAAATTAAATACTATATAGTACTTGCCATATTGTGTATTCTATATAGACACTAATCAATGGATAAATGGATAAAGCATATCATCTTTTCTTTTTGCTTCGTTTTAAGAATAACAGATTTTGAGCTTATTCTAACAATGATCACTTTCAGAATTTTCAAGCTATGTTTTTGAGATAGCTTCAGATAGATTTTTATTATAATATGCAAATATTTTTGCACATAGACAAATTTTCCTGATTTTTCCAGATTGCTAAACTTCTTGATTTTTTCCCTGATTTCTAGAAATTGTAGTCACCCAGTTAAGTATCAATTCGTCAACTTCATTTTTTAAAAAAAATTTTATCCCACATTTATATTTCTTAGTGAAAAATGATAATTAAAATTGAGGATCAATAGCAGTTGTGATAAAATAATGAAAATGTTCTTGGATTTTGGTTTCAATAGTATCCTGCTGGTGTTCACTCTTTTATTTTTTACAAATGTGAATCCTTTTTCCAGTTCACTTCTTAATGCTCCTTTCATTGTATCACAACCAAAAGATTCAAACTTTCTTTTTGAAAAAAAGTAGCCACATTTTAACTAGTGGTATTACTTTTAATATGATCTATTCATTTGAGTTCATCAGTGTTATCACTCTGAATGGCAATAACAATTTCATTTCTCAATAATTGTCATTGAACTGTATAAATTTTTTTTATCTTACTTTCAGCAGCATAAAACAAAAGAGGCTGCTTTAATTGATGCAATCTATTCAACAAATTATATTTTAAGTTCCATCTTTTGGTTAATTACAGTTAACTACTCTAATTATTATTATTACTATTATTTTGGATTCAGACAAATGCAACTGAACCTTTTCAAAGTTTGAGCATGCAGCTGTGGAGGAGTTTAACAATGTTTTTATTTATAGCTAGCATATCAGAAATACTATGATCAGATAAGCCCAATTTTATTATAAGTTGCACATTCTGAGTAGAGAAAGCTTCATATTTAATTGCAGCTTTTTGCATTATTCAAAATTACAGCAACCAATAATCATTTTTGATGGATGGATTTCAGGTATCAGAGTGAATTTGATAAATTAAAGAACCAATTTTAATTTCACATTGGTTAAAATTTTACTTTTTATGTATCAAAAATTTTCCCCATTTTTTTGTAAATAATGCTAATATTTAATTTTTTTAATTTTCACAATTTTTTTTTAAGTTGCATAATTTAAGTTCAAATTTAATTAGTTGATGTGCAATTTTTTAAAAAGTTAATTAAAGTATTTGATTATATGCCCGAGAAGTATATATATGCAGTCAATTCCCCTAAATCCGCAAATGCCTATAATCTGCAGTATTTTTCAGATGTAAACAGTTAAAATATTTTTTTAAGTAAGATATTGTGCAATTTAGCAGTAAAAAAAAAAAAATGAACCTGATGAATTTATTGAGAAAATTTTATTGGATTCTGAATTCATTAGAAGCAAATGTTTTATGTATCTTCTAAATAACTATTAGACTGCTATATTATGAATGCATTTGATTGCTATATAAAAGATAAATATCTTAGGTTTTTTTTAGAAAAATAAACTTTTGTTGCTGATCAAGAAATCCCGGTTCATAAAATGTTTCAAGTTTAAACTACAAAGCAAAAATTATAAAACAAACCACTATCACTGCAATGTTTGAAAGATTTTTTTAAAAAATAGAAATGTTTTCTATTAAGTTTGTATTATATCATTTAAATGTATTTCTAATATTGAATATAGCTTTAAGAAAAATCTGTCTTATTGTTTACAGCATGATTATTACATTTGGTAATAAATTTGAAATATTGGGATGTAAATGAAGAAATGACATATAATCTGCAAAATTCTATAATGGGCAAATTCCTTGGTTCCGGCCTTTGCAGATTAGATACAGTGTACTGTATATATATTTATACATACATAGACACACTATTCTTAAGCTCATGTCATGTGCATATTGATAGACCTTTCTTATACACAACTACTTGACCTCCGTAACTCAGCATTTGGTCAAACAGTAAATGGCTGAGTACTCAGTACTCAGCTAATGTGCTACTTGGTGTGGGATGATAATTAACTGCAATATCTATGACCCTGTGATAAATCAGAATAATCAAGGAAGTGGTTAAGATTTGCAATGTAGGCCTAAAACTAAACTGCAATAAAGTAACAAACTCAAATTATTGAGTGTAAACATTCACACAATTATAAAATTTAAACAAATAAATTAGTAAAACATTAATAAAAAGTCGAAATAAAAATCACTTTATGATTGTTTAAGTATGCGTATTGTGTTTAATGTCATTGAATGCGACATTCACTGTCATTCATTTCTTTGGCTTCGCCTTTTATCGTATCTGTTAATTTCTGTCTACCCATTTTTAATTTTTTTAGTTTTCTCCTTTATTACAATGATTTTAAACATTTTAATTTTTTATTCAAATAAAAATTCTTCTAAAAGTAAAGAATTTAATTTAAATTCAAATAAAAATTCTTCTAAAATTAAAGAATTTAATTTAAATTCAAAAGTGACCACGTCATTCTGTCAATCCTCCACCGAAAACAACAACCATTTTTTCAATGATTAAAAAAATAAAATATAAAATTCATTTTTTAGTATTATTTGTAAAATTTATTTTACAAGAAATTATATGCTAAAAATAATACATAAATGTAACAGAAAGAAAAATTTCCTACATGCTCTATAACCTTTCAATGAATGGAAATACAATTGCACTTTTGCTATGTAATAGACAATGTCACTGGAGTCAGTTGGCTTAAGATTCTTCGTAAATAATAAAACTTAATTATACTTTAATTTTATTTGATAATACATTTTTCAAAAACAGCACAAAACTACACTACTGTAAAGATTTACTTATTTTTTATTATGCCACTGATTAATAAATAAAATATAAAATTCATTTTTTAGTATTATTTGTAAAATTTATTTTACAAGAAATTATATGCTAAAAATAATACATAAATGTAACAGAAAGAAAAATTTCCTACATGCTCTATAACCTTTCAATGAATGGAAATACAATTGCACTTTTGCTATGTAATAGACAATGTCACTGGAGTCAGTTGGACCTTAGTTGGACCTTAGGGGTTAGTCTTTTTTGTCATTAATTTGATGGTGCAAATAAATGTTCCTTTTACTCACATGTTTAAACATTTCCCCCACGCTTTAAACATGCTAAACATAAATAAAAACCATAATGTTAAAAATGAAAAATTAGCTTTATGTATAATTAAACAATACATTAGTAAAGAAAACAAACAACTCATGCAGGGCTGCCACTGGCAACTATTTTAATTCTATCTGCATCACTTCTCCAAAAAAATATTTTTCACACACACTTTGGCAACATGTACAAGAGAAATATACCACAAAATTCATTAATTGTGGTGTGAACACAATATTAACAGTCACTGGTGACAATCCTGCTAGTGTACCAGACATTCAAAGTAACGGCTAAACATAATTAAATATATATTTTTTTTAACCTCAATAATTTGTTTTTTACTCAAAATTCACTGGTTCATGAATTTTTGTACTGCCAAACAAAGATCATTATAAAAGTGGTAATTATTTTTGCATTAAATTTTCAAATCCTTTTTCTTCTCTAATTTACATTATAAGTAAAGTATGTATAGCCATTCTTTTTTATCCCAGATGGAGAAAGAAGTAAAGTGATATATTCCATTCCATAAAAAGAGATCACAGCATAGAAAAAAAGAAATATTTATTCAAAGTAATGTGTATGATATTACATTTTTTAATGTGTCACCAAATTCCAAATTTAATATTAAAATTTAATATTAAAATTTAATATTAAAATTTAATAACACAAAATAAAACTTATTGGTGGAGAAATTACCTTCAGAAAGTCAGCAAAAGCAGATTTATTCTTTGATGCCTGTTTTGCAGTTTCCATAGCCAAGGAGAAATTGTTAATGAAATCACTATATATATCTAATACCATAGTTTTGGAAAACTGAAAATAATAAGAATAATTTTTAATTACAAAGTTGTCAGATTGGATTGAGTTCGACTAAACAAAAGGCAAGAAAGCAGTTGAAATATAAATAAAACTTACCGATGCAACGAAAACATCACCAATTTTCTCCTCTTGATCCCATTGACGAACACATTGAGTTAAGGCTATACCAAATATATTATGACATTGCAATATCTGTTCTACTCTGTGAAACATAATGCTTATTTTATTTGAACTAACAATTGGAGGTGTAGAATCTTCTAAGGGATGTTTATAATCCTAAAAATAAAATATTTTAAACTATAACAATGTGATAACTTAAATTATAAAAAAACTGCATGCTAGATAAGAACAGAACTATAGGGCATCTAAATAAGTCAGAGATAATTAATGACAAAAGTAAATTTTAACTTATATTAATGTAAAGACACATTAAATGCAAATATTTTATGCATACTAGTTAATTCTAATTTTTACTATTTATCTTTAAACAATAAATTTCTTTTAAAAAATCATTAAATCCAATACAAAGTATTGTATGGATAAAATTAGGAAGTTTTTTCTTTACTATAACTATTATCTGTGCAAGAGATAAAGGTCAAGGAGATACTGCTCATAGTGGGAGTCTTTCTAAGGAAACATAACATGTACATCTAACCTGCAAACTAAGCAAAGTTCAAAGAAAAATACAGAAAACTCCAAATAGTAAGGTTGATGAGCACAGCATATGTTTAAGCCCAATACCTCCAGTCCACCAGCTTTGAGAGCAGAAATGTTCAGCCAATGACACTGATAGTGATTATATTATTGTTCATTTCTATTCCTGAATTTCAGAATTACTTAAAAATATTTTCAAACCCAAATTGGCTATTTACCAACATATTCTGAATTAATTTTTTATTATAAGTGCATGGGATTGGCCTGTTCTCCAATGAAAAGATAAATTGTGAAATTTAAGTTTAATTTTTTGCCAAGAATAAAAGTTCTTTTGGAAAATGCTGTCAAAGTTGGGTTTTCTTTAAACAATATTCTGGACTAAACAGTTTGATAAGACAATCGGGAAAGAGGTTACAATCAGTAATAACTTAAAGCTTATTTCACTTATTGAAAAAAAAAAAATCCAAATAAATTCAAAAGTCATGTCTGCAAGATTCATGCCTTTCCATTTAAAAAAGAGTCCATAAATATATTAGAAATTCTTTCAGAAAAATGCATTTTTTAGAACACCTTGAAGACTCAATACTGGGATTGAATAAATGATAATTTAACTGTATTTCTGAACAAAATTACTTTAAAATATTGGGTAAAACAAAGAACAAGTTTATTTGACTTAAAGATCTTTTTAACAAAATTTCCTTTTTTATTTTAACCAATATGTCACAGACTTCTTAAATGCATTTGAAAGCATTTAAAACTATTTTTTTAATGCATATTAGATTACTTAAACTCTGATTACTTCATGAATTACTAAATGTATTGTTAATTCTACTTTGGGTGCTAAATGCAGGTTTTCAGGATAAAAGTACCCAATATGCTACTCTTTAGCATTCCAAAACTTTGAATGCTGCTGTGCATCATGTGTGGAAAATAAATTAGCTATTTAATATGCAACCATGATTTTTCTTTATTGAAACAGCAATTTAATTTTATTATTACAACAAAATTTACTGAAATGAAAATCAGTAACACACAAATCATGAGTGATTTTTGTGAAAACACAATTCAACGAGTTTAATGATGAATGCATCGTGTCAAAATACAGCCATCACTCACAATTTTTGGTAAGAATCTCCCATTTTGCTTTAAATTTTAATACTTGTAGTTTATTGTACATTATTTAAGTCACATATTGCTGTAAATTTCAAATCAATATTACTTAAGCTAAAGAGCTTAATGCCAGTCAAGCAAGTAAATAAAGTAAATAACATTCCCCAAATTAAAAAAAAAAAGAAGTAAAGTAATTTAAAAATATGGTATTAGGAAAATAATCTTAACTATAAACAAAAACATTTGCAATGCTAATTTTTCAGGAATCTTCACTCCATCACTTATCAGTGAAATTTACATCTTGCATTAAAATTTTATAAATATCCCAGCACATTTTCAAACAGCAGAGAAATAATTAATAGAAAAAATTGTTACACTTTCTCACTAATTGAAAAATGTTAAAATAACTGATTTTTTGTAAGAGGTAAAAACATAACTCTAAAAATTTCAGATTCATAATTCTTATTCACTACCCTATTAATGTATTTATGTATCATGCATGAAGAAAAAGCTGTTCAAGTAAATAATTTTTCTTTAATCAATCATTCAAATTTATTGATGAAAAATAAAAAAAATCAGTCAACAATTTTACTGTGACACACACCTATATATACACCCAAGAGCCATTGCATTATGACCACCCTCTTAATAACGTGTAGGACCACCTTTAGCCCTCAAAACTGCCAGAACCCGGCGAGGCATTGATTCCACAAGGTGCTGATACGAAGTCTGAGGTATCTGGTACCAAGTGTTCACCAACTGGTCCTGCAATTCCCTCACATTACGAGGGGGTGGCGTTGCAGCTCGAATTTGGTTTTCCAGGTGGGACCACAAATGTTCTATTGGATTAAGGTCAGGAGAATTTGGAGGCCAAGACATGACTTGAAAGTCACTGGAATGTTCCTCGAACCACTCCCTGACGATTCCACCCTTATGACATGGTGCATTATCCTGTTGGTAAACACCATCCCCCTCTGGAAATACTGTTGCCATGATTGGGTGAACCTGGTCTGCAACGATGTTCACGTAACGCATTGACGTCAGGGATTGTTGTATAGGGATTATGGGTCCTAATGTGCTCCATGAAAACAATCCCCACACCATAATACCTCCGCCACCTGCTTGTCTCCGTCCAATTGTGCACCCGGGAGCCAGGGTTTCGTTTGGAAATCGGCGTATTCGCACACGGCCGTCGATGTGATGAACCAGGAAACGTGATTCATCGGACCATGCAACTTTCTTCCATTCTTCTAATGTCCAATTCCGATGTCTCTTGGCCCATTGCAGACGCAGCTGGCGATGACGTGCTGTCAGTGCAGGGACATGCTTCGGCCTCCGGCTCCGTAGGCCCATGCGCAGCAATGTACGCTGCACAGTGTGTTGAGAAACACTGCCTGGGTCGCCACTGTTATAGTTGGTACTGATTTCAGCTATTGTAGCTCTTGGATCACGGCAAACAATGCGTAGTAATCTCCGCTCTCCTCTGGAATCAATGCTCCGTGGACGACACACCGCTGGCCGGCGACTTGTCGTTTCACCATCCATGCACCACTTTCGATATGTGCTCACAACTGCTGCACGTGAACAGCCAACTAAACGCGCCGTTTCTGATATCGACGTTCCCAGTCGCCGAGCCATAACGATTTGACCTTTATCAAAGTCTGATAAATCAGCTGCTTTTCCCATTATGTCGCTAATCAAGCTATGCTCGGAAAGACAATGCATAGCCCTTTTATATACTCCAACCTCAGCCGCGCACGCACATTGGTTTTCTTCCTGGGCGATCCCATTGTTGTAGATGGACGGTGGTCATAATGTAATGGCTCGTCGGTGTATATTATAAAGATCAAATAAGGAAGATGTGATAGACATTAAAGACAGTTTTACTTCAAGTTTTTCTAATAAAAAAATCTGTACATAATATCAACATGAATGATACAGATCAACTGAACATTGGTACATTCAGCAGCATATTGTTAGCAAAGATTTTTTTTGCGGTGATAAAACTAACTTTCTGACTGTTATTTACAGGGATACCACTTGGAAAATATCAGAAAAGAGGAAATTATGCATAAAGTAAATTTATGACATTTTTCACAACATTTATGAGTGAATCTTATAAACTATAAAAATAATTTAATTTATAACAAACTATTTAAAAAAAGAAACAAAGAAAGAAAAAGAAATCTTTTTTTTTTTGTATATTTTTAACACAAGTCTTTCTAAATGAGCATTTGTCAAACAGTTTGCAAAATGTGGCTAATTCATTGTGCATGAAAACTTATAAGCAGAAAAAAAAAATCTTTAATTCACAGTATTTTACATCAATTAAGGTAACCAAGCAAAAGATGGAGTGAACTCAGTGAGAAATATTATACATTGCATAATTTTAAATCAATTTAGGTAACCCTGGAATAAATTTGATGATTATTTCAAAACAAATAAATAGCATTTTTTTTTTTTTTTTTTTGATTTTTTGACAAAAATTGCCATTTTAATTCACGATTGTTTGACAAAAATTGCCACTTTAATTTGCGATCATTTGACGAAAATTGCTATATTAATTCACGATCGTTTGACGAAAAGCGCCCCTTTAATTCACAATCATTTGATGAGAATCAACGTTATATTTCTTGATCGTTTGACAAAATTTGTCATTATATTTTGCGATCATTTGACAAAATTGCCGTTATATTATGCAATTGTTTGATGAAAATCGGCATTTTATTTTCGATTTTTTATGAAAATCGTCGTTTTATTTCACGATTGTTTGATGAAAATGACTGCGTTATTTCTCAATTGTCTGACGAAAATTACTGTCTTATTTCTGAATCATTCGGCAAAAATTGTTGCTGTATTTTGCAATCATTTAAAGAAAATCACAGTTTGTGATCATTAAGTGAAAATTGTTGTTTTACTTTGAGATCGCTTAGTGAAAATCGCAGATTCTAAAAACTAAAAAAAATAAGTGGAAATCCACCATTCGGCAGAAAAGTGACATCCTTATATTTAACTTTGGAGACCAATAGACTCCCAGCACTACAATTATTAGATATTTGAATTCTGAAAGGGTAAATAAATATAAGCAATTCATTATTTGAAACTTCAATCTGTAATATTTGAATAACGTTTAAAAATGATAAGAATTCTAACTTAGGGCTTACTTTCTGAAGGAATGTTATAAATAAATGAATAACTGAACACATAAATACAGTAGACTCCCTCAAATCTGCATAGCTTGGAACCAGATGTAATGTGGATTTTTGAATTTTGCAGATTTCTGGTTACTACTTTAAATTTTTATAAAATAATAATGAATACCTGTAAGATTGTAAAATATAAATGACAAACTAAAATGATAAAAAGGTAATTTAAAATATGATTGAATTATAAAGGGTATATTTCAAGTAACTTAATATTGTATAATTAAATATGCCTAGTAAAGAAGAGATACATTTTTCTTGAATTATTCAATGAAACTTACCTCATAAAGATAACCTATAAATCCAAATCAAAGTAAGGAAGTTTTATTTTAGATTTAGACATTAGATTAATACATAAATAAACCTGGTAAAAAGATTGTGATTACTAGTGATATCAGAAATATCTTTATTTTTTTCACAAATAAATTTATACTTACTTCATGATGTGTGTTTAGTCACATTATCCAGAATTAAAAATTACATTAAAATATATTCAGAATGACATGAAAGTATTCTGTAATTTTGCCACTGCATCTTAATTGAAAATTGCAATGTTTACATATGTCATGATGTGCAGATTTTAGGGAGTCTACTGTACTATTAAAATTTGAACAATGAACAGTACTATAATGAAACTTATACATTCAAACATATAACCCTTAAAATTATATTACTTTGTTAAAAACCATATGATCATTTGTTAATAATGAAATCAAGAATATTGAAATATACCCTTATTAATCTTTGTAAAGAATTTAAGTAGGAGTTTTCACTATCAACAATGCTACCAACAATGTATCTTCTTTTCATCTGAAAAATGAAATAAATATCATTATAAATAAACTAGCTGACAATATCTTAAACAAGCTTAATGGTTTTCCTATTAAATATTAAAAAAAAATATATAGAGAATCATTACTTTTTCAGGACTTAATCCTGGTGGCATTGGAGGTAGAGACAGAGGTGGACGCTGCTTTTTTGGTATTTTCACATCAACATAACCATCTTCATCTGCATAGAGCACTGTTGATAATGAATTTACAATACTGACGGCAATATACACATTAATTGTATACAATAAGCATCTAATTTATTCTTTATTTAGAACAATTTATTAATAAAACATAGTTAAAATTTTTTCATCAACATTCAACACATTTTTAATCAGTGTTAAATATAATTAAATTACAGTCAAACGTTGATTATCTGAGCTAATTCGGATTGCTAGTACCTCAGATCTTAGAAATCTAGGTTAATAGAAATTGTGTGTAAAAACTTGCAGTGCTTGTGAATTTGACGTCAATATAAAAAGCAAAAGAACTCTTTTTTTTAATGATAAAAAAACATTTATAAAGTTGTGTTTCACAGCTAGGGGGATGTAATCGCCCAATAATTCATTACACTTGGCCTTCAATATGGCCACACAGCAATTTAAAAAGCATTCTTCACAACTACTTTCTCAGGGAACAATGTTTCTTGGAAGTTGAGTGCTTTGCGGGGCAGAAAAGCCTTGGTATGGACAGTGAGCTAAAAAGTGCAATTTGTTTCTAAGTCTCAGAGGGGAAAAAAAATCAGATTTAATAATTGGCTTAGTTAACAGAATTGGTTAGTTAACAGAAACAAAGTTGAAGCTCAGTTAATCAAAGTTCTACTGTATTTCTTATTTTGTCCATAAACAAAAATGACCTTAACATTTTAATGTTATAGTTTATTATAAAACAAAGTTTTGACTAAAGCAAAAAGGTACAAAAAAATAAATAAATAAAACAGAACAAGATATTCTTGTATGGAAAATGAGCATTTTGACGGATACAGCCGATTGAAATTAAACTTCAGCCTCAGCATCCTATTTTTTATATGTGAAACTCACTTTAGAACTGAAATAGTTTGAAAAGGGATGTAGTGGAGGGTATATGGCATAGAATCTTAGAATGGTATAGCCTCTGTTATTTTTATGACTACGTCTCTAAGTTTGAATCAAGATGAATATGATCTCCAATTTACTGTTATGGAAAAAGCAATAAAATATGCTAAAGGAAATTAAATTATTGATAGATTTAAGAAAAATGCATGGGGATATTCAAAAACTTAATTTAAAAGCTATAAATATTACCATCTACTGGTCCTACGACCTGAGGGCTCATATTCACCTGAACCAGACAATCCAAGGACAACCCCACATGAACATTCATGACAAAGAGTACAGCCCTCATGCATCACTCTTTAAAGTTGAACCTAAATGTGACATGTGGCATCATGACAATAATACTCATGTGTGTGAGGATACTACTGCAGACCTTGGAATCATCTCTCCAGATACCCACAAAGGCCCTGGGAGACCGAGCACTCATAGGAGAGTCGGGTCCTGAAACTCGATCACAGGATTCACCAGAAAAGCTTTACTCTAAAGTATTTTTATGTAATAAATTATGAAATATTATTCAGAATTGTTAATTTTCCAAGATTATGAGAAGTCTTTCAGCTATAACTCATTTCTTTCAAGTTTAAAATTAAAGGTATGCATTTGTCATAACTTAATGGAAATATTACATTTGCTTTTTAATCTGTAGTTTATTTTGTCATGATTTTGATTCTTAAACATATATATTTTTTAAATTAATATCAAAATAGTCAGTACATTAATTTAAAACAATGTTGAATTATTTAATTTGTTTAACTTTCAGGTTTAATAATTGATTTTAGAGCTAATGGGAAACTAATTTTTATGATGATGCATAAATTTTAGAGGTGCTTAAAGAGTTTATGTGCAATGGACAATGGACTAACCTAAAGGTATACCCAGATAAATGAGATGAGCCAGAGAAGTACCCATTCCTTTCAATCAATTTTCTCAATTTTTTTCTCAAGTATGCCAACCAATCTGACAGCAATTTTGTTTTTTTAAAATTGATATTTAATGAGTTTAAAATGGTAATTTTAATAAAAAGTAATTTTCTCAAAAATTACAATGCCAAATTTTATGCCATTAACATACACTTTAGATATACTGAAAATGCATATCTCAGAATTTTTGTATAATTTCTGATAAAATTATGTGAAATAACAAAATTTTAAAAAATTAAAAATCTTATCTAATGTTTATACAAAAAGACAATATTTTGGATAAAAAATTCTTCATGTGTGTCCATTTAATAAAATTTTCAGAAATCTGTGATGATATAACGTGTAAATATTTACAATTGTATATAGAAAAATACATAAAAATATAAAGGCAGTAGTTGGGGCAGCGATACTAAAATTTGGCATTCAGAAAATTTTTCTTAAGTCCACTGGCAATATGATAATAGAAAAAATTTAGATTTAAGTAAACATATAGGTCAGCAACATTATCGATACTCTGTCAGTATCGAAAATTTACATCAATGTTAGATACTATACTATAGGGATGCACAACCGGTGGCCCGCGATGGGTTAACGTATGGCCCGCGAATTTCATGAATTTACAGTTGGAAAAAAATTCAGTTTTTGTGCATATGTCACAGGAAAAAATCGTTAATTTCGTATATTTACCACGGGAAAATATAAAATTTCGTCATTTAAGAATCGCAAATTTCGTTGATTGGCACAGAAAAATCACGAATTTCATTGATCAAGTGTGGAAAAAAGTGAATTTGCGATGCGGAAATGCAAATGCAGAAAAAAGTGATGACGCTCGGAAAGAAAAAGCAAATTTTCCCCGATCGGCCACAAAAAATAGCGAGTTTTCTCGATAAGGCATGGAAAAATCGCAAATTTTGTTGGTCGGGAGCGAAAAATCACACATTTCGTTTATTGAGCCCCCCCCCCCCCCCCCAAAAAAAAAAAATCATCTTTCTTGATGATGCTTGAAAAAAAGGAAAATTAAATTTTCTTTTTTTATCGTGTGAAAATAAATATTTAAAAAAAAAAATGCGAATTTCGTTTATTGGGCTCGAAAAAAATCTAAATTTTTGTCTACCAAGGATGAAAAAATGAAAAATTTTGTTGATTGGTTGCGAAAAAATCATGTATTTCGACAGTTAATCAAGAGGGAAAATATCCCGTGTTTTATCTTGCCAAAAGAAAAAAATGTTGATTTCGTCAACAAAACAAAAATCTCGAATTTCGTTGATTGGGTGCGAAAAGTTGCGTATTCCATCAATTAAGAATGAACAAAGCACATATTTCGTCGATCGAGGACCAAAAAGTTGCATTTTTTTTTTTTTGATCGGAAACTGAAAAATCGCAAATTGTTTTGGTCTGAGACGGGAACATTGCTCTAATAAAATCAAGAATTTTGTCAATCAGATGCACAAAAATCGCGAAATTTGTCGATCATTCGAAGGAAAATCACAAATTTCGTCCAGCAGGTGTGGAAAAATCAGAAATTTAATTGAACTTTAATGATAAAATTGCGAATTTCATCAATCAGCTTCGTAAAAATCGCAAATTTCGGCCATGGGCTTCGTAAAAATCGCGAATTTCATTGATCAGCTTTGTAAAAATCACGAATTTCATCGATCAGTTTTGTAAAAATCGTGAATACCATTGGTCTTCTTCATAAAATTAGCGAATTTTGTTGATCAGGTGCAGAAATATCATAAATTTTCTTGTTCAAGTTAGGTAAAATAGAAAATTTCGTCAATCGGCTTTGTAAAAATCATGAATTTTGTCGATCAGCTTGAGAAAAATCACGAATTTTGCCGATTGCTTCATAAAATTGCAAATTTCATCGATTTTCTTTGTAAAAATCGTTAATTTCGCTGATGAACTTCGTAAAAAACAAATTTCATCGATCAACTGCGGAAATATTGCTAATTTCTTCTATCATGTGAAGTAAAATCATGAATTTCGTTAATCATGCAAAGAAAGCCGCTAATTTCATTGATCATGCGAAGAAAATCTCGAATTTCATCGATCGACTTCTTAAAGATCGCGAATTTCATCGATCAGGAGCAGAAATATCGCGAAATTCGCCGATCATGCGAAGAAATATCGTGAATTTCGTCGGTCACAAATGTAAAAATCGTAAATTTCGTAAATTACTTTGTAAAAAGCACGACCTTCATTGATCGGCGTCATAAAATTCTGGAATTTTGTTGATCAGGCACAGAAAAATCGTGAGTTCCTCAATAAGTTTCCTAATATTTGGGAATTTTGTTGATCAGAGATGAGGAAAAAACGTGAATTTTCGCGATCAGCTTTGTAAAAATTGTGAATTTTGTCGATAAGTTTTGTAAAAAGTGCAAATTTGGTCGGTCAGGCCTGGAAGAATTACAAATTTGATTGATCGGACACAGAAAATCATGAATTTCATAAATCAGGCTTGCAAAAATCTTGTTGATCAGCTCCTTCTTTCTCCTTCATTTCAGAGAGCTCATTTTTTTCGACACCAGCCATTTATGTTTGTTTTTTACCACTTTTAATAAAACAAAATTTATTCTCTAGAATAAAAGCCAAGGAATATTTTTACATCTTGAAAATAATTCTTGCTATATCTGTTATATATATAAAAAATGTAAAAACTGTTGATCTACTTTACCAACTTAATTGGATAGTTTGATTAGGTAAATGAACTACCCCAATTAGGAATACCCCCCCCCCACACACACACTTTCCTCTGAAACCATATTTTTTATCTGATTATAGGCCACAGATCACCTCCTCTAAATCAAATTCTCCCCGTTATTGATGTGGCCCTCAACCACCCAGAAATATTTGTATGTGGCCCTTCTCTTAAAAAGGTTGTGCACCCCTACTATAGTAGATAATGGAAAACCATGGAAACCAATAACATTCTTTAATATCAAAATGTAATGTGACTGAAGTTGAATTAAATAGTTCATTAAATGCAAATCTTACTTTATTAAGTTATCATTACTTACTAAATTTCTGTAAAATAGCTGAAAAAAAAACTAATTTTTACAGCTTATTGTTATCATTGGTACAGCAGTTCCCCTCCCCCACCACCATTTTTTTTAAAATCATGAAAACATTTTTCATTTCTTAAAATATCAAAATTGATAAGGTGATAATAGTGAAAAGTTGCTGCATGATAAATAGACATATCAAGTAAAAAGAGCAGAAAAATTGATTTAAAGGCATGTTGTCTATTGTATAAAAGCATGTTGCTTATTGTATTTTATAATTTTTTGCGAAGGGAAAGAGGGGGGGTTAACCTGAAAGCCACAGAAATTTTAAAAAGCTTTTACAAACATTCTCACATTACTGCAAAACAAGACAAAAAGGAAAAAGCAATATTAATAAGTACTCAAATAACAGAAATATAAAAACAAAACAAAAATAAATCAGAAAATGCATTAAAATTTGAAAAAAAAAATCATTAATAGAAAAATGAAAACTACATTTAAAAAAGCTTTGAAAAATAAACTTGTGAAGCCAAGATAAATGTAATAAATGCAGAAAATAATAGAAGGATCAAAATCTTTTTCATATCTGCTAACAAATTTAAAAACACTATATACTCAAAAATATACAACACAGTAAAAATTAATCACCTTGAGAATGCCTATTTATTTTATTTACACACTTTTCTAGCTCATATTCTTTTTTCCTTGTAGAAAACCATCTTGTAAAGCCACCCGTGATACCCTGCAAAAACGAAAATTACATTTTTGAAAAGCATATTCAAATAGAACAAATAAGCATGTAATAAAATAATCTACTAAGTATAAATTAAATATTCAGTAAAAAATTACACCTGCAACAAACACAATATGTGCACTCAATGACCTCTCCTATCTGGATAAAGTAATACAATGAACCTAAAGGATATGAATTAAATAACACAGAGGCTCCTCATTTGTATATCATCAAATGAAATAAGTCTGATATAATGCAGAACATTAATAAATTAAGAGATATAATACATACATGAAAATGCTTTGTGTCCAGCTCTAAAATATTAGTTTATGCACATATCACTATTTCCTTAACAAAATTAAGATTGGCCATAAGACCATGAACATTTATATAAAGTTACATAAAAATGAAGCTAAACTAGTGCTTATTTCATCTTTGGGAGACACAAAAACATAACTATATATCTGAACAAACAATGCAACAAGAAGATATTATTATACATATATATAAATAATCATCTGCTACATAAATTTTATTTACTGTTTTCAATCACATTATGATTGATATTTGTAGCTTGTTGCACAGTATACATTTTGCACAAAAGAACATTATGACCATGCATTTTGAAGAATGGCACATTTTTAGTGGGAGAGGGAGGAAACTGAAGTAACAGCAGCACTTGCAACAAACTACTGTTTTTTGTATTGAGATACTTGCTGCATTACATTTTATGTAGATTTCATATGAAATACTACCTATTATGGTTGCTTCTAAGATGGAATTTCTGAAAAAATTTTGCAGATCTACGCTGATCATGACCCTGAGACCCCAAAACTACCATCAGTAAAAAAGTTTCATGTATATATATAGATATCACTTTTTTATGGACACAATAACTTCTATAATTCTGCTCAAATCTCTACTGATACATAAAATCAAGGGCATAAAATCTTGGTTAGGTTTGTTAATGGGTAAAATCGAACCAAGAAGATGGAAATAGGGAGGGTTTTGGTAAAAAGAAAAAAAAACCAACTTCTTAATTAACCCTCTGACAGTCTTGCAAAAGGGTAAAATTGTAATGTTGTTTTCTCAGCATTTTGTTTTAATTGCTAAAAAATATGATTCTTTCAAAATTAGAGAAACATCTTATTTACGAATATGAATGTTATCCTTGAGTGTGTTAATCATTGCACAATGTATTAAAAATCCATTAAATCAACTGAATTATATCATTTTAATTATTGCTTGCATTGCAATGAAACCTGGAGCTTAGGGAACGTCTATAGACGGGCTTGTCAGTGAGAGGGTTAAAATAGATATCGAATCAGTTCACAGTCATCAATACTGAAAACCCTGATTGTCTTCGTGAACTTGATTAACTATTTTAACTTTGCGTCACGAGCCCTGGGATGTTTCAGATGTCTTCATGATGTTTGAGATGTCTTCATGATGTTTGAGATAGGCTAACATAACATTATGTAATCATGCCTTAAGTTTTTGTGCTGTTTTTTAGATGAGTAAATGTTAAATTGTTATGATCAAGATTTTAATATATTTATTTAAATGTTGTCTTAATCTATAATATATATTTTTTTTTTATTTATTATCATTTAAATACCAATAAAGGTATCTGTATGTTTTTAAATTTCTTTATTTGTTTAAATCACCACATTTAAATAAAAGAGAAATACTTTAAACTAATAAATTATCTTAAACAGTTTTTTTCATTTTAATAGTTAATTACCTTAATTGGGGTTCATAAAAACAGTGAAGAATGCATCCCCTGAATCATTATTTTGCCTCTGCTATTTCAAATTCTCATTAATCACATAATATTAATAATGAATCCCAACATTTGTCACTAAAAGAATGATAGGGGCATATCCTATACATTGCATTTTACTAAGATAAAACTTCATCTGTTAATATTCCACAATTTATTGAAAATAATAAAATTGCTTGAAAATATACTAAAAATGGAAATGTTTAATTATACTTGAAAATTAAAAATAAAAATATAATTCTTCATAATAAAAATGTATGTATAATAAAAATACATACATACACAATTGTTACATTATTACAATCCATAGGATATTGACCTCCCTTAATATAATTTGCCAGACCTTTTTGATCCCTGGTCTTTAATACCATACCAATTACCTTTTTTATTTTCTTCAAAAGAAATATTTACCATATTTCCTCATGAGTTCAAAATACATCCCTTTCCATGTATTAATAAAATGATTGGTAGGTATAAATGTGCCCATGAGTGTTTCTGATGCAATTGTCTATCAACACAAGACAAGAAAGAAAGAGTTCAGAAATACTGCTAGAAACAAGACATTCTGACCATAAGTAATTCAAAATTCAATTAGCAGAAAATATATACATTAGTGAATATAACTGGTAATCCAAAAACAGTAAAAAAAAGCACAACACAATTTCATTCAACATACTTCATTTTCTTTTCCTTTCTTTGAACTCTTTTTCTTTTTCCCAATAAAACGAGCAGCAAGCTTCGATGCACCAGTCTCCTCTTCCACTTCTTCACTTGCAGAACTAGCTGACTGGTCAAGACCTACTTCTGATTCAACCCAGCTGATATTATCACCAAAATCATCAGCTTGGATCTGTTGCAAGTCAACTTCTTCATATATGTTATCTTCGGAAGCTTGCAGTGCTAGAGTTAGAAAGCATTCACAAAAGAACACAGATTTTTAAAATAAAAAACACTGAAAAAAAAATAAATATTAGCATTTAATTTCATATCAGCTTTTATATTTATCCCTTCCCCCTCCCATTTTATACATCTTGACTAAGTTCAGATTTAATCTAATAAAACAATGAATTTCTGAATATTTTCTAGAACATTAGAATTTTAAGATACCCACCACCCTCCCCTAACTTGAAAATTTTGGTTAGAAAAAAAATATTAATTTGAAATCTTATTTTATTCTGTTTATGCCTCCTAAACAAGAGAGGGCAGATATTTAAAAAATAATTTGTGTATAAATTTTAAGAAATGAACTGCAGGACTAATTACTATATAACAAAGCACTTAAAAATCCATACAGTGACTAATCTGTCATTGCTATTTAAAAAATGACAATTTAAAAAAAAGGAGTTTTTGAGGTAATATAAGTGAATCAAAAATGTATTTTACCTGTCATTAAATACATGTTTAATTATCTTCAAAAATGAAAAAATTTGATTTTTTTCCCCATAAAATTCAATACAACCCTACTGCCTACAAATCTTTTGAATGTCCCATAGCTCATATTGAAATAAATAGGACTACTTCTGACTAGTAAATATATATATTAAAAAATCCATTGTAATTAATGTTTTTACACTTGACTTTTTTTAAACTTTATTTTTTACTTGGATGAATACAGATATGAACAAGTACACAATATGTATGTTTGGAATAATTTCAATGCAAAGAGATTTTTTTTTACCTAATGAATTAAGGGAAATTTAATGAATTAATAATCAAATTATTCGTTAGTCTAATCTCTACATGTGCAATACTAATAGGGAAATTAATAGTTGCATTTATAGATGCTGTATGAATTAAATAAGGCTCCCAATGCATGGGTTAATTTATATGATTTAACCAACATACATCTAGAGTATGGTAGCATTGATTAAAGGCTAATAGCATTTTTAAAAAATAATTATTTAACTTTAACCTTTAATAAAAGAAATAATTCCTGAAAATTTATAATTTTAGATTAATTATTATATCTAACAAGAAAAATTTAAGACATGGATTATCTGATCTTTAAAATGGAAAATTATTAAATTTGTTAATTGTTGGTAGCTTTTGACCATCTGTTCTAGAACAAAGTCACATGAATAATGCCATATTACGTTAAATGTTACATTTAAAAGCAAGAAACTACTGCACCATGAAGTTAACAATTTAATCAGTAGTTAAAAAAAAAAAAAAGATATTAAGATCTATTGTCAAAATGATCTGTGATGGTTAAGTCAATTTAAAAATGTAATTTTGATCTATTAAAAACTTTTTCATGTGATTTAATAAGCTAGACTTGCTATACAATGCATAAAAAAACAAAATAAATTGGATTAAAACAGACAAATATTATTAAAGTCAATGGTTCACAACAAAGCATTTGAAAACTCAAAATTCACAATGCGAATTTTTTTTAAATTTAATTTTTAATGTTATACATCTGTCTAACTATTTAATGCACAGAAAACCCTCTTCCTGCAATAGAAAATCCTACTAGAAAGGGTTAAAAAAATGGATTAATTCTTTGATTTTTATTCAACAGAAAAATGACAGGTCAGGGAAGTAGTTCAAGAAAAGCACTGCTGATCTTTATATTTAGCAAATGACAGTTACTACAAAATATATTTTCATTAAGCCCATACTCACCACAAGGCAGTACAGTAGACTCCCTCAAATCCGCACAGCTTGGGACCAGAGGTTTTGCGGATTTTAGAATTTTGCGGATTTCTGGTCATTGCTTTGTTTAAATTTTTTAAAAAGTAATTTGAATGTAATTAATAATGAAATCAAAAGTATAATGAATGCTTACAATATGCTAAAATATTAAAATAAGTAACAAACTAAAATAATAAAATATTAGACAGTTTTTAAAATGATAAAAATACTAAAAGCAAAGGTCAAATTAATAATCAATGTATAATTAAATATTCATTATACAGATGAAATGTGTTTTTCCTAAACTATTCATTGAAACTTGCCTCATAAAGGTACATTACTAATTCACATCAAGATCATAAAATAATGAAGCTTTATTTCAGGTTTAACCAGACTTAATAACTAAAAAAGCTTGATTAATACATAAAAATATTTGGTATGATTATGATTACCAATGATATCAGCAAATTTTTTCAGAAATAAATTATTCTTTCTTCATGAAAAAACATGAATTCAATTATCTTAACAAAAATTACAAATTTAAAAATTTATGGAATTGATATAAAACTAAAAAAGTCAAATTTTGCATCTACATCTGAACTGAATGTTTCATTGTTTACATCTGTAAAATATGTGCGGATTTTAGAGAGTTGCGGATTTTAGGAGTGCGGATTTGAGGAAGTCTACTGTATTCTGTTTTTCATTTGGGGCATTAGATTAAATTAAAAAAAGAATAGAATCCATGAAGTAATGGTTTATAGACTTTTAAAATAAGAAGTGGAACATGATCCAATTGGGTATTTAAATATAATAAATTCAGCTGACAGTACTGTGTTGTATGAATGCAAATTTATATATTTTAAAGGGCTTGCATTCTCATTTTATACCAACACTACTGAATAAAAAATAAGCTGGAAAGATAAGACATACTTTAAGAAAGTGCCCACACCAGACAATGCATAAGGAGGTGGTTTGGGGAGTAACCCCTCCATTCACTTTGTCGTTTAAGGCAATTTTCAATGTATAGAATAACTTGAGCTTAGTCGAACTTGAAAGAAAAACTAAAATTGTAAAGGTAATCTTTCATTTATTTTTGTGCCATAAATATCTATTAACCACTTAACCAGCGAAGGGTATGGGGAAACAGTGCTTTTACCCCCGACTTATCTTGGGGCAGACAGTGAAGTGGTTAATATAATAGTTTTGATTTTCTGGTCAAGTTTTAATTTAACTTTTTCTTTATTGATTTTCACGAGACTAATGATTATAAAATTACTGTATGTAGACAAATTTTCAGAGGAAGATAAACTACCACTTCCATTATTTCATTTATTTAGGTAAATTAAAGGATGACATTTTTTGCACTTGTTTTTACTTTTTATCAGGTTTAAACAGTAACTATGATTTTCTCCTTTAAGTAACAGTAGATTATAACATTATAGATATTTTCATGATATGCAGATAGCATACATTAAGAGCTTGAATTTCAAGGCAAGATGGCAGGATTGGGCACAAAATTTTGAAATCCTGTCCAAAAGAATGTCGTGGATGGGAGACTACCAACCCAAAAAAAAATTTCAATTTTTGAAAAAAATTTACATTTTGAAACTATGATCAACTCCCGTGAACACCTTGCAAATTGTGAACTTTTCTCGTGACTGATTGACACATTGAGACTTTTTTACAAGAAAAAATCATTGAAATTAACTATTTTTTTATAAGACCGAAAGACAAATTTCATGATTTTTTTTTTCTCCAGAAATCAATTAAGAGCCCACAATAGTCACAGAAAAATTACTCAAAAAGACCCGGATGACCATGTAAAGTCTATGGGAGCGTTCTTTTCTAATATCTCGTTCAAATTTTAATATTTTTGCATGATTTTTTTTGCACAAGATAGCTGAGGGCAATCCACAACCAGGCTAGTTTTTACCTTTTCAATTTTTGTTTCAGATTTTCTTTAAAAAATTACTTTAACTTTCGAAACCGGTTTAAACCGGTTCTGAAACTGAAACTATCGTAATATAAAAAATATGTAACCAAAATCGAAAAAGTAAAAACTAGCCTGGTTGTGGATTGCCCTCAGGTATCTTGTGCAAAAAAATCATGCAAAAATATTAAAATTTGAGCGAGATATTCGAAAAGAACGCTCCCATAGACTTTACATGGTCATCCGGGTCTTTTTGAGTAATTTTTCTGTGACTATTGTGGGCTCTTAACAAGTTTTTTTTTTACTTTTCGTAATCAATTTGTCAATTCAGGGGTGATTCTAATCTGAATTTCCAAAAATTTTAAGGCACTCAGTTCCAAAAATTCAGAAAAATTGATCATCAGTCCAGAAATCTGGTCATGAGAGAGATAAAGCAAAAGAATATTGCGAATTTTGACATATGGTCACCAAAAAAATTAATTTTGTCAAATGTTTGCAGGAAAAAAATTGCCAATTTTGTTACAAATAATCGCGAATAAAACATTAATTTCATCAAAGAATTACAAATAAAACTAATTTCATGAAAAGATCATGAACAAAATGTGAATTTTATTAAAAATTATACATATATTTAACAGAGGATTCATGTCAGATAAAAAACATGTCAGATATTGCAAAGTTTTCTGAAATTTTTTTAAAGGAAATTTTCGATAATTTCCAATGTTATAAATGTTGTGCTGTCTGTCACAATTTTACCTTCTAAAAGAGAGTTTAGGGCCCAAAATTGAATAAAATCAAAATTCTGAAATTCACATTTAACAACCCTATTGTTAAGGGCCCATAGCTTTAATTGAAAGTTAAAAAATAAACTATATAAAAGCTTGCGTTTCTTCCTTTTAAAAATAAAAAACATTTTGCACAATTATTCTGAGTTGTTGATTTAAATTGCTTCAATGTCATTTTCTGATGTCTGCATTAATGTAATTCTTTAAACAGCATGTAAAACAGTATGTTTTTTTAAAAAATTCTCCCTCCCAAATTACTCATCTCCCCTCCATCTATAAAAGCTGGCAGGGAGTCTGACCTCCTAGGAAAAATTTTATTTCAACCCTTGAAGTGCAAATAAATGTGCAACCAATTTAATGCTTAATTTATGATTAACCTAAAATGTAAAAATCTGTAATTAAGAAAATGCTTAACTCCTCCCTTTTGAAAATCCTGCACATGGGCTTGTTCTTGAGTAAACATCACTTAAATGGTAAAAATTAGCCAAAAGTTGCACAGAATCAAAGTGGAGGTGCATAATAAAACAAAACAAAAGAGAAATGGCAAAAAAAGGAGGGTATTGAAAACACAATTTCATAAGACTGTTCTAAATTCTAAAAGAAGTCATAGCTTTCTGTGGAATTTGAAGGAAAGAGGCACAAAAGCAAAAAGGGGGGAAAAACATATTGAAAGGAAACTGGAAAATGTGTAAAAATTGCATCAATGACTATATAATTTAAAATGGGAACAAGGGATGAGAATAAAATACAGCAATTTTTTTTTAATAGGTATCTAAACTACCACAAAGCAAAAATAAACTACAAAACTTGATTTTGCATAGCAATAGAAAAAAATACTTCACAAATATTTTATAAGCATTTGTATAACAAGAAAAATAATTTAACACAATACATTTATTTCACAACTTGAATTATTAATTAGAGCTTTAAAAATTAAAGAATACAAATAGAATACCAACAAAAAATTTTAAAAACTGAACTTGAACCAAAATGAGGAGAAAAAGTCTACAAATGATTATTGAGTGCTTTCTAACACATCACAGTCAATAAACAGTATTTGAAAATACTGCTGTAGTGATCTATACATACACAAATAATCTGCAGACAAAAATAAAATAAGAAAAAACAAAAACAACCAAAATATTGGAAACTATAAAATCAACTTTGGAAAAATGTATTTTTTGAAAATTCAATGATAAATGTAGAGATTGCATGCGATGAGTTAGAAAGCCAAGAAAAATACATGCAATGTACAAGCACAGAAAAAAAAGCTAGAATGAAAATACAGAATTAGAAAATATGTTAAAGCATGCAAATTAAGTGTTAAAAGTAATAGAAGGCATGAAAGATAGCTTCCACCACCAACCTCGGGAAGAACACTGTTGCCTATGGGTGTCATCATAAAGCATGTATAATGGTTCTTCATTTGATTTTCCAGCATATGTTGATTCATTCAACCTCTGGGCTGCTGGAATTAAAAACATCGACTGAAACGAAGTTACCAGCACGAATGATTTTGTCAACAAGAATACAAAGAGGAAGAATAAAAAATTGCAGCCTAGTGAATAAATTAAAATTGGTAATAAATGCATAATAATTCGTAGGTTATAAAATGACAAACAGATAACACTGATTTTTTTTTTTTTTTTTTTTTTTTTTTTTTTTTTTTTAATAGAGCAATAATTCTCCATACTTTCTTTTATTTTCACATATATTTCTCTTCATGGCAGGAAGCATAAAGTGAAATATATAGCATGCAAATTTTGAAGTTAAAGTTTGAAAGAAATTTATGTGCTTGATTAAACAGATCAAAAGAAGCATATTAAACAAATTTTTAATTAAAAAGCAAAATGGAGACAGAAAAGAATATTGTTGTAAACAGAAAAAAAAATCAACTTTTTTTCATAGATAGCATATCCCATGTACAATATGCAAGAAATTTTCAACAAAATTTTACATATCCCATCATTTAAAATAATAAATAAATGAATCGTAGTAATTTACTTAATACTTTTAAAAAATGATACAATTTATTTTCATAGAATAAACACTACAATTTCATTCATACTGTAAAACTGTGCCACATATCATTAGTTTTAAATATATCTTTCTCGTAAGAATAACTTGAAAGATTAAAAAAAAAAAAAAAAAAAAAAAAAAAAAAAAAAAAAAAAAAAACGCTTAATTCAAGAGTTTTTAAATTTGCCTACTTGAATTTGTCTTTTACAAAAAAGTATTTAAATAATTTGTTTTAAAAATAAAAAAAAATATCAATTTAAAAATAAATCATGCATTTAGACTTCAAGAAATATACATGCTATAAGACTTTCATAACTAAAAGTTTAGTAAAATATTAAAATAAAAAAATAATAATTAGTAAAGACAACTATGGTTAAAATGTAAGTTTCTTATAAACTAATTATGTTATAAAAATCCTTAAAAAGAAAAATGCTCAAATGTAAATTAACTTGGTGTGACAAATTTCAATGCATAAACAAACTTTTTACAAGGAAAATGAAATGGTTAACAGATAATTTTTTTTAATGTTTTACTACATTTTATCTGTGTGCATAGTTTACAATTAGGAGAAATTCAATATTTTCATTAAATAATGTTCATTTTATCAGTTTTGACTGAACATAGGTTGAAGCTTTCAGAACACTTACATTTTTCTAGAAGATATTATACAAAGAATTTATTTTGAGTAGCTAATTTAGAAGTTAAGATAATCTTAAAAACACAGGCTGTTTTCAATAAGAGTACCACTAAAATTGAAAAAATAATAAACAAGTAACTTATCCATTCCACAAATCACAAAAGTACATTCTTTTAGGGATCATTTAAATTTTTCTTATGACCTGAAAATTTCTAAATTGGATAAGAATACTTTTTTTTTTTTTTTTTTTAACCCTTATTTTATGATTACATCTTGAATATTAATATGAAGTTGTTATAGAACATTTTCCAGACTTGTTGTGAAGTTTTCCATATTTATTTCTTTAATGATAAAAAACTAAAAGTTATCAAAGAGTGATGAAATCTATCAAAGACATTTTGGATCAGATTCTAAAGATTCTTTTAGTGCTGAGTATCCTAGAGATACTTTTAGTTTCAGAATGTTGATTTGAGCTATATCTCATATATGATGTTTCTATTGCAAAAATTCTGCTGTTAAAAGTCAGTCATCTTTGATTTTAGACATTTTGTCAAATTTCTGCAGAAAAAACTTGACTAATTGATTGGTCTTGAATTTTGAAAAGGTAAAGAACATGTTTGAACTATTTTTTTCCTGGGAAGATTTGGTCACAAAGGCAATTAGGGAACCTATAACAAAATTTTAAAAACATTTGCAAATATACTGTATCATGAAAGGCTTGAAATGATTTGCAGTAACATATGATTACATAGGTGCTGTATAAAACTTTTTAGCATTTATGTAAGAGTAGAACATATATTCACAAAAATAAAGATTTGTTTTGCAAAATAATAATAATAAAAAAAAAAATCCAGATTTATTTTATCTATAACGTCCAAGATTTTTAACCAAACCTTAAAACATTTCTAGAAAAAATGACAAAGTGCAAAAGAAACATTATGCTGCTATACTATACTGATAGAAATTAATACTATTGAATATATCACAAAATATGATGAAATTAGATGCACAAATGATAACTTTTTTAAATTACTATTAATATCACAAAATATGATGAAATTAGATGCACAAATGATAACTTTTTTAAATTACTATTATTAATTTGGTAGTGAATTATATAGGGCAACTTGTGTCCAAGTTGAATACCATGAAAGATCAGAAAAATATCAGCAACACAGGAGGTCAATTCCACAGGAAATTATTATTTTTGGGGAAAAAATAAAATTTATATATTTAATTTAAGAGTATAACAAAGCTTGAAACTTATATTTTTCATGTTCCATAAAATTTTTCTAATAATATCAAAAAGTGCTGTCCTCTATGTATCATGTAGATTACACGAAGTTTACTGGCAACACCATGGTATGTTTGCATGTGCAAATAGCAACTCCATAAAAACAGGGGGGGTTTCCCCCCTCAAGAAAATAAGTAGTCAAGATATTATTTGAACTATTTTTTGGAACTTTATACAATTATTTCTTGTAATAAAGTACCTATTTTATCGTTACATCAGTTACAAAATTCAGTGAAAAGTTAAGCCTATTCAAAATATTCTATTTTAAGAAATTTTTTAATTTATAAACCTTTAAAGCATTGAAAGTCCTTTCAAATGACGTATTAATTTTGAATTTTAATCAGAAAAAAAGACTGTCTAAAATGTGTAATTGACATAACCATAAAAATGCAACTTGCATAACAAAACATTGATTACAATTGCATTTTTTCTTTTTGCTTATACAAGTGAAATATAAGATAGAATTGACATGTCATTAAATTTCAGTTACTTTTTTTTTTTTTAACTGAATGACAAGAAATTTTCCACAAATTGCCATAAATCACAGGATAATTATACTGATTCACATAAGTTACTAAAACTATTTAAATACAAATAAATACTTATAAATGGTTATCAATTACAATATCAAGATGGTGAGATTTTGAACTTATTCAAAAAATTTTACTTCTTTTATAATGCAAACAAAATAAATGATGTGTAGAAGATTGAATTGCTCCATTGTACAATTAAATTTAATATTTTGCTTGATTAGCATAAGAAGAAAATAAGGCTGATAAAGAAAATATGTATGCTGAAAAAGATCTGTTAGAGATTAAGCATCATCTTTTATAAATACTACATTTGTGACAGTTTTCTAGTGTTACTAAATCCATCAACTTTAAAGACTAATGTGAACTTGTTTCATGTTTATGTTTTTTACTTTCCAACATTGCAGTAATCAATAGTAGAAAAAAAATTAAAGCAGATTTGGACATTACAAAAATGAAGGCAGACATTATGAATTCTCAAATAAATGGTCCATCTTAAGAAATTTGCATAATCTTAACTTCTTTGTCTCAGGGCATTTTAAAAAGTATTAAATGTAAAAAAAATGAAATGCATCCTAAAATTCCTAGATAAAAATCCTGGCAAATGTTAAAAGATAGTTTTAAAACTGGAAAATCTGAGTAAACAACAGCAACTAACAAATGAATGGAAATGAAGACACTTGAAGATTAAAAATTCTTCATAAAAACATAAGAGCTAATTTCAAATATATATCAAAAATGTAATTACAAAATATGATTTTTTTTTAAGTCTCCATAAAAAATTGACTGTAATTATCTAATTTAAATTATTTTTAAATGAAGTTTTACTACTTATATATTGAACAATGTCCACTTTTACCAATTAATATGCATGTATATTTACTAAAAATAAGATACTTTAAAAAAAAGAAAGAACGAAAGAAAAAAAAACTGGTTTAAACCAAATAGTTTTTTTTTTATCCCCAATCCTGAATAAAAATTAGCTATAAGAAATAAAGTGAGAAGAAAACATTATTTTATCAACTAGATATCAATAACTTTTAACAATTCTTTTCTCACAAGGTGCATAACCATCTTATTATAACTGCTGAAAGTCTCAAGTGTTCAGAGAATCAGTTGCTTTTATTTACTGAAATAGATCTAATGAGGAAAAAAAAGGGCGGGGGATTGTCTTATGAGCCATTTTACCACTAAATATCTTTTTTTTTATTATTCATTTCATACGGGTCATGAAAACATTATCGTAATTTCCGACGCATAATCTGCGGATCAATTATTTTTCGACCCAGAAATTTTATTTTGTAATTGAAGCCAAATATTTACTGCGATGTAAAATCTTGCATTTTATTTCAAAAATTTTCTGGGTCAAAAAAGAATTGTTTGATCTGCGGATTATATGCCGGAAACTACAATATACTTTTAATTCCTAAAAATTTCAAAGATTTTGGACAATAACATTTTTTTTAAATGTTTAAAATAACTGGATGATTACTGTTTCCTTTTTTTCTGTCATTTTCAAAATTATAGACTCCAAAATTCAAAATATACAAAAGAGAAAATACCAAATACAGTACCTGAACATTAATTTGCACAGATTGGTTCAAAAACTTTTGCAGATTACAGGTTATGTGTATTTAATATTTGTTTATTCTTATTTTATTCATATTTTGGACAAATTAAGATTGTTTTAATGCTTAAAATAAAGTACATGCTTTAACTCATGAGTTAAGTAAAAATTCCAATTTTTTTTTTCTTTTTTGGTATTTGTTAAATATATTATCAGCAGTTATTTGTATTAAAACATGCGACTTATATTTCTATATTGTATCTTGCTGCTTCTATAAGGGGTCATCCATAAATGATGTCATGCTTGAATGGTGGGGGGAGAGGGTTCCTGAAATTGTGGCAGTTTGTAACAAGGGGGTGGGAGTGGGTAAAAAGAAATGTAACATCATACATTTTGATTAAAATAAACACATTAAAAGTCAGCAGATTAAATTATGAAATTTGTATTCATAAAGTAAAGATAAGTTTTAAAACTAAATATATTAAATTCCATTTCAATTTCTAAAATGCTACTGTTTTCAATTTCTTTTACATATTAATATTTTATTATTATTGTATGTTAATTATGTTTTTTGTTGTAAACCTTAATCTTATATCATATAAAATAAGTACACAAATCATTTTTATTGTTATTCTCACAAAATATAATTAAAACACATAGTAAAGTTTAAAAATAAATTTCAAATGTGATCTTTAACGCACTGCTTTGTCACTGAACTGTAAGTATATGTTTACGTAATACAGTGTGGCATGTGACAAGAGGGGGGAGGGGGTAAGATGAAGTGTGACACTTTGGGACAAAGGGGGTCAAAAATATTGAAAAAATATGTGACATCATTTATGGATGGCTTCTAAATACCATAGGCTTAGCTGTTAATCGTTTTAATAAAGTTATAATTAACATTGATTAAGGAATTAATCACTTGGCTTACAGTTATAACCTATTTTATCTTCAATTCCATAAATTATAATCATTTCTAGATAAGCAATTAAATGTAGTCTAAGTAACCATCTTTCATTAATACATATATTTTTTAAAGAGTAAATTTTTAAATAGAGATTTTTTTATTTACCATATAAAGGATCAAATAAATAAAATATTTGTATGCATACCATTGCTTTAAATTATAGAACTTAAGTTTAATTAATGTATAATGCATATACATTAAAGCTAGGAGAAAAACTTATAAAATTGTCAACACTGAGAAATTTTTATTAAAATTCTTTGTTTACATTCATTCATAAAGTGCATATTTACAGGCATTTGTGAATTACAGGTTTGCATATTAGTGGTACTTTACTTTAGCACCAACTTTCAACTCTTTTTGCAAAACTTTGAACCTTTTTAAAAAATATGAATATTACCTTTTAAAAAAATTCATTTCCCAAAGACATTTTTTGTTTTTCTACGCATTTTGCCATATGAGCAGAGGTGCCAAGTATTACGATTTATCCATAATTTTTACCGATACGCAACAAAAGTTACGGCGTTACGGGCATCGGATAAAAATTATGGATTAAAAAAAAGCACTTGAAAAAACGTGAATTTCGACATACGATCGTGAAAAAAACCACGAAATTTCGTCAAATTATCATGGAAATAGCAGCATTTTAATCAAAACATCGCAGAAAAGCGCAAAATTAGTCCAAAAGATAGCGGGGAAAAAAGGGATTTCATCTGATGGAGTTTTTTAAAAATGCAAATTTCGTCAAAATGTCACAAAAAAAGGGCAATCTTCACCAAAATGTCGCAAAAAATGTGCAATTTTCATCAAAATATTGCAAAAAACACGCAATTTTCATCAAAATATTGCGAAAAACACACAAATTTAGTCATAAAATAGTGAAAACGTGCAAATTTTGTCAAAAAATCGTGCAAAGATATAAAAATTTTGCCAAAAGGTCTCTAAAATATTGCGAACTTCATCAAATGATCGTAAAAAGGGGAAAGAACTAACTTTTTAAAATAACCCCCTCCCCTCTCCCTGAAATGTAATTACTGATAATTTTTATTAAAACTTGGCACCTCTGTATGAGTAACATTATGCACATTGATTTAAAAAACAATTTCTTCTTCTTATGAAAAAATATTCTTTTGAGTGCTATCACCAATGTAAATTTATATTTTTTTTCACAATTTTTTCACTTAAAAATATAAAAACAGACAAAATTGAGTTAAAGATATATCATACAAATTTAAAGTTTATTCAAGGTTATCATGGAACTCAGTCGTAGAAAATTTTCCAAGTGCCTGTAAAAAAAATACTTCAGGAGCAAATAATAATCTGCAGGTAAAATATTTTTATAATTGAAGAATATTAATTAATCAAATAATATCTTACTTGTAGTGTTTTTAAGCATTTTATATATTTTTTTATCAAAATAATAATCTTATCTTTTTGTATTAATAAAGAACTAAACAAGATATGAAGCAAAATAAAGATTCAATGAAAAGGAATCTGCAAAAGAGGAAAGAAAATCTGTGACACATCTCCCATCTTGAGTTTTCAGCTACCAGATCACTTGGCAAGGCAAGACCAGGCATTAAAAATATTAGTATATACACATAAATATATAGCATGAGCAATTTATGAAAGTTTAAGTTACTTAATACAGTTTCGTTCACTTTGAGTAGTTACAAACAATTTTGTCTCAGTTTAGCTGGCTAACCCTTAACTACTGTGACAAAAATTGTCCCATAACCACTGTGAGCGGCCTCTCAGACCGCAAACTCGAAACATGGATAAAATGTAAAACTAAGTGTTAAAAAAACATTTGTTTACTAATACTTACCTACTTAATTGATTTATTAATCATTTTTCAAAACTTTAATTTTTTGAGGACTTAAAAAAGGTATCCCATCATATGTCAACAGTAAGAGGGAAAGCGAATCATTGGGGTCATTGATGAAAAGAAATATGTAATTTGAGACTCATCTAATAACAGTTGCATAAAAATGTATTTTCTTTGTTAAAAATTGAATATGTAATAAAAGTAGTTAAATAACAAAGATTTGATTATATATGCAAAGAAAAAATCATTATAGAAATAAAAACACTCTAAATGTATAAATATCTATTAAAACTAGACTTACATATACAGTAGACTCCCTCAAATCCACACAGCTTGGGACCAGAGGTTTTGCGGATTTTAGAATTTGGTAGATTTCTGGCCATTGCTTTGTTTACATTTTTTAAACAGTAATTTGAATGTAATACATAATGCAATCGAAACTATAATGAATGCTTACAATATAATAAATGTAATGAATAATTCAATAAACTAAAATAAAAATTTAGGTAATTTTTTAAATAATTAAAATATTAAAAGTAAAGGTCAAGTTAATATTCAATAACGTATGATTAAATATTCATTATACAAAGATTAAATGCATTTTCCTTAAATTATTCATTAAAACTTGCCTCATAAAAATACATTATTAATTCATATCAAAATCATAAAATAAGGAAGATTTATTTCAGGTTTAGCCAGACTAACCAAACCAAAATAAACCAAACAAGTTGGAAATTGCACTTGAAGCGTAGCAAATTAGGTGCGTTCGTACGATAATGAAGTTTTAAAAATATTACTTTCATATATCAATCTCATAAAACTGTAAATAGTAAATTACAATTAAAACGCTCATCAAACAATGTTCTCCCTATACCATTATGCAATGGAATACTTTTGTGTGGCCTTGTAAATCAATAACAAATGTTCTTTGCACCACAAATTATGTATGATGTATATTATAATATGTACTTTATAGTTGCATTTAAATTTTATTAAGTTCGCATGGGTGTAACACGATTAAAATGCATTTGAAACATTTTTTCCCTTTGACCGTAATGTAACGGAATACTTTTGATTGTCCCTGTAATTGATCTATGCATCCGATTTTCATAAAATTTGAAATATTTCGACAAAATTATGTAATAATTATGTATTTTAAATTTCAAACGTATAGAATATATTTGAAACTTTTTCCCCATTGACCATAATGTAATTGAATACTTTTGATTGTCCCTGTAAATGATCTATGCATCCGACTTTCATAACATTTGAAATGACTCGACAAAATTACGCAATAATTATCTGTTTTAAATTTCAAACGATTAAAATGCATTTGAAACTTTTTTCCCCATTGACCGTAATGTAACGGAATCCTTTTGATTGTCCCTGTAATTGATCTATCCATCCGATTTTCATAAAATTTGAAATGACTCGACAAAATTATGCAATAATTATGTTTTTTAAATTTCAAACGTATAGAATATATTTGAAACTTTTTCCCCATTGACCATAATGTAATTGAATACTTTTGATTGCCCCTGTAATTGATCTATGCACACGATTATCAAAAAATTTGAAATAACTCGACAGAATTATGTAATAATTGCGTATTTTAAATTTCAAACGATTAAAATGCATTTGAAACTTTTTCCCCATTGACTGTAATGTAATGGAATACTTTTGATTGCCCCTGTAATTGATCTATGCATCCGATTTTCATAAAATTTGAAATGACTCGACAAAATTATGTAATAATTATGTATTTTAAATTTCAAACGATTCGGTTGGGTAGTTTTTGCGTTGTTATATGCGGACGGACAGACGAACGGGCTGAACGACCACTATAGGTGCTACGTATTATATAATTACGAACGCACCTAAAAAGTTCGATTAATACATAGATATGTTTGGTTAGAAGATTGTGATTATCAGTGATATCAGCAATATCTTTAATTTTTTTAGAAATAAATTTATTTTTTCTTCATGTAAAAACATGAATTCAGTAATTTAAAAAAAAAAATTACAAATTAAAAAATATATGGAATTTATATAAAGCTATAAAAGTTAAATTTTGTCCCTATATCTGAACTGAATGTTTCATTGTTTACATCTGTAAATTATGTGGAGATTTTAGGGAGTTGCGAATTTTAGGATTGCTGATTAGAGGGAGTCTATTGTATATATATATTTATATGGAGTTAAATACATGAGAATTTTTACATCACCATAGAAATGTGACAAATAAAAATACGTCCAGTGATAATTTTTAAGAGGAATCGTGATTACTTTCAATAAATTCATTTTCAGAATTATCATAATCTGAATATTCTATGTCCGACCAATTTTTTACAATCTCATCAATTTCCCTTTATGTGAAGTACACAGGACGATTTTTAAAAACATTAGATTCCATTTTTTATATCATGAAAAAAGCATATAATTATCTGTAAAATCAAAACTTCCCGCTCGGATAAAAATAGAATTATAACTGCTGTGAGCAGTATGTCAGAACGCTTTCGCAAAAAAAAAGGAAAAAAAACACACCTGCCAACATGTAAATTTTGAAATCCTTACAATTTTCACGATGTATTCTAACATACTTAAAAAATGCATAACATATGCATATGCAATAGTATCAATTTAATTCTTAACATTATTTTCTATGCTACTTTTATATTTATTTTTCTATTTATATTTTGAAAAATAAAAACTTGTGGTTGCACAAGAAAATGTTTTTCCAATTTCATACTTTGAGAAACATGCTCCCAAAAAACTGTCCTGCATGATGATCTGTAATAGATAAGGGCAGATTAATTTCACAGCAAATTTCCTGAAAGGTTACAGCAGTTGCGGGGGTGGGAGGGAGAGTATGTCTATAAGCATTAATTATGCATTTTTACTGGGTATCTTTGATGAAATGCACATTTTTTGCGATCCTTTCACAAAATTAATGTTTTTTACTCGATCTTTCGATGAAATCAGTATTTTTTCAATGATCTTTTGACAAAATATGCATTTTTACCACAATTCTTTGACAAAAATACGTGCAAATTTCCATGAAATTTGTGCGATCTTCAGACGAAATTGGCGTTTTCCCGCAATCTTTAGACGAAATCAGCGATTTATCTGCAATATTTTTTAGCAAAAATGCCGATGTATTGCAATCTTTTGTCGAAATCTGCAGTTTTTCTGCGATCTTCTGACAAAATCGGCAGTTTTTCACCGATCTTTTGACGAAATCAGCGTTTTATCTGCGATATTTTGGTGAAATCGCCATTTTTTTCTGCGATCTGCACAGGTAATTTGTGTCTTTCAGTGATCTTTTGACAAAGTTTGTTGACAAAAACATTGACGAAGTTGTTGTTTTTCCACGAAATATTGATGAAATGTTCGCTTTTTCGGCAATCCTTTCACGAAATTTGCATTTCTCAGCACGCAAAACCGTACACTTCGAACAAAATCCATACATTGTATGGCCAAACCGTACAAGTTGGCAACTATGAAAAAAATAACAAAAGCAGCTAGCAGAATGACATGCGGAATGTGACCTTGGGAGGACGTTTCTGGAAGGTAGAAAATAAATATAGTTTAAAAAAACTAAAAAACATGCTTTTTAAGTATATCAAACTAAAAAATGAAAAATAATTTGTACTATAAGCTGAAAACGAAAATAGATGAAAAATACTATATTACTATAAAATCATTGTTATTATAGAAATCAATTAATAAGAAATAAATAAAATTATCATGAAAAAAAAGCATGGGGTGCTCCATCTATCAGTTCTTAAGAAGCATCCCACACTTTTTTTCCATGATAATTTTATTTATTGCTTATTAATTGATTTCTATAATAACAATGATTTTATAGTAATATAGTATTTTTCATCTATTTTCGTTTTCAGCTTATAGTACGAATTATTTTTCCACTTTTTAGTTTGATATACTTAAAAAGCGTGTTTTTTAGTTTTTTTAAACTATATTTATTTTTTACTGTTTAGTTTGATTACTTTAAAAGCATGGTTTTTAGTTTTTTTAAACTATATTTATATTTAATACAAAAAACAAATTAATCGGTTAGATAGTTTCGGAGTTATTGGTGAACATACATACAAAAAAAAAAATACATACGCGTCGAATTGATAACTTCCTCTTCCTTTTCTGAAGCCGGTTAAAAATAAAAATTGTAATACGGAAATTTTTTTTTAAATTTTACATATATGTAAATAATGTCAGGAGTGGGGTTCGAACCCACAATCTCTTTCGAAAAACAGAGCTTCAATCCGGCGCCTTAGACCGCTCGGCCATGCTGTCTACACTCCATTCAGTGAACGTATTCAACACTTTTAATTAGCGAAAAATCACTAATTTTATTAGTTTTTGCCTAATTACAAAAAAAGTACTGAACCAATTTCGATAAAACTGAAGTGGTACCAATTCGACAGCATCGTCTTTCATTTAACACTAAAACCAAGTTAATCGGTTGCATGGTTTCGGAGTAATCGGTGAACATACATAAAATAAGGAGAGTTATAAACTCACAAACATACAGGTGAAGTTAATAAAAGCGTGTTAAAAAAGGGTGAGGACAGGGTTGTTTGGTTTAAACCAATGGTTTTTTTTTTAAAAAAAACATGCTTTTTTTTTCATCTGGTTTTTTTATATTTCATTTTATACATTAAAAAATGCAAAATCCAACTTATGCAGAAGCTACAAGCAAAGTTGTAGAAAAATGACTTAATAAATTTCTAAAATGACAAATAATTTTGATGAACCCAACTTTTTATATAAGCTGTAAATCTACATGACAGAATCATCAATTTTTTACAAATTAGCTTGTTAGAAAAAAATTACTTTTTTTTCTTCCTTTTTTTAAAGGCTTAAATATATATATATATATATATATATATATATATATATATATATATATATATATATATATATATATACATATATATATATATAATATATATATAACCATTAATTGTAAAACATTTATAGCCCAGATGGGCAGAGTCGAGCTAAAAGTGCACATTTATTATTTAAATTGCTTGATTAGTCAAGATTTATTAAGGATTTCATCATTCCTCAAAGCCACGAAAGTGACATTCTTAAGTAATTTTCTCCATTGATTTGATTTTAATGCTAATGAATAATTGTTTTTTTTTTTTTCTGTGTTTATTGGGTTAAGCCTTTGTTTTCTTGCATTGGGGTCATTCCATGTCAGATCACCCAGACCATGGCACCCACCATCACCAATTTTGATAAAATTCACTGAATTTGTAGCATTTCTAATGCTGATTCCAAAAATATTAATTATATTGAAATTGATCAAACAGTTTGTGAGTTATGAGCTTTTAAATAGCTCCCAAGATGGCCGATTTGCCGCTATTTTGAATAGCACACGTGACAACATAAAAGTCACTAACTTCATTCAGGTTTAAGCTAGAGCTTTCAAAATTTTTTTGTTTTGTTCAGAATAAAGTAAACTTTCATTTAAGCAGATTTTTGTGAACCTCATTTTATAAAAATGCTGTCAAAAAATGACTTTTTGTCATTTTTTTAAGTAAAAAAAGGGGCAACTTCAATGGCTGATTTCCCCCAATGTACCCCCTTCAATTTTCATTTAATTGCATAAATAAGCAACTCAAAGTGTGTTTTGATGACTAATAAAAAAAACTTAATGGCCAGTTCACAGGTTTTTATTTAAAAAAATAAATTCAATTTTACTGACTTTCCCCAATAACAGAAAACGCAAGATAATGAGTTGACATTTCTTTTTTTACCAGAAATATTTATATTTATTTACATCCAAAAGTTTGATAAGGTTTTACGTTACTTAAATATGTATGTTTAATGTGGCTAAAAAAGGGGAATCCCCTATAAAAAAAGGAATTAATGGGAATGCCAATAATGGATTTTTGCAAGACATAGAAGTACTTTCCTGACAAATTGAAATCTATTGCAGAGTTTCAATAAATTATAAGTAAAAAAGAAATGATAGAAAAAACTCTACAAATAGGTATATTATATAACAAAATCATACTTGTATATAATAAAAAATGTGATAAAATTAAAACTCTTAAATATAAAATACAGTAAGTAAAAGTTACATTAGTCTACATATCAGATGATTAAGAACCAATGCACCCCTTTAATGTATTGTTCTATGCTAATTACACAACTGTTTTTAGTTTTCTTCTATCACGTATAGTTTGTTTGCAATCAACCAGAGGTGATTTCTGAGATTCATTGCCGAGAATAAGCATCATGTAATAGTCACAGATAATGTAAATGTATATTTGTGGATGCTTGCAAACTTATTTAACGACTTTTAGAATAAAATCTGATTGTATTTAGCATGAGATTGACAAATGGTTTATCTGCAGTGACTTCAAATGTACATTAATGTTATTGGCACAAAAATCTGTATACAAAAATGCCTTGCTTTCTATGTGAACGGGACAGTTCGGCAATGCAAAATCATTGGATTTTCTGATTCGTTTTTAAATCCATTTTTTCTCACAAACGCATTCAATTGGCAGGTTCTATATATATATAAAAGGCATACTATATTAAAAAATGCTGTCAAAGTGGGCATTTTGAATTGAATTTAAGCGATAGAACTGGAAATGGAAAAAAATGGTCATACTGAGAAAATAATTGTTGTAAATCAAGATCTAATTCATTGAACAAAAAATAAAAACACAGGTTGCAGGGCTGCCACAGGCGACTATTTTTTAATTCTAACTGGCACCAACCACTTTCTTAAAAATGAAATCCATAATAGATGCTTTGCTAACATTTCCAAGTAAAATATACTTCAAATTTTATGTTAGAAAAATACTGGTGCACACAGAATATAAAAATAGTTGCCTGTAGCAGCCCTGAGGTCGCTTATAAATCTCTGAAAAAAAATCACATCAACAAGTATCATGTTTTTACTTTTAAAAATGAATCTGAAAATGTGTTAGAAAATTTTGAGTTGTTGAGGGTACAAAAATATTTTTTTATTACACTGCCTTAACATAATTGTGATAAAACCAGTTCTTACAGAAAAAATAAATTTTAAAAAGAACCAGATAAAATTGTTGAACTAGGTTTATATCTAAATTTGATTTAGTTTTTGTTACTGAAACAAATACAGTAAACTATCTCATATCCGAAACCGTAAAATCCACAACTCTAAAACATCTGCATATAATTTATGGATGAAAATAATGAAACATTCAGTTCAGATATAGGGATAAAATTTGACTTTTATAATTTTATAAAAATTCCATTTTATTTTAATTTGTAACTTTTGTTAATAGTACTGAATTCATGTTTTTTTTTTTTTTTTTTTTTTTTTTTTTTTTCCCCATGAAGGAAAAGAAATATATTCTGAAAAAAATCAGATTTTTCTTATATCATTGGTAATCACAATCTTCTTATCAAATATATTTATGTATTAATCAAGCTTTTTTGATTATTAAATCTAAATCTGGCCAAACCTGAAAAAAACTTCTTTATTTTATAATTTTGTTGAGAATTAGTATTTATGAAGTACATTAGCAACTACATTGAATAATTTAAAAAAAAGATATATTTCATGTTTATAATGAATATTTAATCATATATTATTGATTATTAACTTGATCCTTACTTTTAATATTTTAATCAATTTGAAAATTATCTAAATTTTTATTATTTTAATTTATTACTTATTTTAATATTTTATTATACTGTAAAGCATTCATTTTAGTTTTGATTGCATTATTAATTGCATTCAAATTCCTGTTTAAAAAAAGGTAAAAAGGTAAAGGTAAAAAAAAAGTAATGACCGGAAATCGGCAAAATTCTAAAATCCACAAAACTTCTGGTTCCAAGCTGAGCGGCTTTGAGAGAGTCTACTGTATTTAACTTCAAAATTTACATCTGCCTGTTGGCAGGGATTTTTAAAAATATTAATTACCTTTACTTTAAATTATTATTGATGTAGGTATATTTTTAATAGCATGTTTATTGTGTATGTGATATGTTATTTTGTATTAATTTAAAGTACCGTAATTTTTATTTAAGAGTTGCAATTTTATTGTATTTTGTATAATAAAAGTATGATTTTGTCATAAAATTCAACTATTTGTAGAACTTTTTCCATCATTTCCTTTTTAATCATAATTTACTGAGACTGCAATAGATTTCAATTTGTCTGATTGCAAGAATCCATTATTGATATTCCTATTTATTCCTATACCTTTAAGACCCGGTGAAATTATTAACAAAGCTAACCATGGTGATTGAAAGCAAAGCATGTACTACATCCACTATCTGTTGATAAAAAATGATACTTTACTCTTTCTGCAAACCTGAATGACCGTTCTATTTGGATTTTTATTACATACAACAGAGAAGCAACAATTTAAAAGAATGTCTAACTCGCACGATCGTGCGGGTTGGGTCTTAAAGGGCTATGGGATTCCGCTTTTTTAGGTACATTAAATATATATATTTATGTAACATTAAACCTTATCAAACTTTTAGATGTAAATTTTAGATGTAAACAAAATGTATGATATTTCTGGTAATAAAAGAAATATCCATATTATCTTATGTATTCTGTTATTGTGGAAAGTCAGTAAAATTGAATTTATTTTTTTTAAATAAAAACCTGTGAACCGCCCATTAAGTTCTTTTTATTAGTCATCAAAACACACTTTGAGTTGCTTATTTATGCAATTAGATGAAAATTGAAGATGGTACATTGGGGGAAATCAGCCATTGGAGTTGCCCCTTTTTTTTACTTAAAAAAATGACAAAAAGTCATTTTTTGACAGCATTTTTATAAAATGAGATTCACAAAAATCTGTTTAAATGAAAGTTTACTTTATTCTGAACAAAACAAAAAAATTTTGAAAGCTCTAGCTTAAACCTGAAAGAAGTTATGGACTTTTTTGTTGTCACATGTGCTATTCAAAATGGCGGCAAATCAGCCATCTTGGGAGCTATTTAAAAGCTCATAACTCACAAACCGTTTGATCAATTTCAATATAATTGATATTTTTGGAATCAGCATTAGAAATCCTACAAATTCACTGAATTTTATCAAAATTGGTGATGGTGGGTGTCATTTTTGAAAAAATCTGGGTGATTTGACATGGAATGACCCATTGGGAATCGGGATTTTGCCTTATGATTTTATTCTGTTACTAACCGGGTTGCCATAGTTTAAACCAATTGTTTTTTTAGAACAAAACTAATATAATATTTTCTAATTTTTGTAATTTAAATGTGTCAAATTATTGCATGTAAGTAGTTTCCATTTTTAAGTCTTATCTCAGCAGTCACTGTGAGACATAGTGAGTCGTCTCGGTCATGTTAGTATGCATGTAGAATGCAAATTTCATGCAATGATGGACATATCTGAATCTATAAAGAAAACAAATTATGTAAAGTTGGCAAACACAAAATGGATTAAAAATATGTAACATTTAGAAAAAAAAGTTGAGCGGTCTGTGAGACCACTCACAGTAGTTATGGGTTAAAACAGTTTTGACTATACTGTATACTATAGTTTTGACCAATCAGAATTATAACCCAGCTTTTAAGGAATATTTTAAATGTTTTTTTAAAACTGTATAGGATATATCAGTTATTTAATTATTTTCTGAGAGAATTTAACTTAAATATATTTTACTTTAAAAAAATATATACACTTAAAAAATACAAATGCATTTTTGAGATATTTAATGCAAAATCTGTATATTCATAGATAGTAAACAAAATATAAATAATTTTTTTTTTTTTTTACTTACTTTTCTGCCCACGTCCAGATGTTTTGGATCCTGGGCAAAAATCAGACTGTTGTAAAATATATTCATTCATAACACGCCGTCCAAGACTTGCAGTAGCTGGTTTTGGAAGAGTACCACTTCTTTCACCACTACCTCCTTGCCATCTTGAAGATGCAAAATACAAAGGTGGTGTTCCAGGACTTAGAACATGAGAAGCTTTAGCTTCTAATGTTGAACTATGCTCAGTGGGTTTATTAGATTCTGCACGCAAATCATCAGAGCAGGCAGTGTCTTCAGGCATCAACATTGCCTCAACATCTAAATTTAAGTTCTCGAGAATTTGAGCATGTCTCTGTTGAACCTTCTCCACTTCGTCTAAAACAACTTTAGATGAATATGCAGAAGATCTATCAGCATCTCGAGATCTTGTACCTTGAGGCCATCTAGGTACAACTGAAAAACCTTTAACACTACCTGAATAACACGAATCTTCATGGCACTGTTCAGGGATTTCTTCATAAATATTTGGTTCTGAACTACGTCTTTTGTGGCACTGTTCAGCAGTTTTCCGTGGAATACTGGTGGAACCTTCTCCAGCAGACACAACTTCCTTTCGAGCATAATTTGTTCTTGGAGACATTCGAAGTCCATTCGTTATTAAAGAATTTGAACGACGATATACAGGAGTTACAAAGGATTTTTTCTTTTTCTTTTTTTTCTGGAAAGTAGAAGCTTTTTCGGGAATGTCACAAGTACTAACATCAGGCTCAATAGCTAGTAGAGGATTATCAAATCCATGTCCTTTCTCATAAGGATTTTCTACTTTATTCAAGTTGTTTTTTTCATTTTCTGTGGGCGGTACACCTTTCTTTAATTCGCTGTAATAGTATGGAACTTTACAGGCCATATCAGAATTACCATCATGAAACATGCCAAATTTTCATCCAGGCAAATTCAGATATTGAAATTTAATAAAATCATAACAAACAGCGATATCAAGAAAACTTTTCAATGTACACAAACACCTTCATGGAGATATCTGTAAACAAAAAATAAAAATTAGTTATAAATTAAGTACAACAATTTATTTAATATCTTAATATTATTGAGAGTGAAAGAATCATCACATTTTAAACAAAGATAAATATTTGTGAATATTTTGATTAGTAAAGTGAATTAAATACTTAACCAATGGAAATAATTACATAAATACAACATTACTTTTTAAATAATGACATAACACCAAAGTAGCATCTAGACATTTATAAAGCAGTAAGTCTAACAGAACCTTGTACCCCCCCCCCCCCAAAGAAATTAAACACTTTTTTTGATATAAAAGGCAGTAGTGTGGCAGGGGGACAAGAGCAAGCAAGTACAATTAGAATCACTCTTTGCAAAATTTTCTACTTTACATGCCCCGTAGCAGAAAATTATCCAAGTGTGTGAAATACTTCACGTAAAAAAAAAAAAATAATAATAATAATAATAATCTGAAGGTAAAATAGTTTACAATTAAAATATTAATTAAACCAATCATGCATCTGTAGTGCCTTCATGCATTTCATTCATTTTTATTAATAACAATCTTAAGTTTTTGGATCTAAGCAATAAAGAGTTAAATATAAAGGGAAATAAAGGTTTGATGAAAAAATAATCTGCAAAGAATAGAAAATCTGTGACACCCACCCCTCGTCTTGAACTTTCTGCTACCTGGTTTACATGTTATTTAAGGTAACAGATTAATCCCAGAAGGTACAGTAATTTTTGGCCTATAATCCGTGGCGACGTATTTTCACAATTTTTAGTCTATAAAATAATTTTAACAGATTATCTGCACTGCCATATAATCCGCGGATTATATGCTGGACTATACGAGGATTACTCATTGTTTTCAACATTCGAAAGTAGTACTAATAAACCACCCTATTTATTTAGTTGCTGTATTCAAATGATAACTGTAATAAAATTATAAAAAAAATAATTATAAAATAATTGCAATTTAAAAAATACAATTATTTTTTCATTGAATTTTATATTTAAAACATTGAATGTTTTCTTAATACAAATAATTCTATAAGAATTGCTGTTTTTAAATCATTTTTAACATCTCTATTTTTCTTAATAATATTCAATTTAAATTCTGCAGTGTTAAATAATACGTTTTCTCTTATGATTTTCGTATCTCTGCAAGTTATGAAACGAATTTCCGATCGACATCAGTTTTACTTATTATGATGATCGAAATTTAATCAAAATAATCCTTATCATATCATAGTTGCAGCGTAATATAACTTTCAATAGCCGTTTGGTACTGTTTGTATTTTGCATGGCAAGATAATTTCCGCTCTATAAAATTATTTTACAGCTCTTTGTTATAGCTAAATGATTAAAATTGCAAATTTCGAATGAGATGAATTGAGAAATGCTTTGCTGTTTATAGAAAACGTTGCCAAATGGCTAAGAAAATATAACAAAAATTGGAAGTCACTCCTACTAGTACATATGAGAACCAATGAAGAGAGACTTCATGAATGGTCGATAACAGACAATTGTGTGATAACTGTTTACATTTTTATTTTATAATTGTCGGTAGAAATTGGATATATTTGAAATTCAGCAGATAATTCTCAAATAAATTTTTGAGATTTTTTAACGGATAATCCACGGATTATAGGCCGGAAATTATGGTGACTTTATTGTGTTATAGATTAAACACAGTTAATTATCTTGCTGAATGCTGTTCTTTTTAATTTCTAAACAGTTAAGCTTGCCTTTTCAATAGCCAATGTGTTAGATAATCATTGTAAAATATATTATTACTGAGATAATGTGGGAAATCAGCTCTTAAAACGGAATTACAAATCAATAAATCATCCAAAAATAACTTCTTCTTTCCTACCCTGAAAAAAGTTCTTAATTAGATTTATGAAACAATATTTGTGTATCTAGTATTTGTGAATTTTGTGGGGTTGTAAGAGTCATCCATTTTTTTTTCTTTTAATCACTAGGAGAAAGTGGGAGCTAATGGGACATTTTTTTGTTTTAGGCTAGTATGAAAACAAAAATGCACATTTTATCATTATTTTTTTTAGCTCCAATTTCTTTTACAATTAAATAAATAAAAACGTCCTAAGAAAGTAAAAAAACTTTACCAATCTTTTATATCCACTTTTGTATTTTAATACAATTGTCCCAATAGCCCCCATACTTGGGGTCTATTGGGACACAGTGCAGGGCTATTGGGATACAGTATATTCTGGAAAAAAAAGAGCCTTTAATGAATGTCAAATGCATTTTTTTATTAACAAACGCTATACTGCATATGTGAAAATTGTTGTGCATCAAATTTAAGCACAGGACATCTTAATTCTACTAAGTCTTTTGACATTTTTAGCTTCAAAAGAATATCATCCTCTTATAACAAAAAATCGGCTTTCTTTCTTGGGATAAAAAAAAAAAAAAAAAAAAAAAAAAAAAAAAAAATAGCCACCCATGTTTGTCCTGTTTCCTCAAGAACTACATTTCATATATCTGCATCCACTGTCAAAACATGATCCACGAATGGAATGACATCTCATTTATGAGAAAATTCAACCAAAGCATAGTCTCATACGAGTTTTTATTTCAGCTCAGGAAATTCAGATTCAAAGTTTTGTTGGAAATCTAAATTACTTGCTTCACTAGCTGCTCTCATCACACAAATCGCTTAACTTTGATCTTCTTCTAAAATTAAGATTTTGCTTATTCTCGAAGCAAAAGCTCTTAAGATGAAGAGCATCTTCAGTGCTTGATGAAAATTCCATCTTTTTTGATTAATTTTGTTTTTTATTGTTCTTTTTGGCATGGAATTCTCAGAGATTCTTCAGTTATCCTTTTCTTTTCGGGAAGGCTAGTATAAATTGTTAACTTATTGTTATAGGTTACCCAAAATGATAGGATAAATATAAATAGGAGTTGATATTGAAATCTGCCCAGTTTAGAAAATCAAAATTGATTTTTTTTAATATATGCTTGTTACTATTTCTAAGTTCTGTTTCCAATTAACTTAATTGACTGTAATTAAATGATACACAAAGTGAAGACAAACAAACCATTGCAATGTTGTTTTAAACAAATATTGAGTCATATAGGTTATCATAAGATTGTCCCATTAGCCCCCTCAAGAAATGTCCCATTAGACTCCACTATATGCAAATTCATAACAAGAAATAATTATTTCCATTTTTAATTCATTATTTTTTCATTCACTATTATTTGTAGCATCTATAACTGTATTTAAATGAGATATAAGTACAGTAGATTCCCTCAAATCCGCAGAGCTTGGGACCAGAGGTTTTGCGGATTTCTGGTCATTGCTTTGTTTACATTTTTTAAACAGTAATTTGATTGTAATTAACAATGCAATCAGAACTATAATGAATGCTTAACGCTATAATAAAATATTAAAATAAGTAATAAACTAAAATAATAAAAATTTAGATAATTTTTAAAACGATTAAAATATTAATAGCAAAGGTCAAGTTAGTAATCAATAATGTATGATTAAATTTCCATTATAAATAAAGATGAAATTTTTCCAAAATTATTCAACAAAACATGCTTGAAAAAAGAGACTACTTATTCACATCAAAATCATAAAATAAGGAATTTTTTTTTCAGGTTTACAGACTTAATAACCAAAGAAGCTTGATTAATACATAAATATATTTGGTAAGGAGACTTATTATCAGTAATATCAGCAATATTTTGAATTTAAAAAAATATTTTTTTTTCCTTTATGAAAAAACATGAATACAGTAGTAGTAACAAAATTACAAATTAAAAAATATATGGAATTGGGAGTCTACTGTATTCTAAATTGTTTACAAAATAGAAACAATCACAAAAATTAAAATTTATTCTGGCTTGTTTGAAATAAAAAAAAATTTCTAAACAGCAATCAACTGCCATGGCTGATCTTCCATGCTGAAAATATGTACTAGACTCATTGCTATGCAGTGGTATATAAATTTTATTTGTACAGACAAAATTTGACTATTTTTATATCAATTCTATATATTTTTAAATCTGAAATTTTCATTAATATTACTGAATTCATGCTTTTTCATAAAGGAAGAGTAAATTTATTTTAAAAAAAATTCAAGATATTGCTGATATCACTGGTGATCATAATCTTTTTTGTCAAATGTATTTATGCATTAATCAAGTTTTTTTTATTATTAAATCTGGCTAAACCTGAAATAAAACTGCCTTAATTTATTATTTTGATATGAATTAGTAGTGCACCTTTATGAGGCAAGTTCCATTGAATAATTTAGGAAAAATGCATCTTATCTTTATAATAAATATTTAATTCTACGTTATTGATTTACTCGGCTTTTGCTTTTAATATTTTAATCATTTAAAAAAATCATCTTAATTTTTTATTATTTTAGTTTATTACTTTACTTAATTATTCCAATATTTTATTATATTGTAAGCATTCATTATAATCTCAATTGCATTATTAATTACGTTGAAATTATTGTTTTAAGAATGTAAAAAAGCAATGACCAGAAATCCACACAACTTCTGATCCTAAGCTATGTAGATTTGACGGCATGTACTGCATTACCTAAGTAAAAGTGCAATACTCTTTAAGCTAACTGCCACTTTGGAATTAGCTGTATTGAATAATGATATGAGAAATTCTTGTGTAGTTAATATTGTTCTGTTACTCTGGTTTGTGTTCACAAAACTTTACTAGGAAATCTCAGAAAAATTGCAAAATATGACTCAAATTTAACAACTAATAAACAATTGATACCCCACCTCTCCCCTTCCCTCAAAGAAAAAAATATATAATTATCTTTTGAAAATTTGTATCATCAATGTTATTTCATGTTCTCTAAAAACACATTTTACCAATTATACAAGCAATGGTGAATGTGGATGGTTATAACTGCTTAGTTGGACGAGGAAAAGTTTTCCATAAGTCCAACTGCAATCTATGTTTATAAAGAATTTATCTTTTGCAATTATCAAATTTTCTAAAAGTCATCCTCAATGGACTACTTTGCTGGGCTTACTAGAAAACTGTATATTGTGTCTATTCTTTTGATGAATACGCATGACAAATCTCATGTTTGTTTTTCAAACATAAAAGGCCACAAAATGATTGGAAGGTATAAAAATAAACAATCTCTGTTTTCATCATAACATTTATTTATGGTAGCTACTATTGACAGCCTCTAATTAGAGAAGCCACTGGTATAAGTAACATGTCTATGGTCTAATAACACAAATACGGGGTTTTATTATTGTTGTTGTTACTATTAGTAGTTGTTTGTTAAAAACCAACTTGTTGATTTTTCTAAACTGATTATCACTTGTAGATCAACACACAGTATTAAGATCAACATATCAAGCTCACTCGTAAAAATTGTAAGTTGTGAAATACAAACATTGTTGAATTTTAATTGCAAAAGTTTAAAATTGATTAATTTTGTGTGGGTAATTATGCAAAACTCAAAATTACAACATCCTTTATAGTTCTAAAATAAATCCTTAAATTGAAATTATATTACCTGGAACTGAACGATAATGAAATTTCAAATGTTTAAACAATTGATTTAAGTATGCAAAAATTTTAAAAAAATAAAATAAAATAAATAAGAAAATTGAGAAAGAGAAAAGAAGCATCAACTTAGGAGTTAAAGAAATATTGTAAGTAAAATTAAAAACCGTAGAACAAGAATTATGACATTAATTGTTTACACAAAAATTAATACAAAGATAAACTCTAAACTATAAAGAATAACTCAAAACAAACACATTCATAAATACAATTCAATATACATGCATATGTGACGCGGTTACTTAAATTAAAGAGCAATAATGAATTGTTGATCAATAGGATTTGTCTCAAAGATTATTAATAAAATTGTTCCTTAAAAGAAAAAATGATTTTATCAGAATACCATACATAAAAATGCAAATTACTGTCATATATTTACATCTTGACAAAATAAACAACACATTTCCACTTTACGAAACACAAATGAATGTTACTAATAAGCTAGATTAATACTAATAAATGAAATTTTATATGTTCTCACAGTGATTTATCATGTCAGGGTTAATATTGAAAAAGTGTAAACAGATAACATTTCAAGTTAAATTATTATGGAATAATATAAAACATTAATAAAATTCTTCATAAAATGCTTTCAGATAACTGTCACGACATTTCTAATCAAAACAATTATGAATTTGTCATGTATAAAATGCGGTTCAAACATAAAAACAAAAACTTACCGATAAAACTTCAGTTGACAGCAAAACAAAACTCGCATGCCAAAATAACTATTACCAACATTCGTTAAGCGTATTGTAGCTAACCTACAAATAAACGATTTATGTTATGTTACGGCTAATTAGAATTTATTAATAAATTATGAATAAATAAACGGGATTTCGAAAATAAAACCTCACACCTAATAATACCCAATATTTTTTTAGGATAGCCAAGTCTGATGTGTTCGGAACAGCCTTTGTTAAGATGAAAGCGTTGTTGTTATTGGACGTCTTCGCATTAGCAGCCAATGAAGTAAGCTGTAGCATCTGCCATTGAGATTCCAAATATTCTGTTCCGGAAGAAGCAGGTGCTGAATAAATTCGGCATTAAAAGCAAAAAATAAAATGAAATATTTTATTTTTATCTATATATTCTATAGCCAATTTTCTAATAACCTTTATTTAGTAAATATAACTCATAAACTTGATTATTTTTTAAGATTAAAATAATTGTAAAAGAAAATTAATCAATGTCAAGATCAATCATTATTCACTATCATTAACAAAATAATGATATCTACTTTTGCTTAACGCTGTTAAAATATGCAAAATGTTGCTTTCGAAAAATAGCGGAGAAAATATATCTAAGTTAATGCCCACACAGCCTCTACTTTTCTACTTGCGCTTCAGGGGCTAATTTATAAAGTTAAGGGGAGAGAGTTAAGAATTGAACTGCTGACATATCAGATCTATCAAATACCTTCTCTTCCCCCCTCTTTTGTTATCATATTTATCATCTTCAACCGGCATCTTTCAGACGAAAAAAAAGGGGGGATATTGATTCAAGTATTAGCGCAATTAGCGTATAAAGAAAAGAATAAAGATCGTTTTCATAAATTTCGAAACAATTTTTTTTAAGATGCAAGTAAAGTTTGAAAACACTATCTATAATAAAATTTTCTCCGGAAGAAAGAAAAAAATATATTTTTTACGTGTTCTGGCATTTTCAAAAGAATTATTTTTTTACAGCATAACTGTACAATGCTCTTTGGATGCTCATTTCGAATGCTAATTTCGATTTAAAAAAATTAAAAAATAGGATTTATATATATAACATATATATATATATATATATATATTATACCGAGACAAGTTTCCATGAAAGAACGGAAACTAAACTGACGAGAGACGATTTATTATTATTAGAAGCATCATCTTAAAATGTGAAGTTTCATATGTTTAATTATATGCTTGATGATTTCGGCAATAAAATTTTTTTTAATTTTTTTAAATGTTTTTTTTATTTTATTTATTATTTATTTATTTTATTTTATTTTATTTTATTTTATTTTATTTTATTTATTTATTTATTTTGAGGTAAAAAAAAAAATTGTGAAAATGTATGTGCCTTTCAGAAAAAAAAAAAAAAATCATCATTGTTTTTCAAAAATAGCAAAAATGAAGCTAACATATTTTTAACCTCCTCAGTCCTGAGACAAATTTTATGTGGCACCACAAAAACCAGTATAAATGTTTTATGAAACATCTCCAAACATGTATTAGGTTGTATATCGATGCTTCTAACATGCACACATCTATTAAAAAAGTCTAAATGTAATTTTAGCAATTCTAACAGAAATTAAATTAATTTAAAGAGTGATTTTCAGTGTCGCCTCCAGGCGACATCAGGACTGAAGAGGTTAAAGTGAAGTTTATTTCCTCTGCAAATAAATTTACAGAGAAAATAATAATACGGAAATATGTTTTTAGAAACTGTACTTTACAAATATTTTCTGAGAAAAAGGATTTTTTTCTTTGTGTTACTAAAAAAAATAAAAGAAAACTGCGTCTGTCTGCTGAGACAGTTTTCTACTCTTTTAACAAGCGTCATGCATTTTTCCAAAATTTTCGTAAAAGTACAATAATCAAGCACCAGTGGCATCAACGTAGATACAAGATGAAAAAAATATACACTACATAACTATCAACTATCTCATGGAAAATGAGATGAGAGAGAGAGAGAGAGATGAAAAAAATATAGCCTGTAAATAACGAAATCTTGTCATGCTTTAACCCTTTCCGGCATAGTGCGCCCGGTCTGGGATACCTAATTTTAATTCCAAACTTGCAAAAGGCACCAATAATATCTTAGTAAAAGTTTGCTTTTACAATAAAAGTTTAAATTAAGGAATTCAAAATATCTAAAAAAGTCGTTTGTGAATTCTGGTGTTAGTCGAAAATTTCTCCTTTTACTAACAGATTTTTCCCGTGCCGGAAAGGGTAAAACGGAAAACATTTATTGTTCTGCGAAAAAGGAGCGCATATTTCACTATTACTAGTAGTTTCGGATTACTAGTAAATTATTCATAACAGAGTTTCTGAGACAGAAACATAGTTAAAAATATTCCTTTCTGATTTTGTCACAATAGTTAATGTATTACTATGTGGCACAGAAGTCGTTCAGCGAAAACTTTACATCCATACCCGCAGAGGCGTGGTTATCACATACTTCATCTGGCGCCCAAACATAAGGCAAATGTGGTGTTTCCACATTTGTATTATCACAATTGTAGTGATTTATGCTTCATTTTTTAAGTACTTGGAAAAATAATGCAAGAATAAGAAAAATCAAAATTAAATAGAAAGACCACACGTGCTTTAAATGGCAAACGGGGAGTTATGATGTTTTGTTTGGGCTCTAGATGTGCATCAGATTATCATATCAGCCGTTGCTGTGACGTCAACTTCTAGCCACTGTACAGTGTCAAAATCCTGATATTGATTACTGGGACGACTGTAGAGCAATGCTGTAAAATACTTTATCCACTGCTTAGGAAGATACATATAGTCAGCAGTTAGCTGACAGTCGTACAATACCTTTATAAGAAAACTAGCTGACCCGAACGGCGTTACCGGAGTCCGTGATAATAACATTAAACGAAATGGTCAAAATGTGCAATTTCCTACCACGGAACTCGATAATGCCCCCCCCCCCGGAGTCTCAGAAGTCCCTCCCGGAGAAAAGTGTCTGAATTCAACACTGGGTTTAAAAAATCAAAACAATTAAGATTTAGCGGTAAAAGTACTCAAAATGACTGCAATAGGGAAGTTGCAATCAGCTGATAAACCATTGTATTCAAGTGGAGGTAAGGGTAGTTCAACCAATCAAGACTGCGTATTTTAGTCTTTTACCTCCAGCGTGACGTCAATTGCAACTGCCCTATAGGAAACGCGGAAGGAAATATGTGTCCAACGATTGCGTGATTTTCATGTTAAAATGTTTATATTTATCCGTAAAAATTACTGTTAGAGTTAATGCACGTAACACTTTATTTTCTCACATCAAAATCCCAAGTGAAATATTTTGATTTTCATACTAATTATATCACACTTAAATCCGATTATACCGTGAATGAAATAGATATTCGATGATTAGCTAAAAGGTGAGTATATAGTATTATGATTTCAGAGCCATTGTACAAAATTAATTATATATTTTTAATCAACACATGCGTAATACTAACGTTAACCTAATCGTAACGTAACTGTAACTTGGCTGTTACCTAACTGCAACTTAACCGTAACCTAACCGTAACTTATATATAACATAATTGTAACCAATGACCTAAGATACCTAGACACCACATTGGCAACCTTTTCTTACGCCGACATCTTTGCCTTCCTTCACGTGACGGAGGGTAGATTTAGCGCGCCAAACCGGTTTTTCTCCCGCCGAAACTCCTATTATTATGTTTGTCTTGAGTTAACCGCACTTCTGCTTTTCTCTTTGTGAAACATGAAAGATGCCAATAAAGCGATCACCGCCAAAAAAGGCATCTTTTTGCCAAAAACGTTGGAATCGAAACCATGCCGAGAGAACAATGGGATGTGTCGTCTACGTATATTAGAAAGTCAATGATTGTAACCTAGTCGTCACCTTATCGTAACCTATCCGTAACCTAACCGTAATCAAACCAAACTACAACTTAATCATAACCTAACTGTAACCTAACCGGAATTTAAATACAACGTAAGACTCACTGTAACGTAATTGCAAACAAACTGTGACCTAACTGTTACCTAACCGAAACCAAATTCTAGCTTAACACTAACTATAAACAGGGACGTGCGAAGAGAAAACTGCGACCGGGGCAAAGTTTTAATTTGGCGCCCCCTCCCCCCAACTTTTTCTTGTGATAGGCCAAAAAATGACGTTGGTAGCATGAATTTGGCGCCCCTAAATTTCGCGCCAGAATGACTGCCCCCTTTGCCTCCTTTCGCACAGAGCTGACTATAAATTAAGTATCCTAACAGTGCACGTGCCACAAAGTGCTTTAGTTCCACTTTCCACCGCCACGGGGCGCAATATGTTTTGTATGAACATATAACACGGATCACTGCCACCTGTGGCCGGATAGTTTTGCTTTCCATCACGAGGATGAGCACTGTTTCGTAAACAAACCTGAGGCCGAACGATACTCCGATTTTCAATCTATCCGTAGATATATTACTCGACGGGGTGGGAATGCAAATAGCTATTTAAGAATTTTGCTGAAATTTATATTCGGAAATAATTGTAACTGCCACTCAATTAAGAGCTCAAAATTGATCTATAAGAACCTCTGACACGGCTTGCAGCTGCATGCTCCACCAAATAGAGGGCAAGCTGCGCATGCTCTGTAAAACAAGTTAGTTCCTCTTTTCACCTCCAGGAGCGCACTCATTTCTTAAACTACAAACCTACATCCGAATGACACTTCGTTATCAAACCTATTTGTAGATATATTAGTTGAGAGGATGGGAAAATGAAATATGAATTTAAGAAATTTGGTGAAATCAATGTTTAGAAATAATCATTATTTATAAGTTAATGGCGAAATATATTCTGTACAAATATCTGATACAGATTCACACTACCTGCGGCACTGTATAGCAGGTGTGCGTTGAATTCGTGCGAAAAGAAAACTGCGCCCAAGGCAAAGTTTCGAGTTGGCACCCCTCTTCAAACTTTTTCTTGTGACAGGCCAAAAAAAAAGACATTGATGGTATAAATTTGGCGCCCTCTAAATTTCCGTGGCCGGGGCGATTTACCCCTTCGCCTATCCCCCGCTCTCGCACGGCGCTACTTCACTGCTTTTATAGAATATCTTTATTCTGACCAATGAAAATGTTGCATAGTATCGTCAAGTAACCGTCTTCTACAAAAGCGGTGGAATGAATGACTATGCAACAAAAGTTGCAGATTTTTAACAATATAGGGATATAAAACTTTTTGTTGTTGTTGTTGTTTTGTAAGTTATTTTTAAAGCTGTCTGTTTCTTATATTTATTAAGAAATAAAATGATGTGTCAAAGAAGACTAGATTTTGATTTCATGATACCAGTATGTGACTGTTACTTACAGGAAACTGGTAAAATGTATGGCAAAATTTTACATTTGTGTCTATAAATTGTCAAAATAAAAACTGGAAGTTTTGGACAAGGAAGGTACTACTCAATAGTATTAATCAATATTAACCCCCCCAAGGGGGAAAACCCCCTAATTGCTTGCGGTCAAATAAGACCCCACCAATAGAAAGAGCATCACGAGGTAATACTTCGGTCAAGCCTCCAAAAAAACGTCGTAGCACGCTGTAGTTTTATTAGTGGCCGTATTAGAAAAATTACTTAAAATACACAAGTTAGAGGCCTTAGATAAAAAAGTAACTTAGAAGTTAAGGGATTTCATAATATTAAAGAGTGATCAAAAAGCTTTCCGATGATATATCACATGAGGGCTTCGGAAGCAATTAGGAACCTCCTTACTCCAGATGTTCCTCTCCCACACTTCGGATTTCACCCAACGCTTCTTTGAAATGTTCATCTCTTATAAATAATGTTTATCAGAGTTCCTAATCACAAAAAAGCACATCTAAAATTATATAAAAACTTTCTGAATAGTTAAAAACCATTGAAACATTTGATATTGAACACATAAATTGAAAAAACTGTTAATTTTATGAATGAATTACTTGTATAGCAGAAAAATCAAATACAAAAACAGGAATATATTGGGTTGGGGAAAAGTAATTTCGTTTTTTCCCAACGGATAGCTTTAAAGTCGCATATCTCGAGTAATACTTACTTAATTAAGTCATGTTAAACAGCGGTTGAAAGTGAACAGTCTCTAGAATATTCTAGATATAAAGGTATTGTCACCTGTTTAATCAGTCAAAAGTTATTGCGTTTTAAAAATAGAGATTCCGGAATATCATTTTCGTCATCTTTTAGTTTTTTACTTCTAAAAAGGGAAAAATGCGGCGCAGGCTCATCGAAAATTGTGTGGCGTTTATGGTAATCAGTGCTTAAGAAAAATGCCAAAGTCAGAATTGGTTTGCTCATTTTCGTTCCGGAAATATCGATGTTAAAGATGAACCTTTCCCTGACCGGTCAATCGTTGAAAAAGTTGATGAAATTAAAAAAAAATCGAGATAGACAGACATATTTCTTTCCTCGACATTGCTACGGAACTAAACATCGACCGTAAATCACTTTTGAACCATTTACATAAAATTGGATATCAAAAGAAACTCGATAGTTGAGTTTCCCCTGAACTTACAGTGAATGGACACAGTTTCTATTTGTGGATTGCTACTGAAACGGAATAAAATCGAGTCATTTATGAAACAAATGATTATGGGTGATGAAAAGTGAATCACGTACGATAACAATGTGCGAAAAAGATCGTGGTCGAAGCTTCACAAACGGTGGTAAAGCCCGGATTGAAGCCAAGGAAGGTGATGCTGAGTGTTTGATGGGATTGGAAAGGAATGGACCACAAGCATTCCTGACGTCATAGAACGTCACGATGGATTCTAGCTAATCAGCTTCTCGATTTATCCCACAACCGTTCACCAAAAGAGAATCAAGTACCGCAATGCTTGTGGAAAACATTGCAAACTCCGCCCTGTGCTAGTGGTCAATTGTCCACCATGAGCTTCTCGAACCTGGCCAAGTGATTAATTCAACTATCTACTGTGAACAACTAATGCGATTTAAGCAGGCGATTAAAAAAACCCGGCCAAAATTGATCAATAGGAAAGGTGTTGTCTTCCATCACAACAACGCAAAACCACACACATCTTTAGTCACTCGTCAAAAACTGAAAGAGCTTAAGTGGGAGGTTTTGATGCACCCACCGTATAGTCCGGACCTGGATCTGACCAATCGCCATTTGTAACACCCTCTGCGGAACTCTTTTAATGGAGTTAAGCTGGTTTCAAAAGAGGCTTGTGAAAATCCTCTTGTTCAGTTTTTTGCCCCGAACTCACAGAAGTTCTACAGTAACGGAATTATGGTTTTACCAGAAAATGGCAAAAGGTCATCGAACAAAACAACACATATACACTATATTGCCATTGATTATTGGACACTTGCGATTTTAGACATTTTACTAAATATCTAGAAAAATACATGAGGAATCATCTCGAAACTCTTAGTGTATAAATATAATTGTATACGCCATACATCGCCGTGAAGATTTTTTACCGAAACTCCATAGGGGACCGTCAACAAATTAAAAAAGAATGAATATCTTTTGAATAACCCTGTCAAAACTAATGTAGCAAAAGTGCTCAAACTCTAGATTATGATTGAATGCCTTATTGTAATACACTGTGTTCATTTTTATGCAAATGACATGCATACTCGCAGAGTAATTAAGGTTTTTATAAAAATGGTCCCAAATTTTTCCAAGTTTTTTTCCTTATAATTTTCAGAGTTCTTAATATAAAATAAATTTTTTTTCAGAAAATAGGACAAACAACATTGCAGACAGTACCCTGTAATCAGAATTAAAAAATAATAAAAATTGTATGAAAAATGAGTAGGTTTCCTAAATAATTTTTTACTGCGCATGCGTCAAAGATATCAAAATTTCATTTGCATATTATGTTAGCTAAATGTATAGAGCAACTTTTGTAAAAGTCTCAAAATCATAGCTTGAAAATTCTGAAAGTAATCGTCTATAGAAAAAGGACAAAATCCGTTGTTTCCAAAATGAAGCAAAAAAATGAGGGATTTTATCCAAATGTAGCAGTACATCCCGTATTGTGTATTCTATATTGACACTAATCAATGAATATATGGATACAACCCCTCTTGTTTTTGCTTCATTTGAGAATAACTGATTTTCAACAAATTCAATTGACGATTATTTTCAGAATTTTCAAGTTATGATTTTGTGACTTTCACAAAAGTTGCTCTATACATTTAACTAACATAATATGCAAATGAAATTTTGATATCGTTGACGCATGCGCAGTAAAAAATTATTTAGTAAACCTACTCATTTTGTACAAAATTTTCATTATTTTTTAATTCCGATTACAAGGTACTGTGTGCAATGTTGTTTGTCATATTTTCTGAAAAAAATATTATTTTATATTAAGAACTCTGAAAATTATAAGGAAAAAACTTGGAAAAATTCGGGACCATTTTTATAAAAACCTTAATTACTCTGCGAGTATGCATGCTATTTGCATAAAAATGAACAAGGCGTATTACAATAAGGCATTCAATCATAATCTAGAGTTTGAGTGCTTTTGCTACATTAGTTTTGACAGGGTTATTCAAAAGATATTCATTCTTTTTTAATTTGTTGACGGTCCCCTATGGAGTTTCGGTAAAAAATATTCACGGCGATGTATGGCGTATACTATTATATTTATACACTAAGCGTTTCGAGATGATTCCTCATGTATTTTTCTAGATATTTAGTAAAATGTCTAAAATCGCAAGTGTCCAATAATCAATGGCAATATAGTGTATTATTGATTACTTTTTTTACTTTATATAAATAAATTCAGTTTGAAAAATACGAAAAAAAAAGCGAAATTACTTTTTCCCCCAATCCAATATATTCAGATGGAAGCTTATATAGTTGAATGATTTCACCAAGAGTTGACATTCACATACATAAGCAAAATCTAGTAGATTTCCATTGAAAATACATTGCATAAAGCTAAAGATGTGTATTTCATCTGCCCGATCGACTGTGTATGTTAGAAAACTACAAAAAATACTATGAAAAATCACTCAAAGATAATCAATCAAAGCAATAAAATCTATTAAATTAATTAATTAGAGGAAAAATATATAAATAAATTAAAAATAATTAATAACAGCTTACCCTTTAAGATTAAATCTCAAAATTACTCAGCAATTGCACAGGTTTAAATTATGTCGTTTACACTAATGGTGTATATAAATCAATTTTTAATAGATTTTACCAGTTCTAGATGGAATTTTTGAAGCAAATTTTATAAATTCTGAAAGAATTTATTTTATTTTATTTTATTTTATTTTTTTTTTTTTTTGTGTGTGTGTGTGTGTGTGTCTGCGTGCGCAATTTTCAAGCTTTTAGGTCAGACAGATTATAAAACAGAGGCGTCTTGCAAAGCGCTCTGTACATTTGTCGTCATGGAATCATTTCTAAACTATGCCACCCCTCCCCCCTTCTGAGAGCAAATCATTGCGATTTGATTAAAAACAAAATCTTTTTTATTATTGGTTGAGTTATTTTTGGTTGAAATCCAACAATTCTAAAGAATTGATTATATATGAGGACCTCAGAAGACAAGGGATATAGGTGACAAAATTGGAAAAAATGAACTGAGTGCACAGACAACCTGGAAATATACTTTTTTCTTTTCAGGTAAAGAAATATAATTGATTTTCTAATTATGTTCTGTGTTCTACAGATAAACCACTTTTGCCGAATAATAATCAATATTGATTAATTATAAATTTAAAAAAAAATTGTACTCTACTTTTTTTACAGTTATTGAAAAGAGAATTCAAAGATCACAATGAAACACGCGGCAGTTTCCTATTTCAGTTCAGTCAATTGTTATTGATGTTCAAACTTAACGTCAATTAACTTTAAATTCAATTTGATCCAAATCGAATTTTTGTCATTTGTGCTCCTTGTCTTTCGATGTTGTCATATAATTATATATTACAAAAATTTAAAAAAATCGTTAAAGTTAACATTATTCTATATTAATTTCCTTAATAAATTCCTTAAGATATAAAATCTTAAACCATTTAAAAATATTTATTCCGATTTGCTTAAACCTAAAAAATGGCGCTAATTAAGTATATTCTTTAAATAAAACCTTTTATTATTTAAATTCCTAGTAGAAATTACATTGATTTCCCGTGTTTATCTTTTAAAAATCCTTTATTTAATTGCTATAAATCTTAATTCATAAATTATTCCGTTCTAAAAAATCTATTTATTTAAAATCATTCTTTTATTAAAATATCTAGTACACTGCGTGTCTAAAGTTTAAGCACAATAGCAATTTTAAAATAAAACTTTAAATATTCACCTTGGAATATAAAAAGTGAGCAACGTTAAAAGGCACCAAATATATATATTCGCCCAAATTTTAATATTTTTACATGATTTTTTTGCACGATAGCTGAGAATGATCCACAGCGGCCTAGTTTTTACTTTTTAAGTTTTGGTTTCAAATTAAAAAGAAAAAAAAAAAAAAAAAAAAACTAACTTTCGAAATTGGTTTAAACCGGTTCTGAAGTTGAAACTATCGTAATATAAAAAATATATAAGCAAAATCGAAAATTGTAAAAACTAGGCCGGTTGTGGATCGTCCTCAGCTATCTTGTGCAAAAAAATCATGTGAAAATATTAAAATTTGAGCGAGATATTTGAAAAGAACGCTCCCGTAGACTTTACATTATCATCCGAGTCTTTTTCTGTGCCTAGTGTGGGGCCTTAATGGGTTTTACTTTGCTCAGTGCTGCCAGATGGGCTACTTATTTTAAATTCAGATTCTTGATTGGCACCACTTTTTTGAAATAGTAAAATGCGCCTTATTTAATGACCATATTAATAAAGGCGAAAACAAACGGAATTTTGCCGTTTCAAAAAAGGGGGGCGAATCAAGAAATCTGAATTTTAAAAAAGTAGCATTGGCATCACTGACTTTGCCACCAATAAATATAAATAGTAATCATCATCTTATTTACTCGGAGACAATCTGCGATAAAATGAATTGAAAATTATTTATTTTAAAATAGTGGTGACAAATGTAAAAATCATACGCACTCTGGGTCTATCAGACCCGGCGCGCGTCCTCCCAAATTAATTGCTTTATTTATGCTATTAAGAATGTTACTTGAAAATATTTCTAAGAATATTTTTTATTAGAATTGTAAAAAAAAAAAAAAAAAAAAAAAAAAAAAAAAAAAAACTGCATTATATAACGTTTAATAGGAATTTCATTGTGCGGACTCCAACTTTCGTATTTTGAAATATTCTTTCAAATATATTATGCTTTTTTCTTTTTGCTCAATCATTTCAAAAGAGTGGATGCAATACTACGTGTAAGAAAGGAAAATTTGAAAACTGTATAGGCGATCGTTAAGCTATTAACCCTTTGAGGAGCAAAGCCCTTCTACTCTTAAAGTGCTGAAATGATTGAATGACACCAGAATTTAAAAACAAATTTATTTCATAACAGATTCTTTTTCTTCGCTTGCTTTCATATGAAAATTCTGGTGCGTATGTGGCATTTCGGAATAAAAATTAAGTGCGATGTATTTGATCCCACCGCCCATTAACCCCTTAACTGATTTGCCCGAACGGCGTTCGGTCAAGACGAATTTGCTTATTGCCTCATTTAAAGCTTTTTGACACCACTATTATTTTTAAGAAAATGTTGATACTATCGAAAGGCGGAAATGTTAAGACTAAATTTTACGAATATTTTGTTTAAATAATAGTGGTGTGTATCCGCTATTTTCAATTCATTGAACGAAAAAGAATTAACCAGTTAACCCTTTCCGGCACACTGTGCCCGGTCTGGGATACCTAATTTTAATTCTAAACTTACTAACGGCACCAACAAAATCTTTGTAAAATTTTGCTTTTACAATAAAAGCTTAAATTAAGGAATTCAAAATATCTAAAAAATTCGTTTGTGAATTCCGGTGTCAATCGATGATTCTTCATTTTACTACAGATTTTACCCGTGCCGGAAAGGGTTAAGGGGTTAAGGAGTTAAAGCAAGAACAATCGTAGGGAAATAACAGCATGCTCAGAATAACCTAATGTTTCGGAAAATTTGAAATAATTCGTAGTCCTTAAAAGTACTAAAAAAATGCTTCACCCTCCTGTTCTAGCAGACTATGAACTGCATCATCGTGTCTGAATGGTGTTTTATAGAAAATAAGCAAGAATATAAGATGGAAAACGTTTAATGACATGAATATCGAATGGAAGAAAGCGTTCAAGGCCAATGTATCGAACGGAATGTTGACTAACGCTTGTCACAATCGATTATTATATTCCACCAGGGTTGAGCAAAATTTGTATTAGATTAATGATTGAAAACTAACGATTAATTTTTTTTAATCATGACTAAAGATTGACCGATTAAGCTTAGTTTCAATCAACTCATAGACCAATGATCAGTGATCATTTTAATATAATCAATGTTTTGATTACGATTAAATTAATTCTCAATCTAATTTAAAATTAATGATTAAAAAACGTCTTTATTGTTCCAGCTTTGAACCTTTATTTTATTTATTTATTTATTTTTAAAACTTCTTCCGATTTAATTATCCTTGCTATCTTCTTGAATCTTGTATTAGATCTTGTCTTAGACCGGGTGGTGTTTTAAAATGTTTGGCTTAGTTATAAACCGGGAGGCGGCAGTACAGACAATCACCTCATCGAATTCACGACTGAAATTCCAGAGTTAGTTAAAACTCGATTCGCAATCGGTCTGTCAAGTCATATCTTAGTGGAAAATATCTGAAAACCCGATTTTCGCTCTCGACTTGTAGGTTTATCATTGTTTTCCTGCCCGAGTCCTCCATATTTTCATAATTTTGAGTTCAGGAAAACATAATGATGAACCTACCACTCAACTCCTAAAATAGGTTTTTCAGGGTTTTTTCACCTAGATATGACTTGGCAGATCGACTGCGTTTTCATGTAAAATCGAGTTTTAAGTAATTCTAGAATTTCAGCAGTGAACTCGATGAGGTGATTGTCCGTGCTGCCGCCTCCCGGTCTATTACATTTCGAGTTTATTTTTTGATTCTTTCTGTTAAAGCTCAGTATGATTCGATTTTTTTTCTAAAGTTCTGAATATTTTTCGAATGAAGAAAACTATATATCAGTTTGAGTATTCAGCCTAAACGGGCATTTCCGTCTGACAATAATTAGTATAAACACGCATTTCGTCATTTTCAACAAAGTTATGAAATTTTAGAGAACATAACTCCCAATTCTTCTATTCAACTTTACTGTTATTTTATTATTATGAATTTACATACGTAAATTTATATACAGATAATATAATTTATGTATGTACATATGATATAGTGACTTTTTTACTACTGTTAATAACATATATATATTTATAGTTTTTAAAATTGATTGTTGACCTTTAACTAATGTTACCGGTCTCACAGACCACTGCTTTTTTCAATTTTTGTAGTTTAACTTGTAATTTTCAGTTTAACTACAAACGCACCGAAATTTTGTTTCATTTGGAACTTTAGTACTATCACCAGAGACTTTTAAATAGGTGAATGTTAATTATAATAGACTTGTACAAAAACTTTAGTACAGAAACATCATTCTATGAGTTAATCATGCTTTTTATTCATCTTTCGATCTTGCGGTCTCACTTGCGGCCATAATAAGAAAATGTACTTTTATTTAAGTGGAACATTTGAGCGATTTAACAGTACAACAATTTCTCTAAAATAATAATGATGTGAAAAAAAACCTCTGGGTCAACAACTCTGAATATGGATTTTGGGTCGAAATAGACCCTAACACCTCAGCAGGGTTAAACACCTCAATGATTTTTCATTAAAACGGGTTAGAATTGAATTCTCTATTACTACATTTATGATTATACCTAATTTATTTTTTCGGAGATGAGCTAAACAAACACTTTTTTTTTTCATAATAATTGAACGGTATCAATTTGTAGCTCATAAACATGGCTCCCACTGGTCCCCGTTTTTTGGAAATCCATAATTTTCCATAAAAAAAAATCGTGGTAGTTTTCAGCAATGATTTTAAGAAAAATATCATTCCTGGTGAGTTCCTTCGAAAAGTAGTGGTGTTTAATAAACGGACTGATAGTACGAGATCCGGCTGCAGAATCAGTGTACCCATCGAGTGTTTGCTAAAAACCAAATTTTTACACATATTTATGATTAGGAGAATTTATATCTACCAGGTTGCCTATCAAAATGTGGCCGCTAGTTTTTTTAATTAAATTATTAATAATTCATAATCCGTAAGAAATTTCACTGACTTGTTTTTTTCAATAAAATGTCGTCTACTTTACGGCAACATTTATAAAGACTCTGAAAAATCATGGTTGCCGTTGCGCACCTGGCCGCACCTCTTCGCAGCCAGGTATACACAGGTATGATTTTGTTACATTTATACACCCACAACGTACATTCATAATTTATATATCAAATTAAAGCTAATTTTTTTCTGTTTATTATTATATACGGTTGCCTAATTAAATCTGGCCGCAAATAAGGGTTGCTGGCTGTTAATATAGTAAATAAAAGGGGTGGAGTGACGCTGCAGAATCGTTTGTTTCATATACTGTTAAAAATCTGCTGCATTTTGTTGCAACGCACTCCCTTGCTTGTATAGAAAACGGTTACTTGGCCGTGAAATGGAGCTTTCTCATTGGTTGGAATAGAGATATTATATACAAGCGATGTATAGAAAACGGTTACTTGGCCGTGAAATGGAGCTTTCTCATTGGTTGGAATAGAGATATTATATACAAGCGGTGGAGTGCGTTGCAACAAAATGCAGCAGATTTTTAACAGTGTATGAAACAAACGATTCTGCAGCGTCACTCCACCGCTTTTATTTACCATATTTAACAGCCAGCAACTCTTATTTGCGGCCAGATTTAATTAGGCAACCGTATATAATAACAAACAGAAAAAAATTAGCTTTAATTTGATATATAAATTATGAATGTACGTTGTGGGTGTATAAATGTAACAAAATCATACCTGTGTATACCTGGCTGCGAAGAGGTGCGGCCAGGTGCGCAACGGCAACCATGATTTTTCAGAGTCTTTATAGGCCGTGTTCAAAAGCGGCTTTTTTTGTGCGCGCGCGCTCAGAAGATTCTGCTTGGAGTAGGTGCTATCGAAGAAGAGAATTTTAAACTTATTCAATTATTGTATCATTTTTATGGTTCAGAATTGGTAAATACAAATACCATATCTCTTTATCCTTTCAAAATATGATTTTCGTAACAGAAATACATACCTGTGACCACTCAAATAAAATTAAAAGTATTCCGGAAAAGTATCACGTGACCTATTTCATGTAATAAAGCCCGATTAGCATTTAAAAAAATGACAATCAACCCTGCTCAAACCTTGACGCGCGCGACGCAAAAAAAATGATGGGCGATTTGATCACGTGATTGTGCGTTTTGTGCTTATCTCTTATTGGTTGCACGTTGTTTGTTGTCAAAGTTGGTAGGTTGACTGATACAATTTAACAACTGGTGATTTAATTTTTTTAATAATTTTATTTTTATTTATTTAAAAATCATTTATCAGTTGCTTTATACTTTTCGTATTAAATAATAGAATACTGCTGATTCTATTGTTGTAATTAATAGAATGCTGTTGATAAACCAAGGTTGAGATATCCACACGGGGGACTAGCTAAGAGGGGGGGGTACCCTCCAAAAACATTGACAAATGTTGTTACACTTTGCAAATTTAAAACTTTTATGTCAAATTTAATTAAAATTTTAATAAAAACTGCAATACATTTTCTATTTTTGATAGAATTTGCAAAAGTTACAACTCCAATTGGGAATATTATTAATTTTTTTACAAATAAGAATTGTATTACATTTTCAAAGTGCGTTAACTTGGCAAAATTATAAAACGAGTTGGCGAATATAAAAATTTGACTTGACAATATTAAGGTTTTCTCCCCCACCAATAAAAAGTCTTAGCGATGGCCCTGTATCCACACATTACAAGATTGATTTGTAATCTACAATACTGGATTGATTTCAATGGAATTTGCATTGTTAGTTAGATAATTTTTCAGAAGAAGTTTTAGTATGTATATATTTCTTATTTAATGATTTGTATATTTTAATACCGTGTGGATAACAGGCCAAAATATATCATAAAATATGAAAAACAAACGACATCCGAAATTATGTTAGTATAAGCAAAACACTTATTTATACTTTTAATAGAAAAATTATAAACATTCTAATCATACTTTATTCATTATAAAACTAGAAGGCAAACTCCAAATATTTCACTTCTTTAAAATATATGTATGCAGATATTCTTAATTTAAAAAAATGTATATCTTTTACATTTTGCTTTTATAATATTTTCCATTTTGATTTTAACACCTTAAAATATCCACGCATGCATTATATTTGCATCCTAATCTCAATAAAAAATTACTTCTAAAATTTTCAAAAAAAAAAAAAAAAAAAAAAAAAGAAGAAGAAGAAGAAGAAGAACATTAATAATTATTTTATGCGTATACGGATATTTTCGCAGAAAACTTTTTTTTTCATTTTCTTAATATATATATAAATCACTTTGGAACGATATTAATATCGTTCTAATTATCCTTTTAATATTCTAAATTTGGAATATTAAAACTTTCTCCGCAAAAATCTCATTTTCTCATATTTAAATAAGTATTTTATTATTATAATAGAAATACATGTGCTTCTGTATTATTAATATAAAATTTACCTTTAATAAAAATGTCTTATTTATTAATAAAAAGCAACCAAAAAAAAAAAAACACAAACCAACTTTTGGCCCGCGCAGGTTTCGAACCCGTATCGTCTGGGTTCAAGCTCAGTACTCTGACCATTCGACCAGCCAGCTCACTTTCATTTGTAACAGATTATCTTTATAATTGGCACTACAAGTAATTACATCCTTGATCTGTTCTTCATCTGTTACTGAGCGAACAGTTACAGTAACTGGTGGCACAGTAGCGAGGACTGAACGCACATCCCACCAAGTATAAGTATCCATTCCATGTCCGTGGCTCCTAGCGTGCGCGTGCAGCGCGCGTAACAGCTGAACACAGCCATTGATGTTGCCGTGTAACAGCTGAACACAGCCATTGATGTTGCCGTAAAGTAGACGACATTTTATTGAAAAAACAAATCAGTGAAATTTCTTACGGATTATGAATTATTAATAATTTAATTAAAAATACTAGCGGCCACATTTTGATAGGCAACCTGGTAGATATAAATTCTCCTAATCATAAATATGTGTAAAAATTTGGTTTTCAGCAAACACTCGATGGGTACACTGATTCTGCAGCCGGATCTTAGACTATGAGTGGGAGCCCTGTATAAATGAACTGAACTGCAATCAAAAGAGAGAGAGAGTGACATTTGATCTGTTATTTTCTAAAAGCTGCGCAATCTAGACTCTGTTTATTCACATTTCTGATTAATTGGACTTTTAAAAAGCTAGTTTTTGGTTTTGCTCTATTTCTAGCTTGGAATTATTTCATTTGTCTGCTATATTAAATTTGTTTCTATTAAATCAATTGAACAGCCAATTATTAAAACTAGTAGACACTCATTTTAATGCTTATCTAGTTAATAAAAAGTAATGATGGCTGGACAAACAGAAAGGCAACTAGTTGTTAAGTGTATGCATTAGTGTCAATAGATAATGATTTCATTTAATAAAAATAACATAAAGAAAGGTGCTCTTCTCCCCTCTACCAATTGACATAAAACTGCGAACGAAAAAATTGGAGGTAGTTGATATAACCCTCACAAAGTACATTGGGATAGCAATGAACGCTTCTCTGTCATTTTCACAAACTCGTCCTTTCGTTGTAAGTGAGGTACTTACTGCATCATCACAGTGGAAATGAAGTCATCGTCTTTGATGATTAGTTAGTTACAAGTTAATTTCGAAGATGCAAAAGTTATATATCCCTTTAAAGTTTACCGTGAATTAATCATCCGAGAATCAATAGAAATTATTACTAAAGTAAATATTGTTTGTAATGACGCTTCATCCTACAACATACCCAGAATTTACACCACTTTGATAAAAGAATCATAAAACAAGTAATATTCCATTTTCTTCAATATCTATATTTTATTTTCCCGGTGTTTTCCGGTTATAAAAATTCACTTTCACTTTCACTCCTTTTTGACATTTGAAAAATAAGACTTTTATACACTGTAAAAAATGTCAGATGTTTCTGAATAGATAAAAATGTACTATAATCAAAAACTAAAATATGCAGTAACCTCTTCTAACTCACCTAAGGTTTCGAAAACTGTTCCTTTACCTTTAAAAATCCCAGAAAACTATTTATTTTCGCAATTTAAAGAAGAATTTATAAAAATTAATTTTTATTAGCTGCCCGTCCTTTTCGGAAACGTTTCTAACAAGGAAGGTCTCCATTGGGGGCATACTCAGAATTTTTTGAAAAAAATACGAATTAAACTACTCATGTAGGTAATAAAGGATCAGTGAAAATTAGCGGCGGAATTACATTATTAGATATGTAAAAAAATAAAATAGTTTGGAATAATTGGCGTGAAAAGCTGAAAGCGACGCGGGATTCGGCGAGCAGTGCATTTCCTCGCCAAAAGCAGACGATTTTAACGAATCTGGAAATTGATTTTAATTGACTTCACTGTTAAAAATCTGCAGCATTTACTGCAACGTCACTCCACTACTTTTATAGAATATCTCTCTTCTGACCAATGACAATGCTCCATAGCACTGTGAATTGACCGTATCATACACTGTTAAAAATCTGCTGCATTTTGTTGCAACGCACTCCAGGGCTTGTATATAATATCTCTATTCCAACCAATGAGAAAGCTCCATTTCACGGCCAAGTAACCGTTTTCTATACAAGCAAGGGAGTGCGTTGCAACAAAATGCAGCAGATTTTTAACAGTGTATTTTTCAATTTGGAACAATTTTAATCAATTTAAATTGTGTTTTAAATGATAAAATATATTAATTTCATTTTGTTATAAGTACATATAAAGGTATATGACAAAATTACACTTAAAGTAAAGTAAAAATGCAAAACTAAAATGACTTAAACTAAACTTATTTAAATAAATTAAACATAGAAAGTTTTTTCTTTAAAAAGTATTCGAAGCGTAAAACGTATTTTTCAAAATTTCGTTTTTTCGCCAACCGGAGATAAATCGCCAAATAAACGAAATTTTTATTATTTTTTTACGGACGTTATAAGGAGGTTCCGCCGAAATTTTTTTTATAAACATATATAACTATGTGAGAAGAACATTCTGTAATTTTTTCAGATTTTTCTGAGTATGCCCGTATGGAGACCTTCCTTGTAAGTAGCTTTTACAGTACAATAATCACTTTTCTCAAATCAAAATATCACTTTTTCGGATGCTACCAGTTCATGCGAAAATATTTTGATATTCAGATAAAATGTTTAATAGACAAACATACAATATTAACAGTATTAACATTAATATGAAAATTAACATTATTTTGCTACAATAGCGTGCACAAAATCTGTTATGCAGCTGAAAATGTTTACTTGAGAATTGGTAGCATCCGAAAAATTGATATTTCGATTTGAGAAAAGTGATTATTGTTAGTGCTCGCGATAGGATACATATAGCAGCTATATGTTTAAACGATATACGTATATCCGTATAATACGTTTTTCTGCTATACGGATACCTTAAAATATACGTTTAAACGTATCCGGATACGTATAAGGCGTATTAGTTAAACGTATATTTTAGAATACGTATATTTAATGTATAAGTACATTCCACGTATCGTATCTAATTTAAATATTGGACTTCATCAGTCTTATGTCACTGAATGAAGAATAATTGGGAAATCGGTGGCGTTACGACGGAATCCGTATAGTATGCCTTATATATACAAGATCAAGCAATGAAAAGCGTATATTTTTTAAAACAGTTTGCAAAAATTTTACAAAATATCAGACCCCCTGATTGGCCAATCTCGTTTCACTAACAGTGAAATATCTATTTTAAAATAGCGAGTTATTACCGTGAACTGCAAAAGTATTTTGCAACATTGTACTTTGAATTTATTTAGATTTTTTTTTGTTCATCTCATGGTAATGAGCTCAGATACCCCGTTATTTTACATTTTGTGTAGGTAATGCATACAAATTGTATCCATTGTAAATAACCAGCAAAATTAAACACTTTTTGAGGAAAGAATGAGAGTATAAATGTTTCAGATTTATTGTGAATTCTTGTTAAATGTAGATTTTTCTTTTTAATTATTTAAAAATTCTTTATTCACTTATTGTTTTACACTCAAGATTGCACCCGAGCGTAAATCTATTCTTTCCATGGAGCTAATATTTTCTAACTCTGTTAATGTCTGTCTGTTAACTCTGTAATGTATAGTGAAATTTCATTTTTTTAATCTTGACATTATCACCAAAACATACATAGAATCACTTTATATCAAGCATTAACTGAATCTGTAGTTTGATGAAAATCCGTGCATTAATTCTAGAGATAGAGCTATTGCAGAAATCGTAAATAAAATACAGCAAAGTAGAGCCACTTGTTGAACGATTTATATACAAAACTAGTCAGCGACAATTTCTACCAGGGACTACCTGAATATATAGGGGAGACTGGGATGCATGTGAACAGTTCACATAAACATAGCTTTTTGTCATAACTGGGTTAATTTCAATAAGCAAAACTACTCTATATAGTAAACAGAACTTTTTTTACGCATGGTATTTTTTTAAATTAACTTTACAGTTCTTCTTACTTTTCTTAATAGTTTATTGAATTTTTAAAAAAATGTTCATATGTGCCCCAACGAAAGAGCAGTTTTAAACACATAAGGGAAACATGTGAACACAAGGGGAAAAAATTGACATGTTTTTATTATCTTTTTCATATGTTACCTTAATCATTAGTTGTACTATCTATTAAATGCACCATAAAGAAAAATATATGTATATTTATTTAGTTTCTGAGTGATATGTTTAAGCAAAATATTATAAAATAAAAATAAGTAGATTTGGGGGGGGGGGCTTAGATAATTGATAAAATATTGTTGGAATATAACAAAAAAAAAATAAATAAAGAAGTAAACTTGAGAAAATAATTAAAGAATTTAAATTTTGCTTAGGGCTTTTTGTTTGAGGGAGATTTTAAGGAGGGGGCATTTGGATAATATTTATAGGAAAACTACCAAAAGGCGAAATATTCTCATTCCTATATTTGCCTGTAAATTAAGGATAAAAAATTGTTTTACATTTATAAGCTTCCTCCAAATTTAATTTCTTTTGCTTTTAAAAGAAAGGGGGGAGTCAATAATGGAGATTTCACGGTAGTTATAAGTTAAAAAAATTTATCTTATAAAATTTATTTTCGTAATATATTTATCTATTTTCAAAACACCAAATAAAATGGCTGTTTTAGAAATGGAAGTAAACTAATACCACAAGTTTGCATCAAATGAAACAGAAAAGTGTGCAAAGTTGTTAAACGTAATATTTTTTGCATTAATGACGCATAAAAAATAGCATTGAAAACTGTTAAATAAAATAATGTATAGCATTTATTGCAATTTAGAAAACATGAAATTTATTTAAATTGCAATTGAACGTAAAGAGCTTGTTGCTTTTTATGTATTTTCTGACAGTTGTGTTTGTAGAAGTTTCTATTACACAAAATCAACTTTATATGATAGAAATGTCTTCTATTTCAATAAAAGGCTAGATAAAGGAACTGGCATTATTTTCACGAAGTTAACTAAAAGGAATAGAATCACTGAATGATTATTAGGCAATTTAATGACGTATTCAGATCTGCCCCAACTAGACCCTTCATAAGTGTCCCACATTCCCACAAGAGTTAAAATGACAAATCATTAGCATTTCTCAATTTTAAAAATAAAAAATATCATAAATATGTATTAGTATCCATAGTATATGTTAAATAAAGAAAAAAAGAATAAATAAATACAATTATTCTTTTATCAAGCTGAAGATTTTACATTTGAGTACAGTAAACAGTATTTTGGCTCCTGGGGACAAACAAAATGTCGATGAGTTTCAAAAATTTTTTCCATGTGTCTATAGGTGCTCTCATCTTTGGTAATTTTTGAAATAAAAAAAACATATAACAACTAGTGAAAAATGGCAATGTTCTCATATGCCCCATTTTCACATGTGCCCCAGTCTCCCCCATATATGTTACTTAATTCTGTGTATTAGGTTTTGAGATAGAGAACCCACAAAATCCATGTCACATACAGACAAAGTCACAGACTCATAAACTGACAGGCAGATATTTTGTAAAATCATGTTTTTCGGACTCTCTTACCCTTAAAACGTGTAAACCCGTCGAAAGTATTCCCGAATCCAATACTTTCTTCTTCTAAAGATACAAGAAAATATAAAAACCAAGTACTGCGTCGCAGATTTTCCAAAGATTAGTTTGATTCTACCCACAACTAATGTAAGACATTTTAAAATAAATAACTAAGTTTTTTGGGGGGAAAAATCTAAACTGAGGAAGTATTCAGATTTTTTTAAGAACCTGCATAACAAGTAGTAGTTAAGTAAACACATCGTAGTTCTTTGAACAAAGAATCGCGATGGGGATACGCTACCGGATATTTCTCAATGTCTCTAATCCGCAAAAAAATATTGAAACATCAAATTTCATACATTGAATGAAAAACGTTTAAACGTTTATATGTTTAACCGCTTGGGTAAAATCCGTATATACGATGTACCGTATATGCTGTTTCGTGTAATACGTATAACTGCCGATACCGAATTATACGTATAGCAAATACGTATTTCGTATAATACGTATTATACGTATACTCGTATAAACGTATAATCGGGAGCTCTAATTATTGTACTGTAAAAGCTACTTAGAAACGTTTCCGAAAAGGACGGGCAGCTAATAAAAATTAATTTTTATAAATTCTTCTTTAAATTTCGAAAACAAATAGTTTTCTGGGATTTTTAAAGGTAAAGGAATGGTTTTCGAAACCTTAGGGGAATTAGAAGAAGTTACTGCAAACTTTCGTTTTTGATTACAGAACATTTTTATATATTCAGAAGCATCTGACATTTTTTTACAGTGTAACAGTATTTTTGTATTCTCTGTCAAAGGCTGGATTTACAGTTGAAAGTACTAAGAATTTAAGTGATTTAACATCTTTTAAAATATTTTTTGGCATTGTTTTAAGTAGTTTACATGTAACGTAATTTTAAATTTACATCTTTGATGGTTATCCTGAACATAATAAAAAAGTAAAATGCAGAAAAAACTCGTCAATTAAGGCTTCACACTTCTGCTGATATGTAGTTTAAATGAGACCATGTTTCCACATATGCCACAAAAGAAACTATCGAGGAATGAAAAAATAAAACATGTTTCATTTCTATGCTTCGAAAAGAATGTAATCATGAAGCAGGCTGCAAATGTGCTAATAGTGAACACAGATATATACTTGTCCCCTGATTAGGATGCTAACATTGTCAGTGGTGAAGACATTAAATTTCATGTTCTTGTAGCTTCTCTAGCTCCAGAATTTTTTTCTCGAAAGCAATGGCGAGGAAATTTTCCTGATGCTCTCCATTCCAAGAAATGGAATTGTAATGAATTGGTTCTAAATTCAAATTGTAAGCTGCTTTTATGGTATAGTACATATCTACCTAATTCAATCTGAGCTGTTTGGATCCAATTTGTGGTTGAAACAGGGAGTTGAATTGCCATTGACGTCACACTAATGGGGTCTGTTTGATAAAAAAGGCTAAAAAAATTTGCAATTATATGTTATGAAATTTTTTCAATGAGGATGAAACTGGATTATTTTATCGAATTTTGCCTAATAAAATTCTACGTTTCAAAGGAAAAAAGTGCTCTAATGGTAAAAGTTCAAAGGAACGTCTCACCATGCTAGTTTGCTGTAACAAGCGAAGAGTGTTTGAGCAGCCATTTGTAATTAGAAAGGCCAAAAAACCCAGATGCTTCAAAAAAACACATCACTCCAAAAGCTTAATCGATCCGTCGGTGTCATAGTAAAAAGTCTTGGATGACGTAAGGCACAATGTCAGAATGGTTGATTGCTTTTTGGCGAAACAATGTCTAGAAAAAATTGGAAAATTCTGCTATTTCTTGACAACTTGCCATTCCACTCACCAAATTTAAAATTGAAATTAGCGAAATAAGTTTTTTTGTCTCCTAAAACAACATCAGTTTTACAGCCGTTGGACCAAGGTATAATTAGAAGTTTCAAGGTTCATTACAGGTTATTATGGTATGTTCTTTGTCAAAGTGCTTGCGGAAACAGCGATCAGCTTGCAAAATGTGTCAGTGTTGCTTGCAGGGGTATACGCAGTATACCTTTTTGACTCTAGAATATACCTTCTGTCTCTATCATATACTCTCTGTTTTTTTTTTTTTTTTTTTTTTTTTTTTTTTTTTTTTTTTTTTTTTTAGACTACAACGTTGTATGTCATTCACTACTTAACAAAGGGTGTTAATTCCATAACAGAAAGTTATGTCGAACACTGTTTTAAGAAAAAAGGCTCTGAAATTCCAGTTTCGAATAATCTGAGTGAAGCTACCACTAACGAAAATGAATTGTTTGAACTTCTCAAAAACAGTGCTGAAATGCAAAAATATTTAGAAATCGATGAAAATTTATGTACTGAAGAAACTAATGATGACATAAGATCTTTTATTTCAACTGTAGTTGATGATTTAAGATTCAACAAAAATAGATCGGAAAGCAGTGAGGACAACGAAGAAGAGACAAATAAGTAGTGTTACTTAAAAACTATACAGTTGCCTTAAATACATCTCTTAACTAAAAAAATTCATGATAACTGTTGGTGACAGTGAAGGACAAAAGATCATCAGTGACTTTAATATCCACCTGAAAAAAATGCTTGCAGGCTTTTAAACAAATACGATTAACGGATTATTTTGAATAAATTTCTGTAAATAGAAACTTGTATTGTTCATTTCATGGTTTTTTGCAATAATTAAACTTTTTTAATTAATAATTTTCAATTTCGTTAAATTTAAATTCTATTAAATACCTGTGTCTCTGTTTTTATTTGTATATTATATATTTAAACCACTGGCGTAACCAGGGTGGGTGCCAAAAACCAGTCATATTGTAAGGTTTTCTTTTGCTTGATTCATAGCAGAAAAATTTCTGGTTAGATAAGGCGAACAAAACTTTAAAAAAATTACCAGTATTTAGAGCATTTGGGCACTCACCCTGATTACGTCACTGTAAACCTTAAAGTACCATAATTTCCTGCGTATAATCCACGGATCAAACAACCATTTTTCAACCCAGAAAATTCTAGAAATAAAATGTTACTTTAACGATCGCAGTAACTATTTGCTTTCAATTACTAAATAAAATTTCTGATTCCGCAAAAAGAATTGTTTGATCCACGGATTATACGCAGGAAATTACGGTATTCCTGATTTTCTCATAAAATTAGTAGTACTACATATTTTCTAGTGTGAAATCTCAGGAGAAGGGACACCTATATTTAAGGGATAAAATGTCTGATCCGGTGATTAAGTGATTATCTCTTTTTGTGAGGTAGTACTGTAGTTAATAGTTTTCTTAGAGTTTATTTTGAAAATGGCAATAAGAGAAAGAGCAATAGTATTTACCAATGTCTATCTTACCTCGCAATGTACGAAAATAAAAACAAATAAGGGGATCTACCCCCAGATGTATTCAATTCGTAAATGAGGATGCATTTCAATCAATGATTATTATAATTTAAAATTTTAACACGAGAAATCGTAGTATATTTAGAACATTGCTATACAGGGTGATTCAGCTCGTCGGTGACAAACTTTAAGGATCGATAGAGCACACCTAGACGAACATTTTTGAATAGGGAATGTAGGGTCCCTGACGCGATGGTAAGGCGCTAGGCGCTTTCGAAAATTTGGGTGCCGAAATTCGAAACGTCATAAAAACTAGGGAAATGGTTAGATTTTCTTGCTTGTTGCGTCGAACTGATTCTGTTTGTTTAGACTTTCTTCAGTACCAATTTGATAAGCGTATCTCTTAAAACATGGATAGGGGGCGCTGCAGACTTTGGAGAGCTAGACAACAACTTTAAGCCCGTTATTTTGATAATTTAACACATGCTCGCCAAAGTTTATACTCTAACTTAAAGTTTGAACCCAAAAGTAGAGCCCTGCAAAAAGCGTAAGAGCCGGAATAAAATGTCAAAGTACAGGGTGGTCGAAACTCGAAGGCTCCTAAGAGATAAACAAACAGATTTCTTGACTTATGGCATGCATTTTCATGATTCTGTTTGCTGGGGCTCTCTGAAACTCAGTTGAACGGTACAAAAAGAAACATCGATAGGGGGCGCTTTGGGCAAAAACATAATTCGTTGACATTTCGGACGCTAACTGGAAACGGGGCGCTACGATCAGTTAGAAACAAAACAAGAGAGTAATTTACTTATCATAAGAAGCTATTAAAACTGCAGTTTGTTTGTTTTTTTTTAACAAACATAGCTGGTTTCAATCATGCACAATGCGCGCAATAAAATTTACATAAGGTGCTTTTTGCTGATTTATGCAAAAGATATCGTACCATATCGATATGCAAAAGATACGTAATGCGTAGACGACAACGCGAGATGACGTAGTTGTATGCGCAGACACGTCTTTTGAACGTGCGGTACCTACTTAAGCTTTGGGTTACTTGTCTGCAGATCGGTAGTAGGATGGAACGGTACACAAACTCTGAATTGGCTGACATGCATTTGGCGTATGGCGCTGCTGGTTGTAATGGACGAGCCGCTCAGCGGTTGTACGCCGAGCGTTACCCCAACAGGCAAATCCCCTGCCATGCCTTCTTCGCTCGAGTACACCAGAGGTTGTCCACAACGGGATCTTTCGACGGAGGCAGGCCTGAACGGGAGCGATCAGTGAGCACCCCCGACAACGAAGAGGCTGTGCTTAACCTGGTTGAGGACAACCCAGGTCTTAGCACGAGAGATATCGCCAGACATGTTGGCATTTCGCAAGCAACTGCGTGGCGCATCTTACGTTTTCGGAATCTGCACCCCTACCACATCCAGCGGGTGCAGTTGCTCAGAGAGCAGGATTTTGGCCCTCGAGTGGAATTCTCAAGATGGTACTTGGCGATGAGATCCAGGGATCCCCGTTTTGTAAACAGCATTTTGTTTACGGACGAGTCCACCTTCAGCCGGGAGGGAATGTGGAACGCCCACAACAGTCATGTGTGGTGTGATGAAAATCCACATGAAACCAGAAGCCGAGCAGCCCAGGAGCGTTTCTCAGTAAATGTGTGGGCCGGCATTCTGGGGGATTGCCTCATTGGCCCTTATTTGTTACCTGAACGGCTGACAGGTGGAAATTACCTGATTTTCCTGGATCAAGTGCTGCCGCAGCTTCTGGAGGAGGCGCACGTACCCGAAGGTTCGCGTCGCCAGATGTGGTTCCAGCACGATGGAGCTCCGGCCCATTACACGAACGACGTGCGTCTCCATCTAAACGCAAGGTATGGCCAGCGGTGGATCGGGCGTGGGGGTCCAGTTCACTGGCCTGCCCGATCACCAGACCTCACCTGCTTGGATTTCTTCCTTTGGGGTTACCTGAAGGCTGAGGTATACCATACACCTGTCAGCAGTGCTGAAGAACTTGTGGCGCGCATTGTGGCAGCTGCAGGGCAGATCAGAGATACTCCTGGCATTGTTGGAAACACACACTCCTCAATGCGACGGAGGTGCGAAGCCTGCATCATGGCCCAAGGTCGAAATTTCGAGCATCTTCTGTAGTGTTATTTTTTGTAAATAAATTTCCAGTATCATTGATGTTTTTGGTCTAAATTTATTCAGAAGTGTTGAGCAGAGGTAGAAAATGTGTTTTCATTATTACTAACTGATCGTAGCGCCCCGTTTCCAGTTAGCGTCCGAAATGTCAACGAATTATGTTTTTTGCCCAAAGCGCCCCCTATCGATGTTTCTTTTTGTACCGTTCAACTGAGTTTCAGAGAGCCCCAGCAAACAGAATCATGAAAATGCATGCCATAAGTCAAGAAATCTGTTTGTTTATCTCTTAGGAGCCTTCGAGTTTCGACCACCCTGTACTTTGACATTTTATTCCGGCTCTTACGCTTTTTGCAGGGCTCTACTTTTGGGTTCAAACTTTAAGTTAGAGTATAAACTTTGGCGAGCATGTGTTAAATTATCAAAATAACGGGCTTAAAGTTGTTGTCTAGCTCTCCAAAGTCTGCAGCGCCCCCTATCCATGTTTTAAGAGATACGCTTATCAAATTGGTACTGAAGAAAGTCTAAACAAACAGAATCATTTCGACGCAACAAGCAAGAAAATCTAACCATTTCACCGACGAGCTGAATCACCCTGTATAATATTTGCATCATTTCCTGGACATTTCGATATCATAATAATTTGATCAAATGTATGATAATTGATTCTATCAGTGATATAACTTAATCCACGTTGATATAAAAGGAAATTAAGATTTTGAGGATGGCAAAGTTGTTTTTTACGAATTAATTTTCAATAAAAGTGTGTATTGTATGAAGCTTTTACTAAATGAGCTTCAATATGTGTTGACATGCAGAGAAAAATATCCCAAATTAGTAAATGTTAGACAGGCTCCGCATGAATATGTGAATGAGCCACGAATTATCCATATACATTACCGTAATTTCGGGTGTATAAGCCGCGGCTCAAACAATTCTTTTTGGACCCAGAAATCTTATTTAGTAATTGAAGACAAATATTTACGGCGATCTAACTAGTTATATTTGATTCTTCAAAAATTCTGGGTCGAAAAAGAATTGTTTGATTTGCGGCTTATACACCCGAAATTACGGTACTATTAAATTACCGTAATTTCGGGTGTATAAGCCGCAGATCAAACAATTCTTTTTCGACCCAGAATTTTTTAAGAAACAAATGTAACTAGTTAGATCGCTGTAAATATTTGTCTTCAATCACTAAATAAGATTTCTGGGTCCAAAAAGAATTGTTTGATCCGCTGTTTATACACCCGAAATTACGGTATATTTACTTAGTTCATTTAATTTGGGGATCCACTTTGAGCTGGGGATCAAGACACTTGCTTCGTTTACCTGGAACTGATCTTTACAGAAATGCACTCATTCGAAATAAATTTAGAATAATTCATAAAGAAGGATAGCCAAAATTCACTGTTTCCTATTTTCATTTATTATTGAAATGTTATTATATAAATACGCTAATAGCGGGAATAGTGATGTCAGCTATCCTAATTTTTAGATTTCAAGGAACTCGGGAAAATCCGAAATTTCAATAATTCAAAGGGATTTTTAAAATTTAATTTGCTGCAATTCCTGCCATTTATTTAACGCAAGAAACTCTAAAAAATTATAAAAACTAAGAAAAATTAGTAAAAAATTTTAATTGTCTGAGCGAAGCGAAGGCTAATATACACAGCGCAATATTACTTTCTGGACCAAAATAACTATAAGAACGATATCAGAAGTCAAGCATAACTCTTTCGTCAAGCAAAACTTAAAAACTATTTGTCGGATTTCGATTCTGATTGTACCAGAAAATACCAATGAGGGTAGCCTATTGTATGCATCTATTATAAAAAATAAGTTCCGAATAGTTTAGAAGTTATATTAAAAAAACTGATAAAAAAGTACGTCACTGAAATTTGATATGCGTCACTTTCATTGGCTGGATGTTTTCATACACAACTGGATGAGAGCACATGGAGTAAATAATAATAATAAAAATAATGAACGCAGTAATATTGAAGTTCAATAAAACATATTTAAATTTAAATACGTTTAAATATGTTAAAGCGCATTTAATTTTAATCAAACAGGATAAGAAATCTATTTTTTTCTGTTTAAAAGAAAAAGACAAAAAAAACTTTGATTTTGAGATTTTGTGATAATACCTCAATAGCATTTTTTAATCTCGAGAAGAATATTTCGTACTTCGCGTGTGAAAAGTAGAAACAATTATATGTTTTAATAAAATATTTCGATTGTGACATCATTTCTTCTTATTTCATTTATTTTCAGTACCTGCTTCCTTTCAACTTACATTTATGCTGCATACTGCGCCTTGCAGGATCAAACAACAACAACAACTTACATTTATGTTTGTGGATGGCACGCAATTCTTGTGACTCATTTTTCGGCACAGATGTCATATGCGACCAGATTTGGTGCGATTTTTTTAAAGCCCATTTGGCAGAAACCTCGTTTTCGAATATCGGCTACAAATAAATTTTTAAATTATTTTATATTATTTTAAAAAGGAAATAACAGTAAATAAAAAAATAAATAATAACTGTAGAAACAAATAGTTTATATAATTAAAAAAATAAAATGAAAGTAAATAAAAATTTTATTAATAAATAAACAATAATAGTCGGGTTACTTCATTTCATTTGAGTGAACAATGCTCTGAGGTCTATAGCTACAATGGCTGTTACCTCGAATGATCCATAATGCACAGAAACAAATACAGAACACTTTATTATTACAGGAAATACAGTACATACATTTTTTAATACACATCACAGGGACAACACAGACACCCATGCCGCTAGCTGGACTCGAACCAGGGTCCAGCGGCGTGGGAGGAGCTGACGCTACCAACCACGCCACTGGATCGGCAGTCGGGTTACTATTTCAGGTAAAATAACGATATTTTGGTGCTAGTTAGGTACCCTGATGCGTATATGACATCTGTGTTCTTTTTTTCACCCTCTTCCAGTTGGCATACAGCTTTGAAATTTAAAACGTGTATGCATTACTGAGAGAAACACAGGTCATAGATTTTTTTAATTCGATCCCTAAGTAGAGAAACGAGGAGAATTTACTTAATCCCTTTGCGGTGAGAGCTCTTTGCTTAATTCTTAATTTTTACCACCGGTTTTCCGAAAAATAAAATTTTCTCTAAATGAATCGCGGAAATGTTTTAATTAAATAAGGTTAACTTTACAATGAAAAGTAACTGGTGTGAATAATTAACGATTCGTTCGTCCCCAAGCGGTGATGATTAATGATTACATTTTATTTCATATGGAGAAATCAACATTAGGTTCAAAGATGATTATTTGTTGAAAAGTACAAAACTTTTGCAGGCTTACCACAAAAGAGCCAGATTTTAATCGACTTGGTAAAATATCGCCAAATTAGGCGACAAGCATAAGTTACCATTTATGAAGCCAACTTGGCGATAGTTACACTACTGGCCATTAAAATTGCTACACCAGGAACAAATGCAGATAACAAAATGATATTTATTGGACAATTATATTGTGATAGAAATAACAAGTGATTAAATTTTCAAGAAATTTGGGTGCATAGATCCTGAGAAATCAGCACCCAGAACAACAACCTCGGGCAGTAATAAAAGCTTTTATACGCCTACGTATTGAGTCAAACAGAGATTGGATGGCATGTATAGGTACAGATGCTCATGCAGTTTCAACACGATGCAACAGTCTATCAACCGTAGTGACTGGCGTATGGTTATGAGCCAGTCGCTCGGCGACCATTGACCAGATGTTTTCTATTGGTAAGAGATCTTGGAAACGTGCTGGCCAGGGAAAGAGCCGTATTTCCCATATCAAGGAAGGTCCGTACAATTCCGGAAACATGCGGTCGGGCATTATCCTGCTGAAATATAGGGTTTCGTAGGTCTCGAATAAAGGGTAGAACCACGGGTCGTAAAATATCAGAAATGTAACGTGCACTGTTCAAAGTGTCGTCAGTGCGAACAAGAGACGACAGAGACGTGTATCCAATGGCACCCCATACCATCACGCCAGGTGATGGGCCAGTATGACGATGATGAATGCACGCTGCCAATGTTCGTTCACCACGATGCGACTAAACATGAATACGACCATCATGATGTTGCAAATAGAATCTGGATTCATCTGAAAAAATGACTCCTTGCCATTCGTGCACCCAGTTTCGTCCTTGATCACACCATTGAAAACACTCAGGTCTATGACGCTGCGTCAAGGGAAGTTGCAGCCATGATCTCCGAACTGAGAGTCCATGCAACTGCAAACGTCGTCGAACTGTCCGTGCAGTCACTTTTTGTCTTGCAAATGAACCCATTTCTTGACTCAGAGGTCGTGACGTAGTTCCATGATCCATTACGGACATACAAATAGCATGCATGTCTTCTCGGCTGCTAGTGATAGGGGGGCGTTGAAATCCTGTACGGTGTTCCGTATTACCGTCCTGAATTCATCGATTCCATACTTTACGAACAGTGATTGGATCTCGACCAACGCGAGCAGCAATACTGCGATACGATAAACCGCAATCCCGGTAGGCTAAAATTCGACCTTTATCAAGGTCAGAAACATACTGGTACGCATTTCTCCTTCTTACATGAGGCATCACAAAATTTTTTCACCAGGCAACAATGCCCAAATGCAATTTCTGTGTGAGAAACCGGCTGAACAATTTCCTCATTTAAACAGATTATAGGTGTCGCTACCAGCACCTGCTTTGTCAGAATGCGCTGAAAAGCTAATCATTTGCATATCACAGCATCTTCTCCCTGTCGTTTAAATTTCATGTCTGTAGCATGTCGCCTTCATGGTGTAGCAATTTTAATGACCAGTAGTGTAGTTAATTTGACAGAATTCCCATTGAAATACATACCGTAATTTCGGGTGTATAAGCCGCGGATCAAACAATTCTTTTTCGACCCAGAAATTTTTAAAAAATGAATGTTACTAGTTCGATCGCCGTAAATATTTCTGTTCAATCACTAAATAAGATTTCTGGGTCCAAAAAGAATTGTTTGATCCGCGGCTTATACACCCGAAATTACGGTATATCTTCCATGATTGAACTCACAGCAATCTAATTTAAACGACGTGCAATTAGAGATTTTTTTCAAGTCTTTTCTAATTGTTAATCCTTTCCTGCAAAATGGTCCCACTTCGGGCACACCATTTTTTTAATTCCAAACTTGCAATCGTCATCAAGAATATTTTAATAAAATTTTGCTTTTATAATGAAAACTTAAATTAAGGAGTTCTTAATATCTAAAACAGTCCTTTGTAAATTCCGGTATCAGTCAATACTCTCTCATTTTACTAAGCGAATATGTCTGTGTCAAAAAGGTTTAAGGCATTAAAAAATATATTTATTTTCTAAATCTTTGTGAATTTTAATGAAAGCAAGTTAAAAAGAAAAAACACATTTATATTTATTTCTTTTTAGAATTTTAAATTAAATTAGTACTTTTCCAGTACAGGGACCTTGACGAGGTAGAGAAAATGGGTTTGGTGTGACACGTAACCTTTTTCTGCGTAGGAAGCAGGACATTTCGGCCCCGCCATTTCGGTCCTGTCATTTCGGTCCCGCCGTTTCGGTCCCGAGACATTTCGGTCCCGAGACACTTAGGTCCCGAGACATTTTGTTCCCTAGCCATTTCGGTCCCAAGACGTTTCGGTCCCTAGACGTTTCGTTCCCAAGACATTTCGGTCCCTAGTCATTTCGGTCCCAAGACATTTCGATCCCTTCTCCTGCAAAAATGAAATTTTGTGAAATAAGACATAATTTTACAGAGAACATAATTTTATAAGGTTTTTAAACTGAAAGCTATAAAATTTTAGTATAATGCGATTATAAACGCCCGAAAACCGCACACACGTATAACTCTTATCCCAAATATTATAATTCACACAATTTTTGTATGGTAATCCTAATCAATCAATCAATTGGGATTACCAATCACCATTTAGGTAATCCTAATGGTAATTGGTAATCCCAATTATCAAAACAGTTAATAATTTTAGTATAAAAATCAAATTAATAATTTATTAAATATATTTATTAATTGATAACATTATTAATTTACGTAATGAATTTTACTTTAAAATAAACTCAATACATAATCCACTTTATATTCAATACATCATTATATTTCCCAGAAGTTCTAAACTGAAACTTATTTTTACTTGTATATTTAAAATTACAGAAATTTGAAAAAATTAGTATAGTTAAAAATAAAACTAAAATAAGGCTATTTTTCTGGGAAAGTAGGAGCGAAAAGGTAATACAAATAAATAAATAAATAAAAGCTTAGTTTTATCACTTAAAAATTGAAAATAAAATTACTTAAAATATTATTATATTACATTTTAATATATTATATATATAACATTTATATTATTATATTTATATAAAATATTTATATTACTTTATTTTAAAATATTATTATAGTATATTAATTTTATGTAAATAAAAATATTAGAATGAAATAGGCCCAGTTTCAATAAAATTAACTCACAAAAATTGTCTTCATGGCGTGAGAAGTCTGTTGAAAAAAATGTAATCAATAAATAATATTATTATTATTTAGAAAAAAAAAGTGGTGGATGCAAACTTTTAAAAACAAGTTTTTTTCATAGCATGTCCAGTTATGAAAACACTATTGCTTTCGCAATGTTAATAATGGAAAGTAACTTATGAAAACAAATTTATAAGATGAAACTTTGTATTATAAAAATAATAATAAAAATAAAAAATAAAAGCTTAAAATAGTTCTTCAATAAATATATCTCCTTTCTGAATTATCAAAGGATAGGGTGCAGAAGGGTGATTTGAGGAAATATGTATATATTATAACTTATAGATGTCTAACTGAATTATTAAAGACATTTATTATTAAACTAATTGGAAGAAAAAAAAATTAAGCACAGTTTTTTTTATTTAGTTAATGCTAATTTAAAGGTTCTAAAAAAAAATATACGTAAACAGCCACAAAAATTTATGGAAGTTTATATAAAATACTTTTTAGTTTATAGTAGTTTATAGAATTTATATAAAATACTGATAATAATAATTAATAATAAAATTTAAAATATTTATTCTGATTAATAACAATACTACTAAAAGCAAAAGACAATATCCCCTAAACTTATATCACATTGTTTAATCAAACAAAATTTTCAGCTCACTATGATTTCATTATCACGAGTTATAAAAGTTTAAATTTATCGGACTCTTATCTTCAACTTTTTATAAAACTTGGGAGAAGTGAGGGGGAGAAATAAAAAAAATTAAAAAAGGCCCAAATAATGTTGAACTTTTACCATTTGGCAGAATAATACCAATTAGAATCCTTATAAGGTAGCGAGCAAAGAAATAACAAGGGACCGAAATGGCAAGGGACCAAACTGTCTCGGGACCGAAATGTCTTGGGACCGAATTGTCTTGTGACCGAAATGTCTCGGGACCGAAATGGCCAGGGACCGAAATGTCTCTGTACCGAAATGGCCAGGGACCGAAACGGCGGTACCGAAATGGCGGGACCGAAGTGGCGGGACCGAAATGTCGTGTACCCTCCTGCGTATTTTCTCGTAATCTATTCATTGTTTCATATACCCAAGCAATTTTTTACAGATTTATGCAATTTATTTTGAGTAAACAAGTCACTTACCTACTTTTACATACAAAAATAAGTAAACGGTACTTAAAAACACCGATATTGTTACACATAAATAAAAACTTTAAAGACATGCCATATAAGCAATGATTTTGGTAAGATTTTTTGTGCAAATTTGGAGAAAACATCCTTTTTGATTTCCAGTTACATATAGCGTGCTATAATTGTACGTGATTCTTTTTTTTTTTTTTTTTTTTTTTTTTTTTTTTTCATTATGAAAACAAAACAATGTGATAAACGAAACATTTTCTGTTATTTTAAAAAGGAAATAAGTACGATAAATAATAATAATTGTAGGACAAAATACCGTAATTTCGGGTGTATAAGCCGCAGACCAAACAATTCTTTTTCGACCCAGAATTTTTTAAGAAACATATATAAGTAGTTAGATCGCCGTAAATATTTGTCTTCAATCACTAAATAAGATTTCTGGGTCCAAAAAGAATTGTTTGATCCGCGGCTTATACACCCGAAATTACGGTAATTTATAATAACATTTATATGGTTACCATGACAAACAAATAAATGATATTTTGACGCCAATTTGGTACCTCTGTGCACATAAAACATATGTACCATATTTATTTGTAAAAATAAGCATAAACGTTTTTCAGATTTTTTTTCATAGCTGCTTATAGCTTTTTACAACAAATCATAATTTTTGAAACCAAAACTGCTCTCTCTCTTACACACACACACACACATACACCAAAAAAAAAAAAAAAAAAAAAAAAAAAAAGGCAAATTAATATTGCAAAAGTATCATCATCAAATTAGTTAAAATCGTGTTTCATAAATCAAGTGAATGAATGATTTATATTTTTAATGAAAGAAATTAGATTGGAAAAAATATTGGCAATTTATCACCATAAAAACATCAATATTGCAATCGGTACATGATATGTGAAGTGTAACAATTATCTTAGACCTACTCTTTGTACACAAAAAACGGCCTGATCATTGAACCTCTCCTGGCCTGATCCTGAACCTCTTGCCATCATTTCAAACAATTAAAATTCCGATATAAGATAATTTAATGTTTTATTTTATGTATTACTGTATAGAATACTTCAAATTTTATACTTAAGCATGGCTGTCTTGCAGGATTTGCTTTTCCTTTTTTTAAACAGTGTAAGGAGTTTACATATAAGATTTTATCATTTTAAGATTCAATTTGCTTATTTTCATCATTTCGATTTATCACAGCATATGACTAATTAACGATAGCATCCAGCATCTCATGTTCTTTACTTAACATAACTTATTAATTCTCTGTTCTCAGCAATATCTTTCAGACTAATCCCTTTGAGGAAAGTCCTAGTTCATCTATCTATATAAAATAAGAGATGTCTGTCTGCCTGTCTGCCTGACCGCGGATAACGCCGAAATTATAACACCCAGGTCTCTGAAATTTTTGCATTGTGTGGATGCTAACACAGGAAAGTGCACTTCGCAGCTGGATTTTTAAATTTCATTTAAAATTTTTTTCTTTAAATTAAAACTTAGTGGGTAAGAGGATATTTGCAGCTTTCCATCAATCCACGGAAACGAAGCTGCCAGGTTAGAGGTTATTTGCAGCTAGTCACCAATCCGCGGCAACGAAGCAGCCAGCTAATGAGATCAGATGGTAAATAAGGGATTTAATGACTGCATTTCACAGCTGAATGCTACACTGTTAAAAATTTAAAACTTTTGTTGCATCGTCACTCCATCGCTTTTATAGAAAACGATTATTTCACTGTATTAAGGAGCATTCTCATTTGTTAAAATAGAGATATTCTATAAAAGAGGTGGAGTAACAATGCAGCAAATTTTCAAATTTTTAACCGTGTAGTAACAAATTGCGCACGCATTTGTTAACTTTTCCTGTTTTTGATGATTTTATTTTTCTTGATTGATTTACAATCGATCTTCAAAATCCATCCATGACACCATCCAAAAAAGTACTAAATTAGATAACTACTCATTTTATGTTTTTTTAGGGCTTGTTTAGATATGCAGCGCACGTCACGTGCGTGCTCAGAAGATTTTGCATGGAGTAGGAATTTTAAAATAATTCAGTTATTGCATTATTTTTGTGGTTGAAAACAACTAAAATCAACGATTATATTTCTTTATCCTTCCAAAACATGGTTTTCGTTAGCAGAAATACATACCTGTATTCACTCAGATCAAATTTTAAATATTTTAAAATTTAAAACCTTCTCCAGATAAAATTATTTTTTTTTTCTATTTTAGTATAAATGAAGATTTTAAATATTTGCAATTTGTTTGAAAACATCAATTAGTCTCAGGCAACGCCGGGTAGATCAGATAAGTAAAGAATAAATCTTTAAAATAGAATTTATCTCATAATTTTCGTTATATGACTATATATTTAAAAAGAAAGAAAAATATGATTTATGATTAAGTGTGTCTATTTATTTTCTCTTTCTCACTCGAAAACCCTACAATTGGAGCAATTATAATATTCTTTTTATTCCTTTTGTAAAATTGTTAAAGTAAAACTTGCGTAAAATTTTCAAATATTCAAATACCCAATAATCAATTCAATTTTTCTTCTATAAACATCATACAACTTTACTAAAGTCGATTATTATATCTGAAACCACACTGTTGTGATTGCCTTCCAAAGTCATTTTAAAACTGCAACTTTGGTAGTATGTTTTGAACAATAATTTTTATACACAAATTTAAAAAGTTGTTTGATTAATAGGATCTTTAATAATTAAATATTTATGCATGTTATGAATAAAATTCACTGTGTCAGAAAGTAGAGAATCTGGATTTGAGAAATGCCTTATGTAAAATTGCAGCTGCTCAAATTGTATCTTATTATTTGAAAATCATATAAAACTGTTAAACTTTTTTTTATAATGATTCTGTTGATAGGCCGAAATATTTCCCATTGTTTGAGAAAATTGTCTGAATTTCGTGTATAACAGACACCAGTGTGATATGTTCTTAAATGTAATACTGATAAAGTTTCATTTATGAACATTAAATTATCGGCATACAATACATTGATAATTGTTTCAAGGACATGTTATGATCTATGTTTAATTTACTTTCCATTGTGTCTTTTTAAGAATTTATATGAATTTAATACAATGAAAGAATTTGCTTTATATTTTATACCCTTGTTTAGAAGTAGTTGTTCCATTTTTTACACTCAAGGTCGTTGCGTTGTTTGCGAAACTGAATATGACAACACTATGCGTGAATAACAGTGAATGTTTTACTAATTTTTAAATGGTAGAAGATTAGCGCTCTTTTGGGGTATTTTTATGTCATACTTTTAATAGTTTTCTTAATGATATCAGTTAAATCAATCATACACCCTATGAAAAAGATCAAATGCAGACTTGCGAAGTCTCCGGCTTTTTATACACCATTATTATACTAGAGAAAGTGTTGTTCTCTTAAACCGCCCAAATGTTCATGTTAAATAATTAAATAATTTTTGTATTAAAATACTGGTATCCAAAGAATGGAAACTTGGGCCATCTGAAAATGTTTCTTAAGCTAGAAAAATGTAACTTTAAAGTAAAATATACAGTAACTTCCTTCGAGTTACGATTCCCGAAATTTTTTCCCGACGCTCTTTAGCTTTAGGGACCCCTGAAAGCAATATATACTTTCAAAATTTAAAGAAACATTTAGAAAAACAGCTTCTTTTGCTGACTGCGATTTTTTGAAGCTTTTTTGAGTAGTTTTATTGTCTATTAAACAGTTTTTTTTCAATCTGGAGCACTGTAAATCGGATGCTATCAATTCACATGTAAACATTTTCATGTTCATCACACATCTTTAATAGGCAAACATGATAATTTAACAACATTAACAATAAAATTAATAATATTTTCCTTTTTTTACTTTTAGATACATAAATTGAATAATGCAGCAGAAAATATTTAAATGAGAATTGATACATATCAATTCTCAATATTATCAATTATCAATTCTCAATATCCGATCCACTTGAAATTCTGTATAGGTATATCCTGATAAGGCGCTTCCCTGATTCGTTTTTGGAGTTCATTCGATATGTATAAGAGGGGGAACGGAGGCCCATGCCCCTCCCTTAATTGATATAAACGGGTTTTTCATGCAGAATTAACAGTTTTTGTTCAAAATTTAGATATAGGATCATTCTGATGAGACGATTCCGTGACTGTTATTAGGTGTTCATTGAATAAGCATAAACAGGGGGAACGGGGGTTCTAATGCCCCTCCCCTTAATTTATATAAATGGGTTTTTCAAGCAGAATTGCCAGATTTCGTTCAAACCTCTGAATAGTTTTGGAAGTTTAATGGTTAAGTATAAAAGAGGGGGATAACTCCTCTTAGTTTATATAAATGCTAAATGGGTTTTTATTAAGAATTATCCGATTTGCTGTGAATTTTGGATATAGATTTTTTATACGATAAAGCATGTCCTTGATAGTTTAGGAGGTTCAATGATTAAGTATAAAAAAGGGGAAAGGGGAGAGCTATTTCCCCTTCTTATTTTTTTTTTTCGAACGGAATTAACACTTGAAAATATAAGGCTGTAATGTACAATTACGTACGTTGCGTATGTTGTTGAACATTTACGTTGCGTAGCCTGTGAGCTCAATGCCATCAGTTTAACTGGGCAATATTCTTTTTATTTCATAATCGCCCTTAAAAAGGGACGCTAGGCAGTCATGGGTTAATTTCTTTGACGTCAGTTTTTTCCACATTGTAATTTTGAAATATTTAATCAGTCAAAATTTGAGATCAGATAATGTGAAAAATTCCAAACTAAAATATCGGTATCAAAATTTAAAAGTTTTGTTCGCTTTGCATGGCAAGTTTTCTTGCCAACCTGTTTTAATGAGTTAAATAAATTTTCCACTAGCACCATGCAATTATAACGTTAGAGGAGTGCTGTGTGGTGGTTACTCGTCGACTAACTTCACGGGCATATAGTTTTGTAAGTTTTCATATTTGGAGATGTTTCTAGTGAGGAATCTGTAGTGGTGGTAGCCCAAAAGTCCCCAAAAGTCCTTTCCTCCGAAACACCATTTACTGGGAGCGAACACTTATATTTTTCCTCTGGGTAAACTGGACCCAATGCTCCGCTTGAGGTTAAGTCTCTAAGTATTTTTTTGTAACGTGAACAAGTGAAGTCTAATTTCAGGTATCCCACTTAAAATTAAGTGACTAAACTATCTCAGTGCGAACTTAATAATAGAGACAATGGGCTAAATTTCGATGTCACGTCAGATCATTCACTGGACCACATTTCTGCTGACCGAGATGACCCAGCACCTGCCGTCTACCAATTTCGAGGGCAGTACCTTTCAACAATTGCTGGGGCATTTACTGCTGAGAAAAACAAAGAATTCTGAGTACCTTAGGCAGAACGTATATCGATCGCTCGTCCCTAAGGGGTTAACGAAAGTCGTTCTTGACCATTACACCATCTTCTCAAAATATGACACTATGTTGCACGAATTCAGAATTCTTTGGAATTCCACTATTTATTTTAGTTTAAATTTCGCAGATTAAGTGGATAGTAGAACAGGAGTCGTCATAGAAGAGAACATTGCTTTAATCATGCCTTCTAAAACGGACATAAACCCCTGCCCACTCTCTGTGGACAACACGGGATGTACTCTCAATGAAACATGTTCCATATCTCTGTGAGGATAGCATTCAGACCTACAGCGTGTAGTACATTGCGAGCAGCTTAACTTGAAACTGTGGTACCTGTAACCGATGAATAAAAGAGTTGTTGGAAAAGTGAAACTGCAAACTTGGGCTCGTCGAAAAGAAGAACGTTTCTTCATACGTTTCTTCTCTAATTGGCATACTTATCTACCATAATGACTTGTACTTAAGGTACCACAGTGTAACGGTCTACCAGGATACATAATTACAGCGAAGAGTGGCAGTTTGAAATAAAATTTGCAGTAGTCGAGTGAAAATATTGTTGGAGAAATGAGTTTAAAGAGTTTTTTCCAGACTAACAGCTTTAAATATTAATCCTCATTTGATGTTGTTTCTTGTCTACATCTTCAGTTTTGTCCTTGGTATGCACTTCAAGTCCCCAATAAACGAATCCAGTTTCTGGAAATCGCATTTTGTGATACTCTTGTGGCTTTCGCCACTAAAGATTGTGTCCTATCCCTCTTGAATCAATTAATAAATGTCTATGATTGCAATAGACGTTTTCAGTGTGACGTCAGTCATGACATTTTCCTTGGATACTGACTCCAAACAAACGGTTGCTATGCTTCATTCCTTATTAAATATAAATCGTAGAAAATGGTATCATTGCATATAAAGCATTAAACATGTGTCTGTTATATATAGCCAAAAAATGTTGCTGTAATATGCAAATGAAATGGAAAATACAGCATAGCAACCTTTTGTATGGAGTCAGTATCCAAGCGAAACGTCATAACTGATGTCACAACTGAAAGCGTCTATTACGATAAAAGACTTCGATCAGACATTGCACCCCCCCCCCTCCTATACTAATGTGACTAATGCGTAATTTTCGACTTCATAGACAAAATTTGCATAACCCGGCGATTGAAAAAGTGGAAATTTTTCATTTTATTTCTCTTCTTTTCACATCTGAAAGCTTTTTGCATTTTCATAAAAATGTTCATAAAAGTTAGGTTAATTTAGTTTTTTACAGCACTTTGGTACAAATATGACATTTATACATTTTACGGTTATAGATTTCATAAAACAAAATTATACTAAGAATATTTGTGATCATAGACAATTTAAATTTTGGGAAACGAAAAGATACGAGACATATACTAAAAGCTTCAAAAATTTCGATTATCCTGTTATTTAACATAAAACTTACTACATCCTTTAATTGTTTTCTGTAGTGATATTGGCAGGCAAATATGAAAGACATTAGGCAGATGACAAAAGCAAAGAGCGGAGTTTTCAAATATCTGTTACGATTAATTTCTAGAATCTGCTCAGATTGATTAGATTCTGTTTGATCTTCGAATCAATTAGATAAGCGATGTCCGCTAGTTCTACTTATAATTAAATGCAGCATTTTTACACTATGCGTTAGTTGCTAAGTTATAAATAAATCTTGTTCGAATGGAATCTTTTACTTAAGGATTAAAAATTATGGCCGGAAAATCTCAATCTTTAACTCCTTAATGGCCGCATTAAATTACGGTTTTAAAATTCAGAGTGATTATTGCCACCACTTTTTTGAAAAAGAAATAGTCACCTTATTGAATGACAAGAAAAAGACATCAGAATAAAGACAATTACACGATTTTATAAAACTGGTGTGAATCAAACAATTCTGAATAAAAACCGTGAAGATCGCAGCTGCTATAAATATATATATATTAAAAATAATATTTATGATGTAGATATATAGTATATCTATATCAAATGGGTATCAATAAAGACAGAAAGCTTCAGCATAGACAAAAATAAGAAAAGCAATTTATTTTTATCGAATGTTGGGCAATAAAATAAACACCAGTTTATCTGCGTGGATTCGAGGATGTCATTCGAGGACTTCAAAGATTCATTGACGTCATTTTCAAATTGAAATTGAAAATATCGTTTAGTTGAATAGATGATGCAAACAATATTGCGAAAAAATTACATGTTTAAAAAAATGAAAACTTACTGCCATATATTTAAGCTTCACAAAGCAATTTATTACACAAAATCAAAAATCATCTGTTGATCTCTAATATTTAATCTTTAACTGATGTGGCAGAAATTGTAACATAACCAGTGTCAAGCAGTCTGTGAGACCACAAGATTGAAAGATAAATAAAAGACATGATTAACTCATAGGATGGTGTTTTTGACTAAACTTTTTGTATAAGACTATTATTAACATTCACCCATTTAGAAGTATCTTGTATAGTACTAAAGTTCCAAATGAAACAAAATTTTGGTGTGTGTGTAGTTAAACTGAAAACTACAAGTTTAACTATAAAAATTGAAAAAATCAGTGGTCTGTGAGACCGGTAACATTAGTTAAAGGCTAAAAATCATTACATCATAATTTTTCAGCTTTCATTTAATAAGAAGAAAGATTTAATGTTATTTAGGTGGAGAATTATTGAACTTTAATCACACCATTTGAATTTAAAGAAAAGACATGTACTATTTTGTATTAATAACTTTTGAAAAATCTCGGTTAAACGTTTCACAAATATGCAAAAAGTAAAACAGTTTATCGGTTAAAGCTTGCAAATCATTATTATTTTATTATTTTTATAAATCATTTATTTTAATAAAAGGAAAACCTAAAATATTTTTATAAGTTCGTCAAAACGACGTCAATTTTATTTTTACCAGCTCCAAAATTAAAAGCCAAATTTTAAAAGAAAACTATATTTTTGACATTTAACATTTATATTAAAAATCAAATAATCTGCAAAACGTAATAATCGCAATATCTGTTTAATCTACATCATAATCATGATTTCTTACTTGAAATTTAGAATTTAATAAAACAAATGTTTTATATATTTTTTTTTCTAAGTTGACAATACTATTAGATTTTTTCCCTCAATAAATCGAAACCCCTCATTCAATGTAAATGCAGCACATCAGATTGACACGCAGTTAGGGATTATTATACAGGGTGATTCAGCTCGTCGGTGACAAACTTTAAGGATCGATAGAGCACACCTAGACGAACATTTTTGAATAGGGAATGTAGGGTCCCTGACGCGATGGTAAGGCGCTAGGCGCTTTCGAAAATTTGGGTGCCGAAATTCGAAACGTCATAAAAACTAGGGAAATGGTTAGATTTTCTTGCTTGTTGCGTCGAAATGATTCTGTTTGTTTAGACTTTCTTCAGTACCAATTTGATAAGCGTATCTCTTAAAACATGGATAGGGGGCGCTGCAGACTTTGGAGAGCTAGACAACAACTTTAAGCCCGTTATTTTGATAATTTAACACATGCTCGCCAAAGTTTATACTCTAACTTAAAGTTTGAACCCAAAAATAGAGCCCTGCAAAAAGCGTAAGAGCCGGAATAAAATGTCAAAGTACAGGGTGGTCGAAACTCGAAGGCTCCTAAGAGATAAACAAACAGATTTCTTGACTTATGGCATGCATTTTCATGATTCTGTTTGCTGGGGCTCTCTGAAACTCAGTTGAACGGTACAAAAAGAAACATCGATAGGGGGCGCTTTGGGCAAAAAACATAATTCGTTGACATTTCGGACGCTAACTGGAAACGGGGCGCTACGATCAGTTAGAAACAAAACAAGAGAGTAATTTACTTATCATAAGAAGCTATTAAAACTGCAGTTTGTTTGTTTTTTTTTAACAAACATAGCTGGTTTCAATCATGCACAATGCGCGCAATAAAATTTACATAAGGTGCTTTTTGCTGATTTATGCAAAAGATATCGTACCATATCGATATGCAAAAGATACGTAATGCGTAGACGACAACGCGAGATGACGTAGTTGTATGCGCAGACACGTCTTTTGAACGTGCGGTACCTACTTAAGCTTCGGGTTACTTGTCTGGAGATCGGTAGTAGGATGGAACGGTACACAAACTCTGAATTGGCTGACATGCATTTGGCGTATGGCGCTGCTGGTTGTAATGGACGAGCCGCTCAGCGGTTGTACGCCGAGCGTTACCCCAACAGGCAAATCCCCTGCCATGCCTTCTTCGCTCGAGTACACCAGAGGTTGTCCACAACGGGATCTTTCGACGGAGGCAGGCCTGAACGGGAGCGATCAGTGAGCACCCCCGACAACGAAGAGGCTGTGCTTAACCTGGTTGAGGACAACCCAGGTCTTAGCACGAGAGATATCGCCAGACATGTTGGCATTTCGCAAGCAACTGCGTGGCGCATCTTACGTTCCCGGAATCTGCACCCCTACCACATCCAGCGGGTGCAGTTGCTCAGAGAGCAGGATTTTGGCCCTCGAGTGGAATTCTCAAGATGGTACTTGGCGATGAGATCCAGGGATCCCCGTTTTGTAAACAGCATTTTGTTTACGGACGAGTCCACCTTCAGCCGGGAGGGAATGTGGAACGCCCACAACAGTCATGTGTGGTGTGATGAAAATCCACATGAAACCAGAAGCCGAGCAGCCCAGGAGCGTTTCTCAGTAAATGTGTGGGCCGGCATTCTGGGGGATTGCCTCATTGGCCCTTATTTGTTACCTGAACGGCTGACAGGTGGAAATTACCTGATTTTCCTGGATCAAGTGCTGCCGCAGCTTCTGGAGGAGGCGCACGTACCCGAAGGTTCGCGTCGCCAGATGTGGTTCCAGCACGATGGAGCTCCGGCCCATTACACGAACGACGTGCGTCTCCATCTAAACGCAAGGTATGGCCAGCGGTGGATCGGGCGTGGGGGTCCAGTTCACTGACCTGCCCGATCACCAGACCTCACCTGCTTGGATTTCTTCCTTTGGGGTTACCTGAAGGCCGAGGTATACCATACACCTGTCAGCAGTGCTGAAGAACTTGTGGCGCGCATTGTGGCAGCTGCAGGGCAGATCAGAGATACTCCTGGCATTGTTGGAAACACACACTCCTCAATGCGACGGAGGTGCGAAGCCTGCATCATGGCCCAAGGTCGAAATTTCGAGCATCTTCTGTAGTGTTATTTTTTGTAAATAAATTTCCAGTATCATTGATGTTTTTGGTCTAAATTTATTCAGAAGTGTTGAGCAGAGGTAGAAAATGTGTTTTCATTATTACTAACTGATCGTAGCGCCCCGTTTCCAGTTAGCGTCCGAAATGTCAACGAATTATGTTTTTTGCCCAAAGCGCCCCCTATCGATGTTTCTTTTTGTACCGTTCAACTGAGTTTCAGAGAGCCCCAGCAAACAGAATCATGAAAATGCATGCCATAAGTCAAGAAATCTGTTTGTTTATCTCTTAGGAGCCTTCGAGTTTCGACCACCCTGTACTTTGACATTTTATTCCGGCTCTTACGCTTTTTGCAGGGCTCTACTTTTGGGTTCAAATTTTAAGTTAGAGTATAAACTTTGGCGAGCATGTGTTAAATTATCAAAATAACGGGCTTAAAGTTGTTGTCTAGCTCTCCAAAGTCTGCAGCGCCCCCTATCCATGTTTTAAGAGATACGCTTATCAAATTGGTACTGAAGAAAGTCTAAACAAACAGAATCATTTCGACGCAACAAGCAAGAAAATCTAACCATTTCCCTAGTTTTTATGACGTTTCGAATTTCGGCACCCAAATTTTCGAAAGCGCCTAGCGCCTTACCATCGCGTCAGGGACCCTACATTCCCTATTCAAAAATGTTCGTCTAGGTGTGCTCTATCGATCCTTAAAGTTTGTCACCGACGAGCTGAATCACCCTGTATAACTAGAAGATAGCCCGTCAAAATGACGTGTTTGCATTTTTAAAGGATGATAAAAAATTACAACTGTGATCAATCATAGCCACTTTAGTCTGAAACAATTTTGATAAATACAGCGATTAAACTTGGAAAGGGAAAAAATCTAACAAAAAAAAAAAAAAAAAAAAAAAAAAAAAAGAAAGAAAAAAAAGAAAAAAGAAAGAAAGAAAGAAAATTTCAACAGAAATCTGCATTTAAAACTATAGCAAAACTATCTGGTAGATGGGAGTGGGGATTATAATGAAATTTAAAACGCACCCGCGGTTTGCTTAAATAAAAAGTTTTAATTAAATATTGTTTTTGAAATCGTGAAAAGATTTCAAAGCGAAGTAAAATGTAGTGACGTCATTTACAGCTCCCACTGTAAATCTGACCATTGAGAACGCTCCATTACGACTATGGAACGGTTTCATTGGTCAGAAAATAGATTGCCTTTAAAATCGGAGGTAACTTTTCACAATGTTTTTTATAGACTTGAATTTCCCAAGAGTCATTCACGGCTGTTAAGAAAAAAATTAAAGCAACCGAGTATAAAAATTTTAACAATATTGCATTTAAAACGCACCTTCGCTTTCCTTTAATAAAAAGTTTTAATTAAATATACTTTTTGAAATCGTGGAAAGATTTCAAAGCGAAGTAAAATGTAGTGACGTCATTTACAGCTCCCACTGTAAATCTGACCAATGAGAACGTTCCAATACGACTATTAAACGTTTTCATTGGTGAATGAGTTTCTTTTTCTCGTGGATAGATTGACCCCGGAATTGTTATACATGGAGGGGTTTTATATACAGGGTGTCCGAAAAGTCTGGAAACGGTCGAATAACTCGAAAAATACATATGAGATTGAAAAACGTAAATATACGTGTTAAATATTTTTAAATAAGCTACTCAGTGATACCAAATTTGACCTTCGTAACCGACCCCCTGGGGGTCAGAGGGGGTCCAATTTTGAAATCATAAATTATAACCCCCATTTTTTATTGCAGATTCGGATTCTACGGACAAAAATACGTAACTTTTGTATTTGATGTTTATTTCGAATCCTCGTTTATCACGGTGTAATTGAGCATATTAAATCGATACATATTTCGGCTTTTCCGACGGGATTTTCCCTAATCGAAACTAATTGGAGAGAATTTATGACATCAAATTCCTCGTCTTTTGCAATAATAGCGTTTCCTGAAAATCACCCGTGCCGATTATTTCGGTAGTGCTACACGCATTTTTGCCGATCCCACCGAAGCTAGCATAGGGGAGAAAAATACGGGCTCTGATTGGTCGAAAAATTGTTTGCAAATAGATCGTCCTGAATGCTAATGTACGTATAAGGAGCATATATGGATATATCATTGAAATAATAATAACAAGAAGAAATTGCATTTTTTTTTCTATAAAAAAAGTAATATAGAACAATTGAGTTTGACTCCGTAAAATGAAAATACTATTGTTTTTAAATAAATTGTTCTGATTGTGTATATATGTGCATATCATGTTAAAAAAATAGAAAGAAGAAATGACAATTCTGCTTTTATTATTTTCTAAAAGTAATACAGAACAATTGTTAAACATCCTAATTAACTTCTTTAATTATAAATTCCGAATTATCTATTTCTTTATCTATTAATAAATATGTAAAAACAGAAGGAAAATCCAGCTTTCAAAAGCTTTTCAAACAGAAATTGATGATTAAATAAACGTAAACTCAAAAAGGAAGGAAAGCAAAATTATTCAACCAATCAGAAGCCCGTATTTTTCTCCCCTATGCTAGCTTCGGTGGGATCGGCAAAAATGCGTGCTACACAGTTAAAAATTTGTTCCATTTGCTGTAGCGTCACTCCACAGCTTTTATAGAATATCTCTTTCATGACCAATGAGAATGTTCCATAACACAGTAAAGTACACTGTAAAAAAAAAATTGACCCTTTTGCTGCATCGTCACTCCACCGCTTTTATAGAAAACGATTACTTTACTGTGTTATGGAGCATTCTCATTGGTCACAAAAGAGATATTCTATAATAGCTGTGGAGTGACGCTGCAGCAAATGGGTCAAATTTTTAACAGTGTAGCACTATTGAAATAATCGCCACAGGTGATTTTCAGGAAACGCGCTATTCCTACAAAAGACGAGGAATTTGACGTCAAAAATTCTGCCCAATCAGTTTCGATTAGGGAAAATCCCGTTGGAAAAGCGGGAATATGTATCGATTTAATATGCTCGATTACACCGTGATAAACGAAGATTTGAAATAAACATCAAATACAAAAGTTACGTATTTTTGTCCGTAGAATCCGAATCTGCAATAAAAAATGGGGGTTATAATTTAAGATTTCAAAGTTGGACCCCCTTTGACCCCCAGGGGGTCGGTTTCGTAGGTCAAATTTGGTATCACAGAGTAGCTTATTTAAAAATATTTAACACGTATATTTATGTTTTTCAATTTCATATATATTTCTCGAGTTATTCGGCCGTTTCCAGACTTTTCGGACACCCTGTATATAATTACAGGCACTATTTTTTAAAAAATGACATAATTCTCTTATTAAAATTGAAATGTGAAATTATCTCTTACTCAAATAGATGGCGTAAACAATATCGTGATTAAACTATATTTAAAACAATAATAATGAAATAAATAAATAAATAAATAACTTCACATATTCAAGCTTAATTAATCCGTTTTTCCCCTACATCGCAAAAAATCATCTGTCGACCAAATTACATCAAGCAAATCACGTCATCGTAACTCTTGAGTTTTACATTCAACGGAGCAGTTGAAACATAATTAAGCTCTTTGCGTTTAATCTGCCAGTTACAGTTCGTACTTAGAAGTAAGGAATTTAAAGAAGAAACATAGATTTTGAACAAATTATTTCCTAATGATGGCGGTTGAAATATTTTTTTCAAATACGCAAAAACTTGAATAATTAAGTAAGAATATTTTTTTGAGTATTTATTTTAATTCATAAATCTAAAATATATTTGTATAAACTCATCAATATTATTCATGTTTTTTTTACGATTGCTAAAATGACGGCATTTAAATTACATGCTCTTCAAAATAATAAACGAATACATAACAATCTTAAAAGTTTCAAAATTTTGACAAATCAATTAATTGAAAACGGGCAATTTTATTGAGAAAAATTTTAACTTGCATTGTAATCATAATTTTATTATTCGATACTTAATATTTAATAAAATCAATATAATACATCTTTCCAAAATATACAATAAAATTACATTCCTCCCCCCCCCCCCAAAAAAAAAAAAAAATCAAAAGATCTCATGCAGTTCAATATCAACGCATCGGGTTGCCAAGCTCATTATTATTATTAATATTATTATTATTATTGTAATACATAAAAATTTTAAATTGTGAGAAACCCAAAATGTTTTAATATCCATTGTAGAATTTCATGTTTGCAACTGTTGTGTCTAGAATAGTTGACTAGAAAAGGGTGTGAAATGGTCTTAGCAGACTATGGATTGCATATTCTCAATACCTGTCGTTTATGTGCGAATAGTTCAATGATTAGAAATTTGAAATCCCGTGTATTGGATGCACGAAATAAATTATGTCAACCGAGGCTAGTTTGGGCCTCTTTTTCCTGGTTCCACTCACATTTCTATTATTAACCCCTGGAGCTCTGCTGGTAGAATTTTCTACCACATAATTTTAATTCCGAAATGTCACATTGGCACCAGAAAATTTGATCAAATTTACTTCAAAAAGTTTTAATGCATTTTTTCGTGTTTATCATTCACCGGTTTTTTTCTTTGCAAAATAATGGTGCCAATGTGACACTTGGAATTTTGAGGAAATTTACACCTCAGAGCTCAAAGGGTTAAAAAGTATTGAAAAAATGAAAATTGAATTGTAAACAATTAACATGAAACAATGAAGCAAATTGTATGGTTTTAAAGAAGATTTTTTTTTTCATTTTTAAACTATTTTTAAAGTTTTGGAACAAAGTAGAGCCTGCTGGGGGCTTCTTATTTAGCTTCGTATAAAATGAATACATTTCATATGTAAATGTATGTCGCATTAACACTAGAACCGCGGCGACGGGTCGTTTTGACCCGTATCATATGAAAAGATGTCGATTCGAACCAGAAAACTCCTAACAAAATAAGCTAAATACATGCTGAGCAAAAATATTTTTATTAAAGAACTGAAACAGTTTTAAATGAAAATTCCGGTCAGAAATATTTTTATAAAACTTGAATGAATTTTCCCGCGGTTCTAGTGTTAAGATTCAATCACAGAATACAAGTCATTTGGCATTAATTAAGTTTTATTTAAATATTCTAAAATATAGGAAAATTCTTTCACAGATGCTTATAGCATGGTCTCTGGACAGCAAGTGCGTAGAAGCATATGTGAAATTTCTCATATCCCTAGGGTTACTATTTAAAAAGGGCCATATATTATAATTAAATTAACACGATAAAGTAGAGTAGCTAGCTACCCTGTCAAACCCGTGATTATTAGTCATGGGGCCCGTATCCAAATTGAGGGGCGATTTATTAAAAAACTAATTAATAGATCTGATTTTTATAATTTATTACATATTTATAAATATATATAGCCAATAATAATTTTGGAATAGTGTTCCAGTCCTAAAATGTTTGCATTTAGAACCCTGTACCTCCAAAATTATATAATAGAAAGTCTTAGAGCTGACAGATTTGAATGCTATCGTCCGAAAATTTTTAAATCAGGAATTTTCAAACAAGTGGATTGGACGAGATCATTCTATTATGCCATGACCTCCGAGATCTCTGAATTTTACTCTTCTTGACCTTTTTGGGGGGAATTTGTCAAAGTCTATTCATTTGAGGTTCAAAATTTTAAATAACTAAAAAATACTTTTAAGGAAAAAATTTAATTCAAGGGATTGTTTCGTACCTGACCACACTGTTAATAACATGTTGCTCGGAAGTTGGCGTAGTAGACGATAATATATTAAAATTTTTGACGTATCCCTTTACAAAAATTATACATGTACGATGACTATTTTGAAAACATAAATAAATTAGAACTGTATCCCTTAACCCTTTCCGGCACACTGTGCCCGGTCTGGGATACCTAATTTTAATTCCAAACTCGCAAACTGCACCAATAATATTTTAGTAAAGTTTTGCTTTTACAATAAAAACTTAAATTAAGGAATTCAAAATATTCAGAAAATTCGTTTCTGAATTCCAGTGTCAGTCGATAATTTCTCATTTTACTAACAGATTTTTCCCATGCCGGAAAGGGTTAAGACCATATTCAAAATTCGCTACGATTACTCTTTTTTTTCCGAAATTAGAGCTTGTAAAGTGAAAAAAGTACAAGAACACAGATAGACAACGAAAAAATATATTTTGTGGTTCCCATACGAGCCACCATCCAATCCACTTTTCCAAAAAACATATATAGACATGGAAATTGATGCATCCATGCGATTGATGCTTCCGTATATGCGAGACTTACACAGAGCAGAGACCCTTCCAAATTTTTTACAACAAATTTTTTCTAATAGCCACATTTTATATAGCCACAAAATCTGCATTAAATAATAAGACATTTTCTGTTAAAAACAATAATAGTCAAAAATCCAGAGAGTTGGCATTTATGCATATACAAACTAATTTTATGATATTTTTTTGTTTGAAATCGGTTAAAAAAATATATAACTTAATAAATTACATATGTTACGGAAACTATTTTAGGGTTGTGAATTTGTTGTGAAGTTGAATATTAGCTAGATGTTCTTCCTGGAGCGTAATTTGCACATATCAAAATTTATTGACATAATATTAAAAAATAATTAACATACTGACTACTGAATCTAGCATATCCAAGATTTTATATGTTTTTATTCTTATATTAATTTCTAAAATGTGTCTTTATATATATATATATATATATATATATATATATATATATATATATATATATATATATATATATATATAAAGACACACACACACACATATATATATATATATATGAGCCAGCCTACATATTTTTTGAAGACTTCCGGCACTTAGAAAGAAAACATAACATTATTTTACTTTGAATAGCAGGATAAATTCGTATTTCCATCTATGATATTCTAGACACGAGATGAGTTGTGAATGTGATATTATTTCTGATGACAACATCGCTTTTTACGCTCATATTAAACGCACAACGGTGAATGAGGTATCAAACGTTTTTGAACAGCTTTCTACAGTCATAAACCCAGATTTCTTTAAACCTCGTTGTTTCATTAAAAAATGCAGTTTATAAAAAATAATGATATAAGCATCAACAAATAATCTCAAACCTTGCATTGCGTAAAACCTTGCTCAAGTCCACCTATCAAGAAATGTCTTGCGGATGAGACACCTACGCAAGTCTAGTATGAACTTAATTGTTTATTGAATTTTTAACAGTTATTCGTTTTTCATTTTCTCATAGTTTATTGTTGTTCATTATTTTTTATCATTTTAAAACTCGAAATATGTCGTCTTTTCAATGTGTTTATCCGCAGATTCACTCTATAGTGAAAGCTTTCCAATCGGTCGATGAAAAATATAGATATATATATTGATATCCATTATCAGATCCATTAAACAAGATTCACTAAAGTTCATATAAAAAATGTCAAGGAAATGAAAAAAATCATTAAATATTAATGATGAAATTTATAGAATTTAAAAACCAAACGTTTAACATAAAGCCACAAAAAGGATGTCGCGAATGGTGCCTCAACACAAGATAGGAGATGAATCGAATACAATCTTCATCGGCGGCGTCCTTTATCTCTGAAAATCCACCAACAATCAATAAAAAATAGATAAATAAAAAAAAAAGCACAAGATGCCAATTAGAGATATTGCGGTGCTGTTATAAGAAAACATAATGCTAATTATCATGATAATTGTATGGAAATGGCAGAACACGTTATGTTAAATCAGTAATTTTCAAGCATTTTAGATTGATGACCCATTTTGAATTTTATTAAAGATGCCCACGGCACACCTCAAATCTCAGAATAGAATTCATCTAATCCACACAGTTTTTTGTTATTTGAGACGAAGTAATGGCAGTAAATATTATAAAATAAAGCCGAATCGGTAAAATTATTTACTTCAGAAACGTAAAAAATAAAATTCAACCGGCCACATAAAAGGATTAAGCAGTAATGTTTTCTTTTTCTGTTGTTCATGTATTTCTATATTTAGAAACGACTATCAGACAAAGAACCTTCGGAAACTTGTTCTGCATCAATTACTCTCATATTAATTGGTTTTAATTTCATTCGCAAAGGAATATTCTATTTAGAATTACTAAGGTGTAAAGAAAGTTAAGGAAGTGTCTTGCAGAAAATAGATGCTACACTAACGTATATAATTAATTATTGATGAAAGTATTTTCCTCTTCCCGGAAATCCACAATGCTCTCTCTGTAAGTATAGAAATCCGTCTTACGTGAAGAAGTTTAAATTTAACAATAAAAATCAATCAATAACAATCTAAAACCCAATTTAATGTATCCGTAAAGCACCTGAAGTACACCTATCCATAAAATATTTCTATGTCGTGTCACATCAGTCGAGGAAGACTGCCTTAATTATAACGTTATTAGTATTATCGATTAATTGTATCAGCAAACTAACATAATTGTAATTTTAGAAGAGGTATTTACTCAATCAATATTTTGAGTGATTTATAAGCACTGAATGCGTACATATCTTTCTAAAAGGCATAGTTTCGGTGAGCTTTCTTAATAAATTTAGTTCATTTTATACAGATACGGGAAGCTAGAAGACTGTCAAAAATGGATTAAGGTACATATTTGCATCGTAATATCATTGCAAACCAATGCATATTTCTAAAAATGTTTGTTTTAGAGATTTACAAGCTGAAAATAGGGAACATGTCGATTTCGCACGTATACTAAATCTAAAGTTAAGAAGGAATAAATAAAGTGACAAATCAGGTCATGTACATGTATTAAATAAAGTCGTTATTATTTTTTATTTTTATTTTTTTTATTTTGATTGTTTTATATTTGTTTGTGAATTTTCAATTTTTTTTTAAATAATGACTTAATCTTTGAGTTATCAAATATCTTTTTCAAACATAGAATCGATATCAGGTTAAGACTTAGTATATCAGAGTGTTTCGGATAATTTTAATTTAATTTTAAATTTTATCCAAAATTTTATCAAATTTTCTCCTTCTGTATCCGCGGTTTTACTTGATTTAATTTTCCCATTAATTACACTGTATCGATCTGCTCGGCGGTAAAATTTTCATCAGATAAAAACTTTATCGTATTCATTAATTTAATTGTTACACTACGGACATCAATTTCTCTCTTTCTTTTTTGCAAGCTCAGTTGCCTTATCATGGACTAGATCAATAATAAAAAATTAATTTTTATTTTGCAATCTTTCAATTAGCTTCCTCTAACATTTCTAACTTGTGAGCTGATATTTTTTTAGGTAGGCAAAGTACTGTTAAATCTTCAAAAACAAAATCGACTTTTCGAAAAAAAACCATATATAAAAAAGAGTAAAATTTTCTGGGCATCTTAAATAAGACACACAAAGAAATTCTTATAATTACGCTACAAGAAAAATGTGCTTGGATGTTCTATATATAAATGACTATTAAAAGAATATTTTAAATGCGATTTTCTCGAAAAGATGCTTTTTAAATCGTTACCAGAAAAATCGGAGCAACGAATGAACCGATTTTTTTTGTTTTATCTGCCACTTTAATGAAGGCTTGCTTATTTCCTTAATCTATTAGTATAAACTCATGTGCCAGCAGGGGTGCTCAGAGAGGGGTTTGATGACGCAAGATGCGTCATACAATTTAGTTTAGGGGGGGGGGGATTTGAGAAAGTACATATTGCGGGGATTTTTAAATTCTTAATATTTCCCTTTTTTTATTGTTAAAAAAATTTTTGATTTTTTTAATATCACTTTTAAATTTTTTCAGCATTTAATTTCCAGAAAAGTTCCTGTGTTTTATTTCTTTAAATTCTAGATAAGGGCAATAAGAACTCATTCTGCTACACTCAACTCGCTATCTTTTGTAAATAAATCTCGATTCTTTTAATATCGCTTTTAAATTTTTTCATCATTGAATTTTCAGAAATGTTCCTGCGTTTTCTTTCTTTAAATTCTAGATAAGGGCAATAAAAACTCATCCGGATATGCTCAACTAGCTATCTTTTGAATGTGCAGTAGATTATAAGTAGAATATATTTTACAATTGATATTCTGCTTAGAGGGAGGGGAGGGGGGGGGGTCAATGTTAAAGCGAAGATTTTTTGGGGAGAGAATTTGCGTCATTGGGTTTGGGGGGGGGATGGTCACCACTGCGTGCCAGTGGACCAAATGTATCCACTATTTCTTAATGATAATCTTCACCTTATTTAATCACAAAATACCTGCCCCTAAATAAGGTGAATATTACTATTTGTAAATAGTGGTGAAATTGGCACGGTCCTCTTGTCCTCTGGCACGTGTGTTCGCCATCCCTGCCATATTGATTGGGTCCTGAAAGGCGTATTATTTTCCCTATGCATAATTTTGGATTTGAAACGCATTTCGTAGTTTTGTTTTCCCTGCAATTTTTATTAGGATTTTTAGCTTATTCCAACATAGTTGAAAAAAATTTGGGACTTCCTTTCTCCATCTGCCGCCTGTTTCTCTATGTTCTAGCATAGTAAATAATTTTGTATTTTCACGTAATTAGCATACGTTATTCAATGGATATTATATGTTATTGATCGCAGTTGAAAACTATAGAAGATCCTCTATTGAAAGTGGAGTGTGTAGCATCATTAATTCGTTTACAGGGACATGCGAAACATTACATTATGATATATGGGGAAAAGTTGTTGCGTATTATGATATTACACTACTTCAAAGATAATGAAATTGATTTGCGAAATCAATGTAAATCATAGCGTGCTATCTATAAAATGTGAAATGCATAGCATTTCTCATTCGTTTACAGGGCAACACGAAAGGATTCCGTTACGTTAGTTTATCTGTGAAAAAATCGTTTGCGGTGTATTTTAATGATGGTACGCTATATAACACTATGATGTTGCATTACTGCGGTGCTTTACAATATTCTTACAGTATAATTAAGGGTGCATAACATGCAGTGTTTATTTACAGAGCTCTAATGGCAAATATAAGGGGGAGGGGGACGATCCTCTGCTGTGCTAATAAAGGATCTGCAAATCGATATTAAAAGTCTGCGCGGGAAAGGGCCTGACCCAAAGCGCCAATGCAGCAGGGATTTTTTTCCTGCATATTTCGGATGGATTGAATACGACTTCTCTTTTTTTCGAATCGAACCTCACATGAAATTCATTAGAAGTTTACATTGTCCAAAATTTCCAGCCGTGAGAGGACCTGTGAGAGGTGTAAAAGTTAAAAACTTGTTTCCGGTATGACCTAATCCGTATGAAAGCCAATATTGTCCCAGGCCGTAGAAACCTCTAAATTCTTCCCCTGAGCTCATGTTTGACTGGTGACTGACTTCGTTTAGCGAAATATTTATAAGTTTAATTTGATTTAATATATGCCTTACAGAGATACTTTTAAAAATTAACTTTTTTTCTTTGTAAAATTGTGAATTTCTTTTATTACACTATTCTTTCCTTCTAAACTACGTAAATTTTCTTACCGAATTTTCATTTGATCGTAATTGTCTGCATGATTTTTCTTTAATCAGCGTTTATGTACACTACAAAAATTTGCAGCAAAGTTCTGTCATTCGACCGTTTGTAAAGAAAGCGGTTGCATAACCGTAATTTAACTGTATTTTTATCATAATATGAATGTTAATATAGTCAGATTACAATTAAATTACGGTTATGTAACAGTATTATAAAAAAACGGTCAAATGACTGGAAACTTTATTCCAAATTTTTAACAGTACACATAATTGTCTACCCCACTAAAAAAAAATCTGAAGAAAATCTATAGCTTTTTGGCCCAAAATTTGTGGGAAATCCGAAGCTATTTGGCCCATTATGAAGATATTTTTAAGAATATCTTAAAAAATTCTGCAGATATTTTAAAGATAAAGCTAAGTCTGCAAATTTTCTTCAGATTTCTGTAGAATATCTGTAGAGAGCGGCGATTTCTTCAGATAATCTTAAGATTATTTTTAGTGGGGTTGTAGTCATTAATGTTGTTATTCTGTGTTCAATGAATTTCAAATAAAATTTGTGCATAAGTAAGTGTGTTATATGAATAATTTTAGTTGCAGGATAATGTTGAGTCAGAAATAGCTGCATGTTTTTAGAAATTCCGTCAGGAAGAGAGTACCAATTAATATTTTACCAAGCTGGGCTCGGGCAAAACTTTTAACATTTATACCAAATTGGGCCGATAGCTTTTTTATACGTGTAGAACCGGATGTGGACCTGGTAATTTTTGTCCGTGTTGATCTCTAACTGATATGTAGCCAGTTTTAATGTTGTTTTTCATGCTTCTTTCAGTGAGCTTCCCCATGTACTGAATTCTCTACTGAATCTTCTTATTTCTTTAATGTTTCAAGATATTTGTTTTACTTAATTACAACTGATTTTAGAAAAAAAAGGTAAGAAAAATCATGCGTAAAGCATAGATTATGAGACACTTTCCAACGCTTCAAGAAATCTTTAACAAAACATCGTTATTTAGGTAAATAAGGATATAATGCCAAATATAGCCAAATATGTATTCCAGTACCTGTATTTGATCTGTCATCTAATATACATACTATATACTGGGAAAATTTAGTTTAGTAAAAAAATGCCTAGTAGCTTGAATTTTCTCTTTCAGCAATTTATACTAATAGATAGAAACATACTTGAATACTTTGTTCAGTCTTGTAGTTTGCCTGGTATTTTTATTACACATCAGGGTTAAGATAAAATTTATTTTAAACTAAAACACTCTTAAAACAACTGAAATCACTTTCTCATAAATTATCATTCATAGGCTACATGTACCCAATTCTTTGCGTGGCCCTGTATATCATTTTATCTGTATTCTGCAAACATTTCTTAGTAAATTTAATGTAGCTCAGCGTAAAAATGCATTATTTAAGAATCACCTTTTAGTAATTTATGCTCATATTCAGTAACGTTGGCGAGCTCTTTTGGATAGCCCTGTATATTAACTATAGCATTTATACACACCATATAATATGCATAAATTTAGTGAAACTTATACGTGTATTTCATAATTAAAATGCATTTCATCCATTCATCAGCTATCATCGGATACATATACAGTACTTCGGAAAGAATGTACTATTTGAAATCGTTTGTGTGTTCCTGTAAATACTATGTACTTTATATTAGGGAAGGCAGTATCGTATAATTTATACTAAGCCTCATTGACATACATCAATTTTATTATACATGAAACAGTTTAATATATTTAAAATATGTCACACACAATTCCTCCTTTTACCATTATCTAATGGAATTCTTATGTGTGGCCCTGTAAATGAATAATAGCTATATTTTCACCTTATATTTTATAGAATGCATATTTTAATTCACCTCGTAAAAGCATATAAATTTTAATATGTTTGACAGGGTGTAAAATCTTTAAAATTCCTTTGAAACGATTTTTCCGCATAGGGCGTAATGTAATGGGAAAATTTGATTCTCCTTGTAGATAAACTAATCATCGTAGAAACTTCATTTTCACTAGGGTTCGTGCTAGGGTAAACGTCAATAACGTCCTAAAATTTCATGGCAATCCGGGTATATTTACGTGAGTTAGAGCACAGACAGACGGACAGACAAACCGGATCATAAGCACTTTTCAACTTTGTTGAAAAGTGCTAAAAAGAAACAAACATTAGAAACCCAGCTAGCATTTTTTCATAATTCTGAAATCTGGCATCAAAACTTAAAATTGTCACTATGAGTATATTGAAGAGAGGTAATTGGCCTTAAACAAACTGAACCTTTGAGACTTCGGAAAGGTGCCACTCCAAATGCCTTAGATACACATTTTCATCTAAAAGCGATTTCGTATGATACTTTGTATGTTTGTCGTCCTATGGCTGTATAAGATATTTCTAAGTTAAATTCAGTATGAATATCATAACCATGTTCATACGAGTAACGCTACTAAGCAACCAGCTATAATTATAGTAAATTAGGACCTGGTGGTAATTAAAATGTCTGCAATACATCTAGTAATATTAGATAGCATCCTAATATATCCTTAAGTAATTAGCATAGTAGTTAGAAATAGTAGTATTAGCTCCAAATGGTGATACAGATTGTATAAGCGTGTAATTAATGCTGTTCCTTTTCAGGCTTCTCTCCCCCGCCACTTTTTGCAGTCGACTAAGGCCGGCGGTGAAGGGAGTGTGGGGAGGATTTTTTTAATTTTTTAATTTATTTATTTTTGGATAGCTCGCTTCTTTATTAGGTGCAAAAGGGCCCTGTCCGCACGAGCTGCCTGACCCGCTGTAATGGGACAACTCACCAAGCCAGTTTTTCTCGGTGGAGTACGGTAGAAAGACGGGATCTTGTTTCCCTTTGCAACGCAGTCGTCTGCCATGCTTTTCAGCCATTCTCAGACCTTTTCAATTTCTTCAAAACTGCCCATACTCTCAGCTACGTTAAGTACCAGCGCTTAGGCTCAAAAACATCCAATCCTATTTCGTCTGGTATGAGTACAAGGTGTGCGGCAACAAATCACACAGTTAACCCAATGCGCAATGAACCACAAATATTACCAACAAAGCACTTAATCTAAATAGCCGACCCGGGTACTTGTCTTAGTGGCTCGCCACTTTGCTGGCTAAAATTCCGTCATGTACGCTAATGGTGCCTAGTGCATGTAAAATCCGTCGTGGGTGCAAAATCCTCCAAGTTACCTGTGAATTATACCTCTGGAGGTGCCTTGCCAGGTGAAGGTCTCGTCATCTGATCAAGGCTCTAAATTACGAAACAAACTTGAGTAGCCATTCGCAGTACAAACAACAGGATGTAACGTTAAGTAACCGGCAAAACAAAGTATGCTCAAACGAGAAGCAAGTACTGGAGAAATGATGACATGCAAAGCGAAGATATCAGGTTTATTGCTGTTACGCGGCGATTTGCGGTCACCCGCCCCGATACCAGGTATATATCACGTCAAGATGAGATAACTCGACAGGTAGGGGCCGGGTCATCGGTTAGAAAAGAAGAAAAGATTATTTCTAAGGAAAAATCAAACAATCCGTTTGCTCATGATGTAATGTAATAACAGTCTTCCCTATAGCTCTATTTTCAAAAGGTTGATTGTTCTTTTTTAGGCGTTATGTCCAGTTAGTCTGTTGAGTCATAGGCAATGTGACATAGATGAGAGTTCGTCTTGTGTCACTGAGCCCAAAGATATCGCTGTATGGCTGGTAACAAATTTTAGGTTCGCATCTAGTTGTATTGCGATCACATTCCGTAACGACGGCCCCTTTGTCGCCCTCGTTGATGTGGGGAGTGTTCTGTCGTTCTGTCACGGGTAGATGAATACGGGGTATAGTCCCTGGCATGTTTATAACCTGCACTGGAGTGAATTTCATTTGAATTTTTACCGCGCTGACCATAGAGCCTTTGGAAAAAATAAAACACCAAGCGGTTCGCATGTCTTTGTTCGACCTGATGATCACTATAAACAATGTGACGGCGTGAAGAAACCTCATCAGCAAACATTATGGGACCTTTTAAAATCTCCAAGAGGAAATTAAAATTGTTCTTACTCCTGTGAATGAAAAAGGAGCATCAATCAGTATTGATCACCTGAAGCCATTTTTTATATAACTGATATTAATTTTGATTTTAATGTTTTCGTTCCCTTTCTAAAACTCAACAATAAAATAACAGATATCAAAATCAGTGTTCCTAGTAAAACTTAACATCAGCAACAACAAATAGTGCACTTCTTGTTGCAAAAAAAGATTTCAGCCGATATAGACACGATTAAATTGCATGAATACAGGATGTGTTCAAACAACTGCTGCAAATTCAAGGTGATCCGAATGTTAAAAAAATTGACTCGCTAGGATTAATTGATTTATTATTCTACGAATAGCAGAAAAAGAGAGAAGAGGAAAAGAATGAAGGGGGGAAAATATGTTGTGCACAATATGGTATTGCCATGTTGTAAGATAAATTACAAAAATATTGAAAGAGTTGGAATTAATCCGATAGAAACTATGTATTATTAATTCCAACATTATCTATTATTATTAGAATCCCAAAATTCAGATTACCATTATGATTTTTATGTTTGAATTTCAAATAAAAATATCGACGACACGGCATGTTTTTGGGAAAATTTACGACTTTATAGAAATGTAATAAAAAATTTAAAGTCACAATAGAAGTACACATTTAAGAGCCCACAATAGTCACAGAAAAAGTACGCAAAAAGACCCGGATGATTATGTAAAGTCTATGGGAGCGTTCTTTTCTAATATCTCGTTCAAATTTTAATATTTTGACATGATTTTTTTGCATAAAATAGTTCAGGACGATCCACAACCGGGCTAGTTTTTACTTTTTCGATTTTGGTTATATATTTTTTATATTATGATGGTTTCAGTTTCAGAACCGGTTTAAACCGGTTTTGAAAATTAAAGTAATTTTTTAAAAAAAAATCTAAAACCAAAATCGAAAAAGTAAAAACTAGCCCGGTTCTGGATCGTCCTGAACTATTTTATGCAAAAAAAATCATGTCAAAATATTAAAATTTGAACGAAATATTAGAAAAGAACGCTCCCATAGACTTTACATGGTCATCCGGGTCTTTTTGTGTACTTTTCCTGTGACTATTGTGGGCTCTTAAGTAGAAAATAAAGAAATATAAAAAATGAATCAATTTTTGAATCCAAGTACTGGTGGAAAATGTAAAAATGCCAATTTCCAAAGTTTTCTAGAAACATGGGCTCAAGGTTATGGCCAGATTTATTGCCTTCAGTTAAATTTTACTTAACTTTATTTTTTTGTCCTCGGTAGAGAATTGGGAAATCTGAAGTATATCTGAATCTTTTTATTGGTTGAATTCCGCAACATATTTTATTTTATTTGTTTTTCGATTAGTCCATGTTTAATGCCCAAAACTGAAATACTTCTGTTTCTTTATTTTATTCTTTTTCTAATTGGTTCATGTTTAATGTCCAAAAATGAAATATTTCTGTTGCCATGATGACAAATAAAGTATAAAAAAACTACAAAAAAATTAATAACTTAAAAACAAATTGAGATACAGCTTTCAAACAAATTGCATTTAAAAATACATTTTTTCCTCTATTCGACGATGTAAAAATTGAAAATGTGTGATGTTTAGAAATTTAAAAATTTGCTGCACCGAAAATTGTAAAACTTAAAATTCATTTAAAATTTGTATATGATTGGTACAGGAATATTAATTTTTAATCCATAGCGTGCGTAAAATAGGACTCTGTTATTACGTAAATCATCTCGCTTTGATCATCAAAAAAATTGTGTTTACTATTATTTTTTTTCAATGTAGAATTTTATCATAAGTCTAAAATTTTAGTCTTTGAAAATATAATTTTCCAAATAGTCGCTGTAATTTGTTAAATTACATTTTTTCTTCTTTTCATTTTTTGTCTTTTCTTACTATTATTCTCAAATATTATTATTTTTGAAAACTTTTTTTTTTTTTTTTTTTTTTTTTTTTTTTTTTTTACAGTGGAATAAACGGGAATTATTTTATACGATTTCTTGCTATTTTTTTCATTTCTTCTATATAATTTCTAGCTACCAAAATGCTTAAGAAAGCTACTATAAAGTCCTAGAAGTTAATTCTTAACTGCTATTTATGGACTCATAAACCGCTGCTTTTTTCAATTTTCAGAGTTTAAAATTGTTATTTTCATTTTAACTATTGATACTAGTAAAATCTCGGTGGGATCCGTTTGGAGTTCTAGTACTATTGCTAGAGACTTCTGAATAGAGGAATTTTAATTATAATACTCATGTACAGTCTTGAAAAAAAAAAAATGTAAACACCCTCTCCTAACACCTCAACAAATTATCGTAGAAGAAAGTTACTGATATTGAACGATTGGAAATAAAGTCTTCTTTTAAATAATGTATATGAAATTCTCTTAGGGGGGGGGGGGGGCATATACTTATTAAAACGAATCCAAACGTCATTTTTTTCAATAGCAGTACCCAATTTTAACAAGATATGTCAAATCTTCGGATCACACTATGTATAGACAACAAATTTCAAGTCATTTGAATAATAAGTTTTTGAATTATAAACATTCAAAATTTAGTGCTTCTGATGTTAAATTACATTTTTAGGTAGCTTTCGTTATAAAAAGTAAAAAGTTACCTATTGCAGCACTTATAAATTTTGGTATATTTCACCGATCATGACCCCCAGACCCCAAAACCACTCTCCGCTCAAATGTTGACCTATATATATATATATAAACCATTAATTGTATTACAATATAAGAACATTTAAATTTAATAGAAAATTACCACATTGAAACATGGAAGAAAAATAAATAAATAAATAAATAAATAGGTACAAGTTAATTATGGAAATTAATATAATTATATAAATAATAATTATAGATTTGATTAAACAACTAATATTATCCATAAATAGTATATTAAATCCCAATATATGTACGATTAGACGATATATTGTTACTCTTAATGGAAATTACTATGAAGTGGTATCAGAAAACTACATAGTAGAAATCTTGATGACAATACGCTAAGGTTATGCGCTACGCAGCAATTACCTTAGCGCATAATACTTATAAAATTGCTAAAAAAAATTTAGCAACCTATGCTATATATTAAAATTATATATAAGATACCATGAATAGGAAAAAATCATAATGAATATTTTAATCAAAATGAAAAGATACCATATTATGAAATATCAAAATGTACATACATTCATAATTACTTGCGCTTAAACGCAGCATAATAATTTGAATGCTAATATAAAGCCATTAACTATATTACAATATAAGAACCATTGCATATACCCATGCAGTGCCCCCAAACATGCCCGCAGTGTAGAACTGCACAGAAAACTGATTTGTAGGGCAGTTGCAGTGCAGAGTCAACAGTGCAGTTTACATATAAAGCAGAATTGAAATTTTTATTAAAAAGAAAGACGGAAAGTTTTACTCAAATTTCTTTGGCACAGATGTCATATACGCACCACATTGGCGCGATTTTTTTTTTCTGACGCCAGTTTGGCAAAAACTTCGTCATCAAATATCAGTTACATATATATTTTTTAATTATTTTCTATTATTTTAAAAAGGAAATAATAATAAACTACAAATGTTTAATTAATAACTATAGAACAAAACAATTTATATCAGTTTATAAAAGAAAATATAAAGTAAAGAAACAGTTTATTAATAAATAAACAACAGTGACCGGGTTATCATATGAGGCATAAAACCGCCATTTTGTTGCACTCGCGCTAATGTGGTGCGTATATGACATCTGTGCCATTTCTTTTATATGGAAAAAGCTCAAATATGATTTTTTCACATTTGGCATTGAGTGAGTTGCAGCCAAGAACGGACCCCTTGTCCTTTCTCATGCTCAATTAGAAGCACTTGTCAAACACTTTTTCATACTTAAAAACATATTAACCTTTTTTGCTGCTCAACAGAGCATTTTTTAATACTTGTCATTTAAATTTTTTGATAAAAACTGAAGATTTTTTTTATATATTCAAAAGCAAAATATTTGCTGCTGTCAAAATTTTATTGTTGTATTAGAATAATTAGGAAAGTTATTGCATTGTCGTAAAATGCATACGATGTCTGAAAAATAAACCAAGGAGTCGAACGAAAAAAATACAATGCGCTTACAACTTTATTTAAAGAACTGAAACAAAAAGCTTCGCAATAAAAACAAATAACCATGTTTTCATGTGATTTATTTAATTTGAATGAATTATGTCACATACATAAAAAAAAATCATATTTATTTAAACTTGGTGGCAATGAATAAAATAAGTACAACAGCAACAACAAGGAACAATGTTCAACTGGAGCTTTACGATATAAATTCGGTTTTCTCAGCGATCGTCAAACATACGAAGATGAAAAAAATCTAATTTAAGTTTTACTAAAAGGATTAAAATAAACCAAAAATAAAGTTAATCCATCCACGGGATTGTTAGCTAAAGCTTGTTGAATTTTATGTCTTCATTTTTTCGTTAAAAGTTAAATAATCTTCAGTAAACTACGATAATTTTGAGAATGTTATCATTTTATTCGTCTCGTCGAGTTCTAACTTTTGAAAAAAAAATCACTGTCGTATGTCAACTACAGGGTTCGCACAGTTCTACCACTAAATTTTAAGAATATTTTCAAAGTGTTTCAGTGCATGAAAATACCGTAAAACCTGTGAATGAAGGTGGTGATTGCGAATAATGGGGTTTAAAAATTAAATATAATTTTTTTTTTACTTTTAATAGTGGTGCCAGAGTCCTTGGAAATTCCAAGGAGTGTGCGAACCTTGCAACTAGTTCGCCAAAAATTTCAAAAACACGTTTGTATTTTCCATTTCTTAAACATATTATACTAAACGCTACCGCGTTTACTATGATATTTTGAAACTTCCTAATGTGTTAATTTTTTGTGTAGCAATACTACTAAAATACGCAACCATAAATTAATTTGAAATGCAATTTTTATAATTTTATTATATGAATTATGAAATTAATATTCGAAAACATTATGAATTCCAACCTACAGCGTTTTTGATGGATTTGGAGTTATTGAGTCCTGCTTTATGAAAATCCCAAATTTCAAATTTTTCCTTCAAATAGTTTTTAAATTATGCTTAAAAAACGGCAAAATGATGGTTTAAGGATCCGTCTACAATAGAAGTGACTAGATATTTCGAAACTTCCTAATGTGCTAATTTTTGTGTAGCAATACTACTAAAATACCCAAATATAAATTCGTTTAAAATGAAATTTTTATAAATTTATTACAGTAATTTCGGGTGTATAAGCCGCTGATCAAACAATTCTTTTTGGAACCAGAAATCTTATTTAGTAATTGAAGAGAAATATTTACGGCGATCTAACTAGTTATATTTGTCTCTTAAAAAATTCTGGGTCGAAAAAGAATTGTTTGATCTGCGGCTTATACACCCGAAATTACGGTATATGAATTATGAAATTACTATTCAAAAAAGTTATGAATTGCAACCTACAACTTTTTTTATACATTTAGAGTTATTGAGTCCTGCTTTATGGAAATTTCAAATTTCAAAATTTTCCTTCAAGTAGTTTTCAAATTATGCTTAAAAAACGCAAAATGATTGTTTAAGGGGCCGTCTAAGATAGAAGTGAGTAAATATTTTGAAACTCCTTATGCTATCCTGTAATCTAAGCAATCTTCAATGTCTGTTTGAGTGGTGCCTTGATCAAGAAGGGGGGGTGGGTTCTCTCAGTCAACAATCAAGTACAGAACTTAAATTTGTATACAGCTCCTAAAACATGCTCGTTTTAAAATATTTAATTAATCGAAAACTTATCGTACGAATTAAATGAAAATTTGTTTTTACGCTAATTGAAGAGTGTAGAGTTTATTTGTGCTGAAAGAGTTGGGTGCGGCAATTGAAATAACAAACTTAGTGTTCGTTTTAATATGTAGATGGCACACTAAGTAAATTTGATATGAATCATTTCAAAGTAGAATTTATTTCCAATCGTTTGGTACCAGTAACTTTCTTTTACGATAACTTTTTCCAGAGTTAGTAGGCGGTGTTTACTTTTTTTCCTGACTGTTCATAAAGTTTAATGAGTTAATCGAAATTTGTACTTATTTTTCGATCAAACGGTCTCACAGACCGCTCTGAGTTCCGGTCTCACAGTACGGTCTCAGTATGATCTCACAGACCGTTCATCTTAGGCGCCACTCAAGCAGTCATTGAAGACTACTATATTACAGGATAGCATAAGAAGTTTCAAATTATCTAATCACTTCTATCGTAGACGTTCCCTTAAACCATTATTTGTCGTTTTTAAGCATAATTTGAAAACTACTTGGAAGAAAAATTTGAAACTTTGGATTTCCATGAAGCAGGACTTGATAAATCTTAATCTATCAAAAAAGTTGTAGGTTGCAATTCACATTTTTTTTTTTATTAATTTTATAGTTCATATAATAAAATTATAAAAATTTCAAATTCAACGTATTTATGTTTGGGTATTTTAGTATTAATGCTACATAAAAAAATAGCATATTAGGAGTATAATTTCAGGCGAGACATTAATAAAAATATAAAAATGTAGTTTACATTAAAAACATTAAAATTTGAATGTTTATAATTTAAAAAAATATATAATTCAAATGACTTGAAATTTTATGTCTAGGCAAAGTTTGAACCGAAGATTTGGAATATTTTGTTCAAGTTGGGAATTGCCATTGAAAAAAATGGAGTTTGGGTTCATTTTAATATGTAGATGGCCTCTTAAGCAAATTTTATACACATCATTTAAAAGTAGACTATTTCTAGTCATTCGGTACGAGCAACTTTCTTCTACGATTTTTGATGAGTTAGTAGGGGATGTTAACTTTTTTTTTTTTTTTTCCACGAGTATATATAAAATTTAGTGAGTTAATCGAACCTTTTATTTATCTTTCGATCAAACGGTCTTACAGATTGCTCTCAGTAGTTAATGCAGCAATTTCTGTCACATCAGTTAATTGTTAACGAAGCTATCCAAGATGTTGGGGCTGGTCCAGTGACGGGTGACATCATTTAAGGCTCATAGGAAATATAATATTCCTCTCTCAACAGTACATTATCAAATAAAAGAATGGAATTTTGGAGACAGTCACACTAGTTTATCTGATCAAAAATGCTAATCGGTAAGTCTAATGATAGTATTAAGTTTAGAAGCTGAGTGATTCTACGCAAATAGGTCATAATGATGAAACTGGAGGATATTTAAATTTTTCCTACAGAAAACCTATTGCATTTATTTTAATGTAGTTTAGACATTGTTTTACTACATTACCTCATAAATTGAAGCATTAATTCAAACGTATATTTAAAATAAATTTTTAAACCTATAAAATATCATTTCTAGCGTGCAACTACTACCCCCCCCCCCCTAAAAAAAATTCCTACTTGAAGATTTTACTTTGGTTCTACAAATTTCAATTATATTCATATTAATTTCTTTTTTACAATTAATGATTTATATATATATTTATACATACTTTTACAAATAAAACCAAAGTAACTCAGATATTACCATAACGATAAGCCAATGAATCCAGTATTTATACTGTCATCATAATAAAATCATTTGAAGTTTGAAGTGATATAGAAAGCAGATTACCAAAATTATGAAAGGCAAATGGATAAATAGACAGTAGAAGGTTTTTTTTTTTATTAAACTACTCATCAGGCGTGCATAGTTTAATACAAAAGTAAAACATCCAACCAGTTTCTGTTATAGGTCGGGCTATAAGCTAAGAAACTCGTCCCATAATGCAGCCGACTGGTTGGATTTTGCTTACTATTTCAAATTGGGAAAAGAGGAATTCAATGAAATAACAATAGCTATAATAATATATATATATAAAAATATACTAAAATATTTACCAAACATATATCTTGAATGAGCAATAAATCAAGAGAACTAGATCAATCATGTGCTATGTCACATTTAAAATTACATGTGACACAGTATAAGGTTAAAAGTTACAGTTATCACAACAAAGGTACCGTAATTTCCTGCGTATAATCCGCGGATCAAACAATTCTTTTTCAACCCAGAAAGTTTTTGAAAAGAAATATAACTTTTTAGATCGCCGTAAATGTTTGTCTTCAATCATTGAATAAAATTTCTGGGTCGAAAAAGAATTGTTTGATCCGCGGATTATACGCAGGAAATTACGGTAAATGATAAAATTAAAATAATAACAATAATTATTATATTAAAAATTAACAGATCATATATTATACCACTCATTCTACAATTAAAATCAGTAATTGCTACTGTGGGGATAACAGTGGGAAAAAAATTTATTTTCCGCTAAAATCTAAAATTTTATGGCATGTGTTATATGCACACATTTAGGGTTTTAAAATATTGCTTTGCTATATTTTGCAACTAAATGAGCTTAAATTAATTAATTGTATCTGCTTAATACTTTGCAGTATTTTTATATTAAAATTTTTAAGTGTTCAGTAAAAATAATAAAAGTAAATCTTACCTTAATAACTTGGTCTTTTTTTTTTTTTTCCGATGAGCGAATTCTGATTTTTTTGTCTGATGCAGGCTTTTGACATGAACAAAATAAGTGTTATTCCATTCTTTGGATTGTTCTTGATCAGTTACAGTGATCATATTAGCCAAATTCATGACACATAATGAAAATTACAATTTCTTTAGGCATTTACCAGATATGGCATCTGGTGCAGTGAAAGATTAAAAGTCGATATCGCATAGAGTACGCCGAACGTGCCTTTATGTATGTCCAAACCGCCCATGTTTTTAATGGTTAATAAGGTACCCTGGGGTAATAACGCCACGTTAAGGTTCTACCAATTTTCACGGCTCAGTTTTAGATTGTATTTTTCAAACAAATATATGATTTGATACAGCAACTCATTGACTATTTATATAAAAAATAATTTAACAGATATGTATTCATAAAATGTAATGACGTGATTTCTTGACCAATGCTATTTGGCGTTATTACCCACCTATATGGGTAATACCGCCATGCAAACAAAACTATGAAATAAGATGGAATAATTGCATGTAGATTGCCCAATTCTAAAAATACGAACTCTACAAACTTAGAAATTGACAAATTGCATTTTCTAAGCTATTGAAAATGTTCAATTTTTTGTGAAAGTGTAACAAAAATAAAGGTGTGGTGGTGTGTGTGTGTGGGGGGGGGGGGGTGAGGCAAAAAAATATCAGACTGTAAGCTTCTTTTTGCTTAAAAAGGACCGCTTAAATAGAATTATTAGGAAACATTGCACACTTTTAACTGTGTTTATTTGAATCAGTATTTAGGATGTAGCTCGGCCACTGTAGAGAATCAACCGGGATTAATGCCAAAGATTGGCGTTATTACCCCGTTATAGTTATTGCGCTGTACATTTTAAATTACAGATTATCTCGAGAAGATATTCAAAATCTTCAACAACATTTTGAAAGTCCATGAAATGTACTACAAATTTATGTAATTAACAAAGTATTTCCGGATTAAAAAAAAAAAATAGTCTTCACATCACAAAACGTATCTCGCAAATTTTAGATCAAGCGTTAATTTTAGTTGCTTGTAAAAACAATAAGACCTAAAAATGAAACAAATTAACTTGAAGCTGCTTTTTGCGATTTATTTGACTCAAAACCCTTCTACGCAGAGCACATGGGTGTCATTTACCAGATTATTTCATAATTATGCAAAATATTAGCACTTGACATTATTACCCCGCCTGGCGTTATTACACCAGACCACCTTATATCGGTTAATTGAGGACAATTTTTTTTCAAAAATCATTATCAATAATTCTTTTATATTTTTTAGACGATAGGTAACCCTCAGAACTCCTCAACTTCTTTACTGAACATCTGCAAATTGAAATTTGTGTACAACGGAATAATGCTGCTTGCGCAAAAACTGTGATCTTAGGTAATCATTGTAGTTTTCCTTCAAAGTTCAAATTAATCTCTATACACCTAATTTTTTCACAATTTTAGTTTCAGTAGATTCGGAAAAAGAGGAGAGGGACATATTTTTGCCCTATATTTTCAACGATATCTCTGAAAACATAAGACCTAAAATTAAAAGTAATATATTTTTGAGTTCTGCTTTTGCACGATATGCAAGTGGAAGATTTGTTTTTGAAGCAACTTACATATGCCTCTACATTTTTCCTAAATGTATTTATAAATGATTAATACGATATAAATATGTGGGTCAATAGCCTTTATTACTTCAGCCCAGTTTGAAATTTCCACATTCCATAGTTTAAGAATGAAATGGCTGTGACAGACAAAAATCCAGGTCCGGACCTACCTGAGTCTAACGAAAGGAAATTGGCCGCAGCTCATGCAGAACTGGGGCAAATCCATGTTATTTCATTGGTTGAACAAAGGTTAAATGGGAAAGACTGCACAAAATCATTTATCTCATATGCTGAATTAAAAAAAAATAATAATAATAAATAATTTTGGGATCAAATGTCATTCACAAACCTTCACGAAAGGTTGATAAAAATCTCGTTAGTAATTCAAAGCTCTCATTTCGTCATTTATCCACGATTCTTCTAAAAACTTGACAAAGTCCACGACCAGTAACGTTTTAGAAAGTACAATATCCAAAGATAAAAGGAAAAAGAAAACCAGCCAAGAATGATATACTTTCATAAAGCTGAAAGATTATGCTAGGCAGCGTGTCATATTAGTTGAAATTCGAAACGTATTTTCAAACAGGAAAAAGGGGGGCATATCATTAAAAGTACTTACTGGCATAATTCTTAGCATAGGCAAATACTAATGCAGAGTTTCGAAAAAGAATTTAAAAAAAAGAATGAATTGTGCGTTATATCCAATTGTTTTTCAATTCTTTTTTTAAATATTTTGATTTCAACAAAATTTGTCTACATTATCAGGGTGCGTTCAATTCTGCAAGAAATTTTGAATATAATATTTTGCTTTATCAATTTGCTGAAGAATAATCCAAATTCTGCTATTTAAATATTAAAAGAAATTTTCTAATCTTAAATAGTAGTGTCAGACTCCTTGGAACTGTGTTATGAAACAAATTACCGCTCATTACTCTCTGGAAATAAAATCTATGACTGATGCAACTTTTTTTAATTATTGTTTGCTATATAAGACACTGAATTAAAAAAAAATGTGAATATAGTTATTGTATTATAACATAAAAAAGGATGAAAATTGCTTCATAATACATTCTTTACACGTGATCTTGTTTTCAATGGCATAAAATTGAAATAAAGATTAATCTTCTTTTCAGCATCATATTAACCTTCCTACCCTCACTGTAAAAAATATCCGTTAATATACACAAACTTTTCCCTAAAAATTACGGAAAAGTTTCATTTTTCCGAAAAAAAAAAAACAGAAGAATTTCCGTATTTGACATTTTGGAGTCACTAATCCCGTTAAATAACGGAAGTGTTCCGTTATTTTTGTCAATTTTCCGAAAGCAGTAGAGTTTAGTGGTGTCATCTACCAGGAAAATAAAAACCTTATACTGAGTTGATGTTTTTTAAACAATTTGCTAGACTATTTCTCTATTTCATTCTGTTTTAATAATAAAAAGCTAATGTATTTTTATAATATTAAGAAAATAATAATAATAATAATAATATATATATATATATATATATATTAATTCTTTTTAAGTTTGAAATACCTGAAAGGGAAAGTTGATTGTGATTTTAAAATAATTTTTAATTTATTTTTATCATATATATATATATATATATATATATATATATAATTTATTAAGTGCGTTGAATATTTTGAAAAAAGTGGAAAAAAAATTCTTCTTTTAATTTTAATATATATATATTTTAATTTATTCAAATTAAGAAGTTCGCACATAAAATTAAAAATATATCGAAATATATTACCGAAATTCTTATAGTTTTGCTGATCACATAAGTTATAAAAAATCAATAACTGAAATTTTATAACCCATTGTAATTATCTTTATTGAGTTTACCTTAGATCGTCATAAAATAATTTGTTAAAATGCACGTTTTTTTTTCTTTCTTTTAGTATGTTAGTATTTTTTAAAATAAATAAATAAATATCAATAATATTACAACAGAATTTTAAAACTTTTCCAAAATAGAAGGAAACAAAACTCTTAATAAATTCTTTCATGCATGTAATATTTTAAAGACTAATTTTTATACATATAAAGCTGAAATTAATAAGCCAAATATTCGAAATTATGGAAAGAAAATCGAAACTATGGAAAGAAATTATGGAAATTAAGAAAGGTAATTTTGGGGATTACATATGTAATAAAAAAATCTATAACTGTTTTTTTTTTTTTTTTTTTTTTTTTTTTTTTTTTTAAATAACTTATTGTAATTATCTTTATTGGGTTTACCTTCGATCGTCATAAAATAATTTGTTAAAATGCAAGGTTTTTTTTTCTTTTTTTTTAGCATGTTAGTATTTTTTTAAAATCAATATCAATAATATTACAATAGAATTTTAAAACTTTTCCAAAAAACAAGGAAACAAAACTCTTAATAAATTCTTTCATGCATGTAATAGTTTAAAGACTAATTTTTATATGTATAAAGCCAAAATTAATAAGCTAAATATTTGAAATTATGCAAAGAAATTCTGTAAAACATTTAGAATTATCCATCCAATAGAAAGATATTATCTCTACAAAAATAAACCTGCGTTCAAAATCTTATCTTTACTTTACGAAATGTATCCGAAATAACTAAAGATATTTGAAAAGCTACGACACAAGAGGCCCCGGGTTCGAACCCCATGGAAGGTATGTAACATTTCTTCAGTGTTGTTTAAATTAATTGTGTATAATGTGTCCCTGATATTAACGTGTCTTTGAAAAGTAAAGAATAAAAATCACAAAGATGTTAGTTAGTCCTTGAAAAATTCTTTTAACTTTTCAAACGAAAATTTTTACATAAGGGAAAAAAAAAAAAAACGGAAATATTTTGTGAAAAAACGAAACTATTTCTGGAATTTACGGAAATTTTTTTCCGTTAAAAAACGGAAGTAGTACTGGCGTCTAGATTACCAGTACTATTTCCGTTTTTTATCGGAAAAATTTTTTGCTGTTCAAATTTTACTCAATCTTGATAAAAACATTTCACACCAGAATTGTTATTTAGAACATTTTAATAGATTTATTTGACTTATTTCTATGAAACTGTTATTTAACTTTCTTTATAAAAAAAGTTCTACTTCGAATCGTATAAAACAAATTATGGTTATGGGTCGATTAGACCCATTCAGGGTTAGAAGGTTAAAGGTTACAACGGGTCCTAGAATTTCTAGACCAAAAAATTCTTCGATACTGAAGGTCTGAGTCCGATGAATTTTTCCTCACAATAAAGTTAATTATGCATTTGCATACCCTCTTTATTTTATTAATCATATATCTTATTTAGATAAAAGAAATAATCAACTTACCTTTCAGTAGCACAACATCTAGTAATCCATCAACTCTATCAGCAGGATAATGTTTAATTTTATTTATTGAAGACCGACAAGTGTGATGCTGAATATATCACAAACTATTTTAACAAGAATAATAAAATTACATCATTATTAAAATATATGAAATTATTCTTGATTAAATTAAGATAAAAAAAATGCAATAAAATGAATATATGTCGTCGGGGGCAAGATTTTGAGAGCTTTTTTACAGCTTCCCATATAACACTAGAACTCCTGGAAATTTGAGTCATGTTTAAAAAAATTTTTTTTTTCACACCAGAATTTTGTTTAAGAACAGTTTTAATTTATTACCGTAATTTCGGGTGTATAAGCCGCGGATCAAACAATTCTTTTTGGACCCAGATATTTTATTTAGTGATTGAAGATAAATATTTACGGCGATCTAACTAGTTACATTTGTTTCTTAAAAAATTCTGGGTCGAAAAAGAATTGTTTGAGCTGCGGCTTATACACCCGAAATTACGGTAGTTAAAGTTTTTCTTCTTCGTATGTTTTAATTTATTTCATAATCAAATTTTTGGTTTCCAAAAAGATAAAGTGATGCAAAAAGATGAAGGGTTGTATCCATATATCCATTAATTAACCCTTTCGGGTCTGAATTTTTTTTTTTTTAGTTCCAATTTTTTTTTACGTTCCATTTTTTTTAAATTGTTATTTAAACAGGAAAAAGTATTGCTCTTAAAGGCAAGAATTAAGTTTTATTAAAATATTATAATTATTTAAAGAATTACATTATGTACTATCAATACTACATTGGTCTTTGGAGGAACAAGTTGTCATTTACGGGCATTCTATTATTAGTACAATATGCTTAAAAACATAAATGTAGTACAATTTCAAATCGAAATTTTGAAAGATATATAAAAAATGTAAAATATGTATCTCAAAATCTGCAATGAGCATTATATAATTCTCAAAAGTTGATACTCAATTTACACTTGTAAACCGGAAAAACCGTGTAAAAATTGCAATAATAATAATAATAATAATAATAATAATAAAATTGTTACTTGTTGGTACATTCTGCTGACTTCTCTTATTTGGTATGAAAAATTTTGAAGCAATTCCTGTCACCATGGAAGTGTAAGCAGACGTTGCAATTTTCACACACACACACAAAAAGTTCTAAAGTTACATCCTCCTAATTTTCACCTTTGTTGCACCTGCACCTTGCTTAGCTTTTTCATATGGCCAGTTTTATCATATCTTACATTCTCAATTAGGCGAAGTGATGGTTTCAACTTTTTTTAGGTGGAATGGTCAATGGTTGGTTAATTACTGGATGATCACGTTTCAAGGAGTTTGTAGTTCGGTTTCTGAAAGCCAGCGCAGCAAGTGAAGTCTAATAAATCTTTTTTCTTTTTTTGCAAATTATAGGCTAATAATGTTACATAACAATATTATACGACAAAAAGAATGAGAAATATTGCTATAAAACAAAAAAATATTCAATCTAAGTTACTACGAATTTCATTTCTAAAAATTAATAAATACAATGTGCCTTGTAGTGATATAATTCCTTTAAAGACCACTGTACTTCTAATAGTACACATTTTCAAATATTGAATTGATAAATCACAACTTTTGAATGATTTTGATTACAAAAATTACATCAAAAATTAGCTTTAATAACTTATTTTACGAAAATAATTTCAAATAATAATTCTAATTGTTTATGATATCAATAATGAGAGCAAATTCAAAAGAACTACCAACTCGACATGCATTCGAAGTTTCATCCACCTTGAATGAGTGTTTCTGGACTTGTGGGGCTATCTTTTAGTAAAAATAAATAAATAAATGCACACTTTCAATAAAAGTCTTTAAAATAAAATATAAGGCTTTTTATAAACTATTACTAAATACTGGAAAAATATTTTAGTTGAAAGATGATGTACAATTAGTAGTACACCAGACCCGAAAGGGTTAATGGCAATATAGAATGCACAATATGGCACGTACTACTATATTTACATAAAATCCCTGATTTTTTTGCTTCATTTTGGGAATAACGGATTTTATGTTGATTCTATAGAAGATCATTTTTAGAATTTTCAAGGTGTATTTTTTAAACTTTTACAGAAGTTGCTCTATACATTTAGCCAATACAATATGCAAATAAAATTTTGATATTGTTGACGCATGCACAATGAAAAGTTATTTACTAAACCTGTTCATTTTTCATACAATTTTTATTATTTTTTAATTCTGATAATAGGGTATTGTGTACAATGTTTTTGTCATATTTTCTGAAAAGAGCATTATTCTCCATATTCAGAATTCTGCAAATTATAAGAAAAAACTTAGCAAAACTTGAGATATTCTTTATAAAAACCTTAATTTCTCTACGAGTATACATGCTCATAGGTACCAACCTGATATCATTTATCCGTAATGCGCACGTTAATTTTACCCTAGTTTAATGAATTTCAAACCAGAATTATTTCAAAGAAATGAAATTAAATATTTAAAACCTAAAAGTCTGAAATTAAATAAATAACAATTCATAAAATAATTTTTCTTGTTTGAAATGAGTTTAACCTGGATCAAACTAATCCAGGTATTACGGAAGATTAGGTAAAAGTTGGCAGCTATGCATGCTATCCACATAAAAATAAGCACACTATATTACAATAAGCCACTTAACTCTTTGCTGGGCAGGGCAAATTCATTGCTTAAGTATTGAAATTAATGACTGACACCGGAATTTGAAAACAACTTTATTTGTAAATAAGAAAATGCTATACTTCAAGCATTCAATAAACTGTAATTTTCTTTAACAAAATTCCGGTGCGAATGTGGCGTTTGGGAATTAAAATTAAGTGGTATACCTATGAAACCACCGTCCCTCAAGGGGTTAATCATAATCTACAGTTTGAGTGCTTTTGCTACATTAGTTTTGAATGGGTTATCCAAAAGTTATTCGGTTTTTTTTTTCAATTTATTGACGGTTTCCTATAGAGTTTCGGGAAAAAATCTTCACGGAAACGTATGACCTGTACTACCGTAATTTCCGGCGTATAATCCGCTGATCAAACAATTCTTTTTGGACCCAGAAATCTTATTTAGTGATTGAAGAGAAATATTTACTGCGATCTAAGAAGTTACATTTCTTTTTCAAAAATTTCTGGGACGAAAAATGATTGTTTAATCCGCGGATTATACGCCGGAAATTACGGTATTATGTTTACTCACTTAGAGTTTCAGGAAAATTCCTCATGTATTTTTCTAGATACAGGGTGTCCAGTAAATAACTGACCCATTTTGAAATTAAATAACTAAAGAACGGTTTGAGACAAAAATGCGCGGTTTGCTGCATTGTTATTAGAAAATCATAAATTTTAGATATACACTTTCTTAAAATAGTTCGAAATTCAACCAACAGATGGCACTGACGGCGTCAACAGGCTGTCGAAATTTAGACATTAGGTTTTATACGCATGAGCTTTTCGGTTGATTTCGCAAAGTCGAATCTCAGTCGATATGTTCAATCGACGCTCCACTCACCTGCAGAAATAGAGTTTGTTGGATGGAAAGAGATTTAAAATAATGTTTATGCTTGAATAATGTCTATTTACTTAATAAAAAAAATAATTATCGACCTTTCACACATTTGCCATAAGTAAATTGTATTCAAAAAATGTTTTTGTAACCGGTTAACTGATTCTCTTTTTACGTACAATAAATTGAAAATATGGGATAAACACAGCCTTTTTTAAATAAAAAAAAAATATTAACACTAGAACCGCGGGGAATTTTACTCAAGTTTTATGAAAATATTTCACATCAGAATTTTTATTTAAAATTATTTAACCTATTTTTAGGTGCGTTCGTAATTATGTAAATACGTAGCACCTATTGTTGTCGCTCAGTCCGTCCGTCCGTCTGTCCGTCTGTCTGTCCGTCTGTCCGCATATAACAACGCAAAAACTACCCAACCGAATCGTTTGAAATTTAAAATACATAATTATAACATAATTTTGTCGAGTCATTTCAAATTTTATGAAAATCGCATGGACAGTTCAATTGCAGGGACATTCAAAAGGATTCCGTTACATTACGGTCAATAGGGAAAAAAGTTTTAAATGCATTTTAATCGTTTGAAATTTAAAACATATAATTATTGCGTAATTTAGTCGAGTCATTTCAAATTTTATGAAAATCGGATGGACAGGTCAATTACAGGGACATTCAAAAGGATTCCGTTACATTACGGTCAATAGGGAAAAAAGTTTTAAATGCATTTTAATCGTTTGAAATTTAAAACATATAATTATTGCGTAATTTAGTCGAGTCATTTCAAATGTTATGAAAATCGGATGCATAAATCAATTACAGGGACAATCAAAAGGATTCCGTTACATTACGGTCAATGGGAAAAAAGTTTCAAATGCATTTTAATGATGTTACACTCATTCGAACATAATAGAATTGGCATGAATCTATGAAATATATACTAAAATATGCATTCTGTACAATCTGTGATGCAAAGAATTTTTATTATTAAATTACAGGGCCACACAAAAGTATTCCACTATATAATGCTATACGGGGAAACATGGTTTGGTACGTGTTTTAATTATATTCAACTATTTCACATTTTATGAATAAGATATACGTTGCTGAGGTGTAATAAAAATTACGTCCTGTATATTTACAGAAACGTAAAGATTTCGACTGCTATACTGTATCCGGAGTACGCTCTACTATACCAGCAAGATCTGAATATTTTTAAAACTTCGTTATCGTACGAACGCACCTCATTTGCTACGTTCACGTGCAATTTCCAACTTGTTTTATGTTATTTTTGTGCAGAATCGATTTGAAATTTTTTTAAATACAGTTTTCTAGTTGAAATCCACATCAATTCAATTGCTACGGATCAAAATGACCCGTCACCGCGATTCTACTGTTAATACTTAACCTAAACATTTCTCCCGTTAAATAGTATGAAATTGTATTTTGAAAAATAGAGATGTCAAAAAGCTTCAAGAAATGGATCAAGCAAACTCTTTTTGCCTATACGACGCGTAGTGAAATCAGAAGTTAAAACAGTAGTACGCAAATAGTAGTGGCAAGTTCCCTGTCTAAAATAAAAACAAGGCAGTGACTTATTATAAATGAGCACATAAAAATATATTAAACTTTAAAATAAAGGTTCGTCTATAACAAACCCTGTCTTAAACACAAAAAATTATTAATCAAGACGGAGAAAGTACCATACAAAACTACCTGCTAAGACGGAAACCTGTCTAAAACGAAATGTCTTTCATTTTACCGCAAACCGAATTCATCCCCAGGTTATATTCATATTTTGACATTTGACATATCTGAAAATTTTATTACGAAAGCCACGACAGATTTTAAGATGCTTTTTACACACAATCCATCCCTCTTTTTCCCCCTGATTGCAAACGCATCTACTCTGAAATGGAAGGATGCTTAGAAAGAGAAAAGATGCTTAAAGAGAGATTTTAAGATGACTTTTACACACACGTCTCCCCCCCCCCCCATCTGAAAACATAATCTACGCTGAAATGGAAGGATGTTTAAAAAGAAAAAAAAAGCATTGTACCTATTTTTATATCCTGCGAGTCACCCCTTTTCAAAATTTCATCAAAAAGGACATAATAGATCCCGAATCATCATAGATCGTCATAGATCGTCATAGATCATCATCATAGATCATCATAGATCGTCATAGATCATCATCATAGATCGTCATAGATCGTCATAGGTCTACTTATTTTAGTTCAATTTTATAAGTATAAATATTACCAAATTATTGGAACATTAGTGTTTTTCATATATAATTTTTAAAAAGTTTTTAGAATCATTTTTAAAAAATAATTTTCTTTATTTCAAATCAAATGCAAGAGGAATTTTTAGAATTATTCTTTCCTTCTTTTACTCATGAAGAACAATTAAAGAAAGGGAGGGGGACCAAAAAATAGATTTCAGGATCTATGATACTCTTTGTAATGAAATCTTCAAAAGGGGTAACTCGCAGGACATAAAACAGGTACAATGCTTTTTTTTCTTTTTAAACATCCTTCCATTTCAGCGTAGATTATGTTTTCGGTCGGGGGGAGGGAGACACGTTTATAAAAGCCATCTTAAAATCTCTCGTGGCTTTCGTAATAAAATTTTCAGATGTGTTAAATGTCAAAATATGAATAAAATGGGGATGAATTCGGTTTTCGAAAAAATGAACAATATTTCGTTTTACGTCCTAGCATATGGTTTTTTATATACTTTCTCCGTCAAAATCAATATTTTTTTACGTTTAAAACAGGTTTTGTTATAAACGGATTCCTTCATTCTAAGGTTTATTATATTTGTATGTGCCAATTTATAAGTCACTGTAGCGCTTTTTTTAGACAGGGAATTTGCCAACACTATTCCCGAACCACAGTTTTAACCACTTAACTGATTTCACTGCACGACGTAGGCAAGGAGAATTTGCTTGATCCACAATTTAAAGCTATTTAACACCTTCTAATTTTTTAAATACAATTTCATACTATTTAATGGAAAAAATGTTTAGATTAAATATTAAGATTTTTTAAACTAAAAAATGCGGATCTCGTATTTTCAATATATTGTACGGAAAAAGAGAATCAGTTAACCGGTTACATAAACATTTTTTGAATACAATTTACTTATGGCATTCAATGAATATTTTGTTGGTTTTTATTAAACATAATAGACATTATTCAATCATAAATATTGTTCTAAATCTCTTTCCATCCAATAAACTCTATTTCTGCAGGTGAGTGGATTGTCAATTTAACATGTCGACTGAAATTCGACTCTGCGAAAGGAGCCGAAAAATTCATGAGTATGAAAACTGGAGTAATGTCTGAATTTCAACAGCCTGTTGCACCCGTCAGCGCCATCTGTTGGTCGAATTTCGAACTATTTAAAAAAAGTGTATATCTAAAAATTTATTGATTTTCTAATAACAATGCAGCAAACCGCGCATTTTTATCTCAAACCGTTCTTTAATTATTTAATTTCAAAATGGGTCAGTTATTTACTGGACACCCTGTATGTAACAAAATGTCAAAAATCGCAAGTGGCCGGTCATCTTTGGCGATATAGTGTATTTCATGTATAATACGAAGTGCATAGCATTTACAGGGATCATCAATAAGATTTCAGATAATAATATTCTATTCAAAGTATTATACATTACCGATGATGGCAATAGATGTGTTTTAATTATGATATGCGCTTTTAAATTTCTCTATATTTATGCAAGCTATATGATGTGCATAAATGCTATAGTTGATATAAAGCTCTACACAAAAAAATTCCTAAAATTACTGAGTAAGAGAGTAAATTGCTTAAAGATGGTTTTAAAATGAGTTATGTATATTTAGGCTGAACTGCATTTAATTTACTAAGAAATGTTTATAGAATATATGTAAAATGATATGCAGGGTCATGTAAACAATTGGATACATGACCGTCTATGAATGATAATGCTGGAAATGTGATTTTAGTAGTTTTAAGAGTGTTTTAGTTTGAATTAAATTTTAGCTAAATATTAGCGTTTAATAAAGTTATTAGGTAAATTAGAGGGCTGAACAAAAGTATTCTAGTATGTTTCTATCTATTAGTATAAATTGCTGAATGAGAAATTTTCAACCTGTTATATGTTTTCTTTCTAAATTAAATTTTCGCATAATATAGTATATATATCAACCTACAGATCAAATACAGGACTGTTCGAAAGCATTGGAATACCTATTTGGCTATGGACGGTAAGTGCTGAATTTAGTTTTTAGCTCACAGGCTATCAAATCCTGAGAGCTTATGTGCCCGTCCGTTCTGTATGTATGTACGTTCGTTCGTGCGTAACGCAATAACTCATGATAAAAATATCCGATCCACTTGAAATTTTGTACATAGGTATATTCTGATAAGGCGCTTCCCTGATTAGTTTTTGGAGTTCATTCGATATGTATAAGAGGGGGAACGGGGGGCTCATGCCCCTCGCCTTAATTTATATAAATGGGTTTTTCATGCAGAATTATCAGTTTTCGTTCAAAATTTAGATATAGGATTATTCTGATGAGGCGCCTGCGTGATTGGTATTAGGAGTTCATTGGATAAGTATAAACAGGGGAAACGGGGGACTAATGTCCCTCCCCTTAATTTATTTATTCAAATGTTTTATCTGTTTTCTAAAATGTTTATTTATTTATCTTAATAAACTTATAAGATAGGTAATACTAAATAACGAAATTTTATTACAAATTTCAGGAAGTATTGAAAAGTGTTTCACAATCTATGCTTGACGCATGATTTTTTTATTTGTTTTGTTTTTTAAATCTGGGATACTCGCATAGGTTTATGGCATAGTAGTATTCAGTTTTTACATTTGTCATCAGTATATTTCGAAAAATTTGTAATAGTTGTCTGTGTTTTAAAATGGTTACGACTATATTTTGGAAATCTGAAAAGGGCTCAGGGCTTGAAAACTTTTTAAAAATTGATTTTTTATGATCTATTTTGATTATTCAATTAATTCTGAACTCAGTGCAAAAAACCGCATAAAAATATTTTCATTTTTAACGGAGTTATAAGCATTTATGTATCAACACTTTCAAAGCGGCACAAATATAATTACAACTCTTCTCAAAACTTGATTTTTGACGACTATCCGTAAGATATTAAAAAATCTATTTGATGGAATAGCTTAGTTTTTTTTTTTTTTTTTTTTTCTAGGCGTATAACATCATTATCTATAGAATGAATTAATATATTTTAGATAGTTTAATATTTTAAGTATTTTTAAGGAAAATAAATTGTATTTTTTAGAGGGGGGTTAAATTTTCAAATTTGAGAGGTTTTTTTTAATAATATTTTTTTGAGTGATAGTTATATCCTTAATTCATTCTATAGAGTAAAGTTTCCTGATCATTTTAAAGCAAAAATTAGGTTCTTATATCATTTCAACGTTAAGGTATCTTACGGATGGTGACACAACACATATTTTTTTTTTTTTTTTTTTTTTTTTTTTTACGAAAATTGTGTTATATAAATTTTGCTAATTTTTTTATTTATTACATTGAAGTACTTCATTTTATAATTGTATAAGACTACAAACATACCTTAAAAATATCATAAAGTTTAAATTAATTACATTGAGTACTTCGATTTTTATATGGACTCGAAGCGAGAGTTTTTCTGAATCGATCAAGCCCAGAGCCCCCTTAATGCTTTTGCATTAAGCCAGTTGCGTAAAGTGAATATTCGCGATCGTAATTGCATTGTTTCGCTTCTTGCATCTAATTCCCGTATCTAAAACTTTTTTTTTTTTTTTTTACATATTAATATTTTTGGATTTTCAAAATAATAATCTGACAACGATATCAAAATAAAACGGAAATCGCACGTCAAACGTAGCAAATGAGGTACGTTCGTACTATAACGAAGTTTAAAAATTATTCAGATCTTTGTGTAATAGCATACAGTATTTCGGATGCAGTACAGTAGCCAAAATTTTCTGCGTGTTCCTGTAAACACTATCTGCTTTCTATTATACAGGAAGTAACTTGTAGTAATCCGCAGTAACGCATACTAATTTCATAAAATGTTAAATAGTTAATACAATTAAAACGCGCCATAAGCAATGTTCTCCCTATACATACCATAATGTAACGGAATACTTTTGTGCGGCCCTGTAAATGAATAACGTATAATCTTTGCACGACTGATTCTACAAAACGTATATTATAGTATATACTGTAATTTCCGGCGTATAATCCGCGGATTAAACAATCATTTTTCGTCCCAGAAATTTTTGAAAAAGAAATGTAACTTCTTAGATCGCCGTAAATATTTCTCTTCAATCACTAAATAAGATTTCTGGGTCCAAAAAGAATTGTTTGATCCGCGGATTATACGCCGGAAATTACGGTACTTCATAGATACATATCAATTTTATTATGTTCGAAAGAAAATTAATACCATTAAAATGCACTTGAAACTTTTTTCCCATTGACCGTAATGTAACGGAATATTTTTCATTGTCCCTGTAATTGAACTATACATCCTATTTTCATAAAATTTGAAACGACTAGACAAAATTATACAATAATTATAAATTTTAAATTCTAAACGATTCGGTTGGGTAGTTTTTGCACTGTTTACGCGAACAGACGGACAGACTGAACGACAACTATAAGTGCTACGTATTTACATAATTACGAAACACCTAAAAACAAGAGTTCATGAAATAATATTCGGTGAAGGAAGAAAGGAGTGGGGAGTATTGCAGGGATTGTATTTCATGATCATAGGTAGAGCAGCATTTTTTAGCCGAAAAAGAAAAAAAAATATTTGCCTTTTAAACTATGCCCAAACAAAGCACCTTCATTCGTTGTTCTCGCTTCCTTTGAGAAAGAGTTAGTAAAAACAAACATAACTTTACTTCCGAGGTCGAGATCACGATTTGTTGCGCCCCTGCTGAAACAGGTTTCTGTTTAAGATCTCTGGTTTCAACATCAGCGAAAGCTATAGTATTTCACAAATCTTTTTAAACATTTCGGATCTATGCATAAAAAAGTGTACAGGTGGGTACACTTTTTTATGTTAGGTAGTTAATTGTTGGGTAGAGAGGTTGAATCATCAGACTAGAAATGGTTGGAGCAACAGGAAATCATAAACATGCTCTTAATTATTCGGTTAGCGTAAATATCTACTTATTAGAAATTACAATGGAAACAAACGGTGAAAAGAAAGGCAGTTTTTCTTCATTATCAAATAAAAGATATTCTTATAAAAGTATAGTATTTAAGCCTGGTATTATTATTATCGTTTTATTTATTTTATTTGTTTATTTATTTGGAAAGAAAAGACAGACTGGTGCAAATTACTGCTAGTTGGAGTACTAGCATAGTACTGGAGCATTCGTCGATGATGAGTTGGCTTGTCTGTCTGTAGTTTAAAAATAGTTTTCTTTGGAAGTATATTAACTTCAGGTCAAAATTCTAGCAAGCATTGAGCAGACAAACCATCATAACTCTAATAGAGGCTAAGAACAGACCGGGCGCTGCGACTAAAGTCAAATTTTTTTTAGGGAGCTTTTCTTTTCCAAAGACTCTGTGGTGTAATACAGTGCCAGCAAAATAAAAATTTCACACTTGCGATTTTAGACGTTTTGTTAAATATCTAGAAATATACGTGAGGAGGTGTTTTGAAACTCCGGTGTGTAAACAAAATAGTACAGGTCATATATTTTCGTGACGATTTTTTTCCCGAAATCCCATAAGGGACAATCAAAGAATTAAAAAAAAAAGATCTTTTGGATAACCCTGTCAAAACTAATGTAGCAAAAGCCTTCAAACTGCAGATTATGATTAATTTGGTATTTGTAATAAACTGTGTTCATTTTTATAAGGATAGCGTGTTCACTCAATAAAGAAATTAAGGATTTTATAAAAAGTCTCAAATTTTGCCAAGTTTTTTGCTTATAATTTGCAGTTCTTAATAAAAAACAATGTTCTTCTTAGAAAATATGACAAAGAACATTGTGCATAACACCCTGCAATCAGAATTTCAGAAAAATGATAATTGTATGAAAAATGAGCAGATTTACTAAATAATGCTTCACTGCGCATGCGTGAAGGCAGTCGGAATATAATTTGCATAATGTGTTAGCGTAATGTATGCAGCAACTTATGTGGAAGTCTCAAAAACATAGCTTGAAAATTCTGAAAATTATTGTCAATAGAATAAGATCAAAATATGTTGTCCCCAAAAAGAAGCAAAAAGATGAGGGGCTTGTAAAGGCGTTTTCCTTTACATATTACTTAATAATTGTTTTCCCCCTTAGTTAAAATTACAATATTCCCTTAATTTGTAACTTTATTTAATAAGCTAGATTTTTAATCCCTTTAATTCTTTTCAGTTACTAACGGCCATTTTTCCTTTAAAATATGACTTCGCTTATCTCTAATTCTTTCTTTAAAGCCACAACATATATCCGTTTGTTCATGTAACTGTAAGTATTTTCCCATAGCAACAACCATTTAAAGAGTTATTTCTAGCCTGTATTTATTCATAGTTAAACGCTATTCGCTTAAGAAACAGATGCGCTATGTTTGTCTTTTATTTTATTTCATTTGAATTCATTTCCTTTCTGAACCCGTGAGACTCTTGTTAACCCTATGTAAAGAATTCAATCTTTGTGGTTTTCCGGGCCATATGCTATCTTTTAGCATTTGGCGTTAATTATTTCAAATCATGCACTTTGGTTTCTATCATTGAATGTCTATGTAACGGAAACTCTCCACGTGCCTTCTCTCATCGCAATTTGTGCGTATCAGTCGTTTTTGGCTATTTTTATGTACATGTATCGCGCCAACACTTGACGATGTGAAAAATGTATTTGTGACGACTCCTTTTCTGTAAGTACTAGTGATCGGACCTATCTCTGCGAGGGTCCCTCTCTGGCACGGCAACCATTCTTGGAACTGTGAAATTAATAAAAACTTGTCTCTAGTAAATAGCCTCCTGTGTTGCCTTTCTCAATGTTCATGGATTATCTACGAACTTGGGATTGAAACTACAATTACGATTTAACAATGCAAACTTCCTATACGATGTTGAAACCGCCCTCATAGGGCTATATCCAAATGTAGTGATGCGTGCAATATTGTGCACGGTATATTAATACTAATCAATTCAATATGGATACAGATCATCATCTTTTTGCTTCATTTTGGGAATAACGGATTTTGAGCTTGTTCTATCGACGATAATTTTCAGAATTTTCAATCAATGTTATTGAGACTTACACAAAAGTTGTTGTATACATTTAGTTAACACATTATGCAAATTATATTTTGATTGGGTTCACGCATGCGCAGGGAAGCATTATTTAATAAACCTGTTCATTTTTCATACAACTATTATTTCTGTTAAATTCTGATTACAGGATGTTATGTACAATGTTATTTATCATACTTTCTGAAAAGAACATTTTTTTTTTATATATTAAGAACTTGAAAAGAACTTGACAAAATTTACACCATTTTTATAAAACACTTAATTTCTCTACGAGTATACATGCTATTCTCATAAAAATGAATACATTTTATTACAATAAGCTACTTAATCATTATCTGCAGTTTGAAATATTTTGCTAACATTAGTTTTGACAGGGTTGTCCAAAATATCTTCTTTTTTTTTTTTTTTTTTTTTTTTTTTTTTTTTTTTTTTTCAATTTGTTGACGGTTTTCTATGGGTTTTCGGGAAAAAAATCTTCATGAAAATATAAGACCTGTACTATTTTGTTTGAACATCTAGAGTTTCAGAGAATTTCAGAATGATTCCTCATGTACATTTCTAGATATTCAACAAAGCGTCTAAAATCGCAAGTGTGAAGATTTTTTTCTGTGGGCATTGTATTTTTTTCACCCTTTAAATGTCTCAAGCGCATAACATTAACAAAAATAAAAGCATTTAATATTTTAATTCGTGGGGTAAAATACGTTCTAGAAATTCTTTAACTCTTAGAATCTCAAGTCATACTAGAACGTTTCAGAAATAAATTTTGCTTTATTTAACGGCGAAATATCTGGTATTAAGTCAAACAAATATTGCCATTTTAAATTTCTGGAGTGACTTTGGAAATCAAAAAATCTACTAAATTGGAAACAGTTGCAATAGCATATTTGCAAACATCTCACTAACCTCGCATTTTAATGACATTTGTTTTCCTTTTTAAAACTACATGATTAAAACAACATTTTAATAAATTAAAACGTTTACATATCTATATAATCAACAGTTCACTCTATTAGTAACATATGAAGTAGTTTCGGGGTGTTTAACTGTTGTAAACAGTAGTAAATGTACTAATTTATGCACTAAAAAACAAATATTACAATATATATAAGGTACCCTGGGGTAATAACGCCACGTTAAGGTTCTACCAATTTTCACGGCTTAGTTTTAGATTGTATTTTTCAAACAAATATAGGATATGATACAGCAACTCATTGACTATCTATATAAAATAAAATAATTTAACAGATATGTATTCATAAAATGTAATGGCGTTTTTTCTTGACCAATGCTATTTGGCGTTAATACCCACCTATATGGGTAATAACGCCATGCAAACAAAACTATAAAATAAGATGGAATAATGGCATTTAGATTGCCCAATTTTAAAAATACTAATTCTACAGCTCTAGAAATTGACAAATTGCAATCTAAGCTATTGAAAATGTACAATTTTTTTGTGACTCTGAAAGAAAAAGAAAGCTGTGGTGGTGGCGGGGGGAGGAGGCGAAAGAATATCAGATTCTAAGCTACGTTTCGCTTAAAAATGATCATTTAACTAGGATTATTAGAAACATTGCACGGATTATTTGAATCATCATTTATATTCCCATGTATGCATTCTATGCGATAGAAAATATAGATTTTTTTGTGAAAGTGAAAGAAAAAGGAGCGAGGGGGGAGCTTCAACAGAATATAACACTCTGTGTCTCTCTTTGCTTAAAAAGTCCCGCTTAAATATGATTATAAGAAACATTGCATGGTTACAACCATTCATAATGTAATATTTTAATCATGTGAAGTTTTATAATAACTAGAATTATATGTAATAAATATTTTTGTTAAACCTTAACTGCTGTTAGCGTCTCACATACCGCTGAGTTTTTCAAGTTTCAGAGTTTAATTTGCAATTTTTAGTTTAACTATAGATACCGAGAAATTTTTGTTTCATTTGGAGTCCTATTACTATCGCTAGAAACTTTTGAATAGCTAAATTTTATTTATAATAGTCCTGTATATAAGGTTCAATACAAAAATAATATTCTAAAAGTTAATTTAACATTTTATTCATCGTTAGATTAAGCGGTCTGACAGGCCGCTCACAGTAAGTTATGCGACAATTTTTGTCACAGCAGTTAAGGTTTAATACTATTATAGTAATCTAGTAAATAGTTTTTAACCCATAATTCCACACTAATGCGGATTCTCCAAACCTACAGTTAAATTATCGACGTTTTAAAGAGCATGCATTAATAAATTTTTAATAAATTGAATAAAATTTTTGATTAAAAAATATTATCCCAAAGAGATCTCTTATTCAATTTTATACATAATTCATATGGTTATATATCATTATCTCTATATTAGCAACAAAATTAACCTTTAACTGCTGTCAGCAATCTGACTGAACACTGTACCCCCCCCCCCCCCCCCCAAAAAAAAAATAGCGTTTAACTTGCATTTTCCAGTTTAACTATAGTTACAACTGAAATTCTCTTTCGTTTGGAGTTCTCGTAATATTGTTAGAAATATTTGAATAGATTAAATTTAATTAGAATTAATTCTGTACAAAAAGTTTAGCGCAGGAACAGTATTCTATGATTTTTAATCATGGATCGCATTTTAACCTTTAACTAATGTTACCGGTCTCGTAGACCACTATTTTTCTTTTAATTTTTTAGTTTAACTTGTAATTTTCAGTTTAACTGCAAACACTACCGAAATTTTCTTTCATTTGGAATTTTAGTACTATCACCAGAGACTAAATAGGTGAATATTAAGTATAATACTCTTGTATAAAAAGTTTAGTACAAAAACACAATCCTATGAGTTATTCCCGCCTTTTATTCATCTTTCAATTTTGTGGTCTCACAAACCGCATCACATTCATACGTTACAATTTCTGTCACATCAGTTAAAGGTTAAATTTATAAAGTTTTGAAAAACCAAACGCTGAGAAAGCGGACAGTTAAAATTTCGAACTCAATTGAACAATCCAGTGGAAATTTAATTGAAACCTGATTTTTAAGATGTTCGAATTCGAATCTCGAAAACATTTTGATATAGTTTTATTTACAAGAGTTAAAAATTATTTTTTACATTAGTAAAATAAATAAATAAATAAATAAATAATATAATAAAAAATAAAAAAGAGAGATTATTTTTAAGTATTGGGCACCCCCCCCCCTTAATCTTATCATTTCAACAATGATGATAATGCTGTCCCATATTAATATATAAAGCCCCTTCGGATGTAGTTCGGCCACTGTTGGGAATCAACCGGGGTAATAACGCCAATCCCTGGCGTTATTACCCCGGGATACTTATTGCGCAGTAAATCCTAAACTACAAATTATCTCGAGAAGATATCCAAAATCTTCTACAACAATTTGAAAGTACATGAAATACACTACAAATTTATGTAATAAACAAAGTATTTCTGGATAAAAAATATAGTCTTCAGATCAAAAACCTTATCTCGCAAATTTTAGATCAAGCGTTAATTTTCGTTGCTTGTAAAAACATTAAGACCTAAAAATGAAACAAATTAACTTGAAGCTGTTTTTTGCGATTTATATGACTCAAAACCCTTCTGCGCAGAGCACATGGGTGTCATTTACCTGATTATTTCATAATTGTGCAAAATATAAGCACTTGGCGTTATTACCCCGCCTGGCGTTATTACCCCAGGGTACCTTATTTTTTTTCAGATTTTCGTTATTACCTTTCTAAATCTCTCACAATTTCAATAATTTGATAATTGTAATTCCCAAACATTTATTATTTATATCATGTATCTAAAATAATCATATATTGATCTTGCAATAATCACAACAATTGATTTAAAAAAATTAGCAATACTCGCATGTTTATTAATTTTTGATATCCTAACTGTTAAATTGTATTGAAAATACAGTTTTGTTTCTTTAGCATGTGTTCATTAAATTCTGGTTCTAAATAGTCATACAGTTATATGAACGGGGTGTTTATTACTGTAATTTTGAGTGTTTTGATATATTTCTATTATTTACAAGAATACTTTATTTAAAATTGGGAAGAGAGACTTTGAGAATACTTAAATATTATTGATATATTCATATAATATTGAAAAAAATGGAATCTAATAATTATAACTATTAATAAGGAATTAGCTTTTAAAGAAATTCCATAAGGATGCCCATTACTGGAACATCTACCCTATATGACATATAAAACATATATAAGATCCCTACATTATACCTATATACAGATATACGTATATGAGTTTAATTACGAATTGAAACCTTGATGCAATCATACATGCACTATGCACACAGGCCACTATAATAATAAGGAACTACCAAAACGTAACACCAGAAATATTTGAATCGTCTTTATTTGTACTCAAGATTTTCAAATGAAATCTGTATGTTACAATTTCTTTGCATAAACTTCACGTAGTTTTATCAAATGGTAATTTTATATTAACTTTAAGAGAATGATTTCAATAGATAAATTAATCAAACGAGCTTTAATTTTCCGAAATGAGTAAAAAAGTGTTTATGTTAGGATTAGAATCAGAGACCGTTGATGTATGTGGTGCTAATGCTCTGCTAAATGAGCAATCCTGGATAAATTTGGCACACACAAGTCACCCAAAGAAATATTGTTATATAAGGTACCCTGGGGTAATAACGCCACGTTAAGGTTCTACCAATTTTCACAGCTTAGTTTTAGATTGTATTTTTCAAACAAATATAGGATTTGATGCAGCAACTCATTGACTATCTATATAAAAAGATAATTTAACAGATATGTATTCATATAATGTAATGGCGTGATTTCTTGACCAATGCTAATTGGCGTTACCCGCCTATGTGGGTAATAACGCCATGCATACAAAACTATAAAATAAAATAAAATAATCCCATGTAGATTGCCAAATTATAAAAATACAAACTCTAAAGCCCTAGAAATTGACAAATTGCATTCTAAGGAATAGAAAATTTTTATTTATTTATTTATTATTATTATTATTATTATTATTATTATTATTATTATTATTATTATTATTATTATTATTATTATTATTATTGTGAACGTGTAAGAAAAAGAAAGGGGCGGGATGGCAAAGCAATATCAGATTCTGATCTTCTTTTTGCTTAAAAAGGACCACTTAAATAAAATTATTAGAAACATTCCCCGTTTTTAACTGTTTATCTAATTCAGTTTTTATGTTTTTATATATGCATTCTATGTGATAGAAAATGTTCAGCTTTTACTGAACGTGAATGAAAAAGTGAAGAGGGGGAGCTTCAACAGATTATAACACCCTGAGCTTCTGTTTGCTTAAAAAGTCCCGTTTAAATATAATTATAAGAAACATTGTACGTTTTTTGGTTTTTTAAGACAATATTTTTTAACGTGTGAAATTTTATAATAAGTTGAGTTTTGTGTAATAAATATTTTTGTTATAGAAGTCTTCAAAATATTTTTTAACCCGTAAACTCCACACTAATCAAATCTAAAGTTAAAATATCCGCGTTATATAAAACGTGCTTTAATAAATTTGTATTTTAAATTAATTAAATAAAATTTTTGCAAAAAATCAATATCCCTGTGAGATTTCTTATTACATTTTATGCATGATTCATGTGATTATATTTCATTAGCACTATATTAGCAACAAAATTAATCTTTAACTGTTGTTAGCTATCTCACTAAATGCGGTTTTTTTTTTTTTTTTTTTTTTTTTTTTTAATTTTAGAGTTTAACTTGTAATTTTCAGTTTAACTATAGCTTCAGCTGAAATTCTCCTTCATTTGGAGTCCTCGTACTGTTGTTAGAAATATTTGAACAGATTAAATTTAATCAGAATTAATCCTGTACAAAAAGTTTAGTGCAGAAACAGTATTCTAAGAGTTTTAATCATTATTGCCTTTTAACCTTTAATTAATATTACCAGGTAATATTTGCTTTTTTCAATTTTTAAAGTTTGCCTTATAATTTTCAGTTTAACTGTAAACACTACTGAAATTTTGTTACATTTGGAACTTTAATACTATCAACAGAGACTTTTAAATAGGCGAATGTTAATTATAATAGTCTTGTACAAAAAATTTAATACAAAAACAACATCGTATAAGTTATTCACCCTTTTATTCATCTCTCGATCTTGAGGTCTCATAGAACACTTCACACTAGTTACGTTACAATTTCTGTCACATCAGTTAAAAGTTAAATTTCTAAAATTTTGAAAAACAGAACGCCGAGAAAGCGGACAGTTATTTAGAACTCAATTGAACAATCAAGTGGGAATTTAACTGAAACCTGATTTTAAAAATGTTGGGATTAGAATATCAAAAACATTTTGATATCGCATTATTCATAAGAGTTTAATATAATTTTTTTTATATTAGTATTTTTATCTTTATTTCTTTAATTATTTATTAATTTATAAGATCAGTTTCTGGTACCGGACCCCCTTAATCTAACCATTTCAACAATGACAATAATGCTGTCTCATCATACAGAATGTAAAAAATAAACCAACTTCGAATGTAGTTCCGCCACTGTAAGGAATCAACCGGGGTAATAACGCCAAGGAATGGCGTTATTACCCCATTATACTTATTGCGTAATACATTTTAAACTACAAATTATCTCGCAAAGATATACAAAATTTTTTAAAACATTTTAAAAGTACATTAAATGCACTACAAATTTATCTAATAAACATATTTCCTGATAAATATATAGTCTTCAGATCATAGAATTTACCTCGCAAATTTTAGATCAAGCATTAATTGTAGATCTTCTAAAAGCGATAAGGCCTACAAATGGAACAAATTAACTTTAAGCTGTTGTTTGTGTTTTATATGGCTCATAGTCCTTCTGAGCAGAGCCCATAGGTGCCATTTTCCGGATTATTTCATAATTATGCGTAACATTAGCACTTGGCATTATTACCTCACCTGGCGTTATTACACCAGAACACCTTACTTATATAAATAGAATGCATTTACCATGCGGGTAGTATGAAAAGTAATTCAAGCATTATTATATCGGTTTATATATAATAATGCTAAGAATAGATTCATATTCACTGGGTGAATTGTGTCCGTCAGATTTATCCAGGATAGCTCAGTCGACATAGTATTAGCAGCTTGCGCGAAAGATCCCTAGTTCGAATCCTGACATGGACACTTTCGCTCAGTAGAAAAAAAATACAACGAAATATAATTAAAAATAATATTTATAAACATCAGCGTTATTGGTCAGAACTCAGAACTATGGGAAAGCTGTAGTGTTTTGAAACTCTTTGATTTTAAAGTAAGTAAAAGCTTTTAAAGAGAGCAGAAAAATACTAAACAGTTTCAATAGCATATTGCAAAATGAGAGAAATTAAAAAAAAAAATCGCCTGGCACAAAACAGCAAAAGAAAATAGTTCTTGTGTGTCAGTTATAAATAAAATTGAAGCTGTGAAGTTTTCAGCATTTGGAGGAAAATGTATAAATATTTTTGCAAGTAAATATTCTTCAAATATTGAAAACAACACAAGCTGTTAGAGTTGTAAGGCATTTGAGGTAAATTAAATTTTTAACTTAAATTTAGACGAAAGTCTCTATATTGTAAGTGTCTATTTATATTTACTATACAATATTTGTTGATAAACTGTGAGCATATGATTTTAGGATTCAGAATGAATTCTAACAGAAAAATGTCATACAATTATTTTAAATGCAGTATAATTTCAGATGATCCTGTTTTTTTTTTTTTTTTTTTTTTTTTTTTTTCAAAATGTTGGAGAATCATCCGATTAACTCAAAATATTTTAACTTGATAAAGAGATTAATAATTAGTTTGAAGAGTTGATTATTCTCATAAATATTTTATAAATTGTTGATAATCATTTTTTTTAAATTAATATTTGAAACCTTTTCATATTTTTAGGGTTTCGTTCATCTGAAGAAACTCTATTCATCTCTGTCTTCCGTCTGTCACAGAGTCCGTAAAAAAACTATATCAGTCAGAGACTTCAAATTTTTTGTACTAACAGCTGAATACCTCATGTCATACGACAAATCATAAAATTTTGAAAAAGTCTATTATTTTAATTAAATCCATTTTATAAATGGCATCCGTGCATTTTTTGCGATTTAAATTTTAAAGGAGTATCTTAATTTCAACGTTTTTCGTGTAGATAATTTGGTGGTGTGGTGTATTTTGTGACGACCGATTATCTACGCTAGGGATATAGGCCCAGGGGGAGGGATGCCCTTCGTGGGGGTCTTTCTAAGGGAACCTAACCCGTATTTACGCAAGGTTCGAAGAAAACCACGAAAATTCCGAACGGTTAGGCCGACGGCCGCGATTGGGTTCGAACCCAGCACCTGCCGTCTACCAGTTGAGAGGTCAGACCCTCTCGGCCACTGGTGGGGCGTAGATAATTTGGAGGAAGAACGTCTTCATAGTATACAGAAGGTTCTTAGTTCAAACCGAGATGCTGGAACTGGAAATTTTCATACCAGATAGATTTAATTAAAAGAAATTTCCGTTTTTTTTTTTTTTTTTTTTTTTTCAATAAAGGGTTTATATTATTTTCTTTATCATTAATATTCATAATATTTTTTTGGAATGTGAATTTTCTTTCTATTTTAAAAACTATTACGATTTATTAATGATTCAGTATTTTAAATTTTGTTTAAAGATTTTTTTCGGTTTTAGAAATTTAAAATTTTATTTATATCTCCGCTATTTTTTTTTTAAATCCGGATTTTCAAAAAATTTGGAATTTTAAATTTTATTTAAATATTTTAATTTGATTAAAATAAATAACTTCCTTTTATTTCAAAATTAAATTTATTGGTGCTACCATCTATGAAAGAATGTAATAATTATAAGTTAATAATTTGGATTTATTAATTAAAGGATAAGTTGTTCCGAAAGAAATATTAAACGAAACCTTCTGTGTGATCTGCTATCACACTTGTTTTATTGCTGCACTACAATCTGCTGGATCAGGGAGGTTGGAGGAGATCAACACTGCACGTTTATAGTTATTTTTCAAGTCCTGAAATAAAACAATGGGAAGTTACAATAAATGCACTAAACGAATTGAAAATCGACTTCAAAATAGACAAGGACTTTATTTGAGAGTCAACGAATTTGGACAAAGCAATGAAATTGATTGGATTGAATTACAACAAATCTAAATGTATCAAAGCTGATTCGGACCATGTGACAGTCACCCGGCGTCAAAGCAGCATCATTAACTCATTAACCCATTAACGCCCAGCGTCCTCGTTTGAGGACGGTTACAAAAACAGCAAGAAAGCGGTTTTCCCACCAGTAAAGAGGAAGAAAATGTATACCTTATTTCACGAGACAGAATACTTGAAAAATCTAGATAAAAGTTAATTTGCTTTTAAAAGTGGTGGGAAATACAAAATTTAAATTTTAGCGAAGAAAATAATTCGGGCGTTAATGGGTTAATTACTACTTCTGATGCACAAGTGATTGGAGAGAAAAGACAACAATTTTTTTTCGCACCAGGCAATAAATAGAATATCTGTGATACTGTAATCTGTTCCATATTCAGAATATCATGTATGTAAATCTTAAAACACTATAAACGTATAAGCTACCCATCTGGTACCAAATCAGGACATTTCTATTTTTTATAGTACCAAATCAGAATAGAATCAAATATAGTTTTTTTATGGTACCAAATAAGATATATTTCTATTTTTTTAAGCAATAAGTTAATCTTCTATTGTGTAAAATTTTATGTAAAATGTTTTATTTATTTATTTATTTATTTATTTTGTAAAATATCATATATTACAAAATTTGCTGTATTTTGATTTTTAATATGAATTACGTTTACAATATCAAAAATAAGTGGGATAAATTGCCATCTGGCATCGAAGTGCATTAAAATTTTTCAACTGTTAATAAGAATTATCCGATGCAGAAACACATAAAATTAAATACGACGTCGTTACAGCGTGACACACGATGTCATACAGTAAAAATGATATTTCGATGTTGCCTAGAGTTAAAATAAAAAAGAAAAGAATAATTCAAGCATATAGTTTATGAACAAACTTTTTTCTCGTTTAACCCTTTCAGGGGTAAGGTACTTCCATTCGCAAAATACTGAAATGAGGGAATTACACCAGAAATTACGAACAAATTTATTTCAAAATAAACAAATGCTATTGTTCATGTACCTAATAAAAAGAAATTTTTTTTCCTATTTTTTGGTGCCAATGAAACATCTAGACATTAAGATTAGGTGGTCCAAAAATGAACCGCGGCACTCGAAGGGGTTAAGAGGGAAAAGTAATAACTATTCCGGAATAAACTACGGCTCCAGCTCAATTCGTCGACTATCCACACCAACAATCGAGATAAGTAATACACCAAAAGGACTTTCTGAATTTTATTCAGATTTCTCACAAGTCAAATGCATGCAGGACAATAACCTGAAAAACCTTTTGGGAACCCTCGAAATAATTTCCGTGATAAAGTACCCTTGAGTTCATTTATTATTTTTTCGAGCAGTAAGAATGAAATAATTACACATAATATCAGAAAGGAAAAAAAAAAATCATTTGTCCAACAATCAGTGGCTCGACCATCAAACTGCATAAAAATAAATTGCCCCTCGTCTAACGGTTTCAGTTGAGGAAGCCGGCCTTTTATTAACGCAGTTTTCACAAATGAATGAATGAGTCAGGCCCATATCTGACTACATCCTACGCATTTTTTCAGCAGAATGCACAATGACCGAGAAAAAGATAAGGGGGAAAAACATTTCCAAGGACATGTAAAGACTGTAAGTCCATCGATGCGAAGATAGAGTAGAACGAATGAATAAATATTAGATAATTTTATGCTGTTAACCAGTAATTCTAATTACTGATTCAAAGACGCACTTATGAAAACAATACGTCTAGCTTTGAGGGGGAAGAGGGGAATACTAAAGCCGGACGTTTGTTACAATTGTTCATGGCCGCCCCATAAAAAGCGGCGTTTTTCGTCTTCAACAGCTACATATTTTGTTGTCCCTTGACCTGAAAAGAACTCTTCAGGTAAAAATTAAAATCTATCCAGTTAATTTCAATTTCAACAAACTTTAAACTTTATTTTTTATTAAAATAAATAAATAATATCCTTCAAGGATGATGCAAAATGAAGCATAGATTGATACTAGAGATGAGTTCGGGCTCACTTTTCGGAGCCCAGGCCCGCCCGAGCCCGAAACATTCTGTGCCATCAGAGCTCAAGCCCGATATTGCAAGTATGCAATACAAAAAATAATTCATAATACTTAAATATAATAATTGCTCTTTATGAGATCTCTTTTTAACTGTTCATGTATTTTTGTAATGTTCTATTTACTATAAAAGATGTAACATCTTAAGTTATAATTGATTCCTTCTTCAAAACAATCTTTTGTAATTCTCTTGTTCCTAAAAATCAGCTCAAATAGAAAAATAATACCATCGTCTGAAAAATCTGATTATTTTAATGTTGTTTTTAAATAAAATTAATGTTGTTTTCATATAAAGAATTATTGTAACTCGCACACGATACAGCAAGCCTTAACCCTTTCCGGCAAGGATAAATTCTGCTGTTAAAATAAGAAATTACCGACTGTCACCGGAATTTGCAAATGACGTTTTTAGAAACCAAGAATCTTCTAATTTAAGCTTTCATTGTAAAAGGAAAATTTCATTAAAATATTATTGGTGCCATTTGCAAGTTTGGAATTAAAATTATGTATCCAAGACTGGGCACAGTGTGCCGGAAAAGGTTAAGATAATGCTGGTTGACTAAAAACAAAAGAAAACATTCATTTCCCGTTAGATCCCCCCCCCAAAAAAAAATAGTAATAAATAAACGTTTCAATTAAACATTATCTTAATCGCGCCATAATCAGCATTCTCGTCGCTGTCTATGCGAAACATAAATAAATAAATACCACAAATTTTCTTTTAAAATAGCCTTCTAATGCTACAAAAAAGGAAAAAAAAAGATGTCTATTTTTCCTTTATTTTTGGACAAAATCGCACTGAAATGTCTTGAACTGGAATAAGGATTTTTTAAGAAAAAAGTTTTTTTTTTCCTATACCAGAATAAATAAATCGTCTATTTCAGAAAAAATGAAGCCCGAGCCCGTTCGAGCCTGAAGACTGGTGTGAGAATCGAGCCCGAGACCTTCTCGGGCTCGGGTATAGCCTTTCTCATCTCTAATGGATACATTCATTTAATAAAAAAATAATGCCTTTGTTTTATATTTTTTTACAGTTTGTATATTGAAAATAACAATCATTTATTTTCTTTTAGATTTGTTAATATCATCAGCATTGTATCGAAGACCGTGGCCTAGGAGATGGTGGGGGAGGATTCCTCCAAAATAAGCTGAAAAGGGGGTATTCATATACTTTCATTTAAAAGAAAAACATTGTAGTTTTTTAAATCTATGAAATTACCCGTCTTTCCCCTGAATATAAATTCTGGCGATGATTTTCATTGTAAGAGATATTTAATTGAAAAAATAACCACTATATAAAGGCGTATTATGATAGAATAAAATACTTGCCGCGATAATCGAATTCGAAAAGTTGAGTGTAAACTAAAGTTTTTCGCGAAAAAGGCTTATGAGAAATGCTTTATACTTTGTTTTGGAAAGCATTTCACGAGTTTCCACGATTTATTCCACGAGTGTCTTTAGTCATAAATATAAGAAGTTAACTTCATTTTGAAATATAATTCGTATTTGAACATTAATATAAAGATTAATTACAATTCTTTTGCTATGTATTCATTTTATTTATTTTTTAATTTAATATAAAACTCCTCTTCTGATTAACGCTCTCGCCACCCGAAGCCTCAAATAAGGCTCCTACTTCGAATTGCAATATTTGAAACGGGTTTTTTTTCTTTTTCGTTTAGTAATACACTATATGACCAAAGGGGACCGGCCACTTGCGATTTTAGACATTTTGTTAAATATCTAGTAAAATACATGAGGAATTATCCTGAAACTCTAAGCACTCAAACTGTAGATTATGATTAAATGGCTTATTGTAATAAACCGTGTTCATTTTTATGTGTATAGCATGTATACTCATAGAGAAATTAAGGTTTTTATAAAAACGGTCCCAAATTTTTTCAAGTTTTTTTTTGCTTATAATTTGCAGAGTTCTTAATATAAAATAATTTTCTTTTCTGAAAATATAACAAATAACATTATACACAATACCCTGTCATCAGAATTAAAAAAATAATAAAAATTGTATGAAAAATGAGCAAGTATACTAAATAATTTTTCACTGCGCATGTGTCGACGGTATCGAAATTCCATTTGCATATTTTGTTATCTAAATGTGTAGAGCAACTTTTCTGAAAGTCTCAAAAACATAGTTTGAAAATTCTGAAAATGATCGTCTATAAGCAGGACTGTCCAACGCGGCGCCCGCGAGCGCTATGGCGCCCTTTGAGGCTTTTCTTGGCGCCCTTTTGAAGGTTTTTTGTCATTTTCATTTTTAAAAAAATTCCATTTTAAAGGATGTTTTATTTAAAATCTTTCATATTTTCTTAAAATATTTTTAAAACCTGTGTAAGTGTATTTCACACTTCAAAAAGGAAAACGTACTTTATAATGTTATTGCGTTTCTTCTTTTTTTCAGAGTTATTCCTTATAAAACATTTTACGAAATTATGACGATGAGAATTGATATAAATTGGCAACAACTTTTAAATAAATATATATATATATATATAAAGATAAAACGTAGAAAAATAAGCATCCCACCATTATGCTTGGAAGTTCAACGACTTTGTTGATATTGTTTCAACGGCCTATTATTTTATAAGACGAGAAAAATGGTGCCATTTTCCCCTCAGACCACTGAAATGTTAGGCAATTTCACCCATTTTGTTTTTAAAAAATCTATAAAATCGTTCGAAATGATTTCCATCAATTAAAGCTCTTTCATGCTATCTCTTTGGAACTACCCATGTATTGGTCACTATATCTTGCCTATCTTTGTTTCGGTACTCTTTATACTGACAAATTTGCGTCTCCAAATTAAATCAAGGAATATTTTAGCGTTTTAAAAGAAACCCCAACAATATGTCTGATAATCCTTTTATTTTATTATAAGTGAAATTTAAGTTTCTAGCTCCTTCCACTTCAAAAATTTTTGGTAACAGCCTCTCACATAAAAATGTATATGATCCGAAATTTACTACAATTTAACTCTTTGAGCTCGGGTGTCAAAATTCTTCAAAATTCCAAATGTGACATTGGCACCAATATTTTTCAAAGAAAAAAAACCGCTTAACAATATACGCGGAAAAAAAAATGCATTAAACCTTTTTCAAATAAATTTGGTCGAATTTTCTGGTGCCGTTGTGACATTTGGGAATTAAAATTATGTGGTAGAAAATCCTACCATCAGAGATCAAAGGATTAAAAGTATTATTATTGTTATTATTATTGTTTGTTTATTTTGTTTTCATGTAGCTTTAGATTCATAGGATCTCCATAGAGTTGATTATTAAATTATGTAAAAAAATCTATGTTATCTTTCGGGCAAATAAAAAATATTTCCTACAACTGCTTATATTTCATATAATGCTTAATATATTTATGTTCTAACTGCACTGTATTTTGTAAAAAAATATTTTTTTTTTCATCTCTGATCCCTAAAACGTGTAAATCCGTCGGAAACCAGAAAATTTTCATGTATCCAATATTTTTTTGTAAAAAAGAGAAGAAAGTAATAATTAAGTTTTTTAGTCGTTGTTAGAGACTTTGGGTCCCATAACATGTTTTATCAGCGTAGCTCAACAACTTAATGAGAGCAACCCTAAATCGAAACTGAAAACATCAGCTTGAAACTTCTTGCATTTTTGGTCAGCATATTAGTCATTAAGTTTGATGGAGGAGGGAAAATTAATATATTGAATTATTTATTGTTACTAACTGCTTATGCTACTTAATGACTATTTAATTATAGAAAAAATTCGTAATTTATATCTTACATGCATATTAGTAGAATTCCGTGTTAAATAACAGCCGCAAAGAAAAAGAATTTTAGGATTCAAAACACCCTTAAGAAAAATGTGTTTCTACAGATATTAGATAATGCATAATTTATTTATTTATTTTATTTTGTTTATTTTTTATTATATTTATTTTTTATTTTATTTTATTTTATTTTATTTATTTATTTATTGTAATTTCACAGAGACGAGTGTCACGTATATGTAGTATGTTGTATGTGTACGGTCCTTGTCGAAGAAAAAAACCACTATTTCCTAATAATAAACTTAGCCTTACTTAATAAAAGAAATTTTTCGATTGAATGACACGAAGATTAATTTTCAGCAGTAGTGGTTTTTATAAAACAATATCGTATAAGGAACGCTTACCGCGAAGAAAGAAATAGCATACCACAAATAAATAAATAAATAAATAAAGCATTTTGGTGTTTTAAACGTTGTTTTTCATTTATTTATATTTATATATTTCAGATATATCATCCAATTTAAAATAAAGTCTAAAATGATTTTAAAGGTTTGTTTAATGTCATTTACGTCTGGAATCTCATATGAAGATTAAGTAAACTAGATCATTAAAAAACTGTTTTTGCAAATGTAAATTACATGGAATCTATCATGTTTTTGCAGTTTTAATGTGTTATCGCATTTCAAACTCTCAAATCAAGATCCTGAGTTAAAAATAAAATAAAATAATAATAAAATATACAATAGCGCAGGTAATTCCACACTCGAATAATGATTTAAATTACTTGTTTTCAGTCGGTTTCTGACCACGAACGTTTTTAGTTTGTTTTTGTTGCTTCTAAGAAAATTCCCAATTCACTTATAGTGCAAAACACCTCATTACTATTATTGAAGAACTATAAGCCAAATAACTGAAAACAGAATCTTTTTCTTTTCCATTGTTTCCCCCGGAATGCTGCAAATTGGTTGGAATTGCATTCTATTCTCACTACCTGTTGTATGGGAACTTTTTGATATTGCGTTCTCATCCCTATAATAAACGCACAATATATAATAAGCGAACTGATGATTTCCTTGGAAGTGTAGAAACAAACAAAAACTATAGACAACTATCGAGGCCTTTTTAAGAAGTTCAGAAATTTCCAATTATGTGGCTCGAAAATTCAGTGTAAATTTTTATATTTTTTCACCATTATTTTCAACATGCAGGGTTCGAAGACCGCCTAAAAATTGTCGACCAAGATATTCTTCGGTACCAGTATTTCCTTATACAAAAACTCTCAATTAAATAAAGCGAAACTTGGTGCGTTTAAGTTAGATTTATTTTTCTATAAAAAAAAAAGTACATTTAAAGTGCATTCCTCATTTAAAATTCGCTGAAGCGTACGAGCCCTGAATGTGGCATGAAAATAAACTTATGTTCAAATTATATGTATGTATACAGGGTGATTCAAAAAAGATGGGAAAAATTTTAAGGGGTAATAGTATACATCAAGACAAACAATATTAAATTGGAAACCAAGGGTCCCAAGCGTTTTCCAAAGGAGATAGCCGCCATTAAAGTTTAGGATCCAAAATTTCAAATAAACATAAAAACGGAAAAATTGGTCGATTGATTTGCGGTTTTCACTAAAACTATTCTTTATGTTGGTATTTTCTTGAAAATAAATTATTAAGATAAATTCCGAAAAATGTCGATAGAGGGCGCTTTAGACTTTGGAGTAACGAACATTTGTTTTTTGCCGTTATTTTTTGCATCGCATTAAATGGTTTCGCAAGCTTAGACTTAAACTTAAATTTTGAGCTCAAAATCTGAATAGTTGGGAGTGGTTAAGTAGCACAAACTGAATTGTGTTCAGAGGTTCAAATTTCAAATCATTATAAAAAACGGAAAAATTGGTCGATTGATTTGCGGTTTTCGCTGAATCTATTCTTTATGTCGGTATTTTATTAAAAATAAATTATAAAGCTAAATTTTAAAAAATGGCGATAGAGGTCGAGAGAGAGTCTAAGCATTTGCAAGCATTTAATTAGATAGAAAAAATAACGTTTAATAATAGTTTTGGGTTACTCTAAAGTTAAGGGCACCCTCAAACGAAATTTTTAAACATTTATCTTTAAAATTTCTTTTCAAGGAAATAGTGACATAAAGAATAGTTTTAGCGAAAACCGAAAACAAATCGACCAATTTTTCCGTTTTTTATAATCATTTGAAATTTGAAACTCCCCACCTCCATAGAACACAGTTCAGTTTGCGCTACTTAACCACTCCCAATGATTCCGATTTTCTGCGCAAAATTTAAGTTTATGTTTAAGCTTGAAAAAAAATTTAACGAGATGCAAATAATAACGGTAAAAAATAGTTTTTCATAACTCCAAAGTCTAAAGCGCCCTCTATCACCATTTTTTTATTTAACTTTATAAATTATTTTCAATAAAACACCGACATAAAGAATAGTTTTAGTGAAAACTTCAAATCAATCGACCAATTTTTCCGTTTTTTATAATCATTTGAAATTTGAACCCTCTTAACACAGTTCTGTTTGAGCTACTTAACCACTCCCAACTATTCAGATTTTGAGCTCAAAATTTAAGTTTAAGTCTAAGCTTGCGAAACCATTTAATGCGATGCAAAAAAACAACGGCAAAAAACAAATGTTCGTTACTCCAAAGTCTAAAGCGCCCTCTATCGACATTTTCAGAATTTATCTATATAATTTATTTTCAAGAAAATACCAACATAAAGAATAGCTTTAGTGAAAACCGCAAATCAATCGACCAATTTTTCCGTTTTTTATGATTATTTGAAATTTTGGACCCTAAACTCTAATGGCGGCTATCTCTTTCGGAAGACGTTTGGGACCCTTGGTTTCCTATTTAATATTGTTTGTCTTGATGTATACTATTACCCCTTAAAATTTTTCCCATCTTTTTTTAATCACCCTGTATATATATTCAGGATGTCAGCAAATAAGACCTTGATTTGAAAATTAAATTTCTACTACCCATGTGTTGGTCACTATATCATGCTTATCTTAGTTTCTGCACTTTTTATACTGACAAATTTGCATCTCCAAATTAAATCAAGGAATATTATAGCGTTTTAAAAGAAAACCCAACAATATGTCTGATTATCCTTTTATTTTATTATAAGTGAGATTTTTTGTTTCTAGCTCCTTCCACTTCAAAAATTTTTTGCAACAGCAGCTCACATAAAAATGTATATGATCCGAAATTTACTACTATTTAAAAGTTTTATTATTATTATTATTATTATTATTATTATTATTATTATTATTATTATTATTATTATTATTATTATTTTCATGTAGCTTTAGATTCGTAGGTTCCTTATGTCTTCTTTCTCCTGCTGGAGGCATTTGCATATGTCTTCGGTCCTAATATTGTGAGATAATAGTTTTGCATGTTTTGAGTCATGTTCATAATGGCGCCCTCCGTTGTTCAGTGGCCCCACCAGTGGCCGAGAGGTTCGGACCTCTCAACTGGTAGACGGCAGGTGCTGGGTTCGAACCAAATCGCGGCTGTCGGCCTAACCGTTCGGAGTTTTCGTGGTTTTCTTCGAACCTTGCGTAAATACGGGTTAGGTTCCCTTAGAAAGACCCCCACGAAGGGCACTCCCCCTGGTCCTATATCCCTAGCGTAGATAATCGGACGTCAAAAGTCAACCAACCAACCAACCATTGTTCAGTAAGAGCTGAGATGCGCTCCTGCTTAGCAAAAGGTTGGACAGCCTGTTCTATAGAATACGCTCAAAATTCTTTATTCCTAAAATAAAGCAAAAAGATGATGGGTAGTATCCATATATCTATTGATTAGTGTCACTATAGGATACACAATATGGCACGTATATTTGGATAAAACCCCTCATTTTATTTATTTAATTAGTTTATTTTACTTTATTTTATTTTATTTTATTTATTTTATTTTATTTATTTTTGCTTCATTTTGGGAATACCGGATTTTGAGCTTATTCTATAGACTTCACAAAAGTTGCTCTATACATTTAACTACACAATATGCAAATGAAATTTTGATATCGTTGACGCATGCTCAGTCGAAAATTATTTAGTAAATCTGCTCATTTTCTATAAAAATTTTATTTATTTATTTATTTTTAATTCTGATAACAGAGTATTGTGTACAATATTGCTTTTCATATTTTCAGACAAGAACATTATTTATATTAACCTATTAACGCCCAGCGTCCTCTTTTGAGGACGGTTACAAAAACAGCAAGAAAGCGGTTTTCCCACCAGTAAAATGAAAGATAAATATATATATTATTTCACGAGACAGAATCCTCGATAAATTTAGATAAAAGTTAATTTGCTTTCAAAAGTGGTGGGAAATACAAAATTTAAATTTTAGCGAAGAAAATAATTCGGGCGTTAATGGGTTAAGAATTCTGTAAATTATAAGCAAAAAACTTGAAAAATTTTGGGACAGTTTTTATAAAAACTTCAATTTCTCTACGAGTATACATGCTATCCACATAAAAATGAACACAGTTTATTTCAATCAGCCACTTAATCATAATCTACAGTTTGAGCGCTTTTGTTAAATTAGTTTTGACAGGGTTATCCAAAAGATATTCGTTCCTTTTCAATTTGTTCACGTTCTTCTGTTGAGTTTGGGGAAAAAAGCTTCACGGAAATGTATGAACTGTACTATTATATGTACACACTTAAAATTTCAGGATAATTTCTCATGTATTTTTCTAGATATTTAAGAAAATGTGTAAAATCGCAAGTGTCCGGTCACCTTTGGCCATATAGTGTACCATTAAATATAGTGTACCCATATAGTGTACCATATAGTAAATCATTTAGAATACATAGGAAGCTTTTAAATAGTTGCATTAATCGTACTTAGATGTCAGTAGGGGGAACTGGGGGACATTGATACAGCTTTTTTCAAAAAAAAATTTTGGTGTCTAGAAAGCAGAAATTTCAAGTTATTTTTGTATGTGATGTCAGCAAAACCTGTGTAGTGTGTTATAAAAATGTACAATCGTTGTTTTATATATTATTTTTGCATGTAATTTTAAAAAAATCAAAAAAAGTAATTTGTATCAATGTGCCCCATCCCCGGGGCAGATTGATACTCTTTGGCACGTCTGGGAAAAATGGAGACAAAATAACACCAATGCATATTTTTCATAGAAAAATAGTTAGCAAACCTTTTTATATATATTTATAGACTTTAAAATCGCATACAATTTATTTGTAAGCGATATTAAAGCAATCAAAATGAAATGTATAATGACCTGATGTTCTGGTTGTTCCTTGTCTGTTTGTTGGCTGTGGTAACTTTGTCATATCTGTCACTTTAACCCCAGAATTATCTTCTTTCTTAGGAAAGGTGAAAGAATTACCAGATTTTCTGTTTATAAATCGGTTTACAAACAGAAAATAAAGGTTAATTGTATTAAAAATTATGTTTATAATATAATTATCCTGTACTGTTCTGCAGCTTGTTTCTCTTACTTAACATTTCTCATGTCGATAATACTTTTTTCTCTGGAGAATCGATGTAAATTTGAGATTTGCCATGCTGCCATCCATTTCTTTTGTTAATTCTACTAGCACTAGATATTGTGTAAGTTTGTACGTCTTCTGTTTGCAAAAATACTATAAAATGTTCTAATAAGGTACCCTGGGGTAATAACGCCACGTTAAGGTTCTACCAATTTTCACGGCTCAGTTTTACTTTGTATTTTTCAAACAAATATATGATTTGATACAGCAACTCATTGACTATCTATATAAAAAAAAATAATTTAACAGATATGTATTCATAAAATGTAATGGCGTGATTTATTGACCAATGCTATTTGGTGTTATTGCCCACCTATATGGGTAATAACGCCATGCAAACAAAACTATGAAATAAGATGGAATAATTGCATGTAGATTGCCCAATTCTAAAAATACAAATTCTACAAACTTAGAAATTGACAAATTGCATTCTAAGCTATTGAAAATGTTCAATTTTTTGTGAAAGTGTAAGAAAAATAAAGGTGTGGTGTGCGTGTGTGTGTGTGTGTGGGGGGGGGGGGGGGGGGTGAGGCAAAAAAATATCAGACTGTAAGCTTCTTTTTGCTTAAAAAGGACCGCTTAAATAGAATTATTAGGAAACATTGCACACTTTTAACTGTGTTTATTTGAATCAGTATTTAGGATGTAGCTCGGCCACTGTAGAGAATCAACCGGGATTAATGCCAAAGATTGGCGTTATTACCCCGTTATAGTTATTGCGCTGTACATTTTAAATTACAAATTATCTCGAGAAGATATCCAAAATCTTCAACAACATTTTGAAAGTCCATGAAATGTACTACAAATTTAAGTAATTAATAAAGTATTTCCGGATTAAAAAAATAGTCTTCATTTCACAAAACGTATCTCGCAAATTTTAGATCAAGCGTTAATTTTAGCTGCTTGTAAAAACAATAAGACCTAAATTTTTTTTTTTTTTTTTTTGTTATTTATATGACTCAAAACCCTTCTGCGCAGAGCACATGGGTGTCATTTACCAGATTACTTCATAATTATGCATAATATTAGCACTTGGCGTTATTACCCCGCCTGGCGTTATTACCTCATACCACCTTATAAAGAAATTAGAGCTATTTCACTTCAATAAAAACTAATAGTAGAAATTTTTGACGAAAAATGGTTGAATTAAGGAGTTTATGGTAAAAGAAAAATTAAAGGTAATGAAAAATTGAACTAGAAAAGGATTTAGGTTGTATCAATGTGCCCCGACAAAGACTGTATCAATGTGCCCCATACAGCTATTTTGAATAAAATGAGTCGCAAATCCAACACTTCATAATTTATCTAACAATAAAGAATGGGGAACTGATAAAGAGTAGCTTTACTTGCCAGGGACGGTATTCTTTTTGGTTGAAAATACTGAAACAGTTGTATAATACCATTTCAATGGTACAACTCAAATTTACTTTCGACCTACAAAAACAATTAATCACCCATCCCATTTCATCAAACTATTGAATCATTCCAAAACTTTCTGTATGTAGTTAATTTCACTAGTATCACCTTTTGCAGCTGTTGTGAAACTTCCTGTAATGACCCTGTGTGCTGTACAGGGGGTGTATCAATGTGCCTCAAGTATCAATGTACCCCAGTTCCCCCTACTAGATAATTTCTAGCATTATTTTCAATTGTTGCTATATTGTTTTAGAAGAGAAATGAACTAATTTTTTGAGCTGCTTTATTTTTTAATTTGCTTAATTTTTTTGCGAGGTAAAAGATATTTTATTATTCTTTAATCTTCTCTCACTGTTAAAAATAAATCTGTGAATTCACGGTGAAATTACCGGCAGCAAAGTAGCCAAACTTTTACCGTTCCATTAGTAGATTTTCCGTTGTGGGAAATACAAGAAAGGAAAACTCCGTTTGAAGAAGCAGTAACTTTCCGTTACAAAGTTTGATTTTTAATAACAATAATTTAATGTAATTTTTAAAATTAATGAATCGATTAATCGTAAAAGAATTCGAAATTACCGAGTGATTTTAAGCTGCTATGTTACTTTACTTAATTATTATTTTATATAATTTAGTTCACGCAGTCCTGAGGATCGAATTCGGGACCTTTTGATAGCGGAACAAATCCTTACGAACTGAGCCAGAGCTGCTGATGCCGGAATATACAAAGTATGTCTTTTATGAGTTAGTGGGAAAATCTGTTGTGCTTTTTAAAGATTTCCTTTCAAATATATTCCTTAGAATATTTGTAAACGGTTTATTTTATTTTATTTTAGACATGCATGATACTTATTATTTTTTAAAATCAATTTTAATTTTTTAAATAGTTTAAATTAAAAAAAATCACTGTTTAAAACCACTATTTTTTTTTTTTTTTTTAATGAATGAATGAATGAAAAAAAAATGTTATTAAAATTTTTTTTACAAAAAAAAGTATAGACAATTTTTTGTAATTGTCGTACACTATTTATTCATTTATTTATTGGCTAATTAATTAAAAGATCTATTAATAAGAAATAAAGAAAAATAAACCGAAGAAGTATAATTTAAAAGGGATTGTGTATGTTTTCATTATTCCATGGCGCCAGTGGGGCCCGAGCCCACAGTCTGCGATCGCCGGCGTTTAGTAGTGTGGTGCCTTGGCCACTCGGCCATGGAGCCCCCCCCCCCACACACACACACACACAACAGTGTCTCCGATTTTTGTTTTTATTTCCATCCGTTGCGTTATTTTCAGGAAATATGGTGGAATTTTGTGATTTGTCACGGAATACATAAAAAATCCCTTTTAAATTATACTTCTTCGGTTTATTTTTCTCTTATTTCTTATTAATAGATCTTTTAATTAATTAGCCAATAAATAAATGAATAAATAGCTTACGACAATTACAAAAAAATGTCTATACTTTTTTTCTGTAAAAAAGGGTATAGCCGGGTTTCTCAGTAAAATATGCCCTTGAGTCAACCACATCGAGTCCGGCATGGATCGATAGCCCATAAAAAGACATTCATTTCTCCCCAGTTTTAAGTTTGTATCTCAAGACCATGGAGGGTAATGGCTCTAAAAGGCTGTTTTGGAAAAAAGCGCATTGTGACGAAACTACTAAGCAGATTTCAACGAAAAAAATAAGGGATGTAAAAAAACACCATACGAATGTTTGACATTATTTTCAGATTTTTTTTTAACAAAAGAACAAGTTTTCTAACATTTTTCCTGTTTTTAAAAGTACATTTTAATTAAAAATAAACTGAAATTTCTGAGCGACCACCTTAATTTTTTTCCATGAAATGCTATGAGACATGATGCATATTCACTATCAATTTCAACTTTCTACGTATGGTGCATCATATTAAAAAAAAAGGCAAAATCATATTCCGGAGGAAATTTGGGGCGTATCTCGGATAAATTTGACGCCTTCTTTTCAAATCTCACATATTTATTCACACGGTATTTTTAAAAGAAGGCGGGAAATTTGTTCGAGACACGCCCCACATTAAAGCCGGAATATGATTTTGCCCTCTTTTTAATATGATGCACCATACGTATAAAGTTGAAATTGATAATGAATATGCATCATGTCTCATAGTATTTCATAGAAAAAAATTAAGGTGGTCACTCAGAAATTTCAGTTTATTTTTAATTAAAATGCATTTAAAAACAGGAAAAATGTTAGAAAACTTGTTCTTTTGTTTAAAAAAAATCTGCAAAAATTGTCAAACATTCGTATGGTGGTTTTTTACATCCCTTATTTTTTTCGTTGAAATCTGCTTAGTACTTTCGTCGCAATGCGCTCTTTTCCAAAACAGGCATTTAGGGCCATTACCCCCCATGGTCTTGAGATACAAACTTAAAACTGGGGAGAAATGAATTCCTTTTTATCGGCTATCGATCCATGTAGGACTCGATGAGGTTGACTCAAGGGCATATTTTACTAAGAAACCCGGCTATACCCCTTTTGTATAAAAACTTTTTTTCATTCATTCATTCATTCATTAAAAAAAATAGTGGTTTTAAACAGTGATTTTTTTTATTTAAATTATTTAAAAAATTAAAATTGATTTAAAAAAATAATAAGTATTATTATTTTTGTTGTGAAAAAGGACCTTTTCTGTGAAATTCCGGAAAAAAATGTTCGTGAATTTCAGAATTTTTTTAAAAGTGCTTAATATATGCATATTTTCAAATTAATTTTAAACAAACAGATTCCATAAAAAATGTGGAAGTGTCTTGGGCCTCATATGAAGCTCGAATTAAGAAAAATAGATAGAGCAACATTACAAAAAAAGTCTTTCTTCACATGATTTATAGTGGTACTTTAGAAGTATTAAAAGTTAGATAGATTTTTTTCTCTACTTTTATAATAATTTGGTGATGAGAGGGTTAAATAGTTTAAAACTGTTAAGTCAGAGATATCTAAATAAATTTTACGCTTTAAAACTGTAAATATAAAAGCATTTCAAAACATATTCATATTATTTTCTTAATCTGGTCAGATGAAATATGTATCAAAATTAAATGAGTCAGGACAATAGCGTAACCAGAGTGGGTTCCCAAGTGCTCTGAATTTTTTTTAAAGTTCTGTTCTCCTTATCAAACCAGAAAAATTTCTGCTGTGAATCAAAGAGAAAAAACCTTACAATATTACTGGTTTTGGGCGTTTTGGGCACCCACCCTAGTTACGGCACTGCAGAATATTATCAAATTTTTGATGCAGTGAGTTATTATTCGAAGATTTTTGTTCTCTTTGCATACTTCTAATTGTTTGCCATAAACTCAAGTCTGCTGTGCTTCTTTTTTATGAGTGTTTGTGTGTCTTTCTGGGAGTTCGATTTAACTTGATAATCCATAAATGCATGTATGTTCAGTCGTGGAAAAATAAAGTAAACACCCCCTACTAACTCCTCAACAAATTATCGTAGAAGGAAGTTGTTGTTACCGAACGATTGGAAATAAATTCTACTTTTAAATGATGTATTAAAATTTGCTTAGGGGGCTATCTGCATATAAAACGAACCCAAACTTTTTTTTTCAATGGCATTACTTAATTTTAACAAGATATTTCAAATCTTCGGTTCAAAATATGCCTAGACACCAAATTTCAAGTCTTTTTAATTATAAACATTCAAAATTTCTAATTTGCAAAAATTATGGTGGCGTTGTTCTGCTGGAAAATTCAACTTAGACTACCAATTCTCACTGTAAATGACAGTAAATGGGTTTCTAGCATTTCTTGGTAATCGACAGCCTGCATGCGTTCTGAGGTAAAAGCCAGGTTAAGTTTACCACCATAGTTGAAGACTCCAAATACCATTAATAAGCCTCTGCCGACCAGATTATGTTGACAGCTATCCACAATCAAAATGGAATCGATGAGGCCAAATATAAACAAACCTGGAAGGACTAACGGCATCTTGTTATAGTCTTAGATGAGAAAAAAAATAATTTGTATGGCTTAGAAAGCTTTGCTTTCCATTGGCATGACATGAAGAAAAGAGAAAAAGTTTTCTCCAAAAGACAGTATGGTGGAGGATTATTAATAGTGTAGGGAGATTTCGGCTATGGTGTTAAACTTAACCTGGCTTTTCCCTCAGACCGCATGTAGGCTACCGATTATCAAGAATTGCTAGAAACCGATTTATCTCTACTTGCAGAGAGAGAATTTGTGGCCTCAGTTGGATTTTCCAACAGGAAAATGCCCCCATAAACTTTGCAATATCATCCTAGGATTGATTTTTTGGGTAATTCAGGATATATAATGAAAAAGTCTGCTCTGTACCTCCATTTCAGTCCCCAAGAATATATGTGGGGTATCCTGAGTAGAGCTTTAAATGCTAATGTCTGACTGTTCAAGTCTGTGGCAGAATCAAGCCTCCATCATTGAGCCCTGGGATACTATTGATGCTACAATCTTCCAGGATAGCATTGGAAGATTGGTGCATGATATGCCACATCGTATATTCCAAGTCATGTCAGCATCGCAGATATATTGGCTTTTAACAGTAATGGCTTTATTTCGACGAGACACTTTTTTCCTCCTCTTTTTATATGCATTCATTTTTTTTTTCTAATGAAGAGGGGCAAAGAGTGAGTTACTCCTTGTAAATATCATTTCTATATCTACTTTATTAACATATTTGTTTCGGTCTCGTGGATTTATTCCGTGTCCAGTTACGATGTAAAATCACGGTGTCTTTATTTCAGTGGGACACACTGCATATAATTCTTCATTTTAACATTTTCTTTTTCTGTCCACTAATAGATTAGGTAGCTTTTTGAGACACCCTTTTCTGCGCAAAATTTCAGATTCTCTCAAAATTAAGTCTATTAAACTTAGTCTGTTGGATGCTGTGCTAGAATATTTCAGAATTCTTTTCCAAAATGTTATAAGTTTGTGTATATTTTTGCAAATAAAGATAAAGGGGTGTCACCCCTTAGAGGGTGACATCCGGGGCGGACCGCCCCCCCCGTTAGCTGCGCCACTGATAGGAACTCTACACAGTGAGTAGTCCCACACTCGTAAATATTAAGTATCACTAATTAATTGTGTTTAAAACAATATTTAGAAACGTGTTGTATTTATAATGTTTGTTTTTTCGGTTTTCATTTATTAGTTTTCTTTTAATTTCTCTCTTTATTAAACTAATTACAGCAATACAAATTGTCGATATATCGTAAGCGTATATTTGGAAATAGGAAGTGACATCACGTAAGTGTTGTTATTTTTAAACCAAGACAAGCATATGTAAAAGAAATTTTTAATCAAGATATATAATGATAGGCACCAATGTAGAATCGAATTAGAGATCTAAAATAACGTGATTAGGATGCGTTTTAAATGATATCAACGACACTTATAACACTTAACACTAAGCCCTTTCTTTTCATTCTCTTATAGCCTTAAAGCTTTAAATAAATGCTAATGACAGTAATTTGATGCTGACTGAACAAGCTCTCAAAACTTTAAATATATGTCAATGACATTTGCTATGTTTTTTCCTCCTACTCTTTCGCTTTTTTAGTTTTTATTTTGGATATTGTAACCATGTGGATATTATTCTGGTCATTTTTTAATGAAAATTTCCTACAGGTTTGTGTGCTTATGACATATATTACTTCAAAGTGGTCCGAGTCTAATTTTTGGAAGCCCTAGACATAAACTTGATACCAGCCACCCCCCCTCCCCATTTTTATAATATTTATATGTAGTAAAGGGAAATATATTTTAAGCATGATTTTTATGGAATTTTTAACTGCAATGATAATTAACATTCCCAACATTATTGATAATTAAACATGGGGAAAAATTATTTCATTGTAAAAGGGTTGTAATTTACATATACATAATATGCCTGAGTGTTTTCAGATTATGCTGTTCGATATGCCGAGTCTATCGTGCTGTGCTTTTTTCCTAGAAAGACATTATCACTTGCCCTATATATGATCGGTCCGATGATCCTTAAATATACATAAAATCAGTATTGACTGATTTTAAATTTTATATAAAAATATTTACAAACGAACATTGGCTTAGTGTTTTCACTGCCTTCGGCAAAAACAAAGTGAGCGGGCTGCGTATGCTAGACCCCCGTTATAGTGATAACCGATTTAATTTCTATCATTAAAACGTATATTGCACTTTCAATTCTGACCAATATTTCTTTTATAAATCATAAATAATAGAAAAACAGCACTTTCTAGTGGAAGGGTCCAGACTTATATTAAGTTCATTGCTGGCATTTAGATATATTACACTTTAAATTTGGGGGGGGGGGGGGGAACTAAGTAACATAAAACGCTTTTTAGTTACAGTGTCTAAAATAGTTAAATGATAGAGAATTGAACTATATTTTAAATTATACAAAGCATTTTGAAATCGTCCAATTACGAAAACCTAAATAACAGGAGAAATAGAGCATCCCCGTAAGACATGGTGACGTCACTGCAACGTCGTTGTGAAGTCACATTGTGACTTTGTGACCAGCGATTGTCGACGTGACGTCACGTGACGTCGATGTGAAGTCACAGTGACTAAAATGTGAAGTCGTTATGGCCGTTTTAGAGCTTTTTTGTGACGTCGCATTGTGACCACTTTGTGACGTCACAATGTGACCAATTTGTGAAAAGTGTGTCATTTGTGACTACTTTGACATTAACATTGTGACGAACTGTGAAAATGTTTTTAGAAAGTCACATCTTAGTCACAATGTGACGTCACTGAGTGGTGGCATTTTCGTCACAGATGTGATGTGACCAAAGTGACTCACAGGGACGTCATTGTGACGTCACTGTGAACATGCATGCTATGAGGGTCTAGAGTGGGCCATTAGACACCCTGTGGGCCTGTCATCCTCTGACCTCTAAAAAATTAGCGTTTAGTGATAGCCGATTTAATCTCTCCTATTTAGAATGTATCCTTTATAATTCTGACCAATAAATCCTATAGAAAACCAAAATAATAAATATACACAGTGCTCTCAATTGTCAATGTCCAGAACTATGTTGAACGACAGTGAATTGAATTATGTATCCAGTTATATAAAGCACTATGAAATCGTTCAATTAGAAGTCGATATTATTTAGAGTCCTTTCCCTGCTGATGGCGGTCCAAGCCCGCATGCCTGCCGGCTACCGAATGTAGTGGGTACCAGTGTTGCCAGTGGGCTACTTTTTTATAATTCAGATTTCTTGATAGGTACCACTTATTTGAAACGGCAAATTTCCATTTTTTTTTTCGTCTAAATTTATATGTCATTAAATAAAGCGTATTTTACCATTTCAAAAAGTGGTGCCAATCAAGAATCTAAATTAAAAAAAAGTAGCCCAACTGGTAACACTGGTGGGTACTCCCAAATTTAATTTCTGGCGTTTTCATATATTACACGATCAGTTTCAATCTGATTCAGAAGAAAAACTAAAAAAAAGGTACATTCCAGTGGCAATGTCTACAACTGTGTTAAATGATATATAATTGAATTATGTATTCAACTGTATAAAACACTTTAAAATTCTCCAATTATTAGCCGAGATTATAAAGCGTCTTTATCAGGCTGTCAGTTTGCGAAGAGAAGACAGTTAAACAATGCTGAAATTAAACAGAATAAAAAATACACCAGATTTCGAAGAGGCACTTTCCACAGACTTTTGCGCAGACATCTAACAAGGGGACCGCCAAACATGGTGCGCACAGATTTTGATGATTTCGAAGTATGTTGTAGGGGTCATACCAATAAATATTCTTGTGAAAGTGTTTCTTCAAATGGGCCTTGGTTTTTGAGAATTTGGGGGTTAAAGTTCAGCGTATATTTCAAATATCTATTAGTACAGCATTTGATTGTGGATACGTGGCGCCGTGCCATCGCGCGGGTTTGCGAGTCTAAAGGTTGTGGGATCGAATCCCGCTTCGGCTTTTATTTTCTTTTACTTATTTTTATTTATTTTTTTTACACGTTAAAAATTTTAAGTATTTTTACAACTAGAGAAACTGCCTCAGCTTTTGATATTTTCTTAATAAATTACATTTACATTTTTGAATTTTTTCATGAAAATTTATTTTTTTCTGCATTTTTTAAACTAATATTTCTATTGACAAACTGCAAAACTAATTTACGCCTAAAGCTTTTTTTTCTTAATTATTATCTACATTTTTTACTTTATGCGCAATTCTAAAATAATTTTTCTTTTTCCTATCACTTTTTTTTTACTTTATAGTATTTTAAATGAAAATTTATCCTTTTTTGTATAAATAATACAAAATAATTTTCGGGTGCAATTTCTTAAACGTCTTTAGGATTAGATAATTCAAGTAATGCATACCTTCGAAAGAGTAATAAAATATTAATGCAGTAATGATAAAATGCAAGTTGCCACCAGTTATCCAAGTTTTCAATTTTCTGATTTTCTGTAAACACATTTATCTTCCTAGTTCAAAATCAACAAACTTTATCGTTTGCACAAATAAGAAATGACAGATTACATTTAAAACTATTTTTATTACAAATCAAAACACTCTTTTTGTGATTCATCTGGAGTGCAAAAATCGTCTGTTAATGAGATAAAATTTCGATACATATAAAAACACTATTTTTTATAATCGTCTGCTTTCCTTTCCTTCGTAATATCAGAATAATTGAAGATTTCTTTTTATTGATCTTATATTTGCAGTTATACAAACGATGATTAAACTTTTTTTTAAACTTTTAATGTATTTTTAAACATATTTATTGCGAATTACGTATTTAAGGAATATAAATTATGTACGTTTTTAAAAATGAGTTTCAGACATAAATTAAATCGGATTTCCGTTTAGATTAAAAATTTAGGTAAAAAAATACTGATTTTCTCTAAAAATTCCCAAACGTAAACTTAAGTTTTTAAGGGGACAGTTTTCCTCAAAACTGATCAAAAAATCGATTTTTGTTTTTAAACATTAAATGAAAGCCTGTTTAATTGTGAATTTTTTAATACCTCTTTTTTACCCATACGACAATTATATCTCGAGATATTGAAAATTTTGTTAATACACCCGACGCAATTCCTCATACCAATGACAACTTTAAACCTTTTTTTTTCTCGTTTACATTTTCTTCGCTTTCATGTTTTAAAATTGTTAAGGCTATTTTTGTATTTGATATAGCGATTTAAAATGTTTTGTACAATTTGTTTGTTACATATGTGTTAAATATGCGCATGAAATTAGTTTTAACATTATTATTATTATTATTGTTATTAAAAAAATTATATATGAAGATGTGTTAGATTTCACCACTTTACACTAATTATATCAGTTAAAAATATGTGTTAAATCTAGTATTAGATTATCTAAAAATCCATGCACAGCAATGTGTAATACACATTTGAAAATAAAAAAAGGGGGATTAATTAATCTAAAAATATTAATATTTAAAGTAGTGAAGATTTTAAAATTTAAAAAAATTTCTTATACTTTTTCAAAATTTTAAATAAACACGCATTGTTATTTATTTATTTGTTGCAAAATATACTTTTTGTTGAACCCTGAAGTGCTGTCAGATCACCATTTGAACCATATTTTTAAAAATAATAATTTAAAAAAATTGAAAAAGTAAACTGTCTTCTTCAGAAGATATTAAAAGGTTCGAAGCTGTAAAATTCCCAATTCAGCTTAAAATTTTTAGCGTGTAAAAAATATAAAAAGTCCTTCCGGCAATGCCGGGGGGAAGAAGTAGCTTTCATATACTTATATATTTATTTATTTATTTTAAAGTAAGTTACATTGTTCAAAAATACTAAGCTCAAATTAGTTGAACTAATCTTATAAAATTAGTGATTTTATAAGATTGAATACTAGTTTTTGTCAAGACTGAATATTAATAGGAATTTTTAGAAATAATCATCTTTTATTCAACCTGGTTTTATTTTAAGCGATTTAGAGAGTCACCAAATTCCACGATATCTTAAAGTGTATGCCATTTTAAAGCAACATTGTGGATCGTTCAGATCAGACAGTTTCAAAATGTCAGCCATAAGCAAAATTCAAAGTGCTATAACTCAATCATTTTTTAAGATATAGAGAAAATAAAAAGTGTTCTGGAATCTTTGTTTTATGTTCTAACACGTAAAAGAAAAATATTTTTCAACTTTTAATTTTTTCGCATTTTATTTTAAATTTCAAAAAAAAAAAATTTTAATTTAAAATGGCCACCATTTTGAAATAAAATGGTGGATGATGCTGGCCAACGAACTCGGTCGAGACATTTGTATGTACTATGTGCATACCAAGTTTCATTGAAATCGGTTCATAAATACGCGTGTTATCACGTGACAAAAATCAGATCGTTTCAAAATTTCAGCCATAAGATAAATTCAAAGTGCTATAACTCAATCATTTTGTAAGATATAGACAAAATAAAAAGTGTTCTGGAATCGTTGTTTTAAGTTCTAACACGTAAAAGAAAAATATTTTTCAAATTTTGAATTTTTCGCATTTAATTTTAAATTTAAAATTTAAAAAAAAATTAAAATGGCCACCATTTTAAAACAAAATAGCGGATGATGCTGGCCAACGAACTCGGTCGAGATATTTGTATGTACTATGTACATACCAAGTTTAATTGAAATCGGTTCATAAACACGCGTGTTATCACGTGACAAAAATCAGATCGTTTCAAAATGTCAGCCATAAGAAAAATTCAAAGTGCTATAACTCAATCATTTTTTAAGATATACACAAAATAAAAAGTGTTCTGGAATCTTTGTTTTAAGTTCTAACATGTAAAAGAACAATATTTTTCAACTTTTAATTTTTTCGCATTTAATTTAAAATTTAAAATTTTTAAAAAAATTTAAAATGGCCTCTATTTTGAAACAAAATGGCAGATGATGCTGACCAACGAACTCGGTCGAGACATTTGTATGTACTATGTACATACCAAGTTTCATTCAAATCGGTTCATAAATACGTTAGTTATCGCATGACAAATATCATATATATATATATATATATATATATATATATATATATATATATATATATATATATATATATATATATATATATGTCAACATTTGAACGGAGGGTGGTTTTGGTGCCTGGGGGTCATGATCGGTGAAAATATACCAAAATTTTCCGGAAGTGCTTTCCTCCGGACGGCTGCAATAGGTAGCTTTTTACTTTTTGTAATGAAAGCTACCTAAAATAAGTAAAAGAAAATGAAAGCCGAGGCGGGACTCAATCCCACACCTTTGAACTCGCAAACCCGCGCGTTGGCACGGCGCCACGCATCCACATTCAAGTGATATACTAATAGATATTTGAAATATAAGCTGAACTTTAACCCCCAAATTCTCAAAAACCAAGACCCATTTGAAGAAACCCTTTCACCAGAATAATTAATGGTATGACCCCTACAACATACTTCGAAATCATAAAAATCTGTGCTCACCATGTTTGGTGGTCCCCTTGTAAGATTTTTACTTTCGATTTTAGAATAAGTCGCTTCATACCTGGGTCGCGGCTTGGTTTTCTGGGTTGCCAGATTGAGCCTCTTCTTTTAATTCTGAAATTTTATATTCACATCACAAATTATGTTTCCTTTATATAACGATAGATGTTTCGTGATTACATAAAGAAAAAATTTCTTTCAGAATTTCTGATGTGATTTCAAAGTTTTTAAATTGAAAGTAGAGACCAAACTGGCAACCTAGGCGTCTTGTCATATCAAGAGAATACAAGATTGGATGCAATCGTATGGTAAATATGCGAACACTTAAGTCCCGTTTCCTCGGAAACTAATCGACTGGTTTTGCTGAAATTTGGAAACCATATTCACTGGATTATGCTGAATAATTATGGTAGACAGTTTTTTCTGCAACTAAAACTTTTTATTTTAGAACAATGGCATTTTTTCTGAAATTTACCATTTTTCAGAAAAAAAATCTGAAACTAAAATTTTTTTAAATGTCTACCACATATGATTTTATATTCATATTCTACCACCAAATTTTTTTAGCGAAATCACTCGAGTATTTTAGGTGTTAATGAAGTTTTTAGCTGAAAAGTACAATTTTTCTCTGAATTAAAAACTTAAGACACTTCTAATTTGCGTTGAGTTCTTGCACAATATTATGAAATCAGGGCTGCGGAGTTATGAAGAAGCGCATAATAGTAATTAAATTCAAAATTTCACCGTTTCGGCATTAATTCTGCTCTAAGGGTTTCGAAGGAAAAAAGGGGAAAAAATATATTTTACGCTTTAATTTTAGAATTTCACTTTCCGCAAACTTGAAAAATCCAACTATCGATATTTAACGAAGAAAACAAAACAGAAATTTTAATATTTCGGATCCGCACACTCTGAAAAGAAAAAGCAAAATCGCTACAATTTTGTTGTAATTTCGTGTCCTCTAGCCCTGAAAAAGTTTCGATGGAAAGGAAGAAAAACAAAGATGAAAATTAGACTATTTCGGAAATAATTCGGCCTCTGCGGATTCGAAAGAAAAAAAAATTCAAATTTTACATTTCTCGCATTAATTTTACAATTCAGACTTTTTTCTGGTTCTGCAGACCCGAAAAATACAAAAATCACTATTTATCGTTATTTTGGGTACCGCCGAATCAGAAAAAATTATTTACAGTTTCACATTATTTCTAGTCTTGTGCACATGCAAATAAAGGGGGAGGGGGGTCTACTGCTTTGGGTGTTAATTCTGGTTCTACAGACCTGATCAATGTAAGGGGAGGGGAGGGGGAGAAAAAAATTGTTCTATTACAATGTTATTTCGGGTTCCTTAGATTTCGAAAATTTATAATTTTCGCATAACCTCCGGTTAGAAGTCTGCATGGTCCAAAATTCCAGGCCTGGACTTTTCCGCCCTGCCCGTTTACATTTTTAAATCCACGCTTCGGCCCATACAGAAAATTGGTAAAAAACGAGTCTGGCCGAAGTAAAAATCAATAAAATCCGGATCAACTCAATTTCTGCAAAAAAAGCAATTTTTATATTAGATTATATTAGATTAGATTAACATATATTACATACATATTTATTGAAAAATTTTGAGGTATATTTTCAGAGATTATGATAAAAGCTCACAAGTCATAAAAATGACAACATTAATGATAATTTTAAGGCTTAGGTTAATACATTCAAATGAAGACTCATCAAAAATTAATGTAGTTTAGAATACTATTTAAAAAAAGCTAGTTTATCATAAATTTTGAAGCCTTGTAAAAAAGGCGATTTTTTAAAATATTTCTCTGTAATTTATTATGGTGCTTTCTAAAAATTCCGTAAGCTGAAATTCATGATAGCTATTACTATTTTTACAAAATAAATTGCGTTCGACATGCCTTTTGAATAATTGAGCCCAGTTATGGTTCGCCCGGCCTGAGTGTGTAGAAAAAATATAAGCTTCATCTCGGTACGATCCAAGTCTGTTAAAAAAATTTACTGTGGCTCAGACACAAGCTAACTATCTGATGACGAATTGAAAAATTTCGTTTCTGCGTTGTTTCTGTGAAATTCGCATGAGCTCATGAGGCATATTGATACTTATTCTCACCACAGTCATGTCCATTGTAAAGTGATCCTATTTTGTCGGTGTAGTTTGATTCTTTCAAATTTGTTATTGGGCCCGTCAACCCGATTATTATTATTATTATTATTATTATTTTTTTTTTACTATTATTATAACTCCGGTCTGGCCCGTCAACGAACCAGCCCGTTTGTAAGATTACCTCCATATTCCATGTCTCGGGCCCGTGCAGATTTCTCCACTTCGGGTTTCATAAAACCCGAAATGTAAGAGGGTGAGTACTTACATAACTAAATGTAAAATATCTACTAGGTTTTTTAATTATAAACTGTTTTCACTTACTGTGGAAAACAGACAGTATATTGGGCATCTTTAACTTAGGTAACCTGGGATAATCCAAAAATAACAATAATAATTCATTTTATGGATTTAAAATTGTATGTAATTGGTTTAGTTTCTCCTTAAACTGAATAACAAAAAAGCTGGAATCTGAGTCGGAGTCGGCTTGTTTTTTAGTGACTCTGGCTCTTTTGCTCAAAAATGGGCCCGACTCCGACTTACAACTCCGCAGCCCTGTATCACGCATGAGTTAAAATATACATAAACACTTGGGTAAAATTTAGTTACATGCAATAAATTAATATAAAATGTTAGAGTAAAATTAATGTGAGTGAGCGTGATGTCTTGTCTTCCCCTCACCTCATGGGGGACGAGCGACCGGTATACGTGCCACTTAAAGTGCTCAAAATCTTTAATTATTATCACCAGTTATTTTTTATTGTAAGGCTTACCTTATTTAATCAGCGCATTTTCGCGATTAAATTACAGAAAAATTTCTATTGAAAAACCACAGATAAAATTATAAATTATGTAAAAAGTTCTCGTCGTGAAGGGGTTAATGCAAATTTTTTATCAACTACTTCCCACCAATAGTTTCACATTCTGGTCAAGTAGCAACCTTCTACATTAATCGTTCTGAAATATTAATTTTTCTCTAAATAATCGTACCCATTTTTTCTGATTATTCCAAAACTTATTATGTCACTTCCGATTTCAAAAGAACTCGCGCCATTGCTGGATCACGCCTGGTCCTATTAGGCCGAATTTTTTCTTAGTTACTCTCCTCAAAAATTTCACATTCTGACCAAGGAACAACCTTTTATTTTAATTTCCATATGAAATAGTAACTTTTTCTAAAATTTCTTATCCCTGTTTTCTGATTCTGTAAGTGGAGTTTCATCTATACTAACAAAAGAAAGATGATTAACTGCGTGTGTAACTATCTCTGTGCGATATCTAGAAAAACTTACCTCACGTAGAAGTCTGATATTTTGATGCACCTTAGGTTCAAAATTTTCATTATTTTGTAATTAGCCGACATATAAATTAGAAACCTACCGTAATTTCGGGTGTATAAGCCGCGGATCAAATAATTCTTTTTGGACCCAGAAATCTTATTTAGTAATTGAAGACAGATATTTACGGCGATCTAAATAGTTATATTTGTTTCTTAAAAAATTCTGGGTCGAAAAAGAATTGTTTGATCTGCGGCTTATACACCCGAAATTACGGTAAATAAATAAATAAAATAAAATAAAATATAACGATCGCAGACACCAGCAGTGCAGGATGCAGTTGATCGCATCTCTGGAACGCCGTAGCATATAAGAAAAGAAAATTATTCTTTATTTTATTTCATTTTATTTTTTCTAAACGCGCTGAGAATGAACCCTTCAATAGACAGAAAAACAGACAACATATTCTTAAATCCCGTACTTTTAATGATTAAATAATTAAACAGTTTAATTTTAAGAATATATTTGCGCGAGATATATTCATATTTTGAGGTGATCATTTCAACTATTGTTGTGAATTTTATGATAGAGCAAATAATATTTCCTTTCTAACAACAAAAGTATTTTCAGGTGAATATTAAAAAGAGAAAGAAAGCTTTAAAGTAATAAATTCATTAACCCATTAACGCCCGAATTATTTTCTTCGCTAAAATTTAAATTTTGTATTTCCCACCACTTTTAAAAACAAATTAATTTTTATCTAATTTTATCGAGGATACTGTCTTGTGAAAGAAGGTATATATTTTTCTTCCTTTTTACTGGTGGGAAAACCGCTTTCTTGCTGTTTTTGTAACCGTCCTCAAATGAGGACGCTGGGCGTTAATGGGTTAATATGAATTAAAGCAATAAATGAGAAAAATTACCGTAATTTCGGGTGTATAAGCCGCGGATCAAACAATTCTTTTTGGACCCAGAAATCTTATTTAGTAAATGAAGATAAATATTTACGGCGATCTAACTTGTTATATTTGTTTCTAAAAAAATTCTGGGTCGAAAAAGAATTGTTTGATCTGCGGCTTATACACCCGAAATTACGGTAAGTCATACTTGAAATGGCAAAAGAATTACACTGCAAAACAGTTTAAATTCAAAAGTATATTAGCACGAGACATTTACCTCATATTTTGAGATGATGTTTTCAACTATTGTTGTGAATTCTAAGACAACGTGAATAGTAGTTTCTTTCTAACAGCAAAAGTATTTTCACGTAAATATTAAAAAGAGAAACGAGACTTTAGTGAAAATTACATCAAATTTAAAACGATACACTTAAAATGTCTTATTTTAAAAAAAAAAAAACTTTTTTATTGTGTTGTTAGAAAATACCGGAAGACAAAGATTCTGTTTATTTAATTCATTTTATATCAGCTTATACATATTTTCAAATATCTTATTTAATCAAACTGATATTTTTTATTAACTTTATTTAACTTATATCTTTTAATCAAAGACGAAAAATGTCATTGTAACACTTATCAGCAGCTTATTTGGCCTTAAAATTCCCCCAATCAAATAGGATGGAAACCCGTTTACAGAAACGTGGCCACTGCTTTTATTATTATTATTATTATTATTATTATTATTATTATTATTATTATTCAGTTTTCTGAAAATTTTTAAACGGATCAAATCAGCTTACTTTTAGAGTCTCCGGTGTATAAACAGGGGTTGGCGAACGTATCTTGTTGAGAGCAGAGCCGTCTGTATTTTATACGATTTGAATGTGAACATGATGTTTATACTCTAGTTAAAATATAATAAAAAGTATAGTCTAACTATAGAAACTTATAGTTAAACTATATTTCATATTGTACTGCAGTGTTTTTAAAGCTCTATCCATATATACCCCCTTCCCCCCTTTCTCTAAATTTGTGAGCATCAGACTCGTGACCCGTGTGTTCATGCATTCTGGCTTTCACAATAAATGTACTTTGACTTAGATGTATGCACTTCTAACGAGAAGATAGAATAGGATGGCTTGGTGATTTACTTATGAGATATCGTCTAGTGTTTTTACGTATAAGATTTGGCGTTGAATTTAGATTTATTTTGAGGAAAAAAGAAAGGGCCAAAGCAGAAAATTGAGGCATATATCAGAAGAAGAATTTAAAAAAAATAGCACTGAAGGGTTATTATTTAATTAAGATGTGAATTTAATCTCTTAATTATATGTTAGCTAATTTGCCTGTGCATTTCAGTTTTTTACTATTTGTGCCGATTAAAAAAATAAAAAACTTTCATTTTTTTTTCTATTTTTCTCTTTACGCACAGAATGTAAACATCCTATTCGCTATTCACTGAAATTGGTTGTATTTGTGACTTGTGAGACTCATTAATCCCCAAACCGGAACACTTACAGTCTAGAATAGAAAAAATATTCATTTTGAGAAATACTAACAGGTCGAAAGCTAAAACATATGTATATTTTTTTATTGAATATTTATAATAGTAATAAAAATGTGTATAAATTTTATTATTTTTGTTGATATTTATTGGTTGTTAAATGACAATTTGTAATGCAGAATCGTAATGTAAATTGTTGATATGATCGAAGTTTTTTTATATGAGTAAAATGAAACTTTTGAGCTTTTTTCTTCTAATAGCCATTTCTCTCTTTTTTTCTTTCGTAACATTGATACATAATATTGAGAAAATGCATTAATCATCAATGTTAAATTATTATAAACTTAGATATGCATATACACTATATGGCCAAAGATGACCGTCCACTTGCGATTTTTGACATTTTATTAAATATCTAGAAAAATACTTGAGAAATCATCCTGAAGCCTTAAGTGTGTAAACATAATAGTACAAGTCATACATATAGGGATTGTATTGATTTCTCTATTAATTAGTGCAAATATATATTACACAATGTGGTACGTACTACTATATTTGGATACAACCCCTCATTTTTTTGCTTCATTTTGGGAACAACGGATTTTGTGCTTATTCTATGGACGAACACTTTCAGAATTTTCAAGCTATGTTTTTGAGACTTTTACAAAAGTTGCTCTATACATTTAGCTAACACAATATGCAAATGAAATTTTGATAACGCAGACGCATGCGCAATGAAAAAATATTTAGTAAACCTTCATATTTTTCATACAATTTTTATTATTTTGTAATTCTGATTAGAGTGTATTGTGTACAATGTTTTTTTTTTGTGATATTTTCGGAAAAGAACATTATTTTATATTAAGAACTCTGCAAATTATAAGCAAAAAATTTGAGACTGTTTTTATAAAAAAAACTTAATATCTCTACGAGTATCCATGTTATCCGCATAAAAATGAAAACAGTTTATTACAATAAGCTACTTAATCATAATCTACAATTTGAACGCTTTTGTTACATTAGTTTTGACAGGGTTATCCAAAAGATTTTCGTTTTTTTCAATTTGTTGCAGGTCCCCTATAAAGTTTCGGGCGAAAATCTTCGCGGAAATGTATCACCTGTACTATTATATTTAGTCCGTTTTCTAATTACAGCTTTTCATAGGTCCGTGTGCAATTTTATGATTAAGTATCGTGAGTGGTCTCATTTTGTTCCTTATGTATTGTAGACTAAGAAAAGCGATGGTGGACATCCGGGACCCGCGACTGGGGAGGGGGAGGGGGAGGGGAAGGGTTCAAAAATTCAAGGGGAAAAAATTCCATTTCATAAAAAATAAAGAAAATTATCTATAAATATTAATGTTTAAAACATTTATAGATTAGGAAAAACATTTGTGGACATCCGGGATCCGCGACTGGGGAGGGGAGGGATTGAAAAGTGCAAGGCAAAAAAAATTCCATTTCATAAAAAATAAAGAAAATTATGCAAAAATATTAATGTTTAAAACATTTATAGATTAGGAAAAACATTTGTGGACATCCAGGAGCCGTGACTGAGGAGGGGGAGGGGAAGGGGAGGGGTGGGGGAGGGGAAGAGTTGCAAAGTGCAAGGGAAAAAATCCATTTCATAAAAAATAAATAAAATTATGCATAAATATTAATGTTTGAAGCAATTATAGATTAGGAAAAACATTTGTGGACATCCAGGACAAGCGACTGAAGAGGGAGAGGGGAAGGGGAAGGGTTGAAAAGTGCAGGGGAACAAAATTCCATTTCATAAAAAATAAAGAAAATTACGCCTAAATATTAATATTTAAAACATTTATAGATTAGGAAAAACATTTGTGGACATCCAGGACCCGCGACTGAGGAGGAGGAGGGAAAGGGAAGGGGAAGGGTTGAAAATTGCAAGGGACAAAAATTCCATTTCATAAAAAATAAAGAAAATTATGTATAAATATGAATGTTTAAAACATTTATAAATTAGGAAAAAACATTTGTGGACATCAGGGACTCGCAACTGGGGCGGAAGAAGGGGGGGAGGAGAGGAATTTGAAAAGGGCAATAAAAAAATTCTGTTTAAAAAAATTATGCATAAATATCAAAGTTTAAAACGTTTATAGAATGAGAATGGCGATGGTGGATATTCGGGACTTATGAATAGGAAGACGGAGGTAAAAAAAGAGGAGGGGAGTGGAAAGTATTAAAAGAGGCAAGAAAAAATGCCATTTAATTACATATGTATATATATATATATATATATATATATATTAGTATTTAAATCTTTTATAGAATAAGAAAAGCAATAGTGGGCATCCGGGATCCTCAACTAGGCTAGGGGAAGGGGGGAAAGTTTGAAAAGGGCAAGAAAAAAGATCTGAAGCTGCATTCTCTTTCTGGATCTGATACCATTGGTTCATTCAGTGGTAAATCAAAAACCAGTTATTGGAAGAGCTTCATTAATGTTGACGACAGAATTCTGAAAGCACTTGCCGCATAAGGTCAAACATATATCCTTGAGAGTGAAACATATATTGCACTTGGAGAATACAAATGTTCAGTGTATATGCCAAAATTAAACATTAAAACATTGAGTGAGCTAAGATGTGGTTATTTACAAAAAAGCAAGCTGAAGGGACAAATATGACCCCAACTCAAGCCGCCCTTTACCCAGCCATAAGAAAAGCTCATTACCAAGCAATAATATGGCAAAGAGCACACATTTTAAAAACTAATATTCCACCCCCAACTGATTTTGGTTGGATGATAAAGGAAAAAGAATACCTACCTGTCATGTGTAACATGCCATGTGCTCCTCAAGAACTGGTTTAATCGGTGCGTTGTTCGTGTGTCAAATCAAGAAGTGTAGCATTCTGTAAATGTTCACAAAATGGATTACCTTGTAACTGAAATGTGTTCATGCTCGGGTGAGACTGATAAATGTGATAATGTTGGAGGCCTTGATGATGTAAATTATGGTGACAGTGATACCGATGATCCTACTTTGTTCTGAAGTTAAACTTTTACTTGCAGTTTAAAATTTGAAAATTTTTACTATTTAGGTATATGATGTATAATATAGAATAACAATACAAAGATAATAAATAATATTTAGCATTAGAAAATTTGTATAATTTAGTATTTATCATCACTCAGTTCCTTTTCAATTTCCCTTATTACTTATTTTTTCGACTGCACTTTTCAACCCTTCCCCTCCCTTTCCCCCTCTCCAGTCGCGGGTCCCAGATGTCCACAAATGTTTTTCCTAATCTATGCATGTTTTAATCATTAATATTTTTACATACTTTTCTTTATTTTTTATGAAATGGAATTTTTTTCCCATGCACTTTGCAACTCTTCCCCTCCCATCCCCCTCCCCCCCTCCTTCCCAGTCGTGGCTCCTGGAGGTCCACAAATTCTTTTCCTAATCTATAAATGTTTTAAACATTAATATTTATTCATAATTTTCTTTATTTTTTATGAAATGGAAATTTTCTCCCTTGCAATTTCCAACCCTTCCCCTTCCCCTTCCCCTCCACAGTCGCGTGTCCTGGATGTCAACAAATGTTTTTCCTAATCTATAAATGTTTTAAACATTAATATTTATGCATAATTTTCTTTATTGTTTATGAAATGGAATTTTTTTCCTTGCATTTTTCAACACTTCCCCTCTCCCTCACCCTTCCCAGTTGCGGGTCCCGCATTGTCCACAAATGTTTTTTCCTAATCTATAAATGTATAATAATAGATTTTCATAATTTATAAATGTAAAAATAATCTATAAACATTAATATTTATACATAATTTTCTTTATTTTTTATGAAATGGAATTTTTTCCCTTGCACTTTGCAACTGTTCCCCTCTCCCACCCCTCCCAATCCCCTTCCCCCTCCCCAGTCGCGGCTCCTGGATGTCCACAAATGTTTTTCCTAATCTATAAATGTTTTAAACATTAATATTTATACATAATTGTTTTTATTTTTTAAGAAATAGAATTTTTTCCCTTGCACTTTTCAACCCTTCCCCTCCCCCTCTCCCTCCCCAATTGCGGGTCCTGGGTGTCCACAAATATTTTTTCTAATCTATAAATGTTTTAATCATTAATATTTATTGATAATTTTCTTTATTTTTTTATGAAATGGAATTTTTTCCCCTTGCACATTTCAACCCTTCCCCTCCCCCTCCCCCTCCCCAGTCGCGGGTCTCGGATGTCCACCATCGCTTTTCTTAGTCTACAAGACATAAGGAACAAAATGAGACCACTCACTATACTTAATCATAAAATTGCACACGGGATGTAATTAGAAAACGGACTAATTTACACTCTTAAGGTTTCAGGATGATTTCTCAAGTATTTTTCTAGATATTTAACAAAATGTCAAAAATCGCAAGTGCACGGTCATATTTGGCCATATAGTGTACATAATCTAAAACGAACAATGCAGATTTCGTTTTTTTTTTTTTTTTTTTTTTTCTTTTTTAGCACTTTCCAACAAAGTTGAAAAGTGCTTATGCATTCGGTTTGTCTGTCCGTCTGTCCGTCTGTCCGGATGGCCGTCTGTCCGTCTGTCCGTCTGTCCGCGCTCTAACTCCCGTAAATATACTCGGATTGCTATGAAATTTTTATACGTTATTGAGGTTTACCCTAGCACGAACCCTATTGAAAATGAAGTATCTACCCTGATTAGTTTATCTACAGAGCGAATCAAAAGTTTCCCATTACATTACGCCCTATGGGGAAAAATCGTTAATATACTCGGATTGCCATGAAATTTTAGGACATTATTGATGTTTACCCTAGCACAAGTCCTATTGAAAATGAAGTTTCTACCATGGATAGTTTATCTACAGGACGAATCAAAAGTTTCCCATTACATTACGGCCTATGGGGGAAAATCGTTAATATACTCGGATTGCCATGGAATTTTAGGACGTTATTGAGGTTTACCCTAGAACGAACCTTACTAAAAATGAAGTATCTACCATGATTAGTTTATCTACAGAGAGAATCAAAAGTTTCCCATTACATTACGGCCTATGGGGAAAAATCGTTAATAGACTCGGATTGCCATGAAACTTTAGGACGTTATTTACGTTTACCCTAGCACGAACCCTACTGAAAATGAAGTTTCTATTATGATTAGTTTATCTACAGGGCGAATCAAAAGTTTTCCATTACATTACGGCCCATGGGGAACATAATCGTTAATATACTCGGATTGCCATGAAATTTTAGGACGTTATTGACGTTTATCCTAGCACAAGTTCTATCGAAAATGAAGTTTCTACCATGATTAGTTTGTCTACAGGGCGAATCAAAAGTTTCCTATTGCATTACGGCCTATGGAGAAAAATCGTTTCAAAGGAATTTTAAAGATGTTATACCATGTCAAACATATTAAAATATGCATTCTTAAAATATAAGGTGAAAATGTAGCTATTATTCATTTGCAGGCCCACATAAAAGAATTCCATTAGATAATGGTAAAAGGAGGAATTGCGTGTGACATATTTCAAATATTTTAAGCTTTTTCATGTATAATAAAATTGATATATGTCACTGAAGCTTAATATAAATTATACGCAACTGTCTTGCATAATATGAAGTACATAGCATTTACAGGGCCACACAAAAGATTTCAAATAGTATATTTTTTCCGAAGTACCGTATATGTGTCCGATGATGGCTGATGGAGGGATGAAATGCATTTTAATTATGATATTCGCGTTTATATTTCGCTAAATATATGCACATTAAATGGTGTGTATAAATGTTATAGTTGATATACAGGGCTACCCAAAAGAGCTCACCAACGTTACTGAATATGAGCATAAATTATTTAAAGGTGGTTCTTAAATAAGCTATGCATTTTTTACGCTGAGCTGCATTCAATTTACTGAGAAATGTTTGCAGAATGTAGATAAAGGGATATACAGGGCCACGCAAAGAATTCGGTACATGGACGCCTATGAATGATGATTTATGAGAATGTGATTTCAGTTGTTTTAAAAGTGTTTTAGTTTACAATAAATTTTAGCCTAATGCTGACGTGTAATAAAGATACAATGTAAACTACAGGGCTGAACAAAAGTATCCAAGTATGTTTTCATCTAATAGTATGAATTGCTGAAAAAGAAATTTCAAGCTATTGGGTATTTTCTTGCTAAGCTAAATTTTCCCATTATATGAACTGACATATGAAATACAGGCCTGTTCTAATGTGCTGGAATACATATTTGGGTATATTTGGCTATACACTATTGTTTCCCTATATAACAAAGTTTTGTTACAGATTTCATTAAGTGTTGGAAAGTGCTTCATAATCTATGCTTAACGCATGATTTTTCTTACTTGTTTTAATTATTCAGCTGCATTTTTATCGGATCGTCAATTGAGGATATACGGGAGTACGCACAATTACCGATGTGTACACTCCCATAAATCCTTTTTCTATTCAACGATGCGATAAAAAATCTTCAAGCTGTAATTAAGATGAAATCTAATCGCTAGGTTTGATGTTAAAAATGAAAAATCACCGGGAGTGACAAAAATAAATGACACTTACAGAAATTAAAGCTGTTAAATTACTTTACAGCTCCTGAACAAACTCATGCATAATGAATAATTTTGTTTACAATATTGATGTACTTAAAGCCGGGAGGACGGGTGCCGGGCCTGATATACCCAGATTGTGCTTGGTTTTTACAATTGTCATCACTGTTTTTTTTTTTTTTTTAAATAATCTTCAACTGGTTTTCTAGCAGAATTTGTAACAATTGTGTCGGACGCTCCTCTCAGTCCACAAAACTTTGAAGAATGTCCTAGGTAGTTTTAGCTGCCACCACCGATATTAATGGGTGATATCGGTCACCTGCTGTGAGGATTGTGTAAAATAACACTGACGCTGTTAATGAACTGAACTAACAGTTTATTTAAGATATAGATATGTACACAAGAAACAATATTTACAACTATCTACAATTACAACTCGGATATAGATGATCCGGTTCAACATTAAATTAACTACAATAAACGTTGGTTGTGTACCGTTCAACTTACACTTTCTTCCTCACACTCAACGCACGTTGGATACGCTTTATCAGAGATTACTGCAGAATCTCAATACACAAGGGTACTAGGCCTCACTTCTCGGCCTATAACACTATCCACCGGGACGCCTTGTCCCACGCTCAAAATATACACTATCCAACAGGACCACAAATCCTGAGCGACCTATCGGTCTCAACGCCAAGCGAGAACTGTCTAACCTCTCCGTCCAGAGTTGACCTTGTCAGAGATCTTCCTTCCCCCATCAGGGCCTCTTAGAGTTCCTCCATTGGTTCAATTCCGCATACCAACCTTGAGTCATGACATCTACTGTTTACACATCACTTCAATACTAAATGACAGCTGAGGCACGCCCCGCGGCCATCACTTTCATTCATCAACGAGTGCGTCATCTGCACACCTGTGTCAACATCTGTCATTCGTTATTATAGAAAAGAAAGAAAGGTATTTCGAGCTTCACGGATACACAACCCACAATACATAAAATATTCAGATAAGGAAATGTTATTCCTTTCTAATTCAGGGAAGATGTCTTCTAGGAACCTGACACCCCCCACCTTAGCGGAAAATATGCCTCTTAGGGGCTAATTTTCCCCAAACATATAATAATATTACGGAAGAGTTCAATAGTCTCTTTGCAGATTTCTCCATTCTAAATATTACATAGGCATTTTCAGGTGTCTGAACATTCTCTACTGACATCTCTACTGAACCTTATACTAATACTACTATTGCATAAACAATACACATGCTTATTTACTATTATAAACACAAAACTTAAAAAAAAAATATTTACACACACAAAAAAAAAATTAGACATGTGATGACATCCTTTAAGGTTGTCTACTATTTTGACATTGATACTGATGGGCTAGTAACTGGTTGTTCTTCCCAGCTCTTTCTCTGTAGCCTCGAAATTGCATCAGCATTCAAATGTTGAACTCCGGGACGATGAGAAATGCTCAGGTTCCAGCGTTGCAAGGCTAGAGCCCACCTAGTGATTTTGGGCGACCTTGGGGTTGTTTCCGTGAGAAATTTTAATGGATTATGATCGGTAATGACCTCAATTTGAGATCCATAAGTCCACTTTTCAAACTTCCGCAACCCGAAGAGAACACTCCAAGCCTCTTTCTCTATACTCGGCCAAGCACGCTGAGCCCCTGACAATTTCTGACTGGCAAAAGCTATAGGTTTAAACTGACCTTTTTCATCTTTTTGAGTAAGACAACATCCTACTGCAAGGTCGGAAGCATCGGCGTGAAGCTGATATTCCCGGCCTACGATAGGTGTAGCCAAACTCGTCACTTTACACAACTCATCTTTAAGAGTATTAAATGCTTTTTCTGCCCTTTCATCCCATGGTACAGTATTTTTGACATTTCCTTTGGTTAATTCGGTTAAAGGTATAGCTATCTCAGCATAATTTGGAATATAAGATCGGTAGAATCCCATTAATCCCAAAACTGATCTAACTTCCTTTTTAGTCTTTGGTCTCTTTAAGTCCCTTATTGCTCCGATTTTCTCCTCATCAGGTGCATGAGTTCCACCCCCAATAACATGACCTAAAAACTTAGTCAATTTCTCTCCAAATTTACATTTGTCTAGTCTAATCGTAAAATTTCTATTTTTCAACTCTTCAATGACAGCCCTGACATGCTCACAATGCTCTTCCCAGGTATCGGAGAAAATGATGACATCATCAATATATGCTTCTGCATACCTCCGATGACCTTGGAGAACCTCATTCATGTCTTTTTGAAACGTAGCAGCAGCCCCTGATAATCCAAAATGCATTGTACGCCACTGATAAGTTCCGTTATGCGTCGTAAAAGCTGTCAGCGGTTTACAATCCTCAGCCATTTTAATTTGCCAATAACCCCTCAATAAATCTATTGAAGATAAATATTTAGCCGCCCCTGCGGTATACATAATTTCTTGGGAATCTTTCATCGGGAAGGTGGGAACCTGCGTTACAGAATTTAAAGCTCTGTAATCAATACACATTCTGACAGTTGCATCTTTTTTCGCAACGCAAACAATTGGATGGCTAATTTCAGCATTCGACGGTTCGATTAGATTTAATTCTAATAACTCCTGAATCTGCCTATCCACCTCCTCTTTATAAGCTACCGGCACGCTATATAACTTTGGTTTTTTCCTTTCTACACCCGGTTTCAGATCAATACGATGTTCCCCTACTTCCGCTGGTCGTACAGGACCCATAAACACTTCTTTATTTTCCCTCAAAATGGACTTTAAATCTTTGACTTGACTATTAGATAGCCCTTTTATTTCAAACCTCTCAATATCCCGTTCTATCTCTTGATCCCGGTTCAAAATAGGAATTTCCCCAACTTCTCCAAATTCCTCATCACCTTCGAAAACAATATTAACTATATTACATTTAGCGATAAATTCTCTTATCTTATTTTGGTGCACATGCTTCCTACTCCCGTCGGCTAACTCAACAATAAACGAATGCTGGTTTCGTTTTTCTACAATAGTTGCCGGCCCTTGCCACCTAGAATATAACTTATTAGTCGAATCGGGGATTAACAGTATAACTTTATCGCCTACCTCAAACGTTTTTTCTTTTGACCTTAAATTATAATGATACGCCATTCTATTTTGTTGAACCTCAGACGACAATTTTGCCTCATTTGCGGCTCTTTCTAAGCGGTTCTTAAGTTTATCCAAGTACTCATGAATCGGCGTAGTATCTAACTGCGCTCCCTTATTTTCTCCTGCCCATGACGACTTAAGAATCGATAACGGACCCTCCGGCGCTCTACCATATAATAACTGGAAAGGTGCGATTCCCGTCGTAGAATTTGGGACTTCCCTATACGCCCATAATATAAATGGTATTTGTTCATGCCATTTTTTTCCTTCTTCCCTAATCGTATGATGTAGCATACGTTTAAGAGTCTGATTAAATCGTTCCACAAGTCCGTTGGACTGTGGATACTGTGGAGTCGAAAATCTTGGACTAGCACCTAACCTTTTCTCAAATTCTTTCGTTAAGTCGGCAGTAAAATTGGTTCCATTGTCGCAGGCAATTACATTAGGAATTCCTGTTCTCATAAATATTTGCAGTAACGCCTCACACGCGGTTTTAGCAGTTAAACTTTTTAGAGGGATCGCATCCGCCCATCTGGTATGCTGATCAATTAAAGTCAGTATATACCGATGCCCTTGTGAACTTTTAGGATCAATAGGCCCAATTAAATCAACATTAACAACCTGAAATGGAAGTTCCGGCCGCGACACTGGGGAAATAGGAGCTCTATCATTTACTTTAACCCCTCTAGTCAATTGGCACTCTAAACATGATTCACAAAACTGTTTAGCTTCTTTTGCCATTCCCTCCCAATAAAAAGAATACCTTATTCTCTGCAACGTTTTCTTGGCTGCATGATGCCCTCCAAATACCGATGAATGCGCTAATTTTAAGATTTCTTCCCTTCTTACCTCGGGTACTACTAATTGCGCTATAGTTTCGCCTAACAATTTCTCTTTATGATACAATAATCCGTTTACAATATAATAATCCCCTTTTTCCTTTTTAGCTAATTCCCAAGCTTTCTCTAATTCTTTACATTCCAACTGGGATTTCTTAAATATATCTGAGTTACTAACAATAGATTCATTATTTTCCTCCGTTTCAGTTTTTTCTGGATCCTGACTTTGTACATTTTGCGATCTCGCGTCTATTACGTAAACATTACAGCTATCGTTACTTACATCTTCCTTTTCATTCGAGTTATCAATAATAATTTCGGAACTTTTTAATTCTTCGGACTCTATCAATGGCTCCTCAAGATTGACACCTGACAACTCATTAATCACCTCGGGATGTAAAATTACTTGCTCATTAATATTATCAGTTACTGCGCAAAGTACTTCCTGATGAATAATATTAGTTTGCCCGAATTGCGGAATAGCTAGCGGTAGTTTAACTAACGGTGATTTAACAGCTTCACCAAATAACCCTTGTAAATAAATACTACCCGCTCCCTTTAATTTCTCTTCCGGTACTAAATCTTTATGAACAACACTAATCTCACATCCAGAATCAACCAATCCCTTTGCTTTTTGCCCATTAACACTAACTTCAATTTTCTCAAGTTTATTTAATTTCTCACCAATAACATTAGTTTTCTGCTCGGCCTTTGCCGATATTCTAGCCACAATAGCCCCATTAGGTAACTCTTGATTTTCTTTCACCATAATCTTATGAACACCTGCTTTCTGGTCTCGCCCTTTATTGCCATTATTAGTTCCCTCATTACCCACTTTATTACAAAAACGTTGGTAATGACCTCTCAAACCACACTTAAAACATTTAGGCCCTGAAGCATCATTCGTCTTCTTAAACTCTGTTTTCCTATACGGAAAAGAATTACACTCATTACTACCATTTTGCCTCCAACTACCACTAAATTTATTATCCTCCCTCGGTCTCATTTTTTCATTGTTTACGTACTTATCTTTACCTTTAAAGCTTTTATGCGTAACCGCATAAGACTTATGTTTAGCATCAAAATAATTATCACACTCTTTAGCAATTTTAGGAGCTTCTAACCATTTACCCTGGTGAGTTAAACTAATATATGCTGCAGTATCCTCATCTAGCGTACTCATTAGCTTATCAGTAACTATTAACTGGTTGACCTTTTCATAAGTGTCCGCACCTCTAATTTTACAATAATTTTCCCACGTAGCTATTAAACGCGATACAAATAATACATGGGTTTCGTTCGGATTTCTCCTAGCTTTCCGGAAATTTTCTAAACATGCCTTCGGGGTTGGCTCATGTTCCCTTAGGACTAACTCCTTTAATTCCTCATAATTCTCCATTTGTTCCTTAGTGGTATAAATTAACAAATTATCCGCCTTATCTCCTAACATATTTAGTAGAATTTCGGCCTGCTGGTTTTCCGGTACATTTTTAGTTTGGAATGCCCTTTCTAAACTGTTGAAAAATAAATTCCATTCCTCAGCCCCTTCTGGTACTTTGATAGATAGAGTTTTAACACTTTTGATCAATTTTTCTATATTACTTTCATTATTAGATTCCCTAACATTAGAATTATTTGCTGAACCTTGAACTCTGAGCCTTTCCATTTCTAATTCATGTCCCATCCTCAATTTCTCCATTTCTAACTTTTCCTGTTTTTCTAACTTTTCCTGTTTCTCTAACTTTTCGAGTTCTAACTTTTCGCGTTCTAATTTTTCCTGTTTTTCTTCACGCTCTAACCTTTCCTGTTTTTCTAACTTTTCGCGTTCTAATTTTTCTTGTTCTAATCGTTCTGCAACAATAGCGTCAGATAATTCCTTAATAACCCCCTCGTCATACTCATCACTGTCCATTATCTTTTTCTTAAGCTGAATTCTGGTATCATCTTCCGTGAATTCAACACCCAATTCTTCAGCTATCACCTGAAGATCAACCTTTTTTAGTTTCAATAAGAAAGCCATACCTTCACCGATTGTTATTACCACCCCACAAGAATAGTTAAACCTACCAAATTAATATTTCCGAAATTTCTAACTTAGTACAGATATTTCTCCACTTATTATACTAATTAATACCATTTCAGATAATCAATACATTTCATTTCTAATTAACCTACTGAATACTCTAATTTTCCTCAACCATTGATATCACACAATTTACTTCCAATAAAACAAAAAGTAAAAGAGTAATTCGATTTGATTACTATGCAATATCGGTCTCAATATATACACTTAGATAACAACATACAACTTATATAATAATACTGATACGTTGAAATTGAATAGAAGTATTGATGTCAATCAAAAAATCCACATAAAGAAAAATTGAAACACATGCATACATAAATTTCTACAATTATCCTCATAAAATATTTCCGAACTCAATATTGATTCTCACACTTAAAACAAATATACTGAAAATCTTTACTTTTATTTTTACTCACTATGGCTCTCTTTTGAGCCTTTTTTTTTTCACTATGGCTCTCTTTTGGGCCTTTTTTTTTCACTATGGCTCTCTTTTGGGCCTTTTTTTTTCACTGTGGCTCTCTTTTGAGCCTTTTTTTTTTTTCTCACTAGTATTGGCCAATTAAAATTTTCATTTGCTTAGAATTTTAATAATGTAACTCTTAAAATTTAAACAGTATTGCTTCATTTAACAATTACTTTAACAATAATTTAGATTTAATGCATTAATTTAGTTCACTAATATCATTATAAATAGCATATCATTATCATCTCAAATTATTATGACCTTTCTTTAAAACAATAGCCAATATGGTTACTAATTCTTTACACCTATCTGAACACAATTATTTCATTGCACATAAATTACATAGACAATTTACTTAAATTACTATTAATTATACAACAATACAATTTGGTTCGAGATGTCAGAAGAAATGAATGATCAAAACACCTTACCTTATACTTTCTTTGGTGGATTACTTTTCTAATCACAGGTAGCTCCACGATGTAGCGGTAATATGGCACAACAGTTCAGTTTAGTTCTTTCTAATAAAGATACGCACAACACTTTAGTCCACACTAGACGATATGGCACGATACTTTATCACACACTCGACGATCCGGCACGATACTTTAGCACATACTCGACGATACGGCACAACACTTTACACACATTCGACGCTACGGCACGACACTTTACACACATTCGACGATACGGCACGACACTTTAGCATACAATCGACGATCCGGCACGATGCTTTAGCACATACTCGACGATATGGCACGACCACACAAGAATTCCACTGGATACTCTGGCATTAGCAGACTGCAACACGGCTCGCTGGTCACTGGTTTCAGGCGATTCTATCCCGACGCTGCCAACAATTTGTCGGACGCTCCTCTCAGTCCACAAAACTTTGAAGAATGTCCTAGGTAGTTTTAGCTGCCACCACCGATATTAATGGGTGATATCGGTCACCTGCTGTGAGGATTGTGTAAAATAACACTGACGCTGTTAATGAACTGAACTAACAGTTTATTTAAGATATAGATATGTACACAAGAAACAATATTTACAACTATCTACAATTACAACTCGGATATAGATGATCCGGTTCAACATTAAATTAACTACAATAAACGTTGGTTGTGTACCGTTCAACTTACACTTTCTTCCTCACACTCAACGCACGTTGGATACGCTTTATCAGAGATTACTGCAGAATCTCAATACACAAGGGTACTAGGCCTCACTTCTCGGCCTATAACACTATCCACCGGGACGCCTTGTCCCACGCTCAAAATATACACTATCCAACAGGACCACAAATCCTGAGTGACCTATCGGTCTCAACGCCAAGCGAGAACTGTCTAACCTCTCCGTCCAGAGTTGACCTTGTCAGAGATCTTCCTTCCCCCATCAGGGCCTCTTAGAGTTCCTCCATTGGTTCAATTCCGCATACCAACCTTGAGTCATGACATCTACTGTTTACACATCACTTCAATACTAAATGACAGCTGAGGCACGCCCCGCGGCCATCACTTTCATTCATCAACGAGTGCGTCATCTGCACACCTGTGTCAACATCTGTCATTCGTTATTATAGAAAAGAAAGAAAGGTATTTCGAGCTTCACGGATACACAACCCACAATACATAAAATATTCAGATAAGGAAATGTTATTCCTTTCTAATTCAGGGCAGATGTCTTCTAGGAACCTGACAAATTGTCTCCGACTAAATAAGATGAGGATTATTATTTATATTTATTGGTGACAAAGTACAAACCATTAATACACTGCGCGGTTTCGGGGTGTAAAAACACCCCGGCGGTTCAAGGCAATATCAGTAAGTAAATAGAATATTAACTAATTTAACCGTCTATATGCCTCTTGTAATGTTTAGCCATTGTTCTTATATACATATCAATAAAAATCCTTGAAAAGCATGACAAATTTTTCTGTAGTTAAATTTTAAAATTTTAAAAGATACTCTTGAAAATTAAAATATTTTTAAAAATTAAAGTGTATGGTAAATTTAAAAAAAATCCTAACGTATTATTCAAAAAATACGAAATCAAAACCCATTTAAACATGATTTGTTTCAAAATAGGCAATACACAAAGAACTTTGAATACTGACAGTAATACGTAGTTTTAGTGCTGTGAAAACCGATTGCGGCAGGGGGTTCGTGCTTTCAATTCCTCTCCCCTTTAGAAATATGAAGATTTGTCTCGAAATAAAATGCGTTAGAATTATTTCCGAATTCGTTTAAAAACGGAAAAAAATCTATTTGAAATTTATTAACAAGTTGAGTGCCATACGAATTCTTGGAGAAATCCCGTCAGGCCATGGGTGTAGCTTAGAAGCTCTGGTATTGTACACTGTCGGTCACCGGTGATTGACATGACTTAAGATGCCACTCGAGTCACTCAAAAAGATTCGGGTGATAATGTAAAATCTATGGGGGCGTTATTTTTAAATATCTCGCTTAAATTTTAATATTTTTACATGATTTGTTTTTTCAAAGGTTAGCTGAGAACGATCTACAACCGGTCTAGTGTTTACCTTTTCGGTTTAGGTTATATATATTTTTTATATTATGATAGTTTCAATTTTAGAACCGGTTCCGAAATTTAAAGTAATTTTTTAAGAAAAGTCTGAAAAGAAAATCGAAAAAGTAAAAAACTAGCCAGGTTGTATATCGTCCTCAACTATCCTTTGCAAAAAAAAAAAAAAAAAAAAAAAAAAAAAAAAAGAAAGAAAGAAAGAAAAGAAAAGAAAAGAAAAAGAAAAAAAAAGGAGAAAAGAAGATAATCATGTACAAAATATTAAAATTTGAACGAGATATTTGAAAATAACGTTCCCATAGACTTAATATTATCATCCGGGTCTTTTTGAGTGAATAGTATGGGCTCTAAAAGGGAAAATTCAGTGTCAGTCATCGGTGACTGATGCGGCACTCAATGTGTTAAATAAGGTTTCGTGTGTTGAGACATTATATAAAAAAATAATAAATCTATTATTCGAATATTAACTATGTCTGATGTGATGAAAACATTGAAAAATCAATTACATTTGCTAATTTTAAACTTGCTAAAATCCGATTAAAAAATATCCAAATTTGAGTATTTCTCAGTATTAAAAAATTAAAATCGCGCGAGCTGCCTTTTTTTTTTTTTTTTTTTCATGATAATGTAACAACAAAATATGTCTAAAAAATGATAAACTCGAATATTAACTATGTCTGATGTGATGAAAAAATTGAAAAATCAAATACATTTTCTACTTTTACACTTGCTAAAATTCGATTAAAAATTATCTAAATTTTTTTTTTTTTTTTTTCATGATGATGTAACAGCAAAACATGTTTAAAAATCGATAAATTTGTCTGTCTTTTCCGTTCAAGATTCTGTTTTTCCTAGTGGGTTGGTGCTCGATTCATTTTGTTAAAAATGCTTTCAAATAATTTATATGTCTAAGAAAAATATTTTTGTTAAATGTATCATTTCCAGCTATTGATAAGATTAATAAGTAATTTATTTTGTTTAAATTAATTGATTTTGCTTATGCTTATTATGAATATTTCTTGATGTGTGGGTTATCCAAGGATTAAAATCCTATAAAACTAGCGTCTAACAGTATAATCTAATTTCAAACTAGGATAAAAATTAAAAAAAATAGTTTAAAATCATATTTTTAACACTTTCCAACATAATTGAAAAGTTTTTATGAATTGGGTTTGTGTATCCATCTGTCTGTTTGTCCGTACTCTAACTCACGTAAATATAGTTCGATTGCCAAGAAATTAATGTATGTCATTGGCATTGGGTACCATGGTATGTTCAATACTGGAAATGAAGTGTGTAGCAGCTACAGAGACACTCAAAAGAATTTCGTTTTATTGCTGAAATGGATACATATCACTGAAGTGTATAGAACGTAATGAGCATAGAATCTATTGTTCCTTTACAAGGACACATAAAACACGAGTTAGCCACAAAAGAAATGAATAATAATTGAATTATTGTACAATAATTGCTGGAAGTGCGTCTCAGTTGTTGTACACGTTTTTAAGTTTAATTATTTTTGAAATATACTTGATGTGTGTAAATTCTGTAAATCATATACTGGACTGCACAAATATTTTCAACACTACCCGTTTGTTGGCGGAAACTTTCAACAGTGGTATGCGTTTAACTAAACTAACTTATAGCATATTATGTAGTATATATACATATCTGTATATCATATACAGGGCTGCACAAAAAAATCATACATTTACCCCGACTATTCATGGCAGTTGCAGAAGTTAGGTTTTCGAATGCATAATTCGTTTTCCAAAATGTTTATTTAGGCATCATCGTTAACCTTAGTAAACTATAAAGTTCTGTTATGGTATTCTGAATGTGTTGGAAAATGCTTCATAATCTATGCCTATGATTTTCTATTCTTGTTTCATTAAAAAAATCGATATATTCCTTTGTTTCAAATATCCCTATTAATTAAGGTGTTAGTCATTCAGAAGCTAAAATATAGCTTTAGGCTTCATCTGATAGCATAATTATTCTCTTAGAGTATAATTAAACACCATTTTTCCAGATAGGGGGTACTCGGATTACTTTGTTAAAAATATTTTTAAATAGTTTTACATTTCTGTGAAAAATATTTATGTAATGCAAAATTGACATCTGTTGATTAAGTTAAAAATTTAGTTTGTTTGTTTAAAAGTAATTCAACTCGCTTAATTATAAAAATTTCTTGGTGTGTGGGCAATTTAAGGTTAAAATGCTATAAATCTAGTATAATACAGTATACAATCAAATCTCAAACTAACGTAAAAATTAATAAAATTCGTTTAAAATCGTCGTTTTTCATTTAAAAGTCGATAATTTCTTTTGTTTTATGTAATTATTAATATTCATTAAAATGATGGTTATTCAATAACTAAAATATAAGCTAACTTTCCTCTTATTAAGTTTATATTCTTATAAGTTGAAAAATTCTTAATAAATCAGCTTTTTCTCTTAACCCTTTCCGGCACGGGCAAATTCTGTTAGTAAAATGAGAAATTATCGACTGTCACAGGATTTTACAAACGACTTTTTTACAAATTAAGAATACCTTAATTTAAGATATCATTTTACAAGCAAAATTTTATTAAAATATTATTGGTGACATTCGCAAGTTTGGAATTAAAATTAGGTATCCCAGGGGACTGGACAGTGGACACAGTGTGCCGGGGTAGGCGGAAAAAAGCGCACGGAAAAAAGCGCCCCGGAAAAAAGCGTCCCCGGAAAAAAGCGTCCCTGGAAAAAAGCGCACCGGAAAAAAGCGTCCCTTTTTACAAATCACATATTTAAATAAGTCTGATAATAGTACACATGGTTAATCTTAGAATATAAACACTAGAGTGAGACGGTTTTATGAAATTTGAGCATCCTTGCTCTCTCGGGACTGAGATGGGCGAAGGTGGGGGGGCTTTAAAAGTTATCTCAAAACCTGTTATTGCCTCAATGAAAAAAAAAATGTAGGATACGAAAAATAAGATAATAAACACTAGGTACTTAAATGATTTTTTTAAATTCAGTCTCCCTTGTTCTTCTGTGGTGGTGGTTAGGGGGGGGGGGAAGGGGGAGAGGGCGATTGTCTACAAACTTTGAATTTACTCAAACTCTTACATTATTTTTTTATATTATTTATAATTTGATTATTTATAATTTAAATTATACATAATTATTTTATATATTATATGATTATTATTTTTATTATTATTATCAAATTACATATTAATATTTTATTACATTTTATATTATATATTTATACTTATATAATAAATATTAATTATTAATATATTATTATATTAATATAATATATTAATTGTAAATAATTAATAATATAATTAATAGATTAATAATAATAATAATAATAATAATAATAATAATAATAATAATAATAATAATAATAATAATAATAATAATAATAATAATAATAATTAATAAATAATTATAAGTTAAATATAAAATTAAATAAAAAATAAAAATAAAAAATGTACAAATAAATATTGTTAAATATTAAATATTATACTCATTAACAAAAATTTATTTAAAAATGATAATATTTTATTAACTCATAGTAATATCAACTCATATATATACTTTTCATTCAGCCACCCTTGTTCTTCTGTGGAGGCGGGAGGGAGGGGTGAGCCTACAAACTCCAAATCTATCACTGCTTTAGACGATAACATTTTTTCGGAATGTTTTTTAGAATTTAGGGAAAAAAGTGACTGGAAAAACAAGAGCGCAAAAAGTGATCAGAAAAAAGTGACAAGGAATTGATAAATATTGAACTTGTGGATAAATAAATGATAAAAACTAAAGTGGCAACAAATGTCTCATTTATATCATTCTCGTAGGACAGCGGTTCCCAACCTTTAATACGCGTACCCTTGGGGATACGTAGCGAGATTGCTGGAGGTATATGACGATAGTATCAGTAATGGCGGGTGATAAAATATCATTTTTTAAATAAATTATTGTTAATGTGTAGATTTTTTAATATTTAATTTTATATATTTATACACTTATTTTTATTATGTCCTATAAGTTAATAAAATATTATCATTTTTAAAATTAATTCTTGTTGATGAAACTAGATTTTTAATATTTAATTTTATTTATTAATACATTTATTTTTATTGATTTAATATGAGTTAATAAAATATTATCATTTTTAAATAAACTTTTGTTAATAAGTATAATTTTTAATATTTAATTACATTTATTTTTAATTTTATATTTAATTTATATTTATGTATTATTAACTTATTACTTATTTATTATAAATTTTTTATTCTGTATTATTATTATATTATATTAATATATTTATTATTATATATTATGTTATATATTATATAAATATAAATATATAAATGTAATATAAAATATAATAAAATATCAATATGTAATTTTATAATAAAAATAATCAAATTATAAATAATATTAAAAAAATAAATATAAGAGATATATTTCAAAATTTGTAGATACCCTCTCCCCTCCCCCCGCCCCACTCCACAGGAGAACAAGGGAGACTGAATTAAAAAAAATCATTTAAGTACCTAAAGTTTATGATCTAGTTCTTCGTAACTTACAATTTTTTTTCATTAAAGCAATGACAGGTTTTGAGATAACTTTTAAAGCCCCCCCGCCCATCTGAGTCCCGATAGAGCAAAGACTTAAATTTCACAAAACCGTCTCATTCTAGTGTTTATATTCTAAGATTAACCATGTGTACTATTATCAGACTTATTTAAATATGTGATTTGTAAAAAGGGACGTTTTTTTCCGGGGACGCTTTTTTCCGTGATTCGTGTGCCGGGAAGGGTTAATTACACTGATAAACAAATTTTAACGAATTTTCTATTTCTCTATATACGTTGGGTGTTTCTTATAGATTTTAAGCTGCTGAAAAAGAATATGTTTGTAAAAATTTTCTATCACCCTCCAATTTTGAGAAATTTCATTTATATTTTTTGGAGTATGTAGGCATAGTATAGGTATTATAATTATATGGTATAAACAAATTATATTAAAGTATAGTTCAGTTTGTGCTACTTAATCACTCCCAACTATTCAGATTTTGAGCTCAAAATTTAAGTTTAAATCTAAGCCTACGAAACCATTTAATGATATGCAAAAAATAACGACAAAAAATAGCATTAGGATGGATTATTTCGTTAATCCAAAGTCTAAAGCGTCCTCTATCGGCATTTTTTGAAATTTATCTTTATAATTCATTTTCAATAAAATACCGACATAAAGAATAGTTTTAGTGAAAACCGCAAATCAATCGACCAATTTTTCCGTTTTTTATAATTATTTGAAATTTAAACCCTCTGAACACAGTTAAGTTTGTGCTACTTAACCGCTTCCAACTATTCAGATTTTGAGCTCAAAATTTAAGTCTAAGCTTACGAAACTATTTAATGAGATGCAAAAAATCACGGCAAAAAATAGTTTTTCATTACTTCAAAGTCTAAAGCACCCTCTATCGGCATTTTTCGAAATTTATCTTTATAATTTATTTTCAAGAAAATACCAACATAAATAATAATTTTAGTGAAAACCGCAAATCAATCGACCAATTTTTCCGGTTTTTATGTGTATTTTAAATTTTGGACCCCAAACTTTAATGGCGGCTATCTTCTTTGGAAAACGTTTGGGATCCTTGGTTACCTATTTACTATTACTCGTCTTGATGTGTTCTATCACCCCCTAGCGTATATACCATTTGTTTAGGGACACCCTGTATTATATTATTCTCTTTCATGTATTTGATTCACACAAACATTCCTTTTTCTTATTACAACGATAGAAGATACAGCAAGAGAGTAGAAACAGATGTCTCCCTAATAAATTTTCATGTCAGCGACCCTGAACAGACAGCTCTAGCCAGTCCCACAGTATTTTACTTTAACGCAAATCCATGACAGTTGAAACTTTCGGAGCGAGTGTACAACCATTTGTTTGTTCTATAAGACTTTTTAATTAAATTTTGATTATAATTATCCAATTTTCCTCTACAATATGTAAAACATGTCTAGAGGATGCGTTAATGAACCCGATTCTTTTTGCTATGTGCGCGGGGAGCTAACTTTGAAAGAACATCAATGCGCTTTCACGCCGTTAATAAAGACTGCCTATCATATGTACTTTGGATATAAAGTAGGTAAACAAGATAAGAAATTGGCCCTCATTCTTGTTGTACACGATGTGCTACAAACCTCCTGACGTGGATGAAAAGAACAAGAAAGTGTATGTCCTTTGATATACTCATGATATGGCGCATGCCGAAGGATCGTATAACTGACTGCAACTGATGTATTACAAAAATTAAAGAATTCTCTGAAAGAAATAAACATAAAATTAAGTACCCGAACTTAGATTGAGCAATGTGACCAGCATTATATAATAATGATTTACAAATTCCGAAACCTTTAGAGAATTTTACATATGACGATGTATCAGTAGAAATGGAAATTGATGAAACTCAAACTTTTTCTACATCTGATATGAACTATTCTCCTGGCATAAATGAAGAACCACACTTAATTACTCAAAAAGAATTGAGTGATTTTGTGAGAGACTTAAATTTGTAAAGAAAAACTTAGAATTACTTGGATCAAGATTGCAAGTTTGGAATCTCCTGAAAAACAATACGAAGATATCTATTTATCGCGATTGACATAAAAAATATTCGACATTTTTTTCAAGAAAAATGATTTATGCTATTGTAATGATATAAGTGGCTTAATGTATGCTTTAAATTGTATATCTAACTCGGAACAAAGGCCTATAAGAGAGCAGCCACAGATAAGACATTTACCGCTACATAAACTATGAAATTTCTTATTAATATCATTTCTTTTTATAAAAATTCTTCTATATTTTTCTCAAACTTTAAAAACAATGCATACTTTCTGTGCTTTAGATATTAATTTTAAGCTTTATAGGTGTTTATTTAAAAGTTTGTCAATACTAAAATACCAAATGATAAATTTCTTAAGTTATATGTATTGTATAAATACTAAAAAAGTCAGATTTTAAAGATTTTGAATTTTTTAAAAATCTGTGGGTAATGGAAACATTTTAATGGCATATTCTTTCACAGCAGTACCTAAAATATAAAAGTCATCACATACTTAGTTAAAAACAGAAACCTTGTTTATCAGTGTTATTAATACTCATGGAGCTGTTAATCATTCAAAATTCAAATTTGCATTTAATCTTTATGTTGTAGTATGACAATGTTTTCCATTTAACCTTACCTTAGAATACAAAATTATTATTATATTATTAATAACGTTAGAATATAAAACCCTCCTTTTACTTTATAAATAGATATATTTTTTCCACCAAGGGTGGAAGGTTAATGACGGAAAGTTGACAGGTGATGGTGGCATCAATTATTCCCGGACTATCATTTCTCCACAACTTTTGTAAAATATGAAAGCGAATATGAAAGCGTAGAACTCCCAACTAATTACAAAAATTTTATCCGATATTATAAGTATTTTTTTAAGCTTTCACATTTAGCCGCATTTTATAATATATTTACATTTTAATTTACTTTTATTTTATTATGTCTTATCTTATGCCGTCAAAAGGAGCTTTTATATTCTGTCTGTTTTCTTTTCTTCAATTTTATTTTTGATTCAATACTGTATGGTATCTACTTTTCTTATGAAAGAAATTGAAATCGGTTTCAATGTTAGTGCTACATCATGTATAAAAATTTAGTTGTCGAGGGATGTCTCAGATACTCAAATAAAATATGTCACTGAAATAAAATACAAATAAATATTTTCTTGCAGAACATTTTGACTTTCGTTTGCTCGAAGCAACCTTGTCACATAAACTTCATTTGAAGGTTGCTTGTCAAGGCACGCCTAAGGAAATATTGTGAGTCATTGTCAAGTTTATAAAGGAAGAAGAATAGTTGTGTATTTTCATGTTATCTTAGAATTTCCTATTGCTCAGGTAAAAAAATAAAATATTCGTGCGAATTTTGAGCTTCAAAAATATCGTAAGAAATGCTTTTTATTTATTTATTTATTTATTTATTTATTTGTTTGTTTATTTATTTATTTTTTGATTAGCACCACTTTTATTAAAGGATAAAATCCCCCTTGATTGATATATATTTAAATAAAACAAATTTTACCATTCCAAAACGTGGTGCCAATCTGATTTTTAATAAAAGTAACCCTTCTAAAAACACTGATGTCGGATGTTTGATTATAGATTTTTCGAACCCTAAGTCTAACGTTAATTACTTGCATAATTTAATAAAAATCATCTGGTATCCAGATAAATTTAATAACAGGGGTGCCCCCGCCCCTCCCCCCCCCCCCAAAAAAAAAAATAAATTGTGTGCGACAATTTCAAAAAATTGTCTATAACATTATTTTTGTAAAAAATGAAAAAAAAATTTCATTCATTCATTCAAATAAAAAAACAGTGATTTTAACCAAAAAACCACTGTTTTTCTAGTTAAAAAATTAAAATTGATTTTTAAAAAATAATAAGTATTATGCATTGGTCTAAAATAAAATAAAATAAATCGTTTACGAATATTCTAACGAATATATTTGAAAGGAAATCTTTGAAAAGCGTAACAGATTTTCCCACTAACTCATAAAATATCAGTCAGTAAGGACTTGTTCCGCTCAAAAAAAGTCTCGAGTTCGATTCGCCGGACGGCTTGTAGTAAATTATGCCAAAAGAAAAAAAGTAGTAATTAATAAATTAAAGTTAAATAATATAGCAGCTTAAAGTCACTCAGAAAGTTCGCATTATTTGACGGTTGTTCGGTTCATTGATAAAAATTAAATTATTATCATTAAAAATCAAATTTTGTAACGGAAAGTTACTGCTTCTTCAGACGGAGTTTTCCTTTCTTTTATTTTCCAAAACAGAAAATCTACTAGCGGAACGGTAAATGTCTGGCTACTTTGCTGCCAGTAGTTTTACCGTGAATTTACAGATTTTTATTTTAACAGTGAGGGTCTTCATCCAGATGTCAAACAAAGAATGTCAAACTTATAAAGCATATGAAACCTATATCTCGAAATAAAATCCTGTGTTTTTTAAAAAAGCTAAAGAGCCCCATGAAGTGTTTCCCCGATGAGGTTTGTCAAAGTGGGTAATGAAGAATTAACCCCTTGAGCTCTGCTGGTAGAATTTTCTACCACATAATTTTAATTCCAAAATGTCACTATGACACCAGAAAATTTGACCAAATTTACTTCAGAAAGTTTAATGCATTTTTTCGTGTTTATCGTTAACCGGTTTTTTTCTTTGCAAAATATTGGTGCCAGTGTGGCATTTGGAATTTTGAAGAAATTTACACCCCAGAGCTCAAAGGGTTAAAATACATTCTATACAAATGCCAGAGGCCAGGGCAGTCAGTTAAAATATAATGGATATCAAAGTGACAGTGAGGTCACATAGGTGCATCCTGTCGTAATAAAATATACAGGGTGATTCAGCTCGTCGGTGACAAACTTTAAGGATCGATAGAGCACACCTAGACGAACATTTTTGAATAGGGAATGTAGGGTCCCTGACGCGATGGTAAGGCGCTAGGCGCTTTCGAAAATTTGGGTGCCGAAATTCGAAACGTCATAAAAACTAGGGAAATGGTTAGATTTTCTTGCTTGTTGCGTCGAAATGATTCTGCTTGTTTAGACTTTCTTCAGTACCAATTTGATAAGCGTATCTCTTAAAACATGGATAGGGGGCGCTGCAGACTTTGGAGAGCTAGACAACAACTTTAAGCCCGTTATTTTGATAATTTAACACATGCTCGCCAAAGTTTATACTCTAACTTAAAGTTTGAACCCAAAAGTAGAGCCCTGCAAAAAGCGTAAGAGCCGGAATAAAATGTCAAAGTACAGGGTGGTCGAAACTCGAAGGCTCCTAAGAGATAAACAAACAGATTTCTTGACTTATGGCATGCATTTTCATGATTCTGTTTGCTGGGGCTCTCTGAAACTCAGTTGAACGGTACAAAAAGAAACATCGATAGGGGGCGCTTTGGGCAAAAAACATAATTCGTTGACATTTCGGACGCTAACTGGAAACGGGGCGCTACGATCAGTTAGAAACAAAACAAGAGAGTAATTTACTTATCATAAGAAGCTATTAAAACTGCAGTTTGTTTGTTTTTTTTAACAAACATAGCTGGTTTCAATCATGCACAATGCGCGCAATAAAATTTACATAAGGTGCTTTTTGCTGATTTATGCAAAAGATATCGTACCATATCGATATGCAAAAGATACGTAATGCGTAGACGACAACGCGAGATGACGTAGTTGTATGCGCAGACACGTCTTTTGAACGTGCGGTACCTACTTAAGCTTCGGGTTACTTGTCTGCAGATCGGTAGTAGGATGGAACGGTACACAAACTCTGAATTGGCTGACATGCATTTGGCGTATGGCGCTGCTGGTTGTAATGGACGAGCCGCTCAGCGGTTGTACGCCGAGCGTTACCCCAACAGGCAAATCCCCTGCCATGCCTTCTTCGCTCGAGTACACCAGAGGTTGTCCACAACGGGATCTTTCGACGGAGGCAGGCCTGAACGGGAGCGATCAGTGAGCACCCCCGACAACGAAGAGGCTGTGCTTAACCTGGTTGAGGACAACCCAGGTCTTAGCACTAGAGATATCGCCAGACATGTTGGCATTTCGCAAGCAACTGCGTGGCGCATCTTACGTTCCCGGAATCTGCACCCCTACCACATCCAGCGGGTGCAGTTGCTCAGAGAGCAGGATTTTGGCCCTCGAGTGGAATTCTCAAGATGGTACTTGGCGATGAGATCCAGGGATCCCCGTTTTGAAAACAGCATTTTGTTTACGGACGAGTCCACCTTCAGCCGGGAGGGAATGTGGAACGCCCACAACAGTCATGTGTGGTGTGATGAAAATCCACATGAAACCAGAAGCCGAGCAGCCCAGGAGCGTTTCTCAGTAAATGTGTGGGCCGGCATTCTGGGGGATTGCCTCATTGGCCCTTATTTGTTACCTGAACGGCTGACAGGTGGAAATTACCTGATTTTCCTGGATCAAGTGCTGCCGCAGCTTCTGGAGGAGGCGCACGTACCCGAAGGTTCGCGTCGCCAGATGTGGTTCCAGCACGATGGAGCTCCGGCCCATTACACGAACGACGTGCGTCTCCATCTAAACGCAAGGTATGGCCAGCGGTGGATCGGGCGTGGGGGTCCAGTTCACTGGCCTGCCCGATCACCAGACCTCACCTGCTTGGATTTCTTCCTTTGGGGTTACCTGAAGGCCGAGGTATACCATACACCTGTCAGCAGTGCTGAAGAACTTGTGGCGCGCATTGTGGCAGCTGCAGGGCAGATCAGAGATACTCCTGGCATTGTTGGAAACACACACTCCTCAATGCGACGGAGGTGCGAAGCCTGCATCATGGCCCAAGGTCGAAATTTCGAGCATCTTCTGTAGTGTTATTTTTTGTAAATAAATTTCCAGTATCATTGATGTTTTTGGTCTAAATTTATTCAGAAGTGTTGAGCAGAGGTAGAAAATGTGTTTTCATTATTACTAACTGATCGTAGCGCCCCGTTTCCAGTTAGCGTCCGAAATGTCAACGAATTATGTTTTTTGCCCAAAGCGCCCCCTATCGATGTTTCTTTTTGTACCGTTCAACTGAGTTTCAGAGAGCCCCAGCAAACAGAATCATGAAAATGCATGCCAAAAGTCAAGAAATCTGTTTGTTTATCTCTTAGGAGCCTTCGAGTTTCGACCACCCTGTACTTTGACATTTTATTCCGGCTCTTACGCTTTTTGCAGGGCTCTACTTTTGGGTTCAAACTTTAAGTTAGAGTATAAACTTTGGCGAGCATGTGTTAAATTATCAAAATAACGGGCTTAAAGTTGTTGTCTAGCACTCCAAAGTCTGCAGCGCCCCCTATCCATGTTTTAAGAGATACGCTTATCAAATTGGTACTGAAGAAAGTCTAAACAAACAGAATCAGTTCGACGCAACAAGCAAGAAAATCTAACCATTTCCCTAGTTTTTATGACGTTTCGAATTTCGGCACCCAAATTTTCGAAAGCGCCTAGCGCCTTACCATCGCGTCAGGGACCCTACATTCCCTATTCAAAAATGTTCGTCTAGGTGTGCTCTATCGATCCTTAAAGTTTGTCACCGACGAGCTGAATCACCCTGTATTTGTGGTTGATTCATAAATGACCAATTCTCAGACGAGTCAGAAGAACATCACTTTTCCTTGGATAACTCGAAAGCCAGACCATGATAGTTGGTTTAATGTTATGTATTTGGTTATTATATTACAAGTCCCAACTTTCTTGCCATTTATTCTGAAGAAAATGATTTATAATTAGCTTTATTACGTCTGAGAATGGGATTTTATGGCGTAATGGATTAAGATCACATTTTGCCGCTTTATATGCTTTCTCATTTCCAGGAATACCCACGTGCCCCGGTATCCAGCAAAATAAAATGTTATAGCCACGTCTTGTCAATACTTTATAAAAGTCTAAAATGGTTGAGATGTAAGTATGCTTTTTAAATGTTTTAATTGCGTCAATAGAACTATTTGAGTCTGTATAAAAATGAAAGATGTGTTATGATGATGGGATATACACAACATGATTCTCTGAATTGCAATCCATTCTGCTCTAAAAACAGAAATAGAAAAGTTAAGCCTATAGCTCAGACTAGTATTTTCAGAAAAAAGCCACAGCCAACAATATCCTCATCCCCACTCTTGTAGCCAAATTGCACGGTGTGCAGCAAATAATTGCTGAAAAACAGAAGGGGCAAAATTGTTTTTATCATATCCTTTAAAAAGATGAAGCGTAGTAATACCAAAGATCTTAGAGGAGGTCTCCCTCTAAGATCTTTGGTAATACTAGGAGGATTCCAAGGAGGAAGAGTATGTGAGTAACAAGAGCATCACCTCGATATTATTCAGACGGCTATTGTCAATGATGTTTCTTATAGAGGTCTGCACGGGCCGATTTTCATTAACGGCATTCGGGCCGGGCCGGACTCGGGCCTTGCTTCAGAAGACTCGGGCCGGGCCAGACGAGCCTAGTGACTAATCTTTTCGGGCCGGGCCGGGCTCGGGCCTTAATTTTTTCTCCTGGAGTATCGGGCCGGGCCGGGATTAACTTATTTTTTTCCGTACGAAGCCGAGACTGATTTCGTTCTTCCTAGTCTTCACGGCCCAAAATAATCAGTTCCTGTTGAATCTTCCCGTATGAAAATGCTTTTCTCCACGTGGAAAAGTCCGTTCATAAAATCAGTAAAGTTTGGCTTGGTCCAAAAATTTTTGCAAAATAGACACATACTTTTAAGTCGTCATTATTCTACAATTAAACATTAGAATTTATTCTTTTTAAAGAATCGTAGATCATTAGGCGTCTTAAAATAGAATTAAACACATAAAAAAAAAAAAAAAAAAAAAAAAAAAAAACATGATTATGACGGAATTTTTGTTTAAACTGAAAACTGCAAATTTCTTTTAAACTGTTCATTCATGCCAAAAATGAATACAACAATACGCGAAAATATATATATATATATATTAAACATTTACATCTGCTAAGAAGGAATCAGTTTTTTTTTTCTTTTTCCCAATGTTTTAGAAGATTTTACTTTTACCATATACCATTTTTTAGATTTTTTTTATGTATTAATAATACTAATGATAACTGAAAGATTTACATATAACAAACAAAGGTTCATTAAAAGCCTAAATATCGCAGCCTATGGCATTTCTGCATAAATATAGATTAAAATCATGGGGAAAAAAAAAAGACTAAGATAAGTTTTTTTGGTCTGAACTATTCCGTTAGAGTTAAGATCAATGTTCTGTAGAAATTCACCATAGCCGGGCCAATATTTTTTTCGTTCGGGCCGGGCCGGGTCGGGCTAATATATCTTTCGTTCGGGCCGGGCCCGGGCCAAAATTTTAACTTTCGGGCCGGGCTCGGGCCTGGAAATTTCGGCCCGTGCAGACCTCTAGTTTCTTACACTAAAATATGGGATACAAGATGGAAGATGCTGATAAAGAGTATCATTGTCTCTATTTAAAATGTAGGCATAAAGTGGATGACCATGATGCGAAAGGAGACTATAATACAGGATCAATCAGAGTTTTTCACGAATGTGGTATAGTGATGTTTCATTACAACCAACATATCGTCAACTTTGGGCCACTTTTTCCTACTTCCACTCACATTTTCATTATTAAAATGTATTATACAGGGTGTCCCAGAAATTCGTGTACAAACTTTAAGGAGTGGTAGAGAACATCGTTTGGAACCATAATTAAATAGGAACGTATGGGCGGAAACGTCATCTTCATTTGTTAACCCTTTCACAAACACTGGTATGTCAATGAAACTACAAAATTTTTAATTCAAAATGAACATTGACACCAGAATTTTAACATTATTTTTCCAATTATTATGTATATGGAATGTATTTTTTTTTTCTTTGCAAATACGTTTATCTGCGATTTCTGATATCAATCATATTTTTCCACATTTTAGCAATTTCTAACAGTTACTAAGATACTTGATTTTAAAGAAACATAATTTTAAATTTAATTTAAAATTACATCATTTCTTGTACCTTTTTCTATGTAATAAAGCGTTCTACACTGCTTTCTGCATTGTGTCATAACTGTGTCTTTGTGTTTCTTTGAGTTTTTCACAGACAAAGCACTTCCATTCCTAAATTGTGGAAAAATATGAATGACATCAGAAATTGCGGAAAAATGTATTTGCAAAAAAGAAAAGCCAGACATTTCACATACATAATAAAAGGAAAAATCATATTAAAGTTCTGGGGTCAGTGTTCATTTTATATTAAAAATTTTGTAGCTTCATATACAAACCACTGTCTGTGAAAGGGTTAACAAGGCGTTTCCGCCCATTCTTTCCTATGTAATTGTGGTCTTAAACGATGTTCTCTACCACCCCTCAAAGTTTGTACACGACGTTCTGGGAAACCCTGTATATCATATTTTAGCGTCGAAATTGAGTTGTAAACAATTAACACGAATCAATGAAGCTGTGATTTTAAAGAGGAAATTTTTTATTTTATTTTTTTTTAACAATTTTCAAAGTTTTTTGGAACAAAGTAAGCTCTTGCTGAGAGATTCTTTAGTTCATTCACTTAGTTTCATATAAAATGAATAGATTTCATATGTAAATGAATACATTTTTATTGAAATCCCCTTGCAATAGCATCTGCTAATGAATTAATTTGCAAACTCGATAAACAAAAGATTTTTTTTTTCACATTTAAACACATTAAACCAATCGTTAATATTAAAGAAACGGGAAACAGTTTTCGTGCTGTTGTCCTGAGCAACTGTAATAAAAATAATTAATGTAACATTTTACTATAGTAACATTTTAAAAAAAAGTTACTTAAACATCTTTTACGAGATTTGATTCTATGAAAGGCATTTCTAAATAATTGGGGATATTTTCGGACCAAAAAAACCTAGTACAAACTAATCCCGAAAATATTAATTTTCATATTACCTATATGAAAACGTAAATATTTCTCGTCAAAATAAAAAGTTAAATGAAAAACTACGATCACATATTGCATATTGGTTATAGACAGTCTATCTGTCTAAATTTTCACCACACTCATGCTTTCATTTCAATTTCTGGGCAAAAATTCTTGGTTAAAGAAATGCCATGTAAGTTATGTTTAGTAAAAATGCATTTTATTTTTTTGGATTTAATTTAAAAGATAATAAAACAAGATGCATATTTAAATCTAAGAAAAAAATGTGTAAAAAATATTTTTTATTTTAATTGTTTGTGAATAAACATACCTAAAGCAATTATATCATAAATAACTAAAAAGTGTGGACAAATGTTCCAGAATTCACAATAGCATAATGAGAAAAAACAGCAATTTTTTTTTTTTTTTTTGGGGGGGGGGGGTTATAAACTGCAATGATTTTTCGTAATTAATTATTACCAATTGTTAACATTAAATTGTTTTTAAATATATTTTAAAGACAATTATCTACGTTCAATTATTAAAACTTTAATAATTTTTAGTTTAATGTTTTAAAATATTTTTATTATAGTTTTCTGGGATAACATAATCTTGAAAAGAAATTTTAATCTTAATTCATTCTGCACTATAATGCTAAATTAAAAATCTAAATCTTGGTTCAACATTTTACTGAAAAATGAGAGGGAAGAAAACCACATTGCTGTATAATTTTTCTCCATCTTTCCCCCTTTCTTAAAAGTAATCAGGGGAAAAACCTGATTTTTGGTTCATCTTTTCACAATAAATTTAGTTTAGGAAGAAAAAACTTGAATCACAGTTAATTTACCATAAATTAACGGTCCGTAACGGTTTACCATAAAATCACGATCACCATTTACCATAAATTTGGGTAAAAATAACTTTTTGAATCATAGTTTAATTTTTGATCATATAATTGGATTAGAATATAGCACCAAACAAGTTTCAATATTTTACGATAAAATCGGTTTAAAAAAAGCTTGAATCATGATTCAACCTTATACTATAACACTGATTTAGAGAAAAATCTGAATCATGATTAAACATTGCACTATTATAATGGTAGTTGTGAAAACTCAGCGAAACTGATGTAATTTAGAACCAGGGCAAACATAAGTTGCAAGGTAAATTTCAACTAGATTTCACCAATTTATTGGTGAAACATTAAACATTATTTTTAACAGTGCAACTCAACTCTGTAGATAAAATTTAGTATAGAAACTATGAGTTAATAGCTTTTTTCTGTGTTGTGAATAAGAAACAGTAAATATATTGTCATAAAATATGCGTAAAAATTTCATTCTCTCACCAAGATGCCTATACTGGAAAATTACTGCTATTATTATATCGTGGAATAATTAAAAGCAATTTCGAAGCACTCGTATATATAACTGTTAATAAAATATAATATAGATATAGGGTGCATATAATACACATATATATAAATAGTATGTGCCCCCAGTCTGATGTTATGTGCTCAATTAAACGTATGTAAAATAATTGTTTTGTATTAATGTTGTGTTGTTTGCTTCTGTATTACATAACATTTTAGAAATATGACTGGCGATTAACAAATTCAAAGAAACCGATTAGAAAAAATCCATTATTGAATTTGAATGGGAACGTTAAGTCAGCTACAGCCAAGTTGGCTTCACTTATGGCGACTTATTTTGGCCGCCAAATTTGGCGGCCAAATTTTACTTAATGGCGCCTTATATAATTAATAATTACTTTAATATTTTACTTAATGGCGCCAAGCTTAGCGACAACTTGACGCTGATACATATAAATATATAGTTTTACGTTCATGATTTGGAAAATGGTTACAACAATGAAAGTTAATTTGATAAAAATCACTAATTTTATTAGTTTTTGCTTAATTACTAAAAAAGTACGGAACGAATTTCAATGAAACGAAAGTAGTACCAATTCGAAGGCAACCTCCTTATTTAAGAAAAAAAAATCGGTTGCATAGTTTCGGGGTAATCGGTGACCATACATAAATAAAAATACATACGCGTCGAATTGACAACCTCCTCCTTTTTTGAAGTCGGTTAAAAATATGACTGGCGATAAAAAAAAAAAAATCCGAAGAAACCGATTGGAAAAAATCCATTATTGAATTTGAATGAAAACGTCGCAAAATAAGTTAGCTACAGTCAAGTCAGCTTTATTTATGGCGACTTACTTTGGTCGCCATATTTCACTTAGTGGCGCCAAGCTTGGCAACAACTTGATACTCATACAGATAAATGTATAGTTTTACGCTTATGATTGAGAAAACGGTAACAACAATCAATGTTAATTTGCGAAAAATCACTAATTTTATTAGTTTTTGCCTAGTTACTGAAAACGAACTGTACCAATTTCGATGAAATGGGAGTGGTAACAATTCGAAGGCAATTTCTTTCATTTAAGACAAAAATCAAATTAATCGGTTGTTTAGTTTCGGAGTAATCGGTAAACATACATAAAAAAAAAAAAAAAAAAAAAAAAAAAAAAAAAGACATACGCGTTGAATTGATAATCTCCTCCTTTTTTCAGGTCAGTTAATAATGATCTCATGGCATAAATAAACACATTCAGTGTTTGTTATATTTTTAATCTGTTTTCAGCTAAAATAAAACATTTCTTACCCATTATTATAACAATTGGTAGCGAACCATTGATAACGATAATGTAATTACAGAATGCACTCTAATATTTATTTAGGTATGTATACTTAATCGATTTTTTTTTAATCTAATGACAGAATTTGAAAATATTCTGCTCTCAAAACAACTCTCTAATAAGGAAAACATTTATTCGTTAGTGTTATTTCGGGATGATTAAATGATGTCTTGAGTCCTTTGCTTCTATGGAAACTACCACATTTATTCTTTATATTATCTCATGCAGTTAAAAAGCTTGTACCTCTAATATAAAAACGGATTGAAAATTAAAACAAAATAAAAGAGAATAAATTTGAAAAATTGATTTTTCAAATTATAAAGCTACGAAATAAATTAACTAAGCTATTTTTTATTTGCTTCCCAAACTACCTCTTAATTTTCACTAATTAAAGTACTCTAATTCTAATGTAACGCATTATTTCTAATTCGAAAAAGAAAAAAAAATTCTAGATGCGATATATTTCCCGTATTTTATCTAATTAGTTTTCATTCAAACCCCTCAGTTCAACTAATTAACTCTGATTAATTTGGAAAAACGATTCTCCTCCACATCGCTTTCGTTGAAAACATATACATGAGATTTAATTTCATGTTTTTAAGGAATGTACGAATTAATAAAACCCGATTTTTAAAAAAAAAAAAAAAAAAAGCGAGAAAGCTGGTGCAACGCACACTTTAATAATTATAAACTTCTTAAGCGGGTTTAGCAACTGTAAAAAGTCTTTAAATAAGTTATTTTGGTCAATATCTTGCATTTTAAATAAAAAGAGGTAAAATATGAATAAGTCAGGTTATTATTTATGTTTAAATATAGACATCCGAATTTTATTTGAATTAACGTTTTACAACATTAGTGGACGATAAAATTTTCAAATTAAGCTGTTTCTCTTCCTTGTTTCGGTCAAATAAATAGATCTGAAATATGAAAACTAAAAATACATAAACTTTAATGCTAAGTAATTCCTACCAAACACCTGAAGCATATTTTGGTATTAATATAATATCTAGTATTATGATATTAGTGGCGTAACCATTGTAATTCAGATTATCATTTTTTTTTTAAACCTTAAAGGGTTCCGGGACACATTTTTAAATTATTTTTATTGGTTGAGTTAAAATTTTTGAATTTTTTGTGATGACTAATCATATTATTTGTAAACAAAATCACACGATAAAACTTCTGAAATTTTTTAAATTAATAATTCATTAAAAATGTGAGATAATTTAAAATCGTTACAACTCAAAATATTATTTGTAAAATTTCATTGTTTTTTTTTTTTTTTTTTTTTTTTTTTTTTTTTTTTTTTTACATTAAAAACAGAAATAGTTACATTTTAGTTTTGATTCAGCATTTTAAAAAATATTGATTTAAAAAATAAAAATATTTGTGTAACAATTTGAAAAAAAATATGTAACTTTTATTTTTTTAAAAAAATCATATTTTCAAAATTAATTTTTTTTTTCAAATTTGCTGAATCAAAGTTAAAGTAAAACAATCAAAAAAGACATGTTCTAAGTTTGAAGTATTTATTTTTAACTGTTCTTGATTGATAACAATTTAAATTCGAGAAATTGTGAAAAAATTCATCATGAAGAAAAACGTACTTTCACAAAAAATCAATACCATGACAACCATTGCTTGAAAGCTAGATTTCAAAAATCAACCAAAATGGAAAAAAAAAAAATCCTCTTTTAATTAAGATAGAAACATGATTTAAACGTCATTTTAAGCATAAAAAACAGAGAAAGTGTTAAAGTAGTAAAATTGTTTTTAGAAAATTTGAAGATTTTTGTGTCCCGGACACCCTTAAGGATAGTAGTATATTATTTATACCAGTTTATTTTAACCCCTTAAAGGGCGGTGGGATAAAATATATCCGACTTAATTTTAATTCCGAAATGCCACATTGATACCAGAATTTTGAAAGGAGAATTTTAATTTTATCAAGTACGTGATTAAAAGCTTTTATCTATTTTGAAATAAGTTTGTTTTAAAATTCTGGTGTAAGTCAATCATTTCAGCATTTTAAGAATAGAAGTGCTTTGCCCCTCGAGGCCCCCACCAGTGACCGCGAGGTTCTGACCTCCAAATTGGTAGACGGTGGGTGCTGGGTTCGAACCTAATCGCGACCATCGGCCTAACCGTTCGGAGTTTTCCGTGGTTTTCTTCGAACCTTGCGTAAATACGGGTTGGGTTCCCTTAGAAAGACCCCCACGGAGGGCATCCCACCCCATAGAGCTTATATCCCATAGTGTAGATAATTGGCCGACATACATACAAACAAACAAACTTTGCTCCTCAAAGGGTTAGTCAAAATTTGTAAGAGAATTTTTGATTAAAATTTGTCTTTATAATTTACAAAAATAAATAAATAAATAAATAAAAATTGCATTCATTTATTTGGGGCTGAAATTATTCGAAAATTCTGATGAGTTTTCAATTTTTATTACTGGTGAGTTAGCAAAAAATAAGGTGAAAGATGATATCAAAACACATAACATCACAATTTCACACTGTTAAAATCCCCACCAGTGGCCGAGAGGTTCTGATCTCCAAACTGTAGACGATAGATTCTGGGTTCGAACACAATCGCGACCGTCAGGCTAACCGTTCAGAGTTTTTCGTGGTTTTCTTCGAACCTTAGATTTCCTTGCGTAAATATACGGGTTAGGTTCCCTTAGAAAGACCTCCACAAAGGGCATCCCACCCCTTAGGGCTTATATCCCAAAGTGTAGATAATTGGCCGACATAAATAAAAACAAACACACTGTTAAAAAATATTCTGTGAAATTACAGAGAATCTACGGGTAATCCCTTATCTCAAGTCTTATGTAAAATTACAGAGATTAGAAAAATCGAGATTCTGTTAAATACCAGAGAAGTTAATAGGTAAATTTACAATAGACTCTGTAAATTAACACCGATAAAAATACTCAAGACTCTGTAAGTTTATTTTTACTGATTAATAGTTTAATTTTTAAATTAGTGAATCACTCAAAGTGCAGAAAGCTTAAAAGTACCTGAATTTTTCGAATAACTTCGAATTACTGTATCATTTAATTTTTCACAGTGTGTTTGTAACCGCCGAAGGGCTTGAACCTGAGACCGCTGGTCTTTGGAAGAGTATCTTCTTGGCTGAGCAATAGAAGCTGTTGACTTCCTGTGCAAAATATGTTTTTTAGAAATCATTGGGAATAAATCCAATGTACTTGTGCTGTTCGAAGATTTCGCTTAAAATATATTCGTTAAAAAATTCGTAAACGATTTATTTTAATTTATTTTAGAGCGATAAATAATACCTATTATATTATTTAATCAATTTTAATTTTTTAACTAGTTTAAATAATAAATAAAAAAATTCAAAGACTATTTTTAATATTTTTATAACAATAATATTTTAGAATTTTTTGCGAAGTTGTCACCCACTATTTATTTTGTATGCGCTAATATTTTTAAAAGATTTTTTAAGTAAGAAAGAGAAAAATAAACAGAAAAAATGCAATTTAGTATCTGAAAGTGCTTTTTTTCTTTTTTTATGTTTTCATTATTGTACTCATTTTGTGTAATATGCTTTTAAAAAATTAATATGTTTTTTTTAAATAGCGCATTTACCAATGAAATAATAATAATAACAATAGCACTGTAATAATAATTACAGCTTCGAAATAGTACGACGCAATTTACTTTCGACATTTAATTTTTTCACAAATTGTTTCTAGATGTGTCGGGGTTTGAACAAGACACCTCTGGATTCTGGAAGAGTATTACAATAATATCAAGCTTCTGGCATACAGTAGTGGTCACAATTATAAGGGCAAGGCAAAAACTACCAAATCTTGGTTATATTTGGCGGGAAACTTATGCAAATTTAATGGCTGGAAACCTATGAAAATTGAAGATTACTTTTGTATGTTTTTATGGAAATATGTGGTAAATTCATATTTATAAAATGTGGTATGGATTTATACAGCCATCTATGGACAAAATTATAAGAAAAACTGTATTTGTGTGTTCTAAAAAGTAAAATTTGCATGTTTTTTGCTCTGCACACGGAACTTCCAGACGATATAAATGCGTAGTAAGCGTTTGGGATCGTATTATTCTGCTTTTCAATCATGCCGCAAGGTTCAAAGCTTTTAGAGTTTCAGAAAGGAAAAATGGATGCATTTAAAAATTCAGGACTTTCTGTATGCTAAATTGCTACAAAGTTTAATAAATCAAGAACGGTTATTTACAATTTTCTTTAAAATACCGGTAAATATGGACGGCAAAGACATACCAGCAGGTCATCTTCTGTTTCTGTTTGGGTGGGAAAGAATGATAATAAGGCGAGCTTCCTCCAAAAGACGAAAAAAAAACGTAAATTGAACTTAGAATGCAAGTACTCGAACTGTTCGATGTGTTTTACAAAAAGAAAGAAAAAGGTTCGCAATAGTAAACATGTGTTAAGACCGCCTCTTACAAAAGTTCATGAGAGACTGAGCATAAAGTTTTCCAAAAACTCCAATTCTATGGGGAAAATGTGGGATTCTGTCTTTTCCGATGAGAAAAAGATTAATTTGGATAGACTAGATTGTTTTGCAACTTCTAGTATGATCTCCTTAGAGAAAAAACAATTTTCTCAAAGCATGTATTTGGAAGTGACTCGGTAACGGCCTGGGGAGGTTCCACAATTGGTCGAACTACTCCAATAGTTTTTGTGCATAGTAGGACGAATTCTGAGAGTTACATTGATGTATTGGGCGATAATCTTTTACTAGAAGTACCGTTAATAGCGATTGGAGGCTATTTTTACCAGCAGGACAAATCCTCGGTTCATGTTTCCCAAACTTCAAACTCGTGGTTTGATGCGAATTTCGTGAAACTATTTGATTGGCCTGCAGGAAGTTCTGATCTAAATCTGATGGAAAATCTGTTGGTTATTCTGGCACACAAAGTATGCAAAAATGGTATATAATCTCCAAGAATTGTCAAACTCCATGACGTCAAGACTGATAAAAGTGATTGAGAAGAAGTAGGACATTATTAATTATCAGTGTGCTTCAGACAAAAACATTCATTGTCCTTATAATTTTGTCCAATTTTTACAATGACACATTTTGTTAATTGTGACAAAACATTCATATTTTTCATTTTCCAATGTTTTGCCTTCTACAATGATTTCTTGCAGAAAAAGGTTTTTGTGAATAAATTTCGCTTTATTATTTATTTAGCTCAGAAATAATTTTTTTCTGCGCAATTTTCAATTGTTCTTGTAATTCTGGCCACCACTGTAAGATGGAAACTAGTGCAAACTAAGTGTCGATAAAAATACCCACTAACTATGAGATGATGATTTTTCCCTGTCAAAATTATTCAAAGTTTTAAAAAAAAATCAATTTTTGTACTAAATTAACTTCTTTAATAGGGTAACATCCCCAGTAATTGGCATGCACCAGTGATTGGCACATCCTACAAACATGTCCTAAATTAAGATTTATATCCAGTCTTTTAAAAATGCAAGACCATATACTAGTTATATGCTCATTTACGTTAAAGATTATAACTTTGATTTATGCTACTAGATGACAATAGTGCTTAAAAAAAGAAACAATTATGGCTTGTATGAAATTAGCCATTTTTGTTTCAAATGCTTCTTATTTGGCTTAAGGAAGGCATGCTTTTCAATTCATTATTATCTGATTTATAATATATTTTAAATTTTAATTGACAACAGTTTTGTTAGGATGAGCGAAGCGAATCCTCTACTAGTCCACTCAAATTACACTTTGTCGTACACATTACAAAAAAACTATTCAATATTTTAACTTCAAATTAAACACAAAAATAAATTATGATCTGTAGATTTGCACAATATAATTTTTTTACAGTAAAACGTTAAAAAAATTATTATTTTAATTAATTTATTTTACATGCATTTCCAATACGGACGCATTTTAGCAAATAAATAAAAAAATAAACGCGTATATTTTCAAAAAATATATATAAATCATGGAGTAAATAATTGTAGATAGAATCATGATTAATTTAGTAAATAAAATGTTTTCATTATTCAGCAAAATCGTTTGCACAGATGACATTTAAACATTTAAAAATAAAATTGTATTATGATTTTTTTTTTGTAAAGTGGCAACAAAAGAATTGTAAACAAATAAAATTAATTGTTAAATTTGTTATATAAATGAAAAATTAAAAGAATTGAAGCGTGAAGTTGTTGCCTTGATTCAAGTTCTTTATAAATGACTAAAGCAAAGTTAGCCGATTCAGAAACGACAAATTGACTTTAACCATTTCTTACTTTATCATTTGGATCTAAAGTAATTTTACGTTTTTATTTGAGGACCGAAAAAGAAAATCACAAGCCACCAGACCAGATATCGCGAATAATCATGGATAAATTTGAATACTACAATAATTTAACTTATAAGTATTGGTGCGTACCAATTCCCGCAATAATTAAATTCTGGAAAAATGGAAGCATAAATTGCTCAAGGAAAGAATTTCTTCTGCAGTTAGCTTTTGCTGTTACAATTCATAAATCCCAAGGTTTAACATTAGATGAAGCAGTTGTAGATATTGAGGATATATAGACACAAGTTGGCTTAAAAACGTAACGTAACGTTGTCGAGAGTGAAAATCCTTCAAAATTAAGCATTCAATAGAAATTTTCCTTACGAAAAATTCTACAATATCAAAAATTCTGATACGCTAACATGTATAAAAACGAAGAAATTAGAAAAAAAAAATTTACAGTTAAAAATTCATAGTATCAACAAGAGCAGATTTCAAATGTTTTTCCAGAAAGTAGGATTTTGACGAAGTAACTTTCTTCAAGCTCTCTTCAAATATATTATTCTAAAATAGCTATCAAAGATTATTTGATTTAATTACAAAGATTGAAAACATGCATATTTCAAACAACTTTAAAAAACACCAGTGGTTACTGGAAATTGTAAAAACTTCTTTAAAAGAGCTTTTAGTTGAAAATTTAAAAATATTTTGTAAATGTTTGCTTCGAAAATATTTTATCATGCCAGTCTTACATCATAAATAAAAAATTAAAATGCGCCAAAACATAAAATAACGTTTTTGTTTAATAAAGATGCAAAAATAATATTAAAAAATATTTTTACTTTCAAATATCTGTTTTATAAAATAATGCTTCGCGAATCCAAACAAAGCATGGCTTTTGCTAGTTTAGATAAAAGGGGTTACTTTAATTGTGTACAAGAGTTTTCGACACAAATATTTGGATTTCTGAATTAATGATAGATGCCAATTAATGGTGCTTCAATTTTGCTAGTTTCAAGTAATTGGCACCTATTCCAATTACAAGGAGTTCGCAAGGAATTTGAGATTAAACCACTTATTTTGGAAGTACTTTTAAAGTTATAGACTAATTTTGTTTATCATTTGTTTTTATTTGAAAATATGAAATATTATCAATAATTGGAATCCATTACAGCTTCATATGACAATTACTGGGGACAGCATGACAATTACTGGGTATTAATATAAGTATATTGTATTGTTTTAAAGTGTTCACATTTCAGACTAATATGCTGATTTCTTACTCTCAAAAACCTGAAAAATGGCATCTTCATCTACAGTATATTCATTTAAAGCGATTGAACCGAATGCAAAATGTAAAGTTTTTTTTAAATATAAACATGTGTTAATTACTGGATCAGAAGGTGTCATACATTGGTGCTCTAGGTGTCAATTACTGGTGATTTCAGCAACTTTTTATAAATGTATTTTTATAAAAATACTTTTTAAATTTTTTTTGCTTTGTGTGGGCAAAATAGATGCACGGATATGCATTCTTTCATTTAAAAATATTTCCAAGTAAATATCTTATTTCTTTGTAATGAAAATTGAAGTAAGTTTAAAGACATATTCTTAAAATGCCAATTACTGGGGGTGTCACCCTATTTCTAATAAAAATTGCAAAAGAATTTTATATGTGTGTATTTTGAATTGCAAGTTTAAAAAAAAACATAAAAATATCTTTAAATATAGACATAGAAATCTGGGAATTCAGGGGGGTGGCCCGGGGGGGGGGAAGGATATTCCCCCCAGAGCAGTAAAAAGCCCCCCCCGGAAAGTTTGAAATTTTGTGTTTTCAATGGTTAAAAAGAACTATTTCACCCCCCGAAACTCTATAATGGCCCCCCTGGAGCCACTGAAGTCCGTCCTGGAGAAAAGTATCTTAATTCAACACTGGAAATCCCTACAGAGAATTACATGTAAAATAACAGAAATGTCTGTAAAATAGTGACCGAGAAACTCGATAAAATGCATTTAACGGAGAACTAGAGTAAATTTACAGAGAAACGAAGTGATTTGTCGCTGCAGACACATGACTATGTGGATGATCTTTTTCTTTATTTGCATAATAATATCACGTATATTCATGGAGACATAACAAATTATTTAAAAAAATCAAGAAAGTTTTACATAGTTTTTGTTTATAGTATGTAAAGTTTTCAACCATATTTAAGGCCAGTTTCAGAAATTTGACAATATATAGTAGCAACAACAATTAGAATATAAATATATTAAATATTTAATGAAATCTGAGCAGTTGTGAAAAAGAATTTTAATTGTGTATGGTCACAAACTGCACTAAAGATTCCCCATCCCCCCATTCCCCCCATCATTTAAAAGGCAGCTGTATAGAACAATTAATAACAAGTTGGAAATTTCATGACAAGAGTAGCAAATGAGGTACTATAAGGAAATTTTGAAAATATTCTGATCTTGGTGTAATAGTATGCAGATTTTTCATTAACAATACCAGCAATAATTTAATATGAAAAGTAGCAATTATGTTTTAAATAAAATACAGTAGAATATCTGAATTCGGATACAGTAGATTGTCCGAAATCTTTTGTGTATCCCTGTAAACACTATCTGCTTTCTTTATTATACAGGGGGTAACTTGTAGTAAACCTGAGCAACGCATATCAATTTCATAAAATGTGAAATAGTTATTATAATATTATAATATTTTTTAAACGCGCCCCAAACAATGTTTCCCCTATATATAATGGAATACTTTTCTGTAGTCCTGTAAATTAATAACAAATATTCTTTGCACCACAGATTGTACAGAATGCTTATTTTAAAAAATACTATCTGCATATCAATTTTGTAATGTTTGAAAGAGCGAACACCATTGAAATGCAATTGAAACTATTTTTTTTCCGTTGGCCGTGATGTAACAGAATGCTTTTGATTGTCCCTGTAATTAAACTACGCATCCGATTTTCATAAAATTTGAAATGACTCGACAAAATTATGCACCAATTATATATTTTGAATTTCAATTGACTTGGTCGAAGATCCTGCATGTTATAAAAATAAAAAAACAGATGAAATGTTCTTGAATTTTTTTAAGAAAACCTTTAGAAATATATATAAATATACATTTAGAAAACTCTAGAAATATACATGCTATTCTTACACAAATTAACACAAATGTACAATATTCACGTATATGCAGCTACCAATTATTTCAAGCATTTTATTTTATAGAGTAATCCCAAACATTTTTTTTTTTTTTTTTTTTTTTTTTTCAATCTTTGGTTGGCCCCCTAATAGCCCTCGTGATCAAACCTTCGCTGAAGACATTGTTTTTATATTCCCAAAGTTCCAGAAGAATTATTCAATTATCACTCTAGGTATTCCACAAAATATATCATTTTGTAAGTTTTCGGTGATTTTTGGCATTATAGTGCAGTTGTGGCATGGATTACATGCTTCAATTCATATTGGTTTGTTCTGTTATAAAAGTCTAGGGGGGAAAATAATGAAGATAACAAGTACAAAAGATGTTGAAATAAAAACAAGTCGGAAATTGCACGTCAGACGTAGCAAATGAGGTGCGTTCTTACAAAGCGAAGTTCTTAAAATATACACTACTTCGAAATAATACAGTATCCGAAATCTTTCATGTGCCCAGGTAAATACTAAATGCTTTCTATTATGCAGGAATTAACTTATAGTAAACCTAAATATACCTTAAACCTCCTAAGTATATCAATTTCATAAAATGCGAAAAAGTTTAATATAATTAAAAAGCACCCCCAAACAATGTTCCCCCTATACCATTATGTAATAAAATAAATTTGTGTGGTCCTGTATATTAATAATAAATATTCTTCGCACTACATATTGTACAGAATGTATATTTTAGCATATATTTTATAGATGAATATAAATCGTATTATGTTCTATAGAGTGTGACGTCAGTAAAATGCACTTGAAACTATTTCTTACCATTGAGGGTCATGTAACAGAATACTTTTGACTGTCCCTGTAATTGAACTATATATCCGATTTTCATAAAATTTGAAATGACTTGACAAAATTATGTAATAATTATATACTTTGAATTTCAAACGATTCGGTTGGGTAGTTTTTGCGTTGTTATATGCGGACAGACGGACGAATTGAACGAGTAAAATAGGTCCTATGTATTTATATAATTACGAAGCGCCAAAAAGGGGTAGCATTTGCCCGGAAATGGAGGCATTTTTTTCCGATTTTAAATTTTTGTATTTGGATTTATACATTTACTTTTTTTTTTTTTTTTTTAATAAGGAAACTTTTTTCTGAAACATTTTTTACTGTAATTTCGAAATATACAATTTTTAAATGAATATTTGCTTTATTTATAACTGTTTTAAAATTTATATATTTGCCTTTTGCTAATTATGAATTCCTCCTCTCCCTTTCCCTAATTTTTTTTTTTCCTTTTTTTTAAAAAAATGTTTGGAGTGCTGATTTTCAGTTTAAAAATTTGTTGTTGTTTATGTTTAATTTCTGAATTGTTCAAGATTTAAATATAAAATGGTCATAAATGACCAACAAAGCAACATAATGGCGGACTCCTGGCGAATAATACATCTCTTCCGAAAGAAAAAAACGATAAGTTAAGACGGACCCTTATATTATGACTATTTTTATCTTTTTTGAATTATCATAATTGCCAACTGCCATCCCATCCCACTATAAATGAATCCTAAAAGTTGGCAACATGTGGTAAAAATATTTACCTGCAGATGGCGACTCTATATTAATAGGAGAAAATAATGCTTGAAAATCGAATTTTGACTTTAGTTAATTACATTTATGCATTTATTGATTATATTATTAGTTGATATAATAGCCATGATGAAATTTTATAAATGTACTACGTTTTAATACTTTAGATTGTTTAATTTTCCGGAACAGCGAGCAAAATCAGAAGGTTGAAAATATTTTAATACAGATTAAGAGTCTTGCACGAATCAGGTTGTAAATCAGCATGAACCTACCGACACGAAACTGAGAAAAGTTAATTCGTCAACCAAAAAACTAGACCTAAATTCAATGGTCTTCTAAAGACCTAAATTCAATTCTGGCCCAAAGTGGCAGAAAAATAATCTCTATTTCAATATAATTATTTTTAAAAAGTGGTCAATCTACAATTATTTCTTTAATATTAAGGGATTTTTTCTCGTATAAAAATGAACATATATGCATTCATTAATCTATTCCAATGCTATATATTATTCCATTCTAGCTTAAAAATTCCAAGACTTTCTTTTCAAATCTTTTCTTAATTCCGTCTTAGCAGATTTTAACAATATCCCACAGAATATCCCCCCCCCCCCCAATAACATTGTGTCTCCACAATGGCTAGGAAAATTGACCACACGTAGAAGTCTGAAAACCTATAACATGGAGTTCCAAAACCTTCACAATCAGCAGGTACTTCATTTTTATCAATCAAATGATGTGCCATAGTTGACACCCATCTCTCCAATCTAAAATTTCAACACTGGAAAATACACTCACAGAAATTTTAGTTTTGTATTGTTTCCCAAAATTATTCATTAAAAGTAGAATAAAAACTAAATTGATTTTAAAAAAGTAATTACGTTATTATAAGTAAATTTGTCTCAGGTAAATCTACAAAACATAATTAAATGTCAAGAAAATTTTTAATATAATATATACTAGCGGGGAACATCGAGCCATGTTCGGTTAAAGTAAACTCTGAGTATCTAAGTAAACTCTAGATACAAGTCCAATGATCTTCAAGAGCTCGAAAAGGACAAAAAACAAAATTTAGCCAAAATTGTTCAAGTCACTTTTAAATAAAACTGGTTTTATCCACCATGACTTAAGAATTACCAATTAATTGAAAATTCTCGGTTATGTGACCTAGTTCTATAATTTTCCCATACCGAAAAACGCTTGAATATAAAATGTGGCTCAAATCGATTTAGCTGTTTTTAGGATATAATTAGCTTGACCTTGACTCATTATGACCCATTAATCGAAGTTTCTCGAACATGTGACCTAGCCCAATAATTTTCTCGTACCCGAAAAAGATATAATACAAGTTTTAGTCAAAATCATGAAAGCCACTTTCTTGTTAAAGTTAGCGTGGCCAACAGAGATCCACAAATGACTCACTAATAAATTTTTTCTAATATGCGACTAAGGCCACAGGCCTTTCTTGTGCCAAAATATGTTTCGATTAAAATTTTAGTTAAAATTGATTGAGTCGTTGATTAAATATAATTAGAATGACCCTGACACATTACGACCCAAACAAAATGACCCATTAATCGAATTTTCAAACATGCGTCCGAGCCCAATGGTTTTCTCTTGCCCGAAAACAGTATAATACAAAGTATAGTCAAAATGGTGAGAGCTGTTTTTTAGATAAAATTATGGTGACCCTTCATGACCCCTATAATTAAAATCTCTCAAACATGTAGGCTTGTCCAATAAATTTTTCTTGCCATAAAACATTATTTGGATACAAAATTTTGCTAAAATCGATTGAGCCGTTTTTCAGATATAATTCGCTCGACCTTGATCCATTATAATCCAAAATGACCCATTACTCGAATTTTCTCGAACATGCGACCTAGCCCAATGATTTTCTAATGTCTGAAAGCTATAGAATACAAAATTTAGTCAAAATCGAGCAAGTTATTTTCTAGATACAATTAGCAAGACCCAAAAATGATCCACTAAACGAATTTTCTCTAACACGTAACTTAATTCAATGGTGTTCTTGTAATCCAAAACTGTGGAATACAAAATTTGGTCGACAAAATTTGGAAATTTTAATTTGTGGTAATCGTTAGAGCCTTTTTTAGATAAAATTGGTTTGACCCATAATGACCCTATAAAGAAACACTTATCTGAATTTTTCAAACATGTGACCCAGCCCAATAGTTTTATCGTGCCAAAAAAAAATGCTGTATACAAAATTTCATTGAAATCGCTCCTACCGTTTTTTAAATATAAATAGCTTGACCCAGACCCTTTATGACCCAAAATGACCCAATAATCGAAATTTCCAGAGCATGAGACCTAGTCCAATAGTTTTCTCGTGCCAAAAAAATGTACTCAAAATTTCGTTAAAATCTATACACCTGTTCTTTAGATATAGCTTGACCATGACCCATTCTGACCCATCATGACCCACAAATGACTCCTATAATCAAAATCTCTCGATCGTGTGACTTAGCCCATTAGCTTTCTCGTGTCAAAAAACTGTTACAAGCAAAATTTCGATGAAATTGATCCTGTCGTTCTAGTAAATAGACCGAGGCAAGACCGAGCTTAGCTCGGTCAAAATTAACTTTGTGTTCATCTTGGTATAATATTCTCACTGTATCATTTTCTCTGTATAAAAAGTGTTATTTATAATAGTATTACTTACAAAAACAATCAATAAGAAAACTATAATGTAGGTAAATATTAATAAATTTTACATTTAAAATTTTGAAACGAAATGACATCAATACAAATCACATTTTCAAGTCGACACTGATTGGCTTAATCATAGATTTCGATTCCTATTAAGAATGTTTTATGAAATTTCTTCACGTTTTGAAAGAAAATTTTTTTTGCCAAATTTGGCGATATTCTTTCATTTGGCACCAAGTACTTGTTTTGGCTTTTGTAATCTTAATTGTCGATTTTCTGGACAAATGTCGCCAATATTTTTTCAAATATCGCCAACTGATTGGCTGTTGACATAGTCTCTTGACCCTGACCTTTATTACCCAAAATGACCCTCTAATCAAATTTGTTCTAACACGTGACTTAGCTCAACGGTTTTCCAGTAATCAAAAATGGTAGGATATAAAAGTTAGTCAAAATCGTTTAACCATTTCTAAAAGATAAAATTAGCTCGACCTGCTCGACCATAGATAAAATTAGCTCGACCTACAGTGAATCTAAAAATGACCCACTAACATAATTTTCTCAAACATGGGACGCAACCCAGGGGTTTTATGAAGGTTTAAACTGGTAAAATATAAAATTATGTTAAAATTCATTAAAGCCATATTTTAGATATAATTAGCTTTGTCATTATCAAAATTTTGTCACTGTTATTTTAACCCTTTTTTTATACAATTAACTTAATCCGCACCATAGTGACTCAAATGGACCCACTAATCGAATTTTCTTGAACATGCGACCAAACCCAATACCTTTTAGAGTTCATTAACGATAGCATACAAAAATTAATGAAATTCGTTAGAGCCATTTTCCAGATAAAATTTGATTCACTTGTAGTCTTGACCCTTACCCATTATGTACTAAAATGACCCATTAATCGAATTTTCTTGAACATGTGACCTAGTCCAATGATTTTCTCATCTCCAAAAACTATAGAATACAAAATTTAGTCAAAATTGAGCAAGTCTTTTTCTAGATACAATTAGCGTGACCCACAATGACCCACTAAAAGAAATTTTCTCTAACAGGTGACTTAATCCAATGGTGTTCTAGTAATCCAAAATTGTGGAATACAAAATTTGGAAATTTTAGTTTGTGGTAATCGTTAGAGCCTTTTTTTAAAAAATAAAATTGGTTTGACCCATAATGACCCAATAATGAAACACTTATCTGAATTTTTCAAACATGTAACCCAGCCCAATAGTTTTATAGTGCCAAAAAAAATGTTGTATACAAAATTGAGTTAAAATCGATCCTACTGTTTTTTAAATATAAATAGCTTGACCCAGACACTTTATGACCCAATAATCGAAATTTCTCGAACATGAGACCTAGCCCAATAGTTTTCTCGTGCCAAAAAATGTTGTATACAAAATTTTGTTAAAATCGATCCACCTGTTCTTTAGATATAGCTTGACCATGACCCATTATGACCCATCATGACCCACAAATGACTCTTATAATCAAAATCTCTTGATCGTGAGACCCATTAGCTTTCTTGTGTCAAAAAACTGTTACAGGATAAATTTCGATGAAATTGATTCTGCCGCTCTTTAAATATAAATAGCTTGACCTAGGCCCTTAATGACCCAATATGACCCATTAAAATTTTTTCTTGAACATGTAACCTAGCCCAATGTCTTTTCTCGTGCCCGAAAACCATAGGATGCAATTTTTAGTCAAAATTGCATGAGAAAATCTCTAGATAAAAATAGCATGACCCACAATGACCCCAAAAATGACCCACTAACCGAATTTTCTCGAACATGTTACCTAACCCAATGGTCTTCTTGTAATCCAAAACAATAGAATATAAAAGTTGGTCAAAATTGTTAGAGCCGTTTTTTAGATAAAAATGGCTTGACTCATAATGACCCAAAAATGGCCCACTAATCAAAATTTTTCGAACATGTGACCCAACCCAATAGTTTTCTCATGCCAAAAAACAATTGGATACAAAATTTCCAAAAATAATCAAACTGTGCATAGAGCATCGCAAAATCTGCAAATCCATTAAAAATCTGAAGTTTGAAATTTTCCTGGACCATTGTTTTTAGAAAAAATATGAAGGAGAAATATGTGCAAAATTCTGCTTTCAACATAGTTAAAAAAATTTGTTGTTAAATGCAATTTTTCATGGTTAAAAAATAATTAAATGTACAAGCTACATTATTAATTCTAAATATAAATTTCTTTGTACACTCACATTACAAATATATTTTAAAATGAATATAGTTCTACCTTTATTATTGTTTTTACTTTTCATTCCTTTAAATGCTGTATAATCTAGAATATATTAATCTTGAATTTTGAAATATATTTGCCATTTGTGTTATGGAAATGAGAAAGATATTAATTTCTAACCCCCCATCTCCCCCCCCCCCCAAAAAAAAAACAGCAAAACTTGACTTTAGAATCATTAAATTTATAAAAAGTACCATTTTGCAATGATTAAGTAAAATGCACTTATTTATAATTTTCAATTTTAGAAAAAAAAATCTATTTAAAAAAAAGAAACATCATTTTACTACATTCAAATAAAATTTATAATTTTTTAATTCATTAGCACGTTTAAAGTGTGTACAATAGAGCTTTAGATTAATTTCAATTGAAAACCAACTATATATAATTCCTTAATTCATTCTAATATATTTTCATTGCACTGGAGTAAATCTAATTATTAATATATACAATGATCATTTACCGTTTGGCTAGCTTTGAACAAATACAGATAACAGAACATCTTTGTAATTATTTATCTATAAATATTTTCTGCAGTCAATGTAACATTTTGGTAGAACAGTGTTTTAAATTAAAAAATATGCTGAAATAAATATTACTGAATTGATAATTTTATCTAAGTGAATGACATTTGATTAAAAGTGTTTGTTTATTCGTCATGGTTTTGGAAAGAAATGATTTCAAATAGGGGAAGATTCTGTGCTGATATTGCAAGAGTTGAATGAAAGATATTAATAGGAGGTTTCTTTGAATATTTAAAAGGGTTGTTACTACATATTCATGGAGTTATTTATTTTAGAGGGGGGGGGGTAATTCTGGCACTACAAATTTAGTTTTTTGGCCAAATATTTTTATTATTTTTGTTTTGTATTTGCATTTAAAAACATTTAATTTCTGTGATTTTATTTCCCTGAAAAAAAAGGAAGAAAATACTCTTATAACTTGTGAAATAATTTTAGTACAGTTGTAATTCATCTGAAAAGCATATTTGTACAAATGAAATTTGTTTAAATGAATTGAATTTGATTAAAAGTATATAAATAATATTTTTGTATTCTTGTGAAATTAGCTTGGAATATACATTGATAGATATGGCTGCTATTAAATCAGGGATCAAACTTTTCTCCGTTAATACTTTCCAATGTCGTTGAAAAGTATTTATGAATTTGGTTTATCTGTCCTTGCTCTAACTTATGTAAATGGAGTCTAATTGCCATGAAATGAATATATGTTATTAGGGTTTAGTATGGCATTTTTGGTATTGAGATGGAAGTGTGTAGCATATTTTGTTCATTGCCAGGGCAACCCTGAAGAATTCCATTACATAATGGTATATGTTGAAAAATAGCTTGTGGTGTATTTTAATATTATACAGTTTTCCCCAGTTAATCGGGTAACGGATAATCGAATACCCCGCTTATTCGAATAAAATACTCCGGAACCGAATTTAACTCCATTGAGCTAATGTTATTTCACCCCGCTTAACTGAATATTTTTCATGAAATGTCCTCGCTTAATCAAATAACAAATGAGTGTGACAATTTGAAAAATGTGTGCGAAAAACACGTTACATTGGTAATTTCCTCCACACTTTTTGTCCCTTTCAGTTGTTACACAGAAAACAAATTTCCAAAATTCTCAGCATGGATTTCGTCTGGCAAGTGTATAATGGACTGGTCAAGTGAATTCCCTTCCTTGTACATTTTTTCGAATTGATTTAAAAAATGGTGAAATAAATTGGACAATAATTTCGCACAATTTTGTACTTTGTTTACTTTTGACTGTCAGAGGACTTTTTTTTTTCACTTTTTCGATTTTTTTACAGTTGTTTTTAATGGAGACACTTTAATTTTCAAAACCGGTTCCGAAACTAAAATAGTCTTCATTAAAAATATCAGCAATAAAAATCAAAAAAGTTAAAAATCGCGACGCCCTTTGTACATATTAATCTCAGCTATCCATTGCAAAAAAAAAAAAAAAAAAATCATTTAAAATATTGAAATGCGATAGAGATATCTTTATAAATTTCTTCTATAGGATTGGCATTAGCAAAAAAATCCTTTCGCGTGATCGAAATAGCTCTTTAAAAATAATGTGTTGTTACTTAGAGGCTCAAGATGGTAATTATGATACCATTCGAAAAAAATCTCGTCCATTTTTTACTCTAAAATTTCACATAAACCACTTTCATCTATTTTTTCAAACTTGTATAAATTACGTAAATTAAATTCTAATAACAAAATTTGGACCCAATTCACCCAATCTGCATTAAATGTAATGTAAACAAAACGCATGTGTTTACTAGGGTGGAGCGAAAAAATTTTTTTTTGAAAATCAAAAACGGGTAGGTGCCAAAAGTTGCCTTTATACTAGTACATCAACTGTGTGAAATTTTACCGTTGAAAAAAAAATGGCTTGAGTCTGCGCTTTTGCTCCAAAAATCGAAATTTTGGGTAAAATTTGTCATTTTTTGACATTTTTTCAAAAAAATTAAAAAATTCCTACAGAGCTGTTTAGTACTTAAAAGTGTTGCTTAGACCTTTATATTTATCTGCTTAACATATTTAAACTATAAAATAATATGTTTATTCCCTATAGCTGGAGCAAAACAGACAAATTTGAGTAAGAAAACAGCATTACCACTCTATTGGGTCATACAACGAATTATTGTTTTTAATACAGCTCTTGTTTTCAAAACTACCTTGGACATGCGTCATGGAGGTGGCTATATTTCCTATACCACCCGGCCCAACTATTCGATCATCTTAGTACAGTGTTTTATTTATACATTGATTTGTGATTTTCTTTATACAAATTTGGGATGTTTTCGATGCTTCCACCTTGTTCATCTGCTCTTTGCATCCACATGCTGCTGTAACTATCTTCATGTATATTTTTACAGTTTATACAAAAAAATGACAAGCAGAGTAATGCACGGGAATATTATTAAAAGGATCTATTCGGCCATCTATTATATTTATCAAACTTACATTCAGTTGATGAATAGTGATTGGAAGTTCTGTTACCACAACATTTTTTCAATCAATTGTATTTTTTTTACGTAATGATTTGCTTCAAAGATGATTTCAGATATTTCAACTATAAGTATGCCATCATTTATTCTACTTTTGCATTTTTTATATGTTGAGAAGCAAGCTGTTTCATGTGATGGTGATCCTCAGAGAGAATTGCAATGAAAATTTGTACTCCATATGTAAAGCAACCGCTGTAGTAAATCCCTTTTTTTTTGCATTAGTTTTATGCTGTTTTCTAAGTGTTTTCGTATCTAGGTAATTTCCTATTAACTTTTAGATCCCCTTTTTATGAGCGGACAACATTTGATGGTGAAATGTCCTGGGCATAAACTTATAATGCATAGTACTTTAAGAGGGAATGTACGGATTCTAATTGACTATAAGTGCTCATTTAAAATTAGGTGAATTTTATTTGTCACTGTGAACCATTTTGCATGGGGTAAGCTTAGAATTGTGTATAATATTGAATCATTCACTACTTAAACTCCAGTGAATTTCCTCTGCGTCGATTATTTCAGAAGTCGATATAAAACGTTCTAAGCTACATGGATTCACCGGGTCAATAAGGAAAATCTTTGTCTGCGTACTATTCACTTCCTATTGCAATTTTTTTATAAAATAGAGAATACTTTTGAAAAATTATTTTCTCAAATTGAGAAAAAGATACCCAGAACAGACTAGAAATTTCTGTCGGAGATTGCAAAGCTAATTCATAAGGAAAGCTATTTCTCAGAAAGAATGGGGAATAGAAATTTAGAAAACATCTCACACAAAAGACAGCTCATAAAGTTAATAAAATTTTCCACTTTATATAAGCACAGATTGTCAATCAGCGTTTATATGTTCACTCACAAAATGTATAATCCAAGTTTGTACCACGGGATGTTTATACCAAATGTACTACACACCTAAATAAATCTAAAATCTTATTAGAAATTACTAGACTACGGAACAACACAGGAAACGATATAAAGCATACTAAAACTTCTTTAGAAATATTGTTGTTTTACAACAAGTAGTTTTTGCAAATTTTGGTTGCAATCCTCTGTGACAATCGTTATAATATTAAACAGCTAGCTTCTCAGCATATATTCAATGTAATAGGTTCAATAAATGATGACATACTAGAAATTAAATTCATACAATCCATTTTTAGGCAAATCATTGCATATAAAATGTAATTGATTGAAAGAATGCTGTGATAACAAAACTTCCAATCATAATGTACTAATTGCATGGAATTTTAATGAAGATAATAGACTGCTGAATAGGTTCAATTAAGAACATACCCATACATTGCTCAGCTTCTCTTCTGTTATACATGGTATAAAAATATACGTGCAGCAGGTCACACCAGCATGATCCAAATCATCCAAAGTCAGTGAATATAAAGAGATAAATTACTTTGATATATAGAAAACTTATACTCGTCTTCGGGAAAAAATATAACAATTCAATACATAACTAAAACACTGGGTCTAGATGATTGGAAGATTAAGACGGGTGGGATAATGCAAACACCTCTATGAGTTATATACACAATAGTTTTGAAAGCAACTAGGTAAGAAATGCATTCAAAACAACATTTCGTTGTATGCTCCAATAGAGAGGTTAACGCTGATTTTTCACAAAAAGTTGTCAGATTTGCTCTAATTATACAGACTACAGATATTGTTTTATAGTTTAAATATGTTAAGCAGATAAATATAAAGGTCTAAACAACACTTTTAAATACTAACCAGCTCTGTAGGAATTTTTTAATTTTTTTGAAAAAAATGTCAAAAAATGACAAATTTTACTCAAAATTTCGATTTTTGGAGCAAAAGCGCAGACTCAAGCCATTTTTTTTCAGCGGTAAAATTTCACACAGTTGATGTACTAGTATAAAGGCAACTTTTGGCACCTACCCGTTTTTGATTTTCAAAAAAAAAAAATTTTCGCTCCACCCTAGTGTTTACTGTCATTAAACTATTGCATATTTACTTGTCATTTTGTTTTTATTTCAGTTTGTATTATTCTGTTAAAGTTTTTAATGATTTTCTTACTCTGGAAATTAAATATACTATATTTAATAGTTTTTTCATTTTATTACACCTTGAATATTACATTTATATGCCTCCCTGTTTAATCAAATACCCCGCTTAATCGAATATTTTTTCTGGAACTGCCAATATTCTTTTATGCGGGGACGACTGTAGTATTTAAAATGTATTGAAATTGATAGACATCATTGAGGTGTACTACAAAGTTCTTAATATAGAATATGGTGTGCATAGAACTTATTGTTTATTTATTTTGGATATAGAGTAGAAAAGTATTTGGATATAGAAAAACATGAGCAATTATTGAACTATTGAAACCTACAACCAATAATTGCTACAAGTACATTTTCAACTGTAGTATGTGTTTTAAATTTAACTATTTTTACTTACCCATCATACGTAGTATAGGGTAAGTCTTGCAATAGTTTTGAAAATCAAAAAAATTTTTTTGACGGATTTACACGTTTTAGATAGTAGAGATTCCGAAAAACATATTTTTAGAAAAAAAAATTTGCCGTCCGTCTGTCTGTCTGTCTGTAAACGCTCTATCTCCCGAACAAATTGAGATAGAGACTTGAAATTTTGTATGTAGTTAGTATGTAAGAATGGAACGAACCCTATTTAATATCAGCAACCTCGATTATCCGGAACTATTTTTTTCGGACTCTCGAAAAAATCGTTCTGATGAAAGGTATATAAAAATTTTCGAATTTTTTTGTTCTAAGGAATAGACGTAAAAGGCAATAAAATAACACACATTTTGCATACAGAACGAAGTCGATCGGATTATTAGTTGCCGAGATATTTGTAATCTTGTTTTCCACATTCTTCGATTTTTCATGACCCTGTATTTCATTCAAATTTCAATTCAGAGGTATATTTTAATTGGAAATGAGACGCTTAATCCGAAGCAGTTAATTGTTAGTTAATAGAATTATTATTTTTGGAGTTATAAGGATGTTTCTTTTACGCAGTTCGGTACTACTTGAGTAGTTTGGCGTTTTATATAATTTGTTGAAATTGGTACATCATCAGTTCTTTAATATAGCATTACTATGTATATTAACAATATTTAAATTTTGTTTATGAATTGCAATGCATTGTATAAATAGTTTCACATGTTTTATTTTCATATACATATTCATGATGGGTAAGTATTACGGTGGCCCCCAACGACTAGTTTAAATGTTATTTGGTTTCTATAAATTGTAGATCATATACAAGATTGAACAAAAGTTCTGAACAAGATCCGTTTAAGGACGAAAATTGCTGAGTAGAAATTTTTAACTGCACTATGCAATCAATTGAACTAACTTTAGCTATGTAGTAAGCATACATATCTGTAAATCTTACACAGAGCCAAAATAAAAATCGTATATTTTAATGATATTTATATTAATAGCAAAAATTGTGTTTTTAAATTTATTATCCACTTTCCAAATTGATCATTAAGATGTCATCTTTGACCTTTGTAAATCGTTAAGTTTTATTTTAGTATTCTGAGTGTGTTGGAAAGTGTTTCAAAATCTGTGCTTTATGCACTTTTTTTGTTAGAAATTGTGTTGTCAAAATTATGGTTATTATTATAGCTGGCGTCTCTTATCTTTACAATAATTAATTTCTAAACCGTCAGTTTTAGAGTTATAGTACCAATTACAAAAATGTTTCAAATTTTGTTCTGCTTCACATAAAAATCAATTTACATTACTTTTTAAATAGATAAGAAATTACAAATTTTATACAATGTGGGTTCTACAAGCTTTATTTAGAAAAAGTTTTTCCATGTTCTAGCAAGTAAAATAGTAAAAATTTAATCTTGTATGGTCAAAACTTACTCAGTTATGACACTTATAATTTAATGAATTTCCATTGTTTTAATCACCATAATTGGAAAAACGTGTTTTTAGTGTCAGAAAATGCCAAAAATGCATGAAAATTAAAGTGTAACTAAGTAAGTTTTGTCTTGCAAAAAGTAAGTTTTTAACCATAAATTGATTTTGGTTCATCTTAGTAGAAAACAGCCTTTATAAATACTTCAAAATATTATCAAAACGTCAAAAACATTTAGTTTGAAAGACCTTCCAATTAAAACATCTGTTCATGGCATACATTGTGATTAAGTTATATGTTATAAAAATAACAGCTTGTTGGAACATGTTAGTGTAACCGTTCGTAACCATCGTTCCTGTAAAAGTGTGGAACCATGTAACCTATTAACAAAAAGTAATTATACTTCCCATCTACAGTTTATATTAACTTCCAGCACAGAAACTGAAAACCAATTAAAACAGACAGGCATGTATTTCCTATAGTGAATTGCAGCTTTTCTCCTGGCAGTTTAAATATGGCAATTTGAAACCTGGAAAAAATGTAGGGGAGAGGGGGGGAACATGTTTAAACTGGGGACACCTTTGAAAACTCTATAATTTTATTTAAAATAAATTTCTTTTAAATGCATCTGACGGTACGTTACTATCGCTTTAATGCAATAAGTGTACAAAGCTACACCATTTTGTATGCACAATACTGTCTAAGCAAAGTATTTTTCTCCTTCTTGGAGCTAAACTTAAGTAAATGAAGTTGTAAGACTTTTGTTGACAATTTTATATCCCTAAAATTTTTATTTGTTGATTAATACTTAAATAAAGATGTAATCTTTAGTTTATAAGCTTTGTTTTATTCAAATTTTTTAGCCGAACTGAGTAAATAGTTGTAATGCTAAACTCCATGTGATGAAGTACTATTGAACATTTAAAACTATGAAGTAAAGAGCTATGGATGTATCTAAATATTATTTTTTGGATTTTTTTAATGTGAGAAGAAGTTAATTAAGAATGCAATAGAACATAGACTAATACTGTTAAGAATCCTCCCTTACTGCACACATAGATTACAATCTCTGGATGTATCAGTGATGGGAAGTTTCAAATCTAAATTGATGATGGCATTCAATTATTGGATTATTGCTAATCCCAGATGTACAATAACGATTGATGATTTAGCAGGTTTGACAAACAAACACTTTCATTTACTCTTTCTTAAACATTATTTCTGGTTTCCATAATGGATGAAATGGAATTTGATGTTAGGTTTCTTCATGAAAGAGAGAATGAAAATATTTATTTTCCAGAAGCATTAGACATCAGTTTGGTAGATTTCAAGGATATTGTAAAAAAGTTTCCGCAAACAAACATAACTGGAAGAACACTTCTTGTTGTTTCAACAATGAGTTTTGACATCAACTTTGATGGATTTAAGTTTGGTTAAATAATAATAAAAATAATAATAATTTCAATAAAATGTAGTTATTTAATTTTATTCATATTACTCTATATTTCTTAGACCTATGCAGCTTTTTATAAAAACTCTCAATATTTTCATATTTTGTTCATTTGTTCAAAGCCCCTTACTTGTTCAAAGATACCACTACATGAGGCAGGTTTGAACAGAAAGCTTTCAGCTTTTTAAATCCTCACAACATATTTAATTTACTTGGATTTTAATTTCTGGTTCATATGATGAAGAAATGCATTGTTTTTATTATGTAATATTTAAAACACAGTAAATATAAATCATGTAAGAAATGTATTGATTTACATTAAATTGTCCAAACATGGCCCTCTCCCCTATTTTGAGTTTTTTCAAAATACAAAATAGAGACGTGTCCCTTTCAACCCCTTGTTGTTTATAATTATTTCAACAAAACATTATTTACATTTCATAAAATTTAAGCTATGGTTTTTAGTTTTCTCTTTATAAAGATTGAAAACTTTATTATGTAAAACAAAAGTATGCAAATATACTAACATTTCAGGTATTTTTCCCAATTCCAAAAATCATCAAAAAATCAATATGCTTTGACAACATAAAAGGAAAATTAAGAAAAATTGAATTGCTCAAAAAGAAATGATGGACTCTGTATCTGAAATAGAGGAAAAAGGAGTGTCTGTAAGATCAACAGCTAAAACCTACAACATTGAAAAGTCATAATTAGAAAGAATTGTTCTAAAATTTAAGAATGCACAACCAGATGAATTTCAATATGCCATTTGGTAAAAGAAAATCTTTTAGTGAAGCTCAATAAAAAGAGTTACCTTCATATTTGCTTCAAGAATCTAACATGAACTACAGCTTAACAATTTGCATATGAGTATTCAATGTCTTTGAATTTTCCAAATGTGTCCCTGGTTAGACAAACAAGCAAGCAATCTAGAATACATTGGTTCCAAGATTTAAGTCAAGGAAATTCATTACTTTCTCTTAAGAAAACCTATAGCCATTAGTTTGACAAGAAGTAAAAGTTTCAACAAAGCTAATGTTAATTTTTTTAAAGCTTCACTTAGTTATAAATAGCTATAAATTTACATGGAATATAATATATAACTGTGATGAAGCAGGTTTAATAACAGAACACAAGCCACCTAATATGAATGTGAAAATGTGGTGAAAGCAATTTTTTTCATTTAATATCAGCTGAGCATGGTAAACTTGTTACACTTTAGTTACTACATAAAGTAACTCTGTTCAACAATATTATTTTTCTCAAGAAAGAATTACAGCAGAAAGAGTTCATGCTTGGAGCTGCTCCATTCCAAAGTTTTCAACTTCTCATCGAAGTTGGTGGATTTGAGCATTAGCTAAATAATCTAAATGTTCCAAAACTGATCCTACATTTCTCTTATTTGATAATCATAACAGCAATATAAATATTGAGGCAATAAATTTTCTAATAATAATGGAATAATTATGGTGATATTCCTGTTGTACTTTATACACAAACTCCAGAAAAGCACTCATGAATTTGAACTACATTTTTTAAGAAAAAAAGAATAAAACCACTTGTATTTACTGATACTATTGACATGAAGGACGTGAATACTAATGATATTGTATTTACCTAGATCCATAACTGATGGTGAGACAGGTAGAACTAAATCTCTTTTCTGATTTAAAGTTGTTTTGTGTTAAGTAGGCCTAAACAAGTTATTTTTCTTGTTTTTGTTTTATCATACATTGCAGTATATTTTATTTTTATTTGTATATTATTACCTTTTATTTTTGTACAATGTAATCAAAAATAAAGATTAAAAAATATTCACAAAAGTATTTTATTTATGTGTATAACTTTCATCCTCTAAAATGGGGTTAAAAGGGACATTCCTTCCAATTTATAAAAATGCATACAGATTTTAAATTTCTTTATTTGAGGATAAGCAGTTTTATTAGAATTAAAGCAAAGGTTTCAGAAGAGAATATGGTACGAACATGAAAATGATATCTTTTATAAGCTTATAAAAACAAAATGTCTCTTTCATCCCCACTCTCCCCTACAAATACATGGATTTTTATTCTAAGGTAGCTGATATTTCTTCAGGGTTCTATTGGATTTCAAACTGATTGAAATTCTGACAAACATAAGATTCATATAAGATATTATGGAATTTTTGAACTCAACAAAATGTAACAGTTTTACTCACATCCCAAGCATTAAAAGATAACAGAAAAAAATAGTCAAACATACTTTCAAAAAATTCTTTATGTCTCAAAAATTTACATTTTTTACAATAATCCAAATTATGAGTTGACAAGATAAGTATCATATCTAACATTTCATCACAGTTTTATTTCAAGAGTTGTTTAAAATAATATTGCAAATAAAAATTGCTACAACCATCATAAGCTCATGAAAAAAAGGTAAATATTTATAATTATTTGATATGGACTTTTTCCTTTAATAAATAAGTGATCTATCACAAAATTGACAGAAAAGTACAAACAGTGATGGTCGAGTGTAGACCTTTTTCACAAACATACAAATGTCGAGCATTCACCATATATATACATATACACAGAGGTAAAAGATACAGATAACAAAAACTTAATATTAGGAGGAATATACATTTTATGAATATGGTATAAATAACATAAAGGGGAAACAATTACTGAGAAAATTCTGTATGTTAGAAAATGACAACTTTTTGACTTAAAATAAATGAAAATATGTATGAATGAAATTCTCATTAGAGGTTTAATGGAATCTTACAAAGAAGAATAATGTAAGAGAATGGGTTAGGATATCAAGGCATTTCAGAGTTCAATGTATAAATTTATAGGCATATTTGAGTATAAATACTTAATTTTCACATATATCATTTATGTATTTTTCAGGAAAAGTTAATAAAGACAATACAAAAAATAATTTTTAGGAACAAACATTTTCATAACATTAATATTTTTGTAATAGGCAGATATTAAAGCATCTCTTAAATTCCAAGGCTATCATGACATACAAATTTTTCCTTTACATTTAATTAAATAACAAACCTATAAAAACATGCATAGTATTTAAAAATATACTTTCATGCATGTAAATAACATCAAAAGAACGAATATTCTAACTACTTAGGCTAGATTAAATACTTAAAAGAAGAAAAAAATCAATAAAGCAGGGTGAGTTACTTTCTACATGACTAGCATTTTTTTATATATATAATCAAGGAAAATATGTAAAAATATTTAACTTTTTGGATGAAAAAGAAATATAAAACTGATATATATAGCAGAGAAAGAGTAAAAAATTACATCTTTTTTGATCTAATTGAAAAGCATTACATAAATGAATGGATCAGAGGATACTTTAAAAGGAAATAAAATTAATTATCAACTTCTTAGTTTAAATAAGTTTATAAATATCACACAAAAAAAAGATGTAGAATAAAGAAAAATCAGTAAAACAAACATCTTAATCTCCTTTGAAATACAAAACATTGATAGATGGGGAGTATAAAAAGAATAAAAGAGAACAAATAAATGAGTATTCTATCCCTTAAACTTTATAAGCTAAAATAACAAAAAAATTATTAATAAATAGTTTTGGAAAAAAATAAATTATATCAAGCAATATTAGAATAAAGAAAATCAATAAAACAAAAATGCCAACTCACTTTGAAATACAACAGATAACACATTAATAGATAGAGAACATTAAAGAGAATGAAAGAGGACAAATAAATGGGAATACTAACCTTTATGCTTTATAAGAAAGACTAACAAAAATTTATGAATAAACACTTTGGAAATATTCACATTAAATTATATCACACACTAATAGAAGAAAGAAAAATCAGTAAAATAACAATTTTAATCTCCTTTGAAATTCAAAACATTAATAGATGAAGAGTATAAGTAAAATGAAGGAGAACAACTACAGGAACATTCAACTCTTAACCTTTACAATTTAAACAAAAAATTTAATCTCCTTTAAAATGCAAAAGATTAATAGATTTAGAATATAAAGAGAATATATAGTGAACAAATAAATGAGTAATCTAATTCTTATGCTTTATAAGCTAAACTAACAAAAATCTACGAATAAACACTTTAGAAAAAAAATCAAACTAAATTATATCAGACAATAACAGAATAAAGAAAAATCAACAAAATAAAAATTTTAATCTCCTTTGAAATACAAAACATTAATAAATGAAGAATAAAAGAGAACTAATAAATGAACTATTAAGCTTTATAAGCTAAACTAAAAAATATGAATAACACTTTGGAAAAAACATTCAAATTAAAATATATTTGAAAATGAATAATAGAATAAAGACAAGTCAGTAAAACAACTTTAATCTCTTCTTGAGATACAAAACATTAATAGATGGAGAATATGAATAGAATAAAAGAGAACAAATAAATGAGCTTTCTATCTCTTAACCTTTATAAGCTACAGAAAAATTTCAATCTCCTTTGAAATACAAAACATTAATAGAAGGAGAATAAAAGCAAACAGATATCTTTTACCAGACTTAAACAAACAATTTGTGTATACACAAAATCACAATAAATAACAACAGCATCAATAGAATGACAGCAATAGAAGAAAAAATAATATAATCAGAAAGATTTTTAAGTGGTGAAATATGAAAGAATACCTAAAATCAAATACTGATAGTTCAACATTAAAATAAATAAAATCGAGCAAGATTGTAGTCAATCTATTGTAGTCAATGTACCATGCTCATGTAAAATCAAGAAACTCACAGTATAGCAATATTTGAAATAAAAAGTCAAACATGTGAGTTTATTATTTATTGATATTTAGAATGAACACAAAAAATAAAAGAAATTGTTGGAAAAACATGCTGGATAACCACTTGCATTTGATAATGTTTTACCACATTTAACTGTTTCAAAAATAATAATAATAAAAACTAAACAAACAAAGCATCATTAAAAATAATTGTTTTTAATTTTTTAAGCAAATCAATTTAAAATTATTTTTACAAACAAGGATAAAATGCATAAATGGGTTTAAAAGAACAGCTCATATAGTCAAATGTTATTTTGTATATATATAAAGTGCATCTAAAATTAACTTTTTTCTGAAATATTTTTGAAGAATGTAAAATTCCCTTAAGATGCAATTATAAAAATTTCTGGCGATAAAACAATATTTTACTACAAAGCTTAAATAAATAGAAAAGTTTTATAAAAAATCCTAGAAAATACAAAATAATGATATTAAATAAAATAATTTATAGTATATAATTCTTATTCTTCAGAGAACTGTTAAAAATCAGCACACTAGATCACTCTATCAATACTGGCGATGTTTGTTTTTATTTTATTGAAAATACAGTTTAGCTACCCCACCATTATATAACTTCACCTTTAACTTTACTTCAAAAAGATACTTTTTTTCAACTTCTTGAATACAAATATCAGCAAAATTTTCTAATACATATTTATATTTTGCATTTAGTAGCAAAGTTATTTTTAAAGTATTTTCACACAGACTATCTTCAAATTTTGAAACTTTCAGTTTATTAATTTTAATAATTTTAAAAGGCATATTAAGAAAATAAACTTTTTCCTACTTGATTAACTTGCCAGCTTTATTGAAATAAAATAGTACATATTTAACATTTTGAAAAAGGAAGCTTTCTACAGAGATGAAAGAATGAAAGTATTAAAATATATAAAGAAGGCCAGTTTATAAAAATTTCTACTTTTTGAGACAGATAAGAGAGCAGAGAGAAAAAATATAATTTCTTCATCTTCAGAAAAAAAGTCAAAAATAGTTACTTTTTTTTTTAACAAGTATATTTTTCCAGAAAAAAAAGCAGATAAGTTGATTTTCAAAGTATTAAGAATAATCTACAAACATTACTGTGACTTTTGAAAATATAAAAAAGAGGTAAAGTACTAACAGAAAATCAATGTACTCTTTATCATTTCTTTAACTTAATCATTAGAATCCCTCTCCTTCAATTTGAGGTTCATAACAATTTATGAATATTTTAAAACAACTTATTTTTTAACAATTTTAAATTATTTTTCTAATTACATGTGTTTAAGATTTCTACTAATAGTGAGCTATTTTAACCAAAAATGCTATGAACGTACAATTACTGCAATTTGTCCAACTTAACAAAAATCCTTAACTTTTCAGGAAAATTTACTTAATCTTCCTTAAGACTGCTGGTCATTCACTTTCCAAATTCCCCTCCGTAATGTTAAGTCTACGGACATTTGATGCATTTGTACATTTAAAGTACCTTCTCAGGAAATGAATATTTTTAACTTCTTCTTTCAGTGTTCTCTTCTTAAAGGATGTCACCTTTTTTTCTTAGCTTTCAAAATATTTCTAAAATCTATGCTTAATTTAATATTTTATGTGTTAAAAACTGATGAACTCGAAGTGAAATTTTATCACTTCATATTAAATTAAGTATATATTTTAGAAATATTTTGAAAACTAAGAAAAAAAAGTGACATCCTGTAAGAAAATATCACTGAAAAAAGAATTTAAAAATATTGATTTCCTGAGGAAATATTTTAAATAAAAGAATGCATCAAACATCCATAGCCTTTACATTACAGAAGGGAATTCAAAAAGTGATCGACCAGCAGCCTTAACAGGGGAAAAGTACAATTTGTTTTTCATTCTATACCCCCAAAAAAGCTCTGAAAAGCTGTTATCTTAATGCTATTGTTTTGAAAGAATATGTATGCATAAAAAATCATTCTCAATCTATATAATAAGCTTATTTTAAGACTATACAAAAAATCATACATTTTTCTTTTTGTAAGTTTTCAAAAATATCCTGTTTGAGAACAGTTTTGAATCATTTTAGAATAAGTTTATGAGCCTTGAGCAAATATTAGTATTAATAAAAAAAATTTAAACATCTACTTAGCTATAAAATGTTTGTTTTGTTAAGAGATTTATGATGCTTTGACTTTTTATTTATTTTCAAATTTTAGAGTGTATTTACATGTTGATATATTAATTAAGGATACATACATGAATTAATAGCATCAGAAAATAAATGGAATTAATTAAAGTATAAATTTTGATTCTATGTATTTAGAAAAAAATAAATCATGAACTCTGTTAAAAGCCCTTGAAGCACAGCTCCTAACAGAAATGAAAATATTGCACATATGAATATAATACTAGAAAATATTGAACAATTTTTTTAACTTCAGTTAAAATGTGGCAAATAATGCTCATAAAATGAGCAATACAACTGCATAAATTCACATTTAGCAGCATTGTTTTTCACAAAGCTACTAAATTATATTAATAAACTTTATACAAGTTAAAAACATGTGGTAATGTAACACATTTTAACATTTATATGTAAGCTGTGGCACCAGATTCTTCTCTGTCATTTTTAACAGCAGCAATCATTTTTTCCATCACCACTGCCAAAATTTTATCTAGTGGGTCCATGCAGCCTCTTTGCATCCATTTTGGAATGGTAACTCTGGCATGGGCAAAACCTAATTTTTGAAGAATATAATCAACACCATAGGGTTCTATTCCTTTACCAGCCCAAGATAAAAGCCTATTTACAAAAGAAAATTATCCCAGTTGAGATTAATTGTAATAAATGAAAAGTAATACAAATCATTAAATGAGAATTCATTCAGTATTTGATTCAAGAAATATTATAAATGATACTACAGATTATTCTCCCATTTATCATAGTTTAAATCATCTTATAAATCCTAAAACTACACGTAACAAAAGAGGAAAAGGTTCATCTTCTAGTATTACTCCTAAAAACATTATAATTCAACAAATTAATAATCTGCATCGTAATTATTTAAAAAATTACAATTGGTTTCTAATACGTAAATATATTTTTGGAATAAAAAAGAAACATATAGTACAATATTTAAATATTTTTCTCAGTAAAACTTACTCTAAACATTTTTCAGATGTTTTTTATGATCTCATTATGACTCGTGTCAACCTTTACAATATAAATTTACTAAAAAAACCTAAAAATCTACAAACTAATACTCAAATGGTAATTACTTTTTCTAATCCAATATTTAATAAAATCAATATTAATTCCATATTAAATGATAAAAACTGTCAATTTCCTATTAATAATATTCATATTTCTAAAACCTTTAAGTATCCCATCTCTATCGGCAGAACGATTTTTAACTATAATTCTTTCGCTAAATCTTCTTTTGATGCTAGTACTTTACCCTGTAAATGCAATGACCCCTCTCTACAAAAATATATAAATAAAGATCATGGACATATTATTACTGGTAATCTTAATCTTGTAGATGATTTACAACTTAGAAGAATTATGGGTTATGGGACCAAGTACAGAATTCCATCCAAATTAAACATTAAATCTATCATAAAACAATTTACATATGATATAGATATATTTATTTATAAACTTGCAATTTATTATAATAAACCCATTGAATATTTTAATCAATGGAAAATATTAGTTATCGATAAATTAACCAGGTCCTTAAAATATAATATTTCACACCTAGAATATGTAAATACACAGCATCTGTTTAAGCAAATCAATAAATTACAACAAAACTTTGTAATAACTTATGTTGATAAATCTCCTAATAATTATGCCATTATTTGTAAATCTTATTATCACCCACTGCTTAAATCTAGTATATCTAATAATAACACATTCCAAAAAATTAATGATAACTTACTTGCCAATAATCGTAAAATTAAAGGATTCTATAAATTATTAGACATTAACCCTACTAACTTTAAATATCCTTATCTAGTCCTTATACCCAAATTTCATAAGCATCCTGTTAAATTCAGAACTGTTACAATTGGTTGCAATACTTATAATAATGCTGCTAACAAACTTCTATTAGTAATTCTTAATCAAATGTATAATGTTACAAAAAAAAGTGATAATACACATTGCATAAAAAATAGTTATGAACTGGTCCATATTATGAAAAATCTTAAATGTATAAAAAATATCACTACCTATGATTTTAAAGATTTATTTAATAATATCGATTTATCGGATTTACATAATATCATAAATAAGCTTTTTAAAAAATATCAACACGAGTTGGACATATCACATAATATCGATTCTGATTATTTTCATACCTTAACTAATTTCATTATCTATAATAATTTTATCATGCATGATAACAATATATATATTCAAAATGTTGGTATACCACAAGGTGGTAGTACATCTAGTGTATTATCTGACTTATATTATTATGAACGTCATTATTTAAATAATACAATACATTTATATCGATATATAGATGATGTAATTTTAATTGATACTGATAACACCTGTATATCTCAATTCCCTGTTGATTATCCTTCTAATCTAGAACTTTCAAAAAACCTACTTTTTAATAATACAATCAATTTCTTAGATATTAAAATTATATTAAAAGAGAACAAATTTATAACTGATATTTATGACAAAAGGAAAGAATTTAATTTTAAAGTTAATACCTTTACTAATTTTAAATCATGTCTTCATAATTCTGTATATCGTAATATAATACTTAACCATTTATATAGAATAAAATGTCTATGTTCTTCCCATTTAATTAATACTAATATTAAAAAGCTTGTATATGATGCTATAAATAATGGTTATCCTAAAAAATTCATATATTCTTTAATTTATAATTAGATATTACATGATCTTATAATTAATTCCTTGCGTAAAAAATGTATAAAAAAAATTATAAAACATAAAAATAATAATAAAAAATTAAAAATGTTAAAAAGTAATAAAAAAAAATATATATAGGTTGGTTGGGTGGGTAGATGTTAGAGTACGGAGGAGGGTGGTGTTGTCTGGATAAAAACGCAAAGGTTAATTATTTATTAAAAAAAAAAAAAATTGAGAGTGGGTTATTTATTTTAACATAATTTTTAAACTGTTTAATTTACACCAATATAGGGATATTTGTCTAGTTATATCTATAGTTAAATAGCTATATTTTAATTATCAAATTATTTTTAATGTTATTGATATAATTTTTGGTATTATTATTAATAATAATATTACTATTATTATTTTTTTATTATTTTATTTTATTTTTTAATTTTTATTATCCTATATTAAGATAATGAGTTTTTACCATGTAAAGTCACAATAAATGTTACTGATTAAAGTAACAATAATGTATTTTAAGTTATATGTTAATATGAATGTTATCTCTTAATTCTAATTTTAATCATTTTATTAATTTAATGTTAATATCGATTATTAATTATTTTTCCGGTTCAATTATATTTCCATTCAGCTTTATCTTTTTTGTTTGTTATGGATAACTATTATTTTTACTTACTTTTAACTCCTTTTTGTAAAATATCTTTGTTCCTTGTTTAATAATTTGGTTTTTGTGTGATGGTAGTCCCAAATTCGTATTGTTTTGCTTTTTCATGGCAAATACGAAGATGAAACCACACACTCCATTTGTAGTTCCAAAGTATTTGGGACCTGAAGATTCTGCTTTGGTTCTACAAATTTCATTTGTATTCATATTATTCTTTTTTCCTTCAATGTTCAATGTGCTATAAGTTATTAAATTCAATGGTTAATTTCAAATGGTTAATATTGTTTACTATAATTCAATTTAATTCTTCATTTTGGTTTATTGTTTTGTTGATAAAATCCATTGGTGAATCTTGTCTACTTTTAATGGTATTATATATATATATATATATACACAATTATTCAAATCTAAAAATCCCTTATAGACATTATGTGTACAATCAGGAAGGGGGGGGGGACTTATTGACTTTGCAACAAATCATCATATAAAAACCTTGCACTAATTAATCAGTAATAATGTATAAATTAATGCTATCCCTAAAATTTACTTAGGGACCTTTAATCTTTCAGGAGTACCATTTCTAGTCTGCAAATGGCTAGTTTTAATGGCCAAACTGCCAAATGACACCAGTAATTTTTAAAACAATTTTGATCTCATAATGTACGTGAAAACAGCTTTTGAATATTTTCAAATAAATTAGTTCATAAATTGCAGTGTAAATTAATTGCGTGAAAATTTTTGAAGTAGAAATGCCTTGCCTTTGAAATGGTTAACATGTAGAAAGGATTGAAGCTTGAAAATTTTCCATACCAACATCTGATTTTTCTATTATCATGTAAATTTATCTTGGGATACCAAACAGCAAGTCACTTACTTCAGGAATTTTATTTATTTACAATTTGAAACTCCTAAAATTAAATTGATTTTTTATTACTGCCAAACAGATTGAATATGGATAAATTTTAAAGCATAATTCAAACACTATTTTGTGGAATAATTTTGTATTGTCAGATTTAAAATTTCTAGAAAATTATTTTTGTAAAATTTGTAGATTATAATATTTTTATAATTTTGAAATTAATAATAATAATAAAACAAGAATTATAACCTATGTTTTTTAACAGAAATAGATTTCTAGAAGCTTCAAATATGCAAATTGAATATTACAGCTGATTCGATCAAATAATGTTGAGTGCTTAAAAGACTACTTGCATTGCAATCTGTTTACAAAAATTAAAAATGAATTGGTACGATTCAAAATTTAAATCTTGTTGGATGCCTATCTGTACAGGTTCTAATTTTGACTTTATCATTTTAAGGAAAATCATTAAATACATTTAGCCATAATAAAACATAGTCAGGTCTTTCTTTTGGAAAATTGGATCATTCTAAGCCTGACTGACCCACACAGTATTGAATTCAAGCACTTTAAACCTTGTCATGAAAAGTCGACAGTAGTATCTCTTTAGGATTTGGGTAAGATTTTTTATGCTTTGGGATAGAGAATACAGAGAAGAATTTATACTACTCTTAATAAGCATAAAATCAGAATTCTGGAAAGAAATGGCTTTTAGATGCTCTTAGGAAAAAAAAAAAATTCTTTATTCATTCCTTTAAATTCAAAACTAGACCTGGAAAAATCAAAACACAGCCTGAAAGCAGCTCACACTATCAGAGTACTGGGTTATGTTTAGATAGAATTTTGTTATCTGTTTTATAACAAATATGGTGATGTACTTTTCCTGTTAAACATTTTTTCAGAGTACAGTAAAATGACTGTTAGGCAGACTCTGGGTAAGACAAAAATCTGCTTAACTCAGAAAGAATTTTAAGTCCCTGTGAATCCATAGAGTAAAATTTGTCTAAGACGAAATATTGTCTACTATGAAAAATTTTCTTGATTCTCAATCGATTATATCTTAGACAGAATTTGCTATATTATTATTATTATTATTATTATTATTATTATTTATTTAAAATACACACATTTTAAATGTATTTTTACAAATAATTCAATTGCAGATATAACTGGCATTTTCTTTTCATTATGTCATAATAGACTGCAAGTGATAAAATATTATAATTCACCATAAAGAATTATATTCACTAATAATTCACTATGTTAGTTTTCTATTAATCTACTCAAGATTTATTCATGGATAAATACTGGAAATCAAGTGTGATATCTAAGATCTATAAGATCCAATACCAATTTTTAAATGAAATTAAACAAAAATCAAAATTGCATTATTTAAAAGCATTATGCAGTCTTGATTTTGGCACAGGTAAAGTACATACCTTTAAAATTGTACTTGCAGTTAACCTGAACATATTTTGATACCTTATTTATATATATAATTTTACATAGACAAATAACTATATTGTGAATGCAAAGACCCAGTCATTTTTCAACTTGAATGCTATAAAGTTATGCGTTAAAAAATAATTTTTAAAAAAAGAAGATGATATTTCAAATCTCTAATAAGTATGGTGACTAAGTGTGGGCACTTATTAAAAAGTTTTGAATCTCTATTTTTTTTTCCTTTCAAAGATTAAAAAAAATGTCTTTAGTCTTTTTGTAAATCTCTAGAGATGAAAGTGGTCAGCTCTCCTATGGTACATTTTGCTTCCATCAAACCCCTCTATCTTTCTTATAGATAGTTCTGTCTGTGTACATGTGTGAAGGAAAAAAGCTCATCTGAAATATTTAGAAAGACTCTGTAATCTATATTTCCAGAGGTGTAATGAAAGGCATACAGAGGTATACACTGTTATATACCTTCTGAATTTTTTTTAGAAGCCCTGCATACCCTCCATTTCTCAAATAAGCTATAGCATATGCCCTAGCTATAAACGTTCATGACTCTAGAATATACCCTCTGCCTACAGCCTGTACCCACTGATATTTTTACGACTACAACACTACATAATTCTGGGATCTTCTAATCAATACAACAAACGGAAGTGTTTTTTTGTTTCTGTGAATGGTTGTGCAAAGACAACTGTATACAAAGTATGTGAAATATATGCAAATGGATATTTTAATGCAAAGAAACTATATACATAAATTTTACATACAATTTTGAATAGTATGACATGAAAGATAAATCAACTTACTGAAACAAATACACTTTGATGCATAATATGGATAAATGCATATTATTTTATGTATAATAAATGATATATTTAGCAGTAAATTTTAAAATTGAAAGTATTGTTTAGATGCATAAATATATTTTAACCAAATCAAAAATAATTTAAATTGAATATTAAAACAAACACCACATCTAGACATTACTAAAACTCTATAGAATATATTTTAAAATTCATGTTTTGAATTTATAAGGTATGCGGATGAAAAAACATCAGTAAATAAATTTTTATGCATCCATTCATATAAAACATAAATTTTGCACATGTGATTATAAAGAGAATAAAAATAAAATGATGAAATTAATAAAAAAAATACTTTTTTTAATTAATAGTATAGCATCGCTCAAAATTTGGCAGCAGTATTTTAAAAATCCATATTTGAAGTTCTCAGTTATAAGATAAAGTGCTGAATCATAAACTTTTAACCTGTTAAGGTATTTTGTATTGATTTGTAATTACAAATAAACATTGGTAACAAATTTCTTTCACATTTAAAAATCCAAACAAAATTTGAGAAAAAATGCAATTGAAACGCAAAAATAGTAATATATTCATTTGCAATAGACTTTCAAAGTATTTCAAATAAATTATACATTTTTTATAGTTCAGATAACTGATACAATGCAACAAGGTTCTATAAAAAGTATTAAATAATTGCCAAAAGTTTAAATTTTGCCTGTTGATTTGTATTATCATTTTATTAAAATATATCATGAAAATTAATTCTCAAATGAAGATAACAATTATTGTAATAAAATTACTTCATGTGTCACAATACATCAATAAAATCAATTACATTTGACAGACACACTATGAAGTAAGACATTTATTTATCTCTTTTACGCAAAATCAATGTTAATTGTTTCATGGACATATAAATACTCAATAGAGACATTGGAGAGCTGTTGAACATTTTCTTCTTAATGACTTTAATATTATATATAATAAATTTCCCTAAATTGTTATCACTTCCTTCATTAAAAATATAAAATCTTTTTGTGCACACATTATAGTTCAGTAGCTGTAATGTTGAGTCTCAATAAATGAAATGCAGCTTTTTTTCTGCTGCTCTTGTTTAAGAAAAATAAATAAATATTTTCTCTTTTTCTTCAAGTAGTAATCTGGATGAAAGGAGTTCCACATAATTAAAGTATTTTTAAACAGTTACAATACAGTTTAATAAACAATGCAGATTAAAAATATATCTATAGTGGATACTGAACTTCAAAAGTATTACTGACAAAGTAAACCAGAAAAACCAATTGGATATCTTAGAGTAAAGGTAAGCAATTTTAACTTATTTATATTATTATCATTATTGTTATAAATATAACTATGTCATTAAGGATAATAATACTCACACCAATATTTTTAATAAGTGAAAAATAAAGATTGATAACAAATTAAACATTCAAAAAATATCCATGAATTGCATAGCATAAAGATCAGTTATTCCACCAAGAATCGCGATAAAATATTTGGAAATCTCTCTTAATGTTCTTCTTTGCAGAATGCACATAAGCAGCTCATTTTCTTCTTATTTTTTCATGAACTACTTTCCAATATAATTTGAATTCTATGTGTTCAAAACCTTTTTTGTGTTAGTTACTGTAACAAAAAAGAACAAAAATCACAGCAAAAATCATTAATAATTTGGCAGTCAGCATTTTGTTTTCTGATAAATGCGCATGATTTACAAAAAAAAATTAATATAAATATATAAATAAAAAAAAATGTATTTCAATGAATATTTTGCTGTTTATTTGGAACAATAAAAGCCAGCATCTAAATTGCCAACTCATTTTATTGTTTTTCCTCCTTTTTTTACAACATAGAAGAAGAAATATAATATAGTTAACTGAGAAAAAATTATGAAACATTAAGTATTTCCTTTTGATTTTGAGAAATCTTTTGTGAGAAATCTTTTCAATAGCAGCTAGAATTTTATGCTCCTAAAGTGTTCATTATTTAGAGGTTTTAACAGTATAATATAGCCTATAACACTCATAAATTGCAAATAATAAATCTGAAAAATCTTCTGCTATGACAGATTGATTTTATAATTATGTACACATGTAAATGTAATGAGTAATAATCCTGAATAAAGCAGCAGCATACAGTTCTAAATATTTAAATGCAATGGAAATAAATTGACAGAGGGATAAATATAATTACATGGTATATTTTACATATCACATAACAGTTAAAACTGGAATAAACTCAACATCTGCATGTGTAAGAATGAGTTTACTGTAAAATTACCTGACTGTTGGTTCTAAATGCCATGTGTGACATTCATAGTTCCTCCAGTCCTTCTGTAATGCTTCAGTAGGATCTGCCATTTTAAGCTTACGGTCACTGTCTGGAGAATGAGATTTGCCAAATGTATGAACAGCTAAGTAAATGAAATAAACATAAATTATTCTATTATATTAGAATTTCCAACTAACATGGAATGAAAAAAATGTATAATAAATTAAATAAATAGATAAGCACAAAAAATCAAAGATTTATTAACTAAAGTGCGATAAGAGCTCACAAAAGGTAATACAGTAGACTCCCTCAAATTTGTAATCCTAAAATCTGCACATCATGACAGATGTAAACAAAACTTTCAGTTCAGATGTAGGGTCAAAATTACAGATTTTATTAGTTTTATATCATTCAGTATGTATTTTAGTAAAGCAGTTTTAGTATTTTAGTATTAGTTGAGCACTAAAACAACATCCATTTGATCAGATTTGTGTAATATATGTAGCTGTGACACTATTTCTGATTTCAAATTGTTAGATTACTCAGATTAAGGATTAGAACCATTCAAGATCAAAATTTAATCAGAGTTTAAAAGAACAAAATTTATAAGAACTGCTTGGAAACAACAATGCTGCATAAAAATCAAAATGCACATATCTAACTATATACACTTCCATTTAAAATTCTAGATGTTGTTGCATAATTTATCAAGCAAGACACATGTCAAACTGGCATTATATGACACTTCTTTCAGGAAATATTTTACATTTAAATATCACTGTGGATAACTGATGTCCTGGTTTACTAGTGTCTGGATAAATGGTTCCATATTGTAAATCAATAATTTTTGAATGATGGATTGTAGAGAGTATAATTAATGGATTTTGAAATTTTATGAAAGTAGTGATTATTCTGTGCAAAAACAATGCATGTAAAAGAGTACAGATAGAAAGCATACATAACTGACATTAATAATTCTATTGCAATAATTTGAAATGAATCAATATAGGAAGCAGAGGACAATTTATGTTAAACATTAAAGTTTGATTACTTATCGATATAATAGTCAAATATTAAAATATCACAATAACAATACCTAAGCTCTGCTATGCCAGCATATCCCAAAAACAATAATATTATTTTACAAATTCTGGGATTTTGAACCCCGAGAAACAGAACCAAAAATCCTTTGCCAATAGTGAACAATATACAACAGTTTCTTCTTGAATCCCTGTTTTTCCTTAACATGTACGTAACACTGCATTTTTCATCAAAATTAGAAAATCTACCTTTTGAGATATCTCACACTCATTAAGATCTCGAAGTAAGAAATATTCCAATATCTGAATACTTTCTACATTCTTTCTTATCTCTGCAAATCAGAAATTCCACAGTTCATTAGAGACATAATGAATTATAAAATGAGCATTTGTTTCTTGTTCCACTTGTGCTACTGGACCATATATATTGCATTACATTAAGACATTGATATATCATGGGCAATAACATGAGCTTGAATATATATTGGTTATTACCTTATGCTGAAATTGCTTCGTATAGCATTGATATTGTTTGCTAGAGTAGTTTCTCTAAATGAATTTATACATATGTTTAAAATGAGTGTCTGAAGTCTGATAGATTCAGAATTTTTGGTTATTCTGATAATAAAAAAAGGTACTTTAAATAAATGGAGTTTTTTAAATAGAAAAAGAAGTGTGAGAAACATGAATTAATTGCTTTCTAGTGTGTGTTTTATTTTTTGCTATTATATCATTTATAAGGGTAATGTCTCAATCCCTCCCCTTGATTTTATTGGAGTATCACAATTTATCACCTATACCAACATTAACTTGTTAATACAGGGTGTCCACTCTCAATGATGTTCAATGTTGGCTCCAATGACATGATTCCTAAACTGTTAATCATAAACTTATAACTACAAAAATGTTTTAAATAGGATAAAGAAGTATTTAAAAAGTGATTTGGATCAATAAAATCCCCCCCCCCCCACGTCCCTCTTCCTGAGTTCTACAAGTTATATTTAGTAGAATTTTCCTATGACATTGACAAGACAAAAAAAAAAAAAAAATAAAATAAAAATAAAATAAAATAAATAAGTAAAAAAAAAAAAATTCTATAATTAAAAGTGACTGATTAATACCTGTTTAAAATTAGAGCATACTTTTTTGCTGCGAAATAGAGGTAATTCACAAATTTATACAACTTGTACTCATGAGAAATAAAGCAGAATTTTTGTTAAATAAAATGATGAAAAGCAATTAGCTTCAAATTCTTCACAAAATGATGCACATTTTAAAAATGATATTAGTTTAAACTACCCAGCAAAATTTGGATTGTTTCATACTCTTTAGTTTTTTATAGTAATTATCTTTATGCATTTTGTAGCACTAAATCTAAAAATGCCCCCCCCCTTTTTTTTGTTTTTGCAAATCATGAATTTAAATGTTAAAGACATTCTTCACAAAATGATGCACATTTTAAAAATGATATTAGATTAAACTACCCAGCAAAATTTGGATTGTTTCATACTTTTTAACTTTTGATAGTAATTCTCTTATGCATTTTGTAGCACTAAATCTAAAAAGACTTTTTTTACCATCCCATAAAAGTTTTTGCAAATCATGAATTTAAATGTTAAAAAAAAAAAAAAAAAAAAAAAAAAAAATGGAAATATACTATAAAATAGATAATTTTAACAATTGATTTTTATGTATTTTTTGTCATTGAATCCAAAAATGATTTTGATTTTCAAACTCACATAAGGATTTTTTACAAATTGTAAATTTTAAAATAAAAATTTTCACAGTTAAAATTGAGCATTGCTAGACCCCCCATTATATATCTAAATCATATCTCTTTCATATTTATATATCTATTTTACATCCATTTCACAGTATCAGATTTTTGCTACTTCTAATTTTGAAATTTATGATTTATGGTTTGAGAAGAAGTTGGTTTCACCCATAACAGTTGTGTTTATTTGCATCTACAGTAATTCAAGTATGTTTATCTCATCCTTGGACAGTGACATTTAACCTCCGTACATTACTGAAGGTCGTCAAGATTTGAAGATGCATTAACTTAATTTCATAGCCATGAATTCAGTTATTTTATTTTATTACTCTATTTGATTATATACTTTGAAATAGTAATTGAGTATTAACTTAATTTCATAGCCATGAATTCAGTTATTTTATTTTATTACTCTATTTGATTATATACTTTGAAATAGTAATTGAGTAAATATTTGAATAGTGTCTCGCTGGAAAGTTAATTATATTATTTTACTTTAGTTCTTTTAAATAAATGTTAGTTTACTTTTATAAATTTACTTGTATTCATTTCACCATCTTACAGTTTTTCTTTATTTAGTTACTTGATTTACAGGACTTTACCTTTTACAGCTTTTAAACTTTAACAGATTTAGAGACTAACAGCAATGCTTTCATTGCATATTTAACATTTGCCTCTGCTGATTTATTATTTATCTTTAAAATTTAAAACATCATACACCATGTCCATTTTTATTATACAGTTCTGTGATTGGCTGTTGCCTTGTGCTTCCCTATTGGCTGTTCCTTCAGTTTGTTTCCTTTCCCGCCATCTTTCTTTTCAATTGTGTTGCTGCTTTCATAGTAGATGCAAGTCTTCTTTACACCTGACAAAGACAGACTCGGATCTTTTGAAAGGCCTAGCACATTTAAGAAGTTTTTTATAGTGCTTTTAAGAAGTTTTTTCTGTTCATAAAATATTTTAGCATTAAATTATGTAATACAAAGATACTTACTTTCTTTTTCCTTTATATAAGAAGTTATAAGGTCATGTAAAAAGAAGAAAGCTTCAGCATCAACAGCAACAAATATATGATCATCGAATTCTGTCACAAAACTGCAATCAACGGTTGGTTTAGGAGCTGAGGAAAAAACATCAATGATTTAAAATACACAAAAATTATACAAAATCTTTTCTTTTAAATTCAAACACTCTTTTAACAATAATATTAAAAATTTTTTTGATATATCACTATCTGCATTTTTATTACTGGCAAGTTATTTTAGATTCTACAAGTATGTTTTCATCTCAAGTGTAATATAACATGTTACAAAGTCACTGAAATAGATGTACAAGTTTAAACTTCCAACAAAAAAATACTAACTTTTTTGAGTCAGATATATCATCTAATCATTAATTTAATTGCAAAGTTTAATTTTAAATTCCGAACCAAATTATGCAATGTTTATTATACTTTTGAAAATAATATAGATGAAACATCATTGTTTAATTAAATATTTTTAATTATAAATTCTTAATTTAAAATATTCAGCATGAAGAGAAAAGTTTACTTCTTTTGCATGGAATTATTTAATTAATTTTAAACAAACCAATGTATTTTTATATTTATGTTATTAATAATTGGTTTTTCCATTAAGTTTCACTTTCACTTAAAACTTTTACATACGATAATACAGGTGAAAAAATGTACAGTACTTTTTCAAGATACCAAATTTTAAGTGGAAAGAAAATATTTTTTCATGTATGCCACACTCTTCTGTAATATATGTACACTGATTTTTAATACCTCATTTGGAACTTTTATTGCATTAAACAAATGTTTTATGAAATATTATAATATTATTTGGATATTAATCCCAGTATTGACTGTTCATTCTATGGTACAGAGTTTGAGATATATAGTTTAATTTTTTATTGGTTTGTTAATATATAAATTTATTTCAATCACTTTGTTTATCTATCTATCTGGCTGTCTATATCTTTATAATGCAAATTATGCCATCACAATAACATTTGAAATACTGAACCAATACAAAACTAATTTGGACAGTATGCTGATCTTGCAATTATCTTTAATGGCATTTAATTAAATAATATTTGTTAATTGAAAACATATTTCTTATAGTTACGAGAACAAACAAAACATCAGGATAATGTCTGAATTATTGAATTAATTGTAGCTACAGGGACAGTTAATTGATCTTGCCAGTGTTTTGGATGAGTTCATTAATCAAAAATGTCAGATGGCAGCAGGCATTCATGAATCAAGAATGTAGCTCTTATAACTCATTTACAGGGACATACAAAGTTTTTAATGGAATTCTATGATTTCAATAAATTTTTAACATTTTCAAAATAACTGTCTTACACCCATTCAATTACATTTAGCAAGTCTAATTTAAAGTATCCCTTAAACTATCTTTCTCAAAAAATAGTGAACTTAGGAGAAATAAGACCAATTCGTTTAATTTGTATTAAACTGTATGAATATATCTAAAAAATAAATAAATAAAAATCAATTTACTCTTCTGACTGAACCAGAAGAACTAGTTATGAATTTACATTTGGTTAAGTTAAATATTTAAAAATAAATTTAAGTAATAACTTAAAAACTAATAAATATTTGTACTGATAAGTGAATAATAATATTTTGATTAATAAAGATTAAGCATTTCCTTTATTATAAATTACCAATCTATAATTCAACATTTATAATAATTAAAAAAAAAACTCAACTCAGAAAGAACTAAGTAGCATTTTATAGAAAATATACCTCCAGTCGAAACAGGTCTAGATGGCTGCAGGTGTTCTGTCTTTAAATGCAGTTGCATGCTAGGCAACGCAAAAATAACTTCCATATTATGACTGAATTCAGGTCCTTTGGCTGGCACAGATATTCGTCGATCTGCATTTTCATGATCAGGATGTATTACTGGAAATCGTCCTACATCTATAAAATATACACATTTTATAGGAAAATTAAAACAAAAGTACAACAAAAGGGTAAACAGAGAAGATTAGGAAAAAAAGATTATATTCAGAATCAAAAAGATAGAAAATATAAGATCACAATGAAATTGAAATAAACAAAATGGAGAAATCAAAAACACAGCCATCAAATAACAGATAATAAAAATAAAAGCAAATAAATAAAACTCATCAAAATACATCTGTGCAAATATTATAAAGTAATTTTTGTTGTTGTTGTTGTTTGTTTATGGGGTAATTCCTGGAACTACCAAATTCATTTAAAAAATAATGGTGCCAAAATTCTAGCAACCACCTCTGCTCCAACAAAGGCTATATTTTACATCCATAATAAAAATCCCAAGGGCTGAAAAAAACAAAAAAATATCTAAAATTGTGATTTCCATTGTATTGTTGGTGCTAAAAATTTGAAATTTCATGCAGTGATTATTTTTAAGATACAAATTCTTGATAAGAACAGTTTCTTAAGAATTCGACATTTTACAGAATGAATTAATAGAAAAACATTCTAAGAATGCTCTAAAAAGATTTATTTGGAACAATTAATAGCATGAAACTAGAAATTTGGCATGATTGTTATTCTAAAGATATAAATACTTGCCCAGAACAGTTTTCTAAAAATATAAAATTTAAAAGGGTTGAGAAGCAAAAACATTCTAAAATTGTGATTTATGGTATTGAAGCTTGGAATTTGGTGGTTATTTTAAAGATGTAATGCTTGTTGAGAATGGTTTTTAAAAAAAATCTAAAAGATGAAATGAACTGAAAATGTTTTAAAAACATTCTAAATTATAATTTAGCTGTATTTGAGTAAGAGGCCTGAAATTTGGTAAAATGGTTACCTTTATAATGCAGATGCATGGTATAAACTACTTGTTATTAAAAGTTTGAAATTTAAAGGCAAGAAATGCACTGAAAACAGGCAAAATTATATATTTTTAGAATTACTAGGGATATAAAAAAAATTTGACATGTTTCATAGTTTTAAGATAGAAATGCTAGCTCAAAACAGAATTTACATAATGTGAAATTTAAACAGATTGGAACATTAACTGTTCTAAAATTGCGACTTGTATGATGCAGCTGGGCTACAAATTTGAAATTTGGAGAAGTACTCACTAAAAATGGTTTCTAAAAAAATTTAATTTTAAGAAAGCGAAGCGAGCAGGCTACTTTCTCAAAAACTTCTAAACTATGATTTATCTGAAATTGTTAAAGATAGACACTTGAAATTTGATATAGATTTTACTTTGGAGATGTAAATACGTCAAAAGAGCAGTTTTTAAAAATTTAAAAATTTTAAATTGTACAGGAATTTTTCCCCCTAAAATTGTATTTTGTATTATATAGTTGTTATAAAAGCTTAGACATCTAGAATTTAGTAATTTTACTTAACAGTTAATTTTTAAAAAAATCACAAGTAAGGTTTTTACAAAATTCAACAGTTCAAATAAAAAATGAAATGAGTGGGAAAACTTGCAAAATATATTTTAAATAACAACAACTATTCCAAAAACAATTCCAAATAACAACAATTATTTGGAATTAATTTTAAATTATCTCATTAAGTACCAATCTTTCGTAATACATTGTAAGAATGAAATTTACCAAAAATTTGGCTTAATTAGTCATTTTTGAATTATCCATAGATGTATTTGTCTCTAATAAAAACATGCACACAAATACCACTTGAAATATTTAAGCGATTAATCAAGCAAAGATGCAGGTTTTGTCAGTAGATTATAAATCTATGCTTATCCAGTTCATCACAGTCATAATTTTATCCTTTAGAAAAGTGTCATTCATAAAATCTGCAATATATAATCTACTTTTACTTGTGTTTAAAAGTAAATTGTGTTATGTCTTGGGAGATATTTAATCCCTTAATTCCTCCTTTGTTATTGATGTATGGATCATTCTCACATAACGGGAAATTTCCTTGACTAAAAAAAGGAAATTTAATGAGTCTAACATGAATGTTTTAATTTTATTTTTTAAAAATAGATAAAGAACTACATTGTGCAACAGTTTAAACATGGGAAAAATAATAATTTGAATATTAAAAAAATTTTAAAAGTTACAAATGTGATTACCATGACATGTCCCTAACTTCAAATTTAATAATTCAAAATTACATTTTGAAGTGTTGAAAAACCTTTGAGCAAAAACAACAACAGTATAATAAATTTTTATCTCTCTACATATAATATAATTTATATTTTAGCTTCAAAACATTTTTTCCTCTTAATTTTAGTTAATTAAACTTTGTCCTTGGAGTTAATGGTCATTACCATGGTACAAAGTGTTTTCGGTCATAGCTCATCTATAGAGGACGTTAGAATATACTTTTAGGCACTATAGTGTAGGGTAGCTCATGTTCTTACAAGCAGTGGCGTCTAACTTTTTTTTAAATAGGTATATACTGTTTCATTTTGATACTTTTATTCAAAAACTGAGAACAGTGTATTTTTTAAGTGTCATTACCATGTTTCATTTTATTAAAATATACAAATTATTAACTGTATTGATTGAATTATATAGATCTCTAGGACTATTTTGAAAGTAAATGTACTGTAAGCCTTTAATTGCTATAATTTAGCCTAAAATGAGATTAAACATTAAAAATGTCATTACCATGGTAGTCATTACCCTGTCTTTTCGCAAACATGGTAATGGCCAACAGACCATGGAAATGTGAAATTTCAAGACCTTTTGTATTTTCTAATATTATTTCATAAAAATTATCATCAATAACATAAATTTGAGTTATTTAAAGATTTAAACTTACTGACTTATTGTTTAAAAATTAATTAAATCTGATTTTACAAAACAATAATTTTTATTTATCTTTGTGAACAAAAATTATTTTTCTCTTACATTATTAATGTTTATATTTATTTCATGAATGATAATAACAAGTTGGTCAATGACTAAACATAAATTTCTTAATTTTTAATGTACTTACACTTTATGAAATTGAATTATAAAGTAATTAGTTTGATCTTCAAATTATTAATTTGGATTTTTATAAATTAAGGCCATAAAAAAGGCTAACAATTTCTACAGACATTTTTCTCATAATGTCAGACATGCAAACATTCCATTATTACAAAAAAAAAAAAAAAAAAATAGAAAATTAAAAACAATATTTTTTTCAAAGGGAAAATTTCCTTTTATCTGAGAATGACCTGTATATAGATAAAGCAATGTGGTAATTGTAATCTTTAGTTTTCAATATAAATATTTTTCATTTATTGTTGAATTGAGACTGGGTACTAAAGAAAATGAAAGCATGAAAATATTTTTTTAAAATACAGCAAAATAATAAACAATACAGGTTTCAGCAATCAAAAAAAAGTTAAAAAGTTCTTGCAGAAAATATGAGAAAGAAATTTTAACTTCTGTTACAAATTATGCCCATTACAAAAACCACACACTATTAAAAAGTAGTAAGTTTACTAATGTGATGTAAAAAAATTTCATAATATTTTTGTATATAATCATAAAGACAAAAATGAATTAAATGGCAAAAAATGATTACCCACTTCAGAGGGCTCTAGAATGCATTCTATTGGTCCAAATGAGATCAAATTTGAACTATAGATAATTCAAATGATGCATTTGACATAAAAAAAAAAGATTAAAAATACAAATTTTAATTCTAGGGAGCACTGTAATACACCTAAAACATTTCCTTTGTTTTATAAATAATAAGTAACATTAGAAAAGTGAACCTGGTCAATAAAAATACAAAATCTATAAATCTAAGATTTTCCATACAGTGGAATGCAGCATATCCAGTACTCAGGAAGCAACTGGCACACTCACAGAGACTGCAAAAAATAAGTTGCCCACTTCAGAAAACTCTAGAATGTGTTCTATTGGTCCAAACGAGATCAAATTTGAGCAACAGATAATTCAAACAATGCACTTAATATTTACTTTAAAAAAAAATACAATTTGTAAATATTTTAGCAAATATCAAGTACATCATTTGAATTATCTGTAGTTCAAATTTGATCTGGACCAATAGAATGCATTCTAGAACCCTCTGAAGTGGGTAACTTATTTCTTGTAGTCTTTGCATGGCAGAGTTGGGCAAAATACATCGAAAAATCATTTTCAATACAAAATACAAAATACATTAGTTTTAGAATCTAAAATACAAAATACAAAATACTTTTCAAATTGAAAAAATACAAAATACATGTATTTTGAAAATACATTCAAAATACAAAATACATTTGAAAATTTAAAAAAACAAAGTATATGAGATTAGATGTTTGCACGGGCCGTGTATGACAAAGTTAGCTAGCCAATTTTAATCCCGACACTCGGGTTGGGTCTGACCGGACCTGTTTTTCAGTCGTTCTGGGCCTGTCCGGGTCTGGTTATCGGGTTTATTTTTTTCAGAAAGATAGACACAGATGGGCCTCGTCATCATTCTTTCGGGTCCCGGGCTTTACTTTTTTCTGCAGATTCGGGCCGGGCTTGACTATCCTTCCAGATCGGATCGGGATTGGGTTTCAGCCTTTCTACAGCACTAATTGCAGTAGTCAAAAATATTAGTATAGATCCCGATCCAGTCCGTATGAAAATCATTGGCTCATTCCGTCTCGGTCAGCCTAGGGGAAAAATCAGTAAAATCTGGCCCGATCCAACAATTTTTTTTTTCAAAAAAATGTACGTATTTTTAAATTGCTATAATTTTAACATTAAAATTATTATTATTCTTTATGAAAGGTAAGTATATTTCTGGATAATAAAATTAAAGCACAGCAAAGGGAACTCTGAAAATGAATCTGTCTATAAATTCTGTCTTAAACAGGAAATGCATTGATTCATGCAAAATAAATTTAATAACAAGAAAAAATAATATGATACATTTAGAAACAGCCTTAATTTTAACAAAATTACAAAAACATTTACAGAAAAATAAATATTCATTTTAAAATTAAATATCGCAGTCCAAAGTGCTTTTTTAAAAGAAAGTCTATAGACTTTCTTTTACATTTATACATTTTGAAATTACATTTCTTTTCTACTATTACATTACTTTTTTTTTCTATGGTTCTTTAAAAAGCACAAGACACTGCAAAAATCTAAATAATTCTTCCTGTTTATCACACAGTACTTTTTGTCGTTCGCTATGAAACGTTATAATTATAAAATCTGGAACTTTAGAATTGTAACAGTTCAGCAAAAATGTCTAAGTAAAACAGAAGCATTGATTCTAATCCTTATCTTATCAGTAGTTGTAATGTAACTTTTCATTAACCTTCAGAAACGAACCCTATAAGACAAAACAAAACAAAACAAACAGGCTCGTATTATTCTTTCATGAATTTTACATATGCGGTTTCTACGAAGCAGCTGGAAACCAACAGAAATGTATTTTCAATATGAAATGTATTTTCAAAATACAAAATACTTGAGAAAATCATTTGAAAATACATTTCCAAGATACTTTCGTTTAGTGAGGTTAAAATACAAAATACAAAATACAAATGTATTTTGAAAATGTATTTCAAATACATGTATTTTCGATACTGCCCATCTCTGTTGCATGGTTATGTGAGTGTGCCAGCTGTTTTCATGAGTATTGCATATGCCATACTCCACTGTACCAAAAATCTTATGCCGGATTTTGCATTTTTATTGATCAATTTAACCTTTTTAAATCTATGCACATTATATGGTATGTATAAATGCTACAGTTCATATACAGGGCTACTCAAAAGAGTCGCCAACATTACAAAATATGAGCGTAACTTACTTAAAGGTGGTTCTTATATAAGTTATGCATTTTTATGCTGAACTGCATTCAATATACTAAGAAATGTTTGCATAATGTAGATAAAATGATATACAGGGCCACACAAAGAATTGAGTACATGGACACTTATGAATGATAATTTATGAGAACGTGATTTCAGCTGTTTTAAGAGTGTTTTAGTTTAAAATAAATTTTAGCTTAATACTGACATGTAATAAAGGTACACAGTAAACTACAGGGCTGAACAAAAGTATTCAAGCATGTTTCCATGTATTAGTATAAATTGTTAAAAAAGAAATTTGAAGCTACTAGGCATTTTCTTGCTAAACTAAATTTTCCTATAATATAGTATGTATATCAACTGATAGATCAAAATACAGGGCTGTCCAAAAATATTGGAATACATATTTTGTTGTACTTGGCAATATACCCTTATTTCCCTAAATAACAAAGTTTTGTTAAAGATTTCATGAAGTGTTGGAAAGTGCTTCATAATCTATGCTTAATGCAAGATTTTTATTTTTTTTTTGTTTTGTTTTACTCTATATTCAATTCTTGAAATAGCTCAACAATTGGGCAAAACAAATAGCAGTATTTATTACAACAATAATTATAGTAGCAAAGTGAAAAACAATTTCTGAAGATTTCACAAAACATTAAAATTAAATATTGAAGTTTAGTTTAATTTTAAAATACATTATTTTTATAAGAATCTCAATAACGATAGTCAAAGGATGGATATAAGATAGATTCCTAGTCCGATCATTTTAATCACCTATTAATGAAGCTTTATGTTTTGTTTTTAAATATGGATTTGGAACATCTATCAGCAGTTAATCTAAACGAAAGAGCTTTTTTGGTAAAATTATAGTTTCTGATAGAAAATTTGCAGAAGCAAGAGTCATTAATTTAAATAAAAATTAATTTTTAAAAACTTCAGCAATCTAAATTTAAAAAATCATTCCATTTTAATGAAAACCAAAATTATTATTATTATTTCTTTCATAAAATTTTTATTTAATTATGCCAACTTTTAAGAACATAAGAGCTTAACTTATATACACTTGAAATTTATTTGCCTTGTAAACGAAATTTATATTTCTTATCAAATGTCATTAAAATTTAAGGAATGTGCAATGCCATGTAGTACATATATTAATCGAAATATATATATATATATATATTAGCATAGTAAATTTTGGGTAAAACTTTGAAAAGTAAACAAAATTGTAATTTAATAGGAGAATACAAAAAAAAAAAAAAAAAAAAAAAAAAAACTATTTTCAGTCTTAGTAATGTGGCCATGATAACATCTTATATTTTTATTGCACCTTGAAAAATAAACTTGTTTTATTTTTCAAAAAAAAAAAAAAAAAAGCTGATAAATATTAACTTTTTAAGAAAATTAATAAAAGTAAATTTAAATTCTATCAAAGAAATTATAATAAAAACTTTCATTTTATTTATACCTATTGAATGATATTTTTAAATTACATAACAGAAATGTTGAAAAAATAATCTGGAATTACATTGTTATGTCCCTCATTTTTTCTTTTTTAATTTCAAACCAAAATTCCTTCATTTATATTTATGCCAATAGATGGCACTAAAACTAAAATTGAAGTCCCTGAAATAAAGAGAAACTTTAGTGTGCCAAGCGAAGTCGATGATTTTAACTGTTGCATGCAACAAAAAAAAAAACAGCTTATAGCTTTTTTTAAATTCAGAACTTAATGCATTATAATTAGATGTGATATACATATTTCACATGAAAATATGCTGTACAAAAATCATTTTAAGTAGAAGAAATTATCATTTAGCAGTCATATGCCAGCATTTGTTTTCCATTAAGCCTAATGTTGCATTTAGCCACGGTCGATTCACAGATCAGAATGGTATGTACCAAAATTGTTCCCTACATTTTTCTCCAATCAGATTTTATTATAAGAAGATTGCTTTAAGGGAAGTCAATACAATGTTAAAATTACTTTGTTTTTAAAGTAATAAACATAATTATATTAAAAATAAGTATAAGAATTAAATTACAATCTATTTTTTGCATATTATGGAAATTTAAACTTTTGTAAAATGTATGCTTGCTTTTTAAATTATTTTGTTTAAATTTTGCTGTTTTTTAGCTCACAGGCTATCATAGCCTGAGAGCTTATGTGCCCGTCCGTTCTGTATGTATGTGCATTCGTGCATAACGCGATAACTCATGATAGAAATATCGGATCCACTTGAAATTTTGCATGTAGGTATATCCTGATAAGGCACTTCCCTGATTAGTTTTTGGAGTTCATTGGATATGTATAAGAGGGGGAATGGGGGGCTCATGCCCCTCCCCTTAATTGATATAAACGTGATTTTCATGCAGAATTAAGTTTTCGTTCAAAATTTAGATATAGGATCATTCTGATGAGGCGATTCCGTGACTGTTATTAGGTGTTCATTAAATAAGTATAAACAGGGGGAACAGGGGCTCATCCCCCCCCTTAATTGATATAAACGGGATTTTCATGCAGAATTAACAGTTTTCGTTCAAAATTTAGATATAGGATCATTCTGATGAGGCGATTCGGTGACTGTTATTAGGTGTTCATTGAATAAGTATAAACAGGGGGAACGGGGGCTCATGCCCCCCCCCCCTTAATTGATATAAAAGGGATTTTCATGCAGAATTAACAGTTTTCGCTCAAAATTTAGATATAGGATCATTCTGATGAGACGATTCCGTGACTGTTATTAGGTGTTCCTTGAATAAGTATAAACAGGGGGAATGGGGGCTCATGCCCCCCTTCCCCTTAATTGATATAAACGGGATTTTCATGCAGAATTAACAGTTTTTGTTCAAAATTTAGGTATAGGATCATTCTGATGAGGCGATTCCGTGGCTGTTATTAGGTGTTCATTGAATAAGTATAAACAGGGGGGAACGGAGGGGGGGCTCATGCCCCTCTCCTTAATTGATATAAACAGGATTTTCATGCAGAATTAACAGTTTTCGTTCAAAATTTAGATATAGGATCATTCCGATGAGGCGAGTCCGTGGCTGTTATTAGGTGTTCATTGAATAAGTTTAAATGGGGGGAACGGGGGTTCTAACGCCCCTCCCCTTAACTTGTACAAATGGATTTTTCAATCAGAATTGTCAGATTTTGTTCAAATCTCTGAATAGTTTTGGAAGTTTAATGGTTAAGTATAAAAGAGGGGAATAACTCCTCTTAAATTATATAAATGCTAAATGGGTTTTTATTAAGAATTATCCGATTTGCTCTGAATTTTGCATATAGATTTTTTAATATGATAAAGCATGTACTTGATAGTTTAAGAGGTTCAATGATTAAGTATAAAAAAGGAGAAAGGGGAGAGCTGTTTCCCCTTCTTAATTTTTTTTTCGAACGTAATTAACGAAAATACAAGGCTGTAATGTACAATTAGTATGCGTAGCCTGTGAGCTCAATGCCATCAGTTCAACTGGGCAATATTTTTTTTATTTATTTTGCTTGACATTTATCTTCTCTCTTTTATTTTATTTTAATTTAATATTTTTATTATATTGAATATTTTATAATAAATAGATGGTGCCACAACAGATTTTGTAATAAGTTCGGAATTTTTGTTTTTCAATAATAGATCAAACTTTTTAAAAATCTCCTTCAATAATGAGAAATATAGATATCAAAAATGCTAAATTAATGTTTAAATATGCTAACATTGCTTTATTGCTAACATTGAAGCTTTATTGTAACAAGCTTTATTGTAGTTAAGGTACAATATACATTTTTTAATTGAGATTATTAAATTATAAATTATGAAACAAAAAAAAAAAAAAAGAGAGAGAGAGAGAGAAAAACAAATGTTGCACATCTCAGTAATCGAACCCTGGCCCATAGAACAATGAGTGGATGCTAATCTAACACAGCTACAACAACCATACGCTTTCTTTTCAAAGTAAACATTTAAGTTGTGTTATAACATTAGACCCTTTCTGTTTCCCAAGAACAAAGGAGTGCTGTACAAAATCCATTGAACCTGAGGCTAAGGGTTCTATAATCTACAACATACATTAAAATAATCAAAATCTATGATTTTGAAGGTTGGCCCTCTCCTTGTAAATAGAGACAGGCCTAAAAGAAAAGCATCTACTTTCAACTACAGTGCTTCATGAGATTGAGCAAAAATCGCTTTTCCTAGAACAAATTATAATGTTATGTTCTGACAAAGCCTGAAGAGTTGAAGTAAATTTGCTGGAAAAAAATTGAGTGAAATGAAAATCTGAATCCGATACAGTTTTTGATTAGTTAATTAAACAGATTGTTCATTTATTATTACTATAAAGTATTAAATAGGTCAGAACAGATAGTTAAAAATGAAGAGTTATAAAGGTTAAATTATGCTCATTTGGTACTAGAAGGGGGGGGGGACAAAAGAGGAAGCAGTAAGGTTGGGGTACATTTAGATGATTGATTATTTATTGGTATAATAAAAAAACAAAGAAGAATTTTTTTAAAAATAAAGGTTTTAAGTTTTCTATTCGGAGAGTAGGTAATTTTTTTAAAGTGGAAATCTGGCAAATTACAGCAAATTTTGAAACCAGTATTTCTTTTTTTTATTTCTAAATCAATGGGTGCTTTTTAATAAATTTTAAATCTTGATTATAAACCTCCCTCTTAAATTCAATTTTTTTGAAAAGGTGAGGGCAATTAAACTTTACTCAAGACACTGTGCAAGATAAAATTAAAAATATTTCTGCGTGATGAAAAATCTGAATTTTTAGAATCTTGCACAACCACTGCATGATACAAATTCTTGAAGCTATGAAAATCAGGACCTCTAACAAGACTGTTTCACATACAGAAGAAAAATATTCAAGATTAATACAGATAAGATCCAAAAAACTAGGAAATTCATAAATGATAGGGAGAAATGCATAAAATCAAGAAAATGGGAATATATAAAACAGATTAAAAGCAAGGAAAAAATATTAATCTTAAAAGTATAAAAAAAAAACACAAAATCACATATTTTTAAAAAAAATCTCCCAGGATTATAACTTTTCTCTAAAATTAACATTGAATTTTCCTTTCACACTTTTCTATGAATCAAGAATTCAACCCACTTACCATCTAATTCACTTGTTGCAAATGCATAGTGAAACCACTCATGCATACATCTGAATTGTGGTGGGAAAAACATATTTCTAGATATGCGACATACAGTTGCCATACTTGCATGCTGAGCTGTTTCTGTTGAACTATGTCCCAAGGCATAGGATAAATTTTGAACAATATGAGTGGCAATGCTACCTGGAATTTCAAAAAGCATATTCATAAAAAGAATATATATATATATATATAAAAAGAAAAAAATATACTGCACAGTTACCTATTAAATTTAAAAGTAAATTTTATAAGAAGCTTTATTAAAGTAAATGATTTCTGAAGGAAGACAAATTAATTTTGAAAATTATAGCTTTAACCATAAGTCATAAATGCACATCAAACAATAACCAGCCAGAGATAGAAGTCACCTGAAATCTTTATACAATATTGTAAAAAATAAAAGTGGTATAGAGATAAGTTTAAAAATAATAAAAGAAAAGAAAGAAAGAAAATAAGAAAAGAAACACAATTCACTCAATTCAAAGACATATTTAAATTTTGCAGCTATTTGAACATTTTTGTGAATGTTAAACATGGGTGAGTTTGAAGACAATTATAAAGTTACACTAAAATAGCATATTAAAATTTCAAGTCTTAAAATTATATGTGACTAAATTGAACTAAAATAAATAAATAAATAAATGACAGTTCACAGGTAGTAAAATACTTGAACATAGAACAAATACAGGTAATAAGTTGAAACTGTTGTTATACAATTGAAGACAAACTGCTTTAAAATACCATAACAAATTAAATTGCACAAGACCTTTCGAAAGAACTTAGTCTTTCTTCATCAGGTGCAAAAAGACGTGCGTCTACTATGAATGTAGCAGCATGACTGAAGTGAAAAGGTGGGAAAGGGTGCAAGCTGAAGGAACAGCCAATGGGAAAGTAGAATGCAAACAGCCAATCACAGAAAAGCATAAACGAACAATGGGTAAAATGAAGGAGGGGAAGGAAAAGGGAAAATAGTAACAAAGGGAAAAAGTTAAAAGTAAGTAAAAAGGCAGATATTCTGTTGCAAAGCACTCTTGGGATTCCAGCCATAGTTTCAATTTTCAAACTGATAAAATTATCTTTAATGCCAATAGTACCTCAGAGTTAGATTTTCTTGAAAATTTAGCTATTTATCTAAATTGTGAAGTTATTGTTAATGATAAGTCTGATTCTAAAACTCTCCATAGCTTGGAAAAACCTTTTCGCACTGCCTTATAATTATTTACTTATTTTTATTTTATTTTACTTTATTATATATACATATATATATACATATATGTTTATAACTATAAACATTTTTTTTTCGTATTAATCATTCATGTTATTTTTTATATATATGAAAGGATAAAAATTAAAGCCTTTTTAAAAAACTTAAACTTAAAAGTTTAAAATTCCAATTAATATTTTTAACTTTAATTCTGAAGCTTAAAGCTATTTTGCTCCTGGTAACTTTCTTTCCCAGCCTAACATTTATTACTTTCAGAGATCATTTTTGGACGCTCCTTAAGATTAAAATTGATGATCTAAGGGATTTTTGCAGCCATTTGTGGTTAGAGTCTCATACGTCATGTACCCGGGAATTGTGCGGGCTTTGACCACATATCAATCAACAGCGAAAGAACCAATTAAATTAAATGTTCCTCCCAAATTCACAATTCTGCCCTCTGCTGGAAAATATGACAATCCCTAACATATTAGCAAGAACACGTGCGAAAAACGAGAGACTTTGCAGATTTGAGATGACTGGAGAACCTACGGCCATGTAAAAGCTCCATAATCTACGTAAACGGCTCGGCGACCTCCGACCGGACTCGCGGATCCCTCTGTACGAAGAGCGGCCAAATAAAAGGGTTTCGAACCAACAAGAGGCTCCCAAGTCCCACTTATTATGCCACGACTATAATACAACTGAAGACTTTACATTTTATTAAATCCCACTTATTATGCCACGACTATAATACAACTGAAGACTTCACATATATATGTATGCTTATTACTATAAAAGAAAATTTTAATTCTAATTATTATTATTATTTTATTATTATTATTTTATGTGTGTGTGTATTTACTTTTAATTTAATCTGCCTTTTTACTTCTACTTTTTACTTACTTTTAACTTTTCCCCTTTGTTACCATTTTCCTTTTTCCTTCCCTCCTTCATTTTATCCATTGTTCGTTTATGCTCTTCCGTGATTGGTTGTTTGCCTTTTACTTTCCCATTGGCTGTTCCTTCAGCTTGCTCCCTTTCCCGCCATTTCACTTCAATCGTGCTGCTACATTCATAGTAGACGCACGTCTTTTTGCACCTGATGAAGAAAGACTAAGTTCTTTTGAAAGGCCTTGCGGAATTTATTTTAAGGTATAAAAAGAAGTTTCTTTGTCTTCAATAGAACAAATACTTCTAAAAGAGGGCAGTAAGCTAAATCAGTAAAATAATTATGAATGCTACTCATAAAGACTATTTTCAATAAAAAATGTGTTGCAGTTGATGCAGGCTATTAAACAGATAGATAAATCAAAGTAATAAATATATTTCAATTGGATTTACTGTGTTAAATAAAAACCAAATAACTTTTTTTTTTTTGAAATGGGAAAGCTCTGATAATAAATGATGTATCGTAAAATTCCATATGTCAAATTTAGTGTGCTGCTGCAAAGTCTACTCCTTAAATTTCCCCCAAAACATATAAAAAAATTTTTGGTCTATATATTTGTTGGTGATGGCTAGGGAAATCTATTTCACACAGTGAACTGTAATATTGATTCAAGATAGACAAACACAAGTCTGAATACATATGAGACTCAGATTTTTTTCATTTTATATTAACTGAACAATTTGCCTAGTTTCCAAATGCTTTGGATCTCCTCATAAATGCAAACCAAATTATTATTTTTTTTAGTCTAATATATTAAATTTTATCCTCTTTACAATAAAGTTTATACAGTGTTTTTAAAATATTTTGCAATTTTTTAAAACTTTGCAAAAAATGAGAAGTTTGAATTATATGAACTAATTTTTATTTGACACATTATCCATCTAAACTTATATTTTATACAATTGTATACAGCAAACTTTCATGAATATTTTCTTATAATAAATTTTAAAAATATAATTTTTTAAAAATTATTACATAAAATAAGGTCTTCAGTTTATTCTATAAAACACAGTGAAATTTCAATAAGGAAAAATTTTCAGTTTCCTAAGTAATGCTTTTATCTGCAAAAAACTACTGCTATGGTGATGCATGAGACCTTGCAAGTTAGGAATTCTTCTCTAATTTGGTACATGAAAGGAGACTTTGATATATTTAAAGATAAGAGGTAACACCAAGAGAGATCACCAAGATATATTTAAAATGATTCCAGAAAATGGTAAGATGACTTTAGATATATTTAAGGTTATTTGGGCAGTGGTAGGTAGGTCTGTTAGTTCTTGTATAATATGCAAGGTCAGATGTCCTGTAGAACAATTCCAAAGAAGCATTAAAGAATCATTACTTTTCAGGTTTGAAAAATACCTAAAATAATTAAATAAACTGTTTAAAATTTCAAATTCACAAAAAAGTTTAGAGTAATTTATTTCAAATAACTTTCTGCATACTTCATTTAAATAATTAGTTTTTAAAATTATTATTCAATTCAGAAAAAAAAAATTGAGATTTCAAAACTACATAGTAGATAATTTTAATAATTAATATAAAATGAATAATATATTAAAACTTCATTTTTTTTCCAAATCTATTATAAACTAATGAAACAATAATTGTGATAAAAACATGATCCAATGAAATTGTCATTATCAAATCAAATAAGTTAATAAATGCAGAAATAAATGATGGTACAAAAAACTTACCATCTTCTTGAACAACATCCTGTGCTTCAGTAGCAAATGATATGGTAGGTTTTCTCATACTAAATATAGCCCATGCTTTAGAACGAAAGTTAATCCCATGAAAACATGCTAAGGAAATATTATAGCCATGAAGATCCATTGTTCCTCCAAGTATGGTACCTATGTTAGGCAGAGCACAGCTCATTGTATTTAATTTCAGTCCAGATATCATAGAGAGAACTTTCTGCCAATGACGATGATGTTTTGCTTCAGTCTCTACAAACAGAAAATATTAAAGATAGTTAGATTATGAGTTTTGTAAATATTTTGCTTCAAAATGCAAAATGTAATTCAGTATTTTATGATAAAAACTCAAAATTAAAGATAAAGAAAATCTGATAAATGCATATATAGTACGTAGCAGAAAAATTTGAACATATAAATAAACATAACTGTTATGAAAACATTTACTTTAACATAGCTTACATTATTTTGTTCAAAAAACTCTTCATTTATAAAACAGATAACTATTATTTTTTAATCTTTTTAGCATTTCAGGAACAACACTCTTGTAATTTTTTAATAACTTTCCACATCAATAAACAGACAACAAAGTCAATAAACAGCTATCATCCTATAAATCTATGGTAATGAGTTTTCTTTCAATTTTCCTTAATAAGAATTTATGTACTGACAGGGTTCGCACGGTTTAAACCAATTGGTTTTAACCATGGTTTAAACCACGATTTAAACCAAATGGTTTTTTCTCAAAAAAACCACTTGGTTTTTTTAGATGAAATCTAATGACATTTTCTTTTTTTCTTTATAATTTATGCATTTCAGATTATTGGACATATAAATAATTTCTACTTTTAACACTTCATTTCAGTAATAAGTATTATATATAGTGGGTTTAGGTCTTTTTTTATGCATAGAATTAAACCAATTGCTTTTTTTTCTTAAAAAAAAAAAAAAAAAAAAAAAAAAAAAAAAAAAAAAAAAGAGCAAATTGTTTTTTAGAAGAAATCTAATGACATTTTCTTTCTTTTTCATTTACAAGTTTCAGATTATTTAATATAAATAATTTCTACTTTTAACACTTTATTTCAGCAATAAGCATTAGATATATTAGGTTTAAGTCATTTTTTTATGCATAGGATTAAAATCAGTATGCATTGGTGAACATATCTATTGCTCTAAAGAAAAAACTTTAAACATGTGAATTGATCAAAGATAAAATAGATTCAATATTTAGTATAAAATATTGAATTTTTTTTTAATATTGCAAATTATTTAATGCAATTAATAATGTAACACAATGATCTTTTAAAGATTTTGCACAAGCTGTAAAAGAAATTTTTCTTTTGGGAGATTATCTTGAAGAATTAAAAGCAAAGACTGGTTGCTAGTTATAAGCATTATAATAATATTTTTTTCCCTCTGCTATCTACTGAATCTAATGGCTAAAAATGTTAACTTCAGATTGTCACTCTGAAAGAAAAAATCCTAAGAAGTATTTGTAATTTATTATTTGAATAATTGTGGAAAAGAATATTTATCAAACTACATCTAAATGTTTATTATTAGTAATCAAAAGATTGTTTATAAAGATTTACAGGGCATCAATGGTTCACTGTGATGAACAATCAAAACTTTCAACATAAGGCTGTTTGCTAAAACTGTTTAAATTGAAAAATGAATTTTTTCAATCTTCAGCATAAATTCAGTTTAATTATTAAATTTAAATTATTTTAAATGAAGCTACACTGTTTATAAACCAATAATGTCTGTTTTTATCAGTAAATATGCATGTATATATAATAAGAATGGATGTTTTAAAAAAACCTGGTTTAAATAAAAAAAAAACCTGGTTTAAACCAAAAAAAACCAGTTTTTTTGGTTTAAAAAAAAAAACTGGTTTTTTTCCAACCCTGTGTACTGATAACCCACTATGTTTTAATATGATTGAAATCTGGGATGTCAGAGACCATTGAATTGTTGAATTCTGCAAGTCTCAAGAAATTGTCTTATTTGTTACTTTTGAGAGGTCACACATAAAATAACCAGTATCTTTTAGCAAAATCTTCCATATAACATTGATCATTAATGCAAAAAATGATCTTCAATCAAAATGTAGCCTTTGAATAAATACCTTTATTTTATTCAAGCCATTCATCATTCTATTACAGGTTTTAAGGAGTCTAAAGTGCTTTCTACTCTCAAACTAGCTCTTTTTTATTCTCTGAGATGTGTCCAATAAATACTGTGTAGTATTACATATACATGTGTAATAAAAATACATGTATAGTATTTAAAAAAGTATTATTAATAAGCAATCACCATTTCATTTAAAATGGAAATGAATATAAAGGCATTTATTTTAACTCTCTCTCATACCACCTATACTTGTAAATTCCCTTCTAGAACTAGCATTCTCTAAAATCACATAAATTTGTTATTTAAAAAAATATTACCTACCCAAATAAGATTGAAAGATATTATCATGATCAGCAGCAGGGATTGTCATTCATTGTTTTGTATTACAAGATCACATTCATCCCTGCTGCAACTTATGATGCCTTATTTTGTTTTTTTGTACAATAACTTTATTTTTATAATAAAATTCTTACAGTTGAATTTTGTTGACTTTTTATTAGCTTTTCAGCTTGATGATACATATTATAAAGAAAAAAGTTTCATTTGTTTTGAAATTTATATATAAAAAAAACCATCTTTAGTTGTCCTTATAGTTTTTACATGCACTGTATTAAAGCAGATTTAAAACCTTGATTACAATTTTAACAAATGCTAGGTGTTGTAGATGGTCTGATGGTGATATATGATGGATTTATAAGGTAGAGCCAACAATGCTTAGTGGATAATGCTTCATTATCAACAAATACTAATTTTAAATAATAATCATGATATATATATATTAAATGCTTCTTATTCTTAATAAGAATATTATTTTTAATAATTCTTCTTATTTTTATACTTCTTAACTTTTATTCCAATAAGGTGAATAGCAAAGAGAGTTATGGGTAAAATACTTATGGAAATAATTGTACTTTAAAAATTTTTTAAACCATAATTACCTTCAGTGGATTTTGGTTTTCTAGACCTATTTTTTAAGGAATGCCTTTGAAGTCTTGGTTGTAAAGATGAAAACACACGTTTGCTACTATGAAATTGTTGAGAAAAAAACTCCTCTAGTTTTGAATACATCTTAAGCAAGTCAGGAGTGGTAGATTTAGAAATAAGTAACTGCAGCTGGTCCCATGATAATTCTCCATTTATGAATATCAGAGCAGGCCTAAAAGAAAATAGTAAAAATACATGTGACAGAGTTGATTATATATGTGCTATTCACAAAATGCTTTTCATTTTCCATGCCCTACCACCATCTCTTAACACACATATCCTCAGTATCCTCTTTAAACATTAGTTGATAAAAGTGCATTGAATTTTAAAATATTTTTATGAATTCTATGATAAATCTTCAAATCAATTTAGAAAAATAAACTCCACCAGACATATTTTTTAACATAAAAATTGAATTTAGCAAAACATCTTTCATTTTAAAAAGTGTGATTTATACTATACAGATTATAATAATATATTGTATGAGTTATATATCTGCATTACAGATACATAACTGCATTCGCACATTCTAAGTACACATTTTTTTGTGCATACACACATCCAAATACACATTTTTAACACATTCCAAATGTATCTGAGACATGTTACTTTAAATTACATGTTAAGATCTGAGTAACTATAACCATGTTAAAGATTGTCAGCTTCTTTAAATGCAACTTGAGTTCTGATGTATTTTCATATGTCTAGATGCAAATTAAGTTTCTTTTAACCCAAAAAGCTTTTCTAGAACTATCTACAACAGCAAAAACAATGTCTATTGAAATACAGAATAAAGATATTCTATATTTCAATAGACATTGTTTAAAAGACATGAGCAGATGATTAGCAAAGGTGTGCCTTTCATTTTGATACCAAGTAATATAATGCATTTCATTTTTATATCTATTGTATCAGATGATTTGTTTAAAAAAAAATTTAAATGTCTGCAACTTTTGAAAAATAATTTTTTATCTGAAACAAATGAGTAATTTTAAGAATAAAATATTTTCAATTCCATGAAAATATACATAAACACAAAAATATGATTAAAATGATTATAAATTATTTTACTGCATTTTAATTACATAATTCTGGATTTTCCAAGTAGTTGCTAATTTTTGAGCTGCTGTATAATAAACATAGGAGATTAAATTTTGATAATATATTAACTATCATAAAAATAACTGGTGGAATGAGGAAGAAAAGTAAAGCTTGATCTAAAAAAGTTACAGTAAAAAAATTGACAAATAATTTAAATCTAAAAAAGTGCATAGAAAAGTAATGGAATCAGATTTATTGCAAAACTCATAAAGAAATTTTAGTTTGAAGGTTTTGGTCAAAAAGTAATAGAGCCAGATTATCCGTAATGCTCATGAAATCACAAAAATTTTTGTTGATAGCTGAAAATGTGTACTGAGCTTTACTAGGCCTTAAAATAAATCAGGAAAATAAAGGCATTTTTAATACAATCCAAATTCTAAGCATTCATAACCAATTTAAAAATTTGGGTTCTTAAGTATAGGTTAGAGATTGTAAAGTAAGCCCAAAACCCTAAACATATGTGATTCAACCGTAATAACTATTTGTCTGGCTTTAGTCCATTGATATAAGGCTCCTTTTTTACAGTAATTACATGAAATTAAAATTATTGTGTTAATGTGTTTTCTCAGAAATGTCAATCTACATCAATAATTCAACAACCTGACTATATGCAATCATATTCATAATGCTGCACCTGATAGAAATTTTTTAGTACATAATTTCACATTCCATTTACTATGCTCAGAAATAATTTTGAGTGGATGATTCTGAATATAATGCACCAGTAAAGCTGAGTCCACATTTTCCGTTATCAACAAAAATTTGGGCAATTTCATGAGCTTTAGAGATAATCTGGTTCCATTATTTTTCAACCAGAACCTTCAAACTAAAACATCTTTATTAGCTTTACAATAAATCTGATTCCATTACTTTTCTACACATTTTTTTAGACTAAATTATTTGCCAATTTTTTACTGAAACTTTTTCAAATTAAGCTTTACTTACCTTCCTGGTTCCATCAGTTTTTCTTAAGATATTACAACTTTTTTAGATCCTTTCAGGAAGTTGATCAACCAATTTTAACTAACCAACAAATAATCTCAATCAACCAGCTCAACCAGATGCTTCAATCAAAAACTAACAAAAACATAGGTTCACCATTGTATATCAAAAACTGTGGTAACCTCATACTTATTACTAACCAATAGATTGACCAACACTTTGACCTATACTTTATCTAGGGCTGGCCCATAGACTGATCCTTAGTCATATTGTCATTACACTCATCCTTATATTCTTTATACTTAGTGTGATCCCTTGAATATTTTTGCTACATACCTATGCACCTCTGGCTTAAGGGCCTATGCAACATCCTAGGTCAACCCCTCAAACTCTCTAAAAAAATGAGATCAGAAACAGTCATAACGAAATAATTAAAACTGTGTGTAAACTATAAAAAGGGAATTTTTTTGATTTTGGAATTTAAAAAAATCTAAAATTCAAAAGTGTAGAAATTACTCAATGTAGAAAAGTACAATGTCAACTAAACAGATGAATATTGTGCAAAATATACAAAGTAAACTATAAGGATGAATATAATATAAAACGCAAGATAAACTATGCAGATAGCATTGTCCCCTAGTATCTGCAGTTAAACTTTAACTTACAACTGTGAAAGCTGAAAAAAGAAAAGCGGTTGAATAGATAAATTTTAGTTATATTAATCTTACACAAATCTTTAGCACAGAAAGAGCATCTAATGAGTTAATAGACTTTTATCCATCTTTCAATCAAGTGATCTCACAGATGTTATATGACAGTTTTTGTCACAATAGTTAAGGGTTAAAATGGAAACTATATGACTTAATTGTTTTACGCAAGTGTGTTATCATTAATTCAGGTTGATTGAATCCAGATTATATTAACAATTTTATTAAGGGTTAGTGAGTACATTTTCTAAATATCTGTATCAGGCCATACTAGATGTTGGCACGGGCCCGAGCTTGGCCCGTGGCCTGTACCTGGCCCGGCAGAATTGTTTTGAATTTTCTAACAGGCCGGGCCGGCAGATTTAGAATAGTTTTTGCAACGGGCTGGGCTGGCAAAAAAATTGAACGGGCCCTACGGGCCGATAAAAAAATTTCCCGTTCGCAAGATTTAAGCAGATAAAATAAAATATGAGCTATTTTCAATGAAATGGTTTTAACGAGAATAAGTATAAATGTGCGTCACGAGCCATACTAGTTTGACAGCATTAGTATAAAAATGTACAGTGTAAGATTGCCATCGGACAATTACATTGTGTGTAATCCGTTTTAATATTTTTTAAGCTGACTCGTGTCGGCCCGAGATCAAGCTTGCATTATTTTTCTACATGTGGACTAGCCAGACCGGAACTAGACTTAATTGTTCTCAAGATCTATAGGGCGGACAACATAATTTGTAAAATTATTAACAGCGATAAAGAACTTATGGTAGCTTAATCTTTGGATATATACTTCTTGATGGTTTTTAAATTAATTTCTCAATAATGCGAAAGTTTGACATATTTTCTGATTAATTTTAAATTGTAAAAGTATAAAAGTGATAAGCCTGACTATTGAAGGGATTTGGAATCGAATAGTTTTTCATTTTTGGTAAATAAAATACTTGTGTAACCTTGTTGAGATATATAACAGTTTCTCAAATGATTGCAGGTTTTTCTTCCTTCCCATGCTATCACTTCCGGAAATTCTATTCAAAATGCTAACTATGACAGTATTTTATTTGCTTGCAGTATTCTTAAATTGCTTGTATCAAAAAATGGATAACCCCATTCGATTATATAGTTTCTGAATAAAGATACCTGCTAAACTTATGCGTTTCTGAGAAAAAAAGGAATTTAAAAATATATCAGAAAGGAGCTTCTTTGAATTTAAGAATGAATTTGGATTTAAAATCTTTAATTAAATGATATAGAAATATTTTTATAAATCTTCTTTTATTAAACAGCTTCAAAAGTTACGATGTTTTTAACTTTCTTTCTTTTTTCTTTTATTCCAAGCCATATTAATTTTTTAATGAATCTTTATTCGAATGTTGAAAGCCTAAATATCTAAGTAATCATTAATGCTGTTAATGTGTATTTCCAGTAAAATATACTGTAAAATCATTCCATAGATATGTATGCAGTATTCTTTTAAGAAATCTTAATTATATGATAAAAATCTGAATTTTTTAGAAATCTTAGAAATTGTAACAGGCAGGGCCTGGTTTCACTGATTTCTGTACGGGTTGGGACGGGCCAAAATAATTTTCCTACGGGCCGGCCCGTGCAGACCTCTAGGCCATACTCACTTTTAAATTGAGATTTTTTGCTTGCACCACCATTTAAAATGCACCAAAACGTTTTTTCTGTATATGTTACAGTTACATACAGGAGTGAATTTAGCTGCTCTTGGTAGGCACAAATGGGTGTAAAAATTGGGTCAGAACAGCTACATACTGTACATCTGGGGGGGGGGACTCTTTATTACCTGGGTATGCTTCATTCAATATTTTTCTAACCCGCTCCAAGTAAAAATGAAAAAATCTGACATCATCACAATGTTTGTTTTTATTAGTCTGCAAGCAGAACTACAAAACTTTTTCCCTTGTCCCTATCAAACCTATGGAAGCCTTCTATTTACAATAAATTAAATTACATGGTAATCACAAAAACAGAATTTTGTGTATTATGCAGGAAAATTCAATTTATAATCAATAAATATAACCAAATGATCTATGATTTACTGAAAATGTATTTCGTATGACTTTAAAATAAAACTTCCATTTTATGGACAATAGTGATAAAAGATTCATATCAGAAGATCAAGAGTTTCCACTCAGAATGAAGTATCATTAGAAAGGGATGTTAGTTTAATAAAAAATGATGTCATATCTAGCAAACTTTTTTTTCTATACTTTTCATAAATTATCCTTTTGTAGTTAAAATATCTATATTATAGTAGCTTTTTGACTTAAAAAACATTCAAATAAATGTAAGATGTTATTTTAATACTCATTTAGTTGCACTTTGTATATTTATTTCTGAAAAATATGCATTTCCTGTTTAGAATGATGTCAATTTCAAAAGTATATCAGGAGATTTTAAATCTTTATTCACTTATAAAAACAAAGTACAAATGTTACTTTCCTTTTTAAAATTATTGTACTGTTTTTTAAGGTGTGACACCATGAAAGAAATGATTTAATTAGAAAATTAAAAAGGAGAGATTTATATAATGTTAAATTAGGGAAGATATAGTGCTATGTAAAGTTCAAATGGGTACCATTATTGGATATTTTTTGACCTGACCTTCAAAAGGCACATCTCTAAATTAAAACTTTTGAACAAGCCATAACTCATCGCTGAATGTTTCCTGGTTTAGGTTGCAACTGAATTGTTGCCCTTTCATCTTGATTAAAACAAGAAAAAGTCACAAAATAGGGATTCTGGATCTTCATAACTATCAGAGGATTTGGATGAAATTTGCAAACTTCGAGGTTTAGAGTAGGATACTTCACCTTATTAATTTTGTTGCAGTCTGATGACTGGGCTAAGTTATTAAGGAACAAACTTTGGACTTTAAAGTTACAGATGCAACTGAGCTCTACTAAACAGCAAGATTGTGCTGTTTGATAATATCAGAAACAAATAGAATAATGGTTCTTGCCTTTTGGTAGGATGATTGAAGACAGGATCTCGATTTATCACAGAACTGACTCTCCATTCATCTTTTAATGTAATATCTAAGGAACTAACCCTTCCCATCAAGACACTAGTACCCATATAATCCAAACGTGATTCTAGAGCTCTCAATTTTAAGGCCACAGTGTGATCAGGTTCTTGACCCCATTCTTCTTTTAAATGCACTAAAGAATAAAATAAAAATAATATTTATTAGTTAAAAAGTTCACATGGAATAAAAATTAGTACTCTGAAATTAGCATAATACTTACTGCATGTATCAATCTGGCTTAGTTCAATACTACCACCAACGATTCCACCTTTACTATCTAAGGTAGAGCCTTCTAATCCAACAGACAGAAAAAGATTTTTATGACCACTACTCCCAATAGACAGTCGTCCTTGAGATTTGAAATCTCTGGTCAGCCAGCTATATTTAAAAGGATAAAAGAAACTCTGAGAACAAAATTCTTCTTGCAAAAAAATATTTTACAATAAAACCTACAGACAAAGTCGCTTTTACTTAACCACTGCACCAACAGCAGGTATAAGGAAACAATGTTTTTACCCCCATTTTATCATGGGGCAAACATTGAAGTGATTAATGTCAAACAATTAAAAAAAGGCTAAATTTTGTACTTACGTTGTATTTCCCATGACATTTCCCATATTCATATGGACATTTAAACGTGACAAATTAACAGCAAATAAAACCAATGTTTCCCAGGCACTATTGTGACGGCTGGATTGAAGGGGGGAAGATTGCTCAGAGGACATACTATCTTTGCTCTCATCATAACTGGATGAACCACTCTTTGATGGAGTGCAAATGTCTAAAGAAATTAAAATAAATATCAGATGCAAGTAAAATAAAACTTGATTTATAGAATACTTTTTATCAAAAGACAAAATTAATAAAAGAAAAAAAACAAAATAAATTCTGAAAGAAAATTTATAATAAATAATGAGCAAATAAAATAATAGTTGAAGACAGGACTGCAGAGACAGAGTTGCAAAGAAACAAGCTGACTCTGACTCCAGATTTTTTTGTTAGACATTTTAAAATGAAATTAAACTAATTACGTATAATTTTAAATTTATAAAATGAACTATTATTGTTATCTATGGATTATGCCAGACTACTCAAGTAAAAGATAACCAACTTATTGCAGTGTACAAAGTAGATAGAGAGTAAGTACAGCATATTACCCATGTAGAAAGTAAATGAAAACTGTTTTAATTCATAACTGTTGAAGATATTTTGCAATATAAGTACTTCCCCTCATATTTTTGGGATTTGCAGATAGAACAAAAGGTACAAAGGTTTGAAAAGACCCAAAACCTGGAAAATGAAAGCAATTTTTCAAGCAGCCCATGTAAGTAGAATTAAGATAATTTATATTAATGGGTCGGATCACACTGATAAAAAAATTAAGCAGGCTGACAAGCTAAACATAACAAATTTGAAAGAATCAAACTATGTGATAAAATAGGAACAATTCAGAATGGGCATGATTGGGGTGAGAATAAATACAAAAGCATGGCCAAACTTTTTAGAGGGCAGACTTTAAAATATTGGCTCATGCAGATCTCTTACCAGAGATAATGTAAAAATTATAAATGTGTACTATTTTTAGAGGCAAAAGAGCTAAAAATCTGATATAGCATTGAAATAGAAGACCCCCCCCCTTCCCCCACCAAACCATCAAATTTTTTTAGTTTGTTTGGCCAAAAGTCAACATTCTAAAACATCCTTTTTTAATTTATTTTGTAATGTACCTTCCCCTCTGCTATGCTTTTCAGAGCCTAGAGGGCACTGTTTGCCATTTGGTTCCTTTTACCGAACATCTTTTCTTACCCCGCAGTAGATTTGTGAATTAGACAGGCATAAGAAATGTCACACTACTGACAGGTAAACTGTTGTATGTCTTAACCAAGGTGAATTATGCCTCTATATGTGCAACATATGTCTTCAAACCTTCTCCTGTATATGTGTTATATGTGCTTTGTGATGTTTTCATGTAATAAATGTTTTGTGATGTCAAGAATTATTCAATTCTTAAAATACCTGTCACAATTTATTTTTGTGCACAGGAGTCAAAATAAAAAGAAATCATAATTCTTTTCCTGAATTGGCAGTTTCGAAAATAATGATAAAATAGTGAAATGCCATTATTTTTCATCATTTGAATTTGGAATTTTTCAGGGCAGTAATCTAATAATATTCAAAAATTGTATTATTATTAGAATACACAGAATTCAAATCATTTCCAAAATAATAAACTTTTCATCTTTCTTTTTCCTCTTTTCCATAGAAACTTTTTGAGTCTGAAATAAACCACTAAATTGTAATGATTTTGCTTTTTTCTTTTCAATCCGCCGATTCAAAATAGTAAAATTTTCATTTTGTGTCTATTAGATTTCAATAGTTGATTTTACAGGTTTGTGGGTGCAAAATTATAAAATTAATAAAGTGGAAATATATATATATATATATATCTATATTTGAAGCCTTAAAAAGAGAATCAACACCAAAATAGTGATAGTTTAGATTTATTTAAACATATATAAGATAGTTTGTCCTGACTGAGAGCTCTGAGATTTGCTATATTTCAGAAGCAGGTTTAGGTAGAATCAAGGAAATTCAAGATAACACACTTACTAAAAAAAATAGTTAAATATAGGTACTTCAATCATTTTAGAGCTATTTTGTCTATTATGCCACCAACATCGACTTAAAACAGGATAATGTAAGATTATATGAATAAGACAACATTTATAGATGCTTAATTATATATATATATATATATATATATATTTTAATTTTTACAAGATGTACTTTGTTTGATTCAAGATTCCTTTAGAGAAAACGACCAGCATAGCGGGCAAAAACTGCTAGTTTCCTTTTATTCTATCATTATTTCAACCAACAGGCTACACTAGTATATTAACCAGAATAATATGAATTTGGACCTACCAACACACATAAAACCAAGATTAAATGAAGAAAAACATCAAAAACAAAACACAACAAAATTACTAAATTTGATAGAAAAATAAAAAGATAAAAATAATAAATTTAAAACATTAAAATCGCATTTGTAATGTGATAACAGAAAAAATATACCATACAATAATAAGTAAACAAAATAATTTAACCCTTTCCAGCACACTACTCTTTAAAGTTGGAATTTAAAGTAAAAAAAATTAGGCAATCTATTTAGGCCTAGAGGAGTATGCAGGTATTGTTTTGTAAAGATTGCACTAACCATTTTAATTATACAGCTGTTGCCGAAGTGGTAACCTTCCATAAGTAAAGCATTGATAAGCGCAGTGAGATGAGAACTGCTGTGAAGCGCATATTACAGTAAAACATTTTAGCTCTTATTTAAAAACAGTAGAGTTTGATCTCTGTGGTGCTGCCACCAGAACTTATAAGAAAGATTTAAAGTAGTCATTAAAGTTGTTTTTGAAATATTCACGGAGTTTTTGCGTCTCTAAACAGGGGGAACTTTAGGTGTTGCCGAACCCGGCAGCACTGCCCATTAGAGGGTTAACTTAACTATGCTAACCTAAACTAAATATTTTAATATAAGATGAAATAAGAAATAAAAATAGATAATTTATATATTCATTTAATACACTTAAAAATAGTATTTTAGGAATCCAATTTCTTAAAAATTAGGAACAAGTTAATCATGGAAATTAATTAAATTATATACATAATATTAATAGAAATTAATTGATGTAACTTTACAATTATCCATACATTAGAGTCAAATGAACAACCTATATAAAATGTTTTGCAATTTAGCAAATGCCTCTCTCCTTCTCAGTTTTTTTTAATAACCATTGTGTATTATCCACTGCCATCCTCCTTACTTTAACAGTTACCCACCCAGCCATCCTATTATATATATAATTTTATGTTTTTATATTTTTAATTTTTACTATTATTTTTATGTTTTAATCATTTTTCAATACATTTTTTTATGCAATGTGTTAATTATTCTTAAGATCATGTAATAACTAATTGTATATTAAAGAATATATGAATTTGTTAGGAAAACCATTATTTAGTGTATCATAAATTAGCTTTTAGGTAGATTTTGTAAGAAATACTACCTATTGCAATCGCACTAGTTTATATATATATATATATATATATCTATATATATATATATATCTCACTTTTTTATGGACACAATAACTTCTATAATTCTTCACCAATCTCCACCAAACTTGTACATAAAATCAAAGGGGATAAAATCTTGGCTAAGTTCGTTAATGGGCAAAATCGGACCAAGGGGGTCGGAATGGGGGGCGTTTTTGTGAAAACCGAAAAAACGCCATAACTTCTTAATTAAAGTAGATATCGAATCGGTTTAAAGTTTATATTACTTCTTAAGAATGGGCCAAAAGTATACGCATGACAGATTTTTGATAAATGTAGAAGTGGGCTCAAGGGGCGAAAAAAACAGGGATTTTGAGAGAAAAAAAATTCATAACTTCGTCAATTTTCAAGATATCAAGTCCAACTAAATTTTTTGTAAATGTTCTTAAAATTATCTAAAACTTTTGTATTTACAAGTTTTTGATAGGACCAACTTTTACCGATGAAAAAAATTAAAAACGAAAAGAAAAAGGGAGCTGAAAAAAGAGAAAAATCTAACTCCGTCAATTTTTAAGATATCAAACCTGATTAAATTTATTTTACATCGTCTCAAAAATATCTACAACTTTTATATTGACAAGTTTTCATAGGACCAATTCGTATAGCAAAAACGAAATTAAACAAAAATAGGAGTTGGAGAAAAAACCTCAAATCCAAACTGCTTATATTCTGACTCATTTTTAAATACATTTTTGATTTTAAATGCATCCAAATGGTAGATCTTATTTAGAAACTGTATAAAGTGACGCATTGGTCAATTTTCTGATAAAGACAGAATATATTTCAAAAAAGGCTACCAAAAAGGGTATTTTGAACAGAATTTCCAAAAGCCATCGGGACTGAAAATTGAAGGAAGTATTCAAATAAGAAATTGCGTTTTTTTCTGACTCGTTTTTAAATCCATTTTTGTCCTCAAACGCATCCAATTTACAGATCCTCTTATTTAGGAACTATATAATGTGATGCATTGGTCAGTTTTTTGATAAAGACGGAATATATTTCAAAAAAGGCTACCAAAAAGGGTATTTTGAACAGAATTTTCCGAAATCGTGACTGTAAATTTAAGGAAGTGTTCAAATAAGAAATTGCGTTTTTTCTGACTCGTTTTTAAATCCATTTTTGCTCTCAAATGCATCCAATTTACAGATCCTCTTATTTTGGAACTATATAATGTGATGCATTGATGAGTTTTTTGATAAAGACAGAATATATTTTGAAAAAGGCTACCAAAAAGGGTATTTTGAACAGAATTTCCCAAAGTCTTTGTGATTTGAAAATTTAAGGAAGTTTTCACATAGCAAATTGCGTTTTTTATGACTCGTTTTAAAATCCATTTTCGCTCTCAAACGCATCCAATTTACAGATCCTCTTATTTAGGAACTATATACTGTGACGCATTGGCCAGTTTTTTGATAAAGATAGAATATATTTTTTAAAATGCTGTCAAAGTGAGTATTTCGCACAAAATTTTCCGAAGCAATCATGATTAAAAAATTAAGGATGTATTCAAACAACAAGTCGGTTATTTTATGACTCATTTTTAAATTCAATTTTTTTCTCAAATGCATTCAACTGACAGTTTTTTGTTATTTAGGAACTGTATAATGTACTGTTTTGGTCGATTTTTTAATAAATTCAGAATCTATTTCAAAATATGTTGTCAAAATGTGCATTTGAGCTGAATTTTTCTTAAGATGATTCTGATAAAACCAGTTTTTGCAGAAAAATGAAATTAAAAATTTTTCATAAACGGCCAAATGAAGTTATTAAACTGGGTTTATCTCTAATCATATATATATATATTTTTTTTGTTGAAATGAGCACTTTTCGAAATCTGCCTCCGCCTATAGGCCCAGCCGACAGGGATTTTTTTTATATTTGCATTATTAGATGAGAAGAAGAGAAACATTTTATTCTATATAAATGATTAAGGATTATATTACGATACACAGAATTATGAAGATATGATTTAAAATTAGTAAATGTATTAACTTTAAAATTAAATTTGTTCTGTTTGTCATATATATCAGTTATTAATTTGTTTTCTTTTAATATAATTTTAAGATCTAAAAAGTTAATGGCATTGTTAGAAAGCAGGTTTTTTGTAATTTCTAAATTAGCTGGATTATCCATTGGAAATTGAGATATACTGGTATTATCAGTTATATATAAAATACTTTTGCCATCAATTTGAGCTAAGCTAACCTCGATCTCACAGTTTTTCTACAAAGCAAGAAGAGAATAAAGAGAAACAAAGAGAGAAATGAGTCAGGATTCTTGATGACTTCAGACCAACCTTAACAATTTAGCTAATGAGAAAAAAAATCAGTAGTCAAATCTGTAGTCAAACATTAGCAAAATAGATTTGTTGTGCACAATTTTAAAATTCTTTAACCTTTCCCCTCAATTTTTAGCATCCAATTCTGGAACACTACTAGTTCCAGAAAAATTTCCTGTTTTTTGAGGGAGATATGGGAAAGAAATATTTCAAGAAGTTATTTAAAAAATTGATCCTTTATTGCTGCTAGAATGTAACAAACAGGGCAGGCTCTTTATTTTAAATAGGAATTTTAATGATTTTAATTTTTCCATGCTCACAAGAAGCAAAGGAAATTTTGGAAAAGGAAATTTTGAGAGTTGGCACGGAAAAATTAAGTAATAATTGATTATTTATTAATACAATAATACAACAAAATGTAGCAGAAAAAAAAATAACTAGTTTAAAGATTTTAAAATTTGAGATTGTGGACAAGTCAAAAAGATAAAAGTGGGATTTATGGAGAGAGATGGTTATTTAGATAAATTATTTATTTATTATGTTTTTTTATGTATTAATTGTGTATTTATTTTTTTAACTATAGAATAACAAAGCAGAAAACATTTCAAAATTAAAGATTGGTCAAAGTAAGCTCAGTATTGGGGAGAAAGCAGAAAAAGGGGAAGTAGTGATTTCAATGTGGTATTTAGATTATTGACTATTTATTGCTTCAATATAGCAAAAAAAAAGAAGAAAAAATGAACAGATAAAGATTTTTGACTTTGTAACCTGTACTTAGAAGATTTTTTAAAGCAGACATTTGTCGAAAAGCTGAAGATTCTCACCAGAAATAGAGCAATGTAAATAATATAGTATGACTGTACATGATAAGCAACATTATTCAGAAATTTGAATGATTGTTACCTGGAAAGTAAGGGGAAAAAAGAGAGAGAATTCATTTACAATTTGATGATTTCAGTTGTTTTTTCCCTCACAAAATGAAGCATTTTGTAATAATTTGGCACAATAACAATCAACAGCGTTAATAGTTAAAATTTGAGTAGATAAAAAAATAGGATTAAACATTTGTTACATACTTCTAACATTTCCTTTGAATTTTTGGACTGATTCAGAGCTTTTAAAAAAGTTACAAAAAACACTTTTAGAGAGACTCTTTCATGTTTGCAAAATGAATGGAGATAAAAATTTTCAAATAGAAAACATATAATGTTCCATATGATATAACATTGTGGTGATCACAGAAATTGATTTTGCTACAATCAGACTTTCCATATATGCAATGGTTTAAGAATTATGAATGCAAAATTTAACAAGTTCATTCTTTTAAATTTTTATGTTTCTGATAAGGTGAAATATTTGAACCATGGATACATTAAAGAGAAATCACCTTCACTGTATGGATACACTCAAAATGGTTAATAATGGGTAAGGTATGGTATGATATGGCAAATGCGGAACTCGTATTCATTAGCCCATATTTTAAATTCTAAGTGCTACCTGGAAATGCTCTTTCTTTCTCTGCTTGATGATGATATTCTCCTAAATCACTATCAACAGGATGAGGCTCCTGCATTACAGAATAGCTGCTCATTAATGATTACTGTAAAATACAGCTAATCCCCCCCCCTCAAAAGTGATGAAAAGTCATAAAATAATCAGAGGGGGCACTTACACAGGATTTTTACGCCATCTTTTCACAAAATTTGAGTTTTTTCGGGATATTTAACGAAATTTGCTGGGTTTTTTTGAGATGTTTGGTAAAATTTGCGAGTATTTTTTCATGATGTTTGACGAAATTTGCAGAGGGGTTTTTTTTTTTTTTATAATGTTTGACGAAATTTGCAGGGGTTTTGACGATGTTTGACGAAATTTGCCAGATTTTTTGTTTTTTTTTTGCTATGTTTGATGAGATTTACATTGATTTTTTCACTATGTTTGAGAAAACTTGTAGTGTTTTTTGAGATTCTTTAATGAAAATCTCATGATTCTTTGTTGAGAAATGCATTTTTGTAATCCTTTGATGAAACATGCATCTTTTTGTGATTCTTTAATGAAATTCATGTTTTTGGGGGGTTTCTTTAATGAAATTTGTGTTTTTTCTGTAACTTTTTGACAAAAGTCACATTTTTTCATGTTTTTTTTTTAAACAAAATTAATGTTTTCTCTGTGATCCTTTAACTTAATTCACATTTTTACCACAATCTTTTGATGATATTCACATTTTTAATGCAATATTTGGCAAAATTTCCACTGCTTTTACAATCCTTTAACTACGTTCTTTTAGATCTGACATATTCATGTTTTTTTTCAGCAATCTTTTGACGAATTTCATGATTCTTTAACAAAATATGCTTTTTCTTGCAATCCTTTAGATGAAATTCATGATTTTCCCACAATCCTTTGATGTAAATTATGGTTTTTCTGTGATATTCTGACATAATTTGTTTTTTTCAGCAATCCTTTGACTGTATTTTTTTAGATCTGATATAATTCACATTCTTTCCTTCAATCTTTTGATGAAATTTGCAATCCTTTGACAAAATTTGTGTTTTTATTTGTGATTCTTTGACAAAATTTGCATTTTTTTAGCAATCATTAGATAAAATTTGCATTTTTTTAAAAATTCTTTTACATAATTCCCGTCTTTTTGCAATCCTTTGATATAATTTACATATTTTTCAGACATCTTTAGTGGAGAAGGTACTTTCTCAGAATTTTTTGAAAATTTCAATTTTTTTTTTTTTTAATGAGGAAGGGAGCAGGGCGTTTGATCAGGAAGGGCAGATTAACAGGCTTTCATGCCAGCCATTTCATTGGCTGGCATGGTCTAATAGGATGGCCACTCAGATCAACTGTGTTTACGCCACTATCAACTTTTACTTCTGTTACCATCTGAAATTACTGCAAATCAACAGAAGCACAACCTTCAGTAACAGATCCTGAAAGCCCATATCAACATGAGAACATGATAGTGTTACTTAAAGTAATATTTTAACCTTTGTTCCTTTTTATTTGAAAAATTTGTTTCTCAATCCAATATAGGAAATTTCAAGATGGATGTCATACTCTAGCCAATTATTTACATAACAATAAGTAATAATTTAAATATTCAGAGCAAAGTTTCTAGTTGAAATTTTATTAGCATACAAATAAATGACTTATAGTTATCTGGTGATTTAGGATGAAATGGCAAAAAAATTAGTTTTAAATTTGAATACAGATTATAATTTTTTGATAGGATAAATGAAATGGAAGAAAGGCTCAACTAATTCATCTATTTAAAAGAATTTTTTTTACTAAGTAAATAAAACTACAGCAAAACTAGTTTAGATTTAGTGAAAAACAGTAAACAGGAATGGAAGAATAGAAAAACTTGGAAGATAAGAAGGGAAAGTTTAAAAAATAGAAAATTTAAGAGAAATAAGAATTATGTGATTTCTGAACTTACCAACAAATCTTGTTTCTTGAATTGGCCTGTCAAGATTCAACCAAAGTCGATCTCGATGATTTCGTCCTGAAATTGTTGGTCGACAGGGTTTGGTTGAATCTCTTGTGTCATAACGACTACTTCTTATACTATGACCAGATGTGCTAAATGGAGCCTTTGGTGGCAAACCAATACCCTCAGATGTTGTTACTGTTGTGTCTGCACCACTTACAGTAGCAATGATTGGAGAGGTAAAAGGCATGTATTCAGATTTGTTCATGTTTGGAGACATAGTACCACTGCTGCTACTGGTTTCAATAGAATCTTCTATTAAAGAAATAAATTCATAAAAAATTAGAATGTTTTTACATCAAGGAAGTATAACATTGTTATTTTATACTACATTATCTTTCAAGTTCTCCCCCCCCCCCCCCAGTCCTGCACATAAGCTGTAAAATTTAATTTAATACTTTGTTTACGTTAAGGTTGTGCATTCCCAAAGAGAAGTTGTGAAATTAAATCTGATATTTAAAAGTATATTGCTTGTCTTTTTAATTCCCCCTCCCCCAAATTCGCACTTATTTAAATTAAATTTTAATCACTCATTGGCTTTAATGGAAATAAAATCAGTAATTCGGTCTTCTCATTCAACTTTGAGACTTTTCTCATATGCATTCGTATAACAAACCTGCCTTTTGCTTAACACCTTTATAAAAAAAATCTATCATATATTCACAGAATCTCTGCCATAAACGAGATACTATTTAATTTCATAAATCTATGAGTATTATGAAGAAATAAGTTTTTCTGATATTACTAGGCTAATTTCAGATATCACTATGAAATATTTTATTGTAATATATAAAGTACATGTTAAAAAGTTCAGCATTTGATACCTTCAAATAATGTTCAGTCAACATCAATGTTGCTATATAAAAATGTTTAACTTCATATATTGTTGCATAAATCTTCCAAAGAAAGCTATTTTGAGGAAGATTTATAAAATAAATCAAAACAGAGAGAAAAAATTATCAGAAATAATAAAAATATCCTTTTTTCTTTAACAAATTTTTATAAATAATTCTAATTGTTTTTTAATTTAATTCAACAATGGCTGAAGACCCCAGACTTTTTTTTTTTTTTTTTAAATTCTTAAACATGGTATTTTAAGATAAAGGGAAATAAGAAATTACTTTCAAAAGTAAAATATCAATTACCAATCAAGTTTTAAAATTAATAATGATATTTATCAAATGTTTAAACAATTCATTTTAATATAGATAATTTCAAGCCAATTTAATATACAATCAACTCTGTGAAATCTGCACACTTAGGAACTGAAGGTTTTGTGGATTATATATTTTGGCAAATTGCACCACTTTGTTTGCATTTTATTTTTTCAAATCTGACAATAAATTAGGAACAGCTATTACACAAAAATTACAATGGAAAAGAAAAACAATACAACAGTAGTATGATACTTTTAATAACTAATATTAAAGAAAATTTAAATTATATGCAATACAAATTTTATTTATTCATTATTTTAAACACTGACACAACACAATGGTAGTTTCAGTTTTTGGTTTGTTGTCAATTTTCTTTGCTATAGTCTATGATAACACATTACTTCTTGCTCCAAGTTAAAATTTTGTTACTCAAGGAAATTTGAATATTTATATCAGATTTATACTTAAATATATTCACTGAAACCTTGATAACTGGAAAAAAATATATACCAAATTTAACTTTATGAATTCAGCAATTAGAATGACCATTTCATTGTTTACATTCTGATATGTAGTGCGGATAATACATCGGTGGATTTCATAGAGTTGACTGTACATTACTTTTGAGTTACTTTATAAGAATCTATTATTCCTGTTTAATAGCAAAAATGATATTATTCATAAATTATAACTTTTTCTTATACATATGCTATTAAAACTGTCCTTCAAATTTTAAAATTGCATTTTGGTATAAGTACAGATGTATTTAAAACTAATGTGTGTAAATTGACTATCAATCAATTTGTGAAATTATAAATTCATTTTATTAGCTTTACATAGCTTCATCAATAGCAATGAGAAACAATTTTAAAATATTTAAAATTAATCATAATTACAACATATAATATATGATTTGATCTTCATTTAATATGTAATGCTTATATCATAACTTTGTCTTATTATATTCACTATCCTTTTAAAACCCTATAAAAAGGATGAAAGTTATACTTTTACTACATTTCAAATAGTTTCCATTTTTTATAATAAAAAATAGTGTTTTCTTTTCCTTTTATTTTTTGTATAAGCATTACATATATTATTTCTGCACAATAATTGCTTACAGAAACTTGAGATAAAACATAGATACTAAGGTTTCTGAATAAAACAGTAGGACAGTATATGCTAAGTATTTAGTTTTTGCTTCAATATATAAAACAGTAGATGCATATAAATAATCACTGAATATAAATATAGCAATGATTATCACTATTTGTACAATTGTATAAACTAACACTCACAGTTTTACTATAAATTTCAATAAAAATAAATACATTACCTTGATCACTATATAAGGCTCCTGTACTTTGATCACCTAAAAACATTCGTCTAGCAATACTACGCCTATACCAGGCTTTAGGAAAAGCCAAAATTTCAGTCAGTCTCCTCATATCATACTTGAATGATGCAGATCCAACATCACATATTGCTATAGAAGATAAAATATTCAGAAAGAAAAAAAAATACTAGTTATAAACAAGAAACGAATAATGAAAGATTAAAATAACATAAAATAAATATCTCATAGAAACATTCATTATATTAAAATGTTAATAAAATTTTACTATAAAACATTTCACAGGAAAAGGTCATGAATAGGAAATTTTAATTTCAGGCAAGCTTTTGTGTAGTGGTAATGTATAAATATATGTTTTAAAGTCATTTTTTATTTGATCACCCGAACCTAAAATTCCAAATTTCTAAGCAGTTATGCAAAAAAGGCTTAAGTGAGATAGTAAATAAACCAAATAGATTAGAAGGCAGCAGCACAGGCAATCACCTCATTGAGTTCATGGCTGAAATTTCAAAAATAGTTGAAACTCAATTTGCATATTAAAACAGAATCTGTCTGCCAAGTCATATCTTGGTGGATCCAAAAATCTCGATTTTAGTGGTTGAGTTTTAGGTTTACCATTGTGTTTTCCTGCACCCAAAGGTATGAAAATGTGGAGGGCTGGGAGCAGGAAAACAATGATAAACCTATGAGTCAACTGCTGAAATTGAGTTTTCAGGTATTTTCCACCAAGATATGATTTGGCAGACTGATTGTATTTTAATATGTGAATCAAATTTTAACTAATTCTGCAATTTCAGCTATGAACTACATAATGAACACAATAAAATGTATGCAGAACTGATAACAGTTATGAATTGTTTTACCATTAGGGTTCTTCTTCCTTAAATTAGAAATATGCATACATTATACCAAAAAGTAATTAAAAGTCTCAAAGTAACTATCAAAAATTATTGATCTTATTACAGAAATACTTTCAGCAGTTTGCACATCTTTCTAAGACACACATGCTTATGCACCAAATTAAAATAAATTAGACTCAAACTTTTTACAGAAAATCAATAAAAACTGTTCTAACACAATAGCTAGACCTTTCTAAAAACTTTTTGTGCTTACTGTATTTTTTAGACCTTTAAATTTGTAGGTTGGTACCGTAAAATGAGGTGAATAGGAACAGAAGGGTGAATAGGAACGAAACTTCCCGGTCATACAAATAAATTCATTATAAATATGTGATGATATTTTTAGTTGCCAATTTTTTTATAAAAAGGTAATAACATTAAGAGTTGGGAAATTCAGTTTTGACACGTCGGCACCACTACTGGGGTATATAAAAAAACTTTGAGAGGATCCTCAAAAACCTCATTTTTTCAACGTCTACAAAACTTTGTCTGTAACTACAGTATTTTCCGTATTCTAAACCTAACAGAGGGAATTTTTAATTAATGATAGTCCTGTAAATGATATGCTGTATTAAATTCTACTTATTTCTAAACTACATAATGAAAAAATGAAAAATGGCTTGTAACATCAGAGGTTTAAGATTTATGGGGTGAATCGGAACATGTTTTCTCTCATGGTTTATTTTTCTATACAGTAATAGTTTCATGTAATATATCAAAACATATGTGTGAATATGTATTTTAACAATATTTTGTTTGTTCTAATTACTTGAAGAATTTAAAGGTGCCAAGAAATTACTTGGTTTAACAAAAAAGTCAATGCCTAATCCAACAGACATGGAACACACAATAAAAGAATTTAAAAATAGCAAATTAGTTAGAAAAACTGCACAGAATTATTTTCTGACATCCACAACATTACACAAACATCTCAAAATGAAAAACCAATTAAAAAAGAGAGATATGCAAACAGTACTAAGGGCTGGGGATGAGGGTGTATTAGTAGATCGTATTAATACATGCAGCGATTGGGGCTACTCAATATTTTCACTTACCCAATGACTACTAATAATGGATAACATAGAACAGGGCTGAATTTGTATTAAATTCTACTCCTACAATTCGAATCTAATTTCTTAAAAGAAATTTTAATTTCTCTTGATTTCAAAGTTGTTTTCTAATTTTTAAAAAAGCATATCTTTACATATATATAAAATAAAGGCTTGGTTCACAGTAACAACATGTTCCTATTCCTCCCTTATCATTATTACCTGTTTTTATTAACCCTGCAAAAGTGTGAATCAGAATAATTAAAATTTATAAAATTTGTTCTGATTCACCCATATCTGCGGGGTGAATCGGAACACCGTTAAAAAATTAAATAATATATATATAAACAGTAAAAATGTTTCGTTTTTACTTAAAAAATAAAGAATAAAACAAGACCGAAGTTTCTAGTAGAAAAATAAAAATAATAAAAAATTAGTTGTTGCTTCTTTTTAACGTTAAAGTTGAAAAGTGTTCCAATTCACCCCATTTTACGGTAATCAGTTTCCATTTTATGGTAAGTAAAATATTTTAAAAAGCTATTGGATTTACACTGGTTTGGTTGGAAATGATATTTAATGCCCCCAAATGTAATAAAATTATATATTAATTATGTTATTAAATATTTGATAAAAAGAGACAACAATACTATTAATGTACAATATAATGTAATGTATTAATACATCTGTGGTTTGTTTTTCATTGGTGTGCAAATCATTGTATCAGCATAAACATTTTTCATGGGGGGATGCAGAGAGTCACTAAGGTATAAAAGAAAAGGTAAATTTTTGGAGCTGTTGGAGTTTCCGGTTTCGCAAAATCCAGTGGTAATTAACGAAGAAATTAATTTAAAACCTCATTTTTTAATCATTTTAAGCTTAATTCTTTTCAAAATTACAGGATTTTATCCGTATATAATTAAAAGCAGGTGTGGATTTAATGGAATTTAAGTAGTGATGGTTTTTTAAGAGAATGAGTGCTTCTGTTCTTGAAATGCCACAAATTTGCAAATAGCATGACAGAGTGCCAAATGAAATAAGTTTTCCAAAATTATAAAATATATTTTTATTGCTTCATAAAAACTCAAAAAATCCTTAAAAATCAATTAAAAATTTATTTATTTTCATGATTTGATCAACAACTCAAATCTTTCAGATGTGTCAAAGTTTTCTGTGGAGGACAAGAAGTTTTCATACTACGTGACAGGGGGTACTAGGAGATTTTTCAGCTAACTAACTTTTTTCTATGAATCATAGAAACTCAAAATTTTCCCGGTGGGATGTAGAAAAAAGTCTACTTTCATATTTTCAAAAAATTGCATCCATATCTGAATTAGAGCCATAATTAGGAATTTTTATCTAAATCATTAAAATTTCTTTTCTTTCCTTTTTTGATTTCAATGACACATGGTGACACACCTGCAGTTTTTGTTATTAAAAATTGACTCAGAATTTTTATATGGGTCTAAATTTTTTTAATTTCGAGTTTGGATTTTTTTGGCATATGGTGGAAATTTTCATTCCGTTTAAGAATATGTCTTATATTTTTCAATTGGATGGTAACTTTCAGATTTATGAAAATATGTTTTTTTAATTCATAATAGATATACATTTTCAAAAACTAAATATCCCACGCCTTTAAACTTTGACATTGTTATAACACATAACAAGAAATTTGTAAATTTACAGTGAGTGAATTTTTGGTGTCTGAGTGTGAGTGTGTGTGTGTGAGTAGAAGGGGGAGGGGATTTCATTTTTTTTCTTCAGATAAGCTCTTAATTGCATTTTGAATGCATTTTTTCACTGAGCACTCAGATAAATGTTATTTTCTAACATTAAATAATTTATAAAGTGGGAAATTCAGGGCAGGGTAGGGTCGTCTGGGTGGGGCAATATTCTATATTTTTAATACTCCCCTCATATGACATCTTTAGATAGGTCCATGAATACTTATTTATATTATGCACATCTGATGTCCTTCCCCCTATTTACACCCCGAAGAGTGCACTTTTCCTTTTTTTTTACAAGAATTTGCAGTGCATACACAACATTTATTGCTATATGGTGTCGCAGGCAACAGGGATGCATTTCAAGGTTTTTTCCAGTCAGATTATTTTTTTAACTTTAGGCAGTGCATGCGTCATAATACATGATATAAATTTTTAAAAAAGGATTCCATGTCAAATACCACTATTTTTTTAATATTAATTTTTTGTAAAAAACTTAAATTCTTGCTTGATCTGTTTAAAACTTTAAGATAGCTTACAAGACATGATATAAATTTATAAAAAAGTATGCTGCATCAAATACCACTATTTTCAAATAGTAATTTTTGCAAAAATCTTAAATTCTTACTTTAAAGCACCACCACCTCAAGTAATATATCTACAGATAGGTTGTTTGATGAAGTTTCCTTTAAATACAGTTTTGTTAAGAATACAGTGCTCTACCTAGCAGTGCATGTGCAACACATCTGTTATATAATGTAGTAGGCAATGTGGACCCAGTATGAGGTATGTTTGGTTTGAGATTTGCTTAGAAATTACAGATTCGTTTGAAACGAAAGAGCCTGCAGTGCATGCTCAGCACACTTTCTAATGAGTACCACAGGCAACGGGGACCCAGTTTGAGGATGGTTCTGTTCGAGATTTGCATATAAAATAGATATTTGTATAAAAGAAGGTACCCAACAGCGCATGTGCACCTCGCCTGCTATACAGTGCCATAGGCAGAGAGGACTCATTTCAAGTTTCGTTCGGTTCCACATTTTATATGAATTTAAGAATCCCAATGGATGGACTTGGCAGTGCATGTGTAGCATGCCTGCTATTTGGTGCTGTAGGCAGTGGGGACACAGTTCACGGTTCATTCGCTTCAAGATTTTATAAAAAAAGAAGAGGTCAGCTAGTAAAACATTAATGTCTACATCTTAAGCCCACTTGCTAAATTGCCATATTTTGAGTACTACTATTTCTGAACAGGTTTTCTTCATCTTATTTAATCACACACTTCACTAATTTATATCAGACTAATATTTCTATTAAGATACAAATGCATTCAAAATATAAGATACTTGGCAGGTATGATCTTAGGGATTCATCACATTAAGACACGAGTCATATTCATGATTGTATTCAATCATATTTTCTTCTTGTTCAGTAATTGGCCATTACAAAATATCTTGGACAAATGTTGATTGCTATTGACTATTGTTGTTTTTGCATCAAACAACAATTTTTCTGTACCTATGTAGACCTGCCAACCTTTGAAAATAAGAAATTGTAGCACACAAAATTCAAATTAATCTGGAGGTTGGTTAAATCATTTTTTGTGTTTTGCAGCCATTTTTTAAACATTAATAAAAGGAATAAGGAAGGTTGCAATCTTTCAACTCAATATAATCATTTTTTCCTCTGATTATTATTATTTATTTTTTTGTGATTTTAAAGTTTATTTTTGTTTTGCAGCACTTTAGTTACATTTGCAAGATGAGCCTGGTTCCAATTTTTCAGCCCAACACAGAATATTTGGACGATTTTTGCAATTTTTTTTCCATAATCATTTTACAATGTTCACAATTTTTCCCCATAATTGCAATTCACATTTTTCTATCATGATTCTTTGTTGAAATCTGCATTTTGTACCTTGAACTTTTGATGAAATTTGCATTTTTTACTGCGATCATTTGATGAAATTTGTTTATTTCTGCGATCTTTTAACGAAATTCCTGTTTTTATTTTGACAAAATTTACACTTTCTTTCTGCAATATTTTCATGAAATTTGCATTTTCTTTTTGTGATATTTTGAGAAAATGTGCATTTTTACAGTGATCCTTTTATGAAATTTATTTCCTTCTGCCACCATTTAATGAAAATGATATTTTTATGTGCTCATTTGTTGCAATTTGATATAGTTTATTGTGAGCGATCCGCAAAATTCACAACAGTTTTGTACAACTGATCAAAAAAATTCACAATGGTTTCATTCAACTAATTTGTAAAATTTGTGGAATTTTTTTCGAGACCCATTAATGAAATTCACTACTGATTTCTGCGACTTTTTGACAAAATTAGAGTCATTTTCTTGATAGTTTACCAAAATATTTCATTTTTATACGCAACCTTTAGAGGAAATTCCCATTTTTTTTTTTTTAAACGCTTAACAAAATTAGAGATTTTATTCAGCAACCAATTGAAAATAATCACTATTTCTGAGATCTTTGACAAAATACCTATTTTTCCACAATCATTTGAAGAAATTGATCATTTTTATTCTTAATTTCTCTATTGTAATCCAAACAAGCACAGGTCCAGTTAGTTCTACTGTAGGGAAGGTATTGGAGGGGTTCTACTATAAGTCTTTTTTAAAAATAAAATGACATCATTTCTATCCATTAAAGCATTCAGATTTTATGATCCAGTCTTAAACAAAATAAAAGTATGCATACAATGTCATTATTGAGAAATAATACACAAATCCACCAAAAAGCATTGTTGCTTGGCAAAACAATTAGGTACCTAATGATTCCTATATATTCATTTGTTTGTTTGTAACAGCTTCGTGTTTTATAAAAAATCATTCAGATTCATTCAGAATCATTCATTCAATTTCAGAATTCAGAAAATATCATTACACACTGATTAATAAATTGCATCCTTTCAGCTTTTTGATATGAATTAAGTAAATGTGGAGAAAATAAGTCCCATAAATATTCTTTAAAATACATTTTTGCAAAAAGAAAGTATTGTACTGTTTGTAAAGTAAGTTTGCAATAAACTGAAAATCCCCCCCCCCCATTTAATTGATAAATAAAAAGGAAATAAAACCAAAGTTCACCAGACTTTATAATGGAGGATGTTCTTGCTATAGCATGCATTCAATTTCATTTCAGTTTTTATAAGAAAATGGCAACAAAAAGATAAGTAATCTACTATTTTTCCTTTATTTTTAATAGAAATGGAGTACTTCAGTTGCCACTATTACAAAAATGGTATAAATACAAAAAAAAAAAAAAAAAAATCACAAAAATAAATTGAGGTACAGTTAAAAAGAAATTGTATTGGTAAGTGCATTTCTTCTCCTATATGACACACAAGATTTTGAAAATCTAGCAGTAAAAAAATCCGAAAATTGACTTGCAGTAATTTCACTTTTTGACATTTCAAATAACATTTAACACACTAGAGAAAAAGAAAAGTAAAGTGATAGAAGTCTAATTCAACAACAACACCAGCAAAATTTGGCTCAAAAATCAAATTTTCTATTAACTTTTTTAGAATGGCACTTGCTGTAGCTATAACTGCCATTCCTATTTTTTACTAAAAACATATTTATTTTGTAAATATTTTTTATGATAGTATGAAATTTTCACAACAATGTAGACACTTTGTATTTTACAATTATGATCGTTATTTAGAAATGTTATATTTTAAAAATGTTTTAAGTCACTATAAAAATTACTTGAAAATTTAATAACATACATTTTAAAAAGCTGCTAAAAATTTTGTACATGCTGGTACATTGTAATATAATTATTTTTCTTGTAATTATGTAAGCATATAGATATAAAATAAATCAATTTCAGCTCCAACTATAAGCAACTCATGAATATAAGTAATTTTTTTTCAGGTACAAAAGTGTAAATTTACTATATATATATTATATATATATATAAAACCCCTCCGTGTATAACAATTCCGGGGTCAACCTATCCACGAGAAAAAGAAACTCATTCACCAATGAAAACATTTCATAGTCGTAATGGAACGGTCTCATTGGTCAAATTTACAGTAGGAGCTGTAAATGACGTCACTACATTTTACTTCACTTTGAAATCTTTCCACAATTTCAAAAAGTACACTGTTAAAAATTTGATCCATTTGCTGCAGCGGCACTCCACAGCTTTTATAGAATATCTCTTTTATGAACAATGAGAATGCTCCATAACACAGTAAAGTAACCGTTTTCTATAAAAGCGGTGGAGTGACGTTATAGCAAATGAGTCATTTTTTTTTTACAGTGTATATTTAATTAAAACTTTTTATTAAAGAAAAGCGAAGGTGCGTTTTAAATGCAATATTGTTAAAATTTTTATATCCAGGTTGCTTTAATTTTTTTTCCTTAACAGCCGTGAATGACTCATGCGAATTTCAAATCTATAAAAGACATTGTGAAATGTTACCTCCGATTTTAAAGGCAATCTATTTTCTGACCAATGAAACCGTTCCATAGTCGTAATGGAGCGTTCTCAATGGTCAGATTTATAGTGGGAGTTGTAGATGACGTCACTATATTTTACTTCGCTTTGAAATTTTTTCACGATTTCTAAAACACTATTTAATTAAAACTTTTTATTTAAGCAAACCGCGGGTGCGTGTTAAATTTCATTATAATCCCCGCCCCCATCTACCAGATAGTTTTGCTATAGTTTTAAATGCTGATTTCTGTTGAAATTTTCTTTCTTTCTTTCTTTCTTTCTTTTTCTTCTTTTTTTTCTTTTTTTTGTTAGATTTTTCCCTTTCCAAGTTTAATCGCTGTATTTATCAAAATTGTTTCAGCCTAAAGTGGCTATGACTGACCACAGTTGTTGTAATTTTTTGTCATATTTTAAAAATGCAAACACGTTATTTTGACGGGCTATCTTCTAGTATATATATATTTACACATGAGATTTTGAAAAAGTATGTTACTGGACACTAATCATTTCCTGTAATTTCTAAAAACATACTGATAGACTGTAATTACACAAATATAATCATCAATATTGCTCATCTGTTATCTTATACCAGAATAAGCAGCTGTTCCATTTATAGACAATTGACAGTAATGAAAGGGAAAACTGCCATTGCTTAAAGAATAAAATAAGAGATGATCAGATTTAAATATTGACAATAAATATATTTACAGGACAGAAATAATAATAATACTGGAAAAAAATTGAATGACAAAAGACATATTTTTATTTAAGTGAACTGAAATCAAAAGACAAAAGATGCATTCATTATTCCTGAAACGCAAATAATTAACACATACCACATGTTTAAAACTGAAACAATCTGGACAAATATTAAAGAAAATATCTGACCTTATGTTAAAGAAAATATTTATATGTTAAAGAAAATATTTGAAAGCCCCAAGAGATCAAAGACATTTTTAAAAATCATTCAAAATAGTCTGACTCCTGTCATATTAAAAAGGGCTGTAATGAAGAAAATGAAAATTTTATGATGGCTAAATCGACACCCTCATCCGCTTCTTACCCTAGACCCATATAGTTTAAGTTCATCATGGAAATTAATCAGTCAATAACAGAAGAATTAGAAATTGTCAGAAATTAAGTCTTTACAGTTCTTGCTCCAACTATGGTAGAATTCAATGTTCAGATATATGACATACAGCACAAAACTGAAGACACAGTGATAAATAGTACCATGTTCAGCATTCTATCTTCATAAAAAGCAACTTAAAATTACAATTATTGTAACGGCAAATCCAAGGTGATGAATAACTTTTAAATGATTCGATGATATGCAAATAATACTCTCACACTTTCTTGGGGCTTATTGGCACAACATGCACAATTGGCATTTATAGAATATTTCTTACATATTGATTATTGAATCTATGTAAAGAAATAGAAGTTTTGAAAAACTGAAGAAAAATGAAGTATCACAGAAAGAACAAAATATAATTGAAAGTTTTTAATTTGAAAGAAAATTGTTAAAAACTGCAAAACAAGGCGAGATAATAGTTATGTAAGAAATCTATTAAGAATATTTTTTAAGAAGGATGCAGTTATTGTTCCAAGTAGTCATTGGTGTTGATAAGCTCTTATCAAGCAATTTTATATAATTTTACATGACAAGTGGATATGAAATAATGTTTGCTTTAAGCATTTCTAATCATGACATTTGAGTTTCTGAAAGTCACTCTGAAATTTAAACATTCATATGGTCACCAAATATGCAAATAATAAAAGAATAGAAACAATGAAAATGATGATGTTTCATTTTATGACAACATTGGTAGCTATGGCAATATGTAATAAGCTGGTTACTATATTTTTAATACAAGAAACAACACTATGCTAACAGCAATATATGAAAATGGGAAAAAATCTTTTAATTATGATTATGATGATTGAATAACAATGATGTAAATTGTACAATGTAATAATTGTACAATGTAAAGATAAGTTTATTCATAATACAGAACCATTTTATCTCTAGTAAGATCCATTTTATTGCTTTAAAATCAATAACTTTCATAAATTGAATTTTATTCTGCTAGATTTCCAATATCTTATACTGTTCAAAAATGTAAAAACTAAAAATGTGTAATGTTTATAAGTTAAAAACATACAAAATTGAAAATTAAAATACAAAATTGAAATTTCATTTCAAATTTCAAAGTGTTGCCATTCACAAAATGGTATCAGTGTTACACACAGATATGTTTATCCTTTATAGCATAGATAAAGACATTAAACATTTACAGGTAATTAATGAATGCACACTCATATATTAATGAGAATTAAGTGACATGTTTGCAGATAAAAGAAATATCACCAAAGAGCCTAGCCAGGTAAGCTTTAAAATAAAGAATACTGCCCAGTAAAACTGATGGCATTGAGCTCACAGGCTACAAATACTTAATTGTACATTAAAGCCTTATATTTTCAAGGGTTAATTCCGTTCGAAAAAAAAATTAAGAAGGGGACACAGCTCTCCCCTTTCCTCTTTTTTTATACTTAATCATTGAACCTCCTATACTATCAAAGACATGCTTTATCATATAAAAAATCTATATCCAAAATTCAGAGCAAATTAGATAATTCTTAATAAAAACCCATTTAGCATTTATATAATTTAAAAGGAGTTATCCCCTTCTTTTATACTTAACCATTAAACTTCCAAAACTATTCAGAGATTTGAACGAAATCTGAAAATTCTGCTTGAAAAACCTATTTATATAAATTAAGAGGGGGGGAGGCATTAGAACCCCTGTTGCCCCTATTTATACTTATTCAATGAACACCTAATAGCAGTCACGGAATCGCCTCATCAGAATGATCCTAATCTAAATTTTGAACGAAAACTTAATTCTGCATGAAAATCCCATTTATATCAACTAACGGGGGGGGGGGGGGGATTAGAACCCCTGTTCCCCCTATTTATACTTATTCAATGAACACCTAACAACAGTCACGGAATCGCCTCATCAGAATGATCCTAATCTAAATTTTGAACGAAAACTTAATTCTGCATGAAAATCCCATTTATATCAACTAACGGGTGGGGGGGGGGATTAGAACCCCTGTTCCCCCTATTTATACTTATTCAATGAACACCTAATAACAGTCACGGAATCGCCTCATCAGAATGATCCTAATCTAAATTTTGAAAACTTAATTCTGCATGAAAATCCCATTTATATCAACTAACGGGGGACATGAGCCCCCCGTTCCCCCTCTTATACATATCGAATGAACTTCAAAAACTAATCAGGGAAGCGCCTTGTCAGGATATACCTACATACAAAATTTTAAGAGGATCGGATATTTTTATCATGAGTTATCGCGTTACGCACATACGCATATACATACAGAACGGGCGGGCACATAAGCTCTCAGGCTATGATAGCCTGTGAGCTAAAAATTATTATAACTGATGCATTAATTTAATCATATAAACTGAGAATTCACTAAAATTAAAGAAATGGATACTTAAAATTATGACTCTAAAAATCCTTAACAACAGATTTACTGTCAACCAGGGCTACTTTGATGCTTTACATAAAAAAATGTTTATTATTCTATAAATAAGGTAAGTGTCAAAATATTACATTAATTTATGATACAAAGAAAACATTACCTTATGTAACTTGCAGTCCATATGTGACCATATTCTTTAACTTTTTACAGTGGTGGTCAGAATTATAAGAACAATTGAAAATTTCACAGAAAAAATTTATTTATGAACTAAATAAAGTGAAATTTATACATAAAATACTTTTTTATGCTAGATATCATTGTAAAATTCAAAACATTGAAAAATGCAAAATACGAATGTTTTGCGATAATTAACAAAATATATCATTGATCAAAAAATGGACAAAATTATAAGAACAGTGAATGCTTTTTACCTAAAACACACTAATAATTAATAATTTCCCCCTTCTCAATAACTTTTAAAAGTCTTGACGCCATGGAATTAGACAGTTCTTTATGACCATCCTTGGAAATTTTTGACCAGGCGTTTTCGATGGAGGACAAGAGCTCTTGCTTGTTTTTATATTGCGTACAGTTTTTGTATATTTTGTGTGCTATAACACCCCCACAAATTTTACATTGGATTCATATCTGGGCTTCTGGCCGGCCAATCAAGTAGTTTCACAAAATTAGCATCAAACCACGATTTTGACGTTTGGGAAACATGTACTGAAGCATTGTTTTGCTGGAAAAAATAGTCTCCACTCGTTATTAACGGTGCTTCCGGTAAAAGATTATCGCTCAATACATCAATATAACTCTCAGATTTCATTTTACTCTGCACAAAAACTATTGGAGTTGTTCCACAGGCTGCGAAAGCTCCCCAGATCATTACTGAGCCACCCCCAAAAGCATGCTTTGAGAAAATTTCTTTTTCTCTTCGAAGACCATACCAGAAGTGGCGAAAATCATCTGGTCCATCCAAATTAAACTTTTTCTCATCGGAAAAGACAGCATCATTCCACTTTTCCTCCATAGTAATGTATTTTTTGACAAACTCCATCCTCAGTCTCTTATGAGCTTTTGTAAGAAACGGTTGTGACATATGTTTACCATAGATAATTTTTTTTTCTTTCTGTAAAACACGTCGAACAGTTCGAGCACTGTATTCTAAGTTCAATTCGCGTTTTATTTCTGTTGACGTTTGTTTTTTGGAGCAAGCTTGCCTTATTATCATTCTTTTCTCCCGTATAGAAACAGAAGATGGCCTACCTGTATGTCTTTTCCGTCTATATTTACCGGGATTTTTAAGATAATTGTAAATAACAGTTCTTGATCTATAAAGTTTTGTCGCAATTTCGCGTACAGAAAAACCTGAACTTTTAAATGCATCCACTTTCCCGTTTTCAAACTTCGAAAGCTTCGTACCCAACGGCATGACTGAAAAACAGAATATCATGATCCCAAACGCATACTACGCATTTATATCGTCTTGAAGTTCCGTGTGCAGAACAAAAAAGATGAAAATTTTACTTTTTAGAACACATAAATATAGTTGTTCTTATAATTTTGTCCATATCAGAGGCTGTATAAATTCATATTATATTTTATAAATATGAATTTTCCACATATTTCCATGAAAACTTATAAAAATATTCTTCATTTTACATTGGTTTCCTACCATTAAATTTGCATTAGTTTCCAGCCAAATGTAGTCAAGATTTGACAATTTTTTGCCTTGTTCTTATAATTTTGGCCATCACTGTATTTTGTCAGGAAATGCTTATGTTTTAATTAAGCAAACATGAAAACTAATTTTTGGGGCTACTTTGTGCCAGGTCTAGTTTGGTCAATAGCAGCCCCAGTTTCTTAGAAATAACATGTTAAAAAAATATTTGTTTATCAAGTCTGCAGTTCAGGCTGATCCTGTTGCAAGAGATTTCAATAGTCGAACATATGAAATGTATTTAATTTATATGAAACTTAGTGAATGGATCAAAGAAACCCCCCCCCCCCACAAGGGGCTATTTTGTTCCAGAATTTTAAAGATGATTAAAAAGTAAATAAATAAAAATTGCCACTTTAAAACCATACAATTTGCTTCATTGTTTCATGCTAATTATTTACAACTCAATTTCGTTGTTGAAAAATCATGTATAAATTTGTTTAATAATGGAAACGTTAGTGGACTCATGTCAAAGTGGCTCAAAGTAGCCTCAGGTGATGGTAATAAAACAGATGAGGCTAAAAACAGCTTATGCTACAAACTGTATATCATACCACTAAATGATATAATTCAAAGAAAAAGAAAAAGTACACATGCTTGTAGATAGATCATAAATATTACCATACCTCAATACAATTTTTTTCTCTATATTTTATCTTGTATAGATTGCAATAGAGACAAAGAAGTATAAAATTGTAGAAAAGAACTCAATGCATGTTTCAATGTCTATACTTTTTATTCCTTTGACAAAAAAAATGTTGAACAGATTTGGTGTTCCATTAAACATTGCAATGCATAAATCACAGTATTGCTTGCATAAATTAAAAGTCAAGGCTGCTTTTAGTTTAATAAAATTGTGTATTACAGTTGGATTATGTTTCCAAAGTAATAAAATTTACTATTAATAAATATTTAGAATTTGAAAAGTTATTAATTATTTAGAAACCAATTAAGACTAGTTAATGCAATATACAAAAGAGCCTCAAAAGACTGTAACAGAATGATAATAATGGAGGGGGGGGGGGAATAGAAAAAACAAACACTGGAATTGATTTTTTAACCGACTTTTCAATGAAAGAGGTAAAAAAGGGTTTTATGGCAGCACAAGAACTAAAATATTACAAACTTTCAAATTAAATATTTCTGTCAATTTTCATTATATATTGTAATCAAATACTTTGTTTTCCAATATACTAATGAAAAGACAAACTTTTATCAACTGTAGATTACAAAAGAACATTTACATTTCTTAGCAAAGATTATTTTATCAAAATAATGAATACTAATCTCATTAAAAACACATCTCAGACTGGAAATATATGTTAACAACAAATGGTTCACAAAATAAAAGCTGGATACAGACTTTAATGAATAGGTCCAAAATTTATTGATATTAAAATACTGCCAGTAATAGTTCATAATAAAGTTTTATCATATTTACCAGAAAATCGAATTAGAGCACCTCCAGAATCAAAAGTTCTGTTTGATTTGGGACAGTTAGATACAAAATCAATATATGCTAAATTAATTTTTCTACTCCTTGAAATGTTAACCTTCACAAATTCTACTTGCAGGCTGAGAGAATCTTTCCTTTCACTTGTTGATAAAGGAGAAGTTTCTCCTTCTTTTGTACTGCCTAATGAATAAAACAATATCAGTGTATCTTGTAAAAGTATTTTTAAAAAATGCACAAACAAATAATTTAAAGTTAAGTTATATAAGTTAATAGTTATAGTTTGACAAATACAAACTGGGTAGATGAAAACTGACTCAAAATATTCATTATTTTTAATATTAAAAGGCTTACATTGTACAATACATAGATAGAATTGTATAACTTTATTCCAGTTTAAAAAAAAAAAAAAAAAAAAGAAAAAAAAAGAAAAAAAGAAAGAAAAACAGTGGCACACCCAGGATTAAGCTTTGGAAGGGGCTAGCATAAAGATATGTATCTTGAAGTATACAGAGACATTAAACAGTTGTTAGGATCCTTTTTTTTTTAGTGTGTGTGTACATGAGGTGTAAAAAATAGACCTTATCAACCCACCTCCTTTGACACTTATTAAATTCATTTTTCCATTTAAGTTATAAATTATAACCAATGTAAATAAGATTGCATTTAACCAATAAATTTCAACTAGATTTTAATTAGCTAACAATTACTAAAATATAAATAATCATTAATGTCAATGATGGTAATTACATTTTTACATTACATTAAGATAATTACATTAAGTATCACAAAGAAATGGCAAATTATTGAATAGACCCTGACTTACTAATTTTTAACATGTTTGGAATCATAGAAAGTGTATTTTAACTTTATTTTATTAAAGTGAACATTTTTAGAAATTATTTTGTGACAATCAAACATTAGAATAAAAATACAATTTGTATAAAATCAAGTAAGGGCTTAACCAGGTTAATTCTTATACAATCTTCAAATTATAAATTCTAAAACATTGCATTAACCACTTAACCGGCTGCCCCGAGATAAGTTGGGGGTAAAAGCACTGTTTCCCCATACCCTTCGCCGGTTAAGTGGTTAATAATTGATATTTCAAAAACTGTTTTATCTGAAATGTGAATGAACTTGCTTTTAGAAAGTATCATATAAAGCAAAAAGCAATGAAACATTTAAATTACTGCCTATCCTAGATAAACATTGTTTCTCTTTGCATTAATGCATTGAGTACCACGTTAGTCACTGGTGACTGTCACTGAACTTTCTGTTTCAGCCAGGTCAGTCACTGATGACTGATATTCTAAAATAGGATATAAAACTAAAAAATATATATTTTAAAGTAATTATTGAAACTTTATCTAAAATTTACTTAACTTTCATTTATTAGGATTATACTTCTTAAATAATTACATAAAATAATGTAATTTTTTTAGTTTTACATCATATTTTACAATGCCAGTCGCCAATGACTGACACAGCCTAAACAGAAAGTTCAGTCCAGAAAGTTCACCAAGACATTCACCATTTTAAATGATCCATTTTTCAATAATTTTAGTAAAATTGTGTCACCATTTAAAATTAGTGAAACTCTGAATTTTCCACTTTTTTAGATGATGAATTTAGTTATGTGATTAAATAATAATGTTGCAACTAAATTTTTAAAAAATTCTCTTATTTTTAATATTCAGATGAACCCTTATGCAAAATAAACAATATGCATTTATAGATTAAGAAAAGCATCTTCGTTTATTATTATTATTATTATTATTTTCCTTTAATAAAGTAAAATAACTAAAGGTAAAGTAAAATAACTAAACTTTAATAAAGTAAAACAACACACATAAATTTTTCTTTCATATTGCATTTTCATACTACTTCATAATTAAAAAGCAATATTTTTACAAATTGCTGAAATTCTTGATTCTTCATTAATTTATATATAAATTAAAAAAAATTAAACAGAAAAAATATAAATGTATATCATTAAAAAGAACAAGATTACTGAATGGTAAAATGTTTTAAGAGAGCTATAATGACTGTCAAATATTAATATGATGTATTTTTAATTTTAAAATAATAATAATGACGATTTTAAAAAAATAAGTGAAATTAAAGTGACACTTATTATTATTTCCTTAGCTTGGAAAGAAACATATAAAGAACACTAACCAGCCTTTTTTGCTCCACCATATGGATGAAAAATATATAATGAAAAATCTGAAAGGCAGCCAGTCATACTCAGTCCTCCAACAGCAGTTTGAGCTACAGATGCAGATTCAAACACAGAGCGAGTATTACAATCTACATGACTTCCTGCAATTATAAATAAATACTTACAGAACAGGATACTAAAAAGCTTGATACAAAAATCAAATGTAACACAAATAATGTATAGCAAAAAAAGTGCCTTACTTTATTATATTTTCAAAATGCACAACTAAAACACCTTTTCTTTTATCATCAAGAGCTCTAGGTAGTTGAAATGAAAAAAACTTTTTTAAACACCATAAAATAAGTTAACTGTGCAAGGCCTTTCGAAGGAACTTAGTCTTTCTTCGTCAGGCGCAAAAAAGACGTGCGTCCACAATGAATGTAGCGGCACGACTGAAGGGGAAGCGGGAGGGAGAGGCAGCAAGCAGAAGGAACAGCCAATAGGAAAGAAGAAGGCTACAGCCAATCACGGAAGAGCATAAACAAAACTAGATAGACAATGAAGGAGAGGAAAGGAAGAAGGGGGGAAGGGAAATGAGAAAAAAGCGGGGTAAATTAAAAAATTAACTAAAAGGAGAGATTAAAATGAAATTAAATGTACGCAAAAATATATAAATTAGTTATTAAAAAAATAAATAAGTAAATAAAATACATAAAAATAAAAAATAGTTTACAATTATAAACACACATGAATAAACCTGAAAAATTGTATATGTAATATAATAATAATAATAATAATAATAATTAATTAATTAATAAACTTAATTAAGAAGCAGTGCTGAAAAGATTCTTCCAGGCAACGGAGAGGGTTTTAGAATCAGATTTATCATTAACAATAATATCACGATTAATATAAATAGCTAAATTTTCAAGAAAGTCTAATTCAGAGGAACTATTGGCATTAAAAATAATTTTAGCAGTTTGAAAATTGAAACTATGGCCGGAATCCCAAGAGTGTTTAGCAAATGAAGATTTAGAGATTTCTTGATTAATGACATACCGAGAGTGTTCTTTTAGGCGTTTTTCGAGATTTCTTTTAGTTTGACCAATATACGATAAATCACAGCCATTACAAGGAACATTATAAATACCCCATTTTTGGAGGTCAGGGACAGGACATTTCATGGAAGGAAATTTTAATTTATTGACTGGTTTAAAGATAACATTAAAATTGAAACGTCTTAAAACTTTAGCTAATTTAAAACATAAAGGAGGATAAAAAGGGAGGACCACCAAATTATCAGGTTTACTTTTATCAATATTAGAAAGAGTGGAATTGTTAGGGGGTCTATTGAATTTGCTCACAGCAGTATTATACGTGGATTGAATCCACGTTTTACAGCAACAGATTTTAAGTAATTGAGTTCATTCTTAAGAGATGCAAAATCGGAACAAATTTTGAGAGCACGATAAACATAAGTATAAAAAACACCGATCTTTTGATTGACAGGATGATTTGAAAGAGCATGGGGTGGATTAGAGACAGAAAAAGGTTTTCTATAAATACAAGTTTTGAAAGAAGAATCACATTTGATAACTAAAACATCAAGGAAAGGGAGTTTATTACAATTCTCTAATTCAAAAGTAAACTGAATATGAGGATCAATAGAATTGACAGTTTGAAGAATTTTAGAAATATCAAATAAATTATCCAATAGGACGAAAGTATCATCAACATAACGTATCCAACATTTAAAATTGATCAGATTTAATAATTTATCTTCAAAGTAATGCATATAAATATCACAAAGAATGGGAGATAAAGGATTACCCATACTTAAGCCTTCTAACTGTTTGAAAAATTTATTATCGAATTGAAAAGTAGTAAGAGTTAAGCAAATTTTAGTTAAATTAACATAATCTTTGACCTCAATATCCGAGAAATGAAATTCACGTAATCTTTTTTCCAAGCAAGAAAGAGCGCCTTCAATCGGGACATTAGTAAATAAAGATTTGACATCAAGAGAAAGCATAGAACAATTCGATGGATTAATACTTTTTAATTTACTAACGAAATCATAAGAATTTTTTACAGTATGAGAATTAGCAATGCATAAAGGCGAGAATATGGAAGCTAAAAATTTGGCAAGAGGATAAGTAACAGTACCAATATTAGAGACAATAGGTCTTAAGGGATTTTTTATACTTATGTTTATCGTGCTCTCAAAATTTGTTCCGATTTTGCATCTCTTAAGAATGAACTCAATTACTTAAAATCTGTTGCTGTAAAACGTGGATTCAATCCTTCTATCATTAATACTGCTGTGAGCAAATTCAATAGACCCCCTTACAATTCCACTCTTTCTAATATTGATAAAAGTAAACCTGATAATTTGGTGGTCCTCCCTTTTTATCCTCCTTTATGTTTTAAATTAGCTAAAGTTTTAAGACGTTTCAATTTTAATGTTATCTTTAAACCAGTCAATAAATTAAAATTTCCTTCCATGAAATGTCCTGTCCCTGACCTCCAAAAATGGGGTATTTATAATGTTCCTTGTAATGGCTGTGATTTATCGTATATTGGTCAAACTAAAAGAAATCTCGAAAAACGCCTAAAAGAACACTCTCGGTATGTCATTAATCAAAAAATCTCTAAATCTTCTGTTGCTAAACACTCTTGGGATTCCGGCCATAGTTTCAATTTTCAAACTGCTAAAATTATTTTTAATGCCAATAGTTCCTCTGAATTAGACTTTCTTGAAAATTTAGCTATTTATATTAATTGTGATATTATTGTTAATGATAAATCTGATTCTAAAACCCTCTTCGTTGCCTGGAAGAATCTTTTCAGCACTGCTTCTTAATTAAGTTTATTAATTAATTAATTAATAATTATTATTATTATTTTTATATTACGTATACAATTTTTCAGGTTTATTCATGTGTGTTTATAATTGTAAACTATTTTTTATTTTTATGTATTTTATTTACTTATTTATTTTTTTAATAACTAATTTATATATTTTTGCGTACATTTAATTTCATTTTAATCTCTCCTTTTAGTTAATTTTTTAATTTACCCCGCTTTTTTCCCATTTCCCTTCCCCCCTTCTTCCTTTCCTCTCCTTCATTGTCTATCTAGTTTTGTTTATGCTCTTCCGTGATTGGCTGTAGCCTTCTTCTTTCCTATTGGCTGTTCCTTCTGCTTGCTCCCCCTCCCTCCCGCTTCCCCTTCAGTCATGCCGCTACATTCATTGTGGACGCACGTCTTTTTTGCGCCTGACGAAGAAAGACTAAGTTCTTTCGAAAGGCCTTGCGCAGTTAACTTATTTTATGGTGTTTAAAGAAGTTTTTTTCATTTCAACTGTGTATAACACCAGCTTCAATTTTATACATTGATTTGTGCTGATTCTGGCATTTCAACTGCCCACCTTTGCCCCCACTTTTGTCGTAAGTAATTTTTATCTTTATTCTTTATCTTAGTGTCTTATTTATTTGTTTTTCATTTTATATTTTCATTTATGATCTTATTTTTATATTTTTTATCTATCCTTTTATTTTTCACTTTTTTGTGTTATTCATATTTTATTTTTCTGTACTTGTATATTGTTTATTTTCTTGTCGTTATTATGTATACTGCTCAATTAAACCGGTTTACTAAACTTAGACGCAAACGTATTAAATTTCTCAATCACTTAAATTTTCTTCAAAATTGCAAGAAAAATAATGTTATCCCCAATTTTATTCAACTTAAGTGTTCTGTCAATAGTTCTTTCAGAATTTCTAAAGCTATGTTTCATTCACACCTTATAATTTTAAGAGCTTGCATTCAGGATGTTCGGCATACTCTCTCCAAAATTGAAGAAGAACTTTATGATCTGCATTTGTTTCTCAGTAAAAATCTTGATAATTTTTGTAATATTGAAAACAAATTTTGGCCTTCTTTGCTTTCTTTCAAATCTGCTCATCAAATTAAACTTGATAAAAAGTTTTCTTTATTATGTAATAAGAATTCCAAGTATCAATTTTTGAATAAGGATCTTTCTAATGAAAACAATATTGTAAATTTATCTTCTCATACATTAACTCCTGAGCAAAAAAGCATTTTAGATCTTGGTTTAAATTTTTCTCAATCTTGCAAACCTTCTCTCACCAAATTGATTGCTCCTATTGAGTCTTCCTTTAAACATAGTAAAGTTTCTCCTTTTCAGAAAGAAACCCTTCGTCACATTCTTGCTGATACTATTTCTTCTAATGTTTCTAAATATAAACCTAATCTCTCACGTCCTCAGCATATTGCTCTGAAAGAGCTTAAGTCCAATGATAATCTTATTATTACTAAAGCTGATAAGGGGGGTCAAATTGTTCTTATGGATAAAAATGATTATTCTGATAAAGTTCATGCTCTCTTATCTGAAGGTCCTTATATTGAAGTTAAAAAAGATCCCACTAATTCGCATCTTGCCACTCTCACTAAAGCTGTTAAGAATTCTATTGTTCTAAATGACAACACTAAACATTGTGTTATTCCTTCTGCACCCATTTGTGCTCGTTTTTATGCTTTACCCAAAGTTCACAAAACCAATATTCCCTTAAGACCTATTGTCTCTAATATTGGTACTGTTACTTATCCTCTTGCCAAATTTTTAGCTTCCATATTCTCGCCTTTATGCATTGCTAATTCTCATACTGTAAAAAATTCTTATGATTTCGTTAGTAAATTAAAAAGTATTAATCCATCGAATTGTTCTATGCTTTCTCTTGATGTCAAATCTTTATTTACTAATGTCCCGATTGAAGGCGCTCTTTCTTGCTTGGAAAAAAGATTACGTGAATTTCATTTCTCGGATATTGAGGTCAAAGATTATGTTAATTTAACTAAAATTTGCTTAACTCTTACTACTTTTCAATTCGATAATAAATTTTTCAAACAGTTAGAAGGCTTAAGTATGGGTAATCCTTTATCTCCCATTCTTTGTGATATTTATATGCATTACTTTGAAGATAAATTATTAAATCTGATCAATTTTAAATGTTGGATACGTTATGTTGATGATACTTTCGTCCTATTGGATAATCCATTTGATATTTCTAAAATTCTTCAAACTGTCAATTCTATTGATCCTCATATTCAGTTTACTTTTGAATTAGAGAATTGTAATAAACTCCCTTTCCTTGATGTTTTAGTTACCAAATGTGATTCTTCTTTCAAAACTTGTGTTTATAGAAAACCTTTTTCTGTCTCTAATCCACCCCATGCTCTCTCAAATCATCCTGTCAATCAAAAGATCGGTGTTTTTTATACTTATGTTTATCGTGCTCTCAAAATTTGTTCCGATTTTGCATCTCTTAAGAATGAACTCAATTACTTAAAATCTGTTGCTGTAAAACGTGGATTCAATCCTTCTATCATTAATACTGCTGTGAGCAAATTCAATAGACCCCCTAACAATTCCACTCTTTCTAATATTGATAAAAGTAAACCTGATAATTTGGTGGTCCTCCCTTTTTATCCTCCTTTATGTTTTAAATTAGCTAAAGTTTTAAGACGTTTCAATTTTAATGTTATCTTTAAACCAGTCAATAAATTAAAATTTCCTTCCATGAAATGTCCTGTCCCTGACCTCCAAAAATGGGGTATTTATAATGTTCCTTGTAATGGCTGTGATTTATCGTATATTGGTCAAACTAAAAGAAATCTCGAAAAACGCCTAAAAGAACTCTCTCGGTATGTCATTAATCAAGAAATCTCTAAATCTTCATTTGCTAAACACTCTTGGGATTCCGGCCATAGTTTCAATTTTCAAACTGCTAAAATTATTTTTAATGCCAATAGTTCCTCTGAATTAGACTTTCTTGAAAATTTAGCTATTTATATTAATCGTGATATTATTGTTAATGATAAATCTGATTCTAAAACCCTCTCCGTTGCCTGGAAGAACCTTTTCAGCACTGCTTCTTAATTAAGTTTATTAATTAATTAATTATTATTATTTTTTTTTTTATATTACGTATACAATTTTTCAGGTTTATTCATGTGTGTTTATAATTGTAAACTATTTTTTATTTTTATGTATTTTATTTACTTATTTATTTTTTTAATAACTAATTTATATATTTTTGCGTACATTTAATTTCATTTTAATCTCTCCTTTTAGTTAATTTTTTAATTTACCCCGCTTTTTTCCCATTTCCCTTCCCCCCTTCTTCCTTTCCTCTTCTTCATTGTCTATCTAGTTTTGTTTATGCTCTTCCGTGATTGGCTGTAGCCTTCTTCTTTCCTATTGGCTGTTCCTTCTGCTTGCTCCCTCTCCCTCCCGCTTCCCCTTCAGTCGTGCCGCTACATTCATTGTGGACGCACGTCTTTTTTGCGCCTGACGAAGAAAGACTAAGTTCGTTCGAAAGGCCTTGCGCAGTTAACTTATTTTATGGTGTTTAAAGAAGTTTTTTTCATTTCAACTGTGTATAACACCAGCTTCAATTTTATACATTGACTCTAGGTAGTTATTATTATTATTTTTTTTTTCAGAAGTATCTAGGTATCTTGCACTTGTCACATAAATATCACAAATTATTTTTGTGCATGAAAATATATTTTCAGGAGTGAAATTATGCTTGAAATTATTGAATATTTAATATGTGACTATCATATTACTAATAAAACATAGAACCAGCATAGTGAAAAATGTCCAAGCCGGGGATCAAATCCAGAACCCTTGGGTTGAGCACTTGGAGCACTATTCCAAGGGTTCTGGGTTCAATCCCCAGCTTGGATATTTTCCCCTATGTTGGCTCTACACTTTGTTAGCAATGTAATAGTCACATATTAAATATTAGATAATCATATTTTTCATGCATTTTGGGAATATAATTCTGATTGTTTAACAATAGTTCAATGTTCAAAGTTTGAACATACACTTGCCAATAAGAAGAAGCATTAGCCAATGGGCAATGACTTTTAATACATTAGCTAGTCCAGATTCTTAAGACAAATATAAGCATGACAGGTGCAAAAAAATGCTGCTGACATACCAGAAATATTAAAATCTAACTACTGTAACATATAGTAGCTGAATAAATGTAGTCATTACTTCAAAATCTTCTATTTCTCATCCACTCACCACCCTCCTTCTACAAGGGATATAGACACTGACACCAATAAAGATTCTAAAGTCATACAGAAAACTGTTGCTGTACTCTATTCATATCAATAAGTTTTAAAAACATTTGTATACAGAGATTTGCAGGGGCAAAATGGCGCTTCCCTGAGTGCCTATTTTATGTATGTCATTCACATTAATGATAAAATGAGAGGAGCTTATTAGGATACTTAAATAGCTTAAAGTGGAATTTCAGGAAGATATTAACGAGACCATATTTTTTTGTTGTTGAATATAATACTTCACATCACTATTTTCAGAAATTTTAGCTTGAATGTCTAGGCCCTTGTTATCATTCTGACATTCTTCTGGCATCACACGTATAATTTCTTATGTTTGGAAGTTCATAAAAGATAGAATTCATAATAAAAATAGTTATCACTGAATTCAAAGAATTGATATCACTGAATTCAAATAATTTATTAGTCAAACCTTCTCCTCTGTCACACTAAACATTATGAAATGCACTTGGATCAAACTGAAATATCATCTGAATAAAGAACATGTAAAATTTACAAATGTAATTAATGACCTTTAAATGGTTTGTTATTTCATGTAATAAAAAAAAAAAAAAAAACTAGATTATCAATGTTTGTTACTTTTTTCATAGGCAATCTGAAATACAAAATAATTTTATAAATACCAAAACTTTTCAACTATTTCTACTTTTATAAAAAAAAAAACTAAAACATGCAACAATAAATTAACCCTTTATCTACCGATGGTACTTATAAGTACCATTAAAATAACTTATTATAAAATTCTTTTAATACATCAGTTAGTTCTAATACTGTTTAGAATGAGTTACAGATACATTACTTTATGTTGTTCCAAAAGCATTATTAGTTACACAAAACAAAAATATTTTTAAATGGATGATTTCTTTTGCCTTTGCATCTTTTCAGCTTTCTTGGTGCTGAAGGAGGGGGATGAGGATTTTTCAATGCAGAAATATTTCTATATTTATATTGTAAGAACATCATATTTGTTCATAATGATAGAAAACCAACAGTTAGAAATGCACAAATAATGCATGAAAAAGTAGCAATTGTTGTTGTGCATTTCTAATCGTTGGTTTTCTATCATTATACACTTTTTCAGAAAGACTTTATTTGCTATTTTAATCATATTTGTGTATTTTAAAATTCTACAAAATACTAAGAAAATAATTAAAAATAAAAGATTTGAATTGAGTTATAAAAATTGCACAAAATCCCTGTAAATTCAAATTTAATTAATCCTTCTAAATCTTTCAACCCTTCTAAAATCCTTTAAATATTTATTAAATGATTATGTAAATATTTTAATTTAGTTTAAACAATTTGCGTAAAATGCTTTAGAATGTAAAATTTTCATGAATTCATAATGCGGTAGATAAAGGGTTAACAGAAAAACTATAAAATAAACAGAAAGAGGTTCTTTTGCATATCAATATAATATGTCAAAAGCCATAAAGAATTTTCAGGTTGATTTAGAGAAAAAGAATTAATAACTATCAAGTAAAAGTGAGATTAAACTTTTAATGAAGTTTTAAGAGTGAGTTCAGTAGTACTGAAGGTATAATTTGTTTAATTAGAAGCAGAAGGAAGCCTTTTAAAGACTCTAGAAAATTATGACCCAATTTCCACAAATGACATTCATTTGAGGAAAGTCAGTCTAAAGAGTTAATTAGAATGAACTATTCATTTTTTTTGTTTATTTTTCCTTAGACTGAGTTTTTTCAACTCTTTTGTCCTATGTGGCAGTTATTTGAGTAAAAACTTACTGTTAATTGAATTTATTTTATAATAAAGAAACAGTGTAATTTAAAAATTAAAAATAAAAAGTAAAATCAATAAAATATTAGACAAAATTACCTTTCGGTTTTGAAAAACTAATTGATTCATGAGTGGAGGTGGCATATAAGTCATCTTCAGCTCGTTTGGAAGAAAACACTAAATCAACAGATGGCAATCTCAGTATGCATTCTACGCGTGATATTGGGAGACAACTGAAGCGGAGAATAGATGGTTGCATTCGAAAGTAAACAATTACATCAACAGGAAATGATGCATAGGCATATTGGCTAGGAGTGGCAAGTGATGTACCTTCATCTTCAACTTTGTTTGAATCTAATAAAAGAATATGTAAGTAAAATTCCATTAAAAATAAAGGTTATGCTAGAAAATCAAGCATTTGAAGCAATGAAATTTAAACTATTGAAAAATCAAAACTTTGGCTACATCTTCTGAATATAAAATGTGTTCTGTAAAATACCTTTATTAACACAGCACATAAAATCTTACAAAATTGGTGTACTTTAAATAAACTTTAATATTTAAAAAGATTTTAAATTATTACTTATTTGATTATATATTTTCAGCCTGTTTGATCTTTTATATTCATAAGTAAAAGAATTATAAACAAATTATTTTGTTGAAATCTTTTCAATGAAGAGCTTAAAAATAGGAAATTAAGGTCACATTTTTAAAAGATGATGTACAAAATAATTTCAACAAAAGTTATGCAGATTACAGATCATACCAATTTAATGCTGCATGTTTCAACTTTTCCTTACATATATGATAAAAATTTGACATTAAGATATAAAGACAAATAATTGAAAATAGAATAAGAATTAATTAAAGAAAGACTTTTCATTATTGGATCATTGTTTTTCAAGCTATGGTCTACATCCCACTAGTTATTCTAAAGGCATGTATTAGCAGTCCTTTTAATTTTAAAAACAGACAGAAAAGATAAAATTCAAATAAATCCTTCATTGCACATTATAATAAAAAATCTAAAAGTAACCCATAAAAGTGGTCCTCACTGGAAAAAAATTTGAAAATGTTCTATTAGATTTTTAAAAATTGTTTCAATAATTATTTGAAAGAAATATGAAATCAAATATCAAATTTTACAAAGTTAAAATTCTGACTTCTGTATCACAATACACTGTTATAGTAAAAATTAATTATTTTTATGTTAAAACTTATTGTTCATCATATGATATTAATTGCTGCACATGATCAAATCCTATATCAAAGTTATTCATGTAACACAAACAGTTTTAATTGAAATTTTCAGCTAATTTTCTCAAGAAACCTATGGATTTTGTCTTTTTTTATGTTTTAAAAGGGTAACTTTTTAACAATCAGCAATAATTTTTATATATAAAGCAAGGTATATGCTGCAGAAACATTTTGTAAGTTTACTGTCATGGGGATTATTTAAAAAATTCAATTGATTTACATGTCTATGCATACAATATTATTTACAAGGTTGCAGGTTAGAGCAATTCTATAAAATTTCAGAAAAATCATACAATTTTATTACAGATTTTTAAAGCAACACAATTAAAATTACACAAAAGTATAACATAGCAATCAGAAAAATATTTCTTTAAATATTATCTTGTGTCATTTACGCATTATTAAAATTGACAATATGCATCCATAACTAAAAAGCCAAAATCCAGCATATGATTAAATTAACTGCTAGATTTCCCCCCCATATAAACTTGATACATTATTTAACTGGTAGCAGACAACCTTACATAGTCACGTCAAAATATTGTTCTTGTTAATAGTTTTATACTTTATTTTACATATTATATTGCTACCTCCAATAGTAGAATTGTCAGTATTAATTAAGAGAATTGATTAAATGATAATATCAACTAGTTTTGTATTATCAGAGTTTCTCAAATTGGTTGATATATGCGAGTGCTGTGGCACACAAATAGGTTTTCAAAATGTCACCCCACATTAAAAATTCGAACTGTTGTATATAATTTTTTAAGATAAAGGCAAAGCAAAAAATGCTCTGTAATCCTTGTATTAAGATCAAAATCCTTTAGAAAAAACATTTCCTATTTCTATTTTATTTTTATTTATTTGTACATTATAATACATTTAAAAGTTTTTTAACAATTTTAAATGGCTGCCATTTTGAGACAAGATGGCGGATGAAGTTGACCTACGAACTTGGTCAAGACAATGGTTTGTTCTATGTACACACAAAGTTATATACAAATCGGTCCATAAATGTGCATATTATTGTGTGACAAAAAATGGTTCATTTCAAAATGTCAGCTATACTAGAAATTCAAAGTGCTACAACTCAGCCATTGTTTAAGATATGGACAAAAAAAAAAAAAAAAAAACAAATTCATTGTATCAAGGTCAAAACATAAGAAAAGTCTTTTTCAATTTCTGATTTTTTTTTTTTTGGTACCATATTTTAAATTAAAAAAAAAAAAATCAAATGGCCTCCATCTTGAAAGAAAGTGGTGGACGAAGTTTGCCAACGAATCGATCAAGACATCTGTACGTACTATGTACAAACAGGGTTACATTCAATTTGGTTCATTAATACACATTATCATGGGACAAAAATCAGATAATTTCAAAATGTGAGCCACACTAGAAATTCAAAGTGCTATAACTCAGCCATTTTTTAAAATATAAACAAAATAAAAAAATGCTCTGAAATCTTTGTATCAAGGTATAACACACAGAAGAAAAATATTTTTCAATTTCTAATTTTTTTGTACTTAATTTTCAATTTTCAATTCTTTTTAAAAATTTAAATGGCTGCCACTTTAAAATAAGATAGCGGATAAAACTGGCCAATGAACTTGGTTCAGACATTGGTATATACTATGCGCATACCAAGTTACATCCAAATCGGCTCATAAATATGAATTTTATTACATGACATAAATCAGACCATTTAAAATGTCAGCCACACTAGAAATTCAAAGTGTTATAACTAAGCCATTTTTTAAGATAGAGACAAAACAAAAAATGCTCTGGAATCTTTGTATCAAGGTCAAACAAGCAGAAGAAAAATACTTTTCCATTTCTAATTTTTTTTCTTAATTTTAAATTTTAACTTTAAAAATTTTTTTAAAGGTCTCCATTTTGAGACAAGATGGCAGATGATGCTGGCCAACCAACTTGGTTGAGTATGTACTATGTATACAACAAATTTCATACAAATCGGTTCATAAATACGATAGTTACAGCATGACAAAGATCAAATCATTTTTAATAAATATTTTATTATTGTTATTATTCAATAATGTTTTTGTTTTCCTGAATGAATTCCTTTTTTCCTAATTTGTAACAGTAAATAAAGTCCGAACAGTAGGGTGCATTGTGGGTCGAATTTCTTAGCTTTTAGCACGACCTATAACAGAAAGTGGTTGGTTGCTTTTGCTTTTTTTATTAAACCATGCACCCCTGATTAGCAGTTTCATAAAAAAGCCTTTTACTGTCCATTTATCCATTTACCTTTCATAATTTTGGCAATCTGCCTTCTATTTCACTTCAAACGATTTTAATAGCATAATTGTAAAATTACTGGTTTCATTGGTTTATTGTATGGTAATATCTGAATTACTTTGGTTATATTTATAAAAGTATATATATATATATGCTAACATTTGAACAGAGGGTAGTTTTGGGGTCTGGGGGCCATGATCGGTGAAAACATACCAAATTTTTTCTGGATGGCTGCAATAGGTAGCTTTTTACTTTTGTAATGAAAGCTACCTAATATGTGTAACATGACATAGATAGTGAAAAAAAAATCATGAAAATCAAGGTTTCATGATGTTTGGTTTTTGGCCCTGGGATTCACATTTTCAGTACATTAATTTGTTTAAAATTGTACTTTTAACAAGCCTATTTATTATGGTTAAATAGTAGGAAATGTATCCTGGAAAAGAAGAAAATGTATTCACGGAAATGTCTCAAAACATGGATAGAAATTTTATTTTTCCTAAAACCTAAAATTGATATGGTGAAATGTATAATTATGACTCTCATACAGAGTCTAATAGCACTGTGGCTACTACTAACTCTGCAACTAATTACAACCGAAGAGAGTTACTGGTACCAAACCACTGAAATAGTCTATTTTTAAGTGATGTAAATACAATTTGCTTAGGAGACTATCTGCAAATCAAGACCAAACCTTTTTTTTTTTTTTTTTAATGGCAATGTTTAATTTTGACAACATATTTTAAATCTCCAGTGCAAATAATGCCTAAAAACAAAATTCATGTCATTTGGATACAAGTTTTTGAACTATAAACATTCAAAATTTAGAGTTTTTAATACTAAATTACATTTTCATATTTTTATTACTATCTCCTGAAATTATAATCCTAATGTGATAAATTTGTGTAGATATAATGCTAAAAAAACTTCCAAAATAAAAACATTGCATTTTACTTTTAAAAATTTCATAATATGAATTATGAAATCGATATTAAAAAAGAATTAATCCTTTGACAGTCTTGCAAAAGGATAAATTTGTAATGGTGTTTTCTCTGCATTTTATTTTAAATGCTAATTCTTTCAACATTGTATAAAAATACTTTATTACAAACATGAATGTGAAGCTTGACAGTAATAACCATTGTACAATGCATTATAAATCCATTAAATCAGTAGATTTTTTTTTTTACTTTAAATATTGCTCTTATTGCAGGGAAACCTGGAGTTTAGTGAATATATTAACATGGGATTGTCAGTGAGGGGGTTAAAAACTGCAATTTTTTTGATAGATTTATATTTATTATGTTATGCTTTATGCAAATTCTCAATTTCAAATTTTTCTTTCAATTTTTTTTTCAAATTATAACTAAAAAATGCTAGAAAGAGGGCTTAAGGGACTGTCCATGATATGCAAAAAAATATATTTTACCAATTTTATTATAAAATGTTGGCTGCTAATGGTCAAAATATATTAAGTGAGTCAAAAGATCATTTTGATAAGAAATAATACAATAATAAAAGTGACATAGTGCTCCTGTAGCATTTCAGCAATTAAATACTGAACTTCAATCAGGATACAGCCTTCTAAAATATACTCATTTTAAAATAATTAATCTCTCTGAATTTAATCATATGAATTCCATGAAAATTTGTATTTAGGCTAATTGAAAGGTGTAGAATTTATTTATAGTGTCAAACTTGAGCATTGCTATTGAGGAAAATAGTCTGGATTTGTTTTAATTTGTAGATGGCCCTCTACATAAATTTTACATAACCATTTAAAACACAACTTCATTTACAATCATTTGGCACCAATAACTTTCTTGTAGAATAATTTGTTGCAAAGTTATTAGGGGCTATTTCCTTTTTATTTCCACAACTGCTTTTAATCTGCATAATTAGAAGTTATCATTTTTGCTCTTTACTATTTGTAATACTTTCTTTTATTATTTACAATTCATAATATACCATACTTTACATTTTCTACTTAATATACCATAGCTCCATACAATAAGTGTTTATCGATTATTTAAAATATCGCTTTGAAAATGAATTAACTATTAGTTTCAATTGATAGAAAAATTATCTAGATTGTTTAAAAATGTTAATGAGGCTATATTTCTATTAAATTTTTGCTTCATAAATTTACAGCTATGAAAGAGTAATGTTTCTTAAAACATATTTCAATGCCTTAATTGATATACAACTTTTTAAGAATGTTGGTTTCAAATGTTCTTAACATTAATTTGAAAAGGAAAGTATTTTATAATAAATAAATTGAATAAAACTTAACAGTATTATATAATTTCTGATTAAAGGTGACAAAACAATATCCAAAATGGGATCAAAAATCTTCCTTTCTTTCCATCAAACAATTTTTGTAAAATAGCTAGCAGATCTGCCCACCATTACCTAGAAGGTTTACAAGTTTATCATGTACAAAAAATTTAATGGTAACTGAAAATTGTTCCCGAGGGCTACAATTTCCGACGTATAAAAATGCCTTCCAGCAATGCAGCTTTAATCACAATGGTCTCTTCAGAAAACAACAGACAGACATACTTGACTTTTCTTTTTACACATGTATTGAAATATTAGCAAAGATTATGAGTAGTTTAAGAATGCATTAAGACATAAATTATAAGTCTAAAAATTTTTATTAAAGAAAAAGGCAGATAAAAATTATTATAAATACCTAAAGTATGAGGTGGTTGTTTAGTCAACTGGATTGGAATAGGTTCCAACGCTTGTTCAAGAAAGTCTAAAATATGAGGACTCACTACAGCTTCCTAGAAAATAGACAATGAGAAACTAAAAATCATATACATACATGAGAACTACATGCATAATAGTCTACCAAAAATAACAGTCATAAGTTATTCATTATTCTGCAAATTAAGGGTATGCCAAGCTGTAATCTTTGTGTCTTATTATTGTTACATATATATGTGCGTGTATGCATATGTTATTAGCAAGTATGATAGCAAAAAACTTTTAACAAAAGTTAGCAAATATGTAACAAGGCAATATATTTATACAAAGAAAACTAAAAATAAAATGCTTAAGAGGACACTTCACTGTTGTTCCTTCTTAGTTGTAAAATACAATGTTAATTCATGAAAAAATTTAATTAGGTAATTATTCACATGCTAATCTAATTCTCTATATATAATTTTCAACTTCAGAAAACAGATGTCTAATGCTAACATAGTTAGGGATGATTGTGACTCAGAATAAAAAACCTTGAAAATTAATTGATACAAAGAAAAAAAATCCTGAAAATTATCAATGAAAAATATACCAATATCAATTTACATAACAACTGATGCTGTAACAGCATGACAATCAAATGATATGCATCTGCTATTGTTTGAAATACACAAATGCATAAAACATAATTTGATAAAACTGCATTAATTTCAATGAAAGCTGAATGACTTCATCAAATGAAGAGTATAATTTGCCTAGCTAAATATGCTAAATTCCCCAATTCCACAACCAATAAATAAATTTATTCCAAATACTCATACAACAAGTACAAATTATGTATGAATAGAGGGATCTCTTAGTAGATTTAACGCAATTCATACATGACACCCAGTTATTTATCTAAGTAAAAAAAAAAAAAAAAAGTACAAAACCAATTTTATTTCTAAGTGGTTAAGTACTAGGAGGAAAAAATAAATTATAAATAAAGTTTTATATATTTTGAGTAAAAATAGTTTTTAGCCTCACTCTTAGATAAGGTCTGCTTCCTGCATATTACAGATTAAGGATGTGATTAGCATTTCTATATGTAAGTCTAAACATTTTTGTACAAAGATTGAGATGGATAACACAGTACCAGGAGTGATTCTGAGTTTAAAAAAATTAAAAGATATCTTAAATTCACAGCAACTCTTCTAAAATGTTACAGCAGAAGGAGTGGGAGCATCCCTGCCAATGTGTTTTTCTTGTGATCCTTTGACGATGATTGCATTTCTCTTGCAATATTTTAATCAAAATTGTGTTTTTCTTGCAATTTTTTGATGAAAATTACTTTTTTTTCTCACAATCTTTTGATGAAAATCATGTTTAATCCTGCGATCATTTGACAAAAATTACGTATTCTCGCGATCTTTTGATAAAAACTGTGTTTATTCCTGTGGTCATTTGACAAAAATTATGTTTTTCTTGCAATCTTTTGACAAAAATTATGTTTTTCTCACGATCTTTTGACAGAAATTGTTTTTCTCGCGATCTTTTGACAAAAATTGTTTTTCTCATGCTTTTTAAGCAACAATCGTAGTTTTCTGTGATCTTTCGACCAAAATCATGTTTATTCCTGTGATCACTTGTCGATAATTATGTTTTTCTCACAATCTTTAAACGAAAATCATGTTTTTCAGTGATCTTTCGATGGAAATTGATTTACTCTCACAATCATTTGAAGAAAATTACGTTTCTCCTGCAATCTTTTAATGATAATTGCATTTTCCCCATGATCCGTTTTGCCTTTTTTACATCACATTTTCATTTAGATTTTCAGAATTTTTGATTTGTTTTTCCACTAAATGTAATGATCTCATAAACCCGGAAGGATCGACAAAAACCCCCAGAAATCCAGGATATACCTGGACCACAATCACCCCTGCATAGAGTTTTTTTAAAGTCTTGTATTTTAAAAAGCCTATAAACTTTAAAATTTTTTACTTGAGTACAGTTTTCAAGTTTGATCATCTTAAAAAATACATAGAATTTAAACAATTTAAAAAACATACTATATCAACATCTACTTTCTAATTATGAAAACCATATTTTATTAATTATAATAGGTTATGAGCAATCATCTAATTAAATTTCCCCAAAGGTTAACATGGAATTTCATGATCAGAGAAGATGAGTTAAAAATTCTGTAAATCAGTTATTCTATCAACAAATATACACAGTGATTCACAAAAGTTATCTTCACTTACAAATTTCAATTAAATAGTGCTCTATCCATTAATTAAAATTAATATTTCAGAATGGGTAAATAATATCTATAAGTTATTTTTAACAAATTTACATAAAATGTTTATAAAAACATTACAAAATGCTATTTTGAGAAAATCAGTAAAAACAAATAATAATATCAAAAATGTTATCATACAAAAGTCTTTCGACACTTTTTAAAAAACCTTTGTATATTTGCAAATATTGTAATATTTCAGTAAATTAGTTCTTAGTAGGATACCCTTTAGTATTCACAACAGCTTTTAAATGTCTGGGAATAGATTTCACTGGATTGTTTTGTAATTTCAGTATCAATGTTCATCCATTTGTTGATCATTACTGCTTTTAGTTCACTTTTCATTTTAACATTGAATCTTTGCACTCTAACTTCCAGTTGTCTCCAAATATGTTCTATTAGGTTTAAGTGTGGTGACTAGAGTGATGATTTCAGAACTTGTGGACAGTTACAGAGACACAGAGGTGAACGTTCAGAATTGAGTGCTTATATATAAGATCTTTATCTTGATTTAAAAAAAAGGTTTTTTGAATACCCAAATCTTGAGCTGATAATTTGAAAATTATCTTTTAAAATATTTAAATAAAGAGTATGATTCATTATGCAATCAATATATACCAAATTATCTAGTCCTGATTCTGCCATGCACCTCCATACATGGATACCTGCACTGCCATGCTTAATTATTCCAACTAAATTCTTCGGAATAAGCTCAACATTTTTTTTTCTCCATACAATTCTATGCCCATTGGAACCAAAAATGTTAAATTTGCTTTCGTCAGCAAATAAGGTATTATTCCAATATGATTCAGGTTTACTTACCATTGATTTTGTGAAGGAAAGCCTAAGTTTTCTATTTTTTACATCAGCAAAAAATTTTCTGCAGGTAGAAGGCCCATTTAATCCAGCTAATCTCAGCACTTGTGGAACAGTGCTGAGAATTCCAGGAGAATTTGAAGTAAAAAAGTTTTCATTAAATTCTATAGCAACTTTTACAGCACTAAACTTGGATTTTTCTCAGCTTTTCTAAATATAAATATCTGATATTGTTGTGTTAGCTTTGATGGATGACCTTGTCTTAGCTTGTTTTCAATCCAATCATATATTGTACCACAGAATGGGACAAATTAACTAATTTAGTAATATTCTAAACTGATTTACCACTACTATGATGAAAGATAATTTTTGAATTGTATTATTGGTTTCTTTAAAACTATGAGTAATTTTTAAATAATAAACAGAATATTATGGAGTAAGCAAGAAAAAATTTAAACCACATGATTTTTTGAAAAAAAAAAAAAAAAAAAAAAAAAAAAAAAAAACAAGACAATTTTTATTATGAACTTATCGGAAAATGTTTCAGTGTATGAAGACTTTAGTGGCTATTCTTTCTTTGCTTCTTTTAGTTTGCATTTTTATATAAAAAGAAAAGCATTCAATATTTAAAAAATATATTAAATGTCATTTGGAATAAAATGAAGAAGTTGAGGAAAAATTTTAGATTTCATAGTCGAATTTAATTCCAGGGTACTTTCTTTTTACTGTATTTTTTTTAAATATATAAACAGTCCTAGGAGCCACTGCAGCTTTATAAATTAAAAAACATTGTTTTATTAATATGGTTTATATTAAATTATAAACGACCAATTACAGAAACAATTTCTTTCTTTCTTTTCTGTTCAAAATAATAATAATAATATTAGTTATCAAGAAAGCCAATTATTCACTAACTTAAAACACATAAACAATATCAAGAACTACATTCAGAGATACAGCACTTAATCTGATAAGAGATACAGTATGGCAGCACTTAAGACATGAAATAAATTCAATAACTTTATACATTAACATGAAAAGCTTAAATTTTTTTAGATAAATTTCATGAATCAAGAACAATTCCAATTTAACTTCATAGTTTCTATTGATTTAACAAGTATGTATGACGATATTTGTGCTGTTTTATAATAAAACAGAATATGCTGATAAAATCTGAACACATAAAATACAAACATATATTCTTTTAAAAGAAACTAAAATACAAATAAAATTACTTCTGGAATGCTTTGTAGAGTAACCCAAGCAAAAAGACAGGCTTTTTTAAGTCCAACTTTACGCAATCCAACAGATACTCCTTGACCTGAATCAGTTGACAAAAATGCAGAGCGACATTGAAATGAATCAAAAGTTACATCTTCAGAACAATATTTTTCAGCATCACTTAAACTTGTTATTGGGCTGTCTCCAGATACAGTCTTAGAATTGTAGTGAACCTACAAACAAAAATTAAAATACATAACTATTAATTTATAAACATGTATCAGTAAATATTAACAATTCTTTCTTTCATTTTTCTGAAAAATGAACTAAAGAGCAACATATACAGCAAATTTTAACAATGCAAAATTACTAGGGACCATGAAAAAAAAAATCCATTTTAGAAAGACTTTTATTTTATCAAGGGTAATTGCATGATAGTTCTTCAATCAGTAGCATGAAAATTTTCTATTTAAGACAAAATTCTGTTATAGACAGGTTCTGTTTTGACAGATTTCACGTACAAATATTAGTTGAATAAATTCATACAAATAATCATTTTTCTATCAGATAAAATACATTTTTGCATGGAATGAAAATGATTGTAAATAGAATAGTCCATATGTAAAGACCAAAAGTAAAGTCACTGAGAAAAAACTCATGATCTATCACCAAAATAATTATATAAAACAAATGTAAACTGAGTCAAAATATTAAGAGGTACATATATAATCAAAAAGAGTCATTTTTCAAATCCTTACTTTATATCACAATACATTTTATATTTCAATCTAGTTCCATTTAAAAAAAATGAATTTATTTTTCCTTATAAAACATTTCTACCTTTTGAAAAATAAAGATATTTATATTCACTTGATAAAACATTTTTGATGGAAATAATCACATTTCTATTTTACATTTATAAAAAATTCTTGAATGATTAGACTGTACAAGAAATCATTTCCTTGGGGAAAAAATATATAAACTAAGATATAATTTTATTTTCTAATACAGTCTGGTAGCTTTTTTGTTGAACTATTGTACTATATCTTAGTTTCTAAGATAAAAGAGCTTTCCATAAAACATCAAGGTTGATTTTGTTCCACTCCAAGAGCACAACCTTCCAGAGTCAATCCGATATTTTAGGTTTGGATAAATTTGATACTAGGCAATTGTGATACAAATTTCTTTGGCACAGTTTTGAATACAAATTAGTATTTCTTGCAAATACAACTTCTGTCATTCAACCTTTTAGACCAGGACACCATAAAATCTTTCAAATGTCACAACAGAAAATCTGTTATACAAAAGTAACAAACAAAGTTAATTCTTGTAAAAATGAAAACACTTTAAAGGACATAAGTAACACCCTCACAATGATTATTCTGTTTATGTAATATAAAGGGAACATACAATTTTAAATCTTTTCTGCCAGTAATTTTCAATAGCTTATTTCATCAAACTTCTGCAATTAGGCAAACATGTTTATTTAAAATTAATTGCAGACTTCAACCAGCATAATAGATGCAGATAAGAAAAGTTACAAAGATTCATTTTTGAAGTATTTTTCAATTGATAACAATGTTGATACAGTGTATGAAAAAAACTGACTATGATATTTCATTTAATTTCATTGATATTTTATAATTTCATTTAGTAATGTGGTAGGTATTTAGATGAATTTTCAGAAGAATTGCAGACTTCAGCCAGCATAATAGATATAGATAAGAAAAGTTACAAAGATTCATTTTTCAAATATGTTACAATTGATAACAATGTTGATACAATGTATAAAAAAACTGACTATGATATTTCACAAACTTTTAAAGGAGCTGCAGAAGCTGAAAGTCACAGTGAAAATAACACAGCCAATATTAATTATGCCAACTCCAATCAAATCTCTAATGAAGGAACAGAGCTGAAAAAAACTCAAACAATGTTGCTGATAGATCAGTGAAAACAGCAGTAAAAGAAAAGGATAATATCAGTATTTTCTTATAGAAAAAATTTGCTTTATTTAAATACATAATTATATAACACAAATTTTTCCTTATAAAAATATTGGTACCTCCCTTTTGTTTTCCAGATCTATCACCGAACCACCCTATCAAACTGAAAGATGGCAAACAAAAATGCTACCAGCAGTTTTATGAACTTTAAAATTACATTAAAAAACTGTTAATGAACAATAAATGAACCATTTTCTGAAACAAATAAGGGTTGATCAGTTTTTTGGAAAAACTTGAACTATCACTTGGTGCTTGCAATGATAGTACTTTTGTAAGAAAAAACTGTACATTTTAATTATTCTTTAAGTTTATCACTATAAGTCATTAATCATACTAAGCAATTTTAGCATAACAACTTGCAGCAGCACACAAATCATCATTTATTATCTTATAATTATACATATTTGGAATGGGGATGATTCCAGTAAATGGGGGACACTTCACTCAGTATACATATATTTAAAAGATTTACGGTAAGATTTAATATAAAAAGAAATATTAGCTGGATAAATGCCCAACGAATAACATTTCTGAATAACTTAATAGTAAAAATATCACAAAATGATAATAAAAATGAACAAACATACTTTAACATCAAGTCCTGGAATAAGAAAAATAGTAAAATCTGCAACTTGATTAGTTGAAGCTGTTTGAACATAACGCAAGCGAGATGCAGAAATATTATTCTTCATGCCACTACCATGGCGCCTTTTTACATGACCAGGTGATGACAAATCAAAAGCTCCACCAGAAAAACTTCTTTCCTTTTTCATAGATCTATAGAATAAACACTAAAGTTTTAATTGCTTTTTATTATAAAACACAAAGTAAATATAACTAGGTATTTTAAGGCATGTATCTTTCACCATTAAAAGCATGAACAGAAAAATATACTGCTTGCTTTAAAAGTACATGAATACAAGACAAGCTTTTGAACCTATAATATTCAAAATTTGCACTGTTAAAGTAGTTTTTTTGATAGCAGAATTTCAATAAATTTATTTTTCTTTATTAATTAATAAAAACTAAAAAAAAAATAGCCCCATAAATAAATTTTACCCTTTAATAAAACCCTCATACAAATGAATTTTCAAGAACCTTGGATTTTTAAAGAATTTAAAGATATGGGTGGTTTTCAAATGTATTGCCGTATTAGGTGAAACAAAATTTGAAAAAATAATTTGGTTTAAATATAAAAATTTACTCAGGTATGAGTTGCTAATAGTTTACAACATTCTAAGCAGTAGATTATCTGCGAGTTTTTTTATTTATATTTCAGAAATTTCAAGAAATGTCTTGCCCAGTCGCTATTTTTCTCATAAGTGTGACCTCTATAAAACATTCTGATTTTTTTTTTGTATCAATAATTAATTAAAAATTGCTTAAGGTTCTTACATACGTATTAATAAATTAAAAATACATTAGTATTTATTTATTTCATAAATTTAAAGCATTTTAATAGTTGTTTATGCCATGACAGTTACTTAGCTTCTTAAATAAAGGGTATAACTTCTGATTAAAAACAAATTTAATAAAAATTAATTATTTTCATTGCAGTTATAATAAAGAATTAGAAAGTTCTAATAGACAAAACAATTAATTTAAGTGAAGTAACAAATGCATTAATAAAATTCTGATTCTTAGTTACAGTAACGTTCATGAAAAGTGGTAACACTCATGACAAGCGATAAGACTCATCTTGCAGCAAACAGCTTTGTTGTAACAATACATATATGTAAGGAACCCGAGTCTTGGCATACGTTCGTGGGACCGTCATCAATCGAGGAGAGGGATGTAGTCGTGGAGAGATGCGTGCCTTCAGGTGATGAGGCTCAGAGATCCGTCGCGTCCAGCGTGGAAGTGCCAGGGAGAGAACTTTTGCGATCGCGCCGAGTCAATCGTCCGAATGGCCGGGGCGTTCTACAGTCAATGCGGCGTTATTTTGTTGAATCATGAGGTGTGGTTGAGATACAAATAATGACACAGTATTTTCACTTGGGGCCTGGTTTATTAATCCTTTTTGGCAGATCTTCTGGGAGAAACCAGGTCCCTGGAACTTGACGCTTTCTTTTTAAAAGTTCGTTTCTTTGGGCAGCATTTTATTAGGCAAGTGTTGGGTCAAAAAAGCCACTTATTTTAGGCGCTCCCGCTATTTAAAGGACGTTAATTCGCATTATTTCTACCAGGTCACGATACTAAATAATGGGTGTTACTCTAATTTTAATTGGTTAAGAAATATCTGGGCAGTATGACGTTGTTAGGCGCGGTTTTCCAGGGTTGAATGCTGATTCTACAAATTAAGAATTGTGTTTACGTCAGCTTTTTTAATCTTAAAGAACATCCAAAAATGATCTCTGAAAGTAATAAATGTTAGGTTGGGAAAGAACGTTAACAGGGGCAAAATAGCTTTAAGTATTAGAATTAAGGTTAAAAGAAGGGGCCTTTAAATTTTAGATTAAAGTTAAAAATATTAATTGGGAACTTTAAGTTTTTGAATTTTAATTTTAAGTTTAAATTTAAAAAAGGCTTTAGGTTTTATCCTTTCATATCCCCCCAGTAAAACAAGAGCCACAGATCTTGCTTGCGAGGTCTGTGGGTCTCAGCTCCCCTAAATATTTTACCTGGGTTTCTTCCTTATTACTAAGTGGGTTTTTTTTTTTCCCTTCAGTTTTACAACGTCAAGCCAGCTGGACCTAGTTTCTACATTATTTACAGGTTACATGAAAAAGGTTATATGAAAACATTATTCTTTACATAAAAAACACTATATTACAACAAAAGATTTGTCAATATTTTGGCATTGAATAACATGAACACTGATAATGTTATGGATAATGGTACTGATAATGCTACGAATAATGTTATGGATAATGCTATGAATAATGTGACAGATAATGCTGCAGCATTTAAGGGACATTCTCGAGAAGGACAACAAAAAAGAAACATTAATCAAAATCATAATATCAACACTTAAAATAATGAAACACATATTGACTAAAATACATAACATTTAAAAAATAAACTTTTAATTTTTTTTTTTTTTTCTGAAAATACTGTATGTTGACACTGAAATATCACCAAAAGTAATTACAACCCAACACAATTTTAACACTATATAATATAATCACAATATATTTTCTAAATGTCTCATGTTTCCTTTGGTTGAAAGTTTTTATGAAGGAAAGTCCTTTGGAAACATTCTTTATGTAAAATTGAAACACTATATAATATAATAAAATATTAAAAAATAAAATACTAAAACACACACAAGTTATTGACATTAAACATGGGTAAAAATAGCAAAATACTCAAAAAATATGATATTCAATATTATCAGCAAAATACAATTGTATAATAAATGCACATTTTTTTTTTTCTGAAAATACTGTATGTTGACACTGAAAATCACCAAAAGTAATTACAACCCAACACAATTTTAACACTATATAATATAATCACTATATAATAAAACACTATATAACATAATACTAATTATAATACTATAAAAACTCTTTTTTTTTTTTTTTACTTAATTCTTAGGTCGCACCTTTTCTAACAATGTACAGTATCCAGCTTTAGGCTTAATTCGAGGCTAACTCCAAAATACAAAAATGTCAGACCTCTGAAAACTAAAGCTACTAAGTAAAAATATAAACTTGCTATAATTTTCACCATGCCCAGTGTTAGTGGGAGATGGGTTTCAATACTTTGTGGTGAAAGATCATCCCAAAAAAAAAACGTGCCACTTGCACTATAGAAAAGGAAAGTGGGAAACTGACATTCACCTACAAAGGGTAAGCGAAGCAGTTTTGCCAGATTCTCCATTCAACCTGGAAAGAGAATCTGGGAAAACAGTCCGGCTAAAGACGGGTGGTCAAGGAGTGGAGGACCCTTACTGACGTAACACATTTCATCATATACTAATAACATTTAAAAAAAAAAAAAAATTAACAGTGCTTTTAAACTGTAACTTTCATCCTTTACCGCTGGGGGTTGAGGGTTAAACATCCAGCTGGGTCCTCTTCCAAATACTAATGATAGAGGGACGATAGAACAGCAAAAATAAAAAATTGAAAGATGGAAGAGATAGATGGGGTTTTATTCATGATGGAGTTTGAGATTTTGAGGAGAATGGTAGTATCTTAACTTGGATGAATGGACAATTTCAGAATTTCTCTTAAAATGTGGGCTGGGTTTATCAATTTCAAAAGTGACTTCAGAAAGTTGTTTCAGAATGGTGTATGGTCCAGAATATGGGGAAGTTAATTTACGGGTATTAGGATAATGAAATTCTTCATACATTACAAGGTCACCAACTTTAAACTTTACAGGAAGGAAACGAGCATCATAGCGGACTTTATTTTTCTTATGGTAAGCAATTGTTCTTTCTTTAGCCAATTTTCTAGCTTCATCAACTGGAGGATAATAACTATTATTTGGCAAAGGAGGATCATATGGCAATTTTCCTAACAATAAATAACTAGGGCTAAATTGAGTTACAGAATGAGGAGTATTGTTATATTCAACTAAGACTTCATCTAACAGTTTAGTCCAGGGTACTTTCTTAGAAGAAGAATTAACTTTACACTTTAATCTGGTTACAATAGTCTGATTTAGGCGTTCAATTTTTCCGTTCGTTTCGGGGTGGTGACTACTTGTCAATCTGTGTTTAACATTGTAAGTACGAAGAAATCTCTTAAATCTGGAAGCTGTAAATGCTCCATTTCTGTCAGTTAACAATTTTTCTGGTACTTGTAGTTGAAATAATTGTTTCAAAATGTTTGTATAAGTTTCAGTAGTTACACTTTTTGAAGGAAAACCACACACATAACGAGTTGCATGGTCAACCACCAAATGCAAATATTTTTTCGTAGAATTGTAGTAATTAAATCCGCCAACAGAGTCCAATGCCAAGCATTCAAAAGGTATATCTGTTGGGGGCATCAATTGTAACATGCCAAATCTTTTTTGTTTACATTTTTTGTTTATTTGACATGTATGACAATGTTTTACTAAGTTTTCAATGTCCTGATTGATATTAGGCCAATAATACTGTGGGGAAATTAAATTTATCATTTTATAAATACCAGGGTGGCCAAATTGTGTGTGGGTTTTTTCTAAGAGGGGTAACCGTAAACACATGGGGACAACAATCTTATACAAACTTTTCTTTTTAATTACAACAACATCATTTACTTCAGTGTATTTTTTACCATCTGCTGTTACATTTTCCTTTTTCTGGCTGTTTCTTACTTCATTCAAGTCAAGGAGATGTATAACATGGTGTACATTTTCTGAAACAGGTTGTCTTGATAGCATATATCAGCTTCAACATTAGTGGAGCCCTTTTGGTATTTGATTTCATAGTCAAACATACTAAGTTTGAGAGACCAGCGGAAAAGACGTCCTCTTAAATTTTTAACATTTTTGAGCCAGGTAAGTGCCGCGTGGTCCGTATGGATGACAAATTTTTGACCATGTAAATAATGATAAAATTTATCCAAGGCATCCAAAATTGCCAAACATTCTAATTCTGTTATAGCATAATTTTTTTCATAATCTCGAAGATTTCTAGAGTGATATGCTATTGGGTGTAATTTTCCCTTTTCATCTACCTGTTTCACAACACACCCTACTCCAAGACTTGAGGCATCAACAAACAGTTCACAAGGCACTTTGGGATCAAACAAACTTAAGATAGGTTTTTCAATCAAAGCCTGTTTTAGTTTCTCAAAAGAATATTGACAATTTTGGTCCCATACATAGGGGACATTTTTCTTTAACAATTGGTTGAGAGGATATCTAATTTCAGCATACTTAGGAATAAATTTATTATAGACATTAATAGATCCCAAAAAGCGTTGCAACTCTTTTACATTGGTTGGTGGTTTTAATTTCTTAATAACTTCTACATTAGGATTGTCAGGGGTAATACATCCATTAGAAACTTCATAACCAAGGAAATTAATTGTTGATTTAACAAAATTACACTTTGATAACTTTAATTTGAGGTTTTCTTGGACACAAATATTAAATAATGTCTCTAAATGCATCAAATGTTCTTCCTCATTTTGAGAAAATACAATAACATCATCAAAATAACTACAGGCAAAATTAATTTTGTACTTATTAAAGATTCTTCGGAGTGTGCGGTTGAATATCCCAGGTGCGTTTTTTAATCCGAAAAGTAATCGCAACCATTCAAATAAACCGAAAGTGGTCGCAAATGCCAATTTTTCGGTGTCTCGAGGGTGGATAGGTATATGCCAATATCCACTGGCCAAATCGAGAGTGGAAAAGACCTTATCTTGTGCTAATTTATCCAAAAGGGTATCAATTCGGGGTAGGGGTTCTGCGTCTGTCTTGGTAATAGCGTTTAATTTTCTGAAATCTACACATAAACGAGTTTTCTTCCCTTCTTCGCGCTTGTAAACTAAAGTGACAGGCGACGAATAAGGGGAACAACTCTCTTTAATGATTCCTACCTGTAACAAATTTTGGACTTGGTTTCGGATTTCTTCCTCTTCTTTGGGTGATGTACGGTAAGCCCTAAGTGAAACGGGAAGGTCAGAGGTTAAATGGATTCTTTGGGGTTCTATATTCACACAGCCTACATCGTACTTATCTTTAGCAAAAATACAGACATATTTGGCGAGAAGAGCAGGTAGTTGTTGTTTAGCCAACTGAACTTTGGGCCCATGGTCAGAGGTTTCAAACAACTCCGGTTCAAAATTTTCTTCAAATATCTCTGCATTTTGGATATCTGCTTTTAGCGGGTGGATATATGGTTCTGACAAATGCAAAGTATGGTGGGATGATTTTTTTGAAATATTATGCATAAGTGATATTTTTTTGTTATTTTGATGGATTTGCATTTTAGAGCAATCAATATTTAATCTAAACAATTCACAATGTGGTAGCCCAATTAAAACATATGGTAAAGAGTTATGTATTATAAACAGTTCAATGGTTTGAGTTATTTGTCCTAATTGCAAACTGACAAGGCATTTTTCTTTCGAAGCTAGAACACCTTGAGTTTGTGCGACTGAGATACTCTTTTGAACTTTAGATAGTTTTAGATTAAATTTATGGGCTAAATGATATGGCATTACACTGATAGAACTACCTGTATCTATCAAACATGGTAATGAGTTTTCACTTTTCACATGAGTAGCTGTTTGACAATTGTTCATTTTTTGTTTGGATCCATTATGTGTTTTGATATACCCGGGTGTTATTAATTGTCATTGGCTCTCTTCTGTATTTTGTTGAAACACATTATCAGTCTGATCTAGATTATGGGTTGAAACACATGGATTTGGTGCTAGGGCAGTAACATTCAGTGTTTGTTTACGAAAAGGGCAATCTCGCACCCAATGATAAGCATTCGAAATGCCCACATTTAAACAAACCCGGCAAGGCGTTGGTGGCAACGTAGCCTGATAATGTAGGTTTGGGCGTTGTTGATCGGTCTGCATAGATCTTGGGGGAATTGGTTGCATAGGTCTAAATGTATTTCTTTGTGGGTTTGGGTTAAAATGTCGAACTTGAGGTGATTGGTATGGGACACGATAATTCCATGGTCTGTAGGAATTTTGTCCATGGTCAATGTGGGATTTAAAAGGTTTCCATTGTCGATATTGAGGGGGATGCTGAGGGTTGGGCTCAGTCTTCCTTCTGTTTTATCTTTCTGCTCTAACTGCAATTTACTTAATTTAAATACTAATTCTCTCCATTCATTGACATCCGCAGGCGCATTTGTCACTACCAACTGTTTCATCTCTACTGGCAGTCCATCAGTAAGACCGTCCAAAATGAAACGCTGATCTAATCCTAAAGTGCGTCCTACTTTAGTTTTTTGGTGGTAATATTCATTTAAGTCACCTCCAAATTTAAATTTGATCTGGGAGAAATCTGTCAATGATAGTGTATCAGGAGTAGTGTAATGTTCGGTGAACAATAACACTAACTCTGACCAATGGAGGACATGAAGACAGTTGTTGATATATAAGGTAAGCGCGGTATCTTTTAGATACTTTTGGATGTTGCGGATTTTCCACAAATCATCCTTGTGTTCCTCTACACAAACTGACTCAAAGTATCGCAGCCAAGGAATCCATAACATCTTCGAGTCCGGAGAGAATGGCACAATTTCGGGATCTTTTTGACATGTGCCTTCACTATTACCTGAGGACTGAGAATTTGCTGCATTAATTTTCTTTCCCGGAGTCTCGGGAACCACATCATCATTTTTGGGGGGTCGCCTACTTTCTCTGATGGTGGGGCAGTACTCATGATGTTTACAAATAAAATCTCACAAAATCATAATATATTCTAACATAGTAACACATAAAAATAACATTAAATAATTCCAAATATAATAGTAAAATAATAGTAACCTGATACTTAAATCATTTTTTATAACTCACATTATGAATCTTAATTTATCTTTTTCAACATGAAAGGAGCAGAATTGAACAAATGCAAAACGAACTTTACAGCAAAAATTAAAAATAAAATAAAAATATTTTATCATGTTCATTCTTAGTTCACTCTTCTTTTTCTATGATTAAACTCTTAACTACATACTAAAAATAACTTTTATAAAAACACAAAGTACAAACAAAAAAAATCAACTTTACTTTTTTTTTTTTTTTCAATAAAATGCCTGAATTTGCTCCTTCTAACTTTTCATATTAAATAAAACATCTTACCTTGAACAATAATCCGCGATCGATAGAAAAAAAATGGAACGGAAAAAAAATAAATAAAAATACACGCGCACATTCTGTTCTTTCTTTTTTCTCTTTAAATGTTCAAACTATCAGAGCTTGATCCGAGATACTTCTCCTTTCCCTTTGAAACAAAATCTTTGCACAGGTGATAGGAGCGCGGTGCACTCACAGGGTTTGCAGAACGAAAGTCACGTAACACCACACAACCGTAGTTATCACGTTTTGGCGAAAGATCATGCAGTATTCCGGCACTAGTCTTCGGACTGAGAGGACATCTGGTACCGCTTGTATCTGCCGATCACGTTCCTGGAAGCAGAGCGATTTCTCCAGGTTTCGTTTCGCTTGTCAGGTTTTTATCCTCACCGACTCTTTGTAAGGAACCCGAGTCTTGGCATACGTTCGTGGGACCGTCATCAATCGAGGAGAGGGATGTAGTCATGGAGAGATGCGTGCCTTCAGGCGATGAGGCTCAGAGATCCGTTGCGTCCAGCGTGGAAGTGCCGGGGAGAGAACTTTTGCGATCGCGCCGAGTCAGTCGTCCGAATGGCCGGGGCATTCTACAGTCAATGCGGCGTTATTTTGTTGAATCATGAGGTGTGGTTGAGATACAAATAATGACACAGTATTTTCACTTGGGGCCTGGTTTATTAATCCTTTTGGCAGATCTTTTGGGAGAAACCAGGTCCCTGGAACTTGACGCTTTCTTTTTAAAAGTTCGTTTCTTTGGGCAGCATTTTATTAGGCAAGTAAGTGTTGGGTCAAAAAAGCCACTTATTTTAGGCACTCCCGCTATTTAAAGGACGTTAATTCGCATTATTTCTACCAGGTCGCGATACTAAATAATGGGTGTTACTCTAATTTTAATTGGTTAAGAAATATCTGGGCAGTATGACGTTGTTAGGCGCGGTTTTCCAGGGTTGAATGCTGATTCTACAAATTAAGAATTGCGTTTACGTCAGCTTTTTTAATCTTAAAGAACATCCAAAAATGATCTCTGAAAGTAATAAATGTTAGGTTGGGAAAGAACGTTAACAGGGGCAAAATAGCTTTAAGTATTAGAATTAAGGTTAAAAGAAGGGGCCTTTAAATTTTAGATTAAAGTTAAAAATATTAATTGGGAACTTTAAGTTTTTGAATTTTAATTTTAAGTTTAAATTTAAAAAAGGCTTTAGGTTTTATCCTTTCATATATATAAAAAAGATTTTTAAAAGTTTAAACTATGATTTGTGTGAAATAGATAGTCCTTTGAAAATTATTTATTAAGAATTAAAATTTGAATCTTAAATAGCACTTACAAAACATGTGTGTAGACATGAAAATCCTGTTACAATTTTTAAATAATTATAAATATATATAATATGACAAAATATATCCCTGAATCATGAATCTATTATAATCATAACTTAAATCTTACACATGATTTATAGTTTCAGAATTACTTAACTTCTTTTCTCATCAGTGTTATTTTTTCCAAGTAACACTCATGTAAGGTAACACTCATGTACGGTAACACTCATGACATTTATTAAGGAATTCTTTACTAAAATAAATTCTGTTTTATTGAAATTTTAGTTGGGCCTATTGATTCCTGAACAAAAAATACAGCATTCCCTAACCTAACATTTTTATACGTTAAAAAATAATAATAAATAAATGGGTAACACTCTTGTAAGAAAATAAAAATACTCACCATGTTGAAATGAACTTTCTGAAAAAAAGCAATTATAAAACAAAATTATCGCATTCTAAATAAGCGCACTGTAAAGAAGAAACAACATCGTTTTCTCACTACCGTTGCCAACTGCAATATACAAATATTTTGAAAACAAATAATATTAACTTCCCTAAAGTAACACTCATGTTCTGCATATGCAGACACAAAATACATTTAAATTTTTAACTCTTAGTTACTAATTTTAAATATATAAACTATCTATTCGTTTAATTAACACAGGATATTTTACTTTTAATCCATATATAAAAAATTTAAAATGTTTGGAAGCATAAAAAAAGATTGAAATTTTTCGAATCTTTTATTCAGGACAAGTAAATTCCCATTACTTGCTAACTAAAGTACAAAAAAAAAAAAGATCACTATTTCACAACTCTGAAAAAATCTAACGAATGCATTGAATTAAGCATAAAAAGATGTGCTACTACCTGATTTTAGAATATCAAAAAATAAATTTATTAATATAAAATTTAGATTTAAACATCAGGACATCAAACTGGCAGTTCATGTGAAATTCACCCATATATTGCTTCTTTTGGAATTAAAATGCATTTTTTCTTAAGTAAATATTCATAGGCCACTCTATTAAATGAAACAATTTTTATTTTTTCCCTTAAATGCCAGTTTGGGTGGCCTATTATTTTGTAATTACCTTATGAAAAAGAGTTTCAATTCTGTCCCAGCCAATTTATTATAAGGAAAATGAAACAACATAATCTATATTTTACTATTTTGGGAAGCCCCACAACTCAAAAGTCTTTTAAAATTTAGTTTTAAGAACAAAATGGTCATGCATACTTGAACTGGAATACTTCCTTTTGTGAGATAGCATATTTTCCAAAAAAGTCCAGAGATTTCCAAAGCTGAAAACATGTAAACAGGTATACTGCTTGTTTTTCTTACAAGTTCTGGCACAAATAAGAAACCCTCTCTCAAGTCAATCAATGTAAATGTGAACAACATGAGATGTCCATGTATGTGGTTGCTGATCAATAAGGGCTTCTGAAATCAGAAGGTATGACATAGTCCATGATATGTAGGTGGAAATGGCCTCATGGTCAGAAGGATAGTAATAATTTCTATGGTGCTAAGATAGTTAACATGCAGTAGAATGGATCATAGCTTGGATAATGTGAAGATATTGTTCAGCAAAATAGGAATAGGCGCCCTCTGTTTTTTTGTTTTTTATTTATTTATTTTTTTGTCCCATCTTTGGCATCACAGAACCAACTAAGTGTATGTAAACTGGTTTGAGCAGTCAGAAATGAGGCCATTGTTTTTTCATTGTCAGCCCATTGTTCAACTGTGTTTCTGTGTGCAGAATTATTTAAAAAGCCCAGAGTAAGCCCTATGTTCCTAAAACATCTGTTCTGAGTGAGTGACATCCCTCTACCAGAGATGAACATGTGTAATTATGCTTCTTATGATAGACACAACCATGAACAAAATGAAGCTGTTGGGTGATAACAGTAGGTTATAATGAATCTCAGTAGAGAAAACTATCTGACCCATGTAATAATGTAATGTGCATGTCTTACAAGGGGACCACCAAACATGGTGCGCACAGATTTTGGTGATTTCCAAGTATGTTGTAGGGGTCATACCACTAATTATTCTGGTGAAAAGGTTTCTTCAAATGGGCTTTGGTTTTTGAGAAATTGGGGGTCAAAGTTCAGCGTATATTTCAAATACTTATTAGTACAAGCTTCGCATGTGAATCCGTGGTGCCATGGTAGCACGCGTGCTTGCAAGTCGAAAGGTTGCTGGTTCAAATCCGTCCTTGACCTTTATTTGTTTTTTTATTTATTTTTGTATTTTTATACATTACAAATTTTAAGTATTTTTACTACAAAACTGCTACAGCTTTTGATATTTTCGTAATAAATTACATTTACATTTTTTAATTTTTTCATGAAAATTTATTTTTTTCTGCAATTTTTAAACTAATATTTCTATTGACAAAACTGCAAAACAAATTTATGCCTAGAACTTTTTTTTTATTATTATTAATTATTATTTGCGTTTTTTATTTTAAACACAATCCTGAAATAATGATTTTTCTTTTTCCTATCGCTTTTTTATTTTATAGCACTTTAAATGAAAACTTGCCCTTTTTTATATAAATAATACAAAATAATTTTTGGGTGCAATTTTTTAAATGTGTTTAGGATTAGATTATTCAAGTAATGTGTATCTTCGAAAGAATAATAAAATATTAATGCAGTAATGTTAAAATGCAAGTTGTTACCAGTTATCCAAATTTTCAATTTTCCAATTTCTTGTAAATACATTTACCTCCAAAGTTCAACCTCAACATAATTTATCGTTTGCACAAATAAGAAATGACAGATTGCATCTATTTTTATTACAAATCAAAACACTCTTTCCGTGATTCAACTGAAGTGCAAAAATCGTTTGTTAATGAGATAAAATTTACAATACGTATAAAAATACTTTTTTTTTAATCGTCTGCTTTCTTCCGTAATATCAGAATAAATGAAGATTTCTTTTTATTAATCTTATAAATGATGATTAAACTTTTTTTTAAAAATATATTTTTAAACATATTTATCACAAATTAAGTATTTAAGTAATATAAATTATATTAAATGCAGTATTAAATTATCTAAATATCCATAAACAATATTGTGTAATACACATTTGAAAAGAAAAACAGTGACTGATTATTCTAAAAATATTAATATTTAAAGTAGTGGAAATTTTAAAATATTGAAATTTTCTTATACTTTTTCAAAATTTTAATTAAATACGAATTTTTATTTATTTATTTGTTGCAAAATGTACTTTTAATTGAACCCTGAAGTGCTGTCAGTTCACCATATTTTTTAAAAATAATAATAAAAAAATTTTGACAAAGTAAATTGTCCTCTTCAGAAAATATCAAAAGGTTCAAAGCTGTAGAATTTTCAATTCTGCTTATAATTTGCAAAGTAAAAAATATAAAAATAAGTAAAAAGCCGAGGACTGATTCAAACCCGCAAGCTCGCGTGCTACCACGACGCCACAGATTCACATGCAGAGCTTGTACTAATAAGTATTTGAAATATACACTGAACTTTGACCCCCCAATTTCTCAAAAACCAAGGCCCATTTGAAGAAACCTTTTCACCAGAATAATTAATAGTATGACCCCTACAACATACTTGGAAATCATCAAAATCTGTGCATACCATGTTTGGTGGTCCCCTTGTTAGTGACTCAGCTGCACATGTCGGTAAGTCATTTTATTTTTATAAGTGAGAAATAAACACATAGTTAAGGAATGATTATTTGCATGTAATTCTTAATATTATGCATCATTTTCTTGAGCCTTTTGGAAAGTTGATGCTTAAAATAACTGTTTTTGCATGATATAATTAGTTTTTGGGTGCAAAACTGTTACCTCAAAGAAAACTTTACTATGAATGTAGCTAAATCTTCATTTATGTTTTTGATTTTGTGTTTCATGACTCTTGGTTTTTTTTTTTTTTATGCTGCTAATGTTTTAAAAGTACTTAAAAACAAAATAGTTCTGAAAATCATTAAAATTAAAACCCAAGATTTATATGCAGCATAGTTTTTAAGGTAGATAAAAGTAAAATTTATTTAATGGGGTGAAATGTCTCAGGACTCATCACAAGATGGCACCATCAATCAAGTATCCATATTATGTTTTGTTAGAATGAACCTTTGAATGACTCATGTCAAAGTTTCATGATACATCAGCCTTTTTTTTATGAGTCGTGGTCATGTAAGTGATTTTAAGTGCTGTTTCACCAAAATAACGCATTGGGACACACATCAATGAAAATGATGGAAAAATTGAATGAAATAAATTATGATTTGCTCTCTCATCACAAATAATCTTCAGATCTGGCCCCCAGCAACTATTAAGCCTCATTTAGAATGTCCAGAGGGATGAAACCGGATTCACACGAAGTGGAGCTGCTCCGCTATCATTCCTGCTTTAATTTTGTACCCATTTACAAACCCAAGCATAAAGCAGCATTAAAATTCCTTCGCGCAAGTTTTCGTGCGCAGGTCTCTGTTAAAGAATATCGTCTGCTTGTTTACTTTTGGCCTCGTAGGGTGCAGTTTCGCTATGACCAACACATAATGTGCAGGAATTGGCACGCGGCCATTTGTTTTAATACCTGTTCGATACATTATTATGAAACTGTTTTGGCATGCGGCAATTTGTTTTAATATCTGAATATATGAAACAGTTCTTCGAATTTAAAGTTATACAATCTTCAGTTTTAAAATTAATTTTGCAATGATAAGCGCTAATTATGTCATGAAAAATATAACACTGTTTTAAAAATGTAACCCATTTAAATTGATTATCGATACTATGAGGTTTATATTTTTATGCTACCTTCGAAAATGTTTTGCAATTGACTTTAAAATATAAGGATAGCTAAAATAATTAAAAGAGTGGATATGTATACTTTTTTAACTTGTATTACAACCATACTCACTTTATGTCAGAAAATGTTAACTTGTACTTTATTTGCAATATTTAATTTTGTATTAGTTTACCGTAATAATTAATTTGTCTTAGTTTTGTGTAATAGTTTTTTTTTTTCCCCGAAGACTTTTTTTTTTCTTTTCATTGATTAAAATACAAACTTGTATTTTCTGAGCTTTGCTTACTACTAATAACATATCGCTATTCTATTTAAATTATAGTGGTATTTTATTTTCATTGAACTATGCTTTATTTCATTCTCTTATAAAATTAGCATAAATTATCGTAATCTTTTATTAGTAGTTTTACAAGCTTTTATATAGCTAATAGTTATATGTTTTTTTGACATTAGATGTGATTTTTTGCTAATTTATAAGGAGAGAAACTCAAATTTCCATTTATGTTATTGAAATTAACTAAAGCATGTTTCTTAGCGAAAATGAAGTGTGCAGAATTATTGCGACAATGGGAAAAAAACCTTTTGTGGTAAATTTAAATGATGTTACACAATTTCAAAAATGAAATTTATATCCATTTAAAAAATGCACTAACCATGGTTTCTGCATAGTACGGTGTATAATAAAAATGAGATGGTCTCTGTCTGAGCTCAGTTTTTATTCAAGTCCTCTAATAGGTATAATATTACAAATTTATAAATTTTTTTAAAGGAATTTTCGAGGACATGAAAATCGCGAAACATTGTCTTGAAAGAGTATTTAGAATTAATACTTATTTCTATGTAAGAAGAAATATTTTAGCAATAATATATTCATAAAACACCAGTATTCAGTTAAATATAATAAAAACTTTAAAATTCCGAAAGTTTCAAAAAGTGTTAGAAACATGATTTTTATTGTATTTAAAAGAAATATTTTAACGAAAAACTTTTTTAAATGTTACTAACACTTTTATGTAATGTACTTTTATCATCAGGTTCTGATGACACAAAATTTTTTGGTCTTTCAAATCATCAGACTTCGATTAAAAAAAAAAAAAGCGCTGAATACTGATGTCAAAACATGTATCATTAATTTACACAATCACTACTATAAAAATTCAATTAATGGCTATGTGAAAAAAAAATGATTTGAAGCATATTTTATAATGTTAACACTATTTCAAACATAATGACATAGATATATATTATTGAGATTTATTACAAGATGCTTACTGTAGAATATGATATGCATAATGGTTATCATTCATTTACAGAGCTACAAAAAATTTTGATTGTAGTATGATAGATGTACTGTACAATATAAATTAGTTTAATATAAATTATACATATTTATTTAATATATTAATTAATTTAAATTATGTACATTTAAAAAATATTAATTAATATTAATTATAGATATTTAAATAATAATATTACTTAATATGGATCATTCACATTTAAATATGAATATTATCTATGTATATTTAAATATTAATATTAATTAATTATGTATATTTAAAATCCTTATCAATTATATATTTAAATACTAATAATAATATAGGGAAAGGGAAAAATAATTATGCTAACCTTCCACCACTTTATAATTACAAATGAATGGGTAATTAGTAAAAAGAATATTAAATTAATTGCAATTTTTATATATGAAGATAAGATTTTTAAAAAATGATAATTTAAGTATGAAATTAGTAAAATTTACTAATATTTTTCAACAGTAATATAAAATTGTATTTAGTGTAAGTTTAGGATACATTGTATTTTAATAAATGTTCATGTAATTATTTTTTAAAAGCTTGAGTAACTTTTAAAAGTATCTTAATTATTGAAAATTTATTTGAGATAAAATTTTATGCAATAAAAATTATTACATTTTATTCATGTTAATTTTAATTTAATTTTGTTTATTTAATTGTAAGTATAATTTAGTTTAATTATCTAATTATCAATTGTATAAAAATACAAAGCAACTGATCTTTACATGTTTATAACTGTTCTTTATTAACTAATTCAAAAAAGATCATTAAGAAACTCCACAAGAGAGAAAATAGCAAAAAAATGCACAATTTAAAACCTAACAATTAAAAAATTTGGTTTTAACCAACATACTATACAAGGTTTATCTTTCAACAAAGCCCATTGGAAAAAATTTGCCAGTTCTCCTAAACAGATTAGCGCGCGAGAAATGGGCGGAGAAATTTGAACGGACACTTGCTTTGTACACCCGAAAGGAATCATGGGTACATGCTGGATTAGTGCCCTAGGAGATAGCAGGGGTGAAAAATGCCCTAGGTTGAAACCGGATCTGCACATTCTAAACAGGTCAGAAATACAATGATGGAATCGATGTGAATTGAATGGGGATTCGAGGGGATATTCTAAATGACCCTTTATTTGTTTCTAAACTTGAAAAGAAAGCTCCAGGTGAAGAAATTTTCATCAAATGAGGATGTCATTGCAAAACTTATGCATATTTTGAAGGCCTTGAGAAATCTTACTACATGAAAGGTATTGAAATGATAGAGGATCGCTGGAGGAAATGTATCACTTTGAAAGGAAACTATGTTGAAGAATAAAATCAATTTTTGACAAAGAAAATGTTTTTTCATTGTTAGTCCCGGTACTTTTCACCCCATGTAGTATATACAATGGAGTATTGCTTATAGGTTTCTCGTTTATATGTTTTTATCACTTATACATATTTTTTTTTATTGGTCCCAGCAAAATCCAATGGATATTATCATTAAATAATTTCAATATTATGTTTTCCCTTACACTGCAAATTTCATTTTTATGTTTTTTTCAACAAGCCAAGAAGAGAGAAAATACCCATTTCAACCTCAGATTCCCAACTTTAAATTGTCCAGTTTTACCCAAGATCTTGACCAACATCTATCCAGTTGAACAAAAGCCGTACCCCTAAGGAATGTGAAAATCCACTTTTCTATAGATAAGAATTGTTGTTGTGCTCTCCCCAGACCAGCAGGGCAAGTTCTTTTTCTAGCAGATTTAATATCTGCATTTGTATTGCTCACTAGTAGTTCACAATAACTTCCCAACTTCCCATAATGGAAAATCTCTGTTGTTGAAGTAAAAAATGTACATTTAAAAAAAATGCAGGAAAATCAACATTTAAAAAGAGTGGCTATCACCAAAGAAATACGTTTACCAGTTTCAACTTTAAACATGTTAATTTATAAGCATGAGATTACTGAGGAAAGCCACCATCAAAGTGGATGTAATGCTTCAAAAACAGAGTCAAAAGCAGAAAATTCGCTGATGTTAAAAAATTTCTTTTACAGTGGTTTAATCAGTGTCCTAGTGTAAAAATTCCCATCAGTAGTCCTTTGCTAGCAGTAAGTTATAAATTATATCTGAAATAAGAAGTTTAGTATCATATACCTCTTGTATTTCATGTATTTTAATTAATCTCTGATTTTTCTTTATCGTTGGTAATTATGGAAATGTTGTTACTTAGTGATTTTCCATTTTCCTTTATACATTTTTTTAAATTACATATTTTTTTCTTGGTCCCTTCAAAAATGTATAAATGGTGGTTCACTCACTCTCTCTCTGTATATATATATATATATATCATCATCAACAAACGTTTTCGATCCACTGCTGGATGTAAATGTAGGTCTCCCCCAGATTTTTCCAATGTTTTCTGTCTAGTGCTTTCGTCATCCAATTTACACCAGCCACTTTTCTAATTTCGTCACTCCATCTTACTTGTGGTCATCTTCTTGGTCGTTTTACATCTCTGGGATACCACTGTAGTATATTTGTGCTCCATCTATTGTCTTGTCTTCTTGCAATGTGCCCAGCCCATTTCCATTTTAGCTGCTTGATTCTTTCAAGGATGTCAAAAACTTTTGTTTGATTATTTATCCAGGTTATCCTCTTTCTGTCTCTTCTAGTTATGCCTAGCATACATCTTTCCATGCTTCTCTGTGTTGTTTGTAATCTTTGTATCATCCGTTTTGTTAGTGTCCATGTTTCTGCTCTGTAGGTTAATGCAGGTAAAATACATTGATTAAAAACTTTTCTTTTCAAACAAAGAGGCATATTACTCTTCAGAATAATACTGTTCTTCCCGAAAGCACTCCACCCATTTCTTATTCTTCTATTGATTTCATACAAGATACTATTATCCGATGATTTTCCTGTCCTAGGTACACATAACTTTGCACTTCTTTAATCTCAGTGTTCTTGTAGACAATTTTCTTTTTTGATGTAAATGAATTAAACATCACCTTAGTCTTTTCTAAATTTATTTTTAATCCCACATTGATGCTAGCTTCTGCAAGATCTTTTAGCATAATTTCCAATTCTTCAGGACTGTTACTGAAAATTACAATGTCGTCAGCGAACCGGAGATGACTTAAAAATTCTCCCTTTGTTTTCCCAATCCAGCTTCTTGAAGATATTTTCTAAGACAGCATTAAAAAGCTTGGGTGAAATGGTGTTTCCTTGTCTTACTCCTCTTCCAAGCTTGATCTTCGCTTTTCCTTTATCTAAACGGATGGTTGCTGTTGCTTTCTTGTAAATCTTCTTTATGATATTGATGTAAGGTTTGTCTATACCAATGTCCTCCAGAGAATCTACTACTGCTGATGTGTAGACGGAATCAAAAGCTTTTTTATAATCAATAAAGGCAAGGCAGAGAGGTAAATTATATTCTTTATGCTTTTCTATGAGTTCCCTTACTGTTTGGATATGATCCATTGTGCTGAATCAACCTCGAAATCCTGCTTGTTCTCTAGGTTGAGCTGAGTCCAGAGCTGATTCAAGTCTTGTCGTTAAAACTTTGGTGAAAATTTTATAAATCACGGACAGTAAGCTGATCGGACGGAAATTTTTAATGTTTTCCTTCTCTCCTTTCTTGTAAAGTAGTACCATCACAACATTATTCCAATCTTCTGGTACATCTGACCTTTTGAGACATTTGGAAAACAGTAAGGATAGCCTTTTTGCAAATTCTTCTCCTGCTTCTTTGATAAGGTCAATTGTAATTCCATCTTCTACAGGGCATTTACCTTTTTTCATAAATCTAATAGCTTGTAAAACTTCATCTGTCATCACTGGGATTATCTCTTCAGTTTCTGTTAAGATTTCTCGTTGATTGTGTACATTGATTTCCCCTAATCTTCACATTTATATAGATCATTATAGAACTTTTCAACAATGTGTACTATTTCGTTGCTGATTTTGGTGATTGTTCCATCTGCTCTCTTCAGCACAAAAATACCTTTTCTTCCAACACATAACTTGCGCTTAGCTGATTTTAAACTTTCGTTATCTTCCAGAACTTTTTTAACAAGATCACAGTTAAAATTTCTGATATCTTCTGTAGCGCATTTTCTTACTGTTTTACATAATTCAGCATTTTCAACTCTTGATTTAGGATCATTTTTCTTCATTTTAAATTCTCTGCGTTTTTTCATCAATCTTTTTGTTTCTACTGTTATTTTCTTTGTCTGTTTTACTTGTGCATCACCGGCTATCTTCTTAGCAATTTCTTGTAGAGTATTGGTTAGCTTCTTGTTCACTATTGTAACATCTTGCTCTTCTTCTAAAGTTGATTGAAGTACTTGGAAACGGTTTTGAAGTTCCAAATGAAATTCTTCTTTATGTTTCTGGAGGTTTATAATATCAATTGATTTCTTTGAGTGTAGCAAAAGCTTCATTCTTTCCACTTTAGTATTTAACAGCAGTTTGCATCTAACCAATCTGTGATCGCTTCCTGTATTGAAGTTATTGAGAACGCTGCAGTCCTGAATAAGATACTTTTTGTTGGTCAAGATGTAGTCGATTTCACTTCTTGAGCCATTTGCACAACACCATGTCCATTTTCTTTGTGGCTTTTTCTTGAAAAATGAATTCATGATATACATCTGTTCACATTCTGCAAACTCAACCAATCTGTTTCCTCTTTCATCTCGCATACGATATCCATGATTTCCTACAGATAATTCACCTTTCTTCTTCTCTCCAATTCTAGCATTCCAGTCTCCCATTATTAATTTTATGTAGCAATTTCCCTTTTGATGCATTGAAGCTACTTCTTCATAAAAATTTTCAATTTCTTCATCAGAATAACTTATTGTTAGTGCATAAACTTGGGTAATTTGCAGCTTGTATCTTTTGGACACTTGTATTACTAATCTTGCAACTCTTCTGATGCACTATCATATTCTACAATGTGATTCTTCCACCTTTTATGAATCAGAAATCCTACACCACTTGTTCTTCCATCTTCTGTACCTCTGTAGTATAAAACATGTCTGCTGGCAAGATGAATCTTTTCTTCGCCTTTTCTTCTTACTTCACATAATCCTAAAATGTCCCAGTTGATCTTATCTAACTCTTCTTCAAGTTCCTGTAAACGGTTTTCAGAAGATAGGGATCGTCCATTGTACATAGCCAAGGTCATCAACTTATGGCAGCCAAGCCGAGCCCGGTGATTCTTAGCACCATCTGTCTTCATGTCTGTCTGATCGCTGCCATAATCAGGAACATGCAGACTACCGGGAACTGAGGGCCGTGATTTGTTTTGTGAATTCATGGTAAAATAAGGGGGGTTGTGGCCAAATCCTTCCATGCTGGCCAAGTGGGTTGGAGGAAGCCCATCCACGTTCATTCCCCTTGCACTAGACAAGAGTACTAACAGGCTGTACCAATGGAAGGTGCGTATTGAACATTAAGTCTCTGCTCCCAGTTGATTCTTTTAAGTCCTCCTAGAAGACAATTAAAGGGTCTTCTCCTAGTTGATAAGCAGAGGCTATTAAACAGCCCATATATATATATATATATATATATATATATATATATATATATATATATATATATATATATATATATGTATATATATATATACCTCTAGGAGACCACTGTAGGATGTTTGTGCTCCACCTATTGTCTTGTCTTCTTGCAATGTGCTTCATCCATTCCCATTTTAGCTATTTAATTCTTTCAGTGATGTCAAAAACTTTTGTCTGACTTCTTATCCAGATTATCTTTTTTCTGTCTCTTCTAGTTATCCCTAGCATACATCTTTCCATACTTCTCTGTGTTGTTTGTACTCTTTGTAACATCTGTTTTGTTAGTGTCGAGGTTTCTGCTCAGTAAGTCAGTGCAGGCAAAAGACATTAATTAAACACCTTTCTTTTCAAACAAAGAGGCATATTACTTTTCAGAATAATATTGCTCTTCCCAAAAGCACTCCACCCACTTCTTATTCTTCTATTGATTTAATTCATGGTACTATTATCCGGTGATATTTCCTTTCAAGGTACAAAGAACTTTGTACTTCTTTTATCTCAATATTCTTGTATACATATATATATGCACACATTAAAATCACAAATATAAGTAAATAAGGAAAATAATAAATAGAAAAATAAGAGAATATACATATGTATATAATAAAATTGAAATCACAAATATAAACATTAATAAATGAGGATAATAATAAATTAATAAATAGAAAAACAGGATGAACAATAATGCAGGAGCCTTAAATCTATAAATAGCATACAGATTCATCAGAGGTGCTATGCATGCTAGTTCATGGAAAAGATATGTTATTTCATTGATTTTTGTGAGCAATATGTTTAAAAAGAAAAAATCAAACACCTTATAACACACATCGCAAGTCAAACACTGTTGAAAGAATTGTAGAAAAAAGAAATAAATCAGTGAACAAGAGAACTGAAATAGAAAATACAAAATCCAATGCTTGAAACTCACCAGAAAAAGCAGTATCATAAGAAAGAGAAGAAACAATAAATGAAAGAATCAGTAACATATTATAGAAAAAAACTAACATTAATAAATCCAATAGAGAATTCCATCGCCATACAAAAGGTATTAATAAATGAAAATATGATAAATACATGTATTAAAAGAATAAACCCAGTTTTTTTTAATTTTATATATTTTTTTGGAAAATATTTTGTAATTGTTTTAATAATTTTTCAGCAATCCGCTACCCAACCCTCCATAATACTGTTTGATTTTATAGTTTTTTTTTATATATTTTTGTAAATTTTATAATTTTTTGTATATTTTTACATTTTTGTAAATAATTTTTACATGTAACATATACCCAATCAAAACGAATTAAAGTTTAATCCATGATAAAGTAAATGCTAGGGGGATAATTATAAGACATTGCTCTATGATGTAAATTAGAAAGGTTAGATCTTATAAAATGGGAAGAACGTAAACTATTAATATGAAGGCAATTATTTAGAAGAATATTTCTACAAATGGAAATAAAGCAGGAGTTAAAATTAGTGATGTTAATTACATTTAAAAAAAAATCACTTCGTTTATCAAAAAGATTAAATGTTAGAGTATTATTATATGGAATATTTATGTTAACACCCAAAAAATTAATTATGTATATATATACCGGCTGCTCAAAAAAATACAATTTTTTCAATCTTTGCAAAAAAGTTTAAAACTGTGTAATCAGAATTTTCTTTGATTTTTGTTTCTAAAATTTTTTATAGGAGATTATCTAATTAAGTATGTGTGTGTATATATATATATGTAAGGACCCCGATCTTGGCGTACGTTCGTGGGATATCGTCATCAGCCAAGGAGAGGGAGTGCATATCGTAGTCGTGGAGAGATTAGAGAGTTCGGGCGCTGAAACATAGCTCTGTCGCGTCCAGCGTGGAAGTGCCGGGGAGAGAACTTTGGCGATCGCGCCGAGTCAATCGTCCGAATGGCCGGGGCGTTCTACAGTCAATGCGGCGTTATTTTGTTGAATCATGAGGTGTGGTTGAGATACAAATAATGACACAGTATTTTCACTTGGGGCCTGGTTTATTAATCCTTTTTGGCAGATTTTCTGGGAGAAACCAGGTCCCTGGAACTTGACGCTTTCTTTTTAAAAGTTCGTTTCTTTGGACAGCATTTTATTAGGCAAGTGTTAGGTCAAAAAAGCCACTTATTTTAGGCGCTCCCGCTATTTAAAGGACGTTAATTCGCATTATTTCTACCAGGTCGCGATACTAAATAATGGGTGTTACTCTAATTTTAATTGGTTAAGAAATATCTGGGCAGTCTGACGTTGTTAGGCGCGGTTTTCCAGGGTTGAATGCTGATTCTACAAATTAAGAATTGCGTTTACGTCAGCTTTTTTAATCTTAAAGAACATCCAAAAATGATCTCTGAAAGTAATAAATGTTAGGTTGGGAAAGAACGTTAACAGGGGCAAAATAGCTTTAAGTATTAGAATTAAGGTTAAAAGAAGGGGCCTTTAAATTTTAGATTAAAGTTAAAAATATTAATTGGGAACTTTAAGTTTTTGAATTTTAATTTTAAGTTTAAATTTAAACAAGTAAGAAAAATCATGCGTTAAGCATAGATTATGAAGCACTTTCCAACACTTAATGAAATCTGTAACAAAACTTTGTTATATAGGGAAACAATAGTGTATAGCCAAATATACCCAAATATGTATTCCAGCACATTAGAACAGGCCTGTATTTCATATGTCAGTTCATATAATGGGAAAATTTAGCTTAGCAAGAAAATACCCAATAGCTTGAAATTTCTTTTTCAGCAATTCATACTATTAGATGAAAACATACTTGGATACTTTTGTTCAGCCCTGTAGTTTACATTGTATCTTTATTACACGTCAGCATTAGGCTAAAATTTATTGTAAACTAAAACACTTTTAAAACAACTGAAATCACATTCTCATAAATCATCATTCATAGGCGTCCATGTACCGAATTCTTTGCGTGGCCCTGTATATCCCTTTATCTACATTCTGCAAACATTTCTCAGTAAATTGAATGCAGCTCAGCGTAAAAATGCATAGCTTATTTAAGAACCACCTTTAAATAATTTATGCTCATATTCAGTAACGTTGGTGAGCTCTTTTGGGTAGCCCTGTATATCAACTATAACATTTATACACACCATTTATGTGCATATATTTAGCGAAATATAAACGCGAATATCATAATTAAAATGCATTTCATCCCTCCATCAGCCATCATCGGACACATATACGGTACTTCGGAAAAAATATACTATTTGAAACCTTTTGTGTGGCCCTGTAAATGCTATGTACTTCATATTATGCAAGACAGTTGCGTATAATTTATATTAAGCTTCAGTGACATATATCAATTTTATTATACATGAAAAAGCTTAAAATATTTGAAATATGTCACACGCAATTCCTCCTTTTACCATTATCTAATGGAATTCTTTTATGTGGGCCTGTAAATGAATAATAGCTACATTTTCACCTTATATTTTATAGAATGCATATTTTAATATGTTTGACATGGTATAACATCTTTAAAATTCCTTTGAAACGATTTTTCTCCATAGGCCGTAATGCAATAGGAAACTTTTGATTCGCCCTGTAGACAAACTAATCATGGTAGAAACTTCATTTTCGATAGAACTTGTGCTAGGATAAACGTCAATAACGTCCTAAAATTTCATGGCAATCCGAGTATATTAACGATTATGTTCCCCATGGGCCGTAATGTAATGGAAAACTTTTGATTCGCCCTGTAGATAAACTAATCATAATAGAAACTTCATTTTCAGTAGGGTTCGTGCTAGGGTAAACGTAAATAACGTCCTAAAGTTTCATGGCAATCCGAGTCTATTAACGATTTTTCCCCATAGGCCGTAATGTAATGGGAAACTTTTGATTCTCTCTGTAGATAAACTAATCATGGTAGATACTTCATTTTTAATAGGACTTGTGCTAGGGTAAACCTCAATAACGTCCTAAAATTCCATGGCAATCCGAGTATATTAACGATTTTCCCCCATAGGCCGTAATGTAATGGGAAACTTTTGATTCGTCCTGTAGATAAACTATCCATGGTAGAAACTTCATTTTTAATAGGACTTGTGCTAGGGTAAACATCAATAATGTCCTAAAATTTCATGGCAATCCGAGTATATTAACGATTTTTCCCCATAGGGCGTAATGTAATGGGAAACTTTTGATTCGCTCTGTAGATAAACTAATCATGGTAGATACTTCATTTTCAATAGGGTTCGTGCTAGGGTAAACCTCAATAACGTATAAAAATTTCATAGCAATCCGAGTATATTTACGGGAGTTAGAGCGCGGACAGACGGACAGACGGACAGACGGACAGACGGACAGACGGCCATCCGGCCAGACGGACAGACGGACAGACAAACCGAATGCATAAGCACTTTTCAACTTTGTTGGAAAGTGCTAAAAAGGCTTTAGGTTTTATCCTTTCATATCCCCCCCCCCCCACTAAAACAAGAACCACAGATCTTGCTTGCGAGGTCTGTGGGTCTCAGCTCCCCTAAATATTTTACCTGGGTTTCTTCCTTATTACTAAGTGGGTTTTTTTTTTTTTTTTCCTTCAGTTTTACAACGTCAAGCCAGCTGGACCTAGTTTCTACATTATTTACAGGTTACATGAAAAAGGTTATATGAAAACATTATTCTTTACATAAAAAACACTATATTACAACAAAAGATTTGTCAATATTTTGGCATTGAATAACATGAACACTGATAATGTTATGGATAATGGTACTGATAATGCTACGAATAATGTTATGGATAATGCTATGAATAATGTGACAGATAATGTGTGATGAATAATGCTGCAGCATTTAAGGGACATTCTCGAGAAGGACAACAAAAAGAAATATTAATCAAAATATCAACACTTAAAATAATGAAACACATATTGACTAAAATACATAACATTTAAAAAATAAACTTTTTTTTTTTTTTTCCACTAAACAGTTTTCTAAATGTCTGATGTTTCCTTTCGTTGAAAGTTTTTATGAAGGAAAGTCCTTTGGAAACATTCTTTATGTAAAATTGAAACACTATATAATATAATAAAATATTCAAAAATAAAATACTAAAACACACACAAGTTATTGACATTAAACATGGGTAAAAATAGCAAAATACTCAAAAAATATGATATTCAATATTATCAGCAAAATACAATTGTATAATAAATGCACATTTTTTTTTTCTCTGAAAATACTGTATGTTGACACTGAAATATCACCAAAAGTAATTACAACACAACACAATTTTAACACTATATAATATAATCACTATATAATAAAACACTATATAACATAATACTAATTATAATACTATAAAACTCTATTTTTCCAACTTAATTCTTAGGTCGCATCTTTTCTAACAATGTACAGTATCCAGCTTTAGGCTTAATTCGAGGCTAACTCCAAAATACAAAAATGTCAGACCTCTGAAAACTATAGCTACTAAGTAAAAATATAAACTTGCTATAATTTTCGCGAAGCAGTTTTGCCAGATTCTCCGTTCAACCTGGAAAGAGAATCTGGGAAAACAGTCCGGCTAAAGACGGGTGGTCAAGGAGTGGAGGACCCTTACTGACGTAACACATTTCATCATATACTAATAACATTTAAAAAAAAAAAAAATTAACAGTGCTTTTAAACTGTAACTTTCATCCTTTACCGCTGGGGGTTGAGGGTTAAACATCCAGCTGGGTCCTCTTCCAAATACTAATGATAGAGGGACGATAGAACAGCAAAAATAAAAAATTGAAAGATGGAAGAGATAGATGGGGTTTTATTCATGGTTGAGTTTGAGATTTTGAGGAGAATGGTAGTATCTTTACTTGAATGAATGGACAATTTCAGAATTTCTCTTAAAATGTGGGCTGGGTTTATCAATTTCAAAAGTGACTTCAGAAAGTTGTTTCAGAATGGTGTATGGTCCAGAATATGGGGAAGTTAATTTACGGGTATTAGGATAATGAAATTCTTCATACATTACAAGGTCACAAACTTTAAACTTTACAGGAAGAAAACGAGCATCATAGCGGACTTTATTTTTCTTATGGTAAGCAATTGTTCTTTCTTTAGCCAATTTTCTAGCTTCATCAACTGGAGGATAATAACTATTATTTGGCAAAGGAGGATCATATGGCAATTTTCCTAACAATAAATAACTAGGGGTAAATTGAGTTACAGAATGAGGAGTATTGTTATATTCAACTAAGACTTCATCTAACAGTTTAGTCCAGGGTACTTTCTTAGAAGAAGAATTAACTTTACACTTTAATCTGGTTACAATAGTCTGGTTTAGGCGTTCAATTTTTCCGTTCGTTTCGGGGTGGTGACTACTTGTCAATCTGTGTTTAACATTGTAAATACGAAGAAATCTCTTAAATCTGGAAGCTGTAAATGCTCCATTTCTGTCAGTTAACAATTTTTCTGGTACTTGTAGTTGAAATAATTGTTTCAAAATGTTTGTATAAGTTTCAGTAGTTACACTTTTTGAAGGAAAACCCCACACATAGCGAGTTGCATGGTCAACCACCAAATGCAAATATTTTTTTGTAGAATTGTAGTAATTAAATCCGCCAACAGAGTCCAATGCCAAGCATTCAAAAGGTATATCTGTTGGGGGCATCAATTGTAACATGCCAAATCTTTTTTGTTTACGCTTTTTGTTTATTTGACATGTATGACAATGTTTTACAAAATTTTCAATGTCCTGATTGATATTAGGCCAATAATACTGTGGGGAAATTAAATTTATCATTTTATAAATACCAGGGTGGCCAAATTGTGTGTGGGTTTTTTCTAAGAGGGGTAACCGTAACATGGGGACAACAATCTTATACAAACTTTTCTTTTTAATTACAACAACATCATTTACTTCAGTGTATTTTTTACCATCTGCTGTTACATTTTCCTTTTTCTGGCTGTTTCTTACTTCATTCAAGTCAAGGAGATGTATAACATGGTGTACATTTTCTGAAACAGGTTGTCTTGATAGCATATCAGCTTCAACATTAGTGGAGCCCTTTTGGTATTTGATTTCATAGTCAAACATACTAAGTTTGAGAGACCAGCGGAAAAGACGTCCTCTTAAATTTTTAACATTTTTGAGCCAGGTAAGTGCCGCGTGGTCCGTATGGATGACAAATTTTTGACCATGTAAATAATGATAAAATTTATCCAAGGCATCCACAATTGCCAAACATTCTAATTCCATTATAGCATAATTTTTTTCATAATCTTGAAGATTTCTAGAGTGATATGCTATTGGGTGTAATTTTCCCTTTTCATCTACCTGTTTCACAACACACACTACTCCAAGACTTGAGGCATCTACAAACAGTTCACAAGGCACTTTGGGATCAAACAATCTTAAGATAGGTTTTTCAATCAAAGCCTGTTTTAGTTTCTCAAAAGAATATTGACAATTTTGGTCCCATACATAGGGGACATTTTTCTTTAACAATTGGTTGAGAGGATATCTAATTTCGGCATACTTAGGAATAAATTTATTATAGACATTAATAGATCCCAAAAAGCGTTGCAACTCTTTTACATTGGTTGGTGGTTTTAATTTCTTAATAACTTCTACATTAGGATTGTCAGGGGTAATACATTCATTAGAAACTTCATAACCAAGGAAATTAATTGTTGATTTAACAAAATTACACTTTGATAACTTTAATTTGAGGTTTTCTTGGACACAAATATTAAATAATGTCTCTAAATGCATCAAATGTTCTTCCTCATTTTGAGAAAATACAATAACATCATCAAAATAACTACAGGCAAAATTAATTTTGTACTTATTAAAGATTCTTCGGAGTGTGCGGTTGAATATCCCAGGTGCGTTTTTTAATCCGAAAAGTAATCGCAACCATTCAAATAAACCGAAAGTGGTCGCAAATGCCAATTTTTCGGTGTCTCGAGGGTGGATATGTATATGCCAATATCCACTGGCCAAATCGAGAGTGGAAAAGACTTTAGCTTGTGCTAATTTATCCAAAAGGGTATCAATTCGGGGTAGGGGTTCTGCGTCTGTCTTGGTAATAGCGTTTAATTTTCTGAAATCTACACATAAACGAGTTTTCTTCCCTTCTTCGCGCTTGTAAAATAAAGTGACAGGCGACGAATAAGGGGAACAACTCTCTTTAATGATTCCTGCCTGTAACAAATTTTGGACTTGGTTTCGGATTTCTTCCTCGGGTGGATATATGGTTCTGACAAATGCAAAGTATGGTGGGATGATTTTTTTGAAATATTACGCATAAGTGATATTTTTTTGTTATTTTGATGGATTTGCATTTTAGAGCAATCAATATTTAATCTAAACAATTCACAATGTGGTAGCCCAATTAAAACATATGGTAAAGAGTTATGAATTATAAACAGTTCAATGGTTTGAGTTATTTGTCCTAATTGCAAACTGACAAGGCATTTTTCTTTCAAAGCTAGAACACCTTGAGTTTGTGCGACTGAGATACTCTTTTGAACTTTAGATAGTTTTAGATTAAATTTATGGGCTAAATGATATGGCATTACACTGATAGAACTACCTGTATCTATCAAACATGGTAATGAGTTTTCATTTTTCACATGAGTAGCTGTTTGACAATTGTTCATTTTTTGTTTGGATCCATTATGTGTTTTGTTATACCCGGGTATTATTAATTGTCATTGGCTCTCTTCTGTATTTTGTTGAAACTCATCATCAGTCTGATCTAGATTATGGGTTGAAACACTTGGATTTGGTGCTAGGGCAGTAACATTCAGCGTTTGTTTACGAAAAGGGCAATCTCGCACCCAATGATAAGCATTTGAAATGCCCACATTTAAACAAACCCGGCACGGCGTTGGTGGCAACGTGGCCTGATAATGTAAGTTTGGGCGTTGTTGATCGGTCTGCATAGATCTTGTGGGAATTGGTTGCATCGGTCTAAATGTATTTCTTTGTGGGTTTGGGTTAAAATATCGAAATTGAGGTGATTGGTTTGGGACACGATAATTCCATGATCTGTAGGAATTTTGTCCATGGTCAATGTGGGATTTTAAAGGTTTCCATTGTCGATATTGAGGGGGATGCTGAGGGTTGGGCTCAGTCTTCCTTCTGTTTTATCTTTCTGCTCTAACTGCAATTTACTTAATTTAAATACTAATTCTCTCCATTCATTGACATCCGCAGGCGCATTTGTCACTACCAACTGTTTCATCTCTACTCGCAGTCCATCAGTAAGACCATCCAAAATGAAACGCTGATCTAAACCTAAAGTGCGTCCTACTTTAGTTTTTTGGTGGTAATATTCATTTAAGTCACCTCCAAATTTAAATTTGATCTGGGAGAAATCTGTCAATGATAGTGTATCAGGAGTAGTGTAATGTTCGGTGAACAATAACACTAACTCTGACCAATGGAGGACATGAAGACAGTTGTTGATATATAAGGTAAGCGCGGTATCTTTTAGATACTTTTGGATGTTGTGGATTTTCCACAAATCATCCTTGTGTTCCTCTACACAAACTGACTCAAAGTATCGCAGCCAAGGAATCCATAACATCTTCGAGTCCGGAGAGAATGGCACAATTTTGGGATCTTTTCGACATGTGCCTTCACTATTACCTGAGGACTGAGAATTTGCTGCATTAATTTCCTTTCCCGGAGTCTCGGGAACCACATCATCATTTTTTGGGGGGTCGCCTACTTTCTCTGATGGTGGGGCAGTACTCATGATGTTTACAAATAAAATCTCACAAAATCATAATATATTCCAACATAGTAACACATACAAATAACATTAAATAATTCCAAATATAATAGTAAAATAATAGTAACCTGATATTTAAATCATTTTTTATAACTCAAATTATGACTCTTAATTTAAAAGATAATTTTTATTTATCTTTTTCAACTTGAAAGGAGCAGAATTGAACAAATGCAAAACGAACTTTACAGCAAAAATTAAAAATAAAATAAAAATATTTTATCATGTTCATTCTTAGTTCACTCTTCTTTTTCTATGATTAAACTCTTAACTACATACTAAAAATAACTTTTAAAATAACACAAAGTACAAACAAAAAAAAAATCAACTTTACTTTTTTTTTTTTTTTCAATAAAATGCCTGAATTTGCTCCTTCTAACTTTTCATATTAAATAAAACATCTTACCTTGAACAATAATCTGCGATTGATAGAAAAAAATGGAACGGAAAAAAAAAAATAAATAAAAATACACGCGCACATTCTGTTCTTTCTTTTTTCTCTTTAAATGTTCAAACTATCGGAGTTTGATCCGAGATACTTTTCCTTTCCCTTTGAAACAAAATCTTTGCACAGGTGATAGGAGCGCGGCGCACTCACAGGGTTTGCAGAACGAAAGTCACGTCACACCACACAACGATAGTTATCGCGTTTTGGCGAAAGATCATGCCGTATTCCGGCACTAGTCTTCGGACTGAGAGGACATCTGGTACCGCTTGTATCCGCCGATCATGTTCCTGGAAGCAGAGCGATTTCTCCAGGTTTCGTTTCGCTTGTCAGGTTTTTATCCTCACCGACTCTTTGTAAGGACCCCGATCTTGGCGTATGTACGTGGGATATCGTCATCAGCCGAGGAGAGGGAGTGCATATCGTAGTCGTGGAGAGATTAGAGAGTTCGGGCGCTGAAACATAGCTCCGTCGCGTCCAGCGTGGAAGTGCCGGGGAGAGAACTTTGGCGATCGCGCCGAATCAATCGTCCGAATGGCCAGGGAACGATTGTGGTGTTCTACCATCGATAAGCCGTTATTTTTGTTGAATCATGAGGTGTGATTGAGAGACAAATAACGACACAGTATTTTCACTTGGGGCCTGGTTTATTAATCTTTTTTGGCAGATTATCTGGGAGAAACCAGGTCCCTGGAACTTGACGCTTTCTTTTTAAAAGTTCGTTTCTTTGGACAGCATTTTATTAGGCAAGTGCTAGGTCAAAAAAGCCACTTATTTTAGGCGCTCCCGCTATTTAAAGGACGTTAATTCGCATTATTTCTACCAGGTCGCGATACTAAATAATGGGTGTTACTCTAATTTTAATTCATTAAGAAATATGTTGGAAATAAGTTAATTTAAGTTTATTTTTAGTTTCCAACTATTTCTTTAATATTTTTAATCCCCATTTAATCTTTTCGTCCACGTCTGCAGAGAACAGCACGCTATCTTTTTGCCGCGATGTAATGTTTACGTTTTTCAGCTATCGTGCGGAGTTGAGTTGTCGCGCGCTTGCTTTTCAGGTAGGAAAACTTCCATTTTCAGAATCTATAGGTGGCGCATGTGTTCCGGCGGAGCATGACGTATTTTCAGTTTGTGACGTTTGCAGTACTGTGATTCGTTCAAATCAGGTAACTGTTCGTTTCGCGGTACATTATGCAAATATCTTACCTTTTGGTTTCATATATATATTTGTAAATCTTTCAGACAGTCATGCATGCTTGCTTGCTTGCACTTTGGCATGCATCGTTGTGTTCGTTCTTTGAACGCCTATTATGTTTCAGAAATTGCCGATGCTAATGTTTTAGCTCCAGTAGAGCTCTTGAAATTATACTATGCTTTGTTTTTTTTTAAACTTTAAATAAATTTGTTATGTTTCTTTTTAAAAAAGACTTTGTCATATTTTTTGCACACCATCTCAATTTCAGTTTCTATTTTATCTAATCTAAATTTAAGACCTCACTTTTAATTTGGGTGAAGAGGACAATGTTTAATAAAACATTGGTTATGGGCCGTTCTTTTTGCCCATTAGTGAGAATTGTTAGATATTTAATTATGAGATGGTGTTAACGTTAAGCAGTCTAAAAGTTTTTAAAGTCTAAAGATAGGGGGGCTGCGAATTAGAGCTAAAAATGGAAATTGACAAATTGAATAATTTTAATTATGCCATTTGGAAAGACGATGTATCAGCACTTTTAATGGAGAAAGGGGCATATGAACATGTAATTAACAAAGATTTAAAACTTAAAGAAGGGGCAACCGCTAAAGAAGCTCGCGACTTTGAAATAAAAAAGAATCAAGCCTATAGTACTATTTATTTAAATATTAGTAAAGATTTAAAGCCATTGATTCGTGATACTAAAATAGCTTCAGAAGCTTGGGACAGATTAAAAATCCATTTTCAGCCAGCTACAAGGGGAAGAGCTATTGGTATACTGGATGCCTATTTTAGTTGTACCTATGATTCGAATGAAGCAATAGGACTTTATGGGGCTAGACTAAAAGAAATTTTAGTGAGTATGGGAGATACAGAAATCGTATTGCCCGAAATCGTAAAAACTTATCAACTTATCAGATTCCTCCCAAGTACGTTTTCTGGTATAGTGCAAGCCATTTATAGATGGGAGAAAAAGGATTTTACTTTTGATAAAGTTTTAGACGAATTAATATTAGAAGAGGACCGTTTGAAGCAAAGTAGAAGCGATATGCTTAAAGGGGAAAAATCGGCGTTTGAAATAAAATCTGTAAGGCCTAAAGAAGTCCGAAAAAAAAGATAAACCCCAAACTCAGAATTGTTTTAAGTGTGGCAAACCTGGACACAGGGCAATTAACTGCAGAAATAACTCTAAAAGTTTTAAAAAGAGAAGTTACATGACCGAAGCAAATTTTGGTCAAAATGACCATTTTCAAGATAAGTTCAATTGGGTGTTCGACACGGGAGCATCGAGTCACTTCTGCAATAATAAAGATTTGTTTGTAACATATAAACCGGTAAATAATACAAAAATGACTTTAGCTGTTGGTCAAGTAACTAGTCCTATAGAAGGCATGGGTAGTGTAGATGTAAATTTTAAAGTAAATGGGAAAATTAATGAAATACGTTTAAATAATGTGATGTATTCCCCAAATTTAAGAAGAAATCTCATTTCAGGAGCGGTTTGTGAGGAAAAAGGCTCAAAATTTGTGGGGAAAAACGGTAAAATTACTCTGTTTGATGAGAAAGGTGAAGAAATGTTTTCTGCTTATAGGAAAAATGGACTCTACAGTGTGAAACCTATATATCCAGAGCACCAAACTTGTGTTGACAGTAATGTAATCACTTCAAATGTTTCAGAGCTAGCAAAATGGCATGAGCGGTATTGTCACATAAATAATCAATATATCGTAAATACATCACAGAATGAAAAAGTAAAAGGTCTGCCTAAGATGAAGTATCAAGAGTTAAGCTGTGAAGCATGCAAAATTGCGAAAACCAGAAGAATATCCTTTCAGTCTAAACAAGACTATAGAACGAGTAAACCGCTGCAATTGCTCCATATGGATGTCTGTGGTCCAATGCCCACTTATTCGCTAGGAGGTTCAGAATACTTTTTGACGATTATAGACGATTTCTCAAAAAAGATAACTGCTTATCCAATTCAGCATAAAAGCGAAGCCTTTGATTGTTTTTTAAAATTCCAGAAAAGGAACGAAAGATTTTTAGGGAAGAAAGTGATAGCTATTAGAACGGACAACGGCAAAGAATTTGTGAACGACAAATTTAAAGTTCATCTAGAAAGAGAAGGCATTCATCATGAGAAGACTAACACATATTCTCCTGAACAAAACGGACTAGCTGAACGTTTCAATTATACAGCATTAGATGCCATTAAAGCCATGCTGAAAAGTAGTAACATGGATGAAAAATTTTGGGCGGAGGCGCTTTGCTGTTTTGTCTATGTATGGAACCGAGTAGCCAGAAAAGGTCAAAAGAAAACACCATTTGAATATTTTTGTGGAAGAAAGCCATCTGTAACACATCTGAAAAAGTTTGGAAGTATTGCCTATGTTGGAATGCCAAAGCAACAAAGAAGAAAATTTGATATGAGGACGAAGAAGGGAATTTTAGTTGGTTATGCCCATCAAACCAAAGGTTACAGAGTTTATGTTCCAGAACTAGGTCGTGTTATCGAGACCATAAATGTTTCTTTTGATGAAGAATTTGACAGTAATATTCAACAGAAATCGAAAACTTTAAGAAGCAGACAGGAAACAAGGCGCAAAAGTGGAGCAGAGCTGGACCCAAAAAGTAAAAAGACTATCCAAAGAAGAAAGCATAAAGCAATTGAAGACTATAAAGAAACTCCGGAATTACCATCAGAATCTGATTTAGAAGACGAAAGAAAGTACAAGTATCAAATTTTGAAGGAAGAATCAAGTACTGACTCTGAGGAAGAACAAATTCAATGCAAAGATATAAAGTGGATAAGAGAAGCAAAAGAAAGAAAAGATGGTTCAAGAACTGACATCTACTACAAAATTGAAGGGACAAAAGTATGTTTAAGGTCACATCCAGAAGCCAAAAAGTATTGCCTGAGCAACAACATCAAGTACGATCCAAATTTCTTTAATTTCTCAGGAAATGATAAGTATTGTGGACCAGAACCGAGAACTGAACCTATACTTGAAGATAAGAAATTGTCTGACAACAATGAAGAATCAGACGGAGTAGAAGCAAATTGTATAGAAGTAAGAATACCTAGATCATTTAAAGAAGCTGTTGAATCTGACCAAAAGAAAGAGTGGATTAAAGCCATGGAAGAAGAAATGAAGATGATGAACCAAAGAAAAGTATGGGAATTAATTCCAAAGAAAGATGGTGAAAAGATAATACATAATCGGTGGGTGTATACTATAAAGAAAAATGAAGAACAGAAGATAGTAAGGTATAAAGCAAGACTGGTGGCGAAAGGCTTTGGCCAGAAAAAAGGAGAATCATATGAGGAGGTATACAGTCCTGTTGTTAATTTTGCCATAATTAGATTATTTTTCACTATATTAGTTGGACTTTATGGATGGTTTCATCAACAATTAGATATAAAATGTGCATATCTTTATGCAAAGTTAAAAGAAAGAATAGTGATGTATCAACCAAAAGGATTTGAAGATCAGAAACATCCAGATTATGTTTGCCTTTTAAGAAAAGCAATCTATGGTCTCCGACAGAGTGGAAGACAGTGGTACTTCGAGATTCAAGACGTTTTAGAAGATTTAGCTTTCACCAGATTAGAATGGACAAATTGTGTATTTATTTTTAAGAAAAGAATTTTATTACTCCTATATGTTGACGACATAATAATATTCGGGAAGACAGCAGAACATATAAAAGAAACCATTGAACTTCTGAAAACTAAGTTTGACCTAAAACTCCTAGGAAAAACCAAGAAACTACTTGGCGTTGAGTTTGAAAATGAAGAGGGAAAGTTGTATATCCATCAGAAAGAGTACATTGAAAAAATCTATCAAGCCTATTCAAAGTACAAAATCCCAATTGTATCCTTACCTATTGCAAAAGGCGTAATTTATTCTAAGAATGACTGTCCGAAAACTGGAGAAGAAATCATTGAAATGGAAAAATACCCGTATAGAAATCTAGTAGGATGTTTAGCCTTTTTAGCAAGTCGAACAAGACCAGATATTGCATTTGCAATAAATATTTTTAGCCAGTTTCAAGAAAATCCAGGAATGATTCATTGGCAAGGTCTACTTAAACTGTTGGGATATGTTCAAGCAACTAAAAACCTCAAGTTGAATCTATCAAATCTAAAATCTCTCAAAGTAACATGCTATAGTGATGCTGACTATGCAACTAATAGAGACGACAGAGTATCCATGAGTGGAATTATCATGTTCATTGACAAAGCTCCAATCATTTGGCGAAGTTTTAAACAAAAATGTGTATCATTATCAACGATGGAAGCTGAGTATATTTCATTAAGTGAAGCAGCAAAGGAGATGGTTTGGATAAGAAGAGTTTTAGAAGAAGTAATTAAATGCAAGTTAGTTCATCCAGACTGTACCGAATACACTTTATTATGTGATAACAGAGCAGCTATGGACTTTTCAAAATCACCAATCGAAAATGCACGTACTAAACATATTGATGTAAGGTATCACTTTTTAAGAAATTTAGTGTTCGACAACATGTTTGAATTAAAATACATCCAGTCATCAAAGAATCTAGCGGATGGTTTAACAAAGCCACTGATGAAAACTACCTTAAAAGATTTCACTGATGAACTTTTTACTGATCAGTGACTGTTGCTTTAATGAACGGTGTTGCTTTAAAAACTGTGTTTAAAGTTAACAGAAATGAACTTTCAAAATTTTTCTTATATTTGCAAATTTATTTGTTATGTAAAAGATATTTGCATAAATGTTTCAATTTATTAGGAAATTTTCAGTCGCAACTTAGCATATCTTTAAAGTAAGTCTAAAATTTTGAGTATTTGTTTAATTTGTATTTCGGCAAAGTACCGTTTCGTTTTGAAAATTTAAATTGGTAATGTAAGTTTATGTGTAAATGTTTAAACTTTAATGAAAAAGAAATTTTCATTAAACCCTTTTTGTAAATTTAACTTTTCAGAAATTTTTTTTATGTCAAAATTTAAACTTTGTATATGTTTGGCATAACTTACCTTTTTAAAGCTTTTTTTGATTTGTTCTCTGTCAGAGTGTACGAGGGGGGCAATGTTGGAAATATAAGTTAATTTAAGTTTATTTTTAGTTTCCAACTATTTCTTTAATATTTTTAATCCCCATTTAATCTTTTCGTCCACGTCTGCAGAGAACAGCACGCTATCTTTTTGCCGCGATGTAATGTTTACGTTTTTCAGCTATCGTGCGGAGTTGAGTTGTCGCGCGCTTGCTTTTCAGGAAGGAAAACTTCCATTTTCAGAATCTATACAGTGCGCGAAAAAAGTATAAGGACAACATTTAATTGCATGAAAATATGCTTTATTTTCATTTCACCTAAATGAAATTTTTATACATCTTACTTCTGCTACATAATTTTGTGATAACATTTATACCCGATAAAAAACATAATACAGCTTCAAAATACTGATTTTACAAAATTTAACATTAAAGGAAATACGGAAAAAATTATAAGGACATGTTCCAAAATACTTTGAAAATATTTCAATAATCAAGAAAATTACCTTTTTTTTCAATCACTTGAATAAGCCGAGAGGTCAGAGATCCTGACAGATCTTTTAAAATGTCCACAGATATTTTTTCCCAAGCGTCTTTGATAGCGACGACAAGATCTTGTTTACATTGATACTGTGTGCCATTTTTATAAACTTCTCGGGCTAGAAGTCCCCATAAGTTTTCGATTGGATTAAGATCGGGACTTCTCGCCGGCCAATCAAGTAACTTTACAGAATTAGCTTCAAACCAAAGTTTTGTGCTCTTAGAAACGTGTATCGAAGCATTATCTTGCTGAAAAATATAGTCCCCTGAAGTAATTAGTGGCGCTTCAGGTAACAAATTTTCTCCTAACATATCAACATACCTGTCCGAATTCATTTTATGATTGATAAATACAATTGGAGTGGTTCCATTTGCCGCAAAACCGCCCCATACCATAACTGAGCCACCACCAAATTGACGCCTGGAAAACACTTCCTTGGTCTTTCGCAAATCATACCAAAAATAACGAAAACCATCAGGTCCATCAAGATTGAACTTTTTTTCGTCCGAAAAAACTACATCAGCCCACTTTTGACCAAGAGAAATGTATTTTTTGGCAAAGTCAACTCTTCTTTTCTTATGATGATTTGTAAGAGGGGGACGTGACACTAATTTCCCATAAGAAACTTGAGGATGTTTACTCAAAACATTTTGAACAGTCCTCGTTGAGCATGGTAAACTCAAATATTGTCTAACTTCATTTGCGGTTTCTTTTTTCTCGCAAGCTCTTCTTACAATCATTCTTTTTTGTCGACGAGAGAGAATGTCGGGTCTCCCAGTTCGCTTTTTCATACCATACATCCCAGGATTTTTTAGAAAATTATAAACTACCGTTTTAGATCTCTTGATTCTTTTTGAAATTTCCCATCCACTTAATCCACATTCTCGAAAAGCAACAATTTTTCCTTTTTCAGAGTCAGAAAGTTGAGTTCCTTTGGGCATCGTTACAAATTTACACTGAAAGTCGCCGAGTAGGAAATTTTTTTCGCAAAGGAATCTTTTAACTCGGAAATGTCATTTGTTGCTTTCAAATATGCAAATTTTTAAATAATTACTGGAGAAAAAGCAATGTCCTTATACTTTTTTCCGTTTTCATTTTAGTTCAAAAATCAAAATTTAAATTTTAAAAGATTTAAAATGGAAAATTTTAATTACTTTACGCATGAAATATTTTAGTTTTACATCTATTTTTGCTGCAAAAATTTGCATACGATTCTGATAACAAGGCTTCTAGATTTGGCGATTTTTCGCGTGTCCTTATAATTTTTTCGCGCACTGTAGGTGGCGCATGTGTTCCGGCGGAGCATGACGTATTTTCAGTTTGTGACGTTTGCAGTACTGTGATTCGTTCAAATCAGGTAACTGTTCGTTTCGCGGTACATTATGCAAATATCTTACCTTTTGATTTCATATATATATTTGTAAATCTTTCAGACAGTCATGCATGCTTGCTTGCTTGCACTTTGGCATGCATCGTTGTGTTCGTTCTTTGAACGCCTATTATGTTTCAGAAATTGCCGATGCTAATGTTTTAGCTCCAGTAGAGCTCTTGAAATTATACTATGCTTTGTTTTTTTTTAAACTTTAAATAAATTTGTTATGTTTCTTTTTAAAAAAGACTTTGTCATATTTTTTGCACACCATCTCAATTTCAGTTTCTATTTTATCTAATCTAAATTTAAGACCTCACTTTTAATTTGGGTGAAGAGGACAATGTTTAATAAAACAAAATATCTGGGCAGTCTGACGTTGTTAGGCGCGGTTTTCCAGGGTTGAATGCTGATTCTACAAATTAAGAATTGCGTTTACGTCTGCTTTTTTAATCTTAAAGAACATCCAAAAATGATCTCTGAAAGTAATAAATGTTAGGTTGGGAAAGAACGTTAACAGGGGCAAAATAGCTTTAAGTATTAGAATTAAGGTTAAAAGAAGGGGCCTTTAAATTTTAGATTAAAGTTAAAAATATTAATTGGGAACTTTAAGTTTTTGAATTTTAATTTTAAGTTTAAATTTAAAAAAGGCTTTAGGTTTTATCCTTTCATATATATATATATATGTGTGTGTGTGTGTATGTGTATATACAGATACACATTTCTAATGGCTTATAATTTTTTAAAAATTTTATGTATACATAAAACTTTATATATATATATATACATATATATTTCTTATTCTATTAATTTCATTCTTGATAATAGTATCATGAATGAAATCAATAGAAGAATAAGAAATGGGTGGAGTGGAGTGCTTTTGGGAAGAGCAATATTATTCTGACAAATAATATGCTTCTTTGCTTTAAAAGAAAGGTGTTTAATCAATGTATTTTGCCTGCACTAACTTACAGAGCAGAAACATGGACACTAACAAAACAGATGTTACAAAGAGTACAAACAACACAGAGAAGTATGGAAAGATGTATGCTAGGGATAATTAGAAGAGACAGAAAAAGGATAACCTGGATAAGAAGTCAGACAAAAGTTTTTGATATCACTGAAAAAATTAAACAGCTAAAATGGAATTGGGTGAAGCACATTGCAGGAAGAAAGACAATAGGTGGAGCACAAACATACTATAGTAGTATCTTAGAGATGCAAATCGATCAAGATGACAATCCCAAGCAAAGAGGAGTGACCAAATCAGAAAAGTAGCCAGCGTAAATCTGGATGACGAAAGCACTAGACAGGAAACATTGGAAAAATCTGGGGGGGGGGAGGCCTACATCCAGCAGTGGATCAAAAACCGTCGATTGAGATTTAAAAAAAACATAATAATTTTATACATATTTTTTTAAATGAAAGGTTATAAGAATTAACATTAAAAAATTTTATTCATGTTAATTTTCTAGCTTTTAAGAATAAAAATAACTATTTTCTACTAGTCATGATATCATTTCTGACACAGATGATTTTGTGGTCCATGTAATTTACATTTCTAACCATTTTCTTTGTGAACTTTAACTTATTTCAGTTTTAAATTAAAAAATAGATCTTTACGCTAATTTTGACAGATGATTAACTTTGAAGTATTGATAATAATTTTCTTTATATAAGACTTAATGTCATTATTCTAGACCTATTTATTTCAACATCAAAGCATAATAGTTTCATTTTCTATATATGATAACATATTCACATCCTTTCAATACTTATTATTTAATGTACATTATATTATTAAGAAACACTTAAAAAGATACATTTTATTTTCAATATGACATATTATACACACATTTTTTTAATTCTTAATTTTTTCACTTGAAAAAATTTCAACTGAAATACAGAAATACAGAATTTTTTCAGTTCAATTACATTCAATTTACTACAAACAATAATAACAAGCTTAGACACTCTATTATATTTCTTAACGGATACTGATAATACAATGAACAATTACAATAGCATGGTAAAAATTAAAATATCAATAATTGCTAGAGACTAAACTTTCATAATATTAAAAAGCCATAAAGTCATTGATAAAGAAGCTTCCACCTAAACTATTCTACAGAATTATGTAATAAAATACATTTAAATGTTTAATTTTTTCTTTTTGAAAACAATTCAATGAATAAAACGGACAATACAACTGGTCATATTATTTAACTTCAAAATTACATTAATGGTTAAGTATTTTAGATCTAGAAATGTATTTTTCAGAATTCCTATAAAATTACACATTATTCTGAATTGAGTTACAGTACGCCAGAGTCATTATTATTTTTTTTTTTTTTGAAAAATAAAATGTTTTCGTCAATACCCAAAAACAAGTTTTGGATGAGAATGCTAAATCAAAGAAATTTTCAATATAAGGGCCATTCTCAGATAAAAGGAAATTTTGTAGTTGAAAAAATAATTAAATTCTATTATTTCTATTCCAGATTTTTAGCTCAAATTTCACCAGATATTAAAATAATGGGAAATGCTATGGATATTGCTAAGGAACAGAAATTACCTTTTTTAATGTCTAAAATTGTTATAGATCTATCCCTGAAATCATAAATCCATTATGCCTCAATAATGACTTTAGTAATGACTTTTTTAACACTAAGCCTACTTAGAACTAAACTATAACAGTTGAAAGCTTATGGAGTACTTATTCTGAAAGCAGTCTTAAACATTCTTTATAATATGTTCTGCAAAATTTAATTATCAAAATGTATTTCAGCAATAAGGAACTTGGTAGTAACATACTAAATACACTGTCTGTAATTTTGAAACAAAAAGCACAGATTGAAGTAGTTCTTGAAAAAGTAATGAAAAATAGACATTACTTCTCATAAGAACACGTGGAACTATACAATGTAAAAATGTTTCCATATCAAAATGACATCTAGTGGAGAAAATGAAACCTTAGTAAGAAGCATGGTAATGACAGCTAAAGCTAGAAACAAATTTTAAATAAGTATAATTAATGGAAATGTTTTTGGTTTTGTCTAAAATGTCAAATTTATAATAATTTGAGACATGAAATTTATCATTGCATTTCTTCTAAAACTTTCTAAATCTTAAAAATATTAATTTTAATTTAAAATTTGGCAGTTTGAGACAACCCTTGGTAATGGCATTTAGAACTTTACATTTTTTTAAAAATTTTTAAATTATTATTATTATTTTATATTTAAACTAATGCACAATGCAGTGCTTGAACAGAAATATTCATAAAAAATTTAAACATTCATTGTTGATTTTATTCATTCACATTTTATAGCCAAGGATATAAAATTTCCCTTTATCTGGGAATGACCCATAATCAATGAAGATTTATCTTCTTTTAAAAAAGTAAAATATAAGTGAAGCAAAATACCTTTTCAAAAATTCTTCTTCTTTAGTGAAATCTTTTGTGTGAAGAACACATTTGCCACTATTGAAAAACACTTTAACATCCAATTCAAAATCAATATTAGGTTCAGAAGGAGGAAATTTTAATGAGCCTACTCCACTGCTGCCTCCTCCAGGAGTTACATTTCCATTCTTTTCAGATGTGTCACCCATACTGAAAAAAATATAGATTAGAAGAATTTTTTCTATAAACAAGAGACTAAAATACTTTAATATACTAATATAACCTATATATAGTGTCAATAATTTGAAGAGCATGGATACTTCAAATTATTGACAAGTACAAGTTTACCACATATATCAAATTAATCAAAAGCCTTTTAAAAGGTTTTTAAAACTTTTTATAGTTTTTTAACACATAATAGATCTATTTTGTAATATACAGATTGACATAAAAAATGTTGAAGTGTGCTTTAAATTTTTACGAGTTGGAGATAAATAAGCAATGCAAATTGCAAAGTTGTTTAAAATAGGACAAGAAGTACTATTATTTTCATGGAATATTCATATTATAAATTTTTTAAAAAATTAAATATTTTAAATTTTTTAATGAACTCACGAAATAAATCTGTCAATCAGAAAGCTTTTCTTTTTGCTGCAATATGATAATCACAAAAACTGCATACTGCTATCTTTAAAACTACCTGAATTATAACGAGAAAAAAACATCCAACTTATATCACTTTTTAATTTCATTTAGAATACTATTTCATCGAAAATGCAGACCATACACAAATCTATGAGGGTATTCTGTATCTGAAAAATATGTTAACAAGTGTGAAAGAATTGCATGATAAATAAATCTATATATAGTATTATATAGGCAGGAATCCTTTACAGAGACGGACATAGTTTTAAAAACTAGGAAGTTAAATAATTTAAAAAAAAGTCACACAGCATTTCTGAAGTGCTTTCTTTTATTCCTAAAACATAACTTTACTAATAATGCTTATGTAATTTTTTAAGTTTCTTGCAAATTGAAGTTGTTGTTTTATTTTGAAGTTTGCAGGTATTTTTATTACAAATTGCTTAAAGTTTTTTTCTCTTTCCCTTAAAAAGTGTGAGATAACTGTACCCACTACCAAGAACTATGAAATTCTAAATTACTATGACTGAAGTTTTTTAATGCAATTTATTTTTATATGGATCCTTGCATTATAAGAGCATTATGCAGTGATGGAACAGAGGCACAACAGTTTTGCAATTGTCACCATTAAATTTTATTGGTATTCTTTGAATTGAAAAATCTCAGAAACCCTGTCCTGAAATTAGATGAAAAATTCTGATAAAATTTTGCAGTCTAAATTAATTTTCTGGTGCTAAACTGTTCCATCACTGGCCTTATGGCTAGTACCATGAGATGTAAGTAATCTATTGTGCAGTAAATGCATGAATATTATAATGAGATAACATTATTGCATGCTTCCAATCATGTAAATAATTGCATCCTTCAATTACCATCAGTTGAGACATGCCTTTTATTACTCAAAGGCCAGAGAGGCCTAATCTAAACGGAATGAAAGTTGTAAAACTTCAATCATCGAATTTTTACACAAGAAATTAATTACAGTAGACTCCCTCAAATCTGCACAGCTTGGGATCAGAGGTTTTGCGGATTTTAGAATTTTGCAGATTTCTGGTCATTGCTTTGTTTATATTTCTTAAAAAGCCATTTGAAAGTAATTAATAATGTAATCAAAAGTATAATGAATGCTTAGAATATACTAAAATATTAAAACAGTAATAAACTAAAATAATAAAAATTTAGATAATTTTTAAAATGAATAAAATACTAAAAGCAAAAGTCATGTGAATAATCAATAATGTACAATTAAATATTCATTATAAAGATGAAATGTGTTTTTCCTAAATTATTCAGTGAAACTTGCTTCAAATAGTTAAATACTAATTCACACCAGGATAATTAAAATAAAGAAGCTTTATTTCAGGTTTAGCCAGACTTAATAACTAAAACAGCTTGATTAATACATAAATGAAATTTGGTAAGATTATGATTACCAATGATATCAGGAATATCTTGATTCTTTCAGAAATAAATTATTCTTTCTTCATGAAAAAAGATGAATTCAATAACATTACCAAAAATAAAAAATTAAAAAATGTATGAAATTGATATAAAACTAAAAAGGTCAAATTTTGCACCTACATCTGAACTGAATGCTTCATTGTTTACATCCGTAAATTATGTGTGGATTTTAGAGAGTTGTGGATTTTAGGAATGCGGATTTGAGGGAGTCTACTGTATATATAAAATTGAATTTAGGGAATATCAGTTATGGTGTACCATTATGACATTACATAGAAAGTTTGACTGGCATTTCCAATTCTAAAGCCTCTTAATATAAGATAATGAAAACAACTTACTTGTCTGATTGATCAAATCTATCATCACAAGTTTTATTGGGAGAATCCATTTCCCTATCAGACACCAGCTTGTGATCAGTTATAGAAGAGTCTTGTGCGCTGGAGTTGGAATCAATAGATTGTTGTGCAGATGTTTGTCCTCCATAAGCCATATCAGAAGCTGCATTTGATGTAAAAACACTATCAAGTGACAACTCCCTAAAAAAATAATACTGGCACTTAAAAAATTTCCTAAAAATATGATTTTTTAAAATAAAAATCATTCATTAAAAATTTTCTGGTGAGGTAAACTTAGATAATTATATTTTATGTACAAATGTTATTATAAATATGCCAAATTTATATTGACTAAAACATCCTGTAATGATTTCCTCATAATATAATTTCCAAATAGCAGTTATTTCATGGTACAATGTCTGTTTCTACAAATTTGCACTGCAGTTAATCCTGTTTTATTGATGTATTATTAAATGGATTTCACATGGTATGTTGAAGAAGGATGACAAAATTCCAGTTCACAATTGAGAAGGATCAATCCATTTCAATTGGTCCAGAAAATATTTTTTTGGTTGCTTTATCATTCTTTAAAAATGAAACTTTTTGTACAACCCTAAACATGATGCAAGTTTGAAATGAATATTATTTTAATTTACTATTTTTTGTTTGTGCATGGTGGTAATCTTTCTTTCATCGTGTGCAGCAATTTTCTCACATTGAAGGGTTTGCGGAATTGTAAATATCTCATATTTTATTTTTCCAATTCAAATTGGATTTTTGCAGCTATTTGTTCAGAATAAAATGAGCAAAGTCTGGCAATTGAATGGTTTCTTAAAATAAATTCTTACTGGTGAAATTTTAGCAAAAATTTTAAGATTTTTTTTCTGTTGTGTCAATCCCCAAATAAAGATGGACAGACACTAACACGTGGTAGAATAAAATATTATTCTACCGAACTTCAACATAAAACTAATTAAATAAATTCTCAATGAAAATTATATCAAAATTTTTGATCGTATAGTGATAATTAAGTAACATCATTTACAAATCAAAAGCATTCTAAAAGAAATAAGCTGTTGAGGGAAAAGATAAGCAATGACTTAAATCATGGAATAAATTATAACTTACATTTATTTAAATTTTAAATAAGAAATAAATTATCATTAACGAATTACAAAATTAATATCAATAGTTAATACATGATAGTAAAAGAACATTTGCATACATCCTCGGGGAAGAAATGAAAATCAATAGGTACCTTATTTAAATATTAACATAATTGAAACTGCATCCAATCTGTTACAATATGAGATCTCTTCGATCAGGAAATTATTGGAGTGACATCCTCTTAACCACATTATCTTTCCACGATTTTTGGCTCCGACCGTCTCCTTCCCTTGCAGCGCATCAAGTATTCCTTCGATGTGACACCCGCTCACAGAGTCTCGTACCAATGGACGATTCCTCGCTCACTCTGCTGCACCGCAATCTCAGACTTCCGAAGTCACTCGCCGAACTCCTCGATCCTCGTGTGTCTGCTCCTTTTATCCATGTGCCGAATCACTTCATTTCCATAGCGTAGACAAAATAATCCACTTGATGTCCGACATGTATGTTAGTTATTTGGGTTGTTCAACAAAATTTCTCAATTATTTAAACAATTGAACGGGATTCCATTTACAATTTTTCTTTGTTATTAAAACATTTTTTTATGAAAGGAAAATCAATTTGTCCGTCAAAACATTGAACACCTGCCGTGCATGAATACATTATTCAATGTCCGGACCACGTGCGTCTCAAAATATTGAAATATGAAATATCTTTGTATATTTTCAAATTACACATTACTACAAACTTCCAAAACATTATTATTTTAAATCTTAATTTCACATAGATTATTTTAAATATATCTTCCGAGGAAAACATCATTGTATCGGCCGGCGCCAGGCCAACACAACAAAACCCCCTCAAAAAATATTAAAATATTATTAAACATTAAATATATTTACCAGATATTATATGGAGTAATTTGTAAATTGTTTGATAAAAAGAGATATATCCTATTAGCAAGCAAAAACTAATTATTTAAATAAAACAACTGATTATTATTTTTTTATTATTATTAAATTATTTTAGACCCAAAATAATCAACACAACATTTGCAAAATTTATCCACTTACATGAGAATATTTTTCATGCAAGGGTAACTTCAACAGGAAACAATTTTTTTTTTTTTTTTTTTTTTTTTTTTTTTTTTTTTTTTTTTTTTTTTTTTTACAAATAGGTTGAAAGTACTTGTACTCACAGGCCAAGTCCTAGATCTAGGAATTGATTTCTCTTTGTGAAAAAAATTCCAAAAATTTCGAAAATTACACATTTTAGACTTTGATATCTCTAGTGGGGCACGAGATAAAAATCAGAAATTCTTGTTTTTGATAGTACTTTATGCTAGTGTTATACACAAAAAAATTCAAGAAGGAGATTTGACTATATGCTGAGATACAATGAGGACAAAATGTTAAGAAATGCTATTAAGAGTACATTAGGAAAAATGAGATTTATCTCTTTTATTGCAATATTTACACAAAAAATATCGTTTGTTGAAAACAGTTTAATTTACTAAGATACTATATATGCTCAATAAATATCTTCACACTATTTACAGGAGAATGTTGCGAGTTCGACCAGTTACTGTTGTCAGTTTCATTCATTCATTCAATTTCTCAAAATTTTATTTGAAGCCATTCATGTGTTGCCATCTCTTGATAACTTGAATGAAGTTTTTGGCCTTGATGGCCCATAGAAATTAATTTTGAAATCAGTATGTTCAAGGCTCACTTCATTAATAATTCAAAGATACCACTTTTATCCTACACACATGAAAAAATGTCCATTTTCTGCATTATACACTTTTAAAGGCCTTTGGATATATTTATTTCCTGAAAATTACTTGAGGTTGATGTATGGTAACATCATGTAAATGTTTCATTTACAGGAACATACTTAAGGAAGGAATGAGTTTCAGGTACTGGCAATGGCAAACAGTATTGAAATAGATTATGTGATTCATGTGTATGATTGGTTACTTCTATACTTGAAGCATAAATGAATGTAATGTATGAAGGTTTTTGTCTCAGAAATTAAACATTTTGCCAGGAGATAGGATTTGATTTTTAGCTGTCATCTACAGGCTTCTCTTAGTTACTTCTCCCTTTGTAGTTCTTCTACCCCATCACAAGGATTTTTCCCATGACTAGTAAAAAAAAGTAACACTCTTCTTGAAGGCCAAAGTCTTTCTCATGAAGACAAATATTTACAAAATTCTCTTTACTTTTGTACTGGCTAGCAGCTCTGTCACAAAAGTGGAACATCTTTGATCAAAATGGACAGCAATTTTTATATCATTAATCCTATGTTTTTTGAAATGTATGGACTATGATGGGATCATGTTTAAGATGATCATTGATAACATAAAAACTTCTACTCTTGCATTTATCAGAAGTCTACTATCTTTATAATAATATACAAAGGGATGGGCCATGGCCTGCTTCTTTACCTAGTGAAAATATTGTATTTCTTCTTGAATGACAAATATAAAATTTTCAGAAAACTCACTGACAACAATGCATTATGAATCTAATAGATTTTGTATGTTGTCTTTAAGAAATATTGATTGTATTTTACACGCATAGTGATGTTTCTTCAAAGCAGATAGTTTTTCCACAAAAATTTCACAAAATTCTTCTCTAGGTTTAATAATTGAAACCATGTGAACACTATCAATTGTAACCCATTGTCTGTAATTTACATTTTCTGGAATTTCTTCTGAGTCAAATTATTGTAATAGCATTTCTAGTAGGTTTGGTTCATATGGACAATAGTGCATTGGCTTAGAATGCATTCTGAATTGTTTAAATCACACACAAGCATTTAAAGAAGATCTTTGTAATTAACATTTAACTTTGCATATCAAGCTTTAATTTAACATTTTGGTGGCATAAACAAACATGTAGTAGGTTACAATAAATTGGCAGTATTGTTTTCACACATTGTTCATACTATATCTCAGCTTGTAGTCAAATCTCATTCTTGAAATTTTTGCACATGACACTACCACAAAATCCTATCAAAGGCCAGAATTTCCGATTTTTATCTCCAGCCCTACCAGAGATTTCAAAGCCTAAAAAGTACAATTTTTCATATTTTTATCAAATTTTGTAATTTTTTTTCGCAAAGAGAAATCAACTCCCAAATTTGGGACTTGGTGTGTGAGTACAAGTGTCTGACCTATTTGTAAAAAAAAATTGTTTAGAAAATTATGACAATTCAGAAAATTATGATACTGACAATTTTCCTTGCATGAAATGGTTCCTCTTGAAAACGGATAGATTTTAGAAAAAAACTTAAAATTTATGATAAAATTTCTCTAGTAAGAATTTATATTAAAAACTATTCTATTGCCATACCTTTAGCTCATTTTATACAGATCAAAATTTTGAAAATCCCATTTGAATTGGAAAATAACAGACAAGATATTTACAATATCGTATGCCCTAGTATGTGAGAAAATTGCAGTACACAATGAAACAAAGATGGATGCCATGCACAAACAAAAATTAATGAAACAGAAATAATAGTCATTTTGAGCTTCCATCATTTTAGGGTTGTTGTATGAAACAATTCATATATTTTTTAAAAAGGTTGAGGGACCAGAGCTGGACTACATGAAGTGGATTGACCCAAAAGAAACTTGGACGTTTATTCTTTTGCAAAACAATCAGTTAAAAAAGTAAAAAAGGAGGTCCTTATTTTTTATAGCTATTATGAATAGACATAACACAATGCAGTTTAGATATTACACATATGCAATAGATTTTTTTTTCTAGAAAATGTTAAGGAGTACTTTAAATTTGACTAAAAAATATATTATTTTGGCAATCTGTCATTGAACGATTGTGGCTTATGTTAAATGTAAGCACCTTTATTGTCAGAATATTATATCTAAAACTTAACAAATCATATAAATATCTACAATGCATTCAGTTTTGCAGAATATTTTATGATATGGATAATCTTGCATCGCCCTACCTCAATCTCCAAAAAAACTTTTAGTATTGATGTAGTCAATGTTGATGCAGAAACATGCAATAATCAAACATTTAAGGGGACAGATTACCTCAAAATTGGGAAAAAAGTTGATTTTCTTCTTTTAATATTAAATGAAAATTTATTTAATTGCGAATATTTTGACACCCTATTTTTAACCATAGGGCAATCAATTTATATCATGAGATATTGTAAATTTTGTTAATACAGCCAGTGCAATTACCCATACAAAGTAAAACTTTAAATGGCTTTTTCTCCATGGTCATATTTTCATGTATGATATTAGCCTTCAAGTTTTTTGTTATTTTTAAAACAGTAAAAGTATATGAAGATGTGTGTCTGTTATATATTTATGTTTAGTGAAAACATACTTTAGCTTTTACTTGATCAACAGTTAACGGTAAGCCATTAACTGTTGGTTGTTATGATTTTGAATGGAGAGATACATGCCTTACAACCTGCATGCGAACTTTTGGGTGATCAGCTAATTAATACGTTTACAACGGAAATGGAGACTTTTAGATCACCTGGAGTCATGATATTTAGCGGAATTTTAAAAGAGAATTGGTGTAAATGGAAACACAAGTTCAACAATTTTTTGTTAGTATCGGAAAAGAGTGAAAAATCAGAACAGATAAAACTTACCATACTGCTAAACCTCATTGGAGATGGAGAAAACATTTACAACACTTTTATATTTGAAGGTGACGAATCAGCAAAAACACTTGATGCTATAATTAAAAAATTTGATAGCTATTGCTTACCCCAGAGCAATGAAGTCTTTGAAAGATTTAAATTTTTTACATGCTCTAAAAAAGAGAGCCAAAATATTGACTCATATGTAACTGTTGAAAATGCTTGCAGCATCATGCAACTTCGGAGATCAGGAAACCAGCCTCATTCGCGACAGGATTGTTTTGGGTGTAAATGACCATGGATTGCAAGAGAGACTTTTGAGAGAATCCCAATTAACATGACAAAAAGCCATAGATAATGTTTGTGCTAGTGAAATCAGCAGAAGACAAGTAGAAGCTATTAACGAAGTTAATAGAAGTTATCAGTTAGAAGTTATCAGTATAACGAAGTTATCAGTTAATACTATCGATGCTCTAAACAAAAATCCAATTAGAAGGCCCAATACTGTGGATTGCCAGGTTTGTGGCAGAACTCACACAAAGGGTCAATGTCCCACATGTAATAAACTGTGCAACAAGTTTAAAAGGAAAAATCACTTTGTAGCTGCGTTGTGTGTAGAAGTAAGTTTCAGAAATCAGCTGCAAGATATACTAATAAAACTGTAAATAAAGTACAAGCTAGTGACTTTAATGTTCACCCTGAAAATAGGGACTCAAATTTTTATCCTAATGACTCTAATATTAGTCTGTTTATCGATAGAGTGCATGATATTAAATGTAATGAATGGTTTAAGGTTATATCAGTTGAAGGCCAACATGTATCTTTCAACTTTGACACAGATGCTCAAGTCAATGTTTTACTTTTGAATATTTTCAAAACATTAAATTTAGAACATAAATTAAACTCAACTGATATTATCTTAGTAGCCTGTGGAAACAATAGGCTGGAACCTGTTGGTTCTATAGATCTAATTTGTAGTACTGAAAATTTTTATAATGTTTTGCTTACATTTGTTGTCATTGATGTTACAGCTAAGTCAATTTTAGGATTTCAAACTTGTAAAATATTACAATTAAGCATATTGATAGTGTTTCTCTTGAATCCAAAATAAAAGAAATTGAAAATTATAAAGTTGTGTTTTTAGGATTGGGAAATTTTCCTGAGGAACCACATCATATTGAAACAAAACCTGATATGCATGCTGTAATAAATGCTCCTAGAAGGGTACCTTTATCTTTACATCAAAAGCTTAAAATCACTATTGATGAATTGGAAAACTTGGTTTATTTATTTGAGATACAATGCCCAACAGATTGGGTTAATAACTTAGTGGTTGTCGAAAAGCCTAATGGTACATTGCGAACATACATTGACCCTAGAAACCTTAATAAAACAATTAAGCGTGAGCATCATGTAATGCCTTCAGTAGATGAAATAATACACAAATTGAAGGCAAACAATGTTTTTCAGTGCTACATTTGAAAGATGGATTTTGGCAAGCATCATTGGATGGGCCAAGTTCAAAATTATGTACTTTTAATTCTCCCTTTGGTAGATATAAATTTAATAAACTTCTCCAGGACATGTGCTCTGCTCCTGAGGTATTTTAGTAAAAGAATGAGAAAATGTTTGGGGATATTAATGGGGTAGAAATTTATTATGATGATCTAATAATAGCAGGTAAAGACGAAAAAGAACATGATAGAATTTTGATAGAGGTTCTCGAAAGAGCCAAAGCAAATAATATAAAATTTAATCAAGATAAATTTCAGTTTAAAGTACCTGAGGTAAAATATATGGGTTTTTTAATATCTAAAAATGGAATAAGGGAACACATCTGGTAAAGATAAACAGACCCAAATCATGTTAGAACTATTGTCAATCTCAAAAAACCATCTTGTAAAAGTGACATTAAAATGTTACTAGGTATGATTAATTTTCTCTCTAAATTTATACCAAATGACGTTACCTCTCCCTTAAGAAGTCTGTTAAAAAATAATGTAGATTTTGAATGGGGTCCTGAACAGGAACAGTTTTGAAACTATTAAAAAATTAATCAGTTCAACACCAGTTCTAAAAGTATTTAATGAATCTCTGCCTATTACACTTCAGTGTGATAGCCCCAAAGGTGGTTTAGGTGCATGCTTATTGCAAGAGGGGCAGCCAGTAGCATTTGCATCAAGAAGTCTAACTGATACTGAACAAAATTATGCCCAAATCGAAAAAGAGTTATTAGCCAGTGTTTGCATTTCAGAAGTTCCACAATTTTGTTTATGGTCATAAGATTGTAGTTGAAAGTGACCACAAACCGTTAACATCAATAATACTTAAACCTATCTCTAAAATTTCTTGTTGTTTACAGAGAATGCTCCTGAAGCTGTTGAAATATCATTTCACTGTAAAATACTTACCAGAAAGCAAAATGTATATTGCAGACACATTGTCTACAAGTATACATTAAAGAAAAAGTGGCGGATGATCCTGACTTGTTAAACATGGTACATTCAATCTCTAAGGTTTTACCAATTAGTGGAAGTAGGTTTCAACAGTTTCAGAAAGCTACTGGGGAGGATAATGAATTAAAATTAATCAGTCAGTACTATCAAAATGAATGGCCTGACAAAAAGCAAATGCCTAAACACTTGACGCATTTTCACAAATTAAAAAATTATATTGTTTGTATAGAGGAGTTAGTGTTTTTGAATGACAAAATTATTATGCCTAACTTGAGGCAAGATATGTTGTTTTTTATACGTGAATCACATTTGGGTATCCATAAGTGGAAAAGTAGGGCTAGAGAAATAATGTATTTGCCAGGTATTAATTGTGATATTGAAAACATGATATCTAAATGCAGTATGTGAAAAATTTCAAAATTCTCAATGCAAAGAATCACTTATACCATATGAAGTGCCAACTCGACCCTTTGAAAGAGTCGGAATAGATTTAATGTATTTGCGTAGTGGTAGTTATTTGATTCTAATTGATTACTATTCAAAATGAATTGAGATTGTATCTATACAAAATAAAACTATTGCAGAAATTATTATTAAGTTAGAAGAAATTTTTTCAAGGTTTGAAATACCAGAAACAGTTATCTGTGATAATGTCCCCTTTAACAGTTATGAATTTAAAAACTTTGGGAAAGGATGGGATACTGAAATAATATTTACAAGCACTCATTATTCTCAGAGTAATGAAATGGTTGAGAAGGCAGTTGGTATCTGAAAAACAATTTTTAAAAAAGCTTTTGAGAACTGCAGGCCTTCAATAGGTTTACTTGAATATCATAATACACCAATTTCAGGTTTAGGATTATCTCCTGCCCAATTAATGTTTAACAGAAGACTGCAGACAAAGTTACCCATTAATAATAAATTTCTTAATCCCGAACTCTTTAAAGATGTTAACATAGAATTTTTAAGCAGACAGCAAAAAAACACTATTATGATAGACATAATAAAACTTTAAAGGAATTTAAACAGGGAGATAAAATTTTTGTTCAAAATGCTAAAACTAAATTATGGGAACCTGCTATTATTTTATGTAAAACAGAAAACCCTGGGTCTTATAAAATAAAAACTAATTCTGGAAGAATTCTCATAAGAAATATAAAGTTCTTAAAATTATCTAAAACTTCTCATCAGTATTTTGATAACATGCATGATGATCTTCCAGACAATAATACTTCCTTTAATAATGCCATATCTAGTCCAATAGCTAAATGTGTAAATGTACAAAGCAACGTTGTCAGCCGAACAGGTCACATTGTAAAACGACCCCAATACTTAAATGATTATGTATGTGATTAATTTATTATATTTGAAATGTTTCATATGAATAATGTAGAGTGTTATATAACTAAGAAGGGGGATGTTATATATTTATGTTTAGTGAAAACAAACTTTAACTTTCACTTGACCAACAGTTAACGGTAACCCATTAACTGTTGGTTGTTATGATTTTGAATGGAGAGAAACTCGCTTGACGAGTATAGGAATTGAGTGACTGTTTAATAAAGTTATATTTTATCTACTATGTGTATTTATGAGTAAATATTAAACATTAGAATGCATCAAAGCATCCCAGCTAATATCAAGGAACACAACAGTATCTAGGATTTTCATTAACACAAAAATCACATATTTAGAACATTTTTTGCTCCTTCACCTCCTCTGGGGTAGTGGCAATGATATAAAATATAGATGATTTTTGAGCAAGGCTGTTATCATCATTTCCCCACCATTATTTTTTAAATCAGCTCTATATTTCCTGAGATTGCACAGAAATCGCAATTTAGAAAGTTTTTTAGAATGCTTTTTGCGTATTTTCACTCTTTTTAAACTTTGGTTTTTTTTTTAAGGAAACTTTTTAGAGATCATTTATGTCTAATAACCTACCATGTCAAATTTTATGTTTCTAGGCCCTTCAGTAACACAAAAATCACAATTTAGAACATTTTTTGCTGCTTCAACCTTCAGGTGGTAGTAACACTTGATATAAAATAGAGCCTATGTAAGAGCAATTGCTGTCACTATCAATTTTGAACCATTACTTTTGAAACTGGTTTGATACTTCCTCAGAAATAATAGAAATCACCATTTACAAAGATTTTTAAATGCTTTTAACACATTATCGCCCCTTTTAATTTTCTAATTTTTAATAAATGTTCTTAGAAATCACATCAAATAAGGAACTACCATGCCAAATTTCATGCTTCAAAGCCTTTTCAATAACATAAAAATTTCATTTTTAGAATGCTTGTTGCTCCTCCCCCCCCCCTCCCTCTTTTGGAGTAATAACACTAACATAAATATAGTCTATCTTAAGACAAGGGCTGTCAACATCAATTTGAATTTGGTTCAACACTTAATTAGAAATCACCATTTAAGACATTTTTTAGAACACTTTTTGCACATTTTCATCCCTTTTAAATTTTGAATTTTTAAGAAATGTCCTTAGAGATCATATATATTTAATAAGTAACTACCAATCCAAATTTTGTGTTACTAGGTTCTTCAGTAACACAAAAATTGCATTTTTAGAACATTTTTTGCTTCGACACTCATTTTAGAGTAGTGGCATGAACATAAGATACAGCCTATGTTTGAAGAGAGACTGGCACCATCATTTTGATGCCATTACTTTTGAAATAGGTTTGATAGTTTCAAAGATTGTCTCCAACAAAGAAACAAACTTTACTTCTTTATAATATTAGTACAGATTACAGAAATAAATTTTTAACATTAATAATAATTAGAATACATTTTTCTTTAAATGTGATAAAAAAATCTTTAAAGCTTAAAAGAAAACAAACTTATTCATGTCAATAAAAGGATATGCTTTTATGTATAATTCTCTAAATAAAAGAAATATAAAAAGGAAGCTGTGGCAGACATATTTGTTCTATTTGTGTTGTCAAATGTCAACATTTGATTTTACAGATTTCAGAATGGCTACTTTTGAGACTCTTCATTTATTTTTTCATACAAAAAGTTGCAATCATAGAAAAATAACAGTGCCTCAGAAATTATAACATAGAACTGCAGATTTAAAAGAAATAGGCTAGACATGGCTGTTTCTATTGACTAATTTGTCAAATAGTCAAGATATAGAATAATTTTTTACAGCTAAGCAGGGATATGAAAAAGGTACTAAGATAGATTTTTTTCTTAACACAGTTATATATTTAATAAAATAAAATGAAGTAAATTCTATATTTTATACATTATGTAAGTGCATAATTACATATATCTCAAGTAATTATTTAATACCTGTGGACAGATTTCTCTGACAAAGCCATGTTGGGCAAATCAGACATATCCAATGAGCCAGTTCGAGTATGGGCATGACTTGGAGAGCTATCTTTACTGCTTGGAGTTTGAGCTTGATTTCCAAACCTACAATTAAAATATGTATAACATAAATTATTTTAAAATAAGTTATTCCAGAATAAAATTCACCAAAGATTAAAACAAAAGTTTTAACAAGGCATCTAACATCAAACAAAAGTCTAAGCTTTTTTACAGATGTAGTGGCAGGAAAACATATTTCTGTATATTTACAAAACAAAATTATGTGCAGATTTTTATTCTTCAAGAATGAACTTGGATCTTAAAGTTGCCCAAATTTTTTTTATCTCCATTTACCTTTAATTCATAGGTTTTGTAGAGTTATTAAAAACAATATCATGACACTTGCAAAAGACAAGTAAAAATAACACTGAAAATATTTTTTTCAAACTTTGAAAGCTTTGGGAAAAACCTTAATAATAGACATAATCGTATGTTTTAATCTTGTTATGCAGAAATAAAAATTGACAAAGAAAAGGGGTAACAATCCAAAAGAATAACCATAAGTGTCTTCAAAATCAAGTTTTTAGAAAAACTTATATTTGTATAACTATTAGGGTATTTCCAAATCTTTCTGTATAAATATTTTGCAGATGGGTCTGATTATCTTATTAATGACAAATTTTATAAAATGACATAGAAAAGTATACTTCAGGAACTACTAAATATCATTAACCTATATCTATTTATATGAACTCTAATGCCTTTTATTTTCACCCTGGAACTTTCAATTTAACTCTTGATCATCACAAAATGTAAGTTTTGCCTAGTACAATAACAAAATTAAATTTACATAATTTTAACAAAATTAAAAGGTTTTAAAAATTATTAACAATAACAGTTAATTTATCAGTAACATTACAACTATAAAGAATAAATTTTAGGTCACTTAATCCAGCTAAGAAAACAGCAGGAAAAGATTAAATTAACATATATAGAAGAAAATTTCAAAGAAAACATCACTAAGGTTTTTGCAATGAAAGGCTTTATCAATATATATTTCATTCAAGAAATTTTCTTTAGTTTTGTTTATTTTAAAATAAAGTAAATAGGAATGAGAAGAATTTTACTATTTTAGATTTTGAACATCATCTCCTACAGTAAGAAAATAAGATAAAAATCAAAACAATATAACTAAGTTCAATTAGTAAAGCAGTCTAATATTTTATAAATTAGAGTTTTTAGGCAATTTAATTTATAATTCCTGAAATTTTATAGCACAGCATAAAAAATCTTGAGTCTATTCTACACAAAAGAAAACAAAATATGTCCTCATACTAATGATAGTCGTATAACTTGTATTAAATGGTTCTGTCAAACTACAGACATTTTATTCAGAGCTAATTTTACCAAAATATAAGTTCTGCCTTAAACTTTAAATTACATATTGGATTTGAAGCAATAACTTTTGTAGGACAAAAAAGGTAAACTGCATTTTTAAAACATGAATTAATTGTTCAAACATTAAAATATATAAAGATATATATATATGTATATATATAGATAGATAGATAGATAGATAGCACATGATTATTATCATCATGAAAATAATAACAATAATTAACACACAAGTCAAGAAAAACATTAACCAGATAAATATAAATATATGTGTTCACATATCATTAGTATTGTCCTCAGAGATAGGAAAACTATGTATGTAAAACAAGAAAGCAACCCAAATGAAATCTAATATATATATATATATATATATATATATATATATAAATACACTTACGAAACTTCATTTGTTTCATCTGCATCTGGGAAAAACAAAGACATGGACTGAAGAGGTCCAACACCTGAACGACTGCCAAGTCCCAATTTATCTTTAAAAGACGTTGCCTGCAAAAACATTTGTGATTTAAGAAAATTTTTGCAATTTATTAAAGTAAATTTAAAATTTGTATTTTTAAGTAAAAAAAAAAAGTTGGTAATGTAGAAAATAATACACAAGTATTGTAAAAGTGCATTGCTAAATCACAATAAGAGTCACATAAAAGATTATACCAAATCAAAGAAGATGTTTAAGGAGTACCTATACAAAATGTAACCTACATTAAACATAATAAAAATTATAGCACTACATTTTCAAGAAAACAAGCGAGGCAAAATAGATTAAAAAAATATATACTAGAAGATAAAATTAATTATTTCAAGCATGGTTAAATTCTAAGAATTAAATATGCGTATACACTATTATAAAGTTCTTCCATTTAACAAAACAAACAAATTTGCTGAAGATCAATGTAAACAATAATATCTTGATGTATCTTTTAAAGCTTTAAAATTTTTAAAGAGTATTTTCTGAAGCAAATAATTTGATTTATTCTAATTTCTTAGGAAACTTCATAAGTTTTTTTAATATAAATAAGAGTTATAGCATTAGAACAATAGTAGATATATTCAATTACAAATCATCTTCTCTATTGAATCCAACATAATAAATGTCTGATATATTAAGCACTAGATATATTTATTGACTCAAAAATAAATTTTCATTGAAATGGTTTAATTTTAAAGTTGAAAGTTTGAAAGTTGAAAACATTGACATTTGTTGAAACATTGAAAGTTTAATTTTAAAGAATATATTAATACTACAACAAATATATATTACAGCTAATGAAAATAAATGAAATACACCATACAGAAATGTAATTTTCTAACTTTACCTTCACACTTTGCCGTCTTAACTTTTTAATAACATCTCTTCTAAAATCATTAAATACAGCAGTTTCCAGTTCATGTAATCGACGAACTTCTTGTTCAATAGTGCTTTGGCTTGCTCCAAGCAACCTTAAAAGAAGAGAAGAAAACAGCATTAAATATGAGCTTATTCAAAAAACTTGTTTTGTAACAAAATACACTATTATAATATTTACCAGAATGTTAATGATGAATAGCATATACTTAGATTTTATAATTTTTCAAAGTACTAAGTATTTCACACAATATTAATTGTTATTTATTGACTATAATTATATACAGCAGCTTTTTTTTTTTTTTTGTACAAAGTGCAGTCAAAATAAAATACAATGTTCTCTATTATTACTTTATTAATCAAAATTTTGAAGATTTTAACAGCACTTATTTTTGTTAAATTAATATTGCACCTTTTGCTCAATGTTAAAATCATTTATTACTCACTTTTTAAAGTTTGATTTTATATTCACATCTCATAAATGCCACAGTTTTATGCTACAAATTCAGACTTTTCCCCCTATTTCAGTAAATTTTAGCCTAAAGTTCATGTGAAATTAATTGAAATTTAGAGAGTGGTTCCTAGCAATCCCACGTTCATTGCTTTTGGCGTAACATGTACATGGCAGATTTTGCTCTTGCTGAGTGGGCTGATCACAGGTTTCATCACCGAGCATTTTCTTGAGTCGATTTTTGAACAGATTAAATTAGTTACATCTGGTCCATAAGAGTGACAGCCCTTCGGCCCCAATGACGCAGCAAGGTTATGCGGATGATGTGTCTTTCTGTTTTGAAGATTGTACCATATAGATAATATTTGAATTCATTGCAAGATTTGTTATAAACTTTTCCTGTCTCTTTTTTGCTCTTCTTAAATTAAAAGTTGATTTCAAGCAAACAAACCTCACATTTCCTCATTTTCTAATTTAAGTCTATTTCTCATCAGCGACATTGAGATACCCTGTCATTTCAAATCTAGTAAGAATCACCTTTTTTGTCAATAAACTTTTTTGTAATTCTCATCATATAACAAATTACAACAGCAAGCCTATGATTTCTGCAGTTTATATCTGTACTCACAACAGTATGTGCTGAAATTATTTCAAAACGATCACCTTTCGCCTTTTTAGGCTTAGTGATATTAGCATATGATCAAACCTTTTAATAACACATTTTTTTAGACACCATTTACAATTCTTTTATGACAATTCCTTTGAAGAGAACTTGATTTTTAGATTTCTGACATGATATTTCAGACACAGTTATGAATAAATTTCCTTTTTCATTTATCAAATGAAAAGGATAAATGAAAATTAAATTAAACTTTCAAAGATCAAAATATTTTTGAGCAATTCCATCTGAGCTCAGGCAGGGCATGTCAATTCGCCATCACAGATTTTTTTCAAAAAAATACAGTAGTTAGAACAAAGTGATTTATAAAATTTCCTAAAAGGATTTTTCCCTAAAAAATTTATTTCTCCGATTACATCACTTCAAAGTTCATGGTAAAATTGACAGTTTTCAGAAAAACTGAAAAACGCTTCATTTTGAAATGAACACAATACCAAACATATTCAACATATTCAGTCAATTTATTTTTTATAAACAGTTATTAAACTGAATTTTACTTTAGTATAGCTTTAAAAAATATAGTGAAATTTTTACTTACTTAAAAAAATTAGTTTTTAAGTACAAAAAATATAATTATTACTGAATTAAAGATTTTTTTTTCAGAATGAAAAAAATATTTTAAAGCTAAACATTGATGACAATCCAAAGACCTTTAATGGGAGTTTTACAGCAAATTTTATTTTAACTCTAAGGTGCTTATAACCTTTGTAATTCAATTTTAAATTATGCAAAATTTTGTAAAATCACAACATTTGAAATGCAATTTCTCAAAAACACCATTTTTTAAAAATCTGATAATATGCTCAATTGATACCTTGTTAGTCTGTAATAAATACCTTACAAGCAAATCGTGTGTTTTTGCTTAGAAAAATTTATATGATTTTTTTAAAATAACATGTTGTGTGTATTTTATAACAGACCAAAAAGTCAAGCTCTTCCTTATTTAATCGAACTTGTAATGTAATTAATATTTCAAACTAAAAAATACAACACTAGTACATAATTATTACTGTTAAATTATAGCTAATCATTTGATTAAGTTTAAAATTGCATAAAATACAGCCACTAATAGAATTAGTATTGATCATATGTCATTTCATTCCATACTCATAAATATGTTAAATTCATCTAAAGTGTGTTAAATATTTTGTTGTATAGTATGGATATAATATATCAATAGGCAAATACATACATTACAGCTGAATTAGATTTTTTTTCAAGTTTAGGTTTCTTTTTCCAATTAGTTTTTTTTTTTCCTTCAGAAAACCAGAAGATCAAACTTTTTCTTATTTCTCTGAATTTATAATATTATTTTTTAATGAAAAAAAAATAATAATAATATGCACATAATTGTAGCAGATAAATATGAGTTAATCTTCAAAAATTCCTATTCATAAAATTAAATAAGCCAAACCCCTTTAAAAAAAAAAAAAAAAAAAAAAAAAAAAAAAAAAAAAAAATCTGCGTTTGTGATGCCTTTTGACTTTGCTGAAAATTAGTCACTAATACTGCAAAATGAAGTATAAAGCTACCACTGGCAAAATACTCAGATATCGTTATTTACCTGCATAGCATATTTTAGAGAAGAAATAAAGAGTTTTATCATAGTTTCTGATGATTAACTCATGATACAGCTCATGCTGTTTGTGACATAGAAAAAGTAAAAAAAGAATTATTTAAGTTGTACCAATTACAAACATTGGAATCAACTGTGTATATGTCAGATGGAGCTGGAGGACATTTTAAAAACAAGTATCAGTTTTATGAATTGCACAAAAATAAAATCGTACTGAAGTAGTGGATATTTTCAGGTACTGGCCATGTTAAAAATGCATGTGATGCTATTGGAGAGTGAGACAAGTACTATGCAACAAAATTTAATCTCCAAAAGGAGCCAATAAAAGCTATTCGAGATTCTGGCTCATTTGTTGCTGAACAATCTTCTCTGTTAAAAAATATCATTCTAGTCCATCCAGACAGAAATATTATTCAATCCTATTGAACTAATAATGAGAAAGAATATGCTAATGTAAAATCTACTGTTGGTATAAGATCTAAACATTATAGGGTGATAGTAAATAATGAAGGTTATATGGGACGAGCAAATAAAAATGAATTGACAAAAGTTGAAACCTTCAGCCAAATGAAAAGACAATATTCAAGACATGGTTTCCAAATCGGTGATTTCATTGGATGCATTTATGAAAATAATTGATGGATAGGACAAATCAATGGTATATCAATCACAAGAACTAAATGACATTAAAGTATCATCCATGTACCCAACATGGTCCATAGCTAAAGCATTCTAGTGGCCAAAAGAATCTGGAAAGAAAAAATATGAATGTGCATTACCATTGGAAAATGTGCTTCTAGAAAAGAACCCAGTTACAATAGGACAATCTGAGCGACTTCATACTTTCAATGATAAGAAGTTTAAGTTAATTTAAGAAATCTTCAATAACGAATTCAGCTGTAATGTATGTATTTGCATTGTTATATAGTATGGATATAGTATATTATATCCATACTATATAACAAAATATTTAACACACTGTAGATGAATTTAACACATTTATGAGTATGGAATGACATGACATATGATCAATACTAATTCTACTAGTGGCTGTATTTTACACAATTTTAAACTTAAGCAAATGATTAGCTATAATTTAACAGTAATAATTATGCACTAGTGTTGTATTTTTTAGTTTGAAATATTAATTACATTACAAGTTCGGTTAAATAAGGAAGAGCTTGACTTTGTGGTCTGTTGAAAAATACACACAACATGTTATTTTCAAAAAATCATATAAATTTTTCTAAGCAAAAACACACGATTTGCTTGTAAAGTATTTATTACAGACTAACAAGGTATCAATTGAGCATATTATCAGATTTTTAAAAAATGGTGTTTTTGAGAAATTGCATTTCAAAAGTAGTGATTTTACAAAATTTTGCATAATTTAAAAATGAATTACAAAAGTTGTAAGCACCTTAGAGTTAAAATAAAATTTTCTGTAAAACTTCCATTAAATGTCTTTGGATTGACATCAATGTTTAGCTTTAAAATACTTTTTTTCATTCTGAAAAAAAATCTTTAATTCAGTAATAATTATATTTTTTGTACTTAAAAACTAATTTTTTTAATAAAGTAAAAATGTCACTACATTTTTTAAAGCTATACTGAAGTAAAATTCAGTTTAATAACTGTTTATAAAAAATAAATTGACTGAATATGTTGAATATGTTTGGTATTGTGTTCATTTCAAAATGAAGCATTTTTCAGTTTTTCTGAAAACTGTCAATTTTACCATGAAATTTAAAGTGATGTAATCGGATAAATAAATTTTTTAGGGAAAAATCCTTTTAGGAAATTTTATAAATCACTTAGTTCTAACTACTGAATTTTTTTGAAAAAAATCTGTGATGGTTATTTGACGCCTATCAGTACTGTCTGCCTGAATTGAGATGGAATAGCTCTTTTGACAAATTTAAAGCTGATCTTAAACAACAATCCTCATTGCTTGTCCTTGAAATTTTTTTTTTTTTCATATCATCTAAAAATTTATAATTTTTACTAAATTAGACTAATGTTTCAGAACAAAAAGCAATTTATCAAACCTCATGTCATGATAATTATTGAGGATTCTCAGATTTGGATATTTCTTAAAAGAAGTACAGACAATCATTTTCTATTTCTTTGGCCTTAAAAATTATGAATGCAATAATATATATGGGTGATTCTCAAAATAGGGGACAATTTATGTCTTTCGGCATACAAAAAAAATTGAGAGGTTTTCTGTCATGTTTTTATATTTAGATATGTTTGTCTTAATATTATTCATTATTTGCACTCAAGAATTACTCACTTTTTAGTTAAAAACACCTTAAAATAACAGAATAAATGTTCAAAATGTCATTAGCATGGATGTCCACAGCAGCTGTGCCTTGTATATACTAGCTTTTTCAAGAGTTAATATCATATTTATAAAATAAAATAAATGTTATTCTTTCTTTAAATTAATCAAGGAGAGGATTTATCCAATAAATTTCTTTTTAAAAATAAAATTATAGTATATAAAAAAAGAATTAAAGTTTGTCCTCCATATTCTATTTTCAAAACAAGGTCATACTGTAACAGCTGGTTATTAATCAAAATTTCATTTTCACATATGACAATAGTTTGAAAATATAAAGTTTCTCCGTGGCAACATGTAGCCATTTTATCCCAGCCTGAAAATAGAAGCATGTATTATATTTTAAGAATAGAAGTTGAATATTAGGGGCGTACATCAATTGTATGTCATTAGAATGGATAATAATTTTCATGTTTATTTTATAATTAAAATTTTTATTTTACTTATTTGCATAGGACTTTTGTGTTTTAAAAAGCCCCAGAAAGGACTAGTGCATTGTGATTATATTATGGCTCATAATCTTATTTAAATTAAAATTTGTCATTAGCATGGACAAATATCAGTGTCATTAGCATGGTTTTTCTGTCCATGCTAAAGACTCCTATGTGCATAAATGTAATCATTGCTTATATTGTATCTTTTATAAAGTTTAATTTTACATATAAATTTAGGTATTACATTTATTATCCCTAAAATATGCATTAAATCTGTCAGAAAATCACTAAGACAGCTTCTTACATTGTTAGTGTCAGAATGTTGCCCATGTAAACAAAGTTTGCTCTTTAGTGATGTTTTTATTCTCCTTATATGCATATATGTAAAAATGGAAACCATTTGCTGAAAAGGAAGGCTAATAAATATAGAAAAAATATTTAAACAGGAAGAAAATAAAAATTTCTTAATATATTTATTCCATGCAATTTGTTTTGTAATTAGCATGGCTCAAAAAATACTAATTATTTTTGTAAGTTAATTTTTAAATATTTAGCTCTGCTGACTACATTAACACCACCTATTTTTTTCAGAAATTTTGCTAACAGTAATTTTTTTAAGATTTCACTTTTGAAATTGTCCCCTATTTTGAGAATCACCCATATATATATATGGGCTGTTTAATAGCCTCTGCTTATCAACCAGGAGAAGACCCTTTAATTGCCTTCTAGGGCGACTTAAAGGAATCGACTGGGAGCAGAGACTTAATGTCCAATCCGCACCTTCCATCGGTACAGCCTGTTAGTACTCTTGTCTAGTGCAAGGGGAACGAACGCGGATGGGCTTCCTCCAACCCGCTTGGCCAGCGTGGAGGGATTGGGCCACAACACCCCTTATTTTACCATGAATTCACAAAACAAATCACGGCCCTCAGTTCCCGGTAGTCTGCATGTTCCTGGTTACGGCAGCGATCAGACAGACATGAAGACAGAGGGTGCTAAGAATCACCGGGCTCGGCTTGGCTGCCATAAGTTGATGACCTTGGCTACGTACAATGGACGATCCCTATCTTCTGAAAACCGTTTACAGGAACTTGAAGAAGAGTTAGATAAGATCAACTGGGACATTTTAGGATTATGTGAAGTAAGAAGAAAAGGCGAAGAAAAGATTGATCTTGCCAGCGGACATGTTTTATACTACAGAGGTACAGAAGATGGAAGAACAAGTGGTGTAGGATTTCTGATTCATAAAAGGTGGAAGAATCACATTGTAGAATATGATAGTGCATCAGATAGAGTTGCAAGATTAGTAATACAAGTGTCCAAAAGATACAAGCTGCAAATTACCCAAGTTTATGCACCAACAATAAGTTATTCTGATGAAGAAATTGAAGATTTTTATGAAGAAGTAGCTTCAATGCATCAAAAGGGAAATTGCTACATAAAATTAATAATGGGAGACTGGAATGCTAGAATTGGAGAGAAGAAGAAAGGTGAATTATCTGTAGGAAATCATGGATATGGTATGCGAGATGAAAGAGGAAACAGATTGATTGAGTTTGCAGAATGTGAACAGATGTATATCATGAATTCATTTTTCAAGAAAAAGCCACAAAGAAAATGGACATGGCGTTGTGCAAATGGCTCAACAAGTGAAATCGACTACATCTTGACCAACAAAATGTATCTTATTCAGGACTGCAGCGTTCTCAATAACTTCAATACAGGAAGCGATCACAGATTGGTTAGATGCAAACTGCTGTTAAATACTAAAGTGGAAAGAATGAAGCTTTTGCTACACTCAAAGAAATCAATCGATATTATAAACCTCCAGAAACATAAAGAAGAATTTCATTTGGAACTTCAAAACCGTTTCCAAGTACTTCAATCAACTTTAGAAGAAGAGCAAGATGTTACAATAGTGAACAAGAAGCTAACCAATACTCTACAAGAAATTGCTAAGAAGATAGCCGGTGATGCACAAGTAAAACAAACAAAGAAAATAACAGAAGAAACAAGAAGATTGATGAAAAAACGCAGAGAATTTAAAATGAAGAAAAATGATCCTAAATCAAGAGTTGAATATGCTGAATTATGTAAAAAAGTAAGAAAATGCGTTACAGAAGATATTAGAAAATTTAACTGTGATCTTGTTAAAAAAGTTCTGGAAGATAACAAAAGTTTAAAATCAGCTAAGCGCAAGTTATGTGTTGGAAGAAAAGGCATTTTTGCACTGAAGAGAGCAGATGGAACAATCACCAAAATCAGCAACGAAATAGTACACATTGTTGAGAAATTCTATAATGATCTATATAAATGTGAAGATCAGAGGGAAATCAACGTACACGATCAACGAGAAATCTTAACAGAAACTGAAGAGATAATCCCAGTGATGACAGATGAAGTTTTACAAGCTATTAGATTTATGAAAAAAGGTAAATGCTCTGGAGAAGATGGAATTACAATTGACCTTATCAAAGAAGCAGGAGAAGAATTTGCAAAAAGGCTATCCTTACTGTTTTCCAAATGTCTCAAAAAGTCAGATGTACCAGAAGATTGGAATAATGCTGTGATGATACTACTTTACAAGAAAGGAGAGAAGGAAAACATTAAAAATTACCGTCCGATCAGCTTATTGTCCGTGATTTATAAAATTTTCACCAAAGTTTTAACGACAAGACTTGAATCAGCTCTGGACTCGGCTCAACCTAGAGAACAAGCAGGATTCCGAAGTGGATTCAGCACAATGGATCATATCCAAACAGTAAGGGAACTCATAGAAAAGCATAAAGAATATAATTTACCTCTCTGCCTTGCCTTTATTGATTACGAAAAAGCTTTTGATTCCGTCTACACATCAGCAGTAGTAGATTCTCTGGAGGACATTGGTATAGACAAACTTTACATCAATATCATAAAGAAGATTTACAAGAAAGCAACAGCAACCATCCGTTTAGATAAAGGAAAAGCGAAGATCAAGCTCGGAAGAGGAGTAAGACAAGGAGACACCATTTCACCCAAGCTTTTTAATGCTGTCTTAGAAAATATCTTCAAGAAGCTGGATTGGGAAAACAAAGGGATTAGAATAAATGGAGAATTTTTAAGTCATCTCCGCTTCGCTGACGACATTGTAATTTTCAGTAACAGTGCTGAAGAATTGGAAATTATGCTAAAAGATCTTGCAGAAGCTAGCATCAATGTGGGATTAAAAATAAATTTAGAAAAGACTAAGGTGATGTTTAATTCATTTACATCAAAAAAGAAAATTGTCTACAAGAACACTGAGATTAAAGAAGTGCAAAGTTATGTGTACCTAGGACAGGAAATATCATCGGATAATAGTATCATGAATGAAATCAATAGAAGAATAAGAAATGGGTGGAGTGCTTTCGGGAAGAACAGTATTATTCTGAAGAGTAATATGCCTCTTTGTTTGAAAAGAAAAGTTTTTAATCAATGTATTTTACCTGCATTAACCTACGGAGCAGAAACATGGACACTAACAAAACGGATGATACAAAGATTACAAACAGCACAGAGAAGCATGGAAAGATGTATGCTAGGCATAACTAGAAGAGACAGAAAGAGGATAACCTGGATAAGAAATCAAACAAAAGTTTTTGACATCCTTGAAAGAATCAAGCAGCTAAAATGGAAATGGGCTGGGCACATTGCAAGAAGACAAGACAATAGATGGAGCACAAATATACTACAGTGGTATCCTAGAGATGTAAAACGACCAAGAAGACGACCACAAGTAAGATGGAGAGACGAAATTAGAAAAGTGGCTGGTGTAAATTGGATGACGAAAGCATTAAACAGAAAACATTGGAAAAATCTGGGGGAGACCTACATCCAGCAGTGGATCGAAAACGGTTGATGATGATGATGATGATATATATATAAAGGATCCATGAATAATGGCATCAATAGTCTCAAAAATCTGCACAGCTTGGGACTAGAGGTTGTGCAGATTATGAATTAAATGATTTTTTTTTTTTTCCCCGAAGAAGAGCATGTAATGATTCAATTTAGGCAAATCAAAACTTAAATTGCTTTTATTTACCTATATATGATCATTTTAATATCCCCCCTTTTTTTTTCAATTTTTAAACATTTTTTAATACAGTTCTTCAGTTGAAACCTTCCATTTTCTCTTGAATTCTGTAAATAGTCATTATTTCCTGTTGGTCTTACAACTCTGTTGCTCCAAGAACTTAAAAATTTTTATCTAAAACCAAATGACTTTAAAAAAAAAATTCTCACACTCACTGTCAAATTCAGTTTCACTATCTTTAGGTGGAGAAATAATTTCTTCAACTGCAACATGATTTTAAGACTTCATTTTTATTATTCATCCATTCAACAATTTCTTTTTTAAAAACTCTTGTGAATCTGGGTTGGAATTTTTTGCATAATTCAATAGAATTCAGACACTTTAGCTTATGGTAAGGTTAAATGAAAAACCTTTATCTTCATCCTCATTTTTGATAAAGAGCCTGGCCATATTTTATGTCATACAATAATTAAAGCCTTGTATAAAATATGAAACAAATTAATTGATATTTTCTTTAAGGACTGATAGATGGGGCCACTATAAAAACTTTTCTGCACTTGTTTACATCTCTCATCGATTTCCATTATTTTAAATTTTCTTGTATAAAAGCTCCTGTGAAATAAAACCATTTTATTTGTGTAATTTCTTGTGTCATTACTATTTTCCCATAAATTTATGTTAAAAATTATTTTATTTTCATTCATTGTTATTTGGAATAAAAATTACAAAGAATACTTCTTAATTGCAAATTTCATTGTTTACATTTTGAAATGCAAGCAGATTTCGGAAGATTGCAAAATTTAGAAGTGCGCATTTTTGAAACTGTACTGTATAACATCATAATTTATGTATTTAATTTTTTATATTCATTTTTATATTATTTTAATTATAGATTTGTGTATTTTATTTTAACATGAAAAGCAGTTTTACTTTTAACTTCAAATTATGAGAAGTTAAAAGTTTTTGAAGATATGCAGAATATTTTTTAATAATGACTCTCTGAATCCAATAACTAGGAATCAGTGAGAAATTTTACATCCTTTTTAGGGCAGATGCATATGAATAGGAGAATAAACAGTATGAAATAAAAATTCAATAAACAGTATGAAATAAAAATTCAATAAACAGTATGAAATAAAAATTCAATAAACAGAGAAAATAAATATTATAACACAGTATCTCTGTCAGCATGTATCTGTATAATCTCTAATTTAACAGAATTAAGTAGATTACATATTAAAAGAAAGAATATATTTTTGATAGTGAAAAATGGACCTACCTCAAGTCATTAATAATTTTTGCTTGCTCATTCATTTCTTTTTCAATTAATCTTGATCTCTTTTTAGCATCTAAACTGGGATCTAAAAGTAATGATGGCAGTGTCTCAACAAATGTGCTACCTTTTCTGGTTGTTACAGGTTCCTACATATAAAATATACTTTTTTATATTCATGAAATAAAAATATGAAACAAGAATGAAATTTAAAGGAAAATGATAAATTAGAAGATGCTCAGGCAATGCTCAAATTGGAAAAACTTTACTTATTAAATAAAATGTAACTCTTTCAGAGTAAAAGCATCTTTTGTTAATTACTGAAAAACTCAAATTCAACTTTAAAAATATATTATGAATTTTTTTTAATGAAACATGGGACTGAAAAGGCTTGCGTCCATACTTGAATTTTCCTTATGCTATTTCAGATGAAATTAGCAATGATGCCCTACAAATTTGTAGTTGACTATTTTTCATATCTCCAAAAAAGTTCACTGAGATACACAAATATTATTCTATAGGATGCTACAGAAAATTTTATTATATAGTGCAAAATAAATTTACTGAACATATAGGTCATCCACATATATTTTTTTCCAGACAAGTTGTGCTATCTACTGGATAACATATAAATTAACTGTGGCAAGTGAAGAAGAAGCAAAGGCACATCAAGTCATCACAGTATTATTCATCTAAAAAGAATTCTTTGATAAATGGGGTTTTATAACATTTCTTAAAAAGCAAGCACTAACTTTAAAATATATTTACATATACAGTTTTTCATGTACAGAAATATGCCTTGATTTACTTAATGGAGTATGTTTTTAGATCTAAGTTACACTTGCTAAGTTTGTTATGTTTCTCTGCCACCTAGTAACATAACAAAAATGGGTGGCCTTGTAAATTTTTTTCTAGCATTGTGGCAACACTTTTCAATTTTGTATGTGCTCCTGTGTGATTGATGTTTACCTTACAGCTAGTGTTACCTGCCACACTCTTTGTAAACTGTCTTCTTTTACCTTTCTGTTCATTTGTGACCTTGGCCTCTTATGGACAAGTATTTACAGTAACTGATAATGGGCTGTTATATATTTTAGCTTGAAATGCATCCTGTAAATTGCATTGATTTTATGGCGATTTATATAAAGTGTTATAATCATAATTGTGATTTATTGCCTACTTTCAGTTTTGTTTCAATTGAAGTATCATTTTGCCACTTGTTAAGAGTGAAATGATCCTTTGGACACTTGTTTAAAAATCTATTTATTTTCATTATTGAATATGGGTTTAAAATATTATTAAAATATGCTTATAATGCAAAATATAGTATAAAACATACTAGCAAAGGGGTAAAGTTTTTGTTCCACACTTGTAAAATTGTAGATGTTCCATACCTGTAATCCTAATCCTGTAGCATTACCTTTGGCAACAAACACCACCCACACATCTATGCCAATCGGCAATCTTGTGTGTAACCTTGCTCACAGGTTTTCGTGACAGAGTGCTAGAGAAACGATCTCTATGGCAGCAACAAGCTGCCATAGTTGCAATAATTAAACTATTTTCTTAAACTTTACTACAGTCCATGTTTCATTTCTAATTTAGTACACTTCCGTACATTTTGGTCCTAGCGACCCGGAGGTTTGACTGAGCCAGCATCATTAATATTGAATGGAATTGAATTTTCGTCAACAAGATGAATAATGTCTGATGCAGAAATTACTTCTTTGAACAGACATCACGGGAACATCAAGGCCCAAGTCACAAGAACTCATAATGCCACAGAAGGAAAAACATTTAACATGGCAGAGTGGAAAGCCCATCTGGATTTACTGGCCAAAATAGAAGAAAAATTTTAAATTATCAAACAGGAATATTATAGAATAATAGAGGAAGAAACAGAAGAAATACTTTCTCAACTAGACGAGGATATTCTAAAACTAGAGGTAAGCTTAAAATCCGCAAAGTTTTGAATTTTTTAGCTTCTGGAGGTATTAACTGGAAGTTCTCCCCTCCTAGAACACCCAATTTTGATGGCCTTTGGGAGGCAGAAGTCAAATCCTTTAAATACCACTTAAAAAGAACTGTGGGCTCATCTCATCTCAGGATTGAACATTTTTTCACAGTAATCACACAAATAGGACTATTTTAAACTTGTGACCACTTTGTCCTTTGTCAACAGATCATGACGATCTTCAGGTGTTGACTCATGGCCACTTTCTTATAAGAAAGCCTCTTAATTTAATTCCAGAACCTAATTTAAGTGAGGTAAAGGATAATTTGCTAAATAAAGGGCAAAGAACTAAAAAATTAACGTAGGTAATATGGAAACATTGGCAAAACAATTACCTGAGCCAGTTACAAGAAAGAAATAAATGGCTATTTAAAAAGCCTAATATTCTGCCAGGAATGTTAGTTTTGCTTAAGGACTCACAACTGTTATTTGCACTTGGTCACTAGGCCGCATGAATAAGGTATTACCAAGTGCTGACAGAATAGTCCAAGTAGTTGAGATTCGCACCACTAAGGGTAATTTTAAATGATCAATTTCAAAAATAAGTATATTACCCATTGAGGATAATGTTATAAATTCTAAACCTTAAATGTGCTTCATTGTGTATTAATTGATTGTGTATTAATTATGCTTATTTCTTTGCTTATAATCTGTATCATGTTGTGTTAGTTTATTATTTGTATTGCATTTATATTTTGAAATATAAAAATATTTCAATGCTGGGTAGGATGTTCTGCACCTATAAAATTGTAGATATTCTGTACCTGAAATCTTGTAACATCGCCTTTGCCAACAAACACCACCCACACATCTATGCCAATTGGCAATCTTGTATGTAACTCTGCTCATGGGTTTTCATGATGGAGTACTAAAGAAACAATCTCTATGGCAGCAACAAGCTGCCAGTCTTGCCATAATTAAACAAATTTTCTTAAACTTTACTACAGTCTATTATTCATTTCCAAATTAGTACACCTCCATACAGTTTTATTTAAACAATTACGTTATTTTACACAAGTTATCCCTATAAGATGATCATTTTAGGCCACTTTTCCCTACATCACAGTGTCAAATATTTTTATTGCAGGTTGGATTCATTCTGTTTTCGGCTCGAATCAATTTCAGGCTGACCGTAGATTTCTGAAAATTTAATGCAGATTAATCTGATTTTTCAAAAGTCAGTTTAGTATATTATTTCATATTTAAACTATACCTTTAATAATAAACATAGATGAGTGTGTGAGCTGTTTCCTAAAGAGACCACTGTGTTCTTTCATTGACCCTTTGTCAAAATTCACATTTTTTTTCCATCAGCAATCTTTCATGGAATTAGTGTTTTTTCTGTAAATCTTTGAGGAAATTAGAGTTTCTTTCATGACCCTTTGACAAAATTCACATTTCTTCAGCAATCTTTTGTTAAAATTAGAGTTTTGTTCTCAGCCCTACGACAAAGTTTGCAGTTTTTTTCCTTAACCCTTTAATAAAATTCACATTTTTTCTGCAATCCTTTGACAAAATTTGTTTTTTCCACAATCCTTTAATGAAATTCTGAGATCTTTTGACAAAATTAAAGATTTTTTTTCTGTAGTTGACTAACGAAATGAATTTTTCTTATACCATTTATAAAAATCAATTTAAAAAAAAATCCAAAATTCGGACTAATGACAGAGTTTAAAAAATTTTTGGGACACCTCTTCTGTTATCTAAATCACCTCTTCTGTTATCAAAAATTGCTACGATTTTTGTATAGATAATAATCATGTCATTAGATTAAAAAAAAAAAAAAAAAAAAAAAAAAAGAATATTTTGTAATTTTTAATTACTGTTTGTAATACAATAACTTTTTATGTGCATTCATGATAATTATGGAAAATCCCAATACTTGGCAACTCCGTATGCATTCCATATTGTAGCTGCAAAAACTAACTTTTATTTCATTAATTCGTCACGTGTAAATGCACAAATGATTTTTTTTTTCTGTAAATGATGATATGAAAGTGGTATACCTGAATTGAAGGCCGGTGTCGAGTTACTTCAGCTCCAACATCATTATAATCAATTCCATCAACCTCATCTTCAACACTAGTAAGAGCTGTAAGAGTTTTGAATAAAGCAGACAATTGTTTTCCTATATTGGTATCTAAATGTATATCAACACCTTCCATCTGCCACTGAACATTCAAAATCCATTTTGCATTATCTGTTAAAACATATATATTGGGAATTATAATAAAATAAATATTTACTTCTTATTTAATATTAAAAAGAACTTATTTACACAATTATAGGCTATTTGCTTTTAGATTACAATAGCAAATGATTAAATAAAAAACAGCGTTCTTAATTTTTTTCGCAAAATTTTATAATATTTCACTTAATTGTACATTTTGCAAATGCATATAATATGCATAATGAAGCACCAGCGCACTTGTTAGAATTTCCCAAAATGCTAGTCAAAATCTGAAAACAAAAGTTATACACTTTCTATACACAACTTTGCATAATTCTATATCATTAATCTTAAAATATATTTAGCTGACTTCAGTACAGTAAAAATAAGAGTTTATTTTAGCTCATAATATCACAGTGTTGAATATTTTGAAAATTAATGATCAGCATTGTTTAAAATAATAAAGACCATTAATTCATTAAAGCATTCATTGAATAATCTAACCTTTTCTGAGGATAAATTTTAATGTTTTATGAATGTCCGTGTCTGAAAAAAAGATGTACAATAATTTCTGGTAGATAAGTTACACAATAAAAAACAAGAAATAAAAATTCCATTTTCATCAGATAACCCACACCTGTGTATAAGCTGCACAAACAAAAATGCGTAATCTATTTACATTGAACAATTTTGCTAATTAATTTAATGTCAAACAAATGAAAATACATTCTTTGAATATATTTTAAGAAAACAAATATTTTTAATAAATAATAAATGCATATAACTTGCCAATATTTATTTATATTGTAATTTATTTACTTATGATTAATTAATCCATTTCCTTTTAAGGTTATACCCTAGTATAAAACTGAAATCAATCACTAAATGCTTATTTAAACAAGCTTTTTCAATTGTAACAAGCTTAAATGCAATAATAAATTTTCCATGGAGCCATAATCCTGATTTCAAATGCAAACAAGCGTAATAAATAAATAAATAAAACTTAAATGGAGCATTGGGCGATAAGACACAATAAGAGACTGTGCTTATAAACTACAACTATCTTATGTACTTTGACACAACCTTGACCAAAAGACTGGAGGACAGAGAGAAAATATTTTATAACTAGTATTTCTGAAATTTATTCTTACATTTTCATTATTTCATTATTTTTCAAGCCGAAAATGTGATAGAATAAAAAATGTTTTTACCCTTCTCCCAAAAAAAGATTTTGTAGAAATGGTTGTTGAAATTGGCCGAAAATTTGTCATTTCTCATGTGATCTTGACTGAAAGACAGATAAGCTTTTAAAAAAAATTCAGAGACTGATGAAAAGTAGAAAAGGCACATAAAGATTTTCTGTTCCTATAATCTATTTCCTGATGAAATACATAAAAATACATTGATTTAAAAATAAAATGAATTATGCAATATCTTTTGGTGAAAAAAAAAAAAAAAAAAAAAAAAGGATTAAGAAAAAGTTTTTTTTTTTTCCTATTTCTTTAAAAACACTCCACTTTTTCATTAACCTTTCCATTGCCGCACCGGATATATTCGTTCACTAGGCTGCATGTTTCACTGCAGTTGAAGCTTTAGTTAAATTAATATAATTTTACAAATAAAAGCCACTTTTAAGAAATTAAGTTATGATTGATACTTTCAAGGCTTATAATTATATATGAAACAAAACAAATTATACCATGATAAGAACTCCCACTTTTATTAGCACTTAAAATAAATTACAGAGAAAAAAACATTACAATTTTGCCCCTTTGCTCAGTGGTCAGGGGGTTAATATGAATGTGCAGGTGGTCCTGTAAATGAGATTTCTGAAAAAATCTCTAGTTACAGAATTCACAAGATCTTTCTTTGCTATGAATGCAAAGATGGGTATTGAAATAAGATTTTTGAGAAAGTTTTTTGCTACAGACTTCACAGGAGAAAGGTTACTTGTTGATTTGAAGGAAAAGGTTGGTATTTAAATTATATTGATCATAAAATGCTTTGTTACACACCACACATATAAAAGGTTTCTCTTCAGTAAGAATGTGCAAGTGAAGATTTTTTGTTCAGATATACAGTTCAAATATACTTTTTGGGGTATAAAAAACATACAAAACTGACACATGTTGTTATTCTTAAACTATGTATAATCGAAACACTTTTCTCATTGTTTTGGTAAAGATAAAATACAAAGTGTGACATGAGAAAAACTGTTATCACATGATCAAAGTCTTTTATAACTCAAAAATTTATTTATAAAAAAAAAAAAAAAAAAAAAAAAAAAAAAAAAAAAAAAAAAAAACTCATTTTGATTCCAAATTGCTTCACTAGTCAGACCGGCTGATTTTATCCTCTTACATTAAAAAATGAGTAAGAAAATGTGTCAGAAAGCTTTGTGTTGTTGAATAATTGATCTAAAAACCTATTTTATAAGAATACCTAAAAATTTTAAGCATTAAAAAAATTAAAGTTATTATAAACTTAAAAAATGTAGCAAGTTTAGATTTGAGAGCAAAGTTAAATGTTGCTATTTTAAAGAAACACTGAAAATCAGAATGTCAAAATACCAGAAAGAATAGAAAACTGAATATTACTGAAACACCTTTTTTAAAGGCTGTTCTGAAATTTAAACTTCTTACTTTCTGATACATTCACAAAGACAATTTCATTCATAAATGAGTGAAACTTTCAATTGGTAGAATTCACATACCAAGAATCAGACAGCCTTTTCTCATTTTCTTATAAAAACAATGTATCTTCCAAAAGAAGCTACCAAAGATGTTTTAGTGTCTAAAAGATAAACTATGATATCGTAAATTTGATGATGGAATACGCAAAATATGCCATTACATACATAAAAAGCAAGTTGATAGAAAACCATTTTACTTTTTCGCAATTGCTGTGTTTTAAAAATGGCCCTAAAAAGGCACAATTTTGACGATTCCACATTTACATATTCTTACTGTAAGTATAATTTAAGAATAGGATACAGTTTAAGAAAGTTTCAGATATGAAAATGGGACAGAGCATTAAAAGTCCGAAAATAATCTAACTCCTTAGAGCAGTCATGTGAGGATTATGTGGGTGGTGACCCAGTGTCAGGCTTTATGTGTTCAATATTGCATTTAAATCATGACTGCAATTTCAATGCAATCTCTAAGATAAAGTATTTTTTGACAGCAGCACAAAATAAAAATTGCCACAGCATTATATTTAGTATTTTAATAGAATTATTAAAAAGTGATCATACTTCATCCCTAAGTATCTTTGATATCTATTGACTATGTGAAGTATGAATTTATCAGTAAAAAGCAAAAAAGCTACTCTCTTAAAAAGTACAACGTTTTTTAAATCAAAATTTATTTAAAGTTGTTTGAAAACGTACTATTTTTTCCCTAATTGATTTTGAAAAATTTATTAGTTTTTTGCAGCTTTATGCAATATTTTGCTTGCAACAACTGATTGGAAATAGAAAAGTTCATTGTATAGGCCGCAAAGGGAAAAAATTAACTTTTAAACACGTATAAGCTGTGGCTTATCTCCCAGATAGTAACAGTAAATTTGATCTCAAACATGTACGAATTTAAGAAAAAAACACCAGAGAATAATAAATTTCATATTTACTTACACATCTTTACTGCCAATCAGAAACTTGTGCATAATAACAATACTGATTTAACACAGACAATGAATATGACAGTTTACATTATTATTTCTGATACACCTTGCACACATAACATTGTTGAAGCCAAACTAGTTTTTATTATTATTATTAATTAGAAAGCAAAGAAAAAAATCCAAAATTAAAAATGTAAAATACTATGAAAAATTCTAAAAATCAAGAAAAATATCATAAATATTAAAAACATACTTATTCCTTGTGATGCTACTGTTCTTGAACATATTTCATATGTTCCTTCTGACACAACACATAAGTTCATTATATTTGAATCAGCAGGATCTGGTTTCCAGTCATCTAGTGAGGTCTCAAAATCATCAGCAAATCGGATACACAAACCTGTTTAAAAAATGACATTTTTTAGATACTCAGATCATTACTCTGAATAATGATTATCTTTGCATTATGATGCTATCAAATGAAGATCTATATTACAAACAGTAGGCTACTTCATTCAAAATGGTTAAAAACGGAAGAATGTTGAACTTAAATATACCAGTGAATTTTCCTTTGCTAACTAATGAGCCACATGAACATGCAGATATTCTGGTACTTTCTAAAGTTACAACAACAGCTGCTTTCAGTTCAGTATCATACATCTTACTGCTGACATTCTAGATGAAAATAAGAAAACAAACAAATAAAATATAAGATGGAATAAATACAAAACAAACATTACAAACAGAAAATTTTCACAAAAGAAAAAAGGCCTAAACTCACCCTTTTAAAGCCATTTTTTTTTCTAAAATACGAAATACAGGATTGTAGACATTAGATGCTTATAGATATGTAAATATGCAGCAAGCAACACGGTGCTGCATACATACATACACATTTACATGAGGTTTTAAAACAAAATATCAAATATAAGGTTAAAAAATAATAAACTTTAAAAGAATTTAAAAACAATTTCAATAATGTTTAAAACATTCTTTAAATCTACATTTTTACATAGTTATTGTACAACAGAATTCTGTTACTTGCTTAAGTAATACTTCAATACACTGTTATTAGATTATACTCAAAGACTTGCCAACCTCTAAAAGTAAAAAATCAGGAGATTTTTGCATAGAAATCAGGAGATTATTTTATTATTTTTAAGCCCATCGCCCACCCATCTCGCATTAAAACACAATGGAATAATAAGTAATTGATAGAAGAAAAACACTACTCAAAAATTCACATACCTAATACCCACAAATTAGTCACTATATTATTTTATTTTAAACTGTAGCTGATGGGGATTTTATGGTGCAATAATTCATTAGTGACATGCTGCACCAAGGCAAAAACAAACAAATTTAGGTAAAATAACTAGTAAGAATATAAATGCAATTTGTACATCTTTGTATCTGCATTATTGCAACCGTCTGTTGACACTGTAAATGGCGCTGATTTTAAGATGTCAATTATAGTATCTTTACTATTACTAACCATTTCCTTCACAATTGAAGTTGTTTTTGTCCTAGCACAGGCATATTTTTTCGCCACAGCACTGTCTGGGAACATTTTTTTAAAAAGTGATGAAATGTGATTGGAAGTACTCAGCGGTATATTGTGCTCCAATAAAAATGAAGTAAAAAAGCATTCCGCTTTAATAGTACGTTGATCTGTTTCATCAACAGAAAATGAAAGTTTTTTTAGTCAATTTAGATCGTTTTTGCTTTTTTGTGCCAGATGCTTTTTTGTTCCAATAGGCTTTACAACATCAGCTCTGCCACCATGCGAAATTAAAAAACACAGTTCATCTGGCCTATAAACTTCCTTCTGATGACGGCACGATGTGTTCAAATTCTTTGGTAAACGAAGACTGATAAGACGTATCATATTTCTTTTTTGATGCTATATTTACGAATTCATAAAAAAATTGCAAAACATATCACGAAATAAAAAATTAAACGCGATTTCACTCCACGTGATCGACAATATTCAAAATAGCAGCTAACACAGACATAACAATAGCTTATACTATTTACGTATCGAAACCCGTGACACTTCACGTTTATTGGGCAGTTGCGCCATAACCACACCTCCTCACGATGTGACGTCAAACCCACTAACCAATCACTGAAGAGAAATGGTTTTCTGGCTTTCTTTGTTATGATAAATTGGTTGGCTAATTCTATTTTATGTAATAACGGGAAACGAAGATGACAAACATTTCATACATTGTAGAAAATCGGGAAAAATTTGCAGAAAAGCGAGAAATCGGGAGAAATTAGTAGATAAGCGGGAGATCGGGAGAATGATTAAAAATCGGGAGACTTGGCAAGTCTGTATTCATGCATTGAAGCTAAACATGCCAACAGAAAAGTTGTTAACAAACCACACAGGTTTGATCTGTGAAATTGATTTCAGTAGGGTGAGGAAGAGTGCAGAGTAGATTTCATTAAAATAGAATAACAGCAATCTCACATTACTTATTGTATAATTGGTAATCTTTATTAACTTTTTTAAAGTCTTAATTTTCTATGTGATGGCTAAGTTTTTGATGGCTAGCTTTTGCCTGCACTAATATTAACAATTCACCAACTGATTTATAATGTTATTTATTTATAATATACCTTACATAAAAAGTTCAAATTTAGAATCCATCAATAACCACAATGTTAAAATAGCATATGGTATTTAGTCATTTAGCCATTATGTTATATAGATAATATAGATTACAATTTATAATGATAGCATATTACTTAAACAATATGGATGCTATATAGTAAGCATTTGAATTTTTCATGTACTTAAAAATAAAAATGATATGCTCATTATTTACATTATCAAAATATTCAAATTTCTTAGAAACTTGAGCATGTTTAAGATGACATATGTAACAATGTATCTTATTTCTTTATTCAATTTTGTATGAAAACTATGTTTAAAATTAAAATAATATTTCAAAAGGAAAAAAAAAACATTCTGTTGTTTACTTAAACAATATTCAAATTTTAAATTAGATAATATATTATAAAAGAATATATAGCTATGATAACCATTTACAAAAAATACATATACTGCATTTCATTTCAGTAAGAAATTCAAATTTCAAGTCAATCAAAACATTTTTAGAGTGTGGACAGACAGACAAGAGGTGTGCACAGCCCCAGAACTTGCCTGAAATCTTAGTGTACCTCAACCCAGCTAAAAGGCTAAGCTTGTGCCAATTTATTTTCTTTAGAATCGGGCCAGGGCCGGGCTTATTTTTTTCCACCTGTAATCCGAGGTCAGGCCAGAGCTGATCTTTTTTCTTTTCTAGCTGGGCTAAGTCAGGCCACACTTCTTTTTTTTTTTTTCTGAACTGAGACAGGCTTTAATTTCATTCTTCACCTGGAATTCACAATGGGCTGGCATTTTATTTATTTATTATTTTTGTTGTAAGAATAATGATGCTGTTCAATTCTCGAAAGAAATCTTAGAGTTTTAAAGTTACGATTTGTTTTAAATCATTTTTTACTTTTTATCTAAACTACACAGATTTTCTTACTGAATGTAATTTGAATATACACTATATGGCCATTGATTATTGGACACTTGCGATTTTAGACATTTTGTTAAATATATAGAAAAATACATGAGGAATCATCTCGAAACTCTTAGTGTATAAATATAATAGTATAAGTCATAATCCCCATGAAGATTTTTCCCCGAAACTCCATAGGGGACCGTCAACAAATTAAAAAAGAATGAATATCTTTTGAATAACCCTGTCAAAACTAATGTAGCAAAAGCGCTCAAACTCTAGATTATGATTGAAAGCCTTATTGTAATATGCCTTGTTCATTTTTATGCAAATAGCATGCATACTCACAGAGTAATTAAGGTTTTTATAAAAATGGTCCCAAACTTTTCCAAGTTTTTTTCCTTATAATTTTCAGAGTTCTTAATATAAAATAATATTTTTTTTTCAAAAAATATGACAAACAACATTGCACACAGTACCCTGTAATCAGAATTAAAAAATAATGAAAATTGTATAAAAAATGAGTTGGTTTACTAAATAATTTTTTACTGCGCATGCGTCAACGATTTCAAAATTTAATTTGCATATTATGTTAGTTAAATCTATAGAGCAACTTTTGTGAAAGTCACAAAATCATAACTTGAAAATTCTGAAAATAATCGTCAATTGAATAAGTTGAAAATCCGTTATTCTCAAAATGAAGCAAAAACAAGAGGGGTTGTATCCATATATTCATTGATTAGTGTCAATATAGAATACACAATACAGGATGTACTATTACATTTGGATAAAATCCCTCATTTTTTTGCTTCATTTTGGAAACAATGGATTTTGTCCTTTTTCTATAGATGATTACTTTCAGAATTTTCAAGCTATGATTTTGAGACTTTTACAAATGTTGCTCATTACATTTAGCTAACATAATATGCAAATGAAATTTTGATATCTTTGACGGATGTGCAGTAAAAAATTATTAAGTAAACCTACTCATTTTTCATACAATTATAATTATTTTTTAATTCTGATTACAGGGTACTGTGTGCAATGTTGTTTGTCATATTTTCTGAAAAAAATATTATTTTATATTAAGAACTCGGAAAATTATAAGGGAAAAACTCGGAAAAATTTGGGACCATTTTTATAAAAACCTTAATTACTCTGTGAGTATGCATGCTATTTGCATAAAAATGAACACAGCGTATTACAATAAGGCATTCAATCATAATCTAGAGTTTGAGGGCTTTTGCTACATTAGTTTTGACAGGGTTATTCAAAAGATATTCATTCTTTTTTAATTTGTTGACGGTCCCCTATGGAGTTTCGGGAAAAAATCTTCATGGAGATGTATGACTTATACTATTATATTTATACACTTAGAGTTTTGAGATGATTCCTCATGTATTTTTCTAGATATTTAACAAAATGTCTAAAATCGCAAGTGTCCAATAATCAATGGCCATATAGTGTATCATATAAAAGGTCATTAGCATTGTAGTTATTCCTCATTCCATGAAAAGCACATGTATAATTTGAAAATAAAATATGTGCATAAGTAAGTTTTCTCTTAGAATATTATTAGTTGGATAATGTCGTTTCAGAAATACTGGAATGTTTTGTAGAAAATGAGTCAAGGCAAGCCAGTTTCAAGGGTAAATTATAGCATTTATACCAAGCCAAGCAGAAGCAATGAAGTTTTTGAGTTCATTGAGTTCAGCCAAACTTTTAGATTTTATAACGGACTATGTGAAGAGGTTATTCTAGAGAATGGCATCTTTTTTCATTTTTTAAAAATCTTATTTCACATCTGGTAGAGAAGTTGAAACAGGACAAACCTTTCTATTACCAAATAATCAGAGGGCTGAGTGCAGAATGTTACAATATAATTTTCTCCCTCAAAAACATACAAATTAGAGAATAAACAAAAAGAAATATAAAGAAAAAACATAAATAAAAGAAAGAAGAATTTTTCATTTGTGTTTTCAATTTTGTACTATATTTGCATAGGCCTTCAGATACAATAAACCTCCTTAAAGTGACTAAGTTCTGTTTGAATAAAAATTAGTCGGTCTGAGAGGAGGACTCTGAATGGCGGTCATATTTAAATCTAGTTTTTGATTGTTGAAAGTAAGTAAACAATTAGTGTTGCGAAAATTTATCTTTCACATTAGAAAGAAAACATATAAAAATTTAAGTATCAAAACAAAATATTGATTTAATTACAGAAGTTATTTACAGGGCTCCCAACACTTTTTAGTCCTCAAAAAAAGGGAAAGGGGACCATTTTTATTTAAAAAAGGGACTTTGGGGGACCATTTTTGCTTAAAAAGCGAACTTTGGGGGACCAATTTCACTAAAATCGGAAACCAAATAAGGATCATATGTGTTTAAAAATATAGCACAAATTTTCCTAAATAAGAAAGTAAATTTTTAAAATTACTCCAGATAATATGTTAGATGGTCACCTTTATAAGATTTCATTAAACAGCGTACACAATTTTATTTAAGCACATTTAAATACCCTACTGAAAGAGTATAGTATAAAGCATTCAATATTTTGGCATTCACCTTGATAATTCTCATTACAGATAAAAAAGAATAGTGATCAGTTAATAGAAAGAAGTAAGTGTGTAAGTTAAGTATGATCACAGATCACTCAGAAGGTTTTATTTAATATTCCTTTTCTAAATTTTAATTAATAAACCAAAATTGTAAATTGTTAAATTTGTTAAAAATTAATAATTGTTTATAATGATTAAATCGTTACATAGATGGGGATGATATAAGGCAGTGAGAATGGAGGTAGAGAGAGTGAAGAATAACATTATACATAACCTGGCCTTTCATTTAAGATATTACATGACATATTGTAGATTAAATGTTTTGAGAATTTATTTCAATAGCATCTCCTGGCGACAGAAAGGAATGAAAATATGCTAACCGTTGAGATATGTTGAGCAGATTTTTTTTCTTAATTTTTTAGAAAATTTATGGAATGGTAATGAATGCAATCAAACATTAAACCATCTGCTAGTGTTGAAAAAATTAGTTAAGATGGTGGGAAATTGGTGCTTAGACCAAGGGTTTTAAAAGGATGTTTGAAAAAAATCAAATTTCTGATTGCCCACCCCACACACACATGAAGAAATGCCCCTAATTGTCTGGGATTAAAGTAGATCCTAGCAAGATGTTGTGCACGATGAGATACTTCCTTCAGTCAATCCTTAAAATGAGATTGAATCTTGCTGTAGTTTAATTAGGAGTTGAGTTAGAAAATTGCTTAAAATACTTAAGTTAGAGCCTGGAGAAGTAAAAAAAGAAACTTAGAAATTTAATCCCACTGCCTCCATACTCACTTCTTAAAATATTTTGTGTGTTATAAAAAATATCTGAGATTTCAAAATCAATAACTTGATTACTTTTTTTTTTTTTTTTTGCTAAAATTAATGTTGGAAACTTTGACTGCCATTGTATATCAAATATTAATTGAATATAAATTTTTATTAAATTCCATGCATTAGTTATTGAGATAAAGTGGCCACAAAATTTGTGTCACATACAGACATTTTGTAAAAACATTTTTCATGATCTCAGATTCCTAAAACATGCAAAACTGTTGAAAACCTGAATTAAAAAATTTCACGAATCTAATACTTTTTCATGTAAAGATAGAAGGAAACATGTTTTGCTTTTAACATTTTTACAGACAGGAAATGAAATTGGACAACATTTTTTTTAGCCGATTGTTGCACTGGCCCTGCATACATAAAAATTTTAGCTTTTTCTTCAAAGAAAAGAATACGTTTAAGCTAAAGAAACATGTATGATAATTTGGATGTTTAAATATGTAATGCAGTATTATTTTTATCTATAAATTGACATCATTAAACAATTTCAAAATGGTATAAAAAATAAATGAGAATGCAAAATATATTTCTAATTCTAGATTCAACTGAAAGTTTTGGGTAGAATATACCTTCTTATTTAAAAAAAATTGCATTCTAATAATTAACTAGTCAGATATGGCAATCTCAAAACTTTTACCTATCTCATATTTAGTAATTCCTGAAAAATGAGGCTTAGCAATACAGTATAGGATCAGTTATCCGGCTTCCCGGTATACGGAACGCTCCGAAAACCGGAATGCAAATCGATATTTTTTTTTTCCCCAGCGATGCCGCGGACGTGCTATAGCGCGTAAATTACACAAAAGATCGGCGACAAATAGCTCTTACGCATCCTAAGAAACGAGTAATCTCGTCAAAGAATTGCGAAAAAACGACAAATTTCGTTAAAAATCGGGTAATACCGACTATTTTTCGGCAAATTATGTCAAAAGATTTGCGAGAAAATGGGTAATTCCGTCACAAAATCCCCCCAAAAAGGCAGATTTCCCCCAAAAGATCGCGAAAAAATAACAAATATGGTTCGACAAATCTCGTCAAAAAATCGCAATTAAAGGCAAATTTCTTCAAAAGATCACGAAAAACAAAAACAGCAAATTTGTCAAAAAAAAAAAAAAAAATCCCGAAAAACGGCAGATTTCGTCAAAAAATCATGGAAAAACGGCAAAATTCGTTAAAAATCAGCTAATTTTCAGCGATAATCACGATATTAGATTGATTAATTTTAGAGTGATTAGTTCTTTTTTTTTTTTTTTCAGCGATGCCGCGGACACGCAAGAGATCGGCGACGGGACGCAAAAAAATAGCTCTTACGCGTCCCGGGACGCATATCTCGTCAAATCGTCAATCGCGAAAAACGGCAACTTTCGTCAAAAAATCGCGATTAAAGACAAATTTCTTCAAAATATCACGAAAAAAAACAACAAATTTGTCAAAAAAAAAAACCCGAAAAACGGCAGATTTTTTCAAAAGATCATTTAAAAACGGCAAAATTCGTTAAAAATCAGCTAATTTTCAGCGATAATCACGATATTAGATTGATTAGTTTTAGGGTGATTAGATTAAGAGTGATTAGATTTTTTTTTTTTTCAGCGATGCCGCGGACGCACTATAGCGCGTAAATTACACAAAAGATCGGCGACGGGACGCGAAAAAATAGCTCATACGCGTCTTAAGAGACGCGTAATCTCGTCAAAGAATCGCAGAAAAACGACAAATTTCATTAAAAATCACGAAATACAGACTATTTTTCGGCAAATTATGTCAAAAGATTTGCGAAAAAATGGGTAATTCCGTCGCAAAATCCCCCCAAAAGACAGATTTCCCCAAAAAGATCGCGAAAAAATAACAAATATCAGGGATGCCACTCAGAAATTAACAAAAAAGAGGAAATCATGCATAAACTTTATTGTTTATAACAAACTAAATAAACAAATATATAACAAACTACTTTTTTAAAAAGAAAGAAACCATCTTTATTTTTTTTTTTCCTTATAAACCTTTGACAAAAGTCTTTCTAAATGTGAATTTGTCAAAAAGTTTGAAATATGCTGTTAATTCATTGTGCATGAAAACTTATAAGAGTAAATAAAAATGATATTTTCTTTAGTTCACAATACTTTACATCAATTAAGGTAACCCAGCAACAGATTTAGAGAGGAGTTTTATGTATTGCAACATTTAAAATTAATTTAGGTAACTAGGCTATAGATTCTATGATTTTTCCATGAGTAAATAACAAAAATTTGCAGGTTTTTTTTTTTTTTTTTTTTTTTTTTTTTTTTTTTTTTTTTTTTTTTGGGCGATCGTTTGACAAGAATTGCCGTTTTACATCGCAATTGTTTGACGAAAATCACCATTTTACATCATGATCATTTGACAAAAATCGCCATTTTACATCGCGATCATTTGACGAAATTCGTCGTTTTACTTCGTGATCGTTTGACAAAAATCGCCATTTTATACAGCGATCGTTTGACGAAAATCGCCTTTTTATTTCGCGACCATTTGACGAAAATCACCGTTTTGCAATGCGATCGTTTGACGAAAATCGCCGTTTTACATCGCGATTATTTGATGAAAATCGCCGTTTTACATCGCGATTGTTTGACGAAAATCGCCGTTTTACATCGCGATTGTTTGACGAAAATCGCCGTTTTACATCGCGATTGTTTGACGAAAATCGCCGTTTTACATCGCGATTGTTTGACGAAAATCGCCGTTTTATGTCGCGATCGTTTGACAAAAATCGCCGTTTTCTTTCGCGATCGTTTGATGAAAATTGGCGTTTTATACCGCAATTGTTTGACGAAAATCGGTGTTTTATACCGCAATCATTCGACGAAAAATCGTTTTATTCCGCGATCGTTTGACGAAAATCGCTGTTTATTTCGCAATCGTTCGACGAAAATCGTTATTTTATTTTGTGATCGCTTAACGAAAATCGCGGATTCTTAAAAATGAAAAAAGCGGAAATCCGCCATTTGGCGGAAAAGTGGCATCCCTGAAATATGGTCCAAAAAAATCATGATAAAACGACAAATTTTGACAAAAGATTCGCAAAAAACGACAAATTTCAACAAAAGATCACGAAAAACGACAACTTTCGTCAAAAAATCGCGGCAAAAGGCAAATTTCTTCAAAAGATCACGAAAAAAAAAACAAAAAAAAACAGCCTATTCTGAAGCAGAAATCTTAGAAATGGATAATGTGTTTGCCTCCAAATTGTACATAACAGATCTTTAAAGAACTCACTATAAAAATGACTTCTTTAAAAAAATGCTCACAGAGTGCAACAAAGGAATTGGGATAAAAAATTTCCAGAGAAGCTTCACAATCAAAGATGCTTTGTGGAGTGCTGCTAAAGCATGGCAGGCTGTGGATAAGGATACACTTATCCATGGATGGTACAATCTGTGGCCATCTGCATTATTTTTCGATGACGAAAATAAGCCTTTCAAGGCTTCAAGATTTCGAAAGAGAAGCAAATTATTACTGATCTGTTGGCATATGCCAAAGGCTTTAATTGTCCAGAAGCTAAATTGCTTAATCAAGAAGCAGTGGAAGATTGTTTAGAAGCCGATGAAAACATTCCTGCCACTAATCACATGACTGACAGTGAGATTTGTGAAATGATGACAAACAATATATCTGATGAAAGTGATGATGAGAAAGACGTCCAGCAGAATGAATCAGTTGAAAAGGTATCAAATGAAAAATTAGTATTTTATACCGAAAAATTAATTTCAGGCATGCAACAGAGGAGCTACTTCCATGAGCAGCAAATCATGTCTCTGTACAAAATACAAGAACAATTAATGCAAGAGACACACTGTAAGCAAAAGACTATCATAGAAATTTTTGCTAAATCCCAATCAAAAGATTCTGTTTCAGAATCTCAAAATTAAATTTCATATGTATATTTTTTTCCTTTATTAAATTTTTTATTTTAATTTTGTGTAAATTAATCTATAAATTAAGGTATTTACATGTATTAATATTCATATTTTCCTGTTTATGAAATTATTTCGTGCATTTTTTATACTTACCGTAAAGTGTTCCGAATTACGGAAAAACCCCTTATCCAGAATGCTCTGGGTCCCAAGCATTCTGGATAACGGATCCTATACTGTACCACTAATTGGATGGTTTACACCAAAATCTAGTCAGCAACAATTTATGTCAATTTCTAACAGAATCTGAAATTTGATGAGAATCTGCACATTAGTTTCCGAGGCACAGCTATTGCAAAACATTAAAAAATTCTGCATAAAAGCTTCATCTTGATGGGTGATGTACACCAAAAACTAATCAGGATCAATTGTAATCAGGTAATAAATCCATACATTTGTTCTGGAGATACAACTATTAAGATATTGTAAAAAATGATGCAAACTTTTTGGGGACCAATATAATTTAATGGGTGATTTACACAAAAACTAAGCAACATTAATCTATATCAGGGAGTAACGAAATCGGAAGTTTGATGAAACGTCATGTATTAGTTTTTGAGGTAAACCTATTGTGATACTCATAAATAATGCAGCAAGGCAGTGCCACCTGTTAAGCAATTTACATCAAAGGATAATCAACACCAAATTATATTAAGGACTAACAGAATCTGAAGTTTTATGAAAATCCGTGGATTAGTTCTTGAGTTAGAACTATTAATGAAATTGTGAATAATGTATCTGTGCATTAGTTCTTGAGATACAGTGCCCACAGAATTTTTGCCACATAGACATTTTCAAAAACCACCAAATCGTGTTCAGGATCTTCTAAAATATATAAATCCATCGAAAACTGGAAGTCGAAATTATTTCACAAATTCAATATTTTCTTTTTGTAAATATAGAAAAAAGTAAAAATATGCAAAAAAGCATTTTACTCCAACCATTTTCTTTAATATGATTCAGAGTTGTGAACTTTAATTTCCTTAATTTTAATCATCTTTTTCCAGAAAATTCGATGATTCTTTCCATTCAAAAAAGGTTCATTTTTTTAGGGGGGGGGGGGGTTGAAGCATGCCAAGGCCCATTACTGAAGATTGGTCAAGCAGTAGCTTAAAGGAGCTCAGAAGTTGAAAACTTTTCAAAAAATTGATTTTTTTTTAATGATCTAGTTTGATTATTCAATTAACTCTTAACTCAATGCCAAAAAAAAAAAAAAAAAAAAAGTATTTGCATTTTTAACAGAGTTATAAGCATATATGTATCAACACTTTCATAGCCGCACCCATGTAATTTCAACTTTAAGTTGCGTTTCTTCAAAACTTGATTTTTGATGACTAACACCAAGATTTAAAAAAAAAACTATTTGATGGAATGGCTTAATTTTTTTTTTTTTTTTTTTTGCATGCATATAACATTATCTACAGAATGAATTAATATATTTTAGATAGTTTAATATTTTGAGAATTTTTTAACGAAAAAAAAGTTGTAATTTTTAGGGGTTTTTTAAATTTTCAAATTTGTGAGATTTTTTAATAATGTTTCATTTACGTGATAGTTATATCCTTAATTCATTCTATAGATAATGATGCTATATGCATGAAAAAAAAAAAAAAAGCCATTTCATCAAATAGTTTTTTTTTTAAATCTTTGTATTAGTCGTCAAAAATCAAGTTTTGAGAAAACACGACTTGAAATTATATGGGTGCAGCTATGAAAGTGTTGATACATAAATGCTTATAACTCCGTTAAAAATGCAAATATTTTAATGTGGTTTTTTGCATTGAGTTAAGAATTAATTGAATAATCAAACTAGATCATAAAAAAATTCATTTTTTGAAAAGTTTTCAACCCCTGGGCCTCCTTAATATAGTAACTTTTGTGTTCTGCAATTTTCTAATTTTTAAGAATTTTAATGAGATTCTTAAAATTTGACAGTATTCTATAGTGATTTTTTAACATTTAGATTCATGAAAGAATTTCAGTTACAACGCTTTTTTATAACCATTATAATGCTTTTTTTTACGCCCACTTTAATAAATTTTGTCTTGGATTTTTAAGCTTTTAGTGATTTTCAGAGTTTTTTTTTAATTTTGCAGCGATTTTTTTCAGACAGAAAAGGGGACTTGGGGGACCAAAATACAAAAAAGGGGACTAAAGGGGACCTTTTTCTAAAAAGGGGACTTTTAGAGGAAAAAGGGGACCATTTGGGAGCCCTGTATTTACTATAATGGTTTGAAAAATGCACATATTGACGCTTGCTTTAATTTTACAAATTTATTTTTTATATTTTTTTGCCAAACACTTTTCAAATTTTTTCACCTTGAATAGATAATGAGGATTCTATTAAATTACAGTTGAGTTTCTATATGATGAAATCCATTGTTTAGACAAAAAATTATAGAAAAATTTGTTTTATAGAGAAGGATGCAAAAATTTTCATTTAACATGTAAATTTTGAAAAAAAAAAAATGTTTGTAAGCTGTTTAATTCAGGTTTTGAAATGTTTAACGATAAACATCAATTTGATATTTAATTTTTTTATTTATTTAAACATTTTTAAAGCAGATAATAAATGTTTTTTTGAAAGTACAGTAATAAAAAGCTCAAAGAAAACATATTTGTATTAGTCGAAGAAATTTGTAATTTTTAAATTGTTTTGCTTTAAAAACTTTTGAACTTGTAAAAATTTTCATACTTTAACAAGGAATGCAGTTTTGAATGGGGAAGATTTTCTTCAATTTGACATCCTTCCCTTGTAATGTCAAAGGTATTTATCATTTCACTTAGTAATGGGTTTTGTTTCTCATGTTTTAAGTTTTCACTTTCACATTCATTGTCTCTTTCACATGCATTATTCACAATGCGGTTTAAAATGTCATTATCAGTGGAATACTATGCAACAATGAAATTGTCATTCATCTCCAAAAATTCATAGAAAGCTACATTTAAAAAAATATATACTTCCATGTTCCTTAATTTTTACCCATTTCTGTTTTTTAGTCCACTATTGTCATCGTCAGAATCTACAGAATCTTCCAGTTCAGAAAGACTGGCATTTTTAAAACAATTGTAAATAGGTCTTTCAGTGACAATGAATCTCCAAGCTTTATAAAGTTCTTCAGTACACTTTCAAAGGTTAACGGTATCTTGAATGAAATCATTTTCTTTTTTATTAACTATGATTGGTATATTAAGAATTGCTTTCTTCTAATGCACTTTATTTTTTTTTTTTTTTTTTTTAATTACTTCATGGATTCAGAGTTGAATTGGATTGTAAAGAAATAATTTTGATGTTTTACAGTTAACTTCAACAGTTCTGTGGATCATTGTCAATAATCAAAGTATTTTCTAGTCCTTTTTTTCACAATTGCTCATCAAGTGCTTTTAATCATTTGTCAAAAATTTCAATAATCATCCAGGAACTTATTAAAATCATAGTAGCACTTCTAAAGATTTCATTCCTTTAAAAAACCAAGATTTACTTTTGCCAGTAATTAGCATCTATAAGTTTTTTTTGCCGGTCACAGGGATGAAAGTGCACTTAAGCCATTTTGTAGCAGCTTTGGAGCAGCAAAAATCGAATTTTGGAGCAGTAAAATCTATTTTTGTAGCAGCAAAAATCCGATTTTGTAGCAGTAAATATCGGATTTTGTAGCAGCAAAAATATTCTAATGCTAATAAACTCTTGACAATTACAATAATTGCTATCTTGAAAAATATTTTTATATTTGAAAGAATAAATACTCAGATTAAATTTCTCCACACATTTCAGACCTTTTGATGAAATTTGCTGTTTTTTGCGATCGTTTAATATAATTCATGCTTTTTCACAATCTTTTGACCCTGTTTTTTAAATAGATTTGTGGGTTTTTTCTACAACCTTTTGATGAAATTTGCACATTTTCTGAGATCTTTTGATGAAATTTACAATCCTTTAGGTGTAACTTTTTTTTTTTTTTTCACATGATTTTTAAAAAAATTAACGTTTTTTTTTTCACGATCTTTTGACCGTATTTTGTTCTTTTTATGACGAAGTTAGATATCCTTTGACAAAATTCGCAGGTTTGTGATTTTTGGACGAAATACGCTTGTTTTTCAGAATCCTTTACAGAAATTTGCGCTTTTTTTCGGCATCTTTTACAGAAATGAACGTTTTTTCACTATCTTTTGACTGTGTTTAATTCTTTTTTTTTTTTATATTAACGATTCTTTAGCAAAACTCACGTTTTTCTCGCGATCTTTTGATGAAACTCGAGTATTTTTCGTGATTTTTTGGTAAAATTTGCATGTTTTTCGCGATCTATTGATGAAATTTGAGTGTTTTACGTTATATATTGACGAAATTCAAGTACTCTTTCCGGATTTTTCGATAAAAATTTGCGTGTTTATCGCGATTTTTTGACAAAATTCGCGTGTTTTTTTGTGATCTTTTGACGAAATACGCTTGTTTTTCGGGATCCTTTAAAAAATTTGCGTTTTTTTCGCTATCTTTTCCAGAAATTAATGTTTTGTTCACTCTTTTTTTCATGATATAACGATTTTTTAGCAAAACTCACGTTTTTCTCGCGATCCTTTGATAAAACAGGATTAATTCTTGGTGAAAAATTTTCTTTTGGATATTCACATGGGGGGGGGGGGGGGGGATTTCGCGAGTTACCCCCTACCCCCGATCTTCAGGCGAAATCTGCCTTTTTCCGCGATTTTCAGACGAAATCAGCGATTTATCTGCAATATTTTAGAAAAATCGGCGATTTATTGCAATCTTTTGACGAAAAAAGCGTTTTCCCGTGTTTTTTTTATGAAATCGGCATTTTTTTTTTTGAGGATCTTTAAACAAAATTTGCAAATTTGCATTTACGCGATTTTTTTTTTCAAAAACGGCGTTTTATCCCCGCGATCTTTTGACGAAATCGGCGTTTTTTCCATGATCTTATGATAAAATCGGCGTTTTTTTCAATGATCGTTTGACAAAATTTTTTAAGCTATCTTTAATCGAAAACGATATTTTTTCCGCGATCTTTTAACGAAATCGATTCGCGAGTTACCCCCTACCCCCGATCTTCAGGCGGAATCTGCCTTTTTCCGCGATTTTCAGACAAAATCAGCGATTTATCTGCAATATTTTAGCAAAATCGGCGATTTATTGCAATCTTTTGACGAAAACGGCGTTTTCCCGTGGTTTTTTTTATGAAATCGGCATTTTTTTAATGATCTTTAAACAAAATTTACATTTTTACGCGATTTTTTTTTTATCAAAAACGGCGTTTTATCCCCGCGATCTTTTGACGAAATCGGCGTTTTTTCCATGATCTTATGATAAAATCGGCGTTTTTTTCAATGATCTTTTGACAAAATTTTTTAAGCTATCTTTAATTGAAAACGATATTTTTTCCGCGATCTTTCAACGAAATCGGTTCGCGAGTTACCCCCTACCTCCGATCTTCAGGCGAAATCTGCCTTTTTCCGCGATTTTCAGACAAAATCAGCGATTTATCTGCAATATTTTAGCAAAATCGGCAATTTATTGCAATCTTTTGACGAGAACGGCGTTTTCCCGTGTTTTTTTTTTTTTTTTTATGAAAGCGGCATTTTTTTGATGATCTTCAAACAAAATTTGCATTTTTACGCGATTTTTTTTATCAAAAACTGCGTTTTATCCCCACGATCTTTTGACGAAATCGGCGTTTTTTCCATGATCTTATGATAAAATCGGCGTTTTTCAATGGTCTTTTGACAAAATTTTTTAAGCTATCTTTAATCGAAAACGATATTTTTTCCGCGATCTTTTAACGAAATCGGTTCGCGAGTTACCCCCTACCACCGATCTTCAGGCGAAATCTGCCTTTTTCCTAGATTTTCAGACAAAATCAGCGATTTATCTGCAATATTTTAGCAAAAACGGCGATTTATTGCAATCTTTTGACGAAAACGGCGTTTTCCCGTATTTTAATTTTTTTATGAAATCGGCGTTTTTTTCGACGATCTTTAAACAAAATTTGCATTTTTACGCGATTTTTTATCAAAAACGGCGTTTTACCCTCGTGATCTTTTCACGAAATCGGCGTTTTTTCCATGACCTTATGATAAAATCGGTGGTTTTTTTCAATGATCTTTAGACAAAATTTTTTAAGCGAACTTTAATCGAAAACGTTTTTTTCCGCGATCTTTAAACAAAATCGGTTCGCGAGTTACCCCCTACCCAAGATCTTCAGGCGAAATCTGCCTTTTTCCGCGATTTTCAGACAAAATCAGCGATTTATCTGCAATATTTTAGCAAAATCGGCGATTTATTGCAATCTTTTGACGAAAAAAGCGTTTTCCCGTGTTTTTTTTTTTATGAAATCGGTGTTTTTTAGATGATCTTCAAACAAAATTTGCATTTTTACGCGATTTTTTATCAAAAACGGCGTTTTATCCCCGCGATCTTTTGACGAAATCGGCGTTTTTTCCATGATCTTATGGTAAAATCGGCGTTTTTTTCAATGATCGTTTGACAAAATTTTTTAAGCTATCTTTAATCGAAAACGATATTTTTTCCGCGATCTTTTAACGAAATCGGTTCGCGAGTTACCCCCTACCCCCGATCTTCAGGCGAAATCTGCCTTTTTCCGCGATTTTCAGACAAAATCAGCGATTTATCTGCAATATTTTAGCAAAATCGGCGATTTATTGCAATCTTTTGACGAGAACGGCGTTTTCCCGTGGGTTTTTTTTTATGAAATCGGCATTTTTTGATGATCTTTAAACAAAATTTGCATTTTTACGCGATTTTTTAATCAAAAACGGCGTTTTATCCCCGCGATCTTTTGACGAAATCGGCGTTTTTTCCATGATCTTATGATAAAATCGGCCTTTTTCAATGGTCTTTTGAAAAAATTTTTTAAGCTATCTTTAATCGAAAACGATATTTTTTCCGCGATCTTTTAACGAAATCGGTTCGCGAGTTACCCCCTACCCCCGATCTTCAGGCGAAATCTGCCTTTTTCCTAGATTTTCAGACAAAATCAGCTATTTATCTGCAATATTTTAGCAAAATCGGCGATTTATTGCAATCTTTTGACGAAAACGGCGTTTTCCCGTGGTTTTTTTTTAATGAAATCGGCATTTTTTGATGATCTTTAAACAAAATTTACATTTTTACGCGATTTTTTTTTATCAAAAACGGCGTTTTATCCCCGCGATCTTTTGACGAAATCGGCGTTTTTTCCATGATCTTATGATAAAATCGGCGTTTTTTTCAATGGTCTTTTGACAAAATTTTTTAAGCTATCTTTAATCGAAAACGATATTTTTTCCGCGATCTTTCAACGAAATCGGTTCGCGAGTTACCCCCTACCACCGATCTTCAGGCGAAATCTGCCTTTTTCCTAGATTTTCAGACAAAATCAGCGATTTATCAGCAATATTTTAGCAAAATCGGCGATTTATTGCAATCTTTTGACAAAAACGGCGTTTTCCCGTGTTTTAATTTTTTTTTATGAAATCGGCGTTTTTTTCGACGATCTTTAAACAAAAATTGATATTTTACGCGATTTTTTTCTCAAAAACGGCGTTTTATCCCCACGATCTTTTGACGAAATCGGCGTTTTATCCCATGATCTTATGATAAAATCGGCGTTTTTTTTCAATGATCTTTTGAGAAAATTTTTTAAGCGATCTTTTATCGAAAACGTTTTTTCCCGCGATCTTTTAACGAAATCGGCGTTTTTCCGCGGTCTTCATACGAAATCAGCGTTTTATCTGCGATGTTTGGTGAAATTGCCGTTTTTTCCGCGATCCGCACAGGAATTTCGCGTTTTTTTGTGCACAGTGAATACCGCGAGTTCCCCCCCCCCCAATCTTCAGACAAAATCGACGTTTTCCCGCGATCTTCAGACGAAATTAGCGTTTTATCTGCTATATTTGGTGAAATTGCCGTTTTTTCCGCGATTCGCAGAGGAAATTCGTGTTTTTCAGCGATCTTTTGACAAAGTTCGTTGACAAAAACGTTGAAGAAATCTTTATTTTTCCACGAAATATTGACGAAATGTGCGCTTTTTTCGGCGATCAACCGAATTTTAAAATTTCGGAAATTTTGGACGAGAATCACCACTGCGATGAAATTCGAGTGTTTTTCGTGATTTTTCGATAAAATGTGCATGTTTTTCGCGATCTATAAACAAAATTTTCATGATCTATTAATGAAATTCGAGTGTTTTTCACGATCTATTGGTGAAATTTGAGTGACGAAATTAGCGAACCTTTGACAAAATTCACGTTTTATTTTTTCGAGATCCTTCGGCAAAATTCACGTATGTTTTTTGAAATGCTTAGACAAAATTAGTGTGTTTTTTTGCCGAAATTCGAGCATTTTTCCCGAGATTTACTGTTTTTTCCTTTAGTGTTGAATTCAGGTGGTGGACTGGGGGGGGGGGAGAGATCCCCCCGGAGCAAGGAAATACTCCCCCCGGAAATTTTGGGTTTTCAATGGTGAGAAAGTGCAATTTCCTCCTCTATTATGCCCCCCCCCCCGGAGCTACAGGAGTCCCTCTTGGAGAAAAGTGTCTGAATTCAATATTGTTTCCCTTTGACTGCGTTTTGTTCATTTTTTAACGAAATAGCAATTTTTTTTAACAAAATTCTACTTTTTTTTATTTTGTAATTGTTTAACAAACATGTAGCTGATCTTCGTATGCGCTTTCATTCTGCTTTCGGTTTTGCCGTCTATCAGCAGGATTCGCCGAGCAGAAAAATAATTGCCACTTTAATTTACAGAAAATATGTACAATACATAAGAGGCCAACCCCCATTGGTTGGGAATAAACATATTACTACAGCTCTCATTCGTTACCCCATGAGCGCGTTGTACGTCATATGAAGTCCCTCTCCCAACTCTGCGATCTGCTGCGATGAAAATGAATGTAGGTTGACTCGAGGAAAAAACAACTTGCGGTCGTTTGCGGAGCCACGATAAAACTCCGCAAAACATCGCGTGTTTTTAGTGACCGAATTCGCATGTTTTTTGAAAATTTGCGCATTTTTCGAGATCTATATCAATGTTTCTTTATTTTTTGTTGAAATAAACAGCTTATAAAAAGTTATTTTTTGTTTTTTCCTGGATCAACGAAATCACGCTAAACTTCATTTTGGCACTAAGTGCCTTTTGGCGCAGGTTTGGCGCAAAATGGAAAAAAATAGCTGTTTTGTAGCAGTTTGGTGCAGAAAAGCGATTTTGGCGCAGTCTGGCGCAATTGGCGCAGGTCTTACATCCCTGCGGTCATATTAGCACACAACAAAACAGTATCCTTTGTTTGCTGTGTTTTACTGCCAAAGCATTTGTCTTTTTTAAATGCTCGAGTTTTGTTTGGGAGTCACTTGTAAAAAAATCTGGTTTTGTCAGGTCAAAAATTCTTGCAGAAGAAATTTTTTTCAGAATTTCTGATATTTTAAGATTCTAATTCCCACATACTGTCATTGGAGTATACATGCTTTCAACAACATACAGTTTTCTGGAATAATCCATGTCTCTTTTTGAAAAAAAAAAAAAAAAAAGAGCAGATGAGAAGTTTTTTCTTTCTTTCTAACCTATAATTATAAATATTTCTCTCCTTTTAATAAAAATGTCCTCAATAACAGAATTTAAGAATAATGATTAAAAGTATTTTATTAATTTTCATTGTTATTAACAGTGGTACTTACTGGATGGAAAATGTCATTAAGGAGGAAGTAGATGCACTAGTTCATGCTTCTAAATTACAAATCTATATAATTTATATCTATACTAGCTGACCCGCCCGGCGTTGCCCGGGTCCGTTATAATAATGTTAAACGAACTTGAAATTTTTATGATTTTATCTTCAACTCAAAATATGTGTTAATACACTGTTAAGAATTTGACCCTTTTGCTGCATCGTCACTCCACCGCTTTTATAGAAAATGATTACTTCAGCCTATTTTGGAGCATTGTCATAGGTCAAAAGAGATATATTCTATAAAAGCGGGGGAGTGATGATACAGCAAAAGGGTCAAATTTTTTACAGTGTACATTATATTAAATACGTGCCCCCTGACTGTGTCAAAAATTGGTTTTTTAAAAAACTAATATTTAGCTGCAAAAATACCTAAAATGACTGCAATGGGAAACGCAGGAGGGAATATGTGTCCAACGATTTCGTGTTGATATTTATCCTTAAAATTACTGTTAAGTGACTTAACTAAATACTTTTTTCACATAGATATCCCAAGTGAAATATTTTGAATTTCAAACTAATTATATATCACTCTTAAATCTGACTATACCGTGAATGAAATCGATTCTCGATGATTCGCTAAAAGGTTAGTATATAATATTATAAATTCAGAGCCATTTTACAAAAATAGGTGTATATTTTTTATCAAACATGCGTAATGTTCATTCTATGAACAAAATCCTAACCGTAACCTAATTGTATCGGAATCATAACTTGTCTGTAACTTAGCTGTATCTTAACAGTAACCTAACTGCAAGTTAAATATACCATAAATGTAACTTGGCCGTCACCTAATCATAACCTACCCATAATCTAACCACAACCTAACCGCAAATTAACCTTAACCTAACTATAACTTAACCATGACCTAACTGTAACCTAACCGGAAAATAAAATAGCAAAAGGGTCACCGGAACGTAATTGCAACCTAACTGTTATCTAACCGTAACCTAGTTCTAATTTAACATTAACTATAAACAAAATATTTTAACCATCTCGCGCTAAGTACTTAGTTTCACTTTCCACCGCTACGGAGCGCATTATGTTTTGTAGAACATCCGAATTTTAGGTTCGGATTGGATTCATGTTCATGGAAATTATTTTGTCTTCTTCGGATACGGTTATGATTGTGTGGAATATTTGTGTTCAGTTTAGATTCGGTTCAATTCAGATTTCGTGGGGTTTTTTTTTCCCTTCAAATGGGATTTTTAAGTTCGGGTCGGGTTGTACTTATATGGAAATTATTTTACCTAGTTCCAATGAGGTTATACTTCACTGAAATATTTTTGTTAGGTTCAGATTAAGTCTGGTTCAAATTTCGGGATTTTTTTTTTCTTTTTTTTACAAATTTTTTGGTTTGGAATGGGGATTATGTCCATGGAAATTATATTGTCTTGTTCGTATCTGGTTATAGTTATTTGGACTATTTTCATCGGATTCAGATTTGGTTCGATTCAGATTTCAGGTATTTTTTTTTAAATTGATTTTTAAGGTTCTGGTTGGATTCATGTCCAGGGAAATTATTTTGTCTTGCTCGGATCGGGTTTTGGTTCTTTGGAATATTTTTTTCGGGTTCAGATGTCGTTCAATTCAGATTTCGGCTTTTTAATGGAATTTTTAGGTTCAGGTTGGGTTGCGCATCAACGGAAATTATTCTGCATTGTTCGAATAAGGATATGCTTCTCTGGAATATTTTTGTCAGATTCAGATTTAGTTCATTTTTTAGGTTCGGATTGGGTTCATGTTCATGGAAATTTTTTTGTCTTGTTCAGGTCCGGGTATGGTTCTGTGGAATATTTTTGTCGATTCAAATTTCAGGTATTTTTTTCAAATGGAATTTTAGGTTCCGATCGGTTTCATGTCCACGAAAATTATTTTCTCTTATTCGAATCCGGTTATGGTTCTTTCGAATATTTTGATCGGATTCAGATGTAGTTTGCATAAAACTTCAGGCTTTTTTTTCAAATGGAATTTTTTAGGTTCGAGTCAGGTTTATGTTCATGGAAGTTTTTTTGTCTTGCTCTTATCAGGTTATAGTTCTTTGGAATATTTTTATCGATTTCAGTTTTCGTTCAGGTCATTTTTTGGGTTTTTTTCAGAGAAAAATTTTAGGTTCGTGTCGGGTTGCATATACACGAACATTATTTTTCTTTGATCGAATTGGGGTATGCTTCATTTGAATATTTTTGTGGGATTCAGATTTGATTCGGGTCAAATATCAAATCCATAGTTTTTTTTCAAATGGAATTTTTAGGTTCGGGTCGCGTTTATGCTCATGAAATTTTTGTCTTGCTTGGATCGGAGTATAGTCTGTTTTTTTCTGGTTGGGATCGGGTTATGTGTTAATACGCCTAAACATTATGTTTTGCTACTATTCTTTTAGTGACTATTTTTTATATATAATTTATTTTGCTATTTGATAATTTATTACTGTGTATGAATCGTCTGCCTATTCGAAAAATTGTACGTCAAAGAGCCATTTCATTTTTGTTTTAAAAACAAATTAAAGTCTTAATAAAATTTTAACTTAAATAAATGCATTCAAATTTAATCAATGATTTAAAAAAACTGCTAAAAAAGCCTCATATATACATATACATATATTAACTGCAACATAGCCAACCACAAATACATTCTAATGTACGAAGTACCAACGATCTGACGTAATAGCTATGTTCAAAAATCCTAAGTTAAACTGACATTTTGCCAGTCTATGAATTTTAAAGGTCTTTGGGAAAAAAACAGTCACTTTTGAAATGTCAAAATCTCAAATTGGTTTCTTTCATAGAGTAAAAAGAAATTAATAGAGTGGAGGTATTATCTCTGGAGATGATGCTTAAGATGTAACCCTACATTAAGTCCAATTAAGTACCAACAAAAGCACGTGCTTTGACACGCCTATCAATTGGCGAAATTTTAAAATGAAGGGCCAAAATCACAGTCAAGTGAAATCCAGCCACCCCATTGGTCGAGTGGTAAGGGTGAAAATCACGAACTTGTTTCTCCATTTGAAAAAGGTGAGGGGGAAAGTATTTTTTAAGCGATTGTTACCGTCTGTTCTTATTTAAGATAAACCATCGAAATTAACTCAATTAAGATATTTTGATGCCATTTTATAAAATGAGAGTGAAAAATTTAGATTATAAATGAAAAGAGATAAGATTTACTTCAAAACTGCCGCTACGATTTTTTCTCGGAAAAAGGAGTATGACAACATTTACCCAACTGCTAAGAGATTGTTCCCTGAAAAGGACACGGCTCAATGACCAATGAGGTGTTTGGATTTCACCGGACTGTGATTTTGGCCCTCCATTTTAAAATTTCGCTATCAATTGAAACAGGTTTAAACCTGTATTTTTTTTTTCTCTCGTTTTTAAAAAAAGAACTAATTTATCGCTTCACCGGTAAAAATTTATTAATTATTTTATCATATGTGTTTTAAATATCAATATAGAAAATTATTTTAACGTTTTGCTTGAAAATATAACATTATTTTGTTAGTACATTAAAATCGTCTGCAGTCAGAAATTTATATTTTAGATTAATATTTATTACTTAAGTTTTCATACATGATTTTAAAAGAATGTTTTCATCATTATATTTTAAATATTTATTTACATGCAATTATTAAGTCATAAACATTTTTCATCTACGTTATAAAGTATTGAAAATTACATTAATGAAGGAAACTTTTAGTTATACAATTTTTAATTCGTATTAAATGTTTTCAATATCTTATTTAATTTTAATTTGATATTTAATTATTGCTAATTTTCCAATTTCCTTCATTTTAAAAGCGAATATTTATTCTAATAAATAATAATAGAACGAAGACCATTTTAAAAATTTGCTATTTCCTCTTGAAATATGCTTCAACTGTAATTCATTTCTTTCAATTCGTCTTATAATACAAAATCTCTTCCACGTCCTTTTGTTTGCCACATTAAATTTGAGCGATAAATGGTTTCATATCGCAAACCTTTTTTGAGCTTACTTCACCTCCACTTATCTTATTCCTCCATGGGTTTCTTTAATTCTGTCTCAGCTTTCTTATTACTTCTGCGAAAATTTTTACACAACCAACCAACCGTAAACAAATGAAAGAGAAAAAAATTGGGAAAAAGATGATTTTTTATGAGAGTGACCTCTTGATTTTAATTAATTACTCAGTTAATAATTGGAATTTTGAAATTCTGAAGCTCAGGTGCATCAGGAGAGATATTGGGCTACTCTCAAAAAAATTTTGAGCTCTGTACGTGCTGTAGATTTTGCTAGCCATCGCAGACACACACACAGACACACACACAGACAGAGCGTTTTGTTCTTTTATTAGTATAGATTAATAGGTTTCCTTCATTCATTTTTATAAAAGTAAAATAATTAATAATGTGGTTTAAAACAAAAAATGTTTCAATAATTACAGATTCCTTTTATTATATTAATATAAATTTTAATTAACAGTTAAAAAACTCAGGAATTGGGGATTTCATTAAGCAATAACTAATTCATATTATACTACTTTAAGAAGGATGTCTTTAGGGAGATTTGGTTTATTGGTTTATTTTTGTCGTCCGATTATCTACACTAATGGGATATAGGACCAGGGGGGAGTGCCCTTCGTGGGGGTCTTTCTAAGGGAACCTAACCCGTATTTACGCAAGGTTCGAAGAAAACCATGAAAACTCCAAACGGTTAGGCCGACAGCCGCGATTGGGTTCGAACCCAGCACCTGCCGTCTACCAGTTGAGAGGTCTGAACCTCTCGGCCACTGGTGGGGCCGTCTTTAGGGAGAACTTTTGAAAGGACAAAAACTGAATTTTTTGCTCTTGTACAAGGCAAAACCTGTAATTCTCATATTCTAAAGGTGCTGTATTGAAACTGTAAACTTTACAAACCTTAGTTTCTTACTTTGTAAACTGTATGATAATTACTAGACTGAATTAACCCAAGATTAATTTCAGAACTGGTGTCTATATGGGAATTTTATTTGATTGGCACCACTTTTTTAAAACAATTATCTTTACCTATATAATCACAAAATAATTTAACTAAAATAAGGCAAATATTACTTTTCTTTATCACCAGTGCCCAAAACAAATCCTGTATGATCCTTTAAGAGGTGCATATAAGCATCCATAGTCCTAAAGAAATTAAAAAATTATCTTGCTGAATCAGCAATAGAAATTTAGTTTTCACATAACCTGTGAACCAACAATGGTAATTAGTATATGCTTAGTTCTTGAATAAATCAACCTTAGTATATAATTACTATAAATGTTGAACAACTTATATCAATTTATAATTTAATATTTTCTTTCTTTTGTGAAAAACATTAATTTCAAACATTATAACTAATTCTAAAAAAATAGTTAATTTTTGATACATGGAATTGCAAAATAAATGTATCTTACCCCTGCATAAGGATTTAAAGGTAAACAGATTCCCATGTCATCAACTGTCAACTGAAGAAATAATGTTCCTAATGCTTGAGAGCTAAGTTGGGAAATTTGAGGAACTTTTTCAAATACTTGTTGGGTGGCTGTAAGCACCTTAATAAATAAAAAGATGAATAAATAAATCAGAAAATACATTATGCAAAAGTAGCCATAATGAAAAGAAAATATACAAAAATCCATACTTCTTTATTCAAACTTGCTCTCTGCTCATTCCAATATTCATATGCATTTTTATAATTCAGCCAAACTAAGACCGCTATGAAAAATATCAATATATGTATTTAAATTTTTAATAAAATATATATAAAACAAAAGCATGCAAAATAATGATGAACTTTTACTATTTTTGTTAAAATAAGAAATTCCATATTTAATATTATATAGAATGTAGAATATAGTAAAAAGATTTTAAACAAATCAATAAGAAAACTACTCTCATGGAAACATAACAGGTGAATGAATATGTAATATTATAATTATTATACATCTATAAGTAACATTTTTAGACTTTATAAAACTAAATAAATTTTAAATGATCTGCAAACTGAAAATCACAATTGCAATTTGAATAAAACTTTCATAAAAATGAACATTTCATCAAAATATTAGACTACTTCAAAATTTTAAGAATGAATGTATAAATATTTCATATAAATTTACTAGTTTTCATACATTTTGATATATGAAATGTTTCAGAAATTTATAAAAGAAATTATATATAAGGATAGATTTATATTTTTAATTACTGGGATCCCATTTGTCATCAAACACAAATTCTTTAAACTTCACAAGAAATTTACATTGTGAATTCACTTCACTTTTATTTTTTATACTAGTGTTAACAGTTTCTCTTTGACACTGGGACTAACGACAGACTGAGATATATCAATTTTCAATGACCAAAGACAAGAAGCAACAGAGGAGAAAAAGTCTTGCAACAGAAAAAAATATAAACACTTTTTTTGCCTTAATTGAGATCTTCAGTATATAGCCTGAAATGTACAAAATGTTTAGCTTCAAAAATAAGAAGAAAACAGAAGTGCTTTCTAAATACATTTGTCTTTGTCTTGGAGTGTTATATTTATTATGCAATTTTGTTTATCAATGAACTCTTAAAAAATGACTCTATTTATGGCCTTTTCAGTTTTTGAAAAACAATGCTAGTTATTAGAAATTCAAATTTATTTTCACTAACAGTTCTATATGTATGAAAATACCTTTATCTAAGGCAATTGGCTGTATGTACATCAATGGACGATTTAATGTAATTAAAACTGCTTCTTTATCTTCAGAATGACTTGATATCATTTCATCCTATGGAAAAGAAACAAGAAGCTATAGAAATAATAGTTATGGCTGAAACTATATCTGTATACAAGCATATAGAATAAGATACTTAAAATAAAGATACGTAAAAAACATTAAATGTAGTTGAATCCAGTAATAGTATTGATGGGGGGAATTTTGCACACCTAAAAGTAATATAAATATTTCGCTAACTCATAAACGCCTATGTCTAAGCACCTCACTAATACCTTTTGTGCATCAAATTTAGTTAACTGTGAAAAATAATTAATATATATATATAACGATTAGGGATCTACTCTGGCACTGGGAATCTTGAACACAGAAATGAATTTACCATTGTTGCTAAATGTTTACTTAAATTAACATTATATATATATACACATTTTGTTTCTTTTAAAAAATAGTTCAATTAATAATCTTTAATAATTTAAATTCTAATTATCTTGTGCTGTGTTACTTAGATGACAAGATTCCTTGAGAAGCAGCTAACTTTTGATGCTTATTTCTGCTACTTTAAAATTAGGAAAACACATAATGCCGATGATCAAAACTTACACAATTTAAAATGCAAACATGAAATTTATTTACAAGAAAAGCACATAAAATTACAACACTAATATATATAATAATTGCTTTAACATACTCCAATAAAAATTAGCACAGGGCTAATTAAATCAAATATCAATCACAATAATCAGCATACTGATTGTATTAATAATTTTCTTTGTATGACATCTTAATTTAAACCTGTTCAACATAATCGGTTTAATTATTCTCATTTGTTTCAATATACATTTAATTAAATAATTTCCTGTTCAGATTCGATGTCCCCCAACTCACTCTGCTCCCTTATTTTTATTTTCTTTATTGGGGAACCAATATTTCTTTCATTTATGGGAAACATCTTTTCTTGGTATAGTATCATAAATTTATTTGTCATGTAACCATAAATTCAAGTGTCTAGCCATAAATTTAAGTGTCCAGTCATACATTTTCTCCTGGGAGGTCAAATTCATGGTAGTTCTTTCTAAATTTAAATCAAAGGGTTCTGTGTTCTGTGTTGCATTCATTGTTCATATTTTAGTTTTATTTAGTTATAATATTCCTTGTTTTGATGATAGGATTTTTTAATCCCATAAAACGTCTTTGGTTATAGAGACAACTCGGTTATAAAGTCAAATTCTGCAGTCTCCCTGAAACTCCCATAGACACCAATGTTATAGTAACTGGGAAATAATTACATAATTTAAACAGTGAACTCAGTTACAGTGTCAAAAGATATACATAAACTAAAATATTTATTTTCAGAAAATGGGGCAGTATAATCTGGTTTTACATTGAGGAAGTCCAATTTATCACTAATGGGACACAATGGAATCACAGCTGGCTCAAGTTCACACCTACATGCACTGTTTTAGACCTGCCCTGCAGTATCAGCCAAGAAATAACTTTTAGGGGTAGGCAGTGAACAGGGGGGGGGGGAATTTGCTCCTTATACTATGTTTGCACTGGGATAGTTGAATCACTTAACTTTTAGTCATTTAAATTTTTTGAAACAAGAAACCAAGAAAACATTGCAAAAAGTTTTGAGACTTATCATGCATTAAATTTGAAACTACAACTGCTAACTATGCATTTATTATTGATTTTATTCTTTGCAGCATATTAATTAAATAAATGATTCAAAAGATCATTTGAAAAAGTTGAATAATTATTTGTAGAACACAACTCTAATTTTAATCACAGTTTCAAATAAATAAAAGAATTCAGCATGTAAATTACCACTAAACTTTTCGTTAAGAGAAAATCAAAAGTTATGTGAATTACAGAAACTTGCTCAAGAAGAAATCTTGATTTCGGGTACACTTCAAAAAACTTCAAGTTAAATGACAAAATTATCTCAGTGCGAACACAGTATATTATCTATCTAAACAAATGGCAAAGAAGGCCTGTTAGATTAGACAAGATGGGGGAAAAAGGAAGAAAACCCTTGGAACTTTGTTGAAGAAATTATAAAAGAGTGCAGAATTTCTGACATGACAGTAACATCAGTCATTTTGGTTTTTAGTTCAGTCATGCTTTGAGTGAGAAATGCTGATCATGACATCCATAAAAAGAAAAGTTCTTTATTTGGGAGATAAAGTTAACATCATTAATGCATTGGATAAAGGGAAGAAGAAACCTGAAGTTTGTCAAGAATTTGAGTTAGTAAATTCAACTATGTGCTCTATCTGGAAAAACAGAAAATTTTAAATGCCTTTGACTAAAATGATGAAATGTTAAGAGAATGAGGAAGTCAGATAAGGAAGATCTTGATGGGACATTGTCATTGTTATTATTGGGTGGAACACAGGAGAATGCTGTTCCCAGAAATATTTGGTTAGTTACTGGAAGAAAAAAATTCATACAATTGTTTTTTTCAAGTGAAATATTCAAACACATAACTTATGCTAATTTTAAGAAAAACTATTTCACCTATATTCATAAGCCATGCAGGATTTCCCTTAAAACTTTGGCCTGAACCATATGTGAAATCTTGGTAGGGATCAGGAAAAAAATTAGCAGACAAAATAGCAAATCATAAATCAGAGAGCACAGAAAACACCTCTCTCCCATCGTCGTTCTTTTGGAAACTTCTGAGATAGATGTGCCAGATGGATTTATTCCTGTTATTTCAATTAATTTTGATTCATAATAGAAAATGTTACCATGAGATTAATTAAATATTGCTATTATATGGATGCTATACCAGTGCAATGCTATAAAAAACTTGAATGGAAAATATATATATTATAAATATATAATAATTATTATTAAATGAAAAAAGTTAGCTTTTAGCTAAATGTTTTAAATTGGATTTTGGCTTAGCAAAAATCTGGTAGCAGCAACATTTACTCAATGAAAAGGTGAGTTCATACAAATATTTTTTTCTAACTACAACACTGGGTATTGTTAAAATGGTTTAAACAGTAAAGAACTATGAACATACCAATGAGTGGTCCAATGATCATGACAAGAGCAGAACAGCTAACCAAGTTGTTTGGGCATGAAAATTTTGTTTGCACCTATGGCTGGATAGATCAATTTAAGTTGCATCACAGCATTTTATAAAGTATGTGGTGAAGAAAAAAGTGCCGACAATAAGTGTGTTCATGATTGGCTAAATGATGTATGGCCAAAAGTTTGACATGACTACATAGACAATGACATTTTTAACACAGATGAGACTGGCCTCTTTTTTAAGCTTACTCCTGACAAAACTCTTTCATTTAAGAACAAAAAATGTTCTGGTGAGAAATGTCAAAGGAAAGAATTACAGTTCTTGTGGGCAAAATGACTGGAACTGAGAAGAAAACCTTGACCATGATGGGAAAGCCTAGATGTCCACAATGTTTCAAAAATGTTAAAATGCTTCTAGTCAACTACCAACACAGTCGAAAGGCTTGAATGACTCAGGTTCAAAGCTGAACAGAGGTGATTGGATAAAGAACTCAGCAAACAAAAGCAAGAAATTCTACTCTTATTAGATAATTGTCCTGCCCATCCGGAGGTGAAAACTAATAAAGGACTCAATGAAGAAAAATGATTCTATCGAGAATTTTTCTATTTCCCACACAAATTTTGAAATTTTTTTTTGAAAAACTTAAGAAAATTTTAAATGCATCTTCTCATTTAATTTTGAACAATTTGAGCTATTTTATTTTTTAAACAATTCATAGAAGTGTGCTGTATAATTTTAGTAATGGATTTATCATAGGTTAGTTAATTTGGGAAAAAAGAAATAAAATGTACAAATGCATGTAAAATTACAGTAAAAACTGAATTTATTTTACATTTTTATGTGAAAAAAAAAAAAAAAAAAAAACCTTTTTACTTTATTTTAAATCTGAAACTTAGTTTTATCAAACAGAATATAAGGAACAACTACAAAAAAAATTTAATTAATTGAAAAATATACATAAAAGTTTTATCCCTTTGAACATGGTTATTTTTTGTGAAAGCACAAACTGAGAAAAAACACTTTTAAGTGAAGTGGATTGTGGTATTTAAAAGGACAGCATTGTAATAAAATCACTTTAAACTACATTTATATTACTTGGATCTTAACGAAATTTCATCTGAATGTACTAGAGATAATAAAGTATAATTTAAGCAAAAAATTAGGAAATCAATATTTTCATCAGTTTTCGCCGAATGAAAAGTACTAAGTCCCCTTAATCTCAATAAATTACGCTTGACTTTTCAAAAGTAGAGCATTGAAAAATGCCAAACTCACATTACAATTAAGCATATAGGGGGTTTTCTTTTAATTATGCAGGAAAATAATAAAAAGTTTATGAAGAATGTGCCTGAAAAAAATGCAAAACTCTATTTAAGGAAACTACACAGTTCATAGCAATAAAAAAAATGTGGTGTTTTATGAAATTTAAAGCAGGGTTACATAAAATATCTCCTGTAAAACTTAATATTTTGCTGATTCAAACAAACTAGAAGTTACTTTAGAAGTTATTAAGTAAACAAATTAAAGTTCTATATGTCTTATCTACAAAATCTTCCATTAGCAATGGATAAGGTCAGTTTTCAAAACTATGCTATAAAAGAAAACAAATCAATTTTTAACTCCACACACTTGAATAATACAGACAGTTTTTTATCTGAGGCACTGTCAGAATGGAAATTATTTAAAAATTTCTTGAGTTCTCCTTGCAAAACCTTAAATTTAGGAAATACCATAGAAACCACTCAAAGAAAGGGCCAGCAGCAACTTTATCTTATACATGCAACATATTATACTTAGCTACATTCTTGCAACTACATTCAGTTGACTTGAGAAGTTTCAGTGTGATGAATGTAACCAAAACAAAATTGTGAAGTTTAAAGTATAAAAAAAAAAGATCCTCAATCTCATTCCAGTACATACAATATATGGGCATTAATGACCAGACACTTTCAATTTTAAACATTTTCTCGAATATTTTAAAATATACTTGTTGGATTCTTCTGGCACTTCAAGATTATAAAGATTATGTTTGACTTCCTATTTATCAATGTTCATTTGATGAGGAGGGCAATTAGGGAGCTGTTGAAAAATCGGGGAAAAAAATATTTGGGATCACCCTGTACATAAACGATCTGACACTGCAGAATACAAATACGTATATGCTGCAGAACATGCTTTCATAAGAATAGCATGTATATTCATGGAGATATAGCTATTTTTTTTTAATTAAAAAAAATTCTGGCATGTTTTTAGCTTATATCATGCAGGGCTTTCAAACAAATTTAATGCCAATTTCAGAAAAATTGGCTAAAACAAAGGCATTGTAGTAGAAACAATATAGTGCAACAGGAATATAAATAGATTAAATATTTAATGAATTATGAGCAGTTGTATAAAATAATTTTTATCTGTGCATACACAAACAATAACAATGATCTTACATAATTTAATAGTCAACTCTATAAAGCAACTTATAAAAAAAATCCAATGAAACATCGTGAAAATTCAGAAAGATATTAGAGATAGAAGTGAGCTGATTTTTAGTTCGCTGTATGATGTTTCTTTCCTATTTTAACGTTCTCGTAGCATATTTTCATATTTAATCTTTTCCTGTTCGTTCATCTGCGTTTTTAAGCAAGCACCTTTCGCCATCTTGTAAAGAGTCATTTTATTCTTAATGTACGTAATATAACCTTTAGGAGGTTTATATACGTGAACAAATATCTTTTAAGAAGCAGATAGCACAAGTGGAAACTTTTGCTGGCACCTAACTCCATTTTGGAAGTTGAAAAATGTATGTGAGCAGAATTTATGTCGATCTCTTTAATAGAAAACAAAAGTCAGAAATAAAATATAACTAAAGTATTTATTTGTTACTTGAGATACAGGCTTGGCTTTACAGATGACAGTTCACAGTAGACTCCATCAAGACATCATATGAGCATATCGTAAGTAAACACAGGTGAACACAATATGGATGATTACGTTGCAGTAGGCATAAGTACATAAGTTAAAAACACTTTAAAACAAACTTAATAAAAAGTATAAAAGTATGCATCCAGAATGGGGACCTGCCTCCATTCAGTATCTTGAACTACTTCCATTGTAGGAAGATAAAAGCGGCATTGAATTGAAATCTGGATCATATATGTAACGACTTCGGGTGTTGTAGTCGTGGCATAATAAGTTGGACTCGGGAACCTCTTGTTGGTTCAAACTCTTTTTATTTGGTTGCTCAGCTTACAGATGGAACCGCGAGTCCGGTCGGAGGTCGCCTGAGCCGTTTACGTTGATTATGCGAAGCGTTACATGGCCGTAGTTTCATCAGGCTTCTGAAAACTGCCAAGTCTCCTGTTTTTCGCGCGTGTTCTTGCTAATATGTTAGGGATTGTCATATTTTCCAGCAGAGGGCAGAGTTGTGAATTTGTGAGGTACATTTAATTTAATTGGTTCTTTAGCTTTTGATTGATATGTGGTCAGAGCCCGCACAATTCCCGGGTCGGTGACGTATGCAGCCCTAGCCACAAATGGATGCAAAAAGCCCTTAGATCATCAATTTTAATCTTAAGGAACATCCAAAATTGATCTCTGAAAGTAATAAATGTTAGGCTGGGAAAGAAAGTTAACAGGGGCAAACTAGCATTCAGCTTCAGAATAATTGTTAAAAAATATTAATTGGAACTTTAAACTTTTGAATTCAATTTTAAATTTTAGTTTTTAAAAAAGGGTTAGTTTTTATCCTTTCATATATTTATATCAAACTGACCGGATTGAAAACAACTTTTCGGAGCAATGCCCACGAAACAAGCCAATGAGAAAACAACATCCGAATGAATCAAAAGTTCGATTCGATGAAACGGATGAAAGATTCGATTAATGTTACGATATTCCAAGTCGCCATCTGGCGGGGAAAATATCGTTACGGAAAAATATGATTAGTTGGAGATAGACTTTTGCCGGTGTTGGTTGTAAATAAAGAAGATGGAGTCCGTGAAGAAAAGTGATGAACGGCTATTGAAGTTGATGGATTATTGAATGATATAAAGTTGATAACGTCTGGAAAGGAATTGAAAGGTAAGTGAATGTTTATTGAATATTTTATTATGAAATAATAAATAAATAAATATTAAAATAAATGATGAGTGAATGAATATGTAATGAATGGATATTGAAGGCGATGAGAAAACCATCTGTTGATGGAATTCCATCAATTCCCTCTTTTCTCCTTCTGCCCGTAGCGTGCGTTTGAGCATGTGTGCCAGAGGCGTACGCTCATCACCCCTTGGCATTGGCGCGTACCTTGCTTCCTATTCATCGCCCCGCAGTGATCGCCAAGAGCTCACGTTCACATGCAGTTTTTGAAGCCGGAATCGGCAGTTACGTTGAGTCCGTAAGATGTGTAGGTGACTGCTTCTCTCTCCTCTCCAGTAACCAAGACCTGGAGGAAATGTGCTGCCCAGGAATGATACCTCTCAAGATTTTAAGCATCGTAAATAAAGAACTTTTTTTGATTAAATTAATATAATCTGTTTATTTAACTATGATTGCCAATGTTGTTTTGTTGTTCTCTCATCTTGTGTCTTCCCAATGGGTCCGATAAGAGATTTCTTTTTTCTTATCATTCAAGACATGTTATTACTGACTTTTTGGAAAAATCAGGGAGAACATAAGCCTGGTAGTTTATTTCAACATGAGAATTTTAGAAACTGTTTGTTTTGTTTATCGTAGTGACTGTACAATATGAATATTTGTTTAAGCCTACCTGAGCACCACGTGGCCGTAACACAACGCAAGCCAAAAATGATAAGTTTCACCATACCTTCATACGACATATGGTGCCTGTAACCAGCTCACAACTTTTCCAGAAATAATAATAAGGCAAATTTTTTCCCCATAAATTAAATTACAACAGCCTTATCAAGAGAACTCATAATTTATTTCTAAGAAGATCGATCTGTAGTCTGTTTACAACCGTGAAAATAAGATATATACGTTCATTTACATGCTTTGTATTATTTTCTCAAGAAGCCTAAAGTTTTTTCTTAATATCATTGCCAGTTATTTTATGTTACAAGTTTATATGAAATGAGCTTCTGGGGCACACCTAACATCGGCGGCGGACCGGCATAACTCACCAATCAAAAGTTTTTTTTTTTGCATTTTCTGCATTCTTTTTTTTTTAAACTGTGTCATCATGTCAGAGTAAAACGAAAATTCGTGTCAACAGACACAATTATTGCACCATTTTGGCAGTTTAATAGCGGATTTCAACAATTCCCTTACAGAAGACAAATTACATTGTTAAAGAATATTGCAAAAATGACAATCCTGATTTTAATAACATGATAAATGATATAGCTAGAATTGTTAAGTTTAAAGTAAATACAATAAGTAACTTTTATCCCCATGTAAAAAATGGTTGTGTTGAAATACTCAGAGAGAAAAATAACCTCCAGGAAGTCAATAATAAATTAGTTTCGAGACTAAATTATAAAAAAATCACCACCAAATAAACTACAGTCGAGTCTCTCTATAACGAAACTCTATACATCGAATTTCTCTATATAACAAATTTTAATAGGAACTGTCCCCTTTTCTCATAATTACATTAAAAATAGTCTCTATATAGCAAAATATCTATCTCCATACAACAAATTTTTTCAGAAAATGTTCTCTATTTATTCAGTTTTAAAAAAGCTTCAAAATCACAAGGAATTAAATTTCCATCACTTATTCCTGATTTATCATTCAGTGCTGAGTTTATGTATATTATTTCTCTTCTTGAATCTCCTTACTCTTTAAAACCAATGAATTCCCCATCCCCCCCTCCCTCCTACACACCTTTCAACATCTTTCTCAAAACAGTGTCAATTGAATTGTTACACATATAAGTGCGGGATCACTGGGAGAAATTGAACAAAAAATAATTTACAATTGCTTCAAAAAGGTCGAATTTTCTATACTAGAGGATAATGTGGATTTTGAGGATGAAGAAGAGGCGACTAGAGCAGACTTGAAAGAGAAATAGAAATTAAGGAACACAGAGATGTCGAAGACACTATTGCTCTCTCTGATTTTTTGGAAGTGAATGACAATCTCACTATTGCACAATATCCTACTGATATTTTAAGCAGAGTTATGAACATTGAATCTACAAGTGAAAAAACCATTACACAGTGAAATGATGAGTTCTTTTGATCTTATTAGGAGAGTACTTTACATGGGGAAAATTCAAATGGAGTACAAATGGGGTAATTCTATACAATTTTTCATTCCTTGCTAAAATGTGAACATTTTTGTCGACAGTGTAACAATTTTGAAATCAAAACAACAACAAAATTAGATTTCTTCATCTAAAATTAATACAAGCAGAGTATCCCTGTTTGATTTTCATTAAGCTTTCAAATAAATGTCTATTCTCTTATTTGAAACTGTTTTAATAATTAAGAAATAGAAATTAGTTTAATATTTATAGTTAAACATTTCAAATTCTTAATTAAACACATCAAAAATAATATTTGTACAAAATGCATATGTTAAATAAGAATTTTAGTGTCATTCTCCATACAACGAATTTCTCTATATAAGGAATATTTTGCTGGAACGATGGATTTTGTTATATAGAAACTCCACTGTATTTGTGTTTCCACACAAACAGAAGAGCTGCGTCCAGAACTGATCAATTCCCCACATAACCATAATTCAAGTCATCTCAATGATAAATGTAATGAAAAGTCCAATAGTTTAAACAGCCCAGTTAAAGCCAATTCCACCATACTAGATGCCTCCATTTCAACTATAAGTCAAAAATTATGCAAAGTTATTCTATACAATATTAACGAAAATATTGACATTCCAGACATCACATTAGCCATTTCTAGAAAAATTCCTGACGAAATTCCGGTGTTAAATTTTATTAGATGTGTTGAACGCAAATCATCAACAAAGTATAATTACATCATAGAAGTGCCTCAACATATAGCCTGTCGGTTAATCAATGCCACAAACTTAATTATTAATGAGTGTGTGCTATGTCAAGAAGTTTATTAAAATCATACGCTGTTTCAAATGTCATCAATATGCCCACCTAGCCAAATCCTGCAGTAAAGTGAAAGTTTGTGGTTGGTGTGGTGAATCGCATGATGGTGACAAGTGAAATAAACCACCATGATGTACAAATTGCGTCCATAATAACAACACTAATAATCACAGTTTCGACACAAACCATCCAGCCTTCTCAAAATCATTCTCATCCTTCAAATTTTATATCTTAAGGGCATGCCTCCGAGCTCAATCTAGATCTTCAGAGCTATCTTTTACTCTGAGTCAAGACAGAAGCTTCTTTATTTAATATGTAATAATTATGTATAATAGCCTGCAAAGTAAAGTATGTGAATGAAGGGAACTCAAGGCCCAATGGAGTGGTCTTATCAAGTTTTATTCTTCATTTTTTTTTCTTTACCTTTCTGTTGTCGCATGCTTTGCATCATCATCTCACTTGTATTAAATTCTTACCTGTGACAGCTTAACCTTTTTTTAATTTATTTATTTATTCAACAATTCTTAGTGCCTCTGCCCATATTCAAATTTTTTTTTCTTTTTTCAGATGAACTCTGAGACCTTTTCTTTGATTCATGTTTCTGTGGTAGCAGAGAACTGTCACATAAACTTTTAAATAATTCAGCAGTATAATACCAGCTTAACTATAAATTTAACCTCCTTTTATTTATTTTCTTTTTCCCTGTTGATGTGGTTCCAATTATACATCTGTAAACTAGTGGTTTGCACTTAAATTTTACAATGTAAATTTTTGTAGTTTCACATTTTCATAACATAATGTATGAAGTTACTATTTTTGTCAAGAATTTGTCACAATATCAGTTTTACTTGCAAGCTTATGTACAATAAGTATATTTATATTTTTAACCTTTTGATTGGCTAATGTTATTTTTGTTTTATTTTCTATATTTGGGTAATTTTCTGTTAAGTGCTGCACTTATGTATATGGTGTTTTCTTACTTGTTTTCATCCTTTAAAAATACTCATGAGTTGCAACTCCCCCCCCCTTTTTTTTTCTTTAGTGTCCCCTCACTGCTTTGGTGAGCTCTGTCCTTTTATATGTGCACTTGTAATTTTCATGTATATATTCACAGCAAGCCCTTAACTTTGATGCATCACTTACAATTGACGTAAAATAGAAGTACTGCATTTTTTTGTTTGTTAACCTGTACTAAACTTATTTACACATGTATTTATTTGTGATTTGGATACCCAATGTTGACTTGATTTTTTTTCTAAACAAAATGTGCACACTTATTTTTCTGTGTGTTAAAATACTCGAGTATGATAAAAATATTGATATGTTATCTTTTTAATATGTGTTACAATGATCTCAACTTAAGGTCATGAGGTCACACCATGGTAAAAATCAGGTTCCTAAATACCACTGCAATATATATATATATATATATTTTTTTCAAGTTTAGTTTTACTTACAGCATTATTTTGATTATTGTCACTGTCAATTTTACTCCTTATTGCTTACATTAATTTACTTTTTGTGCTTTATTTACATTAAGACCTTTGTTAAGACTTCAGTTTTGTGTTCACAACTATAGATATTCTACTAATTTTTTTTCTTTATCAGTTCAAGATTTTCTTATGGTAAGTTTTTGAATTTAGTTTTTTTATAACAATAGCTCAATTGGTGACCTAATTCCTTTTCTCAAGTCAATATTATTCAGGTGTTTAGTTACTGAACGTGTTTTCCCCCATAGCAATAGTTCAATTATACATCTTTAATTTACTTCAACTTCTTTTGAGGTTTAATAGTTTATTTGTTTGGTGTTTTCACATAATAGTTTTGTTGTTTATAATACATTGGGGTCACTCAGCTGATTTTATGCAATATTCAATGGGTTGTGCCTTGTGTCATATTTACACTTTTGTATAATTAAATTTCACTGATGCAGTTTTGTACGACATAAAAATTTAACAACCTTTGTTTTGGTTTTCTCATTTTTTTTCTCTATCTCATGTTTATTTCTTGGTGTATCACTTTCAACTTATCACAACTAGGTGATGTCAGTTTGGTTTAAGTCTTGGAATAGTTTGATACATGTTGCACAACATTTTCTATGTTGCTTCACATTTAAGTTCTAATTGAATTAATAAGTGGTAATGATTGATATTTTTTTCTAGGTAAAAATGTATGTGTGTATAAATAACAAATTTAACAATTTATTTACCATGCACTTTAATGTAAAGTTTTAAATCTTGCAAGATTATCAGTTGGTCATTTTTAGGTAGTAGGTATATACAATGAAAATCACTAAAGTAAATATGGTGTTGCAAAGATATAACTGTGTAATGTATCATAGGAGTTGTTCATAAATACTGTTGTTACCAATTATGCTGTTTGTTAAAAATGTAAAATACTTCGCCATAGTTTTAAGAAATTTTTATGTTTCACTTGTGCGACTTGTTGTAAGTCGTTATGTAATCCCCTTGTAGTCCCTGATGGCAGTACATTCTTCCCTGTTTTTTTAGTTAAGTCTAGTTTAGTACTTTACGTGCAGTTTGTTCCCCCTCTTCGGGGCATAGGTTTTCATTTTTGCTTTTTGCAATTTTGTTTTAATGTAAGGTTTTATTTTTTTCATCCCTTTTTTGGGGAGTAATGTCACAATTGTTTGTAACATTTTTTATTCATTTGCATACCACGTGCTTTGCACATGTCTAATTTATGCACATTTCTTTTAATATCGATAATTTCCCCTTAAAATTTAACTGTAATTATTATTCTATTAGCTTGCATTTAAAATCTTATTTAATTTGATATCTCAATCATCGCTATACAATCTTTCTTTCCTATTTTAACGTTCCTGTAGCGTATTTTCATATTTTCATATTTGATCTTTTCCTGTTCGTTCATCCGCGTTTTTAAGCAAGTGCCTTTCGCCATCTTGTAAAGAGTCATTTTATTCTCTCTTTTCTCCTTCTGCCTGTAGCGTGCGTTTGATGCATGTGTGCCAGAGGCGTATACTCATCGCCCCTTGGCATTGGCGCGCATCTTGCTTCCTATTCATCGCCCCGCGGTGATCGCCAAGAGCTCACGTTCGCGTGTGGTTTTTAAAGCCGGAATCGGCAGTTACGTTGAGTCCATCCGATGTGTAGGTGACCGCTTCTCTCTCTGCTCCGGTAACCAAGACCTGGAGGAAATGTGCTGCCCAGGAATGATACCTCCCAAGATTTTAAGTATCGTAAATAATGAACCTTTTTTTGATTAAATGAATAGAATCTGTTTATTTAACTATGATTGCCGATGTTGTTTTGTTGTTCTCTCATCTTGTGTCTTCCCAAGGAGTCCGGTAAGATATTTCTTTTTTTTTATCATTCAAGACATGTTATTACTGACTTTTTGGAAAAATCAGTGAGAACATAAGCCTGGTAGTGTATTTCAACATGAGAATTTTAGAAACTGTTTGTTTTGTTTATCATAGTGACTGTACAATATGAATATTTGTTTAAGCCTACCTGAGCACCACGTGGCCGTAACACAATGCAAGCCAAAAATGATAAGTTTCACCATACCTTTATACGACAGCATTGTAGTAGAAACAATATAGTGCAACAGGAATATAAATAGATTTAATATTTTATGAACTATGAGCAGTTGTAGAAAATAATTTTTATCTGTGCATGCATAAACAATAACAATGATCCTCTTACATAATTTAATAGTCAACTCTATAGAGCAACTTATTAAAAAAAATCCAATGAAACATCGTGAAAATTCAGAAAGATATTAGAGATAGGAGTGAGCTGATTTTTAGTTCTCTCTAAAAGCAGCTTAATGATGAGGGATTTTCCACAAATTGTCAATTTTTATTAACTGAGTTTTATGAAAAAATTAGAATTTAATGAATATCAGTGAGAATATTCGAAACAAATGCTTTGATTTTGATATATTTTTAATCAAAGAATAGGTTTGTTTTGATAATTATCCAAGAAGAACTAAAGCATCAGTAAAAAATTAAAATTAAAATAAATTAAAATTGACAATTTGTGGAAATTCCCTTATCATTCAGTTACTTTTAGAGAGAAGTAAAAATCAGCTCATTTCTAATGCCAATATCTTTCTGAAAAATTTCATGATATTTGAATGGAGTTTTTTTATACATTGCTCCATAGAGTTGACTATTAAATTATTTAAAAACAACCTTGTTATCACTTGTGCATTGATAAAATGTACAGATAAAAATTATTTTATGCAATTACTCATATTTCATAAAATATCTAACATATTTATATTTCCATTGCACTATATTGTTTCTACTACATTTTCATAAATTTTCTGAAACTAGCATTAAATTTGGTTGAAAACCCTGCATGATATAAGCTAAAAACATGCCAGAATTTTTTTGAACTTTTCAAAAAAATTGCTATATTTCCATGAATATACATTCTACATAAAAATTTCTACAAAAATCAGTGGACCTACATATTGTATTCTGCAGTGATAGATCATTTGGTGCATTTTAATGTACAGGGTAGTCCCAAATATTAGTATCGTTCATTGGTTTTGTCGCCCTTGTAATTGTCCTCCTTATCAAATAAACATTGATAAATATGAGGTCAAACACAATCCTTATAATCTTGAAGTGCCAGAAGAATCTGACGAATTTTCTTTTTAAATATTTGACAAAAAGTCAAAAATTGAAAGTGTCCAGTCATTAATGGCCATACAGTGTATGTTAAAGAACTCATTTGGCAACAGCGCAATTTTGAAACTGCAATAAACAATGTCAAACAACTGTTGAAAAATTGTAGAAAAAAAAAAAGATTTTTTTCCCTTTAATATGACATAGTTTATAGTTTATATTTTGAATTTTTCAGAATTCATTGAATGTAATATCCTAATTCTGAGGTGAGCTGCTAAATTTTATTTGATAACATTTTAACGACTCAAATCATGTTTGGAATTTTTTTCTTAATTGTAAAAGTTAGGTAGAATATACATGTTTTTAACAGTTTCTACAGTGGATAGTTGAATATAGATGAATAACTGATTTATAAGCAGTTACAAAAAATTTGCTCAGTTGAGAGTATATTGTAAAAATGATGGGTTAAAGATCGATTTTTCACTGTTTTACGATGAATTTTTTCACAAGCATTTTTCTTTTATCCAAATACAGTTTTTTTTATTTATGATAAGCCAAATTACTAATATTTGTCAAAAATCAGCGAGAATCCTGGTATTACTTCTTTTTTGTTTGTTTCTTTGAATACATTGACAACATTAATATAGTAAATAAATTTAAAATTTGGACTTCATTTAATGATACTTAATTTCTCAGAAAAAGCATTTACTACAACCAACAATGAAAAAGTAAAACATAAATAATTATACATGAAGTAATCCTAGCTGTTTCAGAACCCAGAGCAATACATTTTCCAAAATTTTTCATAAGAATGTAAGGATTTTATAATAACATCAGGTTTTTTCAAAATGCATTATACAAACTGCGAGGCAGTTAGTTATACCCTTTACTTTATCTATCTCTAAGGATATCACTGGCTACATATTTAATTAAAAAGTTCTCCATATACAGCAAATCTTATTTTTAAATTACATATATTTAGCATAATGTTCAGTTTAATATTTTTTCAGACATTTTGATAAAGATTTCACAAAGATAATATAAGCATAAAAAAAAAAAAAAAAAAAACAGAGTGGAATAAGTGTATTTTGAAGGCTTCATTTAGTATGAAAATGGTGAAAACATTTGTAAAAATAGCCGCAGTTATCATTCTGTTAATAATATGACTAAAATTTTGTTGGGGTGTATACTTAAAATAATATAAAATGTTTGAGCAGAAAAAATATCAAAATCAATATTTTTATCATATTGCAAATTCTTGATGCACTGAATTATCAGTTATAACTTTATAATAACTATATAAATAGTTTCTGCAGTTACATGCAATAAAATTAGATATTATGAAACACTTATTATTATTAGTAGTAGTTATTATAAATAATCAAATTCACATCTATTATTTGATTAATAATCTAGCACTTATAGAGCAAAAAATAAAATATAAAATAAAAGAATTTTTATGATATTAAGCGATAATTTCAATTGCAAGACTTACTTGAAGAGCATTTCTCATACATATCCTAGTTTTAAAATAAGCAAACTGTTGAAATTCTGGTTCAGCTTCTTCAAACACTGCATTCTATATAAATTTTGAAAAAATTATACAACAAAACTAAATAACTAAAACATTTGAAATATAAGTTAACAGCATAGTTAAATTGCATATAAATAAATAAGTCAATTTTAATATCTCATTTATTCATATTTAGCACATTCCATTCATAAGTAATGTTAAAGGAACAACTTTTAAACATAAACTTTTCAAGACATTATACTAGGTGTGAAACTAAGTTTCTGGGTTTTTTGATCAATAAAAAAGGCAAAATTTCAAGAGAAATATAAAAAATGGCTTATTGTCCATCACTAGCTACACATTTTTGCCATCTCTCTGATAAAACATGAATACCATGACAATAAAATGATGCACCTTTGCACTGAAACCATTTAACCTATCAATTTTGCACTTCTTCAAAATCAGTCAAGTATATCCCAGCTAAGCCATGTACCATCGACCAGAACAAGTGATAATCGAAAGTAGTCAGGTCTGACAAATACAGTGGGTGCGGTAGAAGTTCCTATTTTAGCATTTTGTTGGTGTCCTGAATGATGGAATTTGATAGCATGGAACATTGTTGTTCTGCAATATGACCTGTTTGTGTCTCTTGTCCCATTCTGGCCATTGTTCGAACAATGCATGGTTCAAATTAGTCAGGTTTTTTTGGTAGCGATGCCTATTGTCAGTTTCGCCTAGTTTCAGAACCTCATAGTACACGATTCTGTTCTGGTCCCATCAAATGCAGGGAATGTCTTCTTTCCAAAGTGATGCCTACCTAATGTCTTTTTTCAGAAGTGATTTGACTATGCTGTTCGATATTGTACATACTTCTCATCACCAATAACAATTCGGTGCAGGAAACTTTCTTCGGTGCCAAAAAAGCAAAGTTTCGATAATGGTTCTTCCACTTTTCATCTGTCTTTCAGTCAACTCATGCAGCATCCATTTTCCTGCTTTTGAAATTTTTTCATGACATGTAAGAATTTGAAATTCTTTGGCAAGTCATGTTTAATGCTAATTTTGTTCTTTTTTTATCATCTTCATGCAATAATGCTTACAGATTGACATCCTCAATTGTTTTGGTTTTCCGGAGAAATTGCCACTTTTAAAATGTTTAAACAAATCTTCACAGGTAGTTTTGGATGGTGCATGTTTGCCATAGCCCTCCTTAATAAATGATGTCCTTCAGCAGCAATTTTTTTCAGATTAAATCAGAAAAACTATTAAAATTAGAGCAATTGAAATTGATTTATAACCAGCATATTGTAATTTGATTTTGATTTTATTTATTTAATTTTGTTATAATATGTATGGGTTTTTCTATATAAAAGGATAAGTTCTGACTCTCTAACTAGAAAAGAAACATGTACAGAGCCAAGCAGTATATTTTGGCTCTATATAAGTCAGAGAATTTAGAGTATGATGAAAACAGTTTCATGATTAACTTCTCATGAAGCAAGGAATATTAATTTATTTTATTTAATAAACCATTTTAATCACTAATGACTCTCCCATCCATTATATTGTGATTTTCTGGAATTTTTGGATAATCACAATTTTCACCATTAGTAATATAAATCAAAGATTGAATTATACTGTAAAGGCATACAAATTTTAAGTCAAAACTAAGCTTTGGATGTACAAAAACAAAAGTTCTACTTTCTAATAAAAAGAGATAAAATTTGCAGTAAAATCGTTACACCTAATGCATAGTAACAAGTTAGACTTAATTTCCTTCAATTTATTGATACTCATCAATCAATAATTTGAGTCCTTTTTATTTTATTTTATCAATATTTTTATAAGAAGGATCATTATTTAGATGTCCTTTCTTATTCATTCAAGGCAAGAGCTGCACTTGCATTCAGTCTTGTCCTTGCTCTTAATACATCAGTTAGTTAAAAAGATTAATGATTGCAGGACACTTACAAAAATACTAGCTGGCCTTATTGGCATTGTCTGGACCTGTGATAATATTCATAAATGAACATTAAATTTATATGATTTTTGTATTTAACTCAATTTTATGTGAAATACATGTCCACAGACTGAGTAAAAAGTCAGTAAAAAAGTGATATTTACCAATATAGAGGCTCGAAAGAAAAAAAAAATATTGATATCTAGTGGTAAAATTGCTCGTAAAATGTTTTGTATTTTTTTCATCTATTTCAGTAGTTAAAAAATAAAACGGCTTGCTGTCTGAACTCTAAGATTTTCAGCAGTCATAAACATGATTATTATGCACACTATGAGAAAAAACTGAGGAATATTTTCAGCTTGGTTCCATTAAACATAACAAAAAAGTTATCGTCCAATTTCTTTAATATTTTAATAGATCATAAATATAACTTTATTCAAGCTTTCTTTAAAATTTTGTATAGAAAGCATAAAATTTGCATATTTAATCATGATAACTTGAGCCAAAGTCAATCAAAACTACACCAAAACCCACTAATTTTTATTGTTTTCATCGAAATTAAAAAAAATTTTATTTTGTGAAAAATAGTTCAACTAATCCGAACTTTCTGAATTTCTGATAAGTGATGTAAATCCAATTTCTAGAGATTCTTTGCAAAGAATTCGTCAAATATGAACTTTTAGGCACTTTTACTGTAAAAAAAAAAGATTGTCTCTATAAGGTGCAACGTGACCTGTGGTCATGAATTTTTTAAAAAGTATTAAAATTCATATTTTTGAAAAATGATTACATCATCCAAGAGAAAAAGGCCTCAGTTTTATGCATGCATTTTGTGTTAACTGGTTGTGTTAAATTGCTTTCTAGGACAGTGATGCCATATGGGAGAAAAAGAGAACAATGAAAATGACCCATTTTGAATTCCCCCCCCCCCCAAAGGGTAGCATCAGTATTTCTTCAAACTGAATATGGAATTTAAGATATAAAAGTATGTTCTTTTAGAATATGTCTTCTGTTTTTAACTATACTAAATAGTTTGGCCATGCAAGAGTAAAAAAAAGAACAACAATAAATCCCCCAAAATCATTTATTCATTTTCATACAGCTGTATAAAGAGATTTTCTGGTCATACGCCATGGCACTCTGGCAGTTTTGATGATACAAACTATAATATGATTTTTTCATGAGACATCATTATGATTTTTAATTAACATCTCAGCTACTAACACAAAAATTAAAATTCTGAATTTTAAGTGTACCAGGGAAGGTCTCGGAGTAACCTCACAACAATTTTCAGTTTTGTACATGCAGTAAATTTCACTAGCCATCACAGATAGACAGGCATACACATGAAGATGCAGCAAAATTTCATCAGTATAAATTTTGTATAATTGAAACTAAAAATAACTTACTTTCATCTGAAATCAAAAATATCAAATTGAAAAAATTCCATGTTAATTTTCTTAACCATTTCAACGTGTTTCAATGATTGGTGTTTAAAATATTGCTTTAATACATAAAATATACTGTTAGTACAAAAAAAAAAAAAAAAAAAAAAAAAAAAAATACTTGGTCTTACTTTAATAAGTTGGCCTAAAGCAAGATTTACTTCAACTTGAGCTTTTCCAAATAATTTAACATAGCTTCCTGCAATGAGAAGAAAACAAAATTCAGATATGCAACCAAGGAATTAATACATGGTATTTTTCATTAATGATATTAAAATATTTTATTAGATAAAAGTGATGAATAAAATGACAATTAATAAAACTATGGAGATAAAACTAAAACATTATGAGAAGAATAAATACAGATTTTTAATATCAATATGAAAATTAATAATATAGGAGATTCACAATGAAATGAGCTGATTCAACATATTCAAACAATATTCAGAGATTGATAACACATACTATAATACAAGCAAAAATTGTGTGTGTGTGTAAATTGTATCTTAAAAATGGCTCTAACCATGTTCACAAAATTTTGCATTTTATTATTATTGGGCATGAAAAGAACATTTGGTTAGGTCATATGTGTCAGAAAATTTGATTAGTGGGTCATTTTGGGTCATAATGGGTCAGGGACAAGCTAATTATATAAAAAAACAGTTCAATTGATTTTAACAAAATTTTGTATACTATTGTTTTTTGGCAAGAGGAAACTATTGCATTACACTGTAAAAAATTTTACCCTTTTGCTGTATCGTCACTCCACCACATTTATAGAAAATAATTACTTCACCATATTAGGCAGCATTCTCATGGGTCCAAAAAATATATTCTATAAAAGCAGGGGAGTGCCGATGCAGCAAAAGGGTAAAATGTTTTACAATGTAGGTCACATGTACGAGAAATTTTGATTAACGGGCCAAAAATTTTTTATCTAAAAACAGCTCCAATGATTTCGATTAAATTTTGTATTCTACCATTTTCGATTATGAGAAAACGATTGGGCTGAGTTGCAGATTAGAGAAGAAAATCTAGAAAATGGATCTAGAAAAAATTTTATCTAGAAAATGGCTCTTACAATTTTCACTAAATTTTCTATTCTATTGCTTTCAGGCACAAGAATTCTATTAAGTTAGGTTGCATGCTCAAGAACATTAGATAAATGGGTCATTTTGGGTCACAATAATTCAGGGTCAGGCTAATTCTATCTAAAAAACTGCTCAAACAATTTTGAGAAATTTTCATACTATACCGTTTTCAAACAAGTGAAGATCAGTTTGTTAGGTCATAAGTTTGAGAAATTCTGATAAGTGGTATTATTGTATTGTATTATTTTGAGATCACTATGGGTCAAGCTATTTTTCTAAAAAACAACTCAAAATATACTGATTAAAATTTTTATGCTATCATTTTCTGGATCAAGAAAATGATTCGATTATGTAACATTTTCGAAAAAATTAAATTAGTGGATCATTTTGGATGACTGTGGGTCAGGTCAAGTTAATTATATCTGAAAAAGGCTGAAACGATTTTGACAAGAATTTGTATTATATCATTTTTGGGCACAAAAAAATCATTTTGCTAGATCATATGTTCAAGAAATTTCGATTAATGGGTCTTCTTGGGGGTCACTGCTGGCCAAGCTAATCTTATCTAACAAAAATGCTCTAATGATTTTGACTAAATTTTGTATTTTTTTGTTTTCAGTCACAAGAAGACCACTGAGATAGGTTGTATGTTCAAGAACATTCGAGTAGCGTGCCATTTTGGCTCACTACAGATTAAGCTAATTTTACCTAAAATACAGCTTTAATGATTTTTAACTGAATTTGGTATTTTGCCATTTTCAGCTTTCAAAATACCAATGGACTGGGTCTTACATTCAAGAAAACTGTATAATAGGAAAAGTTAATTTTATCTAAGAAACAGCTTAAATGATTTTGACTAAATTTTATATCCTACCATTTTTTATTGCCAAAAGACCATGAGCTAAGTCACATATTTAAGCAAATTTGATTAGTGGGTCATTTTGGGTAACGACGGGTCAGAGTCACACAGCCCAGAAGCTTGCAACAGTCAATAAATTGGCAATATTTGACAAAATATTGCCGGCATTTGGCTGAAAAATTAACTTTGAAGATTGCAAATTCCAAAACACATACTTGGCACCAAATGAAAGAATGTTGTCAAGTTTGGCTATATTTAGCTGGAAAAAAATGGCTTTCAGAATGTGAATAATTTTTTTAGCCATTCTTAATAAGAATCGAGATGCATGGTTAAATTGATCAGAGTTGAGCTAAAAATTTTATTTGGATTGATTCCTTTAGTTGTAAATATGAAAGTAATGTAAATTTTATAAATGTGTATACATACATACATAGTCTTTATTTTATTTTTTTTTTTTGGATGGGTGAATAACATTATTATGAATATGCTTTATAGCAGTAATACAGAGAGCAGTACAGCAATGATACACTGAGTATAGTATATCAAGTTGAACACAAATTTAATTTCCACTGAGCTAAGCTTGGTCACCCCTGCTAGCGGGCCGCTAGCATTATTAAAGGGAAGGAAATGTCACATCCATCATGAGCACTTCCTTTTTTGAACATATATATTTTATTTTGTAGTGTTATGATTAGTTAAAATCAATTCAACTGAAAACATGAAATTTAGAATTAACCATGTAACAGATGTTTAAAAATTATAGGATCAAACGTAAAGTATGAAATATGTAAAAATATACACATATAAATACATAAAAATGTATGTTAAATAAACATGCTGTTTACAGATTACAGGATTTGGTATGGAATAAAAATTTCAAAATCTTGAGAGTAGAGAATGCTGCTGCAAATAATGTCATAAGATGCAAAATGCACTTCACTAACACAGCCCAAACTTAGGATAACACAAAAGTACATCCTGCAATACCTGACTGCGAAACTATCATATAAAAATTGACATTTGTAACCATCACTGAAAGATGTCATACAGTAGTAGCCATTCCCATTAATATGCTCTTTCATACAGCATCAGGCATAATACTGCTTTTGCACTCTATTCTGGAATATGGCAGTGGATATAAGTAGAATTTGCAGTTGTAAATCAGGTTGAAATAAAATTTATTATTTCACAGTTAGTAAATATCATTGGTTTATTTTCTTTAGTATTCTCTCTTGTTGAGATTTTTAACTACATGATGATTATTAATCTGCAAACTGCATATCTATTCAACTTAAAATTGATTTTTTATTCCAATTTACCAAATTAATGAATCCCAAAATTTTAGACATTCATTAATGATTAAATATTTCAGATAATATAAAATTATGTTTCTCTTATAATGTATTTCATATATTTATTTTATTACCAATGTATAAAATTGAACAAATATTGAAATAAAATTGCGGCACGACAGTCGTGCCGCTACATTCATTGTGGACGCACGTCTTTTTTGCGCCTGACGAAGAAAGACTAAGTTCTTTCGAAAGGCCTTGCGCAGTTAACTTATTTTATGGTGTTTAAAGAAGTTTTTTTCATTTCAATTATTTTATTACATTTATTTTTTAATGATTACTTGGCATACTATACTTCATTTTTTTTTTTTTTTCAACTGGCAGATGATCTTTACAGTCGCTATCACTTGTTTCCATGGAAATCCCAAATAATTCATTTTTCCTACTCTTTTTGTTCTTGACTATAAAGCTCTGAAACAACCTCAAATGTAGTATGTAAAAAGTATCCCACTGGGGAATTCAGAACCTCTTATCAGAGAAACACCCTCATGGTCATATGCCTGTCTTTACAAAAAATAGTATGTATTAGATACATAATAGAGCTAAGTGGATAACACTTCTGGGGAGAACTCATATGGATCCTGATAATCACATCCCTTTCTTATATTCCATTTTGCCATTTTTATTTAAAATTATTTTTTCGAATAAAACTTAATAAAAGTTACATTTTTAGAAAAATTATTCAAATTAACATTAGAGAGATGAATTACATTCAATTATACATATATTATGAGATAATTTCAGTTGATATTACATTGAGAGCTCAATATTTCCCTTCATGAAAGTAAACAAATAATCGATTCATTCATTTTGTTGAATTTTTAAAATATTAAAGCATGGAGATAATTGCTCGCAAAGTGAATCCACAATGTAACCTGGTGTAAAAAATATATAAATCACATTCGTTGTGAATGTTTGTAGATGCCATCAATCAGTAGCTAAAAAAAAATTATTTTGAAAAAGTTTTTGGAATTCTGAAAACATTGGGAAAACAATTAATATTATATATAAATGTAATTGTATAAAACTCCCAGAGTTAATTCATCTTGATTCAAATTATCTTCATTAAAATCACCAAATTTTATTTTAATTTTCAGAGATTGGCGAAATAGAATAACATTTGGCGATAAAGAAGTTTGGCAATGTATTTTATTACAACCTATTTACTGCAAAAACATGCAAACACATCATTCTGGAGGGCTATCTTCAAGTAACTAAGGATATTTGTTGTATTATTTTTAAGTTATTAAATAAATTTATGTTAGTGAATGATTGTAATTCTCTTGGATATAATTATTCTAAACAAGATTAAATTCATATCTTCATGGATGAGAAGTATTGGTAATGGGTTTTATTAAGAGACACACAAGGACCTGAAAAAAGAAGTCTGATTTAATTCTAAAATGAAGATTTGCAGTTTTTAACACTCTTAAAAGTTTAAGATTTCCATGTTGCTTGTTGCCATTTCACCAATAAATCTACAAGATTTTTTCCCCACAAATTTATTAAGCTGATCTATAAATTATACTATAACAAATAATTCCCTACTCATGAAACCATATCTTATTAGTCATGAACATGATACTATCTACCCTAATATTACTGGAAGAAAAGTTCTAGTATGGCAAGCATGATAAACTGATGCTCCCATGGAAATCTATGTGAAAATGTGTGCTATAACACTGGTTTGGCATATTAATATGATTTATTTTATTTTTGCCTTTGAGTTTTGTTATTTAAAAGAGAAAAATAACTGTAAAGCAAGATTTGAAGAAACATATTCATGCACAATTTTTTTCTTTGTTTATGCCCCATGACAAGCATTCAAGTGCAGAAGATATAATCAAATGATTTTTCAGATAATATTTTAGACTCTTCTCCCCAGAAGATTAGTAAGACTATAAAAAATAAATATTTGACTTAGCTATTTTTGATATCATAGATTGTAAAAAAACAATATTTATATTTTTAGGTGTATTAAAGGGGGAAAATTATATATGCAGCAGTGTTTTCATTCAGACAAAATAGCATAATTTTCCCAATTGATAAAATGCATATAAAATAATTAATAATTTATATATTGTAATGTTACTGTGTATTTAAATGAAATTATATTATTAATTAGAGAAATAAGGAAACATAAATGGAATTTATTTAATATTTTCTCTTACAATTATGGATATTTACATTAACATTTATTCTTAATGAAAATTCTCACACCAATTATTCTTTAAGGTATGTACAATAGATGGGCGATTCTCAAAATAGGGGAGTATTTCAGTCTTTCAGCATATAAAAAAATTTGAGAGGTTTTTGTCATATTTTTATATTTAGATATGTTTGTCTTAATATTATTCATGATTTGCACTCAAGAATTACTCACTTTTTAGTTAAAATCCCTTAAAATAACAGAAAAAATGTTCAAAATGTCATTAGCATGGATGTCCACAGCAGCTGTGCCTTGTATATACAAACATTTTTGAAGTGTTACTACCTTGTTTATAATATAAAACAAATGTTATTCTTTGTTTAAATTAATCAAGGAGAGGATTTATCCAATAAATTTCCTTTTAAAAATAAAATTATAATATATAACAAAATAATTAAAGTTTGTCCACAATATTCTATTTCAAAACAAGGACATACTTTAATAACTGGTTATTAATCAAAATTTAATCTTTACATATGACAATAGTTTGAAAAAAATTAGGTTTCTCCATGGCAACAAGTAGTCATTTTATCTCAGCCTGAAAATAGAAGCATGTGTTGTATTTTAAGAATAGAAGTTAAATATTAGGCGAGTACATCAAATGTATGTCATTAGAATGGGTAATAATTTTAATGTTTATTTTATAGTTAAAATTTTCATTTTACTTATTTGCATAGAACTTTTGTGTTTTAAAAAGCCCCAGAAAGAAATATTGCATTGTGACTATATTATGGCTCATAATCTTATTTAAATTAAAATTTGTCATTAGCATGGTTTTTTCTGTCCATGCTAATCAAGAAAACCATGCTAATGACACCTATATGCATACATGTAACAGTACTTATCTTGTATCCTTTACAAAGATTTTTTTAAATTTAATTTTACATATAAATTCAGATGTTACATTTATTATCCCTAAAATATGCATTAAATCTGTCAGAAAATCAAAGACAACTTCTTACATTGTTAGTGTATATTGCTCATGTAAACAAAGTTTGCTCTTTGGTTAACAATGTTGAATTTCTTAAAAATATTCTAGAAATTTCTTATTTATTCTTTTAAAAGAACACATTTCTTTTTATATGGAATTTTAATTTGGTCCTTGTTCTTTTTTCAAAAAACTAATCTGAATATGGGGAAAAATATGACAATAGGTAGAGAAAAAAAACTTGAAAGAAAGTGTGAAAAAAGAAGGGACAAAATTAAAGAAAATACTGATAAACAGCAAAAATTTAAGCATCAGATATATATAAAAGCAAACGAATCGGGACAAATAAAAATAGTCAGTGATGACTCCAAGAGAACACAGATCACAGCAAAAAAACTTTTAAGGGCGTAGAATTATTTGTAAAAACAGGGTTACATTTAACAGGAGAATAAAAACAGTTGAAAATGGAAACTATTTGCTAAAAAAGAAGGCTAATAAATACAGAAAAAAAAATTTCAAACAGGAAGAAAATAAAAAATTTTTAATATATTTATTCCATGCAATTTGTTTTGTCATTAGCATGGCTAAAAAAATACTAATTATTTTTTTTAAGTGAATTTTTAAATATTTGGCTCTGCTGACTACATGTAAAGTATACCTAATACTATATTAACAACACCTATTTTTTTTTCCAGAAATTTTGCTAACAATAACTTTTTTAAGATTTCACTGTTTGAAAATGTCTCATATTTTGAGAATCACCCAGATATTACATTTATACACATTATTCAAGATCTAGATTTATATCCTAATAAACAATATTTTGAAGCTTTTTTCATCCATATATTTTGATAAATATATACATTATAACATCTTGCTTATTCTTTAGGATTGTTAGCAACTTTGCATTGTTTTAATCTCTTTATCATCTAAAAGTGGAATAAACAAAGGTCTTTATCTACAAGAAATTCCAGATGTATTGTCTTTATACTTTAAATGTTTCAAAGCAATATTCATTCTATATTGCATAAGAGACATATATTTCTTCAAAGCAGTGGATTTCTGATAACATAATGAATCTAATATTTCAAAACTAAAACACTGATAAAATGTGTGAATATGCACACAGTTCATTTTTGGTTTTTACTGAACAACAATAATAAGCTAAATACAGAGCACAAACATCTGTAATATTCATAATAGTTAAAAAAAAAAAAAATATGAAATACAGCAAACTGGGGAATGTTAATGTTTTTCCATTCTATTTTTATACCACTTAATGCAAGAAACATTTAGTTCCCTTCTTACTCATGAAGTAGCAACCCTTATTGTATCTTCCATTTTATAAAAAAAATACTGTATAATCCTTTAATACAGTTATCTACTCATTCCTCTCTTCAGTTCTATGACACTTTTAAGTTTTGGTTGAGCTAAAGCTCTTCTATTACTATTTACTGATCCAATCAAGAAAACATTTTGTTTGATTTGATTGTTTTTGAACAACTACCATCTCTGGGCTAGATTTGCCATTTGAATCTGACAGAGATTGATATATGTATTCATCATTTTACTTTAGAACAAACCATTTGTCATCACTATCACTTTATCTATCAAATAAATTACCATGCTGTAAAATTGTATCAGTCTTTTCTTGAGTTATGCTTAGAAAAATAGTTTTCTGGTAAGAATTTAAGAATTATAATATCAATCATTAATTACTATATATTCTAAATTATTAAATAAATTTAAACCACAAAGTAAATAAATGCTTGGAAATTTCGTAAAAGCTTTCATACTTTGAAAATTTTTATTGCGTAATATTTAAAATAACTTTTAAAAGTAGCTAATAAAGTAAAAAAAAAATACTAATGATTAGGGATGTACCGAATATTCGGTATCTATTCGGTATTCGGCCATGTTACCGAATATTCGGTTAGGCCGAATATCAAACTATTCGGTAAAGCCAAATATTCGGCTTGGCCGAATATCAAATTATACGGTTAAGCCAAATATTCAGCTTGGCCGAATATGAAACCAGACTTCGAGTAATCGTAATCGTGTAATCGTAATCGATTATAATCGACTACATAAAACTGTGTAATCGCATTGTAATCGTAATCGTAAATTTTAATTTCGAAATAATCGCGATATAATCATAATCAAAAGATTTCACTTTGATTACAATCATAATCTAATCGTAATCGCAATGCAAATAAGCGCAATGTAATCTGTATCAAAAAACTATGTAATCGTAATCAAGCACAAATAAACGATTACGTTATATGATTACATCTTTTTTTTCCCTTCTTCCTTTCGTGCAGTCCATAAAATATTTGGTCGGTGAGATAAACATTGCACCAAAAGAAGAGTGTCCACGTTTACAGCCCCTAGCCCCTAAAGTAAGAAGAGGTCATAGGTCATAAGGCAGCAGTTCGGGGGTGAAACAAGATGAATTCTTACTGTATATAGTCAGTGTCAGTGCTATAGAGGGTTGCTCCTGGTATATAGTAGTATAAGACATAGAAATAGTCGGGAATTGGGGGAAAAACTCTTTATGGTCTTTCGAAGGATCTTGTTTTGCGGGTTATTGAGTGGCAGTGATAAAGGAAAAAAAGAAAGAAAAATATATATTTATGGTTTTTTTATGGGCACTTAGCAATTTGACAGACATCACCCTCTTTCAAATGTGGGAATCGGAGAATAATGAAAATTGGGGAGGAAAAAAAAGATGCTTAAACTGCATGTGACAGTTTATCACAGCTCATTCGCATGTTGGATTTCTCAGTGGTTATATCTAAGTGGTTGTTTCCAAGGATCTACAGAAAGAGATGGCTAAGAGAAACAACAAAAATATTGAAGATTATTTTACGGAATCTGTATCAGATTTGAATGAAAAAAACGCGAATTTTTTTAAATAGCAATGCAAATTGTGCTCTTCAGATGTCAGGGTCTCCATAAAAACCAAGTCCAATCTGAACACCCACATGCAGGTAATTTTTTTATAGATATATACATATTGTTTAGATTTATTTTAGAAATATTGCATAGTAATATCTTGTCTTTTTCTTTTAAATTATAGTGAAAGGAATTTTTTATATTAAGTTAACTATACAGTGTTTTTAATCATAAGTACAAAGTATGTTTATTCAAAATTTTTATTTTAATATGTGTGGATAAGTTAAACATATAGATCAGTTTTCTTACAAAAGTTGTAATAATAAAAGATTGTTTATATATATATTTTATCAGAATCCCCCCCCCCACCAAAAAAAAAAACAGAAATTAAGGCTGGTTTGTCAATAAACATACGGGTGTAAATAGGATTTTTTTATGGGTTAAGGACAATGGTAATGATATCTAGTTGTTGGTAAATTCTTTTAGCATATGCGCCGACAAATTCAATGACAAACCCCTGAATTTTGAAATGTAGCCACCAAATTTTTTTTTATCTCTGATTATTTTAAAAAGAAAAAAAAAATACCAAAAAAAAACTCTCTAAATGAGTTATAAATAAATAATGGGGAATAAAAGGTAGTTAATTTTTTTCCCAGAAAGGTTTGTTTCCCCCTCTCCCCTCCCCCAATATACTTCTACCAAAAGACAGTATTTTATATTATTATTATTATTATTATTATTATTTGTCTGTTAACGCTCATGTGTCTCAATTTTGTTTTAAATATGTGGTTCAAGGGGACAGAGGTATGCAAATGAAAGAAAAAAGAATGCATTGTTTTAATTCTCTCATTTAGAAAATTATGGTAGAAGCTTATTTTATTCTTCATTTTTCTTCATTTTTTTAAATTTTGTTTTGCTTATTTGCCTAAATGTCTTGCAACGAATGTTCTGAGGAAAATAACCTTAGTTAAATTCATTTCATTTTAAAATTTTGCACTAAAAAAAAAAAAAAAAGGTTGTGAAACACACGTCCCCTCCCCCCCCCCCCAAATTTTAGTGTGTAGGTAAGGGGAGGGAGGTAGAGGTCTGCACGGGCCGGAATTTCCAGGCCCGGCCCGTTGTTAAAGTCAAAAGTTCGGCCCTGCCTGTTACAATTTCTAAAAAAATCTGATTTTTATCATATACGATTCCTTAAAAGAATACTGCATACATATCAATGGAATGATTTTACAGTATATTTTACTGGAAATATACATTAACGCATTAATGATTACTTAGATATTTAGGCTTTCAACATTCGATTAAAGATTCATTAAGAAATTAATAAGCCTTAGCATAAAAGAAAAAAGAAAGAAAGTTAAAAACATCGTAACTTTTGAAGCTGTTTAATAAAAAAAGATTTATAAAAATATTTCTATATCATTTTATTAAAGATTTTAAATCCAAATTCATTCTTAAATTCAAAGAAGCTCCTTTCTCATATTTTTTAAATTCATTTTTTTTTTTCAGAAACGCATAAGTTTAGCAGGTATCTTTATTCAGAAACTATATAATCGAATTGGGTTATATATTTTTTGATACAAACAATTTAAGAATACTGCAAGTAAATAAAATACTGTCATAGTTAGCGTTTCGAATAGAATTTCCGGAAGTGATAGCATGGGAAGGGAAAAAAGCCTGCAATCATTTGGGAAACTATTATGTATCTCAACAAGATTACACAAGTATTTTATTTACCAAAAATTAAAAACTCTATTCGATTCCAAATCTCTTCAATAGTCAGGCTTATCACTTTTATACGTTTACAATTTAGAATTAACCAGAAAATATGTCAAACTTTTGCATTATTGAGAGATTAATTTAAAAACCATCAAGAAGTATATATCCAAAGATTAAGCTAACAGAAGTTCTTTATCGCTGTTAATAATTTTACAAATCATGTTGTCCACCCTACAGATCTTGAGAACAATTAATCTAGTTCCGGTCCGGCTAGTCTACAAGTAGAAAAATAATGTAAGCTTGATCTCGGCTCGACACGAGTCAGCTGATGCCGATCTCTACACTGTACATTTTTATACTACTGCTGTCAAACTAGTATGGCTCGTGACGCACATTTATACTTATTTTCGTTAAAACCATTTCGTTGAAAATAGCTCATATTTTATTGTATCTGCTTAAATCTTGCGAAATTTTTTTTATCGGCCCGGCCAGGGCCCGTTCAATTTTTTTGCCGGCCCGGCCCGTTTATGTTGTTTGTCGGCCCGGCCCGTTGAAAAAACTATTCTAAATCTGCCGGCCCGTTACAAAATTCGAAAAGATTCCGCTGGGCCATGCAGACCTCTAGGGGAGGGGGAGGGGTCTCATTCTACGTACACCGGTATTCGTGAATTTCAAATCGGAATTTCGCATGTTACATATACCTATTCTATTAATCAAACATCCTTAGAAATGCTCTTAATTTCAAAATAAATTTATAATAATGTTCTAAAATATTCAAAAAGAAAAGCATATATTATTTATATAGAAAAGAATAGCTCATTTAATATAAATGATTTATTTTTCCTTTAAAAAAATAAATAACAGGAAACGCATATTTTGTAAATTTATTTTTCCTTTAAAAAAATAAATAACAGGAAACGCATACTTTGTAACTCTAGTTTGTAACATGTAGACTACGGAATTACTGTAATCGAACTGTAATCGTAATCGACTAGTTCGGTAATCGTAATCCAACAAAAAAATATTAATCGTAATCTAAACGTAATCGTAATCTTGAAATAAAAAATGGATAATCGAAAATGTAATCGTAATCAGACTTGCATAAATAGAGACATAATCGTAATCTGTTTTTTGAAATTGAAAATAATCGTAATCTTAATCGATTACAGCCCTCTGTAATCGACTCGAAGTCTGTATGAAACTATTCGGTTTGGCCGAATATCAAAGTATTCGGCTGAATCCAATACTTAATAAAGCCTTTTAAAACACATTTTAAAAAACTTTTCACAATTTCTACTTTTAACTGTCAATTTTTATTAATATATTTAAAATAATTAGAAATAAAATTATATTTAAATATTATAGAATGTTTTTACATTATTTATTTGCTGTTTGTAAAGTTTAACTTAAGAAATTTAACCATGAGAAGGATTAAAATTATAATTTATTAGGATTCTCCTTAGGAATAAATGATGAGAGTACAGATGCAAGCTCCTAAATTCTATTTAGTAAATAATCTGTTTCTAACTTTTCTCAAAAGTCCTTAAACAAGAAAGAAAAACTTTTGAGATTAGTAATAGCTATCAAGGCAGACAATTTTTTGTTTATGAAACCATAAACATAATCAACTTATTGAATCATAAATGCATTGTATTTCATCTCACTTAGGTCAAACTTGTGTTATCGTTTGTTGCATTAACAATAAATAAGATACCATAACTATATTTTCATTTCACATGCTTTGATTTCTGTAAAATATATATGATATGATGGGAAGGATGGAAAATGCCACTATTCATAAGAAAAGAACTATGAGCTAGACATTCCTTTATTCAGAATTAGGTTGAAAGTATTTATACTTCATATTGAAAAAAATCTGTCTTGAGTTATTTAAAAAGAACAAATATGAGACTGTACAGTTTTTCTTCAACTATTTTTTCATTATTTCTTTTTGATTTCAAAATGTTTGTTTCAATTCGTAGAAGAAATGAAATTTAAAATTTTACTAATTGAAAAAGCCTCATAATTATGCTTCTTAAATAAAAAAAAGACAGATTTTTTTCAATACTGAATGTTCTTATAAAAAGCTCTTGTTTATCAAAATATAAGTTTCTCTTATTAAATATTATGTAAAATTGTTTTAAAAAGTAACATTTTAATAGCTTTAAACTTTGAAACATAAAAAGTATTTGGAAAGCCGAATATTCGGTATTCGGTTTAGCTGTCGGCCGAATATTCGGTATTCAGCCAAAATCACTATTCGGTGCATCCCTACTAATGATGCCAGTGCATTTAAAACATAATTACATATTATACAATTGGACAAACAGACTTCTAACACGTTACACTAAACTTAATGAAATGGATGAAGGTATATGTATGTGTACCAAAGTGTCATTCATGATAAAGTTTTTCAATAAAACTATTTCAAAAGAAAAACTATACTGAACAGATATTGAAACATCAACTTTTAAAAAAATAATTTTATTGTATCCATAAATGATGAGATTTAAAATAGTGAAAATTAGTTACATGTCAGAGAATACCAATTTTTCATCATTTTTAGAAAATCACTTCTATAAATGGATATTTCATGAAGAATTTGGTTTTAGTGCATCTATCTAACAGATTCATTATAAAGCTTAAAGATTTATAAACATAAATATACAATCAGAATTCAAATAGTCCTGCCATGGAATTTTACAAACAGATATTGTGAGGTCCACATATGCAGATCTAAGTAACAAAGAAGTTAGAGTACCTGAATATTTTGCAGTATTTTTAGATTATTACATATGTTTTAAAAATTAAAATTTTATTTATATGCGTTCAATTATAATTACAGTTGTAATAGCTGAAGAAATACTAAGAACATAGAGATATAAAAACTAAAAGATTTTTGGAATGCAAGTCCACTTTCTTAAGATATTACAGAAGTGCAGGGTAGCAGCAGCAGCAGGTCATTTATTGTCTCTATGGAATCAAAATAATGACGGAACATAAGTCAATCTTGTCCAAATAAGGTTCGTACATTTATGTACAGGATATCCGGAGGTAAGTTTGCCAGTTTTTAAACATTGTAAAATTATTGAAAATGAAAATTGTGACATATTCTATATATACTTATTCTCTGGCTTTACACACATGAAGTGAAATATAAGTGAAAGGGATGAGTGGAAATCATCAAAATATTGGAAAAGAGCAACTTACATAGTGATGATTTGTCCAGCAATCTGATTCTACAATCAAAACCATTAATCAATAGTCCTTAAACACCACAAAAAGATACAAGGTACAACAACAAAGTGTAACCAACTGCGAAACAGAAGAAAGACAAAATGTTATGGTAATTTTTATGCATCTCCTGTAAAGAAGATGAGCTGATTTTAATGTATGTTCCCCTAACTCTCTTAATTGCAATCCTACGAATTATTATATGTGTGGTAGATTGTGAAAGTAACCAAATGCACTGCCAATATTACAAAGACCTAGCTGATCAATAGAATTGTGACAGTTTTTGCCAGATTCCAGAGCCACTTCAAGAACATTATGGCTTCTAAAGGTGGCTTCCTTGATCAAACTCTTGGGTTTGGAGTAATTTTTATGTCACATATCCATTTTTCTATTAAAATTTCTTTTTAACTAAGATATTTCAATGTTTAGTCTTTTAACAACTGTCATATTTATCTTGACCATGTTATTAAATGATACATTATATTAAAAAAATACCTGAATAAGGACAACTGGAAGACATATTTTGAACTCTGTTTGAAAGCTGCAATTCAACCACACCAGTTTCTAGTCTAACAGCACTACTTGTAGGCGTAGTTGCAGTAATTTGAATGCCCTAAAATATTTAAATGATATCTTTATTAATGAAAATCATAATATATTTTTCTAATTAGACAATGAACATTCATATAGGAAAAAAATCAAAACAATCACAGTAAAAAAAATAAAGAACCTTAAGTCTCAATAAAAGAGAAAACAGCAGGCGCCGAAGTCTCATATGAGTAGATTTATCTTGTTCTCCCCATAGTGGTACAGGTTTATCAGCTCCAGACATTTTTTGAACCACTTCATTTACTTCCTAAAAAAATTTAAAAGTTTATTTACATAATGCATTAAAAAAGGGGAAATAATCTGTATTTAATTTAAATTCCTTGCCTTTAAAACATATATATTTTAGTATAGTATTTAGTATAGTATATATAATACGAATTAGAGATCACAGAAAAGCTCCAATATAAATAAAAAAATAAACTCATATCATAATAAAGAATTTACATAACTTTAAAGGTCAATTAGACAATTAAAGAACCTATGTTTATGTATTAAATTTAGAGTATATTTTTATATGAAGAAAAATCTGGTTATAAAATCAAATACTTTTGATAAAATGCAAATGGTAAATTTAATTTGAAACAATATTACATAAATATAAGGAACATAATGTCATGACAAGTTGATGACTCATCTTGAAAAATAGATTTTTTTAAGAATCTCCAGTACTATTACCAGTTTGGTTAGATAATTTGGAACTGTTGTTTATTTAAAAATCAAACTTAAGATTGCAGGCAATTAATTACCAGATAACATAAAACTGAAAAGTATTTACATCTACAACTAATAAAATCAAAAAGAAAAATTGGAGCAATTTCACATTTTACAATGTTGTTGTTTAAATACCTCCTCCTCCCCCCCCCCCACACACACACATAAAATTCAAAATAAAGGGGAAAAAAACAGATTTTGCCTGATCATTATAATGGTACAATTTGCTATAAAACAGAAAAATATGCTTATCTATTAACAGATAAATGGCATTTTCCAAATAAGATATTGATCCATAAACATTGAAAGAAAAGCAAGATACACATATTCACAATTTAATCATATTTATAAAGCACAATCTCCTAATTATTTAACCCTCTAAGTGTTGGAACGCAATATTCCATTCACTAAGCTCCAAGTTTCACTGCAATATAAGCAATAGTTAAGATAAAATAATTCTGCAGATACAATGAATTTTCAATACATTTTGGAATGATTAATACACTCAAGGATTATATTCATATTTTTAATTATGTTATTTTTTTCGAATGTTCAAAGATTCATATTTTCTGAGCATTTGAAACAAAATGCAGAAAAAACAACATTACAATTTTAACTGTTTGCAAGAAGCTCAGAGGGTTTAAAAAATTTTTCATTTCAAGTATTTAATGTGTATATCTTTGCCTTGTTCTTGATTTCATAAAATGTATATACTTTTTTCAGTGTGCATTTTCATTAATATGAAACATTCCTTAACATAACACCTTCAAGAGGATGCTTTCTATTGAATTATGTTTTTTCAAATTGTTCTGTCACCTACTTAATGACCAGTTTCAACTTGTACATTTTAGAGGACAAAAATTTTCTCTTTCAATTTTTGGAGAAGCATTCTTTTTTTTTTTTTTTTTTTTTCCCTTGAAGATATTTTAAAAAGTTTTTCATTCACTTCTTTCCACTTATTTCAGTAAGACATTTCTCTGGAGAAAACTTAACTTATTTAGCAATTTTTATAACTTAATATTTATTACTATATATTGCTAAAAAGATCTGTAACACCACACTAATCCAATATTTTGCAAAGAAATTTCACAATTGAGCACATACAGTAACACATTTTATAGTTAATTTTTCATAAAAGAAGCAAACAATTCTTATTACTTTCATAAAGTGTTTATTTATTTTATATATATTATTTATTATGTATTATTTTTATTTATTTTATATATTTTATTATATTAACTCATTTTTGTGACAGTTCAGTAAAAATATTTTGACATCAAAACACAATATTGATGATGATACTTACAGAATCAATAAATTAAATTACTAGGTTCAAAATAACACACATAAAAAATAAAATGTTAAAATATTATTCTTAAATTTACAAAAAACCTTTCTACTTTTTTGTTGTAATTGCATGTCTGAACTAGAGTCCTACAGGTTCTGAAACTTGATTTTACCTGAATCCAACTTAATCCATAGTTTGGGTCAGGTTGGGTTAGGTCTATGCTAATTTTTTCTTAGAGGGTTGGGTTGACTTTAAACATTTAAGATTAAGTTTTGAATCTTTCACGTCAGGTTCAGGTTGACATGAATTTTAAAAAGAAAATCCTAAATAATTTTCAAATGAAAAAACTGCATATTAATGACCTTATATGTTTTCATTTTTATACTAACAAGGGCACCACCAAACATGGTGCTCACAGATTTTAATGATTTCTAAGTGTGTTGTAGGGGTTATACCACTAATTATTCAGCTGAAAGGATTCTTTCAAATGGGCCTTGGTTTTTGAGAAATTGGGGGGTCAAAGTTTAGCGTTTATTTTAAATACCTGTTAGTATTACCTTTGGTCAGCAGCTCCGTGGCTCCGAGGTAAAGTGCTGGACTTCAGACTCGGAGGTGGCGGGTTCAACTCCAAGTTGGACCACCTTTTTTTTTTCTTAAATCTTTACATACTTTTTACATGTTACATATTTTAAGCTGAATTTGGAATTCTACAGCTTTGAACTTATTAACATTTTCTTATGTAGATTGTTTATTTTTTTTACTTTTATTTTTCTTACTTAAAAAAATATGGTTCAAATGATAAACTAATTGCACTTCAAAATTTATAAAATAAATAAAAAATGCTTATATAATTAGAATTTTCAAAAAGCATAAAAAATTTTGAATATTTTAAAATCCCTTTTACTTTAAATATTAATAATTTTGCTCAATTACTTTTTTCAGATTTTCAAATGAATATTACACAATTACATATTATTTTTATCTTTACATACTTTTTACACGTTACATATTTTAAGCAGCATTGGAAATTCTACAGCTTTGAACTTTTTGATATTTTTTTAATAAAGTAAATTTATATTTCCGAATTTATTTCATGGAAATTTATTTTTATCTGCAATTTTTAAACTAACATTTTTATTGACAAAACGGCATAACTAATTTATGCCTTGAATCTTTTTTTTTTTTTTTTTTTTTGTTAATTATTATGTAATTTCTTTTTTTATTAAGCACAATTCTGAAATAATAATTTTTCTCTTTCCTATCGCCTTTTTTGTGGAATTTTTTAAACGAAAATTTATCCTTTTTTTGTATAAATTATACAAAATAATTTTCAGGTGCAATTTCTCAGACATTTATATGATTAGTTAATTCAAATAATGCATACCTTCGAAAGTCTAATAAAATATTATTGCAGTAGTGTTAAAATATTTTCCAAATTTTTACTGATCTTTAAATACATTTATTTCTAAAGTTCATCCTCAATATCATTTATCGTTTGCACAAATAAGAAATGAAGGATTATATTTAAAATAATACATATATTTTTTATTTTAACAAATTAAAGCACTATTCATAAAAAATCAACTAAATTGGGAAAATCATTTGCTAATGAAATAATATTTACGATAGATAAAAAAAAAATATATGTATTTATTTTATTCGTCTGCTTTTATTTTCTCGGTAAAATCACGCAAAAATAGAAATTCTTTTTGCTGTTGTCATTCAGTTTCTTTTGCAGAACTAGTTAAGGAATATAGGTTATGTAAATTTATACGAGTTTTAAAAAGATGAGATTTCAGTCACGAATTAGTTCAAATTTGTGTTTAGATTAATAAGTTTTGAAAAAACTATTAATTAAAAAAAATCATAAACGTTAAGTTTTTAAGGAAAAGGTTTATATAAAAGTTGATCAAAAAATAAATATTTGCTCTTAAATATCAAGTAAGATTCTGTTAAATTGTGAATAATTTAATTACTTATTTTTATTCACACGACAAATATATCACGCGATACTGTAAATTTTGTTAATACATTCAGCGCAATTCCCTACGCAAATGATGATTCTAAACGGTTTTTTTCTGTGTGCATAATTTCTTCACTTTCATGTTTTAAAAGTGCTAAGGCCTTTTTTTGTATTTGATATGGTGATTTATTTTTTTTTATATTGGTTCTGTATTATACATGCGATAAATATACTCATGTAATCAGTTTTCAGGTTATAATTATAATTTTTTCCAAATAAAAGTGTGTATAAAGATGCGTTATGTGTTAAATTTAATCTTTTTACACTGCATATACCAGTAACATAAATATATATATATGTAAGTATATTAAATGTAATAATAGATTGTCTAAAAATCCATGCACAGTATTGTGTAATATTCATTTGAAAATCTGAAAAAAGTAATTGAGCAAAATTATTAATATTTAAAGTAAAAGGGATTTTAAAATATTCAAAATTTTTTATGCTTTTTGAAAATTCTAATTATATAAGCATTTTTTATTTATTTTATAAATTTTGAAGTGCAATTAGTTTATCATTTGAACCATATTTTTTTAAGTAAGAAAAATAAAAGTAAAAAAAAATAAACAACTCACATAAGAAAATGTTAATAAGTTCAAAGCTGTAGAATTCCAAATTCAGCTTAAAATATGTAACATGTAAAAAGTATGTAAAGATTAAAAAAAAAAAAAAGGTGGTCCAGCTTGGAGTTGAACCCGCCACCTCCGAGTCTGGAGTCCAGCACTTGACCTCGGAGCCACGGAGCTGCTGACCAAAGGCAATACTAACAGGTATTTGAAATAAATGCTAAACTTTGACCCCCCCAATTTCTCAAAAACCAAGGCCCATTTGAAAGAATCCTTTCAGCTGAATAATTAGTGGTATAACCCCTACAACATACTTAAAAATCATTAAAATCTGTGAGCACCATGTTTGGTGGTGCCCTTGTAAGACAATAAAATTTCATATTTGAGATATAATTATAGCCTATTTTTCTACAACTGTATCAAAATGTATTATTTTCTTTCACTTTTGTTGAATTTAGGTCAGATCAGGATTTCAGAATGAACTACATATCATTAAGATTTAAAGGGAAAGTACTGACCTAGGTGACATACTTTTTCCAATAATTCAGGACATATTTACCCAGCATACTAGCCAAAATACAAGAGTATATAAAAATTGAAATTCATTTATGCTTGGAAAAGTGATTCAATCAACTGATACACACATAAATTTAAAAGAAACAATCTACAAAATGTATTTAAACAATTCACTACAATAAAACTGAATAACATTTACTTAAAATATAATAATTAAATCATGCAAAGTCACATACATATCAAAACTTAAGGATATTTTGCTAATGGTAAAACTGCATATGTAAAATTTAGCATAACATATTTTCAGTAAATTTTAAAAACAAAGATGGTCCCTTTTCTATTATCCAGGTATGAATGTCACCAACAACATATATCTTCAAGCAATAAACTCACACTATCTTTGGCAGAAACACTCATTCAAAAAAGTAAAACAAAAACAACTTTCATGCATTTTGCTTAAAATACAAAAGCATTATTTGGTACTTTTCAGTTAGCCAAGTGCCAGTGTTATGTGTGTATGTATGTATGTATATATGTGACATTTTAAAGTTAGGAGCAAGAAACATCATCGCCGGTTTTCCCTTTCACAGACAGAAGTCATGGCAAGCGAGGAAAAAAAATAATAAAATACCGTAATTTCGGGTGTATAAGCCGCAGATCAAACAATTCTTTTTTGACCCAGATTTTTTTAAGAAACAAATATAGCTAGTTAGATCGCCATAAATATTTGTCTTCAATCACTAAATAAGATTTCTGGATCCAAAAAGAATTGTTTGATCCACAGCTTATACACCCGAAATTACGGTAAGTAAATAACTGTAGAAGATTCAATAAATTACTCATTGACTGCTGCAAGTTAATTTATTAAACTGTAGTCATGAGAGAGGGAAAGGCTCCCTTTGCAAACTGTCTTTAACCGAAACATCAAAAAGAATATACCATCATTATTTCAGCTAGCCGTACTCATCGAAGAAAAAAAAAACAAGAATCTCCCTTCTCACCTCCAGGCTTCCTTTCTTAAATCTAAAAAGAAAGTTCTAGAAAATTCTCTACTCTCTAACCATCATTTTTCAATGTAAACATAACTCATGCCCAGAGTCGAGATTATTATTCTACAGACGATATTTTTTTTTTTTTTTTATTATTATTTAACTAATTTATAATCAACTCAGAATTTTAAATATATTAAAACAGACGATATTTTTGCAAACGATTAATTTTAAGAAAAAAAGAAAAGAAGTGAATTTATTGATATGCACACATATCGAATGTTGAAGGAGGGAAAATAAATAAATAGATAAATAAAAATGATGATATTTTGTTAAAGGTATGGTTCTGGAATAAATTTAATAAGACTTTCTTAAAAAGGGTTGATAAAAACATAGAAAAAAGGAGTTTTATTTGAAAAATTAAGAAATAAAGTTTAATTAAGAATATTTTTAATTTAGAGCCATCTTTTAAATTTACGCTTATTGGAATGAATGTTTTTTAAGGCGAATTAAGAATTTATATCTTTTCCATAAAGATTAATAGATTAGATCTGGAAACAAGATTTTAATTTAATAAGTTGAACTATGTACAGAATATTGTTATAAGGAAATTAATATAGTATAAAAGTTTATTTTTGCGAAAAAAAAGTTAAAATTTGTAATATATATATATATATATATATATATATATATATATATATATATATATATATATATATATATATATATATATATATATATATATATACACCATATTTTGTGACACATTTTGAAGTTTCCTTCATACCATCTAGCGTGTTTTATAAGTAACCCAAAACTGACTATTGCTAAACATTGATATATCCTTTTTCTGTATAACAATGTAACAAAACAATTTACCATAATTTCGGGTGTATAAGCCGTGGATCAAACAATTCTTATTGGACCCAAAAATCTTATTTAGTGATTGAAGACAACTATTTACAGCGATCTAACTAGTTAAATTTGTTTCTTTTAAAAATTTTCTGGGTCGAAAAAGAATTGTTTGATCTGTAGCTTATACACCCGAAATTACGGTAATTATTTAATACCAGCTGAAAAATTTATACTTAATGATGTCACAAAGTTTACCCCATCAGGTGGGGTTACTTTGTGACAGTAGTGTTGTTACATTGAAAGTAAGAGAAAAAAAATTGTGATTGCAAAAATTATGCTTAAAACAATTTAAAATGAAAAAATTATATTAATATATCATTGATTTATCCCATTGTCCTTCCCTTTTGCTGCAAGAAATTAAATTATGTTTTGCAATCTCTTGTAAATGCATCACACCTTTATTTATAATAACGCTTTCATAAATAATCCGTACTAATATTTTCTACTCAAACATAGAAAATCTTTGACTTAAACATAGAAATATTGGGTGAGTGCAAAAGTTCGTGCGGAGGTACAACAGATGTCGTTTGAAGTAGCGTAAAGTGTTGTCATTAATACTGCCATATACGTAAGGCAGATCATTAGAAAGGTGACATGTGTGGCCTTCATTTCAAACAAAATAATTTGTGTACCTACAAAGTATTTCAAGAAAATTAACTTTAAAAATGAGTGTCGGAAAGATGCATTTACTGCATGTTATGCTTTACTGCATGTTATGCATTTACTGCATGTTATGCTTACGAGTTTCGGAAGGGAATAAACATTGCAAAAGTCATAAAAAACATTCAAGAGGTTTATCAAGATCAAGCACCAACTAAACGAACTGTGGAAAAGTGGTTTGCGATATTTCGCTGCGAAGAGTTTAACTTTGAAGACGGACCACAATTGGGTCGACCTGCACATATTGATGTCGATATTGTGCGTACTTTAGTTAAAAATACTCTGCGAATTTCAGCAGAGGAAGTTGCTACAGCACATAACGTTCACCGATCAACCACTTTTCCGTGTTTAAAAAATGTAAGATTCAATTTGAAGCTCGATATATGGGTGCCCCATTTACTGACCGAGAGGAACAAAATCGAGCGAATTTCTGCTGAAGTTTCTTTACTTGGGCGGCTCAAAAACGAGCCATTTTTGTATCGATTAGTGATGGGCGATGAGAAATGCATTCATTGCAACAATGTTCAGCAATGTGAGCATGATGACGCGATGGCAAAGGCCAGTTTGCACCTGATGAAGCTGATGCTCTGTGTTTGGTGGGATTGCAAGAGCATAATTTATTCTGAGTTTTTCCCCGCTGGCCAAACGATTGATTCAGTCAAGTACTGTCGCCAATTAACCAGTCTGTATCGTCGCCCGTCACTAATCGATACAAAAATGGCTCGTTTTTGAGCCGCCCAAGTAAAGAAACTTCAGCAGAAATTCGCTCGATTTTGTTCCTCTCGGTCAGTAAATGGGGCACCCATATATCGAGCTTCAAATTGAATCAAGAAATCAAACAGAAACATCAGATTTTGCCAAATAGTAAAGGTGTAGTCTTTCATCATGACGACGCCAGACCACTCTGATCGGTTCTGAAGCCAGAACCGTTCTAAAACTATATAAAACTAAAGCAGAGATAAAAAAATTGGTGACCTGAAATAAATATTGGCAATCTGTGGTAGTGTCATAAAGTCAGTAAAGAAGCATTTAATTAAAAATAATCTAACACTTATTTTTAAAAAAAAAAAACATATTCAAAATAAAAATATATGTATATATATAAATGATAAACAATGATAAACCATATCTGGTAAAATCAACCAAAAACTGTAATTTCCGAAATTATATTATCTATAAAATTAAAGTCATACGTTAACACAATAAAAATACTTAATTAATTAAACAGCATGATGTAAGATAAAGAAAAATGACCAGTACAGGTTGCAAAAATAAAATTACTCACTATAGCATAACTGGGAAAAACAGGCTTCTCAATTCGGATGATGATGAAAAAATAATGTCCAGAAAATGTCCAAAGGAAAATAAAAGCCTTGGATGTCAAAATAATTCATCACAACAAATGTTCAGCGAAATATTTTCACTATCGATTAACTGGATTCATTTTTAAAACACCATCTTTCACCATCAAAACAAACTGCAAACAGAACTTTCATAACTAACATTTAAGACAACGAACGGCATTTGCCAGCCTAAACATTGTCAGACCACCCGCAGTCAAAACAAACCAACAGCTTTAAATACCCCTCGCTAGCCTAATACATCGCAAGAGAGCAATGCCCCCTTTGTGTCTGCAGGAGTTGAGTGAATGCGATCCTGTCTTGCGAAAGGGAGATACGGCTACTCGTAAGTTGCGATTTGCGAAGATCGCAAATCGCGATCAGACAGAGGAAAACGATCATGAACGCACATGTAAATGTTCAAATCGAAAGCAAACAAATAAGTAACTGATTAAAAAAAATAGAATATGCCATGGAACAAGGAAAAACAAAATAAAGGGATTGGAAATAAGATAAAGATAAGATAAGATTGGAATAAAATAAAACCCAGTAAGCCATGCTATATTATTCTATTACAATATGTATATATGCTTATAGAGTGTTAAGGGAATGAGTATGGCTGACAATCGCCCCCCCCCCCCCCTTAACACTCATACTCAAAAGAAACTAAGTAATTATCAAGTATTACCAAATAATATAAATAATAACAAAGGTCATATTGAACAACATAAGATATCAGTATATCTACTATCATACTTTGACAGTTACTAGTGAAGAATAACTCAACATTATCGTGCATAAATGCAACAAATTCACAATATCATATAACAAGGTTAATATCAAGAATGAACAACTTTTTAACAATGTTAATAACCACACAATATGAATAACAATTTAATAACTATACAACAACAAGAATAACAATTTTTTTCATAGCACAAGAGTCTTTAGTAACCATAGTAACTCTTAAAAATTTGAAAGTCTTTTAGGTAAACAAACATTTCAAAAAAAGTTCATGAAATTTGTTACCATTTTACCTCGTCACATGCAAGTGACTACGATTACCAGTATATACAACAACATTCTTTTAGTATGTCGATTTTCTTGATCTTGGCTTTGACAATTTACATACATTTGCATAATTACACTAGAGTAAATGATTATCACAAGACAGATTCATAAACATTACGAATATGAAGAATAGCAAAACATGAATTACAATGCAAAAACACTTTGATAATGTATGGGAAATTCATGATATGCAAAAGAGACACATTCAATGATAATAACACTAATGATCATGATCATGATAATGACTGTGATTATGATAATGATAGGGACAGTGAGCGCTCACATAAAAACAACAACAACAACATGCATGCTTAAGCTTTTGAAATAATACACATTTGCAAATGTTTTAACAAAGATTTAAAATGTGAAAAACACTTGTTATGCAATTTCTTAAAAGTAAAACAACCCTTTTTCATATTTATATATGCAAAAAAATACAGCTCAATTTTCAACACCACAGACGGGACCTATGTGACATTTCCATTTTTCAAAATAGGGACTTACAAACTTAAAAGAAACGATGCCCGCGACAGGCCTTCCTGTGATCAGAACACTCAAGAAGGCCACTACCCCCTGCAGGCCACTCTGGCTATTTACAATTGCACCCCTGCGAGCCGCTTCCTGGGGCTGCTCGGACCCCGGAAGATGAACCATCCTGAGGTCTGATCATATTCCAGCGGGAGTTAAATTGGCCGCGATGTTGGAAATGAGGGTATTGAAAAACTTATGTATGACATTAGAACATATGCATATGAGACAAAAATATGAAATAACAAGAAAAACAAGTGCATAATCACATATTCAAACATTATAAAAGAAAAACACTGAAATATACAAAATTTCAGATTTGAAAAATGAAACGTGCTAAACTTCAGGGTTTAACATAAAAAATAAACAAGCATCTTAATGCTCCACCCAAGTTCAAAGGAGGGGGAGTTTTTTTTTTATATATACTTTTTACTTTTAAATAAAACATAATATATTACTTATAACTAAAGATCACTTCGATGAATCTTTTAAGATCAAACTTCGTTAAGGGTTTTGTAAAAATGTCTGAGAGATTAGCTTTACTAATTACGTGTTTTACATTAAATATCTCTTGGTTTAAAAGGTCTCTAACAAAAAATAATTTAACGTCAATGTGTTTTGTTCTATAGTTTTCTATGGGAGATTTAAGGAAATCAATGGAGGCCATATTGTCTACTAACAAGGTTGGTTTAGTTTGTGGGCCTGTAAAAATGTGTTTGTCATAACATTCAGTTATGATTCTACTGAACCAAAGAAGCTCTTTAGTTGCTTCTGTTAAAGCCACAAACTCGGATTCCATGGTAGACAAGCAGACAGATTTTTGTTTGAAAGCCCTCCACATGATAGGAGCTTTCTCTAGCATTAAAAGTTGTCCCCCCATTGACGTCCTGTCATCGCGATTGGCGGCAAAGTCAGCATCTGTGTATGTTATTAGATTTATATGATGACAAGATAACCTCAGTTTGTAGTGTTTGGTGCTTTGGACATACCCTAGTAATTTTAAGAGACCATTCCAGTGGATGATACCAGGATTACTCTGGAATTGACTAAAGATGTTTACAGCATAGGATATGTCGGGACGAGTCCTGTTTGTAAGAAATGATAAGCATCCCAAAACACTTCTGTATGGGTATTTTGACATCTCCTGGGTTTCTGTGTCTGTTTGAGGGCATTGTGCCTTGGAGTACACTACTCCTTTACTTATGGGAAGTGAAGTGATTGGAAAGTTAAATTCCTTAAAACGTGCACAGATATCATCAATATATTGCATTTGATGAATTGTCACTACACCTTCCCTATCTTCCTCAAACTCAACCCCAAGAAGTTTACGTGTTTTCCCCAGGATTTTGATGTCAAAATGCTCAGTTAGTAATTTTAAAATTTCATTTATGTGTTTCTGATGGTTACTTAAAACAACGAAGTCATCAACGTATAATAATAAAACAACGTAATTAGAAAATGTGTAAACGCAATTACACCAATCCAATTTGTTAAAACCAAGAGAAATTAAAATTTTATGTAATTCATAAAACCACACCCGGCCACTCTGATGGAGGCCATAAAATGCCCTCTGGAGTTTACAGACTAAATGCTCTTTCCCTTTTATTTCAAAACCTGGAGGCTGTTTCATGTATATGTTATCTGAAAGAGGGGCGTACAGATAGGCTCCTTTCACATCGCATTGCGTGTGAATCCATCCGAGACATGAGACTAGGGCGGCAAAGAAAAAGCGGATTAGACTAAAATTTACAACTGGTGAAAATGTCTCGTCATAAGTTTCACCCCTGACCTGTTTATAGCCTTGGGCTACTAGTCTCGCTTTATATCTTGCCACATGCCCTTTATCATCTTGTTTGATGGTGAAGACCCATCTGCAGCCTAGAGGTTCAGTGTTGGGTGGTAGTGATGTTAATTCCCATACGTGTCTTTTATTTATTACGTCCATTTCCTCCTGCATTGCCTGTCTCCAGAGTTCCCACTGAGGGGATTTTAAGGCTTGCTTATATGTGTTTGGGATGGAGTCTTCTAGTCATATATTGGTTTTACGTGTTTCTGATAAAGATGTGTGTGGAGGTGTGTAACTCGGACTTTCTTTCTTTCTAACCGATGACCAGGCCCCTACCTGCCGAGTTTTCTCAGCTTAACGAGTTAGATACCTGGTATCGGGGCGGGAGACCGCCTAATTGCCACGTAGTGGCAATAAACTTTGCTTCGCATGCCATCATTTCTGCAGTATTTGCTTGTCGTTGAGCATACTTTGTTTCGCTTGTTAATTAATGGTTAATTAATGTAACTCGGACTTGAACTAGCACTGGAAGTAGATTTTACAATACCCTGATATTTATTTTCCCCTTTGAAACTGAACATGGTTGGATCAAATTTGATACCATTAGACTGACAGTATTCCCGCACTTCTCTGAGTGATCTTAAACATTGCGTTTCACCCATCTCATAATAGTAGATGTCAGTTCTCGACTTATCAGGCCTAGTTATAGCCTTACGGAACCATACAGCATCCCTCAGCGTTCTCGAGAATTCCTCGCCATCCTCGTCACTTTCATCCTCAGATGAGTGAACGGAGGCGGGTTCAACAGTTTCTGAGATGCCTGGCTGAGTAGATGGAGAGGGTGGTCTTTCTAAAGGAAATCTGTCAGGTTGGAGGTCGGTCAAAGGGTCAATCTCTGGTTGCTCTGAACTTAAAATATATGTGGGTCCCAGGTCGCTTCCGTTGTGCTGCTCTGAAGTAGTAAAAGGGTTTGTACCTATTGAATAACTTGGGCCTTGCTCGCTATGTCTGTGAACATTTCTCGGTACAGATTCATCCTCAAATCTAACATTTATGGTTTCTATTATTTTATTTGTATCGGGGATCCATACCCTGTAGCCTTTGGTTGACATCGCGTAACCCACTAAAACCCCCTTTTTGGCTTTAGGATCAAACTTTGAGTTTCTTAACTGTTTGGGCACCCCCATGTATGCCACAGTACCAAAAGGGCGTAAATGTCTTATTGAAGGTTTGTTGCCACAGTAATACTCGAAGGGTGTCTTTTTCTGTGTTTTATGACATATCCTGTTTAGTGTGTACGCGATGTACAGAACTGCTTCTGGCCAGAATTTTAAGCTGAGTTTGCTTTCGTTAAGTATTGAGTGGGCCTCATCCATTATAGTCTGATTTAAACGGTCCGAGACCCCATTTTGTTCCGGAGAATACACGTCGGTAAACTCATGGTGTATCTCGTTCTCTTCAAAGTATCTTGTAAAGGCTTCATTGTCAAACTCCCGCCCATTGTCACTACGGACCTCTTTTACCTTAGTGCCTAAAAATCTTTCAGCCCTTTTTACATGATTAGTGAATACCTTGAATACTTGTGATTTGTTACATAAGGGATAGACTGATACTTTTCGTGAGAAGTCGTCAGTTATAGTTAAAAAATACTTCTCGCCGTTTCTACCTGTTATTTGTGTCGGTCCCCACAAGTCAGTATGAAGTAGTTCAAGGGGTCATTTTGATCGTATTTGATTTATAGGACGGAAGGAAGTTCGCCTGTGTTTGTTAATTTTACATGTCTCACATTCAAAGTCTTTACTTTTAATAGGTGGTAAGCCCCTTACAGCATTACATTTTACAGTATGTTCGATTAAAGTGGAGCTAATGTGCCCAAAACATCTGTGCCATAATTTAAAGTCGTCCTTCTGGACAGTAGAAGCTTGAAAACGAACCCTTTTAGGACTTTGGCTATTTGGAGTTTTAGTTTTATTTTTAGGGTTAGGATCTGGGTACAGGCAGTAAATGCCATCTTTAAGAAAAGCTCGAAATAGGGTACCACTGTCTCGATATGCTTTAACCCTACCGTCACCTCCTCTGAACTTGGCACCAGTTTTATCAAGCCTAGGGCCAGATATCAAATTGTGCCTTAAACTTGGGCAGTACATAACATCGCCGAAGCGAACCATCTCCCCATTTATTTTTAAGTCCACTAGTCCGGTTCCTTCAATAGGAAAAGTCACTCCGTCAACGGCAACAGCCAACTCCTCATTGTGCAAAGGCTTAAATTTAACATATAGATTTTTATCTTTGCAGAAGTGGTGCGAGGCACCTGTGTCAAAGACCCAGGTGTCTCCACCACACTTAATATTACTAAGATTAGATTGTATGAGGTAATTTACCTGGCTTGTTGGCTTACGTTGACGTTGGTTTCTGGTTCTATTGCGAGGCACATCTCTGCTAGGTCTGGAACTACTGGGTTGGACTCGAACTGGACAGTGCTGATCTGAGGCGTGCCTGATATTCTTTAGTGGCTACAGCGTCACTGGTATTCGGAGCCTCTTCAGTTCCATTCACGATGCCCCAAGCATTTTTATCAAGCAGCAGGTATTTTACATCCGCTGCCCAGGTTGCATAGTTGTGAGCATTTAGTTTGTTTATGTTAACCTGTACATTGGTCATTGCCATGCTTTTAACTTTATCAAAAAAATTAAATAGAAAGGAAAAAGAATTTTTTCAAAAAAAAAATATACTCTTAAGCAGTCAGATAGTACAACAAAAAAAATTACCCAAAAAAAACCTTTCTATTTCACGCCAGAAAAATTAAATGTGTTTATCAAAAAAAAAAGCTATTGCGCCCCCCCCCCCCCCCACTAGAAATCACTTGGAGGTCTAAATGGCCGCATGCTACCACCAGTTTACGATATTGCCAACGAAGGTTACGGCCACCATAACAGGTTAAAAAGCGTAGTAGCTTTGGCCCATAACCCGTGATCGGTACTGAAGCCAGAACCGTTCTAAAACTATATAAAACTAAAGCAGAGATAAAAAAATTGGTGACCTGAAATAAATATTGGCAATCTGTGGTAGTGTCATAAAGTCAGTAAAGAAGCATTTAATTAAAAATAATGTAACGTTTATTTAAAAAAAAAACATATTCAAAATAAAAATATATGTATATATATATATATATAAATGATAAACAATGATAAACCATATCTGGTAAAATCAACCAAAAACTGTAATTTCCGAAATTATATTATCTATAAAATTAAAGTCATATGTTAACACAATAAAAATACTTAATTAATTAAACAGCATGACGTAAGATAAAGAAAAATGACCAGTACAGGTTGCAAAAATAAAATTACTCACTATAGCATAACTGGGAAAAACAGGCTTCTCAATTCAGATGATGACGAAAAAATAATGTCCAGAAAATGTCCAAAGGAAAATAAAAGCCTTGGATGTCAAAATAATTCATCACAACAAATGTTCAGCGAAATATTTTCACTATCGATTAACTGGATTCATTTTTAAAACACCATCTTTCACCATCAAAACAAGCTGCAAACAGAACTTTCATAACTAACATTTAAGACAACGAACGGCATTTGCCAGCCTAAACATTGTCAGACCACCCGCAATAAACAAACCAACAGCTTTAAATACCCCTCGCTAGCCTAATACATCGCAAGAGAGCAATGCCCCCTTTGCGTCTGCCGGAGTTCCCCTTTGCGTCTGCCGGAGTTGAGTGAATGCGATCCTGTCTTGCAAAAGGGAGATACAGCTACTCGTAAGTTGCGATTTGCGAAGATCGCAAATCGCGATCAGACAGAGGAAAACGATCATGAACGCACATGTAAATGTTCAAATCGAAAGCAAACAAATAAGTAACTGATTAAAAAAAATAGAATATGCCATGGAACAAGGAAAAACAAAATAAAGGGATTGGAAATAAGATAAAGATAAGATAAGATTGGAATAAAATAAAACCCAGTAAGCCATGCTATATTATTCTATTACAATATGTATATATGCTTATAGTGTGTTAAGGGAATGAGTATGGCTGACACACTCGTATTGAAACAGGCGTTGCGTAAACACAACAGCCTGAAATGGGATATCCTAACTCATCCACCGTATTCCTCTGATATTACACCACCTGATTATCATTTGTTCTGATCATTGCAAAATCATTTAAATGGAAAAAAACTTGAATCTTTGGGTGCCTAAAAAAACGTCGTGTCTTTGTTCTTCGAATCTACACTGAGCAAATTTTATGATCCGGGCTCCGTATGCTGCCAGAACATTGGGAATAGATTATAGAAAAAGATGGAACATATATCATTGATTGAATAAAGAACTTTGTTTGCCTAATCACTGTGTGACTTTTACTCTCAAACTCCGCATGAACTTTTGCACTAACTCAATACATTGATTAGTGTTCACATAGTCTACACAATACACATGCTACTATCAGTGGCGTAGTCATAAAAAAAAGAGCATATACCCTCAAGACAGAGGGTATACCCTAAAATGTATATACTATAGCTTTTTTATTTTGAAAATCAGAGGATATACGGTGTCCCATAAAAAAAATCCAGAAAGTATATGATGTATACCTTCCACTAGATCCCTAACTGCTATACTTTGATTAAGTCCCCCATCCTTTTTGTTTCCTTTAGGGAACAACGGATTTTGAGCTTATTCTATCAATGATAATTTTCAGAATTTTCAAGCTATGTTTTCGATATTTTCACAAAAGTTTCTGAATACATTTAGCTAACACATTATGCATATTATATTTTATTTTGATTGCATTCACGCATGCACAGTGAACTATTATTTAGCTCATTTTCCATATTTTTTTTTTTTATTATTATTCTGATTACTGGGTATTGTGCACAATGTTGTTTGTCATATTTTCTGAAGCGAACATTTTTTTTTAGATTAAGAATTCTGCATAATATAAGTACAAAACTTAGCAAAATTTGGGAATGTTTTTATGAAAACTTTAATTTCTTTACAAGTATACATGCTATCCTCATAAAAATAAGCACAGTTTATTAGAATAAGACACTTAATCATAATCTACAGCTTGAATGCTTTTCCTACATTAATTTTGACAGGATTTCCAAATGATATTCCCTTTTTTTTTCAATTTGTTGATGGTCCCCTATGGGGTTTTAAGGGGTAAAAAACTTCAAGGTAATATATGACCTCTACTATTCTGTTTACAAACTGGAGTTTGAGGATAATTCTTTATGTATTTTTCTACATATTTAAGAAAATGTCTAAAATCACAAGTCACAGATCACCTTTGGTGTATGGTTATATAACATTGGTGCCCAGTTAACCAAAAAGTACCCATGATTTTTGTAATAAATAACACAACTTCATCTTGCCATCTTACACAAACCTGACAAAATATTTTTTGCCCTATGAATTCTTAATGGAATCTTAAATAATTCATACTAAGCCAATTGTAAATTCTCAATCAGTAAAAATTGGCCCACAATTTAAAATAGTTTTAAAAATAGCATATGATCTTTACTTCAGAATAAATTTCAACATAGTATATTTTATGTTGAAAAACAGACATTTAAAGACTCATCCATGTATCAAATATATAAATTTTTATCTGAAGGAATTTGGACCTTTTTTTCTTCTCCAATGAAAAATTGGATTTACCTGAACCCAACCAGCAAGAATCAAAATTCATTCAGAAATTAATACATACCTAGAAAAATTAGTTAAGTCAATCCAACTTGTAAAGAAAAAAAATGAGCTCCAACTCGACCCAACCCTACTGGGCAGAAATTTAAAAGTCAAAGTATTTTCCCCCACAACATTGAATTTTGATCCCCTTAAAGGACTGTGTATGCCCAAAAAAGGCATATGTCCCCTGACTCCCCTCTGGTACCACCTATGTCTAGATTGGCCGATCAATTCTTTGTAGGCATGCCACACTCAGTTTACACTGATGTCAAAGACATACATAAGTATAAAAAAAGACGTGCATAAAAGAAACTTGGCATTGTATAAGCACTGCACTTACGGTAATGATTAACATTTTGTTTCTGTTGCATATGATTTGAAAGTTTGGCAGTTTGATCTTCCAGTTTGGAGATTTCAAATTCCAATATAGAACAAAATTTCAGGAATTTTAGGACACACTATCATACTTCATGTCATTTTAGGACTTTTTTTTCCAAATTTGAGGATGATTCCAACCTTGGATTTAAACTATAGTTAACACCTATAATACACAAACTTTTTATTCCATTACTTTTATGATAAAATAATAATTCATGAAAATTTTAAGGAAATTACCTTCATAAAAACTTTCTGTACAAGCACCAGATGATTTAGTAAATCTGTGGTTAAGCTATGTTCAAAGGAACCAATTTCTGCTATAGCACTGAGATAACTGCCTTGACAAAGAACTACACCATCTGTAAATGACTCTAATTTATTGCTTGTTATATTAGCTGAAGCTGGATCTTGAATATATTCAGCAGATATATGAACCAAAGGAAGATCTACACTTGCAGATGAAGGCATGTTACCTTCTGAAGGTTGAACCTATATATATATATAGTGGTAACAGAATATTTAAAATTTAAAAATTTAGTTCCATAAAAAAGAGAGAATTATCATATCAAATAATTCAAATATATTATAAAACTGAAAATGTTTTGCAAGTTATAAGCATTTATATCTGGCTTGATTATAAACAGAAATGTTATTAGCTCAAGCTGAAAGAAGTTCATCACTTCTTAAATAAAATGTTTCACAAACACCTATTAAACAATTAATAAGAAAATTAAGCTCCAAATATTATTAAGGTGTTCTCAAATTCCTTACTTAACAAAAGCAAAACCAGGATGACCACAGAAATTGTGAAAAAAAAGGTTCTCTGATTTTTTTTTCTGACAATCTTTATCTATTCTTTGACTATCAGACATGCTACAGGCTCAGCAAGAAAACAGCTGAACTTTCACGACCTCACAGATTTTTGACAAAATTTGCAATTTTCTGCAATTTTTTAACGAAATTAGCATTTTTCATAGCGTCATTTGATGAAAATCGCACTTTTTTCAACGGTCTTTTCAATGAAATTTGCAAGTACCCGTGATTGTTTAGCAAAATTTACGGTTTTTCTTGCCATTTTTCGAGAGAATTCTCATATTTTCTGCAATTTTTTTACTACATTTGCTCAATTTCCGTGATCTTTCAAGAAAATTTGCATATTGTCCCCCATTTTTCGACAAAATTTGCAATCTTCTTCTCCGATTTTTCAACAAAATTGTATACTTTACGCGATCTTTCAACAAAATAGATTTATTTTCCATGATCTTTCTACAAAATATGTTTATTTTTCTCATTTTTTGTAAAATTCCTCGAAAGATGTCTATTTTTATCTATCAAAATTCTCGTATTTTCTATGATCTTTCAACAAAAGTCACATATTTCTTGCGATCTTTCGATAAAAGACACATATTTTTCACAATCTTTTGACAGAATTCGGATATTTTCCTGGATCTTTCATCAAAATTCTTATATTTTTCACGATCTTTCGATAAGATTCGCCTATTTTCTGTGATTTTTTGACATAATACATGCATTTTCTCCTATCTTTCAACAAAATTCGGATTTTTCACACAATTTTTCTACAAAATTAGAGTATTTTTCCATGATCTTTCGATAAAATTAGAGTATTTTTCACAATTGTTTCACGATATTAGAGTACTTTTTCACAACCTGTTTATGAAAATTACGTTTTTACCGCATTCCTCGTACCTTGTTCGTGATCCTTTAACAATAATTGTGTCTTTTCCCACAATCCTTTGACAAAAATAGTGGGGTTTTTTTGTTTGTTTTGTTTTTCCCTGCAACCCTTTGATGAAAATCGCTTTATCTCTCACGATCCTCTAAAGAAAATAGTTTTTTTTTTCTGTGATCATTTGATAAATTTATAGGTTTTTTTGCGATCCTTTGGAGAAATGTGCTTAATCTGGTGCAGTTTGTTTGTTGTTGTATTTTATCCATTACCCCCCCCCCCCCATAAAAATATCAACAGATTTTAATACTGTAATTTTGGGTGTATAAGCCGTGGATCAAACAATTATTTTTGGACCCAGAAATCTTATTTAGTGATTGAAGACAAATATTTACGGCGATCTAACTAGTTATATTTGTTTCTTAAAAAATTCTGGGTCGAAAAAGAATGGTTTGATCTGCGGCTTATACACCCGAAATTACGGTACATATTCGCATTGATCTCAGGGATAGTAAAATTCATTGCCGAAAAAGCATAATTCTGCATTTCTGCAGCAAAGTAGCATGTCTGGACTATCTATTTCCATGATTTCCTTTATTAATGATACACATATATTTTTCAATGTATGTACACCATCGTATAACACTTATCCTACTTGCTTATATCTCATTTAAAAGAAAAAGAAACAAGAAAAAAACATAAATATTGTGTAATTGCATCTTATTATTTGTATAAATATAAATCATTTAGTGATAAATCAGTCACACTGCAAGACAAAATTGTAAATATTTTTGCATATAGACAAATTTTCCCGATTTTCACATATGAAAGCCTCTTTTTTTTCCAGATTGATAACCAACTTGATTTCCCCCCCCCCCTCGATTCCCAGAATCTATAGACATCCTGAAAACTTACCACATTTTCTGACACATTTTAAAATATAACAATACAAAATTGGCAAGCTTGACTATTGAAGCAATTTGGAATCAAATTGAGTTTTCCATTTTTTCATAAATGTATTATTGAGTTATAAGCAATTTTTGTCAGTTCCTTCCTGTCTCTCACTGTAATGTCTGGATGTTAAGCAAACTTTGACACTAATTCCTAAAAGACCTTTTTTATTAACCAAAAAAAGGGGGAAATGTCTGTCTATGGCACAATATCTGAATATCATCACATCTGCATATTTCATACAGCACTGAACAAAAGTGAATTAAAAAAAATATGTCTAAAAATAGTCCCTACAGATTTGAGAACAGTCTTAAATAGTTCAACAGAGTGGCTTACTGATACATATATTAGATAATATAAACACATTTACATATACAGTAGAGTCACAAAAATCCACACAGCTTGGGACCAGAGGCTGTGCAGATTTTAGAGCTTTGTAGATTTTGGATTAAATGATTTTTTTTTCTTTTTCAACATACCTTTTTTTCTTTCCTACAAGAGCATGAAATAATTCAATTTAAGCAAATCAAAACCTAAATTTCTTTTATTTACCTGCACATTATCATTTTAAAACCCCATATTTATTTTATTTTATTTATTTATTTATTTATTTATTTTTACAATTTTTAAACATTTTTTTACACAATATTTTAATATGTGAATAATCACATTGCTAGAGTTGTTATCATGGATCTTTTTCTTGAATTTTTGAAATTTTCTTTCAAAATCCTTCTGAAAATTGACCTATAACAATATTTTACATTAAGTGAATTTTATTTTCACTGTGATTTTCAATTCCATAACAAAATTAAAACAGAAAAATTCTAGATAATTTATTGCAGTATAATATTTTGTAATATTATACTATACTTGCTAAAGCTGTGTATTTTATTTTTAAACTTTTTTTTTAGTTTGAAGAAGATAATCTGATTCCATGGAAACATGTAAGTATTTTTATGCTGTATACAGATAATGTATATAGAGTTTATTGTACCTCTCACTTTCTACTTGTAAGTCATATTGTAAGTTATAGAATATTTCATTTAAAAAAAGACATTTCAAGGGAAATCTGCATAACTTTTAGGGCCTAGAGGTCTGCAAGGACCTGTACCGAGCTTGGCTAAATGAAGGGAACCTGGTGTAGGCTGGCAGATCAAAGACTTTTTATCAATGGACCAAGCTGATGATAGAGAAATAAATGGACTAAGGAAGGGCCAAAACTGATAAAAAATGACTTGATATAAAAATTTAAAAAAAATCAAGCTAAGGCATTAAAATAGGAACTGATTCTAGATGACAACATCGTAAAAAAATGTAACATATCCAGCATAGAGATCAGCATTGACAGTCACATTATGTATGAGCCAGGTCAGGGCTTTATTATTTCAGTAGGCTCGGGCCAGGTAACAGTTAGACTTACAAAGATATGGTAATAAAGAAAAAAATACAGTAATCTTATAATGCTACATTTCCTTATAAAAAAAAGCAGTATTCTAGAAAACAATCTTAATTTTATTTTAAGAAATATAAATATTTACTGTGGAAATTGAGTCTAATTTCTTTAATTTTTATGCAGGCTGGGCTGTAAACCATGAAAATACAAAGAAGCCGGGCTCAAGCTGAACTTTTAGTTTTTGTGTCACACCTGGGCAAGACCACTTTGGTCGGCTCAGGCCCTGGTCTGGAAATTCTGATCCGTTCAGACGTTTTATTCCATTTAACTTTTTCTTTGAAAAACTTTGCATCAAAATTGAAACTCTTTTTATGAAGCCTTGAATCAGATTTTTCTTTTTTTAATGGTACAAATTTAATACTTTTTGTGATTTTCTTTATTCTGGCTTTTACACACCATATTTTTATTGTAATACAAGATAATTGTATCTATCTTATTAGTTTTTAAATGCTCTCTGCTGTGTCAGTAGCCTTTTCATATTCAGATATCAATCAATATTTCTTAACAGTTATATTTGATTAATTAATAGATTAAATTAAAGTATTTTTTGTAAATATTGGCCTTATAGTTAAAAATGAAGACCTTATTGGAAACATTGATTCCATTACATATTACTTCATTATTTGCTATTATATTGTTTATTGATTAATTATATATTAATTTCTAAATTTTTCTTCCCTTGAAATTTTTTTTTTTTTTTTTTTTTTTTTTTTTTGTTTAAATCGTTATAATAATATTAACAATGATACTAAAATAAATACATTTTGTATTATTTAATTATATAAAAATTTAGCATTTTTTAAAATAATATATTTTTTCATTACCATACAATTTTAGTTATTTTGCTTTAACAAACCTTTGTAACTTTCAAGAAACCAAATGCTGTTAAAACATTTAATGAACATTTGTCAATCTTTCTAAATTTTTTTTTTAAAGAATGATCAATTACTACAAATATATAATGTTTCATTTAATGACTCTCACTTCACACAAAAAGATCTTTTTTAGTTTCTCCATGCTCTCACGACTCACAAATGATTATCAGATGTTCCAAATGATTGCAGTTATGTTCTCATCACCTGCAGTGAATGATCATTGAAAAAGGGGGTGGAAATGTTCAGACTTCTCATGTAGTTAAAGAACATTTTAAAAATTAGTTTGCTGTAAGCTAAATGTTAACTTCATAGTCAGTGGAAGAAGAAATAAGAGCTGACATTTTCAGACACTACATTCTGAATCTTTTAAAAATGTTCACTCTGCTTTTGGAAAGTATGATATATCATTTGTTACTTATTTTCGGCACAACTGTTGTATATGAATTATTAATTTCACTTATTTCACTTTTTATAAAAATATTGAGCACATTTTGTGCAAATATGTTATCTTTCAGGACGTATTTGAAAAAACAGAGTATTTGAAGATAATTAACGCAACAAAAATGATTTGAAACAGATAAAATGTCACATAACTTCATAAAAATACAGAAAAAAAATTCTTTCTGGAATCTACATACATGCTACAAGCTTACAATGAAAAAAGCTGAACTTTCAAGGCCTCACGCACCCTCCCCCCCCCCCCCCCGCCCGCGCGGGTGCCAAGAAATTTATGTAATTGATCATGCAAATTCAAATATGCAAATATAATTATGAATAATGTCAATTTAATTTGCATACAGTGAGCTTTACTGTAATATTTATTTAGTACCCTGAAATAGAAATATGGAATACATGCATTTGTCATGTACCATTAAGCATGTTACTTAAGAAACTTATATACAAGCAAACATTACAAATGTGATATGCAGCTAAAGAATTTTCAAACTTATTATTTTATCTTTCCTTGGTTCAGAATAAATTACCATTGTTGAATTAAAATATTTTGAACTTATCTTAAAACAAAATGAAATACTCTATGTGTCTTAACAGATTAATATTACTTAGCAAAAATTCGTTTAGAAAAACTGATCTTTTGACGAAATTTCCCATTTTTCCGCGATCTTTTGACGAAATTTGCCGCTTTTTCGCGATCTCTTAACGAAATGAGCCGGTTTTTCACGATCTTTTGACAAAATGTGCTATTTTATCACGATTTTTTCATAAAATTGCTGCTTTTGCGAATTTTTTTGACAAAATTTGTCGTTTTATCACGATTTTTGGATGAAATTTGTCGTTTTATCGCGATTTTTTTGAGGAAATCTGCTTTTTGTTCAAGATTTTGTAAAATTTGCCATTTTTTGCGAATCTTTTGACGAAATTCGCCGGAAATTATTCGTTATTTCGCGAATTTTTTAACGAAATTTGTCTCTTTTGCGATTTTTTGATGAAATGTGGCGTTTTTTCGCGATTTTTTGACGAAATGTGCCGCTTTTTTGCGATCTTTAGACGAAATGTGCTATTTTATCACGATTTTTTCATGAAAATTGCCGTTTTTCGCGAATCTTATGACAAAATTTACCGTTTTATCATGATTTTTGGACGAAATATGTCGTTTTTTCGCGATTTTATGAGGAAATCTGCCTTTTATCGGGATTTTGTAACAAAATTAGCCATTTTTCTCGCAAAATTTTTCGGAAATTATTCGTTTTTTCGCAATTTTTTAACAAAATTTGCCTTTTTTGCGAATTTTCGACAAAAATTAAGTGTCTCTCGGGACGCGTAAGCTCCACTTTTTTGCGTCCCGTCGCCGATTTTTTGCGTATTTTACGCGCTATAGCGCGTCCACGGCATCCCTGAATTTGATGCGCGGTCTATATGCGCCGTAGGCCACGAGAAAGCGCTGTCGAAAACGGAAAAAGAACGCAAACTGACAGCCGTCGTTCGTTCGCTTTTGTTGTATTTTGTCCGCCACCCCCCCCCCCCCTAAAAAATGGGTCTCAAATTTTAATGCATTTTTGCATCGAACCCAGGAATGATAAAATTCAGTCTCAAAAAAGCGGATTTCCGCGTTTCCGCGGAAAAGTAGCATGTATGAATCTAATTGCCTCAAATTAATCTTGATGATATAGGTCAATATAATGTATTTCTGTGTGATTTCTTTTTGTATTTACAATCTTGGATTTTATTATTATTATTATTATTATTATTATTATTATTATTTGTTAAAATTTATTTTAATTAACAACATTTACTGCACAGATAAATTTTGGATACATTTTATAAAAGTAAATATTTAAATGCAGCATAATTATAAAGTTATAAATATTATAACATTACGGTTTATTTACTTTTAATATTTATTTTATTATTATTTATTTATTTCGCATGTTATATAGAAAGATTACACTGCATAATAACAGATGTTGAGAAACATCAGAACTTGATTAGAACACTTTATCCCTTTTAATCCACTATAAAATTAATTAAATTATACAAAAGAATTTAACAGCAAAATCTACACAAATTTTCTAATGCAGTATATTTTATAACAAACTTTGATATAAAACATAAAGACTTTGATTCCAGTTAAAAGAAAAAAACTGTATGAAACAATCTGTTAGAAAGCAGCTCAAGTTTTTTAAGAACTTCACAGGCAGCAAGATAACAGAAATAGTGTTGCTACCCCCAAATTATCTCGAGGCTGCTTTTTCCATGATTAAACAAATATAAATGAATAATTCTTAACTTTGAAAACCAATAAAAATTATTAAATTGAACTATATGAAAATTGCACTGGCAACTTAATTGCCAGTAGAAATGAAATTTTTTACAGCGTAGTTATCCATGATTCATACAATTAATATAAGGAAATCACCTAAATATATAAATAGTAAATGAAATAGTGAATTGTGAAATGAAACTTTTTTACAAATGATCAAGAAAATCTTACCTTTGTATTAAAACTTAAAGTATGTTTAGGTAAATCAACTGTAAACTTTGCTTTGCTTCCAGTAACTCCCATGCTGATAACTTGACCCATCTATAAAAATACACATTAAAAATTTTTAAGCAACATTAATAAAATAAATATGCTAAACATCTAAAGAAGAAAAGAATATTTATATACCTGATACTGAGCTCTGAGTGATGGTAACACAGCAGCACCAATTGTAAGACTATCCAGAATAATACTAAATTGAATGACAAATGGTTTTATGAGTTCATGACTTGAATCAGGCAACCTACTTTGAGATGGTGTATCCCATAATGGTTGTGGTGAATGGTTTGCAGCATTTGCATTGTATTCATCAATCTGGCGGCTGTAAATAAGAAACTTTCTGAATGACTAACTCATTAAATTCATTATTAAAAAATAATTTCTAAAGAATCATAAAATTCATAAGTATTCTGCCAATAGAAAAACAGAAGTCCTTTAAAACATACAAAAACTACAGAAAATGCAAAATGTTTAGAAGAGAGAAATTTTCTTTGGACTGAAGCATGCGTGACCACTAATCCTTTTTATGACATAAAAAATTTCCCTTTTCAATAATTAATAAATGATCTATCAATTCAATTAATTTAACATGAATAACACTAGTCAAGAGTGACATTGTTCTTGAAGAGAAAGTGTGCAATTCTGTATGAAATTAAACTAATGAACACAAATATCACTATAAAAACCCAAATTGGTTCTTGTTTTGGAAATGCAGATGCACAAAATAAAGATTTTTTTTCTTCCAAAAGTAGGTATTTTTAAATGAATATTTAAAAAATATATATGAAACATAACAATAATTTTATTATAGAAATCAATTTCCAGAAGCTTCAAACATATGAATCTAAAATTGGAGCTCATTCCATCAAGTAGCTTTTAAGTTATGTTTGAAAAATTACTTACATTACATTTTGTTTTATAACAACATTTAAAAAGGCATTTAATATTAGAAGTTTCAAATGTTACATATCCAAATTACTTCCTGTTTGATATCTAAATAAAATCTATTGAAAACTCCAAATATGATGTCAGACTTTGTTATTAACCCTTATTGATGTAACATTAACAGGGCTACTACTGACAACAATTTTATACATCTAGAACATATTGTCAAAGTACAAGTGAAAAGTGCTGGAAAAAAAGTGGTGTCAACCAAATAAAATTCATATAAGATATGCTAATTCCGAATGAGTTAATAATGTTATCTCACATGACTTTAATTTGTTAAACATATTAGTCCAGGCAATAGAGGATTTAATCTGGAAAATTCATAGTAGTTCTGGAAAAAAAAGCTTATTTTATGTTTTTTGGGTTACTGAATCCGAATTTTCAACTTTCTACCAAAATTTCCCCGTCAACCTCTCCAAATTTTGATAAAATGCCCTCCAAAATAAGTAAAAAAATATCTAGAAATCCAGAAAGTGGACAAAATTTGTAACAAATAAGATAGATGACATTATGAAACAGGATGAATAGAGCGGGGGAACTGCCTCTCAACATGTGCTGTGACGCTGCATGAATCAAGTTATGCAATTTTGCTAGAACACTTGTATTATGTACATTTGATCTCCCATTTCCTCACCAAACTTTCCATATAAGGCTTATATTGTGTTTCTTGGGTTGCTGAATCTGAAATTTAAGTTCTCCCAAAATCCCCCTAACATCCAAATTTTAGTAAAGTGATTCCCGAAATAGGATTTTTTTTATTGTTTTAGGGGAAAAATATCTAGAAATTCAGAAATTAGACAAAATTTGCAACAAATTAAATACTTATATAGTGCATAACATAGAGCACCGCTGCAGATGTAGAGAGGCAGGCTCCCCCTCCCCATTCATTTACGTCATAATGTCATGTATCTTATTTGTTGCAAACTTTCTATATTCTAAATACTTTTCCATTAAAACAATAAAAAATTTAAATTTTTGTAAAAAACTTATTTTTGGGAGACATTTAACCAAAATTTGGGGGGGGTTGCTGAAGAAATTTTTGTGAGAAGTTGAAAATTCGGATTCAGTGACCCAAAAAACATAAGGTAAAACTTTTTCAGGAACTACAATGAATTTTGATAGGTAGAGCTCCTATACGATCTCTATTGCCTGGACTAATATTTAATGAGCATTGTATAAACATTAGTTTATAAATACATGTTTTGGCGAAAAATCTGAATTTTGAACATTTGTAATTTTACACTGAGAACTACCATTTAAATTTGAATGGTTAATTCATATTTTGTGACCCCAAATTAGCATAAAATAATTGTTTATTTAAAGTACAAATAAATAAAAAAATTAAAAAATTTAAAAAGATTTTTATTGTAGCCCAATGTAGTTTTAAAATACCTTGGTCTCATAGGTTGTCTAGTAGCACGTAACTCTTGCAAAGTAGTAGAAAGCTGACGACTGCTTCTTGTCATCATACCATGTAACACAACAGGATGCTGAGGTATATCTATATTAATAGGTCCAACAGTCAATAATGCAGAGTTTCTGTCTTTACCTTTTTTATCTTGACTAGAATATAATGCTTGAGATTTTCCTACAGTCATTTTTACAACTGTCCTGCAGGAGGAACATTGAACATAGAATATTTCAGACATTAAAAATGCATACAAATAATAATGAAAAAAAAAACAGTCAAGTATGTATATGCTCAGAGGATTCCATACAAAAAATGTATAAATTACTAACCCCTTGGGGATGAGCAACTAGTGTATATGCTACTTAAGATTATAGGAATCTCATTATTCCCACCAGTTATTTTTTACTGTAAAGTTTACCTTATTTAATCAAAGCATTTTTGTGATTCAACCACAGAAAAATTTCTGTTTTGAAAAACCTGTGGCAAAAGATTAAAAATTAAGCAAAATGTTCTTGTAGTGAATCATACGCATAATATATCAGATTAACTGTATTATTTAAAAAAAAAAATCATTGTTAAAAGTATAATAAGGCTTTGTAAAAAACTATGAAACATAGGAGTTAGGTACAGCTGTATATACTAGAAAAGTATAAATACCGTATTTTCGGGCGTATGAGCCGCGGCGCATACGAGTTTAAAAGTATAAAATATTGTAGGTGCGGCTCTTACGCCGGGGCGGCGGGTACGATGATTTTTTTTTTTTTTTTTTTTTTTTATTTATTTTGTCAAATGATTTTGACACTTTTTTTTCGTTTAATCAACAATTATATGCTCTCAAATTGGTATCAAAACATTTGAAAACGTCTCTCAACCGCAGGTGTCCGTGATGCGTTAGTTGTTTATTTTTAAACAATCAACATTATTCAAAAATAATGTTGGTCTCACCGGTTCTCATGTTAAAAATTATTATATTTTCCCCTCATCTATTAATGATTTTACCTGTAGGATATTGGAATGTACAGCTGTCACATTTTTTTCTTCTAATGATCCTCCTTCCAGTTAGAAAATAAAACTGCCCAAAGAGAGCTCAAATCCCGGTATAGAACTCTTTTGAAATAGACTTCCTATACATAGTAAAAACTTTAGAGAGCAAGATTTTTCTTTATTTTTTTCAATAACTCACTCTTTTTTTATCCGGCAAAAATAATCCAAACTTTGAAACCGGTCGAATCAGCAAGTTTTTTTTCCCCCAAATGAGTTAATTCAGGTGATAAACAACAAAAACGGGCCTGGCGAATAATAAAAAAATAATAAAAGGCCGACTTCCGTGATAAACATTTAAAAGAAGCCAATAGAATATAAACAATTTTCAATGCATATGACTTTGCAAGAATAAGTTTAAATGTGCTACACGAGTCGATGTTAACTTGGCAACTTTAAGGGCTATTTCACCCACGTGCAAACATCGGCTAACTAATGTTAATCTCAAAGAAAAAAAAAGTGTCATTCTCATTCCATTATTTTTAAATGATATTTTTTGCTTTGGATAACGGAAGTCAATCTCCACAAAGAGTCTTTACTTTTTCGATTTTGTTTACAGGTTTTTTTATTAGTATACTTTCACTTTCGAAACTGGTTCTAAAAGTCAAAGTATACCACTAAAAACATCTGTAAACGAAATCAAAAAGGTGTCTTCTTAGGGATCAACATCTCAGATATAAAATACAAAGAAATCATTTAAGCATATTGAAATGCAAACGCATTTGAAAAAAAAAAAAAAAAAAAAAAAAAATCCATAGGATTAACATTAGCGAGTAGATGTTTTTACTTGAGTGAAGCAGTCCGATCTATAGGGGGGGGGGGGGATCAGCTCGGTCCGGCCCATATAAAATAATAATAATAATTAATAAATAAAAATAACAATCCGGCACCCGGAAAATTTAAAATATCCGCATCATCCAAGTGAATTTTTTCAATAGATTAATTTTTACTATGATATGGTTAAAAATTGTTTCGTACGAAAAGTTCTGAACAAAACTACTTATTTTATCCTTTTTTTTCCTTTTACTATGTTTATTTTTAAAGAAGTGCCTAATAAAAGCACTCAAGTAAGTATTTATAACTATAAAGCAAACGTGCAATTTTGTTATCTCTTGTTTCTGCTAATAAAAAAAAAAAAGAGAGAGAGACACTGGTTATTTAAAGTCACCTTTTCTCCTCATCCTCTTCATGACTCAATGTGCGGACATGTTGCCCTTTGACCTTGATGCGTAAGTCGGCTAATATCGCATTGCTTCTATTTTGTTTCTTTGAATACAGTAGAAAAAAAAAGAACGAAAATAGTTTTTTTTTACGCTAAGTGGATTTGTGGATTTTTTTTTCTTTTCTTAATTTATATCTTCATAATATAATCATCGAAATAACTTAAGATGAATATAAAGTCTAAATTTGAGCAAGAAATATTTAAACTTACAAAATTTTTGTAAATGAACAAGGATAGATGCGTATGTACCAAATAAAAAATAAACTAATCTACCACAAAAGGAATCATTAAATCAATTATCAATAGTTAAAATATTAAATAAAGATATGCAGGTATATATTTATATAAAGGAATTTGTAGTGCTGTAAGCTATTTAAGAATCGATTTTTTGCCGCAGGCATGATAAACAATTGTGGATTGTATTCGCTGTGGATAATGATTTGTAGTATTATACAATGGTTATATATATATTTATTAATCAATTGTGGTTTAACATGTGTAATTTAATTTTAGCATATGTGCTGTGTTTCAATGTAATTCGTATTTTATTATTTACTTCACCAATTTACTTGATCGTCATTTCTTTACACTGAGGAAAAAGTTGCTTTTTTTTTGGGGGGGGGGGGGGGCATGATATTGTTTTAAAATTATTTTTTAACAGATCTCGAAAATACGGTATCGCCGTGATCCCGCTGATTCTAAAATGTTGAGGTTCAACTGTATCATATTTTCGTTAAGAGGCTACTTCAGTCAAGCGACCCGCTCGTTAATGCTAATCCTATGGGAAACATTTATAAAGATATTTCGTTTGAATTTAAATATTTTTAAATGATTTTTGCATTGATTAACTCTGATAGATTTGTAGAAAGAACATTTTTCGCTTTTTGCTTACAGGTATTTTTCAATGAGGGCACTTTCATTTTGGGAGTCGGTTTCGAAAGTGAAAACAATCTTCAAAATCGAAAAAGTATAAAACGATCTGCATATAGATGGACTTGAACTATCCAATGCCCAAAAATCATTTAAAAATATTGAAATGCAAACACGATATCTTTATAAATTTCATCCATAGGATTAGCATTAAGGAGGTCTTTGTGTGTGACTGAAATAATATCTTAACTTAAAAAAAAAAAAAAAATCCTACACTAAAATTAATTTGAAAAAGTCTTTGATCGAAAATCTGACGGATTTTTGCTGGAAAGAACTAGAACTTTGTGGTGTTAATAGTGTTATTTATGACGGCCGATTATCTGCAGGAGGGATATAGGCCCTAGGATAAGTGCCCTCCGTGGGGGGTCTTTCTAAGGGAACCTAAACCGCATTTACACAAGGATGACCAAGATTCGAAGAAAAGTTTAGAACTTTGTGGAAAGAACTAGAAGTCTGTGGAAAGAGCACTTAGAATTGAACGCTACTAGGAAAAGATGCTAGGGAGGAAGCTAGCATCCTGCTGCGCTCCTCTCATTGGCGCAAGTAATTGCGCCTATTTCCGATTGGATTTTAATTGCGTACTACAAACACGTTTTTTTTTTCTTTTTAGCTGAGAATTATTTTACGGTACTGTTCTGCTCTTTTTGTCTGACGCTCTTATTTAAGCAATTTATTTTTTTTTTCAAGTGAAAATGGCTCCCAAAAAGTTAAAAAGTTACACCGCCGCTTTCAAGCTTGCTGTGGTTGATAAGGCAGAGCTAATAGGTAATCGTGCTGCAGGACGAGAATATGGAGTTGATGAGCGTTGCGTAAGGAGATGGAGAGCTGAAAAATCTATTTTGAAGGAAATGCCAAAATCTAAGAGGGCACGAAGAAGTGGCGTTGTTGTTTGGCCAAATCTGGAGAGAAATTTAGCCAAGTGGGTAAAGGAGCAAAGGGAAAAAGGAATGCCCGTTTCAACTGTTCAGATACGGTTTCAAGCGAGGATTATGGCATCGAACATGGGATTTACAAATTTTAAAGGTAGTCCCAACTGGTGCTTTAGGTTCATGTCGAGAAATAATTTGTCTGTAAGAACCAGGACAACTGTGGGACAAGAACTGCCTGCAGATTGGGAAAAGACAAAAGCATCTTTTTTAAAGTATGTCGCTGAAAAAATCAAGGAAAACAACTTTTCAACAGCACAGATTATTAATATGGATGAAGTTCCATTAACTTTTGATTGCCCCCCCAGTAGAACTGTTAACACCATTGGGGAAAAAACAATCGGCATCGTAACAACTGGTAATGAGCGAACCTCATTTACCTGTGTTTTAGCTTGCGCTGCGAATGGAGACAAATTAAAACCACTAATTATTTTCAAGCGCAAAACTATGCCTAAGGCAAATTTTCCTTCCGACGTCGTAATACGGTGTAACGAAAAGGGATGGATGTCGGAGGAAATCATGTATGAGTGGCTGGCGGAAGTGTGGAGGAAAAGAAAAAATTCTTTTTTTCAGCCTAGTGGGCTTCTTATTATGGACTCAATGAGTGCCCACAAAGGTGATTCCGTAAAAACTGCTTTGAAAAAAGTCTCAGCCGAGCCAGCAATAATCCCTGGCAGATTAACTAAAGTTTTACAGCCTCTTGACTTGGCTGTGAATAAATCTTTCAAGTCCAAAGTAAGAAAACTGTGGGAAAAATGGATGATGGAAGGGCTACATTCATTTACAAATTCTGGAAAAATGCGCAAAGCCACTTACGAAGAAGTAGCGTCGTGGGTTTCATCGGCAAGGAAAGACATTAGTGCTAAAACTATTATGTCGGGCTTCAAAGCAGCCAATATCATGGAAAATACAGTTAGTGATGATTCATCTGAATCTGATGATAGTGAAGATGAAAATTGTGACGTATTAACTGATAAACAATTTTTAGAACTATTTAATTCCGACAGTGAAAATTCCGATTTTGATGGATTTGAAGATTTTTAAACATGTTAATAAAATCTTGTATATATTTTTTTCTATATTTTCACTCCATTCCAATAATAATTTTTCATATTTTAAAGATATTTTGAAGTAGTGTTCTCTTATTATATGTAATCCAATATTTTTTTAGAAAATTTTATAAATATTACAAAAAATTGAAATCTTAATATTAAAATTACATACCTGCTATTTATAACGGATCAGTGATAGGAAACGTTATTAAATTGAAAAACAAATACATAATAATAATAAATCAACAGTCAAGGGAAAAATGATTCTGCAATATTTACAGGTAAGATTATAATATTATAAATAAGTTTCTGATATTTATCATATTTTTCTCTGTTTGTTATTGATCCAGTGACAAAATGTTGCTTTTTTGCAGTAATCTGAGGAGTTAACATAAACTAGTATGCATTTAAAAAATATTTTCTTATAGCAATACGCTTTATTACATCACATTTTTCAGTAATATTTTTACTACAGTTTTTAAGGCATTTGCATACATTAAATCTAAGTGTCTTTCGTCCAATGATTTTTTTCTTCAACAGCTTATTTTATTTATTTTATTTTTTTCGTCAGTGTCTCTATACGATATTTCTTTACATTTTAAATATATTTTTTAGGCACTTAAGTGAAAAAAAAATTTTTTTTTTAACTGTTCAAGTGAAAATATTTTATATACTGTAACAGTCTCTAAAATCTGGAAACCTCAAATACAGATAGCATAAATGATCATCAAATGTTTTATATTTATATAGTTCAGTTATCCTATCTTATCGACAGATGGCAGCACCAAAAATGTATTTAACTTTTTAGTATAATCTAGATTATATTCTGCATTTTGCCGACAGATGGCCGTACCAATCATTTCTTCTAATTCATTTCCAAGTTTATTTATCTTGATATAGTAAAATAAGAAAACAAAGAAATATCAACAGAAAAATTCATAAACAGTTTATATAAAATATTAGGCCTGGAACAAAGGAATTTTATTACAGAGATTGAGCTAATATCATTGTTAATTGGGGAAAAAGTAATGACCAGTAGGCCTAAATTAAAGCAACTAAATACTAACATATAAATAAAATCGTAATCGTGAAAATGCTCTGTGTATATTTAATTTTAATAAGATTAAATGCTTGGCTTTGCTGTTAAATAACTTAATGTGCCATTTATGATTTTTTTTTTATAAATATGTGATTTTTTTTCTTTTTTAATGATGATTTTCAATAATTTTTACTTACATTTTAAAGTTGTTTTTTGAAGATCACTAAAATTCGGAAATAACTAAAAGCCGCGTCTACGAACGATTTCGGAATTTAGAGATTTATACTGTATAAATATCAGCAGCTTGGGTGCGGCGCTTACGATGGTGCGGCGCTTACGTCGATGTACTTTTTTTTTTAACAGATTGTCATTGGTGCGGCGCTTACGGTGGGTGCGGCGGGTATTCCCGAAAATACGGTAGATATACTATAAAAGTTCAAAGATATGAGAAACCTTAAGAATATCAAATATTTCTATTCTATATAATTCTTTTTTTTTTAATCTTATCCTAATCTAGTACTTAATTCAGTACTGGCAATAAAAGTAGTGCATATTTAAACTTCATTTTGTCTAAATTCAGCATAGCAATATATTTACAATGTAGGTAACCCTTATTCAAAGCTTAAGTGTGGCATTGTGCTAAGCAAGCTTCAAAAAAAGAGGTTGCAAAGTTTCAAAGCCATCTTAGTTTGTGCTGCGTTTTTTAAATAGGTTTTAAATTAACTTTTAAAGATAGGAAAGGCATATTGAGAGACTTACATAATGCAAACTAGTCACAAATCCTATACTATTTATGAGATTAATTTTAATAAATTAGTTTGTGTTTAAAAAATTGACATTTATTGCTTTTATGCTACTACTACTTCATTACACAAATGTACCATTAAAAGTTATCTAGGTTTTAAAAGCAGATGGTATATACAGTACAGCATGCCTGTCATTATGTATGTCCAAATCATCTGTGTTTATCTCAAGTAATTATGGGTGATTTTTTCAAAAATCTTTTATACTTCTGCTATGATAGGTACCTCTAGCACTCCTTAACAGCTTTGCTGAATGCTCACTAATCCAAGTTTGTGTGTAATAGAAAATGTGCTTTTCTCAAAAACTGTTATCTAGGATAATTGTTATAGTTTTCCTGCAAAGTTTAAATCAGGCATGACAAAATCGTCTACCATCATGGGCCAAATTTAGTACTGTAAACGAAGCTGCAGGCCACATTATCAAAAGTAAAGAATCAGATTAATTTGATGACAATTGTAAAAATTAAAACTGTACATTAAAAATACAGCATTGTTTTAAAAAACAAATAAGCTAACAAAAATACACACTAAAATTTTGAAACTATTTATTGGAAAAATTTTAAAACACGCTCAAGAAAATGTTTAAAAGTATTTATTAATTAAAAACAAATCTTTAACAAATGTATTTTATGAGAGTACACTGCCATATGTAATGTAATATGTAAGTTAAAATAAAAATACAAACATGCTTAAAGAAATATTGAGCATTTCAAAATTTAAATCGCAATCAAAATTATACAGAAATGTGATATTAATTTTGTAATCGTAATATCTGTATTTTCTTTTATGTTGTAATTGCTATTTTTTATAAAACCAATCATTAATAGAACACAGTTATTTACAATATAATATGAAATAAAAAAAATTCATAATTGATATATATTATATATATAATATCTATCATATAATTGATATATTTTATATATATTTTATATATATTAGCTATGGTTATTGATTCGGCATAGGAATAATTTCCTGATTCTTCTCACTTATTTTTAAGTACATATTGTGTCTCCGAAGAAAAAAAAAAAAAAAAAAATCTGCCCAGAGAGCAAAATTTTTGCACCTATATTTTCAAGAATTATAAAGTTAAAGGGCAAGATTAACAATAGCCACCAGCCACGGGGCCACTGATTGAGAAAAAATGGCTATTAAAAATATTTGTCGGTGAGTACTGATGGCTACTGTCTACTAATGAAAATTTGTTAGTTTAATGAAAATTTACATAGCAACACATATCCAAATTATAGATTTCACACGATTATTGAAATTTTTGGTTATATCATGAATATTTATAGAAATGCCCCTGCATATTTTTAAATTTATTTAACTATTCTAGACATCCTATATTCTAACTTGAACGATTTCAAGTTGTGTGCAATTGCATCCAACCGTTGTTTTTAAAAGCAGATGGATTACTTTTAATATATTCTACGAACACACTTTTTTCGATAAAGTTTCAGTTTAAAATCTATTTTTGCAAATTATTTCTAGATATTTGTGGGTTTTTTGAAATATTTGTGAGTAAATTCTTAGAAAATTTCAACGAAGTTTCTACATATCAAACACAATTTTTCAGTCTTTGAGTATAAAAAATTATTTCAAATTGACTTTTATGAATCTGTGATGTTATATCTTCATCATCAAGAATTATAAAGATCACACAGGGATAATTTACAATGATACGTTTACTAACCTTTAAGAATGAAATTAATTACAGTAGACTCCCTCAAATCCGCGGGATTTGAGGGATTGTGCGGATTTTAGAATTTTGTGGATTTTTGGTTATTGCTTTGTTTACATTTTTTAAACAGTGATTTGAGTGCAATTAATAGTGCATTAGGGACTATAATGAATACTTATAATATAATAAAATATTAAAATAAGTAATAAACTAAAATAATAAAAATTGAGATAATTTTTAAAATGATTAAAGTACTAATAGCAAAGGTCAAGTTAATAATTAATAGTGTATGATTAAATATTCATTAAAAAGATTAAATGTATTTTTCTAAAATTATTCAACAAAATTTGCGTCATAAAAGTACATTACTAATTCACATCAAAATCATTAATTAAGTTTTTTTTTTTTTTTTAATATAGTCAGGCTTAATAACCAAAAAATCTTGATTAATGCATAAATATATTTGGTCAGAAGATTGTGATTACCAGTAATATCAGCAATATCTTGAATTTTTTCCAAAAAAAAAAAAAAAAAATATATTCTTCCTTCATGAAAAAAAACATGAATAGAGTATTATTGAGAAAATTACAAATTAAAAAATATATGGAATTGATACAAAACTAAAAAAAATCAAATTTTGTCCCAATATCCAATCTGAAAGTTTCATTGCTTACATCCATAAAATATGTGCGGATTTTAGAGAGTTGCAGATTTCTGGTTTGCGGATTTAAGGGAGTCTACTGTAATGAGCTCATGTCCAAAATGCTCGCTTTTGACTATGCATGCAGCCAAAAAGAGTAAAAATGTTTTGTAATTATTATTATTATTACTATTATTATTTTACAAGACGAGAAATCATATCATTTTCCCTTTTAAAGCTGCTTACTTCTTTTTATTTTTGAGAAACTTTTAATTAGAAATTAGCGTCATATTTTAATTGATTTTCCGATAGATTTTTAATACCTAACAAATACCACACATTACTTTATAATGCCATAGTGAATCAAAAAGAGCAGTAAAATAATGTATTCGTTTTAACATAAAACACATAATAAACTATTAGAAAAAAAATCTAATACTTTTATAAATTTTTAAATTGTCCAATTAAGATAGGCTCTTTTTAACTCTCTTATTGATAACTTTTGTATACCTTATCTCCTGGAAATGAAATTTTAAAATGAATTAGATTTGATCATATTCAAGACAGTATGCTTCTACAGTGGCATTTTTTATGCCACAGTGGTGTTGAATCGGTGTTGTTTGCATCTCCAATGTCAAACTGTAAAAAATTTCCATCCAAAGTAACAATTATTAATTTAAAAACTTTTCTTTAATTGCAAATCATTAAATTTAATGTATGTCAATTTTTGCCATTAAATATAATGAAGATTAATATTTTGAAATAATGGTAGTATTTTGAATAAAATCATTCTCCAATTTTGCATCGCAGCAATATTTGCAATGCAAAGTTTATTTCTTGCATCAACTAAGAACTGAATCAAACATACGAAAATGTCAAAGGGTTGGCAGGCCACGTGTTTGACATGCCTGGTTTAAATGGACGTTTACTACCACTAATTTTTTTTCATAATTTTAGTTTCAGTGGATTCAGAAATAGAGGAGGGGGGGGGAGCAGGAAGCATATTTTTGAGAATATTTCAGACTATATAATACTAATTAAAACAAATGTATTTTTGAATTCAGCATAACAAAAGCTTTCACATGATACCCCACTTGATATACAAAGAAAAGAATTTTTTTTTCCTTCAAGTAACTTAATTAGTCCCCCTTAATTAGTTTCTTCTAAATATATCTGTAAATGTTTAATAAAATGTAAATATGTGGGTTAATAATGTTTAATAATTTTCCCAATTTTAACTTTCCATGTCTCATAGTTTACGAATATATTGGCTGCGACAGATGGACAGACAAACAGATCCTATAATGTTTCTTAAAAAAGCAAAAAAAATTAAGTAATGCAATAGGGCTCTAATATTCTAAACTAATTGGGACAAACACTGTTCGATTGAGCAGGAAATCGGAACAGGCAGATTTCATTAATAATAATCAATATATTGATCTGTTAAGGCATAAATTAAGTGCAGGGACATCTGCCAGTGTCAGCTCTATACAACATTGATTAACTTGTGATGAACACGCTCTGTTATTTCTAATAACTTAATTTAAAATTCAATGTTAATATATAACAGACTCTTCAAATAAAAACTACAATTGTAGCATCATAGCAATAAACACACTTTTTCTCCACACAAAAATCTGTGTCAATGATTACAAAAAACAAGTTAATCTGTGAATTCAGTGCTCTTTGTCAGGAAAAAAAAAATCACTCACTTTTCTTCTTAAGTGTGTGTAAATTACTTATTTTTTGTGTTTAGCAGTTATTAAAAATGATTCTATGAAATTGTGTAAATGGAGCTGACAGGCACTGTAAGTAACCAGTTTTCATTCCAATTTGGTTTCTAACATTTTCATTAAACTTAGGCTCTATGTATGGCTCTATTTAACTTCTTTGTATAACAATAAATATATATTTTTTCATGAACGTCTTTTTAATTTTTAGTATTTTTAAGTTTAAAAAAGTTTTTTTTAAAACTGTTCAGAAGAGGCAGATTTTCGGAATAGCAGGACTGTACTGTATGCATTAATTAGCAATTAAGACAATTTTATAATTTGAATATTTGAAATGCACACCAAAATAACTATGAAATAGAAAAAAGAAAGAGGCAAACAAATTATAGCAGAACATAAAAAAATACATATGCAAATGATAAATTGCCTCAATTTTAACAAATTTGTCTGAAATTGCATAGCAATTTTAATTAAAGTTACAAGGATATAAAATACTTTCAAATTGTATACTTATTTATTTATTTAAATAGAAGGTAACATTCACAATTGAAATAGATAACTTTTATGTAATTTTACTTATTAGAAACAAAGTTAAAAGGACTTTAATATTACAAACACATTTACCATGCTTCTTGCCCAAAACAAATTTTCAACATTTATGAACTCATAAAATCTATAAGCTAAGCATAAAAATTGCTTAATTCACTTTTAAATATCTTTCATATTAACAATGCCTTTCTGAAAACAAATGCATTTATAATAAGATTGTAGAACCAGTGAGCTGTGAGCTACCAAAATACTACTATTTTCATACAGAATGATTTTCCATGTTAAATGATAGAAACTTTGTTATTAAATAAGTCAAACATTTCCTTTCAAATATTGTGACGGAAATCAATTTTCTGGCAAAAAAGTTATGCAACATTAATTTATAACCCTTGTAAAACATCATTTTTATTTTTAATCATAGCATTTAACATTTTAAAATTTATTGGGTTGCTAGTTTATTTTAATTATGTATACAAGATTAATTGCTACAAAATGTATAAGAAATTTCATTTAATTACACAATTATGTTTTTATTGTGCGAGAAAATGCAAGAAGTACAAGAGATATTTCATTCTCTACAAATGTATTTTTAATTTAATGATCATATTTCGAATAAATATTAAATATTCCTACACATGTAAGCATGAAATAAGTATAAAATATCACTTAGTTGTCTTCTTCAAGATGTTTCTGATATTCTTAATAAGTTTTTAAAGGGGGGGGGGGACACAAACACACATATATAAGTAAAACATACTGTTGGTTTGGAGGAACTCCTTCTAAGACAACTACCATAGCTTGACCAAGCTGACCAGTAAGAGAGGATTCACTCCACTTGCGAGTTGATCCACGGACTTTTTCTTTGTGAGTCAAACTGCAGTGAAATCCATTAAGCTCTCCTTCAAGTTTCAATCCACTGAGCATTGCCAGAAGTCTTGTTTTGTGTACTGTTGCAATACCAAATATCACTAAAGGTGTCCAGTCTCGCACAACTAAAGCTGCAATAATAAAGGGATACTAATTTCAGAAAATTTTTACTTCCTTTAATACATTAATGGTATAATTTCTACTAAAAACCAAGAGAATTAAATTACATAATAAAATATTTTGTTAAGTATATTATTTAAAAAAATCAGTAGGAAAAATTGTGGTAGTAAGGAATGATAAACAGGAATAGTATTTCACTTTTGTAAAGGATTTTCATACATTGGAAATATATACAAATAACTTGCGTAATATTTGAATTACATTTTATCTCACCATAATCAATTTTGAATTCCAAAGTCTAATAGAAGAACAATCTAAAAGTAAACACACTGCATAATATTTAAACATTTTTTGATTGAAGTAGAGCAAGATGATACTTATTTTATCCAAAATGTTAAAGCAAATATATGGTTCAAAATATGTTTTTAACAGGCAGAGAACATGTTTTGCACAGAAAAAGTTACAGAGCAAACTACTATTGTGCAATTATAAGAAAATTTCCACAAATTTTTCATAGCAACACATAGCTAGTTAATAGACAATTTAATCAGTTATTAATTGATTTAGTCATTTTTGTTTACATTAGAAAAGTATCCTTTTTTTATCAACTTAGACTCTACAAAAAATTTTAAAAAAATCTTAGTATTTACATGACTTTCGTACTATGCTCTCAAAAATTTCACATTCTTACAGATTTAAATTTTATTTCTTAAAACTTATAAATACATATCCCAAATTAATATTACTGAAATGTATTAAAGTTTTGGTTTCTGAATAAAATCTTGTTAATATGAAGATGCTGGTGAATATATGTACCAGATTTAAAGTTAATTACAGGAAACTTAATTGATACTATTTATAAAAACTTTGAATTTCCTAGAAGGTATTATGATTAAATCTCTATCTTTGCAAATTAATAAGAATTATACTTTTTAATACTATTTTTTTAAAGATTGTACAACACAATCATGTTCAAATTCTGATTAACTTTATTTTATGAATACTCATATTTGCTGCAATATAATTTAGTTATACTAATTTTGCAGCTTATATGTTGTACTATTTTGAAATCCTTTGTTATCGACAAGAAAACTTAACCAGATAATTAACTCATTTATTATTATTATTATTATTATTATTAGAATGGTGAAAAAAAAGTACTATCTACACCAATTTTTTCTGCTCTAAAAAGATGAATTCTAATTATCTAAAATAAAAAGTAACTGCACATTAAAAATAAAAAATAATTTCTGAAGTTCTTTTTCTTAAAGCTCTAATTATTATTATTATTTAATTTTTGATCAATAGTATTTGTTTTGAATATAAATTTAACTTGTAGCTTTAAATTTTCAGATTTTCAAACTATTTGTATTTTATTAATATTATTATTTATTTTTTCAGTTAGCAATAATATTTTGATATGAATGATAATGAAGTCATTTTCAATTTATTCAGTGGATATGTCTTAAAAAGAAAAATATATAGCATTCTATGATTGGTTGGTTGACTGAGTGTTCGTTAATGGCACAAAGTCAAAATCAGAACTTGATGCATCAAACAAAATAAAGAAAATACAACTTAATAGTTACAAAATTAACATTAAGAGGTTCTGTTAAGCATTTTATAATTACCATATTTATTTGTGTGTGTCACGTGTTTTTTATGACAAAAATTTATTTAACAATTAGAAGTTCAAATGAAACATGAGGATTTAATATTTGAAGACTGTCGATGGAATGCATGCATGTGCAAAAGTCTGTACACAAAGCTAGCACATGCTATTTGAAATTTAACAGATGTGCAACAGTCTTTAATTATTTTATAGGAAGTATCAAGATGAGTTGGTTAAATAAAAGTATATCATTTATAACAATTAAAAAGTGAAAATTAAACATTTTTTATGAGAAAAATTTATCTAACAATTAGAAGTTTAAATGAGACATGAATTTCTGATATTTGAAGACTGTCAACACATTTTAATTGAAGTTTTAACAATTTTGAGAGCTGAAAATTAGATACATGAATGCACAAAAGTTTGTACACAAAGTCAGCACATGCTAATTGAAATTTAACAGGTGTACAACAACCTTTAAATAGCTTATATGATGTATCAAGATGAGTTGGTTCAAAAGTAGATCATTTATGACAGTTGAAAAGTGAAAATTAATACTACAAGGAGAGAGGAGTCAAGGTATAGGACATGATCACAGAGTATCATAATCAAGTATATATCTCAAGAAAGAAGATTTTCGACCAGGCATTAATGGTTCTACACGTAGCAGTTCAAGAGAAAGATAAAAGATTGTCCAGATATTGACCAGTGAAAATAAAAACTAAAGATGCTTGTTAATTGTAATAATTTCAGCTGACAGTAAAAGTTATATCTAATGTTACTTTTAAAAGGAAATGCTCGAGAAAAATATAGTTTTCTCATTGCACAACTACTGAGAGCAACAAAAAAAAATAGGACAAACAATAAATTAGAAACTGATTGAATAAAGTTTGTCTGGGAGCATTGTGCTGGTATTCTATTAAGGCTGCCCAACATGCATATGTTGGACAGTTTGTACAGCCACTTAACTGAAAGTATGAACAATTACTTGTGCAAGATGAACTTTTGGAAATATTTTTTAATTATAAAGTTCAATAGAATAAAATCTGTTTTAAATCTTTTTCTACTTCTTTTCTTAAAGTTAAGTATTAAAACTCAAGAAGGGTACACAAGTGAGAGGCATACATAAATAACTATGTTACATAATAAAAATCTAATTTAAAATCATTTTATCTGACAACCTTTGGGAAAACCTTTTACATGTCCAGCAGTAATAAAAGGGGGAGGTACAGTTTTTTCAGGTGGAGCAGTATTCTCAGGCATTCCAGTTTCTGCCTTTTGTTCTTTTAAAGGTTCATATTTGCCATTGCCTTTGTATTCATCTGACACATCAGGTGATTTTCTGTCTTGTTGACAATGTACAGAACTCCTGCAGATAAATTTAAATCAAGAATTCAAAAGCATTACATGGAATAATTACTCAAAGTAAATCTCTTAAAATGAAAATGTATAAAGTGCTGAGAATTAAGTTCATTATAATGTAAATTCATCAAATCTAAATAGCTTCATACAGAAAAATTAATTTTTATAAAATCATGAGAAATGGCATAAAAGAATTTTAAGCTTTAATTTAATCAGTTAAATAACTTTAAATCATTACTCTCATCATTACGCTTTAAATCATTAATCAATCTCATTTATTTAACTGTAAATCTTCTTGTTTTTCTTTTTAAATAAACACAAATAACTTTAACAAAATTTATCTTTATTCGTCAAAGCATCTGACACCTATCTCCGATTTTTAAAGACATATTTATAAAACTAAGGTTAATTTAAATTTTCTATTATGGCTTGATCATACATAACATACTTTTCATATTCTTTCATGTAGGATTTATTTCATATAACAATTTTGTTAAAATGTAATTATTGACAGCTTAGTTTCAGGAAGAAAACAAATATGAAAACTATTTAGAGGTATAGTTACATTGATTTTAAATTTTACAATGATTAGATCTTGTTTAATATATAAAAAGTTACAGTAAATGCAGATAAATTGACAGAATTATAAAACTGTTAACATTATAATAGCCATTAATATTTTTAAATTAAAAAAAAATGAAAATTAGCCCAATAACTGGTATTTATTTGGACACACACACAAAAAAAAACACATTAAAACATTTTTCCAAGCACATTAACACTAGGGACATAGATAGCTCAATGACCCTGATCAGCATTTTTTAATTGCAATTGTTGATATAATATTAACTAAAATAGAGCAAAAAACTTTAACTCAACACATTTCAGTTGAAAATTTCTTACTAATTACTCAAAGCAGAAGTTCTTTATTTCAAAAAAAGATAAGAATCACAAAGTTCAGAAACAATTCTGGTACAAATGCAACAACAGCTGAAGAAATAATGCAGCACTACATACACAGATGAGACTTAATGAATAAATTAATTATTGTTGAAGAGTGTTTTATTTCTTTCTTATGAATGAAAAAATATATATATATTTCATTATTTTTCATAAACTAAATATATATATATATGTATATGTATATATATATATATATATATATATATATATATATATATATATATATATATATATATAATAATCTACAGTCAAACTTAACTATTTAGTAAATAAGAGTTTTTAACTGTTTGATAATTTTAATATTTAATAACACATACAAATATGTTAAGTGCATTTGATACCTTAAATTTCATAATATATAAATGATCTTTAAAAACAAATTCATCATTTTCTTAATGTAAAACCTGTCAACAGTTTTTTGGGGTTTCATTCATCTGACAAAATCAACGTGGGAAACATTATTATCATCATCAGAAAGGGAAATATAAATGCTCTATGAGCTTATAAAACTCTCTGAGCATCATCTTTAGATTCCCAGGAAATGATAAAAAAAATATCAATTTAAAAAAAATACTTTGGTAGTTTGTTGATAGAAAAGCTCATATGTGATAGGGCTTCTTCTATTTTTCTTTTGAAAAAAGAATGAGAGAAAAAGAGACGAGAGAAAAATTATAATCAACATGCTCTTGGAGATATAAAAAATAAGAATGGATTTTGAATAGTTTTAATGAGAATATTACTGCTCACCCAGCTAAACTTGATCTTTCAACAACTTTTAAAATAAAGTTTGATCAATATTTTAATATTGTATGATTGTCATTCCCTTGTAACAAAAATAAATCAACCACACAATTTTACCCTCCCATATGAACTACTCAGAATAAATTTAATAACATAATACACATAAAGAAAAATATTTTTTTAATAATAAAATTTATCGATATAATTTATTAACTGATCTTAATCTTATTATTACAATTATTATTGTTATAATTATTAAAAAATACCTTTCATTAACTGTCTTTGGTTCGGGCATTGTGTCATACAAATCCAATAGGTAACACATTGTCCTCCAGCAACGAGGCTGAAAATCTTTGGTTGATGCAATTTCTGTCTGATCAGAACCATGTTCAGAACACACTTCAGGAATATCAATTGCAACAGATTCGCTTAATGCGAAGCTTAGAGGACTAGAAGAACGTTCATCCTTAGAAGTTGCATCTTGTAAATTAGTGTAACCTTTTGTAGTTGCTCTTAATCTTTGAGACAGGCTATGAGGTTTTCTAATGCCATTTGTGATGCTAGAAACACCAGCAGAAGAAGATTTAGTAGGAGTAGGAGTACTGAATTTTGCAGGAGCAGGTTTTGGAGAATTGATGTGATAACTACCAGTTTGACTTTCTGAGGGAGAAAAGCCTTTCTTTTCATTTTTAATACTTTCTTTGAAAGAATTTGGTCTATTAGCTTTTAGTTCTAATCTTGTTTCTTTTATGTTTTCATACATAGTTGAAAACTGATGCAATAGCCGAAGAAGTGGCATATTAACTTGTTGAGCTACAAAATTTATATCAATTGTGAAATTTATAATAGTTGAATGCATTGAGTTATTGGGCATAAATAAAAATGCAGGTGATGTCAATAGAGTATCATTATTAATATGACTAGATTTTTTATTCAATGCTTCTCGTAGCTCCATATCTATTGAAAATTTATCACAAATAAAAGTAGGAGTATCCATACTCGTGTCAATGAAAAATTTACCATGTATGTTAGATTGCTTACGATTGGACTTCTTCTTCTGATGAACACTACTTTGATATTCAGATTCAACAATATCAATTTTTATTAATTCAACAGATCCAGAAATTGATATTCTTGGCCCAAAAATGCTACTAAATGAGGCTATGTGAGTTTGATTTGGTACACCTATGCTATTCAAAAGAGGCTGAAATATAACATGGGCATCAGCTAATTGAATGCTCAAAGGAGCAAAATTAACAACATTAGCTGTTGATTTATTTATTTCACTATCAAAAACACTATCAAAAAATGAACTCTTTTTACTTTCTAATTGAGCACGTTCTAGTCTTTTTTGGTTGTTGGTTATTCGGATGTATTCCTGTTGCCTTGCCATCCAGTTATATAAATCTTCATCAAGTTGATCTTCAAGAAATTGGTGTAATGGTGTACCAAATACAGAAGACTGCAAATTAGGTTCAACACTGGATAAACTCCAAGTTGTAGACTTCAAACTTTGTCTACTATCATTTCTTCTAAGCTTTGATATTGAACTAATCCCATACTGCTGAAAAGGAAATCCATTTGTTTTGCCATTCATCACACCTGCATAACGCCCAGGTGAATCAAGAGGACCTCCTAAAAGAGGAAATGCTACACTTGCTCTAGAAGTACGTGGTGGATAACTAGGAAGTTTTCTTCTAGTTTTAGGAGGTCCAGAACCACTACTTACACCTTCCTCAGTTAATTCTTGTAGGCTGCTGCTAGAACCTGAACCAGTTTCTGGACTGGAATATGATTTAATTGGCACTGTTTCATTTGTTTCTTTTCGCCCCTGACCAACGGTTAAAGACCCACCTTCTGCATTTAATAAATGAGTAGTTTCATCAGTAACATCACATTCATCCATCGATACCTTATCACCATCATCATGACTGGACAGTAGGGCATCAATGTTAGGAGATGACAATGGTATAGTTAAAGGTTGCATATTCCTACGAAATCTAATATTTTGTTCCACAAGAAATGGCATATACAGAACATTTTTCCATTGGCGACTAAGTGCTATTAAACCACGGTATAAAGTTTTTGAAGGAGGAACATAATCATTTGACAAATTATCTTCTACAATACGAAGATTTGCTAATTTGAGATATCTTCGCAGCACTATCAAAAGTTGACAAGATGGATCTTCTTGAAGAGTTTTAGCCAAAGGTGATAACTTGTATGTAAGATATTTACTCTATAAATAAAACAAAGTTGCATTAAACAAATGAATTGAAAATATAATAAATAACAATATTAAACCTCTTCAGAATTGCTTATAAAATAACAATTAAAAAATATATGTAAAGAAAAAGATATAAAATACTAGAAGGGAATTACAATTTGGCAAATTACACATGCATAGCTAATTTCTTTTTCTTCCCATTTCTACTTTAATGGAAATGAAAAAAAAAAAAAAAAATTGTATTCCAAATCAAGACAATTAAATAGTTTAAAAGATAGAGAACAGAGATAAATTCCGATAAAATTTCAGAATAAACTTATTACATTCGTAATATTTTATGTTTCTGATTAAAACCTATATAAATAGAAAAGTGATATCATGGATGCATTAATGCTAGTAAAAGATATCCAATCCTAAGATCTATGATCCCAAGGAAAGCTGAAATGTAACTATTTCTCATAAGATCCTTTATTTATTCTCTATCTCAAAACACAGATTTATTTGAAAATTTCTATTTACTTGTAAAGTATGCATAATGCTATGAGTATATGAAATTACTTTGTTTTTCACTAAAGTGTTTGCCAAAACTTTACATTTTTTATATTAATTTGTTTATAAGTTAGACAGAAAAAAAACTGCACCTTATATTTTGGAAACCAATATGCTAGAGAATCTAGTTAAAGTGCACAAGCATTCCTGAATACTGCCTTGCATTTTGGTTGAAGGAATACTTCACACACAAGGTCTAGTTATTTTGATGCAAAAAATTTTATCAAATTGTTCATATTGTTTTAATGCATTAAAAAGTTTTTGCGCCAAAAGAAAAAAAAAATTCAAAGTTAAATATTTTTCATTAAAAGTTTTATATAGTATCTTAAAAATACTTAATATAAAATGTTAATTAAGGGTAAAATATAAATTATTCATAAAATGCATTAAAAGTAATAAAGAAAAATTTCATTCTATAGACAAGAGGAATGTTTTTAATTCATAGACTTGGCTGAAGTTAATATTATGTCAAAAAGAAATTTTTCCATCCTAAATGTGTGACAAATCATCAAGGACTAGAAATTATTTTATAAAATTCGATGCAATAAATGTAACACTAGGATTAATTGTGCATATTTATATTTTCATAAAAGAACTTTTTGCACAGAATTCTGTGCAAGCTCTTACCTATCTTAAATATATCTAAAATTTCATTTGAAAAGAAATCTCTATTTTAAAGTTTTCTTATTGTTCCTTTCTCTTATGGAGTTTTTTTTTAAACACCTTGGGCATGAGCGACTGGAATATGTGCCACATAAGGTGATCAGAATCCTTGATTATTCTCACCAGTAAATTTTTATTGTAAATTTTGCATTATTCAATCTAAACATTTATCTGATTCAATTAGGCAAAATTTTCTGTTCTGAAAAACCAATGATAAACATTTTAAATTTTTTGTGAAAGACACTTGTCTCGAATGGGTTAACCATTTAGCCGGATGGGGAAACAGTTTTCTTATACTCAATCTATCTCAGGCTCACCATAGAAGTGGTTAACTAGAAAATACTTTACACAAAAAAGATATAACTTGAACAGCTTTTACAAACACAGAATGAAATTCTACAGCTGATTTGAGAAAATAAAGATTTGAAAAATCTGAAGTTTTCCTAGTTCTATTCCTTTAAAAGTTTCATAAGGTTTTAATATTTAAACAATAATAAATAATTTAAACTGCACTACCAATAATCAAAAAATAAATAGACAAAGTGATTTAACCTGTTATGGCATGAAGAATTTTAATGAAAAGAAAAATTGACCAACTAATTATGATGATTTTTTCTATTGAAATAGGAAAGATGTGAATTTTGATTTTCTGAATCAATAGATTTTACAATGAATGAGTAAATTGTGATTAAATAAAAACAACTTTCCAAAAATAGCCTACTATGACCCAACTGCTTTAACCTCCTCAGTCCTGGTGTTGTCTGGGAGAGACACTAAAGTGCACCCTTTACATTAATTTCAATCCCTCCAGAATTGTTAAAAAAATTTCTGGACCTTTTTAATTAATGTGTGCCTGTCATTAGCAGCAATATATTGACTTCTACATCTTCAATGATATTTCATAATATCATCGATGATATTTAAATTAGATTTTGTGGTCCCTCATAATATTTTTCTCAGGATTGAGGTGGTTAAATTATGTTACTTGACTAATGAAGCTATGGGTTAATCTCATTAACTAGAGGACATATTCACATTTAGATAATTTACTTTGAATATCCCTGATACTACAGAGAAAAGAGGTTACTAATACAAATATGAAGCAACACTTTTTAATAACCATTCATTTTTAACTGGGTATCATTTGACAAATCTGCTTTTGTTACAGGGTATGATTATTTTTAACTATGATCATTTTTAAACAAATTTTATAACTAGTCTGGCAAGCATCTTAACTTAAATGATAATAAATATTTTATTTACATCTTTAAAAAGTTACTGAATCATGCAATTATTCCACGACCATTTCTTTACAATTTCATTTGGATGCTTCATATTTATTTTGAAAATGTGAAAGTTGTTAGTGTCTAAAATAAAAACAGAAGAAAAAATTGCCAAATAATAACAACTGACTTCAGTTAAGAAATTTCCTCATTAGTACTGTGTATTATAAGTACAGTCGATGCTAATTAATTTGAACTGTCAGGATTTGAGAAACAAGTTTAAATTATCTTATATTCTAAAACAGAAAGTAACATTTCATGCTTTCTAAAAAGCAAAATTACTTTAGAAAAAGATGCATTTTGTATAATCCTAAATTTCTAAAAACATATTGAATTGTAAAATCTCCATGCTAAATTTTACAATTTAAAATTATTAGAAACACTACATTTCCACATACCTGACAACTTGTTCATTTTGAAAACTTACAATTTTTACAGAGAATTTAAGCATGCAATATTACATGTGATACATATAAATTGATGAATTGCATTATTTTGGTTTCCTTTAAAATTAAATGTTTTGTTTGATAAAAATTTACACAATAGGTAGGGCTCTGGGCATGATCATATGAAGGTAGCAAAAAAGTGTGAAAAACACATCAGTAAATAGTTCAATTGTTAAAAATGTAATATATTTCAAAAATTCATCCTATCTAATAATTTTTATCTCATTTAATAATATTCAATAAATGGTATTTATTAATTAATCATTTGTTTTACATACATTAAATGATTTCTTCCCCCCCCCCCCCCCCCCCCACCCTCACCAGCATTGGAAGAGCCAAGTCATCATTTGTCAGATAATGACAGAGAAGCTCTGGAAATTTTCTGATGTAGATAAAGCACACATATTGGTTCAAATAGAGCTTTGATCTCATACCTTTTTACAGGAAATATTGTTTCTCAGTTTAAACTGAGCAAACACCATTACTTTTAAAATCTTCAACTTTGATGAGACTTGTCAATTTATTAACCTTTTTCATCAAGGCTTTTCAATAGTTAAAAAAAAAAAAAAAATGAAAGTGATTATTTTTAGCCTGAACCATCTGATGCGATAAAAAATAAATTTGAATAAACAAACTGATTTTAACATTAGTTCTAATGCATGATTTTCAAGAATTCATTAGTTTGAATTACCCTAAGGCCATTGAGTTTTAAGATATGTTTTAATCAAATTTCCTAGAACATGAAATTATGATATAAAATAAATTACCTTTACAGGCATATGTATACTTTGAAAATCTAATGCATCAGCCATCATACAAGCCATAACAGCAGCTGTACGTAAACTGGATTCTTTAGCCATCTTTTTTACAGAAACTATAAATCTGTCACTTGGTTTTAACCAAGCATTTATGGAAGGTGTAGCAGTGCTTAACAAATGCCAGTCTAATCTGAAAGGAAAGAACATATAGGAAATATAATTTTAATTTCTTTTTTTTTTCATATTTTACATGTAGAATGGAAATAAAGCATTTATTAAAAAATTCTCAATTTATAGTACACGACCAAATCCCTCAGGGTCAATCCATTTCAAGTGGTCTTGAAAATATTTTTTTGGTCGCTCGACCATTTTTTAAAATGTTGAAATTTTTTGTACAACAACTCTAACATGACAAAAGTTCAAAATGACCGTTACTTTAATTTTACTATTTTTTGTTTCTGCATGGCGGCCATCTTTGTTTAATTGTGTTCAGCAATTTTCTCAGATACTAGGATACACAAAATTGTAAATATCTCGTCTTTTATTTTTGCAATTGAAATGGGGTTTGCAGAATTTTGTTCAGAATAAAATAGGCTAAATGTACGGTGGTAGAATAATTTTGAAAAGTAATTTTTTACAGGTAAAATTTTAGCACAAAATTTAAGATTTTTTCCAAAATCTATCCAATTGCAGGAGGAAATTTTTTATGCAAGGGAAACTGTCAACCTTACAAAATTTTTTCTACAAATAGGTCAAAAGTGCGTGTACTCATACACCAAGTCCCAGATCTGGGAGTTAATTTCTCTTTGCGAAAAAAATTCCGAAATTCTTCAAAAATTTCAAAAATTGCACTTTTTAGGCTTTGATATCTCTGGTGGGGCACGAGATAAAAATTTGAAATTCTGGCCTTTGATAGTATTGTGTAGTAGTGTTATGTACAAAAAATTTCAAGTAGGAGATTTGACTACAAGCTGAGATATGACATGGACAATATGTGAAAAAAATATTGTCAAACTATTGTAACCTACTATGTAATTGTTCCACAAGACTGTAAACCTTACACAATTTTTTCTACGAATAGGTCATAAAAGGGGTTTACTTATACACCAAGTCCCAGATCTGGGAGTTGATTTCTCTTTGCGAAAAAAATTCCGAAATTCGTCAAAAATTTCAAAAATCGCACTTTTTAGGCTTTGATATCTCTGGTGGAGCACGAGATAAAAACTTGAAATTCTGGCCTTTGATAGTATTGTGTAGTAGTGTTATGTACAAAAAATCTCAAGAAGGAGATTTGACTACAAGCTGAGATATGACATGGACAATATGTGAAAACAATACTGCCAAACTACTGTAACCTACTATGTAATTGCTCATACCTCCAAAATTTTAAATTAATTATTTATGGTACAAATTTAAATGTTATTTACAAATATCTTCTTCAAATGCGTCTGTGTGATTTAAACAATTCAGAATGTATGCTAAGCCAATACACTATTTGTGCAGAGGAACAAAGAGAAATTAGAAATTCTACTAGAAATTCTATTGCAACAATTTTTCTCGGTACACATTTCAGGAAAAGTAAATTTCAGACAATGGGATGCAACTGATTGAGTTGACATGGTTTCAATTATTAAACCTAGAGAATTTCATTCAAGTTAACAAGGGATGACAAAACTTGGATGGCTTCAAATAAAATTTTGAGAAAAAGCAGCCTGATGAACTGACAACAGCAACTGATCGAACTCATAACATCTCTCGTAAATAGTGTTAAGCTCTTTGTTGAGCATAACAAAGTACCTTTACCAAAGTTACCAAAGTTACCTTTGTAATTTAAACATTTATTATTAAACTGTTTTCAATAAACGATATTTTCTGTGTAAATATTGTAATAAAAGAGACTAATCTCATTTGTTCTAATGTACTCATAATAGCATTTCTTAACATTTTTTAATCACCGTATCTCAGTTTATAGTCAAATCTCCTTCTTGAAATTTTTTGTGCATAACACTACCATAAAATACTATCAAAGGTCAGAATTCCAGATTTTTATTTTGTGCTCCACCAGAGATATCAAAGCCTAAAAAGTGCGATTTTTGAAATTTTTGACGAATTTCGGAATTTTTTTCGCAAAGAGAAATGAACTCCCAGATCTGGGACTTGGTGTATGAGTACACGCACTTTTGTCCTATTTGTAGAAAAAATTGTGTAAGGTTGACAGTCCTGTTGAACAATTACATAGTGGCGGTTACAATAGTTTGGCAGTATTGTTTTCACATATTGTCCATGTCATATCTCCGCTTGTAGATAAATCTCTTTCTTGAAATTTTTTGTACATAACATTACAACACAATACTATCAAAGGCTAGAATTTCAGATTTTTATTTTGTGCCCCATCAGAGATATCAAAGCTTAAAAAGTGCGATTTTTGAAATTTTTGATGAATTTCGGATTTTTTTTTTGCAAAGAGAAATCCACTCCCAGATCTGGGACTTTATGTATGAGTACATGCACTTTTGACCTATTTGTAGAAAAAATTGTGTAAGGTTGACAGTTTTCCTTGCATGAAAAATTTCCTTTTGCAAACGGATAGATTTTGGAAAAAATCTTAAATTTTGAGCTAAAATTTCACCAATAAAATTTTATTTTCCAAAATTATTCTAGCACCATACATTTAGCCTATTTTATTCTGAACAAAATGCTGCAAACCCCATTTCAATTGGGAAAATAAAAGACGAGATATTTACAATTTTGAGTATCCTAGTATCTGAGAAAATCGCTGCACATGATGAAACAAAGATGGCCGCCATGCAGAAACAAAAAATTGTAAAATTAAAAAACGGTCATTTTGAACTTCTATTATGTTAGGGTTGTTTTACCAAAAATTTCAGATTTTTTAAAAATGGTCGAGCGACCAGTGCTGGACCACTTGAAATGGATTGACTCCTCAGTTTTGCTCACATTAGTTCATTTCCTCGTAATAATTCATTTCACATAAATATTGTAAGCGATATTTATACATCTAATTTTTAATTTAAAAAAATTATACTTTTAGGAATAAAACAGAAATTATAATTAAGCAGCAGTTTGACTAAACTTCATTATTACATTGCATTAGGCAGAAATGAGACTTAAATTAATAAGAACTAAAACGAATTCTAAAGAAACGATAATTTAGAAAGTATTTGGAAGCTTTTATCTCATTTAATCCACTCATTTCAGTATTTATTTCATATTTTGAGTTTTTTAGAACCCATCTTCTTAAAACTCATTTACATCTTAATATTAACCATTGTGTAAAATTCCAAGCTTCTTGTCTAAGGGTCTACTACCTTGCTAGTGATAGGCATCAGCATAAAATGCCTATGTTGAGACAGAGGCTATCACCATTAATTTGCCAGCATTAATTTTGAAATCGGTTGTTTCCAAATATTTTATAGAAAATGTAATTTAGAAAGTTTTTAAAGGCTTTTTAGAATGTTTGTTATTTCTGCCAACACTAAGTGGTAGTGCCACAAGCATAAAATATAGCCTGTTTACAATCAGAAACTGTCACCATTGATTTACAACCATTACTCTTGTAATCTCTTTATTATTTCCTGAGATTGCATACAGAAATCATAATAAAGGATATTTTTAATGGATATCACTCTTTCAATTTGCTTCACTCTTTTTAAATTTTGAATTTTTTTTTCAACTGTTCTTAGAGGCATTTATATGTTATAAGTAACTACCATGCCATATTACAAGTTCCATGTTTGAGCAGATTCTATCACTACCAGTTCGCAACTATAATTTTTTAAAACAGTTTGGTATTTAATAAAACTGCATAGAAATCATAATTTGAATGTTTTCAGAACACTTTTTAATTACTTCATCCTGTTAAATTTGATTTTTTTTTTTTTTTTTTTTTGACAGTTCGTAGAAAGAATTTGCATCTTTTTAAGTGCCAATTTTCGAAATGTTACACCCCTGAGTATTACAAAAAACACAATTTAGAATATTTTTTGCTACAACAACCCCCAGGTGGTAGTGACAACTAATGCTGGGCAATATATCAACAAAAAATGTAAATTGTGATAACACTACAAAAAAAACCTATCCAGCGGTATATCATGAATATAATAATCATAATGCAAACTGTGATTATCATACTTTTTCATTAAACCACAACTTTAAACAGCACTTCTTCAACTTTGAGTACTCAAGATTCTATTATTCTAAACTGTGGTATTAAATATAAATTTGATTATCATGATATTAATGGACTAATTTCTACAAGCTTACATTACGATGATTCTGCAAGACTCTTCCAGCCTCAACCGTGATCTTATCATGATACTAATGGTGTGATTTTTATCAGCCGAAATCAAGATGGATTCCTCAAAATTCTCTAACTTCAATCCAAGGGCGGATCTGGAGAGTCCTCAAGGGGGGGGCGATTTTAGAAATTTGGAGACTCGACTTTAATGCGTGGGTCGGGGCTAATTTTTTCACTGCGGATTATGTTGCTTTTATTTATTGTTGCGAGTCGGGTCTGGGTCCAGTTGACTTCTAGTTTTTGCTGTGGGTCGGGTCTGGGTCTGGTTGACTTCTAGTTTTTGCTGTGGTTCGGGTTTGGGTTCGGTTGACTTCTTTTCTTTTGCTGCTGGTCGGGTTAACTAATGTTTATGTTGTGGATCACATTAGCAGGATTAGCAGGTGTTTTTATTCAGAAACTATGGCGTAATCCATTTTTTGATAAGCAGTTTAAGAAAATACTGTGAAAATTATCGTTTTGAATAGAATTTCTGGAAACGACAGCATGAGAAGGTAGAAAAATCCGCAATCATTTGACGTACGAAGAAAAAACTGCGCTTGGGGCAAAGCAAAATGTGGCGCCCCCCCCCCCCCTCCGACCCAACTTTTTCTTGTAACAGGCCAAAAATTACACTGGTAGCATAAATTTGGCGACCCCTAAATTTCCACACCCGGGCCGACCGCATCATTTGCCCCCCCCCCTTTCGCACGGCACTGCTAATTATCTGTCCTACACATCTTGAGAACAATTAAGTCTAGTTCCAGCCCGGCTCGTCTATATGTAGAAATACAATGCAAGCCTGATCTGGGGCCGGTACGAGCCTGCTAAAAAAATATATATTAAACCCGGGTTACACACATATAATTATCCGATGATCTCTACACTGTAAAAGTTAGATTTCTGTATTGATGTTACCAAACTACTTTCGACTGATGACGCACATTTATACTTATTCTCATTAAACCCATATAATTGAAAATAGCTCATATTTTAACGTTCCTGCTTAAATTTTTACAAAGGGCCAGTGAGCCTGCAATTTTTTTTATGGGCTCGGCCCATATGGCCCTTCAATTTTTTTGCTGGCTCGTCCCGTTTATTTTGTTTATTGGCCCGGCCTGTTGGAAAAATTATTCTAATTTTGCTGGTCCGTTAGAAAATTCGGAACCATTTCGCCAACTCGGACAGGCCCGGGCACATGCAAACGTTTAGGCTGGGTCGGACATGAACCGAAATTTAACTTTCATTCCGAGCCGAAGCCCGACCAGGGAAATTTTGGTCAGTGCGGACTAGAGATAAATTTGGGCTATTATTCCACAGCCCGTTCCCGCCTGAGGCAGAAACATTTTGCGCCATCAAGAGCAAAACCCGATAATGAAATTACACAGTAGAAAAAATTGCATAATACTTATAAAAAATGTTCCAACAGTAATTATAATTTTAAAGCTATTTTTTATATTTAAAAGAGGCTGTTAAACGAAAAATTAAATTTAATATTATCAAAAGAACAGTTTGATGTAAAATAAAAATATATTTTACGCATAAAAGGATTCTCATATGTTGTCTCTGTTTTAGTAAAAAAATATTATGGTCAATGGACATGTTAATGAAGTGTGTTTCATGAATAAATGCATGGAACCTGTAGAAAATACTGTCTATTATCTGTCAAATCGAACAACATTTTTAAATTTTCTGTAAAAAATGCACATTTTTAACTATAACCATTTCATTCTTCATAACAAGCCTTCGTTATAGCATGACCCAAAAAATAACCTCAAATTAAAAATTTTAAATTTCAACACTTTTTTAGGAACAGAGAAACCACTACTCGATCAAAAGAATGTGGTAAATACATTTACTTACCGCTACGGCATCAGAAGAGATCCCAAAAGAAATGATAATTACTACAGTTATTTCTACATGAAAAGCGATTACGACTTGTATACGTTGCATACACTAGAAATTTAAATTATTCGGTAACCGCAAAATAAAATCAAAAGAAAATATTCTTTTCGCGTTACATGTCTAAATAATAATAATAATAAAAGGTCCGATTGCCTAAGTAATCTCTGCCACAAACAAAAATCGAACTAAACACAAATTCATTATTCCCGCCTTTTTTCGTAGGCGCCAGATCGCCGGTCGTCGGCAATGCTTGAATATAAATCTACAGATGTAGATATGACTAATTGGTTTTTTTTGTTTTTTTTTTTCAATAGCATTCAAATACTAAAATAAAAAAAATTGTGCCTCTTTTTCATTTTTATCAAAATAGCAAGTCATTGATTTGAAAAGGAATAAGTACTAATTTTTAAGAAGGAAAAAAGTTTTTTACATTTTTCTATTCATCGATAAATAAAATTTTCAGATTTCAGAAAAAATGAGTCCGAATCAGTAGACCAGCATAAAAACAGAGCACAATCTCGTATCAGACACGGGCTAAGTCTGAACCTGTGTCATCTCTAATGCAGACATCTAAGAAGAATGACTCCAGGCCAGACTCGATCTGGAAGAAAAATAAGTCAGACCCAATCCAAATCAGCAGAAAAATAATGATCATGATAGTATCAAATAAATGACGGCCGAGTTCTGAATGCAGTAAGACCAGACACAGTCCGAGCCTCGCGAACTTAAAAAGGCGCGGCCCCGGGGGGGGGGGGGGGGGGTTCGCTGAATTCTAGTTAGGATCTAACTCATTTCTTGCAAGGATGCATGTATTTTTGGAAAACGTTTATTGCCCAAGAAGGGAAGACGATCTCAGACTCAGACCCGCCATTGGGCCCTACCCAAATCTGCAGAAAAATAATGATCACGATACTGCCCGGGTCTGAAAGCGAGAAGACCTGACCCAGCCCAAGCCTCGCGAAATTAAAAAGGCGCGGCCCACCCCTGACTCGAGTTAGGCTTCAATTCATTTCCTGCGAGGATGCATGTCTTTTTAGGAAACTTTTATTAGCCCAAGGGGGGGGGGGGGAGATCGCCCTTTCGCCTTGAAAAATGCCAAGGCACATTTTCCTTGAATCCGCCAATGGCGGATCTAAGGGGGCGATCCCCCTTTCGCCCCCCCTCCCCCAGATCCGCCATTGCTTATCCTCCCTTATGGTCTGGTTCGATCTTAGACAGAGCGTTTACCTCAAGGAAGAACGAAATCCACGCCAGGCCCACCCTGAAAAGAAAAGTGTGGCTCGATCCCGCTCTACAGGAAAAAGTAAGACTCAATCCGCGACGGTTCTGAAAGTGTAAAGACCTGACCCAGTTTCGTGACTTAAAAATGGCGCGGCCCGGGTCGGGCTGCACCGGTCTCGAGTTTAAGTCCAATCCTTTTTCCGTGCGGGCATATTTTTCAGACCCTTTACTGGGCTCAAGGGGGGGGGCGATCGCCCCATCGCCCCCCCCTTAGATCCGCCATTGCTTCAATCATGATATCATCATGATATAGGCAGTGTGATTTCTCTCAACCTCAATGGTAATTGAAAAGGAGAATTGTTTTGATGTTTAGATGATGAGTGATAAATTTATTTCTGAAAAAAAAAAAAAAAAATCAGGAAGAAAAGTGTTGAGAAAAAAAAAGATTAAAGAAAAAGAAGGAAAAACAAAGATTCAATGTGATTTTTTTTCTCTACAAAATGTATGGAGAAAATTAAAACTTGCAACCACTAATGGAAACTTAATTTATTGAAAGTTTTAATATATTTTAAACAATTCATTCAACCTTTTTTTTAATTTATAAATCAGTTAGGTCAATAATATGAAATGTATTAACTGCTAAAATAAATGTTAAAAGATTTTTTCTAAATAAATTTTCACGTAATTGCTTAAAATGAAACTTGATTTGGATAAAAACTAATGAAATTTGACTTGAATAAAAACTAAAATTTTATTTCAACAGTTATTATGTTGATTCCCACTACACTGATAAACAAATTTTAACAAATTTTCGATTTCTCTATACACGTTGGGTGTTTCTTATAGTTTTCAAGCTGCTGAAAAAGAATATGTTTGTAAAAATTTTCTATCACCCTCCAATTTTGAGAAATTTCATTAATGCATTTTGGAGTATGTAGGCATCGTATAGGCATTATATTATTCTCTTTCATGTATTTGATTCACATAAACATTCCTTTTTCTTGTTATAACGATAGAAGATACAGCAAGAGAGTAGAAACAAATGTCTCCCTAATAAATTTTATGTTAGCGACCTTGAACAGACAGCTCTAGCCACCCCCACAGTATTTGACTTTAACACAAATCTCTGACAGTGGAAACTTATCTTTCGGGGCAAATACACTACTATTTCTTTGTTCTGTAAGACTTTTTAATTAAATTTTGATTATAATTATTATGATTATATTATTATTATGATTAATATAATTATTATGATTATGATGATTATGATTATGATTTATGATTAATATAATTATTATTAATATAATTATTATTATGATTATATAATTATTATGATTACATACTTTGTTCTGTAAGACTTTTTAATTAAATTTTGATTATAATTATCGTATTTTCCTCTACAATATGTAGAACATGTCTAGAGGATGCGTTAATGAACCCGATTCTTTTTGCTGTATGTGCAGGGAGCTAACTTTGAAAAAGCATCGATGCGCCTATCATATGTACTTTGGATATAAAGTATGTGAACGAGATAAGAAATGGGCATCTCGTTCTTGTTAAACACAATGTACTACAAATCTCCGGACGTGTATGAAAGATACAAAAAAGTGTATGTCTTTGCTATACCCATGATATAGCACATGCCGAAGGATCAAATAACCAATTGCTACTAATGTATTACAAAAATTAAAGTATTCCTTGCAAGAAGTAAACATAAAATTAAGTACACGAACTTAGATTCAGCAATGTGACCAGCATTGCATAATGATGATTTACAAATACCGAAACCTCCAGAGAATTTTACATATGATGATGCAGCAGTAGAAATGGAAATCGATGAAACTGAAACTTCCTCTACATCTGATATGAACTGTTCTCGTGGCATAAATGAAGAACCACACCAAATTACTCAAAAAGAATTAAATGATTTTGTGAGAGACTTAAATTTATAAAGAAAAACTCAGAATTATTTGATCAAGATTGCAAGGTTGGAATCGCCTGAAAAACAATACAAAGATATCTATTTATCGAGATTGATATAAGAAATATTCAACATTTTTTAAAAGAAAAGATGATTTATGCTATTGTAATGATATAAGTGGCTTAATGTCTGCTTTAAATTGTTAATATAACTCGGAGCAATGACCTGTAAGAGAGCATCCACAGGTAAGACATTTACCGATACATAAAGTATGAAATTTCTTATTAATACCATTTCTTTTTACAAAAAATCTATATTTTTCTGAAACTTTATAAACAGTGAATACTTTCAGTGTTTTAAATATTAATTTTAAGCTTTATAAATGTTTATTTAAAAGCTTGTCATTACTAAAATACCAAATGATAAATTTCATAATGTGTATGTGTTGAATAAATACTACAAAATTGAGATTTTCGGGATTTTGAATTTTTTAAAAATCTGTGGGTGATGGACACTTTTTAATGGCATATTCTTTCACAGCACCACCTAAAATATAAAAGTCACCACATACTTAGTTAGAAACAGAAACCTTGTTTATCAGTGTTTTTAATAGCTCTAACTAGCATTTAAGTAACGTTCTGATAAAGAAAATATTAAAATGGAAGGAAAAAAGAAAAAAATGAAGTAAGTAGTCTGCATATACTATTTCTTTAATCAGTGTAGATGGTATATAGATGTATTAATTTTATTGTTTGGATTTTCACCGAAAAGGGTTAATTCTAATTGAATTAGATAGTAATTGAAATTCCAGATTGACTGGAAAAAAAAAGTAGTGAAATAATATTAAGAAAACTGTAGAAAAAGAAAAGTCAGAGATTCTGGCAGTGCCCTGGCACCAAGGAGCAAACCACTGAGGCACTACACTGGCATATACAGTAGGGTAGAGCGAAAAATTTTTTTTTTTTGAAAATCAAAAACGGGTAGGTGCCAAAAGTTGCCTTTATACTAGTAGATCAATTGCGTGAAATTTTACCGCTGAAAAAAAATGGCTTGAGTCTGCGCTTTTGCTCCAAAAATCGAAATTTTGGGTAAAATTTGTCATTTTTTGACATTTTTTCAAAAAAATTAAAAAATTCCTACAGAGCTGGTTAGTATTTAAAAGTGTTGCTTAGACCTTTATATTTATCTGCTTAACATATTTAAACTATAAAACAATATGTTTATTCCCTATAGCTGGAGCAAAACAGGCAACTTTTAGTAAGAAAATAGCATTACCACTCTATTGGGTCATACAACGAATTGTTGTTTTTAATACAGCTCTTGTTTTCAAAACTACCTTGGACATGCGTTGTGGAGGTGGCTATATTTCCTATACCACCCGGCCCAACTATTCGATCATCTTAGTACAGTGTTTTATTTATACATTGATTTGTGATTTTCTTTATAAAAATTTGGCATGTTTTCGATGCTTCCACCTTGTTTATCTGTTCTTTGCATCCACATGTTGCTGTAACTATCTTCAGGTATATTTTTACAGTTTATACAAAAAAATTACAAGCAGAGTAATGCACGGGAATCTATTAAAGGGCTCTATTCGGCCATCTATTATATTTATCAAACTTGCATTCAGTTGATGAATAGTGATTGGAAGTTCTGTTACCACAACATTTTTTCAGTCAATTGTATTTTTTTTACGTAATGATTTGCTTCAAAGACGATTTCAGATATTTCAACTCTGAGTATGCCATCATTTATTCTACTTTTGCATTTTTTATATGTTGAGAAGCGAGCTGTTTAATGTGATGGTGATCGTCAGTGAGAATTGCAATGAAAATTTGTTCTCCATGTGTAAAGCAACTGCTGTTGTAAAAAACTTTTTTTTGCATTAGTTTTATGCTGTTTTCTAAGTGTTTTTGTATCCAGGTAATTTCTTATTAACTTTTAGATCCTCCTTTTATGAGTGGACAACATTTGATGGTGAAATGTCCTGGGCATAAACATATAATGCATAGTACTTTATGAGGGAATGTACGGATTCTAATCGACTATAAGTGCTCATTTAAAATTAGGAGAATTTTATTTGTCACTGTGAACCATTTTGCATGGGGTAGGCTTAGAATTGTGTATAATATTGAATCATTCACTACTTTAACTCCAGTGAATTTCCTCTGTGCCAATTATTAGAGAAGTCGATATAAAACGTTCTAAGCTACATGGATTCACTGGATCAATAAGGAAAATCTTTGTCTACACACTATTCACTTCCTATTGCATTTTATATATATATATAAAATAGTGAATAATTTTGAAAAATTATTTTCTCAAATTGAGAAAAAGATACTCAGAACAGACTAGAAATTTCTGTCAGAGATTGCAAAGCTAATTCATAAGGAAAGCTATTTCTCAGAAAGAATGGGGAATAGGAGTTTAGAAAACATCTCACACAAAAGACAGCTCATAAAGTTAATAAAATTTTCCGCTTTATATAAGCACAGATTGGTAATCAGCGTCTATATGTTCACTCACAAAATGTATAATCCAAGTTTATACCGCGGAATGTTTTATACCAAATGTACTACACACCTAAATAATAGATCTAAAATCTTATTAGAAATTACTAGACTATAGAACAACACAGGAAACGACATAAAGCATACTAAAACTTCTTTAGAAATATTGTTCTTTTACACGCAAATTTTGTTTGCAATCCTCTGTGACGATCGTCATAATATTAAGCAGTCAGCTTCTCAAAATATATTCAATGTAATAAGTACAGTAAATGATGACATACTAAAAATTGAATTCATACAATCAATTTTTAGGAAAATCATTATATATAAAATGTAATTGATTGAAAAAATGCTGTGGTAACAGAACTTCCAATCATAATGCATTAATTGCATGAAAATTTAATGAAGATAATAGACTGCTGAATAGGTTCAATTAAGAAATACCCAATACATTACTCAGCTTCTCTTCTGTTATACATGGTATAAAAATATACATGCAGCAGGTCACACCAGCAATCCAAATCATCCAAAATCAGTGAATACAAAGAAGAGATAAATTACTTTGTTATATAGAAAACTTTTACTTGTCTTCGGTAAAAAAGTAACAATTCAATACATAAATAAAACACTGGGACTAGATGATTGGGTGGTTGAGATGGGTGGGATAATGCAACCACCTATATGAGTTATATACACAGTAGTTTTGAAAGCAGCTAGGTAAGAAATGCATTCAAAAGAACATTTCGTTGTATGCTCCAATAGAGAGGTTAACGCTGATTTTTCACAAAAAGTTGTCAGATTTGCTCTAATTATACAGACTACAGATATTGTTTTATAGTTTAAATATGTTAAGCAGATAAATATAAAGGTCTAAACAACACTTTTAAATACTAACCAGCTCTGTAGGAATTTTTTAATTTTTTTGAAAAAAATGTCAAAAAATGACAAATTTTACTCAAAATTTCGACTTTTGGAGCAAAAGCGCAGACTCAAGCCATTTTTTTTCAGCGGTAAAATTTCACGCAGTTAATGTACTAGTATAAAGGCAACTTTTGGCACCTACCCGTTTTTGATTTTCAAAAAATTTTTTTTTTCGCTCCACCCTAATATACAGTTATCACTTCTGATTGATTGATAAAAATCTCTCTCTCTCTCTATCTCCCCCCCCCACTTTCTGTAACTTTAAACAACTATAAACTTTATACAGTGGCGATATTTTATAAAACGTTATTTTAAGGAACAGAAACATTTTAAAACTTTTTAAGATTACTAGTATATGAATTTTCATTCAACACACAGAATTCAATAAAAAAAAATCTCACAATTTCAGAAGGTAGCACTTCACTTTTTAAAAACTGTAAGGCTTATGTTTTTAAGTAGCCAAAAAAGATTTATTATTACTATTATTACTTCCATATAAAATAGTATTTCTAATGCAATATTTTATATTATATATAATTTGAAATTAAAATACAGTTGAAAGATAAATGTATTTAAAATAAATATTTCAAATTTCAGAAAACTTTGGATACAAACAGTAACAACAATGCTATAATGTTAATCAGAGGTATTTAATATGATATGATTCATAATTTTTAAAAGAACAAACTTTCTAAAAATCTTTAATAAACTGGTAAAATTCAAATGAATTGTTTAAATATTAAGTTAAAATATCTAATTTATAGATCTGATACACATTTATCTAAGTTTGTACATAAACAATAAATCTTTCACACAATAGAACCAAAATTTAATTTTCAACAAGTATTAATCAAAAATCTACAGAGAATCTATGGATATTTGAAGATAATCTGTGTATTTCATTACTTAAACAAAAATGCAAATTAGACTAATGTCTCACATTTTAATTAGAAGTTATGTAAGTATGACATTTATTTTGGTACTGTTAAAATAAATTTGTGATTTTTTTTTTTTTTTTTTTTTTTTTTTTTTTTTTTTTTACATCAAAATTGAAAAATGTAAATGATTTTAAATGTGACAGTTGTTACTTTAATAGCAATTTATCAGCCGTTTAAGTAACACTGGCTATTTTTAAAGCAAATATATATATATTTTTTTTTGACCATGCATATTTATACAAATACACAGTTTGACATAGGGTAGATGTGTCAGCAATGGACCACCATCCAGTAATGGACCACCTCGCAGTTTTTAGTTTTTTGATTTAACTGAAAAGCTAAATAATCAAATTTAATACTTAAATTTTACCTACTAAAATTTAATAAAGGCAATTTCTTTATAAATAGTTGTTTTGGAGAGGACATCCAAAATTGGTATAAAAAACAAGCAGAACATTTGACAAAATCTAGATGTGCCGTTACAAATAAGTTATTTTAAGTTGGTTCAGAAATGTAGAATCATATTTGGAAGAAGATATTACTAATATCTTCTTCCAAATTCTAAAGCATACAGAGAGAATTTTCAATGCAGTTAAAACTGGTTTTCATTCATGCTCTTAAAACAGGGAAAATTTTGGGACCAAAATCAGTTAAAGATGTATCTTATGTAGTACTGAATAACGAAAAAGAACAAATCACTGTTATGGGATGTTTTTCAGCAAATCGTGAGGTTGTTCCATTGATGGTACTATATCCATATAAGCATCTCTCAAGGGAAATTGTGGAATCAATCTGTGCCAAATTGATGGGCTATATGATTATCTGAAAATGTTTGGATAGTTCAAGAACATTTATCCTTTTAAATACATTCTAAAATTCCATATTGAATAGTTTGGACTATTGGAAAGTAATGATAAAATTGAAGATTTGTTATTTATATTTCATATTTGCACAGCACATCATTTAGATAATGATATGAATGAAGATTGGAGACTTTCTTTATTGCCTTTATTTTATCTAAATTTGAATTCAGTAAAACATTGTTTTTATCTTATAAATCTTTTAAATTTAAATATTTTGTTTTATGTCTTTACAATATAAATCCTTTAGTATAATAAACTTTTAATAATATCATTAATATTTTGTTTATATCCACATTATTATCATCAAATTAATCATTTATTATAATCCTTGATTATAATAAATTCATAACTTAAATTTAAATATTTTGTTTTAAATTTAAATATTTTGTTTTAAGTTTTTTTCGTTATGAATCCTTTAATGTAATTTCTAACTTAAATTTTATTATTTTGTTTTATTAGTATGCTTTCATTAAGTTCTGGAGCAAAATACAATTGAAAAAACATTTATTATTTTTTGTAGGGTGGCCCATTACTGGAACATAGACGGTCCATTACTGGACTTTTGGGTGTTTAGACTTATTTCTTTTATTTAAAATTAAATTTTATTTCTATTGGGAAATGTAACTACGGGATTAGTTAAATATAGTTAAAAGATTAATATAACATGAAAAAAATTGGAATATAATAATTATAACTATTAATAAAAAATTATTTTTTAAAGAAATTCCTTAACGGGGTCCATTACTGGCACATCTACCCTATAATATAAAGAGTATGTATATAAATATAAACAAATCAAATTAAAATATTGGAGGTAACACATATATGAGATTATATACCTTTACATAATATTCTTCTGCTTTATTTGATAACAAAACTTCTATATTTTCACAGCACCTATATTCAGCACGAAAATACCATAATTCTAAAAGGTCCATTCTCTCTTTCTCCCTGCTTGTTTTTCATTAACTATGCATGCTCAGTTGAGAAATCTGACTTGAACCTTGCTGTAGACCAAGGTTGGGTTACTCAAACTGGTTTAGTGAGGTTGATGATGAATACCGTTTGAGCTTTGAACCCGGATTTTGCATGTAACTCAGGGTCGAGGTAATTCATGAATATGAACGCTAAAAGGATTTTGTGAAAGTTAAGGGCTGTTGTTCTGCTTGAAAATCCAGCTTAGGTCACCAGTTTTCCTCAAATCACAGTAAATGGGGTTTCAAGCATTTCTTGGTAATTGCTAGCCAACATGCAGTCTGAGAGAAAAGCCAAGTTAAGTTCCCACTAGCCGAAACCTCCAAGCACCATTAATAAGCCTCCACCAAGCAGCTCATGTTGAAAGCTATGCACAAGCAAACTCGAGTCGATGGAGCCAAATATCGTCAAACCTGGAAGAACTAGTGTATTGTGTTATATTTTCAGATGAGCAAAAATTTAGTTTTAATGGCTCAGACAGACTTGCTTTCTATTGGCATGTCATGAGGAAAGAAGAAGGAATTTTCTTCAAAAGACAGCAAGGTGGAGGCTTATTAATGGTGTTAGGAGGCTTTGGCTATGGTGACAACAACTTAATCTGGCTTTCAATCAGCATGTAGGCTACCGATTACAAAGAAATGCTAAAAACCCATTTACTTTCATTTTCAGAGAGAATTGGTAGCCTAAGTTGCATTTTCCAGCAGGATAATGCTCCCATAACCTTTGAAAATTCGCCTAAGAATGGTTTTTGGATAATTGGATGCATGCCATGGAATAGCCTGCCCTGCAGTAGCGCTAACTTTTGACAAATACTGGGTTGGCTCAAAAATATTTTTATAAAATGGTGCAACCAGTTTGTTTTCTTTGAAGGGTTGAAAGATGAGAATTTTAAGTCAAGCTATCATGTTTTAATAAAGCTGCAATTTATTAAATTACTAGCTGACCCGCCCGGCGTTGCCCGGATCCGTATTAACAATATTAAACGAACTAGAAATTTGTATGATTTTATCATTAACTCGAAACATGCAGAAATGCATTGTCTGAAATACGTGGCCACTGACTGTGTGAAAAATTGGTTTAAAAAACAACTAATGTTAAGCTCTAAAAATACTAAAAATGAGCGATGAGAAACGCGGGAGGAAATATGTATCCAACGACTGCGTGATTTTCGTGTTAAAGTGTTGATATTTATCAAAAATCACTGTTAAGTCACGTAACTAATTATTATTTTTTTTCACATAGAAATCCCAAGTGAAATATTTTGAATTTCAAACTAATTATATCACTCTTAAATCCGACTATACCATGAATGAAATCGATACTCGCTGGTAGCTAAAAGGTTGGTATATAGTGTTATAATTTCAGAGCCATTTAACAAAAGTAAGTGTTATTTTTAATCAAATCATGCATAATGTTCACTCTGTGGATAAATTCCTAACCGTAAACTTTTGCACCGTAACCATAACCTGCCTGTAACCTAACTTCGACTTAACAGTACCTTATCATAAATTAAATATAACATAAATGTAACCTAGCCTTCACTTTATTGTAACATATCCTTATTCTAACCATAACATAAATGCAATTTAACTTTAACCTAACTTTAACTTAACCGTGACCTAACTGTAACTAACGGGAAATTAAATATAATCAAAGACTTACCGTAATGTAATTGCAACCTAAATTTTACCAAACCACATGTTGGTTTCATGTCCATGGAAATTATTTTGTCTTGTTCGGATCTGCTTATGATTAATTAGAACATTTTCGTCGGGTTCAGATTTTGTTTGGTTCAAATTTTAGGTATTTTTTGATATTGAGTTTTAATGTTCGGGTCGTATTCATGTCCATGGAAATTATTTTGCCTTGCTCGGATACAGTTATGGTTCTTTGGAATATTTTTGCCGGGAGCAGATTTGGTCCAGTTCAGATATCGGCTTTTTCTTCAAATGGAATTTTTGGGTTCGAGTTTTCTTGCCTGTTCATGGAAATTATGCTGCCTTGTTCAAATAAGAACATGCTTCACTGGAATATTTTTTTTCAAGTTCAGATTTGGTTCAGTTCAGATTTCGTGATTTTTTCAAAGAAATTTTTTAGGTCCAGATTGGTTCATGTAAATGGAATTTTTTTGTCTTATTCAGATCCGATTACGATTCTTTGGAATATTTTTTATCAGATTCCGATTTGGTTCGATTCAAATTTCAGGTATTTTTTCAAATAGAATTTTTAAGTTCGGATCTCGTTCATGTCCACGGAAATTATTTTGTCATACTCGAATCCAGTTATGATTCTTTCGAATATTTTCGTCGAATTTAGATGTGGCTTGGGTCAAATTTCAGGTTTTTTCAAATTGAATTTTTTAGGTTCAAGTCGGGTTTATGTCCATAGAAATTATTTCGTGTTGCTTGGATTGGGTTATAGTTCTTTGGAATATTTTTGTCAGGTCCAGATTTGGTTCAATTCAGATTTCGGGTTTTTCTTCAAATATAACTGTTGGGACTATACTTATAGAAGCATCATTTAAGATTTTGCTTGAAAAATCAACATTTTTTCGTTAATGTCTTAAAATCGTCTGCACTCTGAAATCTAGTTTTTAGATTAATATTATTATTTAAGTGTTCATGCATGATTATAAAAGAATCTTTTCATCCCTATATTTTATATATTGAGATGGAATTATTAATATGTTGTTAAATCATAAAAATTTTTCATCTACGTTATAAAGTATTAAACATTTCTGAAAAAAAAAAAAAAAAACTTTTAGTAATACAATTTTTTACTTCAAATCATATGTTTTCAATATTTTATTTAATTTTATTTTGACATTTAATTATTTTTAATTTTCCAATTTCAATTATTTTAAAAGCAAACATTTATTTTAATAAATAATATAATAGAAAAAACAATTTAAAAAATTACTATTTCTTCATAAAATATGCTTCAGCTGTAATTCATTTCTTCCAAGCCGTCTTAATACAAAATTCCTTCCTTTACCTTTTGTTTGAGATATTAAAATTTCAGCGATAAATGGTTTCATATTGCAAACCTTCTTTTTTCGGTTAAATTCTCCACCACCTATCTTTTTCCTCCATGGCGTACAGCAGCTGTGATGAAAAAAAATCCTCATTTAAACTGACAGTTTGCCAGTCTATGAATTTTAAAGGTCAGTCCCAGCTTTTTTAATTATTTCTGCGAAACTTTTATGCAACCAACCAACCATAAGAGAATGAAAGTGAAAAAAGCAAAAAAAAGCGATTTTTTATGAGAGTGAAGTTTGGAATTTAATTAATTACTCAGTTAATAAATAGAATTTTGAAATTCTGAGCGTCAGGTGCATCAGGAGAGATATTGGGCTACTCTCAGAAAAAATTTGAGCTTCGTACGTACCGTAGATTTTGCTAACTATTGCAGACACACACACAGAGAGCGATTTGTTATTTTATTAATATAGATATTCTCATGTGTTTTTCCTTATAAAAACATTTTTACTTATTGTAATATCATGATATCATGAACATAACTACCAATTGAATTATAAGAAAGTTAAACATAGAAGTAAAACATTTCAGTGATTTGGGATTTATGGGTGTCAGATGGAGAATTTAAACATATGGTCATTGACAAAATGAATTTTATTCTAAAGAGAAAAATGAATAATAAAATAATAATGAAATAAATAACTGAAACAAAGAAAATTTTGTACACTATTATTCAAAATTATTGGATGGGCTCGGGTCCCATGGGCCCATATAAGTTGGCGCAACTGCTGCCCTGTACCCTCAACTCAACCCCCAAGAATATGTATGGGGTAGCCTCAGTAGAACTGTATATGTCAATGGTAGAAAGTTTAAGTCCATGGCAGTTGGTTTGTTCTGTGTCCAAATGATGGTATAAAATCATGGTGGCTTTATTTTGATGGGACACACCTTACATTATCAACTCTCCCCCCCCCCTCCTTTTCTAATAGTACAATGGTATCAATAAATAAAAATTCTTTTGATTTTTGTAATTTCTTTCCCTTGTTTACAGTGACATACAAATATGGTTATATATTTGCAATCCCCATAACTTTACTGATTCAAATGAAGAGAAGTCAATAAAATAATCAATTATATATGAAACTATATATACAGTAGACCCCCCCTCAAATCCGCAAAGCTTGGGACTAGGGGTTGTGCGGATTTTAGAATTTTGTGGATTTCTGGTCATTGATTTGTTTACATTTCTGAAACATTAATTTGATTGATAATTAAGCATTGTAATCCATGCACATAATAAATTGAAACATTAAAATAATTAGGTAAAATATTTAAATATATAAATAGTTAAAAAGCAAGTTATTATTACAAAAAAATTAAGTAAAATAAAATTTTAGAAAAATATTAAAATAAAGTAAATAATTAAGATGCAATACTAAATATAAATAATGATGAGGAAAAATCAATCTTTTTTATAAAGAAAAATATTTGCCTTTGTTAATAAACAAAAAAAAAAGCTTGAATAACTAAAAAATATTCATATTATACAGCAAAAATTAACCTGCCCCTCGAATTATAAACAATACCAAATTTTCATTGAAAGTTATATTACGCTGCAACTATGAGACGATAATGATTATTTCGATTAAATATCGATCATTGTAATTAGTAAACAGGATGTAGATCCCAAATTCATTTCGTAACTAACAGGGATACGAAAATAGTAATAGAACTATTAAAATAATAATTTTATGTAGCAAAAATTATCCAGCCATGTGAATTGCAAACAGTACCAAATGGCCATTGAAAGTTATATTATGCTGCAACTACGATGCAATAATGATTAATTCAATTAAATATCGATCATCTTATGTCTAAGAAATGTATTGTTTAACACTGCAGAATTTAAATTGAAAGACATTAAAAAAAGGAAAAAATTGAAAAGGATTTAAAAATATATACACAATAGACTCCCTCAAATCCGCACAGCTTGGGACCAGAGGTTGTGCGGGTTTTAGAATTTTGTGGATTTCTGGTCGTTGCTTTGTTTACATTTTTAAACAGTAATTTGAGTGCAATTAATAGTGCAATCGGAACTATAATGAATGCTTACAATATAATAAAATATTAAAATAAATAATAAACTAAAATACTAAAAATTTAGATAATTTTTTAAATGATTAAAGTACTAATAGCAAAGGTCAAGTTAATAATCAATAGTGCATGATTAAATATTCATTATAAAGATTAAATGTATTTTTCCAAAATTATTCAACAAAACTTGCCTCATAAAAGTACATTACTAATTCACATCAAAATCATAAAATAAGGATTTTTTTTTTTTCAAGTTTAGTCTTGCTTAATAATCAAAAAATCTAGATTAATGCTTAAATATATTTGGTAAGAAAATTCTAATTACCAGTGATATCAGCAATATCTTGAATTTTTTCCAAAAAAATTTATTCTTCCTTCATAAAAAAACTAGAATAGAGTATTATTAAGAAAATTACAAATTAAAAAATATATGGAATTGATACAAAACTAAAAAAAATCAAATTTTGTCCCAATATCCGAACTGAAATTTTCATTGTTTACTGTTGTCTATATATTCATATTTTCAACTCCTTTATTCTTATCATCTTATAACTTGTTTAAATAATTCTCTTGTCTTTATTTCCTTAAGCCTTACTACTTTTATAAATCTCCATAGTTTAAAATAAAGATTAAAATAATAGATTAATTTATCTGAATACCTGATTTAAAGTTTAAGTCTAAAAGTAAAATCTAACATTTAAATATTTAAATAGTCTTTAATTAATTTCTACCTATGATTTAATTATTTCAGATATATTTTTCTTTTCTGTTTCTTGCCTCAAACGTCTATTTACTTTTTGCTCTTGCTAGCATGTTTATCTCGTACAAAACAATAGCGAATCACTGTTTTTCCATTCGTCTTACGGCCGTGCATTCATCTTTGAACAGAGGAAGGTTAACAGCTGATGATGGAGGGTGCTGCCTGTCCATCAGCATTTGCATTTCTCCCTTGTGATAGACACGGTGCATCGGAGATTGTTCTGGAGCCGATGACGTCGTAAGCTGAGCGTGCATAGTAGATTAGCCCGACAGTCGGTGCGATGTATTTAAAGTAATGACAGCTGTTTGCTTTTCAGTTTTGTTTGTTCTTTTTATACATGATGGCCGATCACGAGCAAATCTCGTTTATTGACAGCTGATAGTTTTCAAGTGTTTTTGAAAGAAGAATGTCGTTGTCCTTTTTATGAAATAGTGTTAAAGTGTTTTAGAAATAGATGAAGATGGAAGTTTTCTTATGGTGGTCTTTAACTTACGAATATTTGGAAACACGGTTACTTTATGGGCACACGCTCTTGTTTCTCTTTTAATGGTTTTGATATAAGTTTTCTATTGAAATTGTCTTTCCCCCTCCTTTTTATTTTGAAACGAAGATGATTTAATTTTCTACTTATCTCCATCTTTTACTTATAAGGTCATTCATGTCAGAAGGTCAAGTGTTACAAAACTTTAGCTTTTTTAATGGTTTGGGAAAGTTTATGTTGGTTACCGGATGTGTTTTGATACTTGCTTGGTTTTTACCATGATGCAAGGTATGAGGTGGAGTTATGTCATACTTGTTTTATTCGAGTTCCGACAATGTTTCAGTGACGGTTCGTGTGAGGTATTGGCAGTTTTCCTGTAAGGCAATGTATAATAAATATTGAATTTAGCATCTGGTTAAAGTTTAATTATCGGGGGGGAGTCAATCTTAAGTATTAAGGCTGTTTCTAATGGAGTTATTAAGTTTAAGCTATTTGAATTAAATATGAATTAATTAATCTTTTTGAAATATAATAGTTTTCTTTTTAAAGTTAATTTAAATTAGATATACAAATTAATTTAATTCTTGGGTGCTCCAGTCCTTATTTAAATATATGAGGACATAGATGTCATATATTTCTGGTTTTATTTTTTCTTTTAATCTTGTTTTTGTTAAATAAAAATATAGTTTGGTTTTAAATCTAGTTTGTTTTCATTTTTACATATATTACATATTTCTTTTTCAGCCATTTAAATTGATTTAAACATTGAATATAATTCACTCTTTTTTTTTTTTTTTTTTTTACATAATTTACTGGGCTCAACTTCTCAGCGTGATACGGTTCCACTTGTGCACTTATTACTGCTCTGCTAATTCAGTTTATAAACGTAATTACCCACTGTAATTACTACATTTACATCCATAAAATATGTGCGGATTTTAGAGAGTTGCAGATTTCTGGTTTGTGGATTTGAGGGAGTCTATTGCATTTAAAAGAATTATTTGCATTGCGTTAGCCGCTGACTTCAGCGCCATCTTTCATTTCATTTTTTACATCTGAAAAATTGCGTGGATTTCTGGTGGTCGTGGATTTTAGGGATGCCGATTTAAGGGAGTCTACTGTATATATATATATATATATATCAAATAACACTTAAAAGAAATTTACTAATTAAAAGTATTTAATAATAACTTTTTATAAAAAAATGCATTAAATAGTAATAATATATTTTTGCACTATAATTAATTGAGAGAGGGGGCATAACTTCTTATTCAAAATAAATATAGTTTAAAAAAACTAAAAACCATGCTTTTTAAGTATATCAAACTAAAAAAAGTGAAAAATAATTCGTACTATAAGCTGAAAACGAAAATAGATGAAAAATACTATATTACTATAAAAACATTGTTCTTATAGAAATCAATTAATAAGCAATAAATAAAATTATCGTGGAAAAAAAGCGTGGGGTGCTCCATCTACCATGCTCCATCTATCAGTTCTTAAGAAGCACCCCACGCTTTTTTTCCACGATAATTTTATTTATTGCTTATTAATTGATTTCTATAATAACAATGATCTTATAGTAATATAGTATTTTTCATCTATTTTTGTTTTCAACTTATAGTACGAATTACTTTTCACTTTTTTTAGTTTGATATACTTAAAAAGCGTGGTTTTTAGTTTTTTTAAACTATATTTATATTTAATACAAAAAAAAAATTAATCGGTTGGATAGTTTCAGAGTAATTGGTGAACATACATAGAAAAAAAATACATACGCGTCGAATTGATAACTTCCTCTTCCTTTTCTGAAGCCGGTTATAAATAAAAATTGTAATACGGAATTTTTTTTTAAATTTTACATAGATGTAAATAATGTCAGGAGTGGGGTTTGAACCCACAATCTCTTTCGAAAAACAGAGCTTCAATCCGGCACCTTAGACCGCTCAGCCATGCTGTCTACACTCCATTCAGTGAACGTATTCAACACTTTTAATTAGCGAAAAATCACTAATTTTATTAGTTTTTGTCTAATTACTAAAAAAGTACTGAACCAATTTCGATGAAACTGAAGTGGTACCAATTCGAGAGCATCATCTTTCATTTAATACCAAAACCAAATTAATCAGTTGCATGGTTTCGGAGTAATCTGTGAACATACATAAAATAAGGAGAGTTACAAACTCACAAACATACAGGTGAAGCTAATAAAAGCATGGTAAAAACAGGCGGGCATTAATAAACACAATAGTTATTATTACAAATATAGCTTGTACCTGGTTTCCCAAACAGCTGATTATATATGCATACACATGTAACAAAAGAACAGGAATGCCAAATGTTGGAATATTCTATATTTTGGAATTAAAAGATTAGTCAATCAATTAATGTTTTTAATAATAACTTTGTATTTTCATGAAAATAGATAACAGAGTATATCAGTGTAAAGAACAAGTTACAAAGAAGAGAAAATTTGGTTGGATCATTATCGATAATAATATCAAAAGACAAATCCTCCATCTTCTAGAGATATCTTTGATACTATGTGCTACACTCCTTCCCTACCCATTAAAATGATGTTATATATGCACAGACAATTTGATTAATACAAGTAATAAATATATTTGTCAACAAATTTTAACTTACATCTTAAAATAGCATACTTAATTAAATATAAATAAAAAAGTAAATAATTTTGAAAATATAAATTACCTGGTAAAATCAATCTTTCTTGTGTTTGGTGTTCTTGGTGGGGCAGCAAAATTGAACCAAACTGTTTTCAACTCTATTATAAATGATGATGCATCACCTTTTAATAGCCTTTGATCAAGATCTGCTTTATTTTTATCTGTGCTACAACTTGCTTTTGCAGATACACCAGGTAGGTTTGTATCCCATACATGCTCACAATTAAAAGATGAAGAACTTTGCTTAGATGGTGAAGGCAGATCTGGAGAAGGCTTTGAAATTTTCTTTTTAGGGACAAAATCATTTGCTGATTTAATACCAGATTTGTTTTCCATTTCTGGATGTGTTTCTTTTACTGTTTCAATATTTTTCCGTGAATCATAGCCACTACGTTTAACGAATTTCACACCTGTATCTTCTAATCCACATTCAAACATTATAAAACCCATTTTTTCTTCATCTAAGTATTGATTCCAATCCACATCACCAAAAAAATCTTGTTTTTCACTTTGCTTATTCATTGATTTAGTCAGAGCACTATGAGTTTCAAAAGTAAATTGAACTTTACTTCGATGATAAGGAATTACAGTTAACATAGCTTCTTTTAAAATACTGCTATTATTCTTTAGCCTACGTAATTGACAATGAATATAATTAACAGAGGCAGATAGTATAGTTTCTTCCTGTTGGGCTTCACTTCGTTCAACAGTCAACAATTCAGCAGGTAGTGAATCAGTTTTAGCACTTTTTGAAGCATGATCACTAATTTTTGAGCGAGCTGCAATGCTACCATTACAATAATCTGTGAATGTTTGAATAACTTTTTTTGTTTGACTACTGTGCGAAAGTTGTATTACAGTATTGTCAATACATACCGAAAGCAATGACATACATGTCAAATCTTTCAGATTATCTAAGGCAGAAAATGCAATGACTTCTTCTACAATTGAAGCTTGCATTATGCTGACATTAATCTATAAAGAGAAAACAAATAAGAGAACAAAGAAAAAATAAATAAATATGCATGCATATAAATATGTAGTCAATAATTATCTTGATACTTCTATTAGTAAGCTTTAAATAAAACACAGAAAATATGTAAGATTTGCATACCATAGACACACAAAACAAAATTCATTGAAAAAATGTAAAATAAATAAAGTCATTCTTCAGCAATTCTGAAATTCAGAAGAACTTAAATTTAATTAATAAGTTATAAGGATAAAACAGTTTGAAAATTTATCACATATTTACAAGATTTCTTATTTTATCTTTACATACATCATAATAACATACTATATTTGGAAGCCATTAAAAACTATATCATATTTATTCAAATAACATAAAAATACAAGAATTTAGAATTCAGTAAATAATAAATTTTCTACTTTAAAGACTCAGTTTATGGAGCTATACTATATAGCTACAAGCTATAGTTAAAAATTTCTTTTCTTTTTTCTTTAAAAATGACGATTTTCTTTTCTTTTTTTTTCAAAGAAATTATATAAACTTCTATGAGAGAGAAAACAGACTATCGGATAATTATATTTAATCACATCACATCTAAAAATAATAGCTATATAAATATAAGCTTGGAGATTTAATGATAAAAATAAATGAGAAACAATCAATAAATCTACATTAATATATTTTTAATAATATTTACCTTAGATATTTTTATTAGGGTTCTAATGTGACATGCTTTGGTCTCTTCAAAGCTAGTACCAATATTTTCTGAAGACTCTTTGGAATTTTTCACTCCACTATTTGTAGATTTCTTTTGAGTTTTTTCAAGAATTTGTGCTTTTAACTGGCTCAAATGAAGAACTTTTTCTTTTTTGAGTTGATTATGCTTCTGAACTTCACGAGAACACATGATATGCAATTGGTTTACAACAGTTAGAAGGTGTAGTTGTGATAATACTGGAGTAACAACATCAATAAAACTATAATTAAAAAGAAATTTATTTCAGATATGAGAAAAATCATTATTAATCCTTATAAGAATAATCTTTAATGTAAGTAATTGTAATGTTTTCAACTAAAAGTACTCAATATATCAAAAATTCTAATATGGAAATAACACAAAAACATAAGGAGCTTAATTTATTCAGCACTAGAGTAGAAAAAAGAATTACAGTTAGATATGTGCTATATAACTTTGACTTCTATTTTCACTTCCTTTTTTGTATTGTATACAGAATGTAACAAAATATTGCTTTTAGTACAGAATTATTTTTCATGTTATAAAGATGTCATGTTTTATTATCAACAAATGAAAGATGAAAGTGGAGCATTGTGTCTCTCAGTATTGTTTTAAAACTTACATATTAGGGTGGAGTGAAAAAATAAATGAATTTATTTTTATTAAAAATGGGTAGGTGCCAAAAGTTGCATTTATACTAGTACATCAACTGCATGGAATTTTACTGCAGAAAAAAAAATGTCTTGAGCCTGTGCTTTTGGTTTTGGATAAAATTTATTATTTTTTCAAAAAAAAAAAAAAAAAAAAAAACTCCTATAGAGTTTATTATTATTTAAACCTTTATACTTAACTACTTAACATATTTAAACCATACAACAATATTTTTATTCTGTATAGTTGGAACAAAACTGACAAATTTTGGTTTTAAAAAACTGTATTACTATTCTTTTGGGGTATACAAAAAATTGTTTTGAATACAACACTTACTCAGTTGCTTTCAAAACTAACCTTGAACATACCTTGTGGAGGTGATTGCATTTCACGTCATACTCGTCCCAACTGCCAGACTACTTAGACACAGTGTTTTATTTATGCATTGAATTGGGATTTTTTTTTAATCAAAGACTGGCATAAGTTTCCCATGCATTAACCCTTTCTGGCACACTGTGCCCGGTCTGGGATATCTAATTTTAATTCCAAACTTACAAATGGCACCAGTAACATTTTACCAAAATTTTGCTTTTACAATAAAAACTTAAATTAAGAATTTCAAAGTATCTAAAAAATTCGTTTCTGAATTCCGGTGTCAGTCAATAATTTCTCATTTTATTACAGATTTTGCCCGTGCCGAAAAGGATTAATCTAGTTCACCTCTTCTTTGTATCCACAGACTTTGGATGATGATGCTGTGACCTCATTCATGTATATTTTTACAGCTTGTGATAGAAAGACAAGCAGAGTAATTCATGGGGATATTATTGATGGAATCTATTCAGCCATCTATTATTTTTACCAAAATTTCATCCAATTAATGCATTGTGATTGGAAATTCTGTTACCGCAACATTTTTTCAATCAATTATATTTTTTCTATAATGATCTGCTTCAAAGATGATTTTAGGTATTTCAACTTTGAGTATGCTATCATTTACACTATTCTTTTGCATTATATATACAATATACTAAAGTATATATAAGCTTTTTTTTACCAAAAGTTGTCAGTTTTACTCCAGTTATACAGAATAATGATACAGTTTTATAGCTTAAATATGTTAAATAGTCAATGATAAAGGTTTAAATAATAATTAACTCGATAAGAATCTTTTATATTTTTTTGAAAAAAAAAATGTCAAATTTTAGCTGAAATTTAGACTTTTGCACCAAACCCACAGAATCAAGACCTTTTTCTGCGGTAAAATTTTATGCATTTAATGTATTAGTGTAAAGGTAGTTTATGGCACCTACTTGTTTTTGATAAAAATAAATTCATTTTTTTTTTTTTTTTTTTTGCTTCACCCTACTGTATATATGTAACATAATAGCCGTAAATATTTTTACTTTCATTAAAATGTTTTGTTTAAAGATTATTTACTATCAAGATTCATTGACTTTCAATTTCAATATCATAATGGCTATTTACTATTCTTCAGACTATATTTAAAATGTTTTTTGATTCATGCTTTGAATATTCAACATAAGATATGATATGAAGTTTATAGCTTTAGTTATTATTATTATTTATTTGCTTGTGTAAATAACAGCTGGAAGCCAGAAATCCAAATAATATAGAATATTAATGATTGATTATATTAGTTAACTTGTGGACAGCATTTGTTGTAAAGACTTTTTACAGCAAGAATTTTATTTCTGATATAATTTTGATATTCAAAATGTCTGACCCTAAAAGATTTAAAAAATATAGAGCTATTTTGAAAAGTTTTGTTACTAAATTGATATATAATATAGGTACTATGTTGAAAAATGATATAACAGATTTGGAATTGCTTCGCTTGAAGGAACTTTTAATCAATGAAAACTTAAAGCACCTAATTTAGATAAAGTAAAAAATAAAACAGAATCATTATTAAGTTTAGATGAATATGAAGTTGAAATGATCATGACATATGAACATGCCAATAAAATATCTGCGACAAATTTTTGCATAAAAAAGAATCAAAGAAAATAAAAGAAATTTTGTTCTATTGGGTAATAACCCAATTAATGATTACCTCAACAATAATGGAAATAAATTTATAAAGCTTCCTACAGTGAATATACAAAAATTTTATTGAGACTGCACTCAATTCACAAACTTTTGGAACACTTTTAAAGGTTGATACATGATAATAATTTATTACCAAAAATAGAAAAGTATAATTATCTGTGAAGTTACTTAGGTTCATCCATTTTAATTGCAATAAAAACCTTTGTAGTTTCGGAATCAAATTATGACAGTGGTAAAAATACTTGAAACTGGGTTTGGGAATTAAAAAAAAAAGATAATCATTATATGAATAAACTATTAAGTTTGTCTCCGGCATTTAAGTCCAATAATATTTCAAAATTACAGAAACTTCATGACAATACTGAGACAAATATAAGATTTTTAACCACACAGGGATTCAAAATGCAGACTAACAGATCCATGCTTTTAACCATAGTTTTGAAATTATTGCCCTCAGATTTAAATTTAGAATATAATAAAGCATTATGTCACCATATAACCCTGATATAAACAAACTACTTACTTCTTGTAAACCAAAATTAAAAGTCGATGAATGACCTTTTTTCTTTTTAAAATCAAATAAGTTAGAAGTAAGTGAACAAAAATTTACAAAACCACCAAAGCAAGGATCATCCATATATAAATTGATAATAGTAATCTCAAAACCTCCTCCCCCCCCCCCTCAGAGAAAAAAAAATTTCACAGAGGAACAAAACTGAATTTTTGGTAAGAATAATCTTTTGTCAGAATTATAGAATGCATTTGACATTGAAAAGAAAAGTTTAAATCACATGGTCATTGTTTTTTACTCTTGAAGCCGAAACATCAAATCTGAGATTGTGTCTCTAAAACCCATTGTTCATGTGGTGCTAGACATAAACTATTTATAAACAATCTAATTCATGAAATAAAAAATATTTTGATAAAAATTTGAAGCAAGAAATGCACAAAATGAAACAACTATTGAAATTATTTTGGCTATCTTGTGTATTTGGAAAGAATAGAATTTTTTACAGACCTGTATTGCAAAAGTAAAAATTAAAATGAAGAACTTTTTGTTTGATTATTATTGGATACCATTTCAATATAAACCTTTCAGCTCAGGAAATTTCTGACAAATTGCAATTTAAAATTTTGAGAACAGAAACATTATCAGTATTCACATTTAGAAGTAAAATCCCAATTCATGCAAATTATAATGTTCTTAATCTTAAATCGGACAATAAATATCTTTCAAAGTCAAGGATAGAAACAGAAGCATAGGCGTAGAATTATATGGGCCCATAGGGCTCGGGCCCCTCCAATAATTTTTCCAGATGGGCTGTATTCTTTGGCGCCAACCAATATAGAAAAAATTCAAATTTTGAAATAAAATTTTTCAGAGTATATTGCTTTCCCCAAAAGAAAAAAAAATCTTTCTCTAAATTTGTTATTTACTTTTATACTTTAAAGATGACTAAAATAACCTAGAAAAAATTCCACCATATATATTGCATGGGTAAAACGAAGCAGCCTCCTCGGGGTTTTTTCTTTTTTTTTCTTTATTCTTTGGGCGGTGAACATGGTTTTTCTAGGAAATATCGCCTTTTCTGTTTCTAATGTGCTGCATGCTAGTAAAGGGCAATAAATAAAGTAGACGATGAGTCCGATACGTTGCGAAGAAGGGCCTTTTGACCTTGGATAGGGGGAGTATAGAGAGATTTTGCTGCTGACCAAAACAAAACTGTCAGTTCAATAGTGTGTTTAAAGCAAAAATAGGCGGGAAAATTTCATATGGACAAATATCTATTAACATTGTCTAAGATACCAAGCCGTCTCTTGCAGTAACAAATGATTCTCAAGCATTTGGTAGTTCCGATTAACAGTAAGTATTCAATTGTTGCTATTTATCATTTTAAGTAATTTATCAAAGTAATTTATCAAAGCGTTTTCAAAGTTATCTGATTAAAAGTCTTCACAGACCTGGGCCGAGCCCGAAACTTGAACTCGGAACGTTTTTTTTTCCACTGACTGCAACCTAATAAAGTAAGAGCCTACACAAGAGATCTGCACGAGCCGAAATTTCCAGGCCCTAGCCCAACCCGATCCATAGAAAAAAAAGTTGGCCTGGCCTGTTATTACAGTTAAAATTTTGGCCCAAGCCCGGCCTGGTCCATAGAAAAAATTTAGTGACCTGGCCCTGCCCGATAAATAGCTAAAAACAAGGCCCGAGCTTGGCCCTGCCCGGAAAAAAGTTAAAATTTCGACCCGAACCCGACCCGGCCCGGCCCGAGTGAATTTCTACAGAACATTGATCTTTACGCTTACAGAAGAGTTCTGACAAAAAAAACGTTTTTTTTCTCAAGGTTATAATCTCCACTTATGCAGAAGTGCCATAGGCTGCGATATTTATGCTTTTGACGAACCTTTGTTTGTTGTATGTAAATGTTTCAGTTATCATTAGTATTATTAATCCATTTTCCATGCAATGGAGACATAAAAAACTAAAAAATGGTATATAGTAAAAGTAAAATTTTCTAAGACGGAATCGCATTGGAAAGAAAAAAATAAGTTCCCTTTTTAGCTGGTGTAATGTTTAACATTTTTTTTTTCTTGCATATTATTGTACACATTTTGCATGGATAAACAGTTTAAAAGAAGTTTAAAAGGAATTTCCGGTTTTCAGTTTAAAAGATAATTTTTTCACAGGCAGTTTTTTTTACATGTTTAATTCCATTTTAATAAGCCTAGAAACCTACGATTCTTTAAAAAGAATAAATTCTAATGTTTCATTGTAGAATAAAGACGACTTAAAAGTAAATGCCTTTTTTGGAAAAATTTTTAAACTAAGCCAAATTTTACTGATTTTTGAACAGACTTGGCCACGTCAAGAAAAGGATTTTTATACGGGATGATTCAACCGAAACTGATTATTTTGGCCTGTGAAGACTAGGAAGAATGAAATCAGTCTCCGCTTCATACGGAAAAAATATGTTAGGACCGGCCTGATACTCCAGGTCAGGTCAGGTCAGGTCAAATTAAGGCCTGATCCCGGCCCGAAAATATTAGTGACTAGGCCTGTCCCAGCCCGAAAAGATTAGTGGCTAGACCTCGTTCGGATTGGCCCGAGTTCAGCCCAGACCGAAAGCCATTAATGTAAATTGACCCAAATCCGGCCCGTGCAGATCTCTTGGCTTCGTATGAAAAAAATAATCTAGGCCCGGTCCCGCTTGATATGCCAAAAAAAAGTAAAGCCTGAGTCCGGCCCGGCCTGAATACTGTTAATGGAAATCGGGTAGAACCCGGGCGGACTCGGGTTTCAGGCCGAGGTCCGACCCATGCAGATCTCTAGCCTACATCCCCCCCTTCTTTTGCAAACTCAGGCTAAACATGAATCTCGGGTCTAGAGGAATTTTCAGGCCCGGATCAGACTGGCCTGTTTATATTTTTACATTTATAGGCCTGGCTCGCACAGAAATCAGTGAAAACATGCCCGGTCCAATCTGGCCCGACCAATTTCGACTATTTCAATTGTTCCTATTTATTATTTTAAATAAGTTACTTTTGTGTTATATAAGTGATCCAGGGGTGATTCTGGATGAAATTTTTTTTTCGGAAATTCGCATCGCATTTTCGGAAATCGGCGCGGGGGGGGGGGGTCGTGAGTTCCCCCCCCCTCTCTCCAGCGATCTTCGGGCAAAATCGGCGTTTTCGCGCTATCTTCAGACGAAATCAGCAATATTTTAGCAAAATCGGCGATTTATTCTCATCTTTTGTCAAAATCGGCGATTTGTTTTCATCTTTTGCCAAAATCGGCCGTTTTTCCGCGATCTTTTGACGAAATCGGCGTTTTTCCATGTTTTATTAAGTGAAACCAGCGTTTTTTTTTTTTTTTTTTTTTGTTTTTTTTTTTTTTTTTTTTTTTTTTTTTTGACGATCTTTAGACAAAATTTGCTTTTACGCGATTTTTTCTCGAAAACGGCGTTATATTCCCGCGATCTTTTGAAGAAATCGGCTTTTTTTCCGTGATCTTTTGATGAAATTCGGCATATTTTTTCAAATATTCTTTTGACAAAATATTTTTAAGCTATCTTTTATCGAAAACGGCGTTTTTCCGCCGTCTTCGGAAGAAATTATCGTTTTATCTGCGATATTTGGTGAAATAGCCGTTTTTTCCGCGATCCGCAGAGGAAATTCGCGTTCTACATCGATCTTTTGACAAATTTTGTTTACAAAAACATTGACGAAATCGTCGTCTTTCCGCGAAATATTGATGAAATGTATACTATTTCGGCGATCCTATCACGAAATTTGCATTTCTACGCAATTGTTTTTTCCGCGCGCAAAACTATACAAGTTGGCAACTATGCGGAACTGATAACCCAATTTCAAATTTTCGGAAGAGGATGCCTTAAATTTTCGGAAATTTCGGAATTTTCGGACGAGAATCACCCCTGAAGTGATCAGATTAAAAGTTTTGTCGGATCTGGGCCGGGTCCGAAACTTGAACTCGGGACGGTTTTTTTTCCATTGATCACAACCTAATAAAGTAAGAAACTACATCCCTCCCCCCCCCCCATTCTTTTGCAAACTCAAGCTAAGCCTAAACTTCAATTTTTCTTGGTCGTGTCTAGAGGAATTTTCAGGCCAGGACCAGACCGTTTATATTTTTATATTTCTAGGCCCATATCGTACAGTGAAAACAGGCCCGGTCCAATACAATTTCGAATATTTAAAAAAAAATCAGATTTTTATCATATAATAAATATTTATTTAAAGAATACTGCACACATATTTATGGGATAATTTTACAGAATGTTTTATAGAAAATACACAATAGCAACATTAACCCCTTGGGGACGAGCAAGACGTATACGTGCCGCAAATAGGCTTAAGAATCCATGTTTATCGCCACCAGTAAAATTATACCTTAAATTTTGTCTTTTTCAATCAGAGCATTTACTCGATTTAATAAGTTAGATTTCTGTATTTTAAAACAGGTGACAAAACAGAGAAAATTTCGTAAAAGGCTCCCGTCGCGAAGGGGTTAATGATTAATCAGATTCTTATATTTTCAACATTCAAATAAGGATTCATTAAAAACTTAATATGATTTTTAAAAAAAAGTTAATAACATTATAACTTTTGAAGCTGTGCAATGAAAAGTTTATGAAAATATTTCTATACCATTTTGTTAAAGATTTCTTCAAATCCAAAGGACCTATTTTTTGTACATTTCTGAATTCATTTCTTTTCGAAAACGCATATGATTAACAGGTTTTTTTTTTTTTTTTTCAGAAACTTTGTAATTGAATGGTGTTATCCATTTTTTGATACAAGCAATTTAAGAAAATACACTCAAAGTTAGCGTTTTGAATCAAATTTCTGGAGCGACAGCATGTGAAGGCAAAATCTGGAACTGCGTTACAAGAATCTGTTACATAATATTTCAACAAGTGTATACAAATATGTTATTTACCAAAAATAGAAAATGCTATTAGATTCCAAATCCCTTCAATAGTCAGGCTTGTCAATTTTACACATTGACAGATTTTCTGACTAATTTTTAGCTGCGAAAGATTCGCGTTGTTGAGAAATGAATTTAAGAACCACTAAGAAGTATGTATCCAAAGATTATGCTAACGTAAGTTCTTTATTGCTATTAATACTTTTATAAAACACATTGTTTGCCCTATAGATCTTGAAAACAATTAAGTCTAGATTCGGCCCAGTTCGACTATATGTATCAAAAAAAAAAAAAAAAAAAAGCCTGATCTCGGCCCGTCACGATCACGAGTCTGCTAAAAAATATTAAGCCCAGGTTGGACACAAAGTAGAGTACAAGTTGCATTTCAGTACTGATGTTGTCAAATTAGTATCGGCTAGTGACGCACATTTATACTTATTCCTGTTGAAGCCATATTCATTGAAAAAAGCTCCTATTATATCGTTTTTGTTTAATTCTTTATAACGGGTCAGTAGGCCCACTAATTCTTTTTTTTTCGGCCTGGCCCCTCCCTTATGGCTCGTTCAATGTTTTTCCGGCCCAGACTGTTACAATATTCGGAGCCACTCTGCCTGACCACGGACCAGGTCCAGCCTGTACAGACCTCTTGTCATGTCAATCTAAAATTTGGTTTAATTATTATTGTGATGCTCACATAAATGTATCTACATTTATACAAGCGTGTTCATACGGGCCAGCTATTCCATGAAATATTTTTATAATATGACGTTTCTTTTGGAAATTAAAATCTTTGAAATCTTTTTGGAAATTTGGAATTTTTGGAATGTTATGTGCTAAAATTAAACAAATCGGACTCAACTTTTAGTATTTATTTCTGTAAGGATCTGGGAACAAATATTAATTAGTATATTTCTCTTGTAAGGGACGTGTATATCTCTAAAGGTGGCTCTGACAAGCAATTAGTGTAGAATTGATAATTTTTTTCTCTGATAGGAATTTCTGTTACTCCGAGGCGCCATCGAAGTATGTTTTTGTGTATGTGCGGGAGGGGGGGGGAGGAAGGTATTTTTATTCTTAAACTTCCACATAAATAAATGTACAGGGTTGTTATAATTAAAGTTTGCCTATTCAGAAGGCTCTAGAGCCGGTTCTATGGCTCCAAACAAATCAGAATTTCACTAGTACGTAGTTCAAGACATGCGCTCTGCGAAAATGAAAAAAAAAAAATTAATTAGAATTTGATGGGATTCCATCAACAGATGGTTTTCTCATCGCCTCCTATATCCATTTATTCATTAATTCACTCATAATTTATTTTAATATTTATTTATTTATTATTTCATAATAACCATATCCAATAAATATTAACTTACCTTTCAATTCCTTTCTGGCCGTTATCAACTTCATAGCATTCAATAATCCATTTAACTTCAATAGCCTTCCGTAATTTCTGTCATGGACTCATGGATCATGGATCTTTAATTTCAACCAACACCTGCAATAACTTATCTCTGACTAATCATATTTTTCCATAATGATATTTTCCCCGCCAGATGGCGACTTGGAATATCATAACATTAATCGAATCTTTCATCCGTTTTACCGAATCGATCTTTCGATTCGTACACACGTCGTTTTCTCATTGGCTCGTTTCGTGGGCGTTGCCCTGAAACAATGTTTTCAATCTGGCCAGCTTGGTATAAATATACGATGTAGATTTCTAATCTTGGCCGCTTTTATCTTCCTACAAATGGAAGGATTTCAAGTCACTGTATTGAGGCTGGTCCCCAATCTGGATGTATTGAGAAATACTTGTTTTTAATAAGTTTATTTTTAATTGTTTTTAACCAACGTACTTATGTCAACTGTAAGCTCAACTATCCATATGTTTTCACCTGTGCTCATGTGATGGAGTTCACCATGTAAAGTCTTCTGTAAAGCCAAGTCTACTTCTCAAAGTAATCAATAAATACTTTAGTTCTATTTTTGACTTTTGTTTTCTGTTAAAGAGATCGACACTAAATTCTGCTAACTCATATTTTAACTTCCACGACTGTGTTAGGTGCCAGCAAAAGCTCCATATGTGCTATCTGCTACTGTAAGGATATTTTTTCAGCATATATAGACCTCTAAAGGCTATATTACGCACATTAAGGGGTTATGGGCGGAAGCCTAACCCTGGAAGCCATTTTGAGCAGATCGATCTCGGCAAGCAAAAGTGAAATACTATGTTTTGAATTATTTTGGATTATGTTTATTGATTTCTTTTTTATGAAAAACTGAATTTTTTTTGCCAGACTTTATAGTTTACAGAACTTTATTCATATTTTTCAAGAACTTTAATTTATATTTCTTCCGGACTTTTGTTTACAGAACTGTTTACTTATATTTTGAAGAAGTTTTGATTTATTTCTTTGCTGAATTTTTATGATTTACAGAATGAATTAATTACTTTTATATTATTTTATGCATCAATTATGTTTCTACAATAGACTGTTTTTGAGTTTTGCTGAACTTTATCCCATTTTTGAAAATTTTTTTTGTGAAACTGGACTTGGTTTTTAACAGAGAACTGACGAAAAAGTCGGGGGGGCAGTAACACTTAAAATTTTTTTGCTTGAAAATTTATCCTGAAAATTTTTTTAAAATGGCCACTAACACTATTGACAAATTGAGTTCAAGAAATCATGCCACATGGGCTTGCGATATGAAGTATTTGTTGATGGAGAAAGGCCTATTGGATATAATACATTTAAAGCAAGAAGCCCCAGTTTTAAGTGAAAGTGTTACTGCCGAAATGGTCAATCAGTATACCTCCCATACAAATAAAGCTCTTTCATTAATTTACTTGAATATAGAACCTGAATTTAAAAGGTTAATAGAAGAAGAGCAGAGTCAAGAGCCTGTTGAAGCATGGAGAAGGTTACACAAAAATTTCCATCCTGACTCACGTACCCATCATATGACCTTGTTCAACGAACTCATGGAAGAAAGGATACGATATGGAGAGTCCATTAACCTGTTCGCCACTCGTTTAAAGAAAATTTACTCCGAGATAAAGCTCATAGATGCCAATTTATCTGAATGTTACCTGACCTACCAATTTCCACAATTTTTACCATCCAGCTTCAACAATCTTGTCCAACAAGTCTTATCCAAACCTGAGGCATCCTTCAAGTTTGATCTAGTTGAGGATGAATTGGTTGCAGAGGAAACGAGGCAGAAGTTACGTGATCGGGATAGCGCCAAACAGGTCAGTGTCTCCACTACTGCTAAAGTTACTAAACCCTTTAAGAGCAAACCTCGCTTTAAGAAATCTCAACAGAGGAAATGCTGGAGATGTGGGAAGTTAGGCCACATCCAAGTCAACTGCCAAGTCTGCCAATGATGCCAGATCACCTGATCGCCAGTTCCGTCATCCTTCGCCTTCTTCCAGATCCAGACATCCTTATTCTTCCAGTAGATCCAGTTCCCGAAGTTGACACTTTCAACGGTCTCCCGAGAGATGCCAGAGTGACTCATCATGTCCATCTGACGACTCCGACTGTGGTTCCCGAGACTCTTCACCTGCTCCTAGATGCTCCAGAGATAGACGCAAGACTCCCAGACAGACTTCCAGACGACCCTCTCCTCATTTTTCCAGTTGCAGAAGCGGTGGCTCTCGCACGAAACTGTCAGATAGTTCATGTAAGTCGAATCTTTTTGTTTCACATTCTAGTCTTAGTAATGTTGTTAATGATTCGGATTGGATTTTTGACAGTGGTGCAAGTCACCACTTTTGTAACAATAGAAAATTGTTTTCTAAATTTGAAGAGTTAAATGATGAAATGTCTGTTGCTGTTAAAAATGTACTGTTTCCTATTAAGGGCAAAGGGGAGGTCAAACTACGTTTTGGTCAAAGAGTTTTTACCTTGTGTAATGTAATGTATTCAGACCAATTATGTAGAAATTTAATTTCGGGTCCCCAGTTGGACCTTAATGGTTTAACTTTTAAAGGAAACAATGGTGAGGTAAAGATCTGTCGGGGGGGCGAGTATTTATTTAGTGCATTTTTAAAAGACCGAGTTTACAGGTTATATCCTGAGATTCCAGTTTTTAATGGGTAAATTCGTTAAATTCGAAAGTTCTGTTGGTTTTAAGCGCAGTGTAGCTGTGCTGGGCACGGATGATTATGCCCTCTTTTCTCCCAAGGTTGCGGTTAATCGAGATGATGCTGTTGAAGATGAAACTGAGGTTATCCCAGGTCCTTCCAGCAGTTCTCAAGATTGCCCACTTGGGGGGAGGGGGGACATGGATTCGGGGTCCAGTAATAGCAGATATTTTTGCCAAACCAGTGTCTAAATATGAAATACTTAACCTTATAAAGATCCTATTTCTAAGTGATGATGTAAAATAGTTTTAAATTCATATCATATATAAATTTTTCATGTATTTCATATTTAAATTTTTCATATAACGTACCTAACTTAAGCTGGTGTTTTTTGTAACATGTCAAGCTTTTTGTAACTACACTATTCCTTAAAAATTGTAAATAACGTTTAAAAAGATAAGTGTAGACATCTGCTATTGTTACTGTTATCTAACCAGCATATTTAACCAGCATAGATAACCAGCTATCTTGATCATTTCATAAAGTTTTAAATTGTTAAACAGTACCCGAATGTTAAAAATATTTTTAAATCTTATTTTTAAAGTGTTTGTACTTGTGTTTATACAATTTTTGTTTATATGTATATAAATTCTGTTTGTTTTATTCTAGGCATCTAGGGCCAACAGCCATTTTTTGTGAGTGCATGTATTCCAGGTACCGGAAGATTGTCAGGAGAGTAAATGAGTCCCTTATTCATATTAATGAATTTGAATGTTAGAGTTTTTGAAAGACCATTGTGTTGTCCCTTAGGACTAGATGCCTGGAGTTCAAGTTTATAATGAAAATTTAAATTTTTTTTTCTGCATAAATTTTCCTTTTTGTCAATTGTAATAAAGATTTATTTAAATATTGTGATCAAGAAATCAACTAGAGCTGGTTGTAACATTTCCAAATTGGAAATTGTTAGCTTTTTGAAATGGTACGTCATATTCATGTTCTTCTTTCATACTTTAAATTTTTGAAAAGTTTCTATTTGCATCTTTTAGAGATTAACTTCCATGTTTGGCTTTTTAGTGATCTCTAATCTAGGATATGCGCGCCTCAGTTGCTAGATTGAGATTTTTCATGTGCCAATTAATTGATTTTTCGAAATTTAATTAGTTTAGCAAATACTTTAAACTTTTCTATTCTTCAAATCTCATTGTTAAATTATTCAAATTGTTAAATTATTCAAATTGTTACATTATTCAAATTGTTACATTATTCAAATTGTTAAATCATTTAAATTGTTAACTTATTTAAATTTTTCTTGTTAAATTACTTAAATTGTTAAATTATTTAAAAATTGTTAAAATTTTTCAAGTTCGAAGTGTTTAGGCTTCGTTTAAATTTTTCATCTTCAAAGCACGTTTAAAAGGCTTCGTTTAAATTTTTTTTTTTCTGACTTCAATTGTTGAAGTCGAGTGTTTTTCAAATTTTTCAACTATTGCAGTTGTTTCACTTTTTGAGTTCAGAAATGAACTAGATGGAATTTCAATTCCTTAAATTTTTTAAGGTAAATCTTGACTTGTTCCGGTTAATGAGGTACTCCTAATTGACATAATATTGAGGTATTATTAACTAACAAACTTTTTTGTGAATGTAATTGTGATATCTATGGATTTTTCAATCCTTTGCTCTTTGAGTTCACTTGTAACTCTTTATTTATAGAGGCAATGAGAGGGGGTCATTGATGGGATTCCATCAACAGATGGTTTTCTCATCGCCTCCTATATCCATTTATTCATTAATTCATTCACTCATAATTTATTTTAATATTTATTTATTATTTCATAATAACCATATCCAATAAATATTAACTTACCTTTCAATTCCTTTCCAGCCGTTATCAACTTCATAGCATTCAATAATCCATTTAACTTCAATAGCCTTCCGTAATTTCCGTCATGGACTCCATCTTTAATTTCAATCAACACCTGCAATAACTTATCTCCGACTAATCATATTTTTCCGTAACGATATTTTCCCCGCCAGATGGCGACTTGGAATATCATAACATTAATCGAATCTTTCATCCGTTTTACCGAATCGATCTTTCGATTCGTACACACGTCGTTTTCTCATTGGCTCGTTTCGTGGGCGTTGCCCTGAAACGATGTTTTCAATCCGGCTAGCTTGGTATAAATATACGATGTAGATTTCTAATCTTGGCCACTTTTATCTTCCTACAAATGGAAGGATTTCAAGTCACTGTATTGAGGCTGGTCCTCAATCTGAATGTATTGAGAAATACTTGTTTTTAATAAGTTTATTTTTAATTGTTTTTAACCAACGTACTTATTGATAGAGAAATTACCTTAATGGTAATTCCCTATACAATGGAAATGAATAAATATGCAGAGTATACACGCAAGTGGGCGTATAAGCTGAATTGTCTGCCCTGAAATAACTTGTCATTTAAGAAGATATTGAATGTTAAATGAATATATATCGAGAAGCAAAAATTGAACAGGTTTCAATAACAAATAACAACCTTTATTAAAATCATAATTAAAATCAAACAAACAAATATGAATATAAAAATCAATTGATTAAAAAAGCATAAATATAGATATCAGTTTTTATATTGGATTCAACTTAATATCATTCACTTTATATGTAATAAACCAGAGCACCAGAAGGAATAAAAAAAAAGAAATTTATTTTTTATATTGTAAAGGAAAATTTGTATTTTAACTTTAAATGAAAAATAAAGTTTATGAAAAATATCTTATCTTTTAAGTTTAATTCAAACCATAATTCCCAGTTCATCTTAAACATTTACTTTCTGAATAAATTTTTAATCACTGATGTTAAAAAAAAATGAATAACAGAAACTTTAAATTTAATTCTTAAATATACATCTCCCCTTCCTATTACTACAAAGTCAAGTCAACCTCTTTCAAATGATAAAAGCTCCTAAGGATTCAAGCTGCCACTCAAGAATACCTTCCAAAAATATATCGCCTGTCACATGACATATTCTCCATTAATCTACCTCTGCCACAAGAAGATTTATATGGAGGGTGGAGCAAAACAAAATAGACAATGAATCAATTCAATAACAGTACCATCCCAACGGAGATCTCATGCATATCAGCTCCAGATCCTCTCAGGGAAAAACGATTGCCCAAGCAATCATCAAGTCATTACTAGCTCGCCGGCTATCGTAATGCTTGTTAAAACGAAACCACTGTATTGAGCCTAAATTCATTGCTAACAAGTTAAACTAGACAAGATTAATTCTAAATAGATATAACCAACGGAGTCTAAATTAAAAGATATGTTTAAGAAGGAGAGATTAAAAGATATTGTTCTTAAAAAGAATAAGTAAAATAAAAATAAAAACTCATCTGACATTGTGCTGTAGGTGGCCGGCACCTTGCTATTTATGTTGAAGCCTTCATTTATTTAAACGTCAATTCAAAAATGTCAGTTCCTCTTACAGCAGCATATTCACTTTAAAAACCATAACTTTAATTCCCATATTAAAGCTGGACGCTGTTACTTTATATTCACTTTAAAAAGAAAAGATAACTTTACTAGCACGAGCAACGTTTCCGCTCCGGACTTCATTACAACACTATACGAGACGAGGCGAACCCCCACCGGCAAGACAACAGAGTTTAAATATCCCATCCTCCTCACTGACAACGCCCCCTCATGTGACATCCGTTTCCTGGTCTAACATCACCTCCGGTATCTCGAGTGTTCCCGGGAAAGACGATCCAATAGCAGTCAGCCACCGGGAGACTACGTATGCTCGTGGACATGTTATGCCACCTATCGCCAGGTCCGATAACTTTTTAGAAAAACATCGTAAGTATTCTATGAAGGATGGAAGATATTTGCCGGGAAAAACAAAAATGTTGATGCCGTAGGAATGTAATTTATTAACGAGTAGTGAATGGTAAGTAGATAAAATATAAGTAGCTCTTAATTATGCTGAAGTATAAAAGAAATATAAAAGGTATTTTATTTATTATAAGTTGAAATTTAAACACAGGAAAAATAAAGATAAGTGTTTAAATTGAAACTTAGTTTCATTTATACTTGAATTATTTAAAAGCAAATAAAAATAAATAGAATTTGTTTTAAATGTAACTTTACTTTAAACTATTGTAAATAAATATAGTAATATGTTAATAGAAGAAGGGTTGAGTGGAATGACAAGAACTTAGGGAAAACATGTCTATTTTCTATCACTTATGTCAACTGTAAGCTCAACTATCCATATGTTTTCACCTGTGCTCATGTGATGGAGTTCACCATGTAAAGTCTTCTGTAAAGCCAAGTCTACTTCTCAAAGTAATCAATAAATATTTTAGTTTTATTTTTGACTTTTGTTTTCTGTTAAAGAGATCGACACTAAATTCTGCTCACTCATATTTTAACTTCCACGACTGTGTTAGGTGCCAGCAAAAGCTCCATATGTGCTATCTGCTATTGTAAGGATATTTTTTCAGCGTATATAGACCTCTAAAGGCTATATTACGCACATTAGAATTTTTGTCAGTAGGTGGTGCTGCACCAATATTTAAGCCAATATTTGCAGATTCCTTTATTTTCTAGGGATTTTTGAAAGATTCTGTATCTAAAGACAGATGTCAAACAATCTCTGATCTGAAAGACAGTATTAGACTTCGCATTCGCTCAATCTTACAGGACAGTTTTCGCAATGCTGTAGAAAGCACAATTCTGAGAATGGAATGCATTATTAAAAATGGCAGAAGATTCATTGAGCATGCATCATGTTATTCTTCGTTATTTCCTTACTGCCGAGCGACATGTTTTTTTTTTTGTTGATGCAATTTACATCACATAATATGATATTCATTTTTCTGTATTGTTTGGAGTCATAGGTCAGGCTTTAGAGCTGTCTGATTAGGTGAACTTAATTATAACAATTCACAGTTCGTCAAAGTTTGTTGAAACTTTTAAATTTGTGTGTTTCATCTGGATTGACTGATATTGATATAATGAATCTGCAAATCTTGCTTTAAGTATTGGCGCAGCGCCACCTAGTGACAAAAAATTTGACTAATTTTTTTTTTTCGATTTTCGCAGAGCGCATCTTTTCAACTATGAACTAGTGAAATTTTGTTTCATTTGGAGTAATAGAACCGGCTCCAGAGCCTTCTGAATAGGCGAACTTTAATTATAACAACCCTGTATATATATATATATATACACTGGTGTCCAAAAGTTAAGCATAAATGGTAATTAAGTAATTATTTTTAAGTAATGAAAGAAATATAAATCGAAATGTGGTGAAACTCCAGGTGTGTAAACAAAATAGTACGCGTCATATATTTTCACGAAGAGTTTTCCCCGAAATCAAACAGGGGACCATCAACAAATTGAAAAGGAACGAAGATCTTTTGGATAACCTTGTCAAAACTAATATAGCAAAAGTGTTCAAACTGCACATTATGATTAATTGGCTTATTGTAATGTACTGTGTTTATTTTTATAAGGATAGCATGTACTCTCGTAGAAAAATTAAGGTTTTTATAAAAACAGTCCTAAATTTTTCCAAGTTTTTTGCTTATAATTTGCAGAGTTGTTATTATAAAATAATGTTCTTTTCTGAAAATATGACAAACATCATTGTACACAATACCCTGTCATGAGAATTTAAAAATAATAAAAATTGTATGAAAAATGAGTATGTTTAGTAAATACAGTAGACTCCCTCAAATCCGCAAACCAGAAATCCGCAACTCTCTAAAGTCCGCACATATTTTATGAATGTAAACAATGAAACTTTCTGTTCAGATATTGGGACAAAATTTGATTTTTTTTAGTTTTTTATCAATTCCATATATTTTTTAACTTGTAATTTTCTGAATAATACATTATTCATATTTTTTTCATGCAGAAAGAATAATTTTTTTGGATAAAATTCAAGATATTTCTGATATCACTGATAATCACAATCTCCTTACCAAATATATATTCATTAATCAAGATTTTTTGGTTATTAAGCCTGGCTAAACTTGGAAAAAAAAAAAAATCCTTATTTTATGATTTTGATGTGAATTAGTAATGTACTTTTATGAAGCAAGTTTTTTTGAATAATTCTGGAAAAATACATTTAATCTTTATAATGTATATTTAATCATACACTATTGATTATTAATTTTGCTATTAGTACTTTAATCATTTTAAAATTTACCTAAAATTTATTATTTTAGTTTATTACTTATTTTGATAATTTATTATAATGTAAGCATTCATTATAGCTCCGATTTCACTATTAATTGCACTAAATTTCTGTTTAAAAAATGTAAACAAAGCAATGACCAGAAATCCGCAAAATTCTAAAATCCGCACAACCTCTGGTCCCAAGCTGTGCGGATTTAAGGGAGTCTACTGTAATTTTTCATTGCGCATGCGTCAATGATATCAAAATGTCATTTGCATATTGTGTTAGCTAAATGTATAGAGCAACTTCTGTAAAAGTTTCAAAAACATAGCTTGAAAATTCTGAAAATAGTCGTCTATAGAATCAACTCAAAATCCGTTATTCCTAAAGGAAGCAAAAAAATCAGGGGTTTTACCTAAATATAGTTGTACGTGCAATATTGTTTAGGCACTAAACAATGGAATATGGATACAGCCCCTCATCTTTTTGCTTCATTTAGGGAATAAAGGATTTTGATCGCATTCTATCAACGATAATTTTCAGAATTTTTAAGCTATGTTTTTGAGACTTTCACAAAAGTTGCTCTATACATTTAACTAACATAATATGCAAATGAAATTTTAATAGCGTTCACGCATGCACAGTAAAAAATTATTTAGTAAACCTGCTCATTTGTCATACAATTTTTATTATTTTTTAATTCTTATGACAGGGTATTGTGTACAATGATGTTTGTCATTTTTTCAAAAAAGAACATTATTTTATATTAAGAACTCTGCAAATTATAAGCAAAAAACTTAGGACTGTTTTTATAAAAACCTTAATTTTTCTACGAGTATACATGCTATCCTTGTAAAAATTATCACAGTACATTACAATAAGCCAATTAATCATAATGTGCAGTTTGAACGCTTTTGCTACATTAGTTTTGACAGGGTTATCCAAAAGATCTCCGTTCTTTTTCAATTTGTTGACAGTCCCCTGTTCGATTTCGGGGAAAACTCTTTGCGAAAATATGCGACGTGTACTATTTTGTTTACACACCTGGAGTTTCAGCACATTCCGATTCATATTTCTTTCATTACTTAAAAATAATTACTTAATTACCAACTAAGCTTAACTTTTGGAGACCAGTGTATATATATATATATATATATATATAAGAGTTGGAGTCATGGACTAGGAAGGGGGATTCTTTTATCTCCAGTATTCATCACTGGTTTTAACATAAAAATTCTCTGATAATATAAAGGGTATCTATATATAGATACCCTTTACATACTTAGTAACTTAGTATTAGTACTATACGAATATTACCTGTAATCTAATTGTCAGACTCGCTACATGGTATATTACATCAATTTTTTTCCATTGACTTCAATATACAAAAATAAAAGAATATAACTTTCATTAATTTATTCAATTGTTAGTTCATTCGTGCAATGAGCCAAAAAAAAAACTTCTTATTGAATTATATTGAAAATACATGGTGAATATTATGATTTTTTTCAAAGGGCAAAAGTTTGATTTAGCTGATGGTGATTGTATCTGAATTTTTAGAAATGAATTTATATTAAAATGTAATTTTTTAAAACTTTGCAATTCTTTGAAAAGCCTCATTTATAATACATTTAAGCTAGTCATCTGTAATACAATTAAGGCTCCCAACGACTAGTTTCTCTTTGTTTACACATAAAAGAGTTTTTGAGATGAACCCAGTGACGCAGTGGGGATTTCAGAAAGGAAAGGAGATGGTTAGAATTTTTCTTCATGTTTATATATATGCATGAAGATATGTATAGTGAAAACTTTTAAGACTAAGACAGAATTAGAGAGCGAAAAATTCAATTTGTTGGATTTCTGTCTTAGAAGGAGTAATTGCACGGTATTTTTATCAACGATACTATGGTATTTTTCCGATTAAGATAAGTTCCGGTTCACAGGTTTTGTTGTATTTACATACAGGGTGTTTCGCTAACAGACCGACAAACTTTGGGGGTGATAGTAGACATGAAGACAAACATTATTAAATAGGAAACCATGGGGCGCAAACGTCTTATTAAAATTTAAGGTCTAAAACTTCAAACGATTACAAAAAAACGGAAAAAAGGGTGGATTCATTTGCGGTTTTCGCTAAAATCATTCTTATATCACGTTTTGTTTGTAAAAAAATTTTAAAGGTTACATTAAAAAATTGTCGATAGAGGGCGCTTTCGACTTTAGAGTAACAAACAACTACTTTTACCCTTATTTTGTGCACGGGGTTGAAATTATTACAAAGTTTAGACTTTAACTTAAATTTTAAGTCCAAAACAAGAAACATTGTTATCGGGTAATTAGCGAAAATTGAACTGTGAACAGAGGAGGGGATTTTGAATGCTCATAAACATTTGATAAACTAATCGATTTTGTTGAGGTTTGCGTATAGGTCATTCCATTGGTAATTATTTTATTCAAAATGACATACAGCATTGGTGTCCCCATTTTTTGATAGAGGGCGCTTCCGATACATCTCTGAAATTTCAATGGCATTACTCCTGGGTGTTTTACTACGAGACCAACATACTTCCAGGAAGTGTTAGGGATGCAAACACAACTCGGAATCATATTATAATGTAACGTCATAAATGTCTTTTTACGAGTTATGGTTAAAAGAAGCAGAGAAAAAAAGCCACTTGTTTTTTCTACAAAACGTTCTGTCGGAATTTCTGGTAAAAACACATGTTTCTCTTTCATTGCGCTACTCTATAGCACGATGGGACTCCTCCACATTTTACCAATGATGTTCGCAGACACCTCGATGTAACATATGGACAGCGGTGGATAGCTAGTGGTGGCCCGGTTCGTTGGCCTGCCAGATCGTCACACCTACTTCATCATATCAATTACTTATTGTTACCTACCTTTATTTTATTACTGTAAATTTTATCTGTATTTTTTTTTAAATAAACATTGCTGGGTGGGGCTAGTTGAGCTCAAACCAATTAGTAGCCCCCCCCTCACCTGGCTCAATCTGAATCTGTATGGACTTCTTCTGCTGGGTTCAAATGAAAAGTTGAACATATGAGACTCCCGTACTGTCAGTGGAAGACCTCTCACCTCGAATTTCTGTTAGATGCCAGAAAGATATCCGAGATGCCAGGAATCTTTCAAAGCATGAGGAATTGCATGCAACGCTGCTGTCAAGCATGCCCGACTACTTCGGGTCGCAATTTTGGACACCTTTTGCAGTAAAATCTTTAACTAAATTGTTTTCTGCCACATTAAAGTGTTGCTGTTTCACTACCTGTTTCTTTGCTTTTTTCTCTGCTTCTTTTAACCACAGCTCGCTATAAAGGCATTTTCAACGTTACATTCCTATGTGATTCCGAGTCGCTTTGCATCCCTAACACTTCCTGGAAGTATGTTGGTCTGGTAGTAAAACACCCAGGAGTAATGTCATTGAAATTTCGGAGATGTGTCGGAAGCGCCCTCTATCAAAAAATGAAGACACAAGAGTTGTAAGTCATTTGGAATAAAATAATTATCAAGGGAATGACCTACATGCAAACTGCATCAAAATCGATCAGTTTGTGTAATGTATATGAGTGTTTAAAATCCATCCCTCTATTCACAGTTCAATTTTTGCTAGTTACCCGACCCCAATGTTTCCGATTTTGGGTTTAAAATTTAAGTTAAAGTCTAAACTTTAAAATATTTTCAACCTCATGCAAAAAATAACAGTAAAAAGTAGTTGTTCGTTACTATAAAGTCTAAGCGCCCTCTATCGGCGATTTTTGAACATTACCTTTATAATTTGTTTTTTCAAAATCGTGATATAAAGAATGATTTTAGTGCAAACCGCAAACGAATCACCCATTTTTTCTGTTTTTTATCATCGTTTGAATTTTTGGACTTTAATGGCCCCTAGCTCCTACGGAAGACGTTTGCGTCCCATGGTTTCCTATTTAACAATGTTTGTCTTCATGTCTACTATCACCGCTCAAAATTTGTCGGTCTGGTAGTGAAACACCCTGTATGTGTATATCTATATATTTGTTATATGTATATTAAAACCTGCCAAAATGGAACATGTCTATAACAAATATTTGCAACTTTTCATCTGGACTCCGATGTAAGGATTACCATAACAATCATACTTATTATAGTCTGCAGGAACCTGTTAAACCTTTTATTTTGATCCTTTGCACTTTCTTTTTCACAGATTTCACTTTATAAATATTTAACCTCCTATGTAAACGAAAGCAGTCTATAAAAGGATACTGTCTCAATCTTAAACATTCCATGGTCATAACTAAATTAAATCCTGAAAAAAATATCCACTAAGGCGAAAAACCTGTCTAAAACTGAATTTTCCCTTATTTCTTGAAATTTTGTCTTAGAAATTAATAACGCTTTTGTATTCCTGATGAAACAATTAATTCCTCGTTCCAAATGGGTTCAGACTCCCCCATTCTCCCCCCCCCCCTGAGTAAGTCACTAAATGAGCCCCTCCAATAATTTTGAAAACTCTACACCTATGAACAGAAGCATTGGTAACAGATGAAATATCAAGATCTGATATCCCTCCCCAGGAAGTAAATGGATTAAGAGACAAGCATTTTGCAGAACTTAACCCTTGCTGACACACCACGATGTCAGGACCTTATTTCCCTTCTCATTGCAATAAACTATTACTATAATATAGTAATAAGAAATATAAAACATTTAAATAAAATGTTCTTTTTTGTTGAAACAACATTTGGCTGTTGCCTCAAAGGAAGAAAAAGCAAAAAACAATCTTCTTTAATTTTAAATGTAATTGTTGAAAAAAATTTAATTTCTGATCAAATCTTTAAAAAAATGGGATACTGAAACGTCAGGATTTATTAATATTAAACAAAATTTTAAACCTTCTAAAGAAAAAAAAAAATTTTGAATTTTATATTAAATATAAAAATATAAGATATGAAGTAAAATTGCCATAGAAACTAGAAAAAAATCCCTTTCGGCATGGCCTATAGGCGGAGGTAGATTTCGAAAAGTTTTCATCTCAAAAAAAAAAAAGATTAAAGATAAACCCAGTTTAACTACTTTATTCAGCCGCTTTAAAAAAAAATTTTTATTCATTTTTCTGTAAGAACTGGTTTTATCGAAATCATCTTTATCGAAAAATTCTACTCAAATGCCCATTTTGGCAACATATTTTGAATTATATTCTTACTTTATTTAAAAAATTGACCAACATGCTCATTATATAGTTCCTAAATAACAAAAAACTGTTCGTTTGACAGCAAAATTGAATTTAAAAATGAGTCATAAAATAACCAATTTATTATTTTAAAACATCCACAATTCTTTAATCAAGATCGCTTTGAGAAGTTTTGTGCGAAGTGCCCACTTTGACAGATTTTTTTAAATATATATTTAGCCTTTATCAAAAATATGACCAATACGGCACATTACACAGTTCCTAAATAACAAATAATTGTCAATTGAATGCGTTTGAGAGCAAAATTGAATTTATAAATGAGTCATAAAATAAACAATTTGTTATTTGAATACAACCTCAATTCTTTTATCATGATCGCTTTGGGAATTTTTTTTTGCAAAGTGCTTACTTTGACAGCTTTTAAAAAATATATATTCACCCTTTATCAAAAAATCGCCGAATACGCACATTATATAGTTCCTAAGAAACAAAAAACTGTCAATTGAATGCGTTTCAGAGCAAAATTGGATTTAAAAATGAGTCATAAAGTAACCAATTTGTTATTTGAATACCCACAGTTCATTAATCATGATCGCTTTGGGAAATTTTGTGCGAAGTGCCCATTTTGGCAGCCTTTTTAAAAATATATTCTGCCTTTATCAAAAAACTGGCCACTCCGTCACATTATATAGTTCCTAAATAAGAGAACCTGTAAATTGGATGCGTTTGAGAACAAAAAAAAGATTTTAAAATGACTCGGTAAAAACGCAATTTCTTAAATTTCCTAAAATTTCAATCACTTTAACTTCGTGAAATTCTGTTCAAAATACCCTTTTTGGCAGCCTTTTTAAAAATATATTCTGCCTTTATCAAAAACTGGCCAATACGACAAGTTATATAGATCCTAAATAATAGGACCTGTAAATTGGATGGGTTTGAGAACAAAAATGAATTTAAAAATGACTCAGAAAAAACGCAATTTGTTATACTTAATCAATTTTTAATGACGATAACTTATGGGAAATCTGTTCAAAATACCTTTTTTGGCAGCCTTTTTAAAAATATATTCTGCCTTTATCAAAAAATTGGCCAATACATCGCATTATATAGTTCCTAAATAAGAGGATCTGTCATTTGGATGCGTTTAAAATCAAAAATGAATTTTAAAATGAGTCAGAATGTAAGCAGTTTGGATTTGAGGTTTTTTCTCCAACTCCTATTATTCTTTAATTTATTTTTGCTATAAGAATTGGTTCTATGAAAAACTTGTCAATATAAAAGTTGTAGATATTACTGTGAAGATGTAAAATAAATTTAATTAGATTTGATTGCTTAAGAATTGAGTAAGTTATGGGTTTTTTCTTTTTCCTCCCCCCTTTTTCTTTTCGTTTTTAATTTTTTTCATCGGTAAAAATTGGTCCTATCAAAAACTTGTAAATACAAAAGTTTTAGATAATATTGAGTACATTTAAATAAAATTTAGTTGGATTTGATAGCTTGAGAATTGACGAAGTTATGAATTTTTTCTCCCAAAAACCATGTTTTTTTCGCCCCTTGAGCCCATTTTTAACTTTATCAAAAATCTGTCATGCATAAACTTTTTGCCCATTTTTTAGAAGTAATATAAACTTTAAACTGATTCGATATCTATTTTAATTAAGAAGTTATCGCGTTTTTTCGGTTTTCACAAAAACCCTCCTAACTACCACTGCCTTGGTCCGATTTTGCCCATTAACGAACTCGACCGAGATTTTAAGCTCCTTGATTTTATGTAAAAGTTTGAAGAAGATCTGAGCATAATTATGGAAGTTATCGTGTCTAGAAGAAAGTGATATACACCGATAGATAGATAGATAGATAGATAGATAGATAGATAGATATATAAACTTTTTTACTGATGGTAGTTTTGGGGTCTAGGAATCATGATTCGTGTAGATCCGCAAAAATTTTTCAGAAATTCCAACATGGGAGAGAATGCAATAGGTAGTATTTCATACGAAATCTGCCTAAAAAGGCATATGGAGGATAACACATAAATCACAGAATCTCAATTGTTTAAATTATATGGGAGATTTATTAGAAACCCCAATTATTTTTTGAATATAAGGAAGTACTGAACTATTATTTAAAGATTATATAACTATTTTATAATTTTTATTCTAAGAAATTACATTGCTTAGTACAATAAAGGTACCATAAAATGTATATTAGGGATGCACAACCTGTGGCCTGCAAACTTAGGCACGGAAGAACTACGAATTTTGCGATGATGCGCAGAAAAAATCACCAACTTCATCTTCCCGCGTAAAAAATAAAGATTTCGTCAAAGTTACTTAAAAGCCGCGAATTTCGCTGATTGGGCGTGAAAAAATGCATATTTCGTCAATTAAAGGTGAAAAAGTCACGAATTTAATCGATATGACACAGAAGAATCATAATTTCGTCAATCAGCTTTGTAAAAATTGCGAATTTTTTCGATCAGTTTCTTAAAATTCGCGAATTTTCCTGATCAGACGAAGAAAGATCGCGAATTTTCTCAATCGGCTTCATAAAAATCGCGAATTTTATTGATCAGGCGAGTAAAAATAGCGAATTTCGTCGATCCTGCGAAGAAAAATCGCGAATTTCATCGTTCAGCTTTGTAAAAGTTGTGCTTTTCGTCGAATGACTTCATAGAAGTTACGTATTTCGTCGATCGGCTTCGTAAAAATCGTGAGTGTTGTCGATTGGCCTCGTAAAAATCGCGAATTTTGCCGATTGGCTTTGTAAAAATCGTTAATTTTATTGATCTAGCGTGACCCTGTTAGGTGGGGCTTGTTGAGCTTATGCCATTTGGCAGGCCTCCCCACCTAGCTGAAACTAAAATTGATCTAGCACGATAAAAATGTGAATTTTGTCGATCAACTTCGTAAAAATTGCGAATTTTGTAGATCATGCGAAAAAAAGTTGCGAATTTCGTTGATCGGCTTCTCAAAAATCGTGAATTTCATCGATCGTCTTCTCAAAAATCGTGCATTTCGTCGATCGGCCTCATAAAAGTCGCGGATTTTGCCGATCGGCATTGTAAAAATCACTAATTTTATTGATCTGGCGCGGAAAAATTGTGAATTTTCTTGATAGGCTTTGTAAAAATCGTGAATTTGTAAAAATTGCTAATATTATTGATCAGGCGCAGAAAAATTGTGAATTTTTTCGATCGGCTTCGTAAAAATCGTGAATTTCGTCGATCAATTTCGTAAGCATCGCGAAATTTGCCGATCGACTTCGTAAAAATCATGAATTTTGCCGATCATGTGAAGAAAAATTACGAATATCATCCATCACCTGTGTAAAAATCGTGGAAAAATTGTGAATTTTCTTGATCGACTTCGCGAAGATCGTGAATTTTTATGATCATTTGAAGAAAAATTGCTCATTTCGTGGATCAGCTTTCATAAAAATCGAGCATTTTGTCGACCCCTTCATATAAATCAAATTTTGTCCATTGGTTTAGTAAAAATCACGAATTTCGTTGATTGGCTTAATAAAAATCGCGGATTTTGTCGATCGGCTTCGGGTAAATAGCGAATTGTGTTGGTCAGCCATGGAAAAATCAAAAACTTTATCGATCATGTGAGGAAAAATCGCAAATTTCGTAAATCGCCTTTGTAAAAAATCACAACCTTTGTCGATCGGTTTTGTAAAAACCATAAATTTTGTCGATTGGATTTTAAAAAATCGCGAATTTTGTCGACCGGTTTCACAAGAATTGCAAATTTTGTTTGTCAGGCTTAGAAAGATTGTGAATTTTGTCGATAAGTTTCGTAAAAAGTGTAAATTTTGTTCATCGGATGCAGAAAAGTCAGAATTTCATTGATCAGGCACTTAAAAATCTTGTTAATCAGTTCCTTTTTCTTCTTCGTCCATAAAGTTCACATTTTTTTTTTTTTTTTTTTCAGCAACCAGCTACTTTTCTTTGCTTTCTAGCACTTTTAATAAAACAAATTTTACTCTTCTGAATAACGTCTAGGAATATTACTACATAATGAAAATAATCCTTGGTATAATTGTTATATATACAAACATAAAAACTGCTGATATATCCTTACCAACTGAATTGAATATTTTGAATGGATAAGAGAACTTAAAAGGGTAACCTCCCCCCCCTCTCCCCTCTGAAACCATACATTTTATCAGATTATATGCTACAAATCACTGCCTCGAAATCAAATACTCTCCATGTTATTGGTATAGCAATCGACCACCCAGACATATTTGTAAGTGGCTCTTCTCTTCAAAAGGTTGTGCAACCCTAGTGTATATGATAAATTTTCTAGAACAGTGTATTAAAATTTGAAATTAAACTGAAGTATAAAATATTTTAAAACCATATAAGAGTGTAAAAATTATATTTTTGACAGTCTGTGGAGGAGTTTATACCTTGAAATATTTCACAAAAATAAAATTTCTGTGTTGTGTGCAAAAATTTTTCTTTTAAAAAACTAATAGCTTTACACATATTCAAATACTCAAAAGACAACTTAGAATGAGGGAATTACTTTAATTTACCTTTTGAAGCTCTCAATTAAAAGAGGTGATATCATGAAATGAACATCTCCACTGAATTTTACAATGAAAATGTTTTTTGATGCATTAACACCTGAGCTCTCCCAATGAAATCCATCATCTATATTGAAAAATAAAATAGAAAAAAGGAAGAATTAGAAACCTTTAAACAAACTTAACTTATTACACTATGAAGCATTCAGAACTAACCTATGCAACTAATTTTTAAACTATTAAAATTAATATTACTTTCAATGAAAAATCAATATATTCCGATATTCATTAAACAAAGATCTAGCATTTAAAAAAATTGCATAATTTTATATCAATTCTTAAGAAAAATGAGTTAACATTTTTGTCATGAACTATAAGAAAGTATTTATTAAAAAAATGTATTTATTCTCTTAAATTAATGATTTTTTAATATATATATACGTTTAAAAATATTTTTACAAATCAAAATCACAATTGTCTATTCACTTTTCATATGTAATTGTGTTAATTATTTTCATGCTTTTCTTAGCTTAAGAAATCTATAAAAGGTTTGTCTTTAAAGTTTGTTTTCTGTATGTCTCAATTTTAAATGACATAAATATTTCCTTACTGACAAAACTTTTTTATGAATTTAAAAAAAATGATAAACTAGTCGTTGGGGGCCACCGTAATACTTACCCATCATGGATATGTATATGAAAATAAAACACGTGAAAACTATTTATACAATGCATTGCAATTCATAAATAAAATTTAAATATTGTTAATATACATAGTAATGCTATATTAAAGAACTGCTGATGTACCAATTTCGACAAATTATATAAAACGACAAACTACTCAAGTAGCACCGAACTGCGTAAAAGAAACATCCTTATAACTCCAAAAATAATAATTCTGTTAACTAACAATTAACTGCGTCGGATTAGGCGTCTCATTTCCAATTAAAATATACTTCTGAATTGAAATTTGAATGAAATACAGGGTCATGAAAAATCGAAGAATGTGGAAAACAAGATTACAAATATCTCGGCAACTAATTATCCGATTGACTTCGTTCTATGTGCAAAATGTGTGTTATTTTATTGCCTTTTACGTCCATTCCTTAGAACAAAAAAATTCGAAAATTTTTATATACCTTTCATCAGAACGAATATTTCGAGAGTCCGAAAAAAATAGTTTCGGATAATCGAGGTTGCTGATATTCAATAGGGTTCGTCCCATTCTTACATACTAACTACATACAAAATTTCAAGTCTCTATCTCAATTTGTTCGGGAGATAGAGCGTTTACAGACAGACAGACAGACAGACAGACGGACGGCAAAAAATTTTTTCTAAAAATATGTTTTTCGGAATCTCTACTATCTAAAACGTGTAAATCCGTCAAAAAAAAATTTTCAATTTTCAAAACGATTGCAAGACTTACCCTATACTACGTATGATGGGTAAGTAAAAATGCAATCTTTAGATACAGAATATGGAATAATTTATTTCCTTTACTTGTTTATTTATTGGTAAGCTTTTCACACTGTCCTTGAAGACTTTATGTATTGTTAAATAAGCTGTAAAAAAGCTGACATTACTAATTTTCTATATATTTTAGTCCCCCCCCCCTTTCTTTAAGATTGATGATTAGTGATTCTGATTGATTTTACTTTTAAAATATAACACTAAATAGTTTTCTAAAGGAAAAATTTTATCCTTCTTAGGAAGAAAAGTTAGTACTGCTGATACTTTTGTTATACAGTAGACTACCTTCAATCTGCAAATACCTTAAATCCACATATCTTTTTAGATATAAACAGTGAAACTGGAGTTAAGTTGCAGGAACAAAATCCAAGATGATGCTAAAGTCAGCAATAATTGCAACTTTTACACAATATTTGCAAGCGTATATTGTAGTTGAATTGTTTGTTCTTTTTTCTTATATTTATATCCCCATATTTAAATTTTTATTTTGTCAATGTTACATAAACATTTTAATATTAATTCTTGTTAATATGACTGAACTCAAACTTTTAAGTGAAGAAAATAGGAATTCATTTTTTAAAAAATCAAGATGCCGCTAATATCAATGTTGATCATGATCTTTTAGACTTTTTAATCAATAAATTTTATTTATTTTTTTTTTATATCTAAATAAACAAGGCATGAAATTTCATTATTTTATGATTATGGTGTAAATTACATTTTTTTTTCTAAGATATAAATACAGCACAATAGTAGCTTTTGCAGAATGCCAGCAACTGTAGCTGTTGAAATCATTATTTATATCTTCATGGTTTAGATGAAGGTGAGGCACGTTGGGACATGGCCCACCTTGGGACATTTCAATTTTCAAGCTTCATTTTGCAGCCATGAACTAGTACTCATAGGTGCTAATAGATGGCACTACAGTCTACTCTTCCATGTGCTTTGAAGTCTCTGTTGTTTGCAGGTAATAAATAACACAATTTTATTTGTTTTGAATGAGGCTGAGTAACAATGTGTGTTTTGTAGAATAACTTTCTCATAAAAGAAATGAAAAAATATAAGTGTGAGCATGTTGTGATGAAAAAACATGGATTTATTGTTATTTTAATGGTAAAAAATAGACTGTAATGCTAACCCTAACAATGTAAGAGTTTTGAATACATAATATGTGAGATGGGGAAGGTTGGGGCACTCAGTTGTGGGGCACCTTGGGACATGTCTCAAGGTGCCCCACATGTAAACAAACATTTTTACAAAATAAAATGTAGAATTTAAAATCGAAATAATACAAAAGGGACTATTTTTATAACTCCAAGGTGTTCCACATGTAAACAAACATTTTTACAAAATAAAATGTAGAATTTAAAATCGAAATAGTACAAAAGGGACTATTTTTATAACTCCAAAGTGTTCCACATGTAAACAAACATTTTTACAAAATAAAATGTAGAATTTAAAATCGAAATAGTACAAAAGGGACTATTTTTATAACTCCAAGGTGTTCCACATGTAAACAAACATTTTTACAAAATAAAATGCAGAATTTAAACTGTAAATGGTACAAAAAGGAATTACTTTTACTTAGTCAAAACTTATCTTTTTCAGGAAAATATTAAAGCAAAAATGGTGAGATCAAGAAAAGAAGGTAGAAAATATCCTGCTGTTAACCCTAATATGCTTGAAGCTGCTGCAGAAAAAGTGTTGAAAAGTGAGATGCCTGTCAGAGAAGCTGCAAAAACTTTCTGTGTAAGCAAGAGTACCCTCAGTCGCCATGTCAAGAATTTTAAAAAGAAAGCTGAACCGAATGCAAGCTTCCAGTATAAATCCAAAATAAAAAGTCGTCAAATATTCAGCGATGAAAAAGAGATTATGTTGGTGAATTATCTTTCACAGGCTTCTAAGCATCATTATGGTCTTACAGTAAATGAGGTCTGAACATTGGCTTTTCAATTTGCTGCAGCCTCTAAAAAAGATTTGCCCTCAAACTGGAATGTAGATAAGAAAGCAGGGAAAGATTAGTATTTAGGTTTCATAAAAAGACAGTCTGAAAAATTATCTCTTCGAACACCTGAAGCTACCAGCCTTTCTCGGGCCACAAGCTTCAACAAGGAGAATGTCAATACCTTTTTTAATAATTTTGAAGAAGTTCTCAAAAGGGGTACATTTTTTCCAGAACAAATTTACAATGTGGATGAATCGGGGGTAACAATGGTTCATGTCCCGCCAAAAGTAATTGCTGCTAAGGGTTCTAAACAAGTTGGACAGATGACTTCTGGAGAGTGTGGCCAGCTTGTTACTGTTACTGCAGCTGTGAATGCCATTGGTAATGTTGTACCTCCTATGCTTATTTTTCCACGTAAAAATTTTAAGGAACATATGATAAAAGGTGCTCCACCTGGAACTGTTGGATCTGCTAATCCAAGTGGTTGGTCAAATACAGAATTGTTTATGTTGTATTTAAAGCATTTTGAAAGTCATGCAAAACCTTCACCACAAGCCCCGATTATTTTACATATGGATAATCATGAAAGCCACTCTCAATAAAGGCGATTGACTTCTGCAAGTCATGGAATAATTATTTTGACTTTTCCACCTCATACCTCTCACAAATTACAACCATTGGATCTTACTGTGTTTGGTTGTTTCAAAAAATCTTATAATTCTGCTTGTAGCCAGTGGATGTTATCACACGCAGGTCGTCCGATAACAATTTATGATGTAGCTGAATGTGTGGGTAGAGCTTACCCAATTTCATTTACACATAATAACATTGTTTCGGGCTTTTGTGCATCAGGAATTTGGCCTTTTAACTGTGATATCTTTGGTGAGGATGAATTTTTATCATCTTACGTAACTGATAGACCAAATCCTGTACTTGTTTCACCGACTGTACAGCAGCCATCGACTTCATCTCTAATCAACATAAAGGAGTCGCCACAAATACTGGAAGAAATCAGACCATTTCCAAGAGCAGGTCCACGTAAAGAAACCTTTTCTAAAGGAAAAAAGCAAGGTAAGTCGACAATTTATACTGACTCTCCTGAAAGAGTAAAACTTCTTCAATATATCAACAAAAAACATGCAAGAAAAGCCGAAAAGACCAAATGCAGCTTAAAAAAAGCAAAAAAAGTACACAGAAAGTTAGAATTTTCCTCGAGCAGCGAAGATGAAGAAGTTGATCTAGCAGAATTGGTAAAAATTAATTTGGAAGGAAACCAAATATAACTGACTTGTGTGATGACAGTAGTGATGAATTTAATTGTCCAAATGATACTGACTTTTCTAAAGATTGCAAGCCTGCTCAAGACAACTCCAGAACGTTACAGGCTAAACAAAAACTCAGTGTGGGAGAGTATGCATTGGTAAAATTTGCAGGAAAATGAAATATTGTTGCATTTGTCGGTCATGTTGAAAATGTTGAAGACACTAGTTCGATAAAGAGGACTGATCTTTTGTGGATCAAGGAGATATTATTTTAAAACTTGGCACTCCAAAAGAGACAATAGGGCAAAGATATGTTCTATTAGAGTTTGAAGAGCATCAGTTTGTTCAGATCAAGTACAAGATCTGTTGATAAAAATGTGTTGCAACTCAAATCATAAAAATGTTTCAATGTTAAATGTATTTAATTTTCAACTAAAGATTTATAAATAAATCATTTTTCATTAATTTATTGTAAAGTTTTGTATGTATTTCTTTTTTAAACTAGTGTCCCAACCTGCCCCACACGGTGGGGCAGATTGGGACATTTTAAATGTTTTTTTGTTTTTATTATTTCCCTCGGTGAGATATTAGTTTGGTATTAAGTTTATTTGAAGCACAAATGTTTATAATACATGTCTAATTTGTTTTTGAAAAAAATTGACCATTAATAAAAATTAGAAAAAATATTTATTGAAAAACGTCCCAATGTGCCCCACCTTCCCCTACTATTTTGCATTCATTTTAGTTTATCAGTAATGATTCTTTTTTTTCTCTTGCAATTTTGTAGGTAATTCTGACTGATATGGCTTATTTCAAAATTTCTAATTAAAAAAAGACAGAAAAAAAAACACAGTTTGACAATGATCCAAAAAATAAAGATCATAAAAAAACTCAATTTTAGTTTCAAATCTAAATTTTTAATATTTTACATAATTATTTTATGTAATTATTAATTAATTATAAAATTAATACACTATTTTAATATTTCACTTAGTTATTTTAATAACTTACTTTATTGTAAGCATTCAAAGTAATTTTAAATGCTTAACTACATCAAATTACTGTTTAAAAAGTGTAAACAAAACAGAGACCAAAAATTCTAAAATCTGCAAAACGTCTGGCTTGTGTAGGGCTGTAGATTACCTTAACAAATAATAATTCAATACCTCATCCTGGTGCATGTTTTTACTAGTTATAATATAAAGCCATGATTTTAAAAAAAATGTAAAATAGTAACAAATTTGTTCTTCAAAAAGAATATCAGTAAAACTTTATTAAAAATTCTGTTAGTAAAACAAAAAGTAAAACTTAAGTATATCAGCAATAACATCGTGGCATCTGCTGATTAAGAATAAAAAAACTTTCCCATAATTATATATACAGTAGACTCCCTTAAATCTGCAAACCAGAAATCTGCAACTCTCTAAAATCCGCACATATTTTATGGATGTAAACAATGAAACTTTCAGTTCAGATATTGGGACAAAATTTGATGTTTTTAGTTTTGTATCAACTCCATATATTTTTTAATTTGTAATTTTCTTAATAATACTTTGTTAATGTCTTTTTCATGAAGGAAGAATAACTTTTTTTGAAAAAATTTCAAGATATTGCTGATATTACTGGTAATCACAATCTTCTCACCAAATATATTTATGCATTAATCAAGATTTTTTGGTTATTAAGCCTGGCTAAACTTGAAAAAAAAATCCTTATTTTATGATTTTGTTGTGAATTAGTAATTTTATGAGGCAAGTTTTGTTGAATAATTTTGGAAAAATACATTTAATCTTCATAACCAATATTTAATCATACACTGTTGATTATTAACTTAACCTTTGCTATTAATACTTTAATCATTTTAAAAATTATATAAATTTTTATTATTTTAGTTTATTATTTATTTTAATATTTTATTACATTGTAAGCATTCATTATCATTCTGATTGCACTAATAATTGCACTCAAATTACTTTTTTAAAAATGCAAACAAAGCAATGACCAGAAATCCGCAAAATTCTAAAATCTGCACAACCTCTGGTCCCAAGCTGTGCGGATTTAAGGGAGTCTACTGTATATATATATACATATATATATATAAAGTCATTTTCAAATAAATTTAATGATTAGAAAATTAATAATTAATAAAATAGCAATGAGAATGTGATTATTTGTTTAAAATAATTACTGTCAGTATCATGAGATCAATATTTTAAGTATTTTAGACAAAAGATTTAAAATATTAAATTTCAGAGAATTACTTGTCAAATAATTGAGACAATTCAGGGAAAATATAGGTGGTTATCAAAATACAAAAAACTGAAACAATGTCTTGGAGAATTTAGTGCATGAAATACTATTTTAAATTATTCTTAACAAAGGGAATATACCAAGGTTCTCAAGTTACGGATGTAGATGAAAATAATTTTATTAATTGATAACTATAATAGGTTTTTTACATTTAATATATTTTTTAGAATGCCCACTAACAATACTAAAAACCATACTTATATGAAAAATAGCAATTATGCATTCAAACGGTTTTGAAATTTATTAAAAACAATGGTTTTGTATTAGACTTGCTTCCATACACTTTGCAATGAATTCATCTGTATCACATGGAGGGCACATAATCAGGTAGGAATGGTATTTAACCTCTTTAAACCATGGGGTTTATTTATGTAATTTTTTAATTTTCAGTTACGGATTTGTATTAACAAACTGATAACTAAGAAAGACTGAACAGTGAAAAAATAAATTATTTTTTTATTTTTTTTTTTATTTTTTTTTTTTTTTTACAGAAAATTAAATGCTATATGGGAATTGAAAAAGTACATTTTTTGACAATTTCTTAGAACTTTATTTTATTTAACATTTTTGCAATGCAAAAACAGTAAAAAATATAAAGTAAATATATATTTAAAAGTTTTTTTTATTACTAATGGACTCTACAAATGATATCTTAATGCACAGTAAAATTATTTATGTTTTTCATTTTTATACATTTCATACATTTATGTTGCAAGCTATTTTTATAAAAAATGTAGCTTGCTAAAAAAGCACTATAAGAAACTTTTCAAAAACATTAAAAAATATAAAATAAATATATATTTAAAAGGTTTTTTTATTACTAATGGACTCTACAAATGATATCTTAATGCACAGTAAAATTATTTATGTTTTTCATTTTTATACATTTCATACATTTATGTTGCAAGCCATTTTTATAAAAAATGTAGCTTGCTAAAAAAGCACTATAAGAAACAAATTACTATTTTGTTTAATTCTGCTATTTTTTAGGCTCCTTTCACACCAATTTCTCATTTTTTTAATTATTTATGTACATGAATAAATAATTGTAAAGATGTGTATCCTATAGGATACATTAGTCTGAAGAGATTAGCTGATGTTAGAGAGGCTGAAGACTCATTTTTACACTTCCTTCTGCCTGTAATGGAATAAGCTTCAGATCAAAGCAACTTTGATAGAGGGCAGATTTCAATGGCCCAACATCTGAGAACGAGAATCTCTGAAATTGCAGAACTTGTAGGTTGTCCATAATCAGCCATTGTTAGTACTTATGCTAAGTGGATGAATGACAGTGAAACCATCAGTAGATACAATGGTGTTAGATGTTCCCATGTTATAAGGGAAAAAGGCATTTGGAGACTCTTCCACTTAGTACAGCAAAATCCATGTCAGAGACTGACTCAGCTGACAGCCCAATACACAACAGGCCCAAACAGGATTCTTTCAGAGTTCACAGTTCAGATAGAACTGTTTGATATGAGACTACATAGCAAACACCTCACTCATGTGTCTCTGTTGACCAAGAATCATTGCCAACTATACTTATATTTGGCCCAGAAACATCGTGACTCAACCATAAATCATTGAAAGAGTTGCCTAGTCAGATGAATTACAAATTTTTTTTAACATGCCAATGTCAGGATACACACTCTTTCAGGTGAACTGTTGCAGTATTGAAAACTTTGTCATTCATTTGCATCAGTAATACAATAATCAGTAATAATCCCTGATACAGCAAGTCATACATAGGTCGGTGGTGGTGATTTTTCGGGAATATTCTTATAGATGTCTCTGGCACTTGCGATTGTGGTAGACCAGATCATAAAAGCCATGAATCATATGAACATCATTAAGAACTAGTTGCAGCTTTTATATGGTATCTCTGTTCCCAAATGGAGATCCTCAAGCAAGACAACACTCCAGGTTTTAATTGTGCTGTGTGGTTTCAGGAACATAATACTAAATTCCAATTAAGGTCCTGACCACTTAACTCAATAGATCTTAATCCTACAGAAAACATTTGGGGGTGTCATTGAACAGCAGCTCAGAGCTAAAAACAATTATGTCAGAACAGCCAATTACAAACGATTTGTGATATGTATGTAAGACGGATTGCAGCTGCTTTCTACATCTAAATTGAGACAGCACATTATTAATTAGGTGGTCATAATGTTTAAGCTTTTCAGTGTATACTCAGATTATCATGTAATTGTTATGTGTTATTGAGGCTTACATTTAGCATGGGGTCTATTATTGGAAATTCATTAATTGAGCATTCCAATAATACTCATTTGTCCTAAAGCCTTAAAAATAAATAAAATTTTGGAAATGGCCATTAGCATATAAAATCAAAAGTATCTTATTACTTTCAAAACTAAAACACTAATTTTTGAAAGAAAATAAAGAAGACTTAAATTAACTAAAAGAAGTTACTCTAAGCATTATTCATAAAATTTTACTGAAAAAATGTCTACTAAAAATTAAATCCTAAAATCCGAACATTAGGCCCAAACACAACAATGTGTTTTTACATAAAATAATAATAATAAAAATAAAATAAATAATAAAATAAATAAATAAAAGATTTTTTTTAGTAATACAGTTTTTAATTCATAATACAATGAAATGCTACTTTAGAATACTTAAATATAAACAGATTTCTTTCATTTAGTGAAAAAATGTGAAATTCATGTTAAAGAACCCTGTGTACGTCCCTGTTCCACATGATTATTTTGTTTGGACCAAATCAGGGCATTTAAATTTGAGTGATAATGGACATCATATTACAAATCGATTTTACGGCATACTGCACTTCCATCTATCTCTTTCCTCCTTGGGGTTCTAATCCTGAACTCAAGCATAGATGTTTAGTATTGGATCAAATTCCAATTTAAATTGAGATCTTGGTCGATTTAGTCCTCATGTGCAAAAAATAATTATAGTATTAACTAATATAACAAATTTCTATTCAAAGCATTTTAAACTAGAACTATGATTTTGTGAATGATCTGATTAAGAGTGTCAAGAATAACTCAGATTATAAAGCATGCAAAAGGGAGTAATGACAAAAATAATAAGTTAAATTTAATTGGTTATTTTTTATAAACTAAAAACTTTAAAGAGTGTCTATTACTGGCACACTGGCCTTAGATTTCTTTGCCTTTGTTGTTAACAGCAGATATCAAAACCTGCATAAAATGTGTGTATTCTTTATTGGCACCCTAGCTTTGTTTGACTTTGTTGTCAAGTGTAATATCAAAACCTGCTTAAATTAGCAATTATATCACTCATAAAATGCATAGTGCATTTAAATCTTACACTATTATATAAATATTTTAAAAAAAACTTACATTTACATAGATTATAATGCACTGCTAAACATACACAAAAACTAGTTTAAAATGCTTTGAATAGGAATTTGTTATATTAGTTAATACTACAATTATCTTTTGCACATGAGGACTAGTCCAATCAAAATCTCTATTTAAAGTGGAATTTGATCCATTACCAAACATCTATGCTTGAGTTCAGGATTAGAACCCCAAGGAGGAAAGAAATGGAAGTGCAGTATGCTGTAAAATCGATTTGTAATATGATGTCCATTATCGCTCAAATTTAAATGCTCTCATTTGGCCCAAACAAAATAATCATGTGGAACAGAGACTGAATTCTTTGACATGTATTTCGCATTTTTTCACTAAATGAAAATTATCTGTTTATATTTAAGCATTCTAAAGTAGCATTTCATTGTATTATGAATTAAGAACTGTATTACTAAAAGAATTCTTATATATATATATATATATTTTGTAAAAGCACGTTGTTGTGTTTGGGCCTAATGTTCGGATTTTAGGATTACATTTTTAGCACCACCCCCTCTATACTTCATCTCTATTCTTTCTTTTTACTCGATGTTGGAACCGAGTACCTTTTGTTAAGTAGCCAGTGCACTAACCACTAGAAAAGTCGATGGGCAAAAGATGGGAAACAAGAGATAATTGTTTAACAGGTTCCAACAGTCTGTTATTTTTGCAACATATAAGTAACAGGCCTACAAGTGACTTCCTTCAAAAATAATATAGGAATTTTGTCAAGAAAATTTAGGAATTTTTATTTACATGTTAATACATCTACAGAGGTTTTAATACCCTTATATATGTAACATAATAGACACCAACATTGTGAGGATTATATCAGGAAATTTAATCTATTTAGAGCTCACTCCTAACTATTTCAGGAAATATAAAAACTCTTCAGAAGTAAATCTCTCTCTCTCACAAGTTATGCTTTAATCAAGCCATATTAAAAATATTTTTGACAATTATTTTCTGAATAATAACCCTTTATAACAATTGCATTCAGTGGCGTAGCTAGGATGGGTGACACCCGGGGCGGATGTAAATGGTGTCACCCCCAGCTATCATAGTGTCATCCCCCCTTCCGTCCCGTCATATTTTTTCGATCACAATTCTACGTTTTTATATTAAATGACCATAGTATGAATACAAAATTTATTATGTTTCTATATATTAAATTCAGTAATATGGAAGTAATATGAATCCATCTTAAAAAGAACATAATCACCAGGGCAACCTAGAATCATTATCTATCATGGGATATGATTGAATTAATTATGCGTGATAGGATTTAATAGGATGAACAATCATTTATTAATAACATTGTGATGAGCGTACTTATATTGCACAAACTTTGAATAGCAAGCAAGAAAAAACTTTGTTCAATCATGATCTAGAAGAAACAACTGCAAAATTTTCAGATTCACAATTTATGAAAAGGAATTTTTGTGGCTTGTGTATATACTGTGAGTGGCGGATTGCAAAGGTCAATGATATCAGTTGTTTATGAAATTGTCGTTAACTTTATGCTCCCACTTGGATCGGCTGTTGGATACAGATTTCCACCTGCAAGACAGACACACCACCAGTGTTCACTTCCTATTCACAATGTTTTAAGGATTATGGAAGCCCCAGTCCCTATTGGTTAAACAGGAAGGGAGGAAGGCATCACTAAATATCAAAGGAAGATACAGATGCAGTTCAACATATTATAAAGTCTATGAATTTCTAATTTCAATTGTATGCAGAGTACACTGGAAGGATGTTTTGAAATTTATACATTTATTTTATGAACTTTAGTGTATGTTTTTTTTTTCTTTTATATGCTATTTTTAAAGCTGTATGTTTCTTATACTTATTAAGAAATAAAATGCTATTCAAACAAGACTAAGATTTTGATTTTCTAAGAGCAGTATATGATTGTCATACAGGAACTGGTAAAATATATGGCAAAATTTTATATGTGTTTCGATAATTTGTCAAAATCAAAAGTGGAAGTTTTTCGATATAAGGAAGGCACTAAGTACTCAATGGTATTAATAAACAGCAAAAAAAAAAAAAAATTAGGATTGACATTTTTGATTTTTTTAATTAAAAAAAATCAGAAGGGAGCCTCAAAAAATATGAATACATTTTTCAAAATTGAATATATCATTTCGAACAGAAAAATGTTACCTTCAAAATAAAAATAAAAGCAACAAATGTGAAAATGTTGTCAAATGTTATGAAAGTCAAATTAAAACTGAAAAAAAAAGATACTAATAAATGTTTTATTCATCCTATTAAATCCTATTACGCATAATTAATTCAAACATATCCCATGATAGGTAATGATTCTAGGTTGCCCTGGTGATTACGTTCTTTTTAAGATGGATTCATATTACTTCCGTATTACTGAATTTAATATATAGAAACGGAATAAATTTTGTATTCATGCCAAATTTCCCAAGAGTGTAACGCTTATTGCACCAAGATCTAAATATTTATAAAACTAGTCATAGTACGAATGCACCTCATTTACCACATTTGACGTGTGATTTCTAACTTGTTTAGGATATGTAAAAGGCTACATATGACACAAACAAAAACTGAGAGACTTTTACTGGAACTGTTAACATGCAGCTCCTGTAAAATACTCTAAATTCTTGAAATGTTTTTAAAACTCGTTAAACTCAAAAGTGGAAGTTTTCCTTTACAGTGCAGGTAGTACTCAATGGTATTGACAAACAGTAAAAAAATCGAAATTTTTGAGATTGGCATTTTTGAGAAAAAAATTCTTTTTGATTAAAAAAAAAATTTTTTTTTAGAAGACTCATGTAAAAATAATTAAATACATAATTCAAAATGGAGTATATCTTTTTAAGCAAAAAAATATTATCTTTAAAATAAAATAAACTCCAACGAAATATCTTGCATCGTTTCTGAGAGAAAGCACTTTAAACTTTTTTTCGAAAATCGCAAATGGAAAAAGGTGCTCGGGATGCCATCTTTGGCACCCTGTATCTCGGTCCAGAAATTTTTTTGGGGCAAACAAAAAAATACGGGAGTTATTTTTTCCTGAATTTTAACATATGTTCAATCAAAGAACTTCTGAGATTATGAAGGTAAGATTTTTTTTCTTTGGCTGCCTGAATTGACATGGACTATGTCATAAGATTATAATTTTATTTGCAAATAAAGGTTGGGTGTCACCCCTTAGAGGGTGACATCCGGGGCGGACTGCCCCCTCCGCCCCCCGCTAGCTACGCCACTGATTGCATTTATCAATACAAACAGAACTGAAATAAAGGCTGCTTAATGTACTTTTATTTTTTAGAAAATATACAACTAATTGACTAATCTGCAATTCTTTTTCCTTGCAACCCATTGATAAAATTTGAGATTTTTATGAATGATCAATCAAGAAATTTGACAATTTTTTGCCTTGACTGAGAAAAAAATTTCACACTTTATTGCAATTGTGATGGACAAAATTTAAGCTTCTTTTCTTTTCAGCAACCAAAAGGTGAAATCAGAGTTTTTTATTGCTCCAATCAATTAATATTCTTCTGCAATACATTGACAAAATTCACGATTTTTTACTGCATCCTTTTGTCTTTTTCACAATCGATTAATAAAGCTCTCAACGGCATTTTTTTTTTTTTTTTTTTTTTTTTTTTTTTTTTTTTTAAGTGACAAACTGACAAAGTTCTAGCTATTTTCGTGACTGATTGACAAAATCCAAGACTTTTTTTTTTTTATACCAAAGTAAGTACCGAAAATTACGATTTTTATGCAGAACAATCAGCAGATTTTGCAATATATTTCAACTACTAACTGACAAATTCAGCAATTTTTTGATGTGACTGATTGATGAAATTTTTGATTTTTGTCATGAATGACAGAAGAGATTTGTAAATTTTTTTTGCTGTGATACACTTGCAAAATGGTGATTTTTTTTTTACAGCAAGTGAATTTTTATCAATGAATGATCGACAAATTTAATGATGCATGTCAACGACCAATGGACAAATCAACACTTTTTTGATGCAGGTAATTGGTGAAATCAAAGATTTTTTTTAAAATCATGAGTGACTGCTGAAATTCATTGAATGATCACACAGATTTTGTAATATATTTCAACAACCAACTGATGAAATCAGTGATATTTTGCATCAACTGAATAAACAAATTCATGACTTTTTGCCACAACTGATGATGAAAGCTATGTGTTTTTGCCATGAGTGAATGACAAAATTTACAATTTTTACCAACGACTAATTGACAAATTTCATAATATATTACAGTGACCATTTATCAAAATTAGCAAATTTTTGCTGTAATTAACAGAAGAATTTTTTTTTTTTTTTTTTTTGCCACATTTGATAAACTAAGTTCGCAATTTTTATCAGCGACCTATTAGCAAAATTTGCTATCAAGTTTTTTTCAATGACAGTTCGATCAAATTCAAATTTTTTTTAATGATCAATCAGTGAAATTCGCATATTTTCTTATGACATACATAGACAAAAATTACTTTTGTTTCTCAACTGATTGATGAAATTTGTGATTATTACTGATGCAAATGAATGATGAACTTTTCAATACTGCAACAAACTAAAGACATTTACGATTACTTTTTTGTTGAATTGAGAAAATTCATGATTTTTGAAAGATGAAGAAAGAACTTTTATGTCGGTAAAATAAAATCACACAAGTAAAAAAAAGCTTACCAGCTCTCATTTTCTAAAAATGCAAAAATGACAAAGTAAAAAAAAAAAAAAAAGATCAGCTCATATCCATAACTAGAAAATTTTTCTTCCTTTCCATTCCAAAGAACTTGAGATTGTCTTTCTCCTTCCCATTCCAATATACCCTATTGACTCAAATCATTCCACACTACAATATTTATCTACACAACAAATTGAAATTACCTTAAGTTTGATTACTTTGAAGTGTTAAAACAATATTTGCTTCATACCAAACAAAATCAGTTACATTATTAATATAAACAATAATGATAACTTGCAATAAAATAACTATTTAACCATGAACGATTGATAGAAATTTTAACAGATAATGAAAAATAAATAATAAAACACATGTTTGAGGTAAGTGTTATTTTCCAGCTAATGGCCAGAATTTTTTTTGGATGAATTGGACTGTGACTGCTTTAGTGCAACATTGCTTCCCAGTTATTAAGCTTTATTTAATTTTTTTCAGCAGCTTGCTATACACTGAGGTCTTGCAAAAGCATGAAATGCAGCTATTTCTTTTCTTCTCACTTTAGTATGTCATAACAAGACTTTGTAAGTGTTCAAAATATTACTTTTTTAACTCTTTTTTTTATTAATATAGAAAAAAAAATTTGGAAATTTTATTTTTATTGTAGTTTTAATGTGTACTTCTAAAAAACTATTGTTTCATCTTTTTTTTAATACTTTGCTGGTATTGTGTTCTAAATTTAACAGGGCTTGCTGTTAATCTGTTACTTAATAACTATAAAACAATAACATTGTTATTTATAAAAATATGCTAAATAATGCTTATCTCTGAACAAAGGATTTAAAATAAGCAGGATTCATAAGATTTAAGTTTAGAATTTAGTATAAACTATATATAATCAACTTCTTAAGAAATCATAATTCAATAATAACAAAAAATCTATTTTAGTATATTCTTAATCATCTCAAATCTAAAAAATGATAATCAAAACTGCATAAATGTATACAATGTTTTTTGGAAATTAAAAGTAATCATAAATGCAGTTATTTATATAATCTTGAAACATTAGTATCAAATTAAGACAGCACATGTATTTTAGAAGGGCAACATGAAGCATAACACACCATACAAAATCTCCTTTGAAATGAAATAAAGCATGAAAAGATGAAATGTAGAAGCAAAGTCAAATGTTTAAAAAATAAATTTTGAAAATTCTGATAGAGAAATCCACAACAGGTCCATAGTTGGGTGCACCAGAGATTAAGTATAACTTTGGAATGTGGGTGTATAGAATCATTTACAACAATTTTTTGGGACATGTGACTTTTTGTTGCCAAAGCTATGTCAAGATTAGACAGACAGAAATGGGTGAAGGGAGTATGGTGCCAAGAGGCATACCAAAACTGCATCAGTAAGGTGAAAAGTAGAAGCTCTATTATCCTAAGAGCCTTATAAACAAAGGCTCCTTAGGGGATAAATTGCAAATCCATCAAGATATTAATTAGGTCTTTTCATTTGAGAATTGTATGTGACCTATTAAATTGAGATTAATTACATCAATGATACATGAAAAGATCCTCCTAAGAATGAAATAAATGACTTCACATAAATAAATCAAAACAATACATTTCATACATGTGTATCCTTTTTATTTTCCTCTTATTAAAATATTTAAGCAAAAAAAAATTGTTACTTTTATAATATCCACCTGCAGAATTTATTTTCAAAGGAAAACTGTCCTAAAGATTGCCTCTTGCTTGATGGCATAATATGTTTATATCAGATTTATAATTATAAAATTCATATTGTCTCATCAGTTTAATATTTAAAAAGAAACAAAAAGTATAATAATAAAAGATATACCTTTTTTAATGTCTTGATGAAAACATCCAGGATGAAATTCTTCATCACAACTGTTAGAAGATTTTTGAGCAGTCCCGAATTTTTGGCGATAATAAGGTATTTTGCTTTTCTCTATCATATGAATTGCTGTAAAACCTTCTGTTAAAGGAATAAATTTAGGCTTCCATGATGAACTAGAACGAGGACTGACAAAGTCTTTAACAGTTTCCATTTGATTATCACTAGGTTGATGAATTAGATGAGGTAAAGGAGGGTGTTGAAACCAATGATGGCACTGAAGTTGTGTCATATGAGCCATGTAGCATGACATTAATAAAGGAGATTCTATAATAGGTTTATCCATTTGATTATGAAGATCAACAAGGGCTATATCTTCTTGAGATGACACAGCAGATAAAAAGGATGTGCTTGAAACAGAATTAGAATCTGAAGGATCAGGATGACCATTAGATGGAGTTCGTTGTAATACAGTTGTATGCAAATCACTGTCACTTGAAATTTGCGATGGTGTTTCTTGTATATCATGGAGAGATCTTCTTGTAGCTGAAACTCTTCTGTCAAATGAATTAAGACTACTTTTTAGAACAGGATGATGTTTCTCTTCATCACCGTATACTTCTTCAGAAGTAGTAGTATCAGTTGTATCAACAGATGATCCAACATCTTCATCAGCTGAGAAATAACTTTCTGTTGAATGTGTTGATTCAGTAGAGGCAGCTCTTCGAATTGATCTTGGAGAATAGTTACGAGCAGCTACACTTGCCAAGGACTGTCTTGAACCATTACCATCTGTTCTACCAGTCAGACAAGCATTTAAAGATGCACGAGAACTGTATCTATTTTGAGATAATCCAGGGCTTACACTGCCTTCTTTGACATGAGATGATAAACCAGAAGTACTGTCTAATGTATTTTTTAATTCTTCAGATTTCATCAAAGACTTTGAACCATTAGCATCACTTCTAACATGTTGTTTACTAGATAAAGGGACAGACTGGGCCATAGAAATTTGATAAGAAGATAAAATAGAGGAACTTGATGGCATTGACATGTGTGTGGGACTGCTAAATTGTCTTTTAATGTGTTTCATTTGATTGTGTTTACTTTCCCTGAGAAAAGCAGAGCTAAAGTCACTATTTTGGCTATCTTTTGATTCACTGATAACTTTATTTTGATGAAATGAAGAAATTTTATCATTTAAAAAACTTTCAGAGAAAGCACTTTGACCTTTACTAATAAACTGAGATGTTGTATCAGAAGATTTTGATGCTGTATCAGGCATTTTATGAATACTGTGTTGATGAGAGACTTCAGTAACATTAAAAGAAGTTTCTGATTGGGTGGGGCTATAACCTGGACAGAAAACATTTAAAATTTCAGGAATTTCAAATACAAAATGACCTCTATGCAATATACTTTCACCAAATCCATATGTACCATCTGAGCTCAAATGATATTTAGCAGTGACAAAGCCATCAGCTGCTGGATTATTCACAACAAAAAATGACATTCCATTTTTGTTATATCCAAAAAATGCACAACCACCAACACACCCACATTTTCCTTCATAAACATGACTAGAAGGTGTGTCATTGCCCCATAAAAACCACAATTTTTTTCTTTTGATATCATGAGTCCTAAGAAATTTTTCTTGGAGAATTCCAGCATCTTTTTTCAATTGTGATGTTGCTGCATCAATGTAAACTGGACCTAAACCAAAGCCACCAACTTCTAGCCACATTTCAGTATTCATATTCCCTTGCTGAGAACATTGTCCATGACTAACTAAGCTATAAACAGATGAACACACAACACTGGAACTAATTTTTGCAAACTGTTTTAACTGAACCTGCTGTATCAGCATGCTGAGTCCAGATGTGGTATCTCCTCCATGTAAATTACAATTTGATATACGTACAGGAAAAATCTAAAAAAGAAAAATAAACACATGACCAAGGTTATTTGCATTACATATTAAAAACACATAAAAAATACAAAAGTTCAAACAGTTAGCATTTTGTTATGTTTGCTTAAAATGCACAAGCTTAAGATGCAACTTAAAAATACAATTAAGTCTCTATTCAAGTTTTTGACATAGCTAATGCATGTTCAACTTATAAAAAAAATCTTTAAATTTCTGTGTGTTAGCAATTAACATACACACTGGGGCACTTTCGATGCAAAATCTGAAGAGTATGAACTTAAAGTAAGCTCTTTTTTAAATTACAGTTGATTTAATTGTGTATACTCTTTTTAAATTGAACAGTAGAAAAAAAAAATAGAATGAAATCCTTTTTTTAAATACTGACAATATACTGTAGAATTAAAATAAAGTTTCACAAATAGCTCAGATTTTGTAAGCTTATAGGAATAAATTCATGTATTTTTCTGAAACCATTGTTCATATACACTGGCCTACAAAAGTTAAGTCACAACTGTTTTTTTTGCGTCTAATTTGTAAATGAATGAATATAGAAACAACAAATTTAGAGGAAATGTGCGCTAAACTGTTATATAGATATATAACAGTTAATAACAGTGAATAAATTCTCTTTATTTCAATTTTTATTTGCCATAATCTATCTTTAAAATTATTATGATTCATAATACTGAGGTTTCCTGGCAGATATTTTTATTATGTTTCCTACATATTTATTTTTTTACAGCAACAATTAATATAATATAAAAATAAATGCCATCTTTTAATTAGAGATTTGGTAAGATTTTGTTAAATGAGCATGTTTGTTGTCTTCTGATTTCAAAGGCTATTTATGGATAAATATTTATTTTTTTAAAATAACTGTGTACATTTTCATAATAAACAACAATCTCCAAATGACAGGAAAAAATCAAATTTTGCTTCTTGTCAACTTTCAATATTTATCAGAAACTTATTTTAATTTCTTAAATTAAAGAATTCCATTAACAAAGATTTTTCCATCTTACAAAAGACTAATTTGTATGTCATGCTACTGTCCATGTTGAAAAAAAATTCAGCTCCTAAATGATTATCTTGTTCTGTAATGTATAACATTGCCAAAGGATGAAAACGAAACAAGAATAATTTTCATTATCAAGATTTATTCATTCTACCTTTTTTTTAAAAAAAAAAAAAAATAAAAAGAATTGCTACACCAAAAGAGAAAATTAGAAAGAAACAAGAATAGTGAAATGAAAGAGATGGAAGTAAGTTCCATTGCCAAAGAACTTTATTACAAGAGTAAAAAAAATTGTTTTGAGCAACTAAAGAATCAAAGACATTCAAAGTAAGTCTCCAAAGTATTCAAAATAGAGTGGCATAGAAATTGAACAAAGGTTAAGAGTACTGTCAAATGCCAAGTAAACAACTTGTAGGGATAGAAATACAGATATACAAATTAAATAGGGAGGTGATATATAGATTTTTTTAGATTTGTTCAAAACAGACACAAAAAATATAATTAAAAAACAATATATAAAGTAACCTATATTTGATATAGCTGCCACAAATAATTAATTCAAAATGATTAACAGAAATTAAACAAGCAAAGCAAAGCAAAAATGTGATTTAAATCTCAAACACTCGAAATACCTTTATGCTTCAAAAATTAAGAAAACTAATAGTTGTCATCTTGAATATTGCTTAGCAACTCTAGATCATTCAAAATAATGGATTAAATTACTATAATTTACCAAAAAACTTGTTATGTTTATCAAATACCATAAGACAAAAATAAATGAATTTGAATAACTTTAAGTTGATTCCATAAAAATAATTTTTATTAATAATGAATTACTTAAAAAATCAATTAAAAACCTTTACATATAAATAATTCAAGGAACATGTATCACCTACTTCCATTTCTATTGCATTTCCACTTTCAACAATGCATATATCTATAAGGTCGACAGAAACACGAGTCATTCTATATTTAATCTCATCAGGATTGGGACACACAACAGTAGACACTGTATGAGGGCAGAGAGACTGTGGAATGTCATGTTGGCATAATTTAAAAGCATGAGGAGGCTGTAGATCACAGTCAGCTTGCTGAACTTGAAAGGCAAACAATTCAAAACCTGTCACAGTATGGTATATCTATTATATAAAAAAATAGAATTAATGAACTATTAATAATTGAATTTCTACTGATTTACAAACCAACTACATCATTTAAATTAAAGATACATACATATAATTCAGTACAATGAAATTGCTTGATTTCAGTTCAGTACAGAATGCAAATTCTTTTATTTCATTCAATTTTATACATGTTCACACAGATATAAATTTAGTATATAAATAATTAAAATAATCTGAAAATTTGAATGTCACTGCATTAATTAAGAAACATAAAAATCAACATTGGTCTTCAAATTTACATATCTTATTCATTTTTGATTGAGAGAGAGAATAAAATGATGAACAAAATTGAGTTTTGTGTAAATTGAAAATAAATCTAAAAATAAGGCATCAAATGAAGTAATAGTTTTAAATAATGACTAACTAACATAATTATATTGTCAATTTGAAACTAATAACAATGAAAAAATACCATGCCGAAAATTTGTAAAATGAAGTAAAAAGGAAAACAAAATATTACAAAAGCTAAAATGAAAATAGATTTTCTTCAATAGATTTTAATCTCATTAACATGAAATCGCTTAACACGAAATAATACTGAGATTCCGTCAGATAAGTTGGAAACCAATGTAAAACAAAAACAATGTAATTTATCAAAATCCCGCTTAAGGTGAAAAATTTTTTGGTATGAAAATCAAGACTTTCTTTCTTAAGCTAAGTTTTCTATATTCAAATTTGCATGTCACATCTTATTTTCTAAAAGTGGAATTTTTTCACTGTTTCAAAATTACAAAGAGGAAGAAGCGTTTCAAAAAAATTGTTAAGTATATGACTAATCTTTAATTTTTTTTTTTTTTTTCTAATTCTCTGATAATATACATTTCTGCTTTTTGCTTAAGGTGCATTTATTCACATCCTGAGCAAGTATGCCTATGATGGGAATCAATCATATGTCTTCCCATTCTTTTTTAATTATGTTTTGTGGTCACATCTACAAAAGAAAGGAGAGAAAAGGGAAGAGGAACAAAAAAAGAGGGGAGATGAAAAGGGTGGTGTCCAAATTGTCAACAGCTCCTGCTCTTGACCTCTGATTTTTAGATATTTGATCTGTTAGCTATGTGTTTGGTTATGCAGATGTTTTTTCTCACTGAGCTATAAAAAGTAAACAATGAATGTTTGGGTGAAGGAGTTTCTTTTTTTTAAATGATTATTCCATTAATTATTTGATGGTACTGATATAATTATAAATCATAAACTGCATTTCTGAAATCCCAAATCTTTGAGTGAAAGAAGTGACAGATAATCCTTACTTCAATACATAATTACTGAAACTCTGTTCACAGATACTCTGTGGAATGCTTTGAAAGATGAGCCAAAAACAGCAAGCTGCATCTTTAGAAACAAAACAAAAGATTTTAAATGAAATCAATAATAAAGTGGTGAAAAAAAAATCAGAAATTGCAGCAAAAAATGCAATATTGAATAACACTCTCTCTACAATTTTGAAGAATTGTGCAAAGATTGGAATGGCTTATGCTGTCAGTCAATTTGAACCAGCAAAAAAAATGGATAAATACAGGAAACAAGTGGGTAAGTGTGATCGTAGATTGCATGGAGGATTTTGTTTAGTATTTCTTTCTAAACAACTTATCCTTTAATTAATAAATCCAAATTGTTAATTTATAATTATCAAATTCTTACATACATGGTTGCACCAATAAATTTATATTAAAAAATATATAAAAGTAAGTTATTTATTTTAATCCAATTTAAAATGTTCAATTCAAGTTATTTAAAAAAATCCAAATTTTTTAAAAATACAAAAATTAATGTAGATATCAATGAAATTTTTAAATTCTAAAAATAAAAAAGAATCATTAATAAATTGCAATAGATTTTAAAATAGAAAGAAAACTGAATTCCAAAAAATATTATGAATGTCAGTGATAAAAAAATTTAATATAAAGCCTTAAATTAGCAAAAAATAAGATTTTTTTTTTATTAAATCCATCTCAATATAAAAATTTCAACTTCTAGCATTGAGGCTCGAACTAAGAATCTTCTGTTTACTAGCAAGATGCTTTACCTCCAAGCTATGATTTCTACATGAAAAACATTGAAATTAAGGTTCTCTTTTAAAATTTAAATCACAAAAATGAATGCATGAAACTGAAAAAAAAATTAAAATAATAGAAACTTTCAAAATTTTATGATTTGTTGGATGACATGAGGTAGCTGTAAGTACAAAAAAATTTGAAGCCTCTGACTTATACAGTTTTTGTGTACAGATTTTTTGACTGACAGACAGAGAAGCGAGACAAATAAAATTTCATCAGATGAATAAAACTCTAACATGAAGAAATTGCTCTCTTACAGTGGATAAAAGGCTGAAAAGATTTAAAGAGCATCATAGAATTGTCTATAAAAAGATATATGGAGAAAAATCTACCGCAGATGAGAATTTTATACACTTTTTTCTCTTAGAAAAGTGGTTAGATGTTTTTAAAAAAATTATGATCCCTGTGATACTTTTAACGCTAATGAAACGGGATTGTTTTGTAAAGTAAAACAATTGCAAACACTTACTTTAAAAGAAGAAAAATGTACTGGAAGAAAATTCAGCAAAGAAAGAATTACAATTATGGTCAGCTGCAAGTGAAAAATTACCATTGCTCGTGATCAGAAGTCGGCGAAACCATGGTGTTTCAAAAATTTTAAAACTTTGCTAATTTGCTGTTTCTTCCAGCAAAAATGCATTGATAAACAATGTTATTTTTAGGAAATGGCTACTTGATCTGGACTTAAAATTTTATCGAGAAGAAAGAAAAATCTGTTTAATGCTAGACATTTTCATAGCTTACAAAGATGTTTTAGTGCTAAAATCAATTGAATCTTTGTTTCTCCCTCCAAACACAACAACAAAACTTCAACCATGTGACCAAGGAATTATCCAATGTTTAAGAGTGCAGTACAGAAAAATAATTGTTCTTAAAATGATTCAGTGCTTTGATCATAAAATGGAATTTTCTGTCAATTTATTAGAAGCTATAACTTATCTAAGAAGTGCCTGGAACAGTATCACTACTGGAAGTGTGAAAAATTAGTTCCAACATGTGGGATTTATGCATAAAATAAATGAAATACTAATGGAACAGAATCTGAAATGATAAGTGATTTAATAGATGCCAAAAAAAGGGGAAATTATTTGGCAGATGTTGTTTGCCGAGTATCTTTGCATAGATGAAAATGAGCTGAGTTCTGATGTTATGACAGACGACGAATTAATTACTACATTAACTGAAAAAATAAATGACAACATCAATGTCTCAGATGAGTATGAAGAAATGAACACAAAAATGAAAAATTCAGTGTCATTAAATAAAGCTACACTGAAGCTTTAAATTAAGTCATTAAATAAAACAGCATCGAAAACTGAAAAACATTCCCTTATAGAATGAGAGAATGCTTCACAAGCTTTAGACGATTAGATGAGGTCTAAACATTCCTAGAATAAAGTACTTTACAAAAATTGAAACAGAAGTCAATAACAGACTTTTTAAAAAATTATCACCAGGTAAATAAATTATTGCCTAAAATTATGACCAATTTATTTTATTTCTTAATTAAATTTTCTATTTCTTATTAATTCATGATTTTAACAGGAATATAACATTTGTAAGCTTATTTATTTAGTTTTTTTTATCTAATATAGATGGCACCACTATTTTGATGGTTAACACAAAAAAATTTAACAACCCATTCTATTTATTTTTAAAAAGGTTCAACTGTATACAGATTCAGTGGCATAGCTAAGGGAAGGCCGGGGGAGGGGGGGGGGGCACTGAATCCTAGGTGCACCAAATTGAAAGAGGTTTAAACTGAAATTATCTTACATACTTTAATAAAAAATAAAAATTGTCAATTTTTTTTTTTTTTTTTTTTTTTTTTTTTTGTATGTGTGTCTGTGTGTGAATGTTTTTTTAATAAAATATTTTTTACAACCAAATAATGAAGAAAGAAATGTTTCTAGAGATGGCTCAACACACTTAGTGCCCAAGATATTATATACCTGAATTGAAGTGCAAAACCATTAATGAAGCACCGATTTGAGAGGAGTTTTAAACCGAAATTATTTTATAGATTTTGACAGTAAATAAGAGTTTTTGACCATTTTTTTTCTTTGTGTGTGTGAATTTTTTGAAGGAATTCAGTGAAGGTGGGAGAAATGGAAAGATCCATAATTGTTAATCGCTGATGGAGATTTCTAAGTGTCTTGCTTCCAGTTCACAAATCAAAAGGCCTGTCGGTGACTTAAGAGTCATATTTCTGGTATCAAAGGAACATTTTTCATTTGTATATTAGTAGAACCAACTGATGATTTTTCTAAACAAACTGTGAATGTTTAAAACCTCCAGTCATACTAAAATTAAGAAGACAAAAAAAAACCCTCTCAAAATGAATCTCTAGGATGGATTCCAACTACCTTCAACAGTGTAGATCTGATGCGCTACATACGTATCTCTAACTACTAAAAACCTCCATTCAAATTCATCTCGTTCAAAATGAATTTCTTGCACAGGTCCTTGCTGCCTACCTCCCCATATAACAGGTGTGCTTTGCACTCTCCAAAAAATCTTAAAAGTATCTCGTAGGATGGGCAGACAAAAAAATTCTGTAAAAACAATGTTGCCAGTGGGCTACTTTTTTTAAATTCGATTTTCTTGATTGTCAATGCTTTTTTTAAATTGTAAAATTCATCTTATTTAATGACATGTCTATTGAGGCAAAAATATGGGGAATTTTACCAATTTAAAAAAGTGGTGTTAATCAAAAAATCTGAATTAAAAATAAAGTATAGTCGAGTCTCTATATAATGAAATCCACCGTTCCAGTAAAAAATTCGTTATATAAATTCGATGTATAGAGAATGATGTTAAAAATCGTATTTAATCTGTGAAATTTGAACAAATATTATTTTTGATCTTTTGAATTAATAATTTGAAATGTTTAAAAGTAAATATTAACCTAACATTTTATTTCTTAATTATTTAAGCTGTTTCAAAAAAGAGAACAGACATTTATTTGAAAGCTTAATGAAAATCAAATAAGGAAGACTTGCATTAATTTCAGACAAAGAAACCTGTTATTTTTTGTTGCTTTGATTTTAAAATTGTTACACTCTAAAATCAAAATGCTGAAATTTTAGCAAGAAATGAAAAATTGTAGTTAACATTTTCCTCCATTTGAAAGCCTCTCTTATGGCCTCATTGATTCCACTCTTCTATGTGCATCAATTCAATTGACTCTGTTTTGAGAAGGATGTGGAAAGGTGTGTGGGAGATGGGATGAATTCGTTGGGATTAAAGAACACGAAGAGAAGTAATATAAAAAAAATTCAGCACTGACGATAAATCAAAAATAAGTGATGGAAAATTGATTCCATTTGATTCCGAAGTCTTTTAAAACTGAGTAAATTAAGACCAATTTATGAAAATATTCGTTATATGGAGATCGATATTTTGCTATATAGAGACTGTTTTTAATGTAATCATGTGAAAAAGGAACCGTTCCTACTAAAAATCTCTATAAATAAAAGGAATTCTGAGGATAATTAATTAATTAATTGAGGCACAGGGGAAAGCAAATCTTGGCAATGCGCCAACTCGGTCCAGAGGAAGCAAATCTTGGCAATGCGCCAACTCGGTCCAGAGGAAGCAAATCTTGGCAATGCGCCAACTCGGTCCAGAGGTATAAAAGCAAGATAGAAAAAAACGCGCAGGTCTGTGCATTCAAGTACAACCACCCATATGTATATGCTGAAAGTTTGTTCTGACGCTCACCCGACGCACGTGGAGTGCCGATGGTCCGGGGAGAGTCACCGGGGGATCCGTCGCCAGCTGAGAGAGAAGCGTAGAGTCACCGGGGGATCCGTCGCCAGCTGAGAGAGAAGCGTACCATACACATAAATTATTAAATAAACTTTCAAATTAAGCCCGGCGAAGCGGGCCGCGTATGCTAGTTCTTTATATAGAGAAATTCGATGTATAGAGTTTTGTTATAAAGAGACTCGGCTGTAACTCACTGACAACTTTGCACAGAAATCAGGCTCATGAAAGTTCAGATAAAAATGCTCCCTGGCAGTGAAGGTAGAATTAAAAAATGCAAGACAATCAAAAAATAAACTGAATGAGCAAAACCCAGTTGAAGTTGTGTCTCAAAATGTGCCTCCTGCAGTGGAAGGTGGAGCTAAAAAATGAAAGAAAATCGTATGCTAATTTGAATGAATCAATTCCCATTGAAATTTGGATTGCAAAATCAGAGAAAAAAAAATTACTGTTAATGTTGGATAACATTTACAAAATTAGTCATTAACAGAACACACAAATAATCTTCGATTAAACAGATAACATGTTTTTAAATTATGTTTATAGCTTCCAATTTATAAATCAAAAGACCTGTTGGCAACTTGAAGTCACCTTTCTGGCATCAAAAGTACATCTTTCATTTTATACTAGGTGACCTACCCGTCAATTTTTCCAAATGAAACGATCAAATAAGGGGCGCCAAATTGAGAGGAGCTTTAAACTGAAATTACTTCATATATTTGACAATAAATAAGAATTGTTGACCTTTTCTGTTGTGTATGTGCAACATTTAATAATTAAGCCGATTGCCTATATGTTATATAATCTATGATCTATCAATTTTCAAAAATTAGATGGCGGTGTCAGCAAGATTAAGATCTTTTGTTTTAGTTTTTAATTAATGTTCATTCCTGCATGGTTGTTTCTCCAATCTTCTGTATTGTCACCACCAATTTTTTGAAAAAAATTAAAAAAATTACAGAGAGATTTAAGAAAATTTTATTCACAGGTTTGAAATATTTTTCTAGATGTGCTCTGAAAATTTAAAATCGATATCTCAGTTAGGTTTCTTAATTTTTGCTGATTAGTGAAAATTCTTAAATTTCTTTCATTTTGGCTATGGAATCAGGTTCAGATGTGCCTTCAATTTTTGTGGGGAAAAAAAAAAAAAAAAAAAAAAAAAATCGCATTTTTGGCGAGTTTTTAATTAATATTCTCGACTATTTACCTAAAAAATAAAAAATCTGAGCCTCACGTGCATCAGGATCTGCCACTGACAATTCTACTCAAATTTTTACACTTGCACATGCTGTAGATATTTCTATCTCCATATACATATATATTTATTTGACACTGATTTTTGCGTTCTTCCATATGAGTATTTTCAATTAATCTGGGATTCAGTGAACAGATGCAAAATGGATTTAGCTGAAAGAACAATAAGTAAAGATATTTTTCTTCTTTATCAAAAATTGCATTTTTCCTGGAGAATTGTCATTGAGAAAAGTCAAATAATAAAATGTGAATGACCTAGTCAAAAATCTTTCCTTCTTAAATTATTTTAAAAAAAGAAAGTAGGACTTTTCAGTCTTCCTAGTACTAATTTCTGTGACATGTGATGTACAAGACTTTAACCACAACTAAAGGAGAATTGTCCAAACGCCAGAATTTTTTACCTTATGTTATACTGCATTCAAATTATGAAAGTTGACTCACTTAGCTTAACTTTTTCTAACCGGACAACTTGAATAAGGCTTCACCTGTTTACACTACCCAACATTTCAAAAGACTTAATTTATGCTAAATTTAAAACTCCTAACCATACACAGTTTATTACTGTTTTTATTCTTTGTGAAGCGTTAAATACACAATTCAATCAATCATTCGAAAAAGATGATTAATTATTTGTAAAACTCAATTCAAAATTTAAGAACAGTTTCGAATAAGAAAAAGAGTTCAAAAGGCAAAACTTCACTCAACTTATAGGTGAGCAGGGCCATAGCTAAGGGGGCTCTATGGGCGGCTCAGCCCCCCTAAAATATTTTGCCCCCCCCCCCCCCTGGAAAAGTTCCAAGGTCACTAAATGAATTTCTGTTCCGAAAATTCAAATGAAATTCTGTTCAAAAATCTAATTTTGTTTTGAGATCCCTTTACAGTTTTGCAGAATTACTAAATTATATCTAAAAAAAGTAATTCAACACTGCCTCATCCTATTTGTACATATGAAGCTAACATGATGTTTAATTTTGCACCAATTATACACTCAAAATTTTCATCATCCTATACTTTTCTGAATATAAAATGAAGTTATTACAACAGTTTAATACGAAACATAGTACCTACAGTGTAAATATGCGCTAATTTATCTTTCTGTGTCAGAGAAAGAGAAAAAAATATTCTGAGCCCCCCCTACAATCTCTTGAGACCCTCCCCCCCCCCCCTCCTATAGATCACTTCTAGCTACGGCCCTGTAGGTGAGTATCCAAAAGTAAATAAGTTTCTTAAACTTGCTCAAGTCAAAAATTTTTATTCTAGATCACCTGCTTAAAAAAAACTTCAAGTTAAGTGATTTATATAGCATAATCTGAATGTCATATTATTCTCTCCTTTTAATGGTGAACGTAATAAATGTCATGCTGGGAAACACAGCTACAAGGGGTAAAACAGATTTTTTACTATAAGATTTAAAGTTAGGAAAAAAAAAACTTACGGATTTTTTTTAATTTAATTTAAATTTTGAATTTTAAAAGCATTTTAAATTTTATTACTTTCATCTATATATAATATGGATCACTCTCTCTAGATATCTTATCATTGTCTTGTGACTGCACTCATATTTATAAACCGATTTTGATGTGACTGAGCATATGTTAAGGGTTTATTAAGATCATGACCAAAAATGTCAGAAATTTTTATCTGACATCCTGTTCCAAAATTAAATGGCAGTCTGTTAAAGATTTTTAACTAAAAAAATATATAAAAAATTAGAAATGCAAATTTATTTCTAGCACAATAATCTTTAGATCCTTATAGGAGGATTCAAGAAAATTTTTTGGTTTCTCCTCTATTTTAAACAATGTATGAGTACAGCAATTTGAAATTTTAGGCTGACTGCTGTTTTTAACAGATTTTTTTTTCGTAATCAGCATAATTTAGTAGTATTAGCAAATGTGGTTTTTGAAAATACACTTTCATCTTTGCTGCTTTCACACGCTTAAATTAACATAATCATATCCATGAACGTTCTGCTAACATTTTGAAATTCTCATTCAAATTCAGTATTGACAAAAACTATAAATCTTTTATTAATTGGGTTCTAGGCATTTTAGTTTCGTGTTTATGTAAAGTTAGCTGAATCCTTAAAAAAAGGAAGAGTGAAGCCGCCTTATATTCCTGGTACAAGCTAAAAAAGGCATTTTTTTTTTTTTTTTTTTTTTTTTTTTTTGAGGGGAGAAAAAGTGGTCATTTTCTTATTTATGGGGGAATGGGGCACAAAACGTCTTCCTGCCTTGGGTGCCAAAATGTTTAGCTATGCCACTGGATAGTTTGGACAGTCATGGAAAAGAAAAGCAAACACCCCAATTAACTTTACAATTAATTATAAAAGAAGAAAGTTAGCCACACAAATCAATTGGAAATTACATCTACTTTGAAATGATGTATATTACTGTGTATGATGTATATTATCTACAATTGAAAAAGAGACCAAATTTTTTTTAATGGCAGCACACAAGTTTGAGAATATATTTTAAATCTTTAGTTCAAACTAAACCTAGAAATGAAATTTCTAGCCTGCAATTATAAATTTTTGAATTATAAACATTCAAAATTTATAACTTCTAATGTTAAATTACATTTTTACATTTTTATTAATGTCTCCTGAATTTATAACCCTAATGCAATAATTTTGTGTGTGACTATAACACTAAAAAATACAAACATAAATATTTTAAATTTGTAATTTAAAAAAATTTATAGCATGAATTATGAAATTAATATTTAAAAAATATATGAATTGAAACCTACATTTTTTTAAAGATAGATTTAAATTTATTATACTCTACTTCATGCAAATTCTCAATTTCAAATTTTTATTTCAAATAGATTTCAAATTATCAAAAAAAAAATGGCAAAATGATGGTAAAAGGGGTTGTCTATGATGGGCAAAAAAGCACAATTTAAAAAATATATTTTACTCATTTTATTGAAATATTTATGCTAGCGATAGCTGAAACATATTAACCCTTACACAGGTAGTGGGAATATGCTTCCCACATCATTTTTATTTAAAATTCATAGATTTGCACCAGAATGCATAATAAAATATTTCACTTTTATAATGCATGTGACAAAATGTCTGTTTTTATTTTAAAATCAATTTGCTTCCAGATTCTGGTGGTAGTCTATATTTTCAACATTTCAGCCACAAAATTGCTTTGCATAGGTAAAGGTTAAAAAAGTGATATGCAGAGTTGTATAATATAGATAGATGCACATGCTGTTAGCAGAAAATTTTATGAACTTTGCAGAAAATTTTAGGAAATAAACAATTTGTTTTTGTAGCTTTTTTAGCACCAAAAATTTTTAAATATTCTCCCAATTTTATGCCCGATTTATTTACTGTTAGTGTACAATTAAAAGTATGGCTGTTTTTCAAATTTTCCAAAATTTAAGGCATAATGCAGAAAACTAAAAATTCATCAGTCTGAAATTTTAGACACAAAAAATCACAAATTTTCACAAACAGTTGTCTTAAAAAATCAATTTCTAAATAAAACACAAATTTCGTCAAAAAATAGCAGAAAAAAAAACACAACTTTCATCAAATGATCATGAGAAAAATGCAAATTTTGTCAAAAGACTTGGAAAAAATTGCACATTTCAACAAAGAATTGCATAAAAAATGCACATTTCGACAAACAACCACGAAAAAAAAAATCTTATTTCAACAAAGGACCATACAAAGACTGCAAAAAACGGGGAAATTTGTCTGTGAATTGCATCAGAAACGGGAATTTCGTCCATGAATCACCTCAGAAATGAAAATTTTGTCTGTGAATCACATAAAAAACAAGAATTTTGTCCGTGAATTGCGTAAAAAACAGGAATTCTGTCTGTGAATTGCATAAAAAACAGAAAATCCGTCTGAATTACATAAAAAATGGGAAATCAGTCTGTGAATTGTGCAAAATACGGGAATTTCATCCATGTCAAAATAATATAACACATAATTTTTATTAAACATTAAATTTGCAGAAAGTTTTGACCCAATATTTATCAGCACAGAAAATTTTTGGTTTTATACAAGTCTGGTTATATGGTCATGTTGGCAAGAAATAACACACAAATAGAAGTGACAGTCATTCTGTAGCATTTCAACAATTGAGTACTAAGCTTCAATTTGGATACAACTCCTAAAATATGCTTATTTAAAAATAATTTGTCATAAATTAATCATACAAATTTCATGTAAATTTGAACTTAGGCTAATTCAAAGGTGTGGAATTTATTTGTGGTGTCAAACTTGGGTATTGCTAGTGAAAAAAAAACAGTTTGGGTTCATATTGATATTTAGATTGGACCATAAGCAAATTTTATATACATCATTTAAAAATAAACTTTATTTCATTTAAAAATAGACTTTATTTCATTTGGTACCTGTAACTTTTTGCTACAATAATCTGTTGCTGAGTTAATAGGTTTGCAATGTTTCTATTTTTCACGACTGCACATAATGCATTCACCTACTTAGAGGTCTCTGTAGTTTAAACTATACATCAGAAAAATTTAGAATGCATTTAAGATAAAGGGAGTTAGTTAATCAAATTATAAAATATTCTTAACAAAGTACCTGAGGAATTGTAAGTCGCCCAGTTATATCTCCAACTAATACTTCTATAAGCCAAGCATATTCCAATGTTTCACTATCTAAAGGACGGTCAAGACCAGAAAACATAGCATGCCCTCTAACCTAAAAGAGAAAAAATATAAACTGTCATAAAATGATGCGATAATTATTTCATAAACTTAAATCTATACAAAATAATGCTGTAAAAGTAACAACTAAATGAATATCTGTATGATGTTGTTACTTTCAAGCTCACTATCCATAAGAAAGTATTGTTACTTTAGTTACTGCTCAGAAATTGGATATTAACAATCATTGTATGTACTACAAAACTGCAAGAAATCTAATTCCATAGCAGCAAACATGAGCCTTTGGAAGAATTTGTATTTTTTACTCCTCACATATTGTTATGTGCAGCCATCTGTACTTAATACATAGATTTAATTAAGTTTCCAAGTTTAATGATAAAAGGCAAACAAAATTAAAATATGATACATAATTTAATATAGCATGTCTAAATTGTAGAATTTAGACTTACAAAATGACATTACTTACAAAAGTAAAGAATAATCAGAGAAAGCAATTTAGGACTCGACATTCTGCTGTCTGCTCTAGAGCTGCTTTTGCATGCAAAGTGTATGAAGTATATCGATGAACACGCAACAACATTTACTCTAGCACTTTGATTTTTTTTTTATTACTAACTTTTAGCTAGGTGCTGGGCATTTTATAGGAAGTTAGACTAGAAACTAAAATCAATAGTTTTTTTAACCATCAGTTTGGGGCTCCTTAGTGCCCCGTCGGTAGTTACGGCCCTGGATTCAGTGTTTCATATTTTAAAGAGTACCAGTTACTTACAAAGAGAGGGTCTGAGGCTTGTGTCACTGAATTGGGTAAATGTTTGTGTATCAATAGAGCATAGTTAGTACATAAATATATGACAGTTATAAAGTGCAACCCCCAGAATAAATTTCCTCATGTGGCAAGCACCTCCGTAATCTGTTTGGTAGCACACTGGATTTGAGTTTTTTCTATCTGAGATCTAACCCCACTCGGACCTTTTTTTCAGAACGAAATCTTTCATCAATTGTTTTTGAACTGCAATTGAAAAAATATGCATAATAAGGGAAATTTATGAAAAATATAAATTAAATTTATTTTTTTGAACCATATAAATGCAGTTTTAGCTATAAAATTTTGCATGTTGAAATATTTTATATATGTAAAAAAAAAATAGTAGTTCAATTTATTTGTCTATAGACCACAAATTTTTTGTTATTAAAATTTAAAATTTAAGATTTAAAATTGTTTAGAGTTATTTCTATGAATAATCTACTAATTATCGTGCAGAAGTAAGTTAAAATTCATGATATAAATGTGTGAATAATCATATTATTTTTATTTATTTATTACGAAAAAATTTCGAATATTTGATGTTTATCATAATTCTTAATACAGTAGACTCCCTCAAATCCGCACAGCTTGGGACCAGAGGTTATGCAAATTTTAGAATTTTGTGGATTTCTGGTCATCGTTTTTTTACATTTCGTAAACAGTAATTTGAATGTAATTCATAATGCAGTTGAAACTATAATGAATGCTTACAATATAATAAAATTTTAAAATAAGTAATGAACTAAAATAATAATTAGATAATTTTTAAATGATCAAAATATTAAAACCAAAGTTCAAGTTAATAATCAATAATGTATGATTAAATGTTCATTAAAAAGAAGAAATTCATTTTTTTCTAAATTATTCAATGAAATTTATCTCATACTGTGTATTGTCTATATAAGTATGTGTATTGTGTATTTATATCAAAATCATAAAATAAGAAAGTTTTATTTCAGGTTTAGCCAGATTTAAATAACCAAAAAAGCACTTTTTCTTTTAACTTGATCTCACAAAAGATGAATTGAAATTTTAAAACATCAGAACTTTCTGGCTAATCTAACAATCTTCCTCATCATAAGAACTTATATTACAGTTAAAATATAAATTGAGCAATTTTTAGCATTACAGATTATTTAAAAAACCTTTGAACAGAGTCATAAAACAATAATATATCATACTATACCTGTAATGTGGAAATAATCATATGACCATCCTTCAGATGAGAATAATTTTCGATTCTGTCTACAGTATCAACTGAACTCAAAATAAGAGGCGACAATAATAGCTGTAAAATAGTTTCATCATAAGTCTTATGCATCTCAAATGCTAATCTCTCCAAATATAAACTTGGGCAGGGTGGATCATTTTCATTACAGCTCTAGAAAATGTTAAAAATAATTAATCTTAAATTAAACTAACCTAATACATACAATAATTAAATCAAAGCAATTCAGCATTTTAATGCTAACAGCATGAAAAAAAAGAATTCTTTCTGGCCAGTACCGGAAAGAGGTAGCTTTCATATTCCTTACTTTTATTATTTTTTTTTTATCAAGTTACATTATTATTCAACCATACAAAGCTCAAATTACTGGAACACGATAGTAGAAGATTCAATATTTGTTTTTGTCAATGCTGAATATGGATGGGAATTTCCTGAAATTAATAAATTTTTTACAAGCTGGCTTTAAAACAATTTATATTTGATTACCAAATTTGGTGATATAAAGAAGTACCTGTCATTTTAAAAAACATGATGGGCGAAATTAACCAATAAGCTTAATCGAGATCTTAGTAAGTCCTTTGCATATTCTCACTTACATCGAAATCGGTTGATATATGCAAGTGCTATCACAGATAAATTGTTTTTTCAAAATGTCACCCACTTTAGAAATTCAAACTGTTATAAATAAGTTATTTTTTAAGATAAAGACAAAACAAAAAATGCTCCAAAATCCTTGTATTACGATCAAACACTACAGAAAAAAAACCTTTTTTCTTTTTCTCTCTCTTTCTCTCCTATCTTTTTTGTACATTACTATAAATTAAAAAGATTTTTGACAATATTTAAATGGCTGCCTTTTGAAATATGATGGTGAATGAAGTTGACCAACGAACTCAATCACGACATTAGTTAGGTTTATGTACATAGTAAGTTACAGTAGACTCCCTCAAATCCGCACAGCTTGGGACCAGAGGTTTTGCGGATTTCTGGTCATTTTTTTAAATATTTTTTAAAAAATAATTTGAATGTAATTAATAATGAAATCCAAACTATAATGAATGCTTACAATATACTAAAATATTAAAATAAATAATAAACTAAAATAATAAAAATTTAGATAGTTTTTAAAAATGATTAAAATACTAAAAGCAAAGATCAAGTTAATAATCAGTTAATGTACAATAAAATATTCATTATAAAGATTACCGTATTTTCGGGCGTATGAGCCGCGGCGCATACGAGTTTAAAAGTATAAAATATTGTAGGTGCGGCTCTTACGCCGGGGCGGCGGGTACGATGATTTTTTTTTTTTTTTTTTTTATTTTGTCAAATGATTTTGACACTTTTTTTTCGTTTAATCAACAATTATATGCTCTCAAATTGGTATCAAAACATTTGAAAACGTCTCTCAACCGCAGGTGTCCGTGATGCGTTAGTTGTTTATTTTTAAACAATCAACATTATTCAAAAATAATGTTGGTCTCACCGGTTCTCATGTTAAAAATTATTATATTTTCCCCTCATCTATTAATGATTTTACCTGTAGGATATTGGAATGTACAGCTGTCACATTTTTTTCTTCTAATGATCCTCCTTCCAGTTAGAAAATAAAACTGCCCAAAGAGAGCTCAAATCCCGGTATAGAACTCTTTTGAAATAGACTTCCTATACATAGTAAAAACTTTAGAGAGCAAGATTTTTCTTTATTTTTTTCAATAACTCACTCTTTTTTTATCCGGCAAAAATAATCCAAACTTTGAAACCGGTCGAATCAGCAAGTTTTTTTTCCCCCAAATGAGTTAATTCAGGTGATAAACAACAAAAACGGGCCTGGCGAATAATAAAAAAATAATAAAAGGCCGACTTCCGTGATAAACATTTAAAAGAAGCCAATAGAATATAAACAATTTTCAATGCATATGACTTTGCAAGAATAAGTTTAAATGTGCTACACGAGTCGATGTTAACTTGGCAACTTTAAGGGCTATTTCACCCACGTGCAAACATCGGCTAACTAATGTTAATCTCAAAGAAAAAAAAAGTGTCATTCTCATTCCATTATTTTTAAATGATATTTTTTGCTTTGGATAACGGAAGTCAATCTCCACAAAGAGTCTTTACTTTTTCGATTTTGTTTACAGGTTTTTTTATTAGTATACTTTCACTTTCGAAACTGGTTCTAAAAGTCAAAGTATACCACTAAAAACATCTGTAAACGAAATCAAAAAGGTGTCTTCTTAGGGATCAACATCTCAGATATAAAATACAAAGAAATCATTTAAGCATATTGAAATGCAAACGCATTTGAAAAAAAAAAAAAAAAAAAAAACAAATCCATAGGATTAACATTAGCGAGTAGATGTTTTTACTTGAGTGAAGCAGTCCGATCTATAGGGGGGGGGGGGATCAGCTCGGTCCGGCCCATATAAAATAATAATAATAATTAATAAATAAAAATAACAATCCGGCACCCGGAAAATTTAAAATATCCGCATCATCCAAGTGAATTTTTTCAATAGATTAATTTTTACTATGATATGGTTAAAAATTGTTTCGTACGAAAAGTTCTGAACAAAACTACTTATTTTATCCTTTTTTTTTCCTTTTACTATGTTTATTTTTAAAGAAGTGCCTAATAAAAGCACTCAAGTAAGTATTTATAACTATAAAGCAAACGTGCAATTTTGTTATCTCTTGTTTCTGCTAATAAAAAAAAAAAAGAGAGAGAGACACTGGTTATTTAAAGTCACCTTTTCTCCTCATCCTCTTCATGACTCAATGTGCGGACATGTTGCCCTTTGACCTTGATGCGTAAGTCGGCTAATATCGCATTGCTTCTGTTTTGTTTCTTTGAATACAGTAGAAAAAAAAAGAACGAAAATAGTTTTTTTTACGCTAAGTGGATTTGTGGATTTTTTTTTCTTTTCTTAATTTATATCTTCATAATATAATCATCGAAATAACTTAAGATGAATATAAAGTCTAAATTTGAGCAAGAAATATTTAAACTTACAAAATTTTTGTAAATGAACAAGGATAGATGCGTATGTACCAAATAAAAAATAAACTAATCTACCACAAAAGGAATCATTAAATCAATTATCAATAGTTAAAATATTAAATAAAGATATGCAGGTATATATTTATATAAAGGAATTTGTAGTGCTGTAAGCTATTTAAGAATCGATTTTTTGCCGCAGGCATGATAAACAATTGTGGATTGTATTCGCTGTGGATAATGATTTGTAGTATTATACAATGGTTATATATATATTTATTAATCAATTGTGGTTTAACATGTGTAATTTAATTTTAGCATATGTGCTGTGTTTCAATGTAATTCGTATTTTATTATTTACTTCACCAATTTACTTGATCGTCATTTCTTTACACTGAGGAAAAAGTTGCTTTTTTTTTGGGGGGGGGGGGGGGGCATGATATTGTTTTAAAATTATTTTTTAACAGATCTCGAAAATACGGTATCGCCGTGATCCCGCTGATTCTAAAATGTTGAGGTTCAACTGTATCATATTTTCGTTAAGAGGCTACTTCAGTCAAGCGACCCGCTCGTTAATGCTAATCCTATGGGAAACATTTATAAAGATATTTCGTTTGAATTTAAATATTTTTAAATGATTTTTGCATTGATTAACTCTGATAGATTTGTAGAAAGAACATTTTTCGCTTTTTGCTTACAGGTATTTTTCAATGAGGGCACTTTCATTTTGGGAGTCGGTTTCGAAAGTGAAAACAATCTTCAAAATCGAAAAAGTATAAAACGATCTGCATATAGATGGACTTGAACTATCCAATGCCCAAAAATCATTTAAAAATATTGAAATGCAAACACGATATCTTTATAAATTTCATCCATAGGATTAGCATTAAGGAGGTCTTTGTGTGTGACTGAAATAATATCTTAACTTAAAAAAAAAAAAAAAAAATCCTACACTAAAATTAATTTGAAAAAGTCTTTGATCGAAAATCTGACGGATTTTTGCTGGAAAGAACTAGAACTTTGTGGTGTTAATAGTGTTATTTATGACGGCCGATTATCTGCAGGAGGGATATAGGCCCTAGGATAAGTGCCCTCTGTGGGGGGTCTTTCTAAGGGAACCTAAACCGCATTTACACAAGGATGACCAAGATTCGAAGAAAAGTTTAGAACTTTGTGGAAAGAACTAGAAGTCTGTCTGTGGAAAGAGCACTTAGAATTGAACGCTACTAGGAAAAGATGCTAGGGAGGAAGCTAGCATCCTGCTGCGCTCCTCTCATTGGCGCAAGTAATTGCGCCTATTTCCGATTGGATTTTAATTGCGTACTACAAACACGTTTTTTTTTTTCTTTTTAGCTGAGAATTATTTTACGGTACTGTTCTGCTCTTTTTGTCTGACGCTCTTATTTAAGCAATTTATTTTTTTTTTCAAGTGAAAATGGCTCCCAAAAAGTTAAAAAGTTACACCGCTGCTTTCAAGCTTGCTGTGGTTGATAAGGCAGAGCTAATAGGTAATCGTGCTGCAGGACGAGAATATGGAGTTGATGAGCGTTGCGTAAGGAGATGGAGAGCTGAAAAATCTATTTTGAAGGAAATGCCAAAATCTAAGAGGGCACGAAGAAGTGGCGTTGTTGTTTGGCCAAATCTGGAGAGAAATTTAGCCAAGTGGGTAAAGGAGCAAAGGGAAAAAGGAATGCCCGTTTCAACTGTTCAGATACGGTTTCAAGCGAGGATTATGGCATCGAACATGGGATTTACAAATTTTAAAGGTAGTCCCAACTGGTGCTTTAGGTTCATGTCGAGAAATAATTTGTCTGTAAGAACCAGGACAACTGTGGGACAAGAACTGCCTGCAGATTGGGAAAAGACAAAAGCATCTTTTTTAAAGTATGTCGCTGAAAAAATCAAGGAAAACAACTTTTCAACAGCACAGATTATTAATATGGATGAAGTTCCATTAACTTTTGATTGCCCCCCCAGTAGAACTGTTAACACCATTGGGGAAAAAACAATCGGCATCGTAACAACTGGTAATGAGCGAACCTCATTTACCTGTGTTTTAGCTTGCGCTGCGAATGGAGACAAATTAAAACCACTAATTATTTTCAAGCGCAAAACTATGCCTAAGGCAAATTTTCCTTCCGACGTCGTAATACGGTGTAACGAAAAGGGATGGATGTCGGAGGAAATCATGTATGAGTGGCTGGCGGAAGTGTGGAGGAAAAGAAAAAATTCTTTTTTTCAGCCTAGTGGGCTTCTTATTATGGACTCAATGAGTGCCCACAAAGGTGATTCCGTAAAAACTGCTTTGAAAAAAGTCTCAGCCGAGCCAGCAATAATCCCTGGCGGATTAACTAAAGTTTTACAGCCTCTTGACTTGGCTGTGAATAAATCTTTCAAGTCCAAAGTAAGAAAACTGTGGGAAAAATGGATGATGGAAGGGCTACATTCATTTACAAATTCTGGAAAAATGCGCAAAGCCACTTACGAAGAAGTAGCGTCGTGGGTTTCATCGGCATGGAAAGACATTAGTGCTAAAACTATTATGTCGGGCTTCAAAGCAGCCAATATCATGGAAAATACAGTTAGTGATGATTCATCTGAATCTGATGATAGTGAAGATGAAAATTGTGACGTATTAACTGATAAACAATTTTTAGAACTATTTAATTCCGACAGTGAAAATTCCGATTTTGATGGATTTGAAGATTTTTAAACATGTTGATAAAATCTTGTATATATTTTTTTCTATATTTTCACTTCATTCCAATAATAATTTTTCATATTTTAAAGATATTTTGAAGTAGTGTTCTCTTATTATATGTAATCCAATATTTTTTTAGAAAATTTTATAAATATTACAAAAAATTGAAATCTTAATATTAAAATTACATACCTGCTATTTATAACGGATCAGTGATAGGAAACGTTATTAAATTGAAAAACAAATACATAATAATAATAAATCAACAGTCAAGGGAAAAATGATTCTGCAATATTTACAGGTAAGATTATAATATTATAAATAAGTTTCTGATATTTATTATATTTTTCTCTGTTTGTTATTGATCCAGTGACAAAATGTTGCTTTTTTGCAGTAATCTGAGGAGTTAACATAAACTAGTATGCATTTAAAAAATATTTTCTTATAGCAATACGCTTTATTACATCACATTTTTCAGTAATATTTTTACTACAGTTTTTAAGGCATTTGCATACATTAAATCTAAGTGTCTTTCGTCCAATGATTTTTTTCTTCAACAGCTTATTTTATTTATTTTATTTTTTTCGTCAGTGTCTCTATACGATATTTCTTTACATTTTAAATATATTTTTTTAGGCACTTAAGTGAAAAAAAAATTTTTTTTTTAACTGTTCAAGTGAAAATATTTTATATACTGTAACAGTCTCTAAAATCTGGAAACCTCAAATACAGATAGCATAAATGATCATCAAATGTTTTATATTTATATAGTTCAGTTATCCTATCTTATCGACAGATGGCAGCACCAAAAATGTATTTAACTTTTTAGTATAATCTAGATTATATTCTGCATTTTGCCGACAGATGGCCGTACCAATCATTTCTTCTAATTCATTTCCAACTTTATTTATCTTGATATAGTAAAATAAGAAAACAAAGAAATATCAACAGAAAAATTCATAAACAGTTTATATAAAATATTAGGCCTGGAACAAAGGAATTTTATTACAGAGATTGAGCTAATATCATTGTAATTGGGGAAAAAGTAATGACCAGTAGGCCTAAATTAAAGCAACTAAATACTAACATATAAATAAAATCGTAATCGTGAAAATGTTCTGTGTATATTTAATTTTAATAAGATTAAATGCTTGGCTTTGCTGTTAAATAACTTAATGTGCCATTTATGATTTTTTTTTATAAATATGTGATTTTTTTTCTTTTTTAATGATGATTTTCAATAATTTTTACTTACATTTTAAAGTTGTTTTTTGAAGATCACTAAAATTCGGAAATAACTAAAAGCCGCGTCTACGAACGATTTCGGAATTTAGAGATTTATACTGTATAAATATCAGCAGCTTGGGTGCGGCGCTTACGATGGTGCGGCGCTTACGTCGATGTACTTTTTTTTTTTAACAGATTGTCATTGGTGCGGCGCTTACGGTGGGTGCGGCGGGTATTCCCAAAAATACGGTAAATGTGATTTTCCTAAATTATTCTATGAAACTTTCCTCATAAAGGTACATTTTAAATTCACATCAGGATCCTAAAATAACAAAGCTTTATTCCAGGTTTAGCCAGACTTAATAACGAAAAAAGCTTGAATAATACATAAATATATTTGATAAGATTGTGATTGCCAATGATATCAGCAATATCTTGATTTTTTCCAGAAATAAATTATTCTTTCTTCAAGAAAAACATGAATTTAATAACCTTGACAAAAATTACAAATTAAAAAATATATAAATTGATATAAAACTAAAAAAGTCAAATTTTGCACTTATCTTAACTGAATGTTTAATTTTTACATCTGTAAATTATGTGCGGATTTTAGAGAGTTGCAGATTTTAGTAGTGAAGATTTTAGGAGTGCGGATTTGAGGGAGTCTACTGTATATCCAAATCGATTCATAAATGTGTATATTATCGCATGACAAAAATCAGATCATTTCAAAATGTCAGCCATCCTAGAAATTCAAAATGCTGTAACTCATCCATTTTTAAAGATACAGATGAAACAAAAACTGCACTGGAGTCTTTGTATCAAGCTAAAACACATAAAAAACAATGTTTTTTAACTTCTAATTTTTGTGCACCTAATTATAAATTTTAAATTAAAAAAAAAAGAAAAGCCCTTTTTAATGAATGGAAAACATTTATTCTAACCACTAACAGAACACAACAATTATTAAGCACGGAAAATTACATTTTATAATAAAAATATGTAAAATAATAATTTAGCATTACAATGTAATCATCAATATGCAGTTGAAAATTACAATTGTCATCCTAGCTTGAAAATTCTCTGTTATCATTCAAATAGTAATTATAATGGTGATCATCTGTTATAGTGTGTTCATAGATAAGGAAATTTTAGAAATTATAGAGATAAAACAATAATAATAATAGTAAGTTAAAACTCAGAGCATTTTGTGTTTTTAGGAAAATGGGGGCATCTGTAAGTTCTCTTTTTTCTCATTAGAGAGACAGTCAAGTAGGCTTGTTGTTTTTCTCGTGGAGGATGTGTGTTTTGCGGCTGAGTATGGCGGGATAGGAGTAATCTGTTTCACTGAATACAGGAGTTTTCCGAAGCAACTTTTGACTTTTGGAACCATAAAATTAAAGAAGGGATGTGGGTTTGACGTTGGTTATTCCTCCCAGAAAGACTGAAAAGCAATCACTTTACCATCGAATGCCTGGTTTAACACTCCCAGATTTCAGAGGTTAAAAGGTTTGGCGTTACTTTAATATTCATTGCATCAAGAAAGGCGAAGACCATTTTGGCCAATAAAAGTTGGGGGTGTTTAAGGGAACCTCCCGTCGGTTAATAATTAGAGAAAATCGTGAGAGTACATTTCTTATAAAAAATTCGTTCGCTTGTCAGCTTTCGGCTGATGCTCTAGCTTTTATTATTATTATCTCGCACATCCGAGCGAAGAGAACTCCTGTGTTTGTGGAACGATGATCAATATTTCTCCTGAGTCTCTGACAGAAGTTTCATTACTTTTATAAAAATCAAGGAGTCTTTTGTGATGAAAGTTGATGTCTTTTGGGTCGTCATGTGGATGGATGTGGGAAACAGCCTGTGATCAACTCCAGTTGCTTTTCATCAACATGAAAGGTTCAGGATGTCTGGTTGGCAGAAATGGACCATAGGCGGTGATCAAATCAGGGTGCTTCACGTCGGGAGCAACAGGTTCCAGAGGAGGATTTACGCTGTGCAGGAGAGATGAAGGGAGCTTCGGAGATGATCGGAATTTGAACTTATTTTAGAGATATGTGACAACCAAGTAAATGTTTATATAGAAAATTCTTGCTCAACAGGGGTAACTGTTTATTATGTTTGGGAATCCCTAAAATAATTTGTGGCATAAAATTTAAGAGTAGGCAATTCATATACTCTGCACCAGTTTCTTTACATGTATCCACTTATAAGATGAGAAATTTTTAGTTATTTTATTAAAGTAAATAAAAATTGTTAATTTTGTAAATAAAATGTTTTATTTTGGTAACCTAAGTAGTAGTTTCCTTAATTTTGGAATTTTTGTCTATTATTCTTGTTAGTTAATATCAAAATTAAAATAATTGAACAGACTTATTCATTGAATAAAATGGCTAATATTTTCTTCTTTCAAGAGATTGTCATTGGAGCATCATAGATAACACAACGCAATGGAAATTAAATTTATTTGCAAGAATGAGACTTCCTTTTAAGATTATAGGTAATTCTGAGAGTTATGGGATTGAGTTAACATAATTTTGAGTATATTTAATGTATCCAATAAACAGATAATAGTAATAACAAAAATATATATATTTCATCAAATAAATAAAGTAAAAATAAATGAATCATAAATAAATGAAACATAACACATCAAACATCATCCTCATTATAATGTGATAATAACTCAAATTTCTTAATTCTCATTACGAGACTATAATGATAATCATAAATTTCTAATGTACAGTTGCTTTAAAATCAAATTTAAAATTTTACTGTTTACATTACATATAATTGTAACTATTATCATTGCAATAATGTAATGGTAATCATAAACTTATGTAATGCAATGATAGTCCCATCTTATTTAAAAATTTGCTATTGCAATTACCTGTAATTGTAAGTTCTCAATTTGATAATTACAGATTAAGCAGATAGCAAATTCTACCCAAAAATATGTGTATATGTCTTTGAATAGTCTATTTTGTATTTCCTTATAAAAGTACAGATAATGTTACAAAAAACTAATGTCATTCAGATAAAGATGTGACATAAAATATAAAAGAATAGCGATTCCTGCAGCTTTGCCCATGTAATAATTGAATGGCATCAAGCGATATTTGTATGTCTAATTTTTATTAGAAGAAATTATATATTTTAGGGATAATTCAAAACTTACTAATTAACCTTCTCAATCCTGAGACAAATATTACGAGGGACCACAAAAACCGGTTTAAAATTACCATACAATAGCTCCAAAGTTGTATCAGTCTATATATTAATTCTTATTATATCCACACATTTAAAGAAAAGGTCTAGAAGTAATTTTAGTAATTGTAGAAGCATTTAAATTAATTTAAAAGCTGTTATTTGGTGTCTCCTGCAGGCAACATCAGGACTGAGGAAGTTAAGCCACAGTTTGACTAAACTTCATTATCACATTACATTATGCAAAAGTGAGACTTAAATTATTGAGGACGACTAATTCTAGATAAATGATAATTTAGAGAGCATTTTGTAGCTTTAATAGTCATTTCAGTATCCATTTGAAGTTTTGAATGTTTTAGAAACAATTCGTAGAATGCATTTACATCTTAAAATTAGTCATTATGTCATATTCCAGGCTTTTGCTCTAACAGTCTACTACTTCTCTGATGGTAGTGGCATCAACATAAAATAACTATGTTGAAACAGAGACTGTCATCATTAAATAAGTTTGGTATTTCCTAAAATTCCATAGTAAAATTGAAAATAAGCAATTTTGCTTAGTAGCCACTGTCCAGTAAGTCAATTTTTTTTTAGTAGCCAGTTATCAGGTAGTGAAAATAATTTCTTTAGTATCCAGTAAGTACATTTATGTGACTGAATATTTAATTGTAAGATATAGATGAGTTTAGAATAAAAAAAATAAAAAAAACAAATACGCTTAATAAAAATATTTTAATTTATACTGTTTAGAATAAACTTAAGATATTAATTTCCAACTTTTTTAAATTAGGGTAAAGCAAAGTTATTTGCAACATGCATATGTAGCAAGCTACATAAATCTAACTATTCTTAGGTTCTTGTGTAGCTAGCAACATAAATAAATCCCTACCCTCTTTTTTTTATAATTATTTGTCTAAAATTAAGGTCTAGCAAAAAAAAAAAAAAAAAAAAAAAAAAGTTTATTCACTGATTAGCAGGTTTGATTAAATATTAAAAAAATTGAAATTCACAACAATTTTTTTAAAAAATAAAGGGAGGGAGGTCTCTTGTGATGCACGTTTTTTTCCATGATCCTTTGACATTCTATGGGTTTTTTTTTTTTTTTTTTTTTGCGATTTCCTTTGACAATACTTGTACTTGTTTTCGCAACTTTTTAATGAAATTTGCATCCGCTTTGATGATTATTGATGAAATTCATGTTTGTTATCCCGATTTTTTTGACAAAAGTCACTTTTTTCGTGATTCTTTGACAAAATTCGCAATTTTTTTTAATTTTTTGTAGTGTTTTTTGTTATTTTTTGATGAAATTCACTCTTTTTGCATTCATTTCCACAATCTTTTGACAATATTCACGATTCTTTGTCGATTTTTGTGTTTTTTCCTGATTCTTTGATGATATTTGGATTTTTTTTCGCGATTTGTTGACGATATTTGCTTTTTTCTCGCGATTCTTTGCCGATATTTGCCTTTTTTCATGATTCTTTGTCGATATTTGCAGGGGTTTTTTTGTGATTCTTTAACGATATTTGCACACTCTTTGTAATTTTTTGACAATATTTGCATACTTTTTGCAATTGATTGACGATATTCATGTTCTTTTCGTGATTCTTCAACTATATTCTCATTCATTTTGCGATTCTTTGATGGTATTTGTGCAATTTTCACGATCTTTACACAAAATTCACGCCTTTTTTTGTGATCCATTGATGATATTCATGTCATTTTCATTATCCTTACACGAAATTCATGTTTTCCTGCAATCTATTGATGATATTTGCATTTTTTCTGCTATCTTTTCATGAAATTTGGGTTTTATTTTGCTTTTTTGAATAAATTTGCAAGTTTTTATTCTGAGATTTTTTGACAAAATATTTTTTTTTAATCCTGCATTTGGTTGATACTTTTTATATTTTTAGTCACCAGTTTTTCACATTTAGTTGCTGAGTGGCGACTGACGAGTGCTTATTTTAATCTTTTTTCCATAGAAAACATAATTTAAAAAGTTTTTAAAGGCTTTTTTAGAATGTTTGTTGTTTCTGCCAACCCGGAGTGGTAGTGACACTGGTATAAGGTATAGCCTGTGTAAGATCAGAAACTGTCACTATTGATTCAAATCCATTACTTTTGGAATTGGTTTATTATTTTTTGAGGCTACATAAAAATTGTAACTTAGGACATTTTTAGACCCTTTTTCACTCCTTCTTTTTGCTTCTCCCTTTTTAAATTTTGAATTTGTTTTTGACCGTTCTTAGAGGACATTTATATTTTATAAATAACTAACATGCATATTTCAAGTTTAGAAATCGTCATTAAAATGTTTTTTGCTCCTGCAACCTTCTAGTGGTAGTGGCATTTACATAAAATATAGCTTATACTTGAGCAGGTTCTATCACCATAAATCAGCAACCATTTTTTTTTTTTCTTTTCAGTTTGACATTTTATAAGATTGCACAAAAATTGTAATTTAGAATGTTTTTCAATTGAACATTTCATCCTTTAAATTTGAAATTTCCTTTCAACGGTTCTTAGAAAGTTCTATATTTTGTAAGTAATTACCACGTCAAATTTCAAAATGTTAGACCCATGTTACATGAAATGTTATCGCAAAAAATACAATTTAGAACATTTTTTGCTCCTGGAACTACCAGGTCATAGTGACAACAACAGAAAATATAGCTTATGTTGGAGCAGGGACTGTCACTATCTATTTGTTTTGTAAATTGTTTTCATACTTCCTTAGATTGCATAGAAATCACAACTTAAAATGTTTTTTAAATGCTTTTCATCCATTTTCACTGCTTTTAAATTTTGAATTTTTCAGGAAATGTTCCAAGAAATCATTTATATAAGTAAGTATCCCACCTAATTTCAAGTTGCCCTTGCAGAATCACAACAAATGCAATATAGAATGTTTTTTACTCCTGCAAAATCCAGGTAGTAGGGACAACAACATAAAATGTAGCCTGTGTTAGAGCAAGGCCTGTCAGCATCAATTTTCAACTATTACTTTGGAAATGAGTTCAAAATGAATGAGATTGCTTACAATTTGGCATTTAGAACCTTTTAAGAATGTTTTTTGCACAATTTCATTCTTTTTAAATTTCAATTTTTTTAAAAAATGTTCTTAGAAATAATTTATTTCACATAAGTAATTACTACCGTAAAATGGGGTGAATCAGAACATTTTTCAACTTTAACGTTAAAAAAAAGCAACAACTGATTTTTTATTTTTTTTTATTTTTCTACTAGAAACTTCGGTCTTGTTTTGTCCTTTCTTTTTTAAACAAAAACGAAACATTTTTACTGTTTATATATATATTATTTATTTTTTTAATGGTGTTTCGATTCACCCTGCAGGTAGGGGTGAATCGGAACAAATGCTATAATCTTTTTTTATTCAGATTCAAACTTTAATAAGATTGATAAAAATAGGTATTAATGATAAGGGAGGAATAGGAACATGTAGTTACTGTGAAACAAGGCCTTTATTTTATATACAAGTAAAGATATGCCTTTTTGAAAATTAGAAAACAACTTTTAAATCAAGAAAAATTTAAATTTATTTTTAAAAAATTATATTTGAATTGCAGAAGTAGAATTTAATACAAATTTAGCCCTGTTCTATGTTATCCTTTACTAGTAGTCATTGGGTAAGTGAATCTATTGAGTAGCATCAATCACTGCATGTATTAATTCGATCTACTAATACGCCTTCATCCCCAGCCCTTAGTTCTGTTTTCATCCCTCTCTTTTTTAATTGGTTCTTCATTTTGAGATGTTTGTGTAATGTTGTGGATGTCAGAGAATAATTCTGTGCCATTTTTCGGACTAATTTGCTATTTTTGTGTCTGTTGGATTAGGCATTGACTTTTTTGTTTAACCAAATAATTTCTTGTAACCTTTAAACTCTTCAAGTGATTAGAACAAACAAAATATTGCTACAATACATATTCATACATATGTTTTCATATATTACATGAAACTATCACTGTATAGTAAAATAAACTCTGAGAGAAAACGTGTTCCGATTCACCCCATAAATCTTAAACCTCTGATGTTACAAGCCATTTTTCATTTTTTCATTATGTAGTTTAGAAATAAGTAGAATTTAATACAGAATATCGTTTACAGGTCTATCATTAATTAAAAATCCCCGCTCTTAGGTTTGGAATATGAAAAACACTGTAGTTACATACAAAGTTTTGAAGACGTTGAAAAAAATGAGGTTTTGAGAATCCTCTTGAAGTTTTTTTATATACTCCAGTAGTTGTGCAAATGTGTCACAACTGAATTTCCCAACTCTTAATGTTATTACCTTCTTATAGAAAAATTGGCAACTAAAAATATCATCACATATATTTATAATGAATTTATTTGTATGACCGGGAAGTTTTGTTCCTATTCACCCCGCTGTTCCTTTTCACCCTATTTTACGGTATCCCAAATGTCATGTTTCTAGACTGTTCAGCAACACAAAAATTGTATTTTTAGAATGTTTCTTGCTGCTGTATCCACTTTGGGATAGTGATGCTGACATAAAATATAGCTTATGTTGGAGCAAGGACTGTCACCATTATTTTTTAAATCGTATTGGTACTACCTGAGATTGAACAGAAATTTCAATTTAGTACTTTTTAGAATACTTGACGTGCATTTTCACCCTTTTTAAATTTAGAATTTTTTAAGAAATGTTCTTAGAGATTATTTATATCTTACAAGTAACTATCATGCCAAATTTCATGTTTTTAGACCCTTCATTGACACAAAAATTGTATTTGGGTCCAGTTGCCCAATAAAAATGGGACAACTGGAACAGGAGGGTCTATGATTCATACACGTTTGTGTTTCTTAATATGGTGTATCAGGTCCTGTTTGAAAAAGTGTAAACAATTTTTAAAAAATTTAAATCAGGTAGATCATGCAAATTACACATCAACTAAACAGTGTTGAAAAAGAAAGCTTTGCTGTCAATGTATCTAAAAAGAACACTAAACGTGAAATTATTAGATTTATTTATACCAAAAGCATAGGAATTAAGTGAGTATTTGAGTACTTTAATTTTGGTAATAAGTACTAAAGTTACATGGATATTTTAGGGGGAAAATAATAAGATAAATCTATGAACAAATGACTATGTAAGTACCTCATTCTCTTTTTTTATTTACCCCAACTGATTACAAAATATCAAATAAACTTGTGGATAATGAAAGCATGTTTTTATATTGAACAGAACTATTTTTTATTGATTTCAATAATTTTTTAATAATGTTACTTTTGTCATGTATATTTTTTCATTTGTATCATAAAATTTCAAAGTTTGGCTACCTCAATTAAGAAATTTGGTATGAATATGTGTTTAAAAATGTGTTTGAAAATAAATATGTGTGTTAATATGTGTTTAAAAATTTTATTATGTAATTTTAAAAGATATTATATAATTTTCTATTTGTAAGCAAAAAAACAACAGAGAAATTAATTTTTTGCAGTAAGAGAAAACCCAAAAATCTATTTATAGTTACTGGAGTAAACTGAACCCAATAAGGTCCAGTTACCCCTGATACATGTTCTAGTTACCCCATTCTTGTAAAAATGATAAGGTAACCTGATGGTAAGGTAATGATGACGAAGGACATGATGATGAAGGTAAAAATGATAATCGATCTTATATTTGAAACATGAAATAAATATGGATACCTAATAATATTAATGCAGTTACATGTTTAATGCTTTTAAAAAATGATTGCTTAATAAATGTACTTAGAGTATTTTAATAAAAATCTAATGAATTTCAACAAAACTGACATTTAAAAAAAAAAAAAAAATTTTTGACAACCTATTACAGCAAAGACAGAGTTATGATTGATTTGACACACATTTTAAAAAGTCAAGATTAGGGGGCATTGTTCACAAATGCTGAAACTTAAAAGGCATCATGTTTTTTATAAAACAACCTATGGCTCATTTGCCTCATGGGTCTATTTGTCCCAGCTAACCTTATAACCCTTTTTACAGGAGATATAATTTTTCACTGAAAGAATTAAATGTATCAGAAAATGTGAAACCATTTTTATGATTTTTTGATATACTCTTACAGAATATATTGAATAAAATTTCCAAAAAATGCAATTTAATATTATTAAATCCCATTTCAACATAAATCATATGAAAATTTGGATGCTATAACCAATACTTCTGTTAAACCTTTAAAATCTTATTCAGCTTGACTTAATTTTTTCACGGCACACCTGAGATCCTCTCAAAGTTCATTATTTAAGAAACACTGTTTTAAGCAGTGTCCAATATAATCCTGTTTCCCTGAATGAATTCAAATTCAGTGTAGGTAAAAATATTTGTTATAAGAACTGTGTTTTAATAAATATCTAAGAAGAATGGAAATGAAAGGTATTTTAATACCAAAATGAGAAGGAAAAATTAAATTAATCTGAGTTTTATAAGTATTTTTAGAAAATACAGAAAAAAAATCAGATGCTTAAATAATAAACATATACATAAATTAATAAACATATTCTGTATTACTTTTTAATCAAATGATTTACATAAGCTACTAATTAAAAAAATATTTTTTTAATGGAAATATCTTACAGAAGATCATTTACATACAATTAAAAACTATATGCTTTAAAAGTAATGTCAACGTCATTTTACATCATCAATTTCATTTCGAACTTAAACATATAAATATCTTAATACAGTCAAACCCAGGTCAGATGCATTTCAAAGGATTGAAGAAAAGTCTTGTTTTAATCAAGGTCACATATTAAACATGATTTGAATAACATTGTAGATACCATAATTTCAGACGTATTATCTGCAGATCAAACAATAATATTTTGAACCAGAAAATTTTTAAAAGAAAATGTAACTTTTTAGATTGCATAAAATATTTATCTCCAATAACTAAATAAAAACTCTGTGTCCAAACAGAATTGTTTGATCTGTGGATTATACACCAAAAATTACAGAACTGAACTTATTTAAGCATCTAACCTTATAATGAAGCTTAAAATTTTAGTTTATATGTTTACTATCAAAAAGCCATATTACATGGGAACAATAACAATAAATATTTCAGCAAACATTTTGTAAAACATGTTTGCCCAGATTCCTGAATGTTTGGCAAACAAGTTCTTCAAACTTTTGGTGAGGTTATTTAATTTCTCACTCTACTTCTATTGGCCAGTTGATCAGCGCTGAATGAATGGCCAACATTTTCCACACAATGGGGGAAATGTTCAGTAAGCAAAAATAGTCAATAAAATCCCTTCATCAAAGTCAACTTTTTCTGCTCAAATGTTCTGTTGTGGAAAATACTCGGCAAACAGGTTTCACATGATACAGCTATTATATGCATATATTTAGATTAAACTATAACTGTATTCATGTTTAATTCTCATATCTATGTCTTTGAATTCACGTCTTAAGCAAGATTTTTATCACATCAAACCAAACAGTATTGTGTATTAAGCGGTATCATGTAACAGCCATTCACAAGTTAAATGAGATATTTTAAAATAGTTTTATAGCTGATGTTTTAGAGACTGTAAAAATCTACATATATTAAAAAGGATAAGGTCTTAACTGGATCCAACTGTAATTTTAAAATCAGTTTTGATAAAAATTTTCTCAATCAAAAGATAAGACAAAATTCTTTTGTTTCTTGTCAAATTACTTACTTTCATAATGTGACCTTGTATATCATGCATTGTTACAGAAACTGTCACTTCTAAAGGTCGATAAATTCTTGGATCAAAATCTCTGCTGTCAGAATCTCTGCTAATGAACTTCATATCTCCAGCAGTAATAACAGGAGAATTAAATTCAAAAAATTTTTGGTGTTCGCCAAAATAGTTTTCCTAAAATAAAATACAATTATACATTATATCAACATTTAATTTTTAAAATTAGTTAAATAGGAGAAAAAGTTCCAACAATTAAACATTCTCTCTCTCTCTATTTTTTTACCTTCATCATTTGCTAATTTTAAACTGTCAATTATCACTGTTGATTGTAATTGCTTCCTATACCACATGAGTATGGTATTTAAAGTGTAAGTTTTGACAATTGATTATGGAGATATTCAGCAATTTCAGCTCTATCATTTATTATTATTATTTCTATTCAAACAGTAAGTTTTACATTTACATGTTTCATTTTTTAATATCTGTTATATTTGGCTTGATTATGTCAAAATCTGTAATATACAGTTAATCAGGCAATGAGAGAAAGAGGCATTCAATCATTGCTTCCTATTTCTCTTTCAGAAATTAACCATGTTTTACTTATGATCAGTGTTCTCGCTGACTTTTGACCAACGGTAGTAATTTGGCTAATTAAAAATAAAAAACATTCGCCAAATGAAAAAAGTATTAGCAAAATAGATTCGCTGTATAGCACAAATAAAAACTTTAATCCTTTAATGTATCCCCCTTTTTTTCTATATGCTCTAAAAAAAACCTAAGTTTTTTTTATTAACTGTGACAGCGATTATTATAAATCTAATTGCAACAATCCTCTAGGAATATAAAAAAATATGTATATACTAAATATATATATATATATTTATATGTATGCATATGTATAAAAAACGAAAAATAAAAAATAAAAAATAAAAAGCAAAAATCGAACACTAGCAATTTGGCGAATCTAATCGCTTGTTTACTCGCCAAATGAAGAATTTAGTCGCAATTTGGCACATTGGCGAGCGACAGCGAGAACACTGCTTATGATGTCAAAATATTTTTCAAGAAGGCGAGTTTTGCATCATTAATTTTATTTTTATTCATACATTGCTGTCTTTCTTGCATTCTTTTTGAATTTTTCTTATTGAATTTATATATTTTCCATTATTATATGCTGTATTTTGTCAATGGGTTTAATTGAACTATCAATGAATTCCCTTTTTCTGGTCTTTTTTCATTTGTTAAAATGTTTTGGTTACAAACAGTTTGACTATATATGACAAATATTTTTAATTTCCAGTATTTGAATCTTATTTAATACTTTATTTATAAATGTTTCGATCTAGTCTTAAATCTTCATTTATAATTACTTCATTTAATAACTGTTGTTATTATATTTCTTGTATCTTTTCTTAAAACTCAATTTATAATTTATATTTAAAATAGATAATTTTGTAATATTCCATAATGGTTATTTAAGAAATATATATAAAGAAAGAGAGAGAGAGGGATAGATAGATATACAGTAGACTCCCTCAAATCTGCACTCCTAAAATCCGCAACTCTCTAAAATCTGCACATATTTTACGAATGTAAACAACGAAACATTCAGTTCAGATGTAGGTGCAAAATTTTACTTTTTCAGTTTTATATCAATTCCATATATTTTTTAATTTGTAATTTTTGTTAAGATTATTGAATTCATGTTTTTTCATGAAGAAAGAATAATTTATTTCTGAAAAAATAAAGATATTGCTGATATCATTGGTAATCACAGTCTTATCAAATATATTTATTTATTAATCAAGCTTTTTTAAATATTAAGTTTGGCTAAACCTGAAATAAAGCTTCATTATTTTATGATCTTGATGTGAATTAGTAATGTACCTTTATGAGGCAAGTTTCATTGAATAATTTAGGAAAAACACATTTCATCTTTATAATGAATATTTAACTGTACATTATTGATTTGACCTTTGCTTTTGGTATTTTAATCATTTTAAAAATCTAAATTTTTATTATTTTAGTTTATTACTTATTTTAATATTTTAGAATATTGTAAGCAATCATTACACTTTTGATTTCACCATTTATTACATTCAAATTACTGTTTAAAAAATGTAAATAAAGCAATGACCAGAAATCTGCAAAATTCTAAAATCCGCAAAACCTCTGATCCCAAGCTGTGCGGATTTGAGGGAGTCTACTGTATATAATAACAACTCATGAGATAAACGGAAGATAAGAATTTGATTCAGGAGCCTGGTGGACTGAACTTAATTATTTTGCAGCTAGATCTTACAGCCATCTTCATGAGTTTGATTGAAGGTACTGCGAGCCAATTACATTGAATTTCAGGAGCTACATGGTAATAGGTTAGGCAAACATCTCAAATTTGCAAAGACTAATTTTTATCATGTGAGTTTTTGCTAATATTTTGGTGTTGGTAATCTTTTCCAATAGAAGGTGAAATAGTCAAAATAGGTATGAATTACTTTTAATTAGAAAAGAGTTTTTAAATTATGTAATTATATGATGGTAATAGGATTTGACCACAACTCAATTCTAAAAGCACTAGTCATTTCTAAACATGGCAAAGGAATAATTTATGATCTAAATACAATAATAACTGCCAGGCACAGCAAAGTTAACTGTAATATTAATTTTGACATTAATTATAATTTGTGACTTAAATGTAAGCATCAAATACTTATTTTTAACTTAATTATAATAATATATAATTTAAACAGAATCTTGCCATATCAGGAAAAATTTATTTATGGCATGGAGAAATCATCTACTAACATTTCAATCAACTTATATTTTGAGAACTTAATTTAATGGCCTGCATGAGCTGGAATTAGAGGTCTGTATGGGCCAAAATTTCCAGACATAAGCTTGGCCCAATCCATAGAAAAAAAAAAAAAATTGGCTGGGCCCAGCCTTGATCCATAGAAAAGTAAATTTGGCCAGCCCGGCCCAAAAGAAAAAATATTGGCCCAACCCGGTCCATTCTAAAAGTTGTAATTTCGGCCCAATATAATGGCTAAAAACATGGCTCAAGTCCGTCCCGGCCCGGAAAAAAGTTCAAATTTTGGCCTAAGTGAATTTCTACAGAACATTGATTTTTACTCTTATGGAAGAGTTCTGACCAAAAAAACTTTATATATATACATATATATATATACACTATATTGCCATTGATTATGGGACACTTGTGTTTTTAGACATTTTACTAAATATCTAGAAAAATACATGAGGAATCATCTCGAAACTCTTAGTGTATACATATAATAGTATACGTCATACATCTCCGTGAAGATTTTTTACCGAAACTCCATAGGGGACCGTCAACAAATTAAAAAAGAATGAATATCTTTTGAATAACCCTGTCAAAACTAATGTAGCAAAAGTGCTCAAACTCTAGATTATGATTGAATGCCTTATTGTAATACTCTGTGTTCATTTTTATGCAAATAGCATGCATACTCGCAGAGTAATTAAGGTTTTTATAAAAATGGTCCCAAATTTTTCCAAGTTTTTTCCTTATAATTTTCAGAGTTCTTAATATAAAATAATATTTTTTTCAGAAAATATAAAAAACAACATTGCAGACAGTACCTTGTAATCAGAATTAAAAAATAATGAAAATTGTATACAAAATAAGTTGGTTTACTAAATAATTTTTTACTGCGCATGCATCAACGATATCAAAATTTCATTTGCATATTATGTTAGCTAAATGTATAGAGCAACTTTTGTGAAAGTCACAAAATCATAAATTGAAAATTCTGAAAATAATCGTCAATTGAATAAGTTGAAAATCCGTTATTCTCAAAATGAAGCAAAAACAAGAGGGGTTGTATCCATATATTCATTGATTAGTGTCAATATAGAATACACAATACGGGATGTTACGACTACTTTTGGATAAAATTGCACAAAACGTTGAAATTAAGGTTCCTTTTTCAAATTTAAATCACAAAAATGAATGGATGATATTAAAAAATTAATTTAATTAAAATAATAGAGTTTTTCAAAATTTTATGATTTATTGTGTGACACAGGGTATTCAGCTGTAAGTACATAAAGTTTGAAGCCTTAAGACTTATACAGTTTTTGTGTATGGAATCTGTGACAAATGGAGGGCAGAGATGAATATGATTTCATCAGATGAATAAAACGAAATCCTAAAAATGGAAAATCCGATTCGATTCCAAATCGCTTCAATAATCAGGCTTGTCAATTGTACATGACATGGGGTATTCAGTTATAAGTACACAAAAGTTGAAGGGTCTGACTTATTTTTTGTGTACAAACTCTGTGTTAGATGGACAGAGGACAGAGACAAATAGGCTTTCAACAGATGAATGAAACCCTAAAAACTGAAAACCCTATTCAATTCCAAATTACTTCAATAGTCAGATTTGTCAATTTTAAGCCTTTGCTGCTAAATGTTGGTCAGAAAACATGTCAAATTTTTGCGTTGTTGAGCAGTTTATTTGAGAACCACCTTAAGGTATATTTCCAATGATTACACTAACAGAGGTTTATTATCACTATTAACATTTTTACAAAGCCTATTGCCTACCTTACATATCCTGAAAACAATTAAGCTCAGTTACGACCCAATTCAACTATGTAGGGAAAAAAAGCAAGGCTGATTTCAGCATAGCACGAGTCTTCTGGAAAAAAAAAAATAAACCCAGCTCAGACACAGTGCCTAGTGTTGATCTGTATGTTGGACAGGTTAAATTTCTGTATTGATGTTATCAGATTAGCATCGGCTCATAACAGACATTTATGCCTATTCTTGCTAAAGTCATATTCATTGAAAGTAGCTGATATTTTATTGGTTTCAGTTAAATTTTTATATTGCACCAAAAGGCCCACTAATTTTTTTTTTTTTTTTTTTTTTTTTTTTGGTCAGCTTGACACAACTTGATTGGTCGTTAAATTTTTTTGCTGGCCTGACCTGTCTAAAATTTTTTTTTAATTCATCCAGCCCAACCAGTTTGAAAATTTGCATTCATTATACCAGATACGGACCTCAGGGCAAGCCCGAACCCATGCAGGCCTCTAGCTTAATTCCATAAATATTAATAATCGTTAACATGTTCATAATGGATAATTCCTTTCCTAATCATTCCATATATATACTATTTTACTTCTAAATTATATTTTATGAGAAATTCATTAAATACTGATACCTAAACATATTGGAAATTACAAAAACAAATATCATTATTGAAAATAAGTTATTAAAAATTACATATTGCTTTACACTGTCAAACTGAGATTTTGAGTCACAAGGTTTCAATTTTTTAAATATCTGATACAAAACTAGTATGACTTGATAATTATTGCACCAGTAGGTCAATGAGCTTGAAACTGTAAATAAATTCAGGCTGTTTAAAAATGATCTTCTAGAATTAGATAAATTTTTACTGGTTTAAAACTTTGGTTATCTCATGTTCAACTTAAAACACTGTGCTCCATAGTCATATGAATATAGTGATTATTTCCTATACATTGTTATATCATGTTGCAGATAATTTGATAATAATGAGTTGTCCCTGTTTATTATCCTTAGTTTCAGTATTACTATTATTTATTTTTTGTTTATTTATTGTACTTTTCAAAAACATTTAAAAAACAATCTCAGAACAAAAATATTTATAAGATTAAATTGTGTCAGAGATATATCAACAGTACAAAGTATATCACAGATAATTGCAATATTTTTACCAAATACCTATTAATCATTTAGTATCTATTAATCAAGTATTAAGTCTGACTAAACCTGATATAAAATTTCCTTATTTTATATTTTTGATATGAATTAATTGGGTACCTTACTAGGAAAATTTTATTGAAAAATTCAAGAAAAACGTATCATCTTTATCATGCACACTTATTTATATATTAACTTAAACTTTAACTTGATATATATACTAGAACTTTACTTTTAATAATTTATTTGTTTAAATTAATTTTTATTACTTGATTATTTTAATATTTAACTGTATTATAAACATTCATTCTAATTTTGATTGCATTATTATATTCAAATTACTATTTAAAAATGTAAGCAACAGTGACTAAAATTTTCAAAGTTCTAAAATCTGCATAACCTCTTATCTCATTCAGTGCAGATTTGCAAAAATCTACTGATAATGATAACTAAGAAATACACATACAAAACTATAAGAAGCATCATATTTATGTATTTCATTCTACAGTAAAAAATTAATGAAAAAATACAGAAAATTACAGCCGACGTATCTTTTTATAAAAACAAAGTTTAATATTCAACGAAAAAAAATTCACTAACTCAAAAAATTATTATTATTATTATTATTTTTTTTTATGCTGAAACATTAACCATTTATGGACTGACGGTACTTTTAAGTACCACTGAAAAAGTTTAATATGAAATTTATTTACTCTGCCTATTTATAAAAGTTTATTTTTTTTTTTCAACACCATATAACCTGCACAATTAATTTTAGGTATAGTTCAGAAACAGTCAAAGCTAAGTATTTTGAAAAAGGGCTAATTTTCTTAATCTATTCTGTAGGTAATAGCTACTTAAATTTAAAAAAATATATATGGAATTAAATAACATGAGCAACTCTATCAAATATATTAATTTGTTTTTACACACATTGTTGTTCACAAGAGTATATTTCAAAATGAAGCATTCAATATTTTTTGCACATTTTTCTTATTAAATGGCTGTACTAAAATGAAGATGTTTGAATAGTTGAGTGTTAAATAATGTGTAAAGGAAAGTTTTCTTATACACTGGCCTCCAAAAGTTAAGGCAGAACCAGTTTTTTGTGTCTAATTTGCAAATAAATGAATATAGAAAAAACAAATTTGGTGGAAATGTGCACTAAGCTATTATAAAAGAAATTTACTTAAGGTAAACATATAAATGAAATTACAACAAAAAAGAACTCATGGTGGAAAATTTCATTCTTGAAGAAATCAGTACATCGCAGTATTATGCAGTAAAATGTGACAGAAACATTAAAAAACTGGTTCTAATACAGAATGTGCCCACCCTGGAGTTAAATGCATTGGGGGCATCAACTTTCCATTCTCTCAATTGAATTGTTGGACATTGAAATAGGTAGTGCTGACAAGACATTGAGTAAGTCCTGTTCCAGCTCATTTAATGACCTTGGAGGAGGACTTAAAGCCGCAACCTGTCTTCCAAGATAGTCCCAAAGATGTTCTATCAGATTCAAGTCTGGAGAGTGAACTGGCCATTCCATTCTCTCCAAACCGTGATGCTCAAGATAATCCACAACAACCACAGCTCAGTGTGGTCTTGCATTATCATCCATTAGAATCAGGGTTGGGTTTCTTCCGGAAGAAACCTATTTCTTCCAGGACAGTGGAAGAAACTGGAAAAAAATGGAAGAAACTGGAAGAAACCACCAGAAACCAAAACAAATGCTCAAAGTTAAAGTATATTAACTACATAAAAGAATTAAAGTATAATTGCATGAAATCTAAATTAGAAAATTTAATTATTATTAAAAATATTTTTGCAAAGATAAGTTATTCTTTTTATTAAACTTCACATTCAGCAGACAATTTTAGGTGAAGGATTTTTACTACTCTAAAAGTAGAGGGATGTTTGTTTTTTAATTATTTTATTAATTACACCATTAATGTAAAAAGAGAAAAAAAACTACTTACAAATTGTTTATTTTTCATATAAAAAATATATTATTTTCATATAAAAATGCATTATTTTGAGCTGGGCAACACAGTAAATAAATAAATTTGTAATTATTTATGTTAACATTTAGCATGAATATATCAATGCTGATTTTAAAAGATTAATGTTCTAAAAATATCTATGGGTATGTCAAAATGCTTTTAAACTATCCTGAAATGTAGGACTTGAAAAAAAAAATCTTCATCTTTTACATTCATCCCATTTAAGTTGAGAAACTAATTACAGCATTCTTACTGCTAAAAAACTTTTTTACTATATTATGCAATTATGCTGCATTGTATTACAAAAATGAGAATTTTAATGATTTTTTTTTAATACTGAGGATCAACCAGTACATGTTTCTAAAACCAAAATAAGAATTTCGGTGACTTTCTTAGATTCAGTCAAAAACGAAAACATCCAAAAAAATTTATGTAATTAAATTGTATTTTTTAAAATAATTAATACATAACTATACATAATTGTCAATTAATTAATTATACGTATAGTATTTATTAATTATGCACAATAGTTAATTATCCAAAAACTTTATTTTCATATGCAATAAAACATAATTCATCAATGACACAGAAAGATTTTCTAACTATCCAAATTTCATTTAATTAAAAAAAAATATTTTAGTTTTAAATATTCACACCTTGATTTTTCTTCTATAATGATTTTTGTAAGTGTTCATTTGTTTTTCTAGACCTTTCTCGAAGAATATTTGAAACACTAATGCAATTTAAACTAAAAATTTTCTATGAGATGATTGATAATTCATGACTGATAATTATAAACAATGAAGTTCATTGCAATACACTCATTTGAGCTGATACAGTTCAAATCAATGACTAATGTTGAAAATTTCTGAAGGAAGAAACAAGATTTTTAAAATACTGAGAGTTTCAGTCCGGTGGTATTTTCAGACACATTGGCAAAACTTTCATTTTGGGCTGAAAACGAAACTGTATTTTTGGTCGATCTCTATTTGATACAGTAATTATTGTGCATTACTTACATTAATAAAACTGGTGTAAATCAAAAGCTTTTATTTAAATGGGTTTCATTCTACCATTTGTAAAGGATCTCTACAATTTACTACTAATTTCTGAAAGTTAAATAATTAAAAAATATGCTGGTTAAATTGAAATGGTTAACATTTAATTGATTTTGTGAATTTTGGTTAAAATTCTTTTCATTTAGCCAATAGTTGAAGATCTTTAGACAGGCGTTGTGTGCGATCTTGGCTAAAAAACTGATGTAATTATTAATTTAGCATATATACTTGGTATGTGATCCATATACCTAGTATATATATACCATATACCTATACAAGTACATACCGTATACCTACACAAGTATATACCGTATACCTATACAAGTATATACCGTATACCTATACTCCATATATCATCATATATACTTAATTAAATTTGTTTTGATTCAGTGGAATTAATTTATATAAGATTATAGGAAGAAGATAATTATTATGCCTTACAAAATTAAAAGTATATTGTAAATTCTTAAAGAAAAGCAGTTTCTTCCATTTCTTCCACTTGGAAGAAACCTATTTCTTCCGGGCGGTTTTTTCCATGTTTTTTTCCACTGCGGAAGAAACTTGCCAACCCTGATTAGAATGATACCATTGTCAATAGCACCGACATATGGACACACATATGAATCAAGGATCTCATCCCGATATCTCGCACCAGTCAGAATTCCTCCATGGAACACATGAAGGTCAGTGTGGCCTCCGAGTGTTATTCCTGCCCAAACCATGATTCCACCGTTTCTGTACCCCTGTGTGTTTCGATAATGTTTGATTGATTGAGTCAGTGATAGAAATTGGGAGATAAAAGGGAGGCGTCAAATGACGACTACTGTAAAAACCTTAGGCGTCAAATTAAGATTTTGAGTTGCAGTTTCTAAAATTCATATTAATATTACTGTAATACTGCATATAATTTTGGAGTGATTTGGAGTAAAAGAATAATTTTGAAATTCGCATCAAATTTTCTTTAAGGTTACTACAAAGACAAGAAAAAAACCCACTACCAATATTTTTTTTTGGGGGGGGTCGCACCATTTTTACGAATTTTGCTATCTTTCGGCAAAATTTGCCGTTTTCTCGCAATCTTTCGACAAAATTTGCAGCTATTTTTGCGATGTTTCGACGCAACTAGCTGTTTTTTCGTGATCTTTTGACAAAACTTGCTGGTTTTTTCGCAATCTTTTGGTGAAACTTGCTAGTTTTTTCGCGATTTTTTTAAATATTTTGCCTTTTTCACGATCTTTTGCCAAACTTTGACGTGTTTTTCGCAATCATTTGGCGAAACTTGCCGTTTTTTCGATCTTTTGACAAGCCTTGCCATGTTTTTTTGAGATTTGTTGACGAAATCGGCAGTATTTTTTCGCAATCTCTTGACAAAATTTGTCGTTTTCTGCAGGGCCCCCATTAATTACGTGTTTTTTTCGCAACCCTTTGGTGAAAATTACTGATTATTTGGGATTCCTTGAAGAAATTTGCGTTTTTTCGCGAGCTTTTGATGGAATTAACAGACTTTATTGCGATCCTATGACAAGATTCTTATTTTTTCTGTAATTCTTTGACAAAATTAGCTTTTTACTAAAGATTCTGTGACAAAATTAAGATTTGTTTTCATGATCCTTCATAGAAAATTGCATTTTTTTGCGATTCTATAACAAAGTTTGTCTTTTTCCCAAGATTTTTTTGACGAAATTAACTTCTTTTGCGATTATTTTATGGAATTTGCGTTTTTCTTGCGATTCTTTGATGAAATTTGCATCTCTATTCGCAATACTTTGTAGAAATTTGCCTTTTTTTACGCTATTGTATAAAAAACTTTTGCTTTTTTGTTATTGTTTGAAAAAGAAAAAAAAATCATTTTTTTCTCCAATCTTTTGCCGAAAGTGGTGATTTCGTATACAAGCAATTAATAAAATTTGTTTTTTTTTTTTTTTTTTTCTTTTGCGACTATTTCTCGAAATGTTTTTTTAGTTCTGATTTTTCAGACTAGACCATTTTTTTTTTTAATTTTTGGAGCTGAATGTCTAATAAATTTTTTAAAAAGGCAGGCGTCAAATTTGACGACCAAGAATAATTTTCTAGTCGTCAAATTCAATTTTTTAGTTGCATTTGACGACTAACGACTGCTAATTTCTAACACTGGATTGAGTAGAGGTTTGCATGGACCCAGGCCAGGACCGTGGCCTGTACCCGGCATGGCAGAATTGGAATAATTTTTTTAATGGGCTGGGCCGGGCCGACAAACAAAATAAATGGGCCGGGCCAGCAAAAAAATTAAACAGGGCCATACAGACCAAGCCAATAAAAAAATTTAGTGGGCCTAACAGCCCGTTATAAAGATTGGCCTCAAACAATAAAATAAGAGCTATTTTTAATGAATGGCTTTAATGAAAATAAGTAGAAATGTGCATCATGAGCCAACACTAGTTTGACAACATCAATGCAGACATGCAACTTCTAGAGTCTAGAGATCAGCATCGGACAGTTATATTGTGTGTAACCCAGGCTTAATATTTTTTAGCAGATTTGTGCTGGGCTGAGATCAGACTTGAATTGTTTTTCTACATACAGATGAGCTGGGCCAAAACTAGACTTAATTGTTCTCAAGATGATGACAGTAGACAACATGATTTGTAAAATTATTAATAGCGATAAAGAACTTATGTTAACATAATCTTTGGATATGTACTTCTTGGTGGTTCTTAAATTCACTTTTCAACAACGTGAAAGTTTGGCACATTGTCTAATTAATTTTTAACTGTAAAAACATACTGACAAGCCTAACTGTTGAAGGGATTTGAAATCGAATAGTGTTTTTTATTTTTGGTAAAAAAAATACTTGTATAATCTTGTTGAGGCATAAGTTATTTTGTCAAATGGTTGTAAATTTTTCTCTCTCCAATGTTGTTGCTTTCGAAAATTTGATTCAAAATGCTAACTTTGACAGTATTTTCTTAACTTGCTTGTATAAAAAAAATGGATAAATCCATTCGATTACAGTTTTTGAATAAAAACACCTGCTAATGTAATGTGTTTTTGAAAATAAAAATGAATGCAGAAATGTATCAGAAAGTAGCTCCTTTGGATTAGAGAATGAATTTGGATTTGGAATGTTTAGTAAAATAATATAGAAATATTTTCATAAATCTATTTTTAGACTACAGCTTCAAAAGTTACAATGTTTTTAACTTTCTTTTTTCTTTTATTTGAAACCATATTCATTTTTCAATTAATCTTCATTAGAATGTTGAAAGTCTAAGAATCTAAGTAATCATTAATGTTGCTAATACGAATTTCCTGTAAAATATACTGAAAAATCATCCCATAGATGTGTATGCAGTATTCTTTAAAAGAATCTTAATTATATGATAAAAATCTGAATTTTTTAGAAATAGTAGAAATATTGACAGGCCACAATGGACTGGCCGGGCCTAAAAATAAAAAATAAAAACCCCGGGCTAGGCCAGGCCCAGGCCTGGAAATTCCGGCCTGTGTAGACCTCTAGTATTGAGTGCATTATTCTCTCCAGATCAGAAGACATCCTGAATCACTCTCCAGTGTGAATCTGGACTCGTCTGTGAAGAGTACAGAAGCCCACTGTTGCCTGGTCCAGGAAACATGTTCTCTTGCAGATAAGCAGGCCTTTCTCTGCGTCTATTGAGGGGGACACACACAATACTGGTCGCCTTGCATAGAGACCTGAATTGTGAAGATGTCTTCGGACTGTAGTAGCGGAGATTCTTGTCCCTGATGCTCCAAAGTGGTTTGCTATGAGTTGCGGCACAGTAGTGCTTCTTCTCTTTTGAGCTGAAAGAGCTAGAAACAGGTCTTTTGCATCAACTGGTAACACATGGGTGGCCTGGAACATGTCTTCTGGACACAGAATCTTTGGATTCATACTGATCCCAGAGTTGTGGGACTACACTAAAAGACACATTGAGCCATCTAGCAGTATCAACCTGTGACAATCCCATTTCCATCCATCCTACCACCCGCCACCTTAATGAACTCTAATGAACTCTAATTGGGCAAACGACTTCTTCTAGACATTTCTAGAATCTACTGGTTGTTGTGAACAAAACTGACAACAATAGTTCAAATACAACAAAACTTACATGTGAAATTATGAAAGCTTCCCAATTGCATATTTTTCTCTCATTCTACCTATTCTTTTCTATAAAATAAAAGTGGTACCTGTAATTTTTGCACAAGTTATTTTAAAGCTTATTATTGTCATTTATGTAAACTATGAAGTTTAACCTGACTGCCATTTTTTTCTGATGAGCTTCAAGAAACATGTTGTACCTTAACTTTTGGAGGCCAGTGTATTTTATGAAAAATACTTTATGTACCTTTTTATACATTTTTTTAATTATTTTCAATAAAAAACAAACTTACAGATCTTTCACATATACATGTACAGAGGAGAAAAAATATTTTTTTAAATTCAAACAAATTTAAATAACTGTGTAGAAATATTTTATGTCAATCAATTATTTATTTATTGGATATTATAAGTGTATGTTTGTTGAAGCTATAAATATCCTACCTATTTTCTTCTGCCAGATTTTTAAGAGAAAAACATATAAGAAAAAAAATGGATTTTGTTGGAGCTGTATTATATATAAATTTAATTGATGAAAAGCAATTTGAATTAAATCTTTTTTAAAGTTACCTTTAATTGTATTAAGCTACGAAGTAAAGATCCATACAATTTAATGACTGAAGGTCCAATTTCTAATTCAAGGTGAATAATATCAGGTGACAGGGACAGTGGATCAAATTCTTGTTTAGAGCTACACATCTTCTTTTTTGAATTTTGAAAACCATTAGGTCTTATTGGAGAGAGTAAGATTTCTTCTTTTTCAGGAGTTGTGATATCTAGATCTAAGTTTGAGTTTACAAAAGGAGGAGTTGGATGGTACACATAAAGTATACTTAGGGCAACAATTGGAACAGACCAGCAGTCAACCCAATCAGAGCTAAAATAAAACAAATTTATTAAAATTACTCAGTTACCTATAAGACATATTCACATAAAATTATCAACAAAGTAAACTAAAATAAATTTGCCAACCTATATATAAAAAAAAGTAGTTGCAGATATGATAGACAGCCAATAATTAAAAAAATGAAATGAATGAATGAATGTTGAAATGCTGCTCATTATAACATAGTAATTAAGTTACTTTCTTTAAGTTATCTTAATTCATGGCAATTCAATAAATAATAAGAAAATAAAATTAATCACCTTGCTTTGGCCATATTTCGCCACTTTTTAGAGGTAGTTGGAACAAAGGGTGTACCATCTCTGGAAGTTAACTTTGAACATTTTTCTAGCATAAATATTAAATCTCTATTTGAATTCAATTCTGGAAGGTACATACACATATCAACACTTTCACCCTGGAAAAAATAAATAAAATTTTCAAATTCTTTTGCTGATGAAAAATGTAAGCAGAAGTAAAATTATTCATTTTTTAAATCAAGATTCATTTTTTAAAACACATATAAATGAGAAAAATATTTCATTTTATAAAAGAATGCAAAGATATTAATTTCACTTTTAAATCAATGCAAAGAAAGATCTGTTTGTGTACAAGTTTGTTATTCTCCCTCCAATATTATCTAGTATCTAAAAAATATCACATACTGTATTTACAAATGACTACCTTACTTCATAAGTCATTGCACACATTACCATTTCTAAGTAAAAGGCCAAGCATAATTAGAATTGTTAATTTTAGTAAGCAGAAAAAAACGATATGCCTTTAGTAAAATATACATACGTATATATATATATATATATATATAAATGATATACAGTGTGAAAGAAACATCTTTATAATATGTATATAAAAATTTATTTAAAAAAAAAAAGAAAAGAAAGAAAAGCATTGTGAAACTGAATATAAAGACATGATAATCATTAAACATTTATTTCAAGTTTACTATAAACAGCATTTTATTTTTTAACTTTAATGCTTAAAGCTAAACCTCCTGATGAGTTTTTCCTCAGTCCACAATTATTACTTCCAGACTTTGAATTCTACCCAACTTTATGATGAAAACTGATGATGCAAGCACAATCCTTCTCATGCAGTGGTGAGATCTGCAAGAGCTATTCCTGGAAAGTTTCTGTATGGATTGGCTTAGGTATCAATCAAAAGAACCTAATTTAATCATCAATAGTGTAATGGCTAATCTCTGTGCAATAATGAGTAATAATAATAATCTTCATGATTCTCAAGACTTTAGACCTGAGAGGATATCATGTAATTGAAGGAAGAGTGAAAATCAGGTCCCCAATTGAATTAGTTTTTGTTATTACTGATTCACAACTACAAACTCCAGTTAAATCAAAATGATGGTGTAAGTTTTTCACACATACTGCTCATCTGCAAGAAAAGTGACACATATCGACAAAATTTCACAGGAGAGGCAAAGAAAATTTGCATGTTTTTGCTGTTACATGAAATTGTAGCACTTAAATCTGCATGCTGGAATAAAAATGAGCATAAAAACATAAAACCTTTAAGAAAGAACATGTAGAATAAGGTCTGGAGAATTGGGTAATTTTAACTCCCCACAAAATCAACCCTTCTTTCTGAGGTCACACATGGACAAACAGTGTAATAAAGTGACTTTCCGTATAAATGTTGTATACGGAAATATGAAACTGTTTGTATACAATGATGCACCTATAACAGACCTATTAGTGGAATAAAATGCAAAATGAATTTTTGCAAGATGTGTCATTTTTACCATGGATGAGCGATATATGTATATATATATATAATAATAAAACAAATTATCTATCATAAACATATTAAGGCCCCATACTAGTCACTGGAAAAGACCCAGATGATAGTGTTAAGTCTATGGGGGCATTCTTTTCAAATATCTTGCTCAAACTTTAATATTTCTACTTTTTTTTTTTTTTTTTTTTTTTTTTTTTTTTGCAAAGTACAGCTGTGGACATTCTACAACCAGACTAGTTTTTACTTTTCCAATTTTGGTTGCAGAATTTTTTTTAATTACTTTAACTTTTTAAACTGGTTAGAACCAGTTTTGAAATTGAAACTATCATAATATAAAAAATATATAACCTAAATCGAAAAAGTAAAAACTAGCCCGGTTGTAAATCATCCTCAGCTATCCTATGCAAAAAAAATCATGTAAAAATATTAAAATTTGAGCAAGATATTTGAAAAGAAAGCCCCCAGACTTAACATTATCATCCGGGTCTTTTTCTGTGACTAGTGTTGCATCATAATGTTTTTGAAATCAATTTAATAAAATAGAAGTTAATGGACATGTTTATTTTTAGATAAATACTTAAAACTACAAATCACAATAAAGTATCATTATGATAATTATTGATTCATTAAATCAAACTAGAGTTAAAATAAACATTAATCTTAAAACCCATAAATAATGATACACTTTTTTCAGTAGGACAGTTGATTATGTTTCGGCTATATATTCTAATTACTTTTTCTCAAATTTGACAGTTATTAGATTCATGATCACATTTAAGCTATAATCAATGTCAAAATAAGATTACATTTAGCCCATAAATTGTAATTAGAATTCCCCTAAATGACATTTACTAAAACATAAATAATCATTTTGTTAAAACATAAATAATCATTAATGTCAAGGATGATAATTACATTTTAGTGTGCAATCAAAATGATGCAAGACATGTGTAATCTTAGAAAACCCATCATTAAAAATAAAATTAACCAATAAGGATTGAAGAAAACTCCCACTGTAACAATAAGGTGCTCTGCTGGAAAATATTCTACTTTCTTGAGCAAAAGTCATGTGCCCTTCTTACATGCTCAGATTTTCAGATGTTAGGAATTTCAGTTTGCTCTTATACTTGCATGATGTGACAACAAAAAAGCTAGGTCCCAAGTCAGTTATTTAATCTACCAGCCATTTTTATTAATTATAACCAACAACTAAGTCATTACAAATGTCATAGCTGCCAGGATAGTACTACGTATCTTCACTTGGATATATCAAATCTTTTGTTCATGATTTTCACTCAGCTCAATATTAGTTTTTCTTATCTCCACTAGTTTGAGAGAAACTGTTTTCAAGGAAAAAATGTGCTTTTGGGATTGCCAACTTGAATGAAAAATTTTTCATCCGCAGTGAAAAAAGTATTTGTTGCATTGTTTTGAAAATGATGGCCTTATATTTTTGTGTATCAAATACTGTAACAATTCTGCGAACTACCTGTGGAAAATTTGGACAGTTCTAGAGATACTTAACTATGAAGTTTTTCCATTAGTCGAAGGAAGAAAATGTAAAACTGTAATCTTGGCATAAGATTTGTAGTAAAATTCTTTTATTTTTCTTTTGATCAACTATTGGTTTATTTTTCAAAGGACTCCAAACTTTCCTCTATATCTTTTCATGCATTCTCAAGAATTACATTGAAAAGACTGAACAACCCATATTGAATTTTGCTGTACAATACCAGTGAAAAAGTTTAATCAGAAAAAATTGGATCAGGGACCTATGCCATAACTTTATCATTGATTTAATGCTGTGGTGTACTTTTATTTTAGGTTTGTAAGTGTTTTGAAAAAAAAAAGCAGAAAATATGGGTTAAGTTCTTTTTGTAGATAATTTAAATATGTGTTTCCAGATAACATTTTTGTTTTTGATGATGTGTGACTTTGTACAGTCGGAATAATGCAAAATTTACATCTAAGAGGTATGTTTATTTTTACAATTTCTATTTCATTTGAGGAAGAAAAACAAGTTTGGTTAATTAAGCGTTTCTCTTTTTTCATTGAAAATTTATTTTGTTTTATAAATGATTAAAAGGTGGATTAAAACATTTAAATATACTTGAAATTCTAGCATATTGATTTAGAATATTGAAATTTTAAAGGAGGTGGGTTGGATAAGGGTCATTTTTCATCAATCAGCCCCTTGATGCAACTTTTTTTAGTATACCACATAACAAATAAGGGAAAAAAACAATATTTTGAATAGAAGTTCAATAATTGATGGGAAAAATAAAATGTACAGTCAAGTCAATATTATGTGTATTAATGAACATAAACACTAATATCATTAGTTTTAACCATATAATCAATAATAAATACAACACTAAACGCAAAATTAAAATGAATGGAGCCTATTAAGACTGTTTATTATTTTAATGTAAGAAATATCAGAAATAATCATACAGTTTCAGACACTTTGGCAAATGTGTTTTAGATTATTTTCTCCCTTGATTGCCTTATTAGAATCACTACTGGACCATCCAGTGGTGGCATATTGTAATATATGAGCATATTCAAGAGAGCATATTCAAGAGTTTTTTTTTTAACTTGTTGAGTTATGGCACCAGTAATCTTGAAACCATAATACGGAAGCGACATGCACACAGTATCATAAGTCACTTGAGACCACTTTACATAGACAGTACTATTGTGTGATGTGGCTTCACTCTGTTTTTATCCAACTATTATAGTTTTTATCACTTGTATGTTGAACAATCAAACTTTAGTCACAAGATGTGACCCCTTAGCATCCTCTGCAGAAAACTGGTGTTGCTCATTTAGGAATCTAGCCATTTCATGTAAGAGATCCATTTCTTGCAGAAGTTCCCAACAATTTCAAAAGCATCTATCAATAATCCTAACATCATTTGACTTCAGTACTCTCTCATATAATGTGAATCTGTTTTTAATATATGGATATGTTAACGTAATTATTCTTTGAATCTGCAAAGTTAGGTCTGGAGCATCTAAAATGTAACAAATGGAGTAGTGAAGAACATCATAGGATTAAAAAAGGTCTTCCTTTATGTGACAAGAAAGATAGTTTCTGAAAAGGGTAGTTTGAAATCTTCTAGATATAAATTATGAGTCATTGAAAACATAAACAAGTATTACAGTATCATCGTCATCATCCAGAGCAAATAATCCTCTTTAAAGGCCTCATATATTTTTCAATGACCTGTGTTCTGATGATGCGCTTCATTCCAAAGAGTTGAGGAACCAAGTTCTCAATCAAAGCCAGGTTTGCATATTGCACAGAAGATATTATTCTTTTACTTATATTGAATAAAGTGGATAGAACACCATTAGAGAGATCAGTTCTAAGCTTTAAAAGTAACACTCACAAGAAAATACAAGATGATCTCTTTTTTGAGGAAACCATTTTGGTGTTTACTAGTTCAAAAATATAGTTAAAATCAAACATAGATATACCTATGAGAGTATGATACTCGAACTCAGAAAGGTGTTCAAGTAGTGTCAAAATTGAGACCTTCCTTCTTTGCTGCATTTCTGATATTTCAATATACAGTAGATTCCCTCAAATCTGCAAATCAGAAATCCACAACTCTCTAAAATCCACACATATTTTATGGATGTAAACAATGAAACTTTCAATTTGGATATTCGGACAAAATTTGATTTTTTTTTTTAGTTTTGTATCAATTCCATGTATTTTTTAATTTGTAATTTCCTTAATAATACTCTATTCAAGTTTTTCCCATGAAGGAAGAATAATTTTTTTCGGAAAAAATTCAAGATATTGCTGTTATCACTGGTAATCAGAATCTTCTTACCAAATATATTTACGCCTTAATCAAGATTTTTTGGTTATTAAGCCAGGCTAAACTTAAAAAAAAAAACCTTATTTTATGATTTTGATGTGAATTAGTAATGCACTTTTATGAGGCAAGTTTTGCTAATAACTTTGGAAAAATACATTTAATCTTTATAATGAATATTTAATCATACACTATTGATTATTAACTCCACCTTTGCTATTAGTACTTTAATCATTTAAAAAATTATCTAAATTTTTATTATTTTAGTTTATTACTTATTTTAATATTTTATTATATTGTAAGCATTAATTATAGTTCCGACTGCACTATTAATTGAACTCAAATTACTGTTTACAAAATGTAAACAAAGCAACAACCAGAAATCCACAAAATTCTAAAATCTGCACAACCTCTGGTCCCAAGCTGTGTGGATTTGAGGGAGTCTACTGTATTTTCAATGTATTTTTCATAATGTATTCTAAGTTACAGAACATAAATCTGACAGAGTCAACTAACTGAATACCAATCAAGTAATATGAGTTTTACAACATTGTTTTTCTGACAAAATATAGATTTTAGTTTTGATAAAGGTTTGAGTTTGAGGCGCCTGGACATCGCCACTTATAAACTGGGTGGTAACGGGCCACGGCCTTTTTCCAGTTTACTACCGACGTTTCCGGATCAAACCCTTGCCTCGTTCGTGCCCGTTCTGTTCATCCCCGACTCCAGCATCCAGTAGACACATCCTGTTGGAGTGTGTTGGAACTCAGCCACTGAGAGATCGTCATTGTCCGAGACTCTGAATCAACTCGGTGCGGAACTACTTCGTGGTTCCAAAGCTCAGGAAGGCTCTCGAAGGAGGTAGAACCTTACCTTTGATAGGTCTACCTATTCCCTTGTGGAAGAATCTCATAAGTAGGGGGTCGTCTGTGTTCAAAGGAATGGCTATATGTGTTGGCCAAAGAGGGCAAGTACCTTATTGTATATATGTAAATATTATTTCATTAATATTCATTATTCATTCTTATTTAGTCTAACATGCATATACCGGTGTGGAGTCACCATATTAATCTAGATGTAAACCGCTCTTGTGGTTACACCCCTATCAACAGTTCTCTGTAATGTTTTTAATAAAGGAAGTTTTGAAATTAAATGTGAGAAGTCTTTATTATCAGGGAACATAGCCCATGTTGAGGGTGGGGTCGAAGGGGCTTGGTGGGCCCGCCTGCTCACGATGAGATTTGGTATTACATCCGGACTTTTCCAACTTAGACCTAGGAGCACGAGCGACAGCGAAGTTGAATGTGCCAAGTGTGAGGTAGTTGAAGAACAAACGCAGGGCCAGATTTCAGATTTCCCGTGGAAGTTCTAAATCGACTGGGTGTAGGTAAGGATCTTTCAAACTGAAGTTGATCCACTTTAACTTGGTGAGAACTAACGTTGTTAGATTTTCTAGGGGAGGTAGCGACCCCTTGTTGAAGTGATTCGATGGTTTGGAAGTCGCCTCTCACAGTCCGAGAGTTTCTGCAAATGTGCATATCTGATAGACGGCCAAAGTGGGGCTCAATGAGCGCCGTGGCGGCCCCAATCAGAGTACGGTGTGATGATCAGTAATAGTCGCATACACCTACCCATTCGCTTTAGTATAGTCATGAGGAAGTTATTAACTTTACATATTACACAACAAGTGTAGCAGTTGTGAAAAATGAAAGAGAATCGATAAATGTACATTAGGTCTTTTATTTCTGGTGCTGTCGGCAGTACTTGTTGAACGATAATCTTTTACTGTTACCTCTGAAGAAGAAATAGAAGTATTTCGAGCCCAAAGTACATGCAATAAATGTGATCTGCATTTAGAGTTGAACTTAGAACCACTCTGCATATTGCAGCTTTTTGAACATTTAAATATCGATATAACTTTTCAGTTAAAACAGACACAAAATCATTATTTGTTTTTCACCAGGTTTTACAAAACAATGGCACTGACCTCTAGGCATTATTTAGTTCTTGAATAAATAGTTACATCAGTAGTTTTAGAAAACAACACTGACATCTGAACAATGGCAATACTTTTTCAGCAAGGGAAAACAAATCTGTACACACTCTGACAGCAGTGCATTTGATATACTCGTATGAAGCATTTTTTTCCCCCTAATAGACTGAAGTGCAATCAATAGCCAAAACATTCTATTTTCAGGTTATAATTTCTATTACTTACTATTACATTTATCAAGTAAAGCTTATGTTAAACAAAAATACATATTTTTAAGTATACAAAGCCAGTGAAAAATTGTCTGAATCTTTTTTTTTTTTTTTTTGGTGGTGTGTGTGTGTATGATGGGTAAAACATAGCCCTTATCAATGCACCTCCTTTGTGTATTTTCTGTGTTGTCAAAGAATAAACTGCTTTAAAATATGAAAATTAAGATTTAAAAATTTCAGTAAGTTTTAGATACATGAAAGTTACTAATTTGTTGCACCTACGCAATTTCTGCAATTACTGAAATGATTGCTTCTAGTGTTAAAAATTTTCTTATTTTTTTTTATAAATTGTGTCTTTTTAGATAAGCTGATAAAATATATTCTTATTCATAATAATTTTATGAGTTTGAAAACGTCCTCAACGATTAAAAATTGAAATTATCTTAAGTATTAGCACTGTAAAAATCTGATAATTTAGGAAGTTTTAAAAATGTAACAAAACACAAACTCTATTTACATTAAGTTTCTTATTTTAAAATTTTTAGTAAGTTTTTTGCATATTTATTTATTTATTATTTTTCTTTTAATTTTATCATTAACATTATGATGGAATTTTGAGATATTTTAACATCATTAGCTTTGTTTTTTCTTCATTAAGTGAAGCATACGTGCAATTACCAATTACTTTTAATTTTAGTCTCAATGATTTTTGTGTTCTAAAGTAATTGGTTAATTATTTTTCTCTTTAACTAAGTTCTTTCAGAAAATTTTCTTATTTCATAAAATGAAAATTTCACTACAAATTCGACATATGGCCAGCAAGTGCAGAGAAAGTGGTAAGTAAACTAGGAATATTTTAAGTAACATTCTTTATATTTCTGTAAAAGCATTAACAAAATTTTGACACAGAGTTTAAATATTCATACAGGTAAACTTGAGAGTGAAAATGTTGTAAATATTTGCTTATTTCAGTTTGGTACTTATTTTAGTTAGTACATATTTTTTTTAATTTCAGATAAAAAATTATTTTAGCCTGAATTGGTAAGAATTCTAATCTGTTTTTCAAATACTATATCAAACATTTCTAGTACATAATTGAATTTTATTATAATTTTACAATGAATTATTTTTTAATATTTGATTTATTATTTATATTACGTAATTATATCACACTTTTAAGGACCCAGTGAGTTGGAATCATCCCAAACAGTTTAAGAAATAGGTGAAAAGTCACCTTCTCACCATGTTAAACATTTTAAACAATCCAGACTTTGTCCAATACATTTGGACATGACCCTAGTAAGCCCACTAGTCTCAAAATATTCACTTGCTTTTGAGATGACCATGATAAGCCCACTTATGTGTAAATCTACATATTCAGTAAATTTTGAGGCGACCATGGTTCTACCACATTAAGCCTTTAACGACAAATTTTTTAAAGGTGATCATGGTTCCACCCCATTAAGCCTTTAAAGAGCAATTTTTTAAAAATAATCATGGTCAACAAAGTTTTTCTTTTTCTTTTTTTTTTTTTTTTTTTTTTTTTGTTAAACTCAAATTAAAAACACCACTGTGTAATGAAAAGAAATTGAATGACTTTTACAATTTCAACAAATATAGCACCTGTTGATAAAACTCGTGTTTGGGCACTCAATGAAAACACAAAACAAGGTATCATTAATAAGCAAAACTGTCAACAGGTTGCCATGAGCTTAAAATATTGTGTCATTGTGCATTTTTTGTGTCATTTCTTTTGAACTAGGTTATAATATTATTATTATTTTTATAATTATTTTTTACCAGTAGCGAAATCCTTTGTAAAGTTTTTGCTATTTGGAAACTAGAAAGGAAAATTATGGGCATTTTGGCTTTAAATCAAAAAGAAAAATTTCCTCAGAATCAGCTAGTATTTTTTTCTTTCTCGCAATGAGCTGTGACTTGATGATATGGTTTACTAAATGCAAATGAAATTCCCTGTTGCCAACAAGGAAAGCAAATCTACCCCCCCCCCCCCAGTCTGCATACGATGAACTCCAAACTTTACAATTGATCTGTATCATCATTTTCACCATAAAGATGCTCATTTTTCTTTTTTCCTATGATTTCTCTTGAGATTTAGGATCTATTCAAACCATCAAAGATAAGATTAAATGCAAAAACCTTCCTGAGTCTTAGGATAATACTACTTATATAACAGTAGTCCCTGTAAACAGATTTCAATTGCTATGCCCACCTCTGTTTTTTCCACTTTTATATTACTTTATTTTTTGTTTAAATAATTCTAGATTTTTGCATATTTTTTGTTCTTGTTATCAAATTTGAATGATTTAATATTTACATTATTTTGAAAATGTGAATCAATGCTTTTCAATACTATTTTTACATTTTGATTACATTGAATATTTTGTATTTAAAAAAATATTTTTTATTCAGTTATATCATGTACCAGAATATTTTCTTATGTTTAGTATTACATTTTTATTGTAGTATAATTTTATATAAAAATTGGAAAATTTGTGCTACAAAGACTTTAACTAAACATAAGAACAAAAGAATGTTCATAGAAGTAAAATATATTGGTCAGAGGACTTTTAAAAAACATATTATGACCAAAAGACTTTAAAAGTCATTTTATTATTATGATTTTTGCAAACATTTTTATATTATTATTATTGTTTACAGATTTTCTTTAATTTTATGTCACTAGTTTTATATTTTTCAAATTTTTGTGTAAAGTTTGATCAGGTTGTCCCAAAAGTCGTATCTCAAACTTAGAATCTCGTTTATAAGAAACTTAAATTCTTAAATTTATTCTCTTAATGTTTACATTTCAAAATTTAAACATTAAATTCTATTTTTCCATTAGCAAATTTCAGTGCTTGAGTTTTAACAACTTTAATTTTAAATTTAACTTTCACAATATTAGTAATAGTTTTTAGGCAAATAAAAACTCAATCCTAGAATATGTCAAAAGAAAATGCTTAGTGTTTTAAATATATAGGTATTTTCCTTTTATTTGCTAAATCAAATTTTATAACAGCCCCAAATAACACTTCAAATCATTAGAGCCCTACCTATCAGATATAGCTTTATACTAAATTAAATACTGATTTGACATGCTTTTTTAAAATAAATATTTAAAATCATAACTCATCACAAATTTAAGTTAAAATAAACATTAAATGATTACTGAAGCTATAAATTGAATTAAGTTTCCTCATATTTGACAATAATGAGAATTAAAGCATATAGATTAAATTAAAGCTGTTATGTTAAAGATTGATTCTAATAAATGTTAAAATATGTATTTTGATTGATCATAAATCATAATGAAAAAAAAAATCTTTTAATGGACATTTATTAAATCATAAATACTAATTCTCAAAACACATTAAGATTTTTGGCATTCTCCCACCAGAAAACATTGTGTTTGATTTTTAAAAATGATACTAGTCACAAAAACTTAGTTTGCATAATATATATAGCCTTTTAAATCATTTCTCCTTTTCAGTAAAGTCAGTAGAATTCCTTCAAATCAAAAGTTAACTATAAACTTGTAAATGAAAAGAATGATCTTTGCAATTGATATATGTACTTTTGAAAAACATGAACCCTGTTTTATTAAACACACTACATAGTCAAATTTAAAGAGCTGAAACTTTCCTTTTTTCCCAAATAAACATGTTTTCAACCAGAAAATAAACTTAATAAAATGTATATTGTTTCTATGTGATACTTATACAATTTCATATATATTAAACAAAATTTCTGGTTCAAAATGTTTATTTTATTAGTAAATAAACCTGAAGTTGTCCGATAGAGGTTTAAAAAAATGGAGGTTCTGTGATAGATTTTAGAGACAATGAGATGCAACTCGATTATTGTATTGATCAATATTTTAATATAAAATTAGTTGTAAAGCTTTAAAAACAGTTATTTTTACCAACATCACTTTGCATAAAATGCCAAAATAGTATAATCTAGATTTAAATTACCTGAATCCAAAATTTTAATGCTACAGAAGTAGGCAGATATTCATTAAAAGGCAAATCGAAAGAAAGTTCAAATTGCTCTCCCGATAAGGCAACATAAGCTGAAAATACATGAAATATAATGAAGTAAGTATGCTATTATAAAATATCAAATATCACATTTATAGAAAATAATGTCATTATAGACTAAAATAATTCAAAAATTTAGTCAAAAAATGAACATTTTTTTCCTCCTTATACACACCTCTATAAATTCTGCCACATTTTAGAGAAAAAATTCTTGTAAGGGAAGAAATTAATTTCATAAAATATTGGTATAATTTTAACACTTAAATTGCATGCATTCATCTTTAAAATCAACTACATGACATCAGGTCATCATTAAAAAATATATGTAAAATAAATTAAATGATTTGCTTCCATTAGGAATAAAAATTTCAAGTATGTAAATAGAATAATTTCTATCCTTGTGGATAAAATGAAAGTTACTAGTTTTAAGCAAAAATTCTATACTTTGCAAGAATTTATGCATAATGATTAAAAAAATTAACTATGCAATGCTTATAAAATAATTTAATTTAGTATAATTAAAAGGAAATATTAATTGCACACATAAACTGTAGAATAAGTTCAGTTTCATAAACAGATAAATAAACACTTTAAGGCACTGAAAAAGAGAAGTTCAACTACATCACTTGACAGTTAAGGGTGTATTCAAAAAAACGCTTTTCCACTTTCAATAGCTGGAAATTTTCCGATACAATTTCAGACACATTTTTAAAAGTAGAGACATGAAACTTGCTGAGGGGATTTTGAAGAGACGTATAAGGTGCGGTGTGATGTCATTTTAAGCTCAATTCATTAGAATTTGATTTATAAACAATTATCTTCTCAGTATGAGCCTTTTTTTTGTTCACAGACCTCCCGCTTCGGAAAAATCAGTTCAAAATGTCGTTTTTGATTGCTTTTTTTGCAATATTTTCTGCATTTATCAAAGAATCAACAATTACGGCACCTTGTGTACTTTCTAAATAAGACAATCTGCCAGTTTGATGCATATACGAGCAAAAATGAAGTAAAAAATAAATCGGAAAATAAGCAATTTGAATCGAAATACACCCTTAAAGAAAAGCTAATATGGTAAAAGAAAATAAAGTATAGAAATAATAAAAAATAGAATACTTGCTGTTTTTCATATAAAATATTAAAAATAATATGCTAGAAAAAAAATCATTTATACTACTAAATCAAAATAATAATTAAAAAAAGAAAGAAAAATCATGCATTAAGCATAGTTTATGAAACACTTTCAAACACTTCCTGTAATCTTTAACAAAACTTTGTTATTTAGGAAATAAGTTAAATAAGATAATTAAGTAAGCATTTTTGAAAACAGATAAAACATTTGAAAATCTGATTTCAGCAGATACCTTCTATAGCCAAATATGTATTCCAATTCTCTGAACAGCCCTGTATTTGATCAGTAGATTGATTTATATACGATTTAATGAGAAAATTTAGCACGAAAATTCATAACAGATTGAAAAATTTCTCTTTCAGTATTTTATACCAAAAGATGGAAAAATTCTTAAATACATTTGTTCAACCTTATAGTTTACCTAGCAACTGTATTACACACCACTATTTAACTAAAATTTAATTTAAGCTAAATCACTGTTAAAACTACTGAAATCACATTTCCAGAAATTATCATCTATAGACAGCCTTGTATCCAATTCTTTGTGTGACCTGTTTATCATTGTATCTATATTCTAAAAACATTTCTAAGTAAACTAAATGCTGTTCAATATAAAAATGCATAATGCGTTTAAAAATCACCTTCAAACAATTTATGCTTATACTTTTCTATAGTCCTGCATATCAACTATAGCATTTATACACACTATATAGTATGCATAAATAAAGTGAAACTTAAAAGTGCATATCACTATTGCATTTTCCTATTATACAGTTTTTCAGAAAAGAAAAAAAAACACTATCTGAAATCTTTTGCATGGCCTTGTAAATACTACACACTTTGCATTATACATAAAATAACTTATGCTAAGCCTCACTAATATATAAAAATTTCATTATATATTAAATAATTTAAAAGAATTAAAATAAGCTGCAAACAATTTCCCCCTATACAACAGTAATGGAATTCTTTTGTGTGGACCTGAAAATGAATAGTATTTATATTTACACCACACACTCTACAGAATGCATATTTTAATGAACTTTGTAAATGCATCTAATTTTTTTTTATGTTTGAAAGGATGTAACAATGTTAAATTAATTTAGAACAATTTCTTTTCTTTTGGCCATAATGCCAACTAAAGGTAAAAATTTTGAGTCTCCCTGTGAATAAACTAAACATGCTACAAACTTCATTTGAAATAGGGTTTGTGCTAGGAAAAATACAAATAACATCCAAAAATCTCAGGACATTGAGTGTATTTATGAGATTTAGAGCATGGACAAATAAACAAACAAACCGAAATCAAACATTTTTCAAGTCTGTTGCAAAGTATTAAAAAGATTAAATCATATGTTATAACTACTTATACTTAAAAAAAACTACAAAACAATATATAGTACTGGACCTATTATTCAATATCCTTGGGACTAAAGGCTTTCTGGATTTCATGTACTACTAAAATTTGAAATCTTGCCCTTGTCTGCCCGCCCCCCCCCCTTAAATTCAGAAAAAAACATAAAAGTAACAAAATTCAAACAATCCCATGTATAACCAGAATAGAATACAAATAAAGCTTATCTTTTGCATTTTTTAAAACTTATTTAAACAAAAATTCCTGCATATTCAGTGGTAATAATGAATGAATAAAAAATAAAATTATTCACTAATATTTTATCTACAAGTTCTACCCTTTCTTTTACAGTTACATAAAAATTAACATAAAAAGTTTTGATCAATATTTTTAATAAAATCTATCTCTTAAAAAACATTCAAAACCCCTTTCTTCCTTCCTGAAATCCAGAATTTCGCTGGTATTTTTCAATAACATAAAAACAACAAAAGTGAAACACATGAAAAATATTAATGAAACTTACTTTTTCAATTTTTTTCAATTATACAGAAATACATGCACTAATCAATGGTTACAATGAATAAGTAACAAAATGAAATCAACAAACTAATGTTATTTAATTTACAATTTCTATCCCTTTTTTAAAATACAGAACTTATATTAAAAAAATTTTTTGATCAATATTTTAAATACATCTTACTTCTTAAACAAAACAGTCAGTTTTGTTTAGTTTAACCAAATCAATATAATTTTCAAAAAATTCCAGAAATTGCAAAATTTTTGTACGAATTTACAAAATTTTTGACTACATTTTTTTCAGGATTTTTGGAATTCCAGATAGTGGGTCCAATACTGTAATTAAAATAATTAAATCTCACTATTTTCTTGATGTTGAGAGGAACAATCAATCCAGTTGTATTCATTTGCTATGGTTATGAGCTCAAATTCCTTTAATATTAAACTGAAATGCCAAGTGTAGGGAACAAAATGAAGTATATCAGGTCGAGCTTTACTAGCCCAATCTTCCATTAAAGCTGCCAAAAAATAAAGAAGAAATTTTATTTCAGTAAACTTATTTTGTAAATATATCATACATACATTATATATACATAATTAAAATCATTTCAATAATGAAAACTAGAAAATTTTGTAAAATTACAAAAAAAAAAAAAAAAAAAAAAAAAAAATGTATGTGTGCATGTACACATATATACATAGGTATTTCATTATTATTATTAAAACAAGCCATATGAAAACAATGATGTGCAATATAAAATCACAAAATTGATATCTATAAAAAAATTTTAAACACAACAAGCAATATCAACCAATAAAGTAACTGTGTTTGACACCGATTGAAATAAAACATAATTTTAATTCAAAATACAACTTCTAAATAAACAAATGGAAAAAGAAAACTTTCAATTTATTTAGCTTAAATATTAAAGTAAATTGCAATACACAATTTGGAACTTTATTTGCATTGTAGTTCAAATGAAAGCATGTGTACAAATATAAGAAAACATATACTATCCAAAGCAGAAAAATAGAAAGATTGCATCAGTATAAAGGTGGGTAACCAATTAAAAATACAGAAATAAAGATAAATCCTGAGAGAAAGAACATGAAAAAAGAGAAAAAAAAATAAAGAAGATAGAAAGGAATAGAAGGGATGTGGATAGAAGAGCATAAAAAAGAAGAAAAACATGGCAGAAAAATGGATGATCAATAGTAGACTAAATTAATAAAAGAAGAAAACAAAGAGAAACATACATCAAACAAACATAAAAAAAAACAATGTAAAGGCATATATTTTTGTTCAAAGTTATCTTCATTTTACCTATGGAGTCTCAGTAATAGTTACAGTTCTTTAAGATCAATATTCAGTGAGCAAAAAAGGTATTTGCACACCAGGTAAATTTGTTGTAGCATATGTATAAATAAATAAAAAGCAGCTAAAAATTAAAAATACAGTTGAACCTCGAAAATCCGGAACCATCGGGACCGCGGCGATTCCGGATTTTGGAGGTTTATTAAAAAATCTTTTTTTATGGCTATATAATAACAAACAAAAAATGCAATTTTTTCTCCCAGTGCAAACAAATAACGATTCTTCCGATACTACACTTTTTAAAGTTTTAGTGACTTTTATTTTTATTTATTTATTTGAAATTTTACTATATCATTTCATAAATAAGCCACGGTAATATATATATACCGTAAAATACCGTTAATCCGCCACACCTCCCAAACATGACGAAAAATCGTACAATAGTTAGAGGGGGCGCTTACACGGGATTTTTCCGCGATCGTTCAACAAAAGTTACAGGAATGAGTCATGATGAAATGAATGAATCATGAATTTTGATACTTGAAAAAATTTGGGTTTTAAAAAAACGTAAATTCTGTCGAAAAAACGCAGAAAAAAGGAGAAATTTGTAAAAAAAAAAAAAGCCAAAACAAGCATGAAATTAATTAAAAAATCTCGAAAAATCGCACATTTCATCAAAGTTTCATGATTCATTCATTTCAGCATGATTCATCCGTTTTCAGCGATTTTTTTTTTAGAGGGAGGGCGTTTTCTCGGGCTTTTTGAAAATTTCAAATTTTTTATAAAGTGGGGAGGGGCGTTTGATCGGGAAGGACGGATTAACGGGATTTTACGGTAATTATCAGAATTTAACTGCAATTGATGAAAATTACAACTATGTCTTATTTTAAAAATTTATAAAACTGAAATCGGAAAAATGTCCGGATTTTAGAGATTTCCGGATTTTGGAGGTCCGGATTTTCGAGGTTCAACTGTACCAACACTTTTACAAAAAAAAAAAAAATATCTGACTTAATAATTATATTTAAAATATGAAATCATAAAAAAGTAGCATTTGTACTGCCAAAAAAATATTTGCACACTAGCAATAAAAATATAACTAGAGGAATTATTTATAAGTTAAAAACAGTGCTAATATTTAGTATGCATGCCCTTTGCTTCAATTACAGCTTGTAATCGTCTGGGCATTGATTCTATTAATTTGTGACATGTTTCACTGCCGAATTGTAGCCATTCATCCCTAAGAGGTTGCTTAAGTGCTTATTTGTTAGAAATTTTCCTTTTCCTTATTTTCACATCCAAAATATGCCATAAATTTCCAATCAGATTGAGATCTAGTGATTATGGTAGAGTTTTCAATTGATTTTTTACATTATAAAGTAACCATAGCCTCGTAATGTATGCAGTGTGTTTCGGATCGTTATCCTGTTGGAAATAATATGAATTAGGAATTCCTAATTTCAGAGCACTATTAGATAAATGATCTCGCAATATATTAATATATTGTTTAGCATTCATATTGCCTTCAATAAAGGTCATTTTGCCAGCTCCATTAAGAGGCATGCATCCCCAAATCATTACATGACCACCGCTATGATTTACAGTTGGTTTCAAGTTTTTAATTTGAAGAGAAGTATTTGGCTTTCGCCATACAGTTTTCTTACCATCTGAGACAAAAATATTGAACTTGCTTTCATCAGAAAAAATAACAGTTTTCCAAAACTCTAGTGGTTTGCTGACATAAGCTTTTGCAAATTCAAGTCTTTTCACCCTATTTGTTTCACTAATAAATGGTTTTTTTCAGAGGCTCTTCCTCAAATATTTGCATCACGAAGAATATTTCTAATTGATTGTGGTGTAACTATCGTTCCTGACGTTGAAGCGACATCAACAGCTAATTCTTGAGCACTTAGAAAAGGGTTTTTTGGAGATTCTTTTATGATGGCTCTCCTTTGCCTGGTATTTAGATTTCTTGGTTCCAGTTCACGGCTTATTTATTGTTGAACCAGTTTCTTTTTTCTTCTTAATTACATAACGAACACTAGAAAAGTTTAGATTTAATTTTTTACCTATTCCTTGGTAATTTAATCCAGAATTGTTAAGCAATATAATCTTCTCATGGATAGCAACATACAGATCACACATTTTCGGAGCCATTAGAACAAAAACTTTTTAGAATCCCTGCTCCAGTTAATATATTATGTGACTTTAAAGTGCGCGGCTAATGTGCTGCAGGACTAATATGCTAAACATTTACATAATGTTCACATTTAATGCTTTTTTAACAGTCAATGCTTCGTGTGCAAATACTTTTTTAGGTATGAGAATTAGGTATGAGAATTTTTATGTATTAATTTATTTTTTTAAATGTGTAATATTGCTGTTTAAGGAAAATGGGTATTTATTTTTATTTTCTTATTACTTAAATAAATGAATAATTAAGAGAATAATATCAAATTTGCTTTCTATGATTGCTTATGCAAAAAATCGTCTGCGTGCAAATACTTTTTTGCTCACTGTAAGTATTAGAGAAAGCTATTACAGCAAATCACTGAAAATTACATATGTTATTACTGAAAAAAAAAAAAAAAAAAAATCAGAGATATGCATGCCAGGCTAAAATCTGTGACAATAACTAACAGATAGCATCTCTGAATAATAATGATGCATTATAGATTTCTTGAAAAAGTTATCCTTCAGAGGCATTCAACTTAAGCCCTTACAATCAATGTGACAGCTTGTCAGAAATAAAATAATCTAACAGAGTTTCATTGGATTCTATCATAAAACAAGCAAGTCTTCGAAATAATAATTTCATAAGATATCTCTTTCATTTCATATATGCATATGCAGACAATCTCCCATTTACTTTCCCATAATTTGCTCTTTTGTACAAATCATTAAAAAATGAGCATGCACATTAAATTTTGTTGCATTTATAATTTTCTGTGCTTCATGTTTTACTGCTGTATATACATTTTATTTCGTTAGTCCAAACAAAAAAAACATGGGTTTTACAGCATTATTATTTCCCCATATTTAAATGAACACCTATATCCAACCATTTTATATCCAATTGTTTTGGGGTATAAGAACACTATTGGGCTATGTCCAAAAAATTTCAATTAGTGCATCATTTTTCAGTCACTGTGTGTCAAGATGAATTTATCTAGAAAATGACTCTAATGATTTTCACTAAACTATATATTCCATAGTTTTGAATTACAAGACGACCATTGGGCTAAGCCATATGGTTGAGAAAATTCAGTTAGTAGATCATTTTTGGGTGACTGTAGGTCAAGCTAATTTTATCTGGAAAATGGCTCAATCAATTTTGACTAAATTTTGTACCCAATCACTTCCAAATGCAAGAAGACTACAGGGCTAAGTCAAATGTACAGAAATTTCAGTTAGTGGGTTATTTTGGGGTCATTGTGGGTCAAGCTAATTTTATCAAAAAAATGGCTCTAACAATTTTCACTTAACTTTATATTTCACAGTTTTAGATTATGTAATATCACTGGGCTAAGTCATTTGTTCTAGAAAATTCAATTAATGAGTAATTTTTGGGTCATATTAAGTCAAGCTGAAAATTGTTCCAACAATTTTGACTAAATTTTGTATTCTATAATTTTTGGGCTCAAGAATATCATTGGGCTAGTTGGCATTAAGAAAATTTGATTAGTAAGTCATTTTAGGTCACAATGGGTCAGGGTCAAGCTAATTGTATCTAAAAATCAGCTCAAAATTTTGCATTATACCATATCTAGGCATGACAAGAGCATTGGGCAAGTTCACGTGCTCAAGAAAATTCCTTTAATGAGTTATTTTGGGTCATAATGGATCAGAGTCAAGCTAATTGTAGTTAAAAAATGGTTCAAAAGATTTTAGCAAAATTTTGTATTAAACCATTTCTAGGCACGGGAAAACCATTGGTCTTAGTTGCATGCTAAAGAAAATTCCATTAGTGTGTCATTTTGTGTCATAATGGATCAACTAATTATATCTAAAAAAAATGACTTGAAAGATTTTGAAACCAATTTTTACCAATTTTTTTTTTTATTATTTTACTATTTTTCAGCATAAGACCATTAGGATAGGTCACACATTCAATAAATTTCTATTAGTGGGTCATTTTTTATCATTGGCAGACAAGCTAATTTTATCTAGAAAATGACTAACGATTTTGAATAAATTTTGTATTCCATTGTTTTGGGGCTCAAGAAGAGCATTAGGTTAGGTCACATGCTTGATAAAATTAGTGTGCCATTTTGGGTCCCTATGGCTCAAGATCAAGGTAAAACAGCATCTGTATCTAAAATAGCAAGAATGATACAGTGGGAATAATATATTGATTTGAACACAAAGTTAATTTTGACTGAGCTTAGATCAGTCATTTCTGCTAGTGTCTTATGAACAACTAAAATACATACCATGAAAGAAATATTTGTGAGCATAAATGAGATGAACAGTAGCCTTGCATCCAGTAAGATTACAATGCCATGATTGATGATCATTCCATATAAGAGGATATTTTACTAGCACAGAGAACTATTAAGAAAATAATTACACCAATCAAATATTTAAATACATTATTTTCAATTAAAATACATTTTCATTTAAAGCAAGAAAAATAATAGTATGCAGCACACTATCCTGCAATACTTTCTAACTCCAATTACACATTCACATTAACGCATGTTAATTTTAATGAGGAAGAATATACAATTAACAAATTGAAACAAATTTGAGAAAATGCATTTAATTGCATAAATGAAATAGCCTATATAAACAACACATTAAAATTTGATTGAAACAAAGATAAAAAAAAAATATAATGCAAATGTAGAATGTAATTTCCTGCAAACAGTGTTAAGTTAAAATCAAACACCATATAATCTGGCTCATATCATTTATATTTTACAGAAAATTTTTAGAATCAAACTGAAATCACTAAAAACTTTTCAAACATGAAAAAGAAAAATATTAAACATAATCTGTATCATGTTTTTTAATCTTCAAACTTAATTTTAATAACAGCATTATTTTTTATTTAAAGAATTCTGTTGAAATTATTTATAACTTATGCAATTGTGTTACAGCTACAGACATGAAGATAGCAGAAAAATTAAAAGTTCTTTTAAGCAGCAAAGAAAAAAGCAAAAGATTAACAAAACTATTTTGTAATTACCATATATTTCCATACATAAGCTGAATACATGACTTTTCGGAGAAAAAAACCTCCAAAATCGAAAACTTGTTTATTCTCCTGAGACATGTTATCCATTAAAGTGAATGTTTTGCTCTCTCCTTCTGCTATGTTAAATTTCATTGTACCAATTTAAAACCAATTTGGCATTGTAATATATGAATCAAAAATGTACATTCAGTTTTTAGATTTTGGCAACGGTAACTATTTTGTTTACAGAATGGTGTAGTGAGAGAGTCAAGTTGGAATTAAATGCTCTGCTGATAAGTTTTTTTTTTTATATTAATTTGTTTCAACTATTTTTTGCAACTTTAATAGCAGATGTTATTTTCCCATAATGTTCTTTATAATGAATTCTATTTTTTCTCATGCTTTTACTAATTTTTTGATTTATTTTTAAGTGACAATGACCTGAACATCTATTTAAATAGATACGCTGTACAGCAAAATTAAAAAATTGAAATTTATTAATTTCTTTAAAAACCTCATTTTAATGCTGGTTTATGTAAGAAAAATTAATATTAGAAAAAATATATGTATTTTATTTTGTTCAAGTGTCAGGAGGATATAAGTCGATATTACACAAAGATGATGACAAATTCAGAAAAAATACTTTGTGCCTTTTTTTTTTTTTAAAACATAGCTTATAGAACAGAATGCACTCTCCAAAGTTATTGATATTGCCTAAAATCTATCTTCACCAGATCCCTGGGGGCCTTATTTCTATCTTTCTACAATCTGATCTTATTTCTAAATGGATCACTAAAAGGCAGGTTCCAGTCAAAATGGACTAGATGGATATCATCTGTAAATACAGCCATGACCAATAGCTGTAATTTTTAAATAAATCAACATTATTTTTATCTCTGAATGGAGAAAGAAGCTTGGTAGAATTACCATAAGAAATGATTGCCCAATCTTTCAAAAAATGTTGCATCAATAATGTGACAGGCAGATCTGAGGATGATGCCATTTTTAAGAAAACAGTGATGATGATGATGAATTAGATGCTGATGATATTCATCCTGATGTACTAATGAATGAAGTTATAAGGAATTACATTAATTTCTGATAATGACTTGGAAAATAAATGGTGACTGGTGACTTTTCAATTGCAAAGAATTGAGTGTTAAAGTATTTTTTTAATTTTGAAATATTTTTATGTTTTTATATTTACTTTTCTTTTTATTTTAGAATATCAAATTTAGAAATTTTCTTAGATTCATGTATAAGCCGACCCCCCCCCCCCCCTCACATTGAAGCTAAAAACATTTCGTCTAATACCCCAAAATATATGGTAATCTACAAAAATTGTACAAAAATATCTAGAAAAATGATTTTAAAAAACATTATTTTCAAACTAATTATCCATTTATAATAATAAATAGTAATGTTGACTTAGTAAAATTCTAAATAAAATTGCAAAAACGTTATGAGAACAATTGAGTTTTTATCAAAAAAGCATATAAACAAAAAAAATAATACGAAATTCAAAGATATTTTATAAAAAACTAAATGACAATAATGAATATTGTAACAATCAATAGCAATATAGTAGACTCCCTCAAATCTGCAGTCGTAAAATCCTCAACTCCCTAAAATCTACACATAATTTACGGATATAAACAATGAAACTTTCAGTTCAGATGTAGAGACAAAATTTTACTTTTTTTTTTTTTTTTCTCGATATCAATTCCATATATTTTTTAATATGTAATTTTCATTAATATAACAGAATTCATGCTTTTTCATGAAGGATGAATAAATTCATTTCTGAAAAAATTCAAGATATTGCTGATATCACTGGTAATCACAATTTTTTTACCAAATATATTTATATAATAAAAGTTTTTTTAGTTATTAAGTCTGAGAAAACCTGAAATAAAACTTTCTCATTTTATGATTTTGATGTGAATTAGTAATGAGACAAATTTCATTGAATAATTTAGGGGAAAAACATTCGATCTTTATAATGAATATTTAATTATGCATTATTGGTTGTTTACTTGACCCTTTGCTTTTAATATTTTAAAAATTACTTACATTTTTACAACTTTAGTTAATTGCTTTACTTAATTATTTTAATATATTACTATATAGTAAACATTAATTATAATTTTGATTGCATTCAAATTACTGTTTAAAAAATGTAAACAAAGAACTGATCAGAAATCTGCAAATTTCTAAAACCCATACAACCCCTGGTCTAAAGCTGTGTGGATTTGAAGGAGTCTATTGTACAAGGCAAGATTGGTAAATATATGTTATAGATATGAATTAGTAATTGCCAATTTAATCAAAAAATAATGAAATTATTGATAAAATAATACTTCATTGGTATGTTACTTTAAAGAACAATATACACCATAACACATTTTTACAGTAAAATTTAGCAGAAAAAATATAAGGAAAATGTTTTTTCAATGCAGCATGCAAATGTATTTCCTCATTCACCTGAAGGGGAACTTTGAAACTTTCAAAAAATCAAATTGAAATTGGTAGCTTCCTGATAGCTTGCTTCTAGAATACAGAACCAAAAGCAATTTTTTGAAATTAAAATTATTATAAAAGTTACTGGATCAGCTAGATGGGGATGCCTACATAATGGTTTAAGTACAACAAACTCCAGCTATATAAAAGTTATAGCAATAAATAGGCTACTGTAATTAATTGCTGCTAAAGCAAACTTTAAATTTTAGTACAGTTTTTCACAATGACATTTTTGGATTACTAGACCAACCGATTCTTTTCAATTTTTTATAAAAATGTTTAGAATAGCACTCTCTATGACACTAAACAGGACCCCCCCCCTTTTATTTCAAAACTTGTAACATTTCCATCATATAAATTGATGTTCTGTATTAGCAATGTCTATGTTCAAAACTTTATTTTAAAGAACAGTAACTTGAAAACAAAAGCAACTAACTTGGGATTAAAAGCTACTCCAGTCTACACTGTCAAAGGCAGTGAGTTCAGAACACTAGATTTATTTTAAAACATATTTGTCCAAAAATATGTTTATATAAATTTTTTATTTTCCTTTAAAAATATATTCAATTCTGAATCTATACTACCTTTATCAACATAGCAAAGGTGAAATGCCAACTCCATGCAACACTACTACTTTGTTTATTTAATAAAATATGTCATGTTTATACATATTGCCTATCTGATTCATTAACACCCAGAAGGTTGGTAGTTAATCATAAAAATTAATATAGAATATAAATACTTAAAATGTATTGATAGAATTTATCATAATTTATTTTTATTAAAAACAACTAAACACTGCTTGACTTTATTTATTGGTAATAAGTGAGGTTCATGAAGATTTACATTCTGTACATTAACTGTACTGTTTGTTTTATTTCTACAAGTAATATTTTTTAAAACTACAGGTCTTCTTTGATTAAAAAATGATTGTTTTCTATTAAGCTTAAAATGCCTGTTTTTCCTACTCTTCTTTCTTCAAAGTAAATAATTTTAAAAAATTGCTAGCTTTATATCTCATAACATCTTATGTGATATTTCTTGATTTATAAGCAAGATTTTTATCAAAAAAATTTTTTTTTCATGGCTCTAGTCAGAATTTTTATTGCCTATTCTAGATGCAAAAACTTAAAAATCATTCAAATACTAGTGCTTAGTGATTCAGTATTGGAAAAATCATTCAGATACTAGTGCTTAGTGATTCAGTATTGGTTGTTGAAGAATTGAATTTAAATTTCAAAATAAGTAATTTCAGTTTTACAGTATGAATTTGTACCATTAAAAAAATAATAATAATAAACTTTTAGCTGTGATATATACAAATAGCTTTATGTTTGATTAAGATAATAAAACCTTATACCTCAAGAGTTTCACTTTCCACTAGAGATCTATACTGAAGACTAGTAGAAGCTTCCAGATGTAGAAGTTGACCATTAATTTGTGTAGAATAGCCATCTTTAGTTATTATCCATGGAATAGTAATTTCTAAATAAGAACCCTGACCAACATTCATATGTACAGCATTAGTTTCCTAAAATAAAAGATAATTATAAAAGAACTTTTTTTTAAATAGCACACATTTCTAAATTCATTAAGGTATGTTTACATACCAGCAATAATAAATGTATTAATCTTATAATTATTGAGAATTTGTTAGATATTTATAGTATGTAGCAGAAGTTAAAAATCAGGACAACATTTTTAATCTGAGAATGTAAATTTTTTGTGAAATAATTAAGTTCTCATATAATTAAGGAACGGTGTATAAGTATGAATAAAAATAAAATAGATTTTTACAATGTGCACACACACTGAAATTATCAATACAATATAAAAATTGGCTTTTTTATATGATTTGCCAATGGGATACTAAATTATGCAAAAACATTGTTATCCTTAGTGTATGCACAGTTAAAAATTATACCACATAAATGCTGATATTTCATCAAATATTTAACATATTTATATTCTAATTGTAGTACATTATTTCTCTGTATTTTGCCAAAATTCCTGTTAGGAGCATTAAATTTGGTTAAAGCCATGCATGAATATGTGAAAATTTCTTTATTTTTTTTAAAAAAAGGAACCTTTTATATTTCTATAAATATGCATATTATTGTTAGACAAAAGTTGTACAAGATTTACATAGTCATGCACTACATCTAAAGAATATTTTGAACATTTTATTTGGCATGATGATAGCAAACATTCTTTAATTCAATTTGTTGTTGGCCCACTAATTGACCTTGTGATCAAATTTTCAATGAAAAACTTGAATTTAAACATGTTCTTTACATTTCTTAAGTTCCAGAATATTTCGAGCATTTCCCAAATGGCTATATAACAAAGAATAAAAAACATGTATTAAAAAAGTGATTGTAATAGGTCAATTTCTAAAGAAATCACCCTAAAATGTACAGTTGAAAAAAAAAACAGAAATATATAACTATAAATATTTCACTATAAATTGCCTTCCTTCAATTTATGTATTAAAAAAATGTAGAGCATTGTCTTCATACAGACTCTGCTGCACAACCTTTGTGCAAACTCTGAAATCATTTAGTCAAGTAGTTTAGGAATCATGGGGTTTTAAATTTTGGAGTTCTTAATGTTAAACCCATTTGTAATCACATTGAAATGTTGAACAAACTTATTGAATACATAAAGACAAAAAACACATTAATAGCAGAATTCTTAATTTTATTATGTTAATAAAAAGGTTTTTTTTTGCCTTAATCATTTGTAATCATTGCAAAATAGATTGCAACACATGCTGTTTTTTAAATATAACTCAAAAACTGCTCGTGAATGAGATGTAATTTTGAATTTACATATTTGAAGCTTTTAAAAATTCCCCACTGTTAAAAAAATTCAGATTTTTTTTTAAATTTTTATACACTTTTTCAAAAACTATACAAACTCTTAAATTTTTATTAAATTAAATGTTTTAAATAAACAGCAGCTTTAAAACTTGAATACAAATAATTGATGAAAATATTTTTTTAAGAAATAAAAGAAGATATTTTGTTTACATATATCTTCTTCAAAAGATATTTTGTTTACATATATAATTTTTTTCATTATAAAATAACAGTAAATAAAAACAAACTACTTGAAGAGAGTAACAGACTATTTATTTTAAATAAACATATATAAATCTCATATGTTTCCATCTTGTCTAAATCTAATGTGCTCTTATCATACTCAACATACTCTATTACAACTCATATAAAGGTATTATTGTTTGTAAGATGGCAATTTATCACAAATCAGAAGTGGGGGGATGAAAGTAAAATGAATCAGAAGTTTCATTTAACACACTTTTTCATCAGAAAATAAAAATTCAGGGATTTGCACTTTTTAGTATCACATTCACAGTATACAACAATAGCAGAAAAGTGTTTTCTCTTGGCATGGTACATGATCTTTAAACGCATTGAAATATCTAAATGAGGAAATTAATTGTAACTTTTGTGTTTTTTTACAGAAACTTTTTAGAATTTACAAAATAAATTTTTTTTTCAAGAATTTACAGCTTTACAACCTGCAGCATTACAATTTGACAACACAAAAGAATAAAATAAAAATATGAAGTTCCAAGTAAATCTGCTGTATAATATTTAAAAAAAATTAAGAAATTTAGTTATTTATAAACAATTTTGAAAAAACAAACACATTTGCAAGTTTTTGAAAGATATTCAGATACATACTTTTTCTTTAGAAAATAAAATATCAATCGTTGCTTCAGCTAATGTACTTAGACGTATATCAAAGCTCTGGCATAACCTTTTCTCACCAACATTTTTTTCTTTGGTTGCTTCTAAAGTTTGGTAATCCTAAATAAATGCATGAAACAAAATATACATCTAATCAGTAATAGTATGCTAAAAAACCAACATAACAATTAAAAAAACACACACTGAAAATATTCCTTCATATGATTTAACAACAGTTTTCCCATTATTAGTTAACAGAGATATATTTCCAATACGGTAAATTTAATTTTAAAAGTCTTTTCTAAAAAGTATGGAAGATTCTAAAGATTTAAGAGGTGAAGTATTGCGAAATCTTCAAACAGAGCACCATTAGAAGCATTTTAAAAATAAAAATACTGTAATTTCGGGTGTATAAGCCGCAGATCAAACAATTCTTTTTTGACCCAGAATTTTTTAAGAAACAAATATAACTAATTAGATCGCCGTAAATATTTGTCTTCAATCACTAAATAAGATTTCCGGGTCCAAAAAGAATTGTTTGATCCGTGGCTTATACACCCGAAATTACGATATGTTAATAATGCTGCGCAATTATTCAATCAAATATGCATATTACCAAATCTAGAGAGATAAGTCTAATAATATAACTTACTAATATTCAGAAATGTTTTCAAATAGTCAATCAAATAGGTGGATTTCGAATTGATAATTTATACGAAGATATTATTATTATTACTACCTTACACTTTAAAAAGTAAGAACTTCATGCTCACAGTCTAATGCACTGTTTAACTTACAGTAATTCATCCCAGAAAGTTTGAAAGATTCTAGAATCATAACATGCAAATAACAGATATCTTTAGTCAATTAAATCCATTTTCAATGAAAAGTTTATGGACAAAATCAATATGTAATGGATTTTTACTATATTTTATTTTTTGTTTTTTATTTATTTACTACAAATTCTGAAAACATTGCATAATGAGGAAAATTGAGGTTATTTTGTATTATAACCATACACTTTTAAATATTGTATAACCTCGAAAATACAGCTTTATCGGGACTATAACTAAACCGGATTTTTGAAAATTCTGGATTTCTGAAAGAATTTAAAAAATATTTCTGATATTCTTAATGGTGTCTTTATTCTAGTTTAATTTATAGCCAAGTGATGTTTATGTGAGAAAATTAAGAATAAAAAAACCCAGTTATTTTAATTAATATTTTCCATGTTACAAAAATAAATTCTAATATACAATGAAGTCCTGTGTAATTTCTGAAACATCAATGTCAATTTCCTTCAAATATTTTGCCTATTGTTTAACAAGTTTTTCTTGTATTTTATACATTTGAATAATACCTATTTCGGAAATACAATTTTGTTTCTCTAAAGCAGATATTAATTTTTCAGTATAACTGGTGCCATTTTTTCAGTAAAATCTTTTATTCTGCCAGCTCCCTTTTTCTTCTGAGCTTCTACCAGTGTTATCAGTGGTTCTATTTAGCACAATGTCAAAGATTTCACTGCTTGCTTAAACGCCACCTTCAATCTCAAAGTTTTAAATTTGTAAACAATTGCTATTTTTCTTCCTCCCATCAATTGGAAGTGTAAAAAAAGTTTAGGGGGAGGGGGGATGACTTTGATTCGAGACTTCTGAAGTTACCATATTTTTCAATGCTAGATTTCTCTAGTTGCACTCTGCTATAGAACTTTCAGAGTACTGTTTCTTGAATTATTCAGCTAGGATATTCTTTAAGTCAAACATTTCAATACAAGAACTTTAAGCATTCAATATGCAATCAATTGCAGTTTGAATTACTATTTAAGAAAATGTAACAAACAAAATAAATTTACAAATATATTATTTTAAAAAATAATGATAATTACTTGAGGGAAAAAGAATTTATAAAGATGTTCTCTTTGACGATCAGCCCAAGGCCCATAACTGAAATCTGTTCCTTTACCACATTTAATATCAAGACCCCACAGAGGAGCAGTAGATCGTTGCACAATATCACCATCAGCGAGTTCAACCATTTCTGGTTCAGCTGAAACTGTTCCTGTAAGACCATAAATACAATGATCATTATGTAATCATATCTATACCACTAGCTTTAAGAACAAATCTAAATTATAGGTCATACTTACTGTAAAATCCTTATTGTGAGCCCTCCCTTGAAAGTAAGTGACCTACCCACTTTTAAACAATTTTGATTTGTTTTTCCATTTTCAAATATAGACCCCTCCCTCTCACAGACGAACATTTAAAAGAAATTTAAAAAATACATCAGAATTTTTTTTAATTGTTTGATTTTAACTTATGTTTTTATATGATCTCAATGAAAATAAATAATCTGCCACCTAATCTGTCTCTTTATCCCAAAAGTGTCAGTTCCTCTCCCCTCCATACACTTATGAAATTTATTGTACCTAAAATACTATTTAAAATAATCTGCTGCATTTGATGCTCTCTAGTAACAATAACTGAACAATGAGTCACCGAAATTATACTCTTTTCTCCCAAACATGTCACTTTCCCTTTTTCCTCCCATCCTGCAAATAGTTAAAAATGTTTAACATATATATATATTCTTATTTGGCCCTATTTCTTGTTTCAGAAGGGGACTCATCTTAAGTCTCATATAAGCATCACTCATCTAAAATCTTCAACTCACGACCAAGGATTGGGAGAAAATGAGGACAAAAATGTTCCTCTTTTTTGCAATTTGACAGTTCTCATCCTTGAATTACATTTATGTAAACTTTATGTTTTAAAATAACTTTTCCACCTTCTGCCACTAACAAAATATTAAGGGAAGGGGAACAATCAAACTACAAAAAAAGGGAGAAATCTTTCTGCTCCTTTTCCTCCCCCTCCTACCATGTCTAGAAAATCATACTTTTTTCTGGAAATAGAGGATGGAAATTTAGGGGGGAAAGTCAGATGATTATTTTTTATCATTGTTACAAATCACTAACACAGCATAAAAATCTTAAAAGTTTTAAAGATTTGAAAGTTTATGTGCTGGGACAGGAGAGAAGTGAAAATTTCTTTTTTTGATTTAGGAGAAGGGCACAAAAGTTAGTTAGATGATTATTAAATATTGTTACCAAAAAAATATTTTAAGATTTTAAACTGCGTGTACTGGGTAGAAGGAAAAAAAGGAACTTTTTTAGAGGGGAGGAAGGGGTATTTAGAAGGTTATTTAAAATGTTACAACAAAATCACAATGCAGCAGCAAAAAAAAAATCAATAAATTCTAAGGATTTTAAACTTCAAGAAATGCATAAGAAAGAGAGGGAGGGGGGCATCTTCTTAAAATCAGAGTAGGAGGAAAGGGGGAGAGAAGCATAGAATTTGGGACGAGGGGATAAATTAGGTGATAGATTATTTATTTATTGTTACTGTAAATATTAAATAGTTCAGAAAAGAAATTTAAAATTAAAGAGTTAAAAAGATTAAACTATGTATGTTAAGTACCACAATGGGAAAAGAAAGAAGAAGTAATCTCAGGGTAAAGAAGACTTTTATGATTATTTATTGATACAATAAAATAACAAATACAACAAATTGAAAAAATATATAAATTTTTAAAGATTTAAAATTTTATGTGCTGGAAAAGCAAGAGGGGGGATTTAAATGTTTTTTTTTCATTTAAGCAGAAATCTACCAAAATACGAAAGATTCTGATCTCTGTATATACCTTTTTTATTCCAAAATCGTGATAAAAATAAGGGGTTATGATTATTTTATTTCTATTTACTTTTTTATCTCAATTATAAGCCTATTCTACAAATTTAACTACTTTTCATTTTGAAAAAGGAGAGATTATAATCAGCATTTTAAGATAAATATATATTAATAAAAAACTGTAGACGTCAAAGAGGAAAAGGTGTTTGGTGTTGTTTATCAAGAATGATTATCAGCTCGTGAGATATCGGTCCAAAGAAAGGGATGGGGGGATGCCTTCTGTAGGGCAAAGACGGGGGGAAAAAAGCTTTTCCATTAAAAAGTAAAGGATTTTTTTTCGCTAAAGAAAAAAAAACCCAGAAATAACTATTGTATTATTAACCAAAAGTATTCCACACATAAAACAAAGAAGCAGCCTTTAAATATTCATATTGTATAGTCATAGATAAGGGGGAAAAGTTAAATATGAAAAACAGTTTAGTCAATGAAACAATGTATTCAATTTAAAACCTGCAAATAGTACTTTTTTTTGTCATATAACCATACTTTAAAAATAAAATTTTCATAGTCCCAGCAAAAAGAATATGATACAATTGTACATGCTGAGATAAAAACATGTCTAAAATACAGGAATGCCACTCAGAAAATAACAGAAAAGAGGAAATTAGATGTAAGTAAAATCTATGGCAAATTCCACAACATTTATGCATAAATTTTGTAAACTATTTGTTTATAACAAACTACATAAATTATAAAGAATAAAATTTATAACAAACTATTTTTTAACTATCCTAAAAATGCTTTTTCTGTAAACCTTTAACACTTGTAACTTTCTAAACACATGTTGGGCAAACAATTTGAAATATAGTGTTCCCATTATGCGTTTTTCGAAGGGCGCGGCGCCCTGCCCTCCCTTATTTAATTATCGATGCGCCCTGCTGCCCTTTTGTATATAACACGCGCCCTGTTCCATGAAAAAGCGCCCTGCCCCTTTCTCAAAACATGTATTTTGCGCCCGTAATTTCTTGAAAAACATGTCTTATTTTCCACTCCTCCCTTTATGTGAAAAACACGTAGCCGCTTGAAAAACAAGTGATTCACTTGTCTTGATTCTTGTTCACAACAGGTGACTATAATCGGACAATCGGACCTTCCCCACTCCATGCATAGTAGCAACAGGTGCCCCAATTCATTGTCTATTCAAGATATCAACGTCCCACGCTGCGTTCTGTCCAGTATTCCCAGATTTTAACGAGCTGTCATTGCCTGTTCACGAAAGGTGACGATAATCGGACAATCGGACACCCCCCCACCCCCACACTACACTTAGCTAGAACAGGTGCATGAACCCCAATTCATTCCAGTCCAGATTTCAACATCCCCCACTGTATATTGTTCAGCATTCCCTATACCCAGATTCCAAAGCGCCATTTGCATTTTGTAGTTAAAAAATCGCTCGATTAGTTCACGTTTTTGTTGAATAAAATTTATCTAAATATGCCTTCATCAGATCGGAAGAGGAAATTATTGGAAGATGCAAGAAAAAAAGAAGGAAATTCTTGCAAAAAATTAGCTGAAATGTTTAAAGTAAGTATTCTTTTTGTTTAACTTTTTTTAAATTATTTGTGTTGAACTTTATTTGCAACAAAGTTGAAAATAAGTAAAACTACCTTAATTTTTATTGCATTATATTTTCAAATCATGATTACGATGAATATTAAAAAACAAACAAAAATAATTCCTTTTACATAGCGAAGACATTATTATATGCATGTTGATAACGGCCGCATTTCTGTTATTTAAACAAATAAATTGCAGTTGTCATCTTTTTTATTGAAATAACCTTCACAGTGAAGTTTTTGCGTGTGTTCTCTAATTTTCTGAAAACTTATTATATTTTAATAGAAATTTGATAAGCGACCTAATTTATTATTATATAAACTCGCTGAAAATTTGAACGCAATCGGATAATTAACACAAGATATATATATATAAGCTTTCCGTTTTTTATTATTTTTGCTAGCAGTTGAGGTTCTTTTTCTCCTAAGATATTTTTTCTCGACTCGACAATGCGGTACTTTCATTACATTCACAATCAAAGTACTACGGAAGAAAAATTGCCAATTTCGCCAATCAATAATATAATTAAAAATAGTGGAATTCATCAATTAGCCATTTGAAAAAAAAAAAATGTAAATTTTGTTTATTGGTTGCTGATTAAAATTGCGAGTATAGTCAATAAAGTGTGCCTCCTTTCCCCCAAACTGGTGAATTACTCCAGGAAGTGAAGTTAAAAAAATCGCTAAAAAGTCGCAAGGAAAAAAATTTAATTAATCAACTGATCGCATAATTTCGTACGTTATATATATAGATAAATTTTCCTTCCCCAAGCGGATAAAAAAAAAGGGAAAACGAAACTCATTTTATTTCAATTTATTACAAAAAATATGTAAAAGTAATGAGAGACGATAATAAGCAAAAATAATTGTAAAAAATACAAATATATTATATATAACCGCCAAAGTAATTTAGAATTAAACACTGTTTCAATAAAAATAATACATCTTGTGTGATAAGTGATTGTTGTCTAATAACGACCCTTCTCAAGTTTTCGCTTCCGGAAATTTTGGTATTAGAGTTTTCTCTTTCTCTCTCTCTCTTTATCAAAAAAGAAAGACACTATTAGATTTCATTGCTTCTGATTAAGAAAACTTGTTAATTCCGTGCATCTGAGATTTAAAATAATTTCGTAAATGTATTAAAAATTATTTGCTTTCGATACGAAATCAGGATTTCAATTCATTAAATGTTTTGATAAGCATAGCATTGATGGATTAGAATTTCATCATAACACTATACTGGCATTTATGGAATCAATAATTTGCAAAATTAAATAAAAATTCAACATTAGAAAATATGTTGCATTTTTTTTCGCCCGCGCCTAAATTTTGTAACCTTTTTTTTTTCAACTTTCTTTCAAAATTAATTTCTAAAATGAAATAATAAATAATCGAGTTGTTATCGCCTATCTGTAGAAAACCTCATGACCTATTTTCGTTTTCTCTCTGCACTATGTAGAGATAAAGAGCATAAATACATGACTCATGTAAACTAAACAAGATTATTCAGATGTAGGCTCATGGGCTGTTTTTTTTTTTTTGTTGTTTTTTTTCCTGGTTCTTTTATTGCTTTAGGTTATTGCAATCTAAAATAATTAGAATTTGAAAATTTTTCTTTTAAAATATGCCTGCAATACGCAGATTCATTAAAAAATGTACTAATTCTATTTTATTTAAATTTCATACAACTTTTTTTTAAATTTTCAAGCTGTGGGAGAAGGGGGTAGAGGTCTGCACTGTTGAAATTTCCGGGCCCCGCCCGATCCACAGAAACAAGAATTTGGTCTGGGTCTGGCCAGACCCGGTCTGTTATAAAAATAAAAATTTCGGCCCGGCCCGGACCCAAGGCGGGTAAATGCTTTTTTTTTTTTTTTTTTTTTTTTTTTTTTTTTTTTTTTTAAATAAAGATAGGATTTATTTTAAATGCTCATGATTTGTGTTGTTGCCGGGCCGGGTTCGGCTTGACCAGATTTTTCAGAAAGTCATGAATATTTTTCAAATAATAATAATATTGTTGATTATTAATGAGTGTATATGTGTCCGTTTTCATATAGGATAAAATAAACTACATTCGTTTTATAGCTATAACGGTAGATTACTTTTTCATACTAATTGTATTAAAACAGGAATCGAGCTGTATGTTATGTTTTTTTTATTAGTAATATTTTTTTGTATAAATTATTTTAATATTCCAAATTTAAAAAGAACTCTTGTTAAGGTATTTTTAATACGGTTTTTTATAATGCTTTATGTATCTCATATTTAAAATTATCCTTTTTTTTCTTAGTAGCGAAAACCCTGGACATTCCCTTTTTCTATTTATTTTTATGATCGTTCTCACGAGAATAAAGGCATTGTTGTGAATGAAAGTAAAAGCTTCCCATTCCCTTATCTAGCGTAAATAACACCCGTTCGTATGAATGCTTTTACTGTCCTGGAATAATTGTACTATTTGAGTAAAGTGGTCCTTTGTTGATTTTTTTCGAAGAAGAGTAGCTTCTGGCTTGTTTGTAATGGGCATATATTCAGCCTTGTTAAAAATTGGCCCACACGCATAGTTTATTGCTTGCGTACGTGAATGAATAGTACCCTAAAATTTTATAACCCATGACAAACGTTGACTGTCATTTGAGGCGGAGTAGATATTTTCCCAGTCCCTTAAAGTTTTATGACCGATCTGAGATAAAGGGGCCAATTCACGGTTATCGGCGAGCACTGGTTTGCAAGCAGGTGCAAAATTTAGAGACAGCTGTCCCTGCTATCTGACCACGTGATTGAGAGTAGGGGACGCAAGCGATGACCATATTTGGTCATGAGAGAGGGTGACTATTGCATTGGCCAATGAGATGATCTCTAGGAACAGGAGAGAAAGGGGAAAGCATTAGTCTTCCTAGTTTTTGGTGCCCCTTTTGATTTGCAGAGGGACGTGCAATTGGTTTTTTGGAAATAAAGTGAGTCCTGGTCAAAGCTTCGTACGGAGAGCATCTAGTTGAAGAAGCGCATAAGTTTTGTCTCCCCCCCTCCCCTGTTTTTAATCTGGGAGAGGGGAGGCCAAAGGAGTTCTTCGAGATTAGCAGTCTAAGACAACACACTCCAAGTGTAAGTCAAGAAAAAGTGCTACCTGCCGGAGAGAGCCGAGAGCTTGCCGTGAAAGAATGTCCCCTCCGATCTAGCCTTCACCGTGAGCAGTGGAATGATTAGCAGTCTAAGACAACACACTCCAAGTGTAAGTCAAGAAAAAGTGCTACCTGCCGGAGAGAGCCGAGAGCTTGCCGTGAAAGAATGTCCCCTCCGAGCTAGCCTTCACCGTGAGCAGTGGAATGATTAGCAGTCTAAGACAAAACACTCCAAGTGTAAGTCAAGAAAAAGTACTACCTGCCGGAGCGAGCCGAGAGCTTGCCGCGAAAAAATGTCCCTTCCGATCTAGCCTTCACCGTGAGCAGTGGAATGATTAGCGGTCTAAAACAAAAGCACTCCAAGTGTAAGTCGAGAAAAAGTACTACCTGCCGCAGAGAGCCGGGAGCTTGCCGGGAAAGAATGTCCCTTCCGAACTAACCTTCACCAAGAGTAGTGGAATAAATTGCCTTTGACAGCAAATGGCTGTTAACACGTGTCAGTAGTCGTCCAAGACTGCTCTAGTTATGGAAGATTTGTGTACTGTTGTCCATCATATAAATGAAAAATACCCAAAATGGGTAAATGAAAGAATTCAGCTGCTGGTAAGAGATATATTCTGTATTTAATCTTAAACGATTTTTTTCCTAGTGATTAATCTTGTAGTGATTTAGTATTTCCATGTGTTTACAACAACAGTTGTATTAGTGAATTTAGATGTTTTTTTTTTTGTTTTTTTTTTTTATGTTTAATTAAATAAAGGAGAATGTATATAAAGGATATGCTTTAGTATAGTTTTTTAGTTTTTTTTTTATTTATCCTACCTTGATATTAATTTCTTTGAATTTTAACCTCTGTAGTATCGGAATAACTATACTAAGTTTTGTAATACCATAAAATTAAAGTAGTTTCTTTGAATGTTTGGAAGTAAAAATAATTTTCAACCATTACCTTTTTTTTATTTAGAATTTTTAAATAACTTATCAGACCGGAAATTATATTAGCTCGGATTAATTAATGTACTTTTAGCTTAAACTGAGCAAAGATACTTGACTAAGTAATAGATTTTTTTTTAAAGCAAAAAATGTTAAGAAATTCACTTGATTTTAAATGAATTAACTTATCTTATAAAAAAAAAAAAAAAAAAAAAAAAAAAAAAAAAAAAAAAAATGGAGAAGTTAAAGCAGATGTACTAACACTTTACGAAATTGGCCAAAAATATCATCGTTGATTTCTGGGGTGTTTATTTTGATTATTTCTAGTGTTTTAGTTTTTTCAAAATTATATCTTTCTTTGCCTTCTTGAAAATAAGAAGGATTTCAGAGTCTCTCTTCTCTCTTTTGTAATGTCAGGTTGAATCTTGTATTTTTAAATTGTTAGTATGAGTTTAATATCTCAGGAATCAACAGTGATAAATGTTGGGTTCTACTGCAGATCAAGGTTTAGTACTTGAGACTGGGTCAGATTGAGAATCTTGCTGTGTTCTTTCTTATTTACTTGTATTCATTAAATTTTAAAGAATCTTAAATAATATTTATGTTTGTCCTTTTTATCGTTTTAATTTGTCTTTTAGTCTGTTTATTTAATGATTTCTTAATGTTAACTGGTGTAATCTTTACTTAATTAATTCTTTTTTTTATATAAGCATCTAGTTTATTTAATTAAATCTACAACAGGATTCATGTGATTGGAAATTTGACCCGGATCTCACTTTAATTCTTTAATAAAGCTGAAGAATATTTGTTGATCCATAATAACTATGTTTAATTTGCTTAACAGAAGTTGCAATTAATTAAAGTAATGATCTGTAGCAGAAGTTTAATAAAAAGAACCCAACATGTATTTCGACTTCTAGTTGGCTCCGAGTTGACTTTTTACGTTCAGGTGGGCTCTAATACTGTTTTCAAATCCAAAAGGACAACTTTATAATATAGTTTATAATTTATTTTTGCTTTGAAATGCATAAAGTTAGCAGATGTTGTTCAGAAACTGCGAAATCGAAATGTTCTCCCCCCCCCCTTTCTTTTCAAACAATACATTTTTCAACGGTGTCGAAATGGACGTTTTGAATTGAATTTCCGAGCGAAAGACGAATAACCACTCAAGAGAGAGTGAAAAATGTCTTTGTTACGTGATAAAAACGTTTATAAATCAATAGGTGATTAATATATTTAAGGAAAAATGGAAAACATAGTTCGATTCCAAACCACTTCCATAGTCAGTTCCTCCAATTTTATATCTTTCCGTTGAAAAAATAAATTTGGGAACGCGATAAAAAAAATTATGAAATTTAAAACAAGCTATTTTTAAATATAAATGAAAATAGATATGTGCTTTTACTACAGCACAAAACGTTTATTAGAAATAGAACTCCACCAATTAGGTAATTGTTACAGTATCATTATAACTTTTCAAAAAAGAAAAATCAATCTGGCATGGCTGGGGAAGAACTAAGTCCAGATTCGAGATTGCTCTGATATGTAGAGGGGAAGGGTAAAAAACAAACAAACAACAACAACAACAAAAAAAAAAAACACGGGTGTTAGTTACACTCGGTCACGATCCGTTAGCGTCGCTAGCGAGCACGTGAGCAAGATTTTTATTAGTGTGGGACAAATGGTAAAAATTATTTCCAAAGATGTGGGGGGAAAGAAAAGGCATTCCTGCCAAAATATGAACATTGCACAACTCAAAATTACTCTAATCCGAAAACGACTAATCTTTAGTACATGAAACTTTAAAGTTATCAAAGTAAATCTGAACTTTTTTTTTTTTTTTTTTTTTTGTTAATGGTTCTAAATCGTGCAGGGGTAAAAACGTCGCAATTACGATAAGCATTTAATGAAAAAGAAATAAAGCAGTTTTTTCAATATAATTTCAGATATTTTAAATTACGTTGGTTGTAGTGGATGTAAAAAGTAGGGGCATGGGAAGAAAAATTGCGCCCGGGGCAAAGTTAGAATCTGGCGCTCCCCCTCTCAACTTTTACTTGTTACAGGCCAAAAATGACGCTGGTAGTATTGGGAACTAAAACGGCCTATAGAGGCGCTGCTTGCAGCCTTCGATACAGGATAACTGTCCCTTTAATTTCCCTTTAACTAATGTTGAAGTCCCATTGAAACAATTCTTTATTATAAATGTATTTAAAAGTTTTAGATATTCAAATTCGTATAATATTTACTTCGTCATATAAGACAGAAAACAAATGTCACTGGAAATCTGAAATTGTGCAAAAGAATAATTATTCTGAACAAATTTAAAACGCATGTAATGCAATGAGCTTCCACGGCGTTATCCTGAATGGAGAAGTTACATCTTTTCTCCACCAGATGGCGTATTCGAGTGCTTGAATCGCCAATAAATTTAGCGTCCCCTAAATTTCCGCGCCCGATGCGACCGCCCCTTCTTTCGTACGGCGCTGGTAGGAGGGAAGGGGGGGGGGGAGAGATTTTCATGGTAGAGATATCTGAAGTGTCGTATCATCCATTTATTTTTACTAGAGACTAAAGAGTATATACAACAGAATATTTCTTTGAATAAAAATTTAAAAGTTTTTAACTTATTCAAGTTTGGTGAGGGTAATTTAGATGACTTTTTTATTTTGTTGATAGAAAGCAATAAATAAAACAAGATGATTTTTTTTTTTTTTTTTTTTTTTTTTTAATAAATAGAATTTAAATAGATTTTGAACTTTGTATGTTAAACGAAAAAGAAAAGTGTAAATTTTGAATAAACAGAAAGTAGGAAGGCTTGATTTTGAATATTTAGATTATTATTTATTTACTGTCACTAGAGAATTATAAGCAAGACAGAAGAATATTTTTTAACAGTGTTTTAAAGATTTCATTTTTTCTCCCAGAGGAGGATTTTCTGCAATAGTATTTTATTATTGGATATTTTTGGAGAATAGCAAATCAAGCATATACTATTTTTTATAAAGAATTTAAAACTTTTAAATTTTGTATACATTGGCCGAAGGAGGAAACATAAATTTTAGATGAAGGAGTATGTTGTAGTTTAGATAATCGATTTTTTATTTCTTGTACAAGCAAGCAACAAATAGGATGGTAAAATTTAAGGCTCTCAAGAAAATAAAGTTTTTGTGTTGGGGGGAGGGGGGGGGACAGATGTCTCACGTGGGGGAAAAGGTGATTCTATATAGATTACATAAAGTGGAAATGTGCTAAAAGAGCCTAAAAATGAAAATTCTAAAACCTAGGAATTTTAAATTGTTTATTGCACAAAAAAGTGTGATGAGAATGAAAAAAAGAAAATAAATAAAATTCCAAAATTACTTAACATGAGAGGGACTTACAATTCAGATTCTATAATACTGAAAACTTTCAGTCTAATATAGTAAATTTAAAGCACTGAAAATAAATCAAATTTGTTGACTGGGTTAAAAGCGGATTGAAAAATAAATTTTAAATTACTGTGCTGTTTATTTAATCATAAATAATGCATTTGTACAAATTACCATTTGCATTATCAATATTGTTTTTTTTTCTTTTCTATTATCATTTAGAGTGCAGCAGAAAAGTCAGATGAAAAAAAGTCCAATGTCCTCATAGAAACTGCAATAAAAGAGTCTGATAATACGATTTGTGATGATGCTAATGTAGAAAAGTCATCAACTAGTGACAAAACAGAAAAAATAATTCATCATTCTGAAATTTCTGCATCCAACATAGAAAATGTGCTTACTTTAGAGGGAAAGGGAGCAGAAGAGGATCAAGATTGTTCTGTATTGAGTGCTTCAGAAGCAAATTCCATTGATAAAGAAATAGTTTCAGAAACTCAAATTCCAAATGATGAAACAACTACAAAAAAGAAACGCAGTGGACATAAAGTTGGTTATGAGCCTGAATGGAGAACAACGTTTCCTTGGATAAGGTGCGAAATTAGTGATGGCAAAGAATTGCTTTTCTGTCAACTTTGCAAAGATCATCTTTCCAATGATAGCAGATACAAGAATTCTCCCTGGATTACACGAGGAACTGCAACTATACGATTAGACAAAATAAAAGGACATTCCGTATCTGACATGCATAACACTGCAGTGTCTATTGAAACATCATTAATTAATAAAGTGAATGCGGAAAAAGTGAAATGTTCCGAAGACTCTCCAATGTTCAAGGCAGTAAAATCTGCTATGAAGTGTTTAAATTTTTTAATTAAACACAACATTCCACACACTACAATATTTCGCCCATTTATAGAATTTTGTATAGAGGAACTAGAATCTCCATTGTTGGCTCCTTTAAAAAAGACAACAACAGCTACAGCTTCATACACAAGTTATGAAACTATCAATGAATTTATTTCATCCATGGCAGAAACTCAGAGAGAGTCTATAATGGACTCTATTCAAAGCAGCCAATATTTTTCATTAATGGCAGATGAAACAACAGACAAGACTGCCAGAAAACATCTTGCAGTTTCTGCACGGTATGTAAAGGATGGAATACCTGCAGTTTCATTTGTAAAGGATGTACAAATCCCAAATGGTTTGGCAAACACCATTTTTGAAGCTATTACACCAATAGTTACTGACTGCGGTGGATTCCATAAGATGTCAGGTTTTGGCAGTGATGGTGCTGCTGTAATGGTAGGTGAAATTAATGGCGTTGCCACTAAGGTTACCGACCACAATTCAAAAATCATTACAATACATTGCCATAATCATCGCCTTGCTTTAGCAGCTAAAGATAGCTACGAAAAAAATTCTTCATTGCAAAAATTTGATGAAACTATTAAAGCACTATATAAATATTATAAAAACAGCTCAGTACGATCAACTAGTTTATCAGAAGTTCAAAACATCTTAAATAAGGGAAAATTCACCAAATTGAAACGTGTCAGTTTTACGAGATGGCTCTCTCATGAAGATGCCATAAACTCAATTCGAATCAACTTTCAAAGTATAGTAGTTGACTTAGAAAATGCAGCTGCTGTTGAAAATTCGGGCAACTTGAAAGGGCCTTCAGCACAAGGTTTGCTAAAAAATGTAAAATCCTACGATTTTTTCCAATGGATCCACTTCATGTGTGATGTATTGGAAGTTATTAAAAAACTGACCTTATTTTTTGAGAGGAGGGAAATAGATTTATCTGCTGTTGAGGGAAGGTGGCTGTTGCACAAACATCACTAGAAAAATTAAAAAGAAAGCCTGGAGGAAAATTTTGCCACCAATTAGATGAGCAGGCAAGGAAGTTGGGTATTTTAGCTCCTATCGGAGAAATTTCCAATGACCATTTCAAAAACCAAGCAACAGATTTTATTGAAACACTCATTCAAAATATTGCAGACAGAATGGAAAATGTTTCAATAATTTCTTTGCTTGGTGTGTTAGACCTCCGGCAGGCCCAAGAAGAAGACTGTTCCACAAATTATGGTTGTTCTGAAATGGTAGAACTGGCTCAATTTTTTAATATTGATAAAGATGATTTATTATTTGAGTGGGATGATTTTAAATCTATTTATTTAACGTCTGATTTTGAATCTGAAAACCTCTCCATCCAGAATTTATGCAAGATTTTGTATAAATCAGAGCAACGAATTGGAAAAAGATTTCCATTAATTCAGATGTTATTAAACATAGCGGTCACTCTACCAATATCGACAGCCGAGGTTGAAAGAGTATTTTCTCAAGTAACATTAATTTTAACAGATCACAGAAACAGACTAAAAGTAGAAAATACCGACAATTTGCTAATGCTAAAATTAAATGGAGAACCAAATTATGCATCTGCTGTTAAACACTGGCAGAATAAGAAAAAATATCGTACATTTTTTCTGTAGTTATTATATTTTTTCCCATCTAATTAATTAAATTACTTGTGTATAGCTTATGTTTTTTTTTTTTTTTTCTGCTTCAGAGTAAATTATTTATTACTTCAATGGTATTAAATCAATATAGTTCCTTAAACATTGTAATGGTTCATATTTTGTGTCAAATAAGGTCTAAAAATGTTTTAAAATTGGCATAAGAAAATTAAGTAGCATGTTTTATGTTATATATATGTATTTAATAAGTTGCATTTTCTATGCTCATAATAACTATATACTAGAGAGAGAATCTCTCTCATATGTTCTCCAGCCAAGATAAAATTATGTGACAGGCAGAAAGCATCCCACTTAGTGTACTGGATATTTTGGTTTTTATGGAAAATATTAGATTGTTTCATGTTCATGATGCTTTCAGCTGAAAAATATAACTATAGCAAGCTGTTTCCTGTGAATCTAAAGAAAACAGCAAACACATCAGATTTTGTTATCTTTGGTATTTATTTTGGTTCTTAACAATATTAACAAGGGTCTTAATAGCATTACATCTATGACACCATTTATTTTTAAGTCTTTTTTTTATGACTTAACACTTGAATAAGTTTTATACTTTTACTAACATTCTTCTTATTTAATTTAATACTAAATTTAATTTATTTGTTCCAGTTCCTTTGCTTATTTATATTTTATTCTGCATTAAAATATGTCAGCATTACATTTAAAAGAAATTTTTACTAATTACAGCTACAATTATGTAAAAATATTGCAAAGTTACCAAAAACCGCTAAAAATCAACATCTTGTGCAGCTAATGATTTATCAACAAATGTCATATGAGTATTGTTTTCATATTTTGGGGTAGTTGGAAACAATGGGGGATTCTTCTTTAAGCAGAAATACTCTGATATTCTGATTAAAATTGCAGAATTCACACTTGTAAAATAAATATACATTTTTTTGATACCAACTAAGATTTTAAGTAGGATGTTTGGAAAGTGAAGTTACTTTATATGAGATTTATATAAATCAAGATTTCCAACTAAAGATATCTGGCAATTTCCTTGACCAAATCTTAAAAATTTCTTTTAAAAATAAGCATTCAAAGAAATTCATTTTTTATTTCCGCAGCCCTTTGACAAAATTAATGACTTACTGTAATCGTCATGGCCAGTTTAATTATTTGACAAATTTTGTGATTTAGATGAATTTTTATTTCTTACTCCAGACGTATCCATGACTCTTTAAAATATGCAAATTCCCTAACTTTATAGATTTTCTATGATGCTGGGAACCTTGTAAATATAAATGCAGCACATTGCAGTTGATCTTGATAACTGCACTGAAAATAATTCAGCTAGAGGCACGGAATGTGCCTTTTTAAAACTCCCCTTTTAAAAATTGTTTTACTTGACAAAAAGTGCCCTTTTTCATACAAAAAGTGCCCTTTTTTGACAAAAAGTGCCCTTTTTAGTAAATATGCACCCTGCCCTTTTTCAAAAGTTATGTGAACACTGGAAATATGTTGTTAATTCATTATGTTGAAAAAATTCCCAAGTTAATAAACATAATTTTTCTTTAATTCACAATATTTTATAACAATGGAGGCAACCTAGCAACAGTGAATCTGTTGCTATGTCTATTTAGGTCTATCAGCTCAGTAAGAAATTTTATACTATACCACTTTAAATCAATTGAGGTGACATAGCAAGAGATTCAATAAGTCCAGTGAGGAATTTTGTTAAAAGAACAACAAAATAAGCCCATAACAGTAATATATATACATGCAAGATATACTGAAAAATCTTTTTTTTTTTTTTTTTTTTGGAAGGGGGGGGGGTTAGATTTTAATAATATAAATTGAACAATTTCTAGCTTTTATGTAGGGGGAGAAGAAAAATCAAACACTAGAATCTTTTTGCTACATTTGCTGGCATTAAATCAGGATTATTTTTTTTTATTAATTTTTTATTTATTTATTTATTTATTTATTTTATTTTATTGCAAAAAATAACATGTAAACTTTTTATTGGCGATTTTCACAACTCTTTTTCTGTGACTCAACAAAATTTGCAATATTTTTTTCCCCCATAACTGTTTGATGAAATTTCATGTTTTTCTGTGACCACTTGAAAAAATTCATGACTTTTTCAGAAAGATCAATAAAATAGCAATTGTTTTAGTCGCCAATTGATGAAATTCACAATTTTCCCTGTGACTGATTGATAATCTTCATTGCTTTATTCCAGGAATGAATAGCGAAATTTTGCAGGGGGAGTTTCACGATCATTAGACTGAAATCATGATTTTAACTCAGATCATTTGAAGAAAACTTGCACTTGATCATTTGAAGAAAAGTGCATTTTTTATTTCATGATCATTTTTGCTGAAAATCATACATATTAAAACCATAAGAAATTTTTTTCAGCATACCTAAAACTGGTCTATACTCATACACCAGCAAGCTTTCCGGGTTTACACATCATTTTAGGGCATTCAGCTTTCACTTATTTTGCAAAATCTTTGCTTTTTCTGCCTTCAAGGCAAACAGCGCATGCGCAGAATCCAAGAACCAATGGGAGAATATTGTACTTACTGGCTGTATGAGCTAATGACCGAACCGACTAAATGAATTTCATATGATCGACTTAGCAAAAAACTTATATGATTTATCAGTTCATGCCTATAAAATGGAAAAATGCTCTAAATGTATTTTATTGACAATAAAGGGGATAATCTTTGTATTTGCATTCATGCGTCCAATGTGTTAAGCTCACGTGTGTCTGCCTATGCTTCAAATATAGAGATGTGTTACAAATTTAGGGGCTTTTGTTGTGAAATAATACATGTTTGTTCTATGCATGTATTGCAGTTTATTTGATCTATTTCACTTTACTTTCATTTAAAAAAAGTTAAAAAATTGTGTGATGCATTAGTGCATGTGTGTGATGCATTTGGCCTAAGCATGTTTGTGTATACTCAATTCAAAGGCTTAAATAGATCGCAGGATTTTAGGAGATTCAATGTTGTCTACAATAAGGTAATTTTAGTTATCCATTTTCATTCAAACATGTCTTGCTCTTTTGCATGGTCTGTTAGTAAATATGTTTGACAAAAATTTTAAAGTGTCCAACAAATCTCATACAGGGATTGTTGCTGATGTACTGCATAAAATTCCAATGCTTTTTCATAACATGGAAATGGATACAGAGTATCTGAATACATATGTATTGTTTATGTTCCCCCCCCCCCCCATTTAGTACTTTTTTTCCAATTATTTTGCTGATTTAGGAAATATGCCTCATGGTTTATAGATTCCAAGGATTTATGTGTTTTGAATACCACTATTTCAGTTCAATTACATTTTCTTTATATATTTAAACATTTAAATGTAAAATTAAGGCAAATATTATTTTTCTTGAAATATAATGGTATTCAAATTTTGGATTTCTTGGCATCTGATGAGGAAAACTATCTTTTTCAGCATTTTAACTTTTTTTTTTTCAGTAGGCATGTTTGAATATTAGTGTTTTTTTTTTTTTTTTAATTAAAAAATCTTATCTTTGAGAAAATAAAAAGTAGCGTTGGAAATGTTTGACAAAAACCCCTAAATTTGGTACTTTTAAGTTAGCACAGCACAGCATATTGTTATTACCTCTTGGTAGACAACATTGAATCTTTTAAAATGCTTCGATCTATTTAAACCTTTGAATTGAGTTAATATTACCATTAATAACAAAGTACAAAGCGGCAATAACAACATTCGTCATAATGTTGTCATTTAAATATATGCACAAATATCAATAGTAAAGAATGAATTAAGATAGTGATTTTGTCATCATAGTGTACATGAATGCATTTTATATGAAATTAGTAATGAATAATGAGCAGCAGAATTTTTTCTGCAGTCTGCAGAACGTAAAGACTAATGTCCTCTTTTCAATCCCTTGCATTATGTTACAAGTATTTGTGATTGACATAAAGAGAAAGTACTTTTAAAATTGAACTACTTTTAATCTCACAATTTTTTAATACCATCCTTCATTGCTGAAACAGGGAGAAAATCCATTCAGCACTTTTTTTTTTCCACAATCGTTTGTTAAAAATTGCAGTTGAGAAAATTTTTTGTTTTCTCACAATCTTTTGCAGTTTTTTTCACGATCTGTTTACAAATTTTGCTATTTTTTTAGACAACTTTTTGTCGAAATTTGCTGTTTTTTCAAAAAAAAATTTCATGAAATTTGCCGTTTTTTGAGACGTTTTGACAAAATTTTAATTTTTTGCAATACTTTGATGAAATTTGTGTTTTATTCGGGATACCTGCACAAAATTGGTGTTTTTTTGCAGTCTTTCAACAAATTTTACAATTTTTTTAGCAATCCTTTGAAGAAATTTGTTATTCTTTGTGATCTTTTGACGAAATTTGCTGTTTTTTGTCATCTATTTACAAAATTTTCGTTTTTTTTTTTTTTTGGGGGGGGGGGTAGGATATTTTGATGAAATTTGCTATTTATTTTTTCAATTTTTTGATGAAATTTGCTATTTTTTGTGATTATTTGCCAAAATTTGCGTTTTTCATGGTGCCTAGAAAATTTTGTTTTTTTGCGATTTTTTAATGAAATTTACAATTTTTGTGATACCAGACAAAATTTGTCGTTTTCTCAAGGTCTTTTGATGAAATTTGTCATTTTCTCGAGGTTTTGGAAATTTGTTGTTTTCTCGCGATCTTTCAGTGTAATTTGCCATTTTATCAAAATCTTTCAACGAAATTTTCCATTTTTTGGCAAACTTTTGAAGATATCTGCATTTTTTCCATGATACCTGGACAAATTTTGTATTTTCCCGTGACTTATTATCAAAATAAGTTTCTGATAAACTTTTAATGATATTCATTGTTGTTTTTTGTGATCTTTTGTTGAAATGTGCCTTTTTTGCGATCCTTTGACAAAATTTGAGTGTTTTTCACTACCCTTTGACAAAAATCCCAAGATATATCACAAAATTGGTGATTTTTCTTCGCACAATTGACAAAATTGATTTAAGACCATTTGTCAAAGTTTACGATACCAATTTATAGTTTATATCATGTTTTTCCTGAGATATACGGTGGAATTGGTGATTTTTCTTCGTACAATTGACAAAATTGATTATTTAGACCATTTGTCAAAATTTATGATTACTTTAGTTAGATTACTTAGTTTGGAAACGATTGCCTAAATTTTTCAGAAAATTCAAAACAGAATCGTTCTAGATTTATAGTTTTTATCATGATCATGTTTATGTCAATTATAGTTTATATCATGTTTTTCCCAAGATATATAGCGAAATTGGTTATTTTTCTTCACAAGATTGACAAAATTGATTTTTTTTCCGAGACCATTTGTCAAATTTTATGAAATTTCAAATTTATGATGGATTTTTCTTTTTATGTTTGAAAATGATTGCCTGAATTTTTCAGAAAATTCAAAACAGAATTCCTTGATTTATAGTTTTTACCATGTTTATATCATATATCATGATCATGATCATACTATCATGTTTATATCAATTTATAGCTTATATCATGTTTTTCCAAAGATATATGTCGAAATTGGCGATTTTTCTTCGTACAAATGACAAAATTGATTTTTCTTTTCTTTTTTTATAGACCATTTGTCAAGTTTTACGATTACTTTAGTTAAAAATGATTGCCTAAATTTTTCGGAAAATTCAAAACAGAATCGTCCTTGATTTATAGTTTTTATCATGTTTATATCATGTTTTTCCAGAGATATACAGTGAAATTGGTGATTTTTCTTTGAACAATTAGCAAAATTGATTGTTTTTCTTTTTCTTGAGACCATTTATCAAAATTTATAAATTTTCAGATCTATGATGGATTTTTTTTTTTTTTTTCTTTAAGTTTAGAAATGATTGCCTAAATTTTTCAAAACAGAATCGTCCTTGATTTATAGTTTTTATCATGTTTTTATCATATTTAATGATCATGATCAAATTATCATGTTTATATCAATTTACAGTTTATATCATGTTTTCTGAGATACATGGCAAAACTGGTGATTTTTCTGCATACAATTAACAAATGTGATTTTTTTTTTTTTTTTTTTTTTTTTTTTTTTTTGAGACTATTTGTCAAAATTTACGATTATTTTAGTTAGATTACTTAGTTTAGAAATGATTGCCTAAATTTTTCTGAAAATTCAAAACAGAATCGTCCTTGATTTATAGTTTTTATAATGTTTATATCATGATCATGTTTATATCATGTTTTTCCTGAGATATATGTGCGAAATTAGTGCCTTTTCTTTGCACAATTGACAAAATTATTTTTTTTCCCTTTTTGATATTTGCCAAAATTTACTTTTAGTTCTGAATTTTCAGGTTTATGACGGTTTTTTCTAAGTTTAGAAATGATTGCCTAAATTTTTCAGAAAGTTCAAAACAGAATCGTCCTTGTTTTATAATTTAAAGTGAATCGGAGCTTCGTCAATTGTATGTTATCCGGATAATACAGTAACTCCCTCAAATCCACACAGCTTGGGACCAGAGGTTTTGCAGATTTTAGAATTTTGTGGATTTCTGGTCATTGCTTTGTTTATATATTTTTTTTTATAATTTGAATGTAATTGATAATGAAATCTAAACTATAATGAATGCTTACAATATACTAATATTAAAATAAATAATAAACTAAAATAATAAAGATTTAGATAGTTTTTTAAATGGTTAAAATACTAAAAGCAAAGATCAAGTTAGTAATCAATCAATGTATAATAAAATATTCATTATAAAGATGAAATGTGATTTTCCGAAATTATTCAATGAACTTGCCTGATAAAGATACATTTCTAATTCACATCAGGATCATAAAATAACAAAGCTTTATTTCAGGTTTAGCCAGACTTAATAACTAAAAAAACTTGATTGATACATAAATATATTTAGTAAGATTGTGATTACCAATGATAACAGCAATATCTTACTTTTTCCAGAAATAAATTATTCTTTCTTCAAGAAAAACATGAATTCAATAACTTTAACAAAAATTACAAATTAAAAAATATATGGAATTTATGTAAAATTAAAAAAGTCAAATTTTGCACATAGATCTGAACTAAATGTTTCATTGTTTACATCCGCAAATTATGTGCGGATTTTAGAGAGTTGTGGATTTTAGGAGTGCGGATTTGAAGGAGTCTACTGTATTACAATGGAACATGATAAATGATTTCTAGCATTTCTTAAAAACTTTAACAGGTGAAAAATAGTCTGCAGACGTTCTCAAAAGTCTGTGACGAGCATCACATCAGTGCACCGATTCTGCACCCGGTATCATGTGATATTGGTGTTTTGACGGTAAATGGAAAAGCGTCAGATGAGAGAAATTCTATGAGTGCATTTGTGAATGTAATTTGCCTGGGTATAAAATGCAGGGTTTTTTTCATTTATTGAAATTTTTAATAATAATTAATCTTTAAAAAATTCTTTTATAGCTGAAAAAAATATTTTTTTCTCCTTTGTTGTTTTTATATTGTTGCTGTCAGGTTTTGACGGGTTCCATCTAGTCATGTTTTTATTTCAGTATCATTTAGATGAAAATTATGGTTTGATGCCACGATTTTTATGTAAAAATTGCTGTCTGATAAAGTGATTATATGACGAAAATGGCACATTGATATTGCGATTGTGTGACAAAAACCATGGGTCAATATTGCGATATGAAAATCTCTGTTTTATTTCAGAATTATTTGACGAAAATAGCACTTTTATTTCAGGATAGTTTCCATCTCCAAACTACTGAGGTGTAGTTAACATAGAATTACTTAAATTATATTATTCACTGTTAACAAGAATCACTCTACAGTACATTAGATTATAAAACTTTTACTCCAAACAAATTATTTATAATGGATACTACCAAAAAAAATGGTTTTAAATAAAAAATAATGAGGTGACAAGTTTTGATTTTAATTCAAAATTATAAATAAATTTTAAAAATAATAAAATAAGTTATTTATTTATTTATATTTTATTATTATTTTTTATACATTTAAAAACCAGACATGCATGCAGGAAATAAAGAAAAAATCAACCATTCTTCATTTTAAAAGTTGTCACATATTAAAATATCTGAAATTAAATTATAATAGCACAAAACAGATCAGCTAAAGTTTGCAACATAACTTTACTTATACAATATATAGTTCATATACACCTTTTTTAAAAAACAGTTTAAAATGTTCATAAAAAATATTTTTATATCAATAGTTTTAATACCTGCTTCATCTTGATAATAGTACAAATCAACATAATTTGACTGAAAGACAACAAAGCCTTCTCCCATATAGCGTGGAGGTTCATCACTTAAGCCTGTATATTTTGGACTAGGAGCTAGTATTACTTTGAAATTTTCAGCTTTACATTTTGCAATATGAGTAAAATAATCTAATCTTGATGATGCAGGTTTTGTGGAGTAAATTATATGAGCTTCCTCAAAGTTTATTGATAATGTTGTAGGCAACAAGCGATTTCCAAAGACTACACGACCCTAAAAATAAATAAATAAATAAGCATTTGATATAAAAGCACTGTTTCAATGATTATATTACAAAAAAATCTAACATAATGGATAAGTCTGAGCTGCTTTATTTAAAAAATCTTATTTTATTAATTGACAAGGATAAATAATTTATAAAATATATAAATTAATAACTTAATTGCTTAAAGCTTTAAAAAAAATAATAACAGAAATGCTAATTTAAAAAATTGTTTAAATGATTATTAAATAATTGTTTAAATATTTTTTATTTAAATATCTATTTTTCTTATTTTAAAAATTGGTGATTCAATTGTTGTCAAATTATGTATTCTTAAAAATGCATTATTGAAATAATAAGAATATTACTCAATAATATCTTTATAAACTGGAAGGTTTTGTTAATATTTTACACTAATAACGATTATAATAAATCTTTTATATTTTTCATGCCATACCGTTGATATTTCAGCTTTGATTACAGGTGTTAAGTCTCTCCATTGGTGTCCCTGAGTTTCAATGGCCGCATCAGCTGGTATTTGAGTATCACATTCTCCCCCAGAGTCTTGCCAATAAGGTTCTGTACCAGAAGAAATTATTGAGCTTTCAAGTCCAAATAAATGTTCTAAACGTGAATATAACTGGGACCGATTATACACATGAAGTTCAAAGCCATTTAAAAGAAGGGAGAGTCTAGCTTCTGAATGTGATAAATCTGAAAAAGAGAAAAAATAACTGTCACAAAAAAGAAAGAAAACAGATAAATGACAAGGATGTAAGTTCTGCCACTTTTAAAAATATGGTTATTAATATGAAACTAACAAGGGGAGGGTGCAAAATTAGTTTCACCAAGCTGGATGAATGTTTGTGTATCGATACAATATAGTTAGTACAAAAATATAGGACAGCCATAAAACGAAACACTCAGGGGGTCTTAAGAAAATAACTTGCAAAGATTAGGCTAAGGTTTATAATCCTACTAGCTGATTTGGCCGGTGTTGCTCAGGACATAGATGTTTTCAAACAAAGTGTTAATATTTGAAATCTCTATTCATACTAAAATAGAAAAAAAATTTTAATTTTATCTGAAGAATATTTTAAGTTTTATCTGAGTAAATACAGGTATGTATTTAAGTTATGAAAATCATGTTTTGGAAGGATAAAGAAACATAGTCGTTGATTTTAGCTATGTTGAACTACAAAAATAATGCAATAATTGAATTTTTTCTAAAATTCCTTTCACTAATGAGACCTACTCATTGCAAAATCTTCTGAGCATGCAGGCGACGTCTGCTGCACATCTGAACAAACCCTATGGAAACATAAAAGGAGTAATTACCTAATTTACTACTTTTTTTGGATGATGCCATGGATGGATTTTGAAGATCAATTGTAAATCAATCAGGAAAAATAAAATCATCAAAAATAAGAAAAATTAACAAATGCATGTGGAATTTTTTGCTAGCATTCAGCCATGAAATGCAGTCATTAAATCCCACAATCACCACCTGCTCTTATTGGCTGGCTGCTTCGTAGCTGCAGATTGGTGGTGAGCTGCAAATAGCCTCTAACCTGGCTGCTCCGTCACCGTGGACTGGTGGAAAGCTGCAATCCGGCTGTGTAGTGCTCTTCCAGGTGTTAGCATCTACACATGGCAAAAATTTTAGAGACGTGGAGGGGGGCAACGGGGAGCCCCCCCCCCCCCAAGAGTTTGCACATGCTGTTGGGGTGATCCGGTGGCCTGGTGCTCATTCAAACAGACTCGCATGCTGTTACAGATGGCAAATTTACAAACTGATCTGGGAAATTAGTTCAAAATTTTAATAAAAATCTATAATACACTTTCTATTTCTGATAGATTTGATGAAAGTTACCAATATAATTAGAAATATTAAGCTTTTTACAAATAAAAAGAATATTGCCCAGTTAAACTGATGGCATTGAGCTCACAGGCTATGCATACTAATTGTACATTACAGCCTTGTATTTTCGTTAATTCCGTTTGAAAAAAAAAATTTAAGAAGGGGAAACAGTTCTCCACTTTCTCCTTTTTTATACTTAATCATTGAACCTCCTAAACTATCAAGTACATGCTTTATCATATTAAAAAATCTATATCCAAAATTCAGAGCAAATCGGATAATTCTTAATAAAAACCCATTTAGCATTTACATAATTCAAGAGGAGTTATTCCCCTCTTTTATACTTAACCATTAAACTTCCAAAACTATTCAGAGATTTGAACGAAATCTGATAGTTCTGATTGAAAAATCCATTTATACAAGTTAAGGGGAGGGGCATTAGAACCCCCATTCTCCCTGTTTATACTTATTCAATGAACACCTAATAACAGCCACGGACTCATCTCATCAGAATGATCCTATATCTAAATTTTGAATGAAAACTGTTAATTCTGCATGAAAATCCCGTTTATATCAATTAAGGGGGGGCATGAGCCCCCCGTTCCCCCTCTTATACATATCGAATGAACTCCAAAAACTAATCAGGGAAGCACCTTATCAGGATATACCTATAGACAAAATTTCAAGTGGATCCGATATTTTTATCATGAGTTATCGCGTTACGCACGTACATACAGAACAGACGGGCACATAAGCTCTCAGGCTATGATAGCCTGTGAGCTAATAAAAACTCTACTATATTTTCTACTTGTGGTGACTTGGTAAAATTATAAAACTAGTTGGCAAATACTCGGAACTATTTATGTTTTCTTCTCACTGAATTGGCAAATACTGAATTTTGACTTGGCAATTTAAGGCTGTCTCCCCCACCAATGAAAAGTTTTTGCAAGGGCTCTGCCTGGGTGTTATAATTTTGGCATTATCTGCGGTCAGGCAGGCAGACAGACATCTTTTATTTTATACATAATCCTATAAATTTCCTTTTTTGGCAAGTGGCTCAGTAGCACAGGCATTGGCATACAGATTTGAGATTTTTTTTTCTTTAGTTTGAATCCTGTTTTGTCCCTTTTTTGGAAAAGATTTTTAAATCAATTATTTTCGTAGAATATTTGAAAAAAAAATACATTATACTTGAAATTTACTAAATATAAATCAGATGCATGTTTTGTAGCATATAAATGCATTTTTAACTATGAAATTTTGCATGTTTAAATATTTAATGAAAAGATACAAAAACAATTTACCATATTTTCGGGTGTATAGTCTGTGGCTTATACAAGAAAAAAAAACCTTCCAAAAAGCCGCAACGGCTTATACACGGTGCGGGTTATACAAAGATTTTTTTTTTAATTGGAAATCGTGATAATTTTTCTACAGCTTTTAAACCTCAAAATATTTGAAAAAAGCATCAAAATTTGTAAATTTTTTTCGCTATGCCGTGAAATTTAGAGAGTTCTCCCATGTTTAAAAAAGCTTTTTTTTTACTGCTTAAATACAGTTATTTCTGGGTTTGGAAGAACTGTTGCAACTATCGCCAAGTATTGCACAAATAGATCTATAATAGCTACCATATATACTCGCGTATAAGTCGTGAAATTTTAGACAAAAAAAGAACTTCAAAGTGAGGGGTCGACTTATACACAAGACCTAAAAAAAAAACTATAAATAAAATATCAGAAAATAATTTGCAAGCGAATTAGTGCTGCAGCATCCCATTGTGTTTGTAGAGTACAAAATCCAAAATCCAGAACACTTCCAAAATTGACGATTCTGAATTTAAGATCATTTAAGATTTAGTTTATTTTTAAAAAAATAATCTACCCTATCCTGTTGCAAGGAACAAAAAAAAAAGTGCATGATTTATGTCATTTCGGAACAATCAGATCAGTCGGTCTTTTCCGAAACGATTCTGAGGAATCATTCATTTACAGAGACGTTTCATTTCGGAACGAGTTCAAGGATTCAAATTTTTCCGGAGTCGTTTCATTTCAGATAGAGTCCGAGGAATCGTTCCTTTTTGGAGTTGGTACCCTATCCTGTTGCAAAGGACAAAAAAAAAAGTGCGTGATTTATGTCATTTCGGAACGATTCAGAGCAGTCTGTCTTTTTTGAAACGATTCCGAGGAGTCGTTCCTTTACAGAGTCGTTTCATTTCGGAACGAGTTCAAGGAACCGACCTTTTCCGGACTTGTTTCATTTGAGATAGAGGCCAAGGAATCGTTCCTTTTCGGAGTTGGTGCATTTCGGACAGATTCCGAGGATTCGATCCTTTTGGCAACCAATGACCTAAGATACATATACATTTTATGTCCAAAATTTTAAATTTATCACTTTTTTTTTTTTCGGAAAAATTCAGAAAAAATATCACGCTTGTTTAAAAAAAAAAAAAAAAAAAAAAATGCGCGTAAATGCCACATTGTTTGAAATTTTATCTTAAAATAGTAAACGCCATGGCCATTCTTCCGAAAATTACGGTACTGATAATCTTAATTTTTTAGCCGAATTACTGTAGGTATTACGCATCACGAAAAGATTTGGTAAATTTGTTTTAAAAATTATGACTAATGGCTTCTAATTTCGAACCCTGATCGAAATATACATTCGTAAATGGTGTGTAGCCCGCGGACTATACACCGATGCATCTCCGCGGGTTATACATGAACTTTTTTTACTGCACTGCTCGATTTAGGGGTGTGGGCTATACACCCGAAAATACGGTATATGTCTATAGATCTGAAATTGTTTGTTTTTATTTTAAATTATTTACAATTTTTTCTTGGAACAATTGACTATTTTTCACAGAAAAATAAAAATATGCAATATTAATACATGGATAAACATATTTTTATTTTGTTTCATTATGCAAACATTTAAACGTTTCATGATTTTGTAAAAATATTGTTTTAAATTTTAATGGGGGAGGGGCAACATTACTCGCATCTGTAGCATTCTTTAAGCTACACTTGCTCCCTGGGTAGTGCTAAATGAGTAACAATTTTTGAGCTGAGATCACCATTTATGATCAATTTTTTGTTTTTTTGGTAAAAATATGAGACATGGGCAAGATTCATCGTACATTCTGCACTGGAATGCAGAAGAGTTTACCCAATCTAAAAAGACTGAGCTTATAAAGATCTTAAAGGACGAGAAAGTAGATATCTTCACATTATTAGAAGCAAACAAGGTAAAAAAGGATATGGAAAGATTAACTTTTCCTGCTATATTGCTTCACTTTTGGAGAAGGGAAGGAAAATAGCCAGTGGTATATTGGTTGGAGTCAGGAACATCATCACTTCAAGCTTGAAAATTATAAAACCTATGGGTGAAACAAATGATTAGATAGAGATTGTTTTATTGAATTGTTGGATCAATAACTGCCAAAATGTTCTTAGTCTATAACTCACCCAATAACAAACACAATTTTGATTTAACTGATGTTAACAGAAGGACTATTATTATTGGTAACTTTATTGATCATAGGGATGCCATGTAAAATGTAATTTTCAAAACCTCATTTAATTTATATTTTAAATATGATTTTCAACTCATAGAAAAATTAATACGTCTTTTTTTAAATACAGAATAAAATTATATTTATCAGTCTATTACTTAAAAACTGACACATTTCATGCTATGTAAAACCAACACATCAGATTGAAATGTAACTAGTTAGCAATAAAACAGATATCATACATTTCAATTTTGCTACTCTTAGAACTGAATGACATTAAGGAACATCCAATAGTATCTGACAATTCTGACAAATATCTTTTAGAATTAGCTTTTTAATGTTTTTGAAAGAATGAGATTATCTGCATAATAAAAACATATTCTTAGTTCAAATTAATCAACATATAGTTAGTTATGCTAGACATTTTCAACACATGTTGATATGTTGAAAGCAAGTAAAACATGAGAAATTTAATCATGTCATAAGTAGTACAAACTCATAAACTTCTAGCATATTTTAAGACAATAATACAGCTAGAGTTTAGTTTTAAAAAAAATAAAAGGGGGGGTAGGGAGCATGAAGCTGTTGGTGAGAAAAGAGAACTTTTAATATTCTTAAGAGCAGATTTTTTAAAGTACTCTTTTAATTACTGATGGCATTTTAAATATTTAAAAGTTAAGATGCTCTTTACAAGTCAATTTTTGCTAAGTAGCATTTTTGAAAATTTAAATGGCAGTAAGAGTATCTATTTTGACTAATGAGCAGAAAAAAATACTATCTTTTTGGATGAGGAGCAAGAAAGATGTTATATTTTTAAAACAAAAGACAGGCAGGGTGCAGTACCCTCCTTAAACTGAAAAAGGGAATGAGGAAGGGACTCTGTGCAGCATATATAAGTTATAATGTTATTAAAATGGGAGATAGATAGATTATTTATGTTAAGAAATATTTTGTATTACACATTAGAATGCAAGAATCCCAAGTTATTTCAGACAAAATAAAATTAAGAAAATTAAATGAGATATAAAAGTACATTAATATACAGAATCTTTTTTTTAATTTAGTAATTGTTTTTCCAATTCAAAACTTACAGAGAGGGGAGGGGGGTTAACTCACTATACTAATCTGAAGTTAACCCCTTGAAGGGCAGTGATGCCACCACAGCATCACATAATTTTAATCTCTAATTGCCACATTGGCACCCAAATTTTTTAAAGAAAATTTCACCTTTATTAAATATGTGAAAATACACTTTCACTAGTAAATTTTCTTGTAAATACTGGTGTCTGTCAATCACTTCATCATTTTTATATTTAAATATTATATTCATTTATATTCATACGTAAATAATAGAATTGCATGTAAATATCCAAAATAAGGAAAATAAAATATTTAAAAATACAAAATAAATAATCTATTACAGAAGGGTGTAATATATTTAATTCCTAAATCTAACAGAATTAAAAAACTCTATAGTGTTTAATTCAAATTACCTTCAGTAATTTCTCTTTTAACATAGGGATACCACCAACGAAAAATAATCCAACCATCCTGGACTCTCCATGTGCAATCTTCATTAATATAAGCAATATCACGAAACATAATCTTTCCAGATAAAACAGAAACCGATAATGATCCTGTAATATTAACACAAATTTATGCCAAGAAATGTAATTAGCTTTTATTTTTTAATCCAAAAATTTTAGACTATAGCTAGTAACTATAAACAAATTACATTTTCAATTCAATATACATTTATAATAATAATTAAAATATCAGTTTAAAAAATTTTGTTTCATTAAATTTTATAAAGTACTGAATCAGAGAAGTTCGATAAAATTTATTGCAATATTTTATAAAAGCAATATACATGACATATGATAAAGAATAAAATTAGATTTTTTTTTTCACCAAAAGAAAAAAAAAATTAAGATCTCATGCAATGTGAATGCATCAGGTTAATACTTGGCTAATTAACAATAAAATGATATACAATAAACTCCCTCAAATCTGTAAATACCTGAAATCTTCACATCATTGTAGATGTAAACAGAGAAACTTTCAATAAAAATGTAGGGGGAAAATTCAAAATATTTTATCCTTATATCATTCCATATACATTTTAATGTGTAATGTTGGTTAATATGACTGAATTATTGCTTTCTAATGAAGGAAATACAAATTTATATCTTAAAAAATTCAAGATAGTTTTGATATCAGTAATGATCATAATCTTTTTTACCAAATACATTTATGCCTTAATCAAGCTAATATGGTTATTAAGTCTGGATAAAGAACTAAAACTTCAATATTTTACAATTTTAAAATAAATTATTAGTGTACTTTTATGAGATGAGTTTGACTGAATAATGAAAGAAAATTTATCATCATTATTTATGCATATTTAGTATGCATTATTAAATATTTACTTGACCATTACTTTTAATATTTTAAACAATAAATTTTCTTAATTTTTATTACTTAATTATTTTAATATTTTATTATATTGCAAGCATTTATTATAATTTCAAACACATTATATTCAAATTGTTGTTTAAAAAATTTAAGCAAAGCTGTGACCAGAAGCCTGCAAAATTTAAATATCTACACAAGCTCTCTTCCAAGCAATGTAGATTTAAGGGTGTCTATTGTGTGTTTTAATTTTCTAAATTTAAGAATTTGGTGCTTGAAAAAAAGTCAACAAATAACATCTGTTATATATCAGTTTCATTCATATTATAAAAGATATCCTTATAAATCATAATGATTTTAAATAATAATTAAGTAACAAATTCGCATAATAGGGCTAAATTAAAACATCCATGAAAGCAATATATATATCATTAATTGTAAAACTATATATGGATCATTGAATTAATTATATATGTATATACAGTAGACTCTTTCAAATCCGCACATAATTTATGGATGTAAACAATGAAACATTCAGTTCAGATATAGGGACAAAATTTGACTTTTTTTAGCTTTATATTATTTCCATCTATATTTTTAGTTGCATTTGTAATTATGTAAATACGTAGCACCTATTGTTGTCGCTCAGTCCGTCCGTCTGTCTGTCTGTCTTCATATAACAACGCAAAAACTACCCAACCAAATCGTTTGAAATTTAAAATACAAAATTATAACATAATTTTGTTGAGTCATTTCAAATTTTATGAAAATCAGATGGATAGATCAATTACAGGGACAATCAAAAGGATTCCGTTACATTACGGTCAATGGGAAAAAAAGTTTCAAATGCATTTTAATCGTTTGAAATTTAAAACATATAATTATTGCATAATTTTGTCAGGTCATTTCAAATGTTATAAAAATCGGATGCATAGATTTACAGGGACAATCAAAAGGATTCCGTTACATTACTGCCAATGGGGAAAAAAGTTTCAAATGGATTTTAATCGTTTGAAATTTAAAACATATAATTATTATGTAATTTTGTCGAGTCGTTTCAAATGTTATGAAAGTCGGATGCATAGATCATTTACAGGGACAATCAAATGTATTCCATTACATTACGGTCAATGGGAAAAAAGTTTCAAATGCATTTTAATGATGTTACACTCATTCGAACATAATAGAATTGGCATGAATCTATGAAATATATACTAAAATATGCATTCTGTACAATCTGTAATGCAAAGAATTTTTATCATTAAATTACAGGGCCACACAAAATGCTACTACATAATGCTATACGGGGAAACATTGTTTGGGGCGTGTTTTAATTATATTCAACTATTTCACATTTTATGAATAAGATATACGTTGCTGAGGTGTAATAAAAATTACTTCCTGAATATTTACAGAAACACAAAGATTTCGACTACTATACTGTATCCGAAGTACACTCTACTATACCAGCAAGATCTGAATATTTTTAAAACTTCATTATCTTACGAATGCACCTCATTTGCTACGTTCATGTGCAATTTCCAACTTGTTTCATTTGTAATTTTTGTTAATATTACTGAATTTATGTTTTTTCATGAAGGAAGAATAAATTTATTTCTGAAAAAGTTCAAAATATTGCTGATATCACTGGTAGTCACAATCTTACCAAATATATTTGTGTATTAATCAAGCTTTTTTGGTTATTAAAGTCTGGCTAAATCTGAAATAAAACTTCCTTATTTTAATATTATGATGTGAATTAGTAATGTACCTTTATGAAGCAAATTTCATTGAATAATTTAAGAAAAATATATTACATTCTTCATAATGAATATTCAATCATACATTATTGATTATTAGCTTAATCTTTGCTTTTAATATTTTAATCATTTGAAAAACTATCTAAATTTTCATTATTCTAGTTTATTATTTATTTTAATATTTTATCATATTATAAGCATTCATTATAGTTTTGATTGTGTTATTAATTACACTCAAATTTCTGTTTAAAAAATATAAGCAATGCAATGACGAGAAATCTGCAAAATTCTAAAATCAGCACAACCTCTGGTCCCAAGCTGTGCAGATTTGAGGGAGTCTACTGTATATTATGATCTAAATTTTGGAGTCGTGGCTCATATCAAGTTTAAAAAACACACACATTCTTTATGTAAACATTATTTTATTATAGCCAGTAGTCTTTACAGCACAGCTAGAGCTACTCATGGAAGACTGAAGACTGCGAGATATCATAATGCTTTTTGAGAATTAATATTTATGATTTAATGAAGGTCAACTAAATTTTTTTTTTTTTAAATTATGATTTATCAAATACTCATTTTGACATTGATTAGAATAAAATTTTACAAATTTGATTTAACAAAACGACTTTAAACTAATCTACATGCACTAAATCTCATAACTGTCATATATGAGGCAACTCAATTCAATTTATAGCTTAAGTAATAATCTAATATTTATTTTAGGTACTACTCTGTTATTCCGTCGACCAAAATACTATCGCCAAATTATAAGATTAAATGCCAATAATGGATGATCGTGAATGTCAATTCAATGACATTAAATATGATACACGTGTTTAAAACGTCATTAAATGATTTTTATTTCAACTTTTTATTTGTAAATTTATTAATATTCTACTAATTATTTGTTTAATTATTTTTTTAAATAAAAATTATACGTCAATGTGTAAAATTTGGCTATTAGTTTGGTGATTTGTATAATTTGGCAAAATCGGTCGATGGGATAACAGAGTACTACCTTATTTTAACTTAATTTTCTGATGAGTTATGATTTTAAGTCTTATTTCAAAGTAACATTTCAATCAATATCTAATCTAGTAAAAATATATTTCTGATGGGTTCTTTAATGATTTGAAATGTTATTTGGAGCAGATATAAAATTTGATTTAGCAACTAAGGGGAAAGTATATTAATTGAAAAAGTTTATAAAGCATCTGATCGATATTATAACATGCATACATAAACATATATGGACAAAGTACGAGACTGTCCTGTTCACAAATTGGCTGGTCATTTTATAAAGTGGCAAATTTTTTTTACATTCATTAGCTATTTTGAGAATTGGCCGGAGTTTATCCGCCAGTTCATGAAGTGGCTAGAGGTCATGGACTAGATCACGAAATGGCTAAAGGCAGTCGGCCAGATTGCTAAATGGTTAAGAACATGTGGAGAAAGTGAAAATAAAATGCTGATTTTGAGGTCTGTAATTTCTACTTTATCAATCTTAACTTTTTTTTCAGTGAGACCTGTTCATTTGCAGATGAGCTCACACAAAATATGTCTTGCTTTTATTCTTTTATTTTATGAAATTTCTTCAATTGGGTTACTTCTATTTTTCAAAGTAAAAGGTAATTGGAATTATTACCATATATTTCCATGTACAAACCAGTGTTAAAAAAAGATGATGAAAAATTCCATGACTGAAAACTAATAGAAATGTTTAAAAATAAATAAATAATAATAAAAAGTGCTCTCCAAAATTATTTATCTCTCATATTCTGCTTTAGCGTACTGCCAAATCTGTTAATTTGGGTTCCGCTGGTAGATTGTATAAATAAACCATTTAAAGACAAGCTCTGTTCGAAATTGATTCAACATATATCAGCTGTGGATACAGTGGGCCAAATTGAATTAATCCAAAAAATGTTGACATTGTCACTAACTATAAATGGATGAAAGAATCTTGACTTGTACTACTATAAGGAATGATTATCCGATTTTTCAAAAAATACTGTGTCAGTAATGAATTGGATGAAACTGAGGATGGTGAAATTTTTGAAGAAATTGACTGTGATGATGAATTAGATACTTGCAAATTCATCCTAATGTAGCAATGAAAAAAAGGGATTTTAAGGAGTTGGCCTGAAAATTCTGATAATAACTTAGTTATAGGTGAAAATATGACTGGTGACTTTTTTACTGTAAAAGGATGGAGAAGTATTTTTATTAAATTTGCAAGTATTTTGTATATTTTTTATATTTAGCATCTTTTTTATTTCAGAACATCAACTTTGGAATTTTTCTTAGACTCGTGTATAAGCTGAACCCAGACTTTGCAGCCAAAAAATTACTCTAACTCTCGGCTTATACACAGAAACGTACAATATATTTTATTGATGCTAAATTTTTTTTTTCTTTTTATAATTAAAAAAATATTTTTAACAAATGAAAAAAACTTATATTTAAGATCATCAAGATCTATTTGTTTTGAAAATAACAATTTACCAAAGAAAACATGATTTAGCTTATTAATGATAACATGTGCGTGAAGGACAAAAAACAATGGTAAAAAAAAAATCATGACTTTTTCTTTTTTAATATTATTATTTAAAAAAATGAATTATTTGATTTAAATCTGATTTTTTTTTTTATTTATTTAAATTAACTAATGGCATTATTTTAAAATTTGAAGGCTATAGCATGTCATTTTCAATATAGTTATTAATGCAATTAAGATAGAAGCTTCAAAATAGCATTTAATTTTTTCATGAATATAAACATTTATATTTATATGTAATGATTACATCACCTAGCTTAAGAACTGTTAACACCATTATCCCTTATTGTATGATATTTTGAATAGATATAATTAGTAAAATATATTAAAAGGTTATAATTAATCAGAAAACAAATACAAAACTAAACTTAGAAAAAGTACAGTAGTAGAAAAGGGATGCACTTTGCTGCACTGATTTTGCCGGATATCCGATTTGCTTGCCGGATTTGGATATGCGGTACTAAATATGTTTTTAGTTATCTATACTAATAAAATAACAAATCGCTCTGTCTGTCTACATGTGTGTGTGTGTGTCTGGGATGGCTAGAAAAATCTATGGCATGTATGAGGCTCAAAATTTTTATGAGAGTAGCCTAATAGCTCTCCTGATGTACCTGAAGCTCAGAATTTTAATTTTTTGATTAATTTCACATATATTAATTACGAAGTGGAACTCACTTTCATCAAGAAGTCATTTTTTTAATGTTCGGGGAACGAAATCGTTTGCACATGTGCACAAACTCTTTTATGCACCTAAACGAAAGAAGAAGCATTTTTCAGTGTTTATTTCTGTTTTTGGATCATTTTGTTTAAATCCAAATCAACCAAACTGCTCGACAGAGTTAAACTTAACAGACATATTTCAAAAGATCGTACTTTTAAATCTGAAATGCTATAATAAATTTGAAATAATGTTGCAGTTAACCCTTTAAAAAGAAATATTCGAAAAGAGTTGTTTTTTCCAAAACCATTATTCACCCTTTTGTCAATGTTCTTCCAGGGTGTAATTTTTAAGGTGTAAACAAACAAAATTGAAGATCTTAAAGTTGAAAGTTTCTTCTAACCGATGGTGTAATTGGTTTTAAAAAAAATTGGATTTTAACCCTTTCAAATATACTGGCAAAAGAAGGTCATTTTGCGACTCACAGAGAGGATATTTTTTCTATGCTAAAATTATCTTACCGTACAAATTTAACTCAATCTTTTAAAATCTTCTCAATAGACCAAATTTATACTACCTACAAAAAATTCGAAACTTTCGGATGGATAGAAGTATTTTTTACAAAATAAAATGTGCGAAGAACTTAATGGAATCAATAAAAAACACATTGTTTTCATTGTGGTTCTAACTTAGCAAAGCGCAATCCTATAGGTACCGGCAAACAAAAAACATATTCTTAAAGCTCAACAATATTTTTATAATCTATGGTGCAATCAGTTTTTAAAATTTAACCCTTTTGAATACACTGGTAAAAGAAGGTCACTTAGCGACTCACAGATAGAATATTTTTTCTATGCTAAAAGTATCTAAGCATACATATTTCAGCACAATCTTTTAAAAGCAAATTTATACCCTCTTGAAAAATTTTGAAACTTTCGGACGAGTAGAAATATTTTTTTTACAAAATAAAAAGTGCAAAAAATTTGACGAAATGAATAAAAACCAGATCCTTTCATTGCGGTTTTGCCTTTGTAAGGCACAATTCTATACATCCTGACAAAAATTTTAAAATTTAACCCTTTTGAATACACTGGTAAAAGAAGGTCACTTAGTGACTCACAGATAGAATATTTTTTCTATGCTAAAAGTATCTAAGCATACATATTTCAGCACAATCTTTTAAAAGCAAATTTATACCCTCTTGAAAAATTTTGAAACTTTCGGACGAGTAGAAATATTTTTTTTACAAAATAAAAAGTGCAAAAAATTTGACGAAATGAATAAAAACCAGATCCTTTCATTGCGGTTTTGCCTTTGTAAGGCACAATTCTATATGTCCTGACAAACCAAAAATATTTTCTTAAAGCTAAAACATTCTTATATTCTATGGTGCAATTTGCTTTTTAAAAAAATATGATATTTAACCCATTCAAATACACCGACAAACACAAATCCCATCCCGGCTCAGAGAGAATACATTTTTGCTACGCTAAAAATAACTAAATGTCCGTATTTTAGCACAATATTTTTAGTGCCTTTCAATAAACCAGATTTACATTACTTACAATAATTTTGGAACTTTCGTATGGATAGAATTATTTTTTCACAAAATGAAATGTGTGAAAATTTTTACGAATTCAGTAAAATCCTGAGTGTTTCGTCGAGGCTTTGTTCACTTTTGGTGCGAATAGTTTCCAAAAAATCAAATTACATAGAAAATAAAATACCAAACAGCATATACCTTCAATTCAATATCTTTTTGTGATTTTTCCATTTAAAAATATAAATTTTTACAAAATGGACTTAAAGATATAAAATCATAGAAATTTGAGTTTAATTTAAGGGACATTTAGAAAACAAATAACACAGTTGAAAACTAAATAACATCATGGGCCCAGGCAACGCTGGGCAGGTCAGCTAGTGGTGAATATTTGTTTATTTCTTTATATAATGCCATCTCAAATAATAAATTGCAAACATGTTTCACACTCTATTATAACATTTTAAACCTATTGAAATATATTTTTCAAAAACTATATATCTTTGACTATCAGGGCTTGAAATTCAGGTTTTCCCAGGAGGAGAGAGTTTCCCTCATAACATTTGTAAATACAGGGGAGTTAAACTATATGAGAGAGGAAAAAATATATATATTAAACCCTATTACTTTTTATACTTAAATGTTTACAATTTAAACTGACATGTCAAAATTCCATTGAAATAATTTAAATCAACAACTCATTATAATTATCCAGTATGTTTATTTTAATTAAAACAAAGGAAAAGAATCAAGCCTTATATATATCATATCTATTTTTCAATTTTCACTCAATGTCATGGGAAATTAATAACCGAGTAATTAAATGAATTTTTAAATTTAGATTTTATTAAATTTTGCGTGGTTTAGAATCTTTTGTAGGTTACACTTTTGACAAACAGAACAGATCAACTTTTCTAACACATTATATTATCCAGGGTTCATACAGAGTTTGCTAAATGGAAAATAAGGACTCTGTAAGGACTTTGTAAGGATTTCGCTAAAAGAAAAATAAGGACTTTCTAAAGTTAAAAAAGAACAGTACACATAATTACTTACATTAAATTTTAATCGTAAATATATAATATTAGTTGGATAGTAAATGTTTTTTAGCATCTCTTTCTTTGGTCAGGGAAGAAATTTCTTCTTTATTTTTGTTGCAGATTTTCTACAATTGTTCGATTTTATAAATAATTGAATATCTTTAGTTGATCAGCTTTATCAGCTAATTCATTGACCTTATTTTCTAACTCCGATACTTCTTTTTCAAGAAGCCCTATTTTTTTTCTTTATAAAACCTAAGTCATCTTTAATTAATTTCCTTTTATTTCCTACAGAAGAAGATTGTTGAGCTGTTAACCATGCTACACATATCCAGTGAAATAAGACTACGATCAAATACAGATCAACGGATTATAGAACAGATTGGTGGAATTATTTGGCGAAATATCTTGTTTGTTATTCCTTTCTCTATGTCAAAGAAAAGAAAATTTTAGATGGTGAATACTGATTACGATTGGTGTTTGTGGATACGAGGTTTCTACGTCACAATCGGAAAACAAAAGAGGCAGCTTTAATGTCCAATCAGAAATAAGAAAACTATAACAAAGAAACTTGATTTTTAATTTTTTTTCTGCTGCCATATTTGGCAGATATGAATGAAGGAAGGGATTCTGGGTGAAATTTTTTTTCGGAAATCGGCGGTGCAGGGGGAAGGAGAATTCCGTGAATTGCACAGCCCCCCCCCCTGGGAAGGGGGCGGGGTTTATCTGCGATCTTCAGAAGAAATCTACGATATTTAGCAAAATCGACGATTTATTGCGATCTTTTGTCAAAATCGGCGGTTTTTCAGCGATGTTTTGACGAAATCAACGTTCTCCCCCCCCCCCCTTTTTATTAAATGAAATCGGCTTTTTTCTTCGACGATTTTTAAGCAAAATTCGCTTTTACACGATCTTTTCTCAAAAACGGCGTTTTCAGGGGTGATTCTGGGGAAAATTCACATCGCATTTTCAGAAATCGGCGGGGATGGACGGGAGGGTATCCGCGATCTTCAGACGAAATCGGCGTTTTACCGCGATCTTCAGACGAAATCAATGATTTATCTGCGATATTTTAGCAAAATCTGCGATTTATTACGATCTTTTGTCAAAATCGGCGGTTTTTCTGCGATCTTTTGACAATACCCGCATTTTCCCGTGTTTCTTTTTAATGAAAACGACGTTTTTTCGACGGTCTTTATACAAAATTCGCATTTTTACGCGGTTTATTTTCGAAAACGTGCTTTTATCCCAGTGATCTTGACGAAATCGGCGTTTTTTCTGTGATCTTTTGATGAAATCGGCGGGGTTTTTTTCAATGATCTTTTGACATAATATTTTTAAGCAATCTTATCGAAAACGGCGTTTTTTCCGCAATCTTTTAACGAAATCGACGTTTTCCCGCGGTCTTCAGACGAAATCAGTGATATTGGGTGAAACTGCCGTTTTTTCCGCGATCCGCACAGGAAATTCGCATTTTTTAGCGATCTTTTGACAAAGTTCGTTGACAAAAGAATTGACGAAATCATCGTTTTTCCACGAAGCGTGTGCTTTTCGGCGTCATTTCACGAAATTTGCATTGCACCGCGATTGTTTTTTTTTCTGCGCGCAAAACCGTACAAGTTGGCAACTATGCAGAACTGATAACCCAATTCCAAATTTTTGGAAGAAGATGCCTTAAAATTTCAGACGAGAATCATCCTTAGGCGTTTTATCCCCGCGATCTGTTGACGAAATCGGCGTTTTTTCCGTGATCTTTTGATTAAATCTGCGGTTTTTTTTTTTCAATAATCTTTTGACAAAATATTTTTAAGCTATCTTTTATCGAAAACGACTTTTTTCCCGCGATCTTTTAACAAAATCGGCGTTATATCTGCAATCTTTAGACAAAAGCGACGTTTTCCTTCGGTCTTCAGACGAAATCAGCGTTTTGTCTGCGATATTTGGTGAAATTGCCGTTTTTTCGGTGATCCGCACATGAAATTCGCATTTTTCAGCGATCATTTGACAAAGTTCGTTGACAAAAACATCGGCAAAATCATCGTTTTCCCACGAAATATTGACGAAAAAGTGCTTTTTCGGCAATCCTTTTACGAAATTTGCATTTCTCCGCGATTGTTTTTCCCGCGCGCTAAACCGTACAAGTTAGCAACTATGTGGAACTCATAACCCAATTTCAAATTTTCGGATGAGGATGCCTTAAATTTTCGGAAATTACGGACGGGAATCACCATTGGAATGTTTGGCAATTTTTTAAAAACATTTTACGGATCGTGTTAATATTAAGCCCATGTGAAAAAATAAGGACTTTCAATAAAAAATAAGGACTTTAAGGATCCTTATTAAGGACTATCGAAATATAAGGAGTTTATAAGGACTTTTAAGGTCCGTGCGAACCCTGTTATCAGAAATTCTTGGTTATGCTTTTTCATCTTATTTTTTTTCTTAATTTTATAAAATCTGATATGCATTCATTTTTAATTTGCTTGCAATAATAATGCATGTAGGTGGTGATTGTATTGTCAATATATTTCGGTGATTTTATAACCACTTAGTGGAATTATCGTCAATACTGAAATCCCTGGCACTTTAGCTAATTGAATTATGTTCTACTATGCATTGGAGTTTTAAACCCATATGAAATTCTGAAGAGGATATAGTTAGTAGATTTCTTCTATTACATGAGAAATGGTTTATTTAAAAAAGTCATGTCCTAATTTCTGTGAACTACGCACATCAACTATTTACTGTTTCTAAATGTGTTTCCTTGAAGTTCATCCATTTTTTTTTTTTATCATTTGGAAAACAGTTGTTGTTATCGGTCAAGAATGGACCTTGTGGAGTACACATTTTATTTTGTTTATGATTCGTCCAGGAATATTAATATTTAATCCATGACATACGTAATATATGACTCTTATTACATAAATCATGTTTTGATCATCATAAAAATGATGTTTTTACTGATTTTCAATAACTCAATAGGAAACATTTAAACATCTTGCTTTGGGCAATAGATGTCTGCATTTTATTTATATATTTTACAAAATTCTTTAAATTTGGAAGAATTTTCATTTGAATAAGAAATCAAAATGTCATTGTTAATAAAGAAAAGAGTAGAAAACTTACAAAATGGGCAGGTGCAAATTATCAGATATGAAAAAAAACGAATCCAAATAGATACATCGTATGAAAGATTGTCTTTTAAATCAAAAAAGAGGTATGATTATTGGCCCATTGATGACGAAATGTGCGATGATTTTGAAAAGTGAAAAAATTCAATGATCATAAAAAAAAAAAAAAAATATGTTTTCTTTCTTTCTTTCTTTCTTTTTTTTTTTTTTTTCCCCAATGTGCAACACAAGATTTAATCTCATTTTGTTTAGTGTTAATTCCTGACTCATGTGATAGAGCTCAGATTCTAGTGTCCATTACTTTCCTTTTAGTTATTCTCTGTTTTGGCACAGGAAAAAAATTTACCATATACATAAATTGGTCATAGAAAAAATATCACTGATTTTGTCCACCATGGCAAAAATGATTTTTTTTAAATTGTCGAGCAGTCTGAAAAAATTTGAACTTTGAGGGAACTTGGGCAGTGAGAAAATAGTCAATGTGTAGTCATAAAATGTCTTACTAATGTACCAATGGTTGAAGAGTTATCTCCAAACATAGGTTTAATTGATAATTTTTTTTCCCATGTTTTAATTATTTAATACTGTTTTACTTTAAGCTACATTTAATTTTATTTTAAGTTAAATCACTTTGAAATTTATATGTAAAAAAATACTTTTAACTTTAAATAGTTATAATGAAGTCATGAAAACAACTAGTTGGATGCACCAATCCCAAAACTCTTCTATTTCATAGATCTCAACATTTCAAAAAATATTTACAAATATTAATTACTTCAATATTGTTAGTTCAATATTATACCAACTTTGATTTTCATCTAGAATTTTTGCTGCAGTCAATTAATTAGATTGAGAATGAGTTATTCTTGATCACGATGTTTATTAAAATCAATATTTTTTTGTTATTTTGTTATACATCAGCTATTTGCGAATAGCCAGTTTTAGCAAGATACAAAGTTCCCATTGCTGTATGAACCGCCAATTCACTGCATAAAAGGATTATGAAAAATCAAAAAAATTTTTACAATAAAAAGAATATTTCTCAGTTAAACTGATGACATTGAGCTCACTGTCTACGCATATTAATTTTATATTACAGTCTTATATTTTCAAAGATTAACACCATTCGGAAAACAAATTAAGGGGAGGAGGGAATAGCTCCTCCCATTTCCCTTTTTTATACTTAATAATTGAATCTTATAAACTAATTAAGGATATGCTTTATCACATAAAAAAACCTATATCCAAAATTCATAACAAATCGAATAATTGTTCATAAAAAACCCATTTATATAATTTAAGAGGAATTATCCCCCTTTTTTATACTTAACCATTGAACTTCCAAAACTATCCAGAGATTCGCCTTATCAGAAAGAATGTACATCCAAAACAAATAATTCTGCAGATAAACTCATCAAATTTAAGGGGGGTTGGAGTAATTGCGCTTATCTCTGTTTTGCTTAACAAAGGAACCCCACAGCTAATGAGGGAAGCATCTTATCACTATCAATCTGTATCCAAATATTAAAGCAAATCGGTTAATTCTGCAAGAAAAATCATTTACCTAAATTAAGAGGGCTCGTCCTACTGATCCCCCATTAATACTTATCCAATGAAGTCCCAAAACAAAACAGGGAAGTGCCTTATCAGAATGAACCTATATCCAAATTTTGAAGCAAATTGATAAATTCAGCATGAAAAAACCATTAAACTAAATTAAGGGGGAAGGGGAGTTACCTCCTATTCCCTCCTCCTCTCTTAGACTTATCCAATGAACTTCCAAAACTAATTGTGGTGGTGTCCTCATCAGAATGATCCTATGTCTAAAATTTGAATGAAATCTGATAAATCTGTATGAAAAACCCATTTATCGAAATTAAGGGTAGGGAATTAGACCTCCATTTCACCTCTTTATATTTATCCAATGAGCATCTAAAACTAATCACAGAAGCGCCTCATCAAAATGATTCTATGTCTAAATTTTGAACGAAAATTGATAATTCTGGATGAAAAACCAATTGATATAAATTAAGGGGAGGAGTTTTAGTCCCCATTCCCCCGCTTACACTTATCGAATGAACTTCCAAAACTAATCAGGGAAGTGGCCTCATTAGAATATACTTATATCTAAAATTTCAAGTAAATCGGATATTTTTAACATGAGTTATGGCATTACGCATGTACATACATGCAGAATGGACAGGCACTAAGCTCTCAGGTTTTGATAGCCAGTGAGCTAAAAATCATTATTACAGTACCATCTTCCGGCGAAATATTTTCAAATTGAAGGAAGACCTGACAGTCATTCCCAGAAATGTATCCAAACTAATTCAATTCTATGCATAACTGCATACAGTGTCTGATGGTAGAATAATGAAAATGGCACAAAAATTGGGATTATAGCACTGCCTTACGGCGAAATGTTTCCATATTGAAGATTGGCCTTCTGGCTACATTCAAAAACATGCACAAACTATTTGGTTCATTCTATGTATCACTTCATACAGTTTTTGATGGTATGATGGCGACACTGGGACAGACAGAGGTTTTGAATAAACATGTTTTTTATGATATTGGATCCCTAAAACATATAAATTCGTCAAAAGAAAATTGATTACATTATTGTCTTTTATCAAGGATAGAAGAAAGTAAAAATAGGTCTGTTTAGTTGTTTAACTTAAAAATCAATTAACCCATTGTTTAAATTAAAAGAAAGAAAGAAAACTAATAAAATCATAGTTTAATAAACAACTTCAAATTTTATAAAGACTAAAGACAGGAAAAACTAACGTTTAGAAATGCATAAATAATGCATGTAAAAGTATCAAACAGCCGTTTTGGATCTACTGTCATTCATTCCCGTAATTGGTATATAAGCCTGCGCTTCTCTGTCGCTTTGCTCAGCTTAGCTTTTTCTAGCACACTGAGTCTTGTACAGATGAAGAATCTCGATAGTAGATTCAAAACAGCTGTTTGCTATTTTTTCTTTCATTATTTGTGTATTTCTAAATGTTGGTTTTCTATCTTCATACATTTTTGCAAAAAGGCTTTATTTGCTATTTTGACTTCAAATTTTGTTTTACAATCTGAAAGTAAAGATACAATTTTCTAAAAAATATAAACGTAAATTCTTGAATTTATTACAGAGTTTAAATAGTAGGGAAAGCTGGCAAGTCATTAAACTTTTAAGAATTGCCTTTTACTCATTGATAGGGAACTTATTATAATATTTCATCCTTTGGATTATAAACAAAAGTTTTTCAACATTGTTTGAAATCAAACAATTACTGTTATTCATCTATATTTGCATTACTTCATTCTGCTGGGTATCCGATAGAGAAGTCGGATATCTGGTGATTCTGATTCGGATATCCGATGATATTTCGGATATTGAAAAATCAGCCAGATATTTGGTTCACTCCTAGATAGAATGTATGGTTGTTTTGCGATCTTTAGACAAATTTGAAATTGTTTCATAATCTTTCGACAAAATTTGTGGGGGTTTTCATGATTTTTTGAAGAAATTTGCAATAATTTTCCCCATTTTTTGACTAAATGTGCATTTATTTTACGATCTTTTGACAAAACTTGCATTCATTTCACAATCTTTTGATAAAATTTTCAGTTTTTTTCACAATATTTGGGTCATTTCATGTCAAATCAACCAAAAAAATTCAATATTCAACCTGATCATTTCTGATTTCAATGAAACTGCCAGAGATCATTCTCTGTGATGATATAAATTAGAGCATATTTTAATTTTTTGTTTATCGCTTTAAATTTTCATACAGTTAATTATTTAAATTTTGAAAAATCATCATTTTTTGACTTGATTACATGTTTTTAATTTTAAATTTCTCAAGTTCTATCAAATATGAAAAAAATTATGACCACTACTCATTTCAAAGAGGAGTTTATAAGGTTTAATTTGATATGCAAGTTGACTATACATAGTTAAAATAAATAAAATTAAAAAATTTAAAATTTGAAAATTTTTTAGATAGTCATTTTTTAAAAAATCTATGTTTGTTGTTATATTATAAGCTTAAAATTCTGAAATCTTTAGAGTGGGATCTCAATGGGATCAGGAGTTATGAAATAAAAGGTGAGAATTACCATACAAATCATAAATAAATAACAAAATAGATAGAATTAAACTGCTAACTTAATGGTAATTTTTGCTTTTATTTAATAACTCCTGATCCCATTGAGATCCCACTCTAAAAATTTCAGAATTTTAAGCTTATAATATAACAACAAACATACAATTTTTTCAAAATTTTTAAAAATGACTATCTAAAAAATTTTCAAATTTTAAATTTTCAAAAATTTCAAATTTTATTTATTTTAACTATACATAGTCAACTTGCATATCAAATTAAACCTTATAAACTCCTCTTTGAAATGAGTGGTCATAAAATTTTCTATGTTTGATAGAACTTGGGAAATTAAAAATTAAAAACATGTAAGCAAGACAAAAAATGATGATTTTTCAAAATTTAAATGATTAGCTATATGAAATTTTGATGCAAAAAAAAAAAATATTTTGAACATATATTCTCATTTATATCATCATGCACAACGATTCTTGAGAATTTCATCGAAATCTGAAAGAGTCAGGTTGAGTCACTGGTTGATTTGGCATGGAATGACCCATTTAATGAAATTTGCAGATTTCCGCAATCTTTTGACAAAATTTGCAGATTTTTTTTTTTTTAATTCTTGATCAAATTTTACAGTATTTTACTGTTTAAATTTTCAGATTGATGACATTTTTTTCAAATTTTCAGAAAATTCAGAACAAAATCACCCCTGAATAGGCTACATTCTTGTTTCTCAAACAGCAAGATTTTTATTATTACAATTATTTTGCATAAATAAAATTTTTATGATTGGCCTGGAGAATGGCATAAAGTCTATGCTGATTACAGGCACTAATTAAATCTAAGAGCTGATTTTTTTTTCTTTTAAATTAGCACAATTATAATAGAAATTAGCATTTTTTAAACAAATTTCTGGATTTAGCTTGTATTTCTCTGATATTTCCATGTTTTCCAGGTCTGTGACCAATTTGAACATAAACATATCTATCAGAAAAAGAAAAGAAAATTGATAAAATGAATATGTAAAAGTGATGATGCTAAAAATATTTTAATAACTATAATAAAACAAAATTATTGATTTTAAATATTTACCACATTAAATCAAATTTGAAAAGTTATACCTTCATGGTTAATTATATAAAATTTAAATTATTAAAAATGAAGAGGAAAATATTATTACCAACTTTAATGTATCCATGCTTTGAAAAATGATTTAATACTTTAGTTAATATAAAACCAATCACTCGAGAATTATAATATGTTATATAAATAACCCAGCTCATAGCCAAACATAATGCACATAATAGCCATGCTAAGTTAGAATCAATTGGAATATTTTTCAAAGGTGCAGTGATGTTCCAAGTAGTTGGTGTAAATCGATTTATAGGAGGAAGACCAGTGCTTGTGGAACTTTCAAAGCTAGAAAAGAGAACAGAGGAAAAATAAGAAAAACAATAATGATGAGGATAAAAATTGTAATTTAGATTAATACATATTTTGCATTCCAGTCAACGTTCATAAATATCATTAAAATATAGAAAATATCAAAAGTATTTGACATTTTGATATATATCTGATATTACCTCTTCTTACGTCATTGGATATGCAGAAAATTTTAAATCTTTATGTCAGGGTTGTTTGATTTAATTCAGCTTGATTTAAATTGTGATTTAAATCAAATGATTTTAAAAGAAATCATTGATTTAATTTTTTTTTTTAAACATTGATTTTTACAGGCTAAAAAAGAATCAAATTCATCCTTTATGCTATAAGAAAAGTCATGTCAGATTAAAAAGTACCTTTTAATAATGTTAAATAAAACTTTTATAAAATCAAATTACTGCTTTGTGAAAGTAATTGCAACTGTATTAAAAATATTATCTATCCATAGTGCCTTTCTAAAAAATACTGATGGTCTCTCATTTTATTCTTTTTAAAATAACCACTTCATTTTTGCATGTAAAAAACTTTAGCTACATTTAAATCTATTCAACATTAGAGTGATAGTATTTTTAGTGGAGATAACTTTTTCTGAAGCAGATTACACACAATTCAAGAATATGTTTTATGTTTAGTTGCTTAGACTTGCAAATTACTTTATTATGTATGGTTGTGACTGATATAGTGATCAAATAGTATAGTCAATACTTGGATTAATTATAACATAAAAAATACTTCGAATGTTTGTCTAACATAGAATTCCAATTTCATCTTTCTTCTATAGCTGAAAATATGATAATAGCAGTGACTATTGTACAGGGTTGGCACGATTTAAATCGACTGATTTAAATCAAGATTTAAATCTAGATTTAAATCAACTGATTTTTTTAAAAAAATCATTTGATTTAAATCATTTTTTTGCAATATCACATGAATGCACATATCAAAGGAAATTTTTGGGTAAAAAGTTAGAAAATGTTTTAGATAATGATAGAATTACAAAATTATATATATAAGAATGAATAAGCTATGATATGAATAAGCAAGATATGAATAAGCTATTAATGGCTGTCATTTTGCTGAAGTTTTATTAAGTCCCTCTGTTTTAAATCGAAAAGAAATTTCACTGAGTGTCGGGAGGAAATAATGAAGGTTTGGCATTCATTAAAGAAGATTGTTTAAATCTTCTCACCACTGTAGTACATTTTCAAGCAAAAAATGGCCCATTCCAAAAATTACCATTGCTTGAGAAAAAAGTTTCTGATATTAGGACAGATTGATTGGTGGAAGTCCTTTTATGTAATGGGAGGTAAAGAGAGATTCAGCGAAATTGAAATTAAATTTATTTACCATATAACAACAGCCATGGTTTCATCTGTTGGAGTAGAAAGACAATTTTCTTCTTTGGACTAGTTCATTCAAGCCTTCATAATAAATTAGGAGTAGACAAAGCTTCTAAATTAGTGTTTTTGTTCAAACAATTAAATCCCTGATTTATTCCTATTTGCTTAAAAAATATTGAATTGTGAATTTTATCCCTTAATAAATAGCTTGCATTAGATGAATATACTAGACTCTCTCAAATCTGCACAGGGGACCAGAGGTTGTGCGGATTTCTGGTCATGGGTTTGTTTACATTTTTTTAAACAGTAATTTGATTGTAATTAATAATGCAATTGAAATTATAATGAATGCTTATAATATAGTAAAACATTAAAACAATTATGTTAGGTAATAAACTAAAAAAATAATTTAGATAATTAAAAATAATTAAAATATTGAAAGCAACAAAGATGAAGTAAATAATCAATAATGTATAAAAATATTTATTATAAAGAAAAGATGCATTTTTTCTTAAATTATTCAATGAAATTTGCCCCTTAAAGGTGCACTACTAATTCACACCAAAATCATAAAATAAAGAAGTTTTATTTCAGGTTTAAGCAAACTCAATAATAAAAAAAAGCTTGATGAATGTATAAATGCATTTTGCAAAAAGATTGTGATCATCACTGATATTGGCAATACCTTGAATTTTGTCAGAAATAAATTTATTCTTCCTTCATGAAAAAGCATGAATTTAGTAATATTAATGAAAGTTACAGATTAAAATATACATAGAATTGATATAAAAATAAAAAAGTCAAATTTTGTCCCTATACCTGACCTGAAAGCTACATTGTTTACATCTGTAAAATATGCGCAGATTTTAGAGAGTTGTAGATATTAGGGCTGCGGATTTGAGGGAGTCTACTATATTTAATTTGTTTTTTAAATTTTACCATTTTCTATTCTTTTACAGCATATTTAAATTTGTTTCTTATTTAGTATGCACAATTCAATTACAAAATAATAGAATGGCTTTAGATTAAAGCCTAGATGTTTAATTTTTAGTACCAATCAGTAACTAGAATATAACATTTTCTTAACTGTTTAATTATTTCTTATAATATTTTTCTAAATTATAAATAATATTTTTTCTTTTTTAGTTATTTATTATAAAAAACTGCTCCATGTATTGTAAAAACATAAAAACACGGTAATTAAATATAGGATTCTAAAAAAATCAAAAAAATCCGATTTAAAACAAAAAAATCTGATTTAAATCAAATAAATCTGATTTTTTTTATTTTTTTAAAAAAATCATGATTTTTTTCCAACCCTGCTATTGTACCTTATTCATGGGTCTGTCCAAGGTTTACATGTCCTGTTTTTGTTAAGTTTTTTTCTTTGAAAAATTAATTACATTTTTGTGAATTTGAATTTATCATTGTATATAGATTCTTGTTTATGTTTTCAACAAAATCGCTTATTTATTTAAAGTAAAAGGGGATATATGTAATAGGTACTTTGGTATCCTACTATCAAGTAAGCATGGTTGATTGCTGAAATTGTAAATGACTGAGTGCTAGATAACACTGACAATTGGTAGTTTTAGGTTTTTAGATATGTGATTATTTTCAATATGATAACTATTTTGTCAATCACTAGATTAGTATAGTATAGTTTAGTGTGAACAAGTTACAAAAAGTTTCTAGATTTGTTGATACATTAAAAAAAAAAAAAAAAAAAAAAAAAAAAAAAAATCCAATGTGGCTTTTTTTTTTTTTTTTTTTTGAGAAAAAATACCATTTTTGGGAAAGTTGTAATAGCATACAAAAGGTATAGGGATGAAATGATGAGGATCGTGGCTAGAATGTAAAACACTAATGAAAATTGTAGTTTATATGATAAAGATCAACATTAATCAGCGATGCTGCAGATGCACTATAGCGCATAAATTACACAAAAAATCAGCAACAGGACGCAAGAAAATAGCTGTTACATGTCCTGCAAAGCACGCAATTCGTCAAAAAATCGCAAAAAAACGGCAAATTACTCTAAAAAAGTGCAAAATAACGACTAATTCCTGGCAAATTTTGTCAATAGATTTGCAAAAAATGTGTAATTTTGTCACAAAATCTTTTAAAAAAAGGCAGATTTCCTCAAAAGATCGAGAAAAAAACGACAAATTTCATTTAAATATCCAGGTAAAATGGCAAATTTTGCCAAAAATTATGATAAAAAGTCAGATTTTGCTAAAAATTCTCGAAAAAAAATGCAAATTTCATCAAAAAATATGGGAAAAAACAAACAGCAGATTTCTCTAAAAGATTGTGAAAAAACGGCAACTTTCATCAAAAAAGCACAATAAAGCGTCAGATTTTGTCAAAAAATCAAGGGAAAAAACAGCAAATTTCGCAAAAAATTCAAGAAAAAATGACAGATTTTGTAAAAAAGATTGCGAAAAAATGGCAGATTTCATCAAGTGCGAAAAAAAACGTAAATTTCGTCAAACGCATGGGGAAAAAAAATGAATGCCGGGAGTGAATTTTTCTGTTCCAAAAACTAATTTTCATGCTTTATTTTATTTTTGTTGCTCCAAAAACTGATTTTCCTCCTTCACAATCTGATTTTGACTTCTCCAAATCTTTCTGAGTGGATGAGACTTCTGAAAGCAAAAGCACCCATTCATTAAGACTCAACGAAAGTATTCTTTTTTTCTGCAAAAACGTTTTTCAATAAATCTGTCTTGCCCCTTTTTAAAAGAAATGCGAACAATAGTGATACTATTTATCTTCTACACTCAAATAAGCATTATTTTATAATTAAATGTATATTTAGTACATTTATTTTTAAAAAAGTAAAGAAAATGTCTCTTAGTAGTTTAAAAAATTTAATATTAGTTTTAATTATTTATTCATTATTATTAAAACAATAATTATTGCATTTCATTTTTCTTTTGCAAATGAACAAATTCAAGATTTGCGTATAAATATACCACTTATTATTAGTGCGGACCCACTTTTGCAAAAAAGGGACCCAGATTTCTAGAAATCCTGGGTTCCCTGGACCCAGGATTTTTCAAGTCCAGTCGCATCACTGATTAATGAATCTGAATCAGTTATACTAGACTTATACATTTAGTATATTATTGGAGTAATACATAAATAAAAAATTAACAACTTAAACTAGACATTTATACAGAGAAAACAGCATAGATAAATTTATAATAACTTAAATTTAATAGTAGAATAGTAAAATTTTAAGTTTTAAATGAATCTTTTAAATTTGTTTGAAACAATTTTTAATTTTTATTAAAAATATCTTGAATTTATCTGTGGGAAATGTAATGAAATTAACAGAAATGCATAAATTTATAGAGAAAAAAATAAATAAATACATGTACGTATGTAAACAAGTTCTCATATAATATTAATAAAAAAAAATCTGATTTAAATTAAATAAATCTGATTTTTTTTTATTTTTTTTAAATTGTGATTTTTAACAATTTTGCTTTATGCATGTGTGGGGGGGAGGGTGTTACACATTTTGATGATCCATGAGAAAGTACTCTTAGGTTACCCCATGAATTCATCACTAATTGAGAATTTAAGTTGTTTTTGGAACCATTTGGAAAGTGAAAGCAACCTCATAAAAAATATCTGCAACCAAAATCAAAAAATTAAAAAACGGCCTGCATTCAGATCAATCTTAGCTATTCAATGCAAAAAGAAAAAAATCGTTTAAAAGTGTTGAAATGCAACCAAGATATCTTCATAAATTTCTTCCATGGGAATAGCATTAGCAAACGGACCTTTTTATTTGACTTAAGTAGTTCCTCAAGTTATGCACAAACAATTGCTAAACTAAACCTATATTGTTTAATTAGCCTAAACAAAATATTGTATGTTTATGACTATCATAAAAAAATTCAGTATTTTCACCTGTAAAGGACCTTAGTAAATATAAAAGGTAAGTAATAGGGATTAAAATGTGAGAAAGGGAACTTAGAGTCATTGAAATCAATTAAAAATATTCTAGCATATTTTATTTCAAATAAAATTAATGGCATTTATTTTACTGATAAGTCAGATTATTTCCTTCATCTAAGCAATCATTAATATCATTTACCTAAAATCTATTTTAGCATACTTCTACTGAAGAGCTAATACATTGAAAGCGTGTATAAATGTGAATATCGTGTAAGCAGAAAATCTTTATTATATTTGATTAATAACACAACAAATTTATGCACAAAAACATACTTTCCGAAACCTTTTTTTCGTTTGTTTCTATTTGCAACATGAATTTCAAGGGAATACACACAATAATAAAAATTACTGGTACTTTATTATTTCGACATGATATTTTAATTTTGTTTCGCCAACAAATATTCGTATTTATCAGAGTATAACCCTTAAGTGAGCGGATTTGTGCATATACACCAAGAAATATGATTTGTTTTCGATATTGCACACTGATATGAAAGTTTCAAATAACGGCACTGTTAAATACAAACTTATTTATCAATCAATAATAGGAGTCCTTTAACATAAAAGTATTTTATTACGTTCGAACGAGATAAATACCACCAAAAAATACTATCATAGTAAAAGGGGAAAAAGTATTTCCCCGAAAACAAAACATATTCTATTCTTAAGAATAATTCTTGTTAATCAATTATTACTTCGCATAATATAACGAAAATAATCACACTCACAAAACAGAATCCATTATTAAAAAGACAGAATTTGTTAATGTGCTGGTGGGAAATACTTTATTTTCCAACTTTCCTTTTTTTTCATTTTTATAAGAGCTTGTAGGAAAATTTTTGATATAAGATACACATTTACATTCTTATGTTTTGATAGTGCGGTACAGATTGAAATGTTGTCTGTCGTTTTAGCCAATAGCCTTACAGTTCACCCTGAAAAATAAATGTGAGATCACGCCTCCAAAATCGGTGATGGAAAACTCAGGAGGATAGCATTTTGATTTAGTTTCGGTTTTAATCTAGTCTAGAGTTACTCATAAAAAAGTAATGACTTATGGGATATAAAATTTGATTGGTGGAGACGATTTAGGACAAAAACGAAGAACTGTAAACAATAGTTTGCGCAGCTGTGATTAGAGATGAGATAGGCTCGGGCCCTAGTCAAGGCAACACCATCTACATCTATGGGCAACACTAGATACCTACTCTAATCTTCTGTTCTACTCGTAGATATAGGAATAGGAATAACTAGATTACATACACGGGGAGAAAAGTTGATTCTCCGCAAGCGAACGATTCTTCTCCACTAGAGTGGCAAATCGCGTTTGTAACAAAATGATCGCCCTCTAGTGACCTAAAGGGGAACTACAACAACCCTGCTTTTTTCTCGCGTCAGCATTGATTACTAAGTGTAAGATATCATTTGGGATACTAAATTCTTAATAAATATAAATAAACGTACCAAAAAACGATAATATATCTTGCTGTGTGCAACAATACAACTCTAGAAAATTGGAAAATCACGAACTAAGCTTTCATTTATTCGCAAATTGAAAAAAAAAATAAAATATTTCTCGCCTCTGCAAACAGCAACAAATCTTTGATCAGCAAAAATTCCGATTTTTCGTTGCGTATCACAGTTTGTTACAATTTATTAATAATCTATATCAGATTATTAAAAAAACCCCATAAATTCTTCTTCTCTCTTTTTTTTTTTTCTCGATGTGAAAATATATTAAAATAAAATATAAACATAACTTGCAAAGTTTCTAAAAATGTTTTGGGGATTAAATAAATAAATTAAAAAAAATATTAAAAAATTCTTTGACAGCTTAATTTTTAAACCAATTAAGTACAATACACGTCTAAAAAGTAAGATTTTACCAGGTTTAAAAAGTATTTCATTTAAAAGTTTAATGTAATGGTCATCTTCATAAAAATGTTCTTTGAATTATCAAAATATTTAAAGCTCTATTTTATAAAATAAGCACAACAGATAATTTTCTTTTTTATATTAAAAAGTTATAAATAAATAAAATATTCTTGTTTGTCTGTTACAAATAGATACATAATAAATTGAGTGTAAAAGAGAATTAAAAAGTGATAACATTTGATAAATTTACAGTTATTGTAAAAGAATGGAAAGCAAAAGAGGAAAAAAAAAGCTTAATTAGTATCAAAATATTTAACAAGAAGTACTTCGATAAAAGTAAATAAAATATTTTCGATATTTAAACTAGCACTTATATATATAAAAAAAAATCAATAAAAAATAAAAAGGCTTTTTTTTTTTTTTTTTTTTTTTTTGAAGAACTAGTTAAGATTAATAATATCATATTTTTCATAAAATCAACTTATAGATGATTATAAAAATTTTCCGACTCAATACGAACTAGAAACATAATGCACTTTACATGGAAACTAATAAAACAATAATTATTTTTATTTCTTTTGTTGATACAGATACATCTGCATAGGTTTAGAACTATAAAACTGCAATAATTTTGCAATTATAAGTGCAACAACTTCTATGACATTTCTTTTATTTGTTATATTCTATGAATTCTATTAATTGAATGTTTATACACTGTGTTGAATTCCGAACCCTTCTCTGAAGCATTAATCCCCCCCCCCTGGAAGATTTAAGTTTTTGTGTTCCAATGGTCAAAAAGTATAATTCCGCCCCCTCCCCCCGGAGCCATAGATATCTCTCCAAGAGAAAAATGTCCGAATTCAATACTGCTTATGTTGCATTAAGTTAAATAATAAAATTATTTATTTATTGTTTTTATATTTATCCTGTTACTATCCATAATTTTATTAATTAAAGTTAAAAATAGTCTTCAATATATTTTAATTATCGATTTGGGTATTTTAAAAATCTACAATTTTGACAGCCATTCATTGCCTTAACATAGAAAAGCAATCATAAAAATTCATTTTTAATTTTTAAAAAATGCTTATTATTTTTTCACCCTACATCACAAACATAAAACAAAAAATCTTTTTGCTGTAAAATTAGGTGAAAATAGATTCTTAATGTGTCATAATATTAGTATTGTGAAAAAAAAAATGTATTCAAATACTAAAACAAAATACAAAAATTTAAATAATAAAATTATTTATTTATTGTTTTTATATTTATCCTGTTACTATCCATAATTTTATTAATTAAAGATAAAAATAGTCTTCAATATATTTTAATTATCGATTTGGGTATTTTAAAAATCTATAATTTTGACAGCCATTCATTGCCTTAATATAGAAAAGCAATCATAAAAATTCATTTTTAATTTTTAAAAAATACTTATTATTTTTTCACCCTACATCACAAACATAAAACAAAAAATCTTTTTGCTGTAGAATTAGGTCAAAATAGATGCTTGATGTGTCATAATATTAATATTGTGAAAAAAAATGTATTAAAATACTAAAACAAAATACAAAAATTTTCTTTAAATTAATCTCCTTACACCATTAAATTTCTAATTTACTCAACACCATGCATAATAGATAGCTGTATATGACCTTATACTGCATTAAATTTTCTTGAAATGCATTGAAAAATTTTGCCCGATTATAAAACATTCCTTTAAAATTAAATATAATATTTTAAAACATACATGTAAAGTAAATTGAAATGATACAGACGATGTATGAAAAATGAAATAAACAAAACACCACTCACCTGTAGTAGTATTAGAACATTCAAACACAGCGTTTCCACGTTTTATTTTTTCAATTGGAGTATTCAGAATATTTTATTCCTTTTCCTTATTAAACAACGCACAGCTTATAGTGCCGAATGCATGCAGCTTCAATCTGCATGTCGTTTTCTCATTTATCGTTTATCTTGTACATTTCTAAATGATTTGAAAATTTAGATCGCTTCAGTGAAACACATACTTCGCTTATAACTCTCCATGAACTTTAAAATTTGTACTAAAGTAAGCCGATTTTTCGTTAAATGACACTAAGAAAATCTACAAACAAAGAATTTACACGAGGCAAGCACAAGCAGAAGCCGACAGTGCCACGTGCACGTGGGAATGTTTACAAACAATAGCAGTGAGAAAAGCGCCACCTTTCTTTCATTACAAACGCGAAATGGCCGGTGATCCATTGGTCAATGTATGGAAATGCGCATTCTTAAAATGCATTTATATCTATATACTTATACATATTTTAAGCCTTCGTGAATATTTCAAAGTTTATATCTGATTTTTAACCACCAATTAATTTTTTTTTTAAATCGCGAAGTTAATTTTTATGAATAATATAAATAAGAAAAATGGAATTTTTTTTTATCAATTACCTTTAAATACATTTTAACCTGGAAGTTACACAAAACAGTATGCGTATTTAGGTGAATTCGTAATTACGTAAATACGTAGTACCGATAGTTGTCGTTCAGTCTGTCCGTCCGTCCGCATATAACAACGTAAAAACTGTTCAACCGAATCGTTTAAAATTTAAAATATATAATTATTACTTAATTTTGTCGAGTCATTTAAAATTTTATGAAAATCGGATGAATAGATCAATTACAGGGACAATCAAAAATATTCCGTTACATTACGGTCAATGGGGAAAAAAGTTTCAAATGCATTTTAATCACTTGAAATTTAAAATATATAATTATTACATAATTTTGTAGAGTCATTTCAAATTTTATGAAAGTGGATGTATAGTTTAGTTAGAGGGACAATCAAAAGTATTCCATTACATTACGATCAATAGAAAAAAATAGTTTCAAGTACATTTTAATAATGTTAAACTCTTTCGAATATAATAGAATTGACATGAAACCTATAAAGTATATATAATACTAAAATATACATTCTGCACAATCTATGATGCAAGTAATATTTATTATTAAATTACAGGACCACGCAAAAGTATTCCACTACATAATGCTATACGCGGAAACATTGTTTGGGGCGTGTTTTAATTATATTAAACTATTTCACATTTTATGAATATGAATTGTAATAAAAGTTACTTCCTGTATATTTACAGGAACACAAAAAAGATTTCGATCACTATACTGTATCCGAAGTACTGTTTACTATAGCAGCAAGATCTGGATATTTTTAAAACTTCGTTATCGTACTAACGAACCTCATTTGCTACGCTTTACGTGCGATTTCTAATTTGTGTTTTTTTTCCCTCTCAGCGAAATAGAATTTTTTTAAATGGATGTAAAATTTCAAGTCATTTTCTTTTCTTTATCCAGGAAGTTTATAATAATGTTTAAAGTAAAATTCTTCCTCAGTTTTCAACTTTTAACTCCTCCTCCCCTTTACATTCAATGACTTCTGTTTTGTTCTTCGCACAGTATTTCAAAATTTCCAGGCGTCTAAAATATTTTTTTTCCTTCATTCCTGCCCATGTATTTTTGCAATGACAATAAGTTATTATGTCAAATTTCCTTACCCACTAAACTTAACCCACTAAAACATTTTTTCCCCAGCCATACTTGTTAATCGTTCATCTCGACCCCCCCCCCACACACACACACACACACACTAAAAAAAGTGTAATAGGGTAAATATAAAAAAGTTACTTATTTTAGCTGTGCTATCTTTTTATTTGTGTGTGTGTCAAAAAATAAAATAAATAAAAAAGCATTAATAATGCAATTTTTTTTTATTTTTTTTTTTATTCAAACATTGCTTATAAAGGTATGTATGAAATATTTTACCAAGGTCAACATTCTTAATAAATCTTTGGTATTTTTAGAATACAACATGAATGAAGTGATAAATAAATCCGTTCATTTGCATTTTATAAAAAGTGTGAATGAGTGAATTAGCTAAAAAAAATTATAATTTTTGTCCATTTCAATTAAAAAATATAACAAGAACGAAAAAAAAATCAAAATCTTTGAATTACGAAATAATTACGTATATCTGCTATGAACTACTATGGTAGAATCGCAAGTTCCACTTGCGTTTTGCCACTCTAATGGATGTTGCCACCGAGCCACAATAGAATCAAAAGGCATTGGGAGAATAACATTGAATGCTTAATCTAGTTATTCCTATATCTATGGTTCTACTCTAATCTTAAGGCGGACGGGCTCGGGCTCATTTAAAGAAGGAAAGAACTTTTTTCCATTTAAAATTGCGTACTTATTCCTTTTCAAGTCATTTTAATAAATGATCAAAATGATGAAGGGACTGAAATCGTGTTTAATTATTTTAATTTTTCATTGGTGTTTTAAACAAAAATCTGTGATAATTACGTATGTCTACTGAATTTCTAAAGACAATCTATTATATAATGCCAATCAAACCAAACTCAGCAATGAATTTGCTTTTAGTTGGCTTTTTGCTAGCAGAAGATATTTTTTAATATGATCGTTTATTTATTTATTATTTAATTGCATTCCTCGAAGAGAATATTTTCTTCTGTTATTAGTAGATGAGAATTAGATGGAGGTTTGGAAATTATTTAACATTCTATTGTGCATGAGTCGTAGTCGTTTTTCATATGAAAATAAATTTTGTGATTATTATATCTGTTTGTCATCATGAACTCTGCTCATGCTTAGGACATTTTCGAAGTCACTTTCCTCCGTAAGTAAATATATTTACCATGTCATTTCGATTAAAAACAATCGATCAATGTTTCTTCTTTTCCTATAAAAGCATCGGTCCTTTAAGATAACAATGTCATTTTTTTTTAAATTTTCGTTTATTTTCAGGTACCTACAATCACGGAAGATAGTTATGAGAAAAGAATCGATTATAGTGTTACAGAGATGTACACTTTTTACAGAAAATTGAAAAAAGTTTTCGATTCACCAGCTTACAAATAGTCATTTCTGCTATTTTCATGCATTTATTCATAAAGCACAAGTGAGTCCATCAAATTTACTTGTTGAAGGAGGGAAAATGTTATGTATCAAATATATATACAGGGTGTCCGAAAAGTCTGGAAACGGCCGAATAACTCGAGAAATACATATGAGATTGAAAAACGTAAATATACATGTTAAATATTTTTAAATAAGCTACTCTGTGATACCAAATTTGACCTTCGTAACCGACCCCCTGGGGGTCAGAGGGGGTCCAACTTTGAAATCTTAAATTATAACCCCCATTTTTTATTGCAGATTCGGATTCTACGGACAAAAATACGTAACTTTTGTATTTGATGTTTATTTCAAATCTTCGTTTATCACGGTGTAATCGAGCATATTAAATCGATACATATTCCCGCTTTTCCAACGGGATTTTCCCTAATCGAAACTGATTGGGCAGAATTTTTGACGTCAAATTCCTCGTCTTTTGTAGGAATAGCGTTTCCTGAAAATCACCCGTGGCGATTATTTCAATAGTGCTACACTGTTAAAAATTTCACCCATTTGCTGCAGCGTCACTCCACAGCTATTATAGAATATCTCTTTTGTGACCAATGAGAATGCTCCATAACACAGTAAAGTAATCGTTTTCTATAAAAGCGGTGGAGTGACGATGCAGCAAAAGGGTCAATTTTTTTACAGTGTACTTTACTGTGTTATGGAGCATTCTCATTGGTCATGAAAGAGATATTCTATAAAAGCTGTGGAGAGACGCTACAGCAAATGGATCAAATTTTTAACTGTGTAGCACTACCGAAATAATCGGCACGGGTGATTTTCAGGAAACGCTATTATTGCAAAAGACGAGGAATTTGATGTCATAAATTCTCCCCAATTAGTTTCGATTAGGGAAAATCCCGTTGGAAAAGCCGAAATATGTATCGATTTAATATGCTCAATTACACTGTGATAAACGAGGATTCGAAATGAACATCAAATACAGAAGTTACGTATTTTTGTCCGTAGAATCCGAATCTGCAAAAAAATGGCGGTTATAATTTAAGATTTCAAAGTTGGACCCCCTCTGACCCCCAGGGGATCGGTTACGAAGGTCAAATTTGGTATCACTGAGTAGCTTATTTAAAAATATTTAACACGTATATTTACGTTTTTCGATCTCATATGTATTTCTGGAGTTATTCGGCCGTTTCCAGACTTTTCGGACACCCTGTATATACATTTTTTTATACGGATTTTCATAAGATTGAATTTAAATTTTCATTTGCCAATTATATCTGTCTAAGAAGTTTTTAAAAAAGAGAAATCACTTTTGAAACAATTTTTTGGGTATCGGACTCGGGCAGGCTCGGATTTAAAATTCTCGGTCTCGAACTTGCAGGTCAGGGTAATTCCACCAATCAAAACTACTCTATTTCTAGTGTGTGACCTCTAGTATGACGTCCATGTACAAAGGAAAATAGAGCTCTGCCAAACTGAAGCCTGTTTATTAAAATATCCGCCTTTTATTTCGTAGCCATAAAAGATATATCAGCCTGAAAATAAATAAATAGCACTACTTTTGTTGACAAATAGTTTTTTTATTTCATGTACAGCAATTAACTTAATTGTACAAATTTAAATTTTGCGTACTTTTAACAAGACTTACCTTTCAACCAAAAGAAGGTAGGTTGCTAGTTCTGCCATCCAGCGCCGCGCGAAACGGGGGGCGAAGGGGGCGGTCGCCCCGGGCGCGGAAATTTAGGGGGCGCCAAATTTATTCTACGAATGTCATTTTTGGCCTATGATAAGAAAAAGTTGGGGGGGAGGGGGCACAAAATTGACACTTCGCCCCGGGCGCAGCGGCGCAGTTTTCTCTTCGCACGCCCTGCTACCATTTATCGACATGAAATAGAATCATATATTAAACTAAAGAGTTACATTTCTGGTGTAGAGTTTGTAAAAGAAGTTGTAAATGTAAAATTTTGATTTTTTTTTTATAAATGTACTTAAAAATATATAATACATTATTATTTTCTAAAATCGAAATGCAAGTGTTATAGATATTTTTGTTAATGTATAATATACACATTTAGTTGATTATTTATTGTATACTGTTTCATTCTACGCATAAACAGCTCATTGATATACAAAATCGTAAAAGGTATCTGAAGCAAATTAACACTTTTGATTCTTGAAGCATTCTTTTTACTTTCTTCTATCGTCAATAGAAGGAAGTATTGTAATCGAAATTTTTTCGACGTCCGATTTTCAACGGATTTACACGTTTTAGGGGTCAGAGATTCCAAAAAACATGTTTTTAGAAAATGTCTGTGTGTGTGTTCGTATGCCACCATTCTACCATCAAAAAGTGTATGAAGATATGCATAGAATTGAACCAAATTTTTTGTGAATGTTTTTGGCTGTAGCAAGCAGATTCTCCTTCAATTTTGAAATATTCAGCCGGAAGAGGGCGCTGCAATAATAATTTTTGTGCCATTTTCAATATTGTAACGACTAAAAGTGTATGAAGTTATGCATCGAATTGGACCAAATTTTTTGTGTAAATGTATGGCTATAGCTAGTTAGCCCTCCCTGAATTTGAAAAAAATCCGTCGGAAGGGGGCGTTGCCGTAGCGATTTTTGTGCCATTTTCAATATTGTACCAACTAAAAGAGTATCAAATTACACATCGAATTTAATGAAATTTTTTGGGTAAGTGAATGGCTATGGCTAGTTTGGCCTCCCTGAATTTGAAAAAAATCCGCCGGAAGAGGACGCTGCAATAGCGATTTTTGTGTCATTTTCAATATTTTACCACAGAAAAGTGTATGAAGTTATGTATAGAATTGAATGAAATTTTTGACTTTGTATAACTGTTTGACTATGGTCAACAGACCCTACCTGATTTTGAAGTGCTATATTCGCGAAGTCTGTGCCATTTTTATTATTTTACCATTAAAAAGTGCTTGATGTTATGCATAGAACAACACTAATTTTTTTGTGTATGCTTTTTTTGGAGTATGGCGAGTAGATCCTTAATGAATTTGAAAAAAAATCTGACTATCGCTCTACTGTTCATCGGCTCGCAGGGGCGTGCCAGCAGTATCCGGCGCCTGTGTGCAGAACTTCATTTTGCGCCCTATACCCCCCTCCCACCGTCTATGAAAATAAAAGCTTGCCCCCCCTCCCCCCCCAAAAAAAATCTATGAATATTATACAAGTTTAGTTGTCATTCTTTTGGAGTTTTTACCAGGTCAAATAAAGTTTTTTGAACCAGAAAATTCATTTAATAAAAGGTGTCTTGTTTCTGTAACTTTCAAACTTCATTTCATTTATTACATAAAATTTCTGGTTCCATAAGTCCTTAAATTACTTGAAAAAATGAATATACCGTAATTTCGGGTGTATAAGCCGCAGCTCAAACAATTCTTTTTCGACCCAGAATTTTTTAAGAAACAAATATAACTAGTTAGATCGCCGTAAATATTTGTCCTCAATCACTAAATAAGATTTCTGGGTCCAAAAAGAATTGTTTGATCCGCGGCTTATACACCCGAAATTACGGTATATTACTTTAAAAGGATGGCAGCAATATAAGTAAAATTCGTAACAAAGTAAAACCTGTTAAAATGGAAGCACTCTCTATCAGAATCCAGCGTAACGGTAAAATTTCATTATCCCGGAAAAAATAATTCAATGGAATAACAATAGATTGCATCTAAAATCTAAAAGAAAGAAGTTTGTTTTTACTTGGTATGTATTGGCGATGGCTAAGAAAATCTACCGCATATAGAGATCTAAAACACGTAGAAATCATGCCTGTGTGCTTCCCGAAACTTTAAGGGAACCTTCCACTTTAACTTTCCACTGATCAAAAACGTAACGTTCGATTTTTTCTGCATTTTGAAAATGTCATACTCGGATCCTTGTAGAATTTCTAAAAATAATAATGAATAAGAAAGAAAGAAGAACGAAAGAAAATTGCTTTACATTCCGATTTCAATTCAAAAAACCTTTTTATTTTGCAACAATTCGCGTCAGTTTTCAAATTTTCCATTTCTCTGAAATTTCAAACATAAAAAACAATAACAAACAAACAAACAAACAAAAAAAAAAAAAAAAAAAAAAAAAAAAAGACACCTATTGATACATTCTCTGTATTTTTCAGATTCTAATGATATATCTGGCATGAGAAAATGTTAATATTTACAGTTAAAAATTTTTTGAAGTCATTTCAAGAATTCGCTAAACATGTTTTTTTTTTCTTTCGTTAAAAATTTTCTCAAAATATCATTTGCCGACTAAGAAATATGTGATTTAAATATCATTTCGCATTAAAAAAGGGGGAGGGGTGATTGTACGCATTTTTATTATTTGTTTTATCAAGAATTTTTTGTCAAAATTGACCGTTTCATACTTATAGTCAGAAATTAAATACAAATTGACGGTTAGCTTGAAAAACCAGACCGCAACGTGAATAGCGACCCCGGTGTACACTATCTAAGGTAGTGGAAAATATAGGCTTCAAATGAAGATAAGTCACTAAAATATCATATGTGAAATAATTTTATACATTAAAAAAAACTTTAAAAAAATAGTTACTATTTAAAAGTATTTAGTAAAAGGTTTTTGTAACATAAAGAATTCAACAATAATAATGCCTTCATGCAGTTGCCTCTGCTCGAGAAGGAAAGTGGGATGGGGGGGGGGGGGGACAGGTAGAACTTTTTATCAACAAAACAGTTGAAGAACATTTTCTTTTCTCTGCTGGCAAACACGAGATATTTCAAACATACTTTACACCTGCTTTCTTAAACTCAAATTATATATACATGTACATAAAACAGAAGAATAGGAATGGCAAGCATTGAGGTATACCATATTTTGAAAATAAATAATTTTATAGTCATTTAATTATTCTAATTTTCATTAATGAATATTTTCATAAACATAGACTAGAAAAAAGATTGCAGACTATTTTGATGCAACGAACAAGTTATAAGTAAAGAGAAAATTCTGATCTAAAAAACAAATTACAAACATAAATAAAAAAGTTTGGTTGTATCATTCAAAAATGATAAATATATTAAAAGACATCCCCCCCCACACACACATATTAAAGAAATCTTTCGATATTATGCCAAATCCCTCCTTTCCTCTAAGGTGATAACGTTATACATGTATAGCCTCAAGGAACGATCCAGCCCTCCTTTCAGAGGGGGGGTCACGGATACTTCTTTCGCAGAGAGGGTTCAAGTCTCATAATAAGCAATTTTTATATTGAAGATTATCCCCACATCCAAAATGGCTAATTTTCTGATATTTTTATTTGTATTCGTAACAAAAAAGTTGCATTAATATTCGTAAAAGTATAAATATATACATTTTATTTAGGTACCAAGAAATTGAAGATTATTCCATTTCTTTTTCTTTTTTTTTTTAAATTAAGCAATCATTTAAGAAATTGAGCATGTTATGCAAATTTTTAGGGATTGACAGTTACAAAAAGCCGTCAAGAGGGAGCTATTTGCTCTCACGGCTTGAAATTCAGTTTAAAATTTCACAGATTACGGAGATTTTGTGAAAGATTTTCACTTTCGTTGAAAAATTGGAACTTTTAATCAATCATATTGTATCTGAATAAAGGCATCTTGCATCTAACAAGGAAGGTCTCCATACGGGCATACTCAGAAAAATCTGAAAAAATTACAGAATTATCTTCTCATATAGTTATATATGTTTATAAAAAAAATTTCGGCGGAACCTCCTTATAACGTCCGTAAAAAAATAATAAAAATTTCGTTTATTTGGCGATTTATCTCCTGTTGGCGAAAAAACGAAATTTTGAAAAATACGCTTTTACGCTTCGAATACTTTTTAAAGAAAAAACTTTCTATGTTCAATTTATTTAAATAAGTTTAGTTTAAGTAATTTTAGTTTTGCATTTTTACTTTACTTTAAGTGTAATTTTGTAATATACGTTTATATGTACTTATAACAAAATGAAATAAATATATTTATCATTTAAAACACAATTTAAATTGATTAAAATTGTTCCAAATTGAAAAATACACTGTTAAAAATCTGCTGCATTTTGTTGCAACGCACTCCCTTGCTTGCATAGAAAACGGTTACTTGGCCGTGAAATGGAGCTTTCTCATTGGTTGGAATAGAGATATTATATACAAGCTTTGGATGCGTTGCAACAAAATGCAGCAGATTTTTAACAGTGTATGACACGGTCAATTCACCATGCTATGGAGCATTCTCATTGGTCAGAAGAGAGATATTCTATAAAAGTAGTGGAGTGACGTTGCAGTAAATGCTGCAGATTTTTAAAAGTGAAGTCAATTAATATCAGTTTTCAGATTCATTAAATTCGTCTGCTTTTAGCGAGGAAATGCACTGCTCGCCAAATCCCGCGTCGCTTTCCTCTTTTCACGCCAATTATTCCAAACTATTTTATTTTTTTACATATCTAATAATGTAATTCCGCCGCTAATTTTCACTGATCCTTTATTACCTACATGAGTAGTTTAATTCGTATTTTTTTCAAAAAATTCTGAGTATGCCCCCAATGGAGACCTTCCTTGTAAGATTAAAAATTTCATAGACATGACAGAAATTGCCTACTTAGGGTTTAAACACAACTTTAAAAGAGTCTGAAAAATTCTCATTGTTAACTTGAAAGAATTCAATATATATTTCATTTTTTATATTTACTTAAAAAAATTTCTTCTTTCAGGGGGGGGGGGGGTGTCATGACCCCCGTGACCTCCCCCTTGGATCCGCCACTACATAACCTACTATTTTCAACGCGCCCCCGCGGATGCCACGATTTTGCCTTTAAAAGGGGTTTTTTTGTGCCTATTCAAATGTTTACCCATACTAGCTATTTTTTATAATTAAAAATCCATTTTAACACTTTCGCTGCCAATAACTCCGCCCTCTGTGTTAAATGATTCAGAATTTCACGCGCTAACGCGTGACCGGCAGCGAACGTGTTAAAGGATGCATTTTTAATAATGATGAATAATATTTGAATATGTTTCTTTCAATTGTTATCAGTGACTTTAAAAAAGTTTTATTGAATGCTATTACATTTAATTTTTATTTAATGCTATTAAGTTGTTATTCAGTAATTACGGTTTCTAACTTCTTCATCTACAAACTTTTGAAGATAGATTGCACCTCTGAAAATCTAATTTTAAGTTTATTCTGAATTAAAGTATTGCTGCAAATTATTTTAAAATAGTTTCTGAATCAAAGGGCACTTATAGCTACCACCGTGAGCGATATACGTGCATCATATAAGACGTTTCTAACTTATAAGTCTACCTCTATTTATGGCCTGATACTGTACGGGAAACTTTTACCAGTATTTCCGAATAGTAATTTTCTTCGTATTTATGACAAATTCTGAAATAAGGCGGCAATTTCTATTTAAAAATAAAAAACAGGTGGATAGCCCCTGGGGTAATAAAACTGTATATTGGGTCATCCGACAAGTTCTGCGGTTTTTCAAAGTAACGCGAGATTTCGTCTAATTATTTTGTTATTGCTGGTTAGGAGCGAGTTTGAATGGATCGGGAAGTTAATTAAGTTTGTCTTTTTGCTTACGCTTCATAATTTTCGCTCGCGTTGTCACATAATTTTAATTTCAGCGCTGTGTTAAGAATGGGAAATCAGAGAGATATTTCGCCATATTATTCTCTGTTACTCCAAAAATGATAAAAAAGGCTAGTCAAACTGCGCGTAAAATTTGAAGTGTATAATGGACAATATGCCGTTTCAGGTGACACAGTTTGAAGATAGTTTAAGAAATTTAAGTGCAGAAATATTAGCCTCAAAGAAGATGCCGCTTTGGACGAACATCATTTGTAAAGGAGAACCCATTAAAAGATGCAATTGCTGAAATTCTACATTACACAGTTCAAGAACTATCACTCCGGTTAAGTATTTCTAAAAGTATAGTGTATGACCATTTGATAGTTTTTTTAAGAGATCCTCCTTTACAAATGTTGATGGTGGTCCACAGCGGGTATCATCTTCGAGATTAAAATTTTCGTGCTGAAGTTTCTCAAATTACTTTCAAACATCACCATTTGAAATATCACGTTGTCCGTGTACGTATACAACACAAATTTTCCAAGCAGTCTGACTAACATTTTCATTTTCCTTGAAATTACAGAGAATAATATAACGAAATGGAATTTTTTGGGCCTCCATTTTTATCACTGAACTGAAACAAAAAATTCTGACACGATACAAAAGAAAATTATGTAGAAGAAACAGAAAAGAAGTAATGCACATATCTGTGTCATTGAAGATCACTCCTCATTAGCAATAGTAAAATATAAGAAGAAGAAACATGCTTCGTTTTGTAAAACCGCAGAAATTCTCGGACGATCCAATATTATGCTTTCTCAATACACTGAGATAATAGAGTTGCATATTTTCAGCTGTGTGAATTACAGCGCCTTTCATCGTTTACAACTATATCAGAGGCTCCTCGGTTCATAAAGGTTGGACAGGTCTTGTCTAAATGACTTATCAGAGGACATATAAATAGAATAAAATGAAATAAATTTTTAAACAAAGAATTGAATATTTATAAATAAGTTGGTATAAGGTAAATCTACTAAAGATATTTCAGATGTCAAGAAAATATAATATATTTTAGTATACTTAAATTAAGGATTTTCTTTTAAGTATTTGCTAAAATCCAATGAAATCTTTTGGCGCCTTTACTACTTCGGCGCCTGTGTGCGCCGCACACTTTGCACACTGAGTCGGCACGCCCCTGTCGGCTCGTGCAGATAAGGAAACTCGTTTTTATTCCGAATAATTGACAGAAGCAGAAACTTAAGATGAAAATCATAGTTGGTATTCTATTGAAAAAATAATATTAACGCATTAACATGCGTAGCTAAATTTTGAACTATTAAAATGTACGTATGAGATAGAAGAAAGTTGTGGGATTGGCACATCCAACTAGTTTTTGATACATTTGTAAGCAAAAGCTGATCAGCTACTATTTTCAACTGAATATTGGGGTACCATTGTTTCATCTAATGTGTGACTGATGAAATTTTTGGAATAATGTATGTAATGGAAAAAATCTACTGTCCCACTCCACTTTGCCCTATATAAAAAAATGGGTTTTTTTTATATTGAGTTAATTTTTCATACCTAATTTTGTTTTTCATTTGAGAAACTTCAGATCGATATTGTAAAAAATAACTTAGTAAATTTTATCAAATTAAAAAGCAGGAGAAGTGCAAAGGTGTATTTTTTAAGATAATTTTGTATGCTTTAAATTTTTTTATTAGAAAATGGGCAATATTTAGGAGAAGTATGTCAATTTCTGTTTACTGAAGATGTGAAAAAAGTACCTTTTAGTCAATGATTATTTTAGTTTTACATTTTAATTTTTTTTTATAATCTTTTACGAGATTAAAATGATGTATTCTAACATCTGAGTCAATATTTTTCAAACCGGCATTGTTGAGCCGCAAAGGATTAATATTGCACTATATCAGTCTATTAACTATTATTTCATTACAAAAAAAATATAGCCTACAGCACAAAATCTTGAGGTATCGAGCACAAGAATAAAACCTTTATTTTATGGAAGATTAATAATAGCGGAATCTAATGATCCATGTCTGCCGGAAGTGGTGCATAAGCCAAAAATTAATATTAATTTTTGGCTTATGCACCACTAGTGGTTTATTCGTAGGTGTATCTCTGTGTTTTTCGTACAGTGTACAGTCATTTAATACCTTTGATTGTACGACAAACACAATGTTAAATCTACGAGTAAACCAGTAGTGGTATTACTTTTTGGCTTATGCACCGCTTCACTTCCGGAAGACATGGATCATTAGATTGCCCTATTACTACTCTTCCATAAAATGAAGGTTTTTTTTTCTTGTGTTCAATACTTCAGGTTTTTGTGCTGTCGCTCTTGGACAATAACGCGCGTATTCCCCATCTACTTCGAAAACCTCGCTCAAATGCTCAAATGGTATTCGCCTTTTAATTCTGATTGGACATCTACTTGATATTGTTCAACCAAATGTAATCGTGAATTTCCTTTGAACGATTGCCTTCCGATGATTTCTAGGTTGAGGTAGACCGTGATTACCAGCATAAAAGTTTTATAGAAAGTTATATTTTACAGTTGGACTCGGGTCATTAAAATATCCCGGAGTCGTCCGTTCCCTCTATCGACTCCGCAGTTCTGCAGAAAACGGTGAGTGTGCCCCATTTCACCATTCACCGTGTAAAAATGATCCCGGATGATCCACTCCGTGTGATATTTTACACGTCATGAACTGGCTTTGTATGTCGTTAGTAGACGTTTTCAGTCGTAACGTCAGCTATGACGTTTTGCTTGGATACTGACTCCAAACAAACGGTTGCTATGCGGTATTTTCTATTTTTCATACATATTATACCTATATCTTACAACTATATCTGACAGATAGATGTTTTAATACTCTATATGCAATGGAAACATTTCTATGATTTATATTTAATAAGAAATTAAGCATAGCAATCGTTTGTTTGGAGTCAGTTTCCAAGCAAAACGTCATGAGTGACATCACACTGATAGCGTCTGTGCGTATTTCCGAACTGCGGAACTTTTCGCCAAAATTTGGCGAAATTGCATTACTCTTGGATAAGTCTATGGCACCCCTGCACTTCGTTCCGCATTTTGAAAAAAGCAACCCTTTCGTTCTACGTGAAATCGCTGAGAATGTGGAACGTTAAGATTTTCTTGCATTCACTATTCTCATCCACAAACAAACAAGTCGTATGAAGTATAAAATGTCACAAACTTAAAAACAAATAATATTCTGCACCACTTGCTCTTTTATCATTATTTTTTCGTACACATCGTATTGAATAAACTGAAATATACATTTTTTAAGTGTTTTGTTTTATATAGATTCTTTAGGGGATAATTATTTATTAAATTTTGAAGCTTAATTTTTAGATATTCAAATTTTATAGAGCTAATCATTTTAATTAATAGAAATCGTGTATCTGATATTATATTTTCGCAAACTATAACACACTACATTACGGACAATACATTATTAGTTATAGTTATTTTGTAATCGGATAATGCTGTCTTTTTGAAATACTTATTTAGAAAATATTAACTAAGCTTTTAACTCCCTTTTTTATGCATAATTTTTTTTTCCTTACTTATTATATTTATTTTATTTCATATTATCTATACAGTTTCTATTTATATTAAAAAAAAGTATTTAAATTTACAAATGGTTGAGACAAAAATTAATTTTAATACTTATAGTTATTATTTTTATTCCAAATTGCTGAAAGGTTTAGCAGTTCGGAAATACATCATATTTAAATTTATTTGTTTGATGTACCAAAAGCACAATATTAAATATTGGGACTAAAATTTCAATGACTAATATTATAGTTATTATTTTTATTCCAAATTGCTGTTTTGATTGTTTGTAATCATCAAAACAAAAGAATGATTTTTGAAGCTGAAATTTAATTTAAAAAATAGTCAAGGTAAATTCATTTGTTTAGAAATGCTATCAAATGAGCGCAAATAAAATGATACATTTACATTAAAGAGGACATTTTTAACCTGTATTTGATCTGTAAAAATTTTCTGACTATTGCTTTTGTAAATATGGTAAAAAGAAATTTTAATTTTATGTTTTGATACAGACAAAAAGAAATTAAATATGCATAACAAGGAAATGTAATTTTCAGGAAAATATAAAGTCAAGTTTATAGAATTCAATATAAAAACAATTTTTTTTAATTATTGAGGGAGAAGGGAATAAAACTATATGATCAATCATTTATTTATTTATTGTTACAATAAAATAATAGAGCAGAAAAAATTAAAAAATATTATAATTAAAGTTTTTTTTTTTTTTAATTTTAAGAAATGAAGTTTATTAGATGACTAATTTATTTTTAAAAAGTATAAGAAAAAAAAAAAAAAAAAAAAAGCCCTGAAATGTTTAAAAGAATTTGAATTCTATGTGCTCCCATATGTGGGCAGTGGCGTAGCTAAGGGGGGGCATCCGCCCCGGGCGCCGAGGCCTAGGGGCGCCAAATTGAGAGAAATTGTTATATATCTATATTGGGGTGGGGGCGCAAAATTTCTTGCTGGCCCCGGGCGCCAAAAAACATAGCTACGCCACTGTATGTGGGAAGGGAAATATTGATCAATTATATATTGTGACAATAAAATGATAAAATATAGAATATTTCAATTAAACAGTTTTAAAGTTTGAGTAGTGTGTGTAGGATGGGGGGGGGGGGTCATCAAAACAGAAAAGCAAAATCTTCACAGAAAGAGGGCAAAATAAATTCTATAAAATTATAATATTTATTTATTTTTATTTATTTATTTTTGAGGGGGATACTTTTTTTTATTATAGATTTCAGATAAATAAACATTTGTAATGAAAAATCAGCATTTAAAATTCCTATCCCCCCCCCCCCCTTCTTTCTAAAGTTTACTTTACTTGTGAGCTTGTTTTGTTTGCAAATTATCCTCATTTTAAATTCAAACGAATTTATCTTATAGTGTGAAGTTGCTTTTACGGAAGATAATTTTATCAAGGGTTTCTTTTATTTAGGAGAATTGTGTGGAGGAATCTATATTTTCTATTTGGGCGATTTCTGATTTTATCGCTTTAAAAATGGTATTTCAATGTTAATTGGGTGCATATCTTGCAATATATTTTTCTTTCAGCAATAAAACCTTTTATTTTTCATTTGTGTATATTAGTAACAACATCTTGATACTGAAATAAATATTTTAGTTTGTTATATTTATTTTATTTATTTATTTATTTTTTTAACAGGGTTGGCTAAAAACCTCTTTTTTTTCCCTAATTATTTTGGTTTAAACCTTTTTTATTTATCAGGTTTTTTTTTTTTTTAAACATCCTTTCTTATTATTATACATGCTTATTTATTGAAAAGATACAGATTGTTGGATTATAAGTAGTGTAACTTCATTTTAAAATAATTTAAATTAAATAATTACATTGTGAATTTAAGAAGAAAATTGAAAAAATTCACATTTTAATTTTAACAGTCTTTTGTTCAAATAGTAAGCTGTTCTACACAGTGAAACATTTATACTCTGAAAATTTTTATAAACAATCTTTTGATCACTAAAAATGAACACATGGATATAGTTTGATAAATATATCCTCTTTCACAGTTATTCAAACAAGAAATTTCAAATGGGATTTTTTTTTGGAGTGACAATTTGAAATCAACATTTTTGGTCAGTAGATACAGCAGATACAAGGAAAAAAAAATAAGATTATTATTATTAAAATGCTATAATTAGCACCCAATCTTTGAAGCTCTTTTATTCAACTTCATACTTTGATTTTAATTCTTCAAGATATCTCCCCAATCAAGAAAAATTTCTTTTACAGCTTGAGCAAAATCTTAAAGATTGTGTTATCTTAATAAATGCATTAAATAATCTGCATTTTTTTTTTTTTTAGATTAAAATATTTTATACCAAATATTGAATGTTTTAATTTATTTTATGTTTGATCAATTTTTATGTTTAAAACTCTTTCTTTAGAGCAATACATATGTTCACCAATGCATACTGATTTTAATTCTATACTTAAAAGTAGAAATTATTTATATCCAATAATGAAATATCCAATAATCCTGAAACATGTGAATTATTAAGAAAAAAAAAAGAGAAAATGTCATTAGATTTCTTCTTAAAAAAAAAAAAAAAAAAAAAAAAAAAATGTTTTATTGAGAAAATAACCAGTTGGTTTAAACAATGGTTAAAACCGATGGGTTTAAATTGTGCAAATCCTGTTTTTTAATGAAATGAATGAAAATTTTATATTTCAACAGAAATTAATACAATAAGAATAATTCCTGTAGAAACGATATTTAATAATTTATCTGAAGTGGTGCCCGGCTGACATTAAATACCCAAAAGTGTTATGAATTTGAACAACAGGATCAAATGGTATAACAAAGATTACACTATTTAATATCTCTCCATCCATAACAGGTAAATAAAACACATCTCGCAGCTAGATTAAAAATTAAAACATGAGAAATGTTGCAAAGTTGTTACTGAACAAAAAACGGATAATTGCATATTATCCGACTGGAAAAAGAGATTGCCAAAAATGGTTGTCATTTGCCAGTTCTGTTTGTTAACTGTCCAATAGGACTTGGTGATAAAATAAACATGAAATATAAATCGTGATAAGATTATTAAAAAATCCTATACAGTGATATAGCATGAATATCACAATCTTAAAGCAAACTGCGATTACCATACTTTTTCATTAAACCACAACTTTAAACAGCACATTAACTTGCAGTATTCAAGATTCTACCATTCTAAACTGTGATATTAAATATGATTTTGATTGTTATGGTACTAACAGAATGATTTCTACAATCCTAAACCATGATTCCTCAAAATTCTCCCAGTTTCAACTGTGATATGAGAAATTGAATCTTTGGTTTCAAATATCATGATACACATTGTGATTTCTCTCAGCCTAAACCATGATGAATCCTACTTTTCAAAGTCTTCAGCTTCAACTATAGTAAAAAAATGAATCTTCAGTTTTGATTAACATAATACATGTCATGATTTCTCTGTCTTAACTATGATAACTCATCAAAATTCTCTCAGCTTCAACCGTGATGTGAAAAATCAAATCTTCGGTTTTGATTATTATGATACTATCATGATAGATCAAGTCATTTATTTCATCCTAGACGATTTTTGAAAAAGGAGAATCATTTCTGTGTTTCTGTAACAGGTGATGAAACGTCTTGTTTTCGCATGCAGTTGCTGACAGCGAGTGATATAATATTCATTAATGTCTATTCTAAGGTTTATTTTAAAGGGAGAGGTTAGTTTTTTCTTTTTTCTTTAAACGGACATTAGTCAAAACATATGATATCCTATCCAAGTTTCCTGGTTGTATAAACATAAGAAATAGTCTTAAAGTTTAGAAAAAATTTTTATTTGTTATTCATTTTTTTTTAATTAAATTTTCAGGACTGTTCTAAAAAAAAGTATTATTTCACGCAAAAAAAATGTAGCATTTCATAGGTGTAACCAGCCTTTTTACCGGGGGGGGGGGGGAAGGTGCCCAGATTTTTCAACCAGGACTTCTTGGGTACAAACAATATCTTATGTAATAAAACCTGTTAAAACGGAATCTCACGCGACTGCTCAAATTTCTGTTTTAAACAAATTTTTACCTTAGAAAGTATAATTGTGTGTGTGTGTTTTTTTTTTTTTTTTTTTTTTTTTTTTTTTTTAAGGGCCAAACACAATTTTATTTTAGTAAGAGGTATTAGAAGAGGTTCAAAAAAAAAAAAAAAAAAATCTAATGGTTAAAAAAAAAAAAAAAGATATATAATTTTTTTTACGACAGTGATATAAGACAGAGACTGTGTGTGGACACAAGTGTGAAACTTTGAGGCACCCTAATGTCTAATAAAAATTAAGAGAATTTTTATTATGCTGGAAACTTCTATAGGTGCAAAAAAAAGCTGTATGAGATCTAAAATATTGTATTAATTAAAGTCTTGTAGATGAAATTTAGTCGGATGATAAATCTCATCCAGCGAAATACACATACGTGTGTGTGTATACACGTGTATGCATAAACCAGCAGCATAATTATGACCAGACTTCGAGTCGATTACAGAGGACTGTAATCGGATTAAGATTATTTTCAATTTTAAAAAACAGATTACGATTATGTCTCTATTTATGCAAGTCTGATTACGATTACATAATCGATTATCCATTTTTTAAATTTCTATTACGATTACGTTTAATATATTTTTTTTGTATTACGATTACCGAACTAGTCGATTACGATTACAGTTTGATTACACTAATTCCGTAGTCTACCTGTTACAAACTAGAGTTACAACTATAAAAAATATGCGTTTCCTTTTAAGAAAAAATAAATCATTTATATTAAATGAGCTATTCTTTTCTATATAAATAATATATGTTTTCCTTTTTTAATATTTTAGAACTGATTTAATTATTATAAATTTATTTTGAAATTAAGAGCATTTCTAAGGATGTTTGATTGATAGAATAGGTATATGTAACATGCGAAATTCTGATTTGAAATTCACGAATAGCAGTGTACGTAGAATGAGCCCCCTTTTCCCTTACACACACTCTAAAATTTGGGAGGGGGGGGGGGGAGACCTGTGTTTCACAACCTTTTTTTTTTTTTTTTTTTTTTTTTACGCAAGATTTAAACATGACACGAGTTTAACTAAGGTTATTTTCCTCAGAACATTCGTTGCAAGACATTTAGAGATAAAAGCAAAAAAAAATTAAAAAATAAAGAAAAATTAAATAAAATAAGCTTGTACCAAAAGTTTCGAAATGAGAGAATTAAAACAATTCATTCTTTTTTCTTTCATTTACATGCCTCTGTCCCCTTGAACCACATATTTAAAACAAAATTGAGACACATGAATGTTAACAGGCAAATAATAATAATAATATAAAATACTGTCTTTTGGTAGGAGTGTATTGGGGGAGGGGAAAGAGGAAAAACAAACCTATCTGGGAAAAAATTAACTACCTTTTTTTCCCCTATTATTTTATTTATAACTCATTTAAAAAGATTTTTTTGTAGTTTTTTTCTTTTTAAAATAATCAGAGTTAAAGAAAATTGGCTACATTTTAAAATTCAGGGGTTCTTCATTGAATTTGTCGGTGCATATGCTAAAAGAATATACTAACAACTAGGTATCATTAACCATTGTTGTCCTTCACCCTTAAAGAAATCCTATTTATACCCCTATATTTACTGACAAACCAGTCCTACTTTTTTTTTCAGGGGGGGGGGGATTCATTTTCTGATTCATTGCTAAAAAGTATACAAAAATCAAATACCAACAGTTAAAAAATGCAGCAATCTCTTCTATTATGTAGTATCCATTTTTTTTTTTTTTTTTTTAACTTTGAAAATTTATGATTTACAAAAAATCCTGACCCGATAGTTAAAATTTAAGGTAGTTTTCGGTTTCATCAGTAAACGATACATAAAAGTTAAAAAACACAAATATTGTCGTCTTGTGTTATCTAATCCAAAACTTTTTCTTAAAATTCTTTGCAGTAATTTATCCAAAATTTTTTCCATTATCCTGTAAAATAAATATAAATGGTTACCACCAAAAATCTTAATAATATTAAAGAGTCATCAGATTTATGTCAGTATATAAAATTTAATCTTGTTTGGATATCTGAAAGTAAATTAAAATTTGAATTGAAAAAACATACTATCGTTGAAGCTAAATAAAATCTTCTAAGAAAAAATCCCAAAAGGAAACAGTCTCAAACTCTTACAAAATAATACATGTGATAAAATATAATTACTTCGGACATTCTGAAAGTTAATTCAGTTATAATATTTGTACAATATTTTTTTCAGAGTGCAGATACACATGAAATAATTTCTTCGAATAACTATAGGCACTTGACATATGATCCCTCAAATCATAGTCGATCTCATTTGTTTTCAGAAAGTATTTATTTCAGTCATGCATTTTTGAAGTTTCATAACTCGGTCAATTTTAATATAGGAACAGGACTTATTTTTGTCTTTCTTGTTCGTGTAATAGGAAAAATTTACTAAATATAACTTATAGGACTGGGTGACCATATAAAAATTTAAATTTCATAATTTTTTAATAAATGTTTTTATCAACCAGGGGTGATTGTAAGTTCATGAAGAAATACCTGAAATTTTAGCGAGAAAATTTATCTCTATGGGAACAGGAGGAAAGAGAATATAATTTATTACAGGGAGGTCAAATTACATAACTTATGAATTTTAATTATGCTTAGCAGTCTTATGAAATTGATAGTTCAATCTTATTTTATGAATTGAACTATCAGAAAAACTGAAATTTTAGTACTGTAAAATTAAAAAAATACTTGAATTCTGATACATAACCCAACATAATCACCCCTGATTAAGCCAAATCAATTTTAAAATATTTCTTTACCTCATTTAAAACATTTTTGTAACTGGAACTATATGTTTATGACTTATGGTTTAGGAATTAGCCATCGTTGAGAGTGGACACCCTGATTTGTGTATGTGTGTTTCTGCCGAGAAAGGGTTCAACAGCTTTAAAAAAAATCAGAATAAAGAAATTTAATTTTAGAAAATATATTTTTTTCAAGTTGTTAACATTATTTTACAATTTTTTTAAAATGCACCTTTCGAAAAGGAAAGATATCCAGTATAATTTTTTTTTCCACATTGGATTTTTTTATCATAAGAAAAAAAGTTTTAATCGTCCAAAAAATACCTGAAATTTTAGTACATATGATGGCCTCTTTAAAATTTTGTGAAAAAAATAGGTACTACTCTGTTATCCCGTCGACCAATTTCGCCAAATTATACAAATTGCCAAACAAATAGCCAAATTATACATATTGACATAATTTTTATTTTAAATAACGAAAAAACAAATAATTAGTAGAATATTAATAAAAATCACTTAATGACATTGTAAACACATGAATCGTATTTAATGTCATTGAATGTGACATTCAAGATCATCCGTTATTGGCATTTAATCTTATAGTTTGGCGATAATTTTTTGATTGACGGGATAACCTAGTAGTACCAAAAAATAATATTTAATAGTGGAAAAATCAGCTGAGTTTGCCACAAAACAGCATTTTGTTTTAGCATTTTCATCAAAAATTTCTCAGATTTTTTAAACTCCCTAAATATTTCTATGCCTCGAAATTTTTATTACTGATCAGTGCTTGAAAATTCAAAAAACTTTAAGGTTCCCAGATCAAAAACGTAGATTCCCAGAAAAATTTATGTATGAGCATTTTGATGAAATTTGCCGTTTTATATAAATTTTTTGGCAAATTTTGTTGTTTTTTCACAATCTTTTGAGGAATTTTGACTTTTTTTTTGCGATTTTTTGACAAAATCTGCTGTTTTATTGAGATTTTTTGACAATATTTGGCTTTTTATCGTGATTTTTTGAAGAATTTTTTCCTTTTTTGCAATTTTTTGACAAAATCTGCCTTTTTTGTGATTTTTTGGCAATATTTGCCATTTTATTGCAATGTTTGAACAAAACCTGTTGTTTTCAATATTTTTTAACGATATTTACCACTTTTTCGCAATTTTTTGACTAAAATTTCTGATTCTTTCATGATTTTTAAATGGAATTTTCCAGTTTAAGATTTTTTAATGAAATATATCATTTTTTTTCGCGATCTTTTGATGAAATTCGTGTTTTTTCCCGCAATCCTTTGACGAAAATCTGCATTTTTCTGTAACATTTTGATGAAATTATGCATCCCATGGGCCGCTTAAGAGCTATTTTTGAGTCCCGACTCCGACTTTTCGCATTAATCATACTTTATAATGCATCCACATCATCACTTTCGGACATGTCGATTTGTTAGGTTCCAGACCGGGAACCTGAATGAAAAAATATACGTTCCCAGAAAGGATTTCCGAGTTCCCCGGGAATACTATTTTTGAGCCCTGTTAATGATGTAAATGTGATCTAAAGCTTTAATACAATCTAACAAGATTGTGTTAAGATACTGATGTTTTTTAGAATAGGAAAAAGATAGTCTCCGAAATGCGAGAGTTACCTTGGTCGCAACTTTTTTGAGAGAGTTAAAATTCGCATTTTTGAAAAATAATAGTTGAAGAGATGGTCTCAAATTTATAAATGTTTATTTGTTGCTATGCGTCTAAAATTTAACTCTGGGAGAGTGGGGCCGAAAGGGAGAAATGCTTGTCTGCAAAAATTAATTTTTGAAAAAAAAAAAAAAAATTGAAGGATTGATAGCAATGTTTTTAAAAGTAATTGGTATGTTTAAGATCCAAAAATATGAAACTTAAGAATATATTGTTTGTTTTATTTTTAATTAGTTTGCCCAATAGATGTTAAATTACTCACCCCTCTCCACTCAAAAAAATTTAATTTTGTTCCACTCTTCTATGCTCTGCGAAAAGCAAGGATTGATCATGGTGCTGAGTTTTTAAAAAACTGATTGCTTTCTGATAGCTTGGCTAATCATCAAAAAATTAAAATCTAAGTCTGGGGTGCGTCAGAACCTGGACCTGTCTTGGACTATCCTCAGACTTTTAGATGAGGTAGATTTTGCTGGCCATGTCATACACATACAGAAAATTTTCTTTTATTGGTTTAGATGAATCTATTATTATTATTGCATTTGTATTATTTTTTCTGGGATGTTGAAATTTCTCGTTTAATGCAGGATTCTAATACAGACAAATTATATTTTCGCAGGCTTTGCTCTGTTTCGAATTTTTATTTATATAGCTGCCCACCTTCCTTATTTTTCAATTCGATAAAACATGTTTGGAACCAGAAATTTAATAAAGATAAAAATATATAAGAACCCTTTTGAAAAAAAACTTTTTTTATTAAATAAATTTTCTGGGGGGGGGGGGGGGGGGGAAATAGCTGACCTTTTGAAAATCTGAAAGGTTTGAAACTATACATTTGTAAAAACTAATGGATTTTTTTTCCCCCCATAAATTGAAGTTGAGGTAGGAATATAACGAGCTGTTAATTCCCAAATTGGCTCAGTCCGAGCTCAACAATCTGATTGGCTAAAACTGAAGGAAGTGACGTATATTCGAGGCGGTGCTAAAAAAAATTAAGAACAACTGGACCCAAATGCAGGAATTTGCTCAATGAAGGTTTATGTATTCAGAGGTTTTGGAGATTAAAGAGTACAGATTTGTCCATTTTTCTATATAATACATAAGTTTAGACTAAGCCAATTTGGGAATTAACGGCTCTTAAGAATGTGAGGCGACAATTGAAATTCTGCACACAGGCACCCCCCTGCATTACTAAATCCCTTAAAAATTAATAACTTAGATCATTAAATTGAATTTACTCTTACATCAGAAATACATAATAAAAGATAGAAGGTTTCAAAAAGCAATAAGTGACTTACTTTTCATAAAGATAGGCAATGAATCCACATATAAGTAATCTTCAGCAAAATAACAATGTGTAGCTTCTACATGCATGAAGGATATAAAATGTGATTTAGCCTGCAAGTTTGCATCCCAAAAGACTAAAGATTATTTTTAACCTATAGCCTTCCAGGTACATTCCCAACGGGCCATCACCAATGATGCAGATGTAGAAAAAACAGAGCGTACATCCTAGAGTATATACTATAGCTTTCTTGAGAAACAGAGGGTATATGGTGTTTCTTGAAAAAATCCAGACTGTATACGGTGTATATCCACCACTACATCCCTGGCCATCACAGAAGTAACGAAAAAGCCTCAACTCAGTATATTTTCCTTTTTTGTCATCATGTTAGTGACAATAACTGATGTTGCTGATGAATAGGTCCAGAACAGATACATCTCAACACCTATTCACACATTCCTTGTTACATTTCTATCATCAACTGTAGCAGCTAAAGCAAATAGCAAAATAAAAGAGTAAAGAATATCAAACATGCATTCATATGCATAAATTAATTTTTTAAAAGCAATTATTATTTACAAATGCAGAAGTATTAGTTAGCTAAGAAATTTAAGTATACTTATTTGAAACCATTAGACAAAAATCAAAATAGTTACGTTACTGTCAGGGTTCGTAAATATCATGATATTTTGATATATATCTGATATTTTCGATATATATCCGATATTTTCAAAATTTTCAGCTTATTGATTACAAATATTTTTTGATTTAATATAAATTAAAATTTTAATCATATTACAGTTAACATGAAAACATAAACCAATATTCTAAATCTTTTTTTTTCCTTTGTAAATTTGATGATTAAATAAATGAAGACAAACAATTTTTTGTGATGTTCAACAAATTACCTTTTCACTCATCAAAACACAAAATACAGAATTCAGTTTCAAGTTTAAAAAAAATTTATTTTTAAAGAACAAGTTTCAAGATACAAAATAATAATAATAATAATAAATAAAAAATAAATTATTTTTTTCTATTGAAGAATTTAAACATGAATGTAAGCTTGTCAGCTTTTTCATTCCCTAACCTATTCCGGAGTTTAGACTGAACTAAACCGAAACTGGAAAAGATTCTTTCTAATCCAGCTGTTGAAGGAGAAGCTGTAAACAACTGATTAGTTAAGTTGGACATTTTTTCTTTTATGGGCTGCTCCAATTTAATATTGTCCCACCAAATTATTGGTTCAACCTTTATATATTCAGTTTCAAACATAAAACTTGGAAAAGGAGATTTCTTTGCTAAAAATGTCATTGCCAGGGGCAAAAGTTCTTTGTCTACTGAACGCAAGAAATTAAAAGCACTATGCTTTTGATCTTCAGTTAATTTTTTCCCACAGTATCTGTGGTCCAACATATTAGCAGCTAAATGTGCTGGTGACAATGCCATTTCTTCTCTTGCTAATAATTTTTTCTTGATATCCTTTCCAGATGTTTCCAATTGTTCCTTTAATTTGCACCAAATTTCTACACATTGTGCAATCTTAGTGTCATCTTTTTGCATTTCATCTAATGCATCTGCAATAGGTGTTAAAATATTTATGTAATCTGTGCAATTAACCATTAAGTTGACATCATTCACTAAATTGAAAATTTCTTTATCAATTTCAAGTTTGTGATCCTGACAGACTTGCACCAGTTTTCCTCTGTTATCTAAAAAAGACTTCAGTGTATCGAACATTGTGTTCCACCTTACAGCTTGATGTATTACTAGCAGTTTTCCACCATTTTTCTTATACCAAGCAGTTGGCAAATGAGTATATTTAAAATATTTAATTATCTTGATGACATTTTTACTTATATTTGGAAATTCTATGTCTTTGGCAAGAAGATTTAATATGTGAGCAGAACAACCATAGTAAATAATATCAAAATCTTCAGACTTAGCAAGTTCTTCTCTCATTTTTTTAACATTTCCAGTATTATCTGTAACAAAACTGTGAACATCTACAGCAAATTTTTCTTTACAATCCAAGATAGATTGTTTTGCCACATCACATAAATATTCTGCAGTATGTGAATGTTCCGATGAATCTATAGTCGAAGTTAAGAAAGTATCACCAGATGTTGTGATCACTGAGGTACAAATAAGTGACTCGTTGTGGATATTACTCCAGCCATCAAGACTCATAGTTACAGTTTCTCCAGAGAGAATTTCCTTTGATTCTTCAACTACTTTTTTGTGTAAATCATCCAAAAGTTCCCCTGCTAATCTTCTTTCCGAAGGAGGCGTATAGCCACGTCGAAGCAAACTACAAAGTTTTATAAATTCAGGATGAATAACATGATTAAATGGTGTATTTGTAGCAAAAAAGTAACGCGCAATTTGTTCATCAATAGCTTGAGCATATACTGTTGAAGTGCAAACCACATCAGAATCTTTAGACAATGAAACTGTTGTTGTTTTGTATCTTGTTGCTGCAGAAGCTTTTTTCTGTTTCTTGCATGGTTGTTCTGATAAGATACAATTGTCTAAATCAACACTTCTTTTAGGATCATCATCATCTGTAATAAGAAAAAAAAATGCATCAGAATGAACTGTGGAATGAAATATTTAATATTTAAGAAATATAAAATTCAGGACTGCCAATAAGTTCTAATCTATAATTTCAAAGTAGCATATGTAAGTGTAATTACTAAAAACATATGAAAACATTCTAAACAAATTAATAAATCTCTTGTTAATATTAAAACTTTTTAACGCAGCAAAGTCTTTTTAAAAATAGAATAAATATTAAAATTTTACTAAGCACAAAAAGAAATTTTACAAATAAAAATATATTTAGTTATTTTAATATTATCTTGTTTATGAAAAAGCATTTGAAGTTTAAAATTGAATTGAAGAATTGTGTGCATTTTTTATTCAACATTATCACATTACAAGATAAAAGTTTGGTCAAAATATCAATTAGATATACAGTAAACTCCCTTAAATCCACACTCCTAAAATCCGCAACTCTAAAATCCGCACATATTTTACGGATGTAAACAATGAAACATTCAATTCAGATGTAGGTGCAAAATTTGACTTTTTTAGATTTTTATCAATTATATATATTTTTTAATTTGTAATTTTTTTTAAGGTTATTGAATTCATGTTTTTTCATAAAGAAAGAATAATTTATTTCTGAAAAAATAAATATATTGCTGATATCATTTCTAATCACAATATTACCAAATATATTTATGTATTAATCAAGCTTTTTTAGTTGTTAAGTCTGGCTAAACCTGAAATAAAACTTCATTATTTTATGATATTGATGTAAATTAGTAATGTACATTTATGAGGCAAGTTTTTATTGAATAATTTAGGAAAAACACGTTTCATCTTTATAATGAATATTTAATTGTACATTACTCCTCATTAATTTGACCTTTGCTTTTAGTACTTTTATCATTTCAAAAACTATCTAAATTTTATTATTTTAGTTTATTACTTATTTTAGTATTTTAGCATATAGTAAGCATTCATTATACTTTTGATTTCATTATTAATTACATTCAAATTACTTTTTAAACTAGTTGGATGTGCCAATCCCAAAACTTTCTTCTATCTCATACGTACATTTTAATATTAAAAAAAATAATTACTCATTTTAATGCTTTAATAATTTTAATTCAATACCATACCAACTTTGATTTTCATCTTAAATTTCTGCTTCAATCAATTAATCGGAGTAAAAACGAATTTACGTCTGCACGAGCCGATGGACAATAGAATGATAGGCAGATTTTTTTTTTCAAATTCAGGGAGGACCTACTTGCCTTACCAAGAAATAATTATATACAAAAAATTTACTTCAGTTCTAGAACTAACTTCATACACTTTTATGTGGTGCAATATTGAAAATGGCATAAAATTCGCTATTGCAGCGCCTCCTTCCGGCAGATTTTTTTCAGATTCAGGGCGATCCAACTAGCCCTAAACATACACTTACACAAAAAATTTCGTTCAATTCGATGCATAACTTCATGTACTTTTGGTCGGTACAATTTTGAAAATGGCACAAAAAACGCGATTGTAGCGCCCCCTTCCGACGGATTTTTTTCAAATTCAGGGAGGACCAACTAGCCATAGTCATACGCTTACACAAAAAAGTTGGTTAAATTCGGTGCATAACTTCATATACTTTTGATCGGTACAATATTGAAAATGGCACAAAATTCACGATTGCAGCGCCTCCTTCTTTCCGGATTATTTTCAAATTCAGGGGAGACCAACTAGCCATAGTCATACACATACACAAAAAATCTCGTTCAATTCGATGCATAACTTCATATACTTTTGCTCGGTACAATATTGAAAATGGCACAAAAATCGTGATTGCAGCGCCCCCTTCCGGCGAAATATTTCAAAAGTGAAGGAGGACCTGCTTGCCACAGCCAAAAACATTTACAAAAAATTTGGTTCAATTTTATCCATAACTTCATACACTTTTTGATGGTAGAATGGCGACATACACACAGACATACACACACACACACACACACGGACAGACAGACATTTTGTAAAAACATGTTTTTTGGAATCTCTGACCCCTAAAACGTGCAAATCAGTCGAAAACTGGAAGTCGAAAAAAATTTCGATTACAATACTTTCTTCTATTGAAGATAGAAGAAAGTAAAAATGTAAACAAAGCAATGACCAGAAATCCGCAAAATTCTAAAATCCGCAAAACCTCTGGTCCCAAGCTGTGCGGATTTGAGGGAGTCTACTCTATATATTTTTTTAATATTTCATGATACTAAACCATTTTAAGTCATAATAAAACTTAATAGAAATCTTATGTATTTAAAAAAAAAAAAAAAAAAAAGTCTTAACTTTTAGAGCATTTAAATTGTGATATAAGAATTCAAAAATATAATCTAAAATTGGTAATGAGAGTAATGTGTAATAAAATCTTATCCGTATTTTTAATGTAGAGATGTAAAGTTAACTATAAAATGTGTAACTGTTGGCAGCCTTAAAGATTGAATAACCATATTTTAAAGAAAATATTAAAATATAAAACAGAAAAATGTGTAATTACCTGTATTATCAATCTGAGCAGAAGAACACAATTCATAATGCTTCTCCATCCTTTTTGGAATTCCTTGCATTTCTTTATCACACATCTTACATATGGCCCATTTGCCACTATTTCCTTCTTTAATTTTACATGTGAAATGATTCCATATAGGATCTTTTATTCTTGGCATAGTGATTGCAATAAAAACTTTAATAAAATTTTTAAGCTTTATATCATTTAAATATAATATCAACAAGAACAAAATAATGACAGCACAGCAAAGACTTGCAACATATGTAAAATTTTGTTCTTAAAACATGTCTATTCTATGCCTACACATTACACTGCCTGATTGACTATTGAGCAATTCAGATTAGCCAATCATCACCCCTTTTTCCAATTCTAGCAGGTGCAATCTAAAAATAGTTTTTGGAGGTGGGGGATATTTTGTAAGCATGTTTTTAATATTTTAGTTATTTACAGATGGGTTAATTTTTAATAACAATTGAAGAGCTCATTTAGACTTTTGTTGACTAAAAATAATTTGAAAATAAAAATTAAATATATGAAAATATCAAGAATCATGATATTTTGAAAATAAATATCAAATATGAAAATATCGAAAATATCAAAAAGTTTGATATTTTGAAAATAAATATCGGATATATATTAGGGATGGGACGAATAGTGATTTGGCCGAATAGCCGAATACCGAATATTCGGCCAAATTTTAGGCCGAATACCGAATATTCGGCCGGCCGAATAGTAAAATTTTTTCCAATAAAGAAAATAAATTTTGATTATATATAATTTAAAAAATAGGAGCTCATTAATAATAATTATTCTTAAATGTGCTTTTAAATGTATTTTTAAATTTTAAAAACTTATTTTAACACAAAAAAAATTATGAAATTGCATTATATCATTTATTCTAATGTACATAAATTGATTTTCAGTAAGTCAAGATGGGAAAATATTTCCATTAAAATATGAAGAATGTACTTCACTTTTACTATCAATTGATACTTCTTGCATCCAAAATCAATAATATTCTTAATCTCTCACTCTCTCTCTCTCTCTCTCAGAACTCACAAGGACATATTTTCTGAAATAAACTTTAATGAAGTAAATTTGATCATTTAGAGTTTGTGCCCCTAGTGATAAGCAAATTTGTAAGAATGAGACTGTTCTGAAATCAGATGATCTTTAAATTACAAATTACGTTAAAGAAAAGGGTTATGCTTAAAGTAGAATGCATATGTTAACAAAATCTTTGACATTTGAATCGGCACATACAATATTCAACTTAAATATTCCACTTATTCAACAAGCATTAAAAGGATAAACAGAAGTTGATAACAACATGAAGGAAGGAAGATTAAATTAAAAATATATACATAATAATGTTACATATTTAAGTCAGTAATTATGCAAGTAATTATTTAAAAGTGAAAACTATAGAATGAAAAAATTATTTTGTTGAGTGTTTAGAATTTATATTAAGATATTTATAAAACCATCTTCATAAAGCAAGTTGTGCCATCTAATGCGTATCGAGTTTGACACCAGTTCTGCTTTCAGATGTACCGTTGTATTTGGAATGGTGATATATTATATTTAATTTTGAAAATGAATCTTCGTTAACACACCTAGTGAATAAATTTTTTCATTTCTTAGTTTATAGAAAATAAGTTATGAATTTCATAAGAGCCTTTTTTACATGTGCATGGAATTTGCAGATATTAATAAATATTCGAGCGTTTTAGAATAAGGTAGTGTTTTTATATCTTGAATTGTAATACAGTGGAACCTCGATCCATCGTTTTTTAAGGGGTCAGGGGAAAAAACGATGAATGTGGGAAAACGATGAATGCGGGTTAACTTCAAAACACGAAAAAACACAATGTTTATGCATTACAAATGAAAGTAATGCATACAGTATGCTAATTTGTTGCTTACTGAATTGTAAAAGAAATAAATTGAAGTTATAGAAAATTGATATTTATTTAATAAAATCCAAAATTTTGTTTGACTGTTCGTTCATTATTATTTTGTTTTAATCAAAAAACAAATTTTCAATATATACAATATTTTTCTGGTAATTTTCTGTCATTTCATATGTATATATAAAAATTCGTACAGTTTCAAATGCGTTAACTGCATTAGTCAGACTTGCACAGCTTCATCATCATGAACTTTATCCTGTTCGCCATAATTTTCATTTTTTGATTTATAGCGCATTTCTCCTATGTTTAAGACACCACATGTCGCAACATCTCGATCAATGAAAACATATTCCCATCCTCTACTATATACAATCATTCTACATCTGCATTATTGTCACCCTTATCAATAGAAACTACACAATGAGATATTTTAGTGTAAAAGAAGTAATTCCAGTTTGTATGTCATATGGATTCGCATGAATTTCAATTTCGTTTCGATGAAGAGAAAAATTTTACAACGATGAATCCGGGAAATTGACTTTTTGAAGAACGATGAATGCGGGTTTCGTTAACATTATTTAAATATAATTCGTGCAGGGACCGTAGAAATAAAACGATCAATGTGGGAAAACGATGGATGCGGGAACGATAGATCGGGGTTTTATTGTATATCATTCTCTAATGACGACATTTCCCGTACAATTAAATCTTCAACTTGGGCAACATTTTCTAGAATATCACTAATTTTTATAAGAAATACAGAAAGGCTGTATATTTTTTAGTATTTGGATTACTCTATATTTTGTAAGTAAGAGTGAGAATGACTTCATAAATGAAGTAGCCAATTTGGATTAGAGAAAAAAAAATTGCAAAAATGAAATTCTTTAAATCCGAAATTTATTTGGCAAGATATCTTTCACTATTCGGCAAGGTTTTAGCAATATTCGGCAAGATATCTCTAAATATTCGGCTACAGGTATTCGGCCGAAGTATTCGGTCATCAAGCCTTCAATATTCGGCCAACCGAATATTCGACAAAAAGGCCGAATAGGCCGAATATTCGTCCCATCCCTAATATATATCATGATATATATCCATTGATATATATCACCGAACCCTGGTTACTGTACCATCTAGATATTTATTACAGAATGGTAATTATGAAAGTACATTCAAATATTTGGAATAAATTTATAGTATGGTATTTTCAAAAGGATATGATACTGCTGAGATATCGGAGAAATACTGCAAGATATGATATAAAAGTTCTTTTGTTTACATTAAATTTTCCTCAAGTTTTGGGATAAAATTGTAATAAAGATTCATAAATGATGAGCTTCAACAGCTTAAAAATAATCTTTGTTTACACCTCCCCCTCCCCTCCATTTTTTAATCCCCTGAGCAAACTTCATATAAAAAAGGACTTTACAAAGTTAAATTTCAGCAAAACACTAGTCATGCATAGCTTAAAATTGTAATCCCTCTCAAGGTTTAAATTTTATTTTCTTTTTTCCTTAGGAAAAGTGACACGCTTTAATATAACACAATATTAATAAATAAATTGCCAAAATTAAGGCCTCTAGCCTAGACAGACCTCTCAGAATTCAAGTCAGAAATATGCAAAATAAGTTTATTTTCTAAATTTTGAATGAAGAAATTGAACAGTTGATAGAAAAAACATGGCTTTTCAATATCAGATAAAATACTTTGTTCTTTGAAAACAAGCATAATGTTGAAATTACCAGTTTATAAATACAGCCAAATACCAGGCTCAAGGTTTAAAAATGATAGTTTTCAATATGAATTACAAATAGTACTTATTTAGCTAGATTAGTATGTTTCAGGTATCAGAATTTATTTTGAATGTAAAAAATTTGCTGCTGCACTGTTACACTTTGCCATTTTCAAATTTTTTAAAGTTAGTTTTGTTGTGGTAGTCAGAAAAAGTATGGATTTAAAGTAAATAAAAAAGGGTAAGTTAAGCTTATTTAATCTGTAAATTACATAAAATACTTTTTTAATAGTAATTTCCTGAATTTTTTTTTTCTTTTTACAAAATAAAGTACAATTAATATCTTAAAACAAAAACATGTGTGGTAAAAGTTATACTGTTAGGCTTAACAAAAAATAAATAGAAATTTATTATAATAGACTTGTTTTTTTATGCAATTACTTAAAAATAATAATACAAATTATATATACTACATTTAATTTAAATATTGAGGAACTAATTATCAAAATTTGAAAAATGAACAAAAGTTGAGTTTTTGGAGATTCTAATAGCACAACAATATTAGAAATGTACTGCCAAACTTACAAAAATGAATGGCTACTCTAACTTTACTTTTGTCATGTTTTAGAAAAATAACTTATTTTAATCTTCAATTCAGTCAGGGGGGTTTAAAAAAACAAACTGTCCAGAAAAATACATTAAAAACAAACTTTTAACAAAATTATAGCAATAGCAGTCCTTTACATTGCTAAATTATCTGGCACAGTTGTCATATCCACACCACATTGGCGTGATTGCTACTAATTAGTGATTTTAAGCCCTGCATGGTAACCTACTCATTGTTTCTTATTAATAAATTGTTTATTTTTAATTTCTTTTTTAAATTGATATAAATTATTTTGTTCTATAATTAAACTTTTCTATTTTCTTTATAAAATAGAAAAAATTAAAAAATGGTATTAGAAAAGTAAGTTATTATCAAATTGGCATCGAAAGAAAAGTACACCAATGTGGTGTGCATATGTCATCTGTGCCAGTTATTTATACTTCAACTGTTTTGTGCAACTATTCATGCATAGCGTAAATTTGTAATAGCTCTTTCAAAATTAAATTTCTTTTTAAAGGAAAGGCTGCACACTTTAAAATATACACATAAAATTAATAAATTATTGAAATTAGGACAAGAGGATGAAAACCTTGACAGAGCCTTCAAATTTCAAGTTAGAAATATGCAAGACAAAAATTCATTTTCTAAATTTTAAATTGGTAATTTTGTTTTGATAAAATCTATTATTTCTTAAACTTTATTAACAAAATGCACATGCAATAAATATCTTCAAAAAGGCTTTTATCTTTGTTCTATGCCACCTAAAAATTGAACTGTTGATAGAAAAAAGGTGAATTTTCAATATCAGATAAAATACTTAAGTTATTTAAAGATAAGCATGGTGTTCTTTGAAATTACCAGTTTGCAAATGTAGCCAAACATTAAAGTCAATGTTTAAAAATGATAGTTTTCAATAAAAAATACAAATAGTAATTATTTAGCTAGATTAGTATACATATTTCAGATATCAGAATAGATTTTCAATGAAAAAAAAAATATTTGCTGCTGCACTGTTACACTTACTAGCCATTTTCAAATTGTTTAATTAGCTTTGTTGTTGTGTTAGTCAGAAAAAGTGTGGATTTAAAGTAAATAAAAGGTAAGTTTCATCTTATTTAATCTGCAAATTGCATAAAATACTTATTTAAAAATAATCTACTGCATTTTTTTAAACAAAATAAAGTAAGGGTGATCTGAGTTTTAACCCACTTCTTGGCGACATGTTTTCTACCGCGCGATAACTACGCCGCGCCTTGCTTACCTTTACTTTTAGCTATAGCTCTTCTCGGCAACCCACGAAGAGAAGAACCGATTTTTCTCTCCTTGTTTGCCGGAGCCAGCGCATGCTCTGTTTGTTCTTTCTTTTCTAGGTTTCTTATTGGACCAGAAAGGAGAAACATTTAAAAGTTTGAAATTAAATTGTGTCTCATTAGAGGCCGTTGGATTCATCGAGATGTTTTGAATCGAGTGTGTAAACTTTTTGGGGTATATACGAGTGATTTTTTTAATTAGAAACCTTTGTTTTGTATTTAAAAGGAAGTATTTTCTGCATTTCTATGGTTTTTTTAATGTAGAGACCGTGCTTTATAGTTAAAAGTAAGTGTTTTAGGCCTTGCTTTAGTATTTTAGATGTTTTGAATCTTAATGTTATTGAGTTACATATTAAATATAAAAGGAAAACATTATTTGACTTCAAAATTTAGTATATTTCTTTAGAAAATCCATTATTAATTTATTTTTTATTATAAAAAGGCTGGTTTTGTTTTTAAAAGAAGGTATGTACACAATTTCTTTGCTTCTTGAACGGAAATGTTTTGCATGTTTTGATGTTATACATGTTTTAAAGAAATTTACAGCCGGGGGGTTCAGGGGGGGGGGGGGGGCGGAGCCCCTGAGAAAGATTTTTTTTTCTTTTAAAAGCTTTGTTTTGCGGTAGTGTCTCCTGGACTTAAATCCCGTTCCGGGAGACAAAACGCAAAAGCACGCCAACGTGGCGATATTTTGGAAGCGCGCCAAGAAGGGGGTTAAAACTCAGTCGCGCCTAAAGTAAAATTAATATTTTAAAGCAAAAATGTAATATAAAAGTTTACTGTTAGGCTTAACATAAAATTGAAATTTATCACAATAGAATTGTTTTTTATGCAAATTACTTTCAGAGTTAAACAATGTTGCTTTAAGGCTATTCTCTTCAGATTAATAGATTGAAGAAAATTTAATTTCTTAAATTAAAACATCTAAGCTTTTTTGTATAATATAAGTCATACAAATTCCAAGAGTTGTTTAAAAAATAGAAAATAACAAGGATTAACGAGAAAAAAACTATCACAAACTACATATAATGCATTTAATTTAAACAAAGATGAACAAATTATCAAAATTGTAAAATGAGCTAAAGTTAAGTTTTTGGAGATTCTTATATTGCAGTATAATTAGAAATGTATTGTCAAATTTACAAAAATGAATAGCTATTTTGATTTTACATTTTCTCAAAAACACAACATAAGGCAACTAATTTTACTGACACATTTTAGAAAAATGACTTATTTTAATCTTCAATGAGAACAAATAAAAAATATACTACACACACAACATACAAATGTACTATAAAGTAAATCTACTGCAAATAATTATAATATATATCTACTTCTACTTTCAACTATAATAATTATAGTCTCGTTCCTTTTCGAAATGGAGTCATGTATTTGTATTATAAAAGAAATGTTTTTAAATAAAATTAACATCTCTAGTTGATTATTTTAATTGCCTTTTAAGTAATTTGAACATTTATAAAGTTCATATTATATATTTTGTGAAAAAAATACTTATTTCATTTCAACTAAAGTATTTTTAAAAAATTTGTTCAAATTTTTGCCCCGATGCATAACAATTCGTTTCCACGCAAAGACATTGCATTTCCGGATGTTTTTCAATTTTCAAAATACTCAAAGAATTTATTATTTATTTTTAACATAAAATAAGGTATTTTCAATATTTCAGAGCAAAATGTACTCAAATTACATGACATAAACATAACAGTAGTCCAATATTAACATAAATAAAGGCTTCTAAATAACATTTCATTAAAAAGTTCACATTACCTCTTTAGGTATTTTTACTAGCTTAAAAGCCGCTATTTCTTGTAATTGCTCAAGTGGCATTTCCACACTGCCTAAAATAAATAAATAAATAAATAACAATAAAGGTAAAAGATTTAAATATGACACACAAATTTTAAGCATAAAATCGTGATTTAAGCAGAAATAAAATAAAAAAGCAATGTATATTTTCTACATACATACAAAACCCATGCCGATTTAATACGAAAAAATAAATAATACAACCTAAGTTTTTAACCCTACCGAAAAAAACGTTTAATATTTATTATTATTACGTAGTACGAATTTATTGAACTTTCTTATTAAATATGGTAGAGTTTATGTGTAAAAAATATACATTATATCAGTGTTGAATTCAGACACTTTGCACTAAAATACACAATAATGCAGAATTTGAATAAAATAAAAATAAAGAATAATAGTGGTTTGCAGCATACTTTACCTGCTTGAAATTGTTACAATAAACAACCCATGCTGTTTTCGTGGATTTTATTAAATCTGTCTGGAATTCGACGTATTTTTAACAGTTTTAATTAAAGAATAAACGTCTAATAAATAATCATTAGCCATATCATAGCACGTGCTGAAAACCTCCGACGAATGTTGATGTTGAACAACAACAACAATTGTCACGTGATTTGGCGATTTTTCAACTGCTTGCAATCTCGCCAATATTTGGCGAAAAGTTCCGCAGTTCGGAAATACGCAGCGTCTGTTGCGATTCAGCCAACCCTTCAGTGGGTTTTGAACAGCGCTCTCTGCAGGCCGTTTGAATCACAAATCACTCATCCTTTTTAACTTTTGCAACATCTTACATCTAGCGCCACCTGTAAACATTTAAAGAAGTGAAAGATTGGGTTATTAAAATGTAATTGATTGCTTCTCTCTTTTTTTTGTATCTGTGCAGTTCGTAGGTTCATCTGTCATTGATTTGTTTGGTTTATGGTAATAGAATATTTATTATCAAAAAGCGCAGAAATCATGGAACTTTTTATCATGCATTCTTTTATTTGTGATATAAAAAGACTATTTACCTAAATTTACGACACCGTTTTAATTGTTTTGTGTTGTCTATTTCACAGTGATTTTCACTATGGGGAGTTGTTTCAGCCGTAATAGTAATAAAAACACTAAGAAAATCGACTCTCCTGGCTTAGGTGTTGTTGAGAGAAATAATGACAATGGTCCTATTCCTATAAGTGTTCTTGTTCCGACTGTACAATCTCATGAACCGACTAGTATTAAACATCCAGACTCATCAAGGAGTGGCTCTATGCTTCCCCCAGTACCATTAAACAATGAAATAATTTCTGGACACAGTACAAAAGTTTTCGTTGCTCTTTATGATTACGATGCTCGCACAGATGAAGACTTGAGTTTTAAGAAGGGTGAACATTTGGAAATATTAAATGATACCCAGGGGGACTGGTGGTTTGCTCGATCAAAAGCAACCAAAAAGGAGGGATATATACCTTCAAATTATGTTGCTAGGTTGAAATCTATAGAAGCTGAATCGTAAGTAAATGTATTAGTTGGGTTGTTGCGTTTATGTTTGCTTCACCCTCTTTAATCTGATTATTTCAATAAACTTTGAAAGCTGTATGATTTGTAAATATTTTTTTTTCAACTCCCTCCCTTTCACTCTTTCCCTTGTAAATTTAAATCTAGTTTATAAAAATGTCTAGCTTTTTAAATCTAATCAAAATATTAATTTATATGTTAGTTTTACTAATATTCTCCAAATTTAAGATTAGAGAGTTGCTTTTCTTTTTACATATTTAAAGTACTGAGATTTTTAAATGGTATCTAGCTTATCTGAAAACATCAGACATATTTTTACGGATTAGTAGTTTTCTGCTTTTTTTTTTCTAAATCTCATTCTGTTTGTATAATCTATGGCTACTGGTGGCTGAACATCACTAGAAAAATGGAAAAGTTAGAACATTTTTTCAAGTTTATAAAAACGTACTATACAGATATGAAGAGAACTATTAAAAATGGAAAGACTAACTCATAGCGAATACACTTAGAGTGAATGAAAATAATTTCCATTAAAAGATACTACCACTGTATAGTCTGTCAAAATAAAAGTTGTTTTATTAACACTAGAACGCCCGGATGGAGTCGATTCGACTCCAATCATGTAACTAAATTTCAATTCGAACCAGAAAAATTTTCTTGAAATAATTTAAATCTAATCCACGCAAATTTACGTTAAATAAATCAATTAAATAATTTTGAATAAAAATTCTGGTGAGAAATATTATTTTCAAACTTGAGTAGAATTTCCGGGCGTTCTAGTGTTAATCAAATTCTGCCTTAAAACAGAAAACTTTCATGGACCTGCATGAAGGCGATTATTAAGAGAGGGTTACTCAAAGGCCAGAGCTGCAGGAGAGGCTCTGGGTTAGTACAAGCTTTTAAGTATACATTCTTAATTAAGAATAAAATTATTGAATATTTACATTTTAAAAATGGCTCCAATTTGCTTAAAATTTAAACATTACATCATTAAGAAAATATAGAAAGAAATAGGCATTCAATGTCAAATCTCTTGCTGTCTTACAAATTTTCGGATGCAGCAATCCTCTCCTTACTGAGGCAGGGAACTGTATTATTTTACCAGATTAGGGTATGTTTCTTTGAACTTCTGGTAATTTATCAGTAGATAAAAAATAATTCTTCACAATGAAGCATAACATTATTATGCATAGCTTATATGACTCAAGTTCTGACTTATAGCCATTATTTACATACTTAATTATTTTGCAATATTCAGATAAAGTGCTGTTGTTTAGATTTAGATTGCCATCTTGCTAAAAATTTTCAGTAGAATGAATTATTATTTGCATTAATATACTATATTTTATCATTAAATTTTTGTCAATACAAAAACTGAAAACTTGTATATGATTGTTTGATACCTACTTGCGCTGTAAAAATCTTATGTTGAAAATATAAAAGTAGGTATATGACGAACAGTGATTTAGCTGAATTCTGAATATTTACCAAAGTACCAACTTTTTCATTCTGCCCCCCCCCAAAAAAAATAACTTTTGATTACATGGATATATATAGTCCAAGAGCCGACAGCAGAAAAACCTAAGGTATCTAGCACAAGAAAAAAAATCCCTTTATTTTATGGAAGAGTAGTAATAAGGGAATCTAATGATCCATGTCTGCCAGAAGTGAAGTAGTGCATAAGCTAAAAATTATTACCACTAGTGGTTTACTCATAGGTTTAACATTGTGTTTGCCATGCAATCAAAGGTATGAAACGATTGTACAAAAAACACAATGATAAACTTACAAATAAACCACTAGTTGTATTCATTTTTGGCTTATGAATCACTTTACTTCCGGATCATTAGATCATTACATGGATCATTAGATTCCTCTCTTACTACTCTTCCATAAAACAAAGGGTTTGTTTTTTGTGCTCGATACATTAGATTTTTGTGCTGTCGGCTCTAGGACTAATATATTTAAAATTTTAAAATCAAAAAAGAATTTAGCGCAGTGAATTTTCAGTATAAGTAATGAAAATTCACTGCGCTAAATTCTTATTATATTTTTTATATTTATAGAATTATTTTATTTTTTATTTGAATTTTTATTGTTATGTGTTTAAAATTTTTAACAGCTTAATATTTTGCTTGTAACATTTTCAGTATCTTAATATTAATAATAAAAAAGTTTTTACTGCATCTATAATTATACTACTATAATTCTATCTATATGAAAGTAATTCATAAATATTTTATTTCATATAGATAGAAATTCATTGGTCATTACCAGCTGTTAAAATACTTTTTAATTTATTTTGTAATTTAAAAAATTTCTTTTAGCGCAATGAATTATGAATTTTTTATTGTTTTTTCTTAGATATATTTCATATTAACTTTCTGTAAGTCTTCTGTTAAGATGTAAAAAATGTATCTCACTTTTACTATGAAATAATGCATACTTTTATTCTCTCTCTCTTATATTGAAAATCAATGATAATACTACATAGGGTGAAAAGTCCCGGGACTCGTCACTAGATGGCAGCATCAAACAAATATCCATATTATGCTTAGTTAGTACGAACTTTCGAAAGACTAGTGTCGGAGTTTCATAAAACGTCGACCGTTTTTTTACGAGTTGTGATCTTATAAGTGACGCTATTTTTGATTTTCTGTAAAGAATGGATCAGAAAGAATTCCGTGTCTTAATCAAACATTGCTTTTTGATGAAGAAAAATACTGTTCAAACCCAAGAATGGCTCGAAAAGCATTACGGCACATCTGCTCCATTGAAAACAACCATTTGTCGATGGTTTAGTGAGTTTAAACGTGGTCGTACGAACACCGAAGATGCTGAACGTTCTGGGCGACCAGTTGAAGCAACAACTCCAGAAAACATCAAAAAAGTCCACCGAATTGTTTTGGATGACCGGAAAGTTAAAGTAAGGGAGATAGCTGACATTATAAAGATATCAACAGAATGGGTAAGATATATTTTACATGAGCATTTAAATATGAAAAAGTTTACCGTTGGAAAAAATGTATCACCCTGGAAGGGAACTATGTTGAAGACTAAAATCAATTTTTGACAAAAAGAATGTTTTTTCATTGTTAGTCCCGGGACTTTTCACCCCACGTAGTACAGTAGACTTCCTCAAATCTGCAATTTTACAATATGCACAAACTTTCAGTTCAGAAGTAGGTACAAAATTAGACCTTTATTTTTATATATATTCCTTATGTATTTTGATATATGTAATTCTTGTTAATAATCTTGAGTGCATATGCTTTTTCGTGAAGGAAGAATACATATTTTTCTGAGAAAATTCAAGATATTGCTAATATTACTGGTAATCACAATATTTTTATCTAGTTATGTAGTAATCAAGTGGCTATCATGTAGTATTTGCTAGGAGTTGGCAGCCTTTTTTTTGCTAATTTTAAATTTCTGTATTTGGATTTATTCATTTATTTTTGTTGTCATTATTTTAAAATGTAATAATCTCTGAAACATTTATAACTGTGATTTCAGAATATATATATATTTTATAGGAATATTTGCTTTTTTTAACTGTTTTAAAATTTATTTATTTACTCTTTGCTAATTATGAATTCCTCCTCTCCCTTCATCCAATTGTTTTTCTTTTTTACAAATAATGTTTGGTGTGCTGGATTTTCAGTTTAAAAATTTGTTGTTGTTTATGTTTAAGCTCTTAATTGTTCAAAAACTAAGTATAAAGTGGTCATAGATGACCAACAAAGAAACAGAATGGCAGAATCCAGGCGAATACTACATCTGCTCCAAACAAGCTTTTCTTTTTTTGCTTATTAAGTCTGACTCCCAACGCAGAATGTGCTTAAAAGTGTGATGTATCTTGCAGAACATTTCAAATAATCAGTTAAGAAATTCATCATTTAATCGAAGGAAAAATCGAGAAATTCACAGGGTTCCAAATTTTCTGACAATTAGAAAAAATCGATCATAAATCCAAAAATTCGAACATAAAATATATTGCAAATTTTGACAAATGATCGCCGAAAAAAATCAGTTTCATCAACCGTGTGAAAAAATCAGAAATTTTGTCAGGAAATCGCAGAAAAAAACAAATTTTGTCAAAAGATTGCAAAAAACAACATTTTGTCAAAGGATTGCAAAAAAAAAAAAAAAAAAAACCTGCTAATTGTTTCAAATGATTTAAAAAAAAAAACCCTGCTAATTTCTTCAAATGATTGTGAAAAAAATGACAAATTTTATCAAAGAATCGTGAAAAAATGACATTCAGTTAAAGGATCATGAAAAAGCGACAAATTCCGTTAAGAGATTGCGATAAAATGGCAAATTTTACCAAAAAATTATGAAAACCCCCCCTAAAATTTCATCAAAAAATCGTAAAAAACCCTCAAATTTTATCAAAAGATTGTGAAAAAACCATAAATTGTGTCAAAAGATCGCAGCAAAAACCACAAACTTCATCAAAGATGTGCAAAAAAAAAATTTGATCTGAGAGTACTGTATATACTCCCATATAAGTCGACCTCCTAACTTATGATATTAAAAATAAAGAAAAATTAAAAGCCTGCATATAAGTCGAACTGCCTCCAAAAAAAAGAGTCTGTTATTTTCTTATCTTTTTTTTGTGTGCACGAAAAATAATTTATACAAAGAAGAAACAGATTTTTTTCTTAACAAATACTGCCATTGAAAAAGAAAAACTTATGTAAAACGCCATTGGCTGAAAATTACTGAATGCATACCGAATGCCATGACGTCAAACTTTCGATTGACTGGCATGAATAGCAAAATAACCGGTCATTTGAAATCACAGCTGAATAACACTGTAAAGATTTGAAGTATCTGCATGCCGGCAGCCAGAAATAATGGCACTGCAACGTAGTTTGCAGAGGGTAAAAACAACAGTATGCCATGCTACCTATTTTAATTTACTGTAATGTAAACTTCAATCAGTATTTTAAGTCACCATGACAACGGTTTTTTAGTATTAAAAATGCATTCTTGATACAAATCACAATTTTTTTTTTTTTGTTTATTTGCTGCAGTCGGGTAGGGTAGATTATATTTTTGACAAATAAAGTAAAAATAATCCAAAATTCGGAATCTTCGAGGTTCGGAGGGCTCCTAATTTTGGATTTTGTACTACATAAATGCAATAGAGTGTTGCTGCACTGATTTGATAGAAAACTATTTTCCAATATTTTATTTATTATTATTATTATTTTTTTTTTTTAGGTCTCACGTATAAGTTGACCCTCCTACTTTAAAGTTCTTTTTTTGTCAAAAAATTCTCGACTTATATGCAAGTTGTACCGTATTTTCGGGCGTAAGCGCCGCGGCGCATACGAGTTTAAAAGTTAAAATTGATCGGTTCTGTAACAAGAACCGTCTAAAACAGAGTAAAATTTAGCAGCTTATAGCAGTGTAATTACGGTGACCTAAAAGAGTAAGTAATTGGTGACGTTGTGACAGTGTAGTATAAGACATTAAAGAAACTGTTTTTCAGTAAAATCAGGCTAACGTTTATTGACGAAAAATAAATGTAAGTTCAAATAAAACATATATAAGTCCAGGTGAAAAATATAACAGGCATAATGTGAACGGAAAACAAGTTCAGTTAAAAAGTTATAATATTCAAGTTTAACTAAAATATGTATAAACTTGGATGAAAAATATAACTGGCAAAATGTAAACAGAGAATAAGTTCAAATCTGTATTTAAATTAAAACATTCTATGTAATGAAATAATATTACTTATTGAATGGCATGGCATGGCATATAACAATACTAGGATAGCAATGAAAAAAAAACAAAACAGACTCACTTATGGACGGCTTCTATCAACGTATTGGAAAACAAATTCCCATGGTATGGCACATCAACTATTTCGATGAAAAGTTTTTAGAAAACGTAGAGTTTTTAACTGAAGCTAATAATATCCACACATGAACATGAAGACTTGATTAAAACACAAATGGGTTACGACTGCTGGTAAAAATGAGACACGGCAAGCAACTAGATGTTAACTTTAAAACTTTAAAACTGGATGAGTTAAAAACACATTTCCGAAACTATATCATATTGACGGTAACATCAACTATCTTGAAACATAACATCACTTCAAAATCCCCCAGCACAACATATCTCCGCCGGCTTTAAATAGCCGCGGCAATTCCGAAACTGGATACGCCCCTCCGAGTTGAGTAAGCGAGCTCCTGACTTGCGACGGAAGAAATGCAAGACCGCCACTTGCGAAATGCGATCCGCGATGCTTGCGGATTGAGATCGAACGGAGCGATAAAACCAGAATGAACGTACCCACGGAAAAGATAAGCGATTGATTTGAACGTGTAAACAAAAGTTCGGAAGCTGGATACGGAAGATGGAAAATGGAAAATGCCGGCAAAGGAAAGAAATGAAGTTGGAATAAAACATAAGATAGTAAGCCATGCCATTTTACAATATTACGATATATATAATTAGAATTATGTATTTTAGAGTGTTAAGGAAGAAAAATGGCTGACAATCGCCCCCCCCCCCTTAACACTCGTACTTAAAAATAAAATGGATAATTACCAGATATTGAAAAATATATGTATATATAGAATACAGTCAAACATTAGAATACAAACTATCACACTTCGATAGCTACCAGTAAAACAGAAACTTAACAAGTATAAATGCAACTAATTCAATAACTTCAACAAGGTTAATCAAAAACATCAATTTCCAACAATGTTAATAACAATATTCAATAACAACAACAACAATTTTAACAATTATATATAACAACTAGATTAACAATTTTTTTCATTTCATGAAAGTTTAGTTACAATTGTAACTCTAACAAAAAATTTTTTTTCCACGTTGGAAAAGTTCAATAGCAAAAGTCTATAAAAATAACATTTTCCTGAAAAAAAACCGTGAAAGATAATTACAATTACCTTGTCACATGCAAGTGACTACGAGTTACCTTTACATAAAAAGAATTTAATATGATGATTTTTCCTTTAGTCTTGACTTGTAACAATATTCAAATGAATTTTTAAACAATCATACATTTGCATATTTATCCTGAAAAAGAATGATTATCACATAAACATAAATTCAGGATAATATGAAGAATACGTATACATGAGCTACAATATGATAATACTTTGACAATATATGAAAGACACATGTTATGCAAATGAGAAAATTTCAATAATGAGAATAATAACGATCATGATCGTGATAGCGATTATGAATTATGATTATGATAGTGACATAGTTAAATGATTGTGACTGTGAGCGCTCACATGAAAGACAACACAAAAAAAATATAATATGCTTAAGCTTTTGAAACGATATACATTTGCAAATGATTTGGCCAATTTCAATATGGAAAAAACTTGTTATATATACTCTTAATAAGAGAAGAAAAGATTCATATTTACATATGCAATAAAACAAAATACAACTCGATTTTCAAAACCTATGAAGTGATATTATGAAACGTATGCATACGAAACAAATATGAAATAACAAGAGTATAATTACATATTCAAACATTTTTTCTTCAAAAGAAAAGTACTGAAATATACCAAAAATTTCAGTTTAAAAAAAATGCTAAACTTCAAGGTTTAACATAAAAAGTTAAACAAGCATCTTAATGCTTGACACAAGTTCAAAGGAGGAGGAGTTTTTTTTTTTTCATAGCATTTAAATATTATGAATATATATATATAAATTACTTATAACTAAAAATTACATCAATAAATTTCTTAAGATCAAATTTTGTTAAAGGTTTAGTGAAAATGTCTGAGAGATTAGATTTACTGGCTACGTGTTTAACATTAAAAATCTCTTGGTTTAAAAGGTCTCTAACAAAAAAATAATTTTACGTCTATGTGTTTCGTTCTGTAATTTTCAATGGGAGACTTAAGAAAATCAATGGAGGCCATCAATGAGTTTCAGAGAAAGAGATGTGTGGAGGTGTGTAACCAGGACTTGAGCTAGGACTAGGAGTGGACTTTACAATGCCTTCGTACTTATTGCTTCCTTTAAAACTGAACAGTGACGGATTAAATTTGATACCATTAGAATGACAGTAATCTCTTACTTCCTTCAATGATCTCAGACGTTGTGTTTCACCCAACTCGTAATAGTAGACGTCGGTTCTCGATTTGTCAGGCCTAGTTACAGGCTTACGGAACCAGACAGCTTCCCTGAGAGTTCTAGTAAACTCCTCGCCATCCTCGTCACTGTCACCCTCAAATGGGTGTGAGGAGGCAGAGTCGGAAGATTTAGAGGTACTCGGTCTAATACTTTGAGTGGGTGGTGCTTCTGAAGTAAATCTGTCAGGTTGAAGATCAGTCAAAGGGTCTATTTCAGGTGGTTCGGAACTTAGGATGTAAGAGGGTCCCAGATCGCTTCCGTTGCGCTGCTCCGAAGTTGTAAATGGGTTTGTGCCTATTGAATAGCTTGGACCTTGTTCACTGTGTTTGTGGATACTTCTGGATGCAGATTCGTCACCAAATCTAACATTTATTGTCTCTATTATTTTATTGGTTTCGGGAATCCATACCCTGTAGCCTTTTGTAGACATTGCGTAACCCACTAAGACACCCTTTTTAGCCTTCGGATCGAATTTAGAGTTTCTTTGTTGTTTAGGTACCCCCACATATGCCACCGTACCAAAAGGTCGTAAATGTCTTATGGATGGTTTATTACCACAATAATATTCGAAAGGGGTTTTTTTCTGGGTTTTGTGACATATTCGGTTCAGAGTGTATGCTATGTATAAGACAGCTTCAGGCCAGAATTTGAGACTGAGTTTACTTTCATTGAGTATTGAGCGAGCCCCGTCCATTATTGTTTGATTTAAACGCTCTGAAACTCCATTTTGCTCAGGAGAATACACGTTGGTAAATTCGTGTTTTATGCCATTGTCTTCAAAGAATTTAGTGAATGCCTCATTATCAAATTCCCGCCCATTGTCGCTACGAACCTCTTTTACTTTGGTACCCAAAAATCTTTCTGCTCTTTTTACGTGGTTAGTAAATACTTTAAATACCTGTGTTTTACTGCATAAGGGGTATACTGACACTTTGCGAGAGAAGTCGTCTGTTATAGTTAGGAAATACTTCTCCCCGTTTCGCCCTGTTATTTGTGTTGGACCCCACAGGTCAGTGTGTAGCAGTTCTAGAGGTCGTTTAGATCTTATTTGGTTTATTGGGCGGAATGATGTTCGTCTGTGTTTATTAATTCTACATGTTTCACATTCAAAATCTTTACATTTAATGGGTGGTAAGCCCCTAACGCCATTACATTTTAAAGTATGTTCCATTAATGTGGAACTGATGTGCCCAAGGCGTCTATGCCAGAGTTTAAAATCATCTTTTTGAACTGTTGAGGCTTGGAAACGTACCCGTTTAGGATTTTGATTACGGTTAGTTTTAGGGTCTTTATTTCTATTTTTATGGTTAGGATCCGGATAGAGGCAGTAAATGCCATCTTTAAGAAAAGCACGAAAAAGTGTGCCAGAATCCCGATATGCCTTGACCCTTCCCTCGCCTCCTTTGAACTTGGCACCCATTTTATCAAGTCTGGGACCTGAAATTAAATTATGTCTAAGACTAGGACAATACATGACGTCGCCGAAGCGAACCATTTCCCCGTTTATTTTTAAATCCACTAAACCGGTGCCCTCGATAGGGAAAGTAGCACCGTCAACTGCAACAGCCAATTCCTCATTTTTTAACGGTTTAAACTTAACATATAAACTTTTATCTTTACAGAAATGGTGGGAGGCACCTGTGTCAAAGACCCAGGCGTCTCCACCACATTTTATGTTACTTAAATTAGATTGTATGAGGTAATTTACCTGGCCTGTTGTCTTACGTTGACGTCTGTTGCGAGGCACATCTTTTCTGGATTTATGACCATCAGACTGGACACGGACAGGACTGGATAGGGAAGAGTCTTTCGATGAATTTCTGGAAAAAGAGGAGCCTCTGGACAAAGAAGAATTTCTGGAACTGGAAGAGTCTCTAGGCATCATGGAATTTCTGGAACTAGAGCTGAGACAGGATTCCTGGCGGGTGACATCAGGCACTCTACACTGGCTCTGTAAATGTCCTCTGCGTCCACATTTGTGACACCGACCTTTGAACTTAGGCTTAAAGGAACACTGCTTTGAGGAACGGGCTCTGGAGAAATGAGACTGCACAGCATCTGCTCGGTCATCCTCACGTAGTTTGATACGGGACTCTTCTGCGACTAACTCTGTAAGAACACTTTTAAACGTAAATTGGTCGTCTGGCCATCGCAGAATCCCTTGCACCATGTTGTCGAACTTCTTCGGGAGCCATCTAAGTAATTGAAAGGTAAGGTAGGTTTCTTTGATTGGCTCATTTATTGCAGCAAGTTGGTCGGCAAGTCTTTGGAGACGAGCTGCAAACATATCCACGGGCTCTTCAGGTTGTATCTTACAGGAAAGAATTTCACCAAATAATTGCATATGGCGCGCCCGGTTATCAGGTTGAAAATGCAATTTTAGTTTAGTCCAGGCTTCATGAGGGTCGTCGATATTCTCTATGATTCTTCGGAATTCATTCTCAACATTTAGATATACAATAGATAGAGCAGACCTGACTCTGGATTGATATTCTTTTGTAGCTACAGAGTCACTTCCATCAGGAGCCTTTTCAGTGCCATTAACAATGCTCCACGCATTTTTATCTAATAGTAGATACTTTACGTCAGCTGCCCAAGTTCCATAATTGTGAGAATTAAGTTTTGTTATGCACACCTGTATGTTAGCCATGGCCATGCTTTAACCATAAGATATTACAGGAAAAAAAAATTTTTTTTTTTTTTTTTTTTTTTTTTAATTAATGTACTTAGTAGTCAGGTTGTACATAAACAAAAAAATTTTCTATTATAAGTTATCCGAAAAAAAAACCTTTTTGTAATTCATATCAATAGGAAAGAAAAAAAACATATAGCCTTCAAAAAAAATTCTATATTGCGGCCCCCCCCTCTAAAGTGACTCGGAGGTCCAATGGCCGCATACTACAAACAACTGTCAAAAAATTTTGAAATGTCACCAATTAGGTTATGGCCGCCGTAAAGGGTTTAAAAGCGTATTCGCTTCCGGCCCATAACCCGTGATCGGTTCTGTAACAAGAACCGTCTAAAACAGAGTAAAATTTAGCAGCTTATAGCAGTGTAATTACGGTGACCTAAAAGAGTAAGTAATTGGTGACGTTGTGACAGTGTAGTATAAGACATTAAAGAAACTGTTTTTCAGTAAAATCAGGCTAACGTTTATTGACGAAAAATAAATGTAAGTTCAAATAAAACATATATAAGTCCAGGTGAAAAATATAACAGGCATAATGTGAACGGAAAACAAGTTCAGTTAAAAAGTTATAATATTCAAGTTTAACTAAAATATGTATAAACTTGGATGAAAAATATAACTGGCAAAATGTAAACAGAGAATAAGTTCAAATCTGTATTTAAATTAAAACATTCTATGTAATGAAATAATATTACTTATTGAATGGCATGGCATGGCATATAACAATACTAGGATAGCAATGAAAAAAAAACAAAACAGACTCACTTATGGACGGCTTCTATCAACGTATTGGAAAACAAATTCCCATGGTATGGCACATCAACTATTTCGATGAAAAGTTTTTAGAAAACGTAGAGTTTTTAACTGAAGCTAATAATATCCACACATGAACATGAAGACTTGATTAAAACACAAATGGGTTACGACTGCTGGTAAAAATGAGACACGGCAAGCAACTAGATGTTAACTTTAAAACTTTAAAACTGGATGAGTTAAAAACACATTTCCGAAACTATATCATATTGACGGTAACATCAACTATCTTGAAACATAACATCACTTCAAAATCCCCCAGCACAACATATCTCCGCCGGCTTTAAATAGCCGCGGCAATTCCGAAACTGGATACGCCCCTCCGAGTTGAGTAAGCGAGCTCCTGACTTGCGACGGAAGAAATGCAAGACCGCCACTTGCGAAATGCGATCCGCGATGCTTGCGGATTGAGATCGAACGGAGCGATAAAACCAGAATGAACGTACCCACGGAAAAGATAAGCGATTGATTTGAACGTGTAAACAAAAGTTCGGAAGCTGGATACGGAAGATGGAAAATGGAAAATGCCGGCAAAGGAAAGAAATGAAGTTGGAATAAAACATAAGATAGTAAGCCATGCCATTTTACAATATTACGATATATATAATTAGAATTATGTATTTTAGAGTGTTAAGGAAGAAAAATGGCTGACAAAAATTATGCTTACTGCGGCTCTTCTGCTGGGGCGGCGGATATGATGTATATTTCTTTTCTCCTTGCAGCGATATTCATTACAGAGGTGATTCTGATTGGAATTTTTCTGAAAATTGTGAAAAGTCAATCATCAGAAAGAAAATGCGAAGGATGAAATATATCGCGAATTTCAACATATGATAGCGTAATTTCTGTCAATCATTCGCAAAAAAGCAAGACTTTTATCAAAGGATCGAAAAAAAAAACACCACTTTTATCAAAGGTTCGCCTGAAAAGCGCGAATGTATAAAAAGAAAAAAATGTGTATTTCATGGTAGGACCACTTGAAAAACTACATTTTTATTATCGTAAAATCCCGTTAATTCGCCCTTCCCAATCAAACGCTAGTCCCCACTACAAAAAATCGCTGAAAAAAAACGCTAATTTCGCCAAAGAATCACGAAAACTAATTGCAAATTTATTGAAAGGACCACGAAAAAAAAAACATGAATTATGCCGAAGTATCACTAAAAAACCCACATTTCAGCGAAAGATTGCAGTAAAAACGCGAAATATGTCAAAAAATCTCTAAAAAACATAAATTATCTTAAAAGATCACTAAAAGGAATTGTCAAAAAAATTGTTAGAAAAAACGTAAATATGTCGTATCTATAAATAAACGGTAAAAAAACAAGGAAAAACGTAAATTCAGGCAAAAAAACGCAGAAAAAAGGAGAAATTTGAAAAAAAAAAAACATGAAATCTATTAAAAAATCTGGAAAAAACGAACATATCATCGAAGATTCATGATTCATTCATTTCATCATGAATCATACCATTCTCAAAGGCGAATGAGGAGATGAATCATGATGAAATGAATGGTTCATGAATCCTTGATAAAATGTGTGTTTTTTCGAGATTTTTTTTAAATATTTCATTCTTTTTATGTTTTTTTTACAAATTTCTCCTTCTTCTGCGCTTTTTCGACAAAATTTACGTTCTTTTAAAAAAACACAAATCTTTTCAAGTATTGCTTCAAGTATCAAAATTCATGCTTCATTCAAATACCGTATTTTCGGGAATACCCGCCGCACCCACCGTAAGCGCCGCACCAATGACAATCTGTTAAAAAAAAAAAGTACATCGACGTAAGCGCCGCACCATCGTAAGCGCCGCACCCAAGCTGCTGATATTTATACAGTATAAATCTCTAAATTCCGAAATCGTTCGTAGACGCGGCTTTTAGTTATTTCCGAATTTTAGTGATCTTCAAAAAACAACTTTAAAATGTAAGTAAAAATTATTGAAAATCATCATTAAAAAAGAAAAAAAATCACATATTTATTAAAAAAAATCATAAATGGCACATTAAGTTATTTAACAGCAAAGCCAAGCATTTAATCTTATTAAAATTAAATATACACAGAGCATTTTCACGATTACGATTTTATTTATATGTTAGTATTTAGTTGCTTTAATTTAGGCCTACTGGTCATTACTTTTTCCCCAATTACAATGATATTAGCTCAATCTCTGTAATAAAATTCCTTTGTTCCAGGCCTAATATTTTATATAAACTGTTTATGAATTTTTCTGTTGATATTTCTTTGTTTTCTTATTTTACTATATCAAGATAAATAAACTTGGAAATGAATTAGAAGAAATGATTGGTACGGCCATCTGTCGGCAAAATGCAGAATATAATCTAGATTATACTAAAAAGTTAAATACATTTTTGGTGCTGCCATCTGTCGATAAGATAGGATAACTGAACTATATAAATATAAAACATTTGATGATCATTTATGCTATCTGTATTTGAGGTTTCCAGATTTTAGAGACTGTTACAGTATATAAAATATTTTCACTTGAACAGTTAAAAAAAAAAATTTTTTTTTCACTTAAGTGCCTAAAAAATATATTTAAAATGTAAAGAAATATCGTATAGAGACACTGACGAAAAAAATAAAATAAATAAAATAAGCTGTTGAAGAAAAAAATCATTGGACGAAAGACACTTAGATTTAATGTATGCAAATGCCTTAAAAACTGTAGTAAAAATATTACTGAAAAATGTGATGTAATAAAGCGTATTGCTATAAGAAAATATTTTTTAAATGCATACTAGTTTATGTTAACTCCTCAGATTACTGCAAAAAAAGCAACATTTTGTCACTGGATCAATAACAAACAGAGAAAAATATAATAAATATCAGAAACTTATTTATAATATTATAATCTTACCTGTAAATATTGCAGAATCATTTTTCCCTTGACTGTTGATTTATTATTATTATGTATTTGTTTTTCAATTTAATAACGTTTCCTATCACTGATCCGTTATAAATAGCAGGTATGTAATTTTAATATTAAGATTTCAATTTTTTGTAATATTTATAAAATTTTCTAAAAAAATATTGGATTACATATAATAAGAGAACACTACTTCAAAATATCTTTAAAATATGAAAAATTATTATTGGAATGAAGTGAAAATATAGAAAAAAATATATACAAGATTTTATCAACATGTTTAAAAATCTTCAAATCCATCAAAATCGGAATTTTCACTGTCGGAATTAAATAGTTCTAAAAATTGTTTATCAGTTAATACGTCACAATTTTCATCTTCACTATCATCAGATTCAGATGAATCATCACTAACTGTATTTTCTATGATATTGGCTGCTTTGAAGCCCGACATAATAGTTTTAGCACTAATGTCTTTCCATGCCGATGAAACCCACGACGCTACTTCTTCGTAAGTGGCTTTGCGCATTTTTCCAGAATTTGTAAATGAATGTAGTCCTTATATAGAATGTCCTTCCATCATCCATTTTTCCCACAGTTTTCTTACTTTGGACTTGAAAGATTTATTCACAGCCAAGTCAAGAGGCTGTAAATCTTTAGTTAATCCGCCAGGGATTATTGCTGGCTCGGCTGAGACTTTTTTCAAAGCAGTTTTTACGGAATCACCTTTGTGGGCACTCATTGAGTCCATAATAAGAAGCCCACTAGGCTGAAAAAAAGAATTTTTTCTTTTCCTCCACACTTCCGCCAGCCACTCATACATGATTTCCTCCGACATCCATCCCTTTTCGTTACACCGTATTACGACGTCGGAAGGAAAATTTGCCTTAGGCATAGTTTTGCGCTTGAAAATAATTAGTGGTTTTAATTTGTCTCCATTCGCAGCGCAAGCTAAAACACAGGTAAATGAGGTTCGCTCATTACCAGTTGTTAAGATGCCGATTGTTTTTTCCCCAATGGTGTTAACAGTTCTACTGGGGGGGCAATCAAAAGTTAATGGAACTTCATCCATATTAATAATCTGTGCTGTTGAAAAGTTGTTTTCCTTGATTTTTTCAGCGACATACTTTAAAAAAGATGCTTTTGTCTTTTCCCAATCTGCAGGCAGTTCTTGTCCCACAGTTGTCCTGGTTCTTACAGACAAATTATTTCTCGACATGAACCTAAAGCACCAGTTGGGACTACCTTTAAAATTTGTAAATCCCATGTTCGATGCCATAATCCTCGCTTGAAACCGTATCTGAACAGTTGAAACGGGCATTCCTTTTTCCCTTTGCTCCTTTACCCACTTGGCTAAATTTCTCTCCAGATTTGGCCAAACAACAACGCCACTTCTTCGTGCCCTCTTAGATTTTGGCATTTCCTTCAAAATAGATTTTTCAGCTCTCCATCTCCTTACGCAACGCTCATCAACTCCATATTCTCGTCCTGCAGCACGATTACCTATTAGCTCTGCCTTATCAACCACAGCAAGCTTGAAAGCGGCGGTGTAACTTTTTAACTTTTTGGGAGCCATTTTCACTTGAAAAAAAAAAAAAAATAAATTGCTTAAATAAGAGCGTCAGACAAAAAGAGCAGAACAGTACCGTAAAATAATTCTCAGCTAAAAAGAAAAAAAAAACGTGTTTGTAGTACGCAATTAAAATCCAATCGGAAATAGGCTCAATTACTTGCGCCAATGAGAGGAGCGCAGCAGGATGCTAGCTTCCTCCCTAGCATCTTTTCCTAGTAGCGTTCAATTCTAAGTGCTCTTTCCACAGACTTCTAGTTCTTTCCACAAAGTTCTAAACTTTTCTTCGAATCTTGGTCATCCTTGTGTAAATGCGGTTTAGGTTCCCTTAGAAAGACCCCCCACGGAGGGCACTTATCCTAGGGCCTATATCCCTCCTGCAGATAATCGGCCGTCATAAATAACACTATTAACACCACAAAGTTCTAGTTCTTTCCAGCAAAAATCCGTCAGATTTTCGATCAAAGACTTTTTCAAATTAATTTTAGTGTAGGATTTTTTTTTTTTTTTTTTTTTTAAGTTAAGATATTATTTCAGTCACACACAAAGACCTCCTTAATGCTAATCCTATGGATGAAATTTATAAAGATATCGTGTTTGCATTTCAATATTTTTAAATGATTTTTGGGCATTGGATAGTTCAAGTCCATCTATATGCAGATCGTTTTATACTTTTTCGATTTTGAAGATTGTTTTCACTTTCGAAACCGACTCCCAAAATGAAAGTGCCCTCATTGAAAAATACCTGTAAGCAAAAAGCGAAAAATGTTCTTTCTACAAATCTATCAGAGTTAATCAATGCAAAAATCATTTAAAAATATTTAAATTCAAACGAAATATCTTTATAAATGTTTCCCATAGGATTAGCATTAACGAGCGGGTCGCTTGACTGAAGTAGCCTCTTAACGAAAATATGATACAGTTGAACCTCAACATTTTAGAATCAGCGGGATCACGGCGATACCGTATTTTCGAGATCTGTTAAAAAATAATTTTAAAACAATATCATGCCCCCCCCCCCCCCCAAAAAAAAGCAACTTTTTCCTCAGTGTAAAGAAATGACGATCAAGTAAATTGGTGAAGTAAATAATAAAATACGAATTACATTGAAACACAGCACATATGCTAAAATTAAATTACACATGTTAAACCACAATTGATTAATAAATATATATATAACCATTGTATAATACTACAAATCATTATCCACAGCGAATACAATCCACAATTGTTTATCATGCCTGCGGCAAAAAATCGATTCTTAAATAGCTTACAGCACTACAAATTCCTTTATATAAATATATACCTGCATATCTTTATTTAATATTTTAACTATTGATAATTGATTTAATGATTCCTTTTGTGGTAGATTAGTTTATTTTTTATTTGGTACATACGCATCTATCCTTGTTCATTTACAAAAATTTTGTAAGTTTAAATATTTCTTGCTCAAATTTAGACTTTATATTCATCTTAAGTTATTTCGATGATTATATTATGTAGATATAAATTAAGAAAAGAAAAAAAAAATCCACAAATCCACTTAGCGTAAAAAAAAACTATTTTCGTTCTTTTTTTTTCTACTGTATTCAAAGAAACAAAACAGAAGCAATGCGATATTAGCCGACTTACGCATCAAGGTCAAAGGGCAACATGTCCGCACATTGAGTCATGAAGAGGATGAGGAGAAAAGGTGACTTTAAATAACCAGTGTCTCTCTCTCTTTTTTTTTTTATTAGCAGAAACAAGAGATAACAAAATTGCACGTTTGCTTTATAGTTATAAATACTTACTTGAGTGCTTTTATTAGGCACTTCTTTAAAAATAAACATAGTAAAAGGAAAAAAAAGGATAAAATAAGTAGTTTTGTTCAGAACTTTTCGTACGAAACAATTTTTAACCATATCATAGTAAAAATTAATCTATTGAAAAAATTCACTTGGATGATGCGGATATTTTAAATTTTCCGGGTGCCGGATTGTTATTTTTATTTATTAATTATTATTATTATTTTATATGGGCCGGACCGAGCTGATCCCCCCCCCCCCCCCTATAGATCGGACTGCTTCACTCAAGTAAAAACATCTACTCGCTAATGTTAATCCTATGGATTTGTTTTTTTTTTTTTTTTTTTTTTTTTTTCAAATGCGTTTGCATTTCAATATGCTTAAATGATTTCTTTGTATTTTATATCTGAGATGTTGATCCCTAAGAAGACACCTTTTCGATTTCGTTTACAGATGTTTTTAGTGGTATACTTTGACTTTTAGAACCAGTTTCGAAAGTGAAAGTATACTAATAAAAAAACCTGTAAACAAAATCGAAAAAGTAAAGACTCTTTGTGGAGATTGACTTCCGTTATCCAAAGCAAAAAATATCATTTAAAAATAATGGAATGAGAATGACACTTTTTTTTTCTTTGAGATTAACATTAGTTAGCCGATGTTTGCACGTGGGTGAAATAGCCCTTAAAGTTGCCAAGTTAACATCGACTCGTGTAGCACATTTAAACTTATTCTTGCAAAGTCATATGCATTGAAAATTGTTTATATTCTATTGGCTTCTTTTAAATGTTTATCACGGAAGTCGGCCTTTTATTATTTTTTTATTATTCGCCAGGCCCGTTTTTGTTGTTTATCACCTGAATTAACTCATTTGGGGGGAAAAAAACTTGCTGATTCGACCGGTTTCAAAGTTTGGATTATTTTTGCCGGATAGAAAAAGAGTGAGTTATTGAAAAAAATAAAGAAAAATCTTGCTCTCTAAAGTTTTTACTATGTATAGGAAGTCTATTTCAAAAGAGTTCTATACCGGGATTTGAGCTCTCTTTGGGCAGTTTTATTTTCTAACTGGAAGGAGGATCATTAGAAGAAAAAAATGTGACAGCTGTACATTCCAATATCCTACAGGTAAAATCATTAATAGATGAGGGGAAAATATAATAATTTTTAACATGAGAACCGGTGAGACCAACATTATTTTTGAATAATGTTGATTGTTTAAAAATAAACAACTAACGCATCACGGACACCTGCGGTTGAGAGACGTTTTCAAATGTTTTGATACCAATTTGAGAGCATATAATTGTTGATTAAACAAAAAAAAAGTGTCAAAATCATTTGACAAAAAAAAAAAAAAAAAAAAAAAAAAAATCATCGTACCCGCCGCCCCGGCGTAAGAGCCGCACCTACAATATTTTATACTTTTAAACTCGTATGCGCCGCGGCTCATACGCCCGAAAATACGGTATTCATGATTCATTTAATTCATCAAGGTTTATCCCTTGCTCATCCCCATAAAAAACGTTTTTTTTTCAAGTATCTCGAAAAAACTCTGCAAACCTCGTTACAAAGTATAAAAAACGTATTTAAAAATCGCGAAAAATAGTATGCACGAATTCAAATTTAATTTTATCATAAAAATATACAAAATATACTAAATTTAAAATTGGACTTATATTACAAATGTTAAAAAAAAAACACGAAAAAACACTGAATGTAACGCAATTTTAAACATTTTGATGTATTTTCGTAAGCACGGCGCATACGGTGGTGCGGCGCTTCTGATGAATATTTGTTTTATTTTAATGCATTTTCGGAGGTGCGGCGTTTACGGTGTGTGCGGCGCATACGCCCAAAAATACGGTATATATATGGTAGATTCCCCCTCCCTCTGTTTTGATCTTTCATAAAATCTGCTTGAATTTGAGAATTCTTTTATCTTTAAACTCAGAATCACCTCTGGGAATTCATCGCTCAATAGCCAGGATAAAAAAAAATCTCAAAACTCTTTAATCGTTCATTTAAAAAATTTGCGTCATGAAAAAGACTTGGGCAATTTCCTCAAAACATTTTTAATCAACTAAATTTCATTGCAGAACATAGCAAAGTATTCTGCTTTGGGGAGTCTGACTGAAATCTGAAATAAAATTTCCTTATTTTATGATTTTGATATGAATTAATAAGGTATCTTTATGAGGAAATTTTATTGAACTATTCAAGGAGTGTATCTCATCTTTATTTTGCATATTTAACTATGTAGTGTTTCCCCTAGGCATTTTCAGGAGGGCACAGCGCCCTCCCTGTTTTTATATAGCTGCATATGCATCCTGGCCATTTTGGGCTCGCAAAATTTGTCAGGATATTTTAAGTAGAAAATTTTACCAATATTTTCTGAAAAAAATCCAGAAACTTGCATTTGGTCACAAGAAAACACCTGTGAAATCAGGTCTGTCAATCGCAGGAAAACATTGCAATATTCGTCTGTTGATCATGGGAAAATATTGCAAAATTCGTCTGTCAATTGTGGGAATTGTGAAATTCATCAGTCGGATGCAGGAAAAAAATCACCATTCGCTAGAAGGAACAATATCTTAAAATACGATAATCGATCGCTGAGGGGAAAAAAAATCACGATTTTCGTTTACACTCATGTGAAAAAATCTGCTAGTTTTGTCAGTAAATCTTGAAAATTAGCTAATCAGTCCCAATAATAAAATCTGAAAAATTTTCACTATGTCACACATAAATATCGCGAAAATGTATCAAATTATAAAAATTCACAAAATTCTTCGATTGGTCACGTAGGAAAAAAAAAGTTGCAAAATTACTCAATAAGCTGCTGGAAAATGGAAATCATTATTCAGGGCAAGGGGAAAATAATCAAATATTGTCAAAATATAGCATAAAAAGTATCATATACTTTGTTGAAACTGCACATACATCAATTTTATCGATTTGCCCGCAAAAAGAAATTGTTAATTTTGTCAATGAGTGTGAAAAAATATAAGATCCAGCAGTAGAAGAAAAATCATTTGTCAAAGCAGCGATCATGGAAAAAAATCGGTAATATAGCAAAACAATTTTGGGGGAAAAAAATCAGGTATTTGCAAAAGTATCCTGAAAGAAAAAAGAAAATGAGAATTTCGCAAAGCGATTGGAAAAAATAAATCTGGAATTCCCCGAAATAATCGTGAAAGAAAAAAGATTCTAATCTTAATTTTTAAAAACAACAATGGTTCTGTTGCAATTTTGAAAAAATTATGGAACAATGTAAAGTTCATCACCAATCGCAGAAAGAACACGAAATTCTGTCAAAAGATTGCAGAAAAAACTCAAATTTCACCAAAAAGTTAAAAACTCAATTTGGTGAAAAGATCCTGAACCCCGCCCCCCACTAATTTCAGCCATAGATCGTGAAAAAGAAATGCAAACTTCGGCAACAGACGGTGAAAAAATAAACAAAAATTTCAGAAAAAGTTATTGAAAAAATTAAAATTTTCTTAAATATCAGGGAAAAAACATGAATTTCTGCCAAAAGATCATGGAAAAACTGAAATCTCATCAAAGAATTGAAAAAAAAAAAAAAAAAAAAAAAAAATTGCAAATTTTGCCAAAAGATCATGAAAAATGCAAATATCATAAAAAAAATTGTGCAAAAAACCCAAATTTTGTCAAAACATCGTGAAAAAAAATTTTCTGGCAAAAATCTGAGGAAAATCTTATTATATTCATCAGAAAAAACACAAATTTATCAAAATATCACAAATATAAATTTAGCCAACAGACCTCTCCCCCCTTTCAAAAAACCCCTCAAATTTCGTCAAAAAAATCTTTAAAATATAAATGAATTTTGTCGAAAGATCGTATCAAAACACAAATTTTGTCAAAAGATCGGGGAAAAACTTTAATTTCTTTAAAAAATCTTGAGAAAAGAAAAATCACAAATTTTGTTAAAAGACCACGGAAAAAAAAATTATATCATCACATATGTATATTATTGTGTAGTAGAAAAAAAAACATTACTTATGTCACTTTTTTAAAATGTTTATAAATGTATCGGTTATCCAACATTAAAAAATATTGCACATTTTTTACAAATTCATTAGAAATTTTGCTCACTTGCTGTTTCATAGGATTTAATTAGAAATTTTGTTCACATTCTGTTTCATATAGCCTTTTAAAATTTCCTTCATGTGCTATTTTATAAAAATTCATTAAAAATGTCATTCGCGTATTGTTTTTACACATTTCAATTTTCTCAGCTTGGCAGGTATGCAGTGTGTTTTTAGTTTATTAATTGTATACATTTCGATTTTACTTCAAGTATATTTGAGGGTGCTGCTGCTATAACAGAAAATACAAAAAAGGTAGATTATTTAAGTAACAGAATATTTTCATTTTTTTTTTTTGTAATTTTTGTTTTGTAGTTTTTTTTAAACTTTTGGAAAATTTTATTAGAATGTTTCTTTTATTTATAATTATTTATTAACCATTAAATCTATAAAAAAAATCTTGAATAGTTCAATATTTAAAAAATGCAGACATATTCAGGTTCCATTTACGATAATGCAGAATGCATAAAAAGGAAATATCATAATATTTATAAATCCATATAAATATCCATAAATAAATATAATTTATCTGTGTATAAGTCGAGAAATTTTGGTCAAAAAAATAATTTAAAGTTGGAAAGTTGACTTATATAAGAGTCCTTATTTTGTTTTATTTTTACCAGAAGTCAAAAAATGCCCTTTTGTAAGACAATTCTCTCTTTTGGCATTCCATAACACAATGATGTCGTTTACTGTCAATTTCCATACCAGGGAAGAAAAAGAGGAATTAATAATTGCTTTTCCTTATCAGCGCTGAGGTAAAGGTTTGGAGACTGGGTGACAGGTTTGGTACTGGCGATGAATGTATGCCTACTACCCCCCCCCCCTCCTCTCTGCGAGATCAGTAAATAAAATTTTGATAATATATCACCCCTATGTGCAATTGAATCATACACGAGTGGCTAGAAACATATAACTCTCTAAAAACATGTGACCCACATTATATCTTGCGTGTACATTATTCATTATTTCTTCATTTATCTTACTGCACTTTTTTTTCCCTGTTTCTACTGATATGGCTGATTTAGTTATTTGAAAACAGACATGCAATTCATATGTAGCTTTTGTAGAAGAGTCTAACAACTGTGCTGCTTCTCATCAGTTTGGGGTTCACAAAAAATTGATTTGTGATTGTACAAGAATAAGGCAAAGCTAGAAAACATCCCAAAATCAAAAAAGGTTTTGCGGCATAGAAAATCGCCCTTTCCAAAACTCAAAAATATATTGCATGATTGGGTTGCAAAAATCCGGCAGAATTGTTTTATTGTCACTGGAATTGGCAAATGTTTATGAGCAATGAAGCTTGCAAATGAATAAAAGTATGGTGTTCCAAACATGCTTCATGCATCAAAACATTGGTGTACTAGATATATGAATCTTCATGGTTCAACTTTACACCAGCGCGCTAAACTGGCACAAAAACTATCATCTGACTTGAAAGCAAAGATTATAAGATTTCAAAAATACGTCATCAATTCAAGAAAAATGAATTGTTTTGAACTTTGCCATATAGAGAATATGGACAAAACACCCATGTGATTCAACCTACCAGAAATAAAGCAGTGAACTGCAAGGGGGATAAAGTATTTTACTAAAAACGACTGAGCACGACAAAAATTGTTTTATGGTTGTTCTTTCCCGTTTGGCTGACAGTAGTAAGCTTCATCCGTTGTTTTAAAAAGGAAAATTTTGCTAAAAACAGGGATGCCACTTTTCCGCCGAAAGGCGGATTTCCGCTTTTTTTAATTTTTAAGAATTCTCGATTTGCGTTAAGTGATCACGAAGTAAAATAGCGATTTTAGTCCAACGATCGTGAAAAAAATAGTGATTTTCATTGAACGATCCCGAAATAAAACGGGAATTTTTGTCAAACGATTGCGAAATTACACAGCAATTTTCGTCAAGCGATCGAGAAATACGACAGCTTTTTTCGTCAAGTGATCGCGAAATATAGCAGCGATTTTCATTAAAAGATCTTGAAATATAACAGCTATTTTCGTTAAAAGATCGCGAAATATAACGGTGATTTTTGTCAAAAGATCGCAAAATAAAACTGTTATTTTCATAAAACGATCGCGAAATACAACAGCTTTTTTTTGTCAAGTGATCGCGAAATATAGCAGCAATTTTCGTTAAAAGATCGTGAAATATAACAGCGATTTTCGTTAAACGATGGCGAAATATGACAGTAATTTTTGCCAAAAGATAGCAAAATAAAACTGTCATATTTTCATCAAACGGTCGCGATATAAAACAGCAATTTTCATCAAACGATCTCGAAACGAAACGGTAATTTTCGTGAAATGATCGCAATGTGAAACGGTGATTTTCGTCAATATTTGCGATATAAAACGACAATTTTCATCAAACGATCGCGATGTAAAACGATGATTTTCGTAGAACGATCGCGATGTAAAACGGCGATTTTTGTCAAATGATCGCGAAGTAAAACGGCTATTTTCGTTAAACGATCGTGAAGTAAAACGGCTATTTTCGTCAAACGATCGCGTTGTAAAACGACGACTTTCGTCAAGCGATCGCGAAATAAAACGGCATTTTCCGTCAAACGATCATGAAATAAAACAGCTATTTTCGTCAAATGAAAAAAAAACTGCGGGAAAAACAAAAAAAATTAAAACTTGCAAATTTTTGCTATTTACTTATGGAATAATCATCGAATCTATTGCTGGGTTACTTAAATTGATTTAAAATGATGTGATACATAAAATTCCCCACTGAATTTGTGGCTGGATTAAATTAAATCATATAAAATACAGTAAACTAAAGACAAATCATTTTTATTTACTCTTATAAATTAAGTTTACAAAAAAAAAAAAAAGCTGCAATTTTTTTAAAAAATTTATTATAAACAATATAGTTTACAAAATTCATGATGCATAAATGTTGTGAAAAATGTCGTAATTTTACTTTACGCATAATTTCCTCTTTTTGGCTATTTTCTGAGTGGCATCCCTGTAAAAAACATTACATTTCCATCTGGTGTGTTGATTCAAGCCCATGAAAAGGGGTGGATGGATGCTGACGGAACAGTCGACTGGCTTAAAAATGTGTTGGGTAAAAGACCGGGAGTTGTTTTCCCTTTTAGTTTACAACTCTTATGGTGGCTACTTTTCTGAAAATGTGAATAAAATAACAAAAGAACTGAAAACAACTGTAGCTGTAATCCCTGGAGGGTTGACATTCGTCCTTCAATCCCTGGAAGGTTGACATTCGTCCTTCAATCCCTGGTGGGTTGACATCTGTCCTTCAATCCCTAGACGTTTGCCTCAATAAGCCTTTCAAAGAAAATCTTAGAAAATATTGGGCAGAGTGGATTTCATCCGGTTGTCCAATGTCTGCAAAGGGCGGTATTATTAGAGAGCCCAACATTTCATTAATTGCCCAGTGGGTGGAATCAAATTCCTTCCAAAATGATTATAAAACTATTCAAGAAATGCTGCATAAGGAATGAACTAGATGGCACAGAAGATGATTCCATTTTTGAAAGTGATAACAACAAGGAAGAATGTAGCGTTAGAGATTGAAAACGTGTATCATGATAAGCCGATGATGACAAAGGATTTTTGTGAATTGTTTGGCGAATCCGATATTGAATCGGACCGTGAATCAGTTTAGCTTTGTATATTATTTTAGTATATTATTATCTTCATTATTGTATATTTAGTACTTTTTTTTCCAGACAATTTCAAATAAATGTACAAAAAAAAAAAAAAATTATTGTATATTTAGTGTTTTTTTTTTCCAGGTGATTTTGAATAATGTATTTTTAAAAAAATTTTAATTTCTTGATCAGAAAAGTGAGGGGTCGACATATACGCAGGATCGATGTATACACAGGTAAATATGGTAATATAAAAATAACTGAATATTACATAATATAAATTGTTAAAAACCGAATAAATCCTATGTTGATGTGGTTTTTATCAGGTTTTTTAAAGTGGGTCTTACCCCCAATTCCCCCCCCCCCAAAAAAAGGCCACCCAAGATTTTTTTTTTTTTTTTTTAATAGATGTGTTTTTTGCAACCCATCACTGTCTGGTGAGAATATATAAAAAAGAGAAAATATTTAATTTTAATGTAGTGTGAAAAAAGTCACATTAATTTTGAATTATTTTAGAATTATAAATAAATGCAAATACATAACAACATGATTGAATAATTTCTTGTAATTTCCTTAAGAAATGTGAGCATTCTATCATCTTTACGAGCTCTCACTTACACAGTTTTATAAATATTATATCATGGAGGAATTTTTTACGAGAAATCTCTAGTGGATGCATTATGACTACATTTAACTAGATCAAAATATGAACCTTTCAAAAAGATCTTGCAGGGGTCTCTTGATGAAAGTTTTATGAGGTATCCTATCACATATGAAAAGTAAAATATCATATGTACTTAAGTCGACCGCCTAACTTTTGAATGCAAACTCTGCAAAAAATCAAAAACCTGTGTATAAATCGACACCCTAACTTTTTATTTCAGTTTTGCAGTAAATCAAATGAAAGATGTCACTTGCCAATGCAAAAATGTAGTAAAGAAACAAAAAGAAATCATTGAAAATTTTTAAAAATGATAAATTATCATTATTTGTATATTTTATATACATTATTTTACCATACATATGCATGAAAAAGACAGAATTTTGCAATATTCAAAGTTTTTATTTTTTAATTGACTCTTGTATAAGTCGATCCCCCCCCCCCTCTAATTTGCTTGCCGAAAATTGTCAGACATTTCTCGACTTATATACAAGTATATACAGTACTAAGATTCAAATTATAATTGAAAATTATGTTAAATTATTATACCATTCAATTATATGAATAGTACATTCCTAAAATCTACAACCCTATATTCCACAAATGCCTAAAATCACAGATATAAACAATTAAACTTTAAGTTCAGATGTAAGGACAAAATTGCAGAATTTTTTAGCTTTATATCTTCTATATCTATTTTAATGTGTCATTCTTGAAATGCGACTTATTTTTATGAAGAAGGCATAAATTTATTTCTAGGAGGACGGAGGAAATGCCGATATCACTGGTAATCACAATCATTTTATCAAAAATATTTATGTATTAATCATATTGTTTTGGTTATTAAGACTGGCTAAAACTGAAATCAAATGTCCTTGCTTTATGATTTTGATGTGAATTAATAGGGTACCTTTAAGAGGAAAGTTTCATTAAATAAATCAAGAAAAAATTATCTCATCTTTATTATGCATATTTAATTATACATTATTATTTACTTGACCTTTACTTTTAATAATTTAATACTTTTTAAAATATCTTGCTTTTTATTATTTTAGTTTATTACTTTGCTTATTTTAATATTTTACTATATTGTAAACCTTCATTATAATTTCAATTTCATTATTACACCTAAATTACTGCTTTAAAAATGCAAACAAAACACTGACTAGAAATCCACAAAACTCTAAAATCCACATAACCTCTGGTCCCAAGCTGTGTAGATTTGAGGGAGTCTATTGTATTAATTTCTTATGTTTAATAATAAATGTTAAGTTTTTCTGAGACAGTTCCGTACCTGCATTGGCAGTTTGAACAATGCTACCAAAAAGAGAATAAATAAAAAGTTACAACAAAACACATTTTATCTTTTTTCAATTTTCTCTGTATTTTATTTTTGTTAGCTTACATTCATATCCTTAATTTATAATAGTAAGTAGTGTGATAAAAACGTTCAGTATGTGATTACATTACTAACATGAGTTATTTGTTCCTCTGCCTTTAAAGTTGTTTATATTGTCTTCTGGGTGTCAAGAAACATTACTATGGTTCATTATTTCTTAAAAATTTGAGTAGTTTTTTTGCTAACTAAATTTCAAAGCAAAAAATCTAAACTTTCATGTGTTTCATTCTATAGGTGGTATTTTGGAAAAATTAAACGAATAGAAGCTGAGAAGAAGTTGCTTCTGGCTGAAAATGATCATGGGGCATTTCTTATTAGAGACAGTGAGAGCAGAAGGAATGACTTTTCTCTTTCAGGTATGCATATTTAATAATCTTACAAAAAAATCAAAAGAAATATCTTGTAAAACAGAGGAAAGGATTGTTCCTTTTTTTGATCACTAAGCCATAATCTTACATGCTAGAAGCTCATCCAAAATTTATAGGAATGAAATCAGCGTAGATATGTTTAAAATTTTATTGTGATTCATGACTCACTTTTATGAGCTTGGAGTGTTATTTTTAGTAGCAGCTGGCTTCCCACTAGTGCCAAAAATCCACAAAATAAATAAAACAAAAAATTACAAAAATTATTTTTAGAATATTTTTAGAAACCAGGTCCCGGCTAAGGCTATGGAGGGGCCCAGGGCAGATATCATTCTTGGGGATCCCTGTCTATCTATTGATAGATTCATTTTTTGTGAATAATGTGGGAGTGGCTAGTACTAAACTTCATACGTATGTATTTATCTATAAATTTTGTACTCAGTGCAGTTCACATCTGTATACAGGGTATCGCAAATAGACAGTCACAACTTTATGAAAAAGTACTAACAGGATTGTAGAAAAATGATAGATTGGTATCTCTCTGCAAACTTATTTTTTGCTTATCAATGTATGTTATAAAATGGCTAAAAGAAAATTGGTCATAATTAATGGTTTTAACTTGCAACACTACGAGAAAAACATTAATAAAGAATTTCTTTTGAAAATGATAGAACATTAAGTTTTTATTATAAAACTTTAATTATTAATTTTCTAATGTAGTTTGTTTTTTGCATAGATGAATGGGGTACTGGAAGCAAAGAGAGGAAGGGGGACCACTCTTATCTTCTTAAATGTTTAAAAATATATGAAGCTTGAACCCTTTTGGCTAATTTTAATCATTTGGCACTTTTTAGTGAAAATCCTAATTACTCTCATGGGGAGCTCCTAAAGTGATGGGGCCCTGTTAAAAACTATACTTTGCCTACTTATACTTTAGAAAATATAAATCAAATTAGTAAAAAAAATACATTATTCATAGCTAAAGTGTGCACATAATATTAAGACAATATGTTTCTACAATGGAGCTTAGATATAACTAGCCTGATTAAATTAACGTACTAAATAAACTGAATTTTGAAATTTCAATTGTTGCAAATTGCAATATTTTCTCATCTGCCTTTAACTATTGAATATTGCAAAAACAGAATGTTGCATGACCTGTGGCAGGAAATCATTATGCTTTTCATAGAAAACTCCGTTAGTGCAAAAACCTTTTTTCAAAAAATGGTCTTTGAGATTCAAAATATATTGTGACTCAAATTTTATAATTTATTTGAGGGGACCCCAAGCAGTAGATTGTTTGCAGCTCATTTGGAAAAATATGGGTGAATCAGCTAGTTTTTCAATTAAGGCAACTAAATCTGTATATAGCAGTAATGTTTGTACTCTCATCAACTTCATTATAAGCATATAACTTAATTTCCTCTATATTATCATGTATTTGTTGATTTACAGTATAATAATACTTTTTCTTCTCACTTAAGTTTATGTATATTTTATGCTAATATAAACATTTATAATATATAATTCAATAGCTTATGTCTCGCAATATATGTGAATATTTTTAATATATTTAGTAAAAGATGGTGATACTGTGAAACACTATCGTATTCGCCAGTTAGATGAAGGAGGTTTCTTCATAGCAAGAAGAACTACATTCCGAACTCTTCAAGAACTTGTGGAACATTATAGCAAGGATGCTGATGGCTTATGTGTCAATTTAAGAAAGCCTTGTATCCAGGTAAATATTAAAACTTTTAAAATGATTTATATAGTAAGAATTTTTGTAGGTATTGCCATTATATTAAAGTATTTAATTAATACTATGTTATTTAATTAATACTATGTTACAAATGTCTTTTTACTTGACTCTAAAGTAAATCAGTAACCAATTTTGGTTAGTATAATTTTGAATTCACTATCAGACAGATAACTGGTAAAAAAAATAAAATTATCTTAAGTATTTGATGCAGTTGAATCATTTAAAAAAACTATTTTTGCACACTTGAATTAGGTATGAATGACCTGGTTGGTTGCCAACAGTTTAAAAGTACCCTTAATATCTTTTTTAATTTTCAAAATTTCAGGACTGTGAATTAAATTTTTGATGCAAATTGAAATTGTATTGTAATAATTTAGAAACTGTATTAAATAATTTTAAAAACAATACTTTTTTCTGGGTCAACTACTTAAATACTTGATGCAAGCTGCAAATTATACAGGACACATTTTATACTTTGTAGAATAGCAGACCACTGTAATCTCCTAAGACTATTTTTGTGGTTTACATGTTATTTCGATATTAAGAACAAAATATGTTCAGTGGCCTCAAAAAATTTCTGAATAGTTTTATTAAAATAAATATATGGCTGCCAACTTTGATCTCTTTTTTAATGTCAAATGAACTTGTTTTGAAACAGAATTTTTTTTTTCTATCTTGTTCTTATTTGATTTTGCCTATTAAGTAAAATCTCTGGTTCAAAATGTTTAACTTAAAAGAAAAAATGTAAAATTTAGTAATTATAGCAATTTTTTTTTATTCTTCAAAATAATAATAATAAAGAATAAAATATATTTCATTCCTTTCTATTTAAAATTTATTCATCTGATTTTGGATATCTTGATCGAGAAATATATGTATACTGGTGACGCAGGATGAAAAAGCAAACAACGTCACATGTAATCTAGTCTCTTATTGCGAAGGGGTTAAAGCATTTGTAAATATCTTTTTTACAGTTTGAAAGTTGAGAATTTTTGAACCCAAAAGTTAAGAATTTAAAATGAATAATTTGATATCATTACATTTTATTTTTATATATTTTAATCTAACTATAACAGCAACATTTGCTGATATTTTTATTTTTATTTAATAGTTGAAAATATTTTAATTAAATATTTAACTGTTTTTTATAGGTTGAAAAGCCTGCAACTGGTGGACTTTCCCATAACACTAGAGACCAATGGGAAATAGATCGAAGCTCTTTAAAATTTGTAAGAAAATTAGGTCAGGGCCAGTTTGGTGAAGTGTGGGAAGGATTGTGGAATAATACAACTCCTGTAGCCATAAAGACATTAAAAACAGGTTTATATATTTGGCATCTCTAGATTAAAAATGTTTAATTTATGCACTATGATTTATGTATGATTTTCTTCACACTTTCTTCATATAAAGGTAGAACTTTCTCTAATCACCTAAATTTGGTTGGTTGGTTGTATAGGGTTTAATGGCACAAAGTCCCTTTAGAGGCATGCTGCGCCATCACCTAAATTTTTAGCTATTTTGTTAAGTATTCATTTAGATATTTATAAAATAATAGCTATGAAAAGTATGAATATCTATGGATATGAATAACATTTTTTAAAATACATTGGGAAAAAAAAACCAATGAATTTCAAGATTTTGTTACATTAGCCTTTGAATTAACAAATTACATAATAATGGAAAATGGTAAGTCAAATGGTTACATAGTTAATATTATTTGAGACATCAGAAATCTGTTTCATGAATAGAGTTTGTCTATTTTTTTTATATAAAGAATGTGGTGTTTTACAAAATTGGACAAAGTTAATTTTATCAATTTGCATATGCTTAGCATATAAAATTTATACAGTTAAATTGTGTTTTTGCCTTCACTTAATTGAATATTTTAATTTAACTGTGACTGACTGCTACTAGTCATAATCTGATAAATCAACAGGGGAAATCTTAATTACACTATGGTACAAAAAAATTTGTGAAATACTTTACAGTAAAATTAATTATAAAAAATCAGTTGTTGAATATTAATTTCATCATTATATGTTGTTTATTGATTATTATATAATTCTGTTGTTTATGTGTTGGATTTTAATTTCATTATTCTATATCAACGCTCAGATAGTCTTGGAAACAGGCAAAATTGTAGTGCTGTTTTCTCTGTAGAGAAATCTCTCACTTATGCACAGGACAAGTACAGCGAAAAAGACGTGCATAAGTGAAAAACCACAAAAGGGAGCTTAAAAGTGATACATCAACACAGTGTAGTTATATTATTAATTAATACTATGGTTATACTACTAAAAAAGATAAATATGATTAGTTTCAAAATGCAAATAATGTGGATGAAATAACGCAAATTCATTTATGTTAATTATTTTTAAAGAATATTAAAAAATGAAAATGCTTACATATCCAAATTTTGTTTTACTCCTATTATTCTCTCACAAAATAATTTACAGTCAAGGATTTTTCAAAAAAGAGCCTTTTTATGTCAATTGACACGCGAAAAGTTCCTTCACTTCCAGAATTGCACTGAAAATAGTCAGGCAGAGTTTCTAATGTGTGAGTTGCAGGAACTTTTGACGTATTTTCTTTATCGCCGTCCACCTCTTCATTTTTGTCGTCACCATTCATATCACTTACAATATCTCTTATTTCCTGCAGAAACTGTGATTAAATTCACCAGTATCAACAAATTCGCTGAGAGTCCACACAGTCTTTCCACCAAATATAGTATGTTTATCTTCTTCGTTTGTGTTATTTTTCATTTTCTGCCTTCTCACATTAATTTTCTGCTGGAAATTAAATCTTGTTTTCTTATAGTAGCTTTTAATACACCTGTCAACCATGTTTCTCCTTGATGAGCACAATGTAAGAATTGGATAGAGGATGGTAACTTGTGGCAATTTGTCTTTTCGTTCCATGTTTTATTTCCGACCCAGCCAGAAGTTGGCTGATATAAGGTTTTCCGAGGTGCACTTTCACGCAATGAATGACACTTAGATTCAAAAATTAATTTGCAGAAAAAAAATACAGGTTTGGTGTTGTTGAAATATGGACTATCTTGAGGTTAAGCAGGACATGCAACATCCATGAATATCAAATCTTTTCACAAAGGGTCAGAGTACCGATCTATAAATAAGAACTTTCCATTTTCCTGTTGAATTTAAGAAGGAAATCCAAAAAACTGTGCGACGTTAACGTCACCCACACTGTTCTATTATTGTAGTGCAATCACAAGGAAGCATCTTCACGCTCTTTAAAAAGCAATGATTGTTTGATCTGCCACTGGCCAATTGCGGGAAGTTTTTCAAATCATCAGCATATCAACACATCCAAACAGTTTGTTTTTCTTCATCTTTTTTACCTAGGTTCTGTAGGCAATATTTTATATATATAAAAAAAAGTCCAATTTTGTCAGAATTGTGGATGTTTTTCAGTAGTAGAACAAGAAATTTAAAATTCTCAAAATCTTTTGAGATGTGTATAAGTGAGAGGTGCTTATATGAATAATAGTTACCATTGGTGTTTCTATATCTCTGCCGGAACTGCAAAAAAACATAGATAAGTGAAAAATGTGTATAAGTGAGAGATCACTGTACATTGTTTTAAATGCTAAAAAAGTTATTTTTTTCAACACTAATGCTTATTATTATATTATATACCGGGTGTCCCAAAAATGACTGATGGATTTTAAAATTCAATAACTTGCAAACGATGACAGCTATTTAAAAAAATTTTACAGGAGGCTTATGTATAATGTCAGGAGTTTTTTAATGTAATTTTTTTTATTTTAGTTCGAATTTCAAACAATAGGTGGCACTGACGGCGATTGAAGGCCAGGTGATCAGTGCTGAGTGAAGCGTCAACCTGGCCTTCAATCGCTGTCAGCACCACCTGTTGTTTGAAATTCGAACTAAAATAAAAAATTACGCTAAAAAAACTCCTGACATTATACATAACCCTCCTGCAAAAATTTTTTAAATAGTTGTCACCGTTTGCAAATTATTTAATTTTAAAATCCATCAGTCATTTTTGGGACACCCAGTATATACTAGACACCAATTCTAAGATGTATGCCAAATTTTGGGATGTTATGTAAAATAGAAGTAGAGTTACAGATATGTTCCATTTGTGGAATGTTGGCAGTACAAATAACCTTTGTAAATTTTGTCACATTTTTCTTTCCAAATTAGACCAGCGCTACACGCATATGAAAATAATGAAAGCAAGGTAACGTAAGAAATTTTTTCAATTTTAGGAACATAACTTGTCACTCATAGCAGAGAATTGTTTAAGAAAAAATTAATTCCTTGGACCTGGATCCTTCAATTTTTTTTAAAAAAGGATCCTTCACAAAACTCTTTAGTCTTAAAAATATGCCTAAGTAAAATCTGACCTGTCTCTTTTAAGTACATAAAGAAAAGATACCTATTTTACATATATATCTTTTTAAAAATATATATAAAAGAACTTGAGTATAATGATCATTTCAATTTCGCAAAATTAGGATTATATTTTTTCACAACTGAAAAAAGCTTATCACAATTTCACCAAAACAGGACCTTGAAAGAAAAGTCTGGACAAACCCCTGAATAGCAAAATTTTATGAAAGGCCCCAAAACATTTTTCATGCATATGCATTTCACAATATTCACACCATTCCTTAATGTTTTTCTGAAAATTTGAGGCTTTGAGCTTCTTCCTTTAGTAGTAGTTGACAACCAATACCTACTGGATGAAATGATGATGTCCATAATGAGCAGTAGAACCTTATATTCTCTTTCTCAAAACATAAAATCCCTTTCATGGCAATAGTTGCAATTTCATGATGAAACTCTAAATGGCTTACGATTTCTTTTGATCCTACTACATAACAATACATTTTAGAAACAACAACAATAGTCATGATTAGTTCATTTGCAAACAGATTTCACTACCACTTTTTTTGTAAACGAAAAACTTGACAATATGTTGTAGGCAAATAATCCAAAACATCTACACTACCCATTTTCTGATTATATAATATAATAAATAGAGATGTTTGATTGAATATTCTCACCTCAATTTTTGAGAATATTGTGTTATACTTTCAGTTAACAATGCTCCTTCCCAATTTGATGTACAGTAAAGAAACTCCCTTTATTCTATTATAGACAAACAACTTTATCACCACTCTAATAATCATGATCTCCTTGTTCTTGCTTGAAGCCAACATTCCACATGTGGAACATTGGCATTCAAATGATCATAAGACAAAAACAAAATAAGATAAATCATTCATTTATTCTTAAAACTTCATAAACAACAGTAAGCAATACAATAATCATCATCACATCCCTCATATTTGAATTCTAAAGTTAGAGTAAAAAGCACAGCCTACAAAATTGTTTTTTGTTACATTTCAACAAGCTCTATGATGAAAACCATAAAAAAATATTAAACATTAATTTATAATCTGTTAAAACATATCTTTAAAAAGTTGTTATATTTAAAATTTAAAACAGTTTGAACAAACACCTGAAAAATACATCATCATATAATTGGTGTTCCATTTATGGAATGTTGGTGAGTAAATGATTAAACTAACTTAGGTATTAATTTTTTAAAATGATTGCATTCCTGATTGGTTTTGTGGTTATTCAACACCAAAATTTAATCTAATTTTCATGAGAAGAAAGGGATGGGAAGGGAGGGGGGGGGGTGTTATCTGTGAAGGGAAATCTACTGTATGGTATAGATTTAATGTTTGTTAGTAAGAAATAATCATGTTAAAAATCGCTAAATAAGTGAACTAAAAATTTCAAATATAATTGAGGCTTCTGTTGCATTTATTAAGTTTTTTAGATTTGTGGTTTCTGAAATTTTAGTGCTGGTTTAAATGTAACTTAAAAATTATTTGTCAAAATGAGCTGAAACTTTGTATGCACATATTTTTTCAAATATTGATTTAAAAATTTATATTTCATATAATATACTTATTAAAATATTTGTTTGTGATTTTAAGCAATATGTTAATGTTAAAACTCGGCATGGTAATATGAAATAGTCGAGTGAATGAATATGAATTTATGAAATCAATATGAACACATAAACACACCCTATCTCAGCTGTGCTTTGTAAAAGAATAATTTTTTGTCAAAATTAAGATTTTTTGGCTAGAATTTACCAAAAAAAAAAAAAAATAAATAAATAAATAAATAAACCTTCAGCCAGACATCAGTCTTTGTTTATTGGACGTTATTTTATGGTAAGACTTAGTGAATGGAACAGAAGCCTCAATTATATTTAAAATCTTTATTATTTTTTTTCAGAAGTTTTTTTTATTAATATTGCATTTGCAGGTTTATAATAAATTAACATATTTTCTTAATGTATATTAGGAAAATTGTAATGGCATTCAGAAAATGAAAATATATCTGATCATCATTACTATTAGTTTAAATATTGTAATTTGTATTGTTTTAGGTACAATGGATCCCAAAGATTTTCTTGCTGAAGCTCAGATCATGAAGAAATTACGTCATCCTAAATTAGTTCAGTTGTATGCAGTTTGCACATTAGAAGAACCTATTTATATTATTACGGAATTGATGAAAAATGGTAGTCTTTTAGAATTTTTACAAGGTATGTATCTTTGTATATGTTATTTCTTAAATTGTAATAGCTTAATAAATTCCTTTGTCATAGACTTTCTTGTTCCACTTTTGGGGAAACCTCCAGCTCCCTCATGCCTTTTATAACTTTTTTTTCATGTATAATCTGTTTTTAATTTTATACAAGCATGTATTGCTAAACAGTTTCAAAATGTAAATTGAGAATTACTAACAGTATGAACAACTACGTTTATTATTGGAATCTAAAATCTATATAAATTTTTGTATATACAAATAAAATTTGTAACCTTAGCTGTAAAATTGATTAAGACATTGTCTCTTGAAAACTCAACAGAAAAAAATAAACATTTCAAAAAGGAAAATTAATAAATAACCTAAGCAGATGTATTAAATTCCCAGCTATAAAACATCAAAATTCAGTATTGCTATTCATCAGTTTAACTAGAAATGCAAGCTGAACAGTTTTTGTAGATGTTAATCTCCCCTATCTTAGAACCTTTCCTTAGTGCCCTATTCAATTTTTTTCAGAACATATTATGCTAATAATTGCTTGAAATAATCTACGTTTTTTAAAATGAAAATATTTAATAATAAAATATTGTTTTCTGTTTAAGATTTGTTTGTTTGATGCATGTTCACATTGTTAAATGTGATTTTAAGTTAAACATATGGCAGCATTTCTCAAACTTTTTCAGTCACTGTTACTTTTGAAAATGAAATGAACACTTTTAGAAGCTCACCAAAGTGTGAAGAAAACAGTCATATATTGGCTTTTTACAAATGTTGCCACTTAGTTGATTTTCTTATCCTAAAGTGCTTGAAGCTCCAGACATTTTTGTCTACTTTTATAATTGTTAATAAAAGTTGATTGCAGGCAATTCTGGCAATCTATATAATCCCATCTGACTGAAAGCATGCATCCTAAGATATCCTATGCAATTCAAGCTACATCATCAATTTTTTATTTAGAAAAAAAAAAAAAAAAAAAAAAAATTGAAAGTTCTTTAAATAATAATAACATAAAATCCAGATCTGAAATTTTTATTCTTATTCTAGAAACAAAATGCTGAAAAACACTTTTTTTGTCTTCTAAAGGCAAATACTCCTTAAAGTATTTCTACAAATCTCTAGCCCCACCAGTGGCCGCGAGGTTCTGACCTCCAAACTGGTAGATGGTAGGTGCTGGGTTCGAACCCAATTACGACCGTCGGCCTAACTGTTCGGAGTTTTCCGTGGTTTTCTTCGAACCTTGCGTAAATACGGGTTAGGTTCCCTTAGAAAGACCCCCACGGAGGGCAACCCACCCCATAGGGCCTATATTCCATAGCGTAGATAATTGGCTGAGATAAATACAACAACAACAAATATCACTCTATTTCCCCCAATCCCCCTAGTTAAAATATGAGAGTTAGTAGTTGCCCTGATTATGGAATATTTTACAATAGGTTTAAGCATATGCACATTCTAATGCAAGTAGATAGTTTGGTCAGCCTAAGTTAATGTCCAAAAGTGTTCCCGGCAGAAGGTTAATGTTCTTGTGTTGCTTTGTAGGAATAATAAATAAATGATCATCTAACTCTCCCCTTAAATTTCCATTCCTTGTTATTATATAAAATAAAATGTTAGAAAATTTTTATTAACATCTGTACTGTAAAGTTGAAGTACATATCAACAAAAAATACACAATGTTTTCATCAACATTTCTGCTGCCCTATTGGTTTCATCTGATTTGGTAGAAAATGAAGTAACTAAATTGAATTGACAAAGGGCAGTTTTTCAATTCATTGTGTACATTAAAGGGCTATCAAGCTAGACACCATAGGAACATATTTCAATCAAAATTATAACTTTCTTTTACAAAGTGCATTTTTGCTTTTTTATGGAAAGAAATGTGCATTTCAACTTTTTTCTTTATAATAATCACCAATTTTTTCTGAACAAATATTATTTAAATGTTATATTTTAAAAACTGATATAAATTTTCTAAGGGGATTTATGTTTGTATCAGTATTTTAATAAGATTTTATCCAATTTGGGCTAAAAATGCTGATGCTTTGTAGTTTACAGGTATGACAGATATTTTGATTATTTTTATATACCTTATAAGGTATAGGTTCCTTAGTCTCATGTTCAACAGATTTTATACAATGCTCTTTAGTTCTTGAGAAACAAAGGGAGGGGGTCTAATATTATAACATATCTTAAGTACTTACTTAGTAGCAAAATTACTGCATTGGTTATAGCTCGATTGGTACTGCCTTTGTTCAGTGTTTGGAGGATTCAGGTTCTATACCGGAACAGGTTGCATTTGATTTTCACATATTTTGTTTTATAAAAATACTTGTAATTATAATCCAATAATCTTAATTAAAATTTTTAATATTATTCATTCATTGTAATGTTAACATGTTTAAATTTTTATTTAGCATTTTTGATTTTTAAACCGTTATTAAACATTAATTCGATAATTTCTCTAATTGCAAGAGAAACGTATGTTATTTATGATACTGATTGATGAGCTAAATAGCATTATTTTGTAATAAAATTTTACAAGACTTTAATGCATATATGGCATCACTTTTCTGATTTTCATTGAATGCCAACACTTATCTTCTTGTGAACAATAGCTTACTTTTTCCATTTTTATATGATTATAAACTATTATAAAATGATACATATATGTTCAATAAGGATTTCAAACAGAAACCACTTAAATCAGGGTTGGCAAGTTTTTGATATATGACAGTTTTTACCGAATTTTACCATGATTTTTACTGTCTTGTCAAAAACCCATTTTTTTTTAAAATTTTGTATTTATATTGTGATTATTACTAATTTTCATTTTATCTTTAGTATTAAGTTGTTATCCATGAAGTATTCAAAATCAAAAAAACTTTAAAGTGCATTTATCAATCCAAGAAAAAAAAAAAAAAAATTACATTAGTATGCTAGCATGTATATATCTCTGTTACAAGACTATACAATAATGTTAATCTATTTGGCATAGTCTAAAAAAAAAAATGAGACTTTTTGAAAAAATTTTAAAAACCATTTAAGTTATTTCTTTCAATTCACTTTAAATGTTTAACTATTATCTAAATAATTTTATATAAAATGTATACAGGACATAAATAGTTTGATTTTATACTAGCTTTAATAAATTTTGATTTTAAAAATATTTCATAATTATTCGGTAAAAATTTATATCTAAAAATATAAGAGCTGGAATGGTCTGCAAGATTCATATAAGTTACAGTCAACAAATACAACTGTGGTATATCAATACATAAATTATTATTTTATTACAATTTTTCTTAAATATTGTTTTGTTGTGTTAAATTAGGTAGCTTTCATTACAAAATGTGAAAAGCTACCTATTGCAGCCGTCCGGAGGAAAGCACTTCCTGAAAATTTTGGTATATTTTCACCGATCATGACCCCTCGAACCCAAATCCACCCTCCATTCAAATGTTGGCATATATATCTGATTTTTGTCATGCAATAACTAACGTATTTATGAACAGATTTGAATGAAACTTGGTATGTGCATAGTACATATAAATATCTCGGCCGAGTTTGGGCCATTAAAAATTTTTTTAATTTAAAATTTAAAATTAAATGCGAAAAAATTAAAAGTTGAAAAATATTTCTATTTTATGTGTTAGATCTTAAAACACCAATTCCAGAACACTTCTTACTTTGTCTATATCTTAAAAAATGATTGAGTTATAGCACTTTGAATTTAGACTTTGTCTATATCTTAAAAAATGATTGAGTTATAGCACTTTGAATTTTTCTTATGGCTGACATTTTGAAACAATCTTATTTTGTCATGCTATAACTAACGTATTTATGAACCGATTTGAATGAAATTTGGTATGTACATAGTACATACAAATATCTCGACCGAGTTCGTTGGCCAGCATCATCTGCCATCTTGTTTCAAAATGGCAGCCATTTAAATTAAAAAAAAAAAAAATTATTTAAAACTAAATGCGAAAAAATTAAAAGTTGAAAAATATTTTTATTTTATGTGTTAGATCCTAAAACGACGATTCTAGAATACTTTTTACTTTATCTTAAAAAATGATTGAGTTATAGCACTTTGAATTTAGACTTTGTCTATATCTTAAAAAATGATTGAGTTATAGCACTTTGAATTTTTCTTATGGCTGATATTTTGAAACAATCTGATTTTTGTCACATGATAACACTCGTATTTATAAATCGATTTGGATGTAACTTGGTGTGTACATGGTACATAATAAAGCCTGGACCTTGTTTGTTAACCAGTTCCATCCGCCATCTCGTTTCAAAATGGCGGCCATTTAAATTTTTTTTTAATTTAAAATTTGAAATTAGGTACTAAAAAGTGAGAAATTGAAAAGATTTTTCTTTTATGCATTTGATCTTGATACAAAGATTCCAAAGCATTTTTTTGTTTTGTCTGTATCTTAAAAAATGTCTGAATTATAGTACTTTTAATTTCTAGTGTTGCTCACATTTTGAAATGATCTGGTTTTCGTCATGTGATAACATGCGTATTTATACACCGATTTGGCTGAAACTTGGTGCGTAGATAGGACATACTGATGCCAAGTTCGTTGGCCAGTTTCAACTGCCGTCTTGTTTCAAAATGGTGGAATATTAATTTTTTTTACTTTAAATTTTAAAATTAGGTGAAAAAATGTAAGAAATTGAAAAATATTTTTCTTTTGTGTTTTGACCTTGATACAAAGATTCCAGAGCATTTTTTGTTTCATCTATATCTTAAAAATTGACTGAGTTTTAGCACTTTCAATTTCCAGTGTGACTGACATTTTGAAATGGTCTGAAATTTGTCACGTCTTAATACGCATATGTATAAACTGATTTCGACATAACTCCGTGTGTTTATGGTACATATCGAGTCATGGTACATGGTCTTGACTGAGTTCGCAGTCCAACTTTATCCGCTTGTTTCAAAATGGCGGCTATTTAAATTTGCCAAAAATCTTTTAAATGTATAATGACGTATAAACAAAAAATTAGAAATTGAAAAAAGGTTCTTTCTAAATTATTTATCCTAGTAATGAATTCTGGAGTATTTTTTGCTTTGTCTTTACCTTAAAGATCGCCTGGGATATAGCAGTTTGAATTTCTAATGTGGGTGACATTTTTAAAAAAAGTCATTTTGCCCTCGACAGCACTCATATATATTAATCGATTTCGATGTGAGTGTGCATGTTCACATGAATTAAGATTTCGATCAAGCTCATTGGTTTTTTTTATCCATCATGCTGCTTTAAAATGGATATTGTGGAATTAGGTGACCCTATAAATCGCTTAAAATAAAACCAGGTTGAATAAAAGATGACTTATTTCTAAAAATTCCTATTAATATTCAGTACTGAAAAAAACTAGTATTCAATCTTATATAATCATGTTCTACTATTTTGAGCTTCGTATATTTGATTTATATAACTTAATTTAAAATAAATAAATAAGTATATGAAAGCTATCTCTTCCTCCCGGCACTGCCGGAAGGACTTTTTTAAGTCTAAGAGTTTTCACTTGGTATCAGGTATAACAGTTTAAAATTTTATTAATTTAACAATTTTAAGATTCTGCTTATTGAAGTGAAAATGAAAATCACCATTTAATTGCTTTTATGAAATGCATAAGATAGGCATTTTTAAAATATTATATTTAAGAATATTCAAATTTATTCAATAACCAGCCCATGCTTGGCACCATGTAACAGCATTCTTGCATTTCTAAAATGATTTTAATGTATTTTATTAAAAATGTAAACTGAGTATTATTTAATAATTATAATAACCTATTATCATTTAATATTAATGTCCATTGCAGTTAGTAGAATCTATATTAAAAGAGATTATGCAAAATGTTGTTTTTTCTTTTTACTCAGTATTTTTAAATTTTTATATTTAAGAAATGCTTTTCTTTAAAATAAATTTAACAAATGTAGTTGTGAATAATAATAATAATAACAAGAACAACAAGGAAAAATCAATTTAGAAATGCATTGTATGCTACACTCACACTATAAATTAGAGGGATATTGAAAACAATAGGTTTTTGATGAAATAAACTGGTAAAACATGGTTTTTACCACTGTCGTGTCAAAAAACCAAACCCTGACTTAAATGCACCAAACTAAAAAAGAAATAACCAAAGTCTGCTGCGGTGCCCTCTAGTTATAATAAAATAAACATTAAAGCAAAAAGAATGTAAATCAGGAAAAAAATAATTCAAAGCATAAGCAAACATATTACAAATTTTAAAATCTTTTAATATGCAAAAAAATATGTTGTACTTTAATTCTTATGCTGTTTTTTGATATAATTATGCTTCTCACTTTAAAAACAGAGTAGCATTAACCTTCTTTTTGACTTCCCTGGCAATAACTAAATAATATTTCTTTAAAATCACAAATTGACATAATTGTTCCATATCACTGCATCAATAAAGAATATATGAAATATATTTTAAAAGTCAATTAAAAAAAAAAAGTTTTATGATGTTTTATACAATGGTATAATTACTGTATATAAGCCAAATACATGACTTTTCAGTGAAAAATCGTCCAAAATCAGAAACTTGTATATAAGACAATACTTAAAAATCGCAATGAAAAATTTAGTGAACTTAGCACTTTTTGTACATAGATAATAGAAAGAAAAATTACCTCTCTGAAATTATTAATCTCTCTGATTTGGGTATGCTGCTAAATCTATTTAATTTGGTCTTATTCATTCTGTTAGTACCTGTTTGTTCATAAAAACCAAATATCCTATTTTTGGCTTGAATTACTATAAGAAATGAGCATTTGATATTAAAAAAAATATTGCATCAATAATGTGATGGATGTACTGGAGATGCTGTCATTTTGAAAAAAGACTGTAATTGTGATGATGGTGAATCATATCATGCTGCTTGGTTCTCAAGAAACAGGAGGGGTCTAATATTATAACACTACTTAGGTACTTTGTATCAAAATTATTGCATTGGTCACAGCATGGTCGGTGTGGTGTCTGATTGTAATTGTGGGGACTCAGGTTCAACAACAGAATGTGTTAATTTGATTTTATCATTTTTTGTTTTATAATTAATAATCTCATTGTCAATTAAAATTGTGCATCAATTATAATTTTTAAAAACCTTTTAAAATGATTTAGTTACAAAGAAAACAATAAATAGGTGAAAATTTATTTTTTATTTGTAACTAACGTATATTTCCATGTATAAGCTGAGACTCTTTGGGCATTTTTGTTTTGGGCTCCATAGTAGGAGGGGGGGTGGGTCAGCTTATACATGCATGTAAGAAAATTTCAAAAATTGATATTCTAAATTAGAAATAAAAGATGATAAATATAAAAAAATTTAAAAATAATTATGAATTTCTATAAATACTTTAAAAATACAATAAAAAAGAAAACTACCCATCCTTATTCATTATCTAAATCATTATCAGAATTTCTCAACAACTCAGTAAAATCACTTTCTTTCTTTGATACATTTGTCTGAGCATCGAAGTCTGTTGATTCTGAGGCTAAGGGGCGACTACTCTACAACATATATAAAAATAATCTAAATCTGATTACCAGGGTTGACCTTGTCAGAGCAAAGAGTAATGAGTGTTCATAAGAAAAAAAATAGATTGATACCAAACCATAACTGAAACTGCCATTATGTTCTGTCAGTGTTTAAAATAATAAATAAATAAATAATCAGCAACATTTTCATTGTATATATAATTTATGTTTTCTCTAAATTAACTTACCTATTAAATATATTAAACCAATATTAATTTTTTTTCGATCTAATTGTAATTCCTATGCAGTCGTTCCTTATTTATAGTCAAATAAAAAAAATAAAGTAAAGAAATAAAATGTAAACAAAGGGATGATCTATAATTCACAAAAATGTATAATCCACAAAACCTTTGGTCATCTAAGTGTTTCGATTTCACAGAATCGACTATTACATATCACAGTAAAAAATTTTGTTTCTTTTTTTATTTATAAGATTCCTCAGTGAGTTTACCCTTTCCTGAATGCTTCTGAAACTATAAAGTTGCTTAGAGCAATATATTTTGCCTATTAACTCTTTATATATTTAACTAACTGATGAGCAATTTAGTAATTTGATCATAAATCTTCTATATTGCAGGTCGTGGTCGATCTTTGAAACTACCCCAGCTAATAGACATGTCAGCACAAATAGCAGCTGGTATGGCCTATCTTGAATCTCAAAACTATATTCATAGAGATCTTGCTGCAAGAAATATATTAGTTGGTGAAAGCAATATTGTTAAAATAGCTGATTTTGGACTTGCCAGATTAATTAAGGTTAGTTTTTAATTAATGGTTTAACCTTATTTAATATACATGTGTTTCATTGTATTTTTCTAGACATTCTACTGAATCTATAAATAAAGGAAAATAGTTTTGATAAAGCTGGCGATATTTATTATGACTTTCTTATGAAGCAAAATCTAGAAGCTTACAGGAAAGTACAAGTTCTGTGTCTATATATGTAGTAGGAATTTCTTTCACCAATTTCAGTTAAATTTTATGAAAACTCAGATCTTTTATTATTATTATTCATAACCAATGTTTGACAAGACTGGTTGCTAGGCCACCACATATGATGAAATATTTTATCATGCACCCAAGTTTTTGTTTAATTTAGCTTTTAAAATAAATTTGTACAAAAATTGACAAAAGAAATGAACACAAACTTCATTATCTCTCTCCTACACCCATACTTATGCATGGCAAGGAGTTACTCTTTCATTTCTCTTGTTATTTTTGATGAAAAAACTCAGTGTAAAAGAATATTTTCCATTTCATGCACAGAAAGTATCATTCTAGCTAACTAGCATGTCATGTGATTAGAATGTGGGTATAATGGAGGTTTCAATAATCGAGTAAAAAATAGTTTCAACTTTGTGGCATCTAAAATTGGATATACTGTTTAAAAATGCTGAAGTTTTACATTCATTTTAAACAATAAAAGCTCATCACCTGAGAATAAGATGGTTCTATCAGGCCAAAAATCAATTTTGAGTTAGAACACTTTGAAAATCAGCATGCTCTGTACATGCAGATATTAAAGTTTGCAAAAAACTTTTGGCGTTAATAGGTTTGTATGTAGGTATAACAATAATTCCACAAAATCAAAGTTTGTAAATAATACTTTCATGGATTTTTTTAAGATAAAAAATTTGATAGAACCATATTATTCACAAACGTCATGTTTTCCTTAAAATAAGATGGTTCTATCATGATAAAACCATATTTTTCTTAATTTGTGTAATTTTTTTAGATTTTAACAAAGAGAAATTTGTTGATTAATTCGAATAAACATCAGTGGATAGTAAAATATTTATTACTAACTATATTGTAGCGTAGGGGTGTACAACCTATTTCAGGGAAGGTCCGCTTACAAATATGTCTGGGTGGTCGAGGGCCACATCAGTAACACAGAGAGAATTCAATTTAGAGAAGGTGATCTGTGGCCTTTTAAATTTCTTATCCAGTCAAGATATCCAATTTAGTTGGTAAGGATATATCAGCAGTTCTTATGTTTGTGTATGTAACAGATATAGCAAGTATTATTTTCAAGATGTAATACAGTAGACTCCCTCAAATCCGCACTGCTTGGGGCCAGAGGTTTTGCGGATTTTGGAATTTTGTGGATTTCTGGTCATTGCTTTGTTTATATATTTTTTAAAGTAATTTGAATGTAATTAATAATGAAATCAAAAGTATAATGAATGCTTACAATATATCTAAATATTAAAATGAGTAATAAACTAAAATAATAAAAATTTAGATAATTTTTTAAATGATTAAAATACAAAAAACAAAGGTCAAGTTAATAATCAATAATGTACAATTAAATATTCATTACAAAGATGAATTTTTTTCTTAAATTAGTCAATGAAATGTGCCTCATAAAGTTACATTTCTAATTCACATCAGGATAATAAAATAACAAAGTTTTATTTCGGGTTTAGCCAAATATAATAACTAAAAAAGCTTGATTAATACATAAATATATTTGGTAAGACTATGATTACCAATGATATCAGCAATATCTTGATTTTTTTTAGGAATAAATTATTCCTTCTTCATGAAAAAACATGAATTCAATAACTTAACAAAAATTACAAATAAAAAAATGTATGGAATTGATATAAAACTAAAAAAGAGTTAAATTTTGCACCTACATCTGAAATGAATGTTTCATTGTTTACATCTGTAAATTATGTGCGGATTTTAGAGAGTTGCGGATTTTAGGAGTGCGGATTTGAGGGAGTCTACGGTAATATTCCTTGACTTTATTCAGTGAAGTAAATTTTCTTTTATTTAAAGTGCTAAAAGCAAAAATAAGTGGCTGATGCTGAAAAAAAAATTTGAACTTTATGAACTAAGGAGTGAGAAGGACCTGATCAACAAGACTTTTCCACGCCTGATAAAAGAAATTCCCAATTTTTCTGGGGCTCCACCAGTGGCCAAGAGGTTTTGACCTCTCAACTGGTAGACGGCAGGTGCTGGGTTCAAACCCAATCACAGCTGTCGGCCTAATCGTTCAGAGTTTTCGTGGTTTTCTTCGAACCTTGTGTAAATATAGGTTAGGTTCTCTTAGAAAGACCCCCCACGAAGGGCACTCCCCCCCCCCTGGTCCTATATCCCTAGTGTAGGTAATCGGATGACAAAAATAAACCTAAACCCAATTTTTCTGTGTTCGATCAATGAAATTTGCAATTTTTCCATGTCTCATTGACCAAATTAGCAATTTTTATGAAACTGATCAACAAAATTAGCAATTTTTACAAAGCCAATTGGCAAAATTCATCATTTTTACAAAGCCGATTGACGATATTCATGATTTTTACAAAGGTGATTGATGAAATTTGAGATTTTTCTGACGCTGATCGACAAAATTAATGATTTTTCTGACGTCGATCAACGAAATTCACGATTTTTCTGATGCCGATCAACGAAATTCGTGATTTTTCTGACATTGATTGACGAAATTTGTAATTTTTCTGAAGTCGATCCTTGAAATTATCGATTTTATGGAGCCAATCAAAAAAATTCACGATTTATACAAAGTCAATCGATGAAATTCATGATTTTTTCTGCATGATAGACAAAATTTGCGATTTTTATGATCAAGAAAATTCACAATTTTTATTAAGCCGATCAATAAAATTCATGATTTTTAAAAAGTCAATTGAGAAAATTCACTATTTTTACAAAGCTGACCAGCAGAATTTGTTATTTTTCTTCACATGATCAGCAAAATTTTGTGATATTTATGAAGCCAATAGAGAAAATTCACGATCTTTCTGCACCTGATAAACAAAATTTGCGATTTTTATGAAGTTGATCGAGAAAATTCACGATTTTTTCGTGCCTGATCAGCAGAATTCACGTTTTTTACAAAGTCAGTTGACAAAATTTGCAATTTTTACAGAGTAGATCAACAAAATTTGCAATTTTTACAAAGTTGATAGATGAAATTTGTAATTTTACAAAGTCATTTGACGAAATTTGCAATTTTTATCAAGGGAATCAACGAAATATACAATTTTTACAAAGCTGATCGATGAAATTCGTGATTTTTATGAAGTCAATCGATGAAATTCGTGATTTTTTCTGCATGATAGACAAAATTCGCGATTTTTATGATCAAGAAAATTCACGATTTTTATTAAGCCGATCAATAAAATTCATGATTTTTACAAAGTCAATTGAGAAAATTCACGATTTTTACAAAGCTGATCAGCAGAATTTGATTTTTCTTCACATGATCGACAAAAATTTGTGTTATTTATAAAGCCAATAGAGAAAATTCACGATCTTTCTGCACCTGATAAATAAAATTTGTGATTTTTATGAAGTTGATCGAGAAAATTCACGATTTTTCCATGCCTGATCAGCAGAATTCACGTTTTTTACGAAGTCATTTGACGAAATTTGCAATTTTTATAAAGTGGATCAATGAAATATACAATTTTTACAAAGTTGATCGATGAAATGAAGCCGATCAACAAAATTTTCAATTTTTCTGCATCTGATCAATAAAATTCATGATATTTCTGTGCCTGCCCAACGAAATTTGCTATTTTTCAGAATCCAATCAATAATAACCTGTGATATTTCTGTGTCCAATCTATGAAATTTACCCTTTTTTCATCCTTAATTGATGAAATATGCATTTTTTGCACCCAATCAGTGAAATTCACGATATTTAACTAATTCTGATGAAATCTGCTTTTTTTATGCAAAAAAGTAAAATTTGCTATTTTTTGTCTTTTTTTCCTCTTGATACACTGGTGAAACTCAAAATTGTTTTGCAGCCGATCAACGAAATTTTGAACTTTTCCGCACATCATCACAAAATTCATGATTTTTGCAAGACTTATTAGCAAAATTTGTGATTTGTTTCGTCCCTGATCGACAAAATTCGGAATTTTTTGATCCTTTGGATGCAATTTTTCATCCACAAGGAGAAAAAAAAAAAAAAAAAAAAAAAAAGCTTTTTTTTTTTTCCATGTTTCTTTTGTCATCATGTTATACAAGTTTAATTTTCTTTAATAGAAAAAATTGCTGGCATCACTTTTGGAACATGTTATAACATTTTCTAAGTCAAAGCAAATGACTAACTTATCAAAGAAATGTCTGTCATTTCTGAGAGTTCTGGTGGATTCAACTTCTTTTCTGTGCAGATCATATTTAAGTTGAATGTCATTAATTTCCCCCTGGGTTTCAGCACGTTTATACTCCTCACTGTGATCACATCTATCTTTCTTTGGTTTATTGAATTCTATGTTGAACTGCATATTAAATATGTGCCTATGATATGAAAGTTTTACTGGCTCTTCATTGCTTTCTCTGCATTTCTGAAAGTACAAGTCATACATTTTCTGTAAGTTAAGCCCTGGTTCTAAGTATGATTTTTAGTGCTTGCTCTGTTGCAGTGTGACTCAATCTTGGGAAAACTTTCAATATGAGCTTTTATTTTATTCTTGATATGATTTGAGATTGCCCTGCTTGAAGTTTTACCTTGGGGATTTTGTTCTTAGCTCAGGACAAGGTATTGCCAGTAGGATGTACATAGCTATGTAATGACATTTTTAACTTAAGGAAAACCCATAGTCCTGCTATCAATTGGATTTGTAGGAATTACCTTTACTGATATTTTTTTTAATTGTTTTAGCAAAAAGAATATCTAGACATGGTGCTTCATCTAAACTGTCATCTATTCTTCCCACAGGGTTTTGTAAATCTAAATCAATTAAGATTAGTTCTTCATCCCTGCTTGGATCAGGTCCATTAATTAAATTAAACACATTTTGTTTTGCATATTGATGTACTAAAAAACATATTTAAAAGGATTTTTTCTGGTAAAAATGTCCCCTATATTTTACTGAAAAATGATTTAATTATCGAAATAATGTATTCTTTCACACAAGAAATAAAAGATTACCATTTTTCATAATATACAGTAGACTCCTTCAAATCCACACAGCTTGGGACCAGAAGTTTTGCGGATTTTAGAATTTTGTTGATTTCTGGTCATTGCTTTGTTTATATATTTTTTTTAATAATTTGAATGTATTGATAATGAAATCTAAACTATAATGAATGCTTGCAATATACTAAAATATTAAAATAAATAATAAACTAAAATAATAAAGATTTAGATAATTTTTTAAATGATTAAAATACTAAAAGCAAAGATCAAGTTAATAATCGATGTATAATAAAATATTCATTATAAAGATAAAATGTGATTTTCCTAAATTATTCAATGAACTTGCCTGATAAAGATACATTTCTAATTCACATCAGATCATAAAATAACAAAGCTTTATTTCAGGTTTAGCCAGACTTAATAACTAAAAAAACTTGATTGATACATAAATATATTTGGTAAGATTGTGATTACCAATGATAACAGCAATATCTTACTTTTTCCAGAAATAAATTATTCTTTTTTCAAGAAAAACATGAATTCAATAACTTTAACAAAAATTACAAATTAAAAAATATATGGAATTTATGTAAAACTAAAAAAGTCAAATTTTGCACCTACATCTGAACTAAATGTTTCATTGTTTACATCCGTAAATTATGTGCGGATTTTAGAGAGTTGTGGATTTTAGGAGTGCGGATTTGAGGGAGTCTACTGTATTATAAAATAAAATAATATATAATGTGATATGCTGTCTACAATTGCTTTGCTCATAGAACTCTGTTCAGATTATTTTCGACAATTTCTTATGGAACTATATTATTCTCTATTGCAAACGGAAGTAAATTATATATATTGAAATTTTAATGCAGAAATGCATTCATTCATACAAATAGAACTTTCCTATGAAAAAAAGTCATTTAAAAAAAATGTCAATTAGAACCTTATTATTCTTAGGTGATGAGCTTATAAGTGATAAGTAATTCATTTGATGAATCTTGAATTTGATAGATCCTGCACTATAATTTTCTTAGAAAGGAATAGGGATCCTCTACCATCCATCCACTTTTGACACCTTAGAATTAATTAAAAGAATTCCTCACCCCATGTTTATATTTTGAAAGTTACTATTCTGAAAGTCATTAATGGTATCATGTTTTCATGTGTCCAGTTTGATATAAAAGGAATTATGCCACATGATTAACACCACACATAAGTAGAATGTAGATGTGGGCATAGAAGAAATGTTTCTGCTGAACCATGTCTCTTGAACTAGTTTAAGCCACATCTTTATAAGAAAGTGAGAGATGAATATTGAAGATGATCATTTATTTAAATTGTAACTCGTTTGAACCTTATCTCTGTTGGTAGCATGTCTTCTGAACTAGTTTTGATCATATACTGCCTCTCTAGTGGGGAAAAATAGAAATAGGGAAATGGAAAAATAATTATTAAAATGGTATTAGTTTATATAGTTAAAATGGTATTAATTTTCCATCTATTGATGCCTTTTTATTTATTTTAGTTGCAAATTTTTTAATTTAGTAAAAAGAAAATTCAGTGATGAATTCAGGAGATGCCAAGGAGAAAAAAAGGTGGAAAACTGGAATTCTCCCTTGAAAGCCTCCCTCTTTCCAAAATCGAAATTTTCTTTCTTGGAACAGCAAAATCTCATCAAGGAAAAAAATGACTTTAAATTCAATATTGTATAAATCTATTTTAACCTTTATGTTATGTCCTTCCTACAAATTATATTTTCATATTTTTCATATTGCAATTGTGAACCCCTTTAAATATAATCTATGAGCTGCCACTGATGCCACAGCTATTTGATTGAAAGTACACTGGTCATCAAAATCAAAGGATAACAAGAAAAAATATGTTCAAGTTAATTTTGCAACCAATTAAATATGTTAATTAAATACAATTGAACACAAAATTGCACTTCTGCCCATATGTTAACACCGAAAATATGCAAATTCAATGAGTGACAGTGTGGTGCATAACTGATGCATGTTGGAATTCTGGTCTGTAGTGTTATTTAAAGTGAATGTGGTGTCTGAGAGTCATCAGTATTCATTATTTATGGCTCAAATGCATCATTTAACCCTTTATCTACTAATGGTACTTGTAAGTACCATACATTTTAAACTTTCATTCTATAGTGGATATTATTAGTAGTACTTTACAAAAACACTCTTTTAACTGCACTTTTTCAGGATACATGGCAGCAGTAGTTCTAGCTTCATCATTTTAGCAAGGAAGAAGGCTATCTTTGAAATAGTCTATGTATTTAATGCTGACATTTTGTGCAGATTGTCAAGCTTATTTAAGCGACTTTATTGCTGCAAACATAGAAAAGAACATATATAATAAGTTTTTATATGTGTTCATTATAATCTTGGAATAAATGTGACTAGTTAATTTAAGTGAACAATGTATGTATTTTATTAAACAGTTGAAGTACTCAGTGGTATGCCAGTGCACTGAGAGTTGGAAAAAAGCTTCTTGTTTATTTTCCATCTCTATACTTATCCATCATTTTAATCTGCTTTATAATGTAATTACTAAATAGTAATATAGTAATGTTTTTCCTAGTATTTCTTTTCTGTTTCGTTATTATTATTTGTAGTAAATAAAAAAAAAATCTGGAACCAATTCTTTTTTAATGTGCTAGAAATGGCATATGTAAATTCATATATTGCATATGTGTAGGCGTGTGAGAATATGTTATGTCTTGAATGTGATGTCACTTAACTAAAGGAACAAGCCCACTGTGGCTGAATGGTTAAGGCACCACATCGCTAATTGCTTGAGAGTGTACACGAGAAGTGGTTTCAACTCCCGCTGGCTCCATTACGCATTCTTTGTGGAGTTCCTGGATATAATTTTCTGGTGTTTTAAAGTTCCTTATATTCCATTCTTGTATATTGACAACGACTGATAACTAAGCCCCTGGTGTCACTCAGCAAGTCAAATGTAATATGTGTTCAATAAATAAACTCAAGCACTGTTGACAAGATTGAAACTTTAAAAAAAAAGGGGGAATTTAATGCCATGAAATGTCAATTTTTACTTATTTTTCATATGTAAAATAAAATGATGTCAATTTGATATTTTTTTTATTCTTAAATTTTGAGTATGGTTTAATGTCTAATTGTTTAAAATCTTTATAGTTAATTTTTAAATTTTCTTTTTAACATACACCTTTTTTCTCAAATTTATAATGTACTTGTTTTTGAATATTTTAATGAGTATTTTGTTGCATTTCATATGAGCTGCTTTTGTGTCTGTTATGCAATAATTTTCATTAATTATTATTGAATTACATGTATATCATAAAGCTTTTTGCAAATAGTATAACTATTAAATCACAAGATAATCAGCACAATATAAATTAGTCATAATAAAAACTTGATAAAAGAAACATATCTAATCATGCTACACAAGGTTAATTAATTTCTTTGTTAATCTTCAAACTTATTTTATGATATTAAATTATATGCATATCATGTTATGAAAATTTCAGTAATATGGATTATCCTTTGTAGGAAGATGAATATGAAGCTAGAGTTGGGGCAAGATTTCCAATCAAATGGACTGCACCAGAAGCTGCTAACTATAGTAAATTTTCCATTAAATCTGATGTTTGGTCATTTGGAATACTACTTACTGAGCTTGTTACATATGGCAGAATACCTTATCCTGGTATGTAAATTTTAAATATCCTGTATTTTTAAAATTGTTTTGAATCATTTTCCTTCCTAATTATAAAAATAATTAAAAATATGTTTTTTCAAAAAGTAAAATGAGCTATTATATATAAAGTAAGACTTCTATGGGTAAAGAAAAAAAAAGAACAACGTAACTAATGAAGTTTTATTCATCCACATTGTTTTTATGTATAGTCTAATGTGTTGGTATATCTTACAAGTTATGATGGTTGATTTTCAATGGATTTCTTTAGAATCTGAAGATAACTATTTGTCTTATGACAATAGAAATTTTTGTAGCCACAATAGAAATAAAATACAGCAATAACCTTTGATCTACATGAAAATTAATCCAGAACTTTTTAATTTGAATCAAAATGCAATTTTAGAATTTGCTGGATTTTTTTTATCAATGAAAACTGCAAAATTTCAATAGAAATATAAAAAGTGGTTTATTGAAAGTATCGTCCTTCGCTAGTTACACATTTTTGCCATATCTCTGATAAAACATGAATACCATGATGATAAAATAACGCATCTTTGGACCGAAATAATTTAACCAACCAAATTTGCACTTCTTTGAAATTAGCCAAGTGTATCCCAGCTAAGCCAAGTTCCATCGACCAGAACAAGTGATAATCGGAAGAGGCCAGGTTGGACAGATAAAGTGGGCATGGTAAAAGATCCTTCTTCAGCATTTTGGTGTTGTCCTGAGCGATGGAATTTGATAGCACGGAGCATTGTTGTTCTGCAGTATGACTCGTTTGTGTCTCTTGTCCCATTCTGGCCATTGTTTGAATTACGCATGGTTCAAATTAATTAGGTTTTGTCAGTAGCAATGCCTGTTGTTAGTTTTGCCTAGTTTCAGCTGCTCATAGTACACAATTCCGTTCCAGTCCCACCAAATGCAGGGTATTGTCTTTTTTCCAAAGCGATTTGACTATGCTAATTTATATTGATGCTTCACCTGGTGAAAGACACGATTTTTTTCCTTTGGGATCCTCAAAATATATCTGCTTCTCATCACCAATAACAATTTGGTGCAGAAAACTTTTTTTCGTACCGAAAAAGCAAAATTTCAATAATAGTTCTTCCACTTTTCATTTGACTTTTAGTCAACTCATGCAGAGCCCATTTTCCCACTTTTTGAATTTTTTCTATGACATGTAAGCATTTGGAAATTCTTTTGCGAGTCATGTTTAATGCTTCCCCAAGTTAATTTTGTTCTTTTTTTATAATCTTCCTGCAATAATGCTTCCAGATCGGCATCCTCAATTATTTTGGTTTTACAGAGAAATCGCCACTTCTAAAACTTTTAAACAAATCTTCACAGATAGTTTTCGATAGTGCATGTTCGCCATAGGCCTCCTTAACAACAACGTCCTTCAGCTAAAATTTTTTTCAGATTAAATCAGAAAAACAAAACTTCTCGCAAATGCTGTTTTTGTGCAAAATTTGATATCTTAGTTGTTAGAAAAAATATTTTTGCGTTGTGATATGTATTGGTATTACAACAGTTTATTGTTAACAGATGCCGAAGCTATTAAAAAAAACATAATTTCAGACATGTATGTTATATATACATGTGTCGTTAGCGCCATCCATAGGTGAAACGCAGGAACTTAGCTGCGCATCTAGTATACTAATTTAACTGCATGTGTTTTAGATTGCCATAGTAGTTAGAAAGTCTATACGTTGATCTGTTTTTTTTCTACACAGTACACTTTTCACTGAACTGTTTATTAAAAAGAGAAATTTTTGTCTTGATATGTATTTTTTTTTTTTCATTTTAAAGATAAATTTTCTGTTATAAATTCTATTAAGATTTAAAAATTATACATTTTGTACTCCATGGAATATTTACAATAATTGATAATGATAATAAATTGCTGTTTTGGTCATGTTTTTATGTAGTGTATTATAATTAAAAATAATACATTCTATTCAACCTACAAGTTGATTTTAAATTTGACAATTTTTAATAATGAAGTTTTGTATATGTATCATTTTTATTAGTGAAGTTTTTCTTTGTACTTCATAATATTTTTATTTGAGATATTTTAATGTACTTCATTTAATATCTTATAGAATTTTTAAATTTTGAACATGTTTATAATTATAAAGACTATACGTAACACCTTAAAATTACATATTTTCTGAGCTTAAATAACCCATTAGTACTCACAAATGTTGACAGCCCTATGTGTTTTCATAATCTTTATTCTTCAAGTTTCAGTTTGCTTCTTTTAGACAAATTCCTCCCCCCCCCATCTTATATTTTTTCTATTATGTTGCATTTTGATGAATGTAAAAATTGTATCAAAGCATGATGTCATAAAAACAGTGGTACACTAGTTTGTTTACATTTGTAATGTTTAGCAAAAGTAATGGAATTTTTTCATATTTTTAATAGATTGCTTTACTTTTAAAAAAAGTGCGAATAGGGCAGCTGAAATTGAATACTGTGTGAATGAACTATTTATTCAATATTAGCTTGAACAAAAATATGTGCTATGCAAAGCACTGAAATATATACGATCATAGGTTTTATTAATTGCTTCTTCTGTTTTAGATTTAAGTAAAGGATTTTATTTTTCATATTTTGCTGTAGAATGTTAGTGAATTTTTTTTCTATGAATTATCTCAAACAATTTAATTGTTGATAATTCATTTAATCACAGTTGTTTGTACATTAAAATTTTATATTCTTATATATCATCACTTCTGTTTTTAGACATAATTTTTGTATAAATTCTGTGGAAAAAATTGTGTAATTTTCACATATTATAATTTTGGATACCGAAAAAAATAAGACAAAAGTACATAAATGTGGCATATGCTGAAAGTAAGTCTTTTTTTTTTTTTTTTTTTTTTTGTCCAATTTTAGCAAGTGGTGCAATTTAAAGAGTTTTTTAGTAAAGGGAAAATATTGCTAACAATTCAGTACAGTATACAAAATAATGAAAGTACCTGAATGGAGATTTGTGTTATTTAAAATTATATTTCTTTTTCAGAAATTGTGGTAAAATTTTTTTTATACATGAATATCACCATTCTTAAAAAAAAAAAAAAAATTCTTTCTTTCAAGGCATGACTAATGCTGAAGTCCTGCATCAAGTGGAACATGGTTATCGAATGCCGTGTCCTCCTGGATGTCCCTCATCTTTGTATGATATAATGCTAGAATGCTGGCACAAAGATCCTATGAAACGACCAACCTTTGAGACTTTACAATGGAAGCTTGAAGATTTCTTCACCATGGAAGGTTCTGAGTATAAAGAAGCATCTATAGCCTACTGACAACTACCTCCACACCCTACTTATGATTGGGGTGTAGAGCTGCATCACCAGACTGTATTCATTCCTCATTATGATCTCAATGGTTAATTATGTAGCCATCTAAAAATGCTTTAAATTTTGTGTATGTTTTGAATTATAGTACACTGTTAGTTAATCTCAATATCATAATTTATGATATTGTGCTTAAATGTGTTTTATTTATTAAAAAATTAATTTGCTTAAATTTTATTTAAAAATTATCAAGGGTTTTAATTCTAAGTCATCTCTTTAGAGTAAATTACACAAAGCTATTTATGTTTTTGTTTTACCTGCATTTGTCTGTAGATATTTTAACCTAATTTATCTTTAATAATCTAGTCCATAGATCCAAGATGTATTTTATTGTAATATTATCATGACTTTGTATGTTTTATTTATAATTGATGACATAGCTATTTTATCATCAGTCTGAATTCTAATATCCACTGTCAGTGGAGGCTTTTTCAAAATAGGCTTCATCTTTCACCAGTTGTTATGTATACATACGGTGTGTGCATATTTGTATATGCATACTTACTTGTATTTAAAATTATGTATAATTTTACATAATCTTGTAAAATTTATTTTGTGAATATTTAGTTGTAATAGTAATGTATAGCAATTTATTAAGTTGGAATTTCTGTGAAATTTACGTCTCATTTGCATATTTCATTGAATGCATAACAATGCCACTCTTTTCTTTTTTTATTAAATTTTCATAATACTGGGGCCATGTCATCAACATTATTGCCTTATGATTGGTATCTACGTAACATGCATATCGCGATTTTGCTGTGCCTCTTAGAAGAAAAATAGTTTTTTATACATATGAGTTTTAAAAATTTTCAGGTCTTTTCTATACTAAAGCTTTGTGATTTTCTTCTCTTTCAAGTAAAGTAACTTCATATATTTTTATAATTCTAAGTTTTACTAATTCATTGCATAATGAAAATTATGGAATTAGTAGTTGTCATTTAAGTATGGTATAAAATTCTACATGCCTTTACAATGTTCAATACAATTTGAAATTGTGATTTCTGTGCATTTATATACAGTTCATCTTATTCACTTTTATCGTTATATTCATAATAGTGGGATAAAAGTGCAAATACTTATTACTAATGTGAATACTTACTCTTCTCTCACTAGTAGGTAAATATTGTAGAAAATTGCTTATAATGTTGTTTAAAAAATAAATTCATTTACAATCTTCAAAAAAGTACAAAATTATTAGAAAAAAAAGCAAATAATCTGCCAAAAATAGAATTTTATGCTCTAATGAGCATAAAAATGGGAGACATATGTAAAAATATTTTTTGAATAAAAAATGCACTAGAATTCTGATCTGTATTCATATTGAAAAAAGTCATCCAAAGCCTCTTAGTTTTTTCTGGGCCAAATGAAGATTAGATGCATGTGTCAATTTGAATCATTTAATGAAGTTTAATTCATTGACAGGTGATGGTGTATTATTTATACCGTTTAGTTTAAATCAAGATTTGTATAACAAAATTTTATTGAATTTTACTTTCATAACTTTGGGAAGGGGGGGGGGGTGTTGTAAAATTTAATTTTTCCTTTTCTTTTTCTTTCTTTTTTAAAGTAATTTTTTTTATGTGAATTCAGTATTACAAAAGCACAATTGTTTCCTCTGAGCTGGTTAAAAATAAATCCTCTTATAATTTATTTAAACTGTCTTATAGTTTTAAATGTCACTTTCACATTAATCATTTGATATTTTAATTTGCTTTTATGAGTTTTGATTATTCTTTTCAGATTATGTTTAAAATCTTCAAACTTATCATTTGTTATTTTCTTCTGAATTTAACTGCAGTTCAGCTTTTTTGAATCATTCATTTGTAACTTAAATTATGACTATTCCAAAACTGCTTCCTATTCTCTATTGAAAAAATATGGTCTAAGTATTTACTAAAACTTAGGACTTCTTGAACTTGAAACATGTTCTTTTGTTTGAATTTCTCACAAATTTTATATTATTTACTGTGTGTTTCATAATATTCAGATAACATTGATTTATTATTTTCTTTTCAGAGTATTGTTTCATATTAATTGAATATTGCTAAAGAATATGAAAAATTATGCATATAACTGAATGTCTCTTAATTTGCTTGTTTTGAACAGGAAATTAATATAACAAATGATCATTTAAACAAATAAAATCAAAATGATATATATTTTAAATAATTGGTGCAAAATTAATGAATTAAAAATATATATTATAGCAAAAATTGTCTTAATAATTTTACTAAAAAAATCATTTTTATTTTTCACAACTTTATGTTAGCATTTTATGAATTAATGTTATACATAATGTAAATAAATTTGCTCTTTATTTCAAAGTAATATATGTTAGGTGCTTCATTAATTGCGTTAATAGTATTATAATTCTACTTGAAGATTAAAAAGCACTGCTTGTAACTATGAAAATATATTTGAAGAAAAAGTAATCTGAATTTATTATGTATTAAAAAATGCATATGGGATAATGAATTATGCATATTTATTAAAATAAAATGAATACAATATTTAGATAATATATGTATTTGTGTATACATTATCTTAAATAACCATACTAGATCATTAATCATACTAGATTTATGTAATTTAAAATCAAAATTGTTTCTAAGGCCTACATATTGTAAAATAATTTATCTTTATATTTTGAACATTGATTACTTTTTGCAACACTTCATAAATAAATTCAATAATCAGAAAGTATTAGACATTTTTTTTTCTGTTTCATACCGACTCTTTTGGAAACAAACTGAATAGCAATAGAGCTAATTAAGAGATTTTCTACAATACCTCTTACTTAGTTATCTCTAAAAATTTTGTTTCAAAATCTTTGTTATCCTTCTATTTCTTTTAAAACTTATTCAGGTGAAATTTATTTTAGGTTTCTTAACTTTTTTTTTTTTTTGTGCAATACTTTTTGAGCATATTTTATACAATTCATATGTGTGAAATAAATAATATCACTGTAATATAGATAGATGTATGCTGTAATTGTTAATTTGTTTTTCTGAATGCTGATGTTAGCTGAAGTGCAATATTTTTCTAAGTATGTAATAATAGTAATTTTTTGTATTTGAAGAAAATATATATATAAAAAAATTCATCTTCAGTATTACATGAAAATTTTTGTTTTGAGTATTACTGGGCCGAAATATTCATATAAGCATAATTTTAAGTGCCTGTTTTATTTTTCATTGAAGGTATACTATAAAGATCTATTCATCCACTATGGTACCTTCTTTTTTAATTATGAGTTTATTTTGAGAAGATTTTGTTTCTGTTTGTGTTGTCAAAGAATTAAGTTTTACTGTATATTTTTCAAATAAAATTATTCAAGTAGAAATATTTAATATTTGTGATATTGGTTTATTAAAAATAATATTTTGTATATTTTAATTTTATTCATGTATTTACATTAATCATCCTGATAATTTTACTAATGGATTTTATTTATTTTAGGTATTAAGATATTTTTCTCCAGTTTATACAATCTGTTTTATAAATAGAAGTAATCTTAAGAAAAGACCACATAAGCTTTTGATTTAGTATAGAAGTTATTGCAAGTCAGCTAGAAAAGAGGGGGGGGGGTATTTTAGTTCTGACTATGTTAAATAAGTACGATTATAATATGAGAATGAAGTTTTTTCATAAAATGTAATTGATGAATTGAAATAGACATAAAACTTGTTAAAAATACTAGTTTTATTTCTATGTCAAAGTATCAGATTATTTATCTCACTTATTCCAAGTTAAGATTGAAATAATGCCTTATTTTCCAGTGCAATGCAATTAAAAAATAGCAACCTTATTTTTTCTTACTATATGGAAAAATAAAAATTCTAAAATTTCAGATGTTCGCTCAGAAAGTTCAATTAATATATGTGCATATGTAACAATTACTACTTTTACTTAATTAAAAAAAAATAGCTATATTAGTTCATTATTTGTGCTATAAAAATCATTAGCACAAAGGAGGTTTAGTGGATTATCTAGTAGATGTTTATTGTATCATACACAAAAATGTTTTCTTCAAAGTAGCATAATACCTTTTATGTATATAATTTAAATTTTATCCTCTTAGGCAATATTTCTTTAATTTCTTTTTAAAGTTCTCATTAAATTAGAAACAGTTATAGAAAAAATAATTGCATTTATCATACATGTCACCTTTATTCATTCAAAGGCTCCATCTGTCCAATTAAGAGAGCCTTTTTCTTATAAGGATTGCAAATTCTGACATTTTGTCTCCTGTTGGGATTAAAATTCTGCTATATGTTGGCTTTCCTTTTAGAAATGGGAAACTAAATAAGATTCCTTTTCTTCTTAAAATTTCATAAGGTTTTATAAAATATTTTAGTAAAAAAAATCTGGAAATTCAAAAGCTGGTTTAAAAGAGCCTCCATAATAATTTGTATGAGAATAAAAATCATAAAGTTGGGTCTATTCATAATATAGATTAGTATGTTTCATCTTTATTAGTAAAATAAACATCAAATTGCCATACAATTAGTGAAGTGCCTGAAATAAAAAATAAATAATACTTTTCTATCCAATAATTTAATACTGAAAGCAATTCATTTGAATGTAGAACACAGTATTAAATTTGGACAATCATAAACGTTTATTAAAAAGATGTAGTTTTATTTTAATAATATGTGATAATTTAGAAATACAGGTTTTTTTTTTTTTAACTTATAGCTTCTTTAAATTGTATTTCTAATATTGCACTATATATGTATAACAAAAAAAGAAGATACAAATTTAAGTTCCAGTATCTGCATTTAAATTTTTTAGAAAACAAGTTAATCAGCTTGAATAAGCAGTAGATCTAAACTAAATATATTATGCACCCATTGAGGAGAAAATTTTTAATGAATATGATATAATCCTTAAATGATATCGTTATGGCCTACATTTTATTAACTATTTAAATAAGAATCATTAATTTTCAACTGTTATTTGTTAATCTTATGTAATTATGCGATTTGAAGAATAAATGAGTACCTTGTATTAAAAGTAAATTGTAGAACTTGTTTTCATACAGAATTTTAAAGTAAGCCCATTAATGAAAGTTTTTGTTAAATTATATATCTTTCTTTTATGTATATATGTTTTAAATTACCTTTTATAATGCAAAAATGACTTCAAAAGAAATATTTTCTATTGTTTTTCAGTCAATATATACCAAATGATTCTTCATAATATACATTGGCGTACCTATATGTTAAATTTTAAAAAAGTAATGGTTCAGATGGTTTCCAAAATTTTATAATGTTTCAAAAAGAGCATTATCATATACAACAATTGTTTTTTAATCAATATTCAAACAAGTAAATGGATGTTACATTAGTGTCTGAATTAATTTATTTGAAGTAATTTATCATCCTATTCCCCATACATTTTAAAAGAAGTTATATATATATGTGTGTATATACAAACACAATATTGGATCAATCCAGGCAAAATATGAGGCATATTTAAGGCCCCTTCACTAAAATACTTTTAACAGAAACAAGTTTCTTCACACATTATTAATAAAAAATCCACCTTCACAAAATTCTTCTTAATAAAGTAGATATCCCTTTGCAAAACTCCATTCTGTGAAAACATACTCTTTTATTAATTATTTTTATTTGGTTAGTTTTTAAAATGTATAATTTTTAAATAAAAAAAATTGCCAGTGAAGAAAATTTTTCAGAATTACTTAAACGAGTTATTAGATTCCCTGAAATCCACAACCTTAAACCCCATGCATCATTGCAGATGCAAAAAATGAAACTTTCAATTCATATATAGGAACAAAATTACAGAATTTATTTTTGCATCATCCCATTTGTATTTTAATATGTAATTCTCAATAATATGACTGAACTCATGGTTTTTCATGAAGGAAATATAAATTTATTTATGGGGAAAAAAATCAAGATGACTGATATCACTGGTATTTATAATCTGTTTACCAAATATATTTGTTTTAATCAAGCTCTTTTGGCTATTAAGACTGGTTAAACCTGAAATAAGACTTCTTTATTTTTATTATGTGAATTGATAGGGTATGTTGATGAGAGTTTTATTGAATAATTCAGGGAAAATGTATCTCATCTGTAATATGCATATTTAATTAAATATGTAATAAATTTAACAGAAATAACTTTTAACAAAATGGGCCCCAAGGGGGGAAAAATCCTGTATTGATCCCCATATCTACACACATATATATATATATATATATATATATTTTTATTTAAAATTGTGTTTACTGCATTTGAAGCTTTGTATTCTAACAGTTGTGTTAAATTAATGATTTTCAAAATTATGTGACATATGTTACATAATTTGTCATAAAGTGTGATTAAGTTATGTCTATCAAGTGCTAACATGAAAATTAGTAGAAGGGCATCTTTTTTAAAATTAATTTAAAAATCTGCATTTTTGAAATAATGTTCTTTGAATAGTTTTAGGAAAGAAAATTATACAAATAAATAACTTTTGGTTATTTTCAGAACATCTAAGCTATTGACAAGTTTATTAATGCTGATAGGGGGAAAATGCTATAAAACATTTTTCATTTCTAATATTATTCATTTGATTCTCTCTCTCTTTTTTTATATAGATTGCATCAGTGTACATAGATAGTAATAAGTTTTTAATTTACCATTAATTATCTATAGTTATGTTGATCATTTCATCTCTATGCACAAGAGGCATCAAGAAAAGGCATGTCTGATTATTACAATTTTGAAAGTACTTATGTAGTTTTACTATAATAGTTTAAAGCAGAACTTGACCAGAAATGTTTCTCAAGTTTCTGACATAAATATTATTATGATAGTGTGCATGCTTAAAATCTGCCTTGAATATGATTATGCATAAGGCATTTAAATTTTGGTTAGACACAGTAATATCTTCCTGTAAATATCACACTTGTAAAAATGAGAGAGTAGATAAAATAGCATTTTCATTTTGTGCTCATAATTGCTTGCATATGTAATGTAGTCAAATGAAGTGACTTTTCTCTTTGAATTAATAGAATTTTTCTTTTGCTTTTTTCATTCATTGCATGCTGTTCTTAGCTAATTAGAAATAAGTAATATATAAAGAAATACTTATTTCATATTGTTTAATTGTTACAATCCTTTAAAAGTGATTTCTCTCTAATGGACTGTTTCATGTTTACTGAATGTACTACTTTGAAAAATATATTTTGAAATGAAATGGATATTTAAATATGATAGCAGTTTTTTTTTAATTTGTAATAAATATTAGATTTAATGAACTTTTATGGAAAGAATTGTGATAACAAATTATTAGAGTATTGTATTATATTATAGAAATTTTGCTGAGCTTTTAATGTACTTCAAGCTTAAAATGCAAAGTACTAGATATAATTATGCCAGGATTGCATTTATTAAAATCAAAGCCGATTATTAGTTAAATTGAAAATGCATTATTAATATTTGAATTCTTCTAGCAACTTAACGATTACATGAATTAAAAAAAAGAAATAAAAAATCTGACTGCTAAAATTAACTTAAGATTTTTTTTTCTACATCTGCAAAAATTTTTTTTAATAAATCATAGCAGATCTAAAGGCATTTTCTAAATTAAACAAACATTTTTTTTAGCTGTTTATTATAATTGTTATATTTGAAGTGATTTGAATTATATTTGTCTGGTCAGTTCACCAATTTATTTTAAGATGAAATTAAAAAACAATTTTAGTTTCACTTTGAAAAAAGTTAAATGTCACTTATAATCAAAGTAATATAACTCCTTCAATTATCCCCAAAAACTAGCATAACATACCTGGTTTCTTTCTTCACTTTTCTTCAAACTCAATTGTCATTTACTCAGTATGTATAGTACGAAAGGGAAAAATCTGAACAATTAGTAATTTCCAATTCTAAAATAAGCAAAATGAAACTGTTTGCATAAAAATTCCATATTTATAATACATATTTCTGTTAAAACTTCTTGAAAAGCTGTGTACATATTTATTTTTATATGAACCACTACAATTACTCTAAATACAAATTTCCATTACTCTATCAAAATAATAATAATAATAAAAGTTTATTAAAACCTGTACAGGGATTATCTCATTATTGAAATATGCATTTTGAAGATTGATTAATAATTAAAAATTTTAAAATAATGATACAGCAATTTATTAGAGTAGCAATGCTTAGCAGGGTACATATATCAGGATGCTAATCAGGATGTTTGCTGACAGAACTGAAATTATTATTTTCTTTTTAAGGAAAAAATATTCAGAGTCACATGGATTTACATTGTAATGGGGGGGGGGGGGGAGGAGAGATCTGTTTTTAATAACTGTATTATTAAAAAAATAGTTTTAAAATACACATAAACATTATGTTTTTGGCAACTATTAATTAAAATAATTGAATTTAAACATGCAGCCATATATATACAACAGTGGTGAAATTAATTCAGATTTTAAATAAGTTGAAGCAGTGACTACTGCATTATATCACAGTGTAAGTTTTAGTATGTCAGGAAATATTGAACAAAATGGAAACTGGCCAGAATATGAGATCCCAAAACATTCATAGAAAAGAAATAAACTTGGGTTTGAGTCATATAAACAATGTTTCTATAAGAAGCAATAAAAGTTCTATTCCTTATGATGCCAGTTCTCAAAACAATTTTGGAGAAAAATTGTAGAAAAACTATGCACATTTATTTTTGGAACAGAATGCAAGCATAATGAACAGCATGTTTTTTGTATCATCGATTCCTCATTTACTTAATGATACTGGGCTTTCTAATAATGCTCCAGTTGGACATACTTTTTCTGGGCAATATATTCACAGCCCAAATTATATTTTGCAGAATTTTAACTCAAATGGAATCTCCAGTATAAAGCTAGATGTTTCAAGCATTTATAAAACACAGCCTTTGCTAGATATCAAGCAGCCATTCCAACACACAGATAATATTTTCAAAATGAAGTAACTGTAACTCCTTAAACACTTGAATTATAGCTAGTATATAAAAATTAATGTTAGCAGCTATACAAAAGAACCACACAGTGCAAATGCTTCATAAACTTATGAAAGAAATTCGGCATTTAATAACTATTTCCTCAGTGGCCCTGTAGAAATATTTGATGAAAATATTTCAGATTTTTGTGAGCCAACATTTAGTATAAATATTGAAACAACATAACAAAGGATATTATTCTCCAAGGTCTTTTACAACAAATATGACACATTTGCCAATGGTTTTGTTGAAAAAAAGTAATTTTCTCTCTATTTAATTGCAGCAAATTTTAGAAAATTTTGCATTACTTCAATTTTTTGTTTTATATTATATATACATAAGATTCTGTCTATTACAGCTCTTACATAATGAAAGTGGTCAACTCAAATATTATAGTCTTCAACTTATCACATCTTCGTAATGGGAGCTTTTTACAAAATTTTTAATGTTTTCTCACCAGTTTTTAAAAATAGAATTTTGTGCCTTATTAAATCGAGAAAATGCTCCGATTAAATTGAGCAAATTCTACAGTAAAATTTTACTGGTGAGGATAAATAAGGATTCTTAAGCCTTTTTGCGGCACATATATGTGTTGCTCGTCCAAAAGGGGATAAATTAGGAATCTTTTCAATAAAAGAAAAATAACACATATAAGCCTTACAATTATATATGAGACCGGAAATCTGAACATACATCTACTTTATGTTCAGATTAAATGCAGAAGTAGGTCCAAACATTTCTGGCTCTCTATTTTTTAGTCTTTCTAAATATTTTCTTATACTGCAATATACTTTTCATGAGCAGTTTTATGCCTTTGAAAAAATAATCATATCTCATTAACTGATCATTTAATTTAATGAGAATATATACTTCCATATATTTGGCTTGCAGATCTTTAATACATTACAAAATTCCTACAAAATTTATTGCTATAAATAAAATACTCTTGCTGTTGAACCTTTAAAAATTCAATTCATTTGTAAAATAAAGTTGATCATTTACGATAAAATCACATGCAATTATTAAGAATTTTGCATGTGCTACCCTCATTTCTTGCTTTAACTAAAACTGAAATTATAGCTGTTGTTCAGAATTTTCCCTTTCTTACCTGCTAGATATATAATACCAACTTCATTTTGTCCACTGAATGGAGAAATAAAGTACCCAATTTTTTTAATCCTTAATGCTGCATACTACAACCTGCAATATATTTAATCTATATTTGTTATCTATTATACAACTTAGATTATGGTGAATTCTGACAAACTTTAATTTTGTGGATTATTAAAAGTGAAATTAATCATTTTTAGCCAAGTGCTGCAAATAAAGAATGCCATTTTCATAATTGAAACTTTATTATATTGTTTATAAAATCACTTCCTTGCTTTTTCTTTTTCACACTTTTTTTTAATGGAATTTTTTTTTTTTTTTTTTTTTTTTTTTTTTTTTTTTTTTTAACACGAAAAAAGAAAAAAAATCCGTCTTTAAAATTGTTTATCCTAATGCTTTTATCAACAAGTTTTTAAAATTTGCATCAAAGACGAATTTCATTTTCCAAAATTTGTGTCCAGTTCAGATTAACTACTCTATATTGAATTTTTTACATTGTTAACCTTCAATATGCAAGTGAAAAGAATCTGGTAGCAATCTGACCTAAATTTTTCAAATAACCCTGGTCTGAAAAAATAATTAGGATAAAAGGAAATAATTAGGACAACACTAGTTATACTAGTTTCATATTCTTGTTGAATTTTTTTTAATAAAAATAATTACACTATTTTGAATAAAATTATTTAGCATGATGCTACTTTTATAAGTGTAGAAAATTTATTAAATTTATGGCCATTTGTGAGAGATACAGGCACTTTTTTTGCATCTTTTTATAGTTTGATGTTTAGGATTAGAAATTCTATAATTAGGAAAATATATAGATTTGTATCAGAGAAGTTTTCACATGTAAATTTTAGCTCCACTTGTAGACATTCATGCTATAATAGATGTTTGTTTACTATTCCATTGATCAATGTTAAAAAAAAGAAAAAACTTTGTAGAGCAAAGAAAAGTGATTGTATAAAATTTTATCAAATAAAGGATATGGAATTCTTATTTTAAATATCTTCATATAATTAGCATTAATTACAAAAGAAAACTTTGTAGAAAAGTTTCCTGAAAATTTCATTCTTTATATGAATGTGTAGATTTCCAAATCACCATTTGATGTTGCATTTCTGATGCCATTTTATATTTTGTAATATACTTCAAACTAATATGTATGAAATAATAATGTAAAGTGTAGTACTTAGTAAAACCTTTTGATATAAGTTGCAATAAATTTTTTTTATATGTACTGTTCTTTTCTAAATTTATTCCAACACTAACAGGAAAACAGAAAATAAAGCCTGCATTGTATAAGGATTGCTTTGTTTTAATCCTTATGCAATGTAAATTAATAAACACTGAATATTATTTAGCCACTTCATCATTTGTTCCAATATAAGGAGGTAAAAGCACTGTTCTCCCCCATACCTGTCGCCCAGGGGTGATTCTCGTCCGAAATTTCCGAAAAATTAAGGCATCCTCTTCCGAAAATTTGAAATTGGGTTATCAGTTCCGCATAGTTGCCAACTTGTACGGTTTTGCGCGCGGAAAAAACAATTACGTAAAAATGCAAATTTCGTGAAAGGATCGCCGAAATAGTATACATTTCGTCAATATTTCGTGGGAAAACGACGATTTCGTCAATGTGTTTGTAAACAAACTTTATCAAAAGATCGATAAAAAACGCAAATTTCCTATGCGGATCGCGGAAAAAACGGCAATTTCACCAAATATCGCAGATAAAACGCTGATTTCTTCTGAAGACCGCGGGAAAACACCGATTTCATCTAAAGATTGCGGATATAACGCCGATTTCGTTAAAAGATCGCGAGAAAAAACGCCGTTTTCGATAAAAGATCGCTTAAAAATATTTTGTCAAAAGAATATTTGAAAAAATACGCCGATCTCATCAAAAGATCACGGAAAAAACGCCGATTTCGTCAAAAGATCGCAAGAATAAAACGCCGTTTTCAAGAAAAAATCGCGTAAAAATGCAAATTTTGTCTAAAGATCGTCGAAAAAACGATTATTTCACTTTAAAAAACATGGGAAAACGCCGATATCGTCAAAAGATCGCGGAAAAACCGCCGATTTCGGCAAAGTTCGCAATAAATCGCCGATTTTGCTAAAATATTGCCGATTTCGTCTGAAGATAGCGGGAAAACGCCGATTTTGTCCAAAGATCGCTGGAGGGGGGGACTTACGACCCCCCCCCCCTCTCCCCCGCCGACTTCCGAAAATGCGATGCAAATTTCCGAAAAAAAAATTTCATCAAGAATCACCCCTGCTGTCGCCGGTGAAGTGGTTAACTGAATTTTTTCACTTTAACTAAAAATTTATAAAATAATGATAATGTTTCTAGTATTCAAATTTTAGAGGTATTTTAGATAAGTTAATGCAGTAAAACCTGCTAAGGAATAGAATAAAGTGACCTTTAAGTTCAGTAGTTGACTTTATGTTAGACTTTTTGTAGCTTTATTTATATGCATCCTAAGGTCAAAGCACTGGTTTCTTGATGTCATTGTTTGTACTTGCTTTGAAATAAAGAAAAAGACATTTACACAAGACATGCAGTTGATCATGTGACTCTTGGAAAGAGTCACATGGAATGTTTAAAAATTACACAAAGCATTACATGGCCTTCACCAACTATGAAGATGTTAGTACAAAGAACTTCACAACAAAATTACAAATGGAAAAAGAATACCAGTATTACTCACTTTTAAAAGGAAAGCAGTAGTACACGCATATGTGGATACATACCAAATCCATGCATATGTTTATACTCCTCAAATGTTTGCAGAAAATGAAACACTCTTTAAAGAAGTTTCTCTTATAAAAAATTTATAAAGGAAATATGAAGTCTATATATGAAAGGATAAAGGTAGTCCTTTTTAAAAAAAACTTTAAAATTAAAATTTAAGTCCCATCTAATTTTCTTTTAACTTTAATTGTAATGCTTAAAAACAGTTTATCCCTGATAACTTTATTTTCCACCAATAGCCTTATTACTTTCTGATATCATTTTTTGGCTGCTCTTTAAGATCAAAGAACTGACCTAAGTGCAATTCTCACTTGTGGTTTACCTTACGGACCTAGATACCTGCACCTTTCTAACATCACAGTGTCCAGATCCTTTTTAGCTAATTAAACTAAATCATCTCCCATTCTTCTAGTGTCACAAGCTGCCGGGAATAATTTGAGTTACAGCATTTAAATAGTCTGGAGCATTGAAATTCCATTGCTTTTGGACCCTAAGACTTGCCAACAAACATGCCGCCTAGCTGCTGATCGTTTTAGAATTTCTAAGTCAAGCCAACGCAGACCTGGTTTTTCAAAGGACCAATATGTATGCTAAATAGATAATAAACCAGGTCCCAAGAACTGAATGTCTCCTCGTTGCCTTATACCTTAATCACAACTACAACATTTGATTGCGGACTATCATTGCACGAACTGCCCAACAATGGCTGGCTGGTGAAAAAGTTTTGAGAGCACATGGTATTTCTACAATACAATGCCGGAAGGCCAAAAGTCAAAGGATATCATTCTCCTGCAATACGGAGGTAATATCTTACAGAAAAGTCGTGCAGGATAATGAAGCATGTGAAGAACCACTCGCTTTGCCTTGCCACAATTACTGTGAACATTCATTCCTACACAAGAATTCCTCTCCCATGGAGATAACTATAAGAATGGATAAACTGTGTTGACAAAAGAAAAATTACTTGCATCTTTCTATCCATGAATAAGATTATTCGAATATCGCCTGCCTTGAAAGACTTCATGTTCATATCGCTTAAAAATTTATATACATTAAATCCAAATCAAAGTTGTTCATTTGGATCTTTTTTTCCCTAATCAACTGAAAGAGAAACCGCAGACTTTTTGAAGTTCATTGGTAGTTCGAGTTTCATTAGTAGCAAAGAAGTTGATCCACTCACAAATAAAGTAAGAACTGTAATTCTCAAGGGATAAAGAGAGAGATCTTTCTCTTCTCCGAACAGAAACAAAACTGTTAGAACTGCTGTTTGTTATTTGGGTCATTGAAGGAAAATGGGGCAAGATAAGATGTTTTCAAAGCCACGCAATCACTCACTTTTTTAACTGCAAGTGAATCAAAGGAGAGAATTTTTTCCTTTTACAAGAATGATGATTAGTGAATTTTAGGTGTTTTGATCTATATTTGAAAGGATTTTATATCCAGATGACAGGTAAGAATTGTTTTCATTATAATATTTCAGAAGATTATTGAAGAAAAAGAGAAATATTTTTTTCTTGTATATTTTTAATTTTTATTATTACTTAAGTGTTTAAAATGTTTTTTCAGTAAATTGATATATTTAAAATATTTATCTACTTAAAAAATATATATAAATTCGGCAAGGAAAAAAAAAAAAAGAATTCTGATTTTTTTTATTGTTGCTGTTTTATTTAAAGATTTTTTTTCAGTATTTAAGATTTTAGTTATAAAATGAAACATTCTAGCAAAAACAAACATGACAATTTTTTTTTTAAAGTTTGTTTTGCATTTGTTTCTTTCTCTTCCTCTCAAGTGGGAAAATATTACAAAAAAAAAAAAAAAAAAAAAAAAAAAAAAAAGACTAACTTTATGGTTGTAAAAATTACTTATTAAAGAATCAGTTTAGAAAAATTAATTTTCTGTCTTTTTGAAATACAGTAGACTCCCTCAAATCCGCACAGCTTGGGACCAGAGGTTGTGCGGATTTTGGAATTTTGTGGATTTCTGGTCATTGCTTTGTTTACATTTTTTAAACAGTAATTTGAATGTAATTAATAATGAAATCAAAAGCATAATGAATGCTTACAATATGCCAAAATATTAAAATAAGTAATAAACTAAAATAATAAAAAATTAGATAGTTTTTTAAATGATTAAAATACTAATAGCAAAGGTCAAGTTAATATTCAACAGTGTATGATTAAATATTCATTATAAAGATTAAATGTGTTTTTCCAAAATTATTCAACTAAACTTGCCTCATAAAAGTACATTACTAATTCTCATCAAAATCATAAAATAAGGATTTTTTTTTTAAGTTTAGCCAGGCTTAATAACCAAAAAATCTTGATGCATAAATATATTTGATAAGAAGATTGTGATTACAAGTAATATTAGCAATATCTTGAATCTTTTCAAAAAAAAAAAAAAAAATATTATTACTTTACCAAAAAAAAAACGAATTGAGTATTAAGAAAATTACAAATTAAAAAAAATCAAATTTTGTCCCAATATTTGAGCTGAAAGTTTCATATGTTCAGTTTGTTTACATCCATAAAATATGTGCGGATTTTAGAGAGTTGCGGATTTCTGGTTTGCGTATTTGAGGGAGTCTACTGTATTTTTAAAGTTATTTTCATATGTTATATTTTTAATTTGTGATATTTTATTTATAAACACCATGAGTATGTCAACACCACTAGAAAAGTAAACAGTCCAAAAAAGAAAAAGAATGAGGTTCCTAAGAATCTGGGAAAGGAAATTAATGCAGCAGCCTCTCAGTTCTTGGTTAACACTGAAGGGAAATATAAAAAAAAAATCCTGAAATTGTACCTTTTCTCTGGAAACAAAAGTGATTTTATACCCTGGCTGTGATATTTTGAACTAATTTGTGTTAAGGAAAATAAGGATGATGTGTGGAAAATTCGCAATATTCAAATGTGTCTGAAAGATACCACACTTGCCTTATATATCAACAACTGCCTCCACATCCTCCATTGGACAGAGTTGGTGTTACTGTTTACAGAACACTACTCTACTCCTGACGTTCTATCGCTGACAGATTCTTCTAACATGAAATTTTAATTTGGAGGTGACTTAAATGAATATTACTACCAAAAAGCTAAAGTAGGATGCACCTTAGGCTTAGATCAGCATTTCTTTTTGGAGGGCCTTACAGATGGATTGCTGTAAGAAATGAAACAGTTGATAGTGACAAATACACCTGCTGGTGTAAACAAATGATGAGAATTAATATTCAAATTAAGTAAACTGCAAATAGAATAAAAGGGTGTTGAAAATAAAACTGAGTCCAACCCTCAGAATCCACCCCAATTTCGACAATGGCAACTGTTTTTATCCCATTTTGACAACGGGCAAAATTCTCAAAGATCATGGAATTTTCACATCCTTTACCAATATCCTCAATTTCAACCTTTTGCCCCAAATCCAAAAAGAAAATTTCAAAATACATTTAGACCTATTCTAACAAGACCTACGCAGACAAGTCAACAAAGACAAAACATACATTATCAGGCCATGTTGCCACCAACGCCGTGCCATATATGTCTAAATTTGGGCATTCGAAATGCCTACCATTGGGTATGAAATTCACCTTTCAAAAACAAACTCTAAATGTTGCCAACCCTAGCACAAAACCAAAGTGTTCCAATCCAAAATCTTGATCAGACAAATATTGAGTTGCAGCATAATATGGGAGATAACCAATGACAACTAATTGTATCCAGGCACGTCAAAGAAAACAAAGGATCCAAATAAATGACAAAAGGTTACATAAAAAATGAAGACTGACTACCTTGTTTGATTGATACAGGAAGCTCTATTAGTGCGATGCCATACTATTTAGCCAATAAATTTAATCTAAAAATATATAAAGTTCAGAAGAGTATTTCTGCCGCACAAACACAAGGTGTTCTTGCTTTGAAAGAAAAATGCCTTGTTAGTTTGCAATTAGGACAAATAACTTAAGCCATTGAACTTTTTATAATTTATAACTCCTTGTCATATGCATCAATTGGGCTACCACATTGTAAGCTGTTTAAATTAAATATTGATTGCTCTAAAATGCAAATCCATCAAGATAACAAGTAAATATCTCTTATGTGCAATTTTTCAACAAAATCATTGCACCATACTTTACAGTTGTCAGAACCATATAACCACCCACCAAATCCAGAAATTAAAATGCAGAGATAATTGAAGAAAATTTTGAACTGGAGTTGTTTGAAACCTGTGACCATGAGTATGCATATGAAGAGATTTGTAAAATATCATTCAAGAAGCATTTTTTTTAAGAATAAATCATTTGCAGTTTTGATCAAGTATTTGTGTCTGGGACATCAATAAATATTTTGTCTCCTGACAGCAAAGGATTTCATCGTTTTTCATTATCATACTTCTGTTATATTATTTCTAAATCACTATTGTGATCAGAGATCTATTTAGGAAGAAATTTGACATTTAAAGGACCCTTCACATTTTTTTTCATCTCAAAACAGGGCTCTTCACATAATTCTTTGTCTTACAAATAGGCCCTTCATAAAATCTTTCCAGCACTAAATCAAACCTTTCACAAATTTAATCATTTAAAAGTAAAATCTAACCTGTCACTTTACATATGTAAAGAAAATATATGTATTTTACATATATATATCTTCTTAGCAATTCACTATATGGTCATTAATGACTGGACATTTTGTGAAATCTTCTATAACAATAAAAAGAGCCAAGTTTGTGAATGTGTCAGCGCTGTAATGTAGAGACCGCTGCACGTAGAGTTACAAAATTTGGGGGGAAGGTACTTCTACACATGAAGTTTTTGCACCTCGAAGCCAGATTTTTTTATTTTTATTATTTTTTTAATTTTTTAGGCAAGTTTTAGCGTTCTTTTGATGTTTCGAGGTGACTTTTCTATATTAGTGAAAGGAATCCGATTTCGTTCTTTTAACCCAATATAGTAAATTTTGTTTTCTTTTCAATAAAGTTCATTTGGAATTAGTTCGGCAATTTTTTAATTTTTAACGAATTTTTTAATGCAATATTTAGTATTTTTCGCATTATGCGGCTATTTTTTGACATTGATAAAAAGATTATTGTTTCAAACTTTTAGCCTAATGCATGCAATTTTGTCTGCTACAATTTTTCAATTTCAACGATTTTCAATGCATTTGTTTGAGTTTTTTGTGTTGATCATGTATTTTTTTTTCTTTAATTCAAAAAATACACTATATAGCCAAAGGTAACCGGTCACTTGTGATTTTAGATATTTTGTTAAATATCTAGAAAAATCCATAAGGAATTATCGTGAAACTCCAAGAGTGTAAACCTAATAGTACAGGTTATACATTTCCGCGAAGAGTTTTTCCCGAAACTCCATAGAAGACCGTCAACAAATTGAAAAATAACGAATATCTTTTGGATAATCCTGTCAATACTAATGCAGCAAAAGCATTCAAATTGTAGATTATGATTTAGTTGTTTATTGTAAAAAACTGTATTCATTTTTATGCAGATAATATGTATACACATAGAACAATTAAGGTTTTTATAAATTTAGTCCAAGTTTTTCGAAGTTTTTTGCTTTTTCAGAGTTCTTAATACAAAATAATGTTATTTTCCGAAAATATGACAAACAACATTGTTCACAATACTCTGTAATCAGAATTAAAAAATAATAAAAATTGTATGATGAATGAGCAGGTTTTCTAAATAATATTTCATTGTGCATGCGTCAACGATATCAAAATTTCATTTGCATATTATGTTAGCTAAATGTATAGAGCAACTTTAGTGAAAGTCCCAAAAACATAGCTTGAAAATTTTTGAAAGTGATCGTCCATAGAATAAACTCAAAATCCGTTATTCTCAAAATGAAGCAAAAAGATGAGGGGCTGTAGTGTCAATATAGAATACACAATGTGCAACGTACCACTATATTTGGATACAACCCGTCATTTTTTTGCTTCATTTTGGGAACAACGGATTTTCAATTTGTTCTATCAACAATCAATTTCAGAATTTTCAAGCTATGTTTTTGAGACTTTTACAAAAGTTGCTCTATACATTTATCTAACACAATATGCAAATGAAATTTTGATAGCCTTCACACATGCGCAATGAAAAATTATTTAGTTTTCACACAATACTCACAAACTCATTTGTCATTTTTCATACAATTTTTATTTACTTATTTTTTTAACTATAATGTGTGTAATGGTATAGTGTACAATGTAGTTTGTCATATTTTCGGAAAAGAACATTAATTTATATTAAGAACTCTGCAAATTATAAGCGAAAAATTTGGGACTGTTAAAAATATCGATTTTTCTACTAGTATACATGCTATCGGCATAAAAATGAACACAGTTTATTACAATAAGCCACTTAATCATAGTCTACAGGTTGAACGCTTTTGCTACATTAGTTTTGACAGGGTTATCCAAAAGATAGGTTCTTTTTCAATATGTTGACAGTCCCCTACTGAGTTTCGAGAAAATATCTTCATGGAAATATATGACCTGTACTATTATGTTTACACACTTAAGAGTTTCAATATATTTCCTCTCGTATTTCTCTAGATATTTAACAAAATGTCTAAAATCGCAAGTGGCCAGCCACCTTTGGCTATAAAGTGTATTTCCAATTACAATGTTTTAGAATAAATTTTGACCCCTGCGATTTTTTAATATTTAGTAATTTTCAATGTAATTTTTAGCATTATTTCGAGTTTCATGGCAATTTTTTTGACATTGGGAAATGAAATTTTGTTTAAAATTTTTAGCATGATCCTTCTTTCTATAAAAACAGTAACGATTTGCACAAAGGTCGAACGATTTAGAAATGGACCAATAAAAACTGCACACATATTGCGAAACTGCAGAGGGGAGGGGGAGGGGGCAGGTTCTGTCGACAGATGTCACCTACTTAGCGATATATCGCTAAATCTTACGACAAAAATTACCCACCAAAGGGGACGACAATTTGGCATTATTTCTGGTATTTCACATAATTTCCATACACTCCTATCGTAATCCAATAGGGTCCCTTTTTGTTTGTGTTTTTTGGCAGTAAGAGTTATTTTTTCAAAAACTTGAAATACTGAGAATGTAACAGGTAGTATTTTTTATGAAATCTACCTAAAATGTCAAACGTTAAGCTCCACTATTTTTGAATAGCAATTTCATCAAATATATTAAATTCTTGCTTAAGATCGCCACCTTGTCGAATAATCTATTGATAAGTTGTTTAACGGAGTTTTGTTCAGATACAGTTTTGTTAAAAATAGAGTGCACTCCCAGGTTGTGGGATTAACAGAACGAGATTTTGTTAAAATTTGAACATCTAACAATGTGAGTTATTTTAAACTTTAAGATTGCTTATAATACATGGAAAAAAAAATATTATAAAAAGGAATTTTTGTGACACTTTCAGGGTACAAACAGGTAAATGTAACAAGGGAGTCTGTTTGAAACTTTAAGATAGTTTATAATGCATAATAAAAATTTTAGTGCAGATGATGTTCTGAAGAGAACGCTGTACGACGAGCTACAAAATTTTGGGGGTGAAGAAACCTCTATATATGAAGTTTTGCACCTCGAAGACTGGTTTTTTTATTTTAATTTTTATGCGACTTCTAGCGTTTTTTAATATAATGTTTCGAGGCGATTTTCCACATTAGGGAAAAAATGAGGTTTCATTCTTCTAATTTAATATAGTGAATTTTGTTCTCTTTTCAATTTACTTGGATTTCGAGCAACGATTTTTGGATTTTTAGTGCATTTTTTAATGCGATTTTTAGTTTTTTTTTTCCATTTTGCCGCTATTTTTTTATATTAGTCAAAGAAATTTTGTTTGAAACTTTTAATCTAATGTATTAAATTTTGTTTGCTAAGATTTATGAATTTCAGAAATTTTTTGTGTTTGAAGTCGATTTTTTATCATTCGTGAAATACTTCCATTACAATATTTTACCCTATTAGAGTAAATTTTGACCTCTGCGGTTTGTTAATATTAGTGATTTTTAATGCATTTTTCAGTGTGATTTTTAGCATTTGCTTTTGATTTCTACATAGATTTTTTAATATTCGGAAGTAAAAATTGATTCCAAACTTTTAATCTAATATAATTTAAGCGATTTTTCAAGACTTTTCAAGTGCCGCGTCGATTTTTTTTTTTTTTTTTAAAGTCATCTATAAAAGATTTCCATGTACTACTTGATTATCCCATCGACTAATTTCACCAGATTATATAATCGTCAAACTACTCGCCAAATTATCAAATTGATGTAATTTTAGGTTAAATAATGAAAGGACAAATAAATTAGAAAAACATGAATAAAAATACAAATAAAACAAAGAAGTAAAAATCACTTGATGAACGTAACAAACACGTACAATCAGCCATTACTGGCATTCAAACTTAGTTTGGCGATAGTTTCTTGGTCAATCAGATAATTAAGTAGTACTGATTACTGCGATTTTTTAAATAACTAGAGATTTTTAATGCAGTTTTCAATGTGATTAGTACCATTTTTTTCAATCCACACAGTGATGTTTTAACAATTGAAAAAGGAATTTGGATTCAAACTTTTAGCCTAATTTGTAAATTTTACTATCTATGTTTTTTTTTTTTTTTTTTTTTTTAATTTTGTCGATTTTTTCGAGATATTTTATGTCCCACATCGATTTTTTTTTGTAATGTATGATTGCTATATTTTATAACGACTAGAATAAATTTTTATTCCCAGGATGCATTTACATTTAGCAATTTTTAATGATTTTTTTAAAAGCGGTTTTTAGTGTTTTTGCGAGACCCACAGCAATTTTTTGGAATTCGGGAAAGGAATTTGGTTTCAAACTTTTGCCCCCACTCTTTTAGAAATTTTTGCCATCTACGAATTTTGAAATTTAGCGATTTTTAATGCGATTTTCAGCAATTTTTTCATTACTTTTTGCGTCGATTTTTTGTCCTTCATGAAAGTTTTGCAATTGCAGTGTTTTACCCTAATATACTCTAGCCTGATATAGTTAATTTTTCATGCGATTTTTCACGTTTTGCGCCTATTTTTTTGTCATTTGTAAATGATTTTCGATTGCAGTGTTTTATCCAAATATAGTAAATTTTGACACCGGCGAGTTTTAAATATTTAGCGATTTTCAATATGAGTTTTAGCGATTGTATGAATACCAAGGCGATTTTTTGTCATTTTTACAAAGAATTCAGTTTTAACATTTTAGATTAATGTAGTAGATTTTGTTCTCCTCAAATTTTTTAATTTTAGTGATATTTAGGGAATTTTAGAGATTCTTTGCATCGATATTTTGTTATTTAAGAAAGAATTCAAATTACACTATTTTACTCTATTATCAATGTAAATCTTGTCCCTTGCTATTTTCAAATTTAAAATGATTTTTAATGCATTTTTGAATACAATTTTTAGACCTTTTTTCGAGTCCATGGCCCTTTTTTCACATTCTGAAAAGAAATTTTGTTTATAATTTGTAGCTTAATATAATAAATTTTGCCATCAACGATTCATGATTTTTAGAGTATTTTCTTGCGATTTTTGCGTTTTTTCGATTTTTTTTATTAAGTTTTTTGTCGATTTCTGAAAAATTTGTGATTAACAGCATTTTGTTTCGACATTTATTAATTAATGAAAGAGTTTGGATCAAGGGCGGATCTGGAGAGTCTTCAAGGGGGGGGGGGGGGCGATTTTAAAACTTGGGAGACTCGAATCTCATGCGCAGGTCGGGGCTAATATTTTCACTGCGGGTCGGGTTTGGGTCCGGTCGACTTCTATTTTTCAAGCGGGTCGGGTTTGGGTCCAGTTGATTTCTATTTTTTGCTGCTGGTCGTGTAAACTAATCAGGAGAAAACTACGTCTGGCCAAATTTTCATCAGCTCCCCCCACCCAATCTACCCCAAATGACTATTCTTGTGACAGGCCAAAAACGTTGGTAGTATAAATTTGACGTCTTTTAAATTTCTGGACCTGAGGCGACCGTCCCCTTCACCCCCCACCCTTTCACATACGTGATGTAACTAATACTTTTTCTGTAGTTCACATTTAGGTCCGTTTGACTTCTACTTTTTGCAGCGGGTAAGGTTATCTTCTACCTTTTTGCTACTTGTTGGGTTGGGTTTGAGACCGGTTGACTACTATATTTTACTGCTGGTCGTGTTGATTGCGGGTCGGGTTAACTTCTACTTATAATATAAATCATAATAGTAAAACTCTACAAAAAAACAAAAATAAACATTTAAAAATGTATTTAAGATTTCGCTAAACAAATGTACAACATAAATATATTTTTTACGAATAACAAATAAGTAAGATGCCAGTCCAAATTGGGCTCGGAGTGAAGACTTACACGAATCGTGGTCGGGCCAATAATGCTTATCATACAGGCTGGGTCGGACGCGGAACAAACATTTAGCTTTTACTCAGGGCCGAGCCTCGACCTGGAAATTTTGATCAGTACCGACAAGACATGAGTTCGGGCTCTCTTATCAGAAATAGGTCCCAATCGAGCTCGACGATTTTAAATTCGAGCCCGAACCCGATAACGAAAGCATACAGTAGAAGAAAAAAATGCATAATCATTTTTTTTAAATGTTCCAAAAAAAATTATAATTTTTAAACTACATTTTACATAGAAATGTTACTCTTAAACGAAAATTTAAATTTAATATTATCAAACGAAAAGTTTGGTATAAAATAAAAATGTACGTTATACATAAAAAAATTCTCATATTTTTTCTCCTTTAATAAGAAAATATTATGGACATGTTAATGAAATGTGTTTCATGAATAAATGCATAAAACTTGTAGAAATTATTGTCGATTATTTGTCGAATTGAACATTTATCAATTTTCTATTAAAAAAAAGTGCACATTTTTAACTATAACAATTTCATTCCTCTTATCAATCTTTGGGATAGGCGTGACCCAGAAAATAACATTAAATTAAAAGTTTTAAATTCCGATGCTTTTATAGAAATAAAGGAAACATTGTCAATTGCTTTCTATCTGAATAATATGGAAATTAAATTTACTTACGACCAAAAGTGACTTCGTAAATTGCAGAGTAACAACTTCAGCATCGTCCGAATTCACAAAAAAGCAACAATCACTAAAATTATTTCTATATGAAAAGCGATTACGACCTGTGTACGCTGTGTACAATAGTAATCTAAATTATGCGCCAAAAGCAAACTAGAATTGGATAAAAATATCCTCTTCGCATTAAATGCCTAAATAATAATGATAATAAACAACCCTACTATTGCAAAATATCCTCTGCTACAGACAAAAACCAAACTACAGACTAATTCATTATTCCCGCTTTTTTGTTGGCGCCAGAACATCGTTGGAAATGGCTGAAATAGGTTTGTAGAAGTGACTAATAATTTACTTTTAAAATAGCATTCTAATGCTAAAACAGAAAAAAACCACAATGTCTGCTTCCCCTTCATTCTAATCAAAATGTCAATATAGTGATTTGAAAAGGAATAAATAATGTTTAAAGGGGGAAAAAAGTTCTTTTAATATTTTTATTCATTGATAAATAAAATTTATAGGTTTCAGAAAAAATGAGTCTGGGTCCCAGCACTGTCTCATCTCTAATACAGACATTTAGGAAGACTGACTCCAGGCAGGACTCGACATGGAAGAAAAACAAGTCTGGCCCGACCCAAATCGTCAGAAAAATAAGGACCAGGACACGGCCCGGCTCTAAAAGTCAGAAGACCTGACCCAGCCTGACCCTAGGGTGTGCGATCACCCCTTCGCCATCTCTCCCCCCTACCTTAGATCCGTCATTGCCTGATTCATAAATTGTCACAGCTCGACCTGGGCCACGCCGCGCCGACCTAGAGCTACAACCCAAGTCCTATTACATGAAGATCTCTCATGTTGATTTGAAAACCTCTATGGGCCCAAGGGGGGGGGGGCGATCGCCCCATCGCCCCCTCCCCCCCTTAGATCCGCCATTGGTTTGGATTATGATATCTTATCCCTTTATGATAAATTTTGTCCGCTTGAATTTGATATAAATTTTTATCCTACTATAGTAAATTCTGTCGATTTTTAATCTATTTTTTAGTGATTATTCAAGTTCCATGGTAGTTTTTTTGTAAAAGAATTTCAGTTTCTAATTTTTAGCATAAATATTTCAATTTGTTTTTTGCGCTTTTTGAATTTTATCAATTTTTAATGCGATATTCAATGTGATTTTTAGCAAATTTTGTGGATTTTTGGCGTTCTGTGTCGATTTTTTGTTATTCACGAATAATTTCCAATTACAATGTTTTCCGATAAATATTAAATTTTTAGGCATTGACTTCCAAATGTTTTGCGATTTTTTTAATGCAATTTTAAATATGATTTTTAGACCATCTTCAAGTTCCCAGGTGATATTTTAACAATCGGAAACTTATTTCGTTTTCAAACTTTTTGTTTAATATATAGTTAATTTTATGATTGCAGTGTTTTATCTTTTAACAGAAAATTTTTACACTAACGATTTTTTTAATATTTTTTGATGTTTAATGCAATTTACAATGCAATTTAAAATTTTTTGACATTTTTCAAAGGAATTCGATTTCAAACTTCTAGCCTAACAGGAATTTGGTTTCAAACTTTTAGCCTTTGTGGTAATTGTTTTGCTCTCCTATTTTGACCGACAGTGCTTTTTAATGCAATTATTTAGCTTCTTCTTTTTCTTTTCTTTTCTTTCTTTTTAACTACGTATTTGGAAAATAGTTGTTGTCCTCGGTAGAAAAATAGGAAATCTGAAGTACATATGAATCTTTTTATTGGTTAAATTCAGCAACTTAGTTTTCATTCACTGATTGTTGTCACAATGGCCAAAAAAAAAAGTAATAAAATCTTTAAAAATAACAATACTTTGAAAACGAATTATGATAAAGATTTCAAACAAATTTCATTTATAAGTGCATTTTTTTCCCCTCTATGCAACGATGTAAAAATTTTAAATGTGTGAAGTGTAAAAATTTTAAATGTGCGAAGTTTAAAAATTTGCAGTTCCGAAGATTGTAAAACTGAAATTTCATTTAAAATTCGTTTATGATGGGTTCAGGAATATTAATGTTTAATCCATATCGTACGTAATATGAGGCGTTCAGAAATCAGTCTGATTAACTTCATCATAAAAATGCACATTTTAAACAGTTAAAGTTTTATATCTAATAAACTACTGTTTTTTTTTTTCACAATTTTTTTTCTTTTTGGAAAAATCGTTGCTTTTACCGAAAAATGAAAAACACATTTCTATTTCACAGTATCTCAAAAGGAATACCTGAATCGCCAATATTATACGATTATGAATAACAATTAATTCAGGAATGTGTCAGAGGTAGCAAGTTTTTTATCATTGGTCTAGGAATGTTAATGTTTACTGCATGACATACGTAATATATGACTCTGTTATTACATAAACCACGTTATGATCATTATAAAAATGTTTATTATTATTATTTTGAATATAGAATTTATTTAGAAGTCTTTAAAATTTTAGTTTTTGAAAATATCATTTTTCAAATAGTTGTTGTAATTTTGTTCAAATAGTCGTTGTAATTTGTTAAATTACAATTTTTTTTTTTAAATTTTATTTATTTACTTATTTATTTTTTGTTTAAATTCACGGCGATTTTTTCTGATATGGAAAAGGAATTCGGTTTAAAAATTTTGTTTTTGTATTTCACAACTTGACATTTTATCAAACTAATTAAATCCAAAACTTTTATCCAAATAGAATAAATTTTGAGTTTCGTGATTTTTAAAATTTTTAAAGCGATGTTTACTTTGCGATCTGCTGCGATTTTTTAGGCGTACAATTTTTGATCGAATGTAGTAAATTCTGCCTTCTTTTCATCCAAATTCATTCGGATTTCAAAACACAATTTTAGAATTTTGTTTTATATTTTTATACGATTTTTAATGTTTTCGCGACTTAGTAAGATTTTTCCACTTAAGTAAAAATAATTCAATTTTCTAGCACTTCTCTTTTCGATGAAGTTTAGACGAAATTCGTGCAGCAATTTTTTAAATTTTCGAGTTTTTTTTATTGTGATTTTCAATGTTTGCAATTCTTGCTATTTTTTGATGAACAAGGGCAACGCCGGGCAGGTTAGCTGGTATTTAAATATACTTGTCAAATTCTTCTGCAATTTCAGGATTAAACACAACAAATTTGGCCTCGTATATATCAGCGTCGATTTGATGGCAATTGAGACAACAAATAATCAAAGAAAAAAAAATATTTCACATCACACTGTAAAATAAAAAGCACGAAATGATCTATCGCTGGAGTATACAAATAGGCAGATATTGTACAGATGTTTTTGTGTAACAATAGCGCATACATTAAAAGAGATATAGCAACTTAAAATAATAATAATAATAATAATGCCTGTTTTTTTTTTTTTGTAACATGCAGGGTTTTCAACCAAATTTAATGCGAGTTTCAGAAAAATTAGAAAAATGTAGTAGAAACAGTACAGTGAAATTGGAATATAAATACAGTCGAGTCTCTATATAGCGAAGGACGTTAAAATTCCTATTTAAAGTGTAAATTTTGAACAAAAAAATATTTTTCATGTGCTTAATTAAGAATTCGAAATGTTTATAAGATTAACCAATATTGCATTTTTTATTTATTTAAACAGTTACTAAAAGTGAATGAACATTTCTTTTAAAAATTAATAAAAATCCCTCAACACATTCGCTGCCGATCTGCCACTCACGCGCCAGCGCGTGATGTGGAAGTGATGCCTCAATAGTAAGTCACGCGCTGGCACGGGAAAATCTTTCACTGATTCTTTGTTATAAAAAGTAAATCGGCTTCTGGGAAAAACCCACTTCTACAGTGCGGCATTAACTATCACCACATCTTCACGTAAGCGGCAGCAAATGTGTTAAGAAAAACTTACGAATTAAACAAAAAATCTGTACTTTTTCATTGTTTTGATTTCAAAACTGTTATATTGTAGAAAAAATGTTCACACTTTATCAAGGAATAAGAAATTGAATAGGGAATGTTTTCCTCCATTTGAAGTCCTCTCCTTATAAGATCGAAAGAACTCGTCATTTCACTGCATGATGTTTTTCTTTCTCTTGGGGTTATGTTTTCGTTTTCATACTCATTGTCATTGTTCATAGTGCTGCTTAACATATCACTGTCAGTAGGACACTGTACAATAGTGAAATTGTCATCCACTTTCGAAAAGTCGCAGAGAGCTACATTTTCTTTGACATTTCCGTGTTTCTCAATTAATTTCCATTTAAGTCTGCTAAAGTCATGTACTCAGAATTCACATTATTTGCAAGTTTAAAAAATACGGCCTTTTTGGAACAATCGTAAATTGTTTTTTTTTTCAAATGCAGCAGAGCTCCAAGCTTTATAAAGTTCCGCAATACACATTCTAATATTAATGATGTCTTAGGTTGAATCAATTTTTTTCAATAGCTATAATCTGTTCTCTAAGATTTCTTTTCTTGTAGTGCACCTTTAGATTTTTTATTATTCCCAGATCCATAGATGATGTGCAACTGGGTAGTGAGAAAATGACTAACATTTTGTAGTTTTTCTCCACAGTTTTGTAAGTTAACAATTATCAATAAGCAAAGCTATTTTTTGGCGTTGTTTTCTCATTTTCTTGTTAAGTGCTTGTAATCGTTTGTCAAAAATTTCAGTGGTCATCCAGGACTTTTTATTCAAATCATAATCCACTTCTAGGAACTTCACGCTTTTAAAACTTCGAGATTTACTTTTCCCAATGACTAACATGATTAATTTTTCTTTCCCTGTCATGTTAGCACACAACAGGATAGTAATCCTTTGTTTGCCAACAAAATATTTATATCTGTAATTTCTTTGTTTTCTGTATACGTCAAAGTTTTGTTAGGAAACATTTGTAAAAAAGATCTGTTTAGTCAGATCTGTTCTGTATTGAAAATGTTCTCAGGAGTAAATTCTTTTAGAATTTCTGCTACCTTAAGACTCTAGGTCTCACATGCAGTCACTGGTGCATCCACACTTCACGGCTAATAATTTTCTGGAATAATCCATGTTTCCTTCTAGAACTTTTCTAGCTAACCAATGCTAGCTTGGAAATCAGAATGCCCATGAAATGAAGCATATTTTAGAGCACGTATCTAAAATCATTGGTCCCGAAAGTGGTAAATTCTGATCCCTTATCGCATTAATCCACTTAAGCATTGTTTATCTAAGTTCTCGTATTAGCATGTCTTTTTTTTTTTTTATCACGGCAAAACAAGATCCGAATTTTTCTGTGATTGAGTCTCTAAGTTTTATGGTTGTTGACAGAGTACTTGACGGAATACCAAACTTTTTTGCTACATCCCTTATCAGTTTCTTTCAGAATTTTCGATTTATCACAGAGTTATGCACTTCTTAAGAGAAATATTGCACAGAAGCTGTAAAAAAACCCGCACTCAAACAGAAGTTTTGAGAAATCTTTCACACTAAAGAAAGCCAGAAACTACAAAATCTAGTCTATCTGCAAGGGTTGCTAACTTTAGTTTGGATGGATAGATGAAAATGTGTCTAAATGGTTACCATGCTCTGCTCGTGTCCGCAAGGTAGAATTTTCTGTTCTGCCAATAATGCACTGCTTCTTTTTCACTTTTTTGTAGAAGTTCATATGATATTCCAGTAGATCTCGCTTCAGGGTCAATAAAAATTAACGTGTGTAGGAAGGGGGAGGATGCCTTCGTTGGACATAAAAGGCATTTCGAGACATAAAAATAAAATAAAAACTCAGCATTGAGCCATAAATTAGGAATCAGTGATGGAAAATTTATTCCTTGCAATTTCAAAGCTTTGTTGAAACTGAACATTTAAAGAACATTTTACTTAAAAAAAATCGTTATATGGAGTTAGACATTTCGCGTGTGATAACACAGATTGTTTTGCATAATTTAATAGTCAACACTATGGAGCATCTTGTAAGAAAATTCAGTCAAATAATACAAAAATTCAGAAAGATATCGGCTATAGAATGAACTGATTTTTAATTGCTCTCTAAAAGCAGCTGAATGATAAGGGATTCACTACAAATTGTCATATTTTGTTAATTAAAAAAAAGAGGTTAGTATTTAGTGAATATCAACAAGTAAATTTAGACCAAATGCTTCGATTTTGATACTTCTTTTTATCATGAAATAGGGTCGTTCAGATGGTTATCCAAGAACATGAATAAAAAAAAAAATAAAGTTAACAATTCGTGAGAAATTTCCTTATCATTTTAGCGAGCAACTAAAAATTAGCTCATGATAGCCGATATTTTTCTGAGTTTTCACGATATTTGACTGGATTTATTATATGTATCGCTCCATAGAGTTGACTATTAAATTATGCAAAAGAATCTTTACCTTTCGTGTATGCGCAAATAAAAATTATTTCATACAACTGTTCATATTTCATAAAATATTAAATATATTAATATTATGATTACACTACTAGAAATCTAATAGTGTAATCTACTACTCCTACTAGATTTTGCTAATTTTTCTGAAACTAGCATTAAATATGGTTGAAAACCCTGCATGTTATAGACAATAAACATGCAAGATTAAATTTATATATATATATATATATATATATAAAATTCCTGTATCTCCATTAATATAGGTACTATTTTTACAAAAATGAATACAGGTATGTCTGCCTATTTATATGCTGTAATGTTAGATCATTTCATGCATTTTATTTTACAGGGAGATCCAAAATACTATTACTTTTCTTTGATTTTTTGTTGTCATCCTAATTATCCCCCTCCTTATCAAATTGACATTGATAAATATGAGATTGAATATATTCATTAAAATTCTGAAGATCCAGAAGAACCCGACAAGTATATTTTAAAATATTCCACAAAATAGCTAAAATTGAGAGTCTAGTCATTAATAGTCATATTGTGTGTATAAAAAACAATTCCAAATTCACAAAATTAGGACTAAATTTTTCACAAATGTAAATCACATGCGTAAAATGCTGTTCACAACTTGACAAAAATGGGATCCTGAAAGAAAAGTCTGGACAGACCCTTGATCTTATTTTTGCAAAATTATAATGAATGCTTTTTGAAAATACACGTACAGGATGTCTCTAAACAAATGGTATATATGCTAGGGGGTGATAGAACACATCAAGACGAGCAATAGTAAATAGGAAACCAAGGGTCCCAAACGTTTTCCAAAGGAGATAGCCGCCATTAAAGTTTGGGGTCCAAAATTTCAAATACGCTTAAAAAACGAAAAAATGGGTTGATTGATTTGCGGTTTTCACTAAAATTATTCTTTATGTTGGTATTTTCTTGAAAATAAATTATAAAGATAAATTTCGAAAAATGCCGATAGAGGGCACTTTAGACTTTGAAGTAATGAAAAACTATTTTTTGCCGTGATATTTTGCATCTCATTAAATGGTTTCGTAAGCTTAGACTTAAACTTAAATTTTGAGCTCAAAATCTGAATAGTTGGAAGCGGTTAAGTAGCACAAACTTAACTGTGTTCAGAGGGTTTAAATTTCAAATGACTATAAAAAATGGAAAAATTGGTCGATTGATTTGCGGTTTTCACTAAAACTATTCTTTATGTCGGTATTTTATTGAAAATGAATTATAAAGATAAATTTTAAAAAATGCCGATAGAGGGCGCTTTAAATTTTTTAGTAACAAACAACTACTTTTTACATTATTTTTTGCATCTGATTAAATGATTTTGTAAACTTAGACTTAAACTTAAATTTTGAGCTCAAAATCTGAATAGTTGGGAGTGGTTAAGTAGCACAAACTGAACTGTGTTCAGAGGGTTCAAATTTCAAATGATAATAAAAAACGGAAAAATTGGTCGATTCGTTTGCGGTTTAAAATAAAACTTTTCTTTAAGTCAGTATCTTCTTGAAAATGAATTTTAAAGATAAATTTCAAAAAATTCCGTTAGAGGGCGCCTTAGACTTCAGAGTAACCAACAACAAATTTTAACCGTTATTTTTTGTATCTAATTAAATGCTTTCCAAAACTTGTTAAATGTTTTCGAAATCTTAGATTTAAACTTAAAGTTTGAACTCAAATTCTGAATTGTTGGGAGGGGTTAAGAAGCGCAAACTGAAGTGTGTTCAGGAGTTGAAATTTAACCCCCCCCCTCGAACACAGTTCACTTTTGCGCTATTTAAACACTCGCAACGATTCAGAATTTGATCTCAAAATTTAAAACTAAGCATTTGAAAGCATTTAATGAGATTTAAAAAATAACTGTTAAAAATAGTTGTACGCTACTCCAATGTCAAAGGCGCCCTCTATCGGCATTTTGTGAAATTTATCTTTAAAATTTATTTTCAAGAAAACACTGATTTAAAGAGTAGTTTTAGCAAAAACCGCAAACGAATCAACTATTTTTTCCGTTTTTTTATAGTTTTCCGTTTCGTTTGAAATTTAAACCCTCTGAACATAGTTCAGTTTGTGCTACTTAACCACTCCCAACTATTCAGATTTTGAGCTCAAAATTTAAGTTTAAACCTAAGCCTACGAAACCATTTAATGAGATGCAAAAAAAAAAAAAAAAAGGAAAAAAAACGGCAAAAAATAGTGTTAGGATGGATTAATTCGTTAATTCAAAGTCTAAAGCGCCCTCTATCGGCATTTTTTGAAATTTATCTTTATAATTCATTTTCAATAAAATATCGACATAAAGAATAGTTTTAGTGAAAACCGCAAATCAATCGACCAATTTTTCCGTTTTTTATAATCATTTGAAATTTAAACCCTCTGAACACAGTTAAGTTTGTGCTACTTAACCGCTTTTAACTATTCAGATTTTGAGCTCAAAATTTAAGTCTAAGCTTACGAAACCATTTAATAAGATGCAAAAAATCACGGCAAAAAATAGTTTTTCATTACTTCAAAGTCTAAAGCGCCCTCTATTGGCATTTTTCGAAATTTATATTTATAATTTTTTTTCAAGAAAATACCAACATAAAGAATAATTTTAGTGAAAACCGCAAATCAATCGATCAATTTTTCCGTTTTTTATGTGTATTTGAAATTTTGGACCCCAAACTTTAATGGCGGCTATCTCCTTTGGAAAACGTTTGGGACCCTTGGTTACCTATTTACTATTACTCGTCCTGATGTGTTCTATCACCCCCTAGCGTATATGGGTGATTCTCAAAATAGGGGACGATTTCAAAAGTGAAATCTTAAAAAAATTACTGTTAGCAAAATTTCTGAAAAAAATAGGTGTTGTTAATATAGTATTAGGTATACTTTACATGTAGTCAGCAGTGCTAAATATTTAAAAACTAACTTTTAAAAAAATAATTAGTATTTTTGAGCCATGCTAATGACAAAACAAATTGTATGGAATAAATATATTAAGAAATTTTTATTTTCTTCCAGTTTAAATATTTTTTTCTATATTTATTAGCCTTCCTTTTCAGCAAATGGTTTCCATTTTTACATATAAGGAGAATAAAAACATTACCAAAGATCAAACTTTGTTTACATGAGCAACATTCTGACACTAACAATGTAAGAAGCTGTCTTAGTGATTTTCTGACAGATTTAATGCATATTTTAGGGATAATAAATGTAATACCTAAATTTATATGTAAAATTAAACTTTGTAAAAGATACAACATAAGCAATGGTTACATTTATGCACATAGGAGTCTTTAGCATGGACAGAAAAACCATGCTAATGACACTGATATTTGTCCATGCTAATGACAAATTTTAATTTAAATAAGATTGTGAGCCATAATATAATCACAATGCAATAGTCCTTTCTGGGGCTTTTTAAAACACAAAAGTTCTATGCAAATAAGTAAAATAAAAATTTTAATTATAAAATAGACATGAAAATTATTATCCATTCTAATGACATACAATTGGTGTACGCCCCTAATATTCAACTTCTATTCTTAAAATACTATACATGCTTCTATTTTCAGGCTGTGATAAAATGGCTACTTGTTGCCATGAAGAAACTTTATATTTTCAAACTATTGTCATATGTGAAAATGAAATTTTGATTATTAACCAGCTGTTATACTATGACCTTGTTCTGAAAATAGAATATGGAGGACAAACTTTAATTCTTTTTTTATATACTATAATTTTATTTTTAAAAAGAAATTTATTGGATAAATCCTCTCCTTGATTAATTTAAAGAAAGAATAACATCTGTTTTCTTTTATAAACATGATATTAACTCTTTAAAAAGCTAGTATATACAAGGCACAGCTGATATGGACATCCATGCTAACATAGATGCCAACATTGTAAGTACCATATCAGGAGTGAACTAGTTAAATTTCAGGAGTTTTGGACATTCTTCAGGAGTAAAATTAGTCACCTTTCAGGAGTCGTTTCAGGAGTTGCACATAATTTTTTTAGAGATATTTTTAAAATATTTTTTACATACTTTCTCAATCCTCAACCCTGACAGCTCTTGTATTTATTCATACAAACAAAATTAAAATAAATGTCACTTTTCTATGTAGTTAAAAAAAATCTAATAAATTTATACAAATGGAATATTTTTTTATCCTTACAGAGCAAAAAATCCATGATTTCTATACTAGCTGTGAAATTCATGAAATATTTTTTTCTTCGCAAATGGTTTGCTAACAAAGTGATTTCCTCCCACAACTGACAGACGAAAATAGGATCTTTTGCAGAGGTGACGAAAATCGCGATCATTTCCAGAGACTGACTGACGAAAATCGCGATCTTTTCCCGAGAGTAATTAACGGAAATCGCGATCTTTTGACGCAAATAATTGGCAAAAATCGTGATCTTTTTAAGCGAATGATTGACGAAAATCGCGGTCATTTATCGCGAATGACTGGCGAAAATCGCGGTCTTTTATCGCGAATGACAGACGAAAATCGCGGTCTTTTATCGCGAATAAGTAACGAAAATCGCGATCTTTTATTGCGAATAAGTGACGAAAATCGCGGTCTTTTATCGCGAATGACTGACGAAAATCGAGATCTTTTCCTGATGTGACTGACGAAAATCGCGATCATTTCCAGAGAGTGACTTACGAACATTGCAATCTTTTTTCAGAAATGATACAAAAATCGTGATTTTTTTCCGAAACTGACAGACGAAACCCGCGATCTTTTGTCGCGAATGACTCACGAAAATGGCGATCTTTTCCCGAGACTGAGTGACGAAAATCGCGATCTTTTGCCGAGACCTACTATCGAAGATCCCTGTTCTTTCCGAAGACTAACTGACGAAAATCGCGATCTTTTCCAGACTAATAGATGAAAATCGCGATTTTGTGTCATGAATGACAAAAATCGTGGTTTTATTACGCGAATGGTAGACGAAAATTGCGGTGTTTTGCCACGACTTACTGACGAAAATCGAGATTTTTTTACCGCGAATTACTGACGAAAATCGTGATCTTCTGTGGCGAACAACTGACGGAAATGTATTTCAATGACCTATTGTAGAATTTCGCGATTTTTTCCAATGATTGATCGAAAAAGATCGTTATTTTTTGATCCCGAATGTTCGAAAATATCGCGATTTTTTGCCGTAAATTTCCGTATTTTCTACCTTATTACCGTATTTTAACGTACTTTTCCGGAGAAACTCCGGAATTTCCGGAGAAGTTGGCATCTATGATGCTAATGACATTTTAAACATTTATTCTGTTATTTTAAGGTGTTTTTAACTAAAAAGTGAATAATTCTTGAGTGCAAATAATGAATAATATTAAGACAAACATATCTAAATATAAAAACATGACAGAAAACCTCTCAAATTTTTTTGTATGCCGAAAGACATAAATTGTCCCCTATTTTGAGAACCACCTATATACCATTTGTTTAGGGACACCCTGTATAAAACTAGTCAGATGTGGCAATCCCAAAATTTCTTCTATCTTATGCATGTTAATACTTCCTAAAAAGGGCAGCATAGCAGTGCCACCGGCTAGGCGATTTTAACCAAAATCTAGTCATCAGCAACTTATAGCCTATTCTAAAGTTTGATGAAAATTCATGCATTAGTTTTTGCGAGAGCTATTGCAAAATCTTAAAACAAATAAACTGCATAACAGCGCCACACGTTGAGTGATGTACACCAAAAACTAATCAGGATAAATTTTTTTATCAGGTACTAACTGAATCTGAAGTTTGATAAAAATCCATGCATTAGTTCTTGCGATGCATTTATTGCGAAATCATGAAAAATGCAGCATCCATCTGTAGGGTGATTTAAACCAAACACTAATCTATAGCAGAGACTAACTGAATCTGAAGTTTTAGGAAATTTCGTGCTTTAGTTCTTGAGATAGAGCTATTAAATGAATAATACACCATGGCAGTGCCACCTGTTGTGCGATTTACACCAAAATATAATTAGCACCATCTTATATCAAGTATTAACTAAAGTTTTATAAAAATCAATGTACTAGTTCTTGAGATATGGTTATTGGGGAAATTGTGAATAATGCAGCATAGCAGCGCCACCTGTTGAGTGATGTGCACCAAACACTTATCAGATCTAGTTTATATCAAGGTCTAACAAAATCTAAAGTTTTGTAAAATTATGTGCATTAATTCTTGAGATAGAGCACCCACAAAATTTTTGTCCCATACAGACTCACAGTCAGTCATTTTCTAAAAACCATCAAATCACGTTCAGGAATTCAGGACCTTCTAAAACATATAAACCCATCAAAAACTGGGAGTTGAATATTTTTCAAGAATCCAATACTTTATTCTTGTAGAGATAGAAAAAATTAAAAAGAGATACTCAGAGCAGCAATAATTGATATTATTTAGACTTCATATCTCAAATGATAAAAAAAAAAGAAAAAAATATATATTTTGTCTCGGATGACAGAGGTCTAACTTCAAACAGTTAAAATGATTAGTGCCATCTGTTAGTCACCATTTTTTTTTAAATCATGCCCATTTTGTGATGAAACAATTTCCAGTTACTGCAGTTAAAACCAAGCCTTTATTAATTCCCTTAAAATCTTCTGCTAAAACTTACTCTTTTGATTAACTTGTTTTGTTTGCAAATTACACATTTTAAAACTTTGCAGTCAAAAAAAGAAAAATCAACAGAATATGTTTCTATGGAACTGAATTTATGAAGCAACCTTTTTTGTTAAGTGTGGGCAATTTCATAAATGGATTTTTGTGAAGGGACCGTAAACAAGCCTTAAATTTTGGTTAGATCAAACGCTGAGCTGAAGATTATTCATAATACAATCTACATCATTTTGTAAAACAATCAGTGTTGTTAAGAAAAGAATAAGACAAATAAAACTACTTAAACAGCAGCATTTTATTTTGAAACAGTCAATTCATTATAGTAAAACATATCCGATTATAGAAAAGTCTTATTAAAAATATTCATATACATATATATACTGTACAATTATAGTAAATACAATTTAAATAAATATATAATTTTTTTTCTGTATTATGTTGCACATTATTAGTACAGAATTCTGCTAACTAGTACAATTAATAATTTTATAACACTAAATGAGAAAGAAAATATTACATGAAAAACTGGCATAAAGTAATTTAAGATAAATTATTTGAGACTGAAAAATGTCCATTATTTGAACCTGCAGGATAGATCCAAAAATGGTTTTAATGCATGGTTTGAATGAATAATGAATGAATCCATTGAAAGGGAAATATTATGATTATTTAAAGAACGAAAGAAAACAATATGCAGCTTTTTTAAACATGTTATTTTATTGTAGTTTGCCGCTCACCCCCCCCCCCCCCCACACACACACACAACCTTAAAAAAAATCAAAATTAAACTTATAAAGTTAATAAAATACAATTTTTGGACTACCAATGACACTGTGAAAAGAATAAATCACTAATTAATATGTATATATAGTAGATTCTCTCAAATCTGCACAGCTTTGATCCTAAGGTTGTACGGATTTTAGAATTTTGTGGTTTTCTGACTTTTGCTTTGTTCATATTTTTAAAACAGTAATTGGAATGTATTTAACAATGAAATTGAAACTATAATGAATGTTTACAATATAATAAAATATTAAAATAAGTTATAAACTAAAAGAATAACAATTCAGATAATTTTTAACATAATTAAAATATTAAAAGCAAAAGTCAAGTTAATAATCAATAATATATGATTAAATATTTATTATAAAGATAAAGTACTAATTCACATCAAAATCCTAAAATAAGGAACTCTTATTTCAAGTTTAGCCAGACTTAGTAACCAAAACAGTTAAAATAACACATAAATATATTTCATAAAAAGATTGTGATTATGAGTCATATCAGCAATAGCTTGATTTTTTTCTGAAATAAATTTATACTTCCTTCATGAAAATACATGAATTCAGTAATAGTAATGATAATTGCAAATTAAAATATATATAGAATTGATATATATATATATATATATATATATATATATATATACAATTGTCCTACATTTGAACTGAATGTTTCATTGTTTACATCTGTAAATTATGTACAAATTTTAGTGTTGCTGATTTGAAGGAGTCTACTGTATATATGTAATTAATTTTTCCATTACAAATTAATTTATGTACTTCTCTTGTTTTACACTACTTTTCAGAAAAAAAAACTAAGTATTATTATTTACTGACTAATATTTAAAGTATTCTTTGTAGGCAAACATAACTCATTTATTTTCTTATTATTTGTCTACTTATATTATCAACTTAATAATGAGCAGAAATTTCTAAATTAGAAGTTAAGGGAAAAACCAAACAAAGTTTTATTTTCGATGAAGTTATTTTTCTCAAGTGTATAAGTATATATAAATTACAACATTAATTAATAGCATTAACCTTACTCAAACAGGGGACAACTTACAGAGGAACCACTTTTGGTGCTCGTCTCACCTATCATTGAGACATGGTGCATTTACCCTATATTAAGAAGTTTAGGTTGATAAAAATTTTCTGCTAAAATCATATTTTTTAATTTTACAGCAGCATAACTGCTTGAAAATGCAATTTTCGAAACCACTTATCAAACTATTAACACAGATTTTTTTTTTCTTTTAAGAATTTTAATACAAATTAGTCAATAATAAGTACAACAATAAAATATTAAAAAAGGTTTAAAAATTTCTTCAAGAACTTAAGAAATTGATTTTGAAAAATTACATTATATTATATTTATGGCAGGAAAAAAATTGGCTTTTTTTTTTTTTTTTTTTTTTTTTTTTTTTTTTTTTTTTCTGGAAACAAATATCCAAATATCATAGCTGCTTGTTGTGTGTGAGTGAGCATTGGTTTGGACTTTGCTAGAAATTGTAATTAGGCACAGTAAACAATAGGCACAGACCTAATTAGGCACAGTAAATTTTCTAAATTGTATAAAAATATTAGTTTACTTTATGATTACTTTTACCAAAAGACAACATTTAATACAACAATATTTCATTTTAAACATCCAAAACTTTGTTCTATATTCTTCAAAAGAAAATAGTTTGCTTATTTTGTATTCCAATTAAAAAAAACAGTTTTCAATCATCTTGAAAGATTTAACAGACATATTTTTAGTATTTATATATTTATTGTTTGCATAGGGAAAAAAAAAAAAAAAAAAAAAAAAAAAAAAAAAAAAAAAAAAAAAAAACTAATTTTTGTTTCTTATGCTGTTATTAACCAAATCACAATCTGATTTAGTTCTAACATGTACTATACACATACTAAACATAAGAAGATAAACCAGGCAAAAAATGTTTAGCACCATATTTGGCGACTTAATTCACTTTCAGCTTGAAATAAATTAAAATCCAATAATAAAAAATTAAAAAATATATATAAACATATGATTTTAGCAGAAAAATTTTATTGGTTCTCTAAGTTTTATGTATAGGGCTACAAAATGCATTAGGTCTCGATGCTAGGTGTGAGCAGCATCAAAAGTGGTTCCTTTGTCAGAATGATTTAAATGTTAGAATGCATAAATTGTTAAAATCATTGATATAAAATTTTTAATTCATATTTATCAATATAGCAGCTTCTAAAGAAAAATTCCACCATTCCATAAAAAACAGATTTTGTTGATGAGACATTTATAGACTTGAAGATGGCTTTATGGGAAGTTGAGATTGTGTAAATGCATGGAGATACAGCCAAATTTCCCTTTTACAGTGTTCTTATTTAAAGAAGTTTTCTACTTAACAAAATTTTCTGCTGAACTTTGACTTTGAGCTCTAATAACATGCAAATTAAACTCCATATTACAAAAAATGTATTCTATATAACAAAGCTTTTTCCACTTTCATGTGTATACAACAGCTAAACAAAGAGATTGCTATTGTGATGGATGTATGAATTAATTTCAGCAGACTGTATGAAAATAAAATTATTTGTATATAATGATTTTTATTTAAAAGAAAAAAGATAAAAACTCTCAATAGAGTAAGAAAGGGATTCCAGTTTCATGAAAATGTTACAGATGAATTGTTCGGATACTTACATAAGTGTGAAATTTTTTATAAACAGAGCATTTAAAATATTAAAAAAAAAACGTTAACATTACTGCCTGAAGAAAAAAAGATGTGCCATGCTTTAGTTTTTATTACTTCTATTTATTATGTGTTTTTCTAGACATTATACTAGTTAAATTTTTCTGATATATCTTTATTACATAAAATAAAAGTTATTGCTCGAATTAAAATACATTTTTCCAATATTTCCATTTTAGGCATATTTTTTATTTTATGATGTCTATTTTATAAAAAAAAAATTAATGAATTTGATTTGATTTCTATTTTAAGGATTTTCTTCAGAATGAAGTGTTTAAGTGGAATAATGAGACTTCATTAAATGGAAGTTTTACTATACAAAATAATTTGTTAATACATACTTAATAAGTCTATATAAATGTCCATCAACAGAAGCAATGAAAAATATATTACTCAATGCATAATAGCTACTAAATCCAGCCCTCAATAAATTATTTGAAATTTAGTTATTGTTATTCAAAAAAGAAAAGTATTTTTTTTTACTGAAAAAGTATTATGCTGAATTAAAAAATATACATACATTTGTTTTAGTAAAATGGCAATTAATCTTATATGAATTGACAAATTGATTGTGGTCAATCATTACAAAATAATAGAAGACAAAACAATAAATAATTATCAGATATTAAGATAATAACCGACATCCAAAATGAATCTCCACATTTTCCAGAGAACTTAACAAGAAAGCAAGAACTGTGACATAGTTACTGTAAATTAAAGTGGGTGATTTTTTTTCTTGCATGACATTATATAAATAAATGAAAAAATATATATAATGATTGAAAAAGAAAGTCATAAGATTAGTGTTCAATTAGCTGCAAACATCATTACAGTGACAAGAATCCAAAATAGCAAACCATCAGTAAGTAATAAAATAGAATGAAAAGCCAAGTTGTTTTCACATTTAAACAATAAGATTAACATTTCAAGCTTTATTTGTCCTAAAATGAAACCTTTCTTAATCTGACATATCTAGGCATTTATACTTTTTATTTTAATTTTTTAAATCCAGGAAATAGAAAATAAATAATAAGAGTCAACATAAAAATATTAGCTCACAAGTATTTCTTTTGTTAAAATATCAATGCATGACATTACAAATTTAAATAAAATACATTTTATCTTTCTAAAAGGCTTCTTGTTCATACGTGTTTAAAAAAATCTGTTGTTTCTAACAAGATTTTTATTAACTTTTAGCTTTGAATGTAAATAATCAAACTACTCTATATGATTCTAGAGGAAATGGTTAATAAAATAATAAGAAACATTAAGTGTAGCTCTTTTCTTAAAATATATGAAACTAGAAAACTACAGATACAATCTGTTTGAGATCACATTTCCAAGAACAAAAATGAAAAAGGCAACAAGATAAATACAATTTTCTAGTCTACAAAATCATCCTTTAATTTGATACCTTAATTTTTTGTTACATCAGAAATAGTACACTCTGTTATTTTACAAAGTGACAAGAAATAACCCAAACAAAAATTTCAGACACAACTGATAATAATGAAAGAAATCAAAACTAGATTGCTAATATTCAAAACATAGATCAATAACTTTTTTTTTTTTTTCAGAAATATGACTCATTTCTTCCACTGATCTTTTTGTTTATTCCTAGTGGAAAAATATTTTTTAGGGACACCAAACTGGTGTGGAACTTAGTGCAAGGCCCCACTCTATTACCATACAGGATAATTAATTAGATTAAGGTCAGGTGACAAGCTCCTTTCTAGAGTTAGATGTTAAAATGTATAGCAGATTTCACCACTCTTCTTTTGCAATGGGTTTTTATTTCGATTTGAATATTATCCACGATATTTTTTGCTACCTTGTTAACAGTTTAATGAATACATTTATATATTAAAAAAAAGCTTCTCTTTACCTCTTTTTCTTAGTTTTCCAAACAATATAAACAGATATTGTTTAAACTATTAAAAAACAATTTAAGATGCCTTTTACTACAATTGAATTTTAAGAGATAAAGAATACAAGGAATCCACATAATGAAATTTAATAATTACAAAGCATTCAAAAGAACTGCAATAAATAATAAAAGCATATGATTCAGAAACAACTTACAAGGATACATGCATATGCTATTATGAAAACAAATTTCCAGAAGTACTTCCAGTTATTTTATTAGTACATTAAAAATTCATATACCTAGTTTAATATATTGTGTTCTTCTCACCTAAAATATTAGATGTGACCACTGGTCACAATCATAACAAAAGTTTGATATTTGAAATGTTAAACTATAAAATAGAAGAGATGGTTGTGTTTTTTTAATTGCTGATAATTGCTTTTTATGTAGTTTTTAGGTATTAAATCTGAAAATGATCATTTTTAACCTATGTTAAAAAATAGTGAACATCCTATGCTATAAAACAGATGTAAAACTATTTTTTTAATTTGATGATTTATTCAATTGTTTAGCTTATATTGGGATTGTTATAGCTAAACAGCTCAGGAGTTTAATGAGGTGTAAGTGTGTGTGTTTGGGGAGTGGGGGGAGGATCTTTACTTTTTTATAATTGCAAATTTTTTACGTCTTTTTTACGATTTATGAAAAAATCATGATGTGATGGTTAAAAATGAAGATCATTTTCGAATTCAAAGGTAAAAAATACATAACAATCAATTTTCAAAAGTTAAAAATATAATTACCACATCTATTTTATAGTAACAGAATTTCATTATTTTTTGTTTTTTTAACTTTGAAATTTTTGATTTGCAAAAAAATCTTTGTGTGATGGTAAAAAATGAAGGTGAATTTAGGATTCCGTGCTACAAAATACTTAATAATCAATTATCAGAAACTAAATAACAATAATAAACTAAAATCCTGATGTGATGGTTTAAAATGAAGGTCATTTTCGAATTCAAAGGTAAAAAAATACATAACAATCAATTATCAAAAGTACACATTGCAAATTTTTGCAGGCTAGTGTAATTTTATACCATTTTAAAATTTGTATCATTTTGTAAAGAAAGGATGTTGCTTTTCATCATTTTATTTGATTAGAATTATATTATTTTTAAACTAGGGGACCATATAAAAAATTAAATTTCGTAATTATAAAAAATATTTTTAGAAACCCAAATTGCTTTTTAAATACTTCTTTACCTCATTTAAAATATTTTTATAATCCGTATCTGCATGCCTACAACTAATGGTTTAGAAACTAACCATTGGACATCATTGAGAGTGGGAACTCTGTAATCTTTTAAACAGGTTAATCTCAGAAATCTTTTAAACAGGTAAATAATCATGCAAAATACACAGGAAACACAAAAATACCAAAATTGTTACTTTTACAAACTTTAAGAATGACAAGCATTTTTATACAGAAGATTTTTTAAAATATTAATGGACTTTATGGTTCTACAGCAAGCCAAGAATAAAATGTGATGTCTTCTTAAAAAGAGAGGAAGAAAAAAAATGCAAAAAAATTTGGACTTGCTTGGAAAGTCATCCCACATTACATTTTTTAACCTTTTTATAAAAATGTAGACTATGTCCCCCCCCCCCTCCCCACATGTGCTATGAATGAGTTGTTGTTTAATAAAGTTGATTTTATACTTGAAATAAATATTTTGTTAAATGAATACTGCTCATATACATTAAACAGCTAAATAGTAAGCAATATCCTAATGAGGCACAGATGTCATATATGCACCACATTGGTGCATTTTTTTTCTGGTGCCAATTTGGCAAAAACTTGGTTTTCAAGTACCAATTATATACATATTTTTTACTTGTTTTCTGTTACCTTAGAAAGGAAATAATAAAAAAAGGTTTAATTAATAATTATATTTAAAAAAAAGAAAATAAAAGTAAATAGTATGTTAATAAATAATCAATAATAGCTGAGTTACTATGTGAAGCATAAAATTATCATTTTGTTACAATTGCACCAATGTGGTGCGTATATGACATCTGTGCTCCTGGTGGGAGTTAGTTACTCCTTTGGAAGTAATTTAAAAGTGATGGAGGTATTCTAGGGAAAAATAATTAACAAATTAGAATGAACAGTTGTTTTATGATATAATATATTATCATTTAAGCTTTAACATCATTATAAAAAGAAACAATTTATGAAATCTAAGAATTGCATGATGAGCTAAGAATGAAAAATTTTACATTCCCTTAAAAGTAACAAAAAGAAAATAAAAATAGATTCTAGTAAAGCAGCCTTTTACACTAAATATCTCAAGTGTTTAATATGATAGTGGAGATTCATTCAAAGAATGGAGTAAAGAATCATACAACTGAAAATCTTAGATTCAATGCTGAAAATTATTGTAGTAAACTATGTTAAAATAGGTTGTGCAATTGTAATAATTACTTTATTAAATGTTGAATAGTTTTCATATTAATCAAGTAGCTAACAAATAAGCAATATTATAATATAAGTTAAGCTACAATAAAAGCAATGAAAGTATTAAAAAATAGAGTTCTTTTAAAAAAAATAGCATATATATTAATGAAATATCTCAAATGTTTAGGCACAACAAGAAAACAACATGGGTAAAACACAGTTTCCCCATACCTATCGCTGATGAAGTGGTTAAATAACAATATGAAATGAAACATTATTTACTTATTAGAATCTGTAAAATTATTTAAATAAATCATATAAAAATAAATAAATTGGTGAAGAGGCTATAAAAAAGGTTCCTTTACCAAATTTCAATGTATTTTTACAAGCTTGTCTAGAACTTGGGGCAGCGCAATAATTGCAGAGGTAAGGTCATGTAATTATACCTAAGTACAACAAGCTTCCTACTGTTCTTTTGTGTGGTATACTTTTATCTAGTTTTTCAGAAGGTTCATATGACACCAAAGCTTTATCAATTGTAGTGCAGAGCCTCCCTAATGAAATGATTAGCCCACCCTAATGAAAACGAAATTACAGTTCAGTTGTCTTTTCTTTCTAAATGATGGTAGAAAATTTTAAAATATTTATTTACTTTTTTATTGATATGTTTTAAAAACCATCTTGCATAGATATTTTGATTAAATAAAATTCTTAGTTTAGCTTATTTCATCTTTATAGACTCCATTTTTCATAAAATGTTTTCAAGACTGTGGTCTGCAGTCATATCCATTCCAGAATATTTCCTCTCCCAGTATTTCATGTGGTTAACACCCATTTAGCATATTGCAAAATATGTCTAATATAAAACAGAAATTTTAGCATGATTATGAGATTGGATTACAAATAAAGGAAAAATATTTATAATAAAAATAAGCTTATAAGTTTATTTTACATGTTTTTGAAATATATACATAATTATACTTTAAATTCTAATATGAATTTTATAATAAATGATTTATTTTACATGCATCACAATTTTCATTGAACTAGTCATGCTTACATATGTTGATAACATTTTATTGTAATGTGGATAATACAGCTATTCCAGTAATTTCCAGTTTTGGTTGATTAATGCTAATATTTTTTAAAAGGTTGTTTTGATAACTTGTTTTTTCATCTTAATTTCAAATATAAAATGACTAAAATAAAATATAAAGGAATTCATAGGACTCTTGGAAAGTGCATGCAAGTGGAGCAATGTTAGATACCTGTTATATACATGATATCAGTTTAAATCTGATTAGAAATATGTTTGCATTACTTTTTAAAAAAATTTGAAAAAAGACATACTTTACAAAATAAGAAAAATTATAGGTGATGTTAAATAGTATCCAAAGTTTTATTTATTTTTCCTTTAAAAATATTTTAATGCTCAAGGTTTCTTTCTAAGTTTCTACAAAAGGTCTAAGAAAATGATTTATGTTACTCTAATTTAAATAACATGCATTTGTGATAGATTGTAAATAACCAATTATATTTAATCTTTCAAAGGAAGACCCCACCCCCTCCCTCCTAAAAAAAAGCTGGGGATTCTAGATACAAGGTTTCTAGATATGCAATTCTAAACATGTGTAGTCAAAATATGTATATGCGTTGGTAACTTGTAGTGTGTGTGCATCACTTTGCTATCTGACTTCTGCATATATGTTCAGCACTCTGGTGCCTGTGTGACTTTCTTGTGGCAAATATCCACTTTTGTATTTCACAGCCCCAAAAATATGCAATAAATGTTTTACTTTAATTCTGTTGAAATTTTATTTAAAATTTTTCAATAACATTAGTATGTGTTTTTAAACATATGTGGCTAATCTATGTCACAGCCAAGTTTTGGTAACTCATTGATTAGCATTTCAAATTCAATCTTCTTTCATTTTTCTGTTCATAAAAAATTCCCAGTTATATATGCTGCCTGGGCACAGATCTAACACTAGATCTAATCATATATCTCAGAGAAAACAGTTTATTGGTTGAAACCAATCTAGCATTTGTTAACAATTGCATAATGTTAACCAAATGCATAATGCTATCCAAAAATTTAGAGACAATGGCTTTTTAACAAAGATATACAAAAGCATATTTGTTAAATCAATAAAGTTGATGAAACTATCATCATATGCTTATTATATTTAATTTCAATTTCATTTTAAATATTTTTTATGAAATTATTCCATGTTTTTCCTTCCTATTTTATTATATTTTATATAGCGTGCCTAAACATTTGATGCAGACTATAATAGCAGTAAAGAGATTTTTACATTTAATAAAATTATAATTTTTTATAATGATACATTAATAAAAGATTGTAATTAACAATGTAGCTTCGAAGTTCATTGAAATATTATTAACTTTTCCTGGTAAAATAAATAAGAAAAAAATATATACACAAATCAAAATAAATATTAATGAATATTCATAGTGCAGATATAGATTAAAACCAGATCAGAAAACATTGCATAGTTAGATTACATTGTAAATATTTTTATCTGACAGAAACAGGGATACAAGCATTTTTGAAATCAAAAGGCCACCATTCAAGATTATATATTTTATCCTTTACAGCACTATTTAAGGAAAAGCCTTGGTGGTTAAAAGAAATGTTCTCAGAATGAACTACCTGTGATGAAAATAATAAATTACCAAAGAATGATTCAAGAGATTTTTTTATATTTAATGTTGCAATATCATTGCTTTCAGCTAGAAGCATGTCCTTAAAGCCAACATTTTCTAAGTTATTCAAATCAGTGGAGATTGATTCAAGCTGAATTGATTCTTCAGGTACAAATGTGGAAAGTTCAACATGAGGAAGTTCAGGAGAAGATATTAATCCACTTGATTTTAATTGAGCTCTTTCTCCAAAAGAAGTTAAATTTTGGTTATATCTATAATTTATAGCACATCCAGCAGTATATATTGAAAAAACAGTCACAGCATAACTAAGAGCTGACACAGCAAATACCTAAATATTAAACAAACTGTTATTAGAATTCTCATTTAAAAATCTGTTATTAAGTTTACAATACAAGAAAAAGACTAGTCATATTGTGGCTTTTATAAAATTTTAGAGTAAACTGTAGAACATCACATAGATAAAAAAATATATTACAATTTATTATACATTATGAATCCCATAAAATTGATTTTATTCTTAAGGTAGGGATGCCAAACCCGTGGCCCGCATTGAGTTAATGTATGGCTTGTGAATTTTGTCAATTTACAACTGGATAAAAACTGCAATTTTTGTGCATAGGTCACAGAAATTGTAAATTTTGTCAATTTACTGCAGAAAAATATAAAAATTCATCAGTCATTTCAGAATTGCAAATTTTGTTTACTTGGCATGGAAAATTCGCGATTTTCATTGATCAAGTGTGGAAAAAGAGCAAATTTTGTTGGTGAGTCTCGGAAAAATCGCAAATTTCATTTACTAGGTATGGAAAGATCACGAATTTTGCCCATGAAGCTCGAAAAAAATAGCAAATTTCGGCGATCGGGCACAGAAAAATCGCCAGTTTTGTCGATCACGCACATAAACATTGCAAATTTGTTCGGTCGCATGCGAAAAACCGTGTATTTCTCCATCGATGATGTGCAGATAATTGAGAATTTTGTTGATCGTGTGTGAAAAAAATTGCAAGTTTCATCAGTTTACAAGAAAAAAAAAAAAAAAAAAAAAAATTCGCAAATTTCATCTTGATGTGCAAAAAAATGTACATTTTGCCAGAGTTAGTTAAAAATTGCAAATTCTGTTGATCAGTTACGGGAAAATGCGTAGTTCATCAATTAAGGACAGAAAAAATGCAAATTTTGTTGATCAGATGCAGAAAAATCTCAAGTTTTATTGATTGGGTTCTGAAAAAAAATCAGAAATTTTGTTGGTTGGACAGGAGAATATCGCGAATTTTGTCGATAACATGAGGAAAATTGCAAATTTTGTTGATAAGGCTGAAATAGAATTAGGAATTTTGTCGATCGATAATGGAAAAATCGAGAGTTTTGACTATCATGGTGAAGAAAAATCACGAACCTAGTCGATCGGCTTGTAAAAATCACAGATTTCGTCAATCGCCTTCATAAAAATTGCAAAATTTGTCGATTGGCTTTATAAAAATTTCAAATTTCGTCAATCAGGTACTGAAAAATCGCAAATTTCGTCAAACAGGCACTGAAAAGATCATTTTTTTTTTCACCAGGCACAGACAAATAGCGAATTTCGTCAATCAGACATGGGAAAATTGTGAATTTTATCGATGGTGCAAGGAAAAATCACAAATTTCGTTAATCGGCTAAGTACATTTCGCGAATTTCGGTGATCGACTTCTTAAAAACCACGAGTTTTATTGACCATGTGCAAAACGATCGTTAATTTTCTTGATCAAGCTCGATAAAATTGTGAATTTCGATATCAGCTTTGTAAAAATCATGAATTACATCAATCGGCTTCCTAAAAATAGCGTGTTTTGTTGACCACGTGCGAAAAGATCATAAATATTCTCGATCAACTTCGTAAAAGTCACGCATTTTGTTGATCTGGGGTGAAACGATCATTAATTTTCTCGATCAGTTTCGTAAAAATTGCGATTTTTGTTTATCAGAAATGAAATGATTGCTAATTTTCTCAATGAGCTTTGTAAAAATCACGAATATTGATGATTGGCTTCGTAAAAATCATGATTTCTGTTGATCAGACGTGAGAAAATTGCAAATTTTATTGAGGATGCAAGAAAAAATCGCAAATTACGTCAATCAGCTTAATAAAAATCGCAAATTTCATCAATTGACTTTGTAAAATTTGCGAATTTCGTTGATCAGTTGCAAAACAATCGTTAATTGTCTCGATCAGCTTCGTATAAATCTCAAATTTTGTTGATCAAGCTCGGTAAAATCTCAAATTTTGTTGATCAAGCTCGGTAAAATCGCTAATTTCGTTGATCACCTTTGTGAAAATCGCGAAATTTGCTGATCAGCTTCTTAAAAATCACGATTTTTGTTGATCAGACACAGAAAGATCATTTTTGATCAGCTTTGTAAAAATCACCAATTTCATCGATCGGCTTCACAAAAATCTGTAATTTTGCCTATCGACTTTATAAAAATTGCAAATTTCTTTGATCAGGCACCAAACAATCGTGAATTTCGTCGATCGGCTTTGCAACAATTGCAAATTTCGTCAATCAGCTTTGCAAAAGTCGCAAATTTTGTAGATCGGCCCTGCAAAAATTGTGAATTTTGATGATCAGGCAAGGAAAAATTGTGAATTTTCTCGATCGGCTTCATAACACTTGGCGACCTTTCTTCAAAGCATGCTAAGCACAATGCCAAATGCCAAGTTTAAACTTTGAAGAAGGTTTTGTTTTAGCTACACTATAAAAAGAAAAGATTATTACTATGCTGAATTTTGTTTTCTGTTCTTCTGCCAAATGAAGTTTAAATATGCACTACTTTTATTGTAAGTAAGTATTGAATTAAATTCATATATTGGTTTAAGATTAAAAGTAGTCGTTGGAGGCCACCGTAATACTTACCCATCATGGCTATGCATAAAACATGAAAATAAAACATGTGTAAACTATTTATAAAATGATATACAATCCTAAAATAAAATGTAAACATATATTTAAATATTTTATTACTTAATAATGTTCTATTACGCAATTGCAGGTACTAGTTGATTATAATATCGACCAATTTTCACAAATTTTATGCAGTTGATCTTTATAACGCAAATCCATATAACACACAATTTCTCATATGTAAACAATGAATTTGGCAGTGAAGAGACACAAGAATTCCCACAAAATAAAAAAATTGCTATACTCTAGAAAACTAAATTTAATGCATTAGTTCAATTTCATCTTCTTAATATAGAACTTTGAAATGAAAATTACTATTATTATTACTATTAAATAAAAAAAAACATATATATATACAGTATAGGATCCATTATCCGGCGTCCCGATATCCAGAACACTCCAAAAAACAAAATGCAAATCGGTAACTTTTTTTTTTTTCTTTTCAGCGATGCTGCGGACGCACTATAGCGCGTGAATTCCGCAAAAAATAGCTCTTACGCGTCCCCTGGGACGCATAATTTCGTCAAAAGATCGCGAAAAAACGGCAAATTTCATTAAAAATCACAAAATAACGACTATTTTTTGGCAAATTTTGTCGAAAGATTCACAAGAAAATGGGTAATTTTATTCCAAAATTCCCAAAAAAGACAGATTTCCCACAAAAGATCGCGAAAAAATAACAAATATAGTCCAAAAATCGCGATAAAACGGCAAATTTTGACAAAAGATTCGCGGAAAACGGCAAATTTCAACAAAAGATGGCGAAAAACGGCAATTTTCATCAAAAAATCGCGATTAAAGGCAAATTTCTTCAAAAGATTACGAAAAAAAAACAGCGAATTTTGTCAAAAAATCCCGATAAACGGCAGATTTCGTCAAAAAATTATGGAAAAACGGCAAATTTCGTTAAAAATCACAAAATAACGACTAATTTTCAGCAAATTTTGTCAAAAGATTTGCGAGAAAATGAGTAATTTCGTAACAAAATCCACAAAGAAGGCAGAATACCCCCAAAAGATTGCAAAAAACAACAGATTTAGTTCAGAAAATCATGATAAAACGACAAATTTTGACAAAAAATTTGCGAAAAACGGCAATTTTCATCAAAAAATTGCGAAAAATGGCAACTTTCGTCAAAAAATTCGTGATAAAAGGCAAATTTCTTCAAAAGATCATGGAAAAACTGGCCCATCCTGAAGCAGAATTCTTAGAAATGGATAACGTGTTTGCAGTGTTTTTGTCTCCAAATTGTACTTAACATCACTTATCCAACAATTGGATTAAGGGATTCAGAGATCTTTAAAAACTCACTACAAAAATGTCTTCTTAAAAAAAATGCCCACAGATTGCAACAAAGGAATAAAGATAAAAAATTTTCCGGAGAAGCTTTACAATCAAAGATGCTTTGTGGAGTGCTGCTAAAGTATGGCAAGCTGAGGATAAGGATACACTTATCCATGGATGGTACAATCTGTGGTAATCTGCATCATTTTTCGATGATGAAAATGAGCCTGAGCTTGAAGGCTTCAAGATTACGAAAGAGAAGCAAATTATTGCTGATCTGTTGGCATATGTCAAAGGCATTAATTGTCCAGAAGCTAAATTGCTTAATCAAGAAGCAGTGGAACATTGTTTAGAAGCCGATGAAAACATTCCTGTCACTAATCACGAGACTGACAGTGAGATTTGTGAAAAGATGACAAACAATATATCTGATGAAAGTGATGATAAGTACAACCAGCAGAATGGAGCAACTGAAAAGGTATCAAATGAAAAATTAGTATTTTATACCGAACAATTAATTTCAGGCATGTAACACAGGAGCTACTTCCACGAGCAGCAAATCATGTCTCTGTACAAAATACAAGAACCATTAGTACAAGAGACGTGCTATAAGAAAAGACTATCATAGAAATGTTTGCTAAATCACAATCAAAAGATTGTTTCAAAATCTCAAAATTAAATTTCATATATATGTATATTTTTTCATTTATTATAATTATTTTTTGATTTTGTGTAAATTAATCAATAAATTAAGGTATTTACATGTATTAGTATTCATATTTACCTATTTATTTCACTATTTATGAAATTATTTCATGCATTTTTTATACTTACGGTAAAGTGTTCAGAATTACGGAAAAACCCCTTATCCAGAATGCCCTGGGTCCCAAACATTCTGGATAACTGATCCTATACTGTATATATATATATATTACTGCAATAAACATTTTTGAAAAAGAGCAATATAATGAATGATTTTGGTCCAGGTATATAGGACCATTTTTAAAATGTATATTTAACAATATGTGAAATGATCTATATAATTCAAAAATTTATTATCTGAATAAGGAATGTAGTATAAAGATATTCCAATGTATTTTGATATGTTTCAGAACTATTTCGTGACATTTACATGGTAAATTTTATGATGTGTTAAACGTGATCCACATAACGTAAAATTCTATATAACACACAACCTTGCATTTTTAGATTTGTGTTATATAGATCTTCTACTGTAAATCACGAAACTACTCATAAATTATACAAATTGGCATAACTATTATTTTAAATAACAAAAAAAAAAAAAAAAAAAAAAAAAAAAAAAAAAAAACAAGTAAATTAAAAAAAGATTAGTAAAAATACAAAAACATGTCTAATTAAAAATCACTTGATGACATGACATAAACATGTGTAATGTGTTTAATGTCATTTACAAATGTAATTTGTATTGAATTGCATACAGGAAACATCCTTATAACTTTAAAACTGATAATCCTATTAACTAACAATTTACTGCTTGAGATTAAGCATATCATTTTTACTTAAAATATATCTTTGAATTAAATTTTAAAAAACAACAAAACAGGATCATGAAAAATCAAAAAGTGTGAAAAATAGGATTACAAATATCTTGGCAACTAATTACACTAGTATACAAAATTAAATTTTTTGTCTGTTGCCGCGAATTCTGTGGTTGATAATGTTCACTTATGACTTGTTTTTGTCAAATCTAAGTGAAAAATCTTTTGAGCAGCTCGAGTTACTTTGTTTTTGATTTTTATCATTTAAGCATACATATTAATCGATAACAGGCATGTTTTACGGTGTTAAGATTAATTTCTCAAGTTTTTGCGTCATGAGTAGTTCAAGGAGACGTTGTTTAAACAATCCATATCATTTTTGCTATATATGCAGCAAATATGTGTTTAACAATTGTAGAAAAGTTATAGAGTTGGTGAAAAATACCTATCTTGAGTATTTTGGGATGCTCTTGGATAAAAATGAGAAGTCTTGGGCTCCTAATTGTATTTGTAAATTGTGTGTGGAATATTTAAGATTATGGAAAAGTGGTAAAAGAAGTGCCTTTAAATTTGGAACAGCGACTTTAAATTTGGCGAGAACCACAAAATCATCTCGAAGACTTATTTTTGTAGCGTGAACGTAAATGGTTTAAACACCAAAAATAGAGTTAAATGGCAGTACCTAAGTACTAGTTGTGTGCAACATCCAGTGCAGTGTTTACCTGACTCTTCAGAGTCTAAAAATATATCTGAACCATTAGAACAAGACATTGAAGGACCAAGCTTATCACAAAATGTTACGGATTTTGAAGGTAAAGTAAAACCCTGATAATTCGGATTAATTGGGACCGGACCCAATCCGGATTATCTGGAGAATTAGAAAAAAAATGAAATAAAATAAAACATACTTATAGAAAATCACTTTTATGTTAAACTTATTGAATATTTACAGACAGTAAAAATGTTTACTTTGCTTAATTCTTCCAAAAAATTTTCAGAAAAAGTTTTTTTTTTAAATTCAGAATACGACAAAGAAACAAGTTAATGTTACAGAAATTAGGCAATCGCTTTTCAAACTTGACAAAAAAAAAAAAAAAAAAAAAATTAACAAACCAATCCAGATTATCCAGAGATCTGGATTAACGGGGTCTGAATTTGCGGGGTTTTACTGTATTTGAAATGAGCCAAAATGCTTTTCCCAAAATCAGTTAGATGATATTGTAAGAGATTTAAATCTTTCTAAACAAGCTTCAGAATTGTTAGCATCAAGACTAAAAGAAAAAAAATTGCTTTGCTCAGATACTAAAATAAGTTTTTCGGAAACAAAAAAATCTGAAAATTATACTGAACTTGTAGAAGACTTTCTGCTACAATTAAAAAATATGGGGTGCAATATGAGCATAAAACACCACTTCCTCAGTAGTCACCTGGACAGGTTTTTGGAAAATTTAGGAGATATGAGCGAAGAGCATAGAGAGCATATGCATCAGGGCTTACGCATCATGTAAGAGTTCTATTAGGGTTTCTGGAATACGAATATGGTGACTGACTATTGTTGGTCTCTGATACATCATTTTCTAAAGTCTACACATCGGAGAAGAGCTTTAAAACGAAGTTCTTTAGAACTCAATGATTAATTATTTTTTTAGTAAAGTTTTTTTTAGTAAATACCTGCTTTTTTCTGTTTAATACCTACATAGCTGAAACTCAGAAACTAGAGCTGATTAAAATATTCTAATTACACTGATAAACAAATTTTAACGAATTTTCGATTTCTTTATATATGTTGGGTGTTTCTTATAGATTTCAAGCTGCTGAAAAAGAATATGTTTGTATAAATTTTCTATCACCCTCCAATTTTGAGAAATTTGATTTATACGTTTTGGAGTATATAGGCATTGTATAGGCATTATAATTATATTACATTATTCTCTTTCATGTATTTGATTCACACAAACATTCCTTTTTCTTATTACAACGATAGAAGATACAGCAAGAGAATAGAAAAAGATGTCCCCCTAATAAATTTTATGTTAGCGACCTTGAACAGACAGCTCTAGCCACCCCCAGTATTTGACTTTAACGCAAATCCATGATAGTTGAAACTTCTGGGCGAGTGTTCAACTATTTCTTTGTTCTGTGAGACTTTTTAATTAAATTTTGATTATAATTATCCTATTTTCCTCTACAATATGTAAAACATGTCTAAAGGATGCGTTAATGAACCCGATTCTTTTTGCTATGTGTGCGGGGAGCTAACTTTGAAAAAGCATCGGTGCGTTTTCACGCCATTAATAAAGACTGCCTATTATATGTACTTTGGATATAAAGTAGGTGAACAAGATAAGAAATGGGCACTTCATTCTTGTTGTACACGATGTGCTACAAACCTCCGGGCGTGGATGAAAGGTACAAAAAAGTGTGTGTCCTTTGCTATACCCATGATATGGTGCATGCCGAAGGATCATATAACTGACTGCTACTGATATATTACAAAAATTAAAGGATTCTCTGCAAGAAGTAAACATAAAATTAAGTACCCAAACTTAGATTCAGCATTACATAATGATAATTTACAAATGCTGAAACCTTCAGAGAATTTTACATATGACGATGCAGCAGTAGTAATGGAAATTGATGAAACTGAAACTTCCTCTACATCCGATATGAACTATTCTCCTGGCATAAATGTAGAACCCAACCTAATTACTCAAAAAGAATTAAATAATTTTGTGAGAGACTTAAATTTATCATAGAAAAACTCAGAATTACTTGGATAAAGATTGCAAGGTTGAAATCTCCTGAACAACAATACAAAGATATATATTTATCGAGATTGACATAAGAAATATTCGACATTTTTTTCAAGAAAAGATGATTTATGCTATTGTAATGATATAAGTGGCTTAATGTCTGCTTTAAATTGTTAATATAACTCGAGACAATGGCCTATAAGAGAGCAGCCACAGATAAGACATTTACCGCTACATAAAGTATGAAATTTCTTATTAATATCATTTTTTTTTTACAAAAATTCTTCTATATTTTTCTGAAGTTTTATAAACAATGCATACTTTCAGTGTTTTAAATATTAATTTTAAGCTTTATAAGTGTTATTTAAAAGTTTGTCATTACTAAAATACCAAATGATAAATTTCATAAGGTATATGTGTTGAATAAATACTACAAAATTCAGATTTTCAAGATTTTGAATTTTTAAAAAATCTGTGGGTGATGGAAACTTTTTAATGGCATATTCTTTCAGAGCACCACCTAAAATATAAAAATCACCACATACTTAGTTAGAAACAGAAACCTTGTTTATCAGTGTTATATTTTTGAAAACAGCATATCCCATGTAGTCAGCAAAAGTTAAAATTTTTTCGGCAACAGATGTACTGTAAACTAATGTTATCCAATTGACTTCATTCTTTATGCAAATTTTATATTTTTTATTGTCTTTTATATTCATTACTTAAAATTAACAATTTCAAAAACTTTTATATGCCTTTCATCAGAATGAATATTTTGAGAGGCTGAAAAACATAATTTCAGATAATTGAGGTTACTAATATTCAATAAACTTCTTTTCATTATTACATATTATGTACACACCAAATTTCAAGTCTCTATCTCAATTTTTTGGGGAGAGATAGAGCATTTACAGACAGACAGACGGATGGATAGTAATTTTTTTTTTTTCGAAAAATGTATTTTTCAGAATCTTCAGTTTCTGAAATGTGTAAATTCATTAAACATTTTCGATTTTCAAAACGATTACATGACTTACCCTATAGTATGTATGACAGGTAAATAAAAAGAGTTATGCAGGATAGCAATACCTGATATAATTTAGGCTACATATCTTTTTGAACTTTTATGGTCCATCCATTTCTAATATATACAGCTATATCCAATCCTACTTTGAATGGTTTTTTACTAAGTCTTATTGTCCTTTTAGCAATGGTTTTTTAATAATACAAATAATATTTATTATATTTAATGTACAGAATCCTCTGAGTATGAGTTATACTTGCACTTGATTTTTTTTTTTTTTTTTGTGTGTGTGTGTGTGTGTGTGTGTGTTATGATGTGTTACTATTTCTCATGATTTGATAGTAAGTTTAATCATGCATTGGATCCCAAATTTTTGTTAGTTTTGGTTCAACACAGAAAATTCTGCTACTGGGAATAAAACAGAAATTATTTTACTATCAATTAAACATTAAAAGGTAATACCTTTATAATCCTTTCAATACTGATAAGTATGGATTTCCTGATTAATGCATCTTGAAGAATTGAACACACATCACTGTAAGAAAGCCAATCACGTGTTGATGACTGTCTAACAGCAATCCTAAATGATAAAAGTGCAATTTTAGAAATTTAATAACTATCTATTATTAAATTGCATCGCATATTGTCACATATAGAGAGCAAATAAGGTCTGCAACTAATATATACTAAGTAAACAGTGATTACATAAAACTCTTACATTTTTTCAATGACAGACAACTGCTGAAAGAATTCTGAAGAACTAACATATAACTGCCAGTCCTGTAAATAAACAAACAAAAATCACAAACCAGAAATGGCACTGTAATATATATTTTTTCTATAGATCTGTTAAAATATAGGCAATGAATATGGCAATTCTAAATTAACTCATTTATTTTTGAGCAAGGGTTGCATGTGCTACAGCAACAACAACTAAACTACAACAAGCTTTACTTTTATAGTAGTTTGAAGTGTACCATACTGCATTTTCAAGAATGTAATGTAGTGAGTAGCACAGTACAAAATATCAATAATTGGTAGAAATAATTCATGTTATTGACGATGATGATTACTTGGGAAGATAATGTGCTGCCCTATAAAATATGGCCATAACTTGTTTCTTTTGTGCAAAATTTGTCCTGTGCAGCAACTTATTAATCTCAAAGGCAAATCTCAGAAGAAGCAATGCATCACATAAAGTCATATTTTCTCCTTTAACATGTGCTTCTAAAATCTCAGACTAATTTATCAAATGCATTAATATTTTTGCTTGCAACATCTGTCTACTTATTCATCATTAGGTATTCATGGTTTAATGCTGAATTTCTTAGTATTTGTAATTACATTATTTTTTGATTTGTTTACAATTAAAGTTTTTTCTGTAATTTTATAGATTATAAAATTAGACAATTATTTATAATTAACTCTAAACAGAACTCAATAAAATTAGCATATTCAGACCTGTGAACCTTTGAAAATGAGAAATCGTAGTGCACAAAATTAAAATTCCTCTGGGTGTTAGTTGGTCGGTTTTCTGTGTTTCAAGACCATTTTTTACTTTCTTCTATATTTAACAGATGAAAGTATTGTAATCGAAATTTTTTTTGACTTCCAGTTTTCGATGGATTTACACATTCTAGGGGTCAGAGATTCCAAAAAACATGTTTTTACAAAATGTCTGTCTGTGTGTCCATATGTCGCCAGTCTACCATCAAAAAGTATGACGATATGCATAGAATTGAACCAAATTTTTTGTGAATATTTTTGGCTGTGGCAAGCAGGTTCCCCTTCAATTTTGAAATATTCTGTTGGAAGAATGTGCTGCAATAACAATTTTTGCGCCAATTTAAATATTGTACCGACTAAAAGTGTATGAAGTTATGCATTAAATCGAACTAAATTTTTTGTGTAAGTGTATGACTATAGCTAGTTGGTCCTCCCTGAATTTGAAAAAAATCTGTCAGAAGGGGGCACTGCAGTAGCAATTTTTGTGCCATTTTCAATATTGTACCGACTAAAAGTGTATCAAGTTACGCATTGAATTGAACAAAATTTTTTGTGTAAGTGAATAGCTATGGCTAGTTTGTCTTCCCTGAATTAAAAAAAAATCTGACAGAAGGGATCACTGCAATAACAATTTTTGTCAAATATTAATATTTTACCACAGCAAAGTGTATGAAGTTATGCATAGAATAGAATGAAATTTTTGTATAAGTGTTTGACTATGGTCAGCAGACCCTCCCTGATTTTGAAAAATATCTGCCAGAAGGAGGCACTATAATCGCGATGTCTGTGCCATTTTTATTATTTTACCTTTAAAAGTGTTTGAAGTTATGCATAGAACCAAACTAAATTTTTTGTGTATGATTTTTCTGAGTATGGAGAGTAGATCCTTCCTAAATTTGAAAAAAATAAGACTATCGTTCTACTGTTCATCTTCTTATGCAGATAGGGAACCTCATTTTTACTCTGATTAATTGACAGAAGCAGAAATTTAAGATGCAAATCATAGTTGGTATAGTAGTGAATTAATAATATAAACACATTAATATAAGTAACTAAGTTTTGAAATATTAAAATGTATGTATGAGATAGAAGAAAGTTTTGGGATTGACACATCCAACTAGGTTTCAGTCTTTCAACTCAATATAGTAATTTTTTTCCTCTGAAAATTTTTATACTATTTTTTAAACTTTTTATTTTGTAGTTTTTTTTTTTTTTTTTGTAAATTGTGGCTGGTTTCAATTAAATTTAGTTCAGTGCAGTAAATTTTGGCGAAACTCATGTTTTTTTTTTCTGTCAATTACTTCACGATATTTGCAATTTTTTTTTTTTTCCACAATCGTAATTTACTTTATTCTACCTTGATTCTTTGTTGAAATCTGCACTTTTTACCTTGAACTTTTGATCCATTGACTTTCTAATATGCGTAGACGGCACATCCCATTGTTCTCTTGTCATGGTTTCGAATCCAACATCTTTGGCAAAAAGATGCTGTTTTTTGGCGGTGATCGCTTTATTGGCAACTTTCAGATTTCACGTTCTCTCTTTAGAGAAACAGAAGTGCGGTCAACTCAAGACATAACAATATGTTGCGGGAGAAAAACCGGTTTGGTGCACTAAATCTGCCCTCCATCACGTGACAGAATGCAAAGATGTCGGCCTAAGAAAAGGTTGCCATTGTGGTGTCTAGATATCTTAGGTCATTGTTTTGATCAAATTCCCATTTTTTGACCAAAAGATATATTTTTTTTTATAATGATTGTTAGATAGCTTGAATTATTTCTCAAACAATCATCTAATTTCAGGTTAGAAAATTATTGTAGAATCAATAAAAATTTTAAAATGTAGTTGTTTTATACTTATTTTTATGATTCATTTATTATTTTAATATTAATAATTAGTTTATGTATTTATATCTTTTAATTTAATATTAAGTCATATTACAATGATAACAGCTGAAATAAATTTAAAAAATACTATAACATTAATTCCTTTGTAATAGCACCCCTTTAAAAATGTTTTCTTTTTATACTTTTCATAATTCAAACTTCTCATAAATTGAACATTTCTTGTGGTCCCGAAGATTTCAAATTAACAAGAGCCAACTGTATATAAATATACTGTTACATCTTTTTACAGAAAAAAAAATTAAAAATTTATTTTTTTAAATAAGATTTTATCAAATATAGTGGCATATGAAATAAACTGATAATGAAAAAAGCATTATAATTCTTAAAACAACTTTCCAAACAAATTTAATATTTGCAGGTGGGTGGGGGACTTTTTTGAGCAATGTACATCCTTAAATACGTATAACTTTATACTTTTACAAGAAGCTTTACCCAAATGAACCCAAAATTAGGGAACCAATGTGTTTGGCAGGGTATATTCTCAAATTTCTAAAATATTATATATACATAAACCTATTTAAATAAACTAAAGGGGTTCCTGTTGACAGCAACCGCTATTTTCCGACCTGGTATTTAGATACAATAAAGTTTCAATTCTGACTAAAAGTTCTTGAGAAAAGATAAACAATATAAAACCTCTTCCTCTTTTAAAACATCAATATGATAAAGATGCAAAATGAGTTTCTGATACAACATAAAATTATATCTGGGAAAGTATCCAGAAAAAAAAAAAAAAAAAAAAATGGAGATTCACGAGAACCTCAATAATTTACTAATAAAAAAAATATTTAAACATATTTTTAAACACAAGACACTGTTGGAACCAGAAAACTTCAATTTATGAAGGGATGTTTTTTGTTCTTTTGTATTTTGATTTGTAAACTGGTTGAAGCATTTTAAATATGTAAAAAACCCCTTGTCAAATATGAAAATCATCAGTATTTTTTTAAAGGTAAATATTAATATTTTAAAAAAACACATGCATCATTAGAAAATCAAAGGTATGATTATTATTATTTTTTTTAATCTAAAAAAACTAAAAACATAAAATCAGCATTTTTATTTTTTTACATTTGAGGAGGTGTAGTAATTGCAACTAAATTTTTCATTTGGTGAATGAATAAGGGATTAGATTCGCCAAATTGCAAGTGCTCATTTTTTTCTTTTTCTTTCGTTATCCATACATATGCATATATACATATTTTTAATATATTTGTAGCAGATAGTTGAAATTAGATTAAAAACAATCGTCACAATTATAATAACTTAGGTTATTTTAGAACATATTGAAAAAGAGGGGATACATTAAAGTATTAAAGATATTTTTTTTTATGCTACACGGCAAATCTATTTTGTTAATACTTTTTTCATTTGGCGAATGTTTTTTATTATTAATTAGCCAAATTACTAATGTTGGTCAAATGTCAGCGAGAAAACTGATAATATTATAATATTATTTATTAATCTATAATATGATTATATGCTTCTATTTAAAATACTAGATGCTGTTATCAAACTATACAATTGTTTCAAGCAATGTATATGTCAAACTGATTGTGTATGACACTTTTTTCTAAAACAATTCTAACATCAGTCTATTAGAAATATCATTCTGGATAACTGGTTGCCGGATAAATGGTTCCATACTGTAGATATTTTGACATAGAAAGTGAATGTTGCAATTTTAAAATGTGGAAAAAACATTCTTGGTATTAACTTTCTTCTGTTTGCAGAAACAAAGTCCATTTCCAGCCAGACAATTAATAAAATGTGCCATTTTGCTATGTTCATTATTAATTTTAATTAATATCTTGGATAATTATCAAAATATGAAAAATCTGAGCCTAAGGTACATGCTGAGAAGCCTAAAAAAAAGTTATTTTTTTCTTTTTGCGAGCAAAATAATTTATACATACAAACAAGAAACAGAATTTCTGCATAACAAGTGCTGCCATCGAAAAAGAAAAACTTATGTAAAACACCATTGGCTGAAAAAGTACTGAATGCATGTCGAATGCCTTGACGTCAAACTTCCGATCGACTGTCGTGAATAGCAAAATAACCGATGATCTGACGATTACAGCTCAGGAACACTACGCAGTTGCATATTTTGAAGAATCAGCATGCCGGCAACAAGAAGTAATGACGCTCCAAGGTAGTTTGCTGTTGATTTGGAAAGGGAAAAAACAACAGTATGTCACATTACCTATTTTAAATTTACTTTAATGTTAACTTTAATCAGTATTTTAAGTCAACATGACAACAGTTTTTAAGCATTGGAAATGTGTTCTTGAAATAAATCACACTTTTTTTTATGCAAGAGGGGATAGAGTAAATTATTTTTTTTAACAAATAAACTAAAAATGATCCAAAATTCGCAATTGTCAAGGTTTGGAGGGTTCTGGATTTTGCATTTTGCACTTTACAAACACAATGAGGTGCTACAGCACTGATTCTCTAGCAAACTATTTTCCGATAATTTATTTATATATTTTTTGTTAGGTCTCGCATATAAGTCAACCACCCCCCCCCCCCACTTTAAAGTTTTTTTTGTCTAAAATTTCTCAACTTATATGTGAGTATATACAGTAAATACTTTCATGAGGGAGGCAAAAAATATCTTTAATGTCCCTTTAGTCATATGTCTGTATTTTATTGTGCTTTTTTTTTTCCCACTAGAGTATTAAGTTATGCACTTTAAATCTGGTTTATTTTATTTTTATATGTTTTTTATGAATTCAATTGACTATCATCAAGAAATGAAATATTAGTGTTGTATATAGACAAATTTTAATTTAATTGTGCTGCAGCACTTTATGGTGCTGTTCAAAATCTAACTGTCCTTAATAAGCTAATTATATTTTAATGTGACACAATGGATACTTTTAGAATCATGCTTTCACATGTTAATTTTTGTTGCAAGAGCAGTTAATTTTTCTTTATTTTTTTTAAAATCTCATATTTAATTAATAAAAACACAATTTCAAGAATTAATAAAATATTAAAATAATTAAAAGCCTTGAAATGAATATAGATTGTTTAAATAGCTGAAAATTAGATAATCTGTCATGGAAAATTGTACATAAATAAAATAATTTTAACATATTTTGAATACAAATTGGATCTCTGTGATAAAGTAGTAAACATTCATTGAATTATACATAAAAGTATACTTACAATTGCAGCTAAAAATTTCTGCTCAAGTATATTCAATTCTTTGACATCCATATTTAAAGCTTCTGACCAGATCTGATTAGTCACTATATCATCTTCATTTTCAAACAAAAATTTTGATGCAGCCAGCTAAAGAATGAAAAAAGAAATATTAAAATTTTTAAAATTACTTCACAAAAAATTCATAATTTTAAAATTTTATAAACTAGATACAAACCATTGTTACAACAAAAAGACCAGAAGGAGAAACAGACTCTAAATAATCGCTATTCTTAATCTGAAGACGTTCCAAATAAATCATAGCCAAAATCATAGCACATGGGGAAACTCTTGTGGCTCTAAATAATTAAAATAATTAATCTAAACAAAATATGCTATTATAAAATCCTATGTAACAGTATGCATTACTCTTATTTTTATAATTTAAAAAAACAATTTCATTATTACATATACTATCCGATGATCTACAGTGATACAACAGGGCTTCTTTTTACAAAGTACCACAAATTATATTTCCTTACTCATTTAATTTTTATTCTACTTTAAGACCTGGAATATATTTCAGGAATATTTTTCTGGGATTTCAAATAATCCATTTTCAAATAAACATCCAGTTTAATATACTGTAAAAAAATTATCTTTCTAGTAATCAATAACAATACATTTACTAGAGGTGAAAATTTATAGTGATTGCCACTCACCACATGGTGATAAAAGCTATAAAAGTGGGGATTAAAAAATCGGCCATCAATCACTACCATAAATTCCACTCGCCAAGTGGTGATTAAAACATCCATTATCGATCGTCAAGTGAAATATAGCTTTTTTCAAGGGAAATATGCATCTCTACTTCAATTGCATCTAATTAGCAAACTGGTTAAGAGCCATTATTTTGAAAATCAGACAAAGTGCAATATTTGTATTTTTTTTGCTTTGCTTGTTTTTTATTTATATTGAAGTAGAATATATGTAATGAGTAATGTGCAATTTTGAAGCCCTGAAAAAATTTCCTCTTTCCTATAGAAAATGTCAAAGTTCAAGGCTGTGAATGGCATTTTTCATGAAAAGTGATATGCTTGTATGTTTGGAGTGCTATATCTCTGGCAAGCAACAATATCTCAAAATTCTTTTGGCATATACTGTTAACATAACACTACTTGCTTATTAAAATTTAGTAGTATCCATGGGGCATTGTTATTTTACATTGTTATGTTGCCACATAATACAATCAAAATAATGTTTTTGTCCGTTTTCCATACTGATTATCTTATTTAAGCGACAGTATCCCAAACTTTTTCTTATAGAATATGAAAGTGTACTGCTAGGACAAGTTAAATAATAAAGTACTCTACTGGGATATTGATGCTGTTAGCAGATATAATCTGTTAAATATTCAAAATTTTCAAAATCTGCAACATTTGAATTATTGTTATCTCAAAAAAGCATTACAGTTGAATAAAATAAAATATATCATGCCGTAGTTGAACATATGTACAAAAACATGAAAAAGAAAGTATTTTGATTTTTTTTTTTTTTTTTAAAGAAAAAAATTTCAAACAAACAATGTTGATGATCACATTTTTTCCCTAACAGAAAAATAAAAATCCTATTTCTCTTTCTGTGTTTTTTTCCCTATGAGAAAATAGAATATCCCTCTTTTCTTTCCAATTTCGAAAGAGAAATGGGACATTTCATTTTCTGATAGGAAAAATATGTAATTAATATTGCTTTATTTTGTAACTTTTGTCACTTTCTCTCCTAAACATATCATGAGACCCCACGTTTTTTCTTTTCCATTTTTTTGTACATATGTTCAACTGCTGCATGATATATTTTAATTTATTCAATTGTGATTTTTTTTCAGATGACATTAATTTAAATGTTGCAGATTTTGAAAATTTTTAATATATGACAGATTATATCTGCTAACAGTACGCTAATTCCACGCGAATTTCTTTGTCTGTTACGTCTGTTTGTCATACTATAATTTTTGGCTACCAGTATTTTAGAGCAGAAAAATGCGATTTATTTTAGCGGACAAATCTCATCACTTGAATAAGGCAAAGTGAGCTTTTCAGAAAAAACGGTGGCCAACAAGCATAGCGACTTTCAACTGTGTAACAGACAAACAAGTTTGCATGGAACTACCCAGTAACATTATTTAGCTTGTCCTAGTAGTACACTTTCACATTCTATAAGAAAAAGTTTGGGGTACTAAGATATTAAGTGTAGAAAATGGACAAAAACATCCTTTTGAAGGTACTTTGTGGCAACCTAACAATGTTAAGTAACAATGCTTCATGGAAACAAATTTTAATAAGCAGGTAGTGTTATACTAATAGTTTATGCCAAAATAATTTTGGGATGTTGTTGCTTATCAGAGATATAGCACTCCAAACATGCCGGCATTTCATTTTTCATTAAAAATGGCATTCAACTATGAACATTGATATTTTCTATAGGGAAGAGGAAACTTTTTTAGGGCTTCAAAATTGCACATTATTCATTAAATATGATTTACTTCAACATAAAAAAAAATATCAAGCCAATTAAAAAATACAACTATCAAAACATCACTTTTTTGTCTGAATTTCATAAAAATGGCTCTTAATTCTTTATCCTAATAGATGCAAACAAATTTCAATGTCTTTGCTGTATTTTTAATATTTCAACTTTTCACCATGTGCATGCTCTTGAGTTGGATTATTTTTTCAAGAAATACAGTTTTATTCTGCAAAATATATTCATGATTTCACATACATTTCAAGTAATTTATCCCCCCCCCCCCCACTGAAAGCAAGCAGATTTTAAAGATATTGCAATATCTTGAACATTTCAACTCCTGCCACATGATCAGCTGTTATTTTTTTCTTTCCCAAGAAATATTGTTTAATCCTGCGAGATACATTCGCCAGCTTGGATTTTAAATATATGTAATGTGTGTGTAGTGTGTTAAGATTATTAAATAAAATCCAAATAACATCTTATTGCGTGTTTTATTTACTTATTTTGCATACACCTACTTGTTGAAGTTTTGATTTAGTAACTTTATACATGAAAAAAAGTTATAGTAATTTGATTTATGATTGTATTATGAACATATACAAATAATCAAAAATATATTCTAAAAAAAATTTATGTGACAACAGATTTTATTATTTCAAAGTAATTTTCTTAAATTTTGACTGCTTCCCTATTTTTATCATGAATAGTTGGCTGGTATAAAACTGATTTAGAGAAAAATATGTATATATACAATGATTATAGTTTATCTAGATGTCAAGAAAATTTTAAACATTATAGTGGCCACTAAAAGTTAAATTTCCAGATCGCCACTGGCCATAGAGCAACTAAACGTAAGAAATTGGCAACTTTATGCTATACATTTGATCGTCAAAGTGGCAATTTTTATTTTTCATTCAGTACCTAGTACATTCAGGGATGCAACTTTCCCACTTTATAAAAAATCAATTAGTGATTTTTGCAAAAGTGTACAAAATAAATAAAATCACATTGAATTGCACCACGAAAAAAACTGAGATTTTTATCAAAATGATCCATGAATAAAATTACAAATTTCAATCAATCACTCGATTAAAAATTTCTAATTTTCACGAAACAATCTCAGAAAAAAAAAAGTTTCTAAATTCATCAACTGGTCATGGGGGAAAAACTTAAATTTTGTCAATCAGCCATAAAAAAGTAAAGAAAATCTAGGGGTCACAGATCTGCACCAATTAAAAATATCTGCTACAAATGAGTTATTTTGACTGTTTTCGTGCTGAAACGGCCATTTAATTTTTTTTTTCTACTGCGGTTTAATTTTTAGCAGTATTTTCTTTCCTCTAAAGAATTTCCTTTTTCATTGTTGAACATACATTTAGGGGCGATTATGTTTGAATCTTCTGAGAAATTAAGGCAATCATTTCTGAAAGTTTAAAAAAAAAAAAAAAAAAAAAAAAAAAAAAAAAAAAAAAAAAAAAATTGGTCATAGATTTGAAAATTTAGGCTTAAAATATATTGCAAATTTCAACAAATGGTCACCGAAAAAAAGCAATCTCATCAATCATTAAAAGAAAAATCACTAATTTCATGTAAGGATCATGGGAAAACACGAATTTAGTCAGAGGATTAAGAAAAAATGTAAAAATTTGTTGAAGGGTTATGAAAAAAAAAAAACCAGTAATTTTGTATAGGGATCACAAAAAAAAAAAAAAAAAAAAACTAATTTTGTCGAAAAATTGCAGATAAAATACAAATTTCATCAGAGAATCGAAAAAAAAATAAAAATAAAAATAATAATAAAAAAAAATAGCAAACTTTATTCAAAAATATATACATTAATTTATTGATTAATATATTTAACTAGAAGATAGCCTGTCAAAATGACGTGTTTGCAATTTTAAAAGGATGATAAAAAATTACAATGTTGTCAATAATAGCCTTTTTAGGCTTAGACAATTTTGAAAAATACAACGATTAATTATGGGGGGGGGGGGAAGAGAAAAAAAAGAAAATTTCAACAGAAATCTGCATTTAAAACTATAACAAAACTATTTGGTGGATGGGGAGGGATTATAATGAACACATGGTAAATACATAAATTTTAAAAGAATAAAGTAAGGCAAAAAATCAATTATAAAAGAATATATTGTGAAACTACAGCCAAAAAATATATAAAAATACAGAGACAATATATTATAAATATCAAAATGTATAAAATTTTTTCCCATTTTGGCCATTTCCAGATGAATATGTAAGGGTAGCCAAATTATTAATTGAATGGGTAAAATAATGGCATTATGCAGCTAATGAATTTCACTCATAAAATTAAAGTAACTCTTTCACACAAAAAAAAAACATGCAAATTAAACATGCCCTAATAATGCAAAACCTGCACTAATAATGCTTTTTTAAAACATTTGTGAACTAACTATTTTACTCCATTAGCTAATAATTAAAAGAAAACACTTTATACGATCGAAAATAAATGTCAACAGTAAAGAGTAAACAATCACTCACCAGTTCATGATGTGACAATAGAATCATTCCCGACTGTAAAAAAAGCGACCCGAATGTAAAAGTTCTAACAATATTGTATTTAAAAAGCACCTTCGCTTTCCTTAAATAAAAATTTTTAATTAAACACTATTAAAAATTTGACCGTTTTGCTGCATCGTCATTCCACAGTTTTTATAGAAAATAATTACTTCACCATATTATTGAGCATTCTCATAGGTCAAAATAGGGATATTCTATAAAAGCTTGGGAGTGACAATGCAGCAAAAGGGTCAAACTTTTAACAGTGAAAATTGTTTGAAATTGTGAAACGATTTCAAAGCGCAGTAAAATGTAGTGATGTAATTTACAGCTCCCATTGTAAATCTGACCAATGAGAACGCTCCATTACCACTATGAAACGCTTTCATTGGTCAGAAAATTGATAGCCTTTTAAATCGGAGGTAACTTTTCACAATGGAATTTGTCATTGGTCGCAATAAGTTTCTTTTTGTCGTGGATGGGTTAGACCCGGAATTGTTATACACGGAGGGATTTTATATATATAATTAATAAGGTTAAAGAAAAGTTGTATACAATATAATTTTATTAATTATTCCTTATTTTAAAGATTGACACAACACAAACACAGTTTCAGTTTTGGTTTGTTGCCAATAGTTTTTTCTGTAATCTATGAACACTCACTACTTCTTGCTCCAAGGTAAAATTTTGCTACTCAAAGAAATTTAAATGCTTATATAGTGTTATTGTTCACTCTAGAAATAAAAAAGGCATGGTGCTATTCACCAAAAAGGGCACTACTGCAGCAGAAAAGGACACTTTTGCTAGAAAAAATTTGTTATTGTCTTTAGAAGGGGAAAAAAGAAAGCAGGAAAATACATAATTTTTAAGTATGATAAATCAAGTAACATTAATTTCGATCGATTTTATGATATAAAAATTAAAAATACATTTAAATTAAAACATGATTGAATAGTTTCATGTCCTTTTTTTTAACCCTTTGAGCTCTGGTGGGTAAATTTCTTCAAACTTCCAAATGTCACATTGGCACCAGTATTTTGTAAAGAAAAAAAACTGGTTAACGATATACACGAAAAAATGAATTAAACCTTTTTTGGATAAATTTGGTCAAATTTTCTGGTGCCGTTGTGACATTTCGAAATTAAAATTATGCAGTAGAAAATTCTACCATCAGAGTTCAAAGGGTTAAAGAAATGAAAAAAATCTATTATTTTTGGGCATACAAATTTAGCAATACTACAGAATAAAAAAAATATTTATTAAAAATCTCTGGGTAAAACCAATGGTGCATTTTACTACTTTTACAAAGGGCAGAATGCTTTTTGTAAATTTGAAAAAGGGCAGGGCTGCACCCTTCAAAAATGACCTAGAATGAACAATAGCTTATATCCAATTAACATTTAAACAATCATTGGATCATTGATAACTGAAAAAAATATGTACCAATGAGTTTATTTATAACAATTTTCATTGTTTACATTCCAGCTCATAGTGTGAATAGGCATTTGTGGATTATACATCAGGGGATTTTGCAGAGTTGACTGTAATTACATAAAAAGTTGATGCAAAGAATTTATATGAGCACATTTTCATTTCTTTATTAATGACAATTTATTTACACAGATGTTATTGTCCTTGTTTATAAAAAAAATTTCTTTTCTTTTTCAGACTTCTTCTCAAATTACACTACCTTCCTGGCAAACTCGATAACATTTCTGACTAAACACAATTAGAAAATTTTTATTTCATTCAGAATGATATAGAAATGAGCAAAACATTCCAAAATGTGATGCACAATATGAAACAAATTCTGAATGTAATTCTTAAAAAAGTATCAGATTCAGCAAAACTGGTTAGTGGTTAACTAAAATCAGCTAAGTTATTGTTCCAACATTACATGCAAGTCAATACATTTGATAAATTTGAATACTTTAGTAAAAGAGTGAAATTTGACTCATGAAAATGTATAATATATAATTAATTTGTTAGCCGAACTGTTAAATGTCAATGAAAATAATGACTTATTTAGTTATTTAATAACTTGTAATGCAATTGAAGGAAAAGGAGAGGAATTTTCAAAAAATTTTACAAACCAAAAATCCTTTTTTCAACAGCTAGCAAGATATAACACACAATCGAAAATTATCATAACAAAATTTACATGAGTGCAAAAATAAATAATTCATTATAATACATTTCAGTATAAACATTTTTATAAAATTCTAATACAAAATTAAAAAAGATATGCAACAAAGGAAGTTTGTTTTTCATATTCTAAGCTTGAGATTAGACTGGAAAATATTGCATGAAAGATTAAAGTGAAAATTAAAGAAATATTTTTCTTGCAATTTAAGACAGACATATTTAATATCAATAAAAACAATGCAGCAAATAAAAGTTTCAATTTTTGGTTCCTTCAAACATAAAGCAATTATTATGTATGTCTGTCTTCAATTTCTAGTTTTAAAACCATGTTTACATCATTAGCAATTTGGAGAAAAATACAAAATTGTTCTTATGAATAAATGTATATGTAAGTTTTCGGTATAGTTTCGATATCTGGCAGGTTTTAAAAAAACTAAAGAAATTCACTCTGTCAGAAAAACTCATCAATTTAAACTAATTTATTCCTCATTTTAAAAAAATAGTTTCTGTACTCCTAGAAAACATATTTTATCTGCAAATTTTTCACAAAAGTCTGAAAAAGAGGAAGTTTCACTCATTCTTAGTATGTAATCACTCTATTAATATAAAAATCTGAATTTATTTAAAAAAGGAAAAACCAAAAAAATCTATACATCAAGATTTCAAATTTAATAATAAAAAAAGTTTTCATATTTAAAAGTGATTAACAATTACCTTTCTAATTCATTGTAAAAATACTTTTTTTTTTAAAGTTAAATAAAGTTAAATTCATAAAGTTGTTTATTTAAAAAAACATTTAAACTATATTTTAAATGAACACATTTACAAGATATTTTAATTTAAATATTAAATTAAAAAAAAAATATTCTGCTCAACAAAATAATAATAATAAAATTCTTATGGAATAAAAATATAAAATTCTTTATAAAAATATTTTAATTCATATTTTTATCATCTACAGGGTTCATACTCATTGCCAAAGAAAAAATCCCCTGAGAATTACTTGATGTATTTTTGTGGATATACAATTTTTCCATGTCCACAATTAACAACATGTTTTAAACCAGTATCATGGCACTCCCACCTCTTCAAAATAAAATAAAAGTAAGGTAACCCCAAAAATGAAGTTTATACAACCCCTATATAAACAGCAAAACAATATGAACAAAACTTTAAAAGGAAAACATTAATTTGAGTAAAACACAGATGAAGTCTGTATGCCTTGTGGGGCTGTCCTTCAAAATTTTGTAGCTTGCTGTACGAATTTAATTTCCACTTTATGATTACAGTATCTTTTTGAAAAGCATTATGGACAATTATGAAGATTACAAGTGCCAATAGCAATTTTAAAAAAATGCTTCATTTTTCTTAAGTTTCTCTCGAACTATTATCAAACCTTACAATATTAGAAGGTGTAACTAGTGACTGAATGGATGCAGACAGATCTCATATCATAAAGCACATGGACAGCCTTCAATTTACCAATCATTTTGTCAGGTTTTCCCAGGTTTGGGAAATTTTTAACATTATCCCCTGAGATTCCCCTAATTTTTAGAAGATGAAAACCTATCCTCTGATTTTCCCAGAAGTCACATAATCCCCTGATGAGTATGAACCCTGATCAATAAATACTAAAATATTAAAATTCCAGACAAAATCCCATTAAAGATGAAATCTTCCCAAAATTAACTTATAAATTCAAAGCTTTTTAAAGAAATTAATCAAGCCATATCCATCTAAGCAAACATATTAGTTGCAAATTATTTCATTGCTCTGCAATTGTAGCCCAATATTTAGCATACTTGTCTTGTAATACTAAGATAGCTGGTTCAAATCCAGGTCTGCAATATTTACTTTTTCCTCTACTTTCTTCAATTCACAAATATTTTATCTCTTGTAATGGAGGAAAAAAAAAATGAATATTTGTCAATTAACAAAAAATCCTGCCAGCACTGCTGCAAGTGAAAATTTCAGTGAATTGAAGAAAGCATTTCTGAGTGTGAACTAGTAAGAAGATTCACTCATCAATGTTGAGTAATTGATATTACTCTCATCCCTAGTTGAAGGTTTTATGACTGATTTGTCTTTATTTTCCTGGAGGTCTATCTGTTCATGTTCTACCTCTTAAACTACTTGGGTAAATTCAAAATTTAAATATGTAAAGGAAGTATATTCGACATATTCTTTGTTAAAAATAGTCTTTGTAACATTCAAAATTTTTTAGAGTGTTTTAAAGAATTAAAAAATGTTGATGTATTTATTTTTTTAAATACATTTTAATGAATGAATTTAATTATTGCTGGTTTCTTCAAAATTCTTTCTCTATCTGCTAGTCTGATACTATGACTTACATAAAAATCTGCAGATTGCTATAAAATTTAAATATGCATTCAAAAATAACAAACATACATTTTAAGAAATGGTCATAAGAACTCTTTTAATTTTTTAAGTAATTATTATGCAGTTTTTATGTTTCCAAAAGTATACACAAGTTTTTAATGCATAATAATCTATTGCTGGTTATTTTTATGCTTGTGATTTATCAAGATTTTCAAACAGGATAAAACTTTTGTTAATAGAAACATTATTGAAATCTTCAGCAACAATTCAAAATCAGGAAGATATTGTAAAAAAAGTATCAGGTCAGTGTTGAGGCTGTCTGATAAGAAGTCTCATAATGTGTATCTCTAAAGATTATTTACTAAAATACTTTCCTTTGTGAAAAAAAAATTATGCATGGTAAAGGATGCATATTAACTATTTTTCTATCTGTTCTATTTTTGCAGTTTATGCACTATAGAGTATCAACGATATCACTTACACATTTATACAATCCAATTCACAGCTTCTAGTACAACCTTTGATAAAGAAAGGTTGCTCAGTTTGCTTTAGGTGTACTTTTGTATATAAACAGACCAAAGCAAACAGAAAAACATTGATAAATTTAACAACTATAAAAATATATACAAACCCAGAGACAGAAGAAACATAATCCATATCCAGTTGATCAAGGCCATAGTTTGGGACAGCTTTTGTAAATAATTTTAATGCCAAACCTGAAAAAAATAAATAAAAAGTTACAAATTATGCTTTTTTTAAAGTTTATAGAGTTGGAAAAAAGTATAATAACAAGACATATTTTTAAAAAGGCAGATCTTTCAGAAATGCTATCAAAGTTGGTGTTATGAATAGAATTTCCAAATGCAAGAGCCAGAGTAAGGTGTTGTACTGCTGTCACAAAACAAAAATTACTTATAACTCAAGACAAATTTTTTTTTAATGAAAAATTAAAAGAAAAAAACTGATTACAAATCACTTTAATAATCTAATCATGCTTGCAGGTGTCATGATTTCATGTTGTAAAATGAGTCTGAATGTATGTCAATGTTTCGCATTGCTGAGTAGGGAAGTTTTTTTTTTGTATATGTGTGAGACTTCCTTTAAAACTCTTTCAAAGTTTCGCTAAACTCACCTGTTAATGCCATAGGTGGATGATTTGTACTTTCATCTAAGTCTTCTAAACTCCCTGTGTACAAGCTTCTCTGCAAACGTTTTCCCAATAGTATATGGTCAGAAAATACCTTAAAACATTACAAAAAAAAAATATATCACATATTTTAATCAGACGATATACTTATTTATATAACAGAACATTTTCTAAATAATAAACTGAAAAGCTAATACATTGCATTACAAGTAGTTTGTAATGTAACACAGCACAATACAAAAAAAAAAAAAAAAAAAAAGAAAAAAAAATGAATAATTTTCAGCAAGCACAGATGAGACTTCAAAGGAAAAAATAATTTCTTATTCTTCAAGTCATGTGGTCTCAACTCACCTCTACTGTGTGTTCTCCTCTAAAATATATTCTGCACAACAATAAATTACTGTAAGAATTTATGCATTGTTTGATATGCATCAATGCTGACACGTCTGAAGAGAAAGTATTTTATTAAATAGAAAGTACTATATTTAATTTTTTTAATGTGCTATTGCTATAAAATCACAAAACGATTGTGAGAAATCTGGCACAAAATTACAAGTACAGTTGAACCTCTCTAATCCGGCATTCTATAAACCGGAAAACTCTATTATCTGGCACATTTCTCCCTTTTTTTTTTTTTTCCCCTCCGTTATGTATTTTGTCATATATATACATATATCCTCCCATTTTATGTTTTCCTACGTTTATTTATTTTATGTCTGCAAAGTGTGCTGGTATCGTTATAAAATATAAAATTTTGCGCTTTAACACTTTCGCAGCGGAAGCCCGAAAATTTAGCTGGACTATATTACCGGAAACGGCCGCATTTTAAAAATTTGTTGCTAACATTCTTCTCCCTCGCCTTTGTATGCCCAATTGTCAGCAACACAATACGTGGGTAGTTACTTCCTAATGTGAAACCTTTAATCCCTCAGATATCCCTCCTAAAGCTTATCTTCAATTCAGGTGTCTTGTACAAAGGGAAATCTCGTGGGGATGAACATTATTGTTACAGTAAACTGTGTGAAAGATTTCTGTAGTCTTCAGTGATTCTTTTTTTATTGGGTGATAATTCCCTGAGAAATTTGCTACCCCTTGATTGCAACAAATCTAGCATCAATCACTTATTCAACGACAATAGAAAGATGTTGGGAATAAGACGCTAAAGAGAGAGCTTTTTTCCGGTTTGAATAACCTTCCCCGTATCTGATCTGTTAGCTATGCCAGGAGAAATTCTTCACCTTAGGTCAAGAAGATGCTGGCACGAGTGTGCTGGAGGAGCGCCATGAGGAGAGGGGTCCGCGTCCCGCGCTCAGGATGGTTATGTACCAACAGACGTCTCCTTTTTTTCTTATATTATAAGTAATTTTCTTTTTATTTCATTTAGTTTTTCAATTATAAATTTTCGTTAATTGATTTGGATGATGATTTACTTTATTTGCTGCAAACAAACTTAATACTTTTTTCAGAAATCCGTTTCTCATAAATACAAAACGTATATTGCTTTATTTCTTGCATTGAATAGTTTTTTTAAATCGATTTATATAATGCTCCTGACAATAGCGTTATATTTTTAAAATTTCATTATTATATTTAATTCCTAAAATCCCCCCCCCCCCCCTGCCCACAAGAAAGGAAATTGACAAAAATTTCTGCAGTACGTATCTTAGAATTTCCGTAATCCAGAAAATTCTGTAATTCGGCATCGCCCGAATTCCCATACATGCCGGATTGGAGAGGTTCAACTGTAACAGAATACTTTTATAAATGAAGTAATACATCACATTATTAAAAATAATGTTTATAGATTCCAATGTTCATGTTAATTTCAACAAAACAAAATGAAAATTCTTAAATGTATGCTTTCTATTTTATATAACTACAATTATTATGACTATTATTTATTATTACTACAATTATTATATTACGACAATTAGTTTCACTTTCAGAATTTAAAAAAATCTACAAAATTTTGTAATAGCAGATTATAACTTTGCTCAGGGAAACAATTTCAGAGGCAATCTGAAAACTTTCTTCTACCTCATATATCTTAATATTACCTGAAAATTCAGCATAGCAGTGCTGCCGTTGTGTTATTTACACCAAAATCTAGTCAGCAACAACTTATGTCAAATAACTGTATGAGTAAAAATCTTTTACCTTTAAAATAGTTCTTAAATTACTATTAAATATAGAGAGATTCTTAAATGCTTTATTTTATATTGTAATGCAGTTAACTTTTTATTTATGGTTCTTGTCTTGATATGTCTACATTTCAGCTTAAAAAAATAATAAAATTTAATATTTATTAATTTATTTGAAGGAAACAATACCAGGATTAAGAAATAATAACACGATAACAAATTACTTAACAAAAATATAGTAAAAATGGAGTTTTCATATTGTTTAAAGTTTTAAATACTGATATTAATCTCTACAAGATTTAAATTTAAAGAGCAAATCTTATTTCTTCTTCCCAAAAAAAACGTGTTATTTTCAACTATTAATAAATATATTTTATTTTATTACATGTATATATTTATATAAATCAAGTTTTGCGAGATAGAAATAAAAATAATCAACAAACAAATTGGATTAAACACTTCAAGAAACTTATTTCTGAGAAAGTTATTTTGTTTTAAACAGTGTAATAAATTCTGTCAAAATTATATACATTTTTTAATTTAATAGTAATGGGTTATAACTTTTTTTTTTTTTTAATTATGCCAAATAGCTTAAAATTATTGTACAGCTCTAAAAGAGATATATATATATAGTATTCTAATGCAATTATTTTTTTTGCTTTTCTTTGATGGATAAATATACTATAGTCTTTTTGATATTGAATTTTTCATGTAAAACAAATTAATACTAAAGATAGAATGGTAAAAAAAATTATTATATGTAAAAAAAAAAAAACCCTACTAAACATAGGTTTTTGATATGATGGTATAAACCATGGTAAAACCATCATGGGTCAAAAACTTACCAACCCTGATTTTGAGATAGAGCAATTGTGATAATCATAGATAATGCAGCATAGCAGCACCACCTGTTGAGCAATTTACACCAAAAAGTAATCAGTGCCAAATTACATCAAGGATGAACTAAATCTAAAGTTTTATTAAAATCCATCCATTAGTTCTTGAGATAGAGAGCTATTGTGAAAATCCTGAATGATGCAGCATGACAGCACCACCTGTTGAGTGATATACACAAAAAACTAATCAGCTCAAGTTTATATCAAGGTCTAACTGAATCTAAAATTTTGTGAAATTCTGTGCATAAGTTCTTGAGATAGAGTGCCTACAATTTTTTTTGTCACATACAGACATTTTCTAAAAACCATCAAATTGTCTGCAGGTCCTTCTAAAAAGAAATAAATCCATCGCAAACTGGAAGTCGAATTTTTTCATAAATCCAATACTTTCCTTTTATAAAGATAGAACAAAGTAAAAAGATCAACTAGACTAGTCATCATCTACTGGAATGACATCGATCAAAATCTGAATTTGTCTGATCAACTACTGCGAAAATGGCAAAAAACCCTATTTATTGATAATTTTGTTACTAATTTAATTTCAGCAGATTTCATTTAGGGCATTCATTAAGGACTGTAAAGATCATCTTAAGCTTACTTCTACAATGGTTCATTCAGATTTAACAATGAATTTTGAAAGTTATAAGTAATCAATTAGCTTTAAAAAGTGAAAAATAAACAAAATATAAGAGGTGGTCCCCTGTAATCCACTCTCCCCTAACCTTCATTGTAAATACAAGTTGAAACTGTACGTCTATCCCATTCTTGACATATTTCCTAAAAATAGCTAAATTGGTGCTTTGTTGTGTTTTGTCTCCAGAGATTCCTATCTTCAGGAGACACTGAATAAAAGTGTAAAAAATTAAGATGGCAACAACAAACAAAAATTAAACAAAAAATATGTATTTTTTAAAACATAGAATTGATAGCAAATATTTATGGCAATCTAAAAAGTTATATTTTATTGATTAAAATTTCTGAGTTGAAAAATGATTGTTTGATCCACGGATTATACGCAGGAAATTACAGTACATTGCTTTTAAATGTTTTATATTTCATATTGCCAAAAGTATTCATCTTAGATAAAAACATTTTGTATGTAAAATGTAAACCATATTTTCTCTAATTTAATTTGGTACAATAATTTTTTCTAAAAAGCTTAACCCTTTACCAATTACAATGCCCCCCCCCCCACACACACACACAGATTTTTTTCAGCCGACCAGTTATGAGGTGGCAAAGATTAAAATCATGTTCGGCATCCCAGAAAACACAAATAAAAACTTCTCCAAAACTTTCCAGGTAGAAGCCTTTTTGTGTCTAATTTAGAGGTCTGCACGGGCCGGAATTTCCAGGCCCGGCCCGGCCCGTAGGAAAGTTATTTCGGCCCGGCCCGGCCCGTTGTAAAACTCAAAAGTTCGGCCCGGGCCTGGCCCGGCCCGTATAAAAATCAGCGGAAACAGGCCCGGCCCGGCCCGTTACAATTTCTACGATTTCTAAAAAATTCAGATTTTTATCATATAACTAAGATTCTTTTAAAGAATACTGCATACATATCTATGGAATGATTTTACAGCATATTTTACAGCAAATACATATTAACAACATCAATGATTACTTAGATTCCTAGGCTTTCAACATTCGAATAAAGATTCATAAAAAAATTTATGTGGCTTAGAATAAAAGAAAAAAGAAAGAAAGCTAAAAACATCGTTAATTTTGAAGCTGTTCAATTAAAGAAGATTTATAAATGTATTTCTATATTATTTTATTATAGATTTCAAATCCAAATTCACTCTTAAATTCAAAGAAGCTCCTTTCTGATACATTTCTAAATTCATTTTTTTTTTCCTCAGAAACGCATAAGATTAGCAGATATCTTTATTCAGAAACTACATAATCGAATGGCGTTATCCAATTTTTGATACAAACAATTTAAGAATACTGTAAACAAATAAAATACTGTCTTAATTAGCGTTTTGAATAGAATTTCCGGAAGCAATAGCAAGGGAAGGGAGAAAAACCTGCAATCATTTGAGAAACTATTATATCTCAACAAGGTTATACAAGTATTTTATTTACCAAAAATGAAAAACGCTATTCGATTCCAAATCCCTTCAATAGTTAGGCTTGTCACTTTTATACTTTTACAATTTAAAATTAATCAGAAAATGTGTCAAACTTTCGCATTATTGAGAAATTAATTTTAAAATCATCAAGAAGTACATATCCGAAGACTACGCTAACATAAGTTCTTTATCGCTGTTAATAATTTTACAAATCATGTCATCTGCCAATAATTAAGTCTAGTACCGGTCCGGCCAGTCTATATGTAGAAAAATAATGCAAGCGGGATCTCGGACCGGCATGAGTCAGCTAAGAAAATATTAAAACGGATTACACATAATGTAATTCTCTGTGCATTTTTATATCGATGCTGTCAAACTAGTACGGCCACATTTATACTTATTCTCGTTAAAACCATTTTCGTTGAAAATAGCTCACATTTTATCGTTTCTGCTTAAATGTTCAAATCTTCAAAATTTTGGGCCGGCAGGCCCGAAAATTTTTTTTATCGGCCCGGCCCGTGGCCCGTTCAATTTTTTGCCGGCCCGGCCCGGCCCGGCCCGTTTATTTTGTTTGTCGGCCCGGCCCGTTAGAAAATTCTAAACGATTCCGCCGGCCCGGGCCCGTGCAGACCTCTAGTCTAATTTTACGGGACTATGAATGAGATAAATGCTTTTGAGACTATCTGTGCATAAAGTAAAAATAAGGCTTTGCCTCATATTCAAGCTACTATTTAATGAAAATAATGATTTTTTTCTGTGATCATTTGAAAAATTCATGACCAATTGATGCCCACATCTTGTGTCTTCTTAGAATAATCCCAAAATTATACATTTAAGGGTGCTAGTCACTCAGCAGCCAAATTTTCTTTGGTAATATTAATTCTATGGGTGTTTAATACATTCTTATATTGAAAATATCTTCTTAAGCAATTAATATTTTTATGTTTTTCTTTTTGTATTCTCTTCTTAAAGGATATCACTTTTTTCTTAGTTGTCAAAATATTTCTAAAATGTTATGTTTTAAAAACTGATGAACTGGAAGTAAAACTTCAACCCTTCATATAAAATTAGGCATAGATTTTAGAAATATTTTAAAAGGAAAAAAAGAGAAATCCTTCAAGAAGAGAACACTGAAAAAAGAACTTAAAAATATTAATTCCTTAAGTCAGTGGTTCACAAACTTTATTGGTACGCAAAACTGGTTAGTTTTAACCTTAAGTCACCTTCTACATGGAGTTTGCTTCCGTGTTTGTGTTTCAAAAACAGCAAAGTAGGAAAAATCATGTTCACACAAGTATGTAGTGCTGAACCTTATCAAAGACCTCAAAGCTTATTTAGATATTTTTGGATATTCTGCTCATACATTCATGGAAATGAAGGATTTTTGCAACAAATATTGTTTACTATAGAAATTGTTATATTTTTTGAACAGGTGAAATAAAAGATATATTTTTGCAACAAATCTCAATTTCTCACGACCCACAAAACACCCGCCAGTGAGTTGCAACCCATAGCTTGGGAACCGTTGTCTTAAGGAGATATTTTAAATATAGGAATACATCAAATGCCCATAGTTTCTCCTAAATACTTGGGCTCATTCCTTATGAAACGAGGAGGAAGTTGCATAATCATCACCTCATCGATTTAACAGTTCAAATTCCAAGATTAGTCAAAATGTGATTTGCAATTAAAATTCAACTGGTCTACCAAGTCATAACTTAGTGAGAAGAGAAACATCTGCAAATGCAATTTTATTGGCGAATGGGTACTTTTATCATTGTGTTTTCCTATTCCCAGTTCTTCACACCTTAAGATGCAGGAAAACACATTTATAAACTACTGAAATTGGGTTTGCAGGGGTCTGTTGAATTTTAACATACTCATCCAATAGATAATGTGCATGTGACGTCACGATGACGTAAAAAAGTACAACTCAACTTGTAGTTGGCAAAACACTGCGTGCTTTATAATTGCTTTGTATGCAAAATCTGCTTATACCGTGTTTACTTTGTGCTTTTTAAAATTAATTATTGATGTATTTATTTTTGTTGTGTTATCCTATTATTGTATAAAATGATTGCCAGCTGTTGTGCCGTTGGTTGCACTTTTAAATAATTTGGGGGGGGGGGGGATTTTCATTGTACTCGTGTAATTCCTTTATTTTGATTCTTGTATATTTTGTTCTTTCTTTAGATATTAATTTATTTTTTCATAGTACAGGGCTCCCAACACATTTTAGTCCTCAAAAAGGGGGAAAGGGGACCATTTTTGCATAAAAAGGGGACTTTGGGGGACCATTTTTGCTTAAAAAGGGGAATTTGGGGGACCATTTTTGCATAAAAAGGGGATTTTGGGGGACCATTTTTGCTTAAAAAGGAGACTTTGCGGGGACCAATTTTATTAAAAATGGAAACCAAATAAGGATCATACGTGTGTAAAAATATAGCATAAATTTTCATAAATAAGAAAGTAAATTTTTAAAATTGCCCCAGAAAATGTGTGATGGTTATTTTTATATGATTTCATTAAACAATGTACACAATTTTATTTAAGCACATTTAAATATCCTACTAAAAAAGTAAATAAAGCATTCAATATTTCAGCATTCACCTTGATAATTCTTGTTACAGGTAAAAAATAATAGTGATCAGTTAATAAAAACAAGTAAGTGGGTAAGTATGATCACAGATCACTCAGAGGGTTTTATTTAATTTTTTTTTCAAAACATTCTAACCTTTAATTAATAACCAAAATTGTTAATAATTAAATTTGTTAAAAATTGATAATTGTTTATAATGATTAAATCCTTACATAGATGGGGATGACACAAAGCAGTGAGAATGGAGGTAGAGAAAGAGTGAAGAATAACATTATTCATAACCTGGCTTTTCATTCAAGATATTACATGACATATTGTAGATTAAATTTTTTGAGAATTTATTTCAATAGTGTCCCCTGGCGACAGAAAGGGATGAAAAGATGCTAACTGTTGGGATATGTTGAGTAGATTTTTTTTTCTTAATTTTTTAGAAAATTTATGGAGTGGTAATGAACCCAAACATTAAAACATCTGCTAGAGGTGAAAAAATGAGTTAAGACGGTGGGAAATGGGTGCTTAGGCCAAGAGTTTTAAAAGGATGTGTGAAAAAAAAATCAGTTTTCTGATTCCCCACCCCCACACACGCATGCACATGAAGAAATGCCCCTAATTGTCTAGGGTCAAAATAGACCCTAGCAAGATGTTGGGCTTGATGAGATACCTCCTTCAGCCAACCTTCACATGAGATTAAATCTCACTGTAGTTTAATTAGGGGTTGAGTTAGGAAATTGCTTAAAATACTTAAAGTAGAGCCTGGAGAAGTAAAAAAGAAACTTGGAAATTTAATCCAACTGCCTCCACACACACAACTTAAAATTTTTTGTATGTTATAAAAAAATATATGAGATTTTAAAATCGATAACGTGATTACTTTTCTTAATTTTTTTTTTTTTTTTTGCTAAAATTAATTTTTTGATTAGTGCTAACTACTACCATTCATAAATAAAAGGAGCCAATAAGTTCATTTTATATAGCCTATAATAACAAATCGGACATAAAATAATGATAATTAGTGGAGAAACGCTTAGATTTAAATAACATGTCATATAAAAGCATTTCTTTGTCTTTTTAAAAAGTGATATTTGAATAAAATAAAATCTTAATTTTTACGAAAATTACACATTCAGAATTAGTGTAAAAAAATAGGCATACATGCACAAGTTTAAAATCTATAAATGAAGTACATGTAAATATTATGTACCCCCCAGGAACAGTCCTTGTCAAACTAATCGGATGTGGCAATCCCGAAACTTTCTTCTGCCTCATACGTGTTAATACTTCAAAATTCGCTATCACAGTCCCAAAATTAAATTGCAACTTATGCCCATCAAGAGAATTCTAAAGATATGAAATTTTGTATATTAGTTCTTCAAATATGACTATTGCTAAATTTATGCAAATCCCACAAAATGCAGTTTAGGAGCACCATCTATTGACAGATTAACATCAAAACCTAATCAATAACAACTTATGTCAATGCTAACTGAATCCTAAGTTAGACAAAAATTTTTGCATTAAATCAGATAAATCTGCAGAAATTAAAAAAAAAAAAGCATCATAGCAGCACTATCTTTTAATGAATTTACATGAAAATGTAAAAAATGTCAATTCATCTTAAGGACTAACTGAATCTAAAGTTTCATGGAATTCCATGCAATAATTCTGGATATAGAACTATTGCAGAAATCGCAAAAAATGCAGATTAACAATGCCACTTGTTGAGCGATTTATACCAAAATATAAAAAATGTCAATTCATGTCAAGGACTAACTGAATCTGAAGTTTGATAGAAATCTGTGCATTGGTTCTGGAGATTGAACTATTGCAGAATTCATGAAAAATGTTACATAGAAGCGCCACATGTCGAACGATTTACACCAAAAACTACTAATCAACACCAATTTATAGTGGCGGTCAAAAGTTTCCAGCCAGTATAAAAATTTTCGTTATTTTGAAAATATACCCATATAAATGGAATCTCAAAGTGATACTCATATATTTTATAGACATAATAGTTAGGAACTTATTTATGGAACAACAAATGAATATCAATAAATACAATTGACAAAATTACTTGAAAAAAAAAAAAAAATGCATGCTTTCAAAAGTTATTGGCCATCTTGGAAAGTTTGGAAAAAAATTGTGTTATAATAGAAAATCTCTGATCAATTAGATTTACAATTAGTATGTTGTCATACCTTTAGTAAAATGTACCAAGATGTAGAGACTTGGCATCGATTCAATGAACAGTTGAAAATCATCTGTGGTACGTTTTCCCACTCATCTTCAAATTTATGGGGAAAATTCCGGCCATGCTGAATTTGAGTTTTAATTTCAAACATGTTTCTAAAGTTCATTCCAAAGATTTTCTATAGTATTTAGATTGGGTGCTTGGGCTAGCCATTTAAAAAGCGAAATATTTTTGTGCGAAAGCCATTGCTTGACAAGCTTTCTTGTATGCTTCCGTTTCTTATTATACTGAAACTAATTGTTGTGACCAAAATTTTGTCTCCAATAACACAGCAAATTATCTTGCAAAATATCCTTATATATTGCATCATTCATCTTGCCTCAGATTTTAACAGACGGACTGGCATCTTTTCCATAAAATGCACCTTTTAATGTAACGTATCTTCCACCATGCTTAATTGTAAGAAAAGCACATCTGGAATAATGTCTTTTGTTGCTAAGTGATCGGGCATACTGCTTGCCAAACCCGTTATTGAAGACTGGTCAAGCAGTAGCTTAATATAGTAAATTTCGCATTCTGCAATTTTTTTTAATTTTTAAGAATTTTAATTCGATTTTTAAAATTTGCCTGTATTCTGAGGGGATTTTTTAACATTTAGATTCATGAAAAAATTTCAGTTACAATGCTTTTTTTATACCCATTATAATGCCTTTTTTATGCCCACTTTAATAAATTTTGTCTTCTTGGATTTTTAAACTTTTAGTGATTTTCAAAGTTTTTTTTTATTTTTTATTTTGCGACAATTTTTTTCAAACACAAGAAAGGGGACTTGGGGGACCAAAATATAAAAAAGGGGACTAAAGGGGACCTTTTTCTAAAAAGGGGACTTTTGGGGGAAAAAGGGGACCATTTGGAAGCCCTGATAGTAAGATGTTTGTTTTGAACATGACATCTACAAATATTTCCGCCCTATTTTTATGTACAATATTTATTAAATTTTATGTACAATATACAGTAGACTCCCTCAAATCCTCACCTCTCTAAAATCCACACATAATTTACGGATGTAAACAATGAAACATTCAGTTTACATTGTAGGTACAAAATTTGACTTTTTTAGTTTTATATCAATCCCATACATTTTTTAATTTGTAATTTTTGTTAAGGTTATTGAATTCATGTTTTTCCATGAAGAAAAAATAATTTTTTTCTGAAAAAAAAAAAAAAAAAAAAAAAAATCAAGATATTGCTAATATCATTGGTAATCACAATCTTACCAAATATATTTATGCATTAATCACATTTTTTAATTATTAAGTCTAGCTAAACCTGAAATAAAGCTTTGTTTTTTATGATCATGATGTGAATTAGTAATATACCTTTATGAGGCAAGTTTCATTGAATAATTTAGGGAAAAAAAATCATCTTTATAATGAATATTTAATTGTACATTATTGGTTATTAACTTGACCTTTGCTTTTAGTACTTTAATCATTTAAAAAATTATCTAAATTTTTATTATTTTAGTTTATTACTTATTTTAATATTTTAGTACATTGTAAGCATTCATTATACTTTTGATTTCATAATTAATTACATTCAAATTCACTTAAAAAAAAATATAAGCAAAGCAATGACCAGAAATCCGCAAAATTCTAAAATCTGCACAACCTCTGGTCCCAAGCTGTGTGGATTTGAGGGAGTCTACTGTATATTAAAGATATTTAATATACCTAAGGAGTTTTAAATTTGGTATAGTGGTTGCCTTTAAAATGTAAATACTTGCTATAAATGTTTTTATTTTATTTATTTTTTTTTCAAAATTTAAAATGGTGATAGCTTAAAAAGCTCTAAATTGCAATTTATTTGAAACTGTTAGCATTAAAAACTCAAAATTTCACATGGCTGTAGCTTTTAAAACATAAATGTTTGTTCAGAAAGTTTTAAAATGTAAAAAAACAGTAAGAACAAAAATTGTTCTTATAATTTCTGACACTGTTGGGGCTAAAAATATAAAAATTAAAAACAAGGTAATTTACTTTATAAATGTAAATGTTGATATTTAAAATTTGAAATCTAAATGGTTTCCAGAATGGTGCTGAAATTTTAAAGAATTAGATGGGGGGGGGGGATGTCCTACAAATGTTCTGTATTATGGAAAAAATTAGAATAGTTGAGTATTGATTTCTGGTGAAGGCACAGGCCCAAGGGGGGACGTGTGCCATCTCCCCAGAGGATTTGAGATTGCGTGTTTTCAATGGTAAAAAATTGCAATTTTCCCCAGAACCAGAGATGTAGTGGGGGGGTACACGGGGTATATTCCATACACCCTCTGGATTTTTAAAAGGAACAGCGTATATCTTCTGTTTCTAAAGAAAACTGCAATATACATACTTTAGGGTCATACTCTATGGTAAAGGTTAAAATTCACGGTCGCCACCGGCCACAGGGCAACTAAATGTAAAAAATTGGCGACTTAATGTTATGCATCTGATCGCCAAAATGGCGATCAATCATTTCCGAAAATTTAAAAAAAAATCGGTCATAAATCTGAAAATTAGGACATAAAATATACCGCAAATTTTGAAAAATGATCGCCGAAAATAACCAATTTCGCCAATCATTTGAAGAACAATCATTAATATCGTCAAAGGATCGCAGGAAAACGCAATTTTAATCAAAAGATTTTGACAAATTTCGGCAAAAAAATCGCGGGAAAAAAGTAATTTTTGTCAAAAACTGATAAAAATACAGAAAATTTTATCAAAATATCGATGAAAATACAGCAAATTTCATCAAAATATCATTGAAAATACGACAAATTTCATCAAAATATCGATGAAAATACGGCAAATTTCATCAAAATATCGCGAACATATGACAAATTTCATCAAAATATCGCGAAAATATGACAAATTCCATCAAAATATCGCGAAGAAACGGCAAACTTCTTCAAAAAAAATCGTTGATCTCGTCAAAAGATCGTGAAAAAAGACAGATCTCGTCAAAAAATCGCGAAAAACGTTATTCTTTGTCAATCATTGCGAAAAATAGTAAATTTCGTCAAAAGATCGTGAAAAAAACGGCAGATTTTGTCAAAAAATCGTGAAAAAACGGCAGATCTCTTAAAAAAATCGCGAAAAAAAACAGCAAATTTCGTCCAAAAATTGTGAAGATACGATAATTTTTTTCAAAAAATTTCTTCAGAATATCGCGAAATCCATTAAAAATCATAACTTTGAACAAAGTTATGATTTTCTATATACATAAAATAATTAACTATTTAATATTCTGATTAGAATTCCATGAAACCAAATTCTATATTGGGCAAAATAATGTTAGTCTAGTGTAAAATTGTACATATTGACAGGTAGCGAGGTAACTATTCGTTTACACCAATCCAACTATGAAAATGTAGTTTATTTATTATAGAAAATGCTATAAAATATTTTAAGGGGACACCAGTACCTTTGAAACCATCTCTTCAATTTTAAATAATACTGTAATATATGCGTATATGTAATATACTGTAATATTTTTTTTCTTTATATAAAAAAAAAATGAAAGAAATTCAGCAAAATCTCAATTTAAATGATTTTTAAAAAATAACTATAAACTTGAATGTTAAATCCACATATAAAAATATTAAATACACCATGGAGAACAATTAAATCAAACCTCTATCTCAATTAGCCCCCCCCCCCCCCCCCCCGCCTCAAAAAAAAAAAAAAAAAAAAAAAAAAAAAACTTGAAATTTTTTTGAACGAGCAAATTATAAAAACATGAACAGGGAGAAAAATCAGTTTAAAGTTTTTATTTAATTGAGTCATTGTGCTGGATTTATTAACATAATTTGCAATATTTCACAATATAGGGCTTGAAAAATAGCGATTCCGGGGAACCCAGAATAGAAATCCTTTCTGGGTACATATATATATTTTTTTTTCATTCAGGTTCCCAGTCAGGAACCCAACAAATCACCATAGCCGCAACGGCAATTTCGTCAAAGAATCGCTGATAGTAATTAGTGGCCGCTAAGTTGACAATAGTGGCTACTAAACATTCAGCCTCTACTGGCCACTGGCTACTAATACAAATGTTGAATTTTAACCTTTACTCTATGGCTTGAGGTCATACCCTCTACTTAGAGCATATAGCCTCTGTCATTTTTACGACTACACCCCTGCCCGGAACTCTACAACCCCCCACCTTTTCCCGCCCGGAATCACTGAAATCTCTCTGGAGAAAAGGTCTTAATTCAGCACTGGTTAAGATTACAAACTTCACATGATTTACTTTTAAATTGTCAATAAAATTCAACATGTAAAAGGTTGCAGGAACAAAAATTATTTCACTTTTATTTTGCTCCATATTGTGTTTAGTTCTTTATTACTTAATTTTAAAAAGTTAAAATTACGATGGATGCGTATGATCCATGTTAACGCAGTTTCACATATGAAAACTTCATTTCACTGTTCCGTTTCTGGCAACCACAAGTTGAGTTGTCTAACGTGATGCCCGTTTGTTTACAAACATGCAGGGTTGGCACGATTTAAATCGACTGATTTAAATCAAGATTTAAATCTAGATTTAAATCAACTGATTTTTTTAAAAAAATCATTTGATTTAAATCATTTTTTTGCAATATCACATGAATGCACATATCAAAGGAAATTTTTGGGTAAAAAGTTAGAAAATGTTTTAGATAATGATAGAATTACAAAATTATATATATAAGAATGAATAAGCTATGATATGAATAAGCAAGATATGAATAAGCTATTAATGGCTGTCATTTTGCTGAAGTTTTATTAAGTCCCTCTGTTTTAAATCGAAAAGAAATTTCACTGAGTGTCGGGAGGAAATAATGAAGGTTTGGCATTCATTAAAGAAGATTGTTTAAATCTTCTCACCACTGTAGTACATTTTCAAGCAAAAAATGGCCCATTCCAAAAATTACCATTGCTTGAGAAAAAAGTTTCTGATATTAGGACAGATTGATTGGTGGAAGTCCTTTTATGTAATGGGAGGTAAAGAGAGATTCAGCGAAATTGAAATTAAATTTATTTACCATATAACAACAGCCATGGTTTCATCTGTTGGAGTAGAAAGACAATTTTCTTCTTTGGACTAGTTCATTCAAGCCTTCATAATAAATTAGGAGTAGACAAAGCTTCTAAATTAGTGTTTTTGTTCAAACAATTAAATCCCTGATTTATTCCTATTTGCTTAAAAAATATTGAATTGTGAATTTTATCCCTTAATAAATAGCTTGCATTAGATGAATATACTAGACTCTCTCAAATCTGCACAGGGGACCAGAGGTTGTGCGGATTTCTGGTCATGGGTTTGTTTACATTTTTTTAAACAGTAATTTGATTGTAATTAATAATGCAATTGAAATTATAATGAATGCTTATAATATAGTAAAACATTAAAACAATTATGTTAGGTAATAAACTAAAAAAATAATTTAGATAATTAAAAATAATTAAAATATTGAAAGCAACAAAGATGAAGTAAATAATCAATAATGTATAAAAATATTTATTATAAAGAAAAGATGCATTTTTTCTTAAATTATTCAATGAAATTTGCCCCTTAAAGGTGCACTACTAATTCACACCAAAATCATAAAATAAAGAAGTTTTATTTCAGGTTTAAGCAAACTCAATAATAAAAAAAAGCTTGATGAATGTATAAATGCATTTTGCAAAAAGATTGTGATCATCACTGATATTGGCAATACCTTGAATTTTGTCAGAAATAAATTTATTCTTCCTTCATGAAAAAGCATGAATTTAGTAATATTAATGAAAGTTACAGATTAAAATATACATAGAATTGATATAAAAATAAAAAAGTCAAATTTTGTCCCTATACCTGACCTGAAAGCTACATTGTTTACATCTGTAAAATATGCGCAGATTTTAGAGAGTTGTAGATATTAGGGCTGCGGATTTGAGGGAGTCTACTATATTTAATTTGTTTTTTAAATTTTACCATTTTCTATTCTTTTACAGCATATTTAAATTTGTTTCTTATTTAGTATGCACAATTCAATTACAAAATAATAGAATGGCTTTAGATTAAAGCCTAGATGTTTAATTTTTAGTACCAATCAGTAACTAGAATATAACATTTTCTTAACTGTTTAATTATTTCTTATAATATTTTTCTAAATTATAAATAATATTTTTTCTTTTTTAGTTATTTATTATAAAAAACTGCTCCATGTATTGTAAAAACATAAAAACACGGTAATTAAATATAGGATTCTAAAAAAATCAAAAAAATCCGATTTAAAACAAAAAAATCTGATTTAAATCAAATAAATCTGATTTTTTTGATTTTTTTAAAAAAATCATGATTTTTTTCCAACCCTGCAAACATGCACATTATCTATTCTGACTAATCTTGGAATTTCAACAGACAACTAGATGAGGTGATGGTCTACCACCTCCTGGTATAGAAAGTAGGGTTATGTGGGGCAACTGGGGCATAATTTTACAGCTATGGCGATTTTGACATTTCAGCCTCAAAAAGCTACTGTTCATTTGAATTAAAATTTGAACCTTTGTTCAGTTAAGTTCACTCTATCAGACCGAATTTAAAAAAATTAAATTTTAATGCCCAAAAATAAAAAATATGAGAGTAATTTTTCTTTCTTTGCCGGGCAACTGGACCAGGAGAGTCTATGATCCACAAATGCTTGTGTTTTTTAATATGATATATCAGGTCCTGTTTGAAAAAAATTTAAAGAACTTAAATTTAAATCAGGCAGATCATGCAAATTATAGATCAATTAAAGAGGAGGAGTAAAGGGAAAGCTATACTGTCAAGGTGTCTAAAAAAAGCACTAAATGTGAATTATTAGATTTATTTATACCAAAAGCATAGAAATTAAGTAAGTACTTGTGTACTTTAGTTTTGGTAATAAATACTTAAGTAAATGGATAGTTCAGCGAAAAAAATGAAGAGATAAATCTATGAACAAATGGTTACTTAAGTATGTAAATATACCTCATTCTTTTTTTTTTTAACTTACCTGAAATAAAGCGTGATATGTCCAACAGACCTGTGCAGAATGTAACCATGTTTTTATATTGAACAGAACTATTTTTTATTTGTTTTGATAATTTCCTAATAAAATGAAGAAATTAATTGGCTTAGATGCCGTATCTTCCTGCAAGCCTCCATTTTGTTTCCCTTTTATTTCTCATACATTATTATTTAACCTTAAACTACAAAATGCAACTAAAATGATTATTTAATGATTGAATCATACATTTGAAAAAATGATATTAAATTAAACAAGGCAATCTAAGGTGGAAACTCAAAGATTGAATGAGCAAATTTTTAATAGTAAAATTCGTTTGATTTACTTTTTCATCTATTTTGTGAAACATCCAGGTAAAGTAAAAACAAATTTTTTAGTGTGCATAAGCCTTAAAAATATTTTATGTTTTCTCAAAAAAATAATTGCAAAATAATATTTTGTGAGAAATATTAGGGGAAAAAAATGACGGCTCACGGGAAGATATGGCATCCCGTGAGCCGTCATTTTTTTCGTTCCAATTAATTTCCCATTTTAATTAATTGTTTCGTTTTTGTCATTCCAATTAATTTCCCATAGTGAGAGAAACTAAAAAAAACTACAACTATTGAGGTAACTGGACCCAACATGGTCTAGTTATCCCATTCTTGAAAAATTGAAAGGGTAACTGGGATCAGGGTTGGAAAAAAATCATGATTTTTAAAAAAAAATCTGATTTATTTGATTTAAATCGGATTTATTGGATTTTTTTAGAATTCTATTTTTAATTATTGTGGTTTTATGTTTTTACAGTATACATGGAGCAATTTTTCATAATAAATAACTAAAAAAGAATAAATAATATTTATATTTTATAAAAATAATGTAAGTAATAATTATATAGTTAAGAAAATACTATATTCTAGTTATTGATTGGTACTAAAAAATAAACAACTAGGCTTTAATCTAAAGCCATTCAATTATTTTGTAATTAAATTGTGCACACTAAATAAGAAATAAACTGAAATATGTTGTAAATGAATAGAAAATGGTAACATTTAAAAAACAAATTAACTATTCATTTAATGCAAGCTATTTATTAAAGGATAAAAATTACAATTAATTCAATAGTTTTTAAGCAAATAGAAATAAATCAGGGATTTAATTGTTTGAACAAAAACACTAATTTAGAAGCTTTGTCCACTCCTAATTTATTATGAAGGCTTGAATGAACTAGTCCAAAAGAAGAAAATGAAAATTGTCTTTCTATTCCAGCTGATGAAGCCACAGTTGTTATTTGGTAACTAAATTCAATTTCAATTTTGCTGATTCTCTCTTTACCTCTGTCATAATATATGAAACTTTTTTCTCAAGCAATGGTAATTTTTCGAATGGGTCATTTTTTGCTTGAAAATGTGCTACAGTGGTGAGAAGATTTGGACAATTTTCTTTAATAAATGGCAAACCTTTATTATTTTCCTCTACACTAAGTGAAATTTCATTTTGATTTAAAACAGAACATCTAAAACATTATTAAAACCTTTCTTTTCTAATTCATTTTGCATTTTAGCCATGTTGGCAGCATTATCAGTGATGAAACTATGACCTTTGCATTAAAATTTGTTTTCTGTTAAAGGAATCATTTTAATCACAAGTTCAGTCAAATATTCACCTGTGTGAGAAGATCCTGATTAGGGATGGGACGAATAGTGATTTAGCCGAATATTCGGCCAAATTTTAGGCTGAATACCGAATATTCGGCCGGCCGAATAGTAAAAAAAATTTTCCAATAAGGAAAATAAATTTTGATTATATATAATTTAAAAAATAGGAGCTCATTAATAATTATTACTCTTAAATGTGCTTTTAAATGTATTTTTAAATTTGAAAAACTTATTTTAACGCAAAAAAATTATGAAATTGCATTATATCCTTTACTCTAATGTACATCAAATTGATTTTCAGTAAGTCAAGATGGGAAAATATTTCCATTAAAATATGAAGAATGTACTTCACTTTTACTAGCAATTGATACTTCTTGCATCCAAAATCAAAATCAATAATATTTTTAATCTCTCTCTCTCTCAGAACTCACAAGGACATATTTTCTGAAAAAACCTTTAATGAAGTAAATTTGATCATTTAGAATTTGTGTCCCTAGTGATAAGCAAATTTGTAAGAATGAGACTGTTCTGAAATCAGATGCCAAGCTTTAAATTACAAATTACGTTAAAGCAAAACATTATGCTTAAAGTAGAATGCATACGTTAACAAAATCTTTGACATTTGAATCTGCACATACAATGTTCAACTTAAATATTCCACTTATTCAACAAGCATTAAAAGGATAAACAGAAATTGATAACAACATGAAGGAAGGAAGATTAAATTAAAAATATATACATAATGTTACATATTTAAATCAGTAATTATGCAAATAATTATTTAAATGTAAAAACTATAGAATGAAAAAATTATTTTGTTGAGTATTTAGAATTTATATTAAAATATTTATAAAACCATCTTCATAAAGCAAGTTGTCATCTAATGTGTATCGAGTTTGACACCAGTTCTGCTTTCAGATGTACCGTTGTATTTGGAATGGTGATATATTATATTTAATTTTGAAATTGAATCTTCGTTAACACACCTAGTGAATAAATTTTTTTCATTTCTTACTTTATAGAAAATAAGTTATGAATTTCATAAGAGCCTTTTTTATATGTGCATGGAATTTGCAGACATTAATAAATATTCGAGCGTTTTAGAATAAGGCAGTGTTTTTATATCTTGAATTGTAATATATCATTCTCTAATGATGACATTTCCCGTACAATTAAATCTCCAACTTGGGCAGCATTTTCTAGAATATCACTAACTTTTATAGAAATACAGAAAGGCTGTATGTATATTTTTTAGTATCTGAATAACTTTATATTTTGTAAGTAAGAGTGAGAATGACTTCATAAATGAAGTAGCCAATTTGGATTAGAGAAAAAAAAATTGCAAGAATGAAATTCTTTAAATCCGAAATTTATTTGGCAAGATTTTAGCAGCATTCGGCAAGATATCTCTAAATATTCGGTCAACAAGCCTTCAATATTCGGCCAACCGAATATTCGGCAAAAAAGGCCGAATACCGAATAGTGGCCGAATATTCGTCCCATACCTAATCCTGATCAGTGGCGCCAATTTATATGGGCCCATGGGACCCGAGCCCACCTAATAATTTTTAATTATTGCATACCTAATTTTCATTGTTCTAGTTATTTTATTATTCATTCTTCTCCTTAGAATAAAATTTATTTTGACAATGACCATGTGTTTTAATCCTCTGACTAACACCCATAAATGTCAAATGATTGAAATGTTTTGTTTCCATTTTAACTTTCTTCTAATTTAATTTCCTGTTATGTTCATGATATGACATTTCTATAAATTTAAGTGCCTTTATAAGGAAAAATGTATGAAAATATAAATAATAAAATTGCAACTTTTTTAAAACAGGATAATTTGACTTAAAATTCTCATCTTTTACCATCTGTCAACCCTTCAAAGAAAAACAAAAATATTTTTGAGCCAACCCAATATTTTTCAAAAGTTGGCGCCACTGATGCTGATGTATCGATTGCATCAACTAAATAGAATTTACCTCTATTTACCACACATGCACATACGATTGGTTCATTTTGTATGTTTGTCCATCCATCAAATGCCATCCACACAATTTCACCACTTAAAACATCTATGCATTTTTTGCTCTCATCATTGTATATTTTTTCCAATAAAGTTCCAGCAATAACTTTATGATTTGGTGGGGTATTTAGTAGTTATTTTGGTTTCGGAATGCTTTTTAAAAATTCGTTAGCTTCGATTGAAATTTGACAGTGTAATATGACAAGTTTTAAAACTTGTTCCTTGCACGTAGTATCCAATTTTAAGGTGAAATTAATGAATTTGTTTAATTATTAACTTGTGAAACAAAAAAGATTCAAATCATTTAGTTGCCAAGATTGGCAAACGAAATATGATTTATAAAGTGTTTCTGTGATCCGCCTCATCATCTAAAGTTTATTACAAAAGAACAAAGAATTATAACTACTAGGGAGGGGGGGGGGGAGCACCTGGACTTAACCTGCACATGCCACATTCTTTCTGATAGCAATCCTGGAAATACCAGAAAAACACCTGCTACTTATTTACACCTACTTCTTATTTCTCTGCTGACTAATTTCCAACATAAAAAAAATGATTTGAATCAAATGATTTTTTTAAAAAAATCAATTGATTTAAATCGTGCCAACCCTGACTGGGATGCTGGGTTTACATTTCAAAAATTAAACAAATATGTATCGATCTAATGTTTAAAAACAATGATTGCTTACTAAAAGTACTTACAGCATTTTAATAAAAAGCCTAAAATTGAACAAATTTTGACGTAAAAAAAAAAAAAAAAAAAAAAAAAAAAAGAAATTTTGGACAACCTATTACAGCAAAAACAGCACTATGATTGATTCTACACACATTTTAAGAAGGAGAGATTAAGGGGCATTGTTCACAAAAGCTACAACTTAAAAGGCACCAACGATTTTTTATAAAACAGTCTATGGCCCAGTTATCTCGTGGGTTCAATTGCCCCAGCTAACCTTATATGGAGGGTTTTTCTTTAATTCCATAAGGCATAATACATTTACCGTTGCATAACCTCCATTATAGCCCTACTCAAAGCTATAGTTTATTAATATGAGAAATAAAATTAATTGATACATGTACAAAATATGTTGACACGAGAATAATTATTTTTGGCTAATACGGTATAAGAGGTAAAATTAAATGAGATTCAAAAATGACTAAACAATAAACAAGCAGGTATTTCTGAATTTTTTTCATCTTGTTATAAAAAGAAGATTAAAATTAAACCGACATTCTTTGACAGAGGTCGTTATATAGAAACCTTATTGTTTTCTTACTTATCAAAATAAATATGAAAGGCAAATAGGTTAACAGATGAATTTGATCGAAAGTCAAACTTAACAGTATGAACATTTGGTTTTCTCACTTCTTTCAAATGAATATTATATCAAGATACAAACGAAATATTGAATAATGTGTTTGATTTATTACCTCTTCCAACTCATTTAAGTCCAAGGTTTCATCAATGTCTTTACAATTATCATCTGTCAAGCACTCTGAATTCATTAGTTCTTTGTAAAATAACTGATCTGACATCAAATCAGTAAACTTCGGTAATACAGAAAAAGGCGGACTCATTTTGTTACTTTAAAACATTCAAAAACAAAACTTGATTTTATGAGCAACAGTATTTAATAAATACTGTCAAGGTCAGTAAAAGAAGTCAAAGCGAAAACATAAAAAATAGCAATTTCTATTTTACACTTCTCACACCAACACGTTTTCGTTAGGTAATCGTATGAGTGTTAAAAGAAAGACTTTCAACAAAAACGTTCGTCATTCAAAACAAACCAAAATAGAAACTAAACTGATGATCTGTTCCCGAAATTCCACTCCATGTTCCGGTCTCCTGAGCATTTGCAAGCTGGCCGCGTCTATCATGAAGAGACACAGGGAAACATGCATTTTTTCCCCCAACCATGATTTGCGATCTCGTAATCTGATTGGTCAAATCTTTCTTCGTCCAAATGATTTTTCTTGACGGGAAGGAATTGTGCTTGGCAAAAAGAATAGGATGTAAGGATAGGATTTAAATAGGATGAACGGGGAAAGGGAAGAATCTTCTGTATTTCAATATTCTTTTTTTTTTCTTTTAATCTGTTTTGATTAGGGGTCGATGATAAAAGGGATTGCTACAGAAAAAAGATAATTTTCATTAACTAAAGAGAAAGGGAGCGGGGTCATTATGCTATTTAAAAAAAAAAGTCTTGAGGGACGATATCTAGATTTTTTAAATTAATATTACTATTAAAAAAAAGATGTAGAAGAAAATATTTAATATACATATTTAACATACATAATTTTACTAATTATATGTTGGCGGGGAAAAGGTGGTGAGTGATTTGATAGGAGAGAACATTTATATGGTAAGATCCTTCACTGTAATACGAATTAGCTATTTCATTACAAGGATAAAGAAGGAAAAAAATGCAAATAATTTTAAAAATTTGTTGCTTTTCAAATTTAACTTATTTTTTAATTTTACAGTATTTTTTTAATTTTAAATATATTATTAGGATGAGCGAAGCGAATCCTCTACTAGTCCACTCAAATTACAATTTGTCGTACGCTTTACAAAAAAACTATTCTATATTTTAACTTCAAATTAAACACAAAAATAAATTATGATCTGTAGATTTGCAGAATATAATTTTTTTTACAGTAAAACGTTAAAAAAATTATTATTTTAATTAATTTATTTTACATGCATTTCCAATACGGAAGCATTTTAGCAAATAAATAAAAAATGAAACGCGTATATTTTCAGAAAAAAAAGTTTAAATCATGGAGTAAATAATTATAGATAAAATCATGATTAATTTATTAAATAAAACATGTTTTCATTATCCCGCAAAATCGTTTGCACAGATGACACTTAAACATTTTAAAAGAATTGTATTATGGTTTTTTTTTTTTTTTTTTTTTTTTTTTTTTTTTTTTTTTTTTTTGTAAACTGGCAACAAAATAATTGTAAACAAATAAAATTAATTCTTAAATTTGTTATATAAATGAAAAATTAAAAGATCTGCGTGAAGTTGTTGGTTCAAGCTCTTTATAAATATTTTTGCGAAGGTCGTATTGTGGCTAAATAATATCGACTCATTAATCAGAAGGATTTTATAGAAAAATAAGACTTTAATAAGTTCGCAAACACAACAATAATTATTCGTGAAAACGTCACTGCGAGAATGAGAGAGCGCTTCGTTAAAAGGTAATTCCATTAATTGAGTTGCCATTCGCAGAAAGTAAACAGTTCTCCCACGCGGAGAGAATTACAGCAATTCTCATACGCTAACATGCAGTGGCGTAGCTAGGTATTTTGGCGTCCGGGGCAAGAAGAAATTTTGCGCCCCCCCCCTCCCCCCGAAAAAAAAAGGAAATATTTTCATTAGTTTCCCTTGACAGTAGAAAATACCTTTTTTGGGCTTGTAAGGAGTCTTCACTCTTCCTTGTATCGATTCAGCTGACTACACAAACATACGAAATTAAAATGTGTGGAACCCGATTATTAAAGGTTTATAATTTTCGCAGAATGTAAATTTTCCATGTGGGTGATAAAAGTCTGGGCATCGATTCGAACCAGGGATATTAGCTAAAGCTGCCAATGCTCTTCCAACTGAGCCTTCCCGGACGAATATTGGAGGACTCATTCATCCAATCAACCTTAACGATCACACAATCTGGTCTGATATTTTGAAATCAGATCAACAGAATAAATAGAAGGTTAATATGTAAAACTGCAAAAAATGATACATACAAAATTATATTAGATTAATTTATAGCACGATTATTCAATCGGTAAACCTTGCACATCACAGATCCCGGAGCTTGTGCGATTCTTGAACAATTGTCAATCAAGAGCTAATAAACTAATTAAACTCGATGTTCCTGCCAAATTGACACATTCGTGCCCAAGATGGAAAAAATATTACAATTCCGAGCATATTAACAAGAACCTGCAAGAAAAAAAAAATAGATTTTGCCCATTTGAGATGCATGCACAATGCACAACCTATGACTATGTAGGTCCCGAGATTTACGTAAATGGTTCTTGGGACCTCCGATCGAACTTCCAAAGATGACTTTAAGATGCAGCAACGAAATAAACGAGTTCGGTGACCATAGAGGTTCCAGAGTAAAATTATTTTCATCCATTATTTTCCCAGTTATTCCTTACATAGATAGATATAGCAAATAGTATTTTCTAATGCATATGCGCTAAATTAAAGTGTATATCAAATATATTTAACTTTTAATATGACGGAAACAGCCATTTATACTGGTTGTACTGAGAAGGCTGAAAAATCCTATTTTCTTTTTTATATGATTTAAGAAATGAGAATTAGGGTCTAAGTCGCCCACATTTTATTACAATGCTGAAAATACAGTGCTTATAAAATCAATAGAAAATTGACAAAAGTCAAAAAGTAATGGAATTTCTAAAAATTGGTGGATCAGACATTATATGACATATATGCAATCGACTTAATTATTAAACGTTACACATACACAACAGAAAAGGTCAACAATTCTTATTTATTGTCAAAATATATGAAATAACTTCAGTTTATAGCTCCTCTCAATTTGGCACCCCCTATTTAATCATTTTGTTTGGAAAAATCAACGGACGGGTCAGCTAGTATACAAATGAAAGATGTTCGTTTGATATCAGAATGTGACTCCAAGTAACCAAACAGGTTTTTTGATTTATAAAATGAAGACTATAAACATAATTTAAAAGCATTTTATCAATTTAATCGAAAATTATTAGTGTGTTCTGTTAACGACGAATTTTATTTATGTTTTAATCAAAAGTAACGTCGAGTTCTTTTGTGGGCCCGGATTTTGTGGGCCAGATTTCAACGAGGATTGATTCATTCATTAGCATATGATTTTCTTCCAGTTTTTAACTCACCTTCCAGTACCAGGGGCACATTTTCAGACCCAATTTCAAATGGGTTTTGTTCATCCAACTTTGTTTTGAATTGTCCTACAATTTTTAATTCTTCCTTTACTGCCAGGGGGTATTTTTATCTGAAGTTTCATTGGTCCGATTTCTGGACAAAGTTGCCAATGGCCTATTTTTTCCAAAAGTCAGATTTCTTAATTGACACCAATTTTTCAAATGGTAAAATTCCCCTTGTTTTCGCCTTTATAAGCATGTCATTAAGTAAGACGAATTTTACAATTTTAAAAAAAGTGGTGGCAATCAAGAAATCCGAATTAAAAAATGTAGCCCACTGGCAACACTGTTTCTGTCAACTCATCTTACGATTCTTTACAGATTTTTCGGAGCGTGTGCAGCACGCCTTCTATATGGGGACGTAGGACAGAGGTCTGCACGGTACCGGGACTGGACGTGGCCCGGAGAAATGGTTCCGAATTTTCTAACAGGCCAGGTTGAGCTGATAAAAAAATTTAGCAGGCCTACCGGCCCCTTTATAAAGATTTCAACAAAGACGATGAAATATAACCTTTTTCCAACGAATGGCTTTAATCAAAATAAGCATAAGTGTACGTCTCGAGCCGATCCTAGTTTGACAATATCAATACAGTAATGAAACTTGTACGGTGTAGAGATTGGCGTCGGACAATTACTTTGTGATACGATATTACCCAGGAGTAATATCGTTTTAGAAGACTTGTGCCGGGCCGAGATCAGGCTTGAATCGTTTTTCTACACATAATCTAGCCGGGAAAGAATTAGACTTAATTATTTACAAAATGTGTAGGGCGTCTGATAACATGATTTGTACAAGTACTGATAGCGATAAAGAACTTATGTTAACATAATATTTGAAGATATACTTTTTGGTGGTTCTCAAATTCGCTGCTCAACAACGCGAAAGTTTGACACATTTTCTGAATAATTTTTAACTGTTAAAGGTATAAAATTGACAAGCCTGACTACTGAAAGGATTTGGAATCTGAATAGTGTTTTCCATTTTTGGTAAATAAGATACTTGTATATACTTGTAGAGATATAAGTGACTCTTGTCACGTGGTTGCACATTTTTCTTCTTTCGTATGCTGTCGTTTCCGGAAATTCGATACAAAACGCTAACTTTCTTAAATTACTTCTGTAAAAAAAAAAAAAAAAAATAATAACATCATTCGATTACATAGTTTCTGAATAAAAACACTTGCTAATCTTATGCATTTTTGAAAAGAAATGAATTCAGAAATGTTTTAGAAAGTAGATCCTTTGGTTTTTGAGAAAATCTTAAGCAAAATGATATTGAAATATTTTCATAAATCTACTTTTTACTGTACAGCTTCAAAAGTTATGATATTTTTATTTTTTTTTTAAATTTTATTCTAAGCCATACTCATTCTTTAATGAATCTTTAGTCGAATTAAAGATCTGCCCGGGCCGGAATTTCCAGTCCTGGCCCGTAGGAAAGTTTTTTCGACCTGGCCCGGCCCGTTGTCAAACAAAAATGTTCGGCCCGGGTCCGGCCTGGCCTGTACAGAAATTAGTGAAAACAGGCCCAGCCCGTTATGGCCCGACACAATTTTTACTATTTCTAAAAAATGAGATTTTTATTTTATAATTAAGATTCCTTTAAAGAATACTGGATACATATCTATGGAATGATTTTACATTACATTTTACAGGAAATACACATTAGCAACATTAATGATTACTTAGATTTTTAGCCTTTCAAGATTCATATAAACATTCATTAAAAAATTAATATTTTTTAGAATAAAAGAAAAAAAAAGAAAGTTAAAAACATCACAACTCTTGAAACTGTAATAAAAGTAGTGAAAAAACACCGATAACACTGGCGATAATTAATAATCAGAATAATACTCTTTGTAAAAATCACCATTAAGCGAAAAAACAAAGGCAGAATGCGTTTCGAGCTATTCTGTATCCTTACGGACTCGTGTTGGTTCAACTGGTGAAGAGCTATGATTGTTGTGGCTCGAAATGCGTCCTGCTTTATTTTTTTGTTAAATGGTTGTAAAAGTAGATTTATGAAAATATTTCTATATCATTTTATTAAAGATTTCAAATTTATTTTCATATCCAAAAGAGATAATTTCTTAAACATTTTTGAATTCATTATTATTATTATTATTATTATTTATTTTTATTTATTTATTTATTTATTTATTTTTTTGGAAATGCATAAGATTAGCAAGTATTTCTATTCTGAAACTATGCACTCGAATAGCGTTATCCATTTTTGATACAAGCAATTTAAGAAAATACTGTCAAAGTTAGAGTTTTAAACAGAATTTCCGGAAGCGACAGCATGGAAAAGGAGAAAAATCCGCAACCATCTGAAAGGAATTTCTTATATCTCAACAAGATTATGCAAGTATCTTATTTATCAAAAATGAATAAGACTAATCGATTCCAAATCCTTTCAAAAGTCAGGCTTGTCAATTTTATACTTTTACAGTTAAAGATTAGTTAGAAGATGTGTCAAACTTTCGCGTTATTGAGAAGGGAATTTAAGAAACACCCAGGAGTATATATTCAAAGATTACGTTAACATAACTTCTTTAGCGCTATTAATAATTTTACAAATCATGTTAGCCCTAACACATCATGAGAGCAATTAAGTCTAGTTCCGACTCAGCTCCTATATATGCAGAAAAAGAATGCAAGCCTGATCTCGCCCCATCACGAGTCTGCTAAAAAAATATTAAGCCCAAGTTATACACAATGTAACTGTCCGATTCCGATCGCTACACTATACAAGTTACACTTCTGTATTGATGTTGTCAAATTAGTGTCATCAACTAGTTGTCAAATTAGCACATTTATACTAATTCTCGTTAAAGACATATTCATTGAAAATAACTCATACTTTATCGTATCTGCTGAAAATTTTATAACGAGCCGCAGGCCCGCAAAATTTTTTTATCGGCCGGGCCTGGCCCGTTAAATTTTTTTGCCGTCCCGTTGAAAAAATTATTCTAATTCTGCCGGCCCGGGCCGTTACAAAATTTGGAAGCTTGGAAGCCCCGGCCCGGGCCCGTTCAGACCTCTAATTGGAATGTTGAAAGTCTAAGAATCTAAGTAATCATTAATGTTGCTATTGTGTATTTTCTGTAAAATATACTGTAAAATTATCTCATAAATATGTATGCAGTATTCTTTAAAGGAATCTTAATTATATGATAAAAATTTGATTTTTTCAAAATAGTAGAAATTATGTCGGACCAGATCTGGCCGGGCACTTTTTAGTTTTTCACCGGGCCGGGTCAAAATTATTGTCCTTCGGTTAGGCCCGCGCAGAACTTTTTTTTATTAACTATAGTAAATTTTTAATGAATCTTTATTTGAATGTTGAGAGTCTAAGAATCTAAGTAATAATTAATATCGCTATTGTGTATTTCCTATAAAAAAAAAAAATACTGTAAAATCATCTTATAAATATGTATGCAGTATTTTTTTAAAAAAATCTTATGTGATAAAACTCTGAATCTTTTCGAAATAGTAGAAATTGTGTTGAACGAGAGTGGCCTAAAAATGTAAAAATATAAACGGGCTGGGCCGGGCTCGGGTCGAACTTTTGGATTTTACATCGGGCCTGGCCGGGTCAAAATAACTTTCTTTAAGACGGCACCGGGACCGAGCACGGAAATTCCGACCCGTGCAGAGACGTAGGCAGCAAGGGCCAGTTCAAGAGATTCATTTTGAAAGAGATAAATTTAAGTGGATGTTTTTAGTGGTTACAAACGCGTGCATAGCACGCTAGATCTACACTGCAAAAAAACGGACAACTTTACGGAAATTGTACTGGTAATCGGGATGCCAATACAATTTACAGTTTTTAACAGAGACATTTCTTTAAATTTCAGGGAAAAAAAATTAAATTCCGTTAAAAAGCAGTAAATTGCACTGGCGTCCAAATTTCCAGTAAAGTTTCCGCAAAATCGTCCTTTTATTTCTTTACAGTGCACGCTGCCGAAGACAGTGGGAATACATACCAGAAATTCATTTTTGAGAGGGTCATTTCTTCTTCTTTTTTGTTTGTTTTTTAATTCCAATAAGAATAGAGGTTTTAAACATTCGCGATTCATTTGGAAAAATCACCGGGTGGGTGACTAGTAAATAAATGAAAAATGTTCTTTTCATATTAAAAATATGACTACAAGTTACCAATAGGCTTTTTGATTTATAAACTGGAGGCTAAACAGTTAAAAATCTCCATCAATAATTAACAAATAAGAATCACTCCATTTCCCGCACTTTCATCGAATTCCTTCAAAACATTTACATGCACACGAACACGCACAAAAGAAAAAATCGACAATTTTTATTTATTGTCAAAATATGTGAAATAATTTCGGTTTAAAGCTCCTCTGAATTTGGCGCCAGCTTAAACCTTTTGCGCCTGAATCCAGGTACAGATCTTAAATACAAAGTGCGTTGCGTTCAGCCATCCCTTTAGAAACATTTCGTTCTTCATTATTTGGATATAATAAAGAAAATTTTTATACGCCCGATACACATACAAAAAAAAAAAAAAAAAAAAAAAAATATAGATAGATAGAAAAAAATATTTTTTTAAAATTTACTATCGAAGTATATGAGATGATTTCAATTTAAACTTCTCTCAATTTGGCGCCCGGGGCGACCGCCCCCCTTGCCCCCCCCCTTAGCTACGCCACTGCTAACATGTATAAAAATGAAGAAATTAAAATAAAATGTTTTACAGTTGAAAATTCATAGTATCAACGAAAGCAGATTTCAAATGTTTTTTCCAGAAAATAGGATTTTGAAGAAGTAACTTTCTTCAAGCTTTCTTCAAATATATTATTCTAAAATAGCTATCAAAGATTATCGGATGTTGATTACAAAGATTGGAAACATGCATATTTCAAACAATTAAAAAACACCAGTGGCTACTTGAAATTGTAAAAACATCTTTAAAAGAGCTTTTAGTTGAAAATTAAAAAAAAATTTGTAAAAGTTTGCTTCGAAAATATCTTATGCCAGTTTTACATCATAAGTAAAAAATTAAAATGCGCCAAAACATAAAATAACGTTTTTGTTTAATAAAGATGCAAAAATAATAATAATAAAAAAAAATATTGTTACTTTCAAATATCTGTTTTATAAAATAATGCTTCGCGAATCAAAACAAAGCATGGCTTTTGCTAGTAATATTTATATGTAGTAAAGGGAAATATATTTTAAGCATGATTTTTATGGAATTTTGAACTGCAATGATAATTAACATTTCAAACGTTATTGATAATTAAACATTGGGAAAAAATATTTCTTTGTAAAAGGGTTGTAATTTACATATACATAATATGCCTTAGTGTTTTCAGATTATGCTGTTCCATATGCCGAGTCTATCGTGTTGTGCTTTTTTCCTAGAAAGACATTACCACTTGCCCTATATATGATCTATATATGTCCCATGATCCTTAAATATACATAAAATCAGTATTGACTGATTTTAAATTTTATATAAAAATATTTACAAACGAACATTGGCTTAGTGTTTTCACTGCCTTCGGCAAAAACAAAATGAGCAGGCTGCGTATGCTAGACCCCCGTTATAGTGATAACCGATTTAATTTCTATCATTAAAACGTATATTGCACTTTCAATTCTGACCAATATTTCTTTTATAAATCATAAATAATAGAAAAACAGCACTTTCTAGTGGAAGGGTCCAAACTTATATATTAAGTTCATTGCTGGCATTTAGATATATTACACTTTAAATTTCGGGGGGGGGGGGACTAAGTAACATAAAACGCTTTTTAGTTACAGTGTCTAAAATAGTTAAATGACAGAGAATTGAATTATATTTTAAATTACACAAAGCACTTTGAAATCGTCCAATTAAGAAAACCTAAATAACAGGAGGAATATGGCATCTAGAGTGGGCCGTCAGACACCCTGTGGGCCTGTCATCCTCTGACCTCTAAAAAATTAGCGTTTAGTGATAGCCGATTTAATCTCTCCTATTTAGAATGTATCCTTTATAATTCTGACCAATAAATCCTATAGAAAACCAAAATAATAAATATACACAGTGCTCTCAATTGTCAATATCAAGAACTATGTTAAACGACGGTGAATTGAATTATGTATCCAGTTATATAAAGCACTATGAAATCGTTCAATTAGAAGTGGATATTATTTAGAGTCCTTTCTCTGCTGATGGCGGTCCAAGCCCGCATGCCTGCCGGCTACCGAATGTAGTGGGTACCAGTGTTGCCAGTGGGCTACTTTTTTATAATTCAGATTTCTTGATAGGTACCACTTATTTGAAACGGCAAATTTCCATTTCTTTTCGACTAAATTTATATGTCATTAAATAAAGCGTATTTTACCATTTCAAAAAGTGGTGCCAATCAAGAATCTAAATTAAAAAAAAGTAGCCCAATTGGCAACACTGGTGGGTACTCCCAAATTTAATTTCTTTCGTTTTCATATATTACACGATCAGTTTCAATCTGATTCAGAAGAAAAACTAAAAAAAAGGTACATTCCAGTGGCAATGTCTACAACTGTGTTAAATGATTAGGATGAGCGAAGCGAATCCTCTACTAGCCCACTCAAATTACATTTTGTCGTACGCTTTACAAAAAAACTATTCAATACTTTGATTTGAAATTAAACCCAAATATAAATTATGATCTGTAGATTTGCACAGTATAATTTTTTTACAGAATAACTTTAAAAAAAAATTATTATTTTAATTAATTTATTTTACATGTTTTTCCATTACGGACGCATTTTTAGAAATAAGAAATAAAGCATGCATATTTTCAGAAGAATAAATAATTCATGGAGTTAACAATTGTAGATAGAATCATGATTAATTAAATAAATAAAATGCATTTTCTTTATTCCGACAAAATCATTTACGCTGATGTCACTTACGCATATTAAAAGAATTATATTGTGTTTTATTTATTTTTATTTTTTTTGGTAAAGTGGCAACAAAAAATTGTAAACAAATAAAATTAATTGTTAAATTCATTATATAAAGAGTTATTTGAATTCGAAGATTAAAAATTAAACCAAATGAAACATATACAGGGTGATTCAGCTCGTCGGTGACAAACTTTAAGGATCGATAGAGCACACCTAGACGAACATTTTTGAATAGGGAATGTAGGGTCCCTGACGCGATGGTAAGGCGCTAGGCGCTTTCGAAAATTTGGGTGCCGAAATTCGAAACGTCATAAAAACTAGGGAAATGGTTAGATTTTCTTGCTTGTTGCGTCGAAATGATTCTGTTTGTTTAGACTTTCTTCAGTACCAATTTGATAAGCGTATCTCTTAAAACATGGATAGGGGGCGCTGCAGACTTTGGAGAGCTAGACAACAACTTTAAGCCCGTTATTTTGATAATTTAACACATGCTCGCCAAAGTTTATACTCTAACTTAAAGTTTGAACCCAAAAGTAGAGCCCTGCAAAAAGCGTAAGAACCGGAATAAAATGTCAAAGTACAGGGTGGTCGAAACTCGAAGGCTCCTAAGAGTTTCAACACAATTCAGATTCATTCTTCAGAGAGACAAACAGATTTCTTGACTTATGGCATGCATTTTCATGATTCTGTTTGCTGGGGCTCTCTGAAACTCAGTTGAACGGTACAAAAAGAATCATCGATAGGGGGCGCTTTGGGCAAAAAACATAATTCGTTGACATTTCGGACGCTAACTGGAAACGGGGCGCTACGATCAGTTAGTAATAATGAAAACACATTTTCTACCTCTGCTCAACACTTCTGAATAAATTTAGACCAAAAACATCAATGATACTGGAAATTTATTTACAAAAAATAACACTACAGAAGATGCTCGAAATTTCGACCTTGGGCCATGATGCAGGCTTCGCACCTCCGTCGCATTGAGGAGTGTGTGTTTCCAACAATGCCAGGAGTATCTCTGATCTGCCCTGCAGCTGCCACAATGCGCGCCACAAGTTCTTCAGCACTGCTGACAGGTGTATGGTATACCTCGGCCTTCAGGTAACCCCAAAGGAAGAAATCCAAGCAGGTGAGGTCTGGTGATCGGGCAGGCCAGTGAACTGGACCCCCACGCCCGATCCACCGCTGGCCATACCTTGCGTTTAGATGGAGACGCACGTCGTTCGTGTAATGGGCCGGAGCTCCATCGTGCTGGAACCACATCTGGCGACGCGAACCTTCGGGTACGTGCGCCTCCTCCAGAAGCTGCGGCAGCACTTGATCCAGGAAAATCAGGTAATTTCCACCTGTCAGCCGTTCAGGTAACAAATAAGGGCCAATGAGGCAATCCCCCAGAATGCCGGCCCACACATTTACTGAGAAACGCTCCTGGGCTGCTCGGCTTCTGGTTTCATGTGGATTTTCATCACACCACACATGACTGTTGTGGGCGTTCCACATTCCCTCCCGGCTGAAGGTGGATTCGTCCGTAAACAAAATGCTGTTTACAAAACGGGGATCCCTGGATCTCATCGCCAAGTACCATCTTGAGAATTCCACTCGAGGGCCAAAATCCTGCTCTCTGAGCAACTGCACCCGCTGGATGTGGTAGGGGTGCAGATTCCGGGAACGTAAGATGCGCCACGCAGTTGCTTGCGAAATGCCAACATGTCTGGCGATATCTCTCGTGCTAAGACCTGGGTTGTCCTCAACCAGGTTAAGCACAGCCTCTTCGTTGTCGGGGGTGCTCACTGATCGCTCCCGTTCAGGCCTGCCTCCGTCGAAAGATCCCGTTGTGGACAACCTCTGGTGTACTCGAGCGAAGAAGGCATGGCAGGGGATTTGCCTGTTGGGGTAACGCTCGGCGTACAACCGCTGAGCGGCTCGTCCATTACAACCAGCAGCGCCATACGCCAAATGCATGTCAGCCAATTCAGAGTTTGTGTACCGCTCCATCCTACTACCGATCTGCAGACAAGTAACCCGAAGCTTAAGTAGGTACCGCACGTTCAAAAGACGTGTCTGCGCATACAACTACGTCATCTCGCGTTGTCGTCTACGCATTACGTATCTTTTGCATATCGATATGGTACGATATCTTTTGCATAAATCAGCAAAAAGCACCTTATGTAAATTTTATTGCGCGCATTGTGCATGATTGAAACCAGCTATGTTTGTTAAAAAAAACAAACAAACTGCAGTTTTAATAGCTTCTTATGATAAGTAAATTACTCTCTTGTTTTGTTTCTAACTGATCGTAGCGCCCCGTTTCCAGTTAGCGTCCGAAATGTCAACGAATTATGTTTTTTGCCCAAAGCGCCCCCTATCGATGTTTCTTTTTGTACCGTTCAACTGAGTTTCAGAGAGCCCCAGCAAACAGAATCATGAAAATGCATGCCATAAGTCAAGAAATCTGTTTGTTTATCTCTTAGGAGCCTTCGAGTTTCGACCACCCTGTACTTTGACATTTTATTCCGGCTCTTACGCTTTTTGCAGGGCTCTACTTTTGGGTTCAAACTTTAAGTTAGAGTATAAACTTTGGCGAGCATGTGTTAAATTATCAAAATAACGGGCTTAAAGTTGTTGTCTAGCTCTCCAAAGTCTGCAGCGCCCCCTATCCATGTTTTAAGAGATACGCTTATCAAATTGGTACTGAAGAAAGTCTAAACAAACAGAATCATTTCGACGCAACAAGCAAGAAAATCTAACCATTTCCCTAGTTTTTATGACGTTTCGAATTTCGGCACCCAAATTTTCGAAAGCGCCTAGCTCCTTACCATCGCGTCAGGGACCCTACATTCCCTATTCAAAAATGTTCGTCTAGGTGTGCTCTATCGATCCTTAAAGTTTGTCACCGACGAGCTGAATCACCCTGTATATTATTATTTTGGTATATTTAGTACTATTTTAAATGGTTTGCCGTTTAAAAACAATTTATAGAATGTATTAGTTCTATTATAAAAAATGCCAAGGAAACATATACTTACTGGATGAAAAGAATGCGAATATGATATAGCTTTAAGGCAAGAGGTTAGATACCAGCGTAAAAAACGGCGACATAGATGTCATGTACACATGATATCGGCGCGATTTTTCCGACGCCAATTTGGCAAAAACCTGGTTTTCGAATACCAGTTACCATATATATATTTTAAAAAGGGAATAACAATAAATTTTAAAAAGTTTAATTAATACCCGTGGAACAAAACAATTTATATAATTAAAAAAAAAGAAAATAAAAGTAAATAAACAATTTATTAATAAATAAACAACATCTGGGTTACATGTCAAGCAAAATAACTGCACTTTGTCGCTATTTAAGTACTCCGGTGCATATATGATATTGGCATCTGAAAAAAAATAGCGCCAATGTGGTGCGTATATGACATCTGTGCCAAAAGGACGACATGACGAATCTCTTCTGATAGAGAATGCATGTACTCGGAAAAATGCTTTAAATTTCGAAGATGCACAAAAAAATTTTAAATTATATTTTTGTAAAATTTTTCATCATCGTTGGCTTGGCATTTACTCTGACGGATTTCAAAAGACTTGACTTAAATGTATAGTAAATAATGAACTAATTTTTTTTTTCTTTAGCTAATTAAATGGATCCTGGTCCAAATCCCCAAATATTAAATGGCTTAACTTTCGTCGAGGAGAAATTAATTGCCCAAATTCGTCCAATTATTACTGTTTATCGCATTAAAGGTGGTCAGCTTGAATACAGTGGGCAAATTATTAATTTTCATCAAGATGTAATAGGATTTTGTACTTTATTACCTCATTCCATAGATACTATAACACAGTACATTTTTGGGTACTACTTGATTATCCCGTCGATCAAAAATATAATGCCAAATTTCAGGATTAAATGCCAATAATGGATTATCATAAATGTCACATTGCATGACATTAAACATAATAAACGTGATTGTTATGTCATCAAGTGATTTTTTATTCGGGTACTATTTGGTTATCCCGTCGACCAATTTCGTCAAATAATAAAAATAGCCCAACTATTAGCACAATTGCACAAATTGACGCTTAAAAAAAAAAAAAAAAAAAAAAAAAAAAAAAAAAAAAAAAAACGAAAAATCAAATAAGTTAGTACAACATTAAAAAAAATCCAAATAAAAAGTCGAATTAAGGTACTACTTGATTATCCAAGCAATCAATTTCGCCAAATCATACAAATCGCCAAACAATTGGCCAAATTAAACAAATTGACATAATTTTTATTTTAAATAACGAAAGAACAAATAAATTAATGAAACATTACTAAGAATACAAATAAAACTTCACAATAAAAATAATTTGATGGCATAACAAACACGTGATACGAGTTTAATGTTATGTAAATGTGATATTTTTTACCATCATCATTACCATTTGATCTTTTAGTTTGGCGGTACCTATTTTGTCGACAAGATAATCAAGTAGTACCAAATATTATAAAAAAAGGGTTACTATCCAATAAATAACTAATGAAATAATGCTTCGCGAATCCAAACAAAGCTTGGCTTTTGCTAGTTAATTTATAATTTTAATTGAATTTGTAATTAATTAAGTAAATTATAAATTTTCCTTTTTTAAGGATTTTGAATTTAATAATTCTTATTATTTTGAAACTATTTAAGCTCTAATGACTATGTGCTTCTATGTTGAATACACACAGTTTTCTCCGAGAGGGATTTCTGTGACTCCTGTGGGAAATTGCACTTTTTGACCATTGAAAACATAAAATCTTAAATTTTTGGATGGGCTACCGTTTAAATTCAACACTCAAAGAAGGAAATAAAATTTTCAACAGTTGAGGAATTCGTGCAAATGTAATGAAATACTGTAAAATAACAAATAGGAAAAATGATTTAAAAAAGAAATACGTGTAGATTTTAAACTTTGCGTGATTTTGTGGAAATAGAAATTTGAGAGGGCTGTAAATTTAGGTGAAATATTTAGAAAAAGTGGATATCTGCGATATGCAAATTTTTTTTAATTTTAAAAAACCCTGCTCTGTTTGTTATTTTGCTGAAAAAAGATACTAATACGTTTTAACTTTCACTTGAACATTCAATTTTTCTTGCCCATTTTCCAGCATACAAATAAATCCTAAAATATCCATTTAAAAAAATGAAAAAATCATTATTTGTTGAAACAATAATTAATCATCTAAATTTCCCCTTACAATTTCTGCTAATAAAAATCTTTTACCCCCCCCCCCCTCTTTTACAGACACAACAAAGTTCAGTTTGTAAATAGCACATCTTAAAGTTTTTTTTTTCTTTTTTGCATCTTTTATATACAACATTTGAATGGCTATTCTGAATATGTTAAGGAAATTAATATATTCCTTTTTAAAAATGATCCTGAAATCGCTTTTTATTTATTTATGTTCTGCCACCAGTAATAAAGGAAAATAAAATTTGCCTTATGTAATGAGAGCATTTTTGAAATTTTATACTTGACTTGAACTTTTAACTTCTTTTAAAAAGTGGTACCGACCGACTAAAATTAGTAAAATGACGTGGCGTTGCTGGTAGCCCACTGTCAGAATGACGTGAAGTTGCAGATAGTCCATACTCAAAATGACGCGGAATGCAAAGGGTTAAAGTTTTTTTTAAGTTGTTTACTTAAAAAGTAAACACAGAACCATTATAAGATCACTCGTGTGATGGTCTGTCCGTCAGGGCCATTTTTTCTTGAAAGCTATTGAATGTGGAACTTTCGAAATTATCAGAGTTAGAAAGACTATTGACTAGAACATTCACAGATTTTTAACTAGTCTTGAGTATTTTTAAGAAAAATTTAGGAGGGCTAATTAAGTTATTCGTTAGAAAAAATATTGTGTATTGTATGAAGATATTGTTCTAAATATCTCACTCAAGGACTGCTAATAAGGATTTTCGAGAAAAATTGTTGGTAATTAGCAATGATATTAATTGGAAACGTATCTATAAAATAGCGCCACGAACGAACCTCTTTTAGGCACATTTCAACGTGGTGACATGCTTTCGAAGTGCGCTTGTTAGAATGCCATGTTTGAACTTTGTACAAGGTTGTACTTTGTAGTACGGAATCTCTTCTATGCGAGTATTTTTTCGTATTTCGGTATTAGTAAATTATATCTTGACACGTAATATGTAGGTTATTTATTTTACTAGATCAGAGTTCTACTTAATATGACATTTAACTAGGTTTCTCCCTTGCTGGCCATATTTCAAGTAGTGCTTTACAAACTGTTTTAATAATTTGAGTATTTATTTTTTTAGCATTCTATTTAAGATAAAAATAAGCTTTCAAAAGGCCATTGGGTTCACAGAAATTCGAAATGTATCAGTAATTTATTAATTTAATTGCTATGCTGATATTGAAGGCTAATTAATTTCAATGTAAAATGTTTACTTGTGGGTTTGAGGATGGGGGTAAATAACATAAATTAATATGACCCTTTTAGAATCACAATATCAGTACTAAATAAAAAAAAATAAAAAAACTGTCGGCTTGGCCTACAAGCGCAGATAGATTTCGAAGTTAAGTGCTCATTTCAACAATAAAAACTAAAATATGATTAGAGATAAAACCCAGCTTAACGATTTTATTTGTCCGCTTTTGAAAAAAAAAATTAATTTAATTTTTCTGTAAGAGTTAATTTTATCAGAATCATCGTAAGTGAAATTCGGCTGAAAATGCCCACTTTGACAGCATTTTTTGAAATATATTCTCATTTTATGAAAAAAAAAAAAAAAAAAAAACGATCAGTACAGCATGTTATACAGTTACTAAATAAGAGAAACTGCCAATTTAATGTAGAGCAAAATTGAATTTAAAATGAGTCAGAAAATAAGCAATTTGTTATATGAATACATTTTCAATTCATCAATCACGATTGCTTCAGGAAATTCTGTTTAAAATGCCCACTTTGACAGCATTTTTTAAAAACATATTCTGCCTTAATCAAAAAACTGACCAATATGGCACATTAAACAGTTCTTAAATAAGAAAACCTTTCAACTGAATGCGTTTGAGAGCAAAAAATGGATTTGAAAAGGAGTAAGAAAATAAGAAATTTGTTATTTGAATACTTCCTCAATTTTTCAATCACGATTTCTTTGGGAAATTCTATTCAAAATGCCCACTTTGACAGCATTTTTTGAAATATATTCTGTTTTTATCAAAAAACTGACCAATACGTCACATTCTATAGTTCCGAAATACGAGAACCTGCCAACTGGATGCATTTGAAAGCAAAATGAATTTAAAACGTCCTTCCAGCCAGTACCGGGAGGAAAAGGTGCTTTCATACTTCTTATTTAAAAAAAAAATCAAGTTATATTATTTAACTATACAAGCTCAAATTAGTGGAACACAATAATAGAAGATTCAATGCTTTTTTTGGTCAATACTGAATACAAATGGGAATTTCGAGAAATTAATAAACTTCATACAAGCTGGTTTTATTTAAAGCGATTTATATTTGATCGCCAAATTCGACGATCTAATGAAGTGCCTGCCACTTAAAACAACGTGATGAGTGAAACTAATCAATGAGTTTGATCTAAATCTTAGTAAGTCCTGTGCACATGCTCACTCACATCGAAATCGGTTGATATATGCGAATGCTGTCGCAGGCAAATAGATTTTTCAAAATGTCACCCACTTTAGAAATTCAAACTGTTATATATAAGTCATTTTCTAAGATAAAGACGAAGCAAAAAATGCTCCGTAATCCTTGTATTAAGATTAAAAACACTTTAAAAAAAATTTCTATTTTTTTTGTTTGTATTTGTGCATTATTATAAATTTAAAAGTTTTTGGACACTTTTAAATGGCCGTCTGAAACAAGATGGCGGATGAAGTTGACCAACGAACTCGGTCAAAACGATGGTTTGTTCTATGTACATATCAAGTTATATCCAAATCAATTCATAAATTTGCATATTATCGCGTGACAAAAGTCAAATTATTTCAAAATTTCAGCCATACTAGAAATTCCAAAGTGCTACAATTTATCCATTTTTTAAAGTATAGACAAAACAGAAAATGCTCCGAATTCTTCGTATCAAAGTCAAACACATAAGAAAAAAAAATCTTTTTCAATTTGAATTTTTTTGCACTTTATTTTAAATTAAAAAATAAATTAAATGACCTCCATTTTGAAACAAGTTTGGAATGAAGTTGGCCAACGAATTTGGCCGAGATATCTGCATGTACTATGTACACACCAAGTTATATCCAAATCGGTTCATAAATAGGCGTGTTAATACGTGACAAAAATCAGACCGTTTCAAAATGTCAGCCACACTAGAAATTCAATGTGCTAAAACTCAGCCATTTTGTAAGATATAGACAAAACAAGAAATGCTTTTGAATTTTTGTATCAATGTCAAACACATAGAAGAAAAGTATTTTTCAACTTCTAATTTTTTGTATTTAATTTTAAATTTTAAATTAAAAAAGAATTAAATGGCCTTCATTTTGAAACAAGATGGCGGATGATGCTGGCCCACAAACTCGGTCGAGATATTAGTATGTACTATTTACACACCAAGTTTCATTTAAATCGGTTCATAAATACGATAATTATAGCATGACAAAGATCAGATGTATGCAGGCAGAGGCGGATTACCCATTAGGCTGAGTAGGCTGAAGCGTAGGGGCCCAGAAGAAAAGGGGACCCGGTGCTAAAATTTTTCTAATATAAAGAACAAGAAAATATTCTTTTACACTGATCGGACATTAATATTTAATATAAACGACAAAAGATCTGAGAAAATCTTTGTCGTAATCTTTTATATTTTTATCATCAATGATTTATGAGTTAATGAAGCAAACATGTGTTTTAAATTTTCCAGTATACAACCTCTTTGAAGGAGTGAAAGGGGGCCCTCAGAAAGTCAAGCCTAGGGGCCCGGGTGGTAGTTAATTCGCTTCTTTATACAGGGTGTTTCTAAACTGATGGTACAAATTTTAAGGGGTGATAGTACACATCAAGTCAAACAATATTAAATAGGAAACTAGGGTCCCAAATGTCTTCCGCAAGAGATAGGCGCCATTAAAATTTAGGGTCCAAAAATTCAAATGATTATAAAAAACAGAAAAATTGGTCGATTCGTTTGCGGTTTTCACTAAAACTATTCTTTATGTCAGTATTGTCTTGAAAATAAATTATAAAGATAAATTTCAAAAAATGCCGATAGGGGGCGCTTTAGACTTTGGAGTTACGAACAACTATTTTTACCGTTATTTTTTGCATCTCATTAAATTTTTTTAGAGGATTAGACATAAACTTAAATTTTGAGCTGGAAATCTGAATCGTTGAGAATAGTTAAGTAGCGCAAACTGAACTGTGTTCAATGGGGGTGGGGAGGTTCCAATTTCAAATGATTATAAAAAACGGAAAAAATGGTCGATTCGTTTTCGGTTTTCGCTGAAACTATTCTTTATATCCGCATTTCCTTGAAAATAAATTTTAAAGATAATTCTCAAAAACTTCCGATAGATGGCACCTTAAACTTTAGAGTAACCAACAATTATTTTTAACCGTTATTTTTTGTATCTAATTAAATGCTTGTAAAAGTTCAAATTTAAATTTTGAGCTCAAAATCTGCATCGTTGTTAGTAATTATGTAGCGCAAAATTAAACTGTGTTCGAGGGGTGGGGAGGGTAATATTTCAACTTTCAACTCCTGAACACAGTTCAGTTTCCGCTTCTTAACCCCTCCCATCGATTTAGAATTTGAGCTCAAAATTTAAGTCTAAGCTTTTGCAAGCATTTAATTAGATACAAAAAAATATCGGTTAAAAATAATTGTTGGTCACTCTAAAGTTTAAGGCGCCCTCGAACGGAATTTTTTAAAATTTATCTTTAAAATTAATTTTAAAGGAAATATTGACATAAAGAATAGTTTTAGCGAAAACCGACCAATTATTCCGTTTTTTATAATCATTTGAAATTTGAACCTCCCCACCCCCTCTTGAACACTGTTCAGTTTGCGCTACTTAACCACTCCCAACGATTCAGATTTTCATCTCAAAATTTAAGTTTATGCCTAAGCTTCTAAAAAAATTTATGAGATGCAAAAAATAACGGTAAAAAAAATAGTTGTACGTTACTCCAAAGTCTAAAGCGCCCTCTATCGGCATTTTTTGAATTTTATCTTTATAATTTATTTGCAAGATAATACTGACATAAAGAATAATTTTAGTGAAAATCGCAAATCAATTGAGCAATTTTTCCGTTTTTAGCACTTTCCAACAAAGTTGAAAAGTGCTTATGCATTCGGTTTGTCTGGCCGTCTGTCCGTTTGGCCGGATGGCCGTCTGTCCGTCTGTCCGAGCTCTAACTCCCGTAAATATACTCGGATTGCTATGAAATTTTTATACGTTATTGAGGTTTACCCTAGCACGAACCCTATTGAAAATGAAGTATCTACCATGATTAGTTTATCTACAGAGAGAATCAAAAGTTTCCTATTACATTACGGCCTATGGGGAAAAAATCGTTAATATACTCGGATTGCCATGAAATTTTAGGACGTTATTGACGTTTACCCTAGCAAAAGTCCTATTGAAAATGAAGTTTCTACCATGATTAATTTATCTACAGGGCGAATCAAAAGTTTCCCATTACATTACGGCCTATGGGGAAAAATCGTTAATATACTCGGATTGCCATGAAATTTTAGGACGTTATTGGGGTTTACCCTAGCACGAACCCTACTGAAAATGAAGTATCTACCATGATTAGTTTATCTACAGAGATAATCAAAAGTTTCCCATTACATTACGGCTTATGGGGGAAAATCGTTAATATACTCGGATTGCAATGAAATTTTAGGACGTTATTGACGTTTACCCTAGCAAAAGTCCTATCGAAAATGAAGTTGCTACCATGATTAGTTTATCTACAGGGCGAATCAAAAGTTTCCTATTACATTACGGCCTATGGGGAAAAATCGTTTCAAAGGAATTTTAAAGATGTTATACCCTGTCACACATATTAAAATATGCATTCTATAAAATATAAGGTGAAAATGTAGCTATTATTCATTTACAGGGCCACACAAAAGAATTCCATTAGATAATGATAAAAGGGAGAATTGTGTGTGACATATTTTAAATATATTAAGCTTTTTCATGTATAATAAAATTGATATATGTCACTGAAGCTTAATATAAATTATACGCTACTGTCTTGCATAATATGAAGTACATAGCATTTACAGGGCCATACAAAAGATTTCAAATAGTATATTCTTTCCGAAGTACCGTATATGTGTCCGATGATGGCTGATGGAGGGATCAAATGCATTTTAATTATGATATTCGCGTTTATATTTCGCTAAATATATGCACATTATATGGTGTGTATAAATGTTATAGTTGATATACAGGGCTACCCAAAAGAGCTCACCAACGTTACTGAATATGAGCGTAAATTATTTAAACGTGGTTCTTAAATAAGCTATGCATTTTTACGCTGAGCTGCTTTCAATTTACTGAGAAATGTTAGCAGAATATAGATAAAGGGATATACAGGGCCACGCAAAGAATTCGGTACATGGACGCCTATGAATGATGATTTATGGGAATGTGATTTCAGTTGTTTTAAAAGTGTTTTAGGTTACAATAAATTTTAGCCTAATGCTGACGTGTAATAAAGGTACAATGTAAACTACAGGGCTGAACAAAAGTATTCAAGTATGTTTCCATCTAATAGTATGAATTGCTGAAAAAGAAATTTTAAGCTACTGGGTATTTTCTTGCTAAGCTAAATTTTCCCATTATATGAACTGACATATGAAATACAGGGTTGTTCTAATGTACTGGAATACATACTTGGGTATATTTGGCTATACACTATTATTTCCCTAAATAACAAAGTTTTGTTAAAGATTTCATTAAGTGTTGGAAAGTGCTTCATAATCTATGCTTAACGCATGATTTTTCTTACTTGTTTATAATCAATTGAAATTTGAATCTCCCCCCGCAGTTCAGTTTGCGCTACTTAACCACTCCCAACGATTTAGATTTTGAGCTCAAAATTTAAGTTTATGTCTAATCTTCTGCAGAAAAATTAATGAGATGCAAAAAATAACGGTAAAAATTAGTTGTTCGTTACTTTAAAGTCTAAAGCGCCCTCTATCGGCATTTTTTGAAATTTATCTTTATAATTTATTTTCAAGACAATACTGACATGACTAATCGACCAATTTTTCTGTTTTTTTTTTCATTTTTTTTTTAAATAATCATTTGAATTTTTGGACCCTAAACTTTAATGACGCCTATCTCCTTCGGAAGACGTTTGGGACCCTTAGTTTCCCATTTAATATTGTTTGCCTTGATGTGTACTATCACTCCTTAAAATTTGTACCATGAGTTTAGAAACACTCTGTATATATATCAATATTTGAACAGAGGATGGTCTTGGGGTCTGGGAGTCATGATCGGTAAAAATATACCAAAACTTTCCTGATGTTCTTTCCTCCGGACGGCTGCAGTAGGTAGCTTTTTACTTTTTGTAATGAAAGCTACCTAAAATGAGTCAGACTGTAAGCAGTTTGGATTTGAATATACCCTTAATACGATTTTTCCTTCAACTTCAATTTTTGTTTAATTTGTTTTTGCTATAAGTTCTAACAAAAACTTGTCTGTATAAAAGCTAGAGATATTGTTGAGAAGATGTATAATAAATTTAATAGGATTTGATATCTTAAGAATTGACAAACTTATGGATTTTTTTTTCTTCCACTCCCTTTTTGTTTTTGTTTTAATTTTTTAAAATTTATTTATTTATTTATTTATTTTTGCGATAAGAGTTGCTTCTATCAAAAACTTGTAAATACAAAAGTTTTATATGATATTACGAAAATTTATAATAAATTTAATGAGATTTTATATCTTGAGAATTGACGAAGTTATGAATTTTCTTTTCCCAAAAACATTATTTTTTTTGCCCCTTGAGCCCATCTTAACTTTTTTAAAAATGTGTCACACATAAGTTTTTGGCCCATGTTTTTTAGAAGTAATATAAACTTTAAACTGATTCTATATCTATTTTAATTAAGAAGTTATGGTTTTTTTTCGGTTTTTACAAAACCCCTTCCTATTTCCACCCCTTGGTCCGATTTTGCCCATTAACGAACTTGACCAAGATTTTATGCCCCTTGATTTTATCAATCCATTTGCAAGAGATTAGAGCAGAATTAAAAAAGTTATCGTGTGCATAAAAAAGTGATATATATATATATATATATAGATAGATTGATAGATAAAATTTTTTACTGATGGTAGTTTGGGGTCTAGGAGTCATGACCTGTGTAGATCTGCAAAATGTTTCAGAAATTTCAACATACGAGAGAGACCGCAATAAGTTTTATTTTATATGAAATCTACCTAATTGGATAGTCAGTTTTTAAAAACACTCTAAAAAATGGTGCAGTGCAATAAGATTTTAAATTTCTACAATATCCTCATAATGTAGAAAATGTTATTTGAAAAGTTTTACATAAGATAAGTAAAAATTCTTGACACAAAAATGTATGATTTAAATAATATTTTTTGCAAAAAAATTTAAAGGGTTGCATATTAAGACTACTCTCAAATTTCCCCCTCAACAACGCGAAATTTTCTGACATGTAAAAGCATAAACTGACAAGACTGATTATCGAAATGGTATGGAAACAAATAATGTTTTCAATTTTTTCATAAACAAATTATTTATAGAGGTATAATAATAGTCCAAGAGTGGACAGCACAAAAACCTAAGGTATCGAGCACAAGAAAAAGACCTTTATTTTATGGAAGAATAGTAACAGGGAATCTAATGATCTATATCTGCCGGAAGTGAAATGGTACATAAGCCAAAAATTAATACCACTAGTGATTTACTCGTAGGCTTATCGTTGTGTTTGCGCACAATCATTTCATACCTTTGATTGTACGGCAAACATAATGATAAACCTTCGTGTGAACCATTAGTTGGCATTAATTTTTGGCTTATGCACCACTCCACTTCCGGAAGACATGGATCATTAGATTCCCCCAGCGCCGAAACTAGCCTTTTTGCGCTCGGGGCAAATATGTATTTTGGCGCCCCGACATATATGCATTCTTTATAACAAACACACTAAAAAAATCTTAATTTGGTGCCCCCTTCACCTTCTGTTCTGTTGGCGCCCGGGGCACATGCCCCCTCTGCCCCCCTCTAGTTTCGGCACTGGATTCCCCTATTACTACTCTTCCATAAAATAAAGGTTTTTTCTTGTGCTCGAAACCTTAGATTTTTGTGCTTTTGGTTCTTGGACTTCTATAAGCAATTGTTGTCATGTGATGATAGATTTTTCTTCTTTTTTACTCTGTTGCATCCAAAAATTTAAAATACCAATTTTGACAATATTTTTTAAAAATATCTTCTGCCATTGCCAAAAAATTGAAAACACTATTCGTTTACATAGTTTATTAATAAGAACACCTGCAAATTTCACGTGTTTCCAAACAAAAGTGAATTCAGAAATTAACATAGAATAAATAGTTTTCTGTTATTCAACAGAAAACTATTATTAATAGCTTTCTATAGAGAACTTTTCTTATACATTTGAGAACAGTTGTATTATTTTAATTCTAATACACTGTAAAAAAAAAGTGTCGATCTACTAAAAAAACTTAAGTGATCCTTGTAATTACTAAAAAATTTTTAGTAATCTTAGTCGGTTACAAGAAAATCTGTAAGAATTACTAGAAAAAAGTTAGCAACGAATAGAGTTAATAATTTTATATTTTTAATAGCTATTACTAAAACTCAGTTGGTGTGGCCGTGATAGCATAGCGGTTATCGTAACGGACTCCAGGCTAAAAGGTCCCGGGTTCGATACTGGCCACTGCCAAATACGCCCCGAATGTATACAATGTAAGTACTCGTTAATGAAGGGATTATGAATATCCTGACGGAGCAGTAGCAATGTTTGGTGCTGCCATCTATTGCGGTTTTGCCGAAAATCTTCCGCTCCCGAAGTCTGGATACAGCTCGAAGGAAGCTCCTGCCCTTCGAGCCCACGTAATGGTTACTAAAAATAATTTTGGAGCTATTACTAAAATTTGCTTGGTGGCTCATACTAAAGATTTTTAAGTTAGTTATACAAAAGATTCTTTGGTTCAGTTTACAAAAGAAATGCTTGTTTCGCTTGCAAAAAAAAGTTTGTAATGGTTACTAAAAAATTCTGTGGAATACAAATTTACTAAACAATTTTTAGTAACCTCTTGAATTTTTTTTTACAGTGTACCCCTGATCCTTTTTTTTCATAAAAATGTAATTAATTCAGAAACGAAACCGAATGATTTTTCAACTATACGAATTTTATTTAATTAAAAAATATTTTATCTAGACTACCTCGAAAAACCTTTCATAATGATTTTTGTAAATGATCATTTGCTATAGTAGAACTTTCTCAAAGGGTATTCGAAACATTTCTGCGGTTTTAAACTAAAAATTTCCCATTGCTGTTAAGTCTGCAGTTATTAATGAGCAATGAAAAAGTTTAGACCTATATGCATTGCTTGCTTTATAATTTGCACCCACGTCTTGAGTCAATCGTGAGACGTGACTGATGATTATAAACAATGAAGTTTATAGCAATAAATAGTAGTCTAATTCGAGCCAATACAGCTCAAATCGATGAGTAATGTTGAAAATTTCCAAAGGAAAAAACGAGATTTTTGGAATACAGATAGTTTCGGTACGGTAGAATATTCTGCAGCATTTTTGTCGAAATCGAATTTTTAGCGAAATTCAGATTTTGGGTTGAAAACGAAAACAAAACCGAATTTTCGACCAGTCTTTAAAATTATTGTTTAGGGGCTATTTATGATAATTTACAAGATTGTTTTTTCAATGTTCGGATCATTAAAATATATCAGTTAAACGGATTTTTTTTTTTTTTTTTTTTTTTTTTTTTTGTTACTAAAAATTATTTTATCACAATTTTCTTAACCAGATTTAATTTATATCTATAACAGTATTTAGATGAAACTAATCAAGTATTCCAATCCTAAAATATTATCCTATCTCATACAGATTAATACTTCAAAATTCGGTATCACAATGCCAAAATTAAATACTCATCATGAGGATTCTAAGGTTATAAATTTCTTGAATTTGGGGCATTGAAAAAGAAGATATAAGAAATGCATTTTTCAAACAAGTCATTGAATTTGGGTATTAGTCCTCTTAGATGTCTGTAATAAAAATTCCCAACCCAAAGAGAAATCGCACCCGTCGGCTTAAGCGTTTGGAGTTTTCCGTGGTTTTCTCCGAACCTTAGGTAACCTTGCGTAAATACGGGTTAGGCTCCCTTAGAAAGATCTCCACAGAGGACACTTGCCCAAGGGCCTATATCCCTCGTGCAGATAATCGGCCGTCATACATAACACCAGCACCAACACCCAACCTAAAGAGCATAAAAATGACAACAGCTGAGTAGTATACATCCAAGTCTAATAAGGATTTATTTACATGAAATTGTAACAGAATATGAAGTTTGATCAAATTCTTTGAATTAGTTTTTAAGATATAGCTATCGCGAAAATAGTGAAAAATGCAGGTGACACCTGTTGTGTGATTTACACGAAAATCAAATCAGCACCAAATTATTTCAAGGTCTAATAGAAAATGAAGTTTGAAGATATTCCATGTACTTTTTCTTGAGATATGACTATCGCTAAAATCCTGTAAATTCTGAAAAAAAAAAAAAAAAAAAAAAAAAAAAAAAAAAAACAGCAGCGCCGTTTGTTGTGCAATTTATAGCAAACTTTAATCAACATCTTATGTCAACATCTAACTGAATTTGGAATTTGATGAAAATCCGAGCATTAGCTCTTGAGCTAGAGCTATTGTGGTAATCATAATAAACGCAGCACAGTAGCAACTATAGAAGAAATCGTGAAAAAAATGCAACATAGAAACGCCCTTTGTTGCGTGATTTATACCAAACCTAATCGTCAGCAACGTATGTTAACGTCTATCAACGTCTATCTGAATATGACGTTTGATGAAAATTCGAGCATTATTTCTTGAAATAGTGGAATCTCTTGTGAAAATCGTAAAAAAAATAGGAAAAAAAAAATCGCAGCACAGCCAGGGCCTGATTATCCAAAAGGCACGAGAAGCACGAGCTTCCTCTCTAAAATTTAAGAGGGGTCCCGAAATGGCTGTGAAATGAGCGTTCTAACTCACATTTTCTCCTTTTACCCTACATTTTAAATTTTTTAAAGGGAAATTTTGTCTGATGTATAAGAAAAATATTGCTTCAGGAAGCTTTTCTACCCGGAAAATATTAATGTAATCAATAGTATGTTCATTTATCATATTGCAACTTAATGTACTGGTTAGAAACGACTTGGGTAATTGAACACACAACAACTATATGAAGTATAATACAGAGAGCATAAAAAATTGCTTAATGAAATATGAGGACACAGTTGTGAATTTCGGGAATAATATTAGTAATATTGATGAGTTTTTCATTTATTGTAGAATTTAGAAAACTCCTCCCAAATGAAAGGGGGGCCCAAAATGATACTGTGCTTCCCCTTGATTCAGAGGTTAAGCGGTTCCTGAGCACAGCAGCAATAACTGCAAGGCGATTTACACCAAAAACTAATCAGCCCCAAGTTACATCTAAGTTGAACACAATCTAAAGATTTATTAAATTCCGTGCATTAGTTTTTCAGATAGAGCGTCCACAAACTTTCGCAAATTACAGAAAGACGTTCTAAACCCAGCCAAATACCATTCAAAACCTCCTAAAACGTATAAATCCGTCAAAAACCACAAATCGAAATTTTTCACGAAACCAGTACTTTTTTCTTGTAAACAGAGAAAAAGGTAAAAATGAAATACCAAAATTTATTTCAAAGAACCAGTTTTTAAAAATATAATATAAATTACTTTTACAAATTTCTCATATATTAGTATAAATGAGAGAGAGGGGGGAGCTTTTATTTCAGAAAATGCCATTTTTGAAATGGCTGAGAAGGGAGGTTTTTCGAAGGGAAAATGAGCTTGCTTCATTTAAAAAAAATACACGGGTATTATTATCGATAGTAGATTAATTTGTAACACAGTTATTCAATTGGTAAATAAATCATATCAGTTGTAAATTTCCAAATGGGTGAAAAAATATCCTGGCCCGCACTGTTTCCAATCTTTTGGAAATATACAACAGATATTATTAGCAATGCTGTTTTTCTTCAGAAAATGGCAGGAGAAGAATGAAACATTTACATCCGCCCCGGGTGTCTGTCACCCATTCTATCTACGCCACGGCCCCTTGTGAGAGGGACGGTATACAATACTAATAAATCCACATGTCAGTTGTTATCACTACTTCCAAACAGCAATCTTGATACTTGAGGACCCCAGAAACCAGAAAGGTGTATAAGTGACAAAATTGAAAAAAAAAAAAGTTATCTAACTAAGGGAACTGCAAGAAGTGTAAGTCACCGATTTTGACGAAAGTGGTAGCGTTGGAAAGATCTCATCGAGTGCAGTAAAAAACTCAATAAAACTACCCGTCGCAAATGAGCTGTTTTCGAGATATACGACAATTTATGTCACGTAGCTAGTGCACACTTAACGGGGTACCGCAAAAAATTTTATTCTCGATTTTAACGAAAGTGATATCGTTGAAAAGATATCATTGTGAGGATTAAAAAACTCAATGGAATCACCCGTCGGAAATGTGACGTTTTCGAGATATCCGACAATCTGTGTCACATTGCTAATGCACACTGCTGGGAAACTGCATTAAGTGACATAAATTGTTGGTTATTTCGAAAACGGCGCATTTCAGATAGTTACTTCCATTGAGTTTTTTACTTCTCACAGTGATATTTTTGCAACAACACTATTTCCATCAAAATTGGGAAAACAATTTTTTGCGGTCCCCGATTAAGTGTGCACTAGAACAGTATGCACTAGCTACATAACGAAAACGGCTCATTTCCGACGGGTAGTTCTATTGAGTTTTTTCTCCCTCATGATGATATCTTTTTAACGATACCACTTTCGTTAAAATTGAGACTAAAATTTTTTGCGGTCCCCCATTAAGTATGCACTAATTACGTGACATAAATTGAGGATATGTCGAAAACGGATCATTTGCGACGGGTAGTTCCATTGAGTTTTTTACTGCTCTCGATGAGATCTTTCCAACTATACCACTTTCGTCAAAATCGGTGACTTATACTTCTTGCAGTTCCCTAGTAAGTGCATAGACGACTTAGAAATATGCTTTTTTATTTTCAGGTAAAGAAATGTAATTGATTTTCTAATTATGTGCTGTGTTCCAGAGATAAACCAATTTTGTCGAATAATAATCAATATTGATTAATTATAAATTCAAAGAAAATTGTGCTACGTTTCTTTTACAGCTATTGAAATAAGAGTTCAAAGAAAACAATGAAACCAAGCGGCAGTTTCCTATTTTAATTCAGTCAATTATTATTGATGTTCAAATTTAACGTCAATTGTCGTTAAACTCAATTTACTCTGAATCAAATTTTTGTCACTTGTACCCCTTGGCTCCTGAGGTTTTATATTTTATTTGTGATAAAAGAATTTCTGCCATTAAAGCTCATAATTAGGAAATAATGGCTACAATAGGCCTACTGACATGCATGCTCACCACCCGTGTCCTATAACACTTTAATTGCAGCATTTTACTTTAATTAAAAAGTATACTTAGTTTTAAGGCTCCTGTCCCTGGCCAACGAAACGCTCGCGAATCCTATTCCTATGGGGAGGTTATTTTCTAATATCTAGTTTGCTTTTTTACTTTTTTTTTTTTTTTTTTTTTTTTGCATTGGATAGTTGAGGTGCATGCCAACATAGCTAATTTTTGACTTTTTCGATTTTGGTTGCAGATATTTTTTTAAAAGGCACCTTCAATTTCAAAACCGGTTTTGAAAGTGAAACTAACTTTATAAAAAACATCTGCATTCAAAATCGAAAAAATAAAAAACGAGAGATGTAGAGATGTCCTTCAGTTATGCAGTGCAATAAAAAATAAAATAAAATGTGAAAATGCAAACCAAATTTTAGAAAATAACCTTCCCATAGAAATAGTATTAGTTAGCGAGCGCTTCGTCGGCCAGGGACAGGAGCCTTAACCCTTCAGGGCTTCACTTAACCCAAGCTAGCCAAAGTAAATGTCAAAAATGTCTTCTCCGATTCGTACATCTTCTTGCATTTTTTAATGACACAGAAATGCAATTATTCTTTTATTGCATTGGAAGTTTGTGTGAGAACTTTTAAAAGAAATTTCTGTAAAATCTAAGGCATATAGAAAAGATGATATAAGGCTGAAAATTTGCTTAAAAACATTTAATGTAGTACTGTATTTTTTTCTAAGACATTACCATCCAAAATTTTTGTCTAATTTTCTGAAAATCAGTTTTCCTGAACTTGTATTATATATATTCTGAAAACTATAGTTATTAGTATTGTGTTTGAATAGTAAATTTTTTTTACTGAAAAATTTATTATTGAAATTTTCTGGTATGAATTCATATTCTCTGAAATACGGAATTTCTATAACGTACCATGGGAATTAGTGGGTTAAATTTCGCATATGAACTCAAGGAGAATATTATAATCAACAGTAATGTTATTAAAGGTTATGTTTGATCGTTAATGATTCATTCTGAAAAAAGTAAAAATATACTTTTTCAGACTTGTAATTTATTTGAATATACTTTTGTGCAACTGTACAGCGTTTTGGATATTGGCCCACTAAACCCTAGAAATGTAAAAAAAAAAAAAAAAAAAAAAAAAAAAAAAAAAATTACAAACAATTTTTTAAATTGATGAAAAGAAAAATGATTTTGAGATATTGACAACTAAATTAATTTTAATAGTGCAGAAACTCAAAAGTTAAATTTCTAGAACTTTCTACACCCCCTTTTTTTATAGAAAAATATGTCATTTCATTTAGAAATAATATAAAAAGTAGTTAACTATTTTTGTACATTTAAAATAATCCGCAATATAAGTTTGATTTCGGATTTTGTTTGTTTTAGTTCGTATAACTCTCTATCTGAGTTACCCTGTATATTATTTTCCAATATCTTTCAGCGAATCTTAATTATTTGAAATAAAAAAAAGAAAAGAGCTGTAATCCAGTGGTATAACTAGGGTAGGTGCCCAAGTGCTCTGAATGCTGATAATTTTTGAAAGTTCTGTTCGCCTTATCTAACCAAAAAATTTTCTGCTGTGAATCAAAGAGAAGAAAAGCCTATAATATTTCTCGTTTGGGGCACCCATCCTGGTTACGCCACTGCAAGCAGCCTAAATGAAGGTAGTTTGACGCAATATATTTAAACAGAGCATTAATTCATTATTATTATTTATTTATTTATTTATTTATTTGAATGAAAGAAAACCATATACGGACACAAGTTTCAAAACTTGTTTTGTCAAAAAAAAAAAAAAAAAAAAAAAAAAAAAAAACATGTTTTTTTAATGGATTTATTCTGTTGATGAATCTGCACCGAAAAACTCAACAATCTGAAATAAAAAACAAAAAACGAAAAATGAATTTTATCCCATATTTCTGCCATTATAAAGTCTTGATTACAATGAAAACCAACTGACGCAGTTACAGGTTTTTCGCGATTGCTCAAAATTTGATTTTCTAAATAAGGTGAGTTTTAAAACTTGCGTCATAATCTGTAAAAATAACAGATATGCAGACAGAAACAGAAACTTCACTCTTTTCTTCCGTTTTATCTCTATATGTGTATGCCAGAGATGTGATCGCTCCGACCTTAATGATGGATTTTCACCACTAAATTTTAATAGTATTCTTTGGTTTATTAAATATCAGAAATTCTGTAATATAAATACAACGAGAAATACTATTAAAATTTAGTGGTAGCAATTGGTCCTTTGAATCGGAACGCTCTCATCCCTGATATGCTACACAGCATTCGTAAATTTGATTCAAATTACAAGATTCATAAAACTTTTTCTTTTCCATTAAATGCAATAAAAAGCGCTATATACAAAATATACACTTTTTACCCTTAATTTTGTAAAAAAAAAATAATTTCATTTAAAGACTTACCTTTCTATATGAAACAAATAGCATGCTTTTCACGATAATAATAATATTTTTAAAACAGTGTGCGACTAAAACGCTAGGCACACTAAAAGCCAAAATTGGAATTGATTCAAGGTCTTTTCTAGCATAGAACGTTGCATATTATATATCAGTCTACTTTGATTTCATCTTTCTTGAATTCTTTCATCTTTATTGCATTATTGAATTGAAAATATATCAAAAATGGAAAATTTGAAACCAGTCATATCAGTTTTTCAGCTTTGATTGATTTTTATTTTTACCATAAAATTCTTTTCTTGTTATGAAAACATTAGTTTTTAATAAAAATACACAAAATGTAAAAATCATAGATCAGTAAACATAAAGTGAAACACATTTTTCAATATTCTTAATGCTGAAAATTTAGAGAAAGACATGAAAAATTCATCCAAATTTCTCAGTTTTTTTAAATCAAAAGGTACAAATATAATTAATGAATAGCTGCCAACTACTACGATTTTTAGCCACCTGAGATTTTTAATGAAAATCTTCGCTTTATTTGACCCGGAGTTTTCTGTCATTAAGTAAGGCGACTATTTCTCTCCGAAATTACTGGTGGCCAAAAATTGTTGCGGTTGGTAGCTATACATTAGTATTATCTGGAGTGAACGTATGCACTTGAATTTGCGCATCATAGGTTTTGTAGAATTTTTCTGTTAACTGAAAAATTAATTAATATAGAACCAGGGTTCGATGATATACATTAATGGATACATATTTTTTGATATACAGTGCGATTCATAACGATCGAAAAAATATCCTATTTCATTATATATTATTCCTAGACGCATATTTTCAATTGTAAACTTTCATAAACAAGTCGGTAAGTGTGATCGTAGATCGTGCAGAGGGTTTTGTTTAATATTTCTTTTGAAAAAACTTATCCTTTAATTAATGCATCTAAATTACTAATCTATAATTATTAAATTCTTATATGTATGTTAGCACCAATAAATTTATTTTTAAAAATAAATTATAAAAGGAAGTTATTTATTTTAATCAAATTAAAAATATTCAAATCCAATTATTCAAATAAAAACTAAGATTAAATTCCATTAAAAAAAACAAACTAGTGGAGATATAAATAAAATTTTTATATTTCTGAAAACGAAAAAAGTTTTTTTAAACAAAATGTAAAATGCTGAATTATTAATAAATCGCAGTAGTTTTTAAAATAGAAAAAAAATGAATATCAAAAAGTATTATGAGTGTCAGATGTACGAAACCTTAATAATATAAACCCTTAAATTGGCAAAAAATACGAAATTTCTTCTAATTAAATCTATCCTAATATGAAAATTTCAAGTTGCAGCATCTAAGAACTTTCTGTTTATTAGCGAGATACTTTTCCTCCAAGATCGACATGACAAACGTTGAAATTAAGATTTTCTTTTAAAATTTAAATCTAAAAAATGAACAGTTGACATTGAAATACTTAATTTATTTAAAATGATAAAGTTTTTCAAAATTTTACGATTTGTCGTGCGACAAGAAGTATTCACCTGTAATAATACAAAATTTGGAATTTCTGACTTATACCGTTTCTGTGTACGGACTCTGTGACGGACGGACAGACAGAGGACAGAGACAAATTGGGTTTTCGCCAGATGAACGAAACCATCTCATCTGTATAATAGCTGAGGGATCCGATGAGGTGGAGAAGGATGTTCAATTTGAACTTTGAAATGTACATTTTTTGAAAAATATTTACTTGATGGCTAAAAATAAAGGTCATTTTCAGCTGCAGCGGTACAAAATACAAACCAAATAATTATCAAATGTTAAAAACACATTTACTTTATAATATTAAATTTTTGCAAAATTATTATTATTATTATTATTATTATTTTTTTTTTTTTTTTTTTTTTTTTTTTTTTACTTATGATTTGGAAAAAATCTTACGTGGTGGTAAAAAATGAAAATCAATTTTGGATTCAGCAGTACAGAATACATAACATTTAATTATTCAAAGCTAAAAAAACATGACGTAACCCAACTTTTGCAAGCTAGTGCTATCCAATAACATTCTAAAATATGTATCATTTTGCAACCAGTTAATTTTCATCATTTTATTTAACAAAAATTCTGTTTTTTTCTTTATATGTTAATTACAAATTGTATATTTTGCATTCATATGTCAAAATGATTAAAGATTTCAAATTTGCATTGCAATGTTAATTTTATTTTCAACCATTTTTTTAATATATCTGGCAAAATTGTATTTCTACTAAATTTGTGAATAAACCCTAATAAACAGCAAAAAATATGCCTCAACTTTAAACAGCTATTACTCGATCAATTTTAATTCGCAGAATAATGGGACTTTTTTTTCTTGTCAGTGTAATAGGAAAATATTACTAAATATAACTTATAGGACCGGGGCACTGCATAAAAATTTAATTTTCGTAATTTTTTTAAGCAATGTTTTTACTGACCCATATCGCTTTTAAAATATTTTTTTACCTCATTTAAAACATTTTTGTAACTGGAACTGTATGCCTATGACTTAACGTTTTAAGAATTAGGCATTGGCTACTGTTGAGAGTGGACACACTGTATAATACACTCACGCCTGATAAGAAACTACTTGTCTATAACGTATTTCCTTTCTGCATTTTAATTCCGGCTTAGAAGATTTTACTGTACAGCATTTTTCAAAGTCCCCAATACATGGAATATGGATAAACACTATTAATGATAACCGAGTCATTTACATACAAGAAGAGGTCTATTAAAAAATTAACACCACAGCTTCGAACGCTACTTTAAAAATGAAGATTATAAGCATAAAAAAATAAGCTAAAATAAGTATTTTTGGTCAGAACTCGTACGAAACAATTTTTAACCATATCAATGTAAAAATCAATGTTTTATAGAAATTCCTTCAGACCGAGGTTTTAACTTTTTATCCTACTAGGCCGCTCTCGGGTCGAACATTTAACTTTTACACCGGGCCGGGCCGACTTATATCTATAGATTGGGTCGGGCCTGGTGTTGGAAATTTTGGTTCGTTCAGACCTCTAGTACAGACCTACAGTTTATTTTAAAAGCACATTTAATGTAAAATCTACATGTTGATATTTTTATGTCCAAAAGGAGAGGCACTGTCTTAACCCTTTGCGGCGCAGGGCAAATTCATTGCTTAAGTATTGAAATTAATGACTGACACCGGAATTTGAAAACAACTTTATTTGTAAATAAGAAAAAGCTATGTTTCACGCATTCAATAAAGCGTGATTTTTTTAAACAAAATTCTGGTGCCAATGTGGCGTTTGGGAATTAAAATTAAGTGGTATATCTATGAAACCAGCGCGCCACAAGGGGTTAAATCGTCTTTTAACCCTTTCCGGCACGGGTAAAATCTGTTAGTAAAATGAGAAATTATCGACTGACACCGGAATTCACAAACGAATTTTTTAGATATTTTGAATTCCTTAATTTAAGCTTTTATTGTAAAAGCAAAATTTTACTGAAATATTACTGGTGCCGTTTGCAAGTTCGGAATTAGGTATCCCAGACCGGGCACAGTGTGCCGGAAAGGGTTAATAACGAATAATTTGGGGATGATCCCTACCTTTCATTCCAATTGCATCATTATCGCGTTGTTCAGAAGTATGCTTAAGTTGAGTAAATCCTGAATTTGGAATTTTAATATCCCTGAGAGAGTTTTGCAGCTATGAGGATGAAATTTTTGTGTTTAATTCAAGAATAGATAAGCAAAATTTTCCTAATTGGATATTTTATCCTACGATGGCCGTATAAAATTTTAATTTATGTATTTTGTCAAATACCCCCCTCTCTCATGGATTTGTAAATTATGTCATAAATTTTTGCCCATTTTTTATGTTACTTTCCAATTGGAAGTATGGATCTATATTTGGGGAACAAAAAACTTGACACTGAAGAACTGCGTTCAGGATTCGAACCCAGCAGCCTAATCACTGGTAGGTGAGCTGAGGGATTGAGAGAACTATTGCGATTTCATAGTGTAGTGGTAATTTCACAACTGTCGAAAATGAAATATCATTTAATAAATACTATTTAAATTATAACTATAAATTATTTTTAAATAATTAAAAAATATTTTTTAAGTAGTTTTGAAATAATAATTTATCTATTTAGCCAAAAATATTTTTTAAGTAGTTTTGAAATAATAATTTATCTATTTAGCCATTATCTATTAATCATTTTGGCAAACTATCATTTCTGTAGTAAAAGTTCATTGAAGCTCTATTAGTCAGGAATCAATTTAATGTAATACAATTTTAGCTTTTTCGGAAAAAGAAAAATCCAGAATGAGGGTACGTTTAGAATGAGTGAATACTAGATTGTGACTGGCATACAACTTTATTATAGAAATTTTTTACAGCAATCTTACTTTTATATCGGTGAAACACAGTGATTCTTTCTCTCTCTCTCTCGCTTTTTTTAATAATAATGCCTAAGGATTTATTAATGCTAATTTCATATCGATGGAAATTACTTCTGGAAATTTAAAACTTTTAGAGAAACCTGTCATAAACCGAATGGAAGAAATGTCCACTAAATGTTCTTAGTAAAAGTACCAATCTTTAGTAAATATTTTATGTATAAAAAAATATGATATGACAGCATATTCTTTAAAAGATAACTTACACTCAAACTAATAATTGAATCAAACGAAATACAAAATACGGACAGATGAAAGTGTATTTTATTTATCAAACATTGTTATAAATTACAGTTAAAATGTATTTTAGAGCTGTATGGCTTTAGAAAATAAGAAATTATTAAAAGTACATATAATCAAAATAAAGTTTTCTTGGATTTTTGAAAGAGCCTGAGCATATATTTTGTTGCAGCTTGAATTTTTGAAGTCTACTATCCATAGAACAAAGTTGTTATAGTCGTAAATTGCTCTGTGGATGTTGATTCAGTTTGGCCTTCTAAACTAAGTATGTATTTCAGAAGTTGGTCTAATTCTTCCTTTCTACTATAAGGTTGGGGATTACCCAGGATCACAAAGCCTGAAAAGAAAAGAAAAAAAAAAAATAGAAAACATTTTCTTAACGTAATAATAACGTCAGTAATCCGTCTCAATTTGAAAAGCTTTTATTATCCAAAAATTACGTTATTCCTTTATAGCTATATAAGTCAATTAAACAAAATTACGTGAGAGAGTTATGGCTTCTGTATACCAATTTAAATTTTGCAAAAACAACAAAATTTTGTTAGAATTACAAATTGAAAATACAAGACTTTAGTAACACTCAAATAAAATTGATGAAATTTTGTTAAAATTTTATAAGAATGTTAACAATATTTTTTTTTTTTTGTCTGAACAACAAAACTGATTTTTAACTTTAACTAAAAAATTCGCTTAAAACAACCAAAATGCACTCAACAAAACATGTTTTGTAGTTTTAATCAATTCCTTTTTTGGGGGTGCGTATACACAAAAGGAAAGGTGAACAATTCCTATTTATCGTCAAAGTATGTGAAATAATTTCGGTTTAAAGCTCCTCTTAATTTGGCGCCCCTTATCTAATTACAATGCACTTCAGTTTAGGTACATAATTATCTTAGGTACAAAGTGTGTTGAGCCATCCCCAAAAATATGCACAGAATTATTGTCTTTCGCCATTATTTGGATGATAAAATTTACTATAAAATTTTTGTGGTAGGAAAAATGCGTAAAAGTTGGCAGCTATGCTGTTCGTGAAACTGCGAGGACTTAAGCGTTTCCCTTTTCGAGATTTACTATTAAAGCTGCATTCAGACTGCAATACTTTCAGTTGAACTAAGGCGGGTGCGTTTTATGTGCCCACACGGGGCGTTTGATGTTAATGAGTCAGTGGCGTAGCTAGCGGGGGGCGGAGGGGGCGGTCCACCCGGGTGTCACCCTCTAAGGGGTGACACCCAAACTTTATTTGCAAATAAAAATATAATCTTATGGCATAGTCAATTCAGGCAGCCAAAGAAAAAATCTTACCTTCATAGTCTCAGTTGATTGAACATATGTTAAAATTCAGGAAAAAACAAAACTCCCGTATTTTTTTGTTTTCCCCAAAAAAATTTCTGGACCGAGATACAGGGTGCTAAAGATGGCATCCCGAGCACCTTTTTCCATTTGCGATTTTCGAAAAAAAGTTTAAAGTGCTCTATCTCTGAAACGATACAAGATATTTCGTTGCAGTTTATTTTATTTTAAAGATAATATTTTTTTGCTTAAAAAGATATACTCCATTTTGAAATATGTATTTAATTATTTTTACAGGAGCCTTCTAAAAAAATTTTTTTTTAATCAAAAATAGATTTTTTCTCAAAAATGCCAATCTTAAAAATTTTGACTTTTTTACTGTTAGTCAATACCATTGAGTACTACCTTCACTGCATAATTAATTCAATCATATCCCATGATAGGTAATGATTCTAGGTTGCCCTGGTGATTATGTTCTTTTTAAGATGGATTCATATTACTTCCATATTACTGAATTTAATATATAGAAACACAATAAATTTTGTATTCATGCCAGTTTTCCCAAGAGTGTAACACTTATTGCACCAAGATCTAAATATTTATAAAACTAGTCATAGTACGAATGCACCTCATTTACTACGATTGACGTATGATTTCTAACTTGTTTAGGATATGAAATAGGCTACATATGACACAAATAAACAAAAATTGAGAGACTTTTACTGGAACTGTTAACATGCAGCTCCTGTAAAATTCTCTAAATTCTTGAAATGCTTCTAAAACTTGTTAAACTCAAATGTGGAAGTTCTCCTTTACAGTGAAGGTAGTACTCAATGGTATTGACTAACAGTAAAAAAAAATCAAAGTTTTTAAAATTGGCATTTTTGAGAAAAAAATTATTTTTTATTAAATTTTTTTTTTAGAAGGCTGCTGTAAAAAAAAAATTAAATACATATTTCAAAATGTAGTATATCTTTTTAATCAGAAAATATTATCTTTAAAATAAAATAAACTGCAACGAAATATCTTGCATCGTTTCTGAGATAGAGCACTTTAAACTTTTTTTTCGAAAATCGCAAATGGGAAAAGGTGCTCGGGATGCCATCTTTGGCGCCTTGTATCTCAGTCTAGAATTTTTTTTTTTTTTTTTTGGGGGGGGGGGGGGGGAAACAAAAAAAATACGAGAGTTTTATTTTTTCCTGAATTTTAACATATGTTCAATCAAAGAACTTTTGAGACTATGAAGGTAACCCCCTGCCTGAATCGGCATGGATTCGACCCAATAAGATTTTGGATAGGAATTCTGAAATAAAATGAAAATTTTAGCGCACGACGCAATAGAGTTAGTTTTCTTTTCTTTGAGAATGTGAAATTTTATATAGAATGGTATATCTAAATAAAACATCCTCCTGCGAATAAAAACCTACCTATCCAATGAGTGCGTAGCAAAAGCAAATTTTAAAAGAAATATTTTTTTTCTACATTATAGACACCAAATAGACCTATGCTGCCTATGGGTTGAGTGATGTGTCGCCTCTGTGGGTTTTTTTATGCAGGAGGACAAAAGGTAAATAAGGAATGGTATGGTCATTTAATATAAAAACGTAGGATTGTGATCGGAAAAATATGACGGGACGGAAGGGGGGGGGGATGACAATATGATGACTGGAGGTGACACCATTTACATCTGCCCCGGGCGTCACCCATCGTAGCTACGCCACTGTAATGAGTTTTATGGTTCAACTTCAAACCAAGTGTAGGACAGGAATCTTTCCCTTAAGTAGAGTTAAGATAGTGATATTCCTGACTATTGTATCTCCCTAGTTTTCAATTGTCAATAAACCACAAGTGGGGAGAAGCCCAGAACTGGATCCAAATGAAGATGGGGAGTACTTGCATAAGAGATATGATTCTCTTTACAGTCACATATTCTCCAAACACTAGTTCGAAGTATACCTGATAGGATTTTCAAGATAATTCAAAGGTTGAATTTCAATACAAAACACTGGAAAAATCATTCTAATTTTAGGTAGCCTATTTTTTTCTTTCTTTTTTTTCCCCTCTTTTTGGCAACATTTTTTTAAAGGTTACAATGTATTTCTTTGTTGTAATAAACTTATGTTATGATACCATATGCTTATTATTTTTTTCGTGATTATTACTTCATTTTTTGAACTTTTATTTAAAAACAAATTGCCTGTCCATATACTTTTGAGACGCACTGAAGCTCTGTGTATCATTGGCTTAATGTTAAGAATAAAACACCTGCTTCTCCTTTCAACAAAAAGCTGCAGTAGATATCCTCATTCAATATTAATGAATGCCATAAAAGATATTTTTTCAAGCAAAAATGAGTGGATATTCCCAATTTAAGCAACATTATGATTTAGTTAATCCCAACATTTGAATACATTTTCTAAGAATTGAAATTATCCACTGTTAATTTTAGCTTTGTTATGAATGTTAATCTTTTTAATTAAACTTTTATTTTAGAACTGCAGAATATTCTCTATTTATTTTCTATAAATTATAATTCTTTATTTTTTCTATAATATTGCGAATATAATACTAGTCGAAAATAGCATGATGTTATTTTTTATTTTAATTTATTTTGTGAGTGTGATATTGAGACGTCAGGGAGAATCGTGCCAATGAGACAGATTTATCCCTTTTCGAATCCTGGCCCGGACTTTTTTCACCCAAAAATGAAAAAAATGGGAAATTTACATCTGTCATAATTAATTTACCGATTGAATAATCGTGATTAAAATTAATCTATTATCCCTTTTCTTTCATTAGCGCCTTTATGTGTCTATTTCAGGAATTACTTTTTTATTCAGAAATTCTGAATTCATACTGGAAATTTTGAATAGTAACTTTTATTTTATTTAATAACTGCCGTTTTATGATTGAATAAAATTAAAATCTATTTTCGGAATTTCCGGTATGGATTCGAAATTTTTGATTAAAAAATAGCTTATACGAAAATTCTTACTAATGATACAAATGGGGTAAAAAGTCATTATTAAGAGCTATATCTAATGAATAAAAGAAATTTTAAACATTACACATATAAAATCTGCTTATTTAAAGTATCGAGAATACCAAACTTAGTAAGACACAAAAACTAAGCAACCACTTTAAAATAATATTAACATTCGTCTCACTGTACCACACTTAGTATAAAGTGAGAAAGTCACTGTTAAAAATGTTGTATTAGGTTGAACCAACTTTTGGTGCTGCAGTAGGTGCAACCACAAGGTGGCGAAATCTCACTCCAATATTTGGAACTTCGTTTGACGATTAGCTTCTAATGTTGGATCAAGATTTCACCAGCTCATGGTTGCAGTTACCGGAGCACCAAAATTTGATTCAGTCTATTACAAAACTTTTAATTGTACTTTTTTTACATGCTTTCCTCACATATTCAGCAACCTGTTGTGTGACATGCTTGTACCTGGATTTCTGAGCATCGGCTATCAATGGCCGAATTATAAAATGCTTTAAAATAGATATTTTCAACATTTTTGTCTGAAAGTCGCTTGTCATTCCAAATTTCGGAAAGTAATCTTTGCATTTAATTGCAAAGTTCCTGTCATTAAATAAAGCTGCTATTCCAATTTAATGATAGCTTAGTGGTTCATGAATCACAGGTTGCAGATTCCTACTTTATAGGCTCCAAATACTTACAAGTCGAGGCCCTACAGTGTCTGAGAGTTTTTGTTCTCGAAACTGGTAGATGGCAGGTGCTGGGTTCGAATCTAATCGCGGTAGTCGGCCTAATAAATACGGCTTAGGTTCCCTTAGAAAGACCCCCATGGAACCCCCCCCCCCATTAGGGCCTATATCGCTCGTGCTGATAATTGGCTGTTACAAATACAACCATCCAACCAACCGATAAGTCGAGATTTGCGACTGCTGTGTAATGTTAAGATTAGAATAGTACTTTCTTTCTATGGTTTTTCAAGTCTTAAAGACGTAAAAGCATACATAACATATAAAATATCGCGGATACTATTAATAATGGAATAAATATAATTTCTATAGTATGTCCTATAGCAGCGGTTCCCAATCTATGGGTCGCGACCCATTGGTGGTCCGTGGCAGTTGTTTTGGTGGGTCGCAGACCAATCGGGGTTTGTCATCAAAATAATATTTTATTTCATCTGTTTAAAAAGATTTGACAATTTCATTAAGAAATAATATTTCAAGGGAAGATCCTTAATTTCCTTCTAGATATCTAGATTAATAAACGAAAAAAATATCCGGAAATATTCAATTCATCTTTGAGGTCCTTGATGAAATTCAACACTTTGTTCTTATGAGAACATACTTTTTTCTACTTTGTTTTTTTTTTTTTGAAAGACAAGTACTGAGAGAAACTGCGTGTTCATATATGTTCCGACATTGGTAAACACCAGTACCAGAAATCTCATTGATTATAAAGTTATGTTTTCATAATAATTAAACATATTTTTAAATATCACTGTAGTTTGTGCATTGTTTTAATTACTATTCATTTAGGGGAGAGTGGGGATACTTGAGCATAGGGGATACTTGAGCCACCCCTATTATCTCTACAGTTGGTTAATTTTTCTTTCTAAAACTACCAATATGTTAACACATTTATAGTTCTGAACATGTAAAAAAGAAATCACACATCTTGGTACCATTTTGAAAGTATAGTGATCAATAGTTGTCTTTTCCCTATCTGAAGTAAATTTTTGGGTACATGTTTTTTTTGTTTTTTTGCAATCAAAGTTTTGTTTAAAGTTGCAACTATATACATAAATTTAATAAGCATAATTTCAATTGTATTTTGAATCTAAAATAGTTCTAATAGCTGCATGCTTTATTTAGTAAAACTCTGGGAAACAAAACTAGTGGTAGTGGGGATACTTGAGCCAGTGAGAGTGGGGATACTTGAGCCATGTTTCAACCCTCCCCACCAGAAATTAAACATAGGAGAAACAAACAAAAAATAAAATTCCTTCCTTATATTCACTAATAGATTTTTTTCTGGATAAAAGAGAGAATAATTTTTCATTTTATTTTATTTTTCTTAAAAAAATAACGACTTAAAAATGTTTAAAAATGTATATTTTTTAAATGAAAATATCCATTTTAATTTTCATTTTGACTAGCAAAATAGCCTGTCTAGATAAATGTAAACATAGTTTTCAATTTAACTTTTATTAAATTAAAATAACTTTTTAAAACTGTTTTAGAGGCTATAATCTCTAATACTTTAATTAGTTAGGTCCAACATATTAAAATATTTATTTTTTAATATAACATATTAAGATTAATATCTTATATTGAAATCGTAACCTCTTTGCTGTAATTTTTTTTAACTAAGAAAATTGAAGAAAAATTGGTAAAAAGAGCGCACAAAAAACAAGAAAAGCAACAAAAATCCCAGTTCAAATTTACCTGCATGGAGCCAAAGAGGAAGACAAAATCTTTTCCTGTGAAATCAAAAAAGTGTTTGAAATGGTAGAATGATACATCTGGCTTAAATTCCGACAGCTACTAAATTAAAAGCATGAGTTGGACATTATCATTAGAGGAAAATTCTGCCAATGATGGTGATGATGTGAAAAGAAAACCTTCTATTGATAGTTGGTTACTAATAAAATATGCCAGAAAGAAAACTAAAAATATTTGTTGGATAAGCACTTAATATTTTGAAAATGAAATTTGCCCGAAGAATAGCAGATTCCAAATTTAAATGGCTCTGAACTGAGGGTGTTTCTACCGTCGTTATAACTCAAGTTGAAATTATCATTTGACAACCAGTTCTAACGACAAAAAATCATCGTATTACTAACTTTGCTTTCTCAATTGGTTTGGAAGGACTTTATGTTTCATAATTTATCATTCTGTAAAATGTTTGTGCAAAAATAAAGCGAAAAAAATTACTTTTGTAGGTATTTTTCCGTAGTGGCTCAAGTATCCCTTCACCATGGCTCAAGTATCCCTCCCATGGGGATACTTGAGCCACCATGTAAAACAAAAAATAAACATTTTTTATACATAGAAAAATAGTTCAAAATTAATTGAAAGTGGTTTTCAGTTGAAGAAAAAATATCAAATTTTCATTTTCATTATTTTATTTTATTATAAGAAATTATAAAAAATTTAAAAAAATTAAAATTCAAAAAATGGCTCAAGTATCCCCATCTTCCCCTACATACATTGACATTACCGATTCTTGTTTTTGTTGAAAATGTATCTTCCGTATGAAAATTTGCGTTTTTCTTAGAATAGGATAGCCGAGCGTATAGAGATCGTACATAAATTGTTACACTGATATACAACTTTATCTCGGGTGGGTCGCAATTTTTTTTTCTCAAAGGTGGGTCGCGAATTTTTTTCTTCACTGAAAGGTGGGTCGCGTACCAAGAAAGTTTGGGAACCGCTGTTCTATAGTATGTCTATAGTATGTTTCTATAGTACTGTTTCACTGTGTATCAAATAGATTTCAGCAAAATGAAATGGTTACATATCTTTACCTTCGGTTTTGTTAAAGGTAAAGGTAGAAACATTTAACAATACTTTAGCAGTAAAATGTTTTGAGTGGAAAAAGAGCGCAGTACATTATCTTGTTTAAACTAAAATTCCACATACAACTAGACTCAAAATTTATAGTTAAATAAGTAAATTCATTAAATTTTTTCTTTTGTATTTTTCAAACAAAATAACATCCATGTTTTAAATTTAGCCTTCGAATATTCCAAAATTTTTTTATTGAACTGTCTACCATATGGCGGTACAAACACAAACTTACAAGCAATGTCTCCATACTGGGCATACTCAGAATATTTTGAAAAAAAATACGAATTAAACTACTTATGTAGGTAATAAAGGATCAGTCAAATTTAGAGGCGGAATTACAATAGGAAATATGTAAAAAAATAAAATACTTTAGAATAAATGGCGTGAAAAGCTGAAAGCGCTGCGCGATTTGGCGAGCAGCGCATTCCCTCGCCAAAAGCAGACGATTTTAACGAATCTGAAAATTGATTTTAATTGACTTGTAGAATGTGCAATATTTAATGAATTTAAACCTAAACATGAAAAAATTTATTACTATTTTTGTAATTATTTTGTATTATATATGTTGCTAGTTGCTACAGCTATTTAACTTTTTATTGAAAAAATATTTGTGTGTATTATGTTTAGCAAATATCTATTTTAAGTTATTGGCAATTTCTTTTCAATCATTCAATTTATTTCTTTTATATTTTGAAAGTTACAAAAATTTACTTTCACTTTCAGTTAACTTTTAAGATTTTGTTTTAGTATCAGGAATATTAAATCATTTTCCGTTTTTGTTTAAAATAATGGTTTTGAGAATGATCACATACAATGTTGTTTGGATGCTATTTAAATAACATATGGAAAGGAATATAAGGCTGACAAATGTTACAGAAGGGAGAAATCAATTAAAAAATCGCATATTCGAAATTTTAAAAGAATATGAATGTAAAAGACATTAATGTAAATCACGAATCTATTGTTAATGCATATCTCTCATCGAACGAAGTATTACAAAATTCCGATGATAGTGAATTCTCTAGCATATTATCTTATGATGAATGAAAGCATACAAATATAAAACCTGCATCGCAGGATTATAAAAGAGAGGCCGCAAATTTCTGGCGTAATGCACTGTAAAAAAAATTCAAGAGGTTACTAAAAATTTTTTAGTAAATTTGTATTCCACAGAATTTTTTAGTAACCATTACAAGCGTCTTTTTTTTTTTTTTTTTTTTTTTTTTGCAAGTGAAACAAACATTTCTTTTGTAAACTGAACAAAAGAATATTTTGTATAACTAACTTAAAACTTTTTAGTATGAACCATCAAGCAAATTTTAGTAATAGCTCCTAAATTATTTTTAGTTAATTAAAAATTATATTTAGACTTCTGAAGCGGAAGATTTTCGACAAAGTCGCAATAGATGGCAACATCAAACATTGCTACCTGCTCTATTTTGACATGTTTCTAAAGGGGAGGGAAAGTCCAGAGATCATTACCCCTGGTAACTGCTACGACAGGATTTTCATAATCCCTTTATTTAATGCGTACTTACATTGCATACATTCGGTGCGTATTTGCTGGCGTCCAGCATCGAACCCGGGTACTTTCAGCCTGGCGTTCGGTGCTATGACCACTAGGCTATCACGGCCACACCAAGTGAGTTTTAGTAATAGCTATTAAAATGTAAAACTGTTAACTCAATTCGTTGCTAACTTTTTTCTAGTAATTTTTACAGATTCCTTGTAACCCAGTAAGATTACAAAAATTTTTTTAGTAATTACAAGGATCACTAAAAATTTTTTAAGTAGATCGACCCCCCCCCCTTTTTTTTTTACAGTGTGAGCATTTGGGAAAATCAAATCGCAGTTTCAAAAGTGTACAAACGAAGTTAAATACGTAAAAAGTTTACATGAACTAAATAAATTGGAAAAGTAAATTAAAAATGTAACTACTAGTAAGAAAAATTGGAAGGAAATAAAAAAATATGCATTTTAAAAGTTTCAGGAAGCAAGAAAACGTAAAATAAATGTACATAACTGCGACGACTGCAGCGCTGGGCTCATATTAAAGCTACTGAATTTAATATACGGTTTCATGCTTCTAAATGGTAAATAAAATATTCAAAAATGATTTTCATTGCTATTAGTTATAAATCCTGTTATTCAGAATAACTTCCATTTTTTGTTGTTCAACATTTTTAATTTTCTGAACATTTCCAGTAGTATTAATTTAAAATGTTCTGTAAAGAAGGTTAAATAAATATTTTATCTTCTTTTTTTCTTTTTATTACTGATTTGAATGAAATTTCGCCATTGTTTTAATCTCCAATTCACATTTTTTTTTTTTTTTTTATTTAACTGTCTTTACTTTTAAGGAAACTGTCGTCATACATCTCCAGTCCTAAAAAGAGGTTTCCATAGCAACAACATCTAATCGTCTGTGCTCTATTTGTCAGTTTGGAACAATTTTAATTAATTTAAATTGTGTTTTAAATCGTAAAATATAATACACTGCTCAAAACAATTAAAGGATATTTGAAGTTTTATATAAAATAAAGATATAAACGAAATTTTTTTTCCGAAAATAGAAGAAGAGAATCACAAATGCAAATTTTTCTGGTTTTCAAACTGTGGAGTATGCAAATTTTGAGTTCGGCGTCAAAAACGTCGCTTCAGCGGCAGCGAATGAAATTTGACTTTCAACTGGATAAAAGAAAATGAAGACAAGGATGATCGGCATTCAGTGATTGCTTTGTTTCGATGAGTATGATGTCTCAGAGAAGTCATTTGACAGATTCAGAAGCTTGGAGAATTGTTGGTAGGTTAGAAGGGGGCCAAACTCAAGCCGAAGTAGCGCAACCCATTGGAGTGTCACAAAGTGTCATTTTTAGGATCTGGAACCGTTTTTTGGAGAGTGGATGTGCAGGCCGAAGACCAGGGCAAGGTCGTAGACGGGCAACAACGCCCAATGGAGATCGGTATTTAGCGTTAACAGCTCGGAGACACCGAAACATGAACGCTACTCTTCTCCAACAACACCTTCGCTCGGCTACAGGCACCACGATTTCAACTCAGACTGTCCGAAACCGGCTCCATGCTGTAGGTCTGTATGCTCGCCGACCGATGGTATGTGTTAGATTAACATCAAGGCATCGTCGCGACCGCAAGGAGTGGGCAACCGAGCATGTCAACTGGAGGAGAAATGAATGGAACAATATTCTGTTTTCTGACGAGTCCCGTTTTTCTGTGCATCCGGATAATAGGCGTATTTTCATCTGGAGGGACCGTGGCAGTAGAAATAATCCTACGTTCGTGCACGAAAGTGTCAGATTTGGCGGTGGAGGAGTGTTGGTGTATGGTGGCATCTCCATTGACGGGCGCACTGACCTCTACATCATTCAAGATGGAGTTCTGACTGGTCGCCGATATAGGGATGAGATCTTCAGACCTATTGTAGTCCCTTACGCTGCAGCAATCGGAGATAACTTCATTTTAATGGACGATAACTGCAGGCCACATCGTGCAAACCTGGTGGAGGATTTCCTTTTCGAGGAAGGAATCGTTCGAATGGAATGGCCAGCGTATTCTCCAGACATGAATCCAATCAAGCACGTTTGGGACGCTCTAGAAAGACGAGTTTCTGGCCGCCAACAACCCCCGCAAACTCTCCAAGAACTGGAAAGAGCTCTTCTGGAAGAGTGGGGCAGAATACCCCAACTCGTCATTAATAGCCTCATTGAGTCCATGCCTCAAAGGTGTTCAACGTTGCTGGCCGCCCGTGGAAACCATACCCCCTACTGAAAATGATTTTCTTTGAAGAAAACACCTTTTCTTATTCTTTTTTTCTCATATGCACAAATTGTGTTTTTTTCCTTTTGTACACAAATGCGCAATAAAATGCATTTTTTTCTGCCAAACATGTGTAATTTATTCTCATATAGCCTACTATCTCTGTCGACCATGTATCAATCAGCTAAAAAGTTTCCCAGATAAAATATCCACCTAAAACTGCAATATCCTTTAATTGTTTTGAGCAGTGTAGTTAAATTCTGTTATGTGTACATATAAATGTATATGAAAAAATTATACTTAAAGCAAACTAAAAATGCAAACCTAAAATTACTTAAACTAAACTTACTTAAACAAATTGAACATAGAAAGTGTTTTCTTTAAAAAGTATTCGACCACTGCCCCCTCTACAATGCCTATTCACTGAGCAGACGACAAGCGTAAAACGTCATGAAGTGGAGGCAAAATCACTAACCCTACTGGTTCCACAATCGCCACGAAACTCAAAATGCGATCGTTGTCAGGGAAACCGCCTCCACTACGTCACAAGCGAGAAGGCATTGTAGAGGAGGCAGTGATTCGACCCGTAAAAGCGTTTTTTTTTTTCAAAATTTCGTTTTTTTGCCATCCGGAGATAAATCGCCAAATAAACGAAATTTTCATTATTTTTTTACGGACGTTGTATGGAGGTTCCGCCGAAATTTTTTTATAAACATATATACCCATTTGAGAAGAACATTCTGTAATTTTTTCAGATGTTTCCGAGTATGCCCGTATGGAGACCTTCCTTGTTAGTTTTAAAAACATCTCTGTTTCAATTTCTACCCTGTTTGGCTATCTGTACTTTTTGTATACTATATAGAGGTCTGTACGGGCCGGAATTTCCAGGCCCGGCCCGGCCCGTTGTAAAACTCAAAAGTTCGGTCCGGCCCGGCCCGTTTAAATTTTTATATTTTTGGCCCGGCCCGGCCCGTACAAAATCAGCGAAAACAGGCCCGGCCGTTTTGGCCCGTTACAATTTCTACGATTTCTAAAATTTCATATTTTTATCATATAACTAAGATTTCTTTAAAGAATACTGCATACATATCTATGGAATGATTTTACAGTATATTTTACAGCAAATACACATTAACAACATTAATGATTACTTAGATTCTTAGGCTTTCAGCATTCGAATAACGATTCATTAAAAAATTAATATGGCTTAGAATAAAAGAAAAAAGAAAGAAAGCTAAAAACATCGTTAATTTTGAAGCTGTTTAATAAAAGAAGATTTATAAATATATTTCTATATCATTTTATTATAGATTTCAAATCCAAATTCATTCTTAAATTCAGAAGCTCCTTTCTGATACATGTCTAAATTCATTTTTTTTTCTCAGAAACGTATAAGATTAGCAGATATCTTTTTTCAGAAACTATATAATCGAATGGCGTTATCCATTTTTTGATACAAGCAATTTAAGAATACTGCAAACAAATAAAATACTGTCATAATTAGCGTTTTGAATAGAATTTCCGGAAGTAATAGCAAGGGAAGGGAGAAAAACCTGCAATCATTTGAGAAACTATTATATCTCAACAAGGTTATACAAGTATTTTATTTACCAAAAATGAAAAATGCTATTCGATTCCAAATCCCTTCAATAGTTAGGCTTATCACTTTTATACTTTTACAATTTAAAATTAATCAGAAAATGTGTCAAACTTTCGAATTATTGAGAAATTAATTTAAAAATCATCAAGAAGTATACAGGGTGTTTCGCTACCAGACCGACAAACTTTGAGGGGTGATAGTAGACATAAAGACAAACATTATTAAATAGGAAACCATGGGGCGCAAACGCCTCCTGTAGGAGCTAGGGTCCATTAAAGTTTAAGCTCCAAAAATTCAAACGCTGATAATAATTAGAAAAAAGGGTCGATTTGTTTGCGGTTTTCTCTAAAATTATTCTTTATATCACGATTTTTTTTTTAATTTTAAGGGTTAAGTTCAAAAATTGTCGACAGAGGGCGCTTTAGACTTTAGAGTAACGAACAAATACTTTTTGCCGTTTTTTTGTACATGGGGTTGAAATTATTCTAAAGTTTAGACTTTAACTTAAATTTTAAGCCCAAAATCGGAAACATGGGGATCGGTTAACTAGCGAAAATTTAACTGTGAACCGATGGGGAGATTTTAAACGCTCAAAAACACTGGACAAACTAATCGATTTTGTTGCGGTTTGCGTGTAGGTCATTCCCTTGGTAATTATTTTATTCAAAATGATGTACAGCTTTCATGTCCTCATTTTTTCATAGAGGGCGCTTCCGACACATCTCCGACATTTCAATGATATTACTCCTGGGTGTTTTACTACCAGACCACCATACCATTCCAGGAAGTGTAAGGGATGTAAAAACGACTCGAAATCCCACAGGAATATGACGTTGAAAATTGTTTTTTTGCATGTTACGTTTAAAAAAAAGCAGAGAAAAAACAACAGAAACAAGCAGAGAAACAGCAACATGTTAAAGTGACGGAACAAAGTTTATTTAAAGGTTTTACTGCAAAAAATGTTCGAAATTACGACCAGAAAATGTCCGTCAAACTACTTGACAGAGATAGTAGATGGAGCTGCGATTTTCTTGCGATAGATGGCACTGAACGGTAATGCGCGTGAAAGTTTCTCTCTCGTTGCGCAACTCTATGTGGTTCCAGCACGATCGGGCTCTTCCACATTTTACCAATGATGTCCATCGATACCTCAACGTAACATATGGACAGCGGTTGATAGGTCGTGGTGTCCCGGTTTATTGGCCTGCCAGATCACCGGATCCATCAAGTATGAGCTTCTTCTGCTGGGGTCACATGAAAAGTTGGGTGTATGAGAATCCCGTACCATCAATTAAAGACTTAGCAGCTCGTATTTCTGTAGCTTCCGGAAATCTATCAAAGATTCCAGGAATCTTTCAAAGCGTGAGGAATTACATGCGACGCCGCTGTCAAGCATGTCAAATTACTTCTGGTCGTAATTTCGAGCATCTTTTCTAGTAAAACCTTTAAATAAACTGTTTTATGGCATATTAACGTGTTGCTGTTTCTCTGCTTGTTTCTGTTCTTTTTTCTCTGCTTCCTTTAACCAAAACTCGCAAAAAATACATTTTCAACGTTACATTCCTATGTGATTCCGTGTCGCTTTCGCATCCCTAACACTTCCCGGAAGTATGGTAGTCTGGTAGTAAAATACCCAGGAGTAATGCCATTGAAATGTCGGAGATGTGTCGGAAGCGCCCTCTATGAAAAAATGAGGACACCACAGCTGTACGTCATTTTGAATAAAATAATTACCAAGGGAATGACCTACATGCAAACCGCAACAAAATCGATTAGTTTGTCCAATGTTTATGAGCGTTTAAAATCTCCCCCTCGGTTCATAGTTAGATTTTCGCTAGTTAACCAATCCCCATGTTTCCGATTTTGGGCTTAAAATTTAAGTTAAAGTCTAAACTTTAGAATAATTTCAACCCCATGCACAAAAGAACGGAAAAAAGTATTTGTTCGTTACTCTAAAGTCTAAAGCGCCCTCTGTCGGCAATTTTCGAACTTAACCTTTAAAATTAAAAAAAATTAAAAATCGTGATATAAAGAATGATTTTAGAGAAAACCGCAAACAAATCGACCCTTTTTTCTAATTTTTATCAGCGTTTGAATTTTTGGACCTTAAACTTTAATGGCCCCTAGCTCCTACACAAGACGTTTGCGCCCCATGGTTTCCTATTTAATAATGTTTATCTTTATGTCTACTATCACCCCTCAAAGTTTGTCGGTCTGGTAGCGAAACACCCTGTATATCCGAAGACTAAGCTAACATAAGTTCTTTATCGCTGTTAATAATTTTACAAATCATGTTTTCTGCCAATAATTAAATCTAGTACCGGTCCGGCCAGTCTATATGTAGAAAAATAATGCAAGCGTGATCTCGGACCGGCATGAGTCAGCTAAAAAAACATTAAAACGGGTTACACATAATGTAATTCTCTGATGCCGATACACTGTGCATTTTTATATTGATGCTGTCAAACTAGTATGGCCACATTTATACTTATTCTCGTTAAAACCATTTTCGTTGAAAATAGCTCATATTTTATCGTTTCTGCTCAAATCTTCAGAACGGGTCGGCAGGCCCTAAAATTTTTTTTATCGGCCCGGCCCGGCCCGGCCCGTCTGGTCCGTTCAATTTTTTTGCCGGCCCGGCCCGGCCCGTTTATGGTGTTTGTAGACCCGGCCCGTTAGGAAATTCGAAACGATTCCGCCGGCTCGGCCCGCGGGCCGGGCCGGGTACGGACCACGGGCCAGGCCCGGGCCCGTGCAGACCTCTAATACTATATCCCAATCCCCTATAACTGAGAAAAAAAGAAAACTAATTTCCCACCTCAGCATAGCTACAGAAACAGAAAGAAATTTTTAGAAATACTGTGAGGAGTTTTTGAGAAATAAAAACAAGAGCGAAAAAATCCTGCTTAAGTCATATACACTAAATGGATAAAGGTGACCGGCCACTTCCGATTTTAGACGTTTTGATAGACATCTAGAAAAATATATGAGGAATTATTCTGAAATTCCAAGTGCGTAAACATAATAGTACAGGTCATATATTTCCGTGAAGATTTTTTCTCGGGGACCGTTAACAAATTGAAAAAGAACGATATCTTTTGAATAATCCTGTCGAAACTAATGTAGCGAAAGCGTCCAAACTGCAGGATGATTACGTGGCTTATTGTAATAAAATGTGTTCATTTTTATGAAGATATTATGTATACTTGTAGAGAAATTAAGGTTTTTATAAAAACTGTCCCAATTTTTTTCATGTTCTTTTGCTTATAATTTGCAGAGTTCTTAATATATATATATATATATATTTCAGAAAACATGACAAATAATATTGTACTTAATACCCCGTGTTCAGAATTAAAAAATAATAAAAATTGTTGGGAAAATGAGCAGGTTTACTAAATAACATTTCACTGCGGATGAAAGACCGCAATCAAAATGTAATTTACATAATGCGTTAGCTAAATGTATAGAGCAATTTTTGTAAAAATCACAAAAACATAGCTAGAAAATTTCGAAAATAATCATCGATAGAATAAGATCAAAATTCGTTATTCCCAAAATAAAGCTAAAAGATGAGGGCATGTATTCAAATATAGTAGTACGCGCACTATTGTGTATGCTATATTGATACTAATCAATGGATATATGGATACAGCCCCTCATATTTTTGCATCATTTTAGGAACAACGGATTTTGAGCTTATTGTACCGACGATAATTTTCATAAGTTTCAAGCTATGTTTTTGAGACTTTCACAAAAGTTACTCTATACATTTAGCTAACACATTATGCAAATTATATTTTAATTGCGTTTACGCATGCGCAGTGAAACATTATTTAGTAAACCTGCTCATTTTTCATACAATTTTAATTACTTTTTAATTTTGATTACAGGATATTATGTACAATGGTGTTTGCCATATTTTCCGAGAAGAAATTTTTTTATATAATAAGAACACTGCAAATTATAAGCAAAAAACTTGTCAAAATTTGGGATACTTCTCATAAAAACCTTAATTTCTCTACGAGTATAGATGCTATCATCATAAAAATGATAACAATTTATTAAAGTAACCCACTTAATCATAATCTGCAGTTTGAAGGGTTTCGCTATATTAGTTTTGACAGGGTTGTCCAAAAGATATTCGTTCGCTTTTAATTTGTTGACGATCCCCTATGAAATCCCCTAAAGAATCTTCTTGGAAATATATGATCTGTACTATTCTTGTTACACACCTGGATTTTCCGATTAATTCCTGACATATTTTTCTACATAATTAACTAAATGTCTAAAATCGCAAATGGCTGGTCACCTTGGAACATATACTGTATTATATCAAACTTTCTAACGCTTATTATATTACGTTATTCCGTCTAGATTCAACTCCTAACAATTTAAATTTTTTCCTAAATGTAAAACCTTTAAAAGATCGTGTGAGTATAGTAATTTTTCACGGGGAGAATGTGTAGGGGACACCTACATACCTAGTGCCACTTGCTGTTCGACAAATTTTTATGAACTTTTTAAAAAATGTATACATTGCGCATTTTAGGTATCTAAAAAGGAAATATTAAAAAAAAAATCAGTCTCAAATTTTAATAAAATTTTTCTTTCAATTTGCGAATTATATGGGCATTTGTCTTGCAATTATGATAGCATTACATTGTTATTTTAATTGTTTTTAATCTACAAACATACATTTTGACTTGTTACTTATAGAATATGTAACAACGGAGTAGAGGCAAATTTTACTTTAGTAAGTTTGTTTATAAAATCCTGAATTTCCACACTTAACTTCAAGTATGTTTATATTTTTTTTTTCTTTAATTAAAAAAAATAACAAACACAGTATTGTTTCAATATTATAAATTTACATTTCAGCCATGAAAGTGTTCATTTAATCATTTATTTTACTGCTAAATACAAATGGCAAAAGTCAGATGCGGTGCAATAATTTATTAAAATTAGCATTGTTTTATTATTATTTAAAAAAAATCTTAATGAGGGAAAAAGTTCAGTGCCATATTCCTTTATACACTTCCTTAAAATATAAAAATTATTACTTACCTACACGAGAATCAGATACCTTGTTAAACAGTTAGTGTTATTGATGAATTTTTGGTCTATTATATGTAAGCAGTAAAATATTTCCTTTATAAGTTTTCTCTTCATTTAAAATCGAGATTGTTTCAAAAAAGGCTTGTTTCTTGTTTGATATAAGGTTGAAACATGCATGCTTATATCCTAAGTTAAAATCTTTATTTTAACTATTTTGTTTAATTCTATTAAGCAATAAATTTTATTTTATTTTATTTATTTATTTTTGCCTGGATTTATAATATATTAATACAAACAAGGGAATTTGGAAGAAAGAAAAAGTTTCAAAATTACACTCTCTCTGGTCTAGAGAGACATTTGTCACAAAAATCCTACGTTTGTTTTTCATTGAATAGATATCATTATAACTGAAGTATGCACTAAGAAACTTTTTACAGTGAATTTTAAAGGATTTTTTTTATCATAATTTATTGGTGTTTTTCTGGGCTGATAAAGCTTTATTTCTGATTTTATGCGCGGTAGGTACTTTTGGGTGTATTTCGATTCAAACTGCTTATTTTCCGATTTATTTTAAAATTCATTTTTGCTCTCATGTGCATCAAACTTGTAAATTGTCTTGTTTAGAAAGAATAAAATGTGTCGTGATTTTCGATTCTTTGATAAATGCAGAAAATATTTCAAAAAAAGCAATCAAAAACGGTATTTTGAACCGATTTTTCCGAAGCGGGAGATTTGGGAACGAAAAAAAAGGGTCATACTGAGAAGATAATTGTTTATAAATCAAATTCTAATGAATTGAGCGTAAAATGACACGACCCTTAAATGTCTTTTCAAAAATCTCCTCAGCAAGTTTCATGTTTCTACTTTTAAAAATGTGCCTGAAATTGTATCGGAAAATTTCGAGCTGTTGAAGGTAGAAAAGCGTTTTTTCGAATACAGGCTTTGCATGTGCTTTTTAACCTGAAGAGAAATTCATTCAGTAGGCGTAATTATAATAGCAGTGGCGTAACCAGGGTGGATGCCCAAAACCAGTAATATTGTAAGGTTTTCTTCGCCTTAATTCATAGCGGAAATTTTTCTTGTTAGATAAGGTGCACAGAACTAAAAAAAAAAAAAAAAAAAAAAAAAAAAAAAAAAAAAAAAACACCAGTGTTTAGAGCACCTGGGCACTCACACTGGTTACACCACTGAATAGTTGGCTTATTTAAAAAAATATATATACTATATTTAAGATGAATGTATCATACTAAGAAATTTTTAATAACTGATGAGATGGCATAAGAAGTAAACTTCATTACTCACCATGATCATGTGTCATAGAGCAAGTACAAATGATAATATCAGAAGAAAACAGTAAAAGAAGAAATACGTGAATCCTCATAATTGCTAAAAATGATGTTAAGGAACTTAATACTTGTTAGAAGTTTCTTGTATAAAAGTTCATTTATGAATGTGAAAATATTTCTCCTCGCATGTCATGGATAATTTTTATACACTCACATTTATACGTCCTTTAATTGTCTCATGCTTCTGTTATTAAAAGAAAAGAGTGGCTTATAATAATTATTTAGTATAAAATAAGTATTTTTCTGGTTTCATTTATTAATTGTTTCTTTGCTGCAACCAACAGCTCGCGCTATTCTCTATAGATTAAAATATGTCCGTTGTCGGTCTATTTTGTTTCCACAGAAGAGTAATTATATCATCTATTTTATTTTCAATGCCATCATCAGGAAATGTATTCTTAATGTTCTTTCTACGCAGAGAATTTTTTGAGTCAAACAAACATTATTCAACTATTTGTATTTTATATTATGATATTTAAATTGGCTATTCAACAGACAGAGAAATATACAACAGCATTCAGTATATCTTTTTATCGATCTACTTTCCCGTCGGCCATTTTCTTTTAAAAGAAAAGAAAAATCTGCTGCCAAATAATGTAATTTAAAGCCAATGATGTAAAATAGTGGCGTCACGTTTGATTTCAAATGCATATGATAGACATGTTGCATTTGTTTTTATTTTCTGGATGATCTATTTAGTTTTTCTAGTGAAAGATCTAAGTTAATATCTACTTCAGTGTTTTATCTCACATTTTGAAACGTGATACACAATAAAGATAGTTTAGATGGCACCAAATGAACATAAGTTATGACAATTCTATTTCTATTTTGAATATAATTAGGGTCTTTCATCCGCCAAAAAATTCATGCTTTTTTTTTTTTTTTTTTTTTTTTTTTTGAGGGAGGGAAGGTTAGAATTTTAAGACGTTATCCAATTTTTAAATAAATTTTAGGTGTTACATCTGTTATTTATGATTTACATATTATGTTTGCGTTTTCTATCTAAATAAATCTAGAGAAATGTGTTCCTTCAAAACTTTCATTAGTATTAGCGTTCATGCTCCAGTCCCCCGCCAGAAAGTGTAACTATTAGCAGTAGTATGTACAACGATGTAAAAGGAATTTTGATGCGACCAGCTTTATCTTGCGATTCTTATTGGGGTAGGGTCATGAACAGAATTTTTAAATGGCATGGAACCTTTTCAATCTTCCGTAGTTGGGATGCAATGGTAAGCACTTCGTCACGGTTATTGACCGAAAAACGTAAAGTTTCTATACAATAATAAGTAATTTGTTATTTGAATGCATCCTCAATTCTTCATTCAGAATCGCTTCGAAAAATTTTCTACAAAAGGCCCACTTTGACATCTTTTTTTAAAAATATACTCTGCCTTTATCAAAAAACTGACTAATATGGCTCATTATTCAGTTCCTAAATAAGAGAAACTGTCAATTGGATGCGTTTGAGAGCAAAAATGGATTTAAAAAAAGAGTCAGATAAAAGCAATTTATTATTTGAATACTTCCTAAATTTTTTAATCACGATCGCTTCGGGACATTCTGTTCAAAATACCCATTTTAGCAGCCTTTTTTGAAATAAATTGTGCTTTTATTAAAAAAAGGCCAATATCTCACATTATATAGTTTCAAAATAAGAGGACCTTCCATTTGGATTCGTTTAAAACCAATAAGGAATTTAAAAATGAGTCAGAATGTAAGCAGTTTGGACTTGAGTTTTTTTCTTTTTCTTCTATATTTGTTTAATTTATTTTTGCTATTAGAATTGGTCCTATAAAAAGCTTGTCAGTATAAAAGTTGCAGATATTATTGAGATGATATAAAATAAATTTAATCGGATTTGATAATTTAAGAATTGACGAAGTTATGGGTTTTTTCTTTTTCCACCTCCTTTTTTTTGTTTTCGTTTTTAATTTTTTTTTCGGTAAGAGTTGGTCCTATCAAAAACTTGTAAATACAAAAGTTTTAGATAATTTTAAGGCCATTTATAAAAAATTTAGTTGGAATTGATATCTTGAGAATTGACGAAGTTATGAATTTTTTTTCTCCCAAAAACCCTATTTTTTTTCGCCCCTTGAGCTCATAATTAACTTCATCAAAAATATCTTATGCATAAACTTTTGGCCCATTTTTTAGAAGTAATATAAACTTTAAACTGATTCGATATCTATTTTAATTAAGAAGCTATGGCGTTATTTCTGTTTTCACAAAAAACCTCCCTATTTCGACCCTCTTGGTCCGATTTTGCCCATTAACGAACTTGAACGAGGTTTCATTCCCATTGATTTTATGTATCAGTTTCGAAGAGATTTGAGCAGAATTATAAAAGTTATCGTGTCCATAAAAAAGTGATATATATATATACATGTATAAACTTTTTTACTGATGGTAGTTTTCGGATCTAGGGGTCATGATCGGCGTATATCTGCAAATTTTTTTTCAGAAATTCCAACATAGGAGCGACCGCAATAGGTAGTATTTGATACGAAATCTACCTAATATTATATAGTCTAAAACGAAGAGAGTCAAGAACATACACTAAAATATTTATTTATTTAAAAGACTTTACTTTACTAACAACACGTTGAAATGTATTAAAATTTATATTGACATGTTTCGAATTATTCTTTGAGTCATCAACAGAATGTATAACAGAAAAACTATAAATATAATGTACATGAAAACCGAAAAAAATAGCCATTGAATACAAATAAACGCACACCTCCTACTTTTTCATTATCATCTGTGTTCCCACCAAGGAGCACATCCGAGAGTTGTCCAACCACTCAATCCATATATTCAGAATGTGAAAAGATAATGTATCCTTTAGTGTATAGTCTTGACTTTCTAGTTTTAGAATATATCTATAATTATATAAAATAGTTTGTCCTGACTGACTGATAATCAACACACAGCCCAAACTACTGAACCTAGAAGCATGAAAATCGGGGAGAAAATACTTCTTATGACGTAAGCGTGCACTAACAAGGAAGGTCTCCATCGGGGGCATACTCAGAATTTTTTGAAAAAAAAATACGAATTAAACTACTCATGTAGGTAATAAAGGATCAGCGAAAATTAGCGGCGGAATTACATTATTCGATATGTAAAAAAATAAAATAGTTTGGAATAATTGGCGTGAAAAGCTAAAAGCGACGCGGGATTTGGCGAGCAGTGCATTTCCTCGCCAAAAGCAGACGATGTTAACGAATCTGAAAATTGATTTTAATTGACTTCACTGTTAAAAGTCTGCAGCATTTACTGCAACGTTACTCCACTACTTTTATAGAATATCTCTCTTCTGACCAATGAGAATGCCCCATAGCACGGTGAATTGACCGTATCATACACTGTTAAAAATCTGCTGCATTTTGTTGCAACGCACTCCACCGCTTGTATATAATATCTCTATTCCAACCAATGAGAAAGCTCCATTTCACGGCCAAGTAACCGTTTTCTATACAAGCAAGGGAGTGCATTGCAACAAAATGCAGCAGATTTTTAACAGTGTATTTTTCAATTTGGAACAATTTTAATCAATTTAAATTGCGTTTTAAATGATAAAATATATTAATCTCATTTTGTTATAAGTACATATAAACGTGTATGACAAAATTACACTTAAAATAAAGTAAAAATGCAAAACTAAAGTTACTTAAACTAAACTTATTTAAATAAATTGAACATAGAAAGTTTTTCTTTAAAAAGTATTCGAAGCGTAAAAGCGTATTTTTCAAAATTTCGTTTTTTCGCCAACCGGTGATAAATCGCCAAATAAACGAAATTTTTATTATTTTTTTACGGACGTTATAAGGAGGTTCCGCCGAAAATTTTTTTGTAAACATATATAACTATATGAGAAGAACATTCTGTAATTTTTTCAGATTTTTCTGAGTATGCCCGTATGGAGACCTTCCTTGTAAGACGGGATTTTTGAAAATTCCGCCCCTAAGGGGGTCAAACGGGGGGGGGGGGTCGAAAATTCTGGAACACTTTGCTATAACTCAGCATTCGTTTACGGTAGGATCGTGAAATTCAGGAAATAAATCTACTAAAAAAAATATAATTAAACACTTATTCTTGACAAATCTCATTAGGGAAACACCTCATGGAGCGCTCTTTACTTTCATAAAACATGCAGGACTTTTATTTCGACATACAATATACTTTTACATTCTACACTGTTAAAAATCTGCTGCATTTTCCTGCAACGCACTCCCCTGCTTGTATAGAAAACGGTTACTTGGCCGTGAAATGGCGCTTTCTCATTGGTTGGAATAGAGATATTATATACAAGTGGTGGAGGGCGTTGCAGCAAAATGCAGCAGTTTTTTAACAGTGTATGATGTCTGGATGGGAATCCCATCCAGGCTGTATTCTTCATTGATGTAGTTTTATACGCTGTTGACTAACAAGGAAGGTCTCCATACGGGCATACTCAGAAAAATCTGAAAAAATTACAGAATGTTCTTCTCATATAGTTATATATGTTTATAAAAAAAATTTCGGCGGAATCTCCTTATAACGTCCGTAAAAAAATAATAAAAATTTCGTTTATTTGGCGATTTATCTCCGGTTGGCGAAAAAACGAAATTTTGAAAAATACGCTTTTACGCTTCGAATACTTTTTAAAGAAAAAACTTTCTATGTTTAATTTATTTAAATAAGTTTAGTTTAAGTAAATTTAGTTTTGCATTTATAATTAACTTTAAGTGTAATTTTATCATATACGTTTATATGTACTTGTAACAAAGTGAAATTAATATATTTTATCATTTAAAACACAATTTAAATTGATTAAAATTGTTCCAAATTGAAAAATACACTGATAAAAATCTGCTGCATTTTCTTGCAACGCACTCCCTTGCTTGTATAGAAAACGGTTACTTGGCCGTGAAATGGAGCTTTCTCATTGGTTGGAATAGAGATATTATATACAAGCGGTGGAGTGCGTTGCAACAAAATGCAGAAGATTTTTAACAGTGTATGATACGGTCAATTCACCGTGCTATGGAGCATTCTCATTGGTCAGAAGAGAGATATTCTATAAAAGTAGTGGAGTAACGTTGCAGTAAATGCGGCAGACTTTTAACAGTGAAGTCAATTAAAATCAATTTTCAGATTCGTTAACATCGTCTGCTTTTGGCGAGGAAATGCACTGCTCGCCAAATCCCGCGTCGCTTTCAGCTTTTCACGCCAATTATTCCAAACTATTTTATTATTTTACATATCTAATAATGTAATTCCGCCGCTAATTTTCACTGATCCTTTATTACCTACATGAGTAGTTTAATTCGTATTTTTTTCAAAAAATTCTGAGTATGCCCCCAATGGAGACCTTCCTTGTAAGTTTGAAACTTTTTCTAATGTTGTCTGACTAAATCTGAATGGGGTCCCCCATCCAGATAGCTTACTTTTTTGTTCATTTGTTCATTATCATTTGTTGCTCTTTTTAGTACACTTTTTGGGCGCAGCATGTCCCCTACGGGATTTTGTGCCACAAAACTCCATACAACCAACCAATTAAACACGTATTTCAGCAATTTTAGAATTTCCCTTTCCTAAGGTTAAAATGGGGTCAAAAGGGGCATCGAAAAATTAAAACATCTGGCTAATCTCAGCAGTCGTTTTAATTATGAAGCGTGAAGCGATAGAAAATAAATCTATTAAAAAAATAATTAACCATGCGTTTCAGCGATTGTAAAATTTCCGCTCCCGACAGGGGTTAAGGTGGGGCTAGAAAAATTCTAATTTTTTTTTTTTTTTTTTGGATCCGTCAGGTTACATATCATCGGAAAACCCTCAGACTACTTATTAGGTAAAGAGAATTAAATTCAAGGACACTCCAATCCAAGCACATTATTGTAACCCTTTATAGAAGGGGGAGCGCAATTTTTTACGTCATAGACAGCCGATGTTATTGATGTCAGTTGTCTCACGTTCGTTCTGAAACAAACTTGTAAATAAACGAAGAGAGTTATTGCTTTTTAGCTATCAGCTAACAAGGAAGGTCTCCATTGGGGGCATATTCAGAATTTTTTGAAAAAAATACGAATTAAACTACTCATGTAGGTAATAAAGGATCAGTGAAAATTACCGGCGGAATTACATTATTAGATATGTAAAAAAATAAAATAGTTTGGAATAATTGGCGTGAAAAGCTGAAAGCGACGCGGGATTTGGCGAGCAGTTCATTTCCTCGCCAAAAGCAGACGATTTTAACGAATCTGAAAATTGATTTTAATTGACTTCACTGTTAAAAATCTGCAGCATTTACTGCAACGTCACTCCACTACTTTTATAGAATATCTCTCTTCTGACCAATGAGAATGCTCCATAGAACTGTGAATTGACCGTGTCATACACTGTTAAAAATCTGTTGCATTTCGTTGCAACGCACTCCACCGCTTGTATATAATATCTCTATTCCAATCAATGAGAAAGCTCCATTTCACGGCCAAGTAACCGTTTCTATACAAGCAAGGGAATGCGTTGCAACAAAATGCAGCAGATTTTTAACAGTGTATTTTTCAATTTGGAACAATTTTAATCATTTTAAATTGTGTTTTAAATGATAAAATATATTAATCTCATTTTGTTATAAGTACATATAAACTTATATGACAAAATTACACTTAAAGTAAAGTAAAAATTCAAAACTAAAATTACTTAAACTAAACTTATTTAAATAAATTGAACATAGAAAGTTTTTTCTTTAAAAGGTATTCGAAGCGTAAAAGCGTATTTTTCAAAATTTCGTTTTTTCGCCAACCGGAGATAAATCGCCAAATAAACGAATTTTTTATTATTTTTTTACGGACGTTATAAGGAGGTTCCGCCGAAATTTTTTTATAAACATATATAACTATATGAGAAGAACATTCTGTAATTTTTTCAGATTTTTCTGAGTATGCCCGTATGGAGACCTTCCTTGTAAGTTATTTTCTCGGCCTTTGTGATTATTTTAAGTAATATTCGTAATATTATGGCATCCCTTGCCGTGGATACGTGTTAATTAGAGCACGTTCACGTTTATTTTGCCCATAGTTTAAGTAAGTTTTAAACATGGATTTAGAAGTTATTCGAAAACAAAGAAAAGCAGTAAGAACGTCATTTACGAAGACTGTGAATAAACTGCAAGAATTATTGAGTGAAGATAATCCTAATGGGGAGGATGTAGAAATACAATTTGATCAATTGCAAGGGAAATGTAAATCATTACGAACAATAGATGAAAATTTTTTAGAAGTGTTACAAAAACAAAAGTGTTCGCAAGAAGATTTCGACAAAGAATATGAAGCAGCCCAAGAATACTATGATAAAATATCTCATTTCAAACTCAAATGCAAGAAGATAAAATCGAAACTTAATTCAGATAACACAAGTGATGTTTCATCTTCATCTCCAGTAGTGTCTATAATTACGAAACAAAAACTGCCAGAAATCGAACTAATTAAATTTGACGGGAACCCAAGAAACTGGCTAAGCTTTTGGACACAGTTTTGTAAAATAAATGAAGACCCTGGAATAGATGTGAGGGACAAGTTTCAATATTTTATACAGTCGACGAAACCTGAGTCGCCAGCCCGACAGATTGTGGAAAATTTCCCTGCAACAGAAGCGAATTACGGAAAGGCATTGGATTTTTTAAAGGAGCGTTTCGGTAAGGAAAATGTGCTGATACAAATTTACGTGCGAGAACTATTAAAATTAGTGATTACCGATAAAAAGCAAGTCCATTTGTTGGCACTATATGACAAATTACAAACGCAGTTACGTGCGTTGGAATCTCTAGGTGTAACACAAGATAAATTTTCATATATGCTACTTCCGCTGATAGAATCAGCCCTCCCCGATGATTTAATTAAAATATTGGAAAGGCAAAGGAACACAGGTGCTGAAGCAGGTAAGACTGATATAGATTTATGAATGATGTTTCTCAAAAATGAAGTAGACACTGAATTTCGATTAAAAATCACGCGAGACACTCTAAATTCTGAAAAACTTCCTGTTAAAAAGAGTAAGTATACTGATAATAAAAACAGTATTCCAACTGCTCATGAATTATTAAATGCAAATGGTAATAATTTTCAGGTAAATGCACCTAAATTTAAGAAATTTGATTGTATTTTCTGTACTAAGCTTCACAATTCAGAAAATTGTAATGATGCTTTATCTATGAGTTTGGATTCTAAAAAAGATATTATTAAGAAAAGGAATGCTTGTTTTGTTTGTTTAAAACGTTTTCACATGGCTAATTCTTGTAAATCAAAACATAGATGCCCGATTTGCAAAAATCGCCATTTTGTAATTTTGTGTCCGGATTTAACTTCTAACAAATTGATAATATCTCGAATGGAGATAAAAGTGAAATCAAAACAAGCACTCTAAATTACTACATTAAGAATTTAGATGTAGTTTTGCAAACTTTAATTGTAAAAATTAAGAATGGTTCTAAAGAAATGTTTATTCGTGGTATCTATGATAATGGTAGTATGAAATCTTATATATCTACAGATGTTGCTCAGAGTATGAAATTTAAGTGTATTGGTGAAACCAGAATTAAGGAATCTTTATTTGGTGGTGTTGAAATTCCTGAAAATGTATATAAAAATTATTTGATTGGATTAAGTGATATAAATGATGAATATAAATGTAAATTAGAAGTATTAAGTCAAAAACGTATTTGTTCTGAAATTAAGGAAATTCCGTCTGGCCCTTGGGTAAAGGAATTGAATTTACACGGAATTAAAATAAATGATTTAGAAAATAAGAATTTAAAGGTTGATAAGAAAATAAAATTGTTAATTGGTGCAGACATTGCTGGTAAACTTTTAACTTGAAATATAGTTAATCTTAAATGTGGATTAACCCGCGAGGACGCGCGCAGGGCCTAAAAGACCCTGAGTGCGTGTGGTTTTTACAATTGTAACCACTAATTTTTAAAAAGTGATCGTCAATTTATTTTATCGCAAAATTTGTAAGAATTGTCTCCGTCTTAATAAAGTGACTGTTATCATTAGATTTTATTGGTGGCAAAGTTAAAATCATTCATACCTTGAAAAGCGCGCGTTCTCCCGGGTTAACTGTGATAAACAAGAAATTAGGATGGAGTGTCATAGGAAAATTCAATTCTGGCGTTAAGCCAAATTCTGAGAGAAATTCTGAGATTCTCTTATTATTTCTTCTATATTAGTAAAAGATCAATGCATTAGCGATCTTTGGAAATTAGATATTTTGGGTATCACAGAACCTCCAATTAGTAAAACGAAAGCAGAATTGCAGGAGGATACGCAAAGATACTTTGATGAGACTGTTAATGTAAATAGTGAGGGGCGGTATGAAGTCGCGTTACCTTGGGTTTTGGATAACAAGCTTTTACCAAATATTAAAATAAATGCGGAAAAATCTATTTTAACCGCCAAAAGAAAATTGACAAATTCTGGAAAATTTAATGATTATTGTGATGTTTTTCAGAATTGGTTAAATCTTGGTATAATTGAAAAGACAACGACTGAAAAACTAACGGGTGTTAATTATTTGCCTCACAGGGCAGTAATAAAAGAAAATAGTACCACAAATATAAGACCAATATTTAACGCTAGTTCCCATTTACCAGGTTTCCCCTCATTAAATGATTGTTTATCTACGGGTCCAAATCTAATTGAGACGATTCCCTCGATTCAAACCCGTTTCCGTATGAATTACGTAGGTGTTACCACTCACATTGAAAAAGCTTTTTTGCAGATCGCTATAAGAGAAAAGGACAGAGATTTTTTGCGGTTTTTATGGTTTGATAAAGAAAATCGGGAACAGGTAGAAGTTTATCGTCATAAAAGGGTAGTTTTTGGCATTACATGCAGCCCTTATTTATTAGCCGCAACTTTATTGTATCATTTAGATAGGGTTCCAGAAAAATTAAAGAATACTGCAGACATTCTAAAAACAGCCTTTTACGTTGATAACTGCGTGACAAGTTTAAACTCTGAAATAGAAATGAGAAATTTTTTTGTCGAAGCGAAATTAATTATGTCATTGGGTCATTTTAATTTAAGATGTTGGAAGTCTAACTTGAGTAACGAAATATTTGAGGAGGATTCCTCCACGGAAGAGGGTATTTCCCTATTAGGTCTCATATGGCATACATCTACCGATACATTATCGTGTAAAATTGAACAGGTTTTAAATAAATTAGAACCAATCACAAAAAGAACAGTCCTAGCCGTAGCACACCAAGTCTTTGATATTGTGGGCTATACGGCTCCGGTAATGCTAATTCCAAAACTAATTTTACAGGAAACGTGATGGATGATTTACAAAAAAAATTTAAATCGTGGCAACAAAACTTATGTTTACTTTCACAGATAAGTATTCCTAGATGGTTTGGACTTAAACCGATTAATCAAGTTATAAGTTTACATTTATTTTGTGATGGTAGTAAGAAGGCATACGGTACGTGTGTTTTCATAAGAATCGAAAACGAAGATGGGGTTAAAATTAATCTAGTTCAAGCAAGATCTAGGGTAGCCCCTTTAAAACCCATTACGATTCCTCGCTTAGAACTTTTGGCTTGCAATATTGGTTCTAAATTGTTATCTAACATAATAAAGGATCTAAATTTATCAAAGGTTGATATTTATTGTGGACTGATTCAACAACAGCTTTGTGTTGGATTCAGCGAAATCAAAATTGGGGGACGTTCATTCGAAATCGAATTGCAGAAATACATTCACTGACCTCCCCTCACTGGTAGCATCATATCTCACAAGGAAGGTCTCCATTGGGGGCATACTCAGAATTTTTTGAAAAAAATACCAATTAAACTACTCATGTAGGTAATAAAGGATCAGTGAAAATTAGCGGCGGAATTACATTATTAGATATGTAAAATAATAAAATAGTTTGGAATAATTGGCGTGAAAAGCTGAAAGCGACGCGGGATTTGGCGAGCAGTGCATTTCCTCGCCAAAAGCAGACGATTTTAACGAATCTGAAAATTGATTTTAATTGACTTCACTGTTAAAAATCTGCAGCATTTACTGCAACGTCACTCCACTACTTTTATAGAATATCTCTCTTCTGACCAATGAGAATGCTCCATAGCACGGTGAATTGACCGTGTCATACACTGTTAAAAATCTTCTGCATTTTGTTGCAACGCACTCCACCGCTTGTATATAATATCTATTCCAACCAATGAGAAAGCTCCATTTCACGGCCAAGTAACCGTTTTCTATACAAGCAAGGGAGTGCGTTGCAAGAAAATGCAGCAGATTTTTATCAGTGTATTTTTCAATTTGGAACAATTTTAATCAATTTAAATTGTGTTTTAAATGATAAAATATATTAATTTCACTTTGTTACAAGTACATATAAACGTATATGATAAAATTACACTTAAAGTTAATTATAAATGCAAAACTAAATTTACTTAAACTAAACTTATTTAAATAAATTAAACATAGAAAGTTTTTTCTTTAAAAAGTATTCGAAGCGTAAAAGCGTATTTTTCAAAATTTCGTTTTTTCGCCAACCGGAGATAAATCGCCAAATAAACGAAATTTTTATTATTTTTTTACGGACGTTATAAGGAGATTCCGCCGAAATTTTTTTTATAAACATATATAACTATATGAGAAGAACATTCTGTAATTTTTTCAGATTTTTCTGAGTATGCCCGTATGGAGACCTTCCTTGTCAGGTTTTTTTTAATCCCGCCGATTTACTTTTAAAGGGGTGTTCTGCTGAACAATTAGTCGAAAGGAAATTGTGGGAAGGACCTGATTGGTTGCACGGAAAAAAAGAAAGTTGGCCTAAATCGATGACGAGCCAAATGAAGATTTAGTCAATTCTGAGATTCGTAAAACAGTTATAGCCACATTAATAAGTAATGATGAAAATGGTAAGTGATATTATAAGTATTTTTCTTCATTTAAGAAAATTGTGAGAATGTTATCTTGGATTTTTAGATTTTATAACAATTTAAGAAAAGTTGACAAAAATCTTTCAAAAGATTTATCTGTACAAGAAATAGAAAGGGGGGGGAAAGGCTTTAATGTTACTCGTTCAAAAAGAATCTTTTAGGGGAGAAAATGATGAGAAATTAAGACAACTCACAAGGAAGGTCTCCATTGGGGGCATACTCAGAATTTTTTGAAAAAAATACGAATTAAACTACTCATGTAGGTAATAAAGGATCAGTGAAAATTACCGGCGGAATTACATTATCAGATATGTAAAAAAATAAAATAGTTTGGAATAATTGGCGTGAAAAGCTGAAAGCGACGCGGGATTTGGCGAGCAGTTCATTTCCTCGCCAAAAGCAGACGATTTTAACGAATCTGAAAATTGATTTTAATTGACTTCACTGTTAAAAGTGACTTCACTGTTGCAGCATTTACTGCAACGTCACTCCACTACTTTTATAGAATATCTCTCTTCTGACCAATGAGAATGCTCCATAGCACTGTGAATTGACCGTGTCATACACTGTTAAAAATCTGTTGCATTTCGTTGCAACGCACTCCACCGCTTGTATATAATATCTCTATTCCAATCAATGAGAAAGCTCCATTTCACGGCCAAGTAACCGTTTTCTATACAAGCAAGGGAATGCGTTGCAACAAAATGCAGCAGATTTTTAACAGTGTATTTTTCAATTTGGAACAATTTTAATCAATTTAAATTGTGTTTTAAATGATAAAATATATTAATCTCATTTTGTTATAAGTACATATAAACTTATATGACAAAATTACACTTAAAGTAACGTAAAACTTCAAAACTAAAATTACTTAAACTAAACTTATTTAAATAAATTGAACATAGAAAGTTTTTTTCTTTAAAAGGTATTCGAAGCGTAAAAGCGTATTTTTCAAAATTTCGTTTTTTCGCCAACCGGAGATAAATCGCCAAATAAACAAATTTTTTATTATTTTTTTTACGGACGTTATAAGGAGGTTCCGCCGAAATTTTTTATAAACATATATAACTATATGAGAAGAACATTCTGTAATTTTTCCAGATTTTTCTGAGTATGCCCGTATGGAGACCTTCCTTGTCAGACCAATAGTTGATTGTGACGGCCTTATAAGAGCTAGGTCAAATGTTGCTTATCGAGAAGACAAATACGATTTTAAGTTTCCTATTATATTGCCATCTGATCACCCTGTTTTAAAATTGTTGATAATGACTGTACATAATGATTTATTACATGCTGGTACTTTATTGTTGATGTCAACTTTAAGAGAAAAGTATTGGATTTTAAAATCACGAAAGACAATACGAAATTGTATTGGAAAATGTATAAAATGTCAAAAGTTCAAAGCTAAAAAATGTGAGGCAATCCCAGGAATTTTACCTAATGATAGGGTCCGCGATGCTTGCGTATTTGAAATTATAGTATGTGATTTGGCAGGACCATTATATTTGAAAGATGGTCGAAAAGCATATATTGTACTTTTCACTTGTGCAGTTTGTCGTGCCGTCCACTTGGAATTAATCACTTCTCTATCAACTGAATCTTTTCTTCAGTCTTTAAGACGTTTTATTGCACGCCGTGGACGACCTTCAACCATATATTCAGAGAATGGAACAAATTTCATTGGCGCGGAGAACTTTTTGAAAACTATCGACTGGGATAATCTCCGTTTTAAAGCTTCTGAACAAAAAATTGATTGGAAGTTTAACCCTCCTTCCGCGCCATGGTGGGGCGGATGGTGTGAGCGCTTGATTTGGATTGTAAAACAAATCCTAAGAATAATATTGGGTCGTGCTTCTCTTGATTACGAAGAATTGCTGACTGTATTATGTGACTGTGAAAGAGTTATTAATTCAAGACCAATTACCTATGTGTCAGAGGACATTGATGAGGACTTTTCTATAACACCAGAGAAATTTTTACATTAAACTCCACAGTCAGGTGTTCCAGATATTGACAATGTAGACAAAGTGAAATTGAGTAAAAGAGCTAAATATTTGCAACGGATAAGAGAAACTTTAAGACTTAGGTTCCGTACAGAATATTTAGGACAGTTACGGCAGCAATCAATAAAATGCTATAAAAATGAATCACTTAAGGTAGGAGAAATTGTCCTACTGGAAGATACTAATAAAAAACGTTCCTATTGCAATCTAGCTCGTGTTCTGAAAGTCATACCTGGCAGAGATGGCCAAATTAGGCTTGCGCTCATAAAAACAAACAATTCTGAATTATTACGACCAGTTCAGAGATTATACAGATTGGAATTGGAAAATATAATAAAAGAAGCAAATGATGAGGCTACGCCTTTAACCACTAGTAGTGGCAAAATTATCAAAACACCTGATAGATAAATTTTCTATTTACAAAACTTCATTTAAATACTCATTTCACTTAATTTCACTTCACTTCTTTATTTGTACTTAAGTGTTTATTATTATTATTTTGCATATACTACATATATTGTTATTATAATTAATAAGATTGTATTTCTATTGTGTAAGTAATTTTTTATAAGTATTATAAATAATGTTTATTTTGTGTATACGTAAAGTTTTTGAGTGTTTGATTTCCCACTCGAAAGGTGGGAGGATATTAGGAAAAGAGAATTAAGTTCAAGGACACTCCAATCCAAGCACATTACTGTAACCCTTCAGAGAAGGGGGAGCGCAATTTGTTACGTCATTAGACAGCCGATGTTACTGCTGTCAGTTGTCTCACGTTCGTTCTGAAACAAACTTGTAAATAAAATGTTGTTATTGTTTTTTAGCTATCGGCTAAGTTACTTTCCCGGCCTTTGTGATTATTTTAAGTAATATTCGTAATACTACTCTTTCAAATTATGAAATTTTCTTTCTATCCCCAAATTTGCTCCCCGGGGGGGGGGGGGGTCAGATTTTGATCTTTTTTGAAATCGTAACCGTTTTACCACTTTAGATCGGATTTTTTTCTGGAGCCCTCCAAAACATATTATTTATAATACATAAAATTTTTAAAGAAAGGGGAAGGGTCTATTTTGGGAGGCGTGATAGATGGAATTCTGGGGGAGGGGGGTGCAATTTTCTGAATTTGGTCTACACCCCTCATGTGATATGTCATTGGAAATTTCTCTGACACTATGTCATATTATATACCTTCCGCACCACTCTCCTCCCCCATTTTGCCCTCCCAGTGCACAAATTTAACCTAAATTAGATGGAACCTCCTTAGATGGAATTCTGGGGGAGGGGGGTGCAATTTTCTAAATTTGGTCTACACCCCTCATGTGATATGTCATTGGAAATTTCTCTGACACTATGTCATATTATATACCTTCCGCACCACTCTCCTCCCCCATTTTGCCCTCCCAGTGCACAAATTTAACCTAAATTTAGCCGACACCTCTCATATGATATATTATTGGAAAGCCCTGTAACTACTTATTCATTTTACGACTTCTCGTGCCCTTCCACCCAATTTTCCCCTATTTCGGGAGATGCAGTTACCGTATTCCTTCCGGAAGTCTTCCAATAATGGGGAAATTAAAGAATTGATCACAATTACATAGAAAAAGCTATAAAAATGATGATCACATTTAACTTCCATTTAATTTCTGTTTTTGTCACCAGGGATGCACTTAATTCTTATGGTTTTAGAGCCATTTTGCTGCTAATTAGCAAAAAATTATAATTTTTGATACTTAACCTCCCGTATCTTTTTATACTTACATGCGCCTTTTCAACCAGGAGATGCCTTCACATGACTTTTACACTATTGTGGCTCCCTTTGAACATTTTAACAGAGCGTTGTTTTTTAATTCTATCTGGTTTAGTTAACATTTATTTACTAAAACCCTTTATAGACATGTAAAAAGTATTCAGTTAATAGACGATTGTAGAACATGTTTATTGAAGTAATCGATGACTGTATCGATTGTGTGACTTACGATGACGATTTTTTTTCCGATTGATAACTTTTTGAGAATTGCCCATCACTAGCCATATCCTAGCATAAGTTTTAGGTAGACGAATGAAATTCAAGATAACAAGCCAATAAAAAAAAATATATTAAACATTTATTTCAGTGATTTTAGAAATCCCCTCCTCCCCGCAACCAAAAGGATTAACTGGAGGTAGGAAAATTTATGTCATTCCGTCATACCTTAGCAGAAGTTTTAGATAGAGTAATGAATTTAAGGTTACCTAATCTACTAAAACAAACTTAAACATGTATTTTATCTATTTAAAAAATTTCCTCCTATGCAGATTTAAACCGGGAGGACGCGCGCAGGGCCTAAAAGACCCGGAGTGCGTTTGGTTTTTACAATTGCAACCACTAATTTTTTTAAAGTAATCTTCAACTTATTTTATCGCAAAATTTGTAAGAAATGTCTCCGTCTAAAAAAAAGTAACTATTATAATATGATTTTACTGGTGACAAAGTTAAAACCATTCATATCCTGGGTAAGCGCGCGTTCTCCCGGGTTAACCCGGGAGGACCGCAGGGCCTAAAAGACCCGGAGTGCGTATAGTTTTTACAATTGTAACCGCTAATATTTAAAAAGTACTCTTCAACTTATTTTATCGTAAAATTTGTAAGAATTGTTTCCGTCTTAATAAAGTGGCTGTTATATTTTGATTTTATTGGTGGCAAAGTTAATACCATTCATATCCTGGGTTAAGCATAATTCAGAAAACGTCATGAGGAAAGATCTTTAATTTTCGATTAGCTAGAGCTACTAAAAAGCGATTTCTGTTAAGATTTTCACGTTTACGATTTTCTTTTCACTAATACGACGGAGCTCTGCATGCACCATGGGAGTTATTCTCATACACCCCATACAGACTCAGCAGCTTCCCTGATATGCCTGTACTTCATACGGGTAACGTGTTTTTTGACAATCATGATTTGCCCGTTCCACATACGGCCTCTTCCCATAACAGCCAAAATCGATTAATTTTAATTTGAGGTGATGACATCTTCGGCAGGTTAACAAATTAGGGGCGGGACAAAGTGATTAATCTTCTGCTGTTTTTGATAAAATTAAAACTAACGCCATTTTGTTGCCTTCGATTTTCCCTTTTTATCAGCGGGAATGATTTTTTTCCGGGTGATTGATTACGTCTTCGAAAGACATGCATTTTCCACTTTATGTTTACTTTATTTATTTAATGGTCAGTCCCTGAAGAAAGATGATCTTATCTGGACTCAAGAACATCTGGGAAACCAGTGGTCCAGATGTGTAATCTCTTCTTTACTTTTGAAAGCGGTTCTCAAACAAATATTTGCGGTATATACATTGTGCATTTTATCAACTAACGTTACAATGTTTCTTTAAATATGCCATGCAGCAATACAAGAAAAATAAATAAATAAATAAATAAATAAATAAAACTTTTAATTATACAGCATTATTAGTTGAAGTTAGTTCACACTTAAACTAAAAAGGATTTTTGCATAGAATGTAAAAATGAAATAGTGTTGGAAAAATATTTCATATACTGAATTCTTATTCTGCAATATTTTGATTGAAATTCATTTAAAGCTGGTTTTGAAGAAAAAAGAAAACAATATTGCTGAATTATATATGCGCAAATTATTATTATTATTACTATTTTAAACTGTTTTTATAGAAATGGATTTCAAACATAAAAAAAAAGAAAAGAAAAAAGATTCAGTTTTTGCTGATGTGGCTTTCGAAAAAGAATTCTTTAATCCCCCCCCCCCCCCCCGTTTGAAAAGCAAAAATTATGAGATCTAATAAATATTTTTTTTTTCTCTTTAACAAATATTAAAAATTACGAGTAAGGTTTTAATATAGGTATTGATACACGTTTTTATTTTTTAAAAATTGATGATTTTTGTTATTTCCTCGTTAATTTCCTCCTTATTTATTATTGAGGGAACATTTCCTGAAGCAGAAAGAGCGCGACGTGCGACATGCGTCGTATAGTTATTTTTGCCCTTGAATAATTTTGCCGACATAATTTCTATTTCTAAAAAAATCAAATTTTTATCATATAATTAACATTTTTTCAAAGAATACTGCATACATACTGCATGCATTTATGGAATGATTTTACAGTATATATATTACAGAAAATGCAGAATAGCAACATTAATGATTATTTATATTCTTAGATTTTCAACATTTAAATAAAGATTCATTAAAAAAAAAGATTTAGAATAAAAGAAAAAGAGAAAGTTAAAAACATCACAACTTTTGAAGCTGCAAAATAAAAAGATTTATGGATATATTTCTATATCATTTTATTAATGATTTTTTTCAAATCCGAAGGCGCTAACTTTCTGATACATTTCTGATTTTTTTTTTTTTTCTCGGAAACGCATAAAATTACCAAGTGTTTTTATTTAGAAACTATGTAATCGAATGGCTTTATCCATTTTTTTATATAAGCAGTTTAAGAAAATGCTATCAAAGTTAGCGTTTTGAATCAAATTTCCGGAAGCGACACCATGGGAAGGGGGAAAAAATCTCCAACTACATGACAAGAATCTCTTATATCTCAACAAGTGTATACAATTTTCTTATTTATCAAAAATAGAAAACTCTATTCGATTCTAAATCTTTTTAACAGTCAGGCTTGTTGATGTTATATATTAATTTACAGTTAAAAATTAGTCAGAAAAAGTGTCAGACTTTCGCGTTGTTGAGAAATGAATTTAAGAACCACTAAGAAGTATATTTCCATAGATTACGTTAACGTATAAATTCTTTATCGCTATTCAAACTTTTACAAATCTTGTTGTCTGCCCTACACATCATAAGCGCAATTAAGTCTGGTTCCGGCCCGGCTCGACTATATGTAGAAAAGCAATGCAAGCCTGATCTCGGCCAGGAACGAGTCTGCTAAAAAAGTATTAAGCCCGGATTAGATACAATGTAACTGCCCGATGCCGATCTGTAAAACTTACATCTCTATATTGATGTTGCCAAATAAGAATCGGTTCGTGATGCACATTTATATTTATTCTCGATAAAGCTGTATTCATTAAAAATAGTTCACATTTTATCGTTTTTGCATAAATCTTTCTAACGGATCGTCCGGCCCACTAAATATTTTATTGGGCCGGCCTGGCCCGTAAGGCCCGTTCAATTTCTTTTCTTTTTCTTTCTTTCTTTTTTTTTTTTAATTTTAATTTATTTATTTATTGTCGGTCCAGCCCGTTAGAAAATTCGGAACTGCCTCTACCTGTCATCCTGAAAGGAAATGTCAAACAAGCATATTAGAAATTAACGTTTCATTTCAGTTATGTCGAAAAGTGTTAAAATCATAAGTTAATTTAATCAGTATTAACTTATTTTATAATTGTCAATTTCCATCTTTTCTCTTTCACAATTCAATAATGCGGAATGTTCTGACAGTGCTGCGAAATTTCCTTTATGCTTACATGTGTACTTTTTCGGTATTCTCTATCAGTTTTAAAAAAATTGATCAGAAATGTCACATATCATGAAAGATTTTCAGTTACAACAGATTACATCTGTAATGTAATTTTTTTCATGACTGTTAAAATGATCCTTTCTCCTTCGCCCCCTACCCCCTAAAAAAAAGAAAAAAAATCTTTGCTCTATGCAACACAAGAGTTACTGGCACATTAACGGATCATTTAAAGACATAAAAACACAATACTTGGAGACATAACTATTCAATGATTTGTTATGCAAAGATTTTTCGTTTTCCGATAAATGACTTATATCTTGACTTATAAACAGCTGTTTTCTCATGATGGCAGATTTTTCTTTTTCCGTATTCAAAGCGGTTCCTTGACAACGTTCTTTGAAATATCTTCTTCCTTTATCCAAGAATAGAAAACTATTCGATTGCACAGTTTTCGAATAAGAGTATCTGCATCTTTCCTTCGCTTAAGAACAAAAATGAACTACAAATGTGTCAAAGTAGTCAGTTTTTATTTGAGTATTGCCATACGGCTCAAACATTTCATTTAAATTTCAGTATTGATGGCATAATCTGAAACATGCTTTACTTGAAAGAAAATTAAACACATTATATCATTATCAAGAGCCGTCTGAAAATTTTATGCATGTATTAAAAGAACACATTAAATGTTTCATATGTCAAAAGATAATACGTCACGATGTGAGAACACTCTAAACTGTGCCATTTATTAAAAAAAAAAAAAATTGGGAAATACTGACTTGAAATGTTCAATTACTGATGAATTTATTCATGATATTGTAATCACGAGAAAAAAAAAATCATTTATGACTTAAGATGTAATTCAATTATCAAAAATAAATAAATAAATAATAAAATAAATTTTAAAATAATCTTTAGATAATGAAAAATTCAATAGTTATGCCAGAGGCGAATTAATGACCACACGAGCCCGTAGGCTTGACATATTTGCGGACTTCTTTATCATTTATTCAAAGAGATATATTTCGGTTGATTCAAAATGTACATCTTTTAGATCATATCATAAATCAGATTATAAAATTTAAGTACAGATTTTATGTATATTATATTTGTTTTACAATAAGCTGTATGCATATTAAAACATGAAATTTAATTTGTATACTGTTTCTGTTTAAATTATAGTTATATTGATTTTCTAGATAATCTAAGATATCTAGATAGATCTAGATAATCTAAAAAATTTAATTTTCATAAAATTTAAATAAAATTCAATAAGTTTTGGTCGCAAAACAATATAATATTTTTAAATGTTCTTAGTAAAGGGAGGAGAATAGTTTAGAAATCAGGGACAATATAAAAAAATTGAATTTCTTATGTTAATATGTATAGCATCTTTTAAAACAAATGTGATGCTGTACTTGATTTGCATACTTTGTGCAATTAAGTGGTCTATTCACTCACTTGAAAACACCCGCTTACTGATTCTAAACCCATGCGCAGGGTATTTTCGAATTTCTGAATTAAATTTGAATATTTTCAAACATTTCTTTTTTCTATAGGATAACTTATGTTAGTTCTAATATGGCTTGTTCCACTTATCAGATTTGTAGATTTTTTAATAACATAATTCCACTTTCAGAACTAGTTTCGAAAGTGAAGTATCTTTTTTATAAATTTATCCGAAACCAATATAAACATAGTTGAAAGTGCTTAAAAAATAGTTTATCTGTCCGACTATGTGTCTGAATTCTTAACTTGCGTATATACAGTTGGATTGCTCTGATCTCAATAACACATATGAATTACATGTAATTCATATGTGTTATTGAGATTTTCTGTGCCATGTTCGGTAATGAAAATTAAGTACGTAACGTTCATAGTTTATTTACACAGAGACATTCAAAAGTATTCCAATACATTATGGCCTATGGGGAGATGTATTTTTGTAAATATGTTGCACCTATAATCGTCATCTTGTCTGTCCGCATGTAACAGCGCAAATCTACACAACTGAATGGTTTGAAATGTAATTTATATAATTGCTGGAGAATTTTGTCGAGTCATTTCAAATGACTTACATACTCAGAACTTGAAACATAAAAATAAAAGTATTCTTTATTCTACCAAATCATAGCGTAATTGATTCAGTGATATCCCATGACAGGTTATGATTCTGGCTTTATAATGTTGATTACGTCCTAGTTAAGATGGAGTCTTATTAGTTTCGTATTACTGAATTTAATATGTATAATCGTATCAAATATCATGTTCATGCATTTTTGCATAATTGAACCAATATCTGAATATTTATAAAACTAGTTACAGTACGAACGCACTTCATTTCCCACGTTTGACGTGCAATTTTCAACTTGTACATCTTCTTCCCAGGCAGAAGTTATTTTCTTCATTATTATAATCAAAATCTAATAAGTATTAGTGCATAATCAATAATCATCAGACTAGGTTACACTAAATATAAAATTTCTTTTAATTTTGTGCAATAGTTTTGCAATATAGTAGCACTCATAAATTTTTAATAAACGGACAGAAATCGTTTAAAGAAAAATAATCATATTTAAGATATCCAGAAATTTGAAATACAGGGCTTTCTTTAAAAAGATGAGTGTGTGTGTGTGTGGGGGGGGGGGGGGAGATTTAATAAAAAGAATATTGCCCAGTTAAACTGGTGACATTGAGATCATAGGCTATGCACACTGATTGTACTATTATATAATAATACTATTACAGCCTTATATAATAATGCCCTTCGAAAAACAAAATAAGAGAGGAAATAGCCTCGCATTTTTTTCTTTTTTCTTTTCTTTTCTTTTCTTTTTTTTTTTTTTTTTTTTTTTTTTTTTTTTTTTTTTTTTTTTACACTTAATGATTGAACCCCAAAACTAATCAGTAATGCACCTTATCATATAATAATCCTGCATCCAAAATTTGGTAGCAAGTCGGATATTTCTGCATGAAAACCCATTTATGTAATTAAAGAAGAGTTATCCCCCTTTCCCTCTTTTATACTAAACCATTAAACCCCCAAAACTATTGAGAAATTCAACTTATCAAAAAGAACCAACATCCAAAATTTAAAGCAAATCGAATAATTCTGCATAAAACTCCATTTAGCTAACTTAAGAGGGGTAATCGTCCTTAACTTACTTTATATTTAATAAAAGAAGCCCACAATTAATCAGGGAAGCTTTTTACTTTGAACCTGTATTGAAAAATGGAAGCAAATTGGTTGATTCTGCATACCTAAATTAAGAGGCGTAGTCCCCCCTATCTCCTCTTTATATTTATCCAATGAGTTCAAAAACAAATCAGGGAAGCGTCTTATCACAATAAACCTATATAAAAAATTTGAAGTTAATAGTTAAATTTTGCGTGAAAAACACATTAACCTAAATTACGAGGGGTTACACTCCATTCCCCCTTTATACTTATCCAATGAACACCCAATACTAATCTCGGAGGCACCTCATCAGAATGATCCGATACCTAAAATTTGAATGAAATTTGGTAATTCTATATGAAAAAACCCATTTTTCTGAAAAAGGGGGGGGGTAAATTCCGTCCCCAATACTTATCCAAAGAACTTCAAAAAATAATCATGGAGGGGCCCTCATCAGAATGATTCTATGTCTAAGATTTGAATGAAAATGGGTTTTTCTATATGAAAAACCCATTTATCTAAATTATTTGGGGGGGGGGGGATTAGTCCCCGTTCTTTGTTCCTTATATTTATTCGATGTACTTCGAAAAGTAATCATGGAAAAGCTTTATCAGAATGATCCTGTACCTAAAATTTGAATGAAATCTGATAATTCTGCATGAAAAACACATTTATATAAAGTAAGGGGGAAGGCATTAGTCCCCGTTCTCCTTCTTATATTTATAAAGTGCACTCCCAAAATCTAATCAAGGTAACGCCTTATCAGAATAAACCTATATCCAAAATTTTAAGTAAGTCAGACATTTTTATCATGAATTATCGCGTTACACACATATATACAAAACGGGCGGTGCATAAGCTCTCAGGCTTAGATAGGCTGTGATCTAAAAATTAAAAGCTGAAAATAGACAAACCGTTTGATTCAAACTTTTAAAAGTCTTTAAAATATATTATTCGTAGAGTTGCTTAAAAAATCTTGGCTTGACTGCCGCTGTTCTGTGTATAACTATCATAAATGCATGTCAAAAAAGTTCTTTTTTTTTTCTTTTTTTGTGGAAATAGAAGAAATTAAAAATGGATAGTATTCAGAATACAATCTATGTTAAATCTTAGTACTGGGGCCCCTTTTCGTTCGGGCCCCTAGACTTTAGACTGCTCAGTTTAATGAATAATCCGCCTCTGGTTATGCCTGCAAATATCATGATTTATGTTTCATAATGAATCAGAACATATTTTTAAATCTCATCTAATGTAAAATTTGCATGATACATTTTTACATAAAAAAAAAATTATGAACAATAAATTCTACGATGGAATCGTGTCATTTGATCTGAAAGCTTTATTTGACTAGCTTTAAAGTATGTTCAAGTAAATACTTTGAAGAACTTAATATTTAACCATTCGAATTATCGCTGAAGAAAATGGTTTTCAACAAACCTCATTAATAAACTTATCTACAAATTCTGTTTTCATAAAAATATCAAGAATGTAAACCATATAGGAATGATATATAAAAGTTTTAACTATTTTCCTGGTTTGTACCAGAAGTTACAATATGTTCTATTGAACCACTTAGACATAATATAAATGTAATAGCCTGGTCATCAAAGAAATAAAAAGGTAATTTGCAAGAAAATAGATCCGACACCGAAATATGAATTAGCTGGTCTTTATGAGATTCCTTTCAGAACTGATAGCAATAGAATAATTCAAATGTCCAGTTATGCATTTGAAGGTTAAAGTGATGCAGGAGAACAAAGTGATGTAATAAAAAAGTCCTTCCGGTCAGTGCTGGTAGGAAGAGGTAGCTTTCACATTCCTTGCTTAGAAAAAAAAAAAAATCACGAAAATTATAAACGAATTTAAAAATGGGTCAGAATGTAAGCAGTTTGGATTTAGGATTTTTTCTTCAACTCCTATTATTGTTGAATTTATTTTTGCTATAAGAATTGGTCCTATCAAAAACGTGTCATCATAAAAGTTGTAGATATTATTAAGACGATGTATAATAAATTTATTTGGAATTGATATCTTAAGAACTGATGAAGTTATTGATTTTTTTTCTTCTTCTTTTTCTCTCTTATTGTTTTTGTTTTCGTTTTTAATTTTCCTTTGCAAAAAGAATTACTCCTATCAAAAATTGTAAATACAAAAGTTTTCGATAATATTAAGAGTATTTATAAAAAAAAAAATTAGTTGGATTTGATATCTTCAGAATCGACAAAGTTGTGATCTTTTAATTCCAAAAATTCTATTTTTTTAATTTATTTTTTATTTTTTTATTTTTATTTTTATTTTTATTTTATTTTATTTATTATTTTTTATTTTATTTATTTATTTATTTATTTTTTGCCCTTTAAGCCCATTTTTAATTTTATCAAAAATCTGTCATGCATAAATCTTTGGCTCATTTTTTAGAAATAATATAAACTTTAAACTGATTTGATATCTTAACTAAGAAGTTATGGGGTTTTTACGGTTTTCACAAAACCCTTCCCTATTCCTACTTCCTTGGTCCGATTTTGCCCATTAACGAACGTGACCGAGATTTTTTGCGCCTTGATTTTATGTAGCAGTTTGGAAGAGATCTGAGCCGAATTAAAGAAGTTATCGTGTCCATAAAAAAGTTACATTTATATGTATTTATACTTTCTTAAAATGTCAGCCAAAAAATAACTTGAGATGAGCCAAAATTCGCTCATCTCATGTTTTGAAAGGCAGCTTCTCATAAAGAGTTGATCGCAATAGGTAAGTATTTCATACGAAATCTATCTAAAAACAGAGAAAGAAAGAGGAGAGAGAGAGAGAGAGATTGATTGATTGATTGATTGATTGATTGATTGATTGATTGATTTTAAGATTAATTTACAACTTAAAAGCTCAGGTACAGCAAGTACGTAAAAAGCCTAGTTTTTTCTAACATAACACAAAAATACTTCAATTAAAAATTATATTTAATTGTAATATAATTTGCAATGTCATAATATCCTTAAAATAAACAAATTATTCATGCTTTTCTATATATATATATATAAAAAAAAACCACAGAAAATATAATAAATTTCTGCAAGTAAAAGAATAAAATAGCCAAAATCTTATTTTTTCATTCTACATTTGCAATAATAAATTTATAGCAAATACTGGAGGCTAAAGAAGAATGAAAGAATGACACCGGCTGCATTGCTATTATAAAAAAAAAATAATAATAATAAAACGTAAAAAAGAACCAATTGATATATAAAATTTTAAGCAAAGAAAACCTTTTTTAGATATATATACATATACATATAATCATCTTAAATTAAGATATTGAGTTTAGCATAGCATAGTCGAATTAAATGATTTTGTTTTATATCTTAATAGGGTAAATTATGGTGTATGGTTTATTTTTTCTAATTTCACATTACTCTGCTTTTAATTTATTTATTAATTTATTATTATCACGTGTACGATAATTATTTTTATTTTTTACACCTTTTAATTTTTCTATCCAGTTTAGTAATTTTGTTGTGCTTTTTTTTTTAATGTTATTTCTTTATTTATGTTTTATGTATGTTAGTAGCCCCAAATTCGTATTATTTTGCTTTTTGATGGCTAATACGAAGATGAAACCACACCCTTCATTTGTAGTTCCAAAAATTTTGCTTTGGTTCTACAAATCCCATCTGTATTCATTTTCTTTCTTTATTTAATTTTTTCCTCTTGTTCAATGTGGTTTTATTTTTCTTTTAAATTCAAATGGTTCATATTGTAATACAATTAATGGTTTTATATATATATTAATTTTTTTGAATTTATATGTATTAAAAAAAATGTTATGGATTAAAAAGTTGATAAAAATATCTGAAACACTGAATGCTGGGAATTCTCACTAAGTGCTCATAATGCTGCTATTTAATGTTTTGAGGATTTCAGCTATAACTGGCTATTCATTATATTTACTCTGATTATTGTAAATATCACTAGTATTTAATGTAGTTTTACATAATTATTGCAAAATATAAATGTCTATTATTGCATGCTAGATTACTGCATGCTACTAACAAATGAAACTACTTATTTGGAGTTTTTACAATTTATGTAATTACTAATTATCATATTATTAATCAAAGTATAAACGCACATATTGTGTTTGCAAGTTGAGGTTTAATTGTTTTGAAAACTCAAAACTGTTGGTCACTATTCATTATTTGTACACTGGAGGAAAAATTGTAACAATCCGATTTAAATAAATAATAATAAACAAAAAATCAGAGTTAAATAAAATGTAATTTTAAAAAATCAATGTTTTTTACACCCTAGTTTAGAATAGAAAACAAACGTAAATGTTATCTGAAATCGGAACTTATTACTAATGCATTCGTGATTTTAAAACTATACTGAATATTGTCATAAATACTACTTTTCATGCAAACACATTGTTAAAAATTTCTAACTTTTGCTGCACTGCTACTACACCGCTTTTATAGAATGTCTCTATTTTGATTTATACTTTTCTTTGAATTTACGAAATACAGACGATACGTATCTGCGTACGTGCGGAGTACTTTTTTTTTTTTCTTCTTTTTCTTTTTTTTTTTTTTTTTTTAATGACAGTTTTGAAAAAATATAATAATTTTTAGTTCTATTGTATTACAGAATGATAAGAAAACATAAAATCCTAGCAATATCTTTTTAATATTTTAAAAAATTGGGGGGTTTTACTGTTTTTTAGCAAAATTTCACGTTTACATTCTATTCAAATAAATAAATTTCAATTTCCTTTATGCTGCACACTTCTGTGTTACACTTATCTGTGCACTTAACTAGGAGTTTTACAATATCTTCAAAAATAGCCGAAAATTTTCAAAATATGTAAAAAAGTACATTTTTTTTTTAGTAAAAATTACCATTTTTTCATATTCGAGTGCCTATAAAATAATTAAATTATCAAGTATAGCTTAGATTCTAGATCAGAGCATAGTGAGTGATATGGAAAACATTCTTACAAAATTTCACTAAAATATCTTTAAATCTTTATATGTAATTAAGTTTATCGCACATGGAAATAGCGAAAAAAATGATTTTCCAGAAATCGCATTCAATGATTTCTTTTTATAGGTAAGAAACTAGAATATTTAATTTTTGAACGCTTATAATTCATCACAATTATATTCAAACACTTCCTTAACTTTATTTTTAACCATTTTTAACTTCTTAGTAACTCTTTTTGTTTTCCTGGTAAGTTTTTCTGTGTATAAGCGAGGGACGATTTGAATGTTTTATTCGTAGCAAAATACCATGTTTGCGCCAGACAGCGTACACTCAATTCAAATAAAAATATTTCAATTTCCTTTATGCTGCACACTTTTATTACACTTATCTGTGCACTGAAATAAGAGTTTTACAATACCTTGAAAAAAACCAAAAATTTTCAAAATATATAAAAAATACTTTTCTTAAAGTAAAAATTACCATTTTTTCATATTTGAGCCTATAAAATAATTAAATTATCACATATAGCTTAGATCATAATTCAGAGCATCGTGAGTGATATTGAAAACATTACCAAATTTCACTTAAATATCTTTAGAACTTGTTTTTGTTATGAAGCTAATCGAACATAGAAATTATGAAAAAAAAAGTAATTTTCCAGAAATCGCATGCATGTATTTTCTTGTAAAAATCTAATATATTTAATTTATACACTTAAAATGCATCACATTTATATTCTAACCCATTTTTAACTTCATATTTAACCATTTTTAACTTCTTAGTAGCACTTTTAATTTTCCTGGTAAGATTTGCAGAGGATAGCGAGTAACTTTTAAATTTTTTATTCGCTCATCATCAATTTTAAAACTGTTTATGATCATATTTTGTTCAACTGATACTCCTAATTGTTCGAATACAGCTAAAAGTCCTAAATATCCTGAATTATAAATTAAAACTGATAAACTGAAACAGATTTAGAATCATAATAGATTGTTCTTTCATAAAAAACAATAAAAAAAATTCGAAACTTTTCACAGAAATGGCCATTTTGATGTTTATTAAAATTGCCATAACTCCTTTTCTAATAATAGTAGAAATGAAATTAAAACAGATTTGGAATCGTAAAAGATTGCTCTTTCATATCAAACAATAAAAAAAAATTCGAAAATTTTCACCAAAACAGCCAATTTGATGTAGGCAGATACCTTAAACACATTTACAATATATTTTTTTTAACAGAAATACATAAAACTGGATGGCCTGACTATGGAAGCGAATCGGAATCGACCTGTATCTCCATTTTGATGAATAAATGACTTCTTAAGTTAACAGCGATTTTGATCACGTGACAAATACGTTTTTAAACCCTGCTTGAATGTGTATTCTTCTTTTTCACAGAAATTCGGTTAAAAACGCCCATTTAGACACTATTTTCTGAAAAGATCTATTGCGTTTGCAAATAAACCAGAAAAATATTTTGATAACATAGTTTTTGAACAACAGCATCATTTTCATGCATATCCGAACAAATATAAATTAAAATTTATGTCATAAAGTTGCGCTTTTAGATTTAAGAATAGCCTTAAAGAGTACAATCGAATCTAAAAAAAACATATCATAAAAAAATCTGAGAAGCCAGAAAAAAACCCTCATAAAATTGGTTTTTAAAGATTTTTTTTTTTTAAATAAAAATTTTAAGATTTTATTTTTTTTTATTTTTCTATAATTATACAGCACTTTACAGAAAATTTGATGATTTAGATAATTTTTGAAGCTTGAAAATAACCAAAATTTTATATTCCTATAGCAATCAATTATAAACAACATACACACAAGGGTGCAGAATATGTCCGATCCGGCGATCTAGGATAGGGGGGAAATTTTAACCAACCAGAGAATTTTTGCAGAAACATATACAGTTGATTTTGATTTTAACAACGAATTCCATAATTCCAGAGAAAATTCACTATAAACAAAAAGATCCATATGGCGACTTTCACAAAATTCATGTGTACCATATGTCACAGGTGAATCAATTAAAAATTTTCTGAAAATTAAAAAAAAAAAAAAAAAAAAAAAAAAAATCACCAGTCTGAAAATTTGGATACAAAAAATACCGTAAACTTTTTCCAAGAATTAAAAAAAAAAAAAAAAAAAAAAAAAAAAAAATTCATCACGAGATCGCCAAATTAACGGCAAATTTTGTCTAAAGAACTACAAGTTTCGTCAAGAAATCACGAAATGAACACAAATTTTGTCAAAAGACTGCAAAATAAACGCCCATTTCTACAAAAGACCGCGAAAAAAACTGCGGATTTAGTCAAACACAAAACAACCACAAATTTTGTGAAAAATCGCAGGATTCCATCAAAAATGGCGAAACAACCACAAATTTCATTATTAGATTGCTAAAACTGCAATTTTCGTAAGTAAAATTTAAAAAGAACGCAAATTTCACCTACAAATGAAAAAAAAAACAAATCTTGTCAAAAGATCGCAAAAAACCACATTTTACGTCAAAAAAATCTTTAAACGACCACATATTTCGCCAAAAAATGGGCAAAAAAATCTGCAAATTTCGTTAAAATATTGCAAATATCGTCAAAATATCACAAAATAAACGCAAATTCCAACAAAGGATCACAAAACAATAATAAATTTTGCTAAACGATAATTTTTTGTTTTGTTAAAAGATCATTTGTTAAAAGGCAAAGACTACAAATTTCGTCAAACGATCGCTAAAAATAGCGAATTTAGTCAAAAGGCTACAATAAATAAATAAATAAATAAATAAATAAAAATAATAATAATAATAATAATAATAATGCTGGGAGTGGATTCCCCCCCCCCCCTTTACTGTAACCTTTTAGAAAATTTTGTGATTTTCAGAATTTTTTTTTTTTACTCAGAAATACTCTTGCTCACATACTTGTGCATAAGTTCAGACATAATGGAAAAATTGATTTTCTATACATATGGTAGTACAGCATTTATCTATAACATGCCGTAAAATTTTGGGGAAATTTTCATACGGATTGGGGGAAATGTTGAGAGTAGAAACATTTTCTGCACCCCTGCATACACAACCTTTACAACAACGTTAATATGGTGTTCTATTCTTTATTCATCCAGGTCCCACCAGTGGCCGCGAGGTTCTGACTTCCAAACTGATAAACGGTAGGTGCTGGGTTCGAACCCAATCGCGACCGTCGTCCTAACCGTTCGGAGTTTTCCGCGGTTTTCTTCGAACATTGCGTAAATATGGGTTAGGTTCCCTCAGAAAGACCCCCCCCCCACACGGAGGCCATCCCACCCCTTAGGGCCTATATCCCACAGCGTAGATAATTGGCCGACATAAATACAAACAAACAAACAAACAATCTTTATTCATCTTATGAAAATATTTGAACACTTCAGGAGTATGTGAGAAACTAATTGCGCAATTGTGTTTGAAATATTACAAAAGAAAACGAAAATATATTTATCTAAAATAAGAAAGCAAACGGTATGTATATCTGTACAGTAAAATGTAAATCTTTATAATTAAAAAATTAAAATAAAGTGAATCCTACTTGATCTATAATTGATAAAAATAGAAAAAATAATATTTTAAATGAAATATGAGAGAAATATGATATTATTAAAGATATTTTACAATTATTAAAGGATTTTATTCCACAGGAATATGCAGGGCCATCGCTGAGACTTTTTACTGGTTAGGGGGGGGGGACAAATCAAATTATATTTGGAAATTTTGCTAAGTCTATCGGAAATTGAATGTGTGTTATAGCTGTTATTAAAGTTTTAAAAATATTTGGCAATTTTGTATGTAATTTTTTTCAAAGTGCAACAGGATTCTCAGGTTTTTTTTTTTTTTTTTGAGGAGTGAGGCGTGAGTGAGGGTATTGATAATCCATATGGAATTTACTTACATATTTAGTTCTTAAGTTGGCTTTTTTTTATTTATCTAAACTTTAACTTTTGATTTTAAATAGAATAAACTTTCTCTAAGGCAAAATCGATCAAAATCGGATTTTTTTCCCCCTTTACAGTAGACAATATTTCACCTTAGACAAATTTTACTTTTATGTTTATAAATTCACAGGGCATGAAAATCTTTTCGAGGATGAATTTCCTTCTGACACAGAATGCCCATTACAGAAAGTTTATTGTATTTGCATATGCAATTTCTAAAAACACAATTGATTTTTTTCTTTCTTTCTTTTTAATATAGAACTTTCACTTCAAAAATTTATTAATATTCCAATTGATTGTAAATTTGAGAAAATCAGGCAATGAATAAATTGATTTTAGAAAAACGGGATTTTCAGATCAGTAGACAAATCTATAAATTATACAAACAAGCCAATACAGCCTTAATTTTGTTATCCGGAAATATATATTTTATCCAATTTTTTATTCTAAACTTATAATATTTGGAATTTACAATATAAATAAAATGAAAAATACACCTAGTGATTTTGATGCAATTATAGAAAATTGAGACATGTAGGCACTATTTTGGATAAAAGTTTGGAGAGTTTTACATTATTGTCAAATTAATGCTTGTTTATTTCGTGTTTAAGAATTTTTTCAAATGCAAATTGGCTACTTTCTGACCCATTTTTGAATTCATTTTTGTTCATAAACGTATCAAATTAGCAGATGACCTTATTCAGAAATGATGCAATCGAACTTTTTTTTTCTTTTTGGGGAACAAACGCTCAGTCAAATTTGGCGTTTTGAACCTAATTTCCAGAGACGAAAGCGCAAGAAAGGAGAAAAAATCATCTTCCTGAGAGAATTATATACTTATAATTCCACATGTTAATCACTTATAGGAAAAAACTGTTTGATTACAAAAATATCTTTAATATGGTTGTGTCTGAAGTGTGCTTATATTTAAAAGTGAATCAGAAAATGTCTTCGAAGGAAAATAGTTTTCGAGTGCTGCCTTAATCGAATTCGGCCATGCGATTGTCGTCAAGTTCTATAGGTTGCTGACCTACTTTTGATTAAAAACTACTGTTCTAAAACTTTAATATATGTCTTGTACACATATTCAATACATGCTTTAAATTTCAAGTTATTTACATGATGATATTTCCAGTTCTATATTTACTTGCATTTTAAACGAATTAGAATGATATTATTTCATACAGATTAATAATATGAAAATATATCAGCTTTTGGATAAAACTTTTTGTAAATGTAGAACTAAATCATATTATCCTGCTTTACATTACACTTTTTTCTTAAAGCGTAAATTGAAAACCGTTAAATCGACATATTTAAACTAAAAATAATGATATTTATTCATAATTTCGGATAGTATTTATTTTTTCTTTTCTTTTCTCTCCATAGAATTTAACATATTTTAGTAGTATTTTTGAGAAACGCAGTTAAAAATTACAATAGCAAAATAAATTTAAAAACTTTAAGAATTTTAAATTTTAATATTGTTGCAATTTTATTGATTAACTCTCCAATAATAAGAAAAATAAGACTGCTTAGAAAATCTCGTTCATCTACCTTAAAATATTGATATTTTGTTTACTAAGCATTAATTTATATGAAAATAATGTATTGCATTCCATTTCATTATTGCAACTAATACAATGTATGCAACTAATATAACACGGTGATATACTAAAAAACATACATGTATTTATCCTTAGAACTGTGTTCTAAAAACAACCTTTAAAATAAGATAAGAATCACATAGCATGCACCATGGGATCGTACGAAGGTCAGGGGTCGTATATCATGTTATTTTCCATCGTGTAAAAACGTTCTGTCAGTAGAATTCTTAATGGGTTTTTCAATTTAGAAAATGACATGTGTTCCGAGGGTGAAAATCTTTAAACGCAGTACGAAAATGGAGTATTTAACGGTCTGTTTTTTCGCGTTTCACACTTCCGTTCTTATCGGTATGTATAATTACTCATTCCTAATTACCCCTAAATTCTCACACTCTGTCTCTCAGTGTCACACTCATGATGCATCTATTTTGGCTCTCAAGCACCCAAATCTCCACATACTGGCATCCATATTCCAATCATGATTTATTATTCTCACCAGTAAATTTTTATTGTAAATTTTGCATTATTTAACCTGATCATTTTTTTAATTCAATTAGGCAAAAATATCTGGTTTAAAAAAAAAAGTGATAAAAGATTAAAAATTCTCTAAAAGACATGAAAACAAAATAGACATTATTTGAAAGTTTTTTCAAAAATATTGATCAGTTAAGTACTTGAAAACATGGTAATGGGGCCTTCTTTACAAATATTACCAGGTTACGGAAGATTAAATGATATTATTACAAAAAGCGATGCCGCCACAATCGCGACAGTTGACTACTGTTTTATGGATTAATAGTTAAAATGAGTTACACATTTAAAAATTTTTCAACTTTGAGGATATTCCTCTTGAAAAAAGGGCTGTAATAGCGATTTTTTTCTATTTTTTTTAATCATTGGAAAGTGCATGACGTTAAAGATAAAAATGAACAAAGTTCATAAATACGTTTTTGACTAAAGCCATAAGGTCCCAGTTGAAAATAGAGATATTCCTATATCTCGACTCTTTGTAGTCCAAGTAAAGAATTTATGAATATTTTTCTGCGAAATTTAATATTCAGATACAATGTAATAAGTTTTGTATAAAATTTTGGAGAAAATTGGCCTGAAAGAGGCGTTGTGATAACGAATTTTGTTCAATTTCCGGGACAAGCGAAAAAAAATCATACTGAATCATCTAATTGTCATATCTAGAGTCAATTTACATATTTGTAATAAGCTAAAATTTTCAAGTTCCTTGATGCATTACTTGCTGATTAGACTTTACTAAGACATTTTTTCTCCCTCTAACACTGCCACTATTTTGAAACATTCATTGAACGAAAACTTGATGCGTAATTACAAAAAATAAATAAATGAATAAATAAATAAATAAATAAATAAAGTGAAAAAAAACAAAAAATGTATTTTGTTTACTATTATTATTTGGAAAATATCTATAGAACAACATTGTCACAATTCTATTGTTTTCCAAACAGTAATAGTGTTTGCTATTATTGTTTGAAACATCAAAAAATGGGGCTGTACCGCCCCCCCCCCTCCCCTCTTGAAAAATTCTCTAGCTACGCTCATGGCGGAAAACGAGATTATACAACATTTTGAAACTTTTAACTTCAAATATAAATCATAAATAATACTTATATGAATTTCGCATGTTGTTTGTTAATTATTTTTGTCTAATTACATCAAGAAAGCTATTATTACTGGATAAAATAAAAAAGTACTTGTCTATTTTCCCGTTCCACATTTTCTATAAAAAAATATATATATTAATAACAGTCGCCAAACAATGGGATTTAACGCCAAAAATTCATAAATATGATGAAACTTTACGATGTAATATAAAAGATTTAAGTCTTAATTATGTCTACTAATAACTATATTATAAAACTACTTAGCAGCCTTCGCCCGCTACGCTGGTCGGTTTCTTTAAAGAAAACTTGAATCAAACGAAATTGGTGAAGATTTTAAAAAAAAAGCTTAATATATAATCAAACATCCATTATTATTGTCTTATTCCTATAATCTTACATTATCCGGTTCAAAGTCGATGTTAACGAAATAATACACAAAATAATTCTAAAATGTCTGACGTACCTATGTTTAACTATTATTTTAGTAGGTGCGTCATCTTGCATTTTCTGCTTCTACCTAAACCTGCAGCAGAGATATGGCGAAAAGCCCCAAAAGTGCGACCACACTATTAAGGTGAGGTTCTACTTCATCGGATCAAAATTTTTCGGTTTTTATTTTGCATTTTCTTAGGCCCTTAGATGAGTAGATTGTTGTCCTAAAATGTTTTTTATTAAATATTCCAATTATAAATTTTTGGATCGTTGAACGTGACAATATAGAATTTTACACATTTTTGTCGAAACCATGTTTTTTTAAACTGCGCGATCTGCTTTTTCGAGAACTATTCGACTGATTTCCTTCACTTTTTATTTAAAAAGAAAGTTAGTTTTTTCTGAATCTTATATTATCGAAGAGTATAATTTTCACTAATTATTTTTGCGAGCTCTCAAAAGTTAAAACAAAGGTAAAAAAAAAATTACCTTTTTTTGTTCAAATTGCCAGCATTTTGAACAAAATCAACTATTTAATTTAAACGTTGATATAATTTGCAGTTAATTTAATGACTTTTCATAATTTGGTAACCTACTTTGTTTCAGATGCTTGTGACCGGAGTAAAAGGGTCGTCCAATAAAAAGTTAACGGCGGGTATTTGCCGATACCATCGTCATTCAAGACATATTATTATTATTATTATTATTTTCAAAGAAAAATTTAAATATATCAGTGAAATCTCAATAAATATAATGTAATGTGCCCAAAGGGGTATCTCTTTTCTTGGTAACCGAAAAAGAAAAGAAAATCTGCCTTTTTTTCTTTTCTTCTTTGCGGATTGTACAATTCCGTCTCACGGAAATTTTTACTTAGATTTAGAACTTGCCTATTAATTACCTGAATTATGATACTCATAATGTTTAATATACACATAATCCTCGGAATAACAGATGGATTCGACGTATCTGCTATTCAGAAGTTTCTCTGCAACTGTTTAACCTTTTGGGGACGAGTGACCAATATACGTGTTACTTAAGTTGCTCAGAATCCTTCATAACTCTCACTAGTTATTTGTAATTGTAAAGTACACCTAATTTAATTCGAGCATTTTCACAATTCACTTACAGAAATTTTTCTGTTTTGAAGAAAAATGTGGTAAAAAATTAAAAATTAAGAAAAGGTCTCTCATCGCGAAGGGTTTAAATAAATAGAAGATAGAAAGTTAAATGTGCTTGTCTCAATTTAGTGGTTTCATGGGGAGAGATTTTAAAAGTTATCAAGAAACGTTCATATTCTTACTTTTTGAACGAAGATTCTTATTTTTCATATTGGAGATATGAATAAAGAGGTGGAGACATATAATATATTGTCTAGCAGTTGCGAGTGAAATATCTGAGGAGGTTGTCACAAAATGACGGCTGCGTTTTATAATTGGATCAAGAGTTTCTTATCACCGCAAGGTGAGAATTTTTAGCAGTAAACTTTAATAGAAAATTTTGTTTTATTAAAACGACTTATTGATGGAAAATTTCTGTCACAGACGTGGTTGAAAATTTCTATTTCTTACTGGTATCAATTTTCCCAGATATTATAATCTTTTTACTGACACTAACAGGAGATTGTCTTGGTTGTTACAATGTGGCATGACTATTGTCGCAGAAGAAAACTTCTACCATTAAAACTAAATACAAATTTTTGCAATTATTTTTCGTTGAAAGTTTCCATGAATGGGTCCTTTGAATAAGAATAAATTTTCTACATAAAGTTATTGGTTGAAGTTTGCCGCTGTGGTAATAAACCCATGTGAAAGCGGTTACAGTTGAAGCTTTATTATTTTAAGAATAATATAATTCCTTTTTCTTAATAATTCCAGTTTTCCATAAGTAATACTCTTTACTGAGTGAAAAGAATTACCTCTTAAAAAATAATTTCTATTTTAAAAATATGAAAAAAAAAAAAAAAAAAAAAAAAAAAAAAACGAAAAAAAAAAACCAACTGGCTCTCAATAAATCTTTTGGTTTTAGTAGGTATAATTTTAAGTTGCTATAAAATTTATGCGAATTATTTTATTTATGCACATTAACCCTCTCGCTGCGTCTTTAATTCCTTCGCGATGAGCGTTTATCTCATTTTATTTAGTGTTTATTATAACTATAAACCAGTTTTTATGTGTCACGTATTATCTAAACACTGCTGTATGGACATGTAACACAACAAAATTGTTCATATTTTTAATAACAATGATTCATAATCTATGTCAAACGAGGTTCCTGTCAAAAAGCTTTGAATAGCAGACAACTCGAGACCAAAAAATTTGGATGCTACTCAGAGGGTCTGCTATTCAGATCAGATATAAAATATAAAACATACAAATGTACTGAGTTGTGAGTTGTTGAGGGATTGAATAACTTCGTAAAAAGAAGTGGCCGCAGTTTCGTATTAAGGAGTATCCAATGTTACTCTATCTAAAAAATGTAAAAAGAAAATGAAACAAGGGCTTGTTTTATCGTTTTCTTTCTTCACAAAGCAACAAGCTGCCACAAAAATTGGCTATGCACGGCCCGGAAAGGTAAAATCCAGGCCAGCTCGGCCGAAATGAGTAAAAAAAATATATGTGTTGCGGCCAATACCCGGAGCCTGGCCAATTCTAGAACTGGCCGGCCAATACCCGAACTGGCCAAGCTTCCTGGCCAAAACCCGAAATACATGAAATGAATAGCGTATTTCGGGTTTTGGCCGGCCAATTCGCGAACTGGCCGGGACGCCTTGGCCAACATCCGAATTGTGATGCATAGGTACCAATTTTTTTGTAATTAAGATAATGTAACATTAAAATGTACAGTAAAAAAGATTCCCATTGATTATATTGAAACGAAATATTTTTCTGTACCCAACTAAATTAACCAAAAATATTACACAATTCTCTTTCAATATCGAAATTAATTGATAAACCAAATACGATGACAATTACAAGTTAACCGGAAACTTTACTCGAGTTAGATCACGGACAGGCTAACGTCTAGACTATTTGAATTTATACACACTTTCAACTATTAGAAAGGATTAAGCCGAGTGCTTATATCTATTTCGCGAATTGGCCAATCGCATCTGGCCAGTTCGCGAATTGGCTGGCCAATTCTAGAATTGGCCAGTCATTTTTTAACGTTGTTGGCCGATTCGGGAATTGGCCGGCCAGTTCTAGAATTGGCCAATTTCGGGTATTGGCTGCAACATATATATACATATTTAATTTTGTAAAATGTAATTTTGCTACTAATGGTAGAATTTCACCATAATCAAATAGAGACGAATGATTTTTTTTCGTTTTCATGTAATTAATTTGCGAAAACGTAAAAAATTATTATTACACATATTGGTAAAATATTAAGTTTGTTCAATTCCATCGATGTCTAACATCAAATGAGAAATATTTTAAAGTTTGGCAGTATATTAGTCTTATGATTATTAGGCTTAACCAGAATTTTTCTTCTTTCTAAGTACTTATTTAACCTAGAGACATCCTTTTCTTGACATTTTTAGTAAAACAAAATGCTTTATCATTTTTTAATTTTAGAAGCATGGCCAGTATTTAAAAAGCCTTTTGTTAAAACATTGTTTTAAATTTCAACGCAACACTGGAGAGGTGTTTTTAATGAAAACAAAATTTATTTTGGTAGGTAATACAGATTACCCTAGTTATTATACACTGCAAAAAAAGAGAAATGTTTTCAATCCACAAAAATGTAGCACAACAAAGGACAAAAAGTATACAATAACCTCTTCAAGGATTAAACACGATTCTGAAAATAGTTCCTTTGTTTTAGAAACCACGAAAAGTCAATATATTTTGGAAATTAAAAAGTATTAATGAAAAGAAAGTTTCTTTTGCTGCTACTGATTTTTGGAAACATTTCCAAGTAGTTTTTAAAGAGTACAGTTTTCTCAAATCGAAATATCAGATTTTTGGATGCTATTAATTCTTAAAAGTAAATTTACAAAAAGAATTTTACTTACCTACCTAATAAACATCTTATTTTTAAATTTTAAATACATAAAACTGAACTACGTAATTAGCTTTTTCAAACATTGATTCAGTAAAATCTTGAAACCGGTATCGAAAGGAACCGAATTCCATTTTCAATATTTTTAAATGACTTTTTTTATGATAAATCAGGTGGATATATATATTGTTCTGCATTTGTAATATTTTACTTTTATTTAGTTTTTTTATTTGAGGATAGCTTTTTTTGGAACTGGTTTTGAAAGTGAAACTATTCTCATATAAAAAACTGTAACAAAAACCAAAAAAGTACAAACACTCAGCAATAGCTATCAATCTCAGGCATCCTATTAAAGAAAAAGAAAAAGAGAAAAAAAAAAAAAAAAAAAAAGAGAAATAGAATTAAAAACATTAAAATGCGAGCGAGAAATCTATAACGAGCGCTCCCACAGGTGTAAACTTTGCATTCGAATTTCTCTGCATAATTAGTGTAAGGGTCTTAAAGATCTTGCACTAGTCACGGGTAAAGATTCTGAAGCTAATGTTAATCCTTAATTCTTTTAATATATTTTTTTTTTTTTGTGGGATACTTTAGATGTGCGTTTGTATTTTTTCGGGTTTGATTAACTTTTTTAATATTAGGATACCCTCACTTTTGGAAATCTGGTTGGAACTGTTCTGAAACTGAAAGTATCCTCATACAAAAAAATCTGCAAAATCGAAAAAGTGAAAACGCACAACGTTAAATAGAGGCCTAAACACGGTAAAAGAAAAAAAAATTGTAACGTTACTTTATAAAATTGTAAGCAGCATGCTGCCTTCAATTTTATGAAGTAATTTAACTTATGAAGTGGTGCAATTTAAACTGATATAATTGGTGTAATATTACACATTAATGTACATTTATTTATAGTAACACATTAATCCACAGTGATGGACGATAAAGGGGGGGGGGGGTTACTAGTCATGACACTCCGTGCAAGATATTTTACTATACCACTAGAAATGCTTATAATCTTTTTTTTTTCTTTTAACCCTTTCCGGCGCAAGCAAATTCTATTAGTAAAATGAGAAATTGTCGATTGACATCGGAATTTATAAAGGACTTGTCTAGATATTACGAATTCCTTAATTTAAGCTTTTGTTGTAAAAGCAAAATTGTATTAAAATATTACTGGTGCCGTTTGTAAGTTTGGAATTAAAATTAGGTGTTGCCGGCCCGGCAACACTGCGCAAGAAAGGGTTAAAGGATGTTTTACAAAGCATTTTCCTTAGTTGCGCATTGCTTCTTCCGTTTGTTTTTATTGTTCTGGGCACCTGACCTCGTCCATGGGAAGACAAAAATAAAGAAAGGAAGCACAACGCTTCCCAGGGAAAGAAAACAAAAAACAAACAGAGAAACAGCCTTCATGGAATTTTTTCATCTAATAGAAAAGTTGGACTAAGGGGGCGCTTGGCGCTTGGTAATTATCCGTACATCAAACAAAATCTTAATTTGGTGCCCCCTTCACTTAACCCATTAGTGCCTAGCGTCCCTTTTTAGGGACGCTTCAAAAGGTGCATGTAGCACTGTTTTTGACACCGGTAAAAAAGAACAACCATCGTTATTTACTTTATTTAATTGAAACATTTTCGTAATTAATGAACTAAACTTAATTCTTTTAAAAATAGTGGTGCCAAACGAATAAAATTTGCGCAAAAGGTCGTGGGCACGAATGGGTTAATGTTCTGGTGGCGCTCGGGGCCCGTGTCTCCTCTGCATCCCCATAGTTTTGGCCCTGTACTGTATTATTCCAGATTTTGTCTTTTTTTACAGTGTAAAAAAGGGGTTTTCATTTTGGTTAAAATAATTTTTATGTAAGTATAAGATGCATTTTAAAAGTAAATAGACTTAAACTTTTGTAACCTTCACCTACGCGTTTAGTATAATAATGAATCTCTGAAACATAATCAAACCTTTAGACTACATCTGATGACACATATTCTTAGAATTTGTGTATTCAGTGACTTCGCGTAACGTTTACGTCAAATCATACGTATGTTTTAAAGAATGTTATTTTTCATTGTTTGTTGTATATTTTTGTTTTTACGACTTTCTTTCACAATTATTCACCTACTCAAAGCAAGCAATGCATCAAATTGAAATGTCACTGTAGGACCAAATAACGTCTGCATGAATGTTATATGTACGTAGGTTGCTGCTCATCTAGATGTCATTTCCAAAAAACATAACAGCTGAACAACGACAAGATAAGCTTCAAAATATTGCGAATCGTGACTTCTGGATTAGTATTGCAAAAAGCAGAAATATATTGCTCGGTTCAACATCAAGATTGTCAATCTAAATAGTTTTAGATATTTCATTTGTGTGTAGCGTACATGTTGCAGAAACCTATTAGAGAGTTTTATGCGAAACTAAATGATAGAAGTCAGCTATTATTATCATCGGACATCCAATTTCAGATGTAAGTACAGATATGTCTAATTTTATGAAAATTGAATGAAATTTATCACATTTATTCTACAAACAAAAGACAATCGTTCATGATTTTTCATGGCATTAAATTCAATATTCAGTTATTTCATTTTTTGGATGTTAAACAAACTAAAATCTAACTGGTAAAAATGACTTTATCTGTGCTTCTTTCCGTGGAAAATTTTATCTATGTGATTCAAAGTGTATTTTCTATAAATTGCACTTAGGTTGTTTGATTGTTGATGATTTCACGGAAATTGGAATATTCAACATTGACTTTACGGTTTTTCATTCGAAATGTATTCCAGTCATGAATGGATTAGAAGGTAATTTACAAAAGCCTGTTACGTAAACTGTGCATTATCCTTATTTCAACACTAGCTTAAAAAACGAAGATAGTTTATCCAAATCATTTTTCGGTGTGCTTTACTGATGAATTTCTTTTTAATCATCCTTCAGGCATTGTTTATTCAAAAAATCTCATTTCAGGATTTAGATAAAACAAACGATACGCAATGTGAAAATTTCGAAGAAGATATTTGGATCCGATTTTTGAACAATGCAGATAAAACATCTCTGGAAAAAAGAACACTGACTGTGAAGGAAAAAATAATAAAGGTCAAATATTCAAAAATATTTTTCTCCATGTTATCAAGTTTTGCGAGTAAATTAATGTTTAATAAAATTGTTAAATTACAAAGAAATTACCATATCCTTATTCCCAGTTATTTTAATTTTATTAAATGTCTGCGAAATTGCGCTTCAAGAAGTCAACAGAAAGAGGATAAAAAATTTGGTGGAAACAATGCAATTATGACAATATTCTTTCATATCAAAATGCTCATCCATACCTTCATACAATACAAATTTTATACAAAGAGGAAAATCAATTTAGTCTTAGAGGCAGAATTTGATTCAGATTTCAGTTATTTAAGAAGTGCCCAAGTTGTACTACATGAAATCGATTTTATTTATCGCAGATTTCGTACGAACTCTTATTTGTATGGTGTCAAAATTTTAAGAAATGAGATTTTCTGCAAATCTTCATATAAAATAAATAGAAAAAGATCACAAAGAACTACTATTTATGCTGTGCAGTATATTTGTTTCAATGTAAATAATTTCACATTTAGTTTTATTGCAAAGGCAGAGAGATTTTGTAGAGTGATTAAAATATTACAAAGGATGAAAATTGTGCACATGACTCTTGAATATTTCCAATTATATATACATTTCTTTCATTCAACCATATCATTTGTAATTTACTTACTAAGATTCCAGATTGAAGCTATTTTTTATTATAAAAGACGGAAAAAAATTATAATGAAGCAAAAAATAATTAAGTGCATTTTTCTTTTGGCCAAAGAAATCATAATTAAGACAAAAGAAACTAAAGCATTAATCATGTATATACATTCATTCTTTTTACAGATAAAAAGCCAACTTTGTCATTCAAAGGAATTTATCACTATTTCTGAAGCATGTTTTCATTTTTCACCTCCAAAAACTTATATGTTATTCATTTTTAAAAAAGCATTACTCATTTGTTTTATACTCTTGTTAGTGCAAAATAATTCAACTGTTGTATGTGCTAAAAAAATTTCAAAAATTCCCCACAGCAAAGAACACCATACATCACATGCATTATCATACTTGAATTCAGTTGATAACAATCGGACTTATAAAAAATACAATGATGAAACAGTGTTCATGACTGCTGATAACTTTATAAGCAGTTATGAATTAAAAAAAGCTATAAATAATCATGATCTTCCAAGTATCCAACACTTTCACGCTTCATCAGATCACAAAAAGGCATTTAAATCCATATTGTACTATAATATAATTTCTTCGAGAAGTTATAAACGCATATTAAAGTATAATGCATTTCCGTCTTGCATAAAAAACATTGTTTACCAAATGTCCAAAGAACTCTCCAACTACCAGCCTTTTTCATTGTGGGATACATCTCATCTGCTTCAGAGGATTCAGTCTAAAAAAATCCGTATCATTAGAAATAGATATCTTCAGCGATACATAATTTTATTAATAAAAAGCATAGCTAAACACGCAAATGACAAAAACTTATTTGAGAAATATCAGGTAAATACGCTTGCAACATTGACTTCCAGTTATCTGCTTCGGCCCTTGACATTTCATAAAAGTTGTAAATCCCATAAGAAGAATGACGAAATAACAAATGTATCTCCAATTACTCAAAATAATGCAAATGAAAATCAGAAAACAAAAAATGCTGATGCTTCTGGTGGTAAAGATACAGTGCGTTTCGTAACTTTCCACGACTCTAATAGTCAACATGAAGAAGTGCAAAAAACGTTTATTGCTGATCAGAAACCTAAAAGCACTAAAAATCTAAATAAATCAATGAAAAACAACGCTGATATAAAAGTAACAACAGTAAGTGTTCTAATATCTGAAAATCATGATTATAAGCATGATCAAATGCAAGAAACAGCTTTAACTAATAAGCAACTCAGCAACAAGAGTAACTCAAATCAATCAATAGAAAGCGTGATTGGTTTAAAAGAAACAAATATAAATCATAGTAACTATGACAAAGCAAAATCAACAGAAAATACAGAACGTTTTACAACTTTTCAAGATCCTAATGGTCAAAATGAAGTACAAAAAACATTTACTGCTGATCAGAAATTTAAAAGTATTAATAATTCAAATCAATCAATAGAAAATAATACTGATATAAAAGTAACTGTACATTTTCTAACATCTGAAGATCCTAATCATCAACATGATCAAGTACAGAAACCATTTTTAACTAAGCAGAAACTCAAAAGCACGAATAATTCAAATCCATCAATAGAAAACCTGACTGGTTTAAAACAAACAAATATAAATATTAGTGATGGTGACAAATCAACAGAACAAAAATTTTTATTTATCTTAGAGAAAGAATTATCATCTTCTAATGAATTTCGCCAAGTGTTTAATAAAAATACACCTTATTCTGATGCGTCTGCCTATGCGTTTTCGATGTCAACTGCATTTTCTAATTCAGCAGGTTTTGAAAACATAAAGAAGTCAGATATTTCAATTGCATTTGAAAGAGCTTTACAATATTTAAAAGCAAATTCTACATCTGAAGATTATTCTTCATGTTTTTCATTTGAAATAGCCGATTTGTTTTCCGAAAAGCAGATCATTTCGGAAGGTTCTTGGAAAATACAAGCTGAAGATGTCGCTAAAGCGCTACTTCAAGGCCTTTCACCTGGGGTAAGTTCACCAAATTTTGAAAATTTGAAAGCTTATTCAAATAAAAAAGATAGACAAATTAGGGAAAGTCAATTTGATGTATGCAAACTAAAAAATTTAACACTGTTAAGTGTTGTCACAAAAGATTATGAAAAAATTATCTCTTTTCTTCACGATAATTTATCGCGTGATAAGGCTGAAGTATACTTTTATGAAATAATGAATGTACTAAAATCAAATTTTCTTTTGAATCCTGCTGTATCTAATTCTTTTATTGACAGATATGAGAAAACTTTTAAATCTTTAAGCATAAATTCTACGAGGGATGATTACATAATTTTCTTATTAACACACGTAACGTGCTTAGTTGAGCACTATGGTATAGCAGATAATCTTATAATAAAAAAAATATATGACATTGCATTAAAGGCAATAATATCAGAATTAGAAAGTAACAAGATTAAAAATGATTACTGCAGACATTATGGTATAGCACACGAAAAAGGTGACAATTTAGTATTTGGAAAACTTTTATGTAATGAATTAGTTGAATCTCTTGCTTTTCGAACTTCCTTTGAAGGAGCATCAACTGTAGAAGTCGCCGCATATTTATTTTCTATCGCAAAATCACTTAAGAAATCATTCAGTTTTATTTCTGAATCAGCAATATCTGTTTCTTTTGTAACAGCTTTGCACAATATACATGATCATTCAAATGTAAACGTCTACGCTTCAGCATTTGCTTATGAAATCGCAAAATTATTTCTGACCTACAAATCTATAAATTGGGTAGATTTTGAACCCCGCTCAAAATCAATCGCAAAAATAGTTATTTCAGCTTTACCACAAAACTTTCATAGTAATGATCACAGCCAAAAATATAAGAATATAAACAGAACTTTATCCAACACAACTATAACCAAAGCTTTAGACGTACCATTAACTAACTCGCATTCTGTGGATTACGTTAAGTTTAAAAGCATTGTCGAAGAGCAGCTGTTAACATCAAAAATTTTCAACGAAACGTTCAATTTTACACTCTCTAGAAAAGCTGCAGTGAATCAGTTTGAAATTATTTCTAATTATCTTGCATCTGTAGAAGAATTTAAACCTCTGAGTAACATGACTTTTGCCTTATCATTTTTTAAAGATTTTAAAAATAAATTTATAAGTGCTCCAGAAAGTTTTGCAAGACTCATAGCTACATCTATTTTTAATGTCTTAAGTGGGTCAAATTACATAACAAATAGTACTAATTTGCCATTTGCGTCAAAATCTGCAGAAACAGTTATTCTGGCTCTTGAAGATCAAAAAGTGATTAAAATTAACGAGCAACAGAAATATGCAGCAGAAAATAACTTTACTTATTCATTTTTGGATTACAGTAATCACAGTAATTCGACAAAATGCCTGCATTCATTTTCTAATTTATTATATTACAACCTTTTATCTTCTAAATCAGTATATGAATCATTTGAGACATTTATTCCAGAAAATATAATCCTTTTATTAAATTGCACATTAAACAAAATGATAAGCAATGAATATATCAAAACAAAAAATCACGACTTCATTGATTTAACCGCTTTAACACCAAGAACGAATAACATGACCGGACATATTCTGAAACATTTTTCATACGAAGTAGCTAATATATGGTGTTCCAGTGTTGAAGTCAGGAAAGAAAACTATGAATTTTATTCCACGAAAGCCACTATGATTATCATTCAATGTATAAAAGATATTTCGACAAAAGATACCTTTTCGGTAAAAGTGCGTACAACTGGAGATGAAACCGATTTAAGGAAGCCAGAAAACAATGCCACTTGCTTTCATAGATTTTCGACCTCACTACATTATAATCTTTTGTCATCAAAACAATTTCGTGAGCAATTATCTAATGAAAAATTTATACCAAAAAACAAGACAGCTTTATTAAAATGTGTCATTCACAGAATGAAGATCCCTAAATTAGGTGATATAGACAGTCAATTAAATACAAATTTTGTTACTTTGCCACCAAATAATAACGCAACGTCTGATTTGTTTTATAACTTATCCAAAACTATAGCTAATATATGGTGCTCTAATTCCGGTATGAACTTAGAAAATTTTGAATTCTATGCCACAGATGTTACATACAATATCATTCATTGTATAAAACATATTGTTGTTAATGAGATTTATCTAGTTAATGCGCGAACGAAAGCAATACAGTATTCTTTCGAAAGTCTTTTAAATAAAAGTGAAACCGCAACGTGTATCCACACAAGTTCTGTATCTTTGCAATACAATATTTTAACATCTAAAGAATTTCATAAATATTCATGTGATCATGAATTTATTGCAAATAACATGGAAATTCTATTAAACTGTATAATGAACAGAATGATAGTAAATAAATCATTTATAAGGAAGAATCAGGAAGAACTAAGTCTGATTGATTTGAAAGTAGATAAAAACAACGTGACACTAGATTTTCCTTATCATTTATCGGAAACAATTGCTCATGTGTGGTGTAAATATTTTACGCAAAATAAGAAAAATTTTGAATTTTATTCAGCTGAAGTTACCTATGATATTGTTCATTGTTTAAGGCAAATTGTAAATCATGATGTCCATGAAAATAAAGTACAGTATGTGAAGATCAAATATGTATCAGAAAATTCTACTAATAAAAAAAATGATATTTCTTGCACTGATACAGTTTCACAGTCTTTGCATTATAATTTTATATCATCAAAACTTATTCCTGAATTTTTATTCAATGATACAGTTATCTCGATATCTTTCCAAAATTATTCTGCTCTAGTAATATGCATCATAAACGGAATGATTAAACTATCAGGAATTGAAAACCAAGAAGAAATTCGTTTTTTAAATTTCACGTTAAAAGAGGAAAACGAGGTACGAAGAAGTCTTCGAAGTTTGTCTGAAACAGTGGCCGATGTGTGGTGCTCAAAATTTAGCAAACAAATAGATAATTTTGAAATTTATTCAGAAAAAGCAAGTTATGCTGCAATTCAATGCATAAAGCAATCAGGGGAAAACGAAACAACTACAGAAAAACCAAGAAATATAGAAAATCCACGAAATAATGAACGAAATATAACACATTGTACTCGAGAAGTTTCAAACTTGCTACGTTACAATCTTTTATCATCAAAAAAGTTTAAAAAACTGACACATAAAGATTCATTTATAAACATAACGGATGTGTTAACTTGTTTAGAAAGCAAAACGAAAATTTATGAGGCTTCTATATTAGAAAATAATGACAGTGTAACTTCGAATGATTTTAAGTTACGTGAAAGCAAGTCTCCATTTGAGCTAGTTGGTAATTTGTCAGACATTATGGCTGACACTTGGTGCTCAAGCGATCGGCAGAAAAAAGAAAGTTTTGAAGTTTATTTAACAAATGTTACTTATAAAATCATTGAATGTACTGAATTAGTTTCAAAACACAACGTTTCTGCCGATAATTTACACATAGTTAGAATTAAAAAAACTTCGGAAACTACGGATAATCATTTGCGTGATACGGATTGTTTTCATTCATTTTCGGCTTTGCTACATTATAATTTTGTATCATCAAAGGAATATCTGAAACTGCCACATTTAGATAGTTTCATTACCAAAAATTATAATCCTCTATTGAATTGCACATTAAAACAATTATTCACTAATACGCCTAATGAAACTAATAATAAAGAAAAAAAGTTCATTTTTTCAGTTACATTACAAGATAACACATCAAACATTATCCAATACTTGTTTAGAAACATATCTGAAATATGGTGTTCAACATTCACGCAAAAGAAAGAAAATTTTCAGTTTTATGTAACTGAATTGACTTCTATGACATTTCAATGCATAAATCAGCTGATAGATAATGAAACTTATTGGGACAAAATTAAAACTACAAAGGATGTTCAAGAAATCCTTGTTAGAAATAAAAACTTTACAGCCACTTGCAATACAGCATTTTCATCATTATTGCATTATAATCTTTTATCATCAAAAAGTATTTCCAGTGTATTGTCAATTGGCGATTTTTCTCCTGAAACGCAATTAGCTTTATTAAATTGTATAGTAAACAAAACAGTAAGCAAGAGAGTGAATGAAGTTAAGTATTTCAAAGATACTAATATAACTCACTCGAAACTGGAACTAGCTGACATTACGATAGATTTGCCTCATTACTTATCTGAAAAATTGTCCGATATATTGTGTGTTTATTTGAAACAAGGTATGCAATATAATGAATCATATCTGACAGAAATTACTTTTAATACTATCTATTGCATAAAAGAGATTCATAAAAACAAATATAGTCTAGATAATGGAACTTTAAACTTAATGTCTTCTGAAATTCCAGAAAATAAAAAGAATAATACAATATGCTTTTATGAATTTTCAGTTGAATTACGTAAAAACTTTTTACTCATAGAAGAATTACATGATATAATATTTAATTATTTTAATGCACATAGACTATTCGAATGCGTAATGGACAGAAAGATGATTAATAATTTAACTAAAATAGAAAATCATAATGATAAAGATTTGGTTTCTTTTAAATTAAAGAATAATAACGAAGATTTTGATGTGATTAATTACTTATCAGAAGCTATATCTGTGGCATACTGTTCAGTTTTCGAAATTAACAAAAAACACTTCAAAACATATTCCACAGAAGTTCTAAATAATACTATAAAATGCATAAAGATGATCAAAAATGAATACATTTCAAATCAAATGCTAACTTCGGAAATTACAATTCCACCGGAAAGTCCCTCAGATAATAATAATGATATTACAAACTGCTTTCGAATATTTTCAGCATTGTTGCATTACAACTTTTTATCTTCAAAAGATTTTTGCAACCTCTTAACAAATTTCACAGATATATCAAGAAATCAAATTTCTGTAATCAGTTGTATCGTGGAGAAAATTAAAATAAATAAATTGCTTGAAGAAATAAATTCCAATAACAATGCAACAAAAACAACTACTTTAAAAATAAATAAAAGAAACTCGATGTCAAATTTTCCAAAATATTTAGCAGAAAATATAGCAAATGTATTGTGTTTGAATTTCAGACAAGAAAATTTTCAATTTCATTTAACGGAAATTACTTACGTTGCACTTCAGTGTATGTATACTATTGTTAGTAGAACAGTTCACACAAAGAAAAACATAACAAAACCGATCAAAAATATGGAAAATATTTTCGAAAAACACGAAAGTTTTAACATTTCATGCCTTTCAGTTACTTCAACATCATTACAATATAACTTTTTGTCTTCCAAAAATTTTATGATGTTATTACCATATATTACAACTATTCCAAGATACCATATTTCTATAATGAAATGTCTATTAACCAGAATGAAGATGGATAATTTATTTCAGATTAATAATGTTGAGGAAGAAGTTAATACGTTACGAGTTAGACTGAAGAAAAATAATCCAGTTTCAAACTTACCAAAATCTTTAGCTGAAAATATTGCATATGTATGGTGTTTGAATTCAAATCAAGATATGAAAGATTCCGAACATTATTTAACGAAAATTGTTTATTCTACAATTCAGTGTATAGAGTTCAATGTTAACAAAACATTTTACCCAGAGAAAACGGTTTCGAAAGGGATCAGTAAAATGACAAATTTTTTTGAAGACAACAAAAATTTCAATGTTTCCTGTCTTTCTACTACTTCATCTACATTACAGAACAAATTTTTATCTTCCAGAAATTTTCTGCGACTATCACTCAACATCACATCTGTTTCAAAAAATGATATTGCTGCGTTAAAATGTATATTAAACAGAATGAAAACTGATAAGTTACTTGATGTTAACAACGTTAAAAGTAATCTTACTACCGTTGCAGTCAGATCAAAGAAAAACAGTACAATATCAAACTTAGCAAAATATTTGGCGGAAAATATAGCAAATGTCTGGTGTTTGGATTTTAGATCGTATAAAGAAGATTTTGCATTTTATGTAACAAAAATTACTATTGAATGTATGAAATTCATTGCAAAAAGATCTGATTACCCTGATAAACATGTCCCGGAAACCCCCAAAAATATGACAGAAAATTCAGAAGATAACAAGAGACTTGATATTTCATGTTTTTCTACCGTTTCAGCTGTATTGGAATACAATTTTTTATCTTCTAAAAGTTTTCTTAGCCTATTACCTAGGATTTCAAATATTCCAAAAAGTCAACTCGTTATAATTAAATGCCTATTTAGCAAAATGAAGATTGATAAGTTACTTGAATTTGAGAATTTTAAGAACGACCTTGATGCACATTTAATCAGAATAAAGAAAAACAGCACGTCATCAGACCTACCAAAATATTTATCGGAACATATAGGAAAATTATGGTGTTGGAATTTCAATTCAGATACACAAGATATTGATTTTTTTTTAACAAAGGTTACTTATGCTACTATTCAGTGTATGGAACGCTATGTTACAAGAACACTTTATGAAACAAAAAATATGCAGACAGTAGCTAAAAACGAAACAGTTATTTCAGATAACACAAACCTTGATATTTCGTGCTATTCTGCTGTTTTAACTAGACTGAAACATAATTTTACGTCATCCGAACCGTTTATGAAGTTGTTATCTAACAGCTCAACAACATCACAAAAGCAAATTGATATAATGAAATGCATATTAAACAGACTGCAGATTGATACATCAATGGAAGCTAAACATTTTATGAATGTCCTTGATACCTCACTAATCAGGCTAAAAAGTAACAATACGGCATCAGACTTATCAAAATATATTTCGGAAAATTTAGCAACTATATGGTGCTTGAATCCCAGGCAAGATTTAGAAAATGCTCCGCTTTATTTAGCCATTGTTACTTACATTACAATTCAATGTATAAATCCTATTATAGAAAGAACAGTTTATCCAAAAAATTATATACTGAATTTAAACAAAGATATGACAAATTTCTCAGAAGGCAGCAAAAGTCATGACATTCCATGCTTTCCTAATGTATCATATTCACTCGAATACAGCTTTTTATCTTCCAAAACATTTCTTAGATGGTTACCCAACATTATAACTGTCCCAGAAAATCAATTAGCAATGGTTAAATGTGTATTTAACAGAATGGAAGCTGATAACTCACTTAAAGAACAAAATTTAAAAAACAACTTTAACAACTTTGAAATCAGACCAAAAGAAAGCAATTCGACATTGAATTTACCAAGATACTTAGCGGAAAATATAGCAAATGTATTGTGTTCAAATTTCACATTTAATTCAAAAATTTTCGAGTTTTATCTAACAAACATTACTTATATAACTGTTCAATGCATGGAATTTACCGCGAAAAGAACAGTTTCTTCAGAAAATGCCTTAAAAATGAATAAAATGGTGGAAAAATTTTCAGACGATGACAAAAGTATTAACAATACATGCTTTAATACCATGTCATCTTTATTAGAATACAACTTTTTATCTTCCAAAGCATTTCTTGGACGGTTATCTAACATTACAACTGTTCCAGAAAACCAGCTTTATATAATTAAATGCGTATTTAACAGAATTACTACAGACAAATTACTTAAAATTAATAACTTTAAGAACTTTGCAATAAAACTAAAGAAATCCAATGCGAAGTCAAATTTACAAAAATATTTAGCAGAGAATATAGCAAAGGTATTGTGTTTGAATTTCACAATAAATCCAGAAAATTTTGAATTCTATCTAACGAACATTACGTATGTTACAGTTCAATGCATCGAACTTACAGAGAAACGAACAATTTCTTCGATAAACAATGTCTGGAAACTGAATAAAAGTATGAAACAAATTCCAGAAGGAAACAAAAACATTAATATATCATGCTTTTCCACCTTTTCAACATTATTAGAGTACAGCTTTTTATCTTCTAACGCCTTTCTTGAACTGTTACCCAGAATTAAAGCTATTCCGAGAAATCAGCTTGCTATAGTTAAATGCATATTAAGAAGAATGAAGACTGAAAAGTTATTTGATATTAAGAATTTTAACATCGATATCAGCTATTTTACTATCAAATTAAACAAAAACAATAAAACATCAAATTTACCACATTCTTTAGCAGAAAATATAGCAAATATATGGTGTTTGCATTCCAGACAAGATACAGAAAATTTCGAATTTTATACAACGAAAGTTCCTTATGTTACTCTTCAATGTATGCATTTTATTGCAGAAAGAAGTTTTTATTCAGAAAATAGCGCATCGAAAATGTCTGAAAATATTATACAACAATCAGAAGGTAACAAAGGCATTAACGTATCATGCTTTTCTGCCTTTTCAATTTCATTAGAACAGAATTTTTTGTCTTCAAAAACTTTTCTGTCGCTGCTGCCTAGCATTAAAACTGTTCCAAGAAATCACCTTGCTATAGTTAAATGTGTATTAAACAGACTAAATAGAGATAAATTGCTTCCAAATAATAATGACACTAATATAATTTCAATCCGGCTAAAGAAAAGCCCAACTTCTTTGAAATTTCAGCATTATTTAACAGAAAATATAGCAAATGTGTGGTGCTCTAACTTCAAAGAACGTCCTGAAAATTACGGAATTTATTTAACAGATTTTACTTCAATTGCAATTCAATGCATGAGAGACATCTTGGACAGTAGAGTTAATTCAGAAAAAACTAGTTTAAAATGTTTCGAAAATGCAACAGAAAATATCGAAAATAATAAAGACAATTTCGAACGTTGTTTCCATGCTGCTTCAACTTCACTGCAATACAACTTTTTATCTTCAAGGTATTTTCGTGAATTATTATCTAATGTCTCCACTATTCCAAGAAACCAACTTGCCATAGCTAACTGCGTACTACACCGAATGAAGTACGATAAGTTTTTTGAAATGAAAAATATAAAGATGGAAAATAAACCATATACAATAAAATTTAAAAAGGGATATACAACAACAAACTTATCTCAGTATTTAGCAGAAAATATAGCTAAGATATGGTGTTTAAATTTTAAAGAAATTACTGAGCGTTTCGTATTCTATTTAACACAAGTTACTCATATTACAATTGAATGTGTTGAATATATTGGCAGAAGATCAATTTTCTCAGAAAATATAATTGTAAATGTGTTTGAAAATAGTACAGAAAATGGAAGTAACAACGAAAACATTAATACTCCATGCTTTTCTGTCGTTTCAACTTCATTAGAACACAGCTTTTTGTCGTCCAAATCTTTTATTTCGCTCTTACCTAGAATTAAAACTCTTCCAAGAAATCAGCTTTCTGTAGTTAAATGCATGTTAAATAGACTAAATGATGACAAGTTACTTCCAGATAATAATGGCACTAAAGAAATCGCAATGAAGCTGAAGAAAAGTTCAATATCTTCAGAATTTCAGCAGTGTTTAACAGAGAATATAGCAAATGTGTGGTGCTCTAACTTCAGAGAAAGTCCTGATCATTACGGACTTTATTTAACAGATTTTACTTCAATTGCACTTCAATGCATGGAAGATATTGTTGAAAATGCGACTGATTCTGATAAAACAAATCCGATAACACTTGAAAACTCGACAGAAAATCTTGAAAATAACAAAAATGATTTCGAGCTGTGCTTTCATGCTGCTTCGACTTCACTTCAATACAACTTTTTATCTGCAAGGTATTTCCGTGAATTATTACCTAATGTCTCAAATATTCCAAGAAACCAGTTTTCTTTAGCTAACTGTGTGCTAAACAAAATGGACTTCAATAAGTTTCCTGAAATGAAAAATATGAACAAGTCAAATAAACCCTTTTCAGTAAAATTAAAAAAGGGGTACAGTACTCCAAATTTATCTCAATATCTAGCAGAAAATCTGGCAAAGATATGGTGTTTAAATTTTAACGATATTAATGAACGTTTCGTATTCTACTTAACAGAAATTACACATGTTACAATTAAATGCATTAAATATCTTGTTAGAAAATCATTTTACTCAGAAAGTATAAATACAAATGTAAATGAAAACAATACAAGAAATATAAACAACGAGAGATTGGTGAAGTCATGTTCGTCTCTGGATTCAGTTTCACTGCAACATAATTTTTTATCGTCACATGATTTTCAAAAATTACTCCCACAGGTTGCCATTATACCAAAAAATCAAATTTATCTTGTTAATTGCACCTTAAATAGATTAAAAACTGATATTTCACATGAAATTAAGAATTTTAAAGACAAAAACCTAACATTTCCATTGGTTTTAAAGAAAAGTACAACAGTATCAATATTACCTCAGTATTTAGCTGAAAATATTGCAAATGCATGGTGCTTAAAATTCGATGGAAACAAGCAAATCTATGTACATGATCAGTACTTGTCAAAAGCTACTAATGCCACCATTCAGTGTATGTATGATATTGTAGAAGGAACAATTTATTGGAAAGAGCTGAATTATGTTAAAAACACAACAGAAAATCCTGATGTAAATAAAATAGTTTATTGCTCGTCTACTGTTTCAGCTGTGATGTATCAAAATTTTTTATCATCTGAAGAGTTCTGTTCATTATTAAAGAACATTGCTGATATTCCTAGAAAACAATACGTTATTATTAGTTGTGTTTTGAAAAGAATAGCGACGAACAGTTTATTTAAGGATGACAATAACACTGCATTTTTAAAAATAAAGAAAAACAATGCGACATCAAATGTAGCATTGTATTTAGCAGAAAATATAGCTAATGCATGGTGTTCTAACTTCAGACAAAATATGGAATATTTTGATTTTAATGTGACAGAGCTTACATACGAAACAATTAAGTGTATGTATGATATTGTGAAAAGAAAAATATATTCAGATGGAATAAGTGTGACAGCAACCGAAAGTATTACAGATTCTCCAAAATACACGAAGAGTGATTTTATTCTTAATAATTTTTCTTCAATTGAATACTCAAATTCAGTGCTAAATTATACTAAAGAAGTGAAGGAAAATTACATAAAACACATGCGTTTTCTTCAGAATTCAACTAATAATTGCAGCGAATACTTTTCATCATCTTTATCATACAATTTATATTCATCAAATGTGTTTAAACAAATGTTGAAAAATGGTTCATTTGATATTGAAAATGTATTGAATATATTTAAGTGCATCAATCGCAACAAAGGAATAGAAAATACAGAATTATTCATTGATCTACCCAACTTTTCATTCGATAATAACATAACAGTGAGCGATATCATACCTTTTTTGTCTGCGAAATTTGCAGAAAAATGGTGTTCTCTTAATACATCATCAGAAAACACTTACAGAAATGAACATTTCATTAACAAAACAATTACTGCATGTGTAAAACAACTTTCGATTCCGACACAATTAACGAGAACAGAGTACACGAAAAAATATGATGAAGAATATAAACTATGTCTCAAGACTTTCTCAAATTCTCTACTTAATAATTTAAATTTATCATTGTTTCAGCAAGGCGGTGATTTTGTGGAAAATAACTTTAACCGAAGTAAAAATAAGAAATTACTATTAACATGCATTAAAGCAAGCATGATTAGTAGCGGAATCGTTACGTTGAAAGACTTGAAAAGAATAAATATTACCGAATCAAAGGTGGGCGTAAAAAAAATAACATCAGATGATGCGGTAAATGTTTTATCAATGACTTTAGCTGAAATCTCATGTTCTACAACTTCTCCGCATCCAAAAGTTATAAAATATCAATCAATTATATTTCCAAAATACCTGGTATTCTGTCTACAAAATATAAAACATGACAAAACATACTTAAAAACCCGTAAAGATAAAAATACTCTTAATATTAGTTGCTCTAATATCTTTTTCAGACTGCTTTATTATAATATCAAGTCTTCCAGGATTTTTTATAACTCATCTTCCGGCTTAACACAATTCTTTAATGACAGATATCGTTTAAGCTTATTTTTTAACTGTGTGTTAACTGGAATTAGTGAATTTCAATGGATAAAGAAAAGCGATTTTGATAAACTGAATTTGATAGCTGTAATATTTTTTAAACATAACTTTACAATTAAAGAATCAGTGTACGTGATATTAGATAGCATTGCCGATATTTGGTGTACAAATCCTGAAGTAAATGTTTATAATGTGGAGTTTTACGCTGTTGAAGTATCCAACTTAATCAATATGTGTATAGAGAAATATACAGATAACAGTAAGATGCTAATCGAAAAAGATCAGCATTGGCTATAGCCATAACATTCAAATAAACTGAATTCATTGGACTTCAAGTGTATGAATATTATAAACTGTGTGCTAAAGAGTATATATGGCTGATAACCACATACTGTGCAAAAGTAACGTCATCATAAAACACATATATCGTCATATCATATGCATATAAATCATATGCATTTTAATTCAACGTGAAAAGATCGAATAAATTCCTCTTTTTTATCTGAGTGCATTTTTTTTCTTTGGAAACAATTATTTATTACAAAAATATTTGCATGTATTGTGTTGTGGTGAGCTTTCTTTAATTCGACCTTTATCTAACTTGAAATTTTGATTAATTTCAAGTTTCAATACATATTTAATATTTAGTAATAACAATTGAAAGATACAGTTTTAAATAATTGTTACTAGAGGAAATGTAAGTAAAATTTATTTGCCCTTGTCGTTGAAATGGTTTGCAAATAATGGCAATGACATATTTAAACAATTACTGAAATAACAGGCTTTATTGGCAGTTCAAAAAAATGTAAATCAATAAACAACAGAAGCTTATTTTAAAGATAAAATAATTTAATATAGTTTACACATGCATGGTAATTTGTTTTTTAATAGTGAATTTAATTTAGTGTACTTATTTTTATTGTTTTACTTTATTAGATAGCACACAGAAAGGATGTAACTTTAAAATAAAAGAACGGGAGGCACTGAAATCAATTCTACATAATAAATTAGAGTTTTTCAAATTTTATTGAAGTGCGGGACACTTTTATACGCTTTCATATTCTTTTATTATTCGGGGATTTTCAGCTATAGTGTACGATATTTGAACATTTTTTCCAGTTTTTTTAGGGGGGCGGGGGGGGGGGTAAACCTAAGAAAATCACAATGCTCGAACTTGGGGACCCCTTTTTGAGTAATGCTGTCATCCAAACAATAGCAAAAATTTTAACATGATTCAAAATAATTTGTCGAAAACAGTGATTTTCAACCTTTTCGATATAATGGATCATTAAATTAATCATGATTTTTTTTTAAAATCTAGATACATTTAAGAATGACAACTTCCACTTTACTAATATAAAAATCACCGATTTAATGTAAGAAATTTATAAATGTTTTTTAAATTGTAAGAAATATTTAATCATTAAAAAAGTTAGACTGTTGAATTGTAATAAAATTATAAAAGTTAGTTTAATTATTACAAAATAGTAGAATTTTATTTAGGCATCACACATTTTTAGTGCGCTACTTGTTATTGTATGTAATAAATAATAAAAAGAATATCCATTGTTTTTTTTTTTTTTGTTTTTTTTTTCAGTAATCAATGTGTATTTTTTTATGGATAACCAGAAATGAGGTCTTGATATAGAAGAAAATTACAAATTAACTATTTTGCAAATAAATAACAAATAATATTCAACGATATTGTTATCAATGCCAGTTATAATTTAAATTTTCAAAATTAGACAACTAAAATTTCATAAATATAAGAACATTTTAGAATAGTATATTTCTTGTATTATTAATAAAACAAAAATTGCAAATAATGTTAAGATTTTTCTGCGAATCACCAATGGTACATGGACCATGAGTTGGTGACCACAGGTCAAGAATATTAAACAGCCAGTCTATCTAAACGGAAAGGCGCGAATGCTCGACAGACCAGTGGTGACCATCCCCCCCAAATCCAATGACGCAAATCCCCCCCCCCAAAAAAAATCTTCATACTTTAACATTGACCCCCCCCCCCCCCTAAACAGAATATTAATTGTAAAATCTCTTCTATTTATAATCTACTGCACATTCAAAAGATAGCGAGTTGAGCATAGCAGAATGAATTCATATTGCCCTTATCTAGAATTTAGAAAAAGAAAACACAGGAACATTTATGAAAATTCAATCAGAGTTCCCCCCCAGGTTTAAAAAGGGGCAGGGCGATACTGTTCTGAAAAGTGCACTTTTTACATTCTTTTACATTTATTTTTAGTATTGTAAACATTAGTTTTAAGCTTCATTACATATACAAGGTAGAACCCATCGAATTTCGATGAAAGAAAATGTTTAAGTAAGAACGGTTTCATTGATTTATAATATATCTACTAAATTAGTCACAGTTAAAAATGTACCTTTTATTCGTAAATCTAACTCTTAAACAAATGATATTTAAACTAAAGTTAACAAAATACAATTTCTATAAAACTCAGTTGTAGAAATTATTAAAATTATATAGTAATGGATATGTAAACCAGAGTTTCTCCCAGGTTTAAAAAGCGGCAGGGCGCTACTGTTCTGAAAAGGGCACTTTTTACATTCTTCAGGGCACTTTTATAGAGTTAAATCTTAAATCTAGCAGTTCAAAAATGTGTGAAAAAAATATATTTCGTCAAAAAATGAAAGAAAGAAAAATGTAAATTTTTTTAAAAGATCGCGAAAAAACGGCAAATATTAATAAAAAATCGCGAAAAAACGGCAAATATTGATAAAAGATCACGAAAAAAGGAAAATTTTGTTAAAAGATCGCAAAAAACGGCATATTTTGCTATAAAATCGCGAAAAAAGACAAATCTCGTGAAAAAATCGCGAAAAAATGGCAAATTTCGTCAAAAGATCGTGAAAAACTGCCAATTTTGTCACGTTTAAACAAAAAAATGCTAATTTCTAAAAAGGAGCGCAAAAAAGCACATAATTCGTAACGGGAGAGAAAACGTCCTCTCTTTTCTCCCACCTCCGCTGTAAACTTTCAGAAAATTTGCTGTGAATTTAAATTTTTTTTCTTAGGATCATCTCTGTGATTCTATCAGATTTTTTCCAAATTAAGAAAAATTAAGGCAGTCATTTCCGAAAATTAAAAAAAAAAATCGGTTGTAACTCTAAAAGACTTCTTATATAAAATATATCGCAATTTTTTACAAATAATCAGAAAAAAAAAATCATTTTTGTAAATTAGTGAAAAAAAATCACCAATTTCGTTATAGAATTGCGAGAAAACGCGAAATTTGTCAGAGGATCGTGAAAAAATGCAAATTTCGTTCAAGAACCACAGAAAAAAACAAACAAAAAAACATGAATTTGGAAAAGGAATCTCGAAAAAAGGAAAATTTCATCAAAAAATCGAAAAAAAAAAAAAATCGTCGATCTTTTGATCGCAAAAAATGACGTTTTTTCCGCAGACAATTCGCATTTTTTGTCTGTTGTACTTTGATAAAATTCGCGTTCCTTCAAAGGCCCTTTGGAAAAAAAACTCATTTTTTCTGCGGTCATTTGACAATATTCGCTTTTTGTAGCGATCATAACAAAATTCACGTTTTTTCCACGGCCCTTTGACAAAATTCGCGTCCTTTCGATGGTTTCTTTACGAAACTCGAAGTTTTTCGATTCTTATTAGCATCGTTTCTGTGATTCTTTGACGAAATGTGCATTTTTCCTACAGGTACTTTGATAATATTCACGCTTTCGTCTGCTATATTTTGGTGCAATTAACACTTGCTTCCATGATCCTTTTACAAAATTACCATTTTTGTTGTGATTCATAAGCTTTTTCCCGCGATTCTATAATGAAATGAATTTTTGACAAAAATGTTCGGCAACCATTTGTTGAAATTCCTTAGGCTTTTTATAACTGAATTTTCTGATTGATGACCTTTTTTATTAATTTTCGGAGCAGAATGTCTTGAATTTTTGAGAATTGGAGAACAGAATAATCCCTGGTTAGAAAAACCAAATTATTTTTCTTATATTTTTTTCTCTTTTAGCCAATTTTTTATTTATTTATTTATTTATTTTTTATGCATGGTTTTTTTTTTTTTTTTTTTTTTTTTTTTACATCAGAAGGCATCGTCTCATCGACAGAAAAGTTGACTATCGCAAACTTAGACTTATCTACCTCAATTTAAGGTTTGAGAACGAACAATCCTAAGTGTATGAATGAGAAGACAACTAGCAGGCGTGCATTCAATACAGACGCAATAGTAGTAAGGGCCAGTGATGCCGCTGAATTTGAAAAATCCTGGGTCCCCAGGATTTGGACATTTAAAATTCTATGTCCTTTTTTACAAAAGCGTATCCCCACAAATAATAATTCATATTTTTCGACGCAAAAATGAAATGCAATAATTATTGTTTTAATAATAAATAAATAAATAAATAAATAAAATTAATATTAATTTTTTTAAATTGTTAAGAGCAATTTTCTTTACTGTTTTAAAAAAAATGTCAAGATACAAATTTAATTATGAAATAATGCTTATTTGAGTTTAGAAGATAATAAGTATCACCATTGTTCGCATTTTTTTTAAAGATTTAAACAGATTAAAGCGGATTGTGGACATAACAATGCGAAAGGAGGAGGGGGGGGGGGACGGTCGCCCCGGATGGAAAATTTAGGGGGCGCCAAATTTGTACTATAAAAGTCATTTTTGGGCTGCCACAAGAAAAAGTTGGGAGGAGGGGGCGTCAAATTCTAATTATGCCCGGGGTGCAATTTTCTCTTCGCACGTCCCTGATTGTGAAGCAGGAAAATCCGCTTTTGGAGCAATAAAAACACAATTTTGAAGCAGCAAAATTAGTTTTTAGTATAGAAAAATTCACTTCTGCCGTTAATTTTTTTTTGTGCCCCTTTGACGAAATTTGCATTTTTTCGCGATCTTTTGACGAAATCTGTCGTTTTTTCGGGATATATCGAAAAATTTTGCGTTTTTCCTCGAATTTTTGGCGAAATTTGTTGGTTTTCACGAATTTTTCACAGACTTTTCCGTTTTTTTTTATTTTTTGGACGAAATTTACAGTTTTCTTTGCAAATCTTTTGATGAAAGCTGCCGTTTTTCGCGAATCATTTGACAAAATTTTCTCGTTTTATCGCGTTTTTTTTGGAAGAAATTTGTCTTTTTTTCACGGTCTTTTGAGGAAATCTGCCTTTTTTCGGAATTTTGCGACGAAATTAGCCATTTTTCCGGGAATTAGTTGTTATTTCGCGATTTTTAACGAAATTTACCATTTTTTAGCGATTTTTGATGAAATTACGTGACCCACGGGACGCATAGGAGCGTCCCGTGGCCCCCCTATATCTTGCGTAATTTACACGCTATAGCGCGTTTACATCGCTGAAGGGCTGGGTTTTTTCAAATGTTGGACCAGAAGGGCGCTATTTCTTTTTGAATGAGCGAAAAGAAGGACGCTAGTTTTTGGATGAGGAGCAAGAGAGGCGCTATTTTTTGAACTAAAGGGCAGGAGGGGCGTAGCGCCCCGCTAAAACCCTCTGCGGGTAACTCTGATTCAATGTTTAAAAAAAAATTAAAAGTGATGTTAAAAGAATCAAGATTTACAAAAGATAGCGAGTTGAGTATAGCAGAATGAATTCTTATTGCTCTTATCTAGAATTTAAAGAAAGAAAACGCAGGAACTTTTCTGGAAATTAAATGTCGAAAAAATTCAAAAGTGATAATTTAAAATCAATATTTTTTTAACAAAGGAAATATTAAGAATTTAAAAATTCCCCCCAAAATGCGTTTTTTCTCAAATTCCCCCCCAAAACTAAATTGTATGACGCATCTTGCGTCACGAAACCCCTCTCTGGGCACCCCTGCGACAGACCAACTCAAAGTTGCAAAAGTTCAAGGCTAAACTAAGAGTTAAAAATAGCGTAAGAAGTGAATAAAACATCTTAAATATGTTATAATTAAAAAATAAAAAATATAAAATTCTAAAGATAAGGAAAAAACAAGTATACACGGTATTACAGAAGAAATAAAAATTCAATAATTCGAAAAGTATAACCAGTAATTCGATGACGTTTGTATATAAACGCACGGAAAGACGTGGGATATTTTTTTAGCAAATACAATTATTGTTAATACTCCTAAAGCTGCTGCCTGTCGCTATTTAAGCAATCAGTGACACAATTGTTTCACCGATTGCCGTGACCGTAGAAATATTTTTCAAAGCTCTTCAGAGTACGTTCTAATTCTGATAAAGCTACTCTAACTAATCGTGCCCTCCAAACATTTATAATCCTAGTTACATTCAGTGTTAAATTCATACACTTTTCTCCGGGAGGGATTTCTGTGGATTCGGGAAGGGAAAAGTTACACCTTTTTTTGTCTACTGAAAACACAAACACAAAATCTCAAATCTTCCGGGGGACATCTCATTGCTTCAAGAGGGAGGGGGAGGATTTCAACATCGGTTGCATTGCGAAGTGTGCTGCACTGCTGTACAAACTACTGATGCAACAGATACATTATTAGGATGCAGTGGTAATTATACTTATCTTGGCAAACAAATTTTGGTTATTAAAGAAAACCCCACGCCTTCTGTACTCTTCGAATGACTGAATTTTTATTTCTTTTGTGACTTTTGGACCAATCTGTAGTTTATCGTAATGTCTACACTACAGTTTAATATAAAAAATGGACAAAACTTTAAGAGGTGATACTACACATCCAAACAAATAACTTTCATCAGATAATGCATGGTCGGAATTAAAATGCAAAAGTGCTAAAGATTGCCAAAGCTGATGTTGTTATGCAAGGCAAAAACACACAAAGAACGATTAACACTAGAAGCAATCGATTCGACTCCGAACATGTGATTAAATTTCAATTAGAACCAGAAATTTTTTCTTGAAATAAGTTACATTTACACCAAGCAGATTTAAGTTAAATAAATCAATTAAATTATTTTGAATATAACTTCTGATGTGAAATATTATTATCAAACTTTAGTAAATTTTTCGTGCGTTCTAATGCTAAATGAATAAATCAAATTGGGAAATCGCTCTTACTGTTGTATATAACTGTTGAGTAGGGATGAGATTTCTGCTTTTTTTGCACACCAGTATTCTGTTAGAGAAAATGTTACTATACTTAATCAGAACATTTTATGATTTAATAGAACAACATTTTTTCAAAGAAAATACTGGTGTCCAAAAAAAAGCGGAAATCTCATCCCTGTCGTCGAGCCTCTGAGCCATTTCTGTATACAATTCCGTAGATAAAATGCATATTAGTCTTTTCCCTATAAGTGAAAGACTGATATTATCAGAAGATGAAACTGATACATCTTCAGATACGTTACTACCTCAACTGATTGTTGCACACTCAGATCGAAGACTTTAATGTATTAATCGAAGTGAAAGTTTGCATACGTGTAATTCTTCTTCTTCTATTACATTTGCATGCTATTAGTAATTAGTGTCACTTTTCCTCCGATAACTCGCAACAGGAATGTAGCTATAATGTTTGCATGAACAAAGTTTGCAAATGCAGCAGCACCTTTGCGTTTTATTTCCGACCATGCATTCTTTGATGAAAGTTGCTTCGTAGCATACGATAACCTCTTAAAGTTTTGCCCATCTTTTATGAAACATCCTGTACATATATATTGTTCTATATATTTTTTTTTTTTTTTAGATTTGATGAAAAATGAATGTTTAATTTATTTATGAAGTTTTTGTTGAAATAACACCATTTCTTTCATTCATCTTTTTCTGCAGAAGCAAACAATTTAAGAAAAATAAAATGTCATCTACATTAGTCTACACGAATGTAAAATAAGTAGAATAGGACAATAAAATAATTTTTAGGCATAAAAAATTTTCGATGAAATATTCCTAAACAGATAAACATTTTCTTTGATATGCGAGGTATTTAGACCATTCAGTATTTTCAGCCACATAATATATTTAGCGATGACATATGATAACATAGCAGTCAGCTTATGAAGCATTCCCACTAGATTACTCACCGAGTTCTTGCGATATTTCTATTCTTACTAACAAGGAGTATTCCAAACATAGTGCTCTCCGATTTTGAGGAATTTAAAGTATGTTGCAGAGTTCTTACCCTTAATTATTCCAGTGGCGCAGCCAGAATTCGGCTCTGGGGGGGGGGGGGATAGAGTTGCTTCAGGGGTGATTCTGGTAGAAATTTTTTTTCGGAAATTGGCGGGGGGGGGATTCCGCGAGTTACCCCCCTTCTTTAAGAGGGTTTTTCCGCGATCTTCAGACAAAATGGGCGTTTTCCCGCGACCTTCAGACGAAATCAGCGATTTATTTGCGATATTTTAGCAAAATTGGCGATTTATTGCGATCTTTCGTCAAAATCGGCGGTTTTCCGCGATTTTTTGACGAAATCGGCGTTTTCCGCGACCGCTAGATGAAATCAGCGATTTATCTGCGATATTTTAGCAAAATCAACGATTTATTGCAATCTTTTGTGGAAATCGGCTGTTTTTCCGCGATCTTTTGACGAAATCGGTGTTTTTCAGTGTTTTTTTTTTTATGAAATCGGCGTTTTTTTTCGACGATCTTTAAACAAAATTTGCAATTTTACGTGATCTTTTCTTGAAAACGGCGTTTTATCCCCGCGGTCTTTCGACGAAATTGGCATTTTTTTCGTGATCTTTTGATGAAAGCGGCCTTTTTTTTCAATGATCTTTTGACAAAATATTTTTAAGCAATCTTTTATCGAAAACTTCGGTTTTTCCCCGATTTTTTAACGAAATCGTCATTATATCAGAAATTTTTAGACGAAATCGACGTTTTCCCCGCGGTCTTCAGATGAAATCAGCATTTTATCTGCGATATTTGGTGAAATTGCCGTTTTCTCCGCGATCCGCACAGGAAATTCGCGTTTTTCGGCGATCTTTTAACAAAGTTCGTTGACAAAAACATTGACGAAATTGTCGTTTTTTCACAAAATATTAACGAAATGTGTGCTTTTTCGGCGATCCTTTCATGAAATTTGCATTTTTCCGCGATTGTTTTATCCGCGCGCAAAACCGTACAAATTGGCAACTGTGAGAATCGTCTTCTGAAAGATCTTATCAAAGAATGAAGAACATTTCTCAGTTACATAGCTTTTTAATCATGATATCTACTTGCCTGAACCTAGGAAAAAGAGTTATCGGAAAAAAGCGACAAACTAAAAAAAGCGGGAAAAAATGACACAGAAAAAAAGTTACCGGAAAAAAGGGACAAGATAAAAATGTTACCGAAAAAAAAGTGACAAGGAATTGATTTTGGGGATTTATTGACTAAGTATGAAAGGGGGGGGGGGGGGTCGGGGGTCGGCTTTTAATTTAAGTGAGTGTTTTTTTCATGCTGAATTAACTGCTTTGATTCAATTTTTGGATATACGTTCATACTGAAAAGATGCTTGCCTGATTAGTTTTGGGAATGGACGATTACCCCCTCCCCTCCGCCCTAAATAAGATAAATGGTTTTTAAGCAGAATTATCCAACGTGTTATTTCAAACAATTTTGGATATAGGTTCTTTCTGACGAGGCTTATATATAGTATTGTGGTGTCACGCCCTGAGTTTCTCTTTACTAAGTTAGTTTATTTTTTAAGTTCATCAATAACACATTTTTAATTCCTCAAGTTCTTTATTAGAACCATAGACCAATTATTAAAAAAATAAATAAAACGACATTACAACTACATAGGAACCTCACTCCAATATTACATTTCGCTTAGCACGTCTAAGCCATCTTTTATCAATGTACTTTCTTGTACATTACCAGCACATGTCTCTCTTCCAACTACTTCCCTTCCCTCTCGATGCGCAATAATCCCAGTGTCCCCCTCAGTTCTTTGCCACTAGACCAGTGCAATTATTTTCTAGGCATATCCCTTGAGGTCAATAGAACCTGTTCTTAACAGCTTTTGAATGAAGATACTTTCAACTATGCATACTTTTTCAGAATAAGACTTCGCTATCTATCTTCTGCCCCGATTAAAGTTGTCAGTACGTCGTCACAGTATATAATGCCTGAAGAATTTTGGGAGTTTAATGGTTAAGTATAGAGGGTGCATGGGGGATAACCTCTCTTAAATTAAATAAATAGCTTTTTACGCAGAATTATCCGATTTGCTTCAAATTTTGAATGTTGGTTCATTAAGATAAAGGGTATCCCTGATTAGTTATGGGGTTCTTTTGCTAATTAAAAAGAGGGGCTACGATTATTTCCCTCCTTTAAATTAGATAAATTATTTTTTATGCACAATTATCCAATGTATTTCAAATTTTGGCTATAGGTTCTTTCTCATAAAGTGAATCCCTGAATAGTTTTAAGTGTTTGTTTACATATCCTCAATAGCTGTTTGCATTTAAAATTGTGATTTATGTTGCTGCATAGCATTTTTCAGTATTCTATAAATATCGTAACAAAGAAAAGATATCCTGTTTTTCTTAAAATCGTTTTTTTCCCCTTTAATTTAAATCTGTTTTTTTTTTTTTTTTTTTTTTTTTTTTTAAGCGTTCAAACCTGAAGATCTATCAAGAACTACAGGTTTTTAAACAATTAACTTTCTAATTACTAACATAAGCTAGTAATAAAAAAAACTATTTTTATTACTACAAATTAATGAATTCACTAGTTCATTCGTTCGTGACATACAATATAGTTTGTACATTAAAGTTTTCTAACATATATTTTTTTATGTTTTATATTATATTTTGTGATGCGTAATATGGGACATTTAATTAGTAAAAATCCAGTTTTAAATGATAAATATTTGGCGTAAACTAAAATGACAATTACAACAAATGATTTATTATATTACTTTTTTCACAAATAAAAAAAATAAATAAACCAGTTTTAAATGCAAAATGAATGGAAATTAATCATTATAAAAAAAAAGGTAAAATGTGTTATAATGTTTTCTGACATAATAGTTTTCAATCATTAAATTAAAAAATAAAGAAAAATTGTTTTTATTTGTTATTTGCGTTCAATTGCATTCAACTCGCTTTTTTATGTTACTTGAATATTTTTGCGTCAAACCTTTACCGGGAAATCCCCTGATCGACAAATTTCCTAAGAGACTAGCCGCCCGCGATATCTACCGGACATCCCCCTCCGTCGAATGGGGAAAGCAAGCTTCTTTCCCCGAAAGAGTTTCCTGAAGGGACTGCTGAATCTCTCCCTATTTTAACTACATTCATTAGTTTATACGCCTTACCATAAGGAAACTACATCAAAAATTTGAAGCAAATCGGATAATTCTGCGTAAAAAGCCATTTATGTAATTTAAGTGGGGTTATCCCCAGTTCCCCCCTCTATAATTAGCCATTAAGCCCTTAAAACTATTTAGGGATCCACTTTATGAGAAAAAATCTATATCGAAAATTTGAAATAAATCGGATAATCATGCATAAAAAACAATTTATCTAATTTAGGGGGGGGGGAATAATCGTCCGTTTTCCCATTTGTAATAAGCAAAAGAACCTCATAACTAATCCGGAATACGCTTGATCATAAAGAAGCTACATCCAAAATTTGAAGCAAATCGGATAATTCTGCATAAAAGCTATTTATTTAATTCAAGGGAAGTTATCCTCGTTTTTGCCTTTATACTTAGCCATTAAACCCTTAAAACTATTCAGGGATTCACCTTATTAGAAAGAACCTATATTTAAAATTTAAAATACATCGGTTTGCATAAAACCGATTTATCTAATTTGAGGGGGAAATAATTGCTTGCCCCCCCCCTCCTTTATAATAAGGAAAATAACCCCGTAACTAATCAGAGATACGTTTTATCATAATGAACCTATGTCCAAAATTCGAAGCAAATCGGATAATTCTGCGTGAAAAGCCATTTATTTAATTTAAGAGGGATTATCCCCCGTCCACTCTCCCCTTTATACTTACTCATTAAACTCTTAAAACAAAACTATTCAGGGATTCACCTTATCAGAAAGAATCTCTATCTAGTTATATTTAGTCTCTATTTAGTTATATCTAAAATTTGAAATACATCGGATAATTTTGCAAAAAAACCGATCTATCTAATTTGTGGGAGGAGGGGGTTAATTGACCATCCTCCCTTTATAATAAGCAAAAGAACCCTATAACTAATCAGAGATACGTCTTATCATAATGAACCTATGCCCGAAATTCCAAGTGAATCGGATAAATCTGAGTAAAAAACTATTGATTTAATTTGAGAGGTTACGGATGGGGGGGGGGGGTTATCATATGGCCAAAAACTGAACCAAAACAGTTAATTCAGCACGAAAAAACCATTTACCTAAATTAAGAGCCTCCCCCTGATCCCTTCTAAATACTTAACCAATGAATCCTCAAAATTAATAATGAATTCCCAAAATCAATAATAATTTTCCAAAATCAATTCTATGTCCCTTTTTTTCCGGTAACATTTTTTTCGTCTTTGTAGTCATGTCACCTTTTTTCCAATAACTGTTTTTCAGGTAACTTTTTTTCCATTTACCCACTTGCCTATTTCGGGCGTTTTTTAAATAAGAATTAATATTAATTAAAAAAATTGTCTGAAAGTAGCCCCTTTAAAGTAGTAGTAAGTAGAAAGTAGTTAGAAATTTGGCGCCCCCTAAATCTCTGCGCCCTGGGCGACCGCCCTCCCCTCCCCCTTTCGCACGGCGCTGTTAATATCTTTCCAGAAACATAAATATAAACGAATTATATACTTTCCAAACATACCTGGATTTCAAGAATGCTTGAAGGAATTCGAAAGATTAAAAAAAATGATCTCTTATATCCATCTTTTTCATAATTTTCTTCTCTGAAGAGGATTTAATATCCTCCATAGCGAAACGCACAATAAAAAAACTTTAGCACTACAGCAACTAACAACACAATGTTTGTGGAATTAAGTCTATCCTTCAAAGCATGCGAGCATGTGTTTTTCCTGGAATTCGAGAGTCCAGTCCCGTTGGCCTCTTCCCATAACAGCCAAAATCGATTAATTTTAATTTGAGGTGATGACATCTGCGGCAGGTTAACAAATTAGGGGCGGGACAAAGTGATTAATCTTCTGCTGTTTTTGATAAAATTAAAACTAACGCCATTTTGTTGCCTTCGATTTTCCCTTTTTATCAGCGGGAATGATTTTTTTCCGGGTGATTGATTACGTCTTCGAAAGACATGCATTTTCCACTTTATGTTTACTTTACTTATTTAATGGTCAGTCCCTGAAGAAAGATGATCTTATCTGGACTCAAGAACATCTGGGAAACCAGTGGTCCAGATGTGTAATCTCTTCTTTACTTTTGAAAGCGGTTCTCAAACAAATATTTCTACCCACCCAATAACACAAATATTCTGTTTTTTAAGTTTGTATGTAGAAATGTCGCTCTCAGTTTATAACATGAAATGCGGTATATACATTGTGCATTTTATCAACTAACGTTACAATGTTTCTTTAAATATGCCATGCAGCAATACAAGAAAAATAAATAAATAAATAAATAAAACTTTTAATTATACAGCATTATTAGTTGAAGTTAGTTCACACTTAAACTAAAAAGGATTTTTGCATAGAATGTAAAAATGAAATAGTGTTGGAAAAATATTTCATATACTGAATTATTATTCTGCAATATTTTGATTGAAATTCATTTAAAGCTGTTTTTGAAGAAAAAAAAAAAAAAAATATTGCTGAATTATATATGCGCAAATTATTATTATTATTACTATTTTAAACTGTTTTTAGAGAAATGGATTTCAAACATAAAAAAAAGAAAAGAAAAAAGATTCAGTTTTTGCTGATGTGGCTTTCGAAAAAGAATTCTTTAATTCCCCCCCCCCCCCCGTTTGAAAAGCAAAAATTATGAGATCTAATAAATATTTTTTTTTTCTCTTTAACAAATATTAAAAATTACGAGTAAGGTTTTAATATAGGTATTGATACACGTTTTTATTTTTTAAAAATTGATGATTTTTGTTATTTCCTCGTTAATTTCCTCCTTATTTATTATTGAGGGAACATTTCCTGAAGCAGAAAGAGCGCGACGTGCGACATGCGTCATATAGTTATTTTTGCCCTTGAATAATTTTGCCGACATAATTTCTATTTCTAAAAAAATCAAATTTTTATCATATAATTAACATTTTTTCAAAGAATACTGCATACATACTGCATGCATTTATGGAATGATTTTACAGTATATATATTACAGAAAATGCAGAATAGCAACATTAATGATTATTTATATTCTTAGACTTTCAACATTTAAATAAAGATTCATTAAAAAAAGATTTAGAATAAAAGAAAAAGAGAAAGTTAAAAACATCACAACTTTTGAAGCTGCAAAATAAAAAGAAGATTTATGGATATATTTCTATATCATTTTATTAATGATTTTTTTCAAATCCGAAGTTACTTTCTGATACATTTCTGATTTTTTTTTTTTTTTTTGGAAACGCATAAAATTACCAAGTGTTTTTATTTAGAAACTATGTAATCGAATGGCTTTATCCATTTTTTTATATAAGCAGTTTAAGAAAATGCTATCAAAGTTAGCGTTTTGAATCAAATTTCCGGAAGCGACACCATGGGAAGGGGCAAAAAATCTCCAACTACATGACAAGAATCTCTTATATCTCAACAAGTGTATACAATTTTCTTATTTATCAAAAATAGAAAACTCTATTTGATTCTAAATCTTTTTAACAGTCAGGCTTGTTGGTTTTATATATTAATTTACAGTTAAAAATTAGTCAGAAAAAGTGACAGACTTTCGCGTTGTTGAGAAATGAATTTAAGAACCACTAAGAAGTATATTTCCATAGATTACATTAACGTATAAATTCTATATCGCTATTCAAATTTTTACAAATCTTGTTGTCTGCCCTACACATCATAAGCGCAATTAAGTCTGGTTCCGGCCCTGCTCGACTATATGTAGAAAAGCAATGCAAGCCTGATCTCGGCCAGGAACGAGTCTGCTAAAAAAGTATTAAGCCCGGATTAGATACAATGTAACTGCCCGATGCCGATCTGTAAAACTTACATCTCTATATTGATGTTGCCAAATAAGAATCGGTTCGTGATGCACATTTATATTTATTCTCGATAAAGCTGCATTCATTAAAAATAGTTCACATTTTATCGTTTTTGCATAAATCTTTCTAACGGATCGTCCGGCCCACTAAATATTTTATTGGGCCGGCCTGGCCCGTAAGGCCCGTTCAATTTCTTTTCTTTTTCTTTCTTTCTTTTTTTTTTAAATTTTAATTTATTTATTTATTGTCGGTCCAGCCCGTTAGAAAATTCGGAACTGCCTCTACCTGTCATCCTGAAAGGAAATGTCAAACAAGCATATTATAAATTAACGTTTCATTTCAGTTATGTCGAAAAGTGTTAAAATCATAAGTTAATTTAATCAGTATTAACTTATTTTATAATTGCCAATTTCCATCTTTTCTCTTTCACAATTCAATAATGCGGAATGTTCTGACCGTGCTGCGAAATTTCCTTTATGCTTACATGTGTACTTTTTCGGTATTCTCTATCAGTTTAAAAAAAAAATGATCAGAAATGTCACATATCATGAAAGATTTTCAGTTACAACAGATTACATCTGTATTGTAATTTTTTTCATGACTGTTAAAGTGATCCTTTCTCCTTCGCCCCCTACCCCCTAAAAAAAGAAAAATCTTTGCTCTATGCAACACAAGAGTTACTGGCACATTAACGGATCATTTAAAGACATAAAAACACAATACTTGGAGACATAACTATTCAATGATTTGTTATGCAAAGATTTTTCGTTTTCCGATAAATGACTTATATCTTGACTTATAAACAGCTGTTTTCTCATGATGGCAGATTTTTCTTTTTCCGTATTCAAAGCGGTTCCTTGACAACGTTCTTTGAAATAGCTTCTTCCTTTATCCAAGAATAGAAAACTATTCGATTGCACAGTTTTCGAATAAGAGTATCTGCCCCTTTCCTTCGCTTAAGAACAAAAATGAACTAAAAATGTGTCAAAGTAGTCAGTTTTTATTTGAGTATTGCCATACGGCTCAAACATTTCATTTAAATTTCAGTATTGATGGCATAATCTGAAACATGCTTTACTTGAAAGAAAATTAAACACATTATATCATTATCAAGAGCCGTCTGAAAATTTTATGCATGTATTAAAAGAACACATTAAATGCTTCATATGTCAAAAGATAATACGTCACGATGTGAGAACACTCTAAACTGTGCCATTTATTAAAAAAAAAAAATTGGGAAATACTGACTTGAAATGTTCAATTACTGATGAATTTATTCATGATATTGTAATCACGAGAAAAAAAAATCATTTATGACTTAAGATGTAATTCAATTATCAAAAATAAATAAATAAATAATAAAATAAATTTTAAAATAATCTTTAGATAATGAAAAATTCAATAGTTATGCCAGAGGCGAATTAATGACCACACGAGCCCGTAGGCTTGACATATTTGCGGACTTCTTTATCATTTATTCAAAGAGATATATTTCGGGGGATTCAAAATGTACATCTTTTAGATCATATCATAAATCAGATTATAAAATTTAAGTACAGATTTTATGTATATTATATTTGTTTTACAATAAGCTGTATGCATATTAAAACATGAAATTTAATTTGTATACTGTTTCTGTATAAATTATAGTTATATTGATTTTCTAGATAATCTAAGATATCTAGATAGATCTAGATAATCTAAAAAATTGAATTTTCATAAAATTTAAATAAAATTCAATAAGTTTTGGTCGCAAAACAATATAATATTTTTAAATGTTCTTAGTAAAGGGAGGAGAATAGTTTAGAAATCAGGGACAATATAAAAAAATTGAATTTCTTATGTTAATATGTATAGCATCTTTTAAAACAAATGTGATGCTGTACTTGATTTGCATACTTTGTGCAATTAAGTGGTCTATTCACTCACTTGAAAACACCCGCTTACTGATTCTAAACCCATGCGCAGGGTATTTTCGAATTTCTGAATTAAATTTGAATATTTTCAAACATTTCTTTTTTCTATAGGATAACTTATGTTAGTTCTAATATGGCTTGTTCCACTTATCAGATTTGTAGATTTTTTAATAACATAATTCCACTTTCAGAACTAGTTTCGAAAGTGAAGTATCTTTTTTATAAATTTATCCGAAACCAATATAAACATAGTTGAAAGTGCTTAAAAAATAGTTTATCTGTCCGACTATGTGTCTGAATTCTTAACTTGCGTATATACAGTTGGATTGCTCTGATCTCAATAACACATATGAATTACATGTAATTCATATGTGTTATTGAGATTTTCTGTGCCATGTTCGGTAATGAAAATTAAGTACGTAACGTTCATAGTTTATTTACACAGAGACATTCAAAAGTATTCCAATACATTATGGTCTATGGGGAGATGTATTTTTGTAAATATGTTGCACCTATAATCGTCATCTTGTCTGTCCGCATGTAACAGCGCAAATCTACACAACTGAATGGTTTGAAATGTAATTTATATAATTGTTGGAGAATTTTGTCGAGTCATTTCAAATGACTTACATACTCAGAACTTGAAACATAAAAATAAAAGTATTCTTTATTCTACCAAATCATAGCGTAATTGATTCAGTGATATCCCATGACAGGTTATGATTCTGGCTTTATAATGTTGATTACGTCCTAGTTAAGATGGAGTCTTATTAGTTTCGTATTACTGAATTTAATATGTATAATCGTATCAAATATCATGTTCATGCATTTTTGCATGATTGAACCAATATCTGAATATTTATAAAACTAGTTACAGTACGAACGCACTTCATTTCCCACGTTTGACGTGCAATTTTCAACTTGTACATCTTCCTCCCAGGCAGAAGTTATTTTCTTCATTATTATAATCAAAATCTAATAAGTATTAGTGCATAATCAATAATCATCAGACTAGGTTACACTAAATATAAAATTTCTTTTAATTTTGTGCAATAGTTTTGCAATATAGTAGCACTCATAAATTTTTAATAAACGGACAGAAATCGTTTAAAGAAAAATAATCATATTTAAGATATCCAGAAATTTGAAATACAGGGCTTTCTTTAAAAAGATGAGTGTGTGTGTGTGGGGGGGGGGGGGGGAGAGATTTAATAAAAAGAATATTGCCCAGTTAAACTGGTGACATTGAGATCACAGGCTATGCACACTGATTGTACTATTATATAATAATACTATTACAGCCTTATATAATAATGCCCTTCGAAAAACAAAATAAGAGAGGAAATAGCCTCGCATTTTTTTCTTCTTTTTTTTTTTTTTTTTTTTTTTTTTTTTTTTTTTTTTTTTTACACTTAATGATTGAACCCCAAAACTAATCAGTAATGCACCTTATCATATAATAATCCTGCATCCAAAATTTGGTAGCAAGTCGGATATTTCTGCATGAAAACCCATTTATGTAATTAAAGAAGAGTTATCCCCCTTTCCCTCTTTTATACTAAACCATTAAACCTCCAAAACTATTGAGAAATTCAACTTATCAAAAAGAACCAACATCCAAAATTTAAAGCAAATCGAATAATTCTGCATAAAACTCCATTTAGCTAACTTAAGAGGGGTAATCGTCCTTAACTTACTTTATATTTAATAAAAGAAGCCCACAATTAATCAGGGAAGCTTTTTACTTTGAACCTGTATTGAAAAATGGAAGCAAATTGGTTAATTCTGGATACCTAAATTAAGAGGCGTAGTCCCCCCTATCTCCTCTTTATATTTATCCAATGAGTTCCAAAAACAAATCAGGGAAGCGTCTTATCACAATAAACCTATATAAAAAATTTGAAGTTAATAGTTAAATTTTGCGTGAAAAACACATTAACCTAAATTACGAGGGGTTACACTCCATTCCCCCTTTATACTTATCCAATGAACACCCAATACTAATCTCGGAGGCACCTCATCAGAATGATCCGATACCTAAAATTTGAATGAAATTTGGTAATTCTATATGAAAAAACCCATTTTTCTGAAAAAGGGGGGGGGGTAAATTCCGTCCCCAATACTTATCCAAAGAACTTCAAAAAATAATCATGGAGGGGCCCTCATCAGAATGATCCTATGTCTAAAATTTGAATGAAAATGGGTTTTTCTATATGAAAAACCCATTTATCTAAATTATTGGGGGGGGGGGATTAGTCCCCGTTCTTTGTTCCTTATATTTATTCGATATACTTCGAAAAGTAATCATGGAAAAGCCTTATCAGAATGATCCTGTACCTAAAATTTGAATGAAATCTGATAATTCTGCATGAAAAACACATTTATATAAAGTAAGGGGGAAGGCATTAGTCCCCGTTCTCCTTCTTATATTTATAAAGTGCACTCCCAAAATCTAATCAAGGTAACGCCTTATCAGAATAAACCTATATCCAAAATTTTAAGTAAGTCAGACATTTTTATCATGAGTTATCGCGTTACACACATATATACAAAACGGGCGGTGCATAAGCTCTCAGGCTTAGATAGGCTGTGATCTAAAAATTAAAAGCTGAAAATAGACAAACGTTTGATTCAAACTTTAAAAAGTCTTTAAAATATATTATTCGTAGAGTTGCTTAAAAAATCTTGGCTTGACTGCCGCGGTTCTGTGTATAACTATCATAAATGCATGTCAAAAAAGTTCTTTTTTTTTTCTTTTTTTGTGGAAATAGAAGAAATTAAAAATGGATATTATTCAGAATACAATCTATGTTAAATCTTAGTACTGGGGCCCCTTTTCGTTCGGGCCCCTAGACTTTAGACTGCTCAGTTTAATGAATAATCCGCCTCTGGTTATGCCTGCAAATATCATGATTTATGTTTCATAATGAATCAGAACATATTTTTAAATCTCATCTAATGTAAAATTTGCATGATACATTTTTACATAAAAAAAAGTTATGAACAATAAATTCTACGATGGAATCGTGTCATTTGATCTGAAAGCTTTATTTGACTAGCTTTAAAGTATGTTCAAGTAAATACTTTGAAGAACTTAATATTTAACCATTCGAATTATCGCTGAAGAAAACGGTTTTCAACAAACCTCATTAATAAACTTATCTACAAATTCTGTTTTCATAAAAATATCAAGGATGTAAACCATATAGGAATGATATATAAAAGTTTTAACTATTTTCCTGGTTTGTACCAGAAGTTACAATATGTTCTATTGAACCACTTAGACATAATATAAATGTAATAGCCTGGTCATCAAAGAAATAAAAAGGTAATTTGCAAGAAAATAGATCCGACACCGAAATATGAATTAGCTGGTCTTTATGAGATTCCTTTCAGAACTGATAGCAATAGAATAATTCAAATGTCCAGTTATGCATTTGAAGGTTAAAGTGATGCAGGAGAACAAAGTGATGTAATAAAAAAGTCCTTCCGGTCAGTGCTGGTAGGAAGAGGTAGCTTTCACATTCCTTGCTTAGAAAAAAAAAAAAATCACGAAAATTATAAACGAATTTAAAAATGGGTCAGAATGTAAGCAGTTTGGATTTAGGACTTTTTTTCAACTCCTATTATTGTTGAATTTATTTTTGCTATAAGAATTGGTCCTATCAAAAACGTGTCATCATAAAAGTTGTAGATATTATTAAGACGATGTATAATAAATTTATTTGGAATTGATATCTTAAGAACTGATGAAGTTATTGATTTTTTTCTTCTTCTTTTTCCCTCTTATTGTTTTTGTTTTCGTTTTTAATTTTCCTTTGCAAAAAGAATTACTCCTATCAAAAATTGTAAATACAAAAGTTTTCGATAATATTAAGAGTATTTATAAAAAAAAAATTAGTTGGATTTGATATCTTCAGAATCGAGAAAGTTGTGATCTTTTAATTCCAAAAATTCTATTTTTTTAATTTATTTTTTATTTTTTTATTTTTATTTTTATTTTTATTTTATTTTATTTTATTTTATTTTTTATTTTATTTATTTATTTATTTATTTATTTTTGCCCTTTAAGCCCATTTTTAATTTTATCAAAAATCTGTCATGCATAAATCTTTGGCTCATTTTTTAGAAATAATATAAACTTTAAACTGATTTGATATTTTAACTAAGAAGTTATGGGGTTTTTACGGTTTTCACAAAACCCTTCCCTATTCCTACTTCCTTGGTCCGATTTTGCCCATTAACGAACGTGACCGAGATTTTTTGCGCCTTGATTTTATGTAGCAGTTTGGAAGAGATCTGAGCCGAATTAAAGAAGTTATCGTGTCCATAAAAAAGTTACATTTATATGTATTTATACTTTCTTAAAATGTCAGCCAAAAAATAACTTAAGTTGAGCCAAAATTCGCTCATCTTATGTTTTGAAAGGCAGCTTCTCATAAAGAGTTGATCGCAATAGGTAAGTATTTCATACGAAATCTATCTAAAAACAGAGAAAGAAAGAGAAGAGAGAGAGAGAGAGAGAGAGAGAGAGAGAGAGAGAGAGATTGAGATTGATTGATCGATTGATTGATTTTAAGATTAATTTATAACTTAAAAGCTCAGGTACAGCAAGTACGTAAAAAGCCTAGTTTTTTCTTTTTTTTTTTGGAAACTCAAAACTGTTGGTCACTATTCATTATTTGTACACTGGAGGAAAAATTGTAACAATCCGATTTAAATAAATAATAATAAACAAAAAATCAGAGTTAAATAAAAATAAAATGTAATTTTAAAAAATCAATGTTTTTTACACCCTAGTTTAGAATAGAAAACAAACGTAAATGTTATTTGAAATCGGAACTTATTACTAATGCATTCGTGATTTTAAAACTATACTGAATATTGTCATAAATACTACTTTTCATGCAAACACATTGTTAAAAATTTCTAACTTTTGCTGCACTGCTACTACACCGCTTTTATAGAATGTCTCTATTTTGATTTATACTTTTCTTTGAATTTACGAAATACAGACGATACGTATCTGCGTACGTGCGGAGTACTTTTTTTTTTTTTTTTTTTTTTTTTTTTTTTTTTTAATGACAGTTTTGAAAAAATATAATAATTTTTAGTTCTATTGTATTACAGAATGATAAGAAAACATAAAATCCTAGCAATATCTTTTTAATATTTAAAAAAAATTGGGGGTTTTTACTGTTTTTTAGCAAAATTTCACGTTTACATTCTATTCAAATAAATAAATTTCAATTTCCTTTATGCTGCACACTTCTGTGTTACACTTATCTGTGCACTTAACTAGGAGTTTTACAATATCTTCAAAAATAGCCGAAAAATTTCAAAATATGTAAAAAAGTACATTTTTTTTTAGTAAAAATTACCATTTTTTCATATTCGAGTGCCTATAAAATAATTAAATTATCACATATAGCTTAGATTCTAGATCAGAGCATAGTGAGTCATATGGAAAACATTCTTACAAAATTTCACTAAAATATCTTTAAATCTTTATATGTAATTAAGTTTATCGCACATGGAAATAGCGAAAAAAATGATTTTCCAGAAATCGCATTTAATGATTTCTTTTTATAGGTAAGAAACTAGAATATTTAATTTTTGAACGCTTATAATTCATCACAATTATATTCAAACACTTCCTTAACTTTATTTTTAACCATTTTTAACTTCTTAGTAACTCTTTTTGTTTTCCTGGTAAGTTTTTCTGTGTATAAGCGAGGGATGATTTGAATTTTTTATTCGTAGCAAAATACCATGTTTGCGCCAGACAGCGTACACTCAATTCAAATAAAAATATTTCAATTTCCTTTATGCTGCACACTTTTATTACACTTATCTGTGCACTGAAATAAGAGTTTTACAATATCTTGAAAAATAACCAAAAATTTTCAAAATATATAAAAAATACTTTTCTTAAAGTAAAAATTACCATTTTTTCATATTTGAGCCTATAAAATAATTAAATTATCACATATAGCTTAGATCATAATTCAGAGCATCGTGAGTGATATTGAAAACATTACCAAATTTCACTTAAATATCTTTAGAACTTGTTTTTGTTATGAAGCTAATCGAACATAGAAATAATGAAAAAAAAAAGTAATTTTCCAGAAATCGCATGCATGTATTTTCTTGTAAAAATCTAATATATTTAATTTATACACTTAAAATGCATCACATTTATATTCTAACCCATTTTTAACTTCATATTTAACCATTTTTAACTTCTTGTAGCACTTTTAATTTTCCTGGTAAGATTTGCAGAGGATAGCGAGTGACTTTTAAATTTTTTATTCACTCATCATCAATTTTAAAACTGTTTATGATCATATTTTGTTCAACTGATACTCCTAATTGTTCGAATACAGGTAAAAGTCCTAAATATCCTGAATTATAAATTAAAACTGATAAACTGAAACAGATTTAGAATCATAATAGATTGTTCTTTCATGAAAAACAATAAAAAAAATTCGAAACTTTTCACAGAAATGGCCATTTTGATGTTTATTAAAATTGCCATAACTCCTTTTCTAATAATAGTAGAAATGAAATTAAAACAGATTTGGAATCGTAAAAGATTGCTCTTTCATATCAAACAATAAAAAAAAATTCGAAAATTTTCACCAAAACAGCCAATTTGATGTAGGCAGATACCTTAAACACATTTACAATATATTTTTTTTAACAGAAATACATAAAACTGGATGGCCTGACTATGGAAGCGAATCGGAATCGACCTGTATCTCCATTTTGATGAATAAATGACTTCTTATGTTAACAGCGATTTTGATCACGTGACAAATACGTTTTTAAACCCTGCTTGAATGTGTATTCTTCTTTTTCACAGAAATTCGGTTAAAAACGCCCATTTAGACACTATTTTCAGAAAAGATCTATTGCGTTTGCAAATAAACCAGAAAAATATTTTGATAACATAGTTTTTGAACAACAGCATCATTTTCATGCATATCCGAACAAATATAAATTAAAATTTATGTCATAAAGTTGCGCTTTTAGATTTAAGAATAGCCTTAAAGAGTACAATCGAATCTAAAAAAAACATATCATCAAAAAATCTGAGAAGCCAGAAAAAAACCCTCATAAAATTGGTTTTTAAAGATTTTTTTTTTTAAATAAAAATTTTAAGATTTTATTTATTTTTTTATTTTTCTATAATTATACAGCACTTTACAGAAAATTTGATGATTTAGATAATTTTTGAAGCTTGAAAATAACCTAAATTTTATACTCCTATAGCAATCAATTATAAACAACATACACACAAGGGTGCAGAATATGACCGATCCGGCGATCTAGGATAGGGGGGAAATTTTAACCAACCAGAGAATTTTTGCAGAAACATATACAGTTGATTTTGATTTTAACAACGAATTCCATAATTCCAGAGAAAATTCACTATAAACAAAAAGATCCATATGGCGACCTTCACAAAATTCATGTGTACCATATGTCACAGGTGAATCAATTAAAAATTTTCTGAAAATTAAAAAAAAAAAAAAAAAAAAAAAAAAAAAAAATCACCAGTCTGAAAATTTGGATACAAAAAATACCGTAAACTTTTTCCAAGAATTAAAAAAAAAAAAAAAAAAATTTATCACGAGATCGCCAAATTAACTGCAAATTTTGTCTAAAGAACTACAAGTTTCGTCAAGAAATCACGAAATGAACACAAATTTTGTCAAAAGACTGCAAAATAAACGCCCATTTCTACAAAAGACCGCGAAAAAAACTGCGGATTTAGTCAAACACTAAACAACCACAAATTTTGTGAAAAATCGCAGGATTCCATCAAAAATGGCGAAACAACCACAAATTTCATTATTAGATTGCTAAAACTGCAATTTTCGTAAGTAAAATTTAAAAAGAACGTAAATTTCACCTACAAATGAAAAAAAAAAAAAAACACAAATTTTGTCAAAAGATCGCAAAAACCACATTTTACGTCAAAAAAAATCGTTAAACGACCACATATTTCGCCAAAAAATGGGCAAAAAAAATCTGCAAATTTCGTTAAAATATTGCAAATATCGTCAAAATATCACAAAATAAACGCAAATTCCAACAAAGGATCACAAAACAATAATAAATTTTGCTAAACGATAATTTTTTGTTTTGTTAAAAGATCATTTGTTAAAAGGCAAAGACTACAAATTTCGTCAAACGATCGCTAAAAATAGCGAATTTAGTCAAAAGGCTACAATAAATAAATAAATAAATAAATAAATAAATAAAATAATAATAATAATAATAATGCTGGGAGTGGATTCCCCCCCCCCCTTTACTGTAACCTTTTAGAAAATTTTGTATGATTTTCAGAATTTTTTTTTTACTCAGAAATACTCTTGCTCACATACTTGTGCATAAGTTCAGACATAATGGAAAAATTGATTTTCTATACATATGGTAGTACAGCATTTATCTATAACATGCCGTAAAATTTTGGGGAAATTTTCATACGGATTGGGGGAAATGTTGAGAGTAGAAACATTTTCTGCACCCCTGCATACACAACCTTTACAACAACGATAATATGGTGTTCTATTCTTTATTCATCTAGGTCCCACCAGTGGCCGCGAGGTTCTGACTTCCAAACTGGTAAACGGTAGGTGCTGGGTTCGAACCCAAACGCGACCGTCGTCCTAACCGTTCGGAGTTTTCCGTGGTTTTCTTCGAACATTGCGTAAATATGGGTTAGGTTCCCTCAGAAAGACCCCCCCCCCACAACGGAGGCCATCCCACCCCTTAGGGCCTATATCCCACAGCGTAGATAATTGGCCGACATAAATACAAACAAACAAACAATCTTTATTCATCTTATGAAAATATTTGAACACTTGAGGAGTATGTGAGAAACTAATTGCGCAATTGTGTTTGAAATATTACAAAAGAAAACGAAAATATATTTATCTAAAATAAGAAAGCAAACGGTATGTATGTAACATGTGTATGTATGTATGTACAGTAAAATGTAAATCTTTATAATTAAAAAATTAAAATAAAGTGAATCCTACTTGATCTATAATTGATAAAAATAGAAAAAATAATATTTTAAATGAAATATGAGAGAAATATGATACTATTAAAGATATTTTACAATTATTAAAGGATTTTATTCCACAGGAATATGCAGGGCCATCGCTGAGACTTTTTACTGGTTAGGGGGGGGGGGACAAATCAAATTATATTTGGAAATTTTGCTAAGTCTATCGGAAATTGAATGTGTGTTATAGCTGTTATTAAAGTTTTAAAAATATTTGGCAATTTTGTATGTAATTTTTTTCAAAATGCAACAGGATTCTCAGTTTTTTTTTTTTTTTTTTTTTTTTTTTTTTTTTTTTTTTTTGAGGAGGGAGGCGTGAGTGAGGGTATTGATAATCCATATGGAATTTACTTACATATTTAGTTCTTAAGTTGGCTTTTTTTTATTTATCTAAACTTTAACTTTTGATTTTAAATAGAATAAACTTTCTCTAAGGCAAAATCGATCGAAATCGGATTTTTTTTCTACTTTACAGTAGACAATATTTCACCTTAGACAAATTTTACTTTTATGTTTATAAATTCACAGGGCATGAAAATCTTTTCGAGGATGAATTTCCTTCTGACACAGAGTGCCCATTACAGAAAGTTTATTGTATTTGCATATGCAATTTCTAAAAACACAATTGATTTTTTTCTTTCTTTCTTTTTAATATAGAACTTTCACTTCAAAAATTTATGAATATTCCAATTGATTGTAAATTTGAGAAAATCAGGCAATGAATAAATTGATTTTAGAAAAACGGGATTTTCAGATCAGTAGACAAATCTATAAATTATAGAAACAAGCCAATACAGCCTTAATTTTGTTCTCCGGAAATATATATTTTATCCATTTTTTTATTCTAAACTTATAATATTTGGAATTTACAATATAAATAAAATGAAAAATACACCTAGTGATTTTGATGCAATTATAGAAAATTGAGACATGTAGGCACTATTTTGGATAAAAGTTTGGAGAGTTTTACATTATTGTCAAATTAATGCTTGTTTATTTCGCGTTTAAGAATTTTTTCAAATGCAAATTGGCTACTTTCTGACCCATTTTTGAATTCATTTTTGTTCATAAACGTATCAAATTAGCAGATGACCTTATTCAGAAATGATGCAATCGAACTTTTTTTTTCTTTTTGGGGAACAAACGCTCAGTCAAATTTGGCGTTTTGAACCTAATTTCCAGAGACGAAAGCGCAAGAAAGGAGAAAAAATCATCTTCCTGAGAGAATTATATACTTATAATTCCACATGTTAATCACTTATAGGAAAAAACTGTTTGATTACAAAAATATCTTGAATATGGTTGTGTCTGAAGTGTGCTTATATTTAAAAGTGAATCAGAAAATGTCTTCGAAGGAAAATAGTTTTCGAGTGCTGCCTTAATCGAATTCGGCCATGCGATTGTCGTCAAGTTCTATAGGTGGCTGACCTATTTTTGATTAAAAACTACTGTTCTAAAACTTTAATATATGTCTTGTACACATATTCAATATACATGCTTTAAATTTCAAGTTATTTACATGATGATATTTCCAGTTCTATATTTACTTGCATTTTAAACGAATTAGAATGATATTATTTCATACAGATTAATAATATGAAAATATATCAGCTTTTGGATAAAACTTTTTGTAAATGTAGAACTAAATCATATTATCCTGCTTTACATTACACTTTTTTCTTAAAGCGTAAATTGAAAACCGTTAAATCGACATATTTAAACTAAAAATAATGATATTTATTCATAATTTCGGATAGTATTATTTATTTTTTCTTTTCTTTTCTCTCCATAGAATTTAACATATTTTAGTAGTATTTTTGAAAAACGCAGTTAAAAATTAAAATAGCAAAATAAATTTAAAAACTTTAAGAATTTTAAATTTTAATATTGTTGCAATTTTATTGATTAACTCTCCAATAATAAGAAAAATAAGACTGCTTAGGAAATCTCTTTCATCTACCTTAAAATATTGATATTTTGTTTACTAAGCATTAATTTATATGAAAATAATGTATTGCATTCCATTTCATTATTGCAACTAATACAATGTATGCAACTAATATAACACGGTGATATACTAAAAAGCATACATGTATTTATCCTTAGAACTGTGTTCTAAAAACAACCTTTAAAATAAGATAAGAATCACATAGCATGCACCATGGGATCGTACGAAGGTCAGGGGTCGTATATCATGTTATTTTCTATCGTGTAAAAACGTTCTGTCAGTAGAATTCTTAATGGGTTTTTCAATTTAGAAAATGACATGTGTTCCGAGGGTGAAAATCTTTAAACGCAGTACGAAAATGGAGTATTTAACGGTCTGTTTTTTCGCGTTTCACACTTCCGTTCTTATCGGTATGTATAATTACTCATTCCTAATTACCCCTAAATTCTCACACTCTGTCTCTCAGTGTCACACTCATGATGCATCTATTTTGGCTCTCAAGCACCCAAATCGTCCCGTTTCCAAAAAAAAGAGCAAGAAACAGATGCAACTAATTAAGACCTCCCCCCCCCCTAGTGGTGCAGTATTGAAAACGGCATTGACAGCGGCAGAGACGGCATTGACAGCGAGAGGAAATGACCATTCCTTTTAGCCTTCGGCTGATTTCCAATAGTATAAATGAATGCCGGCCTTTTCTGAAATTGAGTGACCAGTTTTCGATACTGATACTGTTGCTATGTGCTTTCCCTATTTTTCAAAGAAAATACATTACTGCGGCTTAAACAAGTCAAATTTTAAAATAAAATTTGATTCAATAAAGCGACAGATTTCGAAAACAAAACAAAAAAAATCTAACTTTAGTTTTTTTTATGATTCGGTTCATAAAAGTGGAAATTTTTGTATTTTTGTCATGGCTCTGGGGGGGGGGGTTAACCCCCAAAACCCCCCCCTCGCTGCGCCACTGATTATTCTAATTAAAAAAATTTCTTCAAATGAGCCTTAAAAATTCAGAAGTTGCGGATCAAAGTTCAGCATACATTTCAAACATTCTCTTGAATTTTTTAGATTGATTTAGTAAGAAATACTATCTATTACATTCTCCCCTATATTGGAATTTCTGAAAAATTTTGTAGCTCTGCGCCAATCATGATCTCTAGAACTCAGAAAACCACCCCAGTTCAAAACTTTATATCTATCTATCTATATACATATATTTTTTTATAGACTCGATGATAATTTCGATAGTTCTGAACAAATCTCCTCCAATCTTATATAGAAAAACAAGGGGCAGAAACCTCGGTCCAAATAGATTAAAAATGGCCGTAAATATTTGCCTTCAATCACTAAATAAGATTTCTGGGTCCAAAAAGAATTGTTTGATCCGCGGCTTATACACCCGAAATTACGGTACTATAATACATTTACATAATTATTTTTTCCTATAAAATTAAGAAATATATGCGACAGAGGTAAGCTTAACATAAGATAGAATTTAGTACCATATTTACACTATAATGATTTCGAAAGTTAAAATATCTAGATTGAAAAAGTGTCTCTGATAATGTCTCTATTGCCTACAGTTTTTCAAAAACTAAAAATGCACTCGCCTTGCCAGAAAATTCACTCTCCACTGGCAAGCAAAATGATGTATTTCCCTACCCCTGATGATACATATCGAATCAGTTTAAAGTTATTATTACTTTTAGGAAAAAGGCCAAAAATATATGCTTGAAAGTTTTTTGATACGATTAAAAATGGCCTCAAAGGGCGAAAAAGTCGGGGTTTAAGAAGAAAAAAATCATAACTTCGATAATTCACAAAATATCAAATCCACTTAGATTTATTATGAATACATTTGGGATATTTGACATCAGAATTATTATTTCGAATATACACAAAATAATAAATTTTCACTTAAAATTCCATAAAGTAATTATATGTATATGGGATTTATTATTTCAGAACTTTATTTAAAATATGAAAATATAAAAAAACATAAATAATAATTACAAATAATAATAATAATAATAATTCTAGACATAAAATTGTTTAACATAAAAACATAAAAAATATAAATAATAATTACTACTAATAATAATAATAATACCTAATTCTAGACATAAAATTGTTTGAAAAAATTTCGTAAACGTAATTGACTATTTTTTAGGAAAATATAAAAAATTTCAAAGTTGTAGCTGTTCATAACCATGCTTAAAATTTTTAAAACTGTCAAAATAAATTAATTAAAAAGAAAAACATATCTAGTGGTAGCAACGAAACGGGCCCAAAGGCTGGCATGTAAGCACTCTATGGTCACGCTACAAAGTTCACGTTTAGAAGAGTAGACTAATGTCTGCTCTTCTAAATTGAACCGTATGTTGAATTATTTGAAACGTACCGTTATTTGAAACGTATGTTGAACTTTGATCCCCGATTTTACAATATCTAAGGTCCATTCAGGGCCTGATTAATGCATGGGCCTCCGGGGCCTTGGCCCTGGGCCCACCAATTTCAGGGGCCCACAAATTATGTGGCTGAGGTTTTTTTCCTTAATCAAATACTTTTCAAATAATATTTTTTATAAAATATGAAACGTAAAATTTAAATATTCTGAATGACTCAACAAAATTTTTAGAAGCTTTTAACCTGGGCACTTTTCATCCAAATAATTTTGTCAGTTCGTCAAATAAACCTTCTTTTTTGTGAAAGTGTCGCCAAAAATTGTTTGGTAGGGGGGCCCAATTTTTTAACAGGCCCTGGGCCCAACTTCAGCTTGATCGGGCTCTGGGTCCATTTGTAGAAATCATTTCATCAGAATAACTAAGGATAAGAGCACTACAACATACCTTCAGAGCCTGATTACTAACTGGGCACTCTCTCACCAGAAAAAAATTATAGAAATTTTCGTCTTCTTTAAACGCCCTTTTCATACAAGATTACTGTCATGAATAAGGAAAAATTCTTTATTTCTTTTTCCTGGTGGGAGAGTGCCCCGTTAGTAATCAGGCCCTGCATACCTTAAATTAATCAAAATCCGTGTGCACCATGTTTCATGAGACTCTTGTCAGAAATACTATTAATGTTTCTCTCATTTACAGCATACTTAGAAAATGCACAAATTAACTAAATCTCACTTTAAATAAATACAGTTTATTATTTTTTACTATTCAAATCCAGGGCCCATTGTGCTAAGAGAACGCCTATTTAAGACCCCCCCCCCACTCCCACCCCTTCAGACCCTTTGACTGTTTAGCATTCTTCAGTACAATGGGTTTTGAATGATGTAATATTAGAGGTCTTTGGATAACATGAGGATTACTTGTTACAAATTAACACTATTTTAGAATTTAAAAAATGACTTAATGACAATAACTTTGCGAATTAAAATTACATTTCGAAATTTTTGTGGCAAAGGATTTTCACTCAAAAGGTTAAAAAAAACCTACAATGTATGATTTGTGGTTATGTATGCTGGCGTAGAAATTGCTATAATAGCCTTCCGGTCTTTGTCTATTAGTTAATTTTGTACATGCTGCTATGGTTCCTCCACATTTTTGTTATTGAACAGTTTGATCAATTATTATATATTTACAGTGTGAATTAAAAAGTGTCCTCCGGGAAAATTATGAACATGTTTAATTGAGTTTCTAATCTATTGTTTTTTATATCATTAAATTTTAAAGGCTTGTTTTAAATTCTCTTTAAAGGAAACCGTTAATATTTAATTTTTACAAAACCATTTTTGTCAAATGCAAAATAATTCTATATCACAAAACTTACGCTGTAAATAAAAAATATTCAGTATACACATATTTTGAAAATTAATGAACAAGTTTAATTCAAAACTTGTTTCCTGGTAATTGTTTGTCGATAATTATTTTTAAATCCCCTTTTCTAATTATTTTAAAGTAAAAGCAATACTAAGATGTTCTGGTGTAATAACGTCAGGTGGGGTAATAACGCCAAATTCTAATATTATGCATAATTATGAAAAATTCCAGTTAATGATCCCATAGGTGTAACTTGGGCTCTAAAACTAGGGAGGCAAAAGTTTCGAAATACTTTTCTAGAAAATTATACCCCCCCCCCCTTTCTAGTCATCGCATGCTTACATATACACTTAAATATTTAAAAAATGAAATGTATCGCATAGGGTTGAGCCCTATACGAATCCAAAATTTGTCATTTCATATCATGAAAAAATATTTTAAAATATTAAATGCACAAACGTTATATCTCTTGCGTTTTATGCATCGTACAATCGGAAAAAGTTCAAAGAAATTTAATAAAAAATTGTCAAAGCCTTCTAGAGATCTGCACGGGCCCGGGAATTCTGGGTCCAGGCCGGCCCGAATGAAAGTTATTTTGGTCCGGCCCGTACAGACATCAGTGAAAACCGGCCGGCCCGATTTGACTCGTCTCAATTTCTACAAAAAAATTTGGATTTTACTTAATATACAATAAAGATTTTTTAAAGAGTACTGCATACACATTTATGGGATAAATTGAGAGTATATATTTAAATTATTATGTGCAAGATAAACAATACACAATAGCAACGATAACCATTACTTAAAGTCTTAGACGCTTTAACATTTAAATAAGGAGTGTTTGTGGAGCTATGTATGACGGCCGATTATCTGCACGAGGAATATAGACCCTAAAGGGCGTGCCTACCATCAGAGTCTTTTTAAGGGAACCTAACCTGTATTTATGCAAGGTTCAAAGGAAACCACGGAAACTCCGAACGGATAGTCCAATGGGCGAATGGTTCGAACTCAGCACCTTCCGTTCACCATTTTCGAGAGCAGAACCTTTCAACCACTAGTGGAGCCCATTTAAATAAGGATTCATAAAAAATAATGTAGTTTAGAATAAAAAATAAAAGCAGAGTTAAAAACATCGTAATTTTTGAAGCCATGTAATAAAAAGTAGATTTGTGGCATAATAGATATTTTGTATAATTGTGTGGCATAATAGATATCTTTTCACTGCATTTTTTACAGAATACATTTTTTAGTACATCTCGTAAATGCATGTAAATTTTTATATGTTTGACAGGGTGTAACACTTTTAATATTCATTTGAAACGGATTTTCCCATAGGCAGTAATGGAAAGGTAAACTTTTGATCACTCCTGCAAATAAACAAATCATGATAGAAACTTCATTTTCAACAGGTTTCGTGCTAGGGTAAATGTCAATAGCATCTTAAAATTTTGGCGATCCGAGCATATTTACGAGAATTAGAGATTGGCCAGACGGTCAGACAAACTGAATGCATAAGCACTTTTTAACTTTGTAGGAAAGCGCTAAAAAAGCGCGCTGTATAAATTTCCATTTTTCACTCCTTATAACATTTATCTATTTATTTATTGTTACATAATTTGCCTAAATTTTATGTAAAATTTTTAGATAGGATGAATAATTTAAAAAAAAATTTATCATTCACAATGATAATCGATATTCTGATGCAAATTAGAGCATTTTTTTTTTTTTTTTTACTTTTCCATGACGTTTTGCCTAAACTTCCAAATTTTCCTGACTCATGAGACCCTAGAAATGATTTTCTCCCGTGAAAAATTCGCAATTTTTTCAATGTATAATCGAAAAATTTCACAAGGATAATTCTGAAATTTGAAAAAAAAAAAAAAAAAAATGAAATTCACAGCAAATTTTCTGAAAGGTTACAGCAGAGGGATAGGGAGAATATATATTTTTTTTTTTCGCTATCCGTCGACAAAATTTGTGTTTTTTACTTTGACGAGATTCATGCTTTTTTCAGAGATCCTATAGCAGAATTTTGTGTTTTTTCACAATCCTGGAACAAAATTAAAGTTTCTACCGCGATCTTTTGACAAAAATTTGCGCTTTTGTGCAATCTTCTGTCAGAAATTCCAGTTTTTTCCGCGATCCTTATTATCCAAAATTATAGATTTTTTCGTGATCCTTTGACGAAATTCGCGTGATTCTGTAAGCTTTTGACGAAATTCGCGTTGTTTCGCGATGTTCAACAAAATTTGCGTTTTTTTCGCGTTTTTTATGACAAAATTTGCGCTTTTCAGCGATTTTTGAAAAAAAATCGAACATTTTTTCCTCTAGATTTTTTTTTTTGAAAAAAAATGCGTTTTTTCTCGATCCTTTGATAAAAAAGATTTTGCATCTTTTTACAATATTAAACAAAATTTGCATTACTTGCATGCACAATTTTTTCACAAAATTCGCGTTTTTCTACGATTTTTTGACAAAATTTACGTTTTTTCCACGATCCTTTGTCAAAATCCGCATTTCTCTGCTTTAGTTTGTTAAAATTGCGGTTTTTTGGGAGGCTTTGACAAAATTTGTGTGTTATTTCTGAAATTCTTTGAAAAAATTCGCCTTTCTTTCAGCAATTCTTTCACAAATTTTCACTTTTTTTCGCAGTCCTTTGAAAAAAAATAAGATTTTTTTTCGCGATTCTTTGCTGAATTTCTCGTGTTTCCATATTCTTTGATGATATTGTTTTTTTCCTGAACCTTTGATGATACTTTCGTTATTTTCTATTTTTTGACAACATACGAGATTTTTGGGATCAATAATGATATTCGCATTTTTCCGTGATTTGTTTACGAAATTCGCGCTCCTTCAGCTATTCTTTGGCGAAATTATTGATTTTTTATGCAAACAATTAACAAAAATTAATTGGGACGATTAACTGAGCAAATCGATATTTTTTGGGATCATTTGTCGAAATTCGCGATACTTTACCGTGAAGTTATTTATGTCCGAATTTTTGGTCTGATGATCAGTATTATTTTTTAATTTTCGTCATCGAATGCTTTAAATTGTCGGAAAATTCGTAACAAATCACATGGAAATTCGTGAAATTTTTTTGATGAAATTCGCTATTTTAAACTTAAAGGACTATAACATTTTTGGAAAATTTCCAGCGCTTTTCATTCTTTGAAAAAGAATACCGTAATTTCCGGCGTATAATCCGCGGATCAAACAATTGTTTTTAGACCCAGAAAATTTTGTAAAAGAAATGTAACTTTTTAGATCGCCGTAAATATTTGTTTACGTTCACTAAATAAGTTTTCTGGGTCCAAAAAGAATTGTTTGATCCGCGGATTATACGCCGGAAATTACGGTACTTTTTATTCCAGCACTTTTTCTATTATTTCAATAATGTACGAACCATGAAAATGAATTTCAATAATATACGCATTCGCGAGCACTGGGAAGAGAAAAGATGAGTTTTAGATGAGAGTTCTTTCTGATTTTTAATTAATAACTCAATTATCAGAAATTTAAAATTTTGAGTCTCAGGAACATAAGGAGAGACCTTGGAATATTCTTATTTAAACTTTCAGACTTGCCTGCGATTTTACGTTTATGAATTTTCAAAATGAACAAATCTGAATGAACATTGAAAAACTGAATATGATAGCAGATTTTTATATTTCCTTTTAAAGTAACAACTCCATGGCTACTTAATTGCAATTTACACGTCCAACCCACACATGCATACAAACAACTCTAAAATGAAAAACTGCTCATAGGTTCAACATTTCTGGAGGGGAAAAAAGAGAGGAGGAAATATTTTTTATTGAACATAGACTGTGGCATTAAAAAGTTTGCTAAGATGCATGTCAAAAATTACTAATATGTTACTACTGGATATTTGGGGTTACTACTGGATATTATCCAATATTTATTCTAGTTTGCACTCATAATATAGCTCATAAATGGTTAAATAAAAAAGAAGTGAAAATTGAAATATAAAATAGTCTCTTAACCACAGGATAATACAAAAAACTGGAGGGGCAAAAGGCAAGTCTTGCCCCTGCTCCTGAAATCTAGGGGGGCATATGCCCCCCCTCGCCCCTGCCAGATTACGCCCATGGGATTAGCGCAGAGGGGCTCTCATTCATATAAAACACAAACATCTTAAAGTTAATTTGTACCATTTGTAGGCCTTATCGCTTTTAGAAGCACCTAAAATTAACGTTTGATCTAAAATTTGCGAGGTAAGTTCTGTGATGTGAAGACTATATATTTATCAGGAAATACTTTGTTTATTACATAAATTTGTAGTGCATTTTATGTACTTTCAAAAGGTTGTAGAAGATTTTGCATATGTTTACGAGATAGTTTGTAGTTTAAAATGTACTGCGTAATAAATATATCGGGGTAATAACGCCATTCTTTGGCGTTATTACACCGGTTGATTCCTTACAGTTGCGGAACTACATCCGAAGGGGGTTTATTTTTTACTTTATATATGAGACAATATTATTGTCATTGTTGAAATGGTTAGATTAAGGGGAGTCGATACCCAAAACTGATCTTTTTCTTAAAGAAAATACTAGAGTAAAAACAATTTTAAATTCTTATAAATAAAACGATATCAAAATGTATTCGATATTATAATTCAAATATTTTTAAAATCAGGTTTCTATTAAATTCCCACTTAATTATTAAATCAGTTACAAATTTTAACAGTCTGATTTATGTGCTTTTTTTTAATTTAAAAATTTTTAAATTTTAACCTTCAACTGATGTGATAGAAATAGTAATTTATCTAGTGTGAAGCAGTCTGTGAGACCGCAAAATTGAAAGATGAATAAAAGGCATGAGTAACTTGAGTAACTCATAGGGTGGTGTTTTTGTACTAAACTTTTTGTACAAGACTATTATAATTAACATTCACCTTAAAAGTCTCCTTTGATAGTACTAAAGTTCCAAATGAAACAAAACTTCCGTAGTGTTTGTAGCTAAACTGAAAATCAAAAGTTAAACTATAACAGTTGGAAAAAAAAGACGTGGTCTGTGAGAGCAATAAAATTAAATGAAGGTTAAAAGGCGATCAATGATTAAAACTTAGAGTACTGCTTCCTCAGTAAATTTTTTACAGGTTTAATTTTAATTACATTTAATCTATTCAAATATTTTAATCGATAGTAGGGAAACTCCAAACGAAGGAGAATTTCAGTAGAGATATAGTTAAACTGGAAATTATAAGTTAAACTCTGAAATTTGGGGGAAAACATCAGGCGTTCAGGGAGATTGCTAACAATAGTTTAAAGTTAATTATGTTGCTAATATAGAGATAATGAAATAGAACCACATGAATCACGTATAAAATTTAATAAGGGATCTCACAGGAATATTGAATTTTGTCAAAAATCTTATTTAATTAAATAAAAATGCAAATTTATTAAAGCTTGTTTTATATAACACCGACATTTTAACTTTAAGTCAAATCCGCATTTGTATGGAGTTTACGAGTTAAAAAAGTATTTACAAAACTTCTATAAAAGTGTTATCAAAAATATCTATTATGCAAAACTCAGGATATGATAAAATTTCACATGATAAAAATATTACATTAAAAATGGATAAAACAGAGCAATGTTTCTTATAATTATATTTAAGAGGGACTTTTTAAGCAAAGAGAAACTCAGGGTGTTATATTATGTTGAAACTCCCCCTCTTACCTTTTTCTTTCACTTTCACAAAAAATTGAATATTTTCTATTGCAAAGAATGCATACATGGAAACATAAATACTGATTTAGATAAACACAGTTAAAACCGTGTAGTATTCTAATAATTCTATTTAAGTGGTCGTTTTTAAGCTAAAAGGATCTGATTCTTTTGCCTCCCCCACCCCTTCTTTTTGTTACACTTTCTCAAAAAAGATGAGCCTTTTCGATCGAATGCAATTTGTTAATTTCTAGGGCTGTAGGGTTTGTATTTTTAGAATTGGGCAATTTACATGGGATTATACTATCTTATTTTATAATTTTGTTTGCATGGCGTTCCTACCCACATAGGTGGGTAATAACGCCAAATAGCATTGGTCAAGAAATCACGCCATTACATTTTATGAATACATATCTGTTAAATTATTTTTTTATACAGATAGTCGATGAGTTGTTGTATCAAATCCTATATTTGTTTGTAAAATACAATCTAAAACTAAGCCGTGAAAATTGGTAGAACCTTAACGTGGCGTTATTACCCCAGGACACCTTATTTAAACTTATTTTTTACAACTTCAATTTTGATAAATGCAAAATAATTATTTTATCACGAATTGTATTATTATTAAGAAGCCACCTGTAAACACATATTTAAAGAAATTAATTAAAATATTTAACCTTTTGCACACGAGAGGCGATTCTCACTGACTACTAGCGTCCCGTGTAAATAGGTGCTCAAATGCTCTGTACACCAGAATTTTAAGCTAATTTTCTTCGCCTTATCTAATGGCCGAATAATCTGTGATAAAAGATGGCGAAATAAACTGTAAGATATTAGTGGTGTCCAAAGCATTTCGTGTAACGATTTACGAGGGACACCTGGCAACACCAGTGGTGAGTGAAAGTCACCTCTCGAGTGAAAAGAATTAATTACTACTTTCATTCTCCGATTTCTTTGTATATAGTTGACTCTTACAGGGAATGATTTAAGCTTTAAAGCTATGGGAAGCACAATGCTATTTCGGGCCCCTCTTTCTTCCGAAAAGAGTTTTCTAATTCAACATACCTAGAAATTCACCAATGCTATTTAAATAGTATTATTAACTATGGTTCAGTTGAGATCACATTGTGATAGAAGAGAAATATATAAAATTATTAGTATAAAAATATAAGTTGGATAAAAAAGTTTAAATTCAGCATGTAAGCACCAACATAAAATATCAATATTTAAATACTTCTTTCAACTCTGGAAATAATTTACATTATTAACATTATATGTTGACAAATTTTGCTGTTTATTCGCGAATTTTTTCACGAAATCTATATTTTTTCGCGATTTTTTTGACGAAATTTGCCGTTTTTCGCGAATTTTTTGACAACATTTACCATTTTATCGCCGTTTTTTTAGGATTTTGTAAAGAAATTAGCCATTTTTTCGCGAATCTTGACGAAATTCGCCGGAAATTAATCGTTATTTCGCAATTTCTTAACGAAATTTGCCATTTTTTCGCGATTTTTTTAAACAAAATTACGCGTCTCGTGGGACGCGTGAGAGCTACTTGCGTCCCGTCGCCGATCTTTTGCGTAATTTACGCGCTATAGCGCGTCGGCGGTATTGCTGGAAGAGGAAAAATTCATAGACCCTGGTGATAAATATCCAATCACAATCAATAATAAAATTTCCTTCATAAAATATAAATGGAGGGTGATTTGACGATATATTTTCAAGGGGAAGCCAAGGATTACACTGAAAATCGAATAGACTGCTGATGGTCAAACTGAAGTTATAGTAAAATTTCATGGATAAACTTCAGAGATAAATGAAAGGTCAACCAATGTTAATTCTTTCAAGAGGAATTATGCTTAATGCCATAAATCAAAGTCAGGAAATACTTGTGTTATGGTGATTAGAAATAACTGGTGATTAGTTGCGGACACAGATTAATGAAATGAATTCTTAGAAACAAAATCATCTGTCCAAAATATTAAAAAATTAAGGTGAATGGATACGTAAGAGAAAAAAATAAATAAATACAGTAGACTCCCTCAAATCCGCACAGCTTGGAACCAGAGGTTGTGCGAATTTCTGGTCATTGCTTTGTTTACATTTTTTAAACAGTAACTTGGATGTAATTAATAATCTAATCGAAATTATAATGAATGCCTTACAATATAATAAAACATTAAAATAAGTCATAAACTAATATAATAAAAATTTAGACAATTTTGAAAATGATTAAAGAATTAAAAGCAAAGGTCAAGTTTATAATCAATAATGTATGATTAAATATTCATTATAAAGATGAAATGTACTTTTCCTTGAACTATTCAATGAAATTTGTTTCATAAAGATATATTACTAATTCACATCAAAATCATAAAATAAGAAAGTTTTACTTCAGATTTAGCCAGATTTAATAACCAAAAAAGCTTGATTAATACATAAATATATTTGGTAAGAAGATTGTTATTACCAATGATATCAGCAGAACTTTTCCAGAAATAAATTTTTTCTTCCTTCTTAAAAGAACATGAATTCAGTAATATGAACAAAATTTACAGATTAAAATGTACATGGAATTGATATAAACTATAATGGTCAAAATTTGTCTGTATATCTGAGCTGAATGTTTCATTGTTTACATTCGTAAATTAAGAGTGAATTTTAAAGAGTTGTAGGTTTGAGGGAGTCTACTGTATTATGGATTGCATGTTGTTCTATTGCTTCCCTTCATTCCCTTTTTCTTAAAATCATTCTCGGAAGTGTTTTTTTCCCCCTTGCAATCTTTTTTTTTGTTGTTTCCAAAATAAATCCTTTATTATAATCTATCCTTTATTCATGGATTTGTTCCCTTTTTCGTAATAATTTTGAAAAAAAAAAAAAAAAAAAAAAGAAAAAGAAAAAAAGATTAAAAAAAGAATAACTCCAAAGAACTCTTTCCTTTCAGTGAACGATTCCTTAAAAGGAACAATTTTGCCCATCTCAAGTACATACATACATACATATATAGTGGCTGACACAAAAAAACTGCATCACCTGTGAAAAAAAAAAAAAATGAAATAGTGTGCAAATAATATGCTTTATGTTAGTGTTTTATGTAAAGATGATGTTATTACATTAAAATATACTTGTAATATTAATTTGGCATAAAAATTAGTTTCTTGAAGTGCATAACAAATTTCTGAAAGGGAAAAACGCACTATTTTATCAAAATGTGGAACAAAGTATTTAATCCCAAATGCATAAAATAATAAAATTCATGTAATTGATTCATGTTACATGAAAGTTGACGTGTTCATACATAAAAAGGATAATTTTAATACTTTTTAGATTATTTTGCGAGCGGTGTTGACAACCTTCCCAGATTTCCGGTGTGGAAAAGATATTAACTTCTGGATGTAATGCTGTCCAATTTCATAGTACAAAATCTTAATGCTTTCCTTTAGTCTAATCTTTGTAGTTGTTTCTTTTTAACAATTTTGGCATTCAGAAAAAGCCAAACATTTTGAATTGGATTCAGATCAGATCTATTCTCAGGTCAGTTCATAGCTTCAATGCCAGATTTTTTTAATAGGCTTGCACCCAAAGTGGGGAAATAGGGTGGAAAACTATTTTATTATTTTATGTTGAAGAGGTAAAAACTTGCAAATTATACAATAAAATCATTTATGAATAAATTATATATTCTACTTACCAATTTCATTGTATAACAGAGTACTAAGTCTTGTTAAAAAATGCACTCTCCTGCACTTTAAAAATATTTTAATTAACTGACTTTGAACACTATTTTAAAATACCAGTGATAAATGAAGTTAAATAATAATCTTAGTCATCCCAAATTATTAGTTAACACCACTTTTCACTGATATCTTAAAGAAGTCTTTAAAATCAGTTACAATTTAAAATAAATTTCAAAGTACAGAAAAGTGCATTTTTTAAACATGACTTAATACTCTGTTATGCAGTGAAATTGGTAAACTGAATATCATTTATTCAAAATAGATTTTGTTGTGCCATTTGCAACTTTTTATTATCTCCATAACATAATATAAATTAATAAAATAATTCTCCACCTATTTCCCCACTTTAGGTGCAAGCCTATTTGAAAAAATCTGGAATTAAAGCTATGGACTGACCTGAGAATAGTCCTGATCAAATCAAACTAATAAAACTTTTTGGCTTGTAATGAGCACTAAAACTGATGAAAAGAAACAAGCTACCAAGATTAAATGAAAAGAAAACATTAGGGTTTGGTACCATGAAATCAGACACCGTTATATCAAAAAGTTCATTTTTTCCATATCGGACTCTTGGGAGGCTGTCAGCGAAGCTCGCGGAATATCCAACAAGTATTAAAGTGATCCTTTTACACATCAACATTCATGTAACATGACTCAGATATGTGAAATTTATTATCTACTGCATTTGTGTTTAAATTCTTTGCTCGATGTTTTAACAAAATAATGCATTTTTCCTTTTCAGAAGCTATTTAGCATAATTATGCACTTCAAGAAACTAATTTTTATGGCGAATTCACAATATAAGTTTATTTTAATGTAACAACATCATCTATGCATGAAATACAACATAAAACATCGTTTGCACACTTTTCAGTTTTTTCATAGATGCAGTTTTTTATTCACTACTACACATATATGTGTACATATACATACATGTATCTATGTATATGTATGTATACATACACGAGTCTATGTATATATAACACTGCCCTTCTAACAAAATAGTACTAAAATAACTGGTTAGTCACTAAACTAGGGGCTTGTGTGGCTTTATATCAGCAGACTTGGTAAATTATATTTTTGGATTCACCACCACAACAATTCATTTAATCCACAATACCTTTAAAACCATGATAGCTTATGGGCACCATATTGAAAAATTGCTGCAGTCGTTGAATTAGGGGTTTGTGTGGTTTTATGTCAGCAGACATGTTAAATCATATATTTTTGGATTCTTCATAGAATCAGAATGACTTTTATCCATGATACTTTCAAAACAGAGTAGCTAATATATGCCATATTGAAAAATAGTTGCCTATAAACAAGGTGATCAGAAACATTTTCTTGGTTTTGCATGCTATCAAATCGATAGGGTAATTGAAAAGACAATAAGAAAGACATACAGGGGTCAAAAGCTACAACAAAACTCAAAGACCTGTTGCAGTTGAGAGGTATTTTTGATATCAGGGCAGCATTTCTTCACATGATTCATGAAAGAACTGAAATCTGTTCTATATTTAAATCTTTCTTTGAGCAGGGTCCAAAAAGACAAATGCAATCTCATATTTGCAAACATGATTATCAATGAATGAATAAATCTAGGCATGATAATAGAATCAAATGGAACAAAGAGAAATCTAGAAATTGTTGAAGACATGATCTTAGCTCATGAGACAGGTGAAGAAGCTTATCAAACTTTCAAGAGAGAATATCTGTATGAAGACTCAAAGCCAGAAGGGTTTGTCAAACCTCCAAAGATAAAAAAAAAAGCTAAATATATTTTCTGACTTGAAGAAGAAACAGAGTGTAATTAGATTAATTTTAGAAACATGATTATTCAATTGGTAAATTAATTATAGATGTAAATTTTTCCATTTTTCAATGTTGGGTGAAAAAATTTCGGGTCAGGATTCGAACCAGGGATGTATTGGCTGAAGCCGCCAATGCTCTACCAACTGAGCTATACCGGACACGAACAATGGAGGACTATAGAGGAGGAGAATAACCTTCGATTTATTCTGTTGAACTGATCCAGAGTATCAGACCAGATAAAGTGATCATTAAGGTTAATTGGGTGAAATAGTCCTCCAGTGATCATGTCCGGGATAGCTCAGTTGGTAGAGCATTGGCGGCTTCAGCCAATACATCTCTGGTTCGAATCCTGGCCTGGACTTTTTTCACCCAATATTGAAAAATAGAAAAATTTACAGAGTGTAATGTTTAATAAATCAGAGTTTGTTGCCAAAGCAGAAAAAAACTGTTTAGATGAACATTGCAAAGCAAAGAAATTTTAATATGAGAACTGTGTTTTCCTACCATCCAGGAACATCTTCCATGGTCCTAAGCAACATTTATGATTCAATGCAAAAAACTGAAAAATCAAAATGATACATGTTATGACAAAATTGCAGCTGCTGAAAGAATGCAATTGATGGTGGTGTTAATATCACTGACAGAATGTGCTTTGTTCAAAGCTATCGTAGGAGCTACAATCATTTTGACAACTAGCAAAGAATCTGTTTTATAAAATAACATACAAGATTCTACATCCCCTCAAAGAATAGATGTATTTGATACATACAGTTAGATGTTAACAAAAAGAAATGAATGAAAAATATGAGCTGTTGGTGATGCTATTAAAGTAATATTCTCCCGGACACCTAGTATGAAAATGGAAACAGTTTCTTTGTGATGCAGAAAACAAGAAGGAACTTATACATTTCATTCCTCAAGAATGGCAAAATGAACATTATCTGAAATAAATGAAAGCCTGAATGATGTGTTATCTATGGAGAAAAAAGCTATTAATTCACGAAATAACTAGTTGAAGAATCCACTAAATTGATCTACTTTCAAGAAGAGACAATACATGACTTCTATTTCACACACATACACCATGCTTTAGCGCCTCGATTTAGAAATATTAGTAACTCTATAGTGTTAAGTATTATGCGTGAATATATCTATCTAATTATGTATAAATATAATAGATTGCTTCAGATATGACATTAGACAATATAACTGCATGTTCATGCTATCAGCATGGCCTCCTGTCTCAGACTGCCGGCTGAAGTATTTATTCTTAGTTAAGAGTTGTACATATGTGCTGCCATCTAGTGACAACATACTAAAATACATTACATGCCCATTTTATAAAAATAATTGAACAAGATAATATTGGATATTGGAAAAGGTATTTAAAATTAAAATATAGTTAGGATTGGAGTTAAACTAAATATTAATAAAATAACAAAATAATGTATATTGAAAAATCATTAAAGTTAGAATTATTTTAGTAAAGTTAAAGTTAGTTCAAGTGTCTCTATAACACTCTGGTTTCACTATTGTTCTAGAAGATTTTCGTACAGTCCCTTGAGGCAACACTTTTTGCGACTTACTTGTTGTGCTATCTGAGATTTGCACAGGATCACTCACTGGGTCTGTAATTACTGGATAAAAATCTTCGACTGATCTCACAGGCTTTGCAGCTTGATTTAATTCAGTCTTATCAGGGCGAATATAAAATCTGTTTCTTCTATAAACATTACCATCTATACCTTTAATAATATAGGATCGCGGTTGAGGACCAATCTGAATGACAGTTCCTTGCTTCCATGGTTCATTTATGTTCTGGCGAAACCAAACTCTAGCTTTATCTTGTAAATTCGAGAGTCTTGTACTATGTTTGTTAGCATATCTCTTTTGAATCATTTGTCGTTTCTCTAATGACTCTTTTGCTTCAGCTAATGGAAAATTTGGCCTAAGTTTTTCAGGATGGCATGGCAAGAGAGATCTAAGTCGTCTGCCCATCAATAATTCAGCTGGAGAGGGGAGATCTTGTGATGGTTGAATACGATAGTCAAATAAGACCATATATAGGTCTTTTCCATCTTGTAATGCCTTAATTAAGGATTTTTTAATTGTTTGCACGGCTCTTTCAGCTTGACCATTGGCTCTAGGAAAATATGGTGATGTAAGGTTATGTTCCACATTCCACTCTTTGAGAAATTTTTGCACATCATCTGACTTGAATGGAGGTCCGCCATCACTGACCAACTCCTCTGGAATTCCATGTCTTGCAAAAATAGATTTGAAAGCAATTATAACACTTGGTGCATCGTTTCTCTTAATTATTTGGACTTCAGGATATTTCGAAAAATAATCAATTAATAAAAGATATTGCTGACCTTTTAGATAAAAAATATCACAACCAACCTTTTGCCATGGCTTTTCTGGAACATCTTGATCCAACAGAATTTCTTTTTGATTGTTACGCTGATGCTGTTGGCAAGTTTTACACTTATCAATAAAATTTTCTATGTCACAGTTCATTGATGGCCAGTAAAAATATTCTCTTGCTTTTACTTTACAAGATACTATACCTCTGTGTGTCAAATGCAATTTTTGCAGTATTTCTGCTCTTGCTACCTTTGGAACAACCAGCCTTTTACCTCTACAGATTACACCTTCATCTGTACAGTACAATTCTTCTTTGCAATGCCAATAAGGTTTAGCAAAATTTTTTGTATTTATTCTTTCACACCACCCATTTTCTATGTGGTATAGAACATCTTGCAATTCATTGTCATTAGCTGTAAATGTTGCATATTCTTTCCACTTGTTTGGTGTTGCATGTGATAGCAGATTTATCTTAGCACTTTGGACTGTGTCTTCCTCGTCAATAAAATTTTCTTCTCTTAATTGAGCACGTGAAAGTGTATCGGCTATTAGAAGACGTTTTCCAGGGACATATTCAAGCTTGAAATCATACCTATTAAGCCTGAGGAGCATACGTTGAAGTCTTGGTGATATGGCATCATATTGCTTCTTGCTTAAACCTAGCAATGGCTTGTGGTCTGTCTGCACTTCCACAGGTCTTCCATAGGTATAATAATTAAAATGCTCAAGGCCATATATTACAGCCAGTAATTCTTTTTCTATCTGAGCATATCTTTGCTGTGTTTCAGTTAATGATGCAGAACCATACGCAACAGGTTTACTATCTTGAAGCAAAACAGCTCCCAGGCCATAATGGCTGGCATCTACTGAAACTGTTACAGCTTTGTTTTTATCAAAATATTGTAAACATGGAGCTTGTACTAGAGTTTTCTTTATTAGTTCAAAATCCCGTTGAACATTTTCATCCCACAGCCACTGTGTATCCTGCTTCAAAAGCTGTCTCAGTGAATGGGTTAGATTTGAAAGATGGGGCGTAAACTTAGCTAAATATGTTATCATGCCAAGAAATCTTTGCAAGTTCTCACGACTTTTTGGATTAGGGAATTCAGTTATAGCCTTTATTTTTTTAGGATCTGGTTCTATTCCTTTGTCAGATAATATGTGACCCAAATAATTTACCGAAGATTTTGACAACTGGGTCTTGGCAAGATTAAATTTAAGATTTGCTTCTCGAGCACGAGTTAAAACTTTATGCAATAACTGGCAATGATTTTCACTAGAGGATGTACCAAGGGCTAAATCATCAAAATAAGGACTTACTTCGGGCATATCTTCAAAAATCTCCTCCATAGCCATCTGAAACTCTTCTGCAGCGTTGTTAAGCCCAAAAGGCATAACTAAAAATCTGAATCGTCCCCAAGGTGTTGTAAATGTAGTTAGGTATGAAGATTCTGTATCTAATGGCAATTGCCAAAAACCATTCTTTGCATCCAGGATAGTAAATATTTTGCATCCTTGAAGCCGTGCGATAAGACCATCAGCAGTTGGTATGGGGTAGTGAGGTCGCCGAATTGCCTCATTTAATGGCCTTGGATCTAAACAGATACGCAATTTTTTAGGCGAGTTAATAACAACCATATTATTTACCCATTCTGTAGGTTCACTCACTTTAGCAATTATTCCAGATTCGACCATATATTGCAACTCATTCTTTACTTTGTCATGTAGAGCTAGTGGTATCTTACGGGGGGCTGCTATGTGGGGAACATAATTGTCTTTTAATTTTATTTTTACAATGCGGTTTAAACGACCACTTCCTGTGAACACATCAGAAAACTGCTGGATTATATCTTCAGGTTTTTGATGGGAAAAATTATACATAGGCTTTATAACATTATCAAGTCTTTGGATAAGTTCCAGTTTCTCACAGGATTCAAGCCCTAATATTGGACTAGCATCTAAAGAGGTTACTAAAAATTTACATATCATATCTTTTTTTAAAGTTTTACAGTTAAGAAAACACTCACCTAGAATTGGCACAATATTGTCACAGTAATCCAGTATAGGTTGCTTGCATTGTCTCACTACTGGCTTTTCACTCCATTTTAATATTTCACTTTGTGGAATAACATTGACCTGAGCACCGGTATCCAATTTAAATACAATATCGTTTCCATTTACTTTTAATTTTTGTAACCACACAGAATTTAAATTTTTACTCTCAAGTTGATTTATGCATTTCAGTTCACCTAAATAAACAAACTCTGAATCACTGTCATCATTCTGTTCCACTGCATGTAATTGACGCACCTGTTGACTGTTTACTTTTTTTCTACATACTTTCGACCAGTGATTTTTACCTTCACAGTTTCTGCATTTTGTACCAAATGCTGGACATTTTTTTGGCTCATGAGATCTGCCACAATATTTACAAAATATTTCTCTTTTATGATATCGCTCGCGGCTCTCCTTCCGTTTAATTGCATCCACATTCAATCTGCTGACTTGATCGCACATTTCCACGGCTTGCACTTTACTATGTTCAGCAGTTTTACATTCTGCAATAATTTCTTGCAACGTTTTCTTCTTTCTGCTAGTTTCGCGAATTAATCGCTCTTGTAGCGATTTATCAGCCAACCCTTGGATAATTTTATCACGTAGCATTCGATCGACAAGATCACCGTAATTGCATTCAATAACAGCTCTCCGTAAACGTGCATAATAGTCCGAAAATTTTTCGTCACTATCTTGCTTTATTTCTAGAAATTTAAATGATGCATATATTTCATTCACATAATCTTGAAAATATTTGTCAAATTCATCCAAAATTTGTTTCAACGTTATTTCATTGGCTCCTCCTACTGGTTTCAGATCAAAGGCACGAAATTGTTTCTTTAGCTCATCACCGCCAACATGACGAAAAAGCGCTGTTTTGGTTTTTTCTGATTCATTTCCATATTTCAGTGCTTCAATATAATCTTCGAAATCTTGCCTCCAATATCGCCAAGACTCGGATGGATTTGAGCCCGGTTCGAATGCAGCAATGGTAGGTAAACTTCCAGCCATGTTTCAAATTTTCTTTCGTTGTTGTTCAATTTAAGAAAAAATACATGGGTCGATCTATTTCTGACACCATGTTAAGTATTATGCGTGAATATATCTATCTAATTATGTATAAATATAATAGATTGCTTCAGATATGACATTAGACAATATAACTGCATGTTCATGCTATCAGCATGGCCTCCTGTCTCAGACTGCCGGCTGAAGTATTTATTCTTAGTTAAGAGTTGTACATATGTGCTGCCATCTAGTGACAACATACTAAAATACATTACATATAGATACTAATGTGGCAGTTACCAGAGGCATTGTTTTCTTTAGAAAACTATTTGAAAAACTAGAAAGGGTTATATTTGTAAAATTTGGATCCAATGATAGGGTAAAGTAAAATACTACAACTTGAGTGGAGATGCATGGAATTCTAAGTAAAAATGTAAATGCATTAGCTGAAATGCATTCACTGTTGGGTGTGATACAGCAAGTACTTTTAAAGGCAAGGGAAAATTATGATTTAAAACATTGAGTTTCGAGATGTGCTTAAAACACTTGATATCGAAGCTGATATCAGAAGAAACAAACAGCTGAGTTGTAAATTTGCCATCTCTATTATGGAAAGCAAATACTCAGACATCAATGAATTGTATATTTTTTTTCTGTAGAAAAGAAGTGTAGAGTTGCATCACTTTCTGCCATGTAATATTACTCTCTACCTATAGGTAACACAAACTGATTACCATGGCCTTGTTTGGAAGTGCTACAGGCTGATTCTGATCTTCCATCCCCAGATGCATATGGCTGGATTTTTTGAACAGATAGTAAAGCATAACTGCCAACCTGAGAAAATTCAAATGTGTAAAACAATATGCGAATGGCATTTTTAATGAGTTTTTAAAGGCAATCTATGAAACAGAACATGAACAAAATTTCTAATTAACTTCTCTGAATCAGCGAGTGAGCAACATTTATAATCAATTTGTAAAAAATGTGCAATCTTTTTTAATGTTGCATAACTGATATATTATATGTATAAACATTTTTAAAAAGTGACCTGAAATAATATTTTTATTTTCCTAAAACACTTTTTTTTTTTTTTTTTTTTTTTGAAGGACTAAACATTTTGGCTGCAATGGGATGTAGAACACAAAAAGCAATAGTAACTTGGTTTGCTTTATTTAAAACATAATCATCAAAAGTAATACTGAATATTTGGTTATTCAGTTACTTGGCCAAATTATTATTCATTGAATCACTAATTTTTAACAGCTCCTCGATTCTCGCATTTTAATAGAAAATATGGGCAAAATTTAATCAAAACAAAACTATATTTTACACACAATGAAAATTAAAATTCTATAATGTGTTTTAATAATGAAACAAACTAATTTTTTAACTATACTTAAATATATCTCCTTAGCCCTTTCCATCCTGGGCAAATTCTGTTCATAAAATGAGAAATTATTGTCTGATACAACTTTTTTAGAAATTAAGAACTCCTTAACCATTTACACGCCAAATTAAGATCTCAATGTAATTATAATTTTGTTTTTCTTATATTACAGCTTCAAATGTTTTAATTTATGCACACAAATTTAGAATATAACAGACAAAATATTTCTGCAGTTTTTTGGTTGTTTTCATTTCAATGATCGCATTTTGGAACATGATTATTGACAACCTATGCAAATATAACAAATTATTTTCCATTATATGCTATTGGATATTGTTCTTGTTTCTCGAATTCCAAAAACATTTAGATCCCTAGCGGTAAAATGTAAGTAACATAAAGAAAACAATAAAAGCAAATAATATATTTTTTATGCAAATCAATAAATTTACATATTCCTTATACCTATGGTAAATGCTTTAACCGTTTACACGCCAAATTAAGATCTCAATGTAATTATAATTTTGTTTTTCTTATATTACAGCTTCAAATGTTTTAATTTATGCACACAAATTTAGAATATAACAGACAAAATATTTCTGCAGTTTTTTGGTTGTTTTCATTTCAATGATCGCATTTTGGAACATGATTATTGACAACCTATGCAAATATAACAAATTATTTTCCATTATATGCTATTGGATATTGTTCTTGTTTCTCGAATTCCAAAAACATTTAGATCCCTAGCGGTAAAATGTAAGTAACATAAAGAAAACAATAAAAGCAAATAATATATTTTTTATGCAAATCAATAAATTTACATATTCCTTATACCTATGGTAAATGCTTTAACATAAATAATTTTTTTCAAAAGTTTAAATTAACCTTATATTTTATAGGAAAAATAAGGACATCGTTATTATGTTGGAAAATACATGTTTTGTATTACAAATAATGCAATGTTCTCATTTGGGAACATTGGCATTTAAACAGTTAATTAAAACTTTGATTATAAAAACAAAATTTCACTAAAATATTCTTGGTGCTGATTGCAAGTTTGAAATTAAAATTAGGCGTGCCCAGAGTGGGCAGGCACACTGTGCCAGAAAAAGTTAAGTATTTATAATTAAAAGTAGTTAGAAAATAATTCATAATTTAAGGTAAAATGGCACTTGGAAAAAGAAAAAAGCAAAAATCTAAATAAAAAAAAAAAAAAAAAGTATCCCAAGTGTAAAAAACAGCACAAATGTGTAAATTTTACACCTAATGTGTAAAATTTGGCAAGTATGTAGTAAGGGAAAAGATTATCTAGAGGTCTAGTGGAATGGAAGTCCTGCTCAAGAAGCTGTTTCAGAACTGATGTCATATTCTAGTTCAAGGACATGTGTCACACCATCATGCACGTCTTTTTAACAAATGTCAGATACACCGGGTGTCCAGTAAATAACTGACCCATTTTGAACTTAAATAACAAATAAACGGTTTGAGATAATAATGCGTGGTTTGTGGTATTGTTATTAGAAAATCAATAAATTTTTAAACATGTACTTTGTTAATATAGTTCAAATTTCAGAAAAAAAATATCGCGCTGGCGGTAACAGGCTGTTTGAATACAGACATGACTCTAATTTCTATAAATGTGAGATTTTCGGCTGAATCTGAATCTATATGTTGTCGAATCTGAATCTATATGTTGAATCAACTCTCGAATCAGCTTCAAAAATAGGGTACGTTAGTTGGAAAGTGATTAAAAATAATATTTGTGGTTGAACCATCTGTATTATATTTCCCCTCTTCAGTCTTGAGACTGAGATATTATTTTAAATATTATTATATTACATTAACAAAGTGCATATTTTAAAATTTATTTATATTCTAATAACAATACAGCAAGCAGCGCATTTTTATCTCAAACAGTTTTTTTGTTATTTACATTCAAAATGGGTCAGTCATTTACTGGACACCCGGTACAAGCATATGAAGAATATAAGGCTGTTCTATGACAATGGAAGTGATTTGAACACAGGAATGTCAACCAGTGATGACAGAGTGAAGAAGACTAAGATTTTTTATTTATAACTTGCTAACAGACTAAGTATAATCATTGCAGCAGTATTAATTTTTTCTTGAATTGCTGTGTTATCAACATGAAAATAATATGCAAGGCAATTCCATGCAAAGTAGGACATCATGGGTGTATTATTTTTTCTTCTTACGACATTATTATATATTTATTTTGTAAAAAGTCCAAGGAAAAAAAAAACAGAACAATTTTTCTATATTTAGATTTTTTTTTTTTTTTTTTTTTTGTAAATGTGCTGCAAAAGATATTTTTTTCAGAGCTGTCTAACCTTTCAGTAAGCAGGGGCACACCTTAGCTCTTGGTAATCAATGAAGGGCACCATTTTTCACATGTCTGAAAACATGGCAGTATTATTGCACAGTATTGGTATACGTGCACATCTTAACAAGATGGGAATGAATCTTTAGGTAGTAGACAAAAGGCACCTACAGTTCTGAAGTTACATGTATGAAATTAATTTTAAATTTTGTCAAATCTCGAAAATGCTTGTAGGTTAAAGTGCCAAAAACTTTAAACATTCCTAAAATAAAATATATAGAAATAAAAATGGAGATAAAATATATTGCAAGGTTTCTTTTAGGATACAAAAATATAGTTTTGACTTATATTGAAGACATGAATTTAGTACAAAAGCTGTGAATTTAGTATGGTTTAAGTAGGAAAAGAAAAACAAACATGATAGTGACCAATTCATAGAGCTGATTCTAAAAAGATAATCCCTCGAATAAAACAGTGTGACAATAACAAGATTAAAAAAAAAAAAAAAAAAAGGCTGAAATTTCATGCACATACGTCTTTAAAGGGGAGGGCGGAGGGAAGTGAAAAACGTTTATTTTTCTGTTACTTCATAAATATTAAAAATGGCTATTTCCAATTATTACCAAATTTAAGCATCTTAATTACACTTTATAAAAAATAACTATAAATCGTGAAAATATGCATGATTAAAAATTTCAAAGTATGTTTCTGGGATTTTTTATATGTTTTCGCAGAATTTTAAAGTACCTCTCATGGAAATAAGAATGATTTTAAAGAAAAATTTCTTTATAATGGAATTTTACTTCTAAAAAAGTGTTGTAACAGGAAACCTTCAAAAGGGCGCCAAGAAAATAGTCAAAGTGTGCCATGGCGCCCGCGGGCTCCGCGTTGGACAGCCCTTTTTTTTTTTTTTTAATATAAAAAATGCATGAATTTCATGATTCCTAATGCCAATTACTCATAAAAGTTTTGTTTGTTTAGCTATTGTTATTTTTTACAGTAGTGGCAAATATCCCTTTATTAGCTAATAATTAAAAAATAAAGAAATATATATAATATTTTAATTAAAAAGGTTAATAATTTGTTCATTGAAATGTAACAAGAGTAACCAAAAACATAAAAGTTTGTCCTAAGGAAAGATTTTTTTTTCTTTTTAAATCATTATTTATATAGATGTATTGTTTACTTATATTTATACAATCTTCAACAGTATTAAATTAATTTATTTAGATTATACGCCTTTTACTTATTTAATTTTGTAACAACAGTAACCTCAAATTACTAAATTTATTGACTGATTTTAATCTTTTTTTTTTTAATCACTTCAACACTATCTGCAGCTACATGAAACTTGAAGTTATTATAAACAGTTAAATAGAAGGTTGAGATATTAACAACCCAACTCGGCAATAAATATATGCTTTGTTATTTAGTTTGCAAGAATTTTTTTTATTCATTAAATGTTTTCATTAATTCTATATCTTAAATATAAATTTAGGAGATACCAAGGTTTATAAAGCAATTTAGTAAATATATTCTAGAACTATAATATTATTAAAAATAGAATAATGTATGATTTCTTGTAACGAGCAACCATAAATTTGTTGATTTTTTAAGTGATTTTTGTCAGATTCACTTCTGATTTTATGAAAGCAAGTGAACCAATAAAGATTGAGGTGACAGAGGCAACATTACTAAAAAAAGAAATATGCTTTTAGATTAATAATCTACCAAAAGTTTGCCAATTAAAGAAATTGGCAAAATGCACGGTTTTACAATAGTAAATTCATAAGGTCTATAGTAACAATCAATCATGCTCTACATAACAAGCCAGAAAAATGATAACATGACAGAACAGGTATTAGTAAAGTATAGGGTTGAAAAAAGTCTGCCAAAATAAAAATAAAAAAACCACAGCAGTGGCTTTTATTTGTTTTAACCGGCATTTTTGGCCAAAACTGGCTTTTATTTATAATGAAGCATTTTAATTACAAACTACACATTTTTATGCGATTTTTTGATTAAAGACATTTAATTGAGATAGAATTTAATGACCCACTTCTCAATAATTAAGACATTAATATTGAAATAATAAATTATGAGCAATTCCATCTCAGCTCAGGCAGGGCATGTCAAATCACCATCACAGATTTTTTTCAAAAAAATTCAGTAGTTAGAACTAAGTGATTTATAAAATTTCCTAAAAGGATTTTTCCCTAAAAAATTTATTTCTCTGATTACAGCACTTTAAAGTTCATGATAAAATTGGCAGTTTTCAGAAAAACTGAAAAACGCTTCATTTTGAAATGAACACAATACCAAACTTATTCAACATATTCAGTCAATTTATTTTTTATAAACAGTTATTAAACTGAATTTTACTTTGGCATAGTTTTAAAAAATATAGTGACATTTTTACTTAATTAAAAAAATTAGATTTTAAGTACAAAAAATATAATTATTAGTGAATTTAAGATTTTTTTTTAGAATGAAAAAAAATATTTTAAAGCTAAACATTGATGGCAATCCAAAGACCTTTAATGGGAGTTTTACAGCAAATTTTATTTTAACTCTAAGGTGCTTACAACTTTTGTAATTCAATTTTAAATTTTGCAAAATTTTGTAAAATCGCTACTTTTGAAATGCAATTTCTCAAAAACACCATTTTTTAAAAATCTGATAATATGCTCAATTCATACCTTATTAGTCTCTAATAAATACCTTACAAGCAAATCGTGTGTTTTTGCTTAGAAAATTTTATATGATTTTTTGAAAATAACATGTTGTGTGTATTTTTCAACAGACCACAAAAGCAAGCTCTTCCTTATTTAACCGAACTTGTAATGTAATTAATATTTCAAACTAAAAAATACATCACTAGTACATAATTATTACTGTTAAATTATAGCTAATCATTTGCTTAAATTTAAAATTGCGTAAAATACAGTCAATAATAAAATTAGTATTGATCATATGTCATTTGATTCCATACTCATAAATGTGCTAAATTCATCTACAGTGTGTTAAATATTTTGTTATATAGTATGGATATAATATATTAAAATGCAAATACATACATTACAACTGAATTAGATTTTTTTTTTTCAAGTTTAGTTTTTTTCCAATTAGTTTTTTTTTTCCTCAGAAAACCAGAAGATCAAGCTTTTTCTTATTTCTCTGTATTTATAATAATATTTTTAAATGAAAAAATAATAATATGCACATTATTATGGCAGATAAATATAAGCTAATCTTTAAAAATTCCTATTCATAAAATTAAATAAGCCAAACCCCTTTAAAAAAATCTGCGCTTGTGATGCATTTTGACTTTGCTGAAAATTACTCACTAATACTGCCAAATGTACAAAGCTACCACTGGCAGAATATTCAGATATCGTTAGTTACCTGCACAGCATACTTTAGAGAAGAAATAAAGAGTTTTATCATAGTTTCTGATGATTAACTCATGATACAGCTCATGCTGTTTGTGACATAGAAAAAGTAAAAAAAGAATTATATAAGTTGTACCAATTACAAACACTGGAATCACCTGTGTATATACCAGATGGAGCTGGAGCACATTTTAAAAACAAGTATCAGTTTTATGAATTGCACAAAAATAAAATTGTACTGAAGTAGAGGATATTTTCAGGTACTGGCCATATTAAAAGTGCATGTGATGCTATTGGGGACTGAGACAGGCACTATGCAACAAAATTTAATCTCCAAAAGGAGCCAATAAAAGCTATCCAAAAATCTGTCTCATTTGTTGCTGAACTATCTTCTCTGCTAAAAAATAACATTCTAGTCCATCCAGACAGAAATATTATCCAATCCTATCGAACTAATAATGAGAAAGAATATGCTAATGCAAAATCTATTGTTGGTATTAGATATAAACATTATAGGGTGATTGTAAATAATGAAAATTATATGGAACGAGCAAGTAAAAGTGAATTGACAAAAGTTGAGACCTTCAGCCAAATGAAAAGACAATATTCAATACATAGTTTCCAAATCGGTGATTTCATTGAATGCATTTATGAAAAAAATTGGTGGATAGGACAAATCAATGGTATATCAATCACAAGAACTAAATGACATTAAAGTATCATTCATGTACCCAACATGGTCCATAGATAAAGCATTCCAGTGGCCAAAAGAATCTGGAAAGAAAAAATATGAATGTGCATTACCATTGGAAAATGTGCTTCTAGAAAGAGAAAAACCAGTTACAATAGGACAATCTGAGAGACTTCATACCTTCAACGATAAGGAGTTGAAGTTAATTTAAGAAACCTTCACTACCTAATTCTTCTGTTATGTATGTATTTGCACATTAATATATTATATCCATACTATATAACAAAATTTTTACACAGTGTAGATGGATTTAACACATTCATGAGTATGGAATGAAATGACATATGATCAATACTAATTTTATTATTGGCTGTATTTTACGCAATTTTAAATTTAAGCAAATGATTAGCTATAATTTAACAGTAATAATTATGTACTAGTGATGTATTTTTTAGTTTGAAATAATTATTACACTACAAGTTCGGTTAAATAAGGAAGAGCTTGACTTTGTGGTCTGTTGAAAAATACACACAACATATTATTTTCAAAAAATCATATAAAATTTTCTAAGCAAAAACACACGATTTGCTTGTAAGGTATTTATTAGAGACTAATAAGGTATGAATTGAGCATATTATCAGATTTTTAAAAAATGGTGTTTTTGAGAAATTGCATTTCAAAAGTAGTGATTTTACAAAATTTTGCAAAATTTAAAATTGAATTACAAAAGTTGTAAGCACCTTAGACTTAAAATAAAATTTGCTGTAAAACTCCCATTAAAGGTCTTTAGATTTCCATCAATGTTTAGCTTTAAAATATTTTTTTTCATTCTGAAAAAAAATCTTAAATTCACTAATAATTATATTTTTTATACTTAAAATCTAATTTTTTTAATTAAGTAAAAATGTCACTATATTTTTTAAAACTATGCCAAAGTAAAATTCAGTTTAATAATTGTTTATAAAAAATAAATTGACTGAATATGTTGAATATGTTTGGTATTGTGTTCATTTCAAAATGAAGCGTTTTTCAGTTTTTCTGAAAACTGCCAATTTTATCATGAACTTTAAAGTGCTGTAACCAGAGAAAAAATTTTTTTAGGGAAAAATCCTTTTAGGAAATTTTATAAATCACTTAGTTCTAACTGCTGAATTTTTTTGAAAAAAATCTGTGATGGTGACTTGACGCATATCAGTACTGTCTGCCTGAATTGAGATGGAATAGCTCTTATATGGATCTGCAAGTGATTTGTAGTCAGAATTGCAAATATGTCAGCTAAATTTTAAAAGGCCATACCAATTGCTTTTGCTGGTTTATGCCGATTTTAACCAAGCCCATTTTTTTTTTCATATTTACTGCTTTAAATTACTGCATTTTTACTGTTATAAAAAAGGACAATAGTTGCATAATTTATTACATGACAAACATTTATGAAAGAAAATTTTATCCAATTGAAATTAAACAAAATGACTTATTCTGTAAATGTCTCGATTCCTGCAGGCTAAAATTAGAAATAACTTTAATATCTCAAAACAAAATTTTTTATAAAAAAGAAAATTGTGAAAAAAAAATTAAAGTTTCCTATCACTCGTAAACTCTAGATATAATTTTTTCTTTAATAAATGTATTATATAATTATCTGCATTCATAGTATGTCTAATAACTTTTTTATCAAAACTTTAAAAAGGGAACGTAACAAGAATAACCAGGTTTTCTTCCCATTTTAAAAACTTTTAGATGGCTGCCATTTAATAAATAATCATTTCTTTAAAAATAATTTTAAATTTGTAGATTTCATTACATAGTTTAGATAAAATAATCATTAATATAAAAAGGGGTATAAAACTTGCGTCTTTCATGCAACAAGAGTAACATATTTTAGATGACTTAGCCTATAAAACTAAGAAAGTTTATATTTTTCATGCACAAATATAAAATGTAAACGTTCTTCTATATGGCATAAAAATATATGCATTTCTATGATAAGAAACCACCATAAATGTAACAAGAGTAACCATGGAATTGCCCTGCATTAAAATGCAAAAACAAGATTGATTTATTTCCTCCCAAATACCTTTTAAACTGTTTATCCAATTGAAAAAGTTAAAGTTGAATAGAAAGTTCATATTAAAATAAAATCTCAACAGATATATAATTTATATAACACTATACGTTCAACAATATTTTTTCTTTTCATTTTTTCACTAAACTCTTTGTGCTGACGGCAAACGAAAAATCATATGTATATTGTGTAATAGATGGTACTCATCTTTTCAATATGGCATTCTATAAGCTACTTCAAATTTCATAGTATCATAAAATGAACTCTTTGAACCATTGTGAATTTGAAAAGGTATACACGATCAAGTCTTCAGAGATAAAACCACAATCACTAATTTTGGTTTCTTGCTCAATGACTTGGTGGGAATTATCAAGGTTTCCAAGTGCTTTATGCATCACATATACATGATACTGTCATCCAAAGGTGAAAAATTTACTGCTTTGATCTAACAAATGGAAGTTGCAGGACATTCTTTTAAGGGGGCTCAGGGCTTGAAAACTTTTTAAAAAAGAGATTTTTTTTTAATGATCTAGTTTGATTGTTCAATTAATTCTGAACTCAATGCAAAAAACCGCATCAGATTATTTGCATTTTTAACGGATTTATAAGCATTTATGTATCAACACTTCCAAAGCCGCACCCATATAATTTCAACTTTAAGTCGCGTTTTCTCAAAACTATTTTTGACAACTAACACCAAGATTTAAAAAAAAAAAACTACTTGATGGAATGGCTTAATTTTTTTTTTTTTTTTTTGCAACCATATAACATTATCTCTAGAATGAATTAATATATTTTAAATAGTTTAATATTTTTAATGAAAAAAAAAAAAAGTTTTATTTTTTAAGGTTTTTTTTCTTAATTTTCAAAATTTCAAAGTTTTTTTTAATAATTTTTCTTTTTTTGGAGTGACAGTTATACCCTTAATTCATTCAATAGAGTTTCTCAATAGAGTTCAAAGTTTCTGGATCATTTTAAAGCAAAAATTAGGTTCTTATGTCAATTCAACGTTAAGATATCTTGCGGGTGGTGATATAACGTATAATTTTTTTTTTTTTTTTTTTTAATTGTGTTACATAAATTTTGCTACATTTCTTATTATATTACATTGAAGTACTTCATTTCATAGTTTTATAAGACTACAAACATACCTTTAAAATATCAGAAAATTTAAATTAATTACACTAAATACTTCTGTTTTTATATGGACTCTAAGCGAGAGCTCTGTCTACATGTTTTTCCGTATTGATCAACCCCTGAACCCCCTTAACATAAAAGCAATTCTTTAAGCATGTTTTCCTTTAAAATTATGCTTTCAAACAAAATATTTTTTTTTAACATTTATTCTATAAATAGCTTCAAAAAAAAGGGGAGGATTTTTGCAGCTTTATACCAGTGATGCCGCTGGACTTGAAAAATCCTGGGTCCCGGGGACCCAGGACTTCTAAAATTCTGGGTCACTTTTTCAAAAAAGCGGGTCTTTACTAATAAGTCATATTTTTAGACGCAAAAATTGAACTTGTTAATTTGCAAAAGGAAAGTTAAATGCAATAATTATTGTTTTAATTAATGTATGAATAATTAAAGCCAATATTATTTTTTTTAACTATTAAGATATATTTACTTTACTTTTTTAAAAAATAAATGCGCAAGATACAAATTATAAAATAATGCTTATTTGAGTGTAGAAGATAACAAGTATCACTATTGCTCACATTTCTATTTCTTATAAAAAGGGGGTAAAACTGATTTATTGAAAAAGACATTTTTTCTAAAAAAAGAATACTTTTCAAAATAATCAGAACAATCAAAAACAGATTGTGATCTGTTTTTGGAGCAGAAAAAAAAAAAAACTATATGGAAGCGGGGAAGTTAGTTTTTGTAAAAGAAGAATTCTATCCTGTCATTAACTTTTTTTCGTACCCCTTTGACGAAAATTGCATTTCAAAGCTATTTTTTTTTTCACAAAATTTGCCGTTTTTTGCAATCTTTTGACGAAATTTACCGTTTTTTCGCGATATTTTGACGAAATGAGCCGGTTTTTCACGATCTTTTGACAAAATGGGCTATTTTAACACGATTTTTTGATGCAAATTGTTGCTTTCGCGAATTTTTTGACAAAATTTGTCGTTTTATCACCGTTTTTGGATGAAATTTGTCGTTTTATCGTGATTTTTTTTTTGAGGAAATCTGCTTTTAGTTCGAGATTTTGTAATAAAATTAGTCATTTTTTGCGAATCTTTTGACGAAATTCGCCGAAAATTATTCGTTATTTCGCGATTTTTTTAAACGAAATTGGTCTTTTGAGATTTTTTGACGAAATGTGCCGTTTTTTCGCGATCTTTTGACGAAATATGCGTTTTTTTTGCGATCTTTAGACGAAATGTGCCATTTTATCACGATTTTTTTCATGGAAATTGCCGTTTTTCGCGAATCTTTAGACAAAATTTGCCGTTTTATCACGATTTTTGGACGAAATATGTCGTTTTTTCGCAATTTTTTGAGGAAATCTGCCTTTTTTTGGGATTTTGTAACAAAATTAGCCATTTTTTTTCGCAAAATTTGACGAAAATTATTCGTTTTTTCGCGATTTTTTAACGAAATTAGCCTTTTTTGCGAATTTTTGACGAAAATTACGTATATTGCGGGACGCGTAAGCTCCATTTTTTGGCGTATTTTACACGCTATAGCGCGTCCACGGCATCCCTGGTTATACTGTTTTGATGACAAATGGGAGAAACAGACAACAATTTTATTAAAGCATACAAATAGCGAGTACTTGAGCTGTTTTTTCAGGTTTGTCAACAATTTAATACAGTATTAAATATTTGATAATATTCTTATGAAATGAAACTAGCTCATAGATTCTAAAATTTGATTTTTGGAAAAAAAAATTGCACAACAATTACAAATAAAGCAAATGTACCAATTTATTTAGAATGTTTTATTTTTAATTTTCATAAGAGTTATCTAATATCTACAGAATTAGCAATTTTTACAGTCACATATAATTGTAGGCTTTCAGAAAACAGAAGTTTTGAAATAATTGTAAAAAACATATGGTCTTGAACAAGTTAAGCAAAATAAACAAAACTATTGACAAACTATTCTAGTGGCTTAATTTTAATAAGATATACAGCAATGTAGCACATAATCAGTAGTGAAATACCATTGAGGTTTTTGTTAATTGTTCTAAAACAAGGCTGTAATAGTTTGAATACAGCCTACATTTTTAGACTAATTTGCAGAAATTGCAATATTTGCACACACACTTATTTTTAAAAAACAAATCTGAACGACATGACATAACAGAAATATATTGTGCAGTTTAAAGTTAAAATGGGATACATAACTTTCTTTGCCATGCTTACTAAAGCATGCAAAAGATAATGCCAGTAATAAGCCGTTAAAAATATACCATCTAGCTGCATTTACAAGATAAAAAAGAAGAAAAAACTCCCTGTATATAAATTTTTTTTAAAGTACAAGAATTTTTAACTTTTTCATGCTATACAATTAAAATAAAAATTTAAAAAACCACATACAAAACAATTCAAAACAAAAAATGAGCATGTATAACCATAAGAGGACTCTAATAAAAAACTATGCAGTTATACCTGAAAATAATTCCTAAAAAAATAATTACAATCGACCAATTTTTTAAAAAAGGGTAAAATTTTTCTGTAGTTTTACATTTGCTTAAAAGTACTGTTTAGAAAGCTACTTTTATGAGCATGTATCTTGTTCAGTTAAGCTATGAGCATCTAATATAGAATGTTTTTTAAAAAAAGCTCTTATCGATGTATAATATTATAAATATAAAAAAAAAAGGGACAGGATCAACAAGATAGTATAAAGTGTATAATGGCTGATAAAAAAGACAAGCATAAAGATTCACAAATAAAAGCTTAAAAAGACAAAATTTGTGCAAAATTCTCCATCCCTGGAAAATGGAATGGAGAATCTAGATTCGAAATGTATAAAAAGCAGATTTGCCAAGCTCAGGTTATTATATACAAATGCATATTTCGCTAAAAGATAATGTGTAAAGTATAAGATTACAGGTAAGTAAGAGTCAGCCAAAAAGTTTTAAACTAATCTAAAAAGAATATCAAATTAAAAACTGATTGCACAAAATAAAAAATGAAAAGTTTGAAGTAAAAAAAGTTCAATGTAGTTAGATATTTCAAACTTAACTCTTGTGAATACTTCCGTGTGCTGCACACCAAATCAAATTATTTTAAAACAAACCTTTTCAAAAATTCCCCAAAATCAAGTACAGATTATGAAATGATTATTAATAACTTTGTTAGAACGTCTTACAAACCATAAAATCCATCAGTTAGTTTTGGAATTATTTTTTCTTCTTCAGGATGAAAAAGAATGTGCCATAATGTCACAAATCATGCATTGCAAATGCTTCAATTTTCATAGTACAACTATTTCCAAAACAGAAATATGTTTAGCTAAAAACAAAAAATTGTGCCAATGAATACAATTGTACTCTTTAGAAATTTGTTACTCAAACAGGGAGGGTACATAGCAATGCAATGCATGTTTTTTCAACATGGTATAAAGTTTAACATAAAGCAACCTTTAACAGTGTTTCATACAGTTTTTTCATTAAAGTAATAATTTTACATACACAGTCTGTTTATTTTTATTTTAGTTCAAACACAGGGATTCCAGTCATTAAAATAAGATTTTAAAAATATCAAAATTAATTTTTAGAGTAATAATTTAGCTATTTGTTCATTGACATTTAAAAATACATAATTCAGTAATAAAACTTTCATAATAAACTAAATCATAACTAGGCAGTGCTCAAAACAGACTAAATTATCAAAATCTATTTTAGCATACTCTTGACTGACTCTTGCTTTAAATAAATAGTAAAATATAAAACTAAAAACACACGCACATATTAAAAATGTACACAACTATAATGTCAAGGTATAAAGACTGAAGATAAAATTTTAGAACAAATCATTCAGCATACGTAAAACAAATTTAAATAAAAGAATATTTAAAAACCTGATTGGCTGTCAAATTAAATCTTTTTCTCAACAACATAAAGTTCCTCATTGGGAAAAAAAAAACATTTTTAATAATCTTTTTTGTAAAAAATATTTTGTTTTTTTATAATTCATAAACATAATATCCTGCAAAAGAAAACCATTTTTCATCAAAATATATCAACTTCAGATGTAAAACATGTTTTCCCAAATATACATAAATATAAAATTACTGACAAAATATACTGACAATTAAAAATATCACTGCTAGAAATGAAAAAATGTTCTTATCACAGAAATTCTCTCATTAAGTAGAACACTCAAAATGTTAGATTTCATGCACAAGCATTTAATAACTAAGTAAACATTGCAAGACTAATATTTCAGATAATATTGAATGTTAAGCTGGATACAAACATGTGTCATACTTTAACATTTTTTTTTTTTTTCAGAAATCAAATACAAAAATTTGAATACTAAAAAAAAGTTATATAATGTGAATTTACACTACAGCCAGAAGATTAATTTTCAGAAAAAAGGTTTCAACAGTTTCTGCCATTTAAAAACATAGAAATAAAGTGTATGTAAATACAGTGCAAAATACTTGGCATTAGCTAAGAAAACATTTCATAATTCATGAGATAATAAATCATATCCTTCCAGCCTAGAAATTAAATTTTTAGTACAGCAGTAACTAGAAGCACATAAATAGCTTTGGAAGGATTATTACACAATCCATCAGCAAGTGATTTTCACTAAGCAGAGACATCTTGGGTGGTGGTTACTTCACTATCACCTATTTTTTCAGGTTTATCTTCTGGTTCTAACTCTTTCATTTCCTCTTTCTTTTCTTCAGTAGTTTCTTTAGTTTCTTCTTTCTCTTCAGATTCTTTTTTCTCTGGTTGAGAACTGTTTTCATCTGCAGCTAAAGAAAAAGGAAAAAACATGAATATTACATATTAAAATATATAAAACACTATCAATGTATATAAAGATTTTCATGTTCATACTATTTCTGAACAGGGTCATAACTAAAAGTGAATAAGGGGGGGGGGAGGGTCAAGAAAATTTAGTGCACATTCACATTGTAGATACTATGTTTCTTATTAAATTGTTGCAATAACTTCATTTTATGATAAGAAAAGAATATGATGAAAAATCTAAGGATATAATTAGTGCAATATTAAACATCAAGTTAGCTTCCTATGTGTAAATAGGATGAGCCAGTGTTCAAACACTTATTTTAATTACAATTTAATATTTCTGCAAAACTGAAAGGGCTTTAAAACAATTAGATTTTTGAACAGAATTTTATTTGTGGATGATTCTCTCCAAATAGGCCAAAATAATAATCATCAGGGAGTGACTGATGGAGTGATGAATTTTAACAAAATGCCCATTTACTTTTTTGCCATTATCTGAAATGAAATTAGCCTTATTGGGATTTAACTATCTAAATACTAGTAATAATTGATGTTTTTCTAATATTTATCTATATTCAGTAAAGTTTGATGAGAGAGTGATGAGGTCCTAAGCCTTATGCATCCCTCTCTTAATAGTCTATTGAATACAGGTAAATATTAAGAATTTTAAATTATTACTGAATTATAAGTATTTAGATAGAGTTAAATCCCACCAAGGCAAATTTCAATTCAGATAATGGCAAAAAAGTAAATGGGCATTTTGTTAATATTCATCACTCCCTCGCAGTCACTCCCTCATGACTATTATTTTGGCCTATTTGGAGAGAATCACCCTTGTATTTTTGGAAAATTCACTTAGTGATTTTGGAATCTTTTCCAGGAGAAGCTCAAAATGTTTTAGGAGGGGGCTAAGCTGTCCATAGCACCCCCTTAGATATTGACCTACTTCTGAGTAACAAACACATATTGATAATAATAATATACAATACAAAGAAAAATTGAGTGCAGGGTTTCACAACAGACTAAAAGAATTTCATCTAAATAATAGAATTGTACAAAAATTACCATTCTTACTTTTCAATGCACAAGTTTATTTTAAACGTATTGTAAATGGACAATAGTATAACAGCTGTCTTTTGAAAAAAAAAAATTGGCAATGCAGTGTAAATGCATAGGGAGAAGGCATTTGATTGTATTGCATCTCCCTTAAAAACACTTGGTTGCATGATCTAAAATTGTACAAGATAAAAATATAAGAAATTGTACAGAATTCAGCATTTACATCTGCAAAAATAGACAAATGAAAAATATTAATCAAAATTAAAGTTTTCCGTGTACGATCTTTTTAAAAATTAAATACTTATATCCATACAGTATTCAATTTCATAACAGTTTGCAAAATGTTTCAAGATAATTACATGTGTTGCAACTCTTATTTATAAAGAAGAAAATAATCCATAATGGGAGATTTTAGACTCATCGCCCCTACCTGAGAGGGGGAAAAACATTAGAACGAATGGGAATTCTGGCTTAGATCAGAGCATATAGAAAATAAAAATAATTATGTTCTGTGTGTATAATGTGTTGTGGAATTAAAGTGTTATACATGTTTAAAGGACATCCTCATTGAATAAGTTCTTTTGAATACTTAATGTTACAAAAAGAATAACTGATAATCTTTTCTTCATGGTGACCACCAGAGATGATCACATTTTCTTAGATTATCTAAGTCACTTATGTCAAAGTGACTTGATTGAGATAGGTCCCTTTAGGTAATCAATTTTGATTGAGGAAATATTTAAACATTGATACTGAAAAAACAAAAAATTGTAAAATTCAACAGGACCTGCAAGTCTAAAATTATGCATCTTTAAGCAGTTTACAGATTTTTTTTTAAGTTAATATTTTACTGAAAATTTTAGTTTTTTCATGTTTCATAAAGGATTACTCCATATCAGTAAAAATAATCAATTTCAATCATTTGACCAAGTAAATAAATTTCAGCCCTCTTTTCGACAAAGCTTATTCAGAATTTGTACAAAGATTTTTTTTAATTGTGTAATTCTCTCCCACCACCCTTTTGGATCTATTTCACATTCTGCTGAACTTTAATTCTTGTAAAGAAATCTGGCATTAAGAGGCTACTTCATTCAAATAAAAAGAACCATTCACTAATACTAATCAAATGGAGAAAAAGATCTCTGTTGCATTTTAATATTTTTAAAAATGATTTTTTTATGCACTGGATAGCTTAGATTGATCTGTATGCAGGCTGCTATTTACTTTGATTTTGTTTACAGATTTTTTTTATGAGGATGCTTTCATTTTTGGAACTAGTTTGGAAAGTGAAACCACCTTCATGAAAAATGTCTGCAACCAAAATCGAAAAAGTAAAAAACAGCCTGCATTCAGATCAATCTCAACTATCCAATGCAAAATTCTTAAAGTATTTCAATATTTCAATATTTTCCAATTTATCTAATTTCAATAATTTAAAAATATTTAAATGCAACAGAGATATCTTTATAAATTTCTTCTATAGGATTAGCATTAGTGAATGTGTCTTCTCATTTGACTAAAGTAGCCCGTTAGTTTTCCAGCCTGGTACAATAAATTTTGGCCATTTTTCAATAAAATTTATTCAAAGTTCTAAAAGTGAGTTTATTTTATTTTTTTTAAATGAGAATTTAATTTGACATTTTGCATCAATTTTTTGACACTTTGATATCAAACTTTTAGTCTAATGTAGTAAATTGTCATTCATAATTTTGGAATGTCTAGAGATTTTTAAAGCTTTTTCACATTACGCAGCAAATTGACACATTCATAAAAAATTGTACAGATTTTCATGTTAAAAAACCCACAATTTTTTTCTCCCAAAAATTCTTGTAAGAAGCTATTATACCATAAGTTTTAAAAGTATTCCTCAAAAGATATTTTGTCTTTAATGGGTTATCACAAGCAATATGGCAAGGTAGGTCAGCTAATAACTAATAAAATACACTAAAAGCTCTTGTAAACATAAAAGTACTATTTAAAAAAATAGTGCTATTACAAAAAAAATAAAAAATAAATAAATAAAAAAGGAGACTTTTTTTAAAATTCAAATACACCCAATACAATGAATTTAAGCAGAAAAATTTGCAAGAAATGTACTTACCAGTATCTTTTTGATCAGAAGCACCTTTATTCTGTTTGTATTTCTTGGTTTTTTTCACAAATCCTTTTTCAATTAAACAGTAAGCTGTATCAATCAATGTCTGGTTCAGTTCTCTAGGTGTAATACCTAACTCTTCCCTCATCTACAATACAAAAATTGGAAAAATGAATTTTAGAGAATATTGGAGGTCTGCACGGGCTGAAATTTCCAGGCCCGAGCCTGGCCCGAAAGTTGAAATTTCGGCCCAGTCTAAACTTAAAATTTTGGCCCAACCGAAAACAAATATTAACCCAGCCCAGCCTGGAAGTTAAAATTTTGGTTTGAGCTCGGCCCGGAAAAAAGGTTAAAAATTCAGTCTGAACCTGGCCTGAGTGAATTTCTACAGAATATTCATTTTTAATCTTACAGAAGAGCTCAGACCAATAAAACTTTTTTTTTCAATGTTTATAATCTCCATTTATGCAGAAGTGCCATAGACTGAGATATTTATGCTTTTAATGAATTTTTGTTTCTTGTATGTAAATGTTTCAGTTATGATTAGTATTATTAATCCATATTTCATGTAATGGAGACAAAAATAAAAGAAATGGTGTATGGTAGAATTAAAATTTTTAATATATTTTTTTTTCTTGTGTATTGTATTAATTTTGCATGGATGAACAGTTAAAAAAAATGCAGTATTCAGCTTAAAAGTTTGTTTTCCATCATAATATTTTTTTCCCATGTGTTTAACTATTTTAATAAGTCTAGTAATGTACAATTCTTTAAAAAGAATAAATTCTAATGTTTAATTTTTTCAGAATAATGACGACTCAAAAGTATGTCTTTTTGCAAAAATTTTTGGGCCAAACCAAATTTTACTGATTTATGAACAGACTTTGCCACATCCAGAAAAAGATTTTCGCACAGGATGATTCAACAGGAACTGATTATTTTAGTCCGTGAAGACTAGAAAGAATGAAATCAGTCTGGGCTTTGTACGTTAGACCCGGCTCGATACTCCAGGAAAAAAAAAAATTAAGGCCTGACCACAGCCCGGCCCGTGCAGACCTCTAGAGTATATTAACACTAGAGATCAATTTTCACCAACTTTTCTTTTATATATTCTTTTCTTAGGCTTTTCATTCTGGAGTACCCCATTTCAGATAAACACATCCCTTTTCCCTTTCCATTTAACTAGATTACACAAATATGCTTTTTTTTTTCCTTATAGAATCATATCACAACCATACAATAAATCAATATAAATTACATTATTTCTAACTTTTTTTTTAGATTGCATTTCAAAATTAAGAAAATATTTTCAAGAAGCTAGATTGGGAAAACAAAAGGATTAGAATAAATGGGGGATATTTAAATCATCTCTGGTTTGCTGATGACATTCTAATTTTCAGCAACAGCCCTGAAGAATAAGGAAATATGCTAAAAGATCTGGCAGAAGCTAGCATTAATGTGGGATTAAAAATAAATTTGGAAAAGACTAAGGTGATGTTCAATTCATTTACATCAAAAGATAATTGTCTACAAGAATACAGAGATTAAAGAAGTGGAAAGTTATTTTCAAGACCAAACATTGCACACATGTGTGCCAAATGGACACAGACATACTCGCGAAAATTTGATTAGTAGTCTTATTTTGAGTCAATTGGTCAGGGTCATTTTAATTATATATAATGACGACTCAATCAATTTTACCTAAATTTTGTACCAAAACTTTATGTCACACAAAGACTATTGGGATAAGTCTCATATTAGAAAAAATTATATTAGTGGGTCATTTTGGCTTCGTTGAGATTAAAACTAATTTTACACAAGAAATGGCTTAAATGATTTTGAATTAATTTTATATTCTACTGTTTTTGATTATCAGAAAACCATTGAGCTAAATCACATGTTTGATTAAATTTGAATGGGTCATTTTTGGTAATACAGATCAGGGTCACAAGGATATGGCAACAGGCAATAAGTTAGCAATATTTGACAAAATATTGGCGATGCTTAGCCAAAAAATAGTCTTTAAAGATTACAAAAGCCAAAACACATACTTAGCACCAAATGAAAGAATGTCACCAAATTTGGCTATATCTGACAAAAAATATTGTCTTTCAAAATATGAAGAAATTTTTTTATATACATTCTTAATAGGAATTTGAGATGCATGCTTAACCCTTTCCGGCACACTACTCTTTAAAGTTCGAATTTAAAGAAAAATTTAAGCAATCTATTTAGGCCTAGAGGAGTTCACAGGTATAATTTTGTAAAGATTGCACAAACCATTTTAATTATAAAACTGTTGCCGAAGTGGTAAACCAGGCAAGTACAGCATTAATAAGCGCAGTGAGAAGAGCATTGCTGTGAAGTGCGTATTACAGTAAAATATTTTATCTACTATTTAAAAACAATAGAATTTAATCTCTGATGTTGCCACCTAGAACACATAAGAAAGATTTAAAGTAGCCATTAGAGTAGTTTTTGAAATATTCAGTTTTTGTGTCTCTAAACAGGGGGAACTTTAGGTGTTGCACATCCGGCAACACTGCGCCGGAAAGGGTTAAACCAATCCGAGTAGAGCTAAAAAAGCAGATTTGGATTGATGTCTTTTCGTTGTAAATTTTAAAATAATGTAAAATTTAAGAACATGTGCATACATACATAATTTTCTTATTGTTTTTGTAAATAATGCTGTTATAAATAACATGTTTTATAGTAATAATATATAGAGAGACTCATACAGTGAAAATACAAGAGTTGAACACAAAGTTAATTTTGAGAGCTTAGCTTGGTCACTCCTGCTATCATATATTAATGCAGCTCAAGTTTTTATAGAAGTTTCTTACATAACAGAACATAAATACACTTATGTTTAAAATAAAAATGCATTTTAAAAATAACTTACTGTGTATTTCTGTGTATAAACTGAGTATATGACTTTTCAATGAAAAATCATCCAAAATCTGAAACCTGACAGACTTAAACTGACCAGCAGACATTAAACTTAATAAAAAATTAAGCTAACTTTTTTTGTGTGTGCGCGTGGGCATAGATAATAAAAAAAAATTGCTCTAAGTTATTGATATTGCCAAGAGATTTTTAATACACCCTAGTATTTCAAAGTTAATAAAGAGTGTTGTACAGCCACGGGCTGTCTAATAAAGCTTTTATTTAGCAGTTTAGCCGAAGTCTAAGTGAGAAGTTTATTTGAAGTGCCCCGACTGAGTTTAGTGCCGGAGCTGTGAGTATATTTATGAGTTTAATCCTTTAGTATTGCGGCTAGTGTTGAAATTAATGAACTGAAAGCTCCACTTCCCCTGAGCCCTAACAGTTTAAATAAACTGGTTTTAACATATATCTCGAGTTATGTCTCCATTCCATCCCCACGTTGGGCATCCGACCGTTACAAACCGACCTTTAAAAAAATGTTGCATCAGTAATGCAACCAATGAAGCTGAGGTGATGCCATCTGTATAGAAGTAAGCAATGATCATGAATTAGTTACTGCCAATATTCACCCTCATGTACTAATGAGAAAAAGTAACTTTAAGGAGCTGCTTGAAAATTCTGATGACTTTGATAGTAAAAGATGATTGGCGACTTGTTTCATAATAATGCAAGTATTAAAGTAGTTTTAGAAATTTGTAAGTATTTTCTGATTTTTTTATATATACCTATCTTTTTTGTTATAAGATATCGAATTTTGGTTTTTGTTCGACTCATGTATAAGCTGATCCCCCTGACTTTAGAGTAAAAAAAAATTCTCATCATATAAACAGAAATATACGGTAAGCCTTATAAATTGCATTTTAACTTCAGATTCAATAGAAATTCCATCACAAATAATACTATAATTGAATGTTAGGTACATCTTAAAAAAAAAACATTTTTATACTACAGTTTAATTTCCATTTCAATAATCAAGATATTTCATAATTTCTTTTCCAGGTAACTGATTTATAGCAAATTAAGTTTCAATTTAACTTAAAATCAATTTAGATTAATTTCTAAGCTTGAAATACATATTTTTACTTGAAATACATATTATATATATTACATAAGATTTTTTCAAATTATTATTTCAGCCTAAAAGACCAAAATTTAACACACTATATACATATATATAAAAACACAAAAAATAAGTTAAAGTAAAAAAGCTTCAAATAAAAATTATTGTGCAAATTATTTTTAAGAATAAAAAATTTTATTGAAATTTCCGACAAGTCTATTCTCAAAGCATAGATTGGTTATTTTTTTCACATATTTTAAAATTAATTTTGTTTGGAAATACATGAAAAATGCAAGGGAAGAAAGTATCCAAAAACAGGGAAATAAAATATTGCATAAAATCGGATTTTCTAGAAAGGATTGCTAAACTTGGCACTTTGAGGTGGATTATTGGACAAGACGTTTCAATAAACAGAAAATTTTAAAAAAAAATAAATAAGTTTCATTCTAAGAAATACTTTTAGTTAATTTATCGGATAGTTAAAAAGGCTCAGTAATCCTTTCAAAAGCCATGTCTGTAAGTATCCTGTTTTTATGTTTAAAAACAAGGTCTTAAATTGAAAATTTCCTGTTGAGCAAGGAAATTTTTTTTGACTTAACAAAAAAAACCTTAGTTTTATTTTGCAAAAAATATTTTTCTTTAATTAGTTTAAGTATTTCATCTACAAGCTGTATATGCACATGAGATAAAATTTAAGGTGGAAAAGAAAAAGTAAAAAAATATGCACATGGAGGAAAATAACTTACTCTTTTGTTATCAAATCTAAACTCCCTGCCAATACGAGGTAAAATTGCTCGTGACAGTTTATCCACAAAACTATTTAGCCATACAGCAAAATAAGGAGCCACCATAGATGGCACATTATAACCTGTAAAAATAAAAATAGGGAATTAAATTCCATAAATAGGTACAAGTGGATATAATAAACTTAATTAAAATTGCATTTGTATACTTCACCTATAAGTGTAAGTATTTATGATCAAAATTCAGAATTGTATTTTGCCACCAATTATTATGACAGTGCTTTAATCTAATAAGAAGCTAACACATTAGGGACACATAACACATGTTAGCCATGCTAACATATGCTTCAGCCAAAGATAAACTTATAACAAAAAAATTTTGGACCTTAATCTAATGTAATAGCAGAAAAAAAAAAATCCAATTTGGTGTTGTCATCAATGAAAAAAAAAAAGGTGTACACCAGTTGCAGTATAGATGAGTACCGTAAAATGGGGTGGTTTGGTTTATTTTTGTCGTCCGATTATCTACACTAGGGATATAGGACCAGGGGGGAGTGCCCTTCGTGGGGGTCTTTCTAAGGGAACCTAACCCGTATTTATGCAAGGCTCGAAGAAAACCACGAAAACTCTGAATGGTTAGGCCGACAGCTGCGATTGGGTTCGAACCCAGCACTTGCCGTCTACCAGTTTAGAGGTCAGAACCTCTCGGCCACTGGTGGGGCCGTAAAATGGGGTGAATCGGAACATTTTTCAACTTTGACGTTAAAAGAAAGCAACAATTGTTTTTTTAATTTTTTTTATTTTTCTACTAGAAACTTCGGTCTTGTTTTGCTCTTTACTTTTTAAGCAAAAATGAAACATTTTTACTGTTTATATATATATTTATTTTTTTAATGGTGTTCCGATTCACCCCGCAGATAGGGGTGAATCTGAACAAATGCTATAATCTTTTTTTATTCCGATTCAAACTTTAATAGGGTTAATAAAAACAGGTAATAATAAGGGAGTAATAGGAACACGTAGGTACTGTGAAACCAAGCCTTTATTTTATATATAAGTAAAGATATGCCTTTTTAAAAATTAGAAAACAACTTTGAAATCAAGAAAAATTAAAATTTAATTTTAAGAAATTATATTTAAATTGCAAATGTAGAATTTAATACAAATTCATCCCTGTTTTGTGTTATCCTTTACTAGTAGTCATTGGGTAAGTGAATCTATTGAGTAGCCTCAATCGCTGCATGTAATAATACAATCTACTAATACGCCCTCATCCCCAGCCCTTAGTACTATTTGCACACCCCTCTTTTTTAATTGGTTTTTCATTTTGACATGTTGGTTTAATGTTGTGGATCTCACAGAATAATTCTGTGCAGTTTTTCTAACTAATTTGCTGTTTTTAAATTCTTTTATTGTGTGTTCCATATGTGTGTTGGATTAGGTGTTGACTTTTTTGTTAAACCAAGTAATTTCTTGGCACCTTTAAACTCTTCAAGTAATTAGAACAAACAAAATATTGTTACAATACATATTATTACACATGTTTTCATATATTACATGAAACTATTACTGTATAAAGAAATAAACCATGAGAGAAAATGTGTTCCGATTCACCCCTTAAATCTTAAACTTCTGATGTTACAAGCCATTTTTCAATTTTTATTATGTAGTTTAGAAGTAAGTAGAATTTAATACAGCATATCATTTACAGGTCTATCATTAATTAAAAGTCCCCTCTCTTAGGTTTAGAATACGAAAAATTCTGTAGTTACATACAAAGTTTTGAAGACGTTGAAAAAAAAATGAGGTTTTTGAGGATCCTCTTGAAGTTTTTTTTTATGTACCCCAGACAGGGTTCATACTATCTTTTTGTGATAAAATTCAAGCGCCTGAGTCAAATTTCAAGCACTTTTCCAGAAATGAAAATTTTAATGTCTTAAAATACTATATTACAAAAGTATCATATTTTTTTCATTTTGACATATTTTCAGGCAAATGCTAAACATAACATACAGTAGCGAAGTCTTAAATGTGAAATGTTATGAGAAAGACTGAAAAATAAAGAAAATCTTTTTGCATTCTAACATATGTCTTTTGAATTCAACATATGTGAAACTTGTTTAAGATACACCTGTTTAATATAAGATCCCGCTTAAAAGACGAATGATCTGCAGTAGCTTGAAAAGGAAACATACGTAAAATTACCTGGATAAGATACGAAATTTTCTCTGTCCCTTAATTCGTATCATAAATGAGTTTTACTGAATTAATTAGCTTTGAATTCAAGACAAGGAAGTTTAGAAACTTACATGTTTTATTTCACATCCTTAAGAATTTTGTTTTCTAATTAGCATGACTGAATCAACTTTGTTAAATCAGCTGCAAAAACGGCAGCTTTGGTTTTTCAGTTTGAAATTTTGCCATTAAAGGCTGCACCAAAGATACAACTGATGAAGGAAAATGCAACTTAACAATAAATTCATCTTTTAAAAAGGTACAATAGAATTATACATGTAATTATTGGGATTTTTTTTCTCTTTTGAACACAAGAAATGAATGACTATAAATATTCTAAGATTTCAATTGCTCTTTTTATAGCTGCTAGTCTGTCAACCTATCTTTAAAATTTAAAGGCACTACTGCCAGTTGACGATAGTTCATAATAAACTTGAAGCCTTGCTCGACATTTTTTGAAAAACTATGTACTGTTTTAATAACTATTTTATTTCACCTGACCCAAGTAATAGATTCACTGATGAATTTAATGGCTCATTTATTATAGCAAAAAGTACAATAAAAAACTTTAAAGAATGTCCATTTTTTTAAATAACAAAAGTTAATAAATAAGATTAAATTTGAAGAAGACTTTCAGGCTTAACATCTTATTTTTTTTTTCTTTGTTAAATCAATTCATTTTGGCTACCATCATTTTTTTTTTTTTTTTTTTTTTTTTTTTTTTTTTTTTTTTTTTTGTAAATAAAGCACTTAATTAAAAAAAAATGTATATAAAAAAAATTAATACTAAAAACTTATGTTTATACACAATTTTTTTTTAATAAAAAAAAAAAAAAAAAGGAGGAAAAGAAACAAGGAGATTAATTAGCATATTGAGCAAGAAATAATGAAAGTAATTGCTTAAAAATGAAATTATTAAAAATAAAACTATTCCTATTTATTTTTAATAGCAATAAGGTTCCTTTTAACAAATATCCCTTTAAAAATCATGCAAATTCAATTAAAGCGCAAGCAATGTTGGAGAGAAAGTATGGAAATATGCTGCTGAAATCAGTGAGGCCATCAATCAGATTTGTTTTAAAGGATTTTCATTTAAAAACATAAAATTACACAAATTCAATCAGGATACAGGTAATGCTGGGTGGGATAGTTAGTATGCAATAAAAATAATCAGTTCATTGCATGGGCAGCATCAAAGATAAATTTAGATATCGATATGGGATACTTGTGCTTTCTTTTTGGTGGAAGGGAGTTCAATTGTTATGTTATTAATAAAAAATTTGATTAATCAAAAACAAAATCATGCGAGAAAAATTAAATTTCATTTTTTAAAATCAAAATTCAGGGTGGCTACAGAAATGGTGAAAAAAAGTTCTCTGATTTTCTGTTTCAGATCTTGATTTTTATTAAGGGTTATGTATGTGGTATGACATTTTTTTAAACGTATTCTGCTTTTTTGTATAGCACACTTATCCAGCTAGCAAATATATCTTTTGGGAGGAAAAGAAAAACAAAAATTGCATAATATTTTAAAAATATTTCACAATTTTATAAATCCAAACTCAAATGTAGCCAATGGATATATAGTGACCAGAAAATTTCGTTTTTTGAAGAATTTTCAATTCCAAGATACCTACATCAGATGAGTCAGCTAATTAGATTAAGCCTGCCACCTGGTCAGATTATGTTAATCTACCATTTAAAATTTTCAAAAAAGCTGAAATTGCCTCCAATATGAAATACATTAAAAATATTTTCACCGCTAATAGTTATTGAAATCAAACACTGGACATATTTTTAGTTTAGAAATAAGATAAAAAATAATTAACATAGTAATTAACCAATAATACTTCCAAAAAAAGTACATGTGCAAGAGCAATTTCTGATGTTTGGTTTTAAAATCAAAACATTAATATGATAATTAACCTTACCATATTAACCAAGATCCTCACTTTCATATATATTTAACAATTAGGTAGGATACGAATAAAATATTTATACAAATAACCTGTTCAAATTAATTATTGTCATTATCACAATATTAATACTAAACAGCCACATGTGTACTTTGGCTGATGATGGGCAGTTATTTGTATTATTATTGGCTTAAACATTGCCTGTTTGGCGATGAATCAATCTTATTGGTAAGGCGAAAACAGAAATATTTTCAAGTAGAGAAAAATTTCCCTGCTTTTGGAGTACTTTTTATAATGTTCCCTGATATTTCCAGATTGATAAACTTCCCCGATTCCATGATTTTCCAGAATCTGTAGCCACCCTAAAATTGAAGTCTAAATAACTTAAATTGCCTAATTTAAATTTTTTTAAAAATCTTACAAGGGTCATAACCTTATCCTGCTCCTCTTTGTTGGTAGCCATGATTGATGACACATAAATAACAATGACATCGCCTTCAATCCTCCTATATTTTGCAATATCAGATCTATATATATATATATAATAGAAATGATTATTATGGAAAATAGCTCTTACATGAGTTTTTAATGCAGATTTTCCTTTATTCTATAATTTCTAAGTAACACAGCATAGCTTGCATACATTGAAACTGATATGCAATTTGGTACCGATTCAAACTAACACTTGTATCTTTCATGTTCCATCCACAGTTTATTGAAAGTACACTTTCTTGATATTGTTATAGTATCTCTAAGAATAATTAACTACTAAAGATCAATAAAAAGGCAGAGGAAAAACTATTTGTTCCAAAGACTATGTAGTCTTTGCAACTATCTGTTGCAAAGAGTATGTGAATGTTCACATGCATCAACTGATCAAGTTTAGTATATAGAACAAAGCAAAATACAAATGCCCGCACACTGATCGCCAAAAAGGAAAAATTATTTCAGAACAAATATTTTTGCCTGATTTTTCTGATTTGACATTTATCTTTTTCAACACTTGGAACTTTTATTTAATTTTGAATATCTGAATAAGAAAAATTAAGCAACTATAAAAAAATATAACAAAAATCAAGCACCTTCATTAATATTTAAATAAATTCAAGCACTTTCAAGGACCTTTTTTCTCTCTTAAAAATTCAAGGACTTTCAAGCACAGTATGAACGCTGCCCAGTAGTGGTGCAAACATGTCAAAACCTAATTTCCGTACCCTTAATGTTATTACCTTCTTATAAAAAATTTGGCAACTAAAAATATGATCACATATATTTATAATGAATTTATTTGTATGACCAGGAAATTTCGTTCCTATTCACCCCGCTGTTCCTATTCACCCCATTTTACGGTATAAAAATGAAATGATTCTTTTCCTAAAACTTCAACAATTTACAGAATATCTATGTCTAAAAAATTTAATATCTTGTCCATTACGCTAAAATTTTTAAATATCTTGTCTGTTACGCTTACATACCATGAGGTTTGAATTCCTTGGACAGAGCTAAAGCTATGTCTTTGAACCACACATTCTGAGTACAAATGATATGCCTGTGATCTGCAGCATTTGGTAGTGTCATTGCTTTTAAGTGGGCAAGAGCAACATCTCTGACATCACAAACAGCAAAGTTTGCTTTAGGGACCATTGGCATGCCATGTTCAAGTAATTTCTTTATAATCTAGATTAAAAAAAGGAGGAAACATTAAAATATTTAGCAAAAATAAGCAAAACAAGCTCAGTTCAAAGTTTATTGAAAACAAACCTCAACGCTTGTTGAAATGGCACCATTAACGACAGGCCCAAACACCAGACCAGGATTAATGACAGACAATTCAAACTTTTTTTCCTCTAAAAAAAATAAAAACAAGTGACAGTAAGAGCTATTTCAAGTAACAGATAAAGTTAAATTAAGAATACAGTAGACTCAAATTTGCACAGCTCAGGACCAGAGGTTGTGCCAATTTTAGAATTTTGTGGATTTCTGATCATTGCTTTGTTTGCATTTTTAAAACAGTAATTTGAATGAAATTAATAAAGCAATGAATGCTTACAATATAATAAAATATTAAAATAAGTAATAAACTAAAATTAAAATTTAGATAATTTTTTAAAATGATTCAAATATTAAAAGCAAAGGGTCAAGTTAATAATCATCAATGTGCAATTAAAAATTAATTATAAAAGATGAAATGTATTTTTTCCTAAATTAGTCAAATGAAACTTGCCTCTTTAAAAAGGCATATTAAACATTACTAATTCACATCAAAATCGTAAAATACGGAAGTTGTTTTATTTCAGGTTTAGCCAGACTTATTAACCCAAAAAGCTTGATTGATACATAAATATTAAGAGTATAAGAATAACAGGTAAGATGAGATTGTGATGACCAGTGATATCAGCAATATCTTAAATTTTTTTAAAGAAATAAATTTATTCTTCCCTCATGGAAAAAAAAAAAAAAAAAAAAACATGAATTTGCTTATATTAACAAAAAATATAAAATTAAAAAATATATATGGATTTGATATAAAACTAAATAAGTCAAATTTTATCTCTATATCTGAACTCAAAGTTCAATTGTTTACATAGTAAATTATGCGAGGAATTTAGGATTGTAGATTTGACGGAGTCTACTGTATTAAAATTTTAATTACCTGGAAGTTCTTTGACAAAATCCCAAGCTGCTCTCTCAGCGAGCGTTTTACTTTTTGAATATAAATCAAGAGATGTTGACTCTGTATTTGTCCAGTCACCTTCTGTGTAGACTTTACCTTCTTCCATAACCATTTCTCCTACAATTAAAAGAACACAATTTTACTGTTTACTTATACAAGTGTTATGAACAGATAACTTACACCACAACGAATAACTGAACATGTCTTAATAAATTATTTTTACTAAAGAAATTATAACACTTTAAAAATCATAACTAAAATAAGAATCAACAGCTGGGCAATTCCAAGTTGTTACAATATTTATTTTATTTATTTATTTATTTATTTTTTTACAGACAATTTATATATGCACACATACATACATATTTTATAGCATTAAACCTATTTTTATACCAACTGACAAGTCTGACATTGCCTGAGACCATGATATTTCAATTTGTGCGATTTTATATATTTATTTTGTCAGAAATATGTGCCTGCTGACTGTTTGAAAAAAGAGTATAATAAAAACCCTTGATATTTACCCAGTAGCAGAAAGTGCACGACGCGCGATGTACGTCGCAGATTAATTTTTGCCCTTGCAGATAAATTTGCTAACTTGGAAAAGAAAAAAAAAATCCTTGTTTGTTAAAAAAAAAAAAAAAAAACGTGAACAAGCCGCGGAAAAACGGCAAAATACATTCAAAGATCGCGAGAAAAAAAAAGATTTCATCAAAAGATTGCAAAAAACGGCGTATTTTGACATAAGATTGCGAAAAAACAGCAGATTTCTTCAAAAAATCATGAAAAAATGGTAAATTTTGTTAAAAGATCGCGAAAAGAAGGAATCTTTCGCCAAAAAATCAACAAGATTTGTTAAAAGATCACAAAATAAGATAGATTTTGCGAAAAGATTGTGAAAAAAAAAATTTCGCGAAAAAATGACAGATTTTGCCAAAAGATCTCTGAAAAAACTGCAAATTTCGCCACTAAGTCACGAAAAATCAGCAGATTTCGCCAATAAGTTGAGAAAAAGCATTAAATTTCGTAAAAAAAATAACGAAAAAACGATAAATTTCATCAAAATATCGCGAAAAATGGCAGATTTCGACAAGAGATCGCGAAAAAACCTGCAGATTTCGTCAAAAGATCACGAACAAAACGGTAAATTACGTTAAAAGATCACGAAAAAAACTAATTTCGTCAAAAAAATCGCAAAGAAACTACAGATTTCGACAAAAAATCGGGAAAAAAGGATAAATTTAGTTAAAAAATCGCAGAAAAACGACAGGTTATGTCAAAGAATCCTGAAAAAACGGTAAATTTCGTTAAAAAATCGTGAAAAAACTATACATTTCATCAAAAGATCGTGAAAAAAATGCAAATTACGTCATATAATCATAAATAAACGGTAAGTTTCAACAAAAGATCGCAAGAAACGACTGATTTCGTCAAAATTATCGCGAACAGACGACAGATTTCGCCCAAAGATCGCGAAAAAACGGCAGATTTTAACAAAAACCGGGATAATACGGGAGATTTCGCCAAAAGATCAGGAAAAAACTATAAATTTCGTTTAAAAATCGTGGGAAAACGACAAATTATTTCTAAAAATCACGAAAAAAAAAAATGGCAAATTTTGTAAAAAAAAAAAAAAAAAAAAATCGTGAAAAAACGATAAATTTCGTCAAAAGATCGCGAAAAAACGCAAATTATGTCATAAGATTGTAAAAAAAAAAAAAAAAAAAGGTAAATTTCGAGAAAAAACTGCATATTTCATCAAACTAAACTCAAATTTTGTTAAACAAGTGAAAAGAAAAAAGAGTTGGGAGTTTATTTTGCTGTTTCAAAGAAAAAATAAAAAAAATTCTCTTTGTTTTCTTTAAAAACTGATTTTGCTGTTCCAAAAAATGGATTTTTCTGCATCAAAATTTTAGATCCAGTGTATTAAAAAAATTATCATTCAGAATTTTCAATTTCTTTTTCATAATATTTACTTACTTTATATTTCAAAGTATCACTGCTATAAATGTATAACATATATACTTCATGGTGAAAAAATAGGGACTTCAAATTTTCTGTGCAGTCTTTCTAGAATTATTTTTAGATTGATATTTTAAATTATTTTTGTCCCCCTTTTAATTTTTTTTTTTTTTTTTTTTTTTTTTTTTTTTTTGGCACAGTTTAACATTTTATTATAATATTGATTTAACAACTAAAAAATTGTTTTGAGAATTTAAGGAAGCAATCTTATAGCATATTCTGTTCAATGGAATTGTAATTGTTTTCTTTATTTCATCACTATTGCATAGGTAACAATATAAATGATTTTTTCCCCCTCTATTTCTTCTGTGCTTTTAATCTTAAGCAAGTAAGAAACTTTTTCAATAAATATATGCTATACTAATTTCAATTTAATTTTAAATGAATTGAGCTGTAACTTCAAACTTAAAAAGCCACTTTACATATCATTACAATCCAATTCTTCAAAAAATATTAATTTTTCTATTAACTTATTTAGGTGTAGAGCAACTTCCGAGGACAAAATCCGTTGTTTCCAAAATGAAGCAAAAAAATGAGGATTTTATGCAAATGTAGTAGTACGTCCCGTATTGTGCATTCTATAATGACACTAATCGATGAATATATGGATACAACCCCTCTTGTTTTTGCTTCTTTTTGGCAATAACGGATTTTCAACTTATTCAATTGACGATTATTTTGATCGTTTTCAAGTTATGATTTTACGACTTTCACAAAAGTTGCTCTATACATTTAGCTACTTACTTTTAATTTTAAATGAATTGAGCTGTAACTTCAAACTTAAAGAGCCACTTTACATATCATTACTATCTAATTCTTCAAAAAATATAAATTTTTCTATTAACTTATTTAAGTTTACTATAGTTAAAAAACAGTTCTATTTTTATAATATTAATCAGTAAGAACCCTATTTATAATGTACATAAGGGTACTTTTAGATTAATCAGGTGTCTGTGTTATATATAGAAATATATGTCTATATACAATATATAACAATGGTGCCCGGCTAATCAAAAATTGTAACATTACCCCCGCAGACAATTTTCATCCCACTACATTTCTGTCGCAGACTCGGTCACAACTTTCTGCTACTGGGGATATTTACAAGTAGAAAGGTTCGAGATAACTGCCATAGGAAACAAAAAAGGCAGGAGGGGGCGGGGTGTAATGTTTCCAACAACTGCATAATTTTCATGCTAAAAGTTCGATAGTTAAAAAACAATGGAAATAAAATTCACTTTAAGAAAAAAACAGTTTTAAGATAATAATTCACAATCTTTTGTTTTGTCCAATTAATTGTAGATGACAGCACTAAACAGATTTTGAAAGAATAAAAATGATTGAATTTGTCCATGTAGTCTTAAAAAATTGAAAATTTTATTTCTTTATGAATGCAAATAAGTTATATATATATATGTTTTTTAGTTAAATTATTTTATAACAATTCTACAATAAATAAATGTACTTTAAAATCTAGTTTGTAAGTCCAACTTTTGAAGACAAAATGAAAAGTTACATTTGGAAGGGAAGATTATAATAAAGATTTTTTAAAAAAGGCCATTAAATTTTTTTTTTTACCATAATTTAGAAATAATAAATAAGTAGGGCTTGAATATTGGGAAGGGATGGCAAGATTTGCACAAGAAAATTTAGATCCAGTCTAAAAGAATGGTGTGTGTTCAGATCAATGGTAGTTTGAATGCAGATCAGTAAATTTCTGACATCTTACATTTAGTAGATGTGATCAGTCCGATTTCAAATGCCATCTTGTAATAAGATAACGCAAGATCACATATTGCATGTCATCTTCTGACCTTTCTTGATACATAGAGTATTTGATTGCTGCCCTTGCATGCGTGACATCCAGATTTGTCACAGATTGAATACATCTGGTCATGGATTGATCGTATTAGCTTGAAAGGGGAATCCCTTTCCAGCTACTACGGTGGATGAAGTGTGGCATAAATTTGAAGCAGCATGGAATGAATTGCCCATTTCTGTCATCCAAGCCCCACTTGACTCCATGCAACTGTTCCTACCAATATCACAGTTCTGTAACATACCTTTCTCCCTCAAAAACTACAAATTAAAAATCATTTTGTTTTCATACAATACTGTTTGCATACAATAAAAATCTTTTGTATTTTATTTCTTTCATGATGTTGCAATTTTAATGGCCAGCAACGTGAATAAAAAAGATTCAAAATATCTCACTTAAATTTTTTTTTTTTTTTGGGGCTACTAAAAAATTTGTGAAAGTGGGATTGGGAAGGAAGGCTTTTGTTTGAAAATAGAAAAGAAAATGAAACTACTTAAAAGTGAGTGGAAGGCTTATTTGAGTTGGACTGTGACTTATAAATTTTTAAGTAATTTATGTTTAATAGTTAAGTCATTAAAGATATTAATGCATTGGCATACATTTAAAATTCAAAACTTAAAAAGAACTTTGACTTAAAATACCACCTTGAAATTGCAAAAAACTTATTTTTTCAAATTAAATTCATTAGAACACTGGATTTATAAATAAAAAATTTCAGCCTCCATCTTCTGATCAGAATTTCGAATTGAAGACCTTTTATTTAGCAGTCCAGTGCTCCAACCACTGAACTAAGATGAGTGTACAAAAATAGAATTATGTTCCCTTCTGATGTGTACAAAGGCATGTACTTCGATAAGCTGAAAAATAAAATAGCCTTTTTTTTTTTTGTATGTGTGTGTGTATGTGAAAATGTGTTGCAATTTTTTAAAATTAATAACTTGGCTAATAACTAGATTATTTTAAATTTTGAGTTTCAGGTGCATTAGAAGACTCTCTGAACTATCCTCACATAAACTTTCAGCTTTGTATAGTCAAAATTAATAAATCCACTATATTTAGCATAGCTTCTTTTTATGAGATTGCCAGTAACATACTTTATGTTAATCTGTTACAGGTAAGATTATTTTTCATAACTATATTGTGATAACAGTCCAATTTTGTGAAAGCCATTTCTGAACTACCTTTAAATGAAAATATAAATTTTGTTATAAATTGTATGTTATTTTTAATGTAATATCGATAAAACATTAAGGTATCCTAAAAGCATGATAATTGTTTTACTTTTTTTTTTTTAATCCTAATTATTGACATTAAATAATTTATTCATAACTACATTTATTTTCTAATATCATTTGTTAACTGTATCCATCTTTGAATTAAATAAATTTTTAAAAAAGGAATGTAAGGGCATTTTCTCTTCTACAACTGTCTATTACAATGAAATTACTCTAACAAGGAAGGTCTCCATTGGGGGCATACTCAGAATTTTTTGAAAAAAAATACGAATTAAACTACTCATGTAGGTAATAAAGAATCAGTGAAAATTAGCGGCGGAATTACATTATTAGATATGTAAAAAAAATAAAATAGTTTGGAACAATTGGCGTGAAAAGCTGAAAGCGACGCGGGATTTGGCGAGCAGTGCATTTCCTCGCCAAAAGCAGACGATTTTAACGAGTCTGACAATTGATTTTAATTGACTTCACTATTAAAAATCTGCAGCATTTACTGCAACGTCACTCCACTACTTTTATAGAATGTCTCTCTTCTGACCAATGAGAATGCTCCAGAGCACGTTGAATTGACCGTGTCATACACTGTTAAAAATCTGCTGCATTTTGTTGCAACACATTCCACCGCTTGTATATAATATCTCTATTCCAACCAATGAGAAATCTCCATTTCACGGCCAAGTAACCGTTTTCTATACAAACAAGGGAGTGCGTTGCAACAAAATGCAGCAGATTTTTAACAGTGTATTTTTCAATTTGGAACAATTTTAATCAATTTAAATTGTATTTTAAATTTTAAAAATATATTAATTTCATTTTGTTATAAGTACATATAAACGTATATGACAAAATTACACTTAAAGTAAAGTAAAAATGCAAAACTAAAATTACTTAAACTAAACTTATTTAAATAAAATGAACATAGAAAGTTTTTTCTTTAAAAAGTATTCGAAGCGTAAAAGCGTATTTTTCAAAATTTCGTTTTTTCGCCAACCGGAGATAAATTGCCAAATAAACAAAATTTTTATTATTTTTTTACGGACGTTATAAGGAGGTTCCGCCGAAATTTTTTTTATAAACATATATAACTATATGAGAAGAACATTCTGTAATTTTTTCAGATTTTTCTGAGTATGCCCGTATGGAGACCTTCCTTGTAAGTTATTTTTTAATCCAAGCTCTTTACACCTTTGGTGGCCTTAATATGTATGTGATTACCAGGGTTGGCAAGTTTCTTCCGCAGTGGAAAAAAATGCGGGAAAAACCATGGAAAAAACTGTTGGGAAGAAATAGGTTTCTTTTAAGTGGAAGAAATGGAAGAAACTGTTTTTCTTTAAGAATTTACCATATATTTTCAATTTTGTAAGATATAATAAATATTTTATTCCTATAATCTAATATAAATTAATTTCACTGGACCAAAACAAATTTAATTAAACACATAGGCTAAATTAATCATTGCATCAGTTTTTTAGCCAAGATCTCAAACAACACTTATCTAGAGATCTTCAAACATTGCCTAAATGAAAAGAATTTTATCTAAAATACACAAAATCAGTTAAAATGTTATCCATTTCAATTTAACCAACATACATTTTTTTATTTAAGTTTCTGAAACTAGTAGTAAATAGTAGAGATTCTTTACTAATGGTAGAATGAAACCCATTTAAATAAAAGCTTTTATTTTACATCAATTTTATTAATGCAAATAATGTTTAATAATTACTATATTAAATAGAGATCAATCAAAAATACTGTTTTGTTTTTTGCCTTAAATCTGAGTTTTGCCTAAAATGAGGGTGAAAATTTGGCCAGATCGAAACACTTAGTATTTCAAAAATCTTGTTTCTTCCTTCAGAAATTTTTAATTTTAGTTATTGATTTTAACTGTATCGGCTCAAATGAATGTATTACAATAAACTTCATTGTTTATAATTATGAGTCATGATTTATCAATCATCTCATAGAAATTTTTTTAATTTAAACTGCATTAGATTTCAAATACTCCGAGAAAGTTCTAGAATAACAAATGATCATTTACAAAAATTATAGAAGAAAAATCAAGATGTATATACCTAAAACTAAATTTTTTTTTTATTAAATGAAATTCATATAATTAGAAAATATGTGTCATGGATGAATTAATTACGTATTATTGTACATGAAAATAAAGTTTTTGGATTATTAACAGTTTTACATAATTAATAAATACTATACATATAATTAATTTCAATTATGTATGTATTAATTACTTTAAAAACATACAATTTGATTACTTAATCTTTTTTTTTTATATCATTTTTGGCCAAAAAGTAGAAAGAAGATCACCTAAATTCAGTTTTGGCTTTAAAAACCTGTTTCGATCTATCCTCAATATTAGAAAAAGTCATTAAAATCTTTATTTTTCTTAGTGTAGTGCAACATAATATAGCAAAAAAGTTTTTTAGCAGTAAGCTCTAAGCTGCTGCAATCAATTTCTCAACTTAAACTGGATGAAAGCAAAAAATGAAGATTTTTTTTTTTTTTCCAAATGCTACACTTCAGGATAGTTTAAGAGCATTTTGACATATCCGTAGATGTTTTTAGAACACTAAATCTTTTAAAATCAGCATTGAAAATTCATGCTAGATGAAAAATACAAAAATTACAAATTTATTTATTTAATGTGTTGCATAGTTTAAAATAATGCACATTTATATGAAAAAATTTTTTATGTGAAAAATAAACAATTTTTGTAGTTTTTTCTTCCTTTTTTTTTTATAAATAGAGCAATTAATAAAAAAAACCCATTCCATAATAATAAAAAAAAAATCCCAACCTCTACAGTAGTAAAAATCCATCAACTGAAAATGTCTACTGAACCTGAAGTTTGTTATTAAAAAATAACTTATCTTTGCAAAAATAATATTTTTAATAATTAAATTTTCCAATTTAGATTTCATGTAATTATAATTAAATTCTTTTATATAGTTAATATACTTTAACTTTGACCATTTGTTTTGGTTTCTGGTGGTTTCTTCCATTTCTTCCAGTTTTTTCCATTTCTTCTGGTTTTTTCCATTTCTTCCACTGTCCTGGAAGAAATAGGTTTCTTCCGGAAGAAACCCAACCCTGGTGATTACAGAATTTTATATTTAATTCTGTATAACATAATGAATAAAGCCTTGGAAATGTACTTTTAATAAGTTTTAAAGCCAAAGTTAGAATTGCAAGTAGCCTCAAAAAAGGTCAAATACAAGGTAGATACAATATTGGGACAAAGATAATTATGAACAAAGTTTGGCAAGTTTAAGGTTACGTTAAAATATACACTGGTGTGCAAAATTTAAGGGCGAGTCCCAAAATGCCAATTTTCAAGGAATTTTCAAGCGATAATTTTCTTGCGAATATTCAAAAGGAAGTAATATAATTCGAATAATTAATATCCCTGCTTAAGAGCCCACAATAGTCACAGAAAAATTACTCAAAAAGACCCAGATGACCATGTAAAGTCTATGGGAGCGTTCTTTTCTAATATCTCGCTCAAATTTTAATATTTTTGCATGATTTTTTTGCACAAGATAGCTGAGGGCAATCCACAACCGGGCTAGTTTTTACTTTTTCGATTTTGGTTATATATTTTTTATATTACGATAGTTTCAGTTTCAGAACCGGTTTAAACCGGTTTCGAAAGTTAAAGTAATTTTTTAAAGAAAATCTGAAGCAAAAATTTAAAAAGTAAAAACTAGCCCGGTTGTGGATTGCCCTGAGCTATCTTGTGCAAAAAAAATCATGCAAAAATATTAAATTTTGAGCGAGATGTTAGAAAAGAACGCTCCCATAGACTTTACATGGTCATCCGGGTTTTTTTGAGTAATTTTTCTGTGACTATTGTGGGCTCTTAACAGCTAGTCCATATAACATCTCATTCAGGTAACACACAGTCATAAGAGTCACAGTCACTACGGCGAAACAAAAAATAGGAAATTCCATATGCCTCTTTTATGACTCAAATGAGTACTATATGTGACTTCACTTACAGGTCATTGAGACTGTTGCTTTGTGGCAAGTCACCAGGTGACTCCACAATGTTGTTTCATTGAGACTCTCGTGTGATCTCTCATCTGGAGATTCAATTTAAAAGTCACTGTGAATGTTGCATTATGATAAATTACCAAATAATGTCCCATTAAAGTTACATGGTGACTTTTCACCACTTTTCACAGTGGTTACTTCACAGTAAGATCTCTGTCACCATTTGACAAAGTATTCTGACAGAAAGTCACCATGTGACTTTAATGTGACATTTGGTGATTTATCATAATGCAACATTCACAATGACTTTGAAATTGAGTCTCCAAATGACAGTCACATGAGAGTATCAATAAAACGACATTGTAAACTCACCTGGTGACTCTAGTCAAATCAGTAGTAACAGTGACCTGTCAGTGGATTAGCATATAGTAGTCATTTGAGAGTCAAAAGAGATGTGTGGAATTTCCTATTTTTCGTTTTACCGTAGTGACTGACTCTCGTGACCATATGCGACCTGAATGAGATGTTATAGGGACGAGCTGTTATGCAGGGATAGTAATTATTCAAATTACATTACTTCCTTTTGAATATTCGCATGGAAATTATCACTTAAAAATCCCTTGAAAATTGGCATTTTTGGACTCATCCTTAAATTTTGCACACCAGAGTATATATTACAGTAGACTCCCTCAAATCCACTCAGCTTCAGACCAGAGGTTGTGAAGATTTTAGAATTTTGCAGGTTTCTGGTCACTACTTTGTTTAAATTTTTTTAAACATTAATTTGAATGTAATTAATAATGCAATTGAGACTATAAAGAATGCTTACAATATAATAAAATATTAAAATAAGTAATAAACTAAAAAATAAAAATTAAGATCATTTTTAAAAACTATTAAAATAATAAAAGCAAAAGGTCAAGTTAATAATCAATAATGTATGATTAAATAAAGATTAAATGTAATTTTTCTAAATTATTCAATGAAACTAATCATATATAGGTACATTACTAATTCACATTAAAATAATAAAATAAGGAAGTTTTATTTCAGGTTTAGCCAGTCTTAACCAGAAAAGCTTCATTAAAACATAAATATATTTGGTAAGAATATTGTGATTACCGGCGATATCAGCAATATCCAATTTTTTTTTTCCAGAAATAAAATTTATTTTTCCTTCATGAAAATACACGAGTTTATTAAATAATAGGGACAAAATTACAAATTAAAATGTATATGGAATTGATATAAAACTAAAAGAGTCAAATTTTGTCCCTATATCTGAACTAAATGTTTCATTGTTTATATTCATAAATTATGTAGGAATTTTGGAGTAGTAGATTTGAGGGAGTCTACTGTGTTATTGCAGTTATTTGATATATTAAAAAAAAAAAAAGTAAATTGCAAGACATTTTGCACAGCCAAATAACTTGCAAAAGTTTAAGATATTTTTCCTACAAGAATTAAAAAAAAAAAAAATTAATACATAAAAAATTAATACAAAAATCTTATAAAATGTGTATAGGGTTTTAGAAACTTAATATAAATTAAACTAACCATGAATAGCAGCAACTGAGCTTGTTAAGACAACTCTTTTCACAGTTCCAGCTTCTGAGCAAGCTTTCAAGACATTTTTAGAACCATCTACAGCAGGTTTCAATACATCATCAGGATTAGGTGGAGGTGTACTTGGGAATGGTGATGCAGTATGAATAACATATGTACAGTCTTTTACAGCTCTAAAAAGGAAATAAAATCACAAAATTAAAAAAGAATAAAATTATATGGATATGAAACAAAATTTATTTAAAGCTACCGTAATTACATCACATTTTTTCCTATCTGGCAAAAAAATCATGAAATAGTATTATTGAGAAGTTCGATATTTTAAAATATGTGATCGTATAGACTAATTAAAGTTATATAGTGAATCATAAAAATAGTTCAAGATGAATACAACTGTCCTGTAGTATTACTGATTGTTGTGGCTATGTCATGCAAAGCAATAACGGCCAGGCTAGGAGTAATCGTCACAAATAAGACTTTACCTCCATGCTGTAAGAAAAGGACAGAAAACTACAGAGCTTGACTTAACAAATACTTTATTGGAAGTTCTAGGACGGGCAGGATCAAATGGCTCTCTGATGATCTCCTTTATGTCAGACTCCTGTGTAGAACCCAAAAATGGCTAAGATCGGAATCAGTAATACTATTGTGGAGGTAATGGCATTACGACTACGTTTGCATTATGGACATCTGGAGCTTGGCGATTTCAGAGACACGGGAATTTAATTCATAAGATGAGAAGATTCTTTAGGAGACTTATTGAGACGTAACAAAATGGCGATTCAGCTCTCAAAAGGAGTTCATCACAGCAGTCATAAAAGTCACCTCGTACGTCTACTGAATTGGTGGAACGCGATGATTAACGAAGAATATTATGAACATTATTGAATGTTAGATTGTATGCAACTATTGAAAATAAAGAAAATGTAATAAGCGTTATCTGGAAGGCTATAGCAAGCACTGCTCGAGAGGCCTTTGCAGGCGCTATCCGAGAGGCCTCAGCCCCCAACGCAGGACTCTGAGCTATATGCGAAAAATGTTGGGCCATGGATCATTTCAATGTTGATGAGACCATATGTTGGTAAATCATGGCAAGAGAAAAATATTCAAAAATTTTCAAACTAAATTTCTTTATTTAAACTATGTTAATTAAACTATTGCATTAAAAACTTGTTAAAAGTGAACTAAAATGAGCACAGCTCATATCCGCCTCTAGGACACACAAACACAAAAGCTTTCTTAAAAACACTCATCTCCATCCAACTCTGGGGAAAAACAACAATTCTCATAAGTGCTATTCCATTGATGCTACCATCACTACTGCCATGCTAGTGCTACACTATCTCACCAACAGCTTGGCCTTTAAATACTATCAAAAAATGAAATCGGTTAAAGTCAAAGTCAACTTGATTAATTACAGTTAGTCAGACACAAAAATTATGCAAAAACTAAAGCCAGTTTAACTGGACACACCTACTTACTATGTCAAAGCTACAGTTAATTATTTACAAGTCCAGCATTGCAGAGTTTCTAAACCAGCAGTGGCAACAATCATCTGTTTACATTTGACAACCTGTCACATCACTGCAAGTTGCAGGCAACACTTGCAATTACATTTACTTTAATAAATATATTGCATAATTTATCTTAAGGAAACTTTAGCTATTATACTTTAAATCTTTTATTCAAAAATGTTTATGAAACTTCATTAAATTTACAAAAGCACTTTGAAAATAAATAGCATGTTTTAAGTAAACAAACATCTTTTAAAAACATGCATGCTAATTGGTTATGGAGAGAACTGGGAAAACTAATTGGGATAAAACATTTTCTCTACTTTATTAATTATATTTGCATTTACTTTATAATTATAATGAAAAATAGTTAGAAAAATTTTTAATTAAGCATAACAAAAAACCACTTGTCGGTCCGACTGTTCACTGCATACTGAAGAGAAGAGAGAGAGAAATTCGAAGCACGCGGGAAAACGGGTTACCATAAGGTAGCGTCGAATTCACGCCAACAATGCGCGAAGGGAGAGAAAAGTGCATGCGAAAGCACGATAGCCTGAAAAACATTAAGAACGAGCGCTATTAGGGAAATGGGGACATAGACAAAGTTAATATTAAAAAAGATAGGTACGGTTGATAAAGGAATTAAGATATGTCACACGACAAGTATTTAGAATTATATATACAGTATAGGATCCGTTATCCGGTGTCCCGATATCCGGAACGCTCCAAAAACTGGAATTTTTTTTTTTTTTTTTTTCAGCGATGCCGCGGACGTGCTATAGCGCATAAATTATGCAAAAAATCGGCGACGGAACGCAAAAAAATAGCTCTTACGCGTCAATTGGGATGCGTAATTTCGTGTCAAAGAATCGCAAAAACCGGCAAATTTCATTAAAAAAAAATCACGAAATAACGACTAATTTTTGGCAAATTTTGTCAAAAGATTCGCGAGAAAAAGGGTAATTTCGTCACAAACTCCCCAAAAAAGACATTTTTCCTCAAAAGAAATTACCATTTTTCTAAAAAAGATCGCGAAAAAATAACAAATATAGTCCAAAAAATCGCGATAAAACGGCAAATTTTGACAAAAGATTCGCGAAAAACGGCAAATTTCAACAAAAGATCGCAAAAAACGGCAAATTTCAACAAAAGATCGCAAAAAACGGCAACTTTCGTCAAAAATCGCGATTAAAGGCAAATTTCTTCAAAAGATTACGAAAAAAAAACAAATTTTATATAAAAAAAAATCCCAAAAACGGCAGATTTCGTCAAAAAATCATGGAAAAATGGCTAAATTCCTTAAAAATCAAGAAATGACGACCAATTTTCGACAAATTTTGTCAAAAGATTCGCGAGAAAATGGGTAATTTTGTCACAAAATCCCCAAAGAAGGCAGATTTCTCCCAAAAGATTGCAAAAAAATAACAAATATAGTACAAAAAATCTCGATAAAAGGACAAATTTCGACAAAAGATTCGCGAAAAACGGCAAATTTCGACAAAAGATTCACAAAAAAAAAAATGGCAAATTTCAACAAAAGATTGTGAAAAAAAGGGAACTTTCGTCAAAAATTCGCGATAAAAAGCAAATTTCTTCAAAAGATCACGAAAAAAAACGGCCCATCCTGAAGCAGAATTCTTAGAAATGTATATTGTGTTTGCGGTGTTTTTGCCTCCAAATTGTACATAACAGATCTTTAAAAACTCGCTACAAAAATGACTTCTTAAAAAAATGCTCACAGAGTGCAACAAAGGAATTGGGACAAAAAATTTCCAGAGAAGCTTCACAATCAAAGATGCTTTGTGGAGCGCTGCTATATATGTGCATGGCAGGCTGTGGATAAGGGATACATTTATGCATGGATGGTACAATCTGTGGCCATCTGCATTATTTTTTGATGACGAAAATGAGCCTGAGTTTGAAGGATTCAAGATTTCAAAAGAGAAGCAAATTATTGCTGATCTGTTGGCATATGCCAAAGGCTTTAATTGTCCAGAATCTAAATTGCTTAAGAAAAAGTGGAGGATTGTTTAGAAGCTGATGAAAACATTCCTGCCACTAATCACATGACTGACAGTGAGGTTTGTGAAATGATGACAAAATATATATATGATGAAAGTGATGATGAGAAGGACAACCAGCAGAATGAAGTAGTTGAAAATGTATCAAATTAAAAATTAGTATTTTATACTGAACAATTAATTTCAGGCATGCAACAGAAGAGCTACTTTCAAGAGCAGCAAATCATGTCTCTGTACAAAATACAAGAACAATTAGTGCAAGAGACGCGCTATAAGCAAAAGACTATCATAGAAATGTTTGCTAAATCCCAATCAAAAGATTCTGTTTCAAAATCTCAAAATTAAATTTCATATATGTATATTTTTTTCATTTATCATAATTATTTTTTTATTTTGTGTAAATTATTCAATAAATTATTTATGAAATTATTTCGTGCATTTCTTACAGTTAAAGTGTTCCGAATTACGAAAAAACCCCTTATCCAGAATGCCCTGGGTCCCAAGCATTCTGGATAACGGATCCTATACTGTATTACAAATTAAAAAAAAAAATTTCGCCAAAACTAACCTTTATACTATCTTAATATTCTTATAATAATATTCCGTACTTAAAATTATTAGATTAAAATCTTGTTTCTAGATCTAATCTGTTAATCTTTATGGAGACGATATAAATTCTTAATTCGCCTTAAAAAAAAAAAAAAAAAATTCCAATAAGCGGAAATTTAAAAGATGGCTCTAAATTAAAAATATTCTTAATTAAACTTTATTTTGTAATATTCCAAATAAAACTCATTTTTTCTATGTTTTTATCAACCCTTTTTAAGAAAGTCTTATTAAACTTATTCCAAAACCATACCTTTCAAAAAATATCATTTTATCTTATCTGTTTATTTTCCCTCAGTCAACATTTGATAGTGTGCATATCCATAAATTCATTTCTTTTCTTTTTCTCTTAAAATTAATCGCCTACAAAAATAGTCTGCCTAAGATATTTAAAATTCCGCGTCGATTATAAATTGGTTAAATACTTTTTTTTTAAATAAAATTATCGTCTGTGGAAAATAGTCTTGTATCTGGGCATGAGTTATGTTTACATAAAAGAATGAGGGTTTGAGACTAGAGAATGTTCTAGAATTTTCTTTTTAGATTTAAAAGAGGAAGCCTCTAGAGGTGGTAAGAAGAAAAGAAGGATTCTTGGGTGCGTTCTTGCATGAGTACGGATTGATGTAGTAAAGGATGGAATATTTTTTGGATGTTTCGGTAAAATATCTTCTGCAACAGGAGCTTTTATCTCTAATATAGCTACAGTTTAATAAAATAAACTTGCAGCAGCCAAGGAGTGATTATTTGGACCTTCTACATTTATTTATTTTGTTTTTTTTTCTCGCTGGCCATGACTTCTGTGCGGAGAAAGGGAAACCTGGCGATGATGTTTCTAACCCCCCCTTAGCTTTAAATTGTCACATATATAAAAAAGTTCTTTATGCTTAATTAAAATGGACAAATTAAAAATAAGCAAACATGTAGATATCCAATCCTGGTGAAGTTAAAACTAAGAGATACAAGTTTATTGGAGAGTTAGTTAACTCCTCCAATATTTGTATAAACATGCAAATTCTAATTAGATAAGTATGTAAAAACCAAGGATTCCCAATGAAAGAGACACAAATGTATGATCAATGAACATTAATACAGTAATAAAAGCTTGCAAACTCTGATGCAAACAATCATTAACTTGTGATAGATACCAATGTCTACCAATTATACTGTAGAGGTCATATAAACATTAAATTGTAACAAAATTTTTAAAAATTCCGATTACTAAAGCCTAATTTTGAAAAATTTGGATTCTTCAGCAAATTTTACCTTTGGATAGCAAAAGGGAAATTATTTTGTCAGCTAGTTTAGGAATTATGCAGGTTTGAAATTTAGAATTGCTAATGTTAAAATTGCTTTTTGTTGCAAAATAGGTTGCAATACAGATAGTTTAAGCTAAGCATAATTCAAAAATTACTTGGCTGAATGGGACGATTTTGATTTTGCATATTTGAAGCTTCTAGAAATCATACCTAAAAATTTTATAGCTGACATTAACACATTTACATATTTTCATAATTTATAAATATTGTAATTAATATTTAAAAAAATTATTACAACCTCTAAAAAAATTAAACAGATATTTCAAGAAGTTTTAAACATGATAATCCAAAACTACCGTATTTTCCTGCGCATAATCCGCAGCCGTAAATTTTTGCCTTTGAAAAAAAATTTCAGCAGATAATCCGCAGCGGCGTATAATCCGCGGATTATACGCTGCAAAAATACTAATAAATAAAGTTTCTATTGATTTAGTTGTCCTATTTAAATGATAATTGTAAATAATATAAATAATTATAGGATAACAGCAAGTTAAAATAATAATCGATAGTATCAATAATATTTGACGATAGTTTAATAATTATTTCCTTGTTATTCTGCTATAACAGAAATTCGATTACGGTGATCGATTTTATTCGATCTATTTCTAATAATATATGACAATTGTTTGATAATAGCAGGTAAAAATATTCACTAATAATAATTTTTAGTATTTAATAATAAAATAAGCAAGAGACTCTTATTCTGTGAATAATATTTTTTTCCTTTTCCCATAATCGAACATTCGATTATAGCAATCGATTATATAAGATCTATTACCATGGAACAAACCTCTGCCCTTTCTATTACTTCCAGCTCAATTCAGCTGTGTAATTTAAGCAAAATTCTTTTTCCATGTTACAAATAAAAGAAGATTCAGCTAACAAATGATTAGATTGCAATTTTTGATCGAGATGAGCTGAGAAACTCTGTATTCTTCATAGAAGCATGTTGCAAAAAGGCTAGACAAATTTGCTTTAAAAATCGGAGGCCACTCCCACTAGAACGGGCACGTCATATGTGAACCAATCACAAGCAGCTCCGCGAGCGGTTTCCCAAACAGACAATCATTTGATAGGTTTACATTTTATAATTGCTGGTAGAAATGGGAAATCAGTTCAGCTTGAAAAAAATTTCATCAGATTATCCGCAGCGGCAGATAATCCGCACTTGAAATTTTCGAGGTTTTTTAACAGATAATCCGCGGATTATACGCAGGAAAATACGGTACAGCTCAATTTTGCCAAGTAGTAGATTAAAAATTTATCTGGAATGCAATCTTTTTGTAATGATTGAACATTAATCCAATTATTAGGGGTTCCAAACTTTAAACCTGAACAATTTTTACACTATTTGGCCATTTAACTTCATGTTTAATATGTAAGAAAAACTATTCAAGAATCCAAATATCACAATGACAAAATTAAGAATTGGCACTGAAATTATTGAAGTTTGCACAATTTCAATACAAAGATTGCAAGTATAGCATTAATTACGAGACATGGACTAACTGGAATGAAACTAATTGGTTCATTCCAGTTAAATATTTATACAATGATTTGCATAAGAATTGGTAAAAAAAGGGATATCTTATAATTTCATCATGACTAGAAAGAAATCTGTTAAATTATAACGAGTTTCTTGCACAAAATTTAGTCCTCCCCCCCCCCCTTCTATTTTGTACATATAACTTTTTAGAGCTACGAAATCTGCATTAGATAATAAAATTCTCATGACCTAATAAAACAAAATTATATTAACAAATACTTGGTCCATTATCTCTAACTACTTTCTAAAAAAAAAAAAAGAGGTCACAAAATAATGGGATTTAGTGACAATAAATATACAAATTTGATGCTACATTAGATTTAAAATCTAGCAGTAGCATATGTATGCATTATAGTTTTATGTATTTTAGATACAAGTCAGAAAAGTGGTTAGAAGTTCCGAAATCATTTGTAACTGCATTAGGTTTAAATGGCTAGTCAGATGAATAAACATATCAAACAAGTAAAAGTGATTTAGGTAATTGTCCAATAATTGAAATAGTTATCTACTAGTTTGTATGCCTTATCTTTTAGAAACATATTTTGGAAAAAACTGACCTAAAAAGAAAGAAACTGACAATCTTTATAAAATATGTTTAGTATTTTGTAATTTTTTGGCAGGTTACTTTTTTTATAATCTTCCATATTTACAGTACATTTACAAGTACAATTACCAGATGCTCTGTGTAAATCGGGGCTCCAAAAGCTCTGGACAGCAGTATTTTAAAATTTTCTTTGCCTTAACAGCGGGATTATCACAGATTAAATATCGTGAAATTAGTGGTATCCAGTATATTAAAAGCTGCGATTTATTATGGGGACACCTGGCAACACTAATTATGAGGTATTGGCAGAAAATCTTAGCTGTTCTTAATTTGAAATTTTTGGTACTTAATTTAAATGATAAAAATGGTATATGTAATTTTATGTAAACTTTACTTATTTTATTAGCATATACAGTAGACTCCCTCAAATCTGCACAGCTCAGAACCAGAGGTTGTACCGATTTTAAAATTTTGGCGATTTCTGGTCATTGCTTTGTTTACAGTTTTAAAACAGTAATTTGAATGCAATTAAAAAAGCAACCAAAACTATAATGAATTCTTACAATACGATAAATATTAAAATAAGTAATAAACTAAAATAAAAATTTAGACCTTTTTTTTTTTTTAAATGATTAAAATGTTAAAAGCAAAAAGGTCAAGTTAATAATCAATAATGTGTGATTAAAAATTCATTATAAAAGATGAAATGTATTTTTGCTAAATTATTTATTCTATGAAACTTGCTTCATAAAAGGCATATTACTAATTCACATCTAAATCGTAAAATAAGGAGGTTTTATTTCAAGTTTAATCAGATTTAACCAACAAAGCTTGATTAATACAGGGAGATTCTAAATTATTTTTTTTTAAAAAGAGGGGAGATAGTACACATCAAGACAAATATTATTAAACAGGAAACCAAGGGTCCCAAACATTTTCTGAAGGAGATAGCCATCATTAAGGTAAAGGGTCCAAAATTTCAAATAATCATAAAAAAAGGAAAAATTTGTCGATTGATTTGCGGTTTTCACTAAAACTATTCTTTATGTCAGTATTGTCTTGAAAATAAATTATAAATTTCAAAAAATACCAATAGAGGGCAGTTTAGACTTTGGAATAATGAACAACTACTTTTTACTGTTATTTTTTGCATCTCATTAAACTTTTTTTAGAAGCTTAGACATAAATTTTGAGCTCGAAATCTGAATTGTTGGGATGGTTAAGTACTGCAAACTGTACAGTGCTCAAGGGGGGAGGGAGAGACTTTGCTCTACTTAACCACTCCCAATGATTCAGATTTTGAGCTCAAAAATTAAGTTTATGTTTAAGCTTTTCAGGGTTGGGTTTCTTACGGAAGAAACCTGTTTCTTCCAGGACAGTGGAAAAAACTGGAAGAAACCACTAGAAACCAAAACAAATGCTCAAAGTTAAAGTATATTAACTATATAAAAGAATTAGAGTATAATTACATGAAATCTAAATTCGAAAAGTTATTTATTAAAAATATTTTTGAAAAGGCAAGTTATTTTTTTAATAACAAACTTCAGGTCCAGCAGACATTTTCAGGCGATGGATTTTTACTACTCAAGAGGTAGAGGGATTTTTATTATTAATAATTAAGCAATCTATGTAAAAAGAGAGGGAAAAAACCAACTACAAATTGTTTATTTTTCATATAAAAATTTTATTTTTATATAAAAATGCTTCATTTTAAACTGTGCAACACAGTAAATAAATAAATTTGTAATTATCTATACTAACATCTAGCATGAATATCTGAATGCTGATTTTAAAAGATTAGTGTTCTAAAAATATCTATGGGTATGTCAAAATCTTTTTAAACAATCCTGAAGTGTAGGACTTCCTGAATTAATTCACTTCAGGAAGCTTCATTTTTTGCATTTTCAAATTTAAGTTGAGAAACTGGTGGCAGCATCCGATGGCTAAAAAACTTTTTTGTGATACTATACTGCATTGTAACTAAGAGAAATTAGAATTTTAACGATTTTTTTAATACTGGGATCAATCGATACAGGTTTCTAAGGCTAAAACCAAATTTCAGTGACCTTAGTTTCTACCAAAAATGAAAACATAACAAAAAAAGAAAAGAAGTAAATTGTATATTTTAAAGTAATTAATACATACATCATAAATATGCATAATTGCAAATTCAGAGTTCATTCTAGGATCAAGGGCAGGCAGGGTGCACTTTGCCATAAAAGGGCACATTGAAAAAGAAGGGGGCACATTAATGTAATTATAAATAATCAACTAATCGAACTTCCCCCATTCCTAAAAAAGTATTTTCATCTCCCCCTTTACCCACCAGGGGTGATTCAGGGTGAAAAAAAAAATTTCGGAAATTCACATCGCATTTTCGGAAATAGGGGGAATCGACCGAAATTACCGTTTCCCGCAATCTTCAGACGAAATCAGCAATTTATCTGCAATATTTTAACAAAATTGGCGATTTATTGCAATCTTTTGTCGGAATCGACAATTTTCCGCGATCTTTCGGCGAAATCGGTGTTTTCTCGTGGGTTTTTTTTTTATGAAATCTGTGTTTTTTTTACGATTTTTAGACAAAATTTGCATCTTTCTACAAGCCAAGCTTACATTTTTTCTACTGTATTGTTATTTATTTATTGAAAAAAAAACTAATAGTTGTTTACTTTGTAAATAATATGATTTTTTACACATTAGTAGAAACTGAGAGGAAAAATAGTATATTTTCTTGAGAAGGGTTGGGGGGGGGGGGGGGTTATTAGATGACTGATAAATTACTATACTAAAGATTTACAAATAAGATAATAATAATGATAAGAGTTTTAAAATTTTAAAATTTTGTATATTAGGTAGAGGAGGAGAGGAATATTCAATCTTGGATAGGGGGGGGGGGAGAATTACATGATCGATTTTTCATTGTTATAGCAAAATGAAGCAACAGTTAAAGAAAAAACACTTTGAAAGATTTTTGATTTAATGAGGTAGGAATCAAAAGAAAGTTTTTTTCCCCCTTTAAGGAACTATTGAATCACTTGTTATTTATTTATCTTATTAAAGATTTTAAATAAAAGAAAATAAGGAGTTTTAAATGGTTTATATTTTGTGTACTTAATAAGGAGGTGGGAAAGGGGAAACATTAATTTCGGGTTAGTGTGGCAGAAAATTTATGTTTTTTTATTGATATAGTAGAGTAACAAATTGGATACAACAGAATTAAAAAAAAAAAAAAAAAATTACTTTTAAAAGTTCTAAACTTCATGCGCTGACAAACGGAAAGCAGATGATTTTTCCTTCCTTTTCTATAAGGGGGGAGGGGATGTGATTTTTGGAATTTTGAGTCATTTTTTTAATGCGAAATTTAACATTTTTATTATGTTTTGCGGCGATTTTTTAGCATTAAGTAACAACAGAAGGCCATTTCAGTGTTCTAGCCTAGCCCAGTATAATTTTTCTCCTTTATACAATATATAAAAAAAAATTATGAAACTTTTGATGATTTTTTTAGATTTAAAATGGGTACATATATAATATTATTACATTGATTTCAATAATGCTGCAAATTAAAAAAATAAATACTTACCTATATTTTCCTGGACGATGGGAATACATTAGAACTATGACTATTTTTTCTTTCCAAACTATATAATATTAATGTCCGCCATTTTTCTCTGAAGACATTAACGCTGAATAAGAACTTAAAAATCTTATACAATTTAACACACTCAACTAACTTGGCACGAACTGTACGATTCTGATACTGGAATTGTGGTCTTTACTGAAACTGGTGGAAATTTTCACCAATCGTCTTTGCTCCAATGAAAAGTGAACGTCTCCTCCCCTAAAACAAGAGGAAGCAATTCCTTCACCCTTTAAATATTCCAAAAAAGACCAAAAACAAGCACATTTCCACCTTTTCTGTTGCCTCAAATTGGTCGTAAATCTCGCAGATAAACGGACGATAATGCGTCATTGCAGAAAGTTTTTAACATCTTTCTCTTTTTCTTCAATTTAGTAGTCTTTTCTCTGTTATTCAGAAAAACCCTCGCAGTGGGGAAGAACAAGGGAGTGTCCTGCTATTTCGCAGTACCTTTCCTATGATTTCTCTTCGAATAGCAATAAAATCAGGACAGCGTAGTTTACACTTATTTTGCATCCGTAAAATCTTTTAGACACTTAATTTTGGTCCTTGTTTTCAAAAAATTACATAAAAACAGCTGATACACAGAAAAATCTCAATTTTATTATTTTCAAACGAAGTTATTAAATAAAATTATTAATGTGGATTTTTTTTTTCTTTACCATCTGGCCCCAGATTCTTTTTTTTTTAAATGGTTCCGTTTGAAAATCTGCTTTCACTTTGCCGTACTGGCATTTTTCTTAAAACTGTTCTTAAATTCAAACTAACTACTTTCAAATAATTTTTTTAATTGTTTTTTACTAATAAGTGCAGTGATGCTCTAACTATAAAACTAAAAATCAAATAATGTTTTTCATTTTTCGATAAAGACCATAAAAAAAAAAGTTTAAGTAGAATTTTAGGTTTTAACAGAACTCGACTGACTTGCTAATAAGTACAAAGTCCAAAATCTGGAACCCTCCAGACCTCGGCGATTCCGAATTTCAGATCCTTTTCTGTTTATTTAAAAAAAAAAAAAAAAAAAAAAATCCACTGCTCCCTTTTTGCAAGGAGAAAAGAAAAAAAAAAAAAAAAAAGGAGGGCATGATTTATGTCAAAAATGCATTTTCTTACAAAAAAAAAAAAAAAAAAAAAAGTAAAAAAGGAAGCTATTTGAAGTAAAAGGAAGTAAATTTGAGATGATTTTTTCTATAAAAGCTAAATATAAGTTTTTATAAAAGTATCTTTGGTTAAGAAGTGATTCTGTTCCAATTTTTTGAAAAAATAAGGCGATAATTATCCAAAAATTAGAAAAAAAATTGGTTTTAATTCTGAAAATTTGAATATGAAATCCATCGCGATATTCGATAAATAGTCAATCGTTGAAAAGAAAAAAAAAATGCTAATATCGTCAAAGAATCGCAGAAAAAATGGGATCAAACTATCGTGAAAAATCACAAATTTCATCCATAGTTCACGAAATAAATACTAATTTCTTCAGATTACGTCGAAAAAACGACAAATTTTATCAAAAATCGCTTTTAAAAACTAGATTTTGTCAAAAGATCGCGAGGAAAAAAAAAAAAAAAAAAACAAGAAAATAACCATTGTGCCGAGAGTGGATGCCCCCCCCCCCCCCACACACACACACCCCAGGACTCTCTTGCAACCTTTCAGAAAAAATTTATGTAAATTTCAGAAAATATTTTTTTTTTACTCAAAATTGTCCCTTAAAATCAACTCTTAATGAAAAAGAGAAAAAATAAATAAATAATCTAGTCATGGTTCTTTTCTGCACAGCAAAACATTGTCCATCCAAAGTTTTGATGATCTGATTGAGTAAACAACAGTAGATTTCTGATTTCATTTAGCGAGGTTAATAAACAACTCTTTCTTCGCAGTTTCTGTATAGTGGAAATTTTTGGCAGGCATTGTAATTTTCTAAAAACTGGTTATATTTTAACAAACATTTATTACACTGCCTAACTTACTATCATTTCAACTTGCTGAAAATTTGAAAGAAATTGGTCGACTTACGTAGGAGATGAGGATTTTTTTTTACTTTCTAACAGTGATGGAAAAAAAAAATTTGGTTTTTCTTTTTTCTTTTTTGACAACTCAGTAGTTTTTTTTCTGTACTTAGCAACGCAAATTGGTTGATACATTCGTAGGATCATTTTTATATTTAAAAAGAAGAGACTACCAATAACAAAATTGCTCTTGCAAAAAAGAGGGGGAGGAAAAAAATTAATATAGTATAGAATAAAATATTTAGTCCAGCTAATTTGATTCAGGACACAGATTTTTACTAAGCAAGAAGATAAAGGATGAAAATAGAAAACATTTATCTTTCAAAGTACTTGATATTTTGTTTCGCGATGTGTTTACATTATATAACCATCAACTAAGACACAAAGAATATCCGGTATTGTGAGTCATTATCTGAAATTAATTGAGGGGCAATTATTTCTTATAGTAAAAATAAACCTTTTATAGTGAAGCAAGAAAAAATGAATGAATTTTCAATGCTAAAACCAGCGGCGTAGCTAAGGGGGGCGTCTGCCCCAGGCGCAGAGGCCTAGGGGCGCCAAATTGAGAGAAATTGTTATATATCTATTGGGGTGGGGGCGCAAAATTTCTTGCTGGCCCCGGGCGCCAAAAAACATAGCTACGCTACTGGCTAAAACCAAATTGATTAAAGAATATCTTCAAACGAAACTAAAAGCTTTTCCCCAATAAAGGAAAGAAAAAAATATTAGTATGAAGAGAAAGGTTAGCACCAAGTTTTTGCAGTATAGAAAGACTCCAATGTAGCAGAATAAATTATTTTTATTTAACCCCTCTGCCCTCCCCCCCCCTAAAAAAAAAGTGAGATACTAAATTATTTCTTTCATTCAGATCAATTCAAGAAGGCCGGGTTTGCGTACTGCCCTTGTTTATTCATAATGCATGGTTGACTGTTTGAGGCATCAGAGATTGAGAAATAACTTTTAAAATTAATAGAAAATCATTTACGTTTATGACAAAACGGCCAGTTTTTACTTCTTTCATTGATATGGCAGATAATATTCTAATATTTCTCTTTGCCTTTTTCTTTGAAGTTTTCTTTTGCTTCAGTGCGAAAAAATATATAGATGACTAATCTTTTGGGAGTTTTGGGCTTCGACTCTAACAGTCGATACCAGGCTGTAATATTAAAAACTGAGGAAAGAAATTCATTCCTGTGAATTTCTCATGGTACTGTGTGCGCATCTCTCACTTGATAAATCAAAGTGTGTGTTTACGGTCATTTTCTGAAGTCTCAACTCACAACCCCCAGGTCATCCACTTCTGGGGATCCTCCACGAGATGCTGGGGATCTTTCCTTTTTCTTTTTTTTTTTTCTTATTTCGGCGAATTTTCACGGTAGTCGAGACACTGTACAGGACAGACAAAGAAAAATTTATGACAGTATGGGTGCTAGAGTTTTACTGAAAGTAATTGGTGTTTGTATATAAAGAGGTTGGGGTTTGGTTAGTGGGGGAGGGGGCAGGTGTGAAAAGGGATAGATTAGGAATGGAGCTATCGGGTTACATAATGTTTACAAATAGTTTAGAGTTGGTTTGAAATAAGCAATGAAATTAAAAGGGCGCTTTTTTTTTCCTGGTTGATTTTCCGAGTGAAAGGGCTGACGGGACTGTTAGGGAAAACTGACATAAGTCAATGTTTTCCCCAACTTAACACATTAACACTGATTAAAAAATTTTTTAGCAGAGTGCGTTCTCAGTGAAAAAGCTTTCCCAAAATGAGGATGTAAAACTTGGCATATATTAAAAAGTCAAAAGAATAAAAGTTCTTGTAAAAATTATGTAAAGTATATTTGCATAAATAAAAAGTCAATATTATTATGGCAGTTCATTTATTGTACTTGAAAAGGGAACATACTTAAATCACATTCGGAGTATATCAACAGAGTTCAAAAACATCGAAGATTTTACTTACAAATGTTCATAGAAGCGGTGAAGTGGCGAGACTATTTAACTTTTAGAAACTTGAAAAACAAAATACGACTATATAAACTAATCACAGAATAAATATGAACTTAATATAACAAGCCGGCAAAAATACACAGCATCCCGAAGACGACGTACCAGCCGACATCTTCGTATCGTGACTAAAACACTTTCAAAACAAGCGAAGAAACCGGAGAACAAAAAAGCATTTATACCTCCGCGTAAGAATATATAAAAAAATAAAGTTATATTGAATGTATGAAGACCGATAGAATTAAATATTTTATATGTTATTTTAACTGGAGAAATATATTAAATGAGGCATTGAGAATATGGAAAGCTTGTTAAATCCTAACAGGGACAGGGTTTTCGGACGATGGGGCCACCAGGGCGGTAAATTTTATAGAGAAGGGCAGGCGGGGCGGCGCGCCCTGTGAAAAACGCCTAGAATGAACTCTGGTAAATTAATTATATGTATAGTATTTATTAATTGTGCATTATTGTTAATTATCCAAAAATTTTATTTTCATATACAATAAAACATAATTCATCAATGGCACAGGAAGATTTTCTAATTATATTAAATTTTATTTAATTAAAAAATATTTTAGTTTTAAGTATACACATCTTGATTCTTCTATAATGATTTTTGTAAATGATCATTTGGTATTCTAGAACTTTCTCAAAAAATATTTGAAACACTAATGCAATTTAAACTAAAAATTTTCTATAAGATGATTGATAATTCAGTACTGATAAACAACGAAGTTCATTGCTATACACTCATTAGAGTTGATACAGTTTAAATCAATGACTAATGTTAAGATTTTTGGAATACTGAGTTTCAGTCAAGCCGAATTTTCAGCCACGTTTTTCGCAAAACTCAGATTTGGACCAAAAATATAACCATATTTCTTTGATCTTTATTTAGTACAGTAATTATTGTATATTACTTACATTAATAAAATTGATGTAAATTAAAAGCTTTTATTTAAATGGGCTTCATTCTACCATTAGTAAAGATATCTTACTATTTACTACTAACTTCAAATTACTTAAATAATTAAAAAAATATGTTGGTTAAATTGAAATGGATAACATTTAATTTTGTGTATTTTGAATAGAATTTGTTTTCATTTAGCCAATGGTTGAAGATCTTTAGACAGGCATTATGTGTGATCTTGGCTAAAAAACCGATATAATTATTAATTTAGCATATATATTTAATTAAATTTGTTTTGGTCCAATGGAATTAACTTATATAAGATTATAGGAAGTAGATACTTATTATATCTTACAATAGGAGTGCACAAACTTTTGAAGAGAAGGGCCACTTACAAATACATCAGTATGGTCAAGGGCCACATCAATAACATGGAGAGAATTCGATTTCGAAGTGGTGATCTGTGGTCTATAATCGAATAAAAACTATGGATTCAGAGGGGAGTGGAAGGGGGAGTTGCCTTTTTAAGTTTGTTTACCCAGTCAAAATATCCAATTCAGTTGGTAAGGATATACCAGCAGTTTTTTATGTTTGTATGTATAACTAATTATAGCGAGGGTTAGTTTCATTATGTAATAATATTCCTGGACTTTATTCGGGAGAGTAAAATTTGTTTTATTAAAAAAGTGATAGAAAAGAAAATAAGTGTTCATGATTTTTACGAAGCTGATCGACGAAATGTGCGATTTTTACAAAGTTGATCGACAAAATGCACAATTTTTATGAAGCTGATCGACGAAATACGCAATATTAATGATGCTGATCGATGAAATGAGTGATTTTTATAAGGCTGATCGACGAAATGAGAGATTTTTCTTTGCATGATCGGCAAAATTCGCGATTTTTTACGAAGCCGACCAAGAAAATACGCAATTTTTCTGCTTCTAATCAATAAGATTAGCGATTTATAGGAAACCAACCGACTAAATCCGCGACTTTTAGAAAGCTGATCAATGAAATTTGCGATTTTTCTTCACAAGATCAGCAAAATTTGCAGTTTTTATGAAGCCGATCGGCAAAATTTGCAGTTTTTATGAAGCCGATCGGCAAAATTTGCAGTTTTTAGGAAGCCGATCGGCAAAATTTGCAGTTTTTAGGAAGCCGATCGGCAAAATTTGCAGTTTTTAGGAAGCTGGCAAAATTCGTGATTTTTACGAAACCAATTGGCAAAATTTGCGATTTTTATGAAACTGATCAGCAAAATTCGCGATTTTTACGAAGTTGATCGGTAATATTTGCGATTTTTACAAAGCCGATCAGCAAAATTAGTGATTTTTCTTTGCATGATCAACAAATTTAGCAATTTAACAATGCTGATCGGCAAAATTCGAGATATTCACGAGGCCGTTTGACGGCATTCACGAATTTTACGAAGTCAATCGATGAAATACTCGACTATTACAAAGCCGGTAGACTAAATTTGTGATTTTTCTTCGCATGATCGATAAAATTCTCGATTTTTCTTCGCATGATCAACAAAATTTGCCATTTTTATGAAGCCAATCGACAAAATTCACATATTTTACTTGCCCGATCAATAAATTTAGTGATTTTTACAAAGCCGATCATCAAAATTTGTGATTTTTATAAGGCCGATCGACGACATTCACAATTTTTACGATCAACGAAATGCTCAACTTTTACGAAGCTGATTGATGAAATTCGCGAATTTTCTTCACATGACCAATGAGATTCGCAATTTTTACGTGACTCGTCAATAAAATTTGCGATTTTTATGAAGGCGATCGAGAAAATTTACGATCCGTCCACGTCTGATCACAGAAAATTCGTATATGTTTTGAAGCCGATTTTGAGGAAAGTCGCAATTTTTACAAAGCCGATCGACAAAATTCGCGATTTTTACTCCTTTAATTTACGAAATACTGATCGGTTCTGAAGCCAGAACCGTTCTAAAATTAAATAAAACTTAAGCAGAGATAGAGAAATTAAAATTGGTGACCTGAAATAAATATTGCCAATATGTGGTAGTGTTATAAAGTCAGTAAAGAAGCATTTAATTAAAAGATAAACTAACGTTTATTTTTCAAGAAAAAACATATTCAAAATAAAATATATGTATATATGAAATAATAAAGAGAAATTATATCTGGTAAAATCAACCAAAAAAAAGTAATTTCTGAAATTATATTATCTATAAAATTAAAGTCATACTTTAACACAATAAAAATACTTAATTAAACCAACAGCATGACGTAAGGTAAAGGAAAAAAAAAACTTGTACAGGTTGCAAAACAAACTACTCACCACAGCATAACTGGAAGAAAACAGATTTTTCAAATCGAATGATGACGAAAAAATAAAGTCCAGCAAATGTCCAAAAGAAATAGAAGCCTTGGATATCATAGCAACTCATCACAACAAAAGTTCAGCAAAGATATTTTCACTATCTATAGACTGGATTCATCTTTAAAACAACATCATCTTTCAGAACATAAACAAACTACAAATATAAACTTCCATAACTGGAATTTAAAATAATGTACGGCCTTTACTAGACCAAAACATCGTCAGACCACTAGCAGTCAAAACAAACCGACTGTTTTAAATACCCCTCGCAATTCTAGACATTGCCAGAGTGCAACGCCCCCTTTGCGCCTGCCGAGTTGAGCGAATGCGTTCCTGCTTTGCGAAAGGGAGATACGGCTACTCGTAAGTTGCGATTTGCGAAGATCGCAAATCACAATCAGACGGAAGAAAACGATCATGAACGCACATGCAAGTGTTCAAATCGAAAGTAAACAAATAAGTAACTGATTTAAAAAATGGAATATGCCCTGGAACCAGGAAAAACAAAATAAAGAGATTGGAAATAAGATAAGATTGGAATAAAATAAAAACCTGTAAGTCATGCTATATTATCCTATTACAATATGTATCTATATGCTTATAGAGTGTTAAGGGTAGTGAGTAGGCTGACAAATACGTCTTTTTCGCGCTCAATCAACGAAATTTGCAATTTTAAATTAACTTTCACGAAATCTTTTTTTATGCGGCAAGATGAAATTTGCGATACTTTTTCTGCGCGTTTTGCAAAATTTACGATTTTTCCTTGCCTTATAATAAACGAAATTTGCGATTTTTTTTGTCCTTGATGAACGAAATTTGCGATTTTTTCGAGCCACATCGACAAAATTCGCTATTTTCCTGCACCTGATCAATGAAATTCGCGATCTTTTCGTGCTCAATCTACGAAATTTGTGATTCCTAAGTGACTGACGAAATTTTTTTTCTTGCGGTAAATTGACGAAATCTACGATTTTTTGTTTTTTTGACTTAATCACAAAAATTGCAATTTTTTCCAGTTGTAAATTATTGAAGTTCGCGGGCCACGCGTTATCCCATCGCAAGCCACAGGTTGTGCATCCCTATCTTGCAAAATTGAAAATGTATGGTAAATTCTTGAAGAAAAACAGTTTCTTCCAATTCTTCCACTTGGAAGAAACCCATTTCTTTTGGCCTTTTTTTCCCCATGGTTTTTTTCACTGCGGAAGAAACTCGCCAACCCTGAAGCTTTTGAAAACATTTAATGTTATACTATAAAAAATAAAATATAGTTTGTTATTCCAAGGTTCAACTTCTTCAGTCCCTGGTCCTGATTTGGGGACCTCTGTCTTTTCCTTATAAAAACTAAAATGTCTTCTTTTAACATTCACATGTTCTTAATCACTGCTGAATGTTTTTGTATTGAAAGCAAACAAATGGTTGCATCTAAGCTGAATCCTTCCTAAAAATAAACATTATTTTCAGAGTTTGCCAAATGACTAAAAATGCAAAAAAGAGGGCATGGCCAAGAAAGGGATAAATTTTGATATTTAACTTAAATATCTTTCGATAAAAAAAGTTTGAGGATTTGTTGATTTACTTGTTTAAAACTATTTGTGGTTACATTTAGTTTAGTGGTTATTAAATTTGTGTTTTCTCCCCTCAAAGAACACCCCCCCCCCTCATATTTGACAGTGTAAAAGCTGAAAATGTGCCATATTTAGAAATAAAAGAAAAAGCAGTTAAAAGTTAAATTTCAACAATCTGCTGTTGCCACCATTAAAAAGAAGCCAGCATTATGCACAGATATGCTTGTATTTTATAATATAGAGAGGAAGATAATAGTATTAAATATTCTCTTTCCACAGTAATCAGATGTAAATTTGTTGTTCTCATAAAATTATTTTATTTCAAATCAAAACTATTTAGCTGATGTTAATACATAACTAAATGATTTAAAAATAATGTAATTATATTATTGGCATTAAAACTGAAATTAAATATTGTTAATAGAAGATAAAAAAATTTGAAAGAAATAATAGAATAGCATGTAAACTTAAATTCAAAAAGTAAAATGCGAATAAAACATGCATGTAAAAGTAAATCAGAATTACAAAAGGACAGATAAAAACATACTGCAGCAGGATGGCTGAATATCTGGCGGCAAATTACACTGCATCTCCCGTGTCCAATACCTGGCCAAACTGACACCCGTTACATCTTTAAGGATGTTCTTAACTGATCCGCTCAACAAGCGAAAAATGTTTTGACACATTTACAAATTCATTTTTCAACAGAAAGATAAAATTTTAATGCCTGACTATGAAAGCGATTTCGAATTGAACTTAATTTTCCATTTTATGATAATTTACTTATCGAGTTATAAGCTATTTTGATGACGCAATCACCCGTTTTTCTCCTTTTTGACCGGTTTTTCTGCTTTCGTCATGAAATATGCTCAAAAGTGTCAATTTTGAAGGCTTGTTATGAAAAATCCATTGTGTTTTTTAAAAAACAAAAGAATGAGTGCAATTAGACAGTTTCTGAATAACAACATCTGCTATTTTCATGCATTTCTGAACAAAAATAAATTAATGCATGTGTCACAAAGTTGCCCTTTTTGATTTAAGAACACCCTTAATAAAAATATGCAAGATCTTTTCCTCCTTTTGGCAAGATTTTTGACGAGTTTAATGAGACTGCATTGCTATTTTTAATTATAAACTGAGCTAATAATTAGATATTTAGAAATCCCTGACTCAGGTCTTTTAAGAGAGGCCTTTGACAATCTGCCTGAAAATTTTCAGACCCGTACATGCCATAGATTTTGCTAGTCACACACAGAAAGAAATTTTCTTTTATTAGTACACATAGAACATTTCCATTCTAGAACACAAAATTTCATTCTTAACTTTATTATGTTATAAATACTTACGGCCCCCATGACTCTTCTTTTAATAAATCAGCCTCCACTATCTCAACTGGATGACTAGCTTCTGGACAGAGCTCTTTCAATGGCTTCACTTTCGTTTCATCTTCTAAATTTCTAACAGTAGCACGGACTCTGTAGCCTTCTTCTTGCAAAATTTTTACAATATGGCCAGCCACATAACCAGAGGCTCCAGTAACCAAAACAACTGAAAATAGTACAGAACATGATCTAACATTTTACAACAATGAAAAGAAATGAGAAAAATCATGCATGAATACAACACATTTAATATTTCATATGAATTTAAAAAAAAAAATAAAAATAAATTAACAGAAACTTCAAATACAAAAATTAGTTCCAAAAATCAATTACTTTGTGCACATTTTTAATATACAAGCTACAAATTTTTTTTATAACACCCAATTACAAATATGTACAACACTGTAGCATCAAAAACTAATAAATATTCTTTCACACCTTCTGTTGTTAATGTGCTCGTTTATGTGTTTTACTTAAAGTTTATGAACCTGAATGATTAGCAACCTCTCTCTCTTGCTTGTGTGGAGAGATTCCACATAATGTCTCTTAATTTGGAGCTTTTTCCTGTTAGTGACATAACTCTTTTCTGTTAAGATACTATAAACTTTTACCATTTCTATCAATGGGTCATTCCACACGAATTCAACCAATGGGTGTTGCATCATAGTCACAGATTTTTTTTTTTAAATTTTTATCATAGACAAACATAGTAGTGAAACCCTCAAATTTGAAATTTAAAAGTAATTTTTGCAATATTGGCTGAGATATAGCCATTTGAAAACTGACCATTTTTGCTAAATGGTGGCGATCTTGGAATCTTATCATTGTCTAAATGAGGCCATAACTTGACAACTAAGGGCTCAAATTTTATATATCTGGTACCAATAGGTATTTGTAGAAAGAATGCACATTTCACATCAAAACAATAAATTTTCATTTATTTACTTTTTATTATGGTCAAACTGAAAATATCACCCAAAAAAAGGGCAGATTGTAATGGCCCATAAAAAAAAAAAAAAAAATGAATTTTTCTGAAACTTGGTAAAAACGTTGCTCCATCTGTGGGCTTTAAATAATAAAAAAATTGGAGAGGTAAAATCTTTTGTTTAAAAATAAATGATTTTTTACACATAAGGTGTCATTAACTAAATAATGATCATTTTAGAATCTAACTATTGCTAATTTAAGAAATAATTGTTAAAATAAAAAATTTTAACATTTAAATTAATATATTGTGTGTTGTTATATAATTCAATGAAGAAATATCAATTTGCAGTTATTTATACTAAATATTCATATATTAAAATATAAGTAAATTTTCATTTCTACAATACTTTTTATTTCACTTAAAATATGGGAATATAATTCTCAAAACGTATTTACATAAATATTAAATACCTTACTATAATAAACTATATAAAAAAAATAAAAAAACAATATTTTTTCTGGAATATTGGAGAAATACTAGCTGTAAATCACAGTTGAATTCATTCAATATCAATTGTGCGATTTAAAAAAAAAAAAAAAAAACTATATATATATAAATTTGACCACATAAATTTCATTTTTTTAAGTGGAAAAAAATGTATTAAATAGGTTCTATGTATAGGGGAGAGTGGGGAGGAACAGGACACTTTACAAAAATTAGAATTTTAACACAAAAACAAAATTTTGATCTTTTGAATACAAAATAAAATACTTTCTAATGTTCTTGAACAATATAGCTGAACAATATTAAAGAAATTGTAAATTTCAAAATGTGTCCCATACCTCTGCACCAACAAGCAGGAATGACACAACTATAAAACAATGTATTAAAGTAGGGATGCACAACCTGTGGACCACGGGCCAAATGTGGCCCGCGAACTTCGTCAATTTAAAACTAGAAAAAAAACTGCAATTTTTGTGCTAAAGTTACAGAAAAATATCGTCAATTTACTGCAGGAAAATATAAAATTTCGTCAGTCTTTTAAGAATAGCAAATTTCATAGATCGGGCATGGAAAAATCGCGAGTATATTGATCAAGTGTGGAAAAATCACACATTTCGTACATCAGGTATGAAAAATCATGAATTTTGCCCATTAGGCTTGGAAAAAATAGCAAATTTATCCGACCGGACTCTGAAAATCACTAGTTTTGTCGATCAGGCGAAGGAAAATGTTGAATTTCATAGATCGGCTTTGCAAAAATCGCCAATTTCGTGATTGGGTGTAGAAAAATGCAGCTTTTGTTAGTCAAAGGCGGGAAAAAGCACAAAATTTATCGATCGGATATTTCGTTGGTCGGACACCGGACTATCACGAATTTTGTCATTTTCACGCGGAAAAATTGCAGATTTCATCGATCAGGCTCAAATAAAATCGCGAATTTTGTCTATCCGGTTCGGAAAAATCAGGAATTTTGCCGATCAGGCGAAGAAAAATCGCGAATTTCGTTGATCGGCTTTGCAAGAATCGCAAATTTTGTCGATCAAGCTCTTAAAAATTGCGAATTCTGTCAATCAACTTTATAAAAATTGCAAAATTCAACAAGGTTTGTAAAAATTGCGAAATTCGTCGATCTGGGATGGAAGAATCCCATCTTTTATCAATCATGCGAGGAAAAATTGCATATATCGTCGATCAGCTTCATAAAATTTGCGAATTTTACGGGTCAGGTGCAGAAAATTACGAATTTTCTCGATCGGCTTCGATACAATTGCAAAATTTGTCAAGCAGAATCGAAAATACCGCGAATTTCATCGATCAGCTTTGTAAAAATTGGTTTTGAAAAATTGTGAAATCGCCAATTGGATTCACAAAAATTGCTGATTTTGTTGATCTGGCATGGAAAATTAGTTTTCTAGATCGGCTTTGTAAAAATCAAGAATTTCGACGATCATGCGAAGCCGATCAGCTTTGTAAAAATCACAAAATTCGCCAATAATCTTTTTAAAAATAATCACGAATTTTATCGATCATGCGAGGAAAAAATGCAAATTTCGTCAATCGACAAAATGAAAAGCGCGAATATCGTTGATCGGCTTCGTAAAAAGCACTAATTTTGTTCAATAAGCACAGAAGTATTGTAAATTTTGTTGATCACATTTTCTGGATCGGCTTCATAAAACATCACGAATTTCGCCGATCGGCTTCATAAAAATTGCGTGTTTTATCGATCATGGGAAGAAAAATCGCGAATTTCACTGATGAACTTTGTAAAAATCGCAAATTTAATCGACCAGCTTCATAAATATCGCAAATTTTGTCGATCGGTTTTGTAAATATTGCAAATTTCGTTGACCGGCTTTGTAAACTTGTTAAATTTCCACGACCGGTATCGTATAAAAATTGTGAATTTTCCTCGATCGTTTTCGTAAAAATTGTGAATTATCTCAATCGTTCTCGTAAGAATCTCAACTTTTGTTGATCAGGCACAGAAAGATTGAATTTTCTCAATCAGTTTCATAAAAATAGCGAATTTTGTCAATCATTTTCGTAAAAAGCCCAAATTTGGTCGATTAGGCATAGGCATGGAAAATTGCAAATTTTGTTAATGGGCTCTTTTCCTCTCCTTCGTTCAAAAAGTTCATATTTTTTTGGCACCAGCCCCTCATCTTTGTTTTTTAGCACTTGATAAAACAAAATTTATTCTCCTGAATAAGGTCAAGGAATATTATTACATCTTGAGAATAATACTTGCTATATCTGTTATATACACAAACGTAAAAACTGCCGATATATCCTTACCAACTAAATTGGATATTTTGACTGGTTAAGCGAACCTAAAAAGGTATCCCCCCACTTCTCTCTGAAAACATATTTTTTACCCAATTATAGGCCACAGAACACCTTTAAAATCGAATTATCTCCTTGTTATTGATGCGGCCCTCGACCATTCAGATATGTTCGTAAGTGGCCCTTCTCTTGAAAAGGTTGTGCACCCCCTATATTAAAGGAAACAAATTATTCTAGTGTTGGCTATATTTACTATCTAAAAAGATTATAGGTTGATAATGTTTGTGCTACAACATCAAATTCCAGTACCTTCATCACTGGAAGGATGATTCAGAATTGTTAGAGATCTTGTTCAAGAACATTAGAAAGTATTTTATTTTGTATTCAAAAAATCAAAATTTTTGTTTATGTGTAAAGAAACAAATTTTCTAATTTTTGTAAAAAGTGTCCTATTCCTCCCCACTCTCCCCTATACGTAGAACCTATTTAAGACATTTTTTCTCATTTAAAAAATTAAATTTATGTGGTCAGATTTATATATATATGTAACGACTTCGGGGGTGTGGTAGTCGTGGCATAATAAGTTGGACTCGGGAGCCTCTTGTTGGTTCGAACTCTTTTATTTAGGCCGCTCTTCGTACAGAAGGATACGCGAGTCTGGTCGGAAGTCGCCCGAGCCGTTTCCGTGTATTATGGAGGTTTTACATGGCCGTAGGTTCTGCAGGCCTCTCAAATCTGCAAAATCTCTCGTTTTTCACGCGTGTTCTTGCTAATATGTTAGGGATTGTCATATTTTCCAGCAGAGGGCACAGTTGTGAATTAGGGAGGAACATTTAATTGGTTCAGAAATATCTGGGCAATCTGATGTAATTTAGGCGCGGTTGTCCAGGGCTGCATGCTGATCCTACAAATTAAGAATTGCGCTTACCTAAGCATTTTTAATCTTAAAGAACATCCAAAAATGATCTCTGAAAGTAATAAATGTTAGGCTGGGAAAGAAAGTTACTAGGGGCAAAAATAGCTTTAAGCTTAAGAATTAAAGTTTAAAATATTAATGGGAACTTTAAACTTTTGAATTTTAAATTAAAGTTTTAAAAAGGCTTTAATTTTTATCCTTTCATATATATAATTTATATATTTTTTATTTTATTTAAATCGCACAATTGAATGAATTCAACTGTGATTTACAGCTAGTATTTAAAAAAAAAAAAAAAAAAAAAAAAATTATATATATATATATATATATATATATATATATATATATATATATATATATATATATATATATATATATAAATAATAATAATAATAATAATAAGTGGGCTTTTTTTTTTTTAAAATGTAGTTCATTATAGTAAGGTATTTAATATTTATGTAAATATGTTTTGAGAATTATATTCTCGTATTTTAAGTGAAATAAAAAGTATTGTAGAAATGAAAATTTACTTGTATTTTAATATATGAATATTTAGTATAAATAGCTGCAAATTGATATTACTTCATTGAATTATATAACAACACACAATATATTAATTTAAATGTTAAAATTTTTTATTTTAGCCATTATTTCTTAAATTAGCAATAGTTAGATTCTAAAATGATCATTATTTAGTTAATGACACCTTATGTGTAAAAAATCATTTATTTTTAAACAAAAAAGATTTTACCTCTCCAATTTTTTTTATTATTTAAAGCCTACAGATGGAGCAATGTTTTTACCAAGTTTCAGAAAAATTCATGATGATTCATTTTTTTATGGGCCATTACAGTCGGCCCTTTTTTGGGATGCTATTTTCAGTTTGACCATAATAAGTAAATAAATAAAATTTTATTATTGTTTTGATGTGAAATTTGCATTCTTTGCACAAATAACTTCAAATTGATACCAGATATATAAAATTTGAGCCCTTAGTTGTCAAGTTATGGCCTCTTTTAGACAATAAGATTACAAGATGGCCGCCATTTAGCAAAAATGGTCAGTTTTCAGCGAAAATTACTTTTAAATTTCTGATTTGAGGGTTTCACTACTATGTCTGTCTATGATAAAAATTAAAAAAAAAATCTGTGGCTATGATGCAACACGTTTTCTTTAAATTGGTTGATTTCACGTGGAATGACCCCAATACATTAGCCAATACTTGAGACAATAACCAAGAAGATCTTCAAACTCTTTATTTAATTTTCCTCTCTGCACTGAAGAAAGGGATCCAGGATTGTTTGGCAGTGTTTATTTAAAGAATTATACTTATATTTTGGCAAATGGGATCTGGAAAACACATGTGGAAAAAATTTAACAGTACAACAGTCCCTTTTTGTAGTCCAAGAAAGAAGCAATGTATGCTATTTTGAGAATATACTTTTTTCTTTTTCACAGAAATCCCAATGTTTTTATACATAATTTTTACAAAAAAAAGAAGAATCAAACAATGATGGTTGTATAAATTTGGCACCCCCCCCCCTCAATTTCTACACACAGGGCTACCGCCCGCTTTGCACTTCCCTGACTAGTAATGTTTTCATTTTGTAGATTCTATGTAGAGGAATTTTGAAGATTGATCTTCATGCAGGATACCTCTGCTAAAAACGAAATTTTCTTTTTTCCCCTACAAATACACCCATGCATACGTTTTTTTTAAAATGCATGTTGCTTCCTCGTACAGTAGACTCCCTCAAATCCGCACAGGTTGGGAACAGAGGTTGTGCAGATTTTAGAATTTTGCGGATTTCTGGTCATTACTTTGTTTACATTTTTTAAACAGTCATTTGAGTGCAATTAATAGTGCAATTGGAACTATAATGAGTGTTTACAATATAATAAAATATTAAAATAAGTAATAAACTAAAATAATAAAAATTTAGATAATTTTTAAAATTATTAAAGTACTAATAGCAAAGGTCAAGTTAATAATCAGTGTATGATTAAATATTCATTATAAAGATTAAATGTATTTTTCCAAAATTATTCATCAAAACTTGCCTCATAAAAGTACATTACTAAATCACATCAAAATCATAAAATAAGGATTTTTTTTCAAGTTTAGCCAGGCTTAATAACCAAAAAATCTTAATGCATAAATATATTTGGTAAGAAGATTGCGATTACCAGTAATATCAGCAATATATCTTGATTTTTTTCAAAAAAAAAAAAAAAATCTACCCTCATGAAAAAAACAGTATTAAGAAAATTACATATTAAAAAATTATGGAACTTAAAAAAAAAAAAAAAAAAATCAAATTTTGTCCCATATCTAAATTGAAAGTTTTATTGTTTACATCTGTAAAATATGTGCGGATTTTAGAGAGTTGCGGATTTCTGGTTTCCGGATTTGAGGGAGTCTACTGTATAACAACCTTATCCAACTTCTTAATATCTCATTTGAAAGAGAAAAAAAAAACTTGCATAATTACAATTTATTATTCTATTAAATATCTTGTGTTTGTTAGTGAATCAATCTGGTTGGTAAGACATAAACAAATATTTTTGCATATAGACAAATTTCTCCAATTTTAAAGTATTTTTACGAAATTCTGATTTTTTTCAAATTGATAAACTCTGATATAATATTCTTTCATATTTTAAAACTATAGTGTGTGCTCACATGTATTAAGGTTTTTACTTAGGTAACAAGTTTTCATAATCTTTCAATGTTAGGCATTAATCAAACTTTATTTGTTCTGAAACAAATTGCTATGAAGCTTTATGAAGTAAGCTTTCTCTCTGTTGCAATTTCATATTTAAATTAATTATTTTTACAACTTAAGGGGGCTGGGGATGGCCAAAACTGGTACTTTAAATTTGCTATGTGTATTAGTTATGGCCATGGAGTGGCCAAAAAGGGTACAACATTATGCTCCGCTTTTGGCCACAAGACTAATTATAGTGAAAATTTTAGCAATATATTTTGAAATGTTTTATGACTTATAAATTTAAAAGTTCAATAAAATTACAGCATGATTTAGTGGTTTCTTGTATCTTTTCAAAACAAAATGAAGTTTCATAACTTTAGCAAAATTTCAAGCACATGAATTTAGAAATAACAAATGTGAAAATCTTTACACTATAAATAGAATTCATTTTAACAAGTTTAAAAAAGACAATTCTGTACTCTTAAAAAATGGTCTAGATTGAACACTGTTAAGATAGGAAGTAAAATTAAGACGTTTCAAAATTTATTGTCAGCTTTTCAAGATGGCTATGTTTTGTAGTACCGCATTCTACCTTGCAACACAAGTTTACATAATGGAGACCAGTTTATACTATTGTTGAATCTCAAGTAATAGGGTTGTGCTGTTTATGATGGCGAATTATCTACATGAGATATATCGGCCGAAGAGAAGGGGGATGCCCTTCGTGAAGGTCTTTCTAAGATCTTAGCCCATATTTACACAAGGAAATCTAAGGTTTGAAGAAAACTAACTCCAAAATGATTAGGCTGACAGAGGGCTAAGTACTATAGGAATTAGAGTTAAAAATCAATTGGAAAAAAAAATGGATTTTAGAGATTGTCAAAATACTATTCCATGTAAAAATGGAATAATTTCAAGATTCTAGTCATATTACTGTAAATATAGGTATAGTATAATATACAATATATATAAATGAAAATGTTAAAATAAGCTTTTTATGTCCTATAAGCCTCTTATGAATTAAATATATTTTTTGTTTTTAAATTTTCAGTTAAAATCAACTTAAGTATATATTTTATTTGATGTTTTTATAATTTCATTTAAAAAAAAAATTGCAAAATCTTTTTTATACAGCAAACAAATATGTGTGTGGTAAAACAGATTTTGCATAAAAATGCTCTACTTTTACTTATATCAGTTAAAATGTTTGCTAAATTACAAGATATTGGGGTGGCCAAAACTGGTGCAAATTGAAAGAAATTATTTAACGAGTTATTACTCACAATCTGAAATATTTCATAGAAAATTATTATAATTAACAGAAAGACTAAATTTACTACAGAATACTGTTATTGCGAGTTAATATGCTTTATTCAGTCAAAAACTGTAAAATTTCCATTTTAACTTTTCGCTTAATGTGGCCAAAACTGGAGCATCCACCCTAGTAATGGCAGGGATGCACAACCTCTGGCCCGCGGGCCAAAATGATACCACTATTTTTATGCAGAATAATTTTCCTTATAGTAATGACAGAAACTTTGAGATTAAAGAAAAGAAACTCCGATTTTCAAATATTCTGGTGGCAAACGATTTTCTGGTTAAAAAGGTTGTGCATCACTGGTAATGGCAATATAGAATTTCATTTGTTTTTTAAGGCTTTAAGAGGGTGTCCATTACTGGGATGCTTAAGTCATTTTCCAGTAATGGACACCCGATGTAAACATTATTAAAAATGCAATTTCAGTAATGTTTATAATGCATAAAATATTTTGACTCAGCTGAAAACCTAAATAATCAAATTTAAAATAACCTTCCAAAAATGTAATAGGACTAAAACTTAAAATAGCTGCTGTTATTTTATTTTATGTGGTTAATAAAATTTCAATATTTTATTTTAGCGTATATAATGCTGCTTTGCATATTTTACTATCAAACCAGCCAGGAAGCAAAAAATGTTTAACAGCACAGTCAAAAAGGGGCTCACAGGGTCCCTATGAGCTGTAGAGTTGTATTAAAATGAACCATTCCCATTTTTATAAAAATAATTTACAGAAGCAATTAAAAATCTATTTTCTGTCTTAAATTTTTCCTTATTCACCTCTGACTCCCCCCCCCCACCCCCATCCACCCACTCCTCAAAAAAAGGAGGTCTTAATGAAAGTTATAGTAATCATTAAACTAGTAAGTCTGCAGATCAATGGTCTCAAACACCAGTTCTGCAGTTTTATTTTGAAATTATTGTTTTTAACATCTAAAAAACATTCAACTCACAATATCATTTCATTCAGACTCTTTACTTTATTATAAATGATATATCAAGTATAGGCTTTGGAAGATTAATTGATAAAAAATAGAGAGACAAAAATGAACAGTATTATTCCATAACAATATATATTTTAATTATTTCCTTTTAAATCCCTTGCTGTCTCAGAATGCTATAATTGCTTCATATTTAATATTTAAACTACCCATCTAAATTAATACATCGACCTTCTGATAATTACAATAATTAATGAGAACAATGAATGATTATAATCAAGTATTTTTTTAATTATTGGTAACCTAATTGTTAAATTTAATTGAAAATAACTATTTTGTATCCTATACCCTATATAAACTTTTAAAAAAATGTAAAAAGGGAGAAAATAATTTCACTGAATTTCATGTTGGTTAGGATAAATGTGATTGATAGAGGATGCACTTACAGAACTTGTGGAGTGATATAATTGCTGTTAAAAAATTTATTTCCACTTTTTTTAACAAAATGGATGCCTTTAAAAAAAAAAAAAATATTATGAAATGCATTTCACACTGAAGTCATAAAATGTTTCTCATTAAAAATAATTTTAGATAACATATTGGTTAAAAAGGAACCAGTTAAGAGGGGAAAATATATATATATAAATAAGAAGTCTAATATTTAACAACATTAAAATAACACTTGAAAATAAAGTTTTTTTTTTTTTATAGGGGGTGGGGCCCAGAATAATTGTATGTAGAAGGATGTTAATTGTCGTAATTATAGAAAAGAGCAGGCAGGGAGATATTATCAACTTTGCCCTTTCTTCTTCCCCTCTTGTGTACTTGTTGATTGCAGCTAGGACACAAGCAAATGAAAGTGAAAACCATAAGACCAATCATAATCTGCCAGCGATTTTCTACAATAAGTTTTTTTTTTTTTATTAAAGTTTACAACCAAAGCGAAATATTTTCTAATTCTTGTAGAAATTTTCAAATTTACTAAAATTTAAGCCCCAGGGATAAAGATATATTGAAAAAACAACAACAAAAAAAAAAAAAAACTTTAAATATCAAGCCGGCATTTAGACAGTTTAAAATGTATAAAAAGCGTATGTAGGCTTTCACTTTCCATAGCAATTTATAAACTTTACTTTATACACATATATATAACATAAACAGCATAGGGATAGAAAATAACAAGAATGTGACTGGAAGAAGAACGAAAAATCTTTTAAAAGCAGAGGAAACCCTTTAGAATGACAGGAGCGTAACTTAGGCCTACACAACACAAGTGGATTTGAAAAAATCAATTCTTCTACTTACGAGGAGAATCTCCACCTGTAGCCATAAGTACAGGATACAGTAGTCGGAAAAAAAGACTTCACAATTTGAAAATTGACAAAAGGTTATACGCAAAACTTTAAACTGATTTCAACAGCTTTATATCGGAAGTTTGTTTATTCTCCGGTACGGTCGCCTGGGTGATACTGGTGCCCCAAAACCCTACCTTGTGGGCCAATCATATTCCAAAGATTTCGATAATGATCACGTGATATCTGATACTGCAGAATGTGTAAATAAATTTAAATATTCATGAAGTAAATTATAAGTTATTCTGTGGAAATAAAATTAACCTTTTATAAACGAATATACTAATAAATGCTCTAATTATGAAAGAATAGCAGTAAAATCAGTAAAATATTTATCTAGAAATCTGTGATAGAACTGACCAATAATCTTACTCTTTGTGACGTAATAAAGACTATTTGAGGAGATCCAGCCACTAAGACCACGATGTCTCTAGGGTACCACTATATCAGAGTGGCAACATTTTCCCAGGGCGCATGCTCAGGTTGTGCGGACAGATGTTTTTGTTCAAAATATGGAAAATTTATTGAAAAATCTGATATTGGAGGTCCTGGCCAGAATCCAAATAAATTTTGGGCTGATTACATTAACGAGATTAATCAATTAGATGCCTGCATTTTTGCAAACTTTTTATTATTTGCAAAAATGCAGGCTTCTGATTGGTCAATCTCTTTTTGCTAATCAGCGAAAAATATACCTGAATCCCGGAGGCGCGCAGGGGCAATCGGGATTTTACGATGACGAAGTGCTTGCAACATACACTGATAAAAATTTGCTGCATTTTGCTACAACGCACTCCCCTGCTTGTATAGAAAACGGTTTACTTGGCCGTGAAAAGGAGCTTTCTCATTGTTTGGAATAGATATAATATACAAGCGGTGGAGTGCGTTGCAGCAAAATTTTATCAGTGTAGACGACTTGCACATAACGTCACATGCTTCATCTCGAAGTTTACGAAAAAGACAGGCTATCGCGGTGCATTTCACGTATCTTTTTTCACAGACCGCTGTAGACACGTGATGCTTGAATGAACCAATGGAGGGGTATGAAGAGAGTATGACGTCACTCTGGTGGTCTGTAAAAAAATACACTTGGGATGCACCGCGGTAGCCTGTCTTTTTCGTAAGCCTCGCTTCATCTGGCGAATGTATTATCAGCTGGCCCAATCCTCCTTGTTTTAATACCTTTGGGTGCAGGATAACACAATGGTAAACCTACGAGACAATCGATATAATCGTGTTTTCAGTTGTTTCCCACCAAAATATGACTTGGAAGATCAATTGTGTTTTGATATGCGAATCGAGTTTTAACTAATTCTGGAATTTCAGCCGTGAACTCGATGAGGTTATAGCGGCGCCATCTTGCACAGTCAGTAAAACGAGTTTCTCGCAGGAAGCGATCAAGCTAGCCTTTTGCTCGGCACTTAAGATCTCGCTTTCTGACCGTGGGTTCTCCTGTGCTTGGGCACACCACATACATTGGAGACCTTGGACAAACGAACGCGCACTTCACTATCTTCGCTCTAGACCAACAGATGGCAGCATTGAAAACACCCCCAGCAAGCAAAGCTTGCGAAACGCTCGCAGCACGCAAAGCCTGTGTAACACTCACAACACACGACCAAAGCCTGTGTAACGCTCACAGCACACGACCAAAGCCTGTGAAACGCTGACAGCTCACAAAGCCTGCCACGCCCGCATCATCGAGGGGGCACACATGCGCTCGGCGGCAGCATGACAACGACAACGCATCACTCTGGCAACCGCCAGCACAACACGAGTGCATCTCGCTCGTCCAACGTCAACGCAACGTTCTTCTTACTGGGGGTGGAGTACTGTAGCTGCGCCATTTTGAACGGTCAGTAAAACGAATTTCTCGCAGGAAGCGATCGAGCTAGCCTTTTGCTCGGCATTTAAAATCTCGCTTTCTGACCGTGGGTTCTCTGGTTCGATCCCTGCCTGGACACATCTCCTGCAAGGTGATTGTCTGTGCAGCTGCCTCCCGGTCTACAATGAATACGTGTTTCACGTATGTCACTCTGTTGCACATGATTATTTTGTTTAGGCCGAATGATGGCATTTAAATTTGAGCGATAACGCGCATCATATTACAATCCTATTTTACGACATGCTGTACTTCCATCTGTTTCATTCCTTCATGGATTCAAGCAGTTCAATACGCCATCTGGTGGAGAGAAGATGTAACTTTTCGCTTCAAGCGAGTGTAGTGCAAGAGCATTGTATGGCATGCATTTTTAATTTGCTCAGATTGATTATTTTTTTGAACAATTTCAGTCTTACTATGATATTTGTTTTCTGTGTTATATGACAAAGTATAAAGTATCCGAAATTGAATATCTAAAACTTCCAAATGCATTTACAATAATAAATCATTTCAATGGCACTTTAGCATTAGTTAAAGGGAAATTAAAGGGACAATTTTCCCGTATCGAAGACTGCAAACAGCGTCTCTATAGGCCGTTTAATTCCGAATTCTTCTCCTTGAAGCAAATCGTTGTCAAGTTTAAGCGGGAAAAAAGTTCAGCCAATCACTTTACCCTGCTAGTGTAAGAAATAATCTCTTGTGTTATATTTAACTGCGTCTTCCACTTGAGACTGCTTTTAGACTGCTATCCTGGAGCTATGAATGTGAGGAGTAAACATTTCAAATTTTCACCGAGGAAAGTTTTGAATCCGAAAAGCGAGTTTTTTTCATTTCTCTTGCTTCTGCTATATTTCACTTTGAACGATAGCAGTCGAATCAGCTATCTCAAGTGAAAGACGCAGCTAAAGATAGTGGACGCAGGCAATGCTAGATAACGCCTAGGAGCTCAATTTCGAAGTCATGACAGATCAGCTATCAGCAGGGCCGTGCTTAGGGGGGGTCGAGCCGGACATTTGCCCAGGGCCGCCAAAATTTGGGGGCCGCAAAAAAATTTATATTTTTTACATTTGTTTAGGATTTATACTTTCGTTTATATTACGCCTTGTCATTAGGCATTCATATCTTTCGCAGATAATTTGAGGTAATAAAAGAAAATCAACCGTAACCTGCCGAATTAGTTCTTATCAACATATGTTACACCTATACATATGAACTAGAGAGAAATACTTTCTACTCTAAAGAACTTGGAATTACCGAATAGAAATCTTTATTCGTTCTCCTGATAGAGAATATTCCGATAATATCATATTTTATACATGAAAAAAAATTCGACTCAATAACCGTAAAATTTTGCCAACAATTTTGAAAATTTTCTCAGTTTAATTACCAATTTTATGTCTGAATCTTGAACAGGGGCGTAAACCACCCTAATCGCGTAGGGGGGTGTCGGCTCAAAAATTTCCGACTCCAAGAAGGAAAATTTCCGAGTACTATGGCTAACATGAAGACTAATATACATATATATACTATATATATATATATCATAATTCGCAAGATAATTATGACTTAGTGTATCGAGGTAGTCAAATAATCTTATATTATGTTATTATTAGTCTTATATAATATATTTTCCCCATTATTAGGCGATCTTCTGATGGAATACAATAACCGTTCCACCCGAGAGGGACACGAGTCATGCATAATACGAATAAGCAGTCAAAGGGCTTTCCAGCAATATATCACATGAAAGGTATTGGCTAAAATTAGAAAAGTGGTTGCCCGTGAGGGCAAAATAGAAATCCAACGATATATCACAAGAGAGATGTATTCCAAACTTAGGAAATTGTCCTCCCTCCCAGAATAGACCCTTCCCCTAACTATAAAATTTTCATATATTATAAGTAATATTTATCAGAGGGCCCCGAAAAAAAAAATCCGGTCTAAAATGATAAAACGTTACAATTTCAAAAAAGATCGAAAATTGTCTCCAATAGAGGATAAGAGGGGGCAGGGGGAGAGGGACAAAGATTTATTATATGAAAGAATGATTTGAGGGCTTTCCTATGATATGTCCAAAAAAGTATGGAATTTTTCCACCCCCATTTAAATTCCTCGGGGGTGGAAATTTTAAAATATCGATGAAACACGTACTTAATTAGTTTTTAAAAATTTTATTTTCTGCTGTTTCACTTTCTTATTTGAAAAGGCTGTTGAGATGTGCCAAATGTTCTAAATTTTTCGGCTCCCCCCTTTCAACCCCTTTAAAAATATAGAATATTTTACATACATTGACATTTGAACTTCAAAAAAATAAATGAACTTTCTTAGTTGTTGAACCTTGGGATAATAAAAATGAAAAGTCATGTAGACAAAAATTTATTAAAATACTACATTACTCTTAAATAATGATGAAATAAAATTTATAAAATATAAAAAGATCTATAATACAATTTTAACTTTGTGTATAATACTAAATACATTGACTTGCAATTGCAAATTGTAAAATGCTAATGGTTGGCTAATGGTTGGTAAAAAAGAAGGCAAATATATTGAAAGAAAAAAATGTAGTTAAAAATGATAATAATTTCATGAAATTTAAATAACAACTAGCTTGTCATCTCCAGTTTGTAACAAAACTAGCAAATAGTTAGGGAATTGCGATACTAACTGTTAAAAAAATTTATATATATCGAATAACAGTACATTTTTACAAATTATTAAATAATTTATCTGCCCCTTCAATAAATAAATAAATAAATAAAAAATAATAAATAAATAAAACAAAATAAAATAATTCATTTTTAAATATGAAAACAATTCAGTTATTTACACACTTTTCATATCTAAAATTTTCTGTAATAAAATAGCTAGCTTACTTCAAAAGGATTTTTTAGAGCTCCAACAATGCAAAACGGTATATGTATATGGGCTGAAATTTTTTTCAGCATGCTTTTGTTTATTAAGTGTGTTCCAGTAATCACTATCAAAAATATGATTACATAACCCACATTGCACTTTTTGGTCTCTTACATTAGGTGGAGCCATAACCAGAGTTGGGCAAAATACATCGAAAAATCATTTTCGATACAAAATACAAAATACTTTAGCTTTAGAGCGAAAAAATACAAAATACAAAATACTTTTCAAGTGAAAAAATTCAAAATAAAAAATACATGTATTTTCAAAATACATTCAAAATACAAAATACATTCCAAATTTTGAAAATCGCTGGGTATTACACTGTATAAATAAAAAGTGCTTTTTCAAAACAGGAAACTTTTTCCAACACATTCAGAAAACTGTAACAAATCTTTACAGTTTATTAAAGAGAACGATGATGTTTAAATAACAAAAATTGAAAACACGTAACGCATTTGAAAACCCAATTTATACTATTATTATTGATAGTAAAAAAATATATCGGATTTTTTTTTCTTCTGTGCAGCCCAGCATGTGATCTATGGATTTGTATGTATATTAAATAGTATGTTTTTTTTTTTCTTTTAGTTAAACGAATATTTCTCATTTAACAATTTACATGAATAAACGAAATGTACTTGAGAAATTTTGCACAGTCCTGTATAGAATCTATAGAATTTAGGCACCCCAAAACATGTTTTAAAAAAATAGTTCAATTAAAAAACGTGCACCACAATTAAAAACATACTTCCAGCAGTTATTATTCATGGCCTTCAAAAGTTCAATTATTGTTTAGTTTCTTCTGTAGCCAAGTTCTTTTATACGTCTTTGTAAATGAATGACAAATTGTATGCACATCATATTTCACAGTAATCGTTATACATAGTGTACTTCAGTGTTATGTATATATTTCAGCATGTTTAAATTAGTATAATATTATTAAAGTACACCGCAAATGATTTTTTCCAATGCCCATAATGTAACGAAAGTTTTTTTCTGTGTTCCTTTAAATATTGATGCTACATTCTTCATTTTAAATATTGAACACGCCATAGTAATTTCCAATAACATCTATAAATTTCATGGAAATCGGACTGTATTTACGGGAATTAGAGTACGGACAGACAGACAAGCAAATTGAATTCATGAACATCTTCGAACATGTTAGAAAGTGTTAAAAACAAAATGAATAAGTGTTAAATTGTAACAAAAAAATCAGTCTAAATTCTAAATGAAAACTCATTACATATAGTAAACAAAGATATTTTCAAAAAGGGTTGTTTTCATTTTTGACTTTAACTCTTTTAATGGTGCAATTGTTTTCCAAAACTTAACGAATTTTAACACTTTCAAAAAATTTGTGCCTCGTGGGGACGATATTTTCCTAAGCTAAAAATAACTAAATGTATGCATTTCAACATACCTGTAATATTTTTTAAGTTTCTCGTTAGACTAGATTTACATCACCCAGAACAATTTCGAAACGTTTTGACGAGTAATAATAATAGTAATAACGTCTGAAAATTTTTCGATGAAAACTCTAAAAAGCGAGGTATTTCGGCACATCTTCGATTGACTTTCGTTTAGGTTTTCACAGACTAAGTATATATAATTTTTGCAAAATATTAAGGAGGACTTGGATACAAACATATTTACAATCGATTAATATTTCATGAAGTTCGAGCAATCAGTGCTATATTTTATTTTTTTATGTTACAGAATCCAACGCGGAAAAAAAGAGAAGAAAACATTTTTGTTTTACAACTATATCAGTGTTTTTCAGAAAATTTTTACAGCCGTTATATTTATAACCGATAAAAATTTCAAAGACTTTGGACAACAAATTTTTTTTAAGCTAAGGAACGACACTACGGGAAAATCAAGAAAATTTCTTCTTACAAGTGCATTTACCAGTAAAAAAAAAAAAAAGAAAAAAAAAATATATATATGTTTTACATGTAACTGAACTTCTTGTTTCATACAATTGGCATTTTCCCTTAATTTTTCCATTATCATCAACAGACATTATTTTGAAATATTTAAATATTTTCTGTCTTATATTGCACGCTAGAAATCTGCATGGCACGAAATTTTCATGCTCAAACCCAATCAAAAAAAAAAAAAAAAAAAAAAAAAAAAAAAAAAAAAAAAATCGATCCGACCTGTGCGGTTTGTAGAAAAAAATGTATAGCTAAAAGTTCAGCCCGGCCTGAGTAAATTTCACCAAAACATTGATTTTTTTTCTCGTATAGAGGAATTCTGACCAAAAAAACCTTTTTTTAATGTTTATAATCTTTATTAACGCAGAAACGCCGTAGATTGCGATATTTAGGTTTTTAATAAATTTCTGTTTGTTATATGCAAATGCTACAGTTATCATTAATATTATGAATTCATATTCCATGACTCAAAAGCATGAAAAATGGTATGCAGTACAAACTTCTAAGACGGAATCGCATACAAATGTTAAGAAAATTCGTTACAGGCAAGTTTCTTCGTAACAGAATTTTCTCGCGTATTGTTGTATTCATTTTACAAGGAAAAACACATTTTTCAGTTTAAAACAGCATTCTTTCATTAACAGGTTCTTTTTCATACGTTTAAGTATATTGTAATTTAGGTGTATTTTAATAAACCTTGACGATGCTTTAAAAATAATAAATTTTAAGATTTAATTGAAGAACAACAGCGATTTAAAAATATAATATTTTTTGCAAAGAAAATTTAACCAGACCAAATTTTACTGATTTTTGAACAGACCTGGCCACGCCGAATTTTTTTTTTTTTTTTTTTTTTTTTTTTCATACGGGTTGGGTCAAATTAATTATTTTGGCCCGTGATCACAAGGAAGAATGAAATCAATCCCGGAATAGAATGGGGGAAAAAGTTAGGCCCGTTCCAGCCTGGTCCTATCCTTCAAAAAAAAAACAGTAAAGCTCGAGCCTGGCTCAGAAAGAGTAGTGACTAGGCTTGGCTCAATCCAGCTTTCAAAAAAAAAAAAAAAAAAAAAAAAAAAAAAAAGGTATAGCTCGGGCCCGGTCCGACCCGAGTGCTGAGAATGAAACGGCGCTCGGCTCTGCCCGCGCGTCGGATTCAAGCTTTGGGCCCAAACCTGGCCCGTGCTGATCTCTATTGAACACCATTTATTATCACAATAAAATTATTCTTTTTGTAGATATTTTAATCGATAACGCCAAAAGTATTTTTCAGCTTTACACGAGTCTATAATAGATAATAGCACTGCATTTCTAACGTACTTGAAAATAAATAAATAAAAGCAATAAAAAGTAAAACTCTGTATGGGTCCTTCCTGTCTATCACGGAACACTTTGTTGTGTAATTCTCGCAGCAAATGTAAGATTTATAACATTATTTTTGTAACCATTCAGCATAAATGCATCTGGAGAAGCTATACATCCTGTTCTTTAACAATCTTTATCTTACAACTAGTTTGAAAAATATGTTTACATTAATGCCCAGAAACGAATTCAAAGACTAACAAAATGAAAATTTCCTTGTTTTATATCTTTGCTTTGCGGTTTACAAGACCACAAAGTTTGAAATCTATAAAAATGTATTTTGACTCAAAATGTATTTTCAAAATACAAAATACTTGGAAAAAGCTTTACAAAATACATTACTGAAATACTTTCGTTTCATCGCATTAAAATACAAAATACAAAATACAAATGTATTTTGAAAATGTATTTCAAATACATGTATTTTCGATACTGCCCAACTCTGGCCATAACTGATAAAAAAAAAAAAAATATTGAACTAGTAACTATATACCAAAATATTCCCGCATCAACACTTTTTAATTGAATGATTTCGTACTATGAGCCAGAATACTAACGGTTTAAACAAAGAGTTAACGCAGGCGCAGTTTGTTTTGTAACTGACACATAGGGCGGGAGGTGCAACGTCCAGTCATTTTAGGTGCCCAAGCTTTACTTTGAAGAGAAAACAATATTTTATCTTTCTATTTTTTAGCACTCAGTTAAAATCTCTTTAACTTTAAGTAAAATTGAAATCTGTTTGCTTGGGGAATATTTCAGAGACAAAAAATTGTCAAAAATACGGGATTTCTTAATATAAGTTTTAATTCTTTCTAACGACAAACTTAAAAGCAGCGTAACAATTTGGTGTTACAACTCATTTTTCTGACTAAACAAATGTAGTAGTAATAATAAAAATATTAAAAAAATTTAATACAATTGACTGAGGAAAAAGCTAACGAAAGTATTACTTCTGAGAGAAATAAACTCGTATAGGCTGTAAAATATCCAGATTATTTCGAGATGAAAATTCAAAGTATTTGGGTATTTTCAATTTTCATCCTGTATCATATAAATTTCTTAAACAATCTTTTAAATCAATCAAAAATTACGTAAAAAAGTAAGTATAAACAATTTCGCATTTATTATTATTATTTTTTTTAATAAAATAAAAAGAAAACACAAATTTAGATAGTAGGAAAAAATGAGACTATAATTATTTTCAATTAAAGGTAAAATTTGAATAGAATGGAAAATTTCCAGATTTTGATATGAAAAAATACCAAACATTTGTATTTCTATAAATGAATTTTCATCGTATACCACCTAAATTCCGTGATACATATTTCTAATTAAATTTAAAGTTTAGATTAAAAAAATAGAAGTTTCTTCACTTCGATCAGTATATCTTAAAATTTCGAGATTAAACTAACAACTTTCCAACAGTAAAAAAAGTAGATTTCGATATATCCAAATCAAAAAAAAAAAAAAAAAAAAAAAAAAAAAAAAAAAAAAAATCGGAATATCAAGGTTTTACTTAAATATCACTGTTATAATTAACGGCATAACTTTAACATTACTAGAAAATGTACAAGAATATTTTTTTTTTTTCGTCATATCGAAGTTTCCGAGAACACAATATTTGACAAATCAAAATTTTTCTGAATAGTTTTATCAGAAAAATAAAATCCTATATATTAATAAGTTATATTAATTAATTAGTAAATTAAAGTAAATAGTAAATTAACAATTAGTTAAATTAATTAATAATAGTTCCGGCTAAGAATAAATTTTTTTCTTCATCCTAAATTGTTTTTTTTTCTTATTTTTCTTATCAGAAACTGCAAGCGGAAATAAATCCGACTGAGAATAAAATTTTATAGGTTTTCTTCGATCCAACTTGTTTTTCTTATTTAATTTAAAACTACAAAAATATTTCTCCAATTCATAAATATTTATAGATTTACCCTTTTTTTTTCGGCTAAATTTACTTTTTTCCGATCGAACAAGAATTTTTCCGACTGATTTTTCCGTTTTACCAATTTATAAATCTTTATAGGTTAATACGTAATACTATTTTTTCCGACTAAAGATGCCTTTACCGGTGGAACAGAAAACTTCCGATTGATATTTTCGTTTTTCCAATTTATAATTTTTTTTATAGGTAAATGCCATTTTTTCCGATCGAATAAGAATTTTTCCGATTTAAAAATGTACAAGTTTTTATAGGTTAATACGTAATACTATTTTTTTCGACAAAAATGCCTTTCCGGATTGAAACGGAAAATTTTCCGAATGATATTTTCGTTTTTCTAATTTATAAGTTTTTATAGGCTAATACCATTTTTTTTCCGATCGAACAAGAATTTTTCCGATTGACTTATTCGTTTTTTCAATTTATAAATTCTTATAGGATAATACTATTTTTTCCGACTAAACATGCCTTTTCCGATGGAACGGGAAATTTTCCGAATGATACTTTCGTTTTTCCAATTTATAAGTTTTTATAGGTTAATACCATTTTTTCCGATTAAACAAGAATTCCGACTGATTTTTCCTTTTTCCAATTTGTGAGTTTTTATAAGGTAATACGTAATACTATTTTTTCCGACTAAACACGCTTTTTCGGAGGGAACGGGAAAATTTCCGAATGATTTTCCAGTTTATAAGTTTTTATATGTTAAGAACATTTTTTCCGATCAAACAAGAATTTTTCCGACTGATTTTTCCTTTTTCCAATTTGTAAGTTTTTATAGGATAATACGTAATACTATTTTTTCCGACTAAACATGCTTTTTCGGATGGAACAGGAAAATTTCCGAATGATTTTCCAGTATATAAATTTTTATAGGTTAAGAACATTTTTTCCGATCAAACAAGAATTTATCCGACTGATTTTTCTGTTTTTCCAATTGATAAGTTTTTATAGGATAATACGTAATGCTATTTTTTGCAACTAAACACGCCTTTTGCGATGGAACGGGAAATTTTCCGTATGATTTTCCACTTTATAAGATTTTATTGGTTAATACCATTTTTTTCCGACTAAACATACTTTTTCGATAGATCTGGGAATTTTCCGACTGATTTCTCTTAGGAGGGGTGTTGCACCCCCCCAAACCCCCCCGGGATTTACGGCCCTGATCTTGAATATGGGGTGTGGGAGACCAACGAGACAAGACCAAGTGAGCAATTCAACCTTTCAGACAAAAAGGCCGCAGCCAGAAGGGGAAAGGCTAAATTTGTCCGTAATTTTCCAAAAATTTAAAACAATCGTCATCAGTTTGAAGTTTGGACTTTGAAAAAATGTATCGCGATTTTCAACAAATGGTTGTCGAAAAATATCAAATTCGTCAATCATTCGAAGAAAAAAAAATCTGATTTGGTTAAAAGGAATATGCAAGTAGCCGGATTTTGTTAAAAGACCGCAGATAAAATCAGAATTTTGTCAAAGGGCCGTAAAAAAACAAGAATCTCGTCAAAGGATCGCGGGGAAAAGTCAAATTTCGTCAATTAGAGAAAAAGCACATTTCTTTAAATGAACACGATTTTCTTCGAATGACTGCTGAAAAACGCGAAATTTGATAAACGATCGTGATAATAAAAAAGATAATTTCATCAAAAAGTTGAAGGGAAAATGCTAATTTCGACAAAGGATCGTGGGAAAACGTAAATTTCGTCAAAGGGTCTCATAAAACCGCGAATTTCCTCAAATGGCTGCGGAAAATTTGCAAATTTCGACAAAAGATCACCCCCCCCCCCCTCCAAAAAAAAAAGTGAATTTCAATAAAAAATCACAAAAAGACACGCGTTCCGTCAAAAGGCCAAGAAAAAAAAACTAATTTCGTTGAAGAATTGTAAAAAATGCGAATTTCGTCGATGAATCACTGGAAAAAAGCTAATTTCGTAAAGGGTTGCGAAAAAAACCGCGCATTTTGACAAAGGATTGCGGAGAAAATGTCAAATTTCGACAACTAATCGCGAAGAAAATTCAAATTCCGTCTAATGATGGCTGAAAAACACTAATTTCGAGAAAGGGTCGTGAAAAAAACGCAAATTTTGTTAAAAGGTTGCGAAAAAAAAAACGCAAATTTCGTCAAAAAGCCGAGGATAAAATTGCAAATTTCGACAAAGTATCATGCAAAAGAATCGCGAATATCGTCAAAGCATTTTAAAAAAATGCGAATTCGTCAAAGGGCCGCAGACAAAAGCTAATTTCATCAAAGTGCTGCGTGCTGCGGAAAAAATCGTGAAATTCGACAAAGGATTGCGAAAAGGGCCCGGAAAAAAACAAGTTTCGTATAAATACTACAGAAAAAAAGCAAACATTTTCATAAAGCCGCGGGGGCAAAAATGCTAATTTCGACAAAATATCTCTAAAAAATACAGGTATTCCCCCAGAGTTTCACAGAAAAAATAATTTCAAAAAAGAATTAAAAAAAAAAGTGAATTTCATGAAAAAGCTGCCGAAAAATGCGAATTTCGACAAAATATCGCGAAAAAACACATATTCCGTCAAAAAATTTCCTGAGCTGTACGCCCATTATCCCTTTCATTTCTTTGGGTAGAATGTAAGTGTCATTGAGCTTTAACATGGAACTAAAGAGAAAAGAGCGGCTAGTCTTTTGAGCGGTAGAGGATAATATTTGAATATAGATTCGGTTTTGAAATAAACTATCGTATTTGATAATTGGTTTTGAATATAGATTTGCTTAAAAAAAAAAAAAAAAAAAAAAAACTTTTGTGGTATTGGATTGTAATCCCAACAACCCCTTTCATTTCTTTCAGTATAATGTGGCGTCATTGAGCACTAATATGGTACTAAAGATAAGGGACGGCTCGAGGTCTGCACGGGCCGGAATTACCAGGCCCGGGACCGGCCCGTTGTAAAATTCAACAGTTTGGCCTGACCCGTTTTGGCCCGTTACAATTTCTACAATTTCTAAAAAACTCAGATTTTTATCATATATTTAAGATTTCTTTAAAGAAACTGCATACATATCTATGGAATGATTTTACAGTATATTTTACAGGAAATACACATTAACAACATTAATGATTACTTAGATTCTTAGGCTTTCAACATTCGAATAAAGGTACATTAAAAAATTAATATGGCTTAGAATAAAAGAAGAAAAAATAAAGCTAAAAACATCGTTACTTTTGAAGCTGTTTAATAAAAGATTTATAAAAATATTTTTATATCATTTTATTAAAGATTTCAAATCTAAATTCATTCTTAAATTCAAAGAAGCTCCTTTCTGATACATTTCTAAATTAATTTTTTTTCTCAGAAACGCATAAGATTAACAGGTATCTTTATTCAGAAACTATATAATCGAATGGCGTTATCCATTATTTGATACAAGCAATTTAAGAATACTGCAAGCAAATAAAATATTGTCATAATTAGCGTTTTGAATTTCCGGAAGCGTTAGCATGGGAAGGGAGAAAAGCCTGCAATCATTTGAGAAACTATTATATCTCAACAACGTTATACAAGTATTTTATTTATCAAAAATAAAAAAAACATTTTTCGATTCCAAATCCCTTTAATAGTTAGGCTTATCACTTTTATGCTTTTACAATTTAAAATTAATCAGAAAATGTGTCAAACTTTCGCATTATTGAGAAATTAATTTAAAAACCATCCGGAAGTATATATCCAAAGATTAAGTTAACATAAGTTCTTTATCGCTATTAATAATTTTACAAATCATGTTTTCTGCCCTACAGATCTTGAGAACATTTAAGTCTAGTTCCGGTCCGGGCAGTCTAAATGTAGAAAAATAATGCACACTTGATCTCGACCCGGCATGAGTCAGCTAAAAAAATATTAAAACGGGTTATGCACAATGTAACTCTCCGATGCCGATCTCTACACTGTACATTTTTATATTGATGCTGTCAAACTAGTATGGCTCATAACGCACATTTATACTTATTCTCGTTAAAACCATTTTCGTTGAAAATAGCTCATATTTTATCGTCTCTGCTTAAAACTTCAAAACGGGCCGGCAGCATAAATGGCCCGTTTATGTTGTTTGTCGGCCCGGCGAGATCCGTTGAAAAAACTATTCTACATCTGCCCGCTCGTTATAAAATTCGAAAGGATTCCGCCTTTCGCCCGGCCAGTGCAGACCTCTAGGTATGGCTAATCCGTTGAATGATATGGAAAAAAAATAGAAATTTGTCTCAAACAAAAGAAAAAAAAAATCTGCACAAATTTTAATTTTATTATCGACTATTTCAAAGTAAGGGGGCTCTAATTTCATCACCCCCCTTCCCGTCTTTGAGTATGCTGTATGTCAATGTGGACTAATATGGGGTTAACGGGAATGGCTATTTCGCTGAAAAACAGAAGAAAAAAATGTCAATCTTAGATTTATCTAAAAAAGTAAGGAATTTTTTTTTTCATTTAAATTTCAAAAAGAATAGGGCTGTAATCCCATCACCCCTTCCTTTCTCTTTATTCATGGCAATGTGGATTAAAATGAGATTAATAAGAATGGCTAATCCACTGTATGTTTGAAAAAATTACAAATTTTTCTCAAAAAGAAAGAAAAAAAATCAGCACTTTTTTCATATAACTTTCGAAAATTTCGGGCTGTGCTTTAGCCCTATCACCCCCTCCCCCAACACATCCTTGGGTACACCCATGGAAGTAAAGATGATACAAATGCGTAGAAATTCCCTCGTATAAAAGTACTCGCGCCACTGCCGATTAAATATTATAGAGACTCTAAAAACAAGCTAATTTGCTCTGTTTTAAAACCGAGTATTATTTAGGAAAGATCGAATTATCTCGACCAGTGACCAGGCCGCCAAAATATATTTCGTCCAGGGCCGCCAAAGTCCTAAGCACGGCCCTGGCTATCAGCGGATCATTCGTTGGACCCTATTCTTGTGTCTTTTACGTCACAAGAATTCATACACTTAAAATTTTGACTCTTTTGCTGCATCGTCACTCCACCGCTTATATAGAAAACGATCACTTCAATGCATTATGGAGGATTCTCATTGGTCAAAATAGAGATATTCTATGAGAGCTATGGAGTGACGATGCAGCAAATGTTTAAAATTTTTAACAGTGTATATAAGTAAAGCACATGTTTACAAACACTTCCAATCGCATTTTTTTGCCCCATCAGTGGCCGGGAGGTTCTGACCTCTCAACTGGTAGACGGCAGGTGCTGGGTTCGAGCCCAATCGCGGCCGTCGGCCTAATTGTCCAGAGTTTTCGTGGCTTTCTTCGAACCTTGCGTAAATACGGGTTAGGTTCCTTTGAAAGACCCCTACGAAGGGCGCATTCCCCTGGGCCTAGTCCCTTGAGTAGATAATCGGCCGACACAAAATAAACCAAACCAATCGCATTTTTGTCGCTGAAATCATTGTAAACTGTTAAAAATGTGAAATTTTTGCTAAATCGTCATTCTATCTCTTTTATAGAAAATTATTATTTCACTGTGTTATGGAGCATTCTCATTGGTCAAAATAGAGATATTCTATAAAAGTGTTGGAGTGTCGATGCAGCAAAAGTTTTAAATTTTTAATAGAGTTGGAATCGTCTTAGCAACGGAGGCAAATCATATCATAAACCCATTAAACGTAGACCGATCAAATTGCTCTATCTCACGTAAAAATCGGAGTCGTAATGAACGGACAGGCTTTTCTTGCTGACCCACAGTGACGTCAGTTATATTTCATTATCCTATTTAGGATGGGATTACGGTGTCTCGCTGTCTTAAATCGTCGCTATATCGCAGGATCGGTGCCTCAGCCACTGCCACCTCTACAATGCCTAATCACTGAGCAGACGACAAGCGTGAAACGTCATGAAGTAGAGGCGAAATCACTAACCCTATTGGTTCCACAATCCCCACGAAGCTCAGAACGCGATCGTTGTCAGGGAAACAGCCTCCACTACGTCACAAGCGAGAAGGCATTGTAGAGGAGGCAGTGCCTCAGCTTAAGTTGTTGCGTTTCAAAGTAAGTCCTGTTGCTCCCAGTCCATCAGAGGCTATAGCTACATCTGGTTGCGCGTGTATCCATCTGCGCATAATTTTAAGACTGCTTTGAAACTGTCGCGAAAAGATCGCGAGGCACTCTAACAGCGTTTACGCTTTGTTTATATCATAAATCTGTCTGTTGATCTTAAGTGAGGGGGCCTCCGTGGCTGAGTGGTTAAGACATCACGCCGCTGATCGTGAGGTTGTGGGTTCGAATCCCACTGGCTCCATTGCACACACTCTTTGTGTGGAGCTCCTGGTTGTACTTCTCTTGTGTTGTAATATTTCCTTGTGTGCTATCTCGTCCCTGTATATTGACGATGACTTATAAGCAGGCTTCATGTCGAGCACACAAGTCAGATGTATGTTGTTCAATAAACAAACAAACAATCTTAAGTGAGGCACCATAATCCCAGCTTTAACCATTGGCTATAAACACTCTAATAGCGTTTACGTTTTGTTTATATCATAAATCTGTCTGTTGATCTTAAGTGAATCCCAGCCTTAATTATTCCTAAAAGTCTGTTTTAGCGGTGCTATAAGGTGCTTTTAGGCGAAGCATCCTTGTAACTGATATTCAGGTCGACCATGAAATAATGCGAGGTGTTCGTAGTTTGCTAGCTGAAAATCTGTTGGATCAAATATAACTAAGGGCGTGTTCAGCGCAACTTACCAAAGTAACCAATGTTACCAACCGATTGTAGGGCAGTACGAAAGCGAATTGTGGCACCAATGAAATCTATCCTGTTGAATTGTAGCTGACGTCACACTTCGCCTTGATTTTCATTTCGTACTTGTCTACAATCGGTAAGTCACCGGTAAGTTGTGCTGAACACGCCCTAAATCTCCTGTACCACTGCCCCCTCTACAATGCCTATTCACTGAGCAGATGACAAGCGTGAAACGTCATGAAGTGGAGGCGAAATCACGAACCCTACTGGTTCCACAATCGCCACGAAACTCAAAACGCGATCGTTGTCAGGGAAACGGCCTCCACTACGTCACAAGCGAGAAGGCATTGTAGAGGAGGTAGTGCCTGAACGCGCTCAGTAAAACATCTGGTTTTGATGTCTAGCAAACCAAAAATAATACCAAAAATTGACTCCAGGTTATATTTCGCACTGTTTTTAGAGAAAAAATAACTATATTTGCATACTCGCAATTTGCATTATCGCAAAGAAAAGCGATAACTTATCTCAATTACAAACGTCTTAATTATAAACGTTAAGTATAAACGTGTCTGTACGTAGCGCTGACGTCAATTTGACGGTGGCAACATTAGATACTGATCAGATTAAACATCAGATAACATCAGATAAAATTTATCTTTTAACTTCTATTCTATTTTTTTAAACATCTAAATATCGCACACTTTCAATTTTTACACTGTCAAATAGGGATCAAAATATGCTTTAAAATACTGTTTATTTGAAAACTGTATCAAAAATTTCTCAATTTTTACTGTTTTAAATTATTTTCGAGCATGAATTTCTTTGGTTTGGTTTTTCTTATGTTGGTCAATTATCAGCACGTGGGATATAGGCCCTAAGGGCGGGGGGCTGCCCTCCGTGGGGGTCTTTCTAAGGGAACCTAACCCGTATTTACTTAAGGTTCGAAGAAAACCACTGAAAACTCCGAACGGTTAGTCTGATGGCTGCGACTGAGTTTGAACCCAGCACTTGCCGTCTACCAGTTTCGAGGGCAGAACCTCGCAGCCACTGGTGGGTGCCATGAATTTCTTTGAAATCTATCTCTATAACGTAAATTTATATACAAAGGGCATTCCATAAACTGAGATTTTTTTATGTAGTGGTAACATCATAAAACTAAAGCATAAAATTACATGCAATTTTTTTCAAAATGTTAAGCATGCGTTTAGGCTAATGTCAGACGACCGATTTTTTCGACGTTTCTGGTTTTCGAATGAAATATAAACACTTGCGCTATTACTTCCACATGAACGTCATGTTCCCGTCAAAATATGCTGACGATATTGCCTGTAGTCACAACAGAGAGCTTTCCTTACGATATTTTCAATTTAAACAAGATGAATCTTTTGCTGAAAATAAGATATTCTACATTTTTGTATCGGTTATTCAAGAAATTAGAAAAAATATACATATACAGACGGTACAGGGTTTATCCTACGATAAGTGATAGATTATTTACAGGGAATTTCTATTTAAAACATCCAAAATTGCAGAAATTACTTTTTAATACACCTGATATTAAACGAAAAACCCACCATATTTTAAGAAATACAAATGAGTGCAGATATTATTAAAATGATGATAACTGTTATTGCCGAAACGGCAGTGAAGGCTTACTTTGGAAACACAGAATTTTTTGGTTTCCATCTGTCTGTCTGTCTGTTCTGCAATAACTGCCGTAAAAAAGCATCCAATTTCTTTGAAATTAAGTAAGCATGTTCATCAGGTACCCGGATTTAGCTGTATAATTCTTTAATATATTTGGATCATTCGCTCGAAAAAACCAGAACCTTTTGTTTTACACCATAATGCTTTCCTACGGTAATTCAGACAATTTTCAAATTTTCATTTGTTGAAAGAAAATGGCTCTTTTGATTAAGGGATTTAAATGATAAATTATGGATTCTGAAATTTCCTGTTACAAATCTTGAATTATCCCCACTATTTTGAAATTGCGTCTATTCCTTTATCAGATTTTTTTTAATTATTCCTGTAAATTTTCGTGATTACATGTGTTTCAATAATATAAAACATTTTGTTTTAGATTTTTTTAAAATTTAAAATGTACATATTTCATTATATCTTTTTATTTTATTTGTCGTCTAGCAACAATAACAGATCCTAACAATATTATAAACATGCATAACGTACGATTGTAATATTAAAAAATAATAATAACGGCAATACGGATGAATAAATTGTACAAAGATTGTAATGGCTTTGTATTTTTGCATATAGAGTTTTTTATAACCCAGAAATGAATTTTTTTTTTTTAAGAAATATTCTTTTTTAGAAATATTCTTTTTTTAGAAGTATTTCAAATGCATTTATTTAATTTATTTTTCTTTTCCTTTTATTTGTTGCCTATTAACAATAACTGATCATAATAATAAAATAAACATGCATAATGCATGAATGTAATATTTAAGGGAAAAAAAGGGGCAAAGCGGATAAATTAATTGCACAAAGATACAAATAAGTATGACGTCATATATCGAAAATAAAATTATTACGCTTTGATAATGAAATAAAATGAACTCAGGTTATAATATTCATTCTTATTTTTTTTTAAAGAAAATTACTAAGAATATTTTAGAATTTATCGCCTACGCATAGTTAACAGATTTTTTTTTTTTTTTAATTTAAAATCACAATTAAAAAAAATGTAATGCAAGAATATAGAAAATGTCAATAATATGCACCGCATAGATATCACCGTCAAAAATGACGTCATGATTAGCGGGAAATAATAATTTTCATTCTTCAAAACTAAAAAAAATAACAAGATTGTCTCAATAATTATGCTCACAAAATACGTTCCTATTTAATCAAATAGCATTGGACAAGATGATATATGATTACCGATTAGGTTTATAAATCTCCAAACATGCTCATTTTTGGGTTATTAGTACGTTGATTTTATCATATACATTTGGATTTATCTTTAAATAAGATCTTAGATTTAAGTATTATACAGAACGGTAATAAAAAATATTTTGGGGGAACAAAAATTGTAAAAAATTTAGAATTCTAAATTATATAACTCTGTTTAATTTTGATAAGTTACTAATACAACAAAAACATATGTTTGTGGACAATTAAAAAAAACAAAAACAACCTGCTAATTAGAATAATATAAAGGGTTTTTCTAACTGTTTCTTACCCTTAAAAATGTTAGTGTAAAATGAAATCTAAGATGAATTCTAACCATCAATAGAAAATTACGATCAATAGAAAAATACGAATGTAAATTTAATGAGATCGCGAGCGGCAGAGCCCCATTGAAGGAATGTACTTTTTATCGAAAAATTTATCATAATATGCAATTCATCAGAATTTTAGAATATCGTTGCATAAAAACATAATCAATTTAACGCATCTAATTTCTGAAACTTTCTATTTATATTTTATTAAAACTTTCCAACAAAGTTGAAAAGTGTTTATGATTTCGGTTTGTCTGGCCATCTGGCCGCCTGGCCGCGCACTAATTCTTGTAAATATACTCGGATTACCCTGAAATTTTTGGAAGTTATTGACATCCACCCTTGCACGCACTTTATTGTAAATGAAGTTTATAGCGTGATTAGTTTATTTACAGGGACGGTTAAAAGTTTTCCGTTACATTACGGCCTATGGGGGAAAAATTGTTTCAAATGAATTTTAAAGATGCTACAACTTATCAAACATATTAAAATTTATATGCATTTACTAATTGCACTAAAATATGTATTCTGCAAAATATACGGTAAAAAATAATGGTTATTTTTAATTTACAGGGCCTCACAAAAGAATTTTCATTTTCATTTCATTTTCCCCCTTTTCCAATACATAATGGTGAAAGGGGGAATTGTTTGCGACATATTTTAATTATCTTGAACTATTTCATGTATAATAAAGTTGATATACGTCACTGAGGCTTAACATAAATTTTTTCTCACAAAATACGAAGTCCATAGCATTTACAGGGACACTCAAAATATTTCGTATTTGTGTATTATATCCGAAATACTGTATATTATTTATGATGGCTTATAGATGGATGAATTAAAACCTTAGTTATGATATGCGCTTTTAACTTTCACTAAATTTATGCATATTATATGACGTGGATAAATGGTATACTTGATATACAGGGCTACACAAAAGATAAGAAATATATTTTTACTCAGAAGTCTAATAATTTAGGTTTAGGTAGTCCAAGACAGATCTTGATGCACCTGAGGCTCCGATTTTGAATTTTTTAAGGGCCGGACCCCTGGGCCTTTTAACTTTTTTATGCACTAAACTGTTAGTTACTTGGCTCCTTTTTATTCAATTTTCTTCGTTTTGAGGGACTTTTCTCCACTTATTTATTTTCGCCCACAACTTTCCAATTATGACTCTGGAGCCTTAGGGTCCGTTTCAAGGCCCATTGAAGTTTTTAAGCATATAAATTGTTAATAAATTGCTTCCTTTTAATCCGATCTTCATTTTTGGGATCCTTTTCCATTTAGTTATTCTCACGGTTTTACATTCCGTATAAGACACTAGGGCGCCCTAGAGAATCATAGAGTGCGACCAGGGCTCCTTAAACTTTTTGTCTGGCAAAAAGTTTTCACCTTCTCAGGGCAAAATTTCAAAGTTGAGTCTTCGTCTATTTTCTTGGTCCGACACCCTCATAGTATTATTGGGGTCCTAGGGCCCTTTTTTAAGCATCTACCCAATCTTTTGTGCATTTCTTTAAAGTACTATTCTACAAATAATTCATACTCAAAAAAAAAAAAAAAAAAAAAAAAAAAAAAAGACTAATTGCTGGGCAGATCTGGACTCCTAAGACGGTACCAAATAGCTTACTACCCTGGCATATAAGATTGGAAAGTGGCTTTTAGTTAAAAGGGGAGAAATGGTGAGCAAAATCAAATAAAACATAAATAAGAAAGACCCTGCGTAAGGAAAGGGGGAGGACTCAACATTCCTAATATCCCAATTACCCCAGAGTGAATTAGGTAAGCAACTCCTAATCACTCAACCTGGAATATTCATAGTGTTAAATATAAAATCAAATAATTCACAACATAATAAATGTGATCCTTGAAAGAGTCCTGGTTAACTCCTGAGATAATGACTTCCCAATTATTCTGAAATAAGGCGGGAAGCATCTGCCTCAACACTACCTAAATGCGTTGTGATTGTTTTTGAAAGAGAAGTTAACTTTTAGACCACGCAAATACTAAATAAAAAAAGTAAAATATAAACCTTGATAATCCTTAGTAAAATCGAAATTGACCTGTAAATAAAACTCATGATAGTTAAATAAATAAACACGACTCACGGTTGCAAGAAATTACTCAAAGTTAACAATTGACAAATTTATTTACAGTTATATTTACAACTTGAAAGATGTGTATACAACATGCCTGCTTTAAGTAAAAAATCCAATTAGTTATTTTAATTCTACAATTACTTTTGAGTTTCTTATCTATAAAATAAACTCGACACATGGCTATCAATTTGAGCATGCAATGTCCTACTAAAATAATACATATACAAGTTACAAAATAGCTGGGAACAAAAATATACAAAATGCAAATACTTTCCGATCTCATTTGGACCGTAGTAATCAACTCCTTATGGATTCACGCAAAGGTTCTTATACACAGAATTAATCTCTTAATAAAATCGATCGCACAACACAACATTATTTTATACTGGGAGCTGTACTGATAATCAAGCTCTCACGAGCTAAACGATGTAGTCTCGCTAAAGCTACTAGTGGACCAGATGATATCTTGGATCTATATCGATCCAGATTTTGCGATTCATGACATCTGAGTCTGGAATACCGCTACTCACAACTGAGAGTGTAATGAGACTTCTACATCTGAGAATAAACTGGGACTATACTGAGACTTCTACATCTGAGAGAATACTGGAACTTATTAATTCTGACTTCACTACATATCCTTATGTGATGCTTTTTTCACGTACGATAGGAGTAGGGATTTCTGCCTCGCCCTCGTTCAATCAGAGATCGGAACACACCGACCCCCTTAAAACGGCATTCCCTCAACATCGTGTATTTTCTACTGTTTTTCTGAGAGGATGAGCGCTGTTACATAGGGTAACTCCCTCCTATGGGGTTCCAAGATGATGTAACAGCACGTGATCACTAAGTGTGAGGTCTAATTTTATTGCCTGTTATAAATATATACTCATAAATCCACACTTGGCAGCGCCGAAACTAGCCCTTTTTGCGCCAGGGGCAAACATGGATTTTGGCGTCCCCCCACCCCACCCCACACATATATACATTCTTTATATCAAAACACCAAACAAAATCTTTATTTGACGCCTCCTTTACCTTCTGTTCTGGTGACGCCCGGGGCACGTACCCTCTCTGCCCCCCTCTAGTTTCGGCCCTGACTCTTGGCATTAACTGTCAAGCATTCGTTACTTGGTCGCCGGGCTGACGACATTCGAGCAGCACCCCAGAGATGGCTAATATAGATATCAGCCACCTGTTACTCTTTAAGAGCCCTTATTCTGAAATTCAGGCAAAAAAGTCTTGTTTTGATAGTTGTATTTTTTAATTGCCTTGATATTTTTTTATGTTGAAGTAAATCATATTTACTAATTAACCTGCAATTTTGAAGCCCTAAAAAATTATTCTTCCCTATAGAAAATATCAAAGTTCACGTTTCTGAATGCCATTTTTATGAAAAATGAAATCCCAATATTTTTGGAGTGGCATATCTCTGGCAAACAACAACATCCCAAAGTTTTTCTGGAATAAACTTATTGTATAACACTACCTGTTTATTAAAATTTATTTGTTTCAATGGGGCATTGTTATTCTTATTTTACATTGTTATGTTGCCACAAAGTACAGTCAAATTTACGTTTTTGTCCATTTTTCGCTCTTAATACCTTATTTAAGCTATAATACCCCAAAGTTTTTCTTATAGAATATGAAAGTGCACTACTAGGACAAGCTGAATAATATACACTGCTCAAAACAATTAAAGGATATTTGAAGTTTTACATAAAATAAAGATATAAACGAAATTTTTTTTGCCGAAAATAGAAGAAGAGAATCACAAATGCAAAATTTTCTGGTTTTCAAACTGTGGAGTATGCAAATTTTGAGTTCAACGTCAAATATGTCGCTTCAGCGGCAGCGAATGAAATTTGACTTTCAACTGGATAAAAGAGAATGAAGACAAAAATGATCGGCATTCAGTGATTGCTTTGTTTCGATGAGTACGATGTCTCAGCGAAGTCATTTGACAGATTCAGAAGCTTGAAGAATTGTTGGTAGGTTAGAAGTGGGCCAAACTCAAGCCGAAGTAGCGAAAGCCATTGGAGTGTCACAAAGTGTCATTTCCAGGATCTGGAACCGTTTTTTGGAGAGTGGATGTGCAGGCCAAAGACCAGGGCAAGGTCGTAGACGAGCAACAACGCCCAATGAAGATCGGTATTTAGCGTTAACAGCTCGGAGACACCGAATCATGAACGCTACTCTTCTCCAACAACACCTTCGCTCGGCTACAGGCACCATGATTTCAATTCAGACTGTCCGAAACCGGCTCCATGCTGTAGGTCTGTATGTCAAGGCATCGTCGCGACCGCAGGGAGTGGGCGACCGAGCATGTCAACTGGAGGAGAAATGAATGGAGCAATATTCTGTTTTCTGACGAGTCCCGTTTTTCTGTGCATCCGGATAATAGGCGTATTTTCATCTGGAGGGACCGTGGCAGTAGGAATAATCCTGCGTTCGTGCACGAAAGTGTCAGATTTGGCGGTGGAGGAGTGTTGGTGTATGGTGGCATCTCCATTGACGGGCGCACTGACCTCTACATCATTCGAGATGGAGCTCTGTCTGGTCGCCGATATAGGGATGAGATCCTCAGACCTATTGTAGTCCCTTACGCTGCAGCAATCGAAGATAACTTCATTTTAATGGACAACTGCAGGCCACATCGTGCAAACCTGATGGAGGATTTCCTTTTCGAGGAAGGAATCGTTCGAATGGAATGGCCAACGTGTTCTCCAGACATGAATCCAATCGAGCACGTTTGGGACGCTCTAGGAAGACGAGTTTCTGGCCGCCAACAACCCCCAAAAACTCTCCAAGAACTCGAAAGAGCTCTTCTGGAAGAGTGGGGCAGAATACCCCAACTCGTCATTAATAGCCTCATTGAGTCCATGCCTCAAAGGTGTTCAACATTGCTGGCCGCCAGTGGAAACCATACCCCCTACTGAAAATGATTTTCTTTGAAGAAAACACCTATTCTTATTCTTTTTTTCTCATATGCACAAATTGTGTCTTTTTTCCTTTTGTACACAAATGCGCAATAAAATGCATTTTTTTCTGCCAAACATGTGTAATTTATTCTCATGTAACCTACTATGTCTGTCGACCATGTATCAATCAGCTAAAAAGTTTCCCAGATACAAAATCCACCTAAAACTGCAACATCCTTTAATTGTTTTGAGCAGTGTAGTACTGTTCGGTGATATTGTTGCTGTTAGTAGCTATAACCGATTAAATACTCAAAATTTCCAAAATCTGCAACATTTAAAGTAGTTTATTTCAAAAAAGCACCACAGTTGAATGAAAAAAAAATATGTCACGCAATAATTAAACATATGTACAAAAACATGGAAAAGAAAAAGAAGTGGGGCGTCGTGATATTTTTTAGTAAAAAAATGACAAAATTTATAAGAAAGGCAATGTCTATCGTCACATTTTTTCCCTAGGAGAAAATGAAACATCCCGTTTCTCTTTCAGAAGAAGCGACAAAAAAGGGATATTTAATTTACTCATAGGGAAAAATCATAGAAAGATGAAAGAGAGTTTGGATGTTTCATTTTTTCTTAGGGGAAAAATGTGATCGTGGACATTGCTTTTCTTGTAATTTTTGTCATTTTTTTTGTATAAAATTATCACAAGACCCCACTTCTTTTTCTTTTCCATGTTTTTGTACATATGTTCAACTATTGCGTGACATATTTTTTCATTCAACTGTGGCGCTTTTTTGAAATAAACTGCTTTAAATGTTGCAGATTTTGGAAATTTTGAATATTTAACAGGTTATAGCTACTAACAGCAACAAATTCTTCGTGCAGTACTATGTTATTTAGCTTGTCCTAATAGTGCACTTTCATATTTTATAAAAGAAACTTTGGGGTATTATAGCTTAAATAAGATATTAAGAGCGGAAAATGGACAAAAACGTAATTTTGACTGTACTTTGTGGCAACATAACAATGTAAAATAACAATGCCCCATGGAAACAAATAAATTTTAATAAGCAGGTAGTATTATACTATAAATTTATGCCAAAAGAATTAAACGATGTTGTTGTTTGCCAGAGATATACCACTCCAAACATATTGGAAGTTCATTTTTCGTAAAAATGGCATTCACAGCCTCGAACTTTGATATTTCCTATAGGAAAGAGGAAATTTTTTCAGGGTTTCAAAATCTCACACTATTTATTAAATAAGATCTACTTCAACATATAAAAAAATCAAGCAAATCAAAAAATACAACTATCACATTTTGTCTGATTTTCAAAATGAGGGCTCTTAAATTGTAAACAACTCTACTTGAATTTGCTTATTAACATATAATCCAATACAAATATATATATAAGAAAATTAATAATGATACATTTAATACACAATTTTAAAACACAACAATAATAATTCCGAACTTCAATAAATTAAAACTTAGGTACATTTTTTATGGAAACATCATTTAATTGCTAAACACGGTACGTGTCCCCAGCATCAACTACGCTAATTTTGAATATTAATCGCCTTCTTGGGGTCCCCAGTGTAGCCTTAAAAAAAATCCGATTTGCTTTCAATTTTCTTTAACATAGTTTTAATGTCATCCCGTTACTTTTATAAGTATTAAAAATATTCTTATACCCAACTACATTCCAAATAAAGCCCTTGCCCCAAGGGTCTGGTAAAGGGCCGCTTGAAATTTTGTAGCATAAATTGTTATTAAATTGTCCCCTCTTAATTGGATCTTCATTTTTGGAAACATTTTTTAATTTAGTTATATATGATACAGCTTTCTTTTATTCAACACCCGCATCCCAAGACTTAGCACTCTAGGTAAACGAATGCTCCAAAGGTGCAACACTGGGTAGTGGTTGGGGTGAAGGTGTAGGAAGGACTAGAACGTTTATTTCATTGTATATTGAATATTTATAGACTTTAAAATGTTCACAAGACAAATTTTCTAATTATAAAGCATAATACTCGAGGGCCGTATAAAATTTTTAATTTCGTATAACTTAAAAAAAAAAAAATAAATAAATAACTATTTTGACGCAAATGGATTTTTATGTAATGAAAGACAGAAGTTGAAGCATTTTTGCTATCGATACATTTTAAAACTGTAGAGAAATTGGCTAAAACCTTCTGTATGTTGTTCTACGATTGGAAAAGATGTTCAAACTATAATGAATAATATTAATATCTGTTCACTTTACGAAATAACAGTGGTTAAAATAAGTTATGCATGACTAAAATGCATTGAAAAATAGAACTCGAATGTTGGGTTGAATTCTAAAAAAAGGAAAAAGTAACCACGCTTTTAAATTTGTAATATTTTGATACATGCATTATTTTCTTTGCTATCAGAAACGACATTTCTATCTTAGGAGAAATAATGAAATATTTGTTACAGAAATCTTTTGAATCATGCTTAAATTATAGATACAGGGGATCTATAATTAATTCACCTAGAATTTTTCTTAAATTTTGAATCAGTACTTTTATATTAGCAACATTAATTACGAATAATACTTTTAATGTCATCTTAATATTCATAAACTGCTATATCTATATTTTAAGCAATCAATGTATTACGTTTAATAGTTTAAGTTTACACTTCTATTAACCCTTTCAAGGATTGTGGTATGTTTATGAAACCATTTAATTTAATTCCTTAATACCACAATGGCACGGAATTTTGATAGATTTATTTCCGTTTACTATGTGTGTGAAAAATAGCTTTGCCTTATTTATAAACAAATATGTAAGTAAATTCCGGTGCCGTACATTCATTCCAACACTTTAGCAAGTGTTTTGTCCCTGAAAGGGCCACTTACTCGTTGTATAAGAAATAGAGTCTGCATTATGTCGAGCAATCCAATTTTATCCGAACCCGATATGACTTGCGGTTCGGGTTGGGTTGAATATAATTTTTTTCATTTCGGATCAGATTGCATTAAATGTTTCGGGTTCGAATCGGTGAAGGTTAGGTTTAAGTTTAGGGTAGAGTTCAGGTTGACCCAATTTTTAAAAGAAAGATCGAAATAGTTTTCAAATGAAAAACAAACAAATTACACAATAACTCAAACTATTCCCCTGTTGTGTATTTTTATTACGCACGCTCATCTTATGTTTACACTATAGTTATTTTTCACCAAAATGTGATTTAATTTAGTTAACCGTTTCCGGCGCAGACAAGTTTTGTTCGTAAAATGAGAAATTGTTGACTGACACCGGAATTTACAAAAGACTTTTTTAGAAATTAATAACTCCCTAATTTAACCTGTCATTGTAAAAGTAAAATTTTGCTAAAATATTATTGGTGCCGTTTGTATGTTTGGAATTAAAATTAGGTGTTGCCGGAGTGGTAACACTGCGCCGGAAAGGGTTAAAGAAAAAGAAACAAAGAAAGAATTACATTATGATTATATGTATGACAAAAGCGTATGAAAATTAATATATTGCAATTTTTTGAGAAAATATGGCAAAATGTCTACGAATGATAACTTATTCATCTATGTAAATTCAATTTAAATATTTATTTCAGTTTATACGCTTTAATCTCAGCAAGAGCAGAATGAAAATTCATTCAAAATCAAATCAGAAAAAAATAAAGTTATCAAATAAAGTAAAATCAGTAATAGTTATCAAAGTAAATCAAATTAGAAAAAATATTTGACATTCGTGAATAATAAGGGGATAAAACTAGGTTTCACAGATTACATAAAACAGGTTAAAATGATCATTTATATTACTCTAAAAAAAGTATGTATTCAGAATGAATTGAGCCAGAGCTATAAATCTTCGCGTGCTGGTGTGATTTAACCCTTTAACGTTCATTGGTTTCGCCACGAAACCATAAAATTTTAATTCCGATACGCAACACTGACACCGGTATTTTTATCTAAAAATATCCCTTTTATTTTGAATGTGAAAAATCACGTTTTTTTTTTATTATTTAGAAATATATTTGTTCTTAATTACCAGTGTCATTCATTTATTTCGACATCTTAGCAATGAAAATGCTATGATCGTTAAAGGGTTAATGCGTTATGTAAATGATTAGCATTTCAACACCAATGATAAATGGAGGCTTGCGTAGTGCCCATTTAAATTGTGCAGCAAGCAGCATTTAAAAGAACTCGCGCTCGAATTCGAAGGCAATTCGATCTGGATTGCTTTTGTCGATACATGCGACTCAAAGGAATGATACCTTTAAGAGGTACTTGATGGCAGTACGAATAACGATTCAACTTCGAAATGGTTGAACCACAGCATGAGAAAAACGGGTTGGTCCAACAGATGTATCGGCCTCACCAGTGGCTGAGAAGCAATGTCTCGAAACTGCTGGACGGCAGGTGCTGCGTTCGAGCCCAATCGCGACCGTCGGCCTAATCGTTGGAAGTCTTCCGTGATTTTCTTCGAACTTTGGATTTCCTTGCGTAAATACGGATTAGGTTCCCTTAGAAGGCAGGGGGGGGGGGGTGTCCTAGGATAGGTTTCTCTTAGGGCAGGGGGGAGCCCTAGGCAAGTCCGTTCCTAGGACCTATATCCCTCTTGCTGATAATTCGCCGTCACAAATACAACCAAACAACAGATGTATCAGCCAGTATTTTGATCGAAGCGATATTGTAGTTATGCGGTGTTGGCAACAGAAGATCATAGAAGAAACAGCCAGATGCTGCAATGCTCCCCCGGACTACAAATGCATTAGGATCGAGCAATCACAAGATCAGCCACATCTAAACCAACAATGATCATTATTATCTATTCGACCTCATTTGACGGATGATATGGATGCAGTGGTATCAAGGTTTAGCATCCTAAGATGACAGGCCGGCAATGGGTTCAGCTCTCTATATCTATTTAGACAGTAGCTTCTAACCCTTCAGCGTATGCTGTCTTGTCTGGATCGGCGTCGATCTCACTCTTTTTTCTATTCAAGTTTACTGGCGGAAGTTCTCACCGGCGGTAAACAAAAACTGTTGATCTGATTAAAAGAAACAGCTGTCATATTGTGGCAAATTTTTCAGTTACTTCACTCGCAACTGATGGACAATACACTAAATGTCTCCTCCTCTTTATTCATAACTCCATTGTGTTAGTGACTACAGTATGTATGTGTACGTAGAGAGATCAGCGGTCGAATTATACAGATGTTACTGAACGGTCATTGACATTTTGGGGAGAGATATGCTAAGACAGCTGATCACTTTTATTCGTGCTGCAAGATAGTCTAAAGGCTTGTAGGTTCACAGATGAAAATTTTCAGCATGTAATACGGCCTATGCTATCAAGTCGCCTTAGTGATGTTTATAAGCAAGATAATGCTCGACCATACAATGCACGACTCTCTCAAGAATATCTACAAGGATATAATATTCTTCCATGGCCTGTCAGTTCACTAGATCTTAATAGAGAATATTTGGAACATATTGGAAAGGCGACTTCAGCAGTCTTTGAATACAATCGAACTAGTTTATCACTTTGTAAATTTATGACCGAATCTACTGCAGAAGAACATCGTTAACTTAATGGACTCCATGCCTCAACGAGTATCGGCTTTTACAGCTGCCAAATGTAGCTTTACAATTTACTGAAAAGGACATTTTTTTGCGGCTACTAGTCAATGAAATGTTTTTTGTTCTGAATTTATAAGCATTTGTTTATACTATCTATAAACAAATGCTTATAAATTCCATTCTACATCCAAACACTATCTATATACTTGGTTTCTGGATCGTGGCCCAATTTTTTCTGGGTATATTTATTTTTTTGCAACAGAATGCATTTTCGTTGTTAACATCCTCTTTCCTCTATACGAATCAAGAATCGAACAATGCATTTTTTTGAAAACTTCTGCAAGCAGTTTTTGATTTTGTATGGTTATATTTCCTTTAAACACGTTGTTTAATAATAATAATAAAGGCAGTTAATGAAAAATTAATGAAAAAGCATATCAGTCAAAAATCTCAAAGACTGAGCCGAGAGAGCTTCGCATGGGTCTGTTTTTTTGTGACTATTCCAATATTTTTTTACATTTAATATGTATTTTTAGAATGCGCAATAACAATACTAAAAATCATTTATGTATGAAAAATAGCAATAATATGTTCAAATAAAATTTGGAAACGTATTAAAGGCGATATTTTCCCATTGGCCGCACGTCACAAGTTAACAGTCAAAGGAATCGTTAAAAAATGGTTATTTACAATCAGCCTTTTTGATTCTGTTTATTTCAATGGTTTAAGTTCTAAATTTGATTACATGTCTTAAATTGGTATTATATATACATATTATTCTTTTATTTATTGCTTGATGACTGTTTTAATTTTGCAATGGAATATAAGCTGGAAATAAGTGATAAGCTATTTATATAAATTTAAGTACAAATGGATTTTTTCTTTGTATTTGTCTGTTCGCGGAAAGATAGATTAAAAATAATCCTTCTTGAAAATAAATTATTTTAAAAACAATAAAAAATGAGTAAATTGGGATAATTTTCAAATAAATTGTGATATAGTTTTCATCCATATCCATTGATTAGAGCTAGTATAACATACACAATATGCACGTACTTCAGGTGTATGATCTTCAGGGCAATCTGACAATTAAAAAATCTGCCAAATACAATACTACATTTAGATACAGACTCTCATCTTTTTGCTTTCTTCTGGGAACAACGGATTTTTAGCTTATTCTATCTACGATAATTTTTCACAAAAGTTGCTCTGTACGTTTAGCTAACACATCACTCACATTATAATTTGATTGCATTTGCGCATGTGCAGTGGAACATTATTTAGTACATTTGATTATTTTTCATACAATTTTTATTGTTTTTTAATTCTGATTATAGGGTATTATGTACAATCTTGTTTGTCATATTTTCTGAAGAGAATTTTTTTTAATATTAAGAATTTTGCAAATTAAAAGCAAAATATTTAGCAAAATTTGGAACTGTTTTTATGAAAACCTTAATTTTTCTACGAGTATGCATGCTATCATCATAAAAATCAACACAGTTTATTACGATAAGCCACTACATTACTTTTAACAGGGTTATCCAAAATATATTCGTTTTTTTTTTCAATTTGTTGACGGTTCCCTATGGAGTTTCGGAAAAAAAATCTTTGCGAAAATGTACGGCCTATACATTGTTCTGCTTACATATCTGGAATTTTAGGATAGTTACTCATGCATTTTTCTAAATATTAAAAAAAAAACCCGTCTAAAATTGTAAGTGAACGGTCACCTTTGATCATATAGTGTATTATTTGAAAGAATTAACATCTAAAAGAAATTTAAATTTCCTTTCGCTTTAAAAACACGCAAAAATGTTTCTGAAAACTTTTTTTTTATCTTTCAGAGATTGCATTTGGCAAAACTAATAATTTTTTATCAAAGGTTTTATAGCTGTTATCAGAGACACGCAAAATGATAAAATAAATTCTATGAAAAATACAACACAGGTGTGTGATCTTCATGGCAATCTGACAAATAAATATAAACGAACGAAATATTGAGAAAAAGTAATATTTATGTTGGACCTTTCGTAAATATGTGAGTTTAAAAAGCTCTTTTCTTATTGTTTGATCATTTTTTTTTTTAGTTTCTTAAAATGAGGAGATGATATCGTGAGGTAGGTAAGTCTGTTTATTTTTGATAATAAGTTAGTTTAATATCTGTAGGTTAGTTAAAATTTTTTTTGTAAAAGTTTAAAAATCATTATCTTTTTTTTCATTAAACCGGGAACGCAGGTTGATTATTTTGATAAGACGCATTTTGTGTGTATATGGTTTTTGCATTTGTCGTGACTATTTTACGAAAAGTAATCTTCGAATTTATTTTAATACAGAATTTGTGACAATTATCTGAGGGTTAAGTATGGTGACGATAATTATTTAGAAATAATAGAGGTAAAAAAAAGACAGTTATTTTGGTTATGCCTTAGTTCAGGTACGTCATATCGTTCAGTTTATGTAATTCAGGTATGTCTTATTCTAAACATGTGTTCCCTGACGAATCTTTTAAAACAAAAGATTAGTCTTTATATTTATTATACATAATCGGTGGGAAATTTCTAATTTACTCCTTTATTGGGACAATTCGTCTAGTCTGCGATTGAATGTTTGTTTTCGGCAAGTCTCAATCAACATTTCTAAGATGAGATTAAATATATATATATATATACTAGCTGTCCTGCCCGGCGTTGCCCGGGCCTGTGATGTAATTCAGTTTTCAAATGTGTCATTTGCTTTCTAAATGACCCTTAAATTAAACTCAAATTTCTATGATTTTATATCGTTAAGTCCATTTTGTCAAAATTTATATTTTTAAACGGAAAAATCGCGAAAAGATATTGAATTGAAAGCACGTGCTGTTTGGTATTTTGTTTTCTATGTAATTTGATTTTTTGGAAACTATGCTAACCGAAAGCGAAAGAAATCGCGACGGAACACTCAGGTTTTTACTGAATTCGTAAAAATTTTCACACATTTTATTTTGTAAAAAAAGAATTCTATCCATACGAAAGTTCCAGAGTTTTTGAAAGTAATGTAAATCTGGTTTATTGAAAGGCTCTAAAAAGATTGTGCTAAAATACGGACATCTAGTTACTTTTAGCTGGGATGTAATTCGTGTTTGTCGGTGTATTTGAACGGGTTAAATCTCATATTTTTTTTAACAAATTGCAACATAAATTATGAGAATGTTTTAGCTTTAAGAAAATATTTTCGGTTTGTCAGGACGTATATAGAATTGCGCCTTGCAAAGGCAAAACCGCAATGAAACGATCTGGTTTTTATTGATTTCCTCAAATTTTTTGCACTTTTTATTTTGTAAAAATTATTTATACTCTTCCGAACGTTTCAAAAATTTTTAAGAAGGTATAAATTTGATCTATTGAGATGCTTTTAAAAGTTTGGGCTGAAATATGTACGCTTAGATACTTTTAGCGTAGAAAAATAGTCTATACGTGAGTCGCAAAGTGCCCCCTTTTGCCGGTGTGTTTGAAAGGGTTAAATCTTATATTTTAAAAACCGATAGCATCATAGATTATAACAGGTTGGAAATTGCACGTGAAGCGTAGCAAATGAGGTGCGTTCGTACTATAAGTTTTAAAATATTCAGATCTTGCTGATATAGTAGAGCGTACTTTGGATACAGTATAGTGGTCGAAATCTTTGTGTTCCTGTAAATATGCAGAGAGTAATTTTTATTATACTTCATTAGCGTATATCTTATTTATAAAATGTGAAGTAGGTTAATATAATCAAAGCACGCCCCAAACAATGTTTCCCCGTATAACATTATTTAGTGGAATACATTTGTGTGGCCCTGTAATTTAATAATAAATATTCTCTGCATCCCAGATTGTGCAGAATGTAGATTTTAGTACATACATCATAGATTCATGTCAATTATATTATATTCAAATGAGTGTAACACCATTAAAATGCATTTGAAACATTTTTTCCCATTGATCGTAATGTAACGGAATACTTTTGATTGTTCCTGTAACTGATCTATGCATCCGATTTTCATAACATTTGAAATGACTCGACAAAATTATGTAATAATTAAACGTTTTAAATTTCAAACGATTAAAATGCATTTAAAACTTTTTTTCCCCATTGATTGTAATGTAACGGAATACTTTTGATTGTCCCTGTAACTGATCTATGCATCCGATTTTCATAACATTTGAAATGACTCGACAAAATTATGTAATAAATATACGTTTTAAATTTAAAACGATTAAAATGCATTTGAAACTTTTTTCCCCATTGACGTAATGTAACGGAATCCTTTTGATTGTCCCTGTAATTGATCTATCCATCCGATTTTCATAAAATTTGAAATGACTCGACAAAATTATGTAATAATTATATATTTTAAATTTCAAACGATTCGGTTGGATAGTTTTTGCGTTGTTATATGCGGACGGACAGACGGACGGTCTGAGCGACAACAATAGGTGCTACGTATTTACATAATTACGAACGCACATAAAAATGTTTTTAAGCTTAAAGAATATGTTTTTTGTTTACCGGTATTATAGGATTGCGTTTTGCTAAGTCAAAAGAGCAATGAAAACGATCTGTTTTTTATTGATTTCATCAAATTTTTCGCACATTTTATTTTGTAAAAAATATTTCTATCCGCCCAAAAGTGTCGAATTTTTTGTAGGGAGTATAAATTTGGTCTATTGAGAAAATTTTAAAAGATTGAGTTGAAATATGCACGTTAAGATAATTTTAGCATAGAAAAAATATCCTCTCTGCGAGTCGCAAAAAGACCTTCTTTTGCCAGTGTATTTGAAAGAGTTAAAATCCTAATATTTCAAAATCAATTACACCATCGGTTAGAAAAAAGTTTCAACTTTAAGATCTTTTTTTTTGGTTTGTTTATATCTTAAAAATTATGCCCTGGAGGGGCATTGAGAAAAGAGAGAAAAATAGTTTTGGAAAAAACGACCATTTTTGAATATTTGTTTTCAAAGTGTTAACTGCAACATTTTTTCGAATTGATTATTGCATTTGAGACCTAAAAATATGATCTTTCGAAATATGTCTCTTAAGTTTAACTGCGTCCAGCAGTTTGGCTGATTTGGATTTAAACAAAATGATCCAAAAACAGAAATAAACGGGGAAAAAAGTTTCTTCCTTCGTTTAGGTGCGTAATTGAGTTTCTGCGCATGTGCAAACGTTTTCTTTCCCCGAACATAAAAAAATGACTTTTTGAAGAGAGTGAGTTCCGCTTCATAATTAATATCTATGAAACTAATCAAAAAATTAAAATTCTGAGCTTCAGGTGCATCAAGAGAGATATTGAGCTACTCTCAAAAAAATTTTGAGCTTCGTACGTGCCGTAGATTTTGCTAGCCATCGCAGACACACATACAAAGACAGAGCGTTTTGTTCTTTTATTAGTATAGCTAGGAAGAAAACAATCTTTGCTTTTCGTCCCCACCGAAACTAGTTTCATTATCATTTCGTAATGTTACCAGAAATATGTTTTCAAGTGTTTACTACTGGAATTCTGTTGTGGAACAATTCTAAATGCATCTTATTTCTATTCTGTAGGTTTAAACAAGCAAGCGAGCATTTTCATAAAAATGTGTTCACAGAATTTTTTTTATTACAAATTAAAAAAAAAAAAATGAAATAGAAAAAGAAATAGAAAATGAAAAAGAAAAAGATAAAAGGAAAATTTCTAAATGTTAAAGAACACACTTGTATATCTTCTTAACGAAAACATTTGTTTACAAGAAATCTTTTACCAACATTTTGTTAGGGAATACATAGTTTTGCGAACCAAGGTTTCGCTTTATTTATTTATTGATACATCTGACTTGTATGCTTGACATAGGTGTCCACTTATAGGTCATAGTCAATATACAAGGACGAGATAGTCACAAAGATATTTACAATACGAGAGAATTACAACCGGGAGCTCCACAAAGAGTACAACGAGCCAGCGGGAGTCAACCCACAACCCATATATACTTTCAAGCCCTTCGCTTGACTCGAGCTTGAAAGACAAATCTATACCGCTGTCTGTTTATGTTGTATTAACCTTTTTTTCTATGATAAATTTTGATAGCAAGCTTGATTTTGCATTACATAGAACAAAGCATGATATATTGAGACTACAGTGTTTTAGCATTATTATAGCAAACTATTAGAATAAGCGTATACAAATAAATTTTGTCAGGTTGTTTTCAAATCTAAACTGGCTACTTTCTGACGTATTTCTAAATTTACTTTTCATCCCAAATGTCCTATATGGGTTGTACAGTGAAGAAAAATATTTCTTTATATGACAGGTTTAAGTGAGAAGTTTAACTTATAAAGGTAGAGCGAATGCAAGCATATGTAAGAAGAACGCCATACTTCAGTGAAACTGGCATAGAATCTCAGGATATATATGGTTTCAACATATAATTTTTTTTCAGGTTTTAGTATCTTAATACAATATCAAAGTGTATAAACGTAATTTCCTGCTTTTAATATATAATAATTTAATTCTAAAGTTTTTTTCCTGTTTTTAAAAGTCAAGTGTAAATAAATTTTCTGAAATGAAACATTATTCTTTGCGCTGTATTTATAATTGGCAACAATTTAAAATAATAACATTATCTAAAATATGAAAATCTACATCTTGAAATGATTAAAATTTGAATAAATATTCAGAATTCCCACAAAAATGAGTCAAATTAAAATGAATATTAAATCTAGTCTGCATATCGCAAATTTGTAATGTATATGCTTAAAAAAAAGTTTTGATAACCTATGTACAGCATATGTTGTGTCTCGTTTTAGTTATGTATCGTTAAATCGAAGTTTTACTGAATTTACAGAGAAATTCTTCGCGAAGTATATCTATACATTATAACCATTAATTATCATCTCTAGCATAAAGAAACAGTAATTATTTTAACTGGACTATTTGGTTAGGTTAAATGGGCTGGGTTAGGGATCTGTGTATCTGTTACTACTATCCTTGCTATGTTTTCATATAAAATAATTTTCAATGGATTTTTTTTGGTAAGAAAAATAAGTAAGTAACAAAATAGAATAAGAGAAATCGAGTGGGCTAAGAGCAAATTATTGGATGGGCTCGGGCTCCAAAGGCAAATATAAGATGGCACCATTGCTTGCTTCATTCGTTTTTATTCAACGTAATTTTATTCTGCATTATCCTAAATCATTAATGTGGAATTTTAACAAGATAATTGACATTGCTTTGCATTAACATTTTGTAAAATATAAATAAAAAGATAGATTAAAAAAACCTGACATAGAGTTTCAAGAAAAATGCCTTGCCCCGATTAGAAATTAGGAAGTGGAAAGCCAGTAGCGCGTTCCTCATTGACTTGATTATAAACTCAGTATATAAAATGCTACACATAAACATTTCTAAAGTTAATTTTAGAGTAGACTGCCGAGATTGTTTGTGTAACGAATAATTACTAGTTACTTTAAAACGACTATCATTCGTTCTGCTTGAGTGGTTTTATATAATAAACTAGCTTCGATAAAATAAGCTACAGCACTTCTGAATTTCACCTTGAACACATTAAAGTATTTTTGAAAATTCCTGCGTAGTTGAATCAACATATATTACACTCTCTTAAAAGGAAATATAATTTAAGATATCAAATTACGTTTGACAATCATTTTTCTATTTAAATAAAGTAAAAATAAGCATAATACATTCCTTCAAATAAGTTAGTATATAAAAAATAGTTTTATTTGCTAAATAAATTACTTTGATGCAGTTTCTTTTCATATTTTACATTTTTAAAGAAAAACAATGAAAAGTGTGAAACTTAAAAAAAAAAAATAATAATAGTTACTATTTTTTCATAAATGTAGAATTCGAGTTACTAAACACGTTATCAGCTGCAATCTACGCTATAACCATGAGATATTCATATAATTTTGGCGATTTTTGTATGTAAAATGTAAGGAAATTATCAGATATTTAAACCGATAGTGCATTAAATTCTGTACTCTACTTAATTGAAAGCGATAAACTTTATTCAAAATTATGAAGTGATTGTACGGCTAACACAGTGATAAACCTACGAGTAAAACATTAATGGTATTAATTTTTTGGCTTATGTACCACGTCGTTTCCGGCAGATATGGATCATTAGATCCCCTTCTTACAACTCTTTCATAAAATAAAGGTTTTTTAGGGAGATTTCATTACAAAAAGTAAAAAGCTACCTATTGCAGCCGTCCGGAGGAAAGCACTTCCGGAAAATTTTGGTATATTTTATCGATCATGACCCCCAGACCCCAAAACCACCCACCGTTCAAATGTTGACGTATATATATATATATATATATATGTGACGATTTAAGGAGAACTCGAATTATTTCCACTGGTTAAAAAGAAACACACAGTCATGGCAAGCGAGGGAAAAAACAAAATAAATAAATAAATGTAGAAGATCCAATAATTAGTCATGGGCTGCTGTAAATTCATTTATTAAATTCGTAATAATGAGGAAGGAAAAGCTCCTTTTGCAAAAATTCCATCATTATTTCAGCGAGCTGTCCTCATCGAAGAAGCAACCCAAGAAATCTTCTTTTTCATCTCGAGACTTCCACCTTTTTAAACTAAAAAGAAAGTTCTGGAACATTCTGTAACCTCAAACCATCATTCTTTTATGTAAACAGAATTCTTGTCCAGCTACGAGATTATTTTCCACAAACGATAAATTTATTTAAAAAAAATATTATTTAACCAATTTATAATTGACTCAGAATTTTAAATATCTTAGGCAGACGATTTTTATAAATGATTAATTTTAAGAGAAAAAGAAAAGAAATGAATTTATTAATATGCACACATCAAAGGTTGACGTAGGAAAAATAAATAAATAGATAAAATAAAATAATGATATTTTTTGAAAGGTATGGTTTTGGAATAAATTTAATAAGACTTTCTTAAAAAGGGTTGATAAAAACATAGAAGAAATCAGTTTTATTTGGAATATTAAGAAATAAAGTTTTAATTAAGAATATTTTTAATTTAGAGCCATCTTTTTAAATTTACGCATACTGGAATAATGTTTTTTAAGGCAAATTAAGAATTTATATCGTCTGCATAAGGATTAACAGATTAGATTTAGAAACAAGATTTTAATTTAATAACTTGAAGTAAGTACGGAATATTATTATAAGAAAATTAAGATAGTATAAAGGTTAGTTTTGGCGAAAAAATTTTAAATTTGTAATATTATCCCCCCTCCCCAAGACTTTGTATGAAATTGATAGTTAAATAAAACTACAAGTTCAGACAACAGAAATATAATAATTTAGAAAAGTTAAATTTTGGAATAAAACTGTCAAACTCAAGAAGCCAAGAGATGGAAGAAAAGAAAATTAACGCAATATAAAAAATATTAGCGATTAAAATAAAATAGTTAAGAGAAAATAATTCTGAATTAAATTTAGGTAGGAGCATTTCCCTGAAAGAAATACAATAATGTTACAACATCACTTACCATTTGTAAGTGCATAGGAGATAATACATATAATAACAGTAAATAAGTTATGAATATTAATAAGCAAGAGATAAAAATATAATAAAAACAATAAAAATTCGTTCTCATGGAAGTTTAAATAATTACAATGACTTAATGCATAGTTTATTTTAAATAAGTCCTTTAAATGAAACAAGTCTTTCAATAGTATATATAAAAGAGTCTTTTCCAATGTTCTCTGAATACAGTCCCTTTAATTAAAAATCTTCAAACCTAGTTTAATCTTTGGTTTTAATGTTATGTTGGATCCAACATCTTTCAGTAATATATCAATTTTTCAATAATAAATAGCATCACTCTCAATATCAATAATAAATAATATAGAAAAATTTAAATAATAACAATAACAACAATAATAAGTAATAGTATAATAAGACTCCATATCCTAATATTTTTCAATAAGAGTATAATTAATACTAAACTTCATTATAGAAATCATAATAATAATAATAATAGTAAAACAAGAGTATAATCAAAAGAAAATATCACTATTTGTTTATTATTGATAGGGAAAATATTGGTTGAGGATAAAAATAATTACATAGCAACTAAATAATTTTCTTATCTTCTAATAGCATAAGAAAGTATTTTTTGCTAGCCGAAAGTATAAATAAAAAAAATCATAATAATTCCAAAATCCAAATAAAATTAAATCTAACTATTTAGAAAATGGACTCTCAACCAGTATTTCCTTACAATAATTCCTCTCTGATACTCTTTTACAAAATTGTCAAATTTGGTTATATGTTTTCAAATGCCAAATGTAGAATAATGTTTTATCTACACATGGTTTATAAACTTTAATAATAAAATACAATAGGAATAAAAGGTGTCATTCTTAATTGAGAAATAGAAATAAAAATAGTGTGCTTTTCTGAAAAACTCTTAATATCTGTAGTTTTCACAATCACTGAAAATCACATATTATGTTATAGGTTTGAGTAGAATCATTAGATTTTATAACTGTTATAACATAAATATCTGCTGAATAAATAGAATAATACTAATGTCAAATACATGAGTAAATATAGTTAGACTTAAACACCCTTAAAATTAATTTATCAACATCAATTTGAAAGCTTTTACAATCAAAGTGTTCACCTTATGCCTGCATAAGGAGCCCAATTTAACCCCAAAAACTCCCAAAAACAAGTAATATTCTTGTAGGCCTCCAAGAACATACCTGCTAATGTTGAAAATTATGGTGATAAACTATTTAAAGAATAAGAATTAAAACTTAATCTGCTGTCTTGACTTTAGTTTGATCTAGTGATTGTGATTGTATCTGAGGTTTTGTTTGTTTTTTGGGTTGCTCATGAAACAGTTTAAAATCTTCTGGTGAAAAATAGGGTCTTAATTTAGAAACATGCACAATAACGGAATTCTGTCCTGTCTCATAATTAAATTTATCTATTTCATAAGTTACATCAGAAAGTTTATTTATAATTTTGTATGATCCAGAGAAAGTAGGTTCTAATTTTCGAGTGTTAGGGTATTTAAATTCTTCATAAATTACAGAGTCTTGTATTTTTAATGGGCATTCGACAAAATTTCGATAATAGAGCCTTTTACTTTTAAGGTGAAATTCCTGAGTTCGCGCTTTCACAATTTTGAGGGCTTTGTCTACTGATGGGTAATAGTTTTGTTTTAAAGGAGATTCATAAGGAAATTGACCATAAAATAAATAGGCAGGTGGGAACTTGGTGATAGAATGGGGCGTATTGTTGTATTCTTCGATGACTTGGTTTAATAATCTAGTCCAAGGTATTTTAGAAGAAGTGGAATTAACTTTACATTTAAGCCTGGTAACTATAGTCTGGTTAACGCGCTCTACCTTTCCATTGGTCTGAGGATGATGTGCGGATGTAAAACGCTGTTGAACATGATGATTTCTAAGGAATTTCTTAAATCTTGGAGATCTGAAAGATTTATGCCTGTCACTAAGTATTTTTTGAGGTGCTTTGATATTGAAAATTTGTTTTAAACAGTTAGTGTATGTTTCAGTGGTAACATTTTTGGAGGGAAAAGCCCAAATAAATCTAGTTGCATGATCTATTATTATGTGTAAGAATTTTTTTGTTGAGTTGTAATAGTTAAATCCACCAACAGTATCAATAGAAAGACATTCAAAAGGTTGATCTGTTGCTGGCATAGCTTGTAATAAGCCGAATCTTTTCTGTTTTGGTTTTTTATTTTTCTGACAGGTATCGCAATGTTTAACAAATTCTGTAATGTCTATTGTCATATTAGGCCAATAATAGTTGGGAGATATTAAATTAAGCATTTTTTGAATCCCTAAATGTCCAAAATTATCATGAGCAATATGGAGTAATTTTTTTCTTAATGACATTGGTACAACAATTTTTTTGAATCCCTTTTTCTGAACTATAATAATTCCATTCTCTTTTTTATATTTTTTGTCACAAACATTGTCTTTGTCTTGCATCTCTATAATTTCTTTCCTATCTAGCAATAAACTAATATGTTGATTAAAATGACAAACAGGATTTCGTGACAACATGTCTGCTTCGACATTTGTTGAACCCTTTTCATATTTTATCTCATAATCAAACATACTAAGTTTGAGCGACCATCTAAAAAGCCTACCTCTTAAGTTTTTAACACTCTTTAACCATACTAGAGATGCGTGGTCCGTATGAATTGTAAACTTGACACCATGAAAGTAATGATAGAATTTGTCAAGAGTATCTATAATAGCTAAACATTCTAATTCAGTTATGAAATAATTTTGCTCATAACTCTTCAAAATTCTAGAATGATAAGCAATAGGATGTAAGAAATTTTCTTTATCAGGTTGTTTTAGAACGGCACCTACTGCTATCTGAGAGGCATCTACAAACATATGTAAAGGTAATTTAGGATCATAAATTTTGAGGATGGGTTTTGCAATTAAAGAATTTTTTAATTTTTCAAAAGACTCCTGGCACTCTGAGTTCCATTCCCATATTGTGTCTTTTTTAAGTAATCGGTTCAGAGGATATCTAATTTCAGCATATTTATTTATGAATTTATGGTAAACATTAATGGAACCTAGAAATCGTTGTAACTCTTTCACATTTGGAGGAGGTTTTAAATTTTTGATGGTTTCAATATTGGCATTTGCTGGTGTTATAGTTCCATTAGTGATTTCATAACCTAAGAAATTGATTTTATTTTGGCCTAATTTACATTTAGAAAGTTTAAGTTTAATGTTTTCTTGTTTGCAAATGTCAAAAATTTGAGCTAAATGGTTTAAATGTTCTTCTAATGAGGAAGAGAAAATTATAATATCATCAAAATAGTGGCACGCAAAGTCGATTTTATATTTATTAAGGATTCTTCGAATGGTTCTATTGAATATGGGAGGGCCCGTTTTTATGCCAAAAGGGAGCACGAGCCACTCAAAAAGTCCAAAATTAGTTGCAAATGCTAATTTTTCTGTATCGGATGGATGTATTGGTATGTGCCAGTAGCCAGAGGCTAAATCCAAAGTTGAAAAATACTGAGCACTACTCAATTTATCTAAAATTCCATCGATACGGGGCAAGGGTTCTGCATCATTTTTAATTATTGCGTTTAATTTTCTATAGTCTATACATAATCGCTTTTTTTACCTTCCTCTCTTTTCATAACTAGTGTAACAGGGGCAGAATAGGGGCTATTACTTTCCTTTATCAGTCCGGCTGCTAACAATGATTGAATTTGGTTTTTTATTTCTATTTCTTCTAGAGGAGATGTTCGGTAGGGCCTCAAAGATATAGGTAGGTCTGAGTTTAGTATAACGCGTTGTGGTTCAATATTAATCCTACCCACATCATATTTGTGCTTTGCAAAAATATCACTATAAATATGAACTAATTCCCTTAAATTTACATCTTGAATTAAATTTATTTCCCCAGTTAAATCTGAATCCGAATTATCGCGAAAATTTTGAAGAGTCATGGAACCTCTATAATCAGGATGCACATTAATTGCGTGATCATATTCAACACAGTCTTCATTTTTCATAATATTTCCACAAGTAGATTGTAACTCTATATCATGATTACTTACATTCAGTGTTTCATTATCATAATTATCTATTGCTACAGTATTACCAGTATTTAATTTCATATTTTTTTATATTCTGAGGTTACAAATTCATTAGATTGATCCCTGTTTTGTTGTACTTGGTCCATATTTACTGTATTGAAATGAAGGGATCTCTCATTATGTATGGATATACTGTTAGTTATAATTTTCCTTCCCTGCCTTACAATACAATTTTTACATTCTATGGTTAATTTAAATTTAGAACATTCTTTTAACCCCAAAATAGCATAATCCAAATTTGTATTGCATACTAAAAAGTTAACATATTTTTTAATTTTACCCACTTTTAGAAGAACACTACATTTTTTATTTATATGTAAAAATCCTTTTGCCTGACCAATGGTAACTGAGGGTACAGTCTCAATTTTAGCATTAAGTTTTTAAACAAATTTAATTGGCAATATTGCAATAGTTGAGCCAGTATCTACAACACATGGCAAATTATAATTATTTGTACATCCATACACAATTAATAGTCAAATATTATGAGAATTATTTTGTGAGCTACTTGGAAGAGTATCAGAGGATGGCAACTCACTCCTAAAAATACATTCTCTTTCCAAATGAAAAGCATTACTCACACCCCTATTTGTGCATATCCTACAAGGTCTTGAAGGGTATGAATTTTGAATATAATTATTTTGACAAACTCTAGGTCTTTGAAACTGAGATTGCCTTTGGGGAATCCAATTCCTAAGTGTATTATTGGACCTAACTGGCTGAATCCAGGGCCTAGTTGGTTGAAAAGGTTGAAAATTTTGTCTAGCTGATGGTTGATTTATTACTTGGTTTGAAACTAGTGGGGTGGAAACTTCCACGAATTGTTTGACAACCCGGTACCATTCTGTGGTACTACTAGGAGGATTTATAATAATATTGTTTTTGAATTCTGGTTTTAAACCATCAGTTAAACCTTGTAATAGTATATTTTCACTAAGATGTAATTTCCTACCAATTTCCACTTTTTTACGAAAATAAGTTTCTAAATTGTCTAAATTATCTAATTTCAGATTTGAAAAATCAGAAAAACTCGGGAAGTCTAATTCAATGAGTCTTTCTATCAAAATTTTCTTAATTTGTTCATAATCCGTACAATTTAAGCAGTCATTGATATAAATTTTTTGCGCTTCCCCTTTCAAATATTGCGCAATAAAATTAAATTTCCATTCTAGATTTTTCTTCTCCTTTTCACATGTTGTATCAAAATATGTTAACCATGACAAAATGTTCATTCCAGAACTCGGATCAAACGGTACGAATTTAGGATCTTCCATAATTTTTTTATTCTTACTCATTAGAATAAATGAAGCACTTCTATTTTCTTTATTAAATCCTGATCGTAAAATCATTCGCAATAAATTTCAAAGTTAATAATTTCTATCAATTACATATTTTTTCAAAATTACTATATCAGATCCATAACATACAATAAATAATAAAATAATAAATAAATTAGTAAATTAATAAATTAACGTCAAATTACTCTCATCAATAAAATAATAAATAAATAAATAAATAAATAATAAATACTTTCCATCAATCATAAATAGAATAGAAATAATAATCAAAACATTTAATAAAATAACTTACAGTTCACGAAAAATCTTCAATAAAATCCATTCTTCATTACATTCCTCATCAAATACCTTTCGCATACTCACCACTTTGAAGTCATTAATTTTCAAAAATTTTCCTATGACCATGAATACTGAATCAAAATTTGTGCGCACAGATCAACATCAAGCGTCAGGAAATCCACATCAGACTCGAAGCAAGTACTATTCATTAGCAAGCTGAAAATACCATATAGGCTGTCCTTTCAATCGAACTTCGGCGATAGCATGCTTTTCTTCGTTCCATCGCAATTTTCTTTAAATATCATTCATTAAAAAGGCAGCACAGATAACTAATCCTGTCGACTTTTCGATTAGTTGTGACGATTTAAGGAGAACTCGAATTATTTCCACTGGTTAAAAAGAAACACACAGTCATGGCAAGCGAGGGAAAAAACAAAATAAATAAATAAATGTAGAAGATCCAATAATTAGTCATGGGCTGCTGTAAATTCATTTATTAAATTCGTAATAATGAGGAAGGAAAAGCTCCTTTTGCAAAAATTCCATCATTATTTCAGCGAGCTGTCCTCATCGAAGAAGCAACCCAAGAAATCTTCTTTTTCATCTCATGACTTCCACCTTTTTAAACTAAAAAGAAAGTTCTGGAACATTCTGTAACCTCAAACCATCATTCTTTTATGTAAACAGAATTCTTGTCCAGCTACGAGATTATTTTCCACAAACGATAAATTTATTTAAAAAAAATATTATTTAACCAATTTATAATTGACTCAGAATTTTAAATATCTTAGGCAGACGATTTTTATAAATGATTAATTTTAAGAGAAAAAGAAAAGAAATGAATTTATTAATATGCACACATCAAAGGTTGACGTAGGAAAAATAAATAAATAGATAAAATAAAATAATGATATTTTTTGAAAGGTAAGGTTTTGGAATAAATTTAATAAGACTTTCTTAAAAAGGGTTGATAAAAACATAGAAGAAATCAGTTTTATTTGGAATATTAAGAAATAAAGTTTTAATTAAGAATATTTTTAATTTAGAGCCATCTTTTTAAATTTACGCATACTGGAATAATGTTTTTTAAGGCAAATTAAGAATTTATATCGTCTGCATAAGGATTAACAGATTAGATTTAGAAACAAGATTTTAATTTAATAATTTGAAGTAAGTACTTCAAATTATTGAAGTAGTTTTGTCTATATCTTAAAAAATGATTGATTTATAGCACTTTGAATTTTTCTTATGGCTGATAACGATCTGATTTTTGTCACGTGATAACACGCGTATTTATGAATCGATTTGGATGTAACTTGGTGTGTACATATTATATACTGAGGCCTGAATCGAGTTCTATACTCAGTTCCATCCGCCATCTTATTTCAAAATGGCGGCTATTTAAAAAATTTAAAGAATTTTAAAGTTTAAAATTAGGCACAAGAAAGTGAGAAATTGAAAAAGATTTTTCTTTTATGCATTTGACCTTTATACAAAGATTCCAGAGCATTTTTTGTTTCGTCTGTATCTTAAAAAATGGTTGAATTATCGCATATATATATTAATCGATTTCAATATGAGTGTGCATGTGCACCTGAATTAAGATTTCGACCAAGCTCATAATCAGGTTCTACTAATTTGAGCTTAGTATTTTTGAATAATATAATTTAATTTAAAATAAATAAATAAATATATAAGTATATGAAAGCTACCTTTTCCTCCCGGCACTGCCGGAAGGACTTTTTTTAACTTGTGCTCGATACCTTAGGTTTTTGTGCTGTCGGATCTTGGACTAATACCGATAAAAGATATCCCTCATAGCATGCATGGTCAAAGTGACGTCACTTTGGTCACATCACATCTGTGACCAAAATGCCAACACTCAGTGACGTCACATTGTGACTGAGATGTGACTTTCTTAATTTTTTTAGAAAATTACAAATATTCTTCAAAACATGTTATTTACTTTAAAAAATATGTTTCTGGCAATTTAAATATTGTCGCTTTTGTCACAGTTTCGTCATAATGTTAATGTCAAAGTAGTCACAAATGACACATTTTTCACAAATTTGTCACACCGTGACTTCACAAAGTGGTCACAATGTGACGTCAAAAACGAGTTCTAAAACGGCCATAACGACTTCACGTTTTAGTCACTGTGACTTCACATCGACGTCAAGTGACGTCACATCGACAATCGATGCCCTAATACCCGTAAAGCATGGTGACGTCACTGCAACGTCGTTGTGAAGTCACATCGTGACTTTGTGACCATCGATTGTCGATGTGACGTCACGTGACGTCGATGTGAAGTCACAGTGACTAAAATGTGAAGTCGTTATGGCCGTTTTAGAGATCTTTTGTGACGTTTCACAAATTGATTACAATGTGACAAATCTGTGAAAAATGTGTCATTTGTGACTAACTTGACATTAACATTGTGACGAAACTGTGACAAAAGCAACGATATTTAAATCGCCAGAAACGGATTTTTTTAAAGTAAATAACATGTTTTGAAGGATATTTATAAATTTCTAAAGATTTTTAAGAAAGTCACCTCTCAGTCACAATGTGACGTCAATGAGAGGTGGCATTTTGGTCACAGGTGTGATGTGACCAAAGTGACTCGCAGTGACGTCACTGTGACCATGCATGCTATGAGGGTGTGACTTGACAACGACGTTGCAATGACGTCATCATACTTTACGGGATGTACCATCCATAGATATGTTGTACATCTTTGTTCCAGCTGGCTGGCTACTTTTACTTTTTCCTTATCCTCTTTTGACCATATCAACTGTGTATATATAAGTTGTTTCACTTTCAATTCATGTTAAAAGAAAAGCAACTGATTTGTTATATTTCTATTTTAAAATGGAAACACCATCCTCTCTAACAAGGAAGGTCTCCATACTGGGCATACCCAGAATTTTATGAAAAAATACTAATTAAAGTACTTATATATGTAATAAAGGATCAGTCAAAATTAGCGGCGGAATCACATTAGATATTGTGTAAGAAATAAAATATTTTCGAATATTTGGCATGAAAAGACTAAAGAGTCACTCAATTTGGCGAGCAGCCCTTTTCCTCGCCAAAAGCAAACGATTATAATGAAACTCAAAACTGTTAGATATTTAGTTTGCGCGTAAATGGTATTTAATGAATTTAAACATAAACAATGAGAGACTTTAATATATTATATACATCTATATACATCTATATACATATTGTATTACATATATACATATTACTCGTTGAAGTAGTTATTTAATTGCTGGAAAAAATGTTTTCATAGCTAAAAAAATCATATCTAGAAAAATTATCTTCGTACATTTAAGCGTATTCAAAAATAAACGTCATATGTTTCCATAGCAACAAAATCTAATCGACAATTCTCAATTGGACTTTGAGCTTGAAACAAATTTAATTAAATTCAAATTATGAATTTCGTTTTAAATCTCAAATTTTGATGATTAAATTTGAATATAAATACATATAAATTTCGATATAAAAAAATTATACTTAAAACAAACTAAAACTTACAAAACTAAAGTTTTTAAATTAAACTTATCAAAACAAGTTCAACATGAAACTTTTTTTTCTTGCAGTGTATCTGACATAAAGTATTTTTTTGAAATTACATTCCATTGCCAACCGGCGATAAATCGCCAAATAACGAAATTTTCATTATTTTTTTTACGGTTACTGAATGGAGGTTCCGCCGACATTTTTTTTATAAACGTATATATTCACGCGAGAAGAACATTCTGTAATTTTTTCAGATTTTTCGGGGTATGCCCGTATGGAGACCTTCCTTGTAAGTACTTTGTTCCACTCTCCTTTTTAACACTTTCCAACAAAGTTGAAAAGTGTTTATGCATTCGGTTTGTCTGCCCATATGGCCGGATGGTCGTCTGTCCGCGCTCTAACTCCCGTAAATATTCTCGGATTGTTATGAAATTTTTATATGTTATTGATGTTTACCCTAGCAAGAACCCTATTGAAAATGAAGTTTCTACTATGATTAGTTTTTTTACAGGGATAATCAAAATTTTCCGATACATTACGGCCAATGGGAAAAAATCGTTTAAAGTGAATTTTAAAAGTGTTATACCCTGTCAAACTTATTCAAATTTACATGCATTCGCAAAGTGCACTAAAATACACATTATTTAAAATGTGCAGTCAAAATAATAGTTTTTATTCTTTTACAGGGCCACTCAAAAGAATTACATTACACAATAATAAAGGGGGAAATTGTTTGCGACATATTTTAATAACATTAAACGATTTCAAGTATCATAAAATTGATATACGCCGTTGAGCCTTAATATTTAACGCATAATATGAAGTGCATAGCATTTACAGGGCCACGCAAAATATTTCAAATCTTATATTTTTATCCAAGTACTGTATATTATCGATGATAGCTGATGGAAGGTTGAAATTCATTTTCAATTATGATATGCGCTATTAAGTTTTACTAAATTTTCTGCATATTATATGGTGCATATAAATGTTATAGTTGATATACAGGGTTACACAAAAGAGCTCATAAGGGTTACTGAATATGAGAGTAATTAACTTAAAGGTGGTTTTTAAGTAATTTATGCATTTTTACGTTGAATTGCTTTCAGTTTACTAAGAAATGTTTGTAGAATATAGATTAAATGATATACAGGGTCACGCAAAGAATTAGCTACATGGTCATCCACAGATCAAAATTTCTGGAAATGTGATTTAAGTAGTTTTAAGAGTGTGTTTGTTTGAACTAAATTTTAACAAAATAATGGCGTGTAATAAAGATACTAGGTAAATTACAGGGCTGAACAATAGTATTGAAGAGTTTTCCATCTATTAGAATAAAGTGCTGAAAGAGAAATTTCAATCAATTAGGCATTTTCTTGCTAAACTAAATTTTCCCATCATATAGTATATATATATATATATATATATATATATATATATATATATATCAACCGACAGATCAAATACAGGGCTGTTCAAAAGTATTAGAATACATATTTGGCTAAGGACAGTAGCATCTTATTTCGCTAAATAACAAAGTTTTGTTAAAGACTTCAGGAAGTGTTGGAAAGTGTTTCATAATCTATGCTTAACGCATGATTTTTCTTATTTGTTTCTGTTCTTTATCAGCTCTCAATTTTTATGTAGCAGAACCGATTGTATTTGATGTAATAGTTCCTGAAAGAAAATCATCTTGCAAAAGATATTCTGCACATTTCAAACTAGTAAAAGTTCTCTGCAAATTATATGGTTAAAATATTGAGGCACATTTTAACTTTATAATTTAACATTTATTTCACAAGCGTAAACGAAAATCGCGCATATCATCTGAAGAAATACTGTCATTGCTAACATACGTTTATACGGCAATCCAATACCAATCCATCTCTATCAGACAGAACAAATTTTTTAAATATCGAGGATTTGTTCTTGAAAGTGCATATTGTGGGAAATTCCACTGCCCAGAATGGAATCCTTTTCTAGTCCAAAGAAATAGGTTTAAGCCGAGATAAGCTTAAATATTTTTGTCTAAATCTAAACAGGCTGGTAAAATTACCAACAAAATACAAATAGTCCCTTAGTTTAACACGTTCGCTGCCGCTTACGTGAAGGTGTGAAGATGGTTATTGCCGCACTGTAGAAGTGGGTTTTTCCCAGATGCCGACGTACTTTTTATTGCAAATAATCAGTGAAAGATTTTCCCGCTCCAGTGCGTGACTGGCTATTGAGAATCACCCCACATCACGTGAGTGGACCCTCAACGTTGGCGCCATATCACGCGCTGGCGCGTGATCGGCAGCGAATGTGTTAAAGCAGCGGTTCCCAAACTTTTGAACTCGCGGAGCCCAATCTGGGAAGATTTTCTGAAGCGGAGCCTCTGTACCCGACGATACTCTGTGGTTTACAAATTAATGTTTTTCATACCTATGGAACAGAGACAATTTTGAGGTTCTCAGTTTGGCCCTTTCCATATACAGATACACTGAATTCATAATAGAAATTTTAAAAATCAAACTTTCTATTATATAACCATTTAACAGTTTTATTTAATATTACTATTATTGGATACAATAAAATAAAAATAAGGATTAAAATCCTTTTTTTTTTTGTATTAAAATATCTACTTTATATAATCGAGCTATTTTCTTCAAATACAACAAATATTATAGTTAAAAATTTGTGATTGCTGAAAGCTTTTAGTAACGAAAAAAACAAACTCTTTTTTACGCGAGCGATGTTCAAGTGGTACTGTTTAGGGGTTAATGATATCCATTTTTAAAATAAGAAATATTCTTTTGGGATTTCCAGTAAGAACTCGTAATTAAAGATAAAAATTGCAACCATGTTTGGATTACCCATTGCATTGGGGCTTACGTAAAGCTATTATTATTTAGCGATAACCACACACACATACACACACACAGAGAGAAATAAAGGTAAGTTGTACAGTTTTCATTTGCAGAGAGATACTTCTGTATAATTTTACTAGGCTACCCGCAAAAAAAGAAGATAATGGATAGTTTTGTCACCTATGAGTAATTTTGTGACCCGTTTTCGCTAGCCCCGCCTACCCGTAACAGAATCATGCGATTATGGAATATTTTTTTCGTTCTTTTTAAGTTTCTAGTACGTCTAAACATGCAAAGAAAATTAATCGCCTCTCAGCTTCGTTTTTTGAACCATTTTTGAAAAATACAATTAGAAGTAGGTCACCGTTTTAGTGTTTAAATGGGCGCGGCAAAATCTATAAGCTGTATTGTTAAATGCAGCATTGTTAACCCCTTGGAGACGAACGACACTTATATGTGCCGCAAAAAGGATTAAGAATATTTGTTTATCCCCACCAGTAAAATTTTACTGTAAAATTTGCTATACTTAATCGGAGCATTTATTTTTCGATTTAAAAAAGCACAAATTTCTGTTTAAAAAAACCAGTGACAAAATATTAAAAATTTCATAAAAGACTCCCATCGCGAAGGGGTTAACTTTTTTGAAAAATTTTATTTAAAGTACTTAGTTATTAATTATAATTTTAAAAGAAAGTTTCTTTCGGTTTTTTTTTTTTTTTTTTTAATCAAAACAGCTATGCAATTAAAAATTACACATGTTAAACGAACTGAAGCTAGTAGAAAAACTTATTTAACACAATGGGATATATATACACTGCTCAAAACAATTAAAGGATATTGCAGTTTTAGGTGGATTTTGTATCTGGGAAACGTTTTAGCTGATTGATACATGGTCGACAGACATAGTAGGTTATATGAGAATAAATTACACATGTTTGGCAGAAAAAAATGCATTTTATTGCGCATTTGTGTACAAAAGGAAAAAAAACACAATTTGTGCATATGAGAAAAAAAGAATAAGAAAATGTGTTTTCTTCAAAGAAAATCATTTTCAGTAGGGGGTATGGTTTCCACTGGCGGCCAGCAACGTTGAACACCTTTGAGGCATGGACTCAATGAGGCTATTAATGACGAGTTGGGGGTATTCTGCCCCACTCTTCCAGAAGAGCTCTTTCCAGTTCTTGGAGAGTTTGTGGGGGTTGTTGGCGGCCAGAAACTCGTCTTCCTAGAGCGTCCCGAACGTGCTCGATTGGATTCATGTCTGGAGAACACGCTGGCCATTCCATTCGAACGATTCCTTCCTCGAAAAGGAAATCCTCCACCAGGTTTGTACGATGTGGCCTGCAGTTATCGTCCATTAAAATGAAGTTATCTCCGATTGCTGCAGCGTAAGGGACTACAATAGGTCTGAGGATCGCATCCCTATATCGGCGACCAGTCAGAGCTCCATCTCGAATGATGTAGAGGTCAGTGCGCCCGTCAATGGAGATGCCACCATACACCAACACTCCTCCACCGCCAAATCTGACACTTTCGTGCACGAACGCAGGATTATTCCTACTGTCACGGTCCCTCCAGATGAAAATACGCCTATTATCCGGATGCACACAAAAACGGGACTCGTCAGAAAACAGAATATTGCTCCATTCATTTCTCCTCCAGTTGACATGCTCGGTTGCCCACTCCCTGCGGTCGCGACGATGCCTTGATGTTAATCTAACACATACCATCGGTCGGCGAGCATACAGACCTACAGCATGGAGCCGGTTTCGGACAGTCTGAGTTGAAATCGTGGTGCCTGTAGCCGAGCGAAGGTATTGTTGGAGAAGAGTAGCGTTCATGTTTCGGTGTCTCCGAGCTGTTAACGCTAAATACCGATCTTCATTGGGCGTTGTTGCCCGTCTACGACCTTGCCCTGGTCTTCGGCCTGCACATCCACTCTCTAAAAAACGGTTCCAGATCCTGGAAATGACACTTTGTGACACTCCAATGGCTTGCGCTACTTCGGCTTGAGTTTAGCCCCCTTCTAACCTACCAACAATTCTCCAAGCTTCTGAATCTGTCAAATGACTTCGCTGAGACATCCTACTCACCGAAACAAAGCAATCACTGAATGCCGATCATCCTTGTCTTCATTCTCTTTTATCCAGTTAAAAGTCAAATTTCATTCGCTGCCGCTGAAGCGACGTTTTTGACGTCGAACTCAAAATTTGCATACTCCACAGTTTGAAAACCAGAAAAAATTGCATTTGTGATTCTCTTCTTCTATTTTCGACAAAAAAAAATTTCGTTTATATCTTTATTTTATATAAAACTTCAAATATCCTTTAATTGCTTTGAGCAGTGTATATGGGATTAAATTTATATTATAGCGGGTACTCATTGACAAAAAGTCTAAGCAAGGGGTGGAGCTGAGTAAAATTTTAAATTATTAATGTGATGATAAATGTAAAGAATATATTTTTTAAATTTCTGCAGACTTATTTCTAATTGGAAAATGTGGCAGAGGCCAATTAAAAGAAAATTTTAAAGAGGGGTTGTAAAGTGATAGAAGTTGCTAAACAAATGCGTTTTTATCAATATAAACTGCTTATAAAATTAAGTACAATTATGTAAAAAGCATAGAAAATTAAAAAAAAAAGATTAAAGCAATTAAAGTTACAAAAAGAAAGAATCTATATACAAAGCGTTTATAACTATTAAATAAATTTAACGAGGGGTTTATTAAATGGTAAAAGATACAAAAGGGTACATTTTATTCGACAAATGATGCTGTACAATGAAAAACAGTATAGAAAATTTAAACATACAAATAACACAAACAGGTTAAAGAATTTAAATTTATTCATAAAAAAAGAAATATATATACACAATGTTCACAAATGTAATATGAATCTGATGCTGTAAATGATAGAAGATGCAATAAAAATATGTTTTTAGGAACAAATATTATTGTACTATGAAAAACAGTATAAAAATTTCTAAATAATTAAAAATTAATACAAAAAACATAAACAGATTGAAAAAATAAAGATATAAAAATAAGAAGACATATATACACACATTACACACAAGTGAATCTAGTGAGGGATTGACACAATATCGTTTAAGAAAAGACGTTTTAAGCGACAGACATTGTTTTAAAAATTAAATACAATTTTAAAACTAGGATAGAAGATTTAAATAAGTAAAATTTAATAAAAATAAAATAAACAGCTTAAGGAAATTAAAAATAATACAGTATGCAATATATACAAATATTAAATGCCGCTTTTTTTGTGACGAACAATAAAATATTAAAGTTTAGTGTGAAAAGTATGCTTGAATTGTTCTGCACAGTTTCTTGACATCTTGTGCAATTTTCTACAACTGTAAGCGAATGTCTGGATCTGCATTTAACCGATTACTGTATTTTGTTTTGATACTTTTGTAAGTGGAGAATTCAGCTTCACACAGATATGTCGTTGAAATATGGGATTAAAATTAATTTTGCTCCGTCTAACAAGATTTTGTATTTATCTGTCAAATGACAACAAAATTCAGTGATACCTTGCTTTGAAAAGCGATTACTAGATGGTTTTGAGATGTTAAATCTGTAAAAGCTTCATTTTCCCCAGAGCTGTGTAATTTTGTTTTTACACTGAATGGATTTAGTACCCACTTAAAATCGTCCAGCATCTTACTTTAAGGAGCTGGAAAGTAATGCTCAAACGAATCTATGAGTTTCGAGATGACCTTGAATACTTTTTTGACAGTTTGTTCAGAAACCTTGTTAGTAAGTAAAAAAGAATTAAGTATAAACATATAAATAGGAGAAACTCCAAATAACAAAACTATTCTCCCTTTTGTTCGGAAAGCAAAGTTAACAGCACTGGAGGGTCTTTTCTTTTTCGATTCACGTTGTGCATTCGATTCAGAATGCTATTTCCTGTAGCCAGGGATGTACGGGGGTATACGTCGTATATCTTCTATATTTTTTTAAGGAGTACCATATATCTTCTGCTTTTCAAGAAAACTTATAGTATACACGTTCTAGAGTATACTGTTTGCCTTGAGCGTATACCCTCTGCTTAACGTATATCCTCTTTTCTTTTTCTTTTTTTTTTTTTTTTTTTTTTTTTTTTTTTTTTTTTTTTTACGACTACACTTTTGTTTGTTGCTTAGTTTAAATCGAATCTTTAAAACTCATTAAATGAACACATAAAATAAAACAATTCAAACCAAAAATATTATACAGAAAATAGGTACATCTACAATTCGAATATTTAAGTAGCTTTGAAGTTTAAAGTGTATTATTGTATTTTTTTTCAACCCATTTATAGATATATTTATTTTTTACACACAAAATTCCCTCATACTTTTAAACTTACAAAATTTTTAACTTACAAAAATTCCCTCATACTTTTGAAAATCTTTCACTTGCAATATGCTATTTTTTTTTCATGTTTTGATTATTTTCCTGGAACGCCGCGGAGCCCTTGGGAAAATCAGGCGGAGCCCCAAGGTCTCCGCGGAGCACACTTTGGGAACCTCTGTGTTAAAGAATTTTATTTTTTTGCTATTGTATCAAGAAATAGAAGAATTGTCTTGCGATCAATATAATTTGGCTTTGAGAAGTTTTGACATATTCATGAAAATATTACGGCCTGTAAGCTTCATCATACCATAACCAGAGCCTGTATTTCCTATTTCGCATGGAATGTAAATTTGTTTGTGCAACTAATTCCTCAAAAAGCTCAATATTCATAAATGGTGGTTAAATTTTATTTTGAAAAAAATTTAATTTTAACAGTATTAGACAATATTTTTGTACACTTAAAAATAAACAGCTACTGAATTCCCATCATTTAGTTTTAAATGAGTATATAAGAAAAAAATTACAAATATATTGGTATTAATAAAATTGAGAAAAAAAATTAAGTTGTCCTTAAGAGAAATATTTTAAAATTTCAGCGAAAGAATAATTTACAAATATAACTAAAAAAATTAATTATCTTTATTTATTTTGGGTAAAAAACACATTATATATCTAGCTATGGTCACCAATATGTCTATGTATTTTCAATAAAATTACAGAATTTAATCAGCATTAAGTAATACTTAATCAAACAAACATGCAAAATCAACTTAATCTAGCTTAAATTGCATTATCTGCTTTTTTTCCTTTTAAACACATATTTTGAGTTAATTCAGTATACGGGAACTTTGTTGTTATTTCTAAAACCCATAACAGTAATCCCTGAAATAGGCCTATTTATAGTCGCTGAGTATACAGGTCCGTAGCATATGTAAACCTTAAAAAAACGCTTCTTTTAAAATAAAACATTTCACAAAATTAACAAAAGGAAGCTATCTCATGAACATTTATAATATTTTTAACAATAAAAAACATTCTGACATCTTATTTAAAATTTTAATATAGATAAATATTACTGAGATTTACGCAGTCGCGGAATTGATGACGTTTTTCAAAACCCCACTTTCAACCAACGTACTGAGTGCGATTTTGCAAATCTAGCTGGAAAAAAGTCCAAACATCGACTCGCAGTAATTTAACTTTTAAACATTTCAAATAACACCTAACACATTGGAGGACAAAAAGGTAAAGTGATAGTAGCGTAACTTTACAACAACACTATCAAAAATTCGCTCAAAGATCACATTTTCTTTAAGGGTTAAAATAGCAAAGGATTAAAATAGGTTTAATTTTGCAAAGATTTGAAACTGTTGCTTTTAGATCGAGAGGCGGCAGCACAGACGATTATCTGATTGAGTTCACCGCTGAAATTCGAGAATCAGTTCAAGTTCTATTTTCATATTAAAGCGCAATCGCTCTGCCTAGTCGTATCTTGGTGGAAAACACCAGAAAACCCGATTTTAGAGACTGACTCATAGATTTACCATTGTGTTTTCCTGCTCCCTGTCCTCCATGTTTTCATAACTTTGGGCGTTTATACAAACCTACGAGTCAACCACTAAAATCGGGTTTTCAGGTGTTTTCCAAAAAGATATGACTTGGTAAACCAATTACTATTTAATATGCGAATCGAGTTTTAACTTATTCTGGAATTTCAGTCGTGAACTCCATAAGGTGATTGTATGTGCTGCCACCTTTCACTCTATTTTTATCATTTCATTTAAAAAAATTCAATTTTTTTTCACCTTTAATTTCAGTACAAGTTGTATATTTTACTTTAATATGTCAGAAAGAATATAGATTTCAAAATTATATGGTTATGCTAATTTCCCCTTTCAACTATTATTATTATTATTATTTTTACATCTGACGATTATTTATTTTTCCAATAAATTTGTGCGCTTTTTTGTAAATTATTTTTTCGCAGCAAAAAAGATGCTTCAAATTTAAACAGAATTTACTCAGCCAGTTTTAATCGTTGAAGAATAGGACTTTTTTCTATCTTATTTCTTCGAGTCATAAGATATTGTTTACTAAATATAGCTTGGACTAGTGACCCTATAAAAATTTTAATTTCGTAATTTTTAAAGATAGGTTTTTATTGATACAAATTGCTCTAAAAATATTTCTTTGCCTCATTAAAAAAAATTTGTTATTGGAATTATATGTCTATAACTAACGGTTTAGGAACCTTTGGACACCCTGTAATATACATTAACAAAACGAATTTAAAAATAGCATAGATCAAGAACGAAAATATATAAGCTTTCATTAAGGGGTCTTATAACTTTTAAAAACGATGAAAATAAACGAAAAAAAAAATTAAACGTTTGAATTAGTTTATTTACAAAATCTTTTTATATATGAAAGTGAAATATTTAGTATAGATTAAACAGATTGTGCTTTGTAATACAATAGCATTATAAATTAGTTAGGATTTCACGGAATTTGTGTATTGCTAAAATTAAAATAGCTGTTTTTTTTAATTTTGTAAGTTATTGCACGCACGATATCTTGAGAACGCATGTACGGATTGTTATGCAATTAGGTATAGATGTTAAGCAGAAATGTGTGTATAAAATAATTTATTTTTAAATACTTAGAATGGTAATATTTTTGGTTATGACTATTTTTATTCATTAAAAAAATATAGACTTTTAATTAAAAATATTTCATTTTTTAGTTAATGAAATAATTTTGATCTAAGAGTCGGTCATTTTAAACACTCATATGTCATAAATCAAGTTTCATAACAGTTCATAAATGCTTTCTCAAGATATGTGCGCAATGACTTACGAGTAAAAAAAAGAGCTGTTTCATTTTTAACAGTATACAAATTACGTAAAAAAATAGTCAGTATCTAGTAATATTATATTAAAAAGTATAATATGTTTAATCAAAAGTCAAAATTTCATTTTTATACATAAAAAAAGAATGGAGATACACTAATTCAAACTCTCAATGTTTTTGTTGATTTTCGAAGAGTTTAAAAGATACAATCCCCTAAAAATAAATAAAGAAAGAAATAAAAATAAAATTAAAGAAGGGAATCGGTCCTTTCGGAGAAATTTTTGGTACTAATTTGAAGTAACATTTCGAGAGGATGGCATGTAAATTTGTGCTACATGTTTACATTATAATGCGACCAAATTTTTTGAACTTAAATGTAATTATCAATTCCTGGGTACACAGAATTTTTTTTCTGCAAGCGATAAAAAAGAAAATTAATTTTCAAGCCGAAAAACTCCCATACCCCTTTAACCCCCTGACTGTCAAGACGTAATCTACTTCAGTAATCAGTGACCCTGTACGTCGCGTCGTTCACTGAGTGTTGCCACATCTCGCGGATTTTTTGTTTAGAAATATTGAAATCACACCAGAAAACGTTCAATAGCAGTTTTCTTCTATTTTATTTCTGGAATACTTATCATCGTATAAAGTAACAATAATTATTAAATTTACTGGTGAAATTCGGTATGACTAAATAAATATTCAGCCAAATATGGCGACTCAGGCTACATGCTGCACTAGCAGCACGGTAATACTATGCCCATGGTAACATAATGCTACAAACAGTGTTTCAAATTTAGTGGATTTTTTTAATTCTGATATTCCAAACTCTCGCCAGAAATTTAAAATAGCATTATTTCTTTTATTGAATAACATGCATGTCATGAATAATTTTAAATTAAGCTAAACTTACTATTTAAATTTTCTGGTGTGAATTCAGGTTATATGAAATACGGAATTTCTAGAATGTATTCTAACATGGGAATTAGAGGGTTAATATACATTAACCTTCCTACCCTGTTGAAATTTCACTCAAACTTGATTAAAATATTCCACACCAGAATTTATATTTAAATCCATTTAAGATACTTATTTAACTTAAATCTTTGTGTTATTTATTTAATTTACATTATGAAAATTTTTCTGGTTTGAATGGAATGAAACGCATTATAGGACTGGGTCGATTAGACCCATTCAGGGTAGGAAGGTTAAAAAAACTTTTTAAATATCTTTCGCTAGATAGTAATTGTTGTATATTTGAACTGGACTGGTCTATCATATGCAGGTGATATAACTGAGTACTGGTGGAAGGTGAGTAGTAATGACACGTATATTTTACACCGTATAGCCTGGCATATAGCCCTTCACTGACGAAATTAAACCTGGCAGTCAAGGGGTTAAAAGGAAATAAATTTCAGGACCTTCATATATTTATGTTTTTTACGACAACAAAACCTAATTTTTGTGTTTTTAATGGTATCAATAAAATAAAAACAAGCATAAGGAAAATATGATTCGAGAAGAAACATAATGAATACAGAAACTTAATCTATTGTAAATTTTCGAAAAATCAATAGTCTACTGTATAACTAAAGTGTTCTTTCGCAAGCGACATATATGTGAAAATCAATACATCTTGCGCATTTCCTTAAGAAAATAATGCCCGTGCAGTGTACAGATCTCAAAGCATAATATATGATTCAATTTTTTTATATCATTATTACTATTGTTATTATTATTACTGTTATTATTTTTATTTTAAATCTTTACTTAGAGTCATCCGATTTATAATTTATATAAATGGTATATATTATGATTCATATATGTAAATCGAGAAACATTTATTATAGTATCATTCACATTGTAATTTGCAAATATATATATTTAAAATTATAAATGTGCACATACGAGTTTTCAGATTTAAAAACTAATTTGAAAGCTCTATTTTATTATTATTAAAAAAAAAAAAAATACTAGTTTGTTTGAGAGGTGGCGGTGGCAGAATATTAATAGGTCTCAGTTTCTTTGGACATAATGCCTTATGGCCTCTATTTACAGATTGGAGAAATTTTTCTTTCGCATTATCTACCACTTTTTCAGATTAACAATCTTCACTTTATTCAATCGCGGAATGTCTATCATTAAATAAAGCGACTATTAATAGTTGGGAAAAAGTAGTCTACATTTCGAATAAAAAAATTCTTCAGTCTAGAAACACTACTTAAGGACAGAATTTCCTATTGTTATTTTTTTATCCTGTATCCTCCCCCTTATTTAGGTATACTCACCCTCATCTAAACGTATATGCGCCTATAGTCAATATTTGATATTTTCTACAAGAAAAATAATTGTTTATGACTTCGGTTCTGTCTGCGCTAGAGATGGTAAACATAGTTAATTTTGGTTAATAGGTTCCACCGTTTCATTCTTGCACATATAACAGTTCCAACAACCTGTTATTTTTGTAACATATAACTAATACTGCCAACACTGTTAAAACTACACGTTACATATTGTACCTTTTAGGGGTGAAAGGCTTGTCTCACTGGTGACACCCCTAGGGGAGCCAGAATGACACCCTTAATTAGGGTGAAAAGATGGTACCCCTAATCCAGAGTGCCCAATAATGAAAAGAAACTATAAACCGACTTTTGGCTCGCGAAGGATTCGAACCCACAATGTCTGATTGCAAGCTCAATGCATCGAGCTTACCTTCAAAGTCTCCCTGAAATGTTCAAATGTCCTGAAACTCAAAGGTTGCTTTATATAAAAAGCTTGCCAAAAGTTAGCCATTCGAAGTTCTAAACGGAATTGGGATAGCGGAAGCGCGGTGATAGTCATCGTAGGGAGAAATTGCTGTTTTGATCCACCAGTGACAGTGAGTTGAAGGGGAAGGACACACGTCAGAAAGCATGGGCAAATGACTAAGGGGTGAAAATTTTTCAAAGGTATACATTGCACGGCACCCTAATTAGCGCGCATCACCCAGTGAAAGATCAAACGGCACTCCAAACACATTTTCAAGCCCGCGGGTGTCAAATGCTAACACCTTTTCACCCCTGGGCGCCAAATGCAACTGGTTTGCCACCTTTATTTTTAATAGTGTATGGTGTCAACGGATGTTTTAATAGAAGGCATTTAAACAAAATGCTTGAAATACTTTTGGGACGTAAGTATAGACGCTGTTTTTCATTGAAATGTATCCCCACCATAAAATTAGTTTATGGTTAAAAATTTAAATTCTGAAAGACAAAAATTTACCTATATGAATTTCGTGCATTTTCAGCATTTTTTGTCATTAAAAGCACATTTTCCATTCAGTGTGTATAAAGCATTGAAAATTAATAAAATTCAAAGTATCATGACTCAGTAAGCTTCAAAATCAGGAAAAATCAATTATGGAATATTATTCATTTTTAAAAGTCATATTCGCCTCATTTTGATGAAACTTGCATTGTAAGTTAGATAATTTTTCAGGGATGTTTTTAGTATATTTTTTATTGCTCTACAATGCTCAGTTATAATGTTAGTCATTTATGTTGGAGTTAATTTCTACAATCCCCTGAAAACGATTATGAAAGATTAGTCTTTATAAAAACTACTAATGGACGGATTGTGATGAGGCTTACATTATTTGCTAGATGAATTTTCAGGAATAGCTTCTGTAAATTGTATATGGTGTGTCGTTCTATAATAAAACTTTAAATAAAAAGAATATTGCCCAGTTAAACTGATGGCATTGAGCTCACAGGCTACGCATACTAATTGTACATTACAACCTTGTACGTTAATTCCGTTCGAAAAAAAAATAAGAAAGGGAAACAGCTCTCCCCTTTCTCCTTTTTTATACTTAATCATTGGACGTCCTAAACTATCAAGGACATGCTTTATCATATAAAAAATCTATATCCAAAATTCAGAGCAAATCGGATAATTCTTAATAGAAACCCATTTAGCAATTATATAATTTAAGAGGAGTTATTCCCCTCTTTTATACTTAACCATTAAACTTCCAAAACTATTCAGAGATTTGAACGAAATCCAACAATTCTGCTTGAAAAATCCATTTATACATGTTAAGGGGAGGGGCATTAGAACCCCCGTTCCCCCTGTATTTACTTATTCAATGAAAACCTAATAACAGCCACGGTATCGCCTCATCAGAATGATCCTATATCTAAATTTTGAACGAAAACTGTTAATTCTGTATGAAAATACCGTTTATATCAAGGGGAGGGGCATAAGCCCTCAGGTTCCCCCTCTTATACATATCGAATGAACTCCAAAAACTAATCAGGGAAGCGCCTTATCAGGATATACCTATATACAAAATTTCTAGTGGATCCGATATTTTTATCATGAGTTATCGCGTTACGTACGAACATACATACAGAACGGACGGGCACATAAGCTCTCAGGCTATGATAGCCTGTGAGCTAAAAAGGTCAAACTTCTTACATTTTTTAAAATCGTTTCGCAAGGTGATTAAAATATTGGGTTAACACAGATACATTAAAGCGCTTTACTGTTATCACAGCGCGTATCAGCTTTATATGTAATCTTATTATCGAAGTAGTTTTCCATACAAATTAATACACATTAAAATAAAAACCCATTTAGCATTTATATAATTTAAAAAGAGTTATCCCCCTCTTTTATACTTAACCATTAAACTTCCAAAACTATTCAGAGATTTGAACGAAATCTGACAATTCTGCTTGAAAAACCCATTTATATAAATTAAGGGGGGGGGACATTAGAACCCCTGTTCCCCTTATTTATACTTATTCAATGAACACCTAATAACAGTCACGGAATCGCCTCATCAGAATGATCCTAATCTAAATTTTGAACGAAAATTAATTCTGCATGAAAATCCCATTTATATCAACTAACGGGGGGGGGGGCATTAGAGCCCCTGTTCCCCTTATTTATACTTATTCAATGAACACCTAATAACAGTCACGGAATCGCCTCATCAGAATGATCCTAATCTAAATTTTGAACGAAAACTTAATTCTGCATGAAAATCCCATTTATATCAACTAACGGGGGGGGGGGCATTAGAACCCCTGTTCCCCCTATTTATACTTATTCAATGAACACCTAATAACAGTCACGGAATCGCCTCATCAGAATGATCCTAATCTAAATTTTGAACGAAAACTTAATTCTGCATTAAAATCCCATTTATATCAACTAACGGGGGTGGGGGGCATTAGAACCCCTGTTCCCCCTATTTATACTTATTCAATGAACAACTAATAACAGTCACTGAATCGCCTCATCAGAATGATCCTAATCTAAATTTTGAACGAAAACTTAATTCTGCATGAAAATTCCATTTATATCAACTAACGGGGGGGGGGATTAGAACCCCTGTTCCCCCTACTTATACTTATTCAATGAACACCTAATAACAGTCACGGAATCGCCTCATCAGAATGATCCTAATCTAAATTTTGAAAACTTAATTCTGCATGAAAATCCCATTTATATCAACTAACAGGGGGGGGGGGGGGCATTAGAACTCCTGTTCCCCCTATTTATACTTAATCAATGAACACCTAATAACAGTCACGGAATCGCCTCATCAGAATGATCCTAATCTAAATTTTGAAAACTTAATTCTGCATGAAAATCCCATATATATCAACTAACGGGGGGCATGAGCCCCCCGTTCCCCCTCTTATACATATCGAATGAACTCCAAAAACTAATCAGGGAAGCGCCTTGTCAGGATATAACCTACATACAAAATTTCAAGTGGATCGGATATTTTTATCATGAGTTATCGCGTTACGTACGAACATACATACAGAACGGACGGGCACATAAGCTCTCAGGCTATGATAGCCTGTGAGCTAAAAATCAAAGGTTCGTCTGGAAGAGGGAACCAGTGCAGCGGGCGACGCCTGCAAGTATAATACTATATAATATTGAATCAATCGATAATATCTCCCGTATACGAAAATAATTCTTGTAACATTTGTGTTGTTTTACAAAGCCACTCTAAGTAATTCGAATGCATTAATGTTTATGAGCAATAAATACACGATGTGTACTTTTATTTGTGTTATGTGCTTTAAAATGTAACTATTTTTTTATATTGTGTAGTACGTATAATTTTATAGATCAAATACAAGGTTGTTTAAAATAATTTAAATTAATGTCTGTCAACGTAAATTGCTGAAAGTACATTTTCAACCATGTTATGTGCTTAAATTTACCATTTAAAGTGTCATTTTTTTAATTGAATTAAACTGATCATTTCTCTATTTTTTTTTATTTGCAAGCAATATAAATTTATTAAATTATAAATAACGATCATATGAATCGCAAAACTTTCAGTGTCTATTTAACAAAAAAAAAAAAAAAAAAAAAAAAAAAAAAAAAAAAAAGCGCTCTCTCTATATATAAAATTGTTATTTCGAATAAACGTTTCATATATACTCAATTATTTACATTAATAAAAATACATAAAAATATTTAATACATGTATACATTGATTTTTATCCCTTTTTTTAAATTTCAAAATATTTTATTGCTGTTCTCCTTTATAAACAATATTGTATGCTAAAATTTCTTTATTCAAAATAACAAAAACTCAATAGAATTGCTGTCTTATAAAAAAGCTACATATTGTCAATGAGTAACACAATTTTTATTGGGGTCAGCCGCAGATGGTCTTCAAGTTTGTCCCTATAATTTAGTGTTGTCATTGCAAAATATGATGAACTAATTATAAATTGAAGTCTTTTGAGCTGAAATGAATAATTACTTGGAATAATAACCATACTTGGTATAATCACAGTGTTGCCTTTGCCAGATCCCATTAAAATATAACAGCTTAAATCACAATGTAGAAATAACTCAAAATGACTTCCATTGCTCTCCGAAGTTAAGTGACCCGCTTTTATTGACGAGCTGGACAGTATTCTATGTCGACGTTGCAAACATTCATTTTCCTATTGTATGTATAATAAAAACAATTCCCCTATTCATATAATAATGTTCTAGCGAAATAATTATCATTCTGGCATAAGTGTAAGGATGACATTAATGTTGTGTGTGTGTTTTTTTTTTTTAAGATTTTCTATCGTAATTTGAGTATTTTTAACTCAAAAAGTACTCTTTGCCCATTTCCTAAATTTATATCTAAAAATGTTACTAGAGGATTAGATTAATGAAAAGAATACGTTTCATGACTCTCTAAAAATTTATTTCACAATATCTTTAAATAATAATAAAAACTACTCTTAAGTAGCATGTAAGTTTCAAAAATACGATCTAAACAATGTTATCCGATTTCATTTACTAATAGTTTTTTTAAGTTATCACTTTCTTGCTACTGTTGAAGCCAACCTTTGTTGTATATATGATTGTGGAACAAAACCTCTTCACATCTACCAATCTAGCTTAAAAATCGAAATGAACAAGTTGTAAGCTAAGTTAGAATTGACATAAAATTATTATCATTTATTAATTTATTGCAATTGAGTCCACAGCCAATTGACTTATATTAGAAAATAAAAAAATAAATTCTAGTAATCAGTTTTTTTAATGAGGTTTACTTTTTGGTAATTATTATCCTAATAGTCACATACATATCAATAACGCGAACAATGTATGTTGATTCTATCACAGATGGGTGGATGGGTTTTCCAGGCGCATTCTGATTATGAAATATTATTCTTACTAATACAGTTTTTTAATTTAAATTAGTAGGGTGTAAGGTAAAAATTTGATCGACCTAAAATTAGTATCATTTATAGCTTTTCTGTGATAGGGTTCACAATCATTTGACATACTTTAGATAGAGTTGTTTGAAGCAAAATTAAGTACATAGTTGTATCTAAGTTTTATTTTATGTGGAAGACATTTAATGGTATCTTCTTAAGTTATCCAATATTTATATATCAATAACGCAAACTTTGTAGGTGAACTCTCTTACAGATTGAATGTATATATAATGCGAAATTTGTCAACTTGATAACGTTTAATATGCTGAATCAATCGGAACGAAATTAGGATAGTGTATTGATCTTGGATACATATTGGATGAGTTCATTTATTAAATTTGGAGTTGTTACTGTTCCTTTACAGAGACACAAATAATAATTCTGTTACTTTATGACCTAGGGGTGGGGAAATAATTTTCGTTAAATTTTAATGGAGTGATATTGTACTAGAGGGTTCCCCCCCCCCCCACCTAATTGCTTCGCGATTCCGTTCGGTATCGCGAAGCAATTCCTATTTTCTAGCCAACGACAGATGTAATTGTTTCCCCTTTCCATTCTGGATAGCTTCGAAACTATCCCTTATTTTTTACGCATTCAATTTTTAGATTCAACTTAGTAAAAACGCAATCATCCCCTCTCCCAATTTTTGACGCACCTTCATTCTTTTAATTTTTATTATGCGTTATAACTATCTTAAAGTTTCAAACAGATCGCTTTGCTATATTTCCCAATTTTGTTCGTGTCCCTCCCCCCCAAAAAGTGATGTGCCATTCTTTTTTATAACATTTTATTATGTGTTACATGTGTGCAGTAAGGAGAGATTGTTAACAATATAAGTCCATCTTTTTTGATATTCTTAATTAACGTCTTTTCACATAGAAAAAATTCCAAAAATAATAATATTCAAGTGAACAAACAACACTTTACTTCATAGTTTTAGATGTTCAATGGTGCCCCATCACATGGAGTTCAACATTGTAACTGTTTACTCAATTTGTCCTAAGAATTTGAATAAAACAAAGCTTATTAACTACAGATTGCATCTTTACTTAAGTGTTGAACAATAAATCAAAATTTTAGGGATACAAAATTGTCAACAAAATCATACAACTTTATTTTCTTAACTTTAGATTCAAGAGGGAGAAAAATACACATCTTGCTTAGACAATATTGTGCATACAAAATGGTGCAGCTATGTATATTTATTGCACTGAAGCACTAGTAATGTATTGCTATAGATATTTTTAAAAAATATTTTTTTTGAAGGAAAATATTTAGAACGTTCAAAGATGCCCCCAGTTCAAACGTACCCCCCTCTCCCCTATATACATATATATATGTGTGTATATAAACTTTTTTACTGGTGGTAGTTTTGGGGTCTAGAAGTCATGATCCGCGTAGATCTGCAAAAGTTTTTCAAAAATTCCAGCATTTGGGTTTTTTTTTCTTTTTTAGAGGTAACTGAAATCATTTGATGTTACAAAGAAAATTACTCTAAAAATTACCTTATTTTAATGTTATTTAACAGATTCCTTTATATAATTTTATTTTTCATTTTTTAATACAATTATTGAAAGTAGTCTACAATTGTATATTTAATACCAATTTTATATTCTTTGTATAAAAATGAATATATATACGCTCATTAATATTCAAATGTATAGTTTTTTCAACGGAAAAATATTCAGAATTTTCTTTTGGAATGTTAGGTCAACTCGAACCCTATTCGAAATAATCAAAGCTCAATTCAAAACATTTAAAATCAACCCAAACTGAACCCAACTCTTTATGGAAAATGAACATCAACCCAGCTATATCCGAATCGCGATTCGGATCATGTTCAGGTAAAGCAGAATTACCAGACCCGATGTAAGACTCTACTCCAGAATAAGCTGTTTTATCAATCAGGTTTCTTTTTCTATTTTTCTTTCTTTTTTTTCTTTTTTTTTTAATTTTTTTCTTTTTAGGCGGTTGTCCAATGTAATATTATTTAAATTCAGTTATTTTCTTTCTTTTCCCTTTTTTTTAATTCTTAGGCGGCTATCCATGTGACGTTATTTAAATTCTGTTTTTCTTTCTTTCTTGTATGAGATATTAAGAAATAAGAATAAATGAACAATAAGCATAATGTAAATGAAAATTCTATTTCTATTGTGTTTAAAGAATGAGGAATAGTATGCATTTAAATAATAAAAAAAATTAGTTACATCCATCTTTGAAACCAACAACCGCCTTACTACACAAGAGATATGCTGTTTTATCAATCAGGTTTCTTTTTCCACTTTTCTTTTTTTCTGTCTTTCTTTTTATTTTATTTTATTTTATTTTTATTTTCTTCTTTTTAGGCGGTTGTCCAATGTAATATTATTTAAATTCAGTTATTTCAGTCGTAGATAATGATAAAAATAATGATTTTTGAGTAACTCTGAAAAATAAAGCCGCATGAACGGTCGGTCAATATTTTAACAATAGGAATCAAATAGACCCGCTTTAATGAAAAATTTAACTATTTCTAAATTTAACATTAAACAACATGTCGGAATAATATCGGAAGATAAAAGAAAATTCATTTTAGAATGATCTTTTCCTTTGCCATTTTTAATTTATTTCAAAGAAGAGAAATTCCATTTATTTTATTTTATTTCATTTTAATTTCCTCGCATATCTTGAGACCACCTACATAGAACTAATAGATGACTATTAAGGAAAAATTATTTTTACCATGAGCATATTCCAGTGTGATCTTTGTTTTTCTGAAAAAAAAAAAATAAAATAAAGAAAGCAAAAATTAAAATTATTTTGCCGTTGATTTCGGCAATACAGCATTTTACACACTTTAAAATCTGTAAGTAAGCTGAGTACAGCAATCATGCATTTAATCATTACATTTTTTTTAAATATACCTAAAAAGATCGAAATGAAATTTTTAAAACTTGTGTCAATATCTCCAAGCTTTTCTTTCATGAGCAGTTTTACACCATCAATAAGCAGGGCTACGGCTGCCAAGTGGCGTGATTATTCTAATAAACTGTAAAAAAAATATGTACAGTTACTAAGATTTTTCTAGTAGATTTGTATTCCAAGAAATTTTCATATAACGATTACAGCAAAATTTCAACCGAGGAAGGTTGCATGAGTTTTTGCTGTTACCGTTACATGAAAAATTCTTGGAATACAAATCTACTAGGAAAATCTTAGTAACTGTACATATTTTTTTACAGTGTAGAGGCTCGCTTTAAAATTGTATTCTGTTTCCCATATCTAACGTCTGACTATACGCATAAAAAATGTTGTTTGTGATCAACTGAATTTTGAGTTCCGCCAGTCACAGAACGTCACTTAATGTGGTCTTCTATTTAAAAAGACCACAATGCAAACAGTGTCTGTAAAATTACTAAACTTTTTCTAGAAAACTGGGATTCCCAGTACTTTTTATGTAACGCTAACAACAAAAATTCATGTAACCGAACTGTTACCTGAATTTTTGCTGTTACCATTACCGTAATTTCGGGTGTATAAGCCGCGGATCAAACAATTCTTTTTTGACCCAGAAATCTTATTTAGTGATTGAAGACAAATATTTACGGCGATCTGACTAGTTATATTTGTTTCTTAAAAAATTCTGGGTCGAAAAAGAATTGTTTGAGCTACGGCTTATACACCCGAAATTACGGTACATAAAAAGTTCTAGGAATCCCAGTTTCCTGGAAAAAGTTTAGTAACGTTACAGATTTTTTACAGTTAAGGGAAAATAAATGGGGCTCTAAATTGCATTTTCTTGATTTGAAAGGTGGAAAAAAACCTTGGGCGCGAAATGCAATCAAAGGTAATCTTGAGATACTGCGGTTCATGTTCATGGGAACTTATTGATTGTATTAATTTCCAAACTATTAAACATTTTCTATGGGGGTTAGTCAAACTAACACACATATATTTTGATTTTGAAATCATTGAAAAAAATTGATTAACAGAAACTTTAATTAGAAAGAAATATGGTATTTCAAAAATAAAAAAATGATCTTTATCATAGAAACTCGAAAGAATTTCTCACCAAACACAAGAAAAACAATCCAAAGATGAGCAAACGATGAGAATTTTTGCTAACTGATGCCAAACAACAGGACTATAGAGATATTTAACTATCGAATTTATACGCGGTTTGCTGCATTGAATTTTTTATGAGTAGTTCGAACCTTTAAGGTTTCACGTAATAAAAAATATCAATTAGTTTTTCAATAATATCAGTTTTAAAGTGTTTGATTCCTGTATTTAATAACAAGCAAAATAAATAAATAAACAAAAAATCCCTGTTATAGGCGGATGTAGATTTCAAAGAGTGCTCATTTTAACAACAAAAAATAAAATATGATTAGAAATAAACCCAGTTTAACAAATTTATTTTGCTGCTTTTGAAAAAATTTTAATTCCATTTTTCTGTAAGAAATGGTTTTATAAGAATCATCTTAAGCGAAATTCGGCTCAAATGCTCATTTTGACAACATGTTTTGAAATATATTCTGATTTTATTAAAAATTCGACCAATAAGGTACATTATATTGTTCCTAAAAAACAAAAAATTGAAAAAAAAACCCCTTTTTCTTTTGGTTTTTCCTATCGAAAACTTGTAACTGCAAAAGTTTTAGCTAATTTTGAGAACATGTATAAAAAATTTAGTTGGATTTGATATGTTGAGAATTGACGAAGTTATGAATTTTTTTCTCCCGAAAACCCTGTTTTTTTTCGCCCGTTGAGCCCATTTTTAACTTTATCAAAAATCTGTCATGCACAAACTTTTGGCCCGTTTTTTAGAAGTAATAAACTTTAAACTGATTCGCTATCTATTTTAATTAAGAAGTTATCGCGTTTTTTCTGTTTTCACAAAAACTCTCCCTATTTCCGCCCCCTTGGTCCGATTTTGCCCATTAACGAACTCGACCGGGATTTTATATCCCTTGATTTTATGTATCAGTTTGGAAGAGATCTGAGCTTATCGTGTCCATAAAAAAGTGATATAGACCGATATATATATATTATTTATTTATTTATTCAAATTTTTTCCTCATGTTCAATATATTTTTTTTCTATTAAATTCAAATGGTTAATATTGTTTACAATTAATGGTCTTATACATATATAAACTTTTTTACTAATGGTAGTTTTGGGATCTAGAGGTCATGATCGGCGTAGATCTGCAAATTTTTTTCAGAAATTCCAACATAGGAGCGACCGCAATGGGTAGTAAGGTACCCTGGGGTAATAACGTCATGTTAAGGTTCTACCAATTTTCACGGCTCGGTTTTAGTTTGTATTTTTCATACAAATATATGATTCGATACAGCAACTCATTGACTATCTATATATAAAAAAATAATTTAACAGATATGTATTCATAAAATGTAATGGCGTGATTTCTTGACCAATGCTATTTGGCGTTATTACCCACCTATATGGGTAATAACGCCATGCAAACAAAACTATGAAATAAAATGGAATAATTGCATGTAGATTGCCCAATTCTAAAAATACAAACTCTACAAACTTAGAAATGGACAAATTGCATTCTAATCTATTGAAAATGTTCAACTTTTTGTGAAAGTGTAAGAAAAATAAAGGTTTGGTGTGGGGGGGGGGGAGGATGAGACAAAAGAATATCAGACTGTGAGCTTCTTTTTGCTTAAAAAGGACCGCTTAAATAGAATTATTAGAAACATTGCACAGTTTTAACTGTGTTTATATGAATCAGTATTTAGGATGTAGCTCGGCCACTGTAGGAAATTAACCGGGGTATTAATGCCAAGGATTGGCGTTATTACCCCGTTATAGTTATTGCGCTGCACATTTTAAATTACAAATTATCTCGAGAAGATATCCAAAATCTTCAACAATATTTTGAAAGTCCATGAAATGTACTACAAATTTATGTAATTAACAAAGTATTTCCGGATAATAATAATAATAATAAAAAAATAGTCTACACATCACAAAACGTATCTCGCAAATTTTAGATCAAGCGTTAATTTTAGTTGCTTGTAAAAACGATAAGATCTAAAAATGAAACAAATTAACTTGAAACTGTTTTTTGCGATTTATATGACTCAAAATTCTTCTGCGCAGAGCACATGGGTGTCATCTACCAGATTATTTTATAATTATGCAAAATATTAGCACTTGGCGTTATTACCCCGCCTGGCGTTATTACACCAGACCACCTTATTTCACACGAAATCTACCTAATTCCTTTTACTGAAGAACTGGTTAAAGTCAACAGATAAATTGTAAGGCAAAAATATTACAGATAAATATTAAGGTTTGACTTCCTACAAATTTTAAAAATAAAATTGAACTTTTACAAAGAGTCCTTATCATTTTTTATGCAATATGCTATTTACGATATAGAATTTTGGGCACAGAGTGACTCAGAAAATATTATAATAAAATGGAAAAGAAAGTCAAACAAGTCTCTAGGAATTTAACGCGTAGCATTTTCCCATTATTTCCTCTGTTTTTTAGATTAATTTCTTGAAAAATGATGATTCGAGATTTTAGTGAGGGTACTTTATTTTATAAGAGAAGAAAGAAAACGCACTTTTTTAAGCTTAAGTGCTGAATTCTTAAGTGTTATCTAGTTTAAGTGCTGAATACCTCTTGAGATTCAGAGCGACAGACAACTATGACGCTTTTAATAACTTTTTATGGTATTTGCAACTAAATACTTATTAACGAATGAAATGTAATTTTTTTTAAATGACAATGAAAAGCATATAAATAAATATGAAGTACTATTAACGTTTTTGTCTAAGTATTTAAACTAAATATTTTTAATGTTTGTACTGAAAAATAATGTTTTCTTTTCTGAAAATGATTCCTAGTTTAATTAGTATAAGTATAAAATAAATTTCCTAAACTTATCAAATCATTTATGTATACTACCACGATATAAAACGAAAATATAAGACAACCTTAAAGTATTTTTCTTTTTAAGAAAATTAATGATGTTAAAATTAAACAAATTAGATGCATAATCAATTTAAATGAATTTACATTAGCTCAAAATATTTTTAATCACATTAGTCCGGTTCCATATGGAATCTTTTTGTTGCGTAGAAATGGATAAAGAAAAAGAGTGTTAATAATACAATTGCGGTCTAACATCAAGAAGAACGAAAAGTGTCGTATAAATCCCATTTATCGCAATGATCATTCTTTTTATAGAATGAGAACTGATACATCATTATTTTTTGTTCTCGCTATTGAGGAATATTTAAAAACTTTCTCGTTAATAAAGAACCATTGCGGCACTGATTTGCTGTCACCGGTCTTATTAATTTTCTTCTTTCTTTCCATTTTCTTTCCCCTTTACTTTCTTTTCTTTCTTTTGTGTTAACATGCTTTTTTTTTTTTTTTTTTTTTTTTTTTTTTTTTTTTGAATATTATAGCTAAAATAATTACATTTTTGGGAGAAAATTAAATTTCAATACATAAACTTTTTAACAACAAAGAAAACTTTTCGTTACAGATTAACTTTTTCATTAATGCGAGAACATTCTGAGAGTCCTATAACCAGGTCTGAATATGACCACGGTACAAAAAGCCAGTGTTGCCCATTTTGTAGATTTTTCAATACCACGGATGTTTGAATCAAATTATTTTACTTCAGAATTCTGAGATTAAATTAGGTGGAAGTAACTATTCAGAAATAGCGGTTCTTAAAAATTTTATAAATTGGCCAGACTGATGTACTGCCTCTAGATCAGCCATACTCAACATTTTTTTTTTCTCGGATCGCAAACAAGCATTTCCGAAGTCAGGTGGGCCTCAACACGATTAAAAAAGTGTAATTAAAATGGAAAGATATATATATACATATAAACATATAACAAATTTAATATTATCGACTTGGTTGAAAGCTTGTCTTTGAAGAAATGTTACCAAAAAATTTTAACGACACTATTTTCAAACAATAAAGTTGGTGGTACAAAATATCCAAGCTCTAAAAAAAGTATTCTTAGTATTCAAGTGTTCTTGCTCTAAAACTATTCTTAGTGCGGTAGTAAGAAAAGTTTACAAACACATCCTTTTCCGCATATTAAGATTAATTACTATAATCTTGTTTTCTTATGAAATAACATCCTGCATTTTAGGTAGATTTCGTATGAAATACTACCTATTGTGATCGCTCCCATGTTGGAATTTCTGAAAATTTTTATACTGCCAAGTTTTTCATAGGACCAACTCTTATATCAAAAAATAAATTAAACAATAATAGGAGTTGTAGAAAAAATCTAAATTCCAAATTGCTTATATTCTCACTGTTTTTGCTCTCAAACTCATCTAACTGGCTGGTTCTCTTATTTAGGAACTTTATAATGTGGCGTATTGGTCAGTTTTGTTATAAAGGCAGAATATATTTCAAAAAATGCTGTAAAAATGGCATTCTGAACAGAATTTCTTGAAGCGATCGGGATTGAAAAATTGAAGAAGTATTAAAATAACAAATTGCTTATTTTCTGACTGATTTTTAAATCCATTTTTGCTCTCAAAAACTTTCAATTCACAGGTTCCCTTATTTAGGAACTGTATAATGTACCTTATTGTCCAGATTTTTGATAACGGTAGAATATATTTTAAAAAAAGCTGTGAAAGTGTGCAATTCGAACAAAATTTTCCGATTCGATCGAGATTGAAGAATTGAGGATGTATTCTAATAAAAAAATGCATTTTTATGACCCATTTATAAACTCAATTTTACTCTCAAATACATTCAACTGACAGTTTCTCTTATTTAGGAGCTACATAATGTGACTTATTGGTCAACTTTTCCATAAATTCAGAATATATTTAAAAAAAGGCTGCAAAGTGGGCGTTTGTGCGGAAGATCACTTAAGATGAATCTCATAAAAGCAGTTCTCACAGTAAAATGAAATTAAAGGTTCTTCAAAAGTGGCCAACTAAAGTTGTTAACACTAGAACGACGGATAGTTTTACTCAAATTGAATAGAAATATTTTACACCAGAAATTTTCATTAGATTATTTAACTTATTTATTTGAACTATTATAATTCGGCACATACCTAACTTATTCTGAGAAGAAATATCTTGTTTCAATCGACACCTATTCATTTGATACGGGTCAAAATGACCCGTCGTCCGCGGTTCTAGTGTGAAACAGGGTTTGTCTCTAATCATATTTTATTTTTTGTTGTCGAAATGAGCACGTAACTTCGAAATCTACCTCCGCCTATAGGCCAAGCCGACAGGAATTTTTTAGAAATTCTATTGCTTGATAATGTATTTTATCAGTTTAAAAGCTTACATTTTCTAAAAAAACAATCAAAATTTAAATTATATGAGCAAATACACTATAACTTCCTTTTATTGTTTCATTTCTAACTAATCTAACTACAGAATATTTCATTAATACAAATTACAAAAAGAATCACAATTCTATAATACAGCTTAAAATGTCGGTACTTTTGAAATGACAAAACTATGAGAGATTTAAAGCTTGTTATCTCAAGGATTATTAAAATCACTTTTACAAAATTTCAAAAAAATATTTAAGCAAAATTTATAATTTTGAATTTAGGTTTAAAAAAATATAGGTTTTAAAAAATATATATTTAATTATTATAAAATTTGTGTCATATGTATAGATACAATTATTTCCTTTCCGGTCGAATAACACACATGTGTTTTAACCACATAAACTAATTTTATTATAATTTGCTTTTTACTAGTTCAAATAATATCTAATTAAAATGACCAATTATCAAATGAAACTCTTCTTTTAATGATACAAAATAAATATTTCAAAAAAGTTGGAAATCTGGAGTTATTTTGAAAACATACACATAGTTTATTTTGTGAATTCTAAATGAAGAATATTTTTTTAGATCATTTCATGCACGTTCATCTTTTGCACAGGTCAAAATTTTATAAGAAAGCTGGCTAGAGATCTTCCCAAAATCGTACTTTCTGAAAATTAACTATTTTTAATAATGCAATTTTAAAAATGAAGATTATCTATGCTATGGGCGATACATTTTTTTAAATCACAATTTTTGTTATAACAGAAAATTTTGAATGCCATTTTGATTAACTCCTTGAAGGTCGGTGGTATGTCTATGAACCACTTAGTTTTAATTATCAAAAGCTACACAGTCACCAGGATTTTAGTAAAAAAAAATTCGGTTTATTATATGTGGAAAATATAGTTTTTACTTATTTAGAAATAAATTTGTTTTCAAATTCCGGTGTCATTCATTCATTTCAACAATTTTGCAATGGAAATGTTCTGCACCTCAAAGGTTTAATCCACTAACTGTGTTGACCGAACTGGATTCAGGCAAGAACACTTTGCTTACTTCGTTACAAAAAGCTTTTTGATACCACTACTTTTTAACTGTAAATTTATCTTTATTGATTGTCAGATATTTTTCGATTAAGTAAGGCAAATGTTTTAGTATGGAAAAAATGGTGTTAAGCCCCTATTTTTAATTCATGTTGTCAAAAAAATGTATCAGTTAAAGGGTTAAAATATTACAAATTAGCTAAATTTTAATATGTATGAATAAAACAGAGTTTGATTTATGTTGGTTTGTTTAACACTAGAAATACCGTAAACCGTCATCATGACGGCTACTATATGAATAGTTTCGGTTCAAACCAGAAATTTAAGTATGATAAAAGTTTAAAAGATTATAAAGAAGAAAGACGTTAAAGAGTGAAGTTTAACTGTTTTAAATCAAAATCCTGGTGTGACAATATTTTTTTTTTTTTTTTTTTTTTTTTTTTGCATATACAGGATATTCCCAAAATGTTGAAGCGTGCTTTGCTTTTTTTCCAGTTCCAAAATTGTTTACAAAATGGAAAAGTGCTGCTATACTTTTTCAAAATTTTGCAGATTTTTATTTTTTATGTGATGTTTTTTAAAATCTGATATTACGAGTCTTAAACAACACAATTATACAAGAAAAAAAATATATTTGTAGCTTAAAAATTAATTGAATTACAATGAGCATAAAACTATGGTTACTTTGTGACATAATAGTTATTTTTTCTACAAAGAGTTTTATGACGCACACACATATATATATATATCCATATATGGAAGAAGAAAATGAAATAAACAACTTAAAAATGTTTTTTATGATAATTCAATCAGTGAAGTCCAATGAATGTTTGTTAGTTGTAAACTGAAGTCCAACTTCATTACATAGTTTATTGTTATTTACGCACCCTGGCAACACAGAAATATGCAATTTAGATAAAATTTTCCACTACCGGAGGTGAAACGTATCGTTATGAAGACATTTGACCGAATAGGAGAATTAATGTTTAAGTGGTAGAATTAAAGGGGGTGCTTAAGATTATGAAACGGTAAAACTTACATTTCAAACAGGGCCTCCGTATACTTTTTAATATCACTAAAATATTCTAAAATGTAATTAAAAATTTTCTTATCCCACTTTAATTGTCGCATTTCCTTATCCCATTTCATTATTGTTATTCATATTTATTCATTTTTTAAAAAATAAGATGTACTGCATTCGAAAATACTTCAGGCATGACAAAATAAAGATCTTGTACACGTTCCATGTTTTTAGCCGTAAAATTACTTAAGTTAGACTGTAAAAGGGTAAAAAAAGGAAAATGCACAGGTAGAAATTTTGCCTTCTATTCTCCGATTTTGTATTGATGGAAATTTTCCTCAGTTTATTAAGTGTAATTTCCGTTTTTAGACCTAAAAAGGAGCAATAGAGTAAGATAAAAAGAAAATCTAATTAATATTTATGCATTATTGTATATATCGAGGCATATTTACATGGAACAGGTATTTGCAATGCGTATTTGTATCCTGATTTTAATCGCCTTGCCTTTTGACTGGATCAGAATATCGGTACTCTCTATTAGAGGATGAATGCCCAACACCAACTGGTCACATCCAATGACTTGTCATATTTCGAAATTTCGAAACATGAATTACAAAAATTTAACTGAAAATTTCTCGTTCTGTTTTAACTGAAAATGAATATTTCCGTTGATAAAATTCAACTAGTAAGAATAAAAAGGCAACTTTCCGTTTATTCCCTGGAAATTTACGGTTTCCACTCAAATAGTATATTTTTGCAAAAGGATAGAAATTTCATAAAAAATCATCCATATATATCTATATCTATATCTATCTATATATATATATATGTGTGTGTGTGTGTGTGTATATATATATACGGAAACTTTTTACGATGCATATGAGTTTTCATATTTCTTTTTTTAACATGATAGCCACTGTTTATAAACTCATCAGTGGTGTAACCAGGGTAGGTCCCCAAGAGTAGTACCAGTAACTTTTTAAAGTTCTGTTCGCCTTCTCTAACCAGAAAATTTTCTGCTATGAATGAACAAGAAGAAAACCTTACAATATTACTGAATTTGGGCACCCAACCTAGTTATGCCACTGCTCATGTTCAAAATAAAGAGAATTTTCTTATTTGGTCAAGTATCTCCAGAACTACTGAACAGTTTTTATTGAAGTTATGTATGTGCATAGGCTGATATAATGCAATAGACATAACCCTTCCACAGTTACAATATGCACTGACGAGTCTTACGTACGCATGATCGTGCATAGGACGCATCAGTGTCAGAATATATAAAGTAGAGCTTTCAATGTCGAAGCAAAAAATGGCTAATATGGTTTATTGCCCCCTCTTACTATACAGCTCTCCCACAACAGGAATCCATACCGGAAATCAAGAAGTTTATGAGTCAAAACCCTATATGAGGCACCCCTATAGTCTCAGTCCTTCGGCAATGCTGTTTAGGTCCAGGATGGTTCTTGGAAGAGAAAAGCGAGTTCCAGTTTTCCTCTCTAGCTCGTTTCGGATATGATCAGTAGGATTGAAGTTGCAAACAGACGAACCTACTAACTGTTATCAGTACCGGCATCCTTTCTTGTGGCAACGATATGTTTTTGATCGTTAATGACATTTAACCCTTTCTTGCGTAGTGTTACCGGGCCGGCAACACTTAATTTTTATTCCAAACTTGCAAACGGCACCAGTAATATTTTAATATAATTTTGCTTTTACGATGAAAGCTTAAATTACGGAATTCGTAATATCTAGACAAGTCTTTTATAAATTCCGGTGTCAATTGACAATCTCTCATTTTACTAATAGAATTTGCTTGCGCCGGAAAGGGTTAAGGAAAGGGACTGATGTCATGCAAAACAAAAACCTTCCCTCAAGTAGGGTTGAGCTCCTTATGTCCTGACCTACTGTAGAATCCCCATCATTCTATTGTGAATAAACTGCAGAGCAATTCTGAATGAAATATTTCCTAGAATACCGGAGAAGGATGGTAAAACAAGCCTGTGTTTGCAGCCTTAGGTCTGGAAATCTGGCTGGCCAATCCATCAAGTGAATATCACCACTTTCCGGAGATTTATTGACAAGATGAGTTCTATCTGGGCACGCTTTGTAGTTCATTAAAATGAAATCAGGATTAATTACCCTGCATAAAAGGTGAACATCGGAAATAAAAATATTATCCCCACACATCACAAAAGTTACAAAGCCTTTGTCAAACACAAGGAGGGGTGTGCGCTCATCCAATATGATGCCTACCCAGACCATCAAACCTCCACTGTTATAGTGGACTCATTCACGGAAGTTGGAAGGCAAGCAGTGGATCCCATGGAACTAAAAACTAAGACGGAAGGAAAACAAGCGTATCTTTGCATTGGATCTTTTCTGCACGCTGTTTGCCATCGAATTTTTTCAATTATCGTTAGTACATATGAGCACTTATAGAAAAGGGGGGGGGTATAATCACGGATAATTCTATGGTTTTCATCAATAGCATTAGCGGGGGGGTTGCAAGCAATTGGTCATCGTAAAACCAGACTGCCCCTGCGCCAAAGAAACTAGATTATTATACCCTTCAGGATCTTTGCCCAGCGCTAATCTGGTTATTTGCCTTATTTTTCGTTCTTGTATAATTCTATGGTTGATCCCTGATTTTCTCCAAATAAAAGTACATCGATAATTAGTGTTTAGACTGAACTGAAACTCATCAATGAATAGAACGGTCCCCCATTGCTCATAGTCCAAATTTGATGATCTCACCGTGCTAAACGGGTTCTTCTGTGTGTAGAAGTTAGTGGGAAGCAAGTGCATCAAGTCTTATCATAAAAGATCTCCATCATGTAGCTTTCTGTAAACAGTATCTCTTGAAACTCGTCTTCCTGTGGCGGCATAAAAGTCACGAGAGAGCTGAGAAGCTGTTGTAATCTTGTTAGCCATCAATGTAATGAACAAATAATGATATTCGTTGGCTGGCGTGGCTCTTGGATGACATTTTCCAAGCTTTCTCTATATGGATTTAGTGTTATAGATCCTTAAACTGTTTCCATATGTTAGACATGACACTGGGCGTTACATTGAAGAAGTATCTAAGAATCTGCTTTTTTGACTGTCCTGTTTCCAGCCTCCCTGCGATTCATCACCTCATTCCGTCATCTAAAAGTTAATGGTTATTTATTTTCACTGTTTGCTTTTGAATTTAACCGAATGATGAAAAAAAAAAAGATATTCGGCGAGGTGTGCGAGCGAACAAGACGTGAAAATTTCCACCATCGTTCATATAGCCGACAATTCCGCATATACAAATGTGTAAGCTTACGTATTCGATACCGTCAATTAGGGTAACTTTGTGCCAAATCAGGGAAACTTTGCTCTACCTTTACAAACTTTAAACCATTTTGCCATGGTAGAATTTAGACGAATTATTTCCAGTGAACTGCCAAACGCAACTAGTGCTGCTATCTATATTTTGAGATCAAAACTTTGCCGTTAACTCAAGTGATGTAGCAGATTTGATATTTTTTCTCTCTTGGCCCAAGTTACTTTGATTGACTGTACTAACGAGCTACATTTTGTTCCCAAGCAATAGTTTTAACTTTCATTCAGTTCTTTTCATGAAATTCTGAAAAATATGGAGAGTCTCTTAATTTTGAAAATGAGTATTTATAAAGCAATTCACAAAGCATGCTCAAGGTGTTTTCTTCCAATTCCAATACATAAGTAAGCTTTTATAATAATGCTTCTGTAAATGTTTTAGAGTTCTTTGTTACTAATTTTGCTGTAAACATCGATTATGTATTTTCTAAATATCGATTGCACGTAGCATATGTGTTTTTTCTGTATTTTTTCTCTCAGTTTCGACTGTATTTTTTTCTTTCGTATACTATTTCACGTATTTAAATTTCTAATTTTATCCCCAATCATGAATGTAAATTTCCATTAAACACAGCTCATTCAGTTTTAACACTTACAAGGGAAAAGTACTTCTGTTGCTAAAATGTTGAAATAACTGAGTTACACCAGAATTTTTGATCAAATTTAATTAAAAAAAATTAAAACTTTTCTTTGGATAAATTATGAACGCGAAACTTTATTAAAAAATTCTTTGTGCCACTTGGCAGTTTGGAATTAAAATTAAGTGTTCGCGCTATGAAATTACCGCCCTTGAACGGGTTAAAATACATGAAAGAAGTTTTTTTTGTAATAACCTTGTAATACAAGGTTCGTACGGGTCCTGGAATTTCTAGATCAAGAAATTCTTTTGTACCTGCATTTTCTTATAGAAAATCTCTCTTTAAATAAGGGGGAATTTCGCGCGTTTGTACCAGATTTATTTTTTAATAAAAAAATATTGAATTTTTGCCTGGAAAATAACGCCACCTGTACGAACCCTGTGATAGAAAAGGAAAAAAATTACCAATTGACCAGTTTTGCTTTCATCAGTCGCATAAAAATTTAAAAAGTGTAACGTTTTGAAATTTAATGACAGAAGTGTTTTATAATTGTATTTCCTATCTTATTTTGCACACTCTTGCAACTTATATGCCTACATAGTACCAACAAGTAAAAATTAAAGTGCATTCCAGTAGTTTTTTTGCATCCTGTGAATTAGAAATATAACATTACTAATAAATGAAATATATACCTTGTTCCTTTATTTTCTAAAGTGGATCTTTTTTTTTTTTTCAAATTTAAAAAAGATAATGCAAATAATTTAACAGTAAGCAGTTTTGAATAGATTTTAATTTTTTTTCTCACGACAAAAAGAGAAGAAAGCATATGCGTTTTATTAATTAAAGAAACCTGTATTACCATTGAAATGGTTTATAATTGTGAAAATATATAAATGCAATAAATAATTTAGCTCAAAATTTAAAGGTTACAATTCTATTCAGGCCCTTTCCAAGTAAATCGATTTTAAAAATTAAGAATTGTATTTGAAATTAAGAAAGTGACAAAATACAAATAAGAAAACAATGTTCGTTGATAAATATGCATTACAATTTGAAATATTATCATCAAAATAAATAATTTTAATTTGAAAAAAGTGAAATAAAAGTATTTTTTTCTCAGAGTCTGTATTTAAAACAGTTATATAATTATGACTGTAAATTAGTACATATTTATATATAAAATATATATTTTTTAATTTTCAGAATGAAGAATTTGCTGAAATATCGAGTAATTCAATGTACAGTTCGGCTAAAAGAATGAAATCAGAAAAGACATAAACACCATTTGAAAGTTCTTAAGGAATATTTTATGTATACATACAAACAATGTTATAATTTTACATCTACACATTGATGTAATCTTAATAGAATATTGATAATTTTTCTTAAAAAAAAAAAAAAGAAAAAAAAGTGTAACTTTTTTTAATTTTTACATTGTGCACGATGTCAGAAAAACCAGATCTAAAATAGTAACTTTACTTTTCAACCAGTTTCAAAAACTCTTTTTGCTGGTATATTTGTATCGGATGGAATATGCTAGGATGTAGTACACAGTATTCTTATCAATTTAAATCGCATTTAAAAATTTTAATATGAGTCGTCCAAACTTGAAGAGATCAAATAGTGTCATTTTGTCGGCTAAAACGGATTCTGTTGTACTTAATACAAGAACAATGACAAACTCACGATCTACGACTCAAATTGATTCTCTTAAAGATGGAGTAAAGATTGATAACGTACAACCTATTAAAAAATGGAGCTATCTTGACAATTCCAACAAACGTTCGTCATGTTCACCAGATCGAGCTATTGATATTAATATGAATGAATCTTCATCAAATAAAATGTACTTTCAAGCTCATAAACTCATGTCATATCCACTAGAGGAAGAAAATACAAGATCTTTTATTTTAGAAAGTGCAGTAACTAAGCAGAATTCAAACAATAAACTCGACAAAGGTGCTAATGACAAAACTGATTGTCTTATTTCTAATGCAAGACCAATAACAAACTCACAATCTATGACTCAAATTGATTCTCTTCGAGATGGGATTAAGATCGATAACGTACAACCTATAAAAAAATGGAGCTATCTTGACAGTTCCAACAAAAAATTTTCGCGTTTATCTGATAGTGCTGTCAATATTAATATGAATGAATCTGCATCAAATAAAATGCATTTTCAAGTTCATAAGTCAATATCATCTTCATTAATTGAGGAAAATACAAGGCCTTTCGTTTTCAAGAGTGCAGTAAAAAAACAGAATTCTATTGACTCTTTGATAAAAAAACTCGAAAAAGGTGCTAATGCCAAAACAAATTATCTTATGCCTAATGCAAGACCAATAAAAAACTCACAATCTATGACACAAATTGATTCTCTTAAAGACCGTTTTGAAATGGATAAAATGCAACCCGGGGAAAATCGGACATATTTTGACAGTTTTAATAAAAATTCTTTCTGTTTATCAGGTTCTGCGACCAACGTTAATATGAATGAATTTTCATCGGATAACGAAAACTTCCATCAATATAAACAAAAATCTGCTTCAGAAGTGTTTGAAAACACAAGACCTTTTGTTGGTAACAGTTTGGCTGTAGAAGAGAATTCTACAGACTACTTGATCAACCAAATCAAAGATGCTGAAGCTGAACTGAAATTCCAGAAAGGAATCACCCGAAAATTTTTTTTAGATAAAAATAAAGAAAAGGAAAAAGCCTCAGAAGCATCGTTTGCTGATGACAGTCAAGATAATATACATAATTTAAGGTATGTCTTTCATATTCTTAAGACACAAAAAATTTATTCCTAAGAAATCGATCACTAATTTATTTTATATGAAAAAGCACTATTAATATACATTAATAATAATAAAATATTTTCATATGAGGCCATTTTGCCTAAACGAGACACCTTTTCCAATAGTTTTATCGCATCTAGAATAGAAATGGCATTTTTATAAATAAATAAATATTTTATAAAGCAGAAAATTATTAAATACCATGTTTTTAGTTCAAAACTAACTTATTTTCCAGAAATGGAATCTTTATAAGTAGTTTATACCCATAATATACCATTGTTGCATTTAGGTCAATTTTGTCGTATTTAAAGCAGTTAAAATCTAAATGAGATGTCCATAGTCCTAAATGTGACAATGCGTTTTAAGCAGGCAAATTCACCTAAAAATTTAACCATTCACTGCTGTGACAGAATTATGATATAACAGCTGTTAACCATATGGGCATTTCCATGCGAACTTGTTTGTCTGTTACATACTACGATTTTTTAAATACCAGTATTTTAAAGCGAGAAAATGCGACTTAGTTTATCGAAGATATATCGTCAATTGAATAAGGCGAAGCAAAGTTTTTGAAAATAACGGTGGCCAACAAGCATTAGCGATTTTCAGTTGTGTAACAGACAAACAAGTTCGTATGGAAATGCCCATATGCGAGACCACTCGATCAAAATACAATTTAAAGTTTCGATTAATTCATGGAATATTGTTTCTGCACTAAACTTTTTGTACAGAATAAATTCTAATTAAATTCTATCTATTGAAATATTTCCAACGATCTTACTAGGTCTCTAAACAACTATTCCAATAATGAGAGATTCACTCAATATATACTATTTGTACAAGAAATTTTTTGCATAGTTTTAATCCTAATGCACTTTCACACATTCAAATATTTCTAACGATAGTATTAGGATTACAAATTTTAATGGTATCTGTAGTCATACTTGAAATTAGAAGTTAAACTGTGAAAATTGAAAAAAAGCAGTGATCATAGAGATCGCTACCAGTGGTTAGAGGTTAATTTTGTTGGCAATATAGGGATAATCAGATGTAATATCATGAATCATACATAAAAGTTAATAAGAAATCTAACAGGGATATTGATTTTTATTCAAATCTTATTTTGTTAGCTAAAAGTACAAATTAATTAAAGCATGATTTAAATAAATTTGACATTTTAAATTTTGGTCGGAGTGAATACGCATTAGTGTGGAATTAATGGGCTAAAATGTATTTACAAAACATTTATAACAGTGTTAAAAAGAATATTTATTACATATAACGCTAGTTATAATAAAAGTCTCATGATAAAAATATGAGACTTAAAAACAGTTTAAATTGCGCAATGTTTCTAATAATTCTATTCAAGTTGGTCTTATTAAGCAAAGAGAGGCCCAGGGACTAATTTCCCCCCCCCCCTCCTTTTTCTTACGCTTTCACAAAAGATTAAACATTTTCTATCGCTTACATTACATATATGGAAACATAAATACTCATTTAGATAAGCACAGTTTTGATCTTAATTCTAATCTAAAAGTAGAAAATGTTGATTTTAGATAATTAAAATTTGTAAGCAGATTTAAAACATCAGATTTAAGAAACGTGCAAATAAAAGTTGGAGAGCGTAGCTGCAGCAAGGCTTTGGAAAGTGGATTCGACGTTTAAGCTGCCGAATGTTATAATTTTTCTGAAATTAATTTATTTTATCACATTAAAATAGACACAATTTAAGTGATTTCAATCTATATAAAGATTTTTTTTAAATTTTCTCCATATAAAAGTATTACGATTACGAATTCCGTAATTATCGAAATACACAGCTTTTCATAGACCAATATTTTTAAGATATGTATTTTTCTATTTTGATGGTTTTAAATACATATTTAAATAATTAATTTTAAAAATGTATTATTTGAAGATTATGCTAAAATTTTTAATTTATTAATTCAACACAGCTTATTTAAACACGTAATCTTTTCTAAAGATAATTTTAGTATTATATATGAAAAATACCATATAACAATACTTCTGAAACCTCTTATAAATCTTTATGCATTTAGAGCCATCAAAGTGTCGCAAATAAGTATTCGAAGTCACCGAGTTAACTCAAATGCGTAGTATATTTCGTAATTCTAATTTGAAAACTGGCGGCCTATTCTTAAGCTTATACCTCAAGCAAATGGAATATACGTTGTAGTCCTTGACATCTATGTGGTTATTTGATTTTCAAAGTTAAAATAGAAAAAATGTGAGCCACTTTCGAAATTTATTGTTGCATTTATGAAAGATGGCTCGCTGTAAAATAAACGATGTATATTTAAATGCGAAATTTTGTTTAAGAAAAACGTTTTAAACGTTAAAAAAAAAAAAAAAAAAAAAAAGTTTTAGGTTTTATTTCTTAAAATCGGATGCCTCATTAAGCAAAATTTATTTACAATTCTAGCATTAAGATTTTAAGTAAAAGAACATTGTCGCATTTAGAAGCAATCGCAGTTGGGCGCAATGACGTTAGTATTCTATCTATTTACTGATGAAGCCATCCCCAAAAATAATTTTATGCATTCACTTTAATTCTCAGTTAAAGTCACATCAAAATGCAGTTACAGGAATATTCCATAAAAGATTCAAGAACTTTAAAATATTACAATTAATATAAAGCTAAAATATATGACACATTTATAAGATAGGTTGCAGATATTGTAGATATTAAAACCCTCCAAGCGTCTTAAAAGCTTTCCTGCATTTTTATCAAAATGTTTATATAACAATAATCCTAATTAAACTTTTCTTCCCCTGTTTTTTTTTTCTAAAATACACCCCATGCCCCTTTATTTGGTATACATCTTTAAATACAATTCTTTTTAAAATATTTTTGTCTACACCATATTAAAGTTATTTTTGGGAAACGGAAAAATACGGGAAAACCGCTTAGAGGGTTACATAAAAAATAATTCCAATTTTATTTAATATAAGATCCCATTTTTCTTTAATATACAGGGTGATTATAATTAAAGTCCGAGTTTCAAAACGCTCTAAAAAGCGAACCACTCGTTAGAATGGAGTCAAAATTTAACAGCGTATTATTGAAGAAGGGGGAAAGAACATGAATAAAAAAAAATTCCAAACTTGAGTGACAGATGGCGCTGTAAGCGTCAGTATATGTAAATTAAAATACCTGGCATGCGCACGACAATTTCAGGTGTTATAAAAGCGTTGGGTAAACGGCGTTTCCTTATTTCGCTTCTCAGACGTTGGCCATGAGTGTCTCAATCAAGGATCGTGCTCTGCTTGTAAAGCTTTATTACAAGAACGGTGATTCTGCACCAGTGGCTCTGCAGAAGTTCAGGACTCTGAAGGGTATGAAAAAAGGCGCTGGACCGATGACTGTCAGAGGTCTGGTGAAAATGATGCAAAAATTCGAAAATACAGGTTTGTTTGATGTGCAGTCTGGTAGAGGAAAGAAAAGATGTGATTCGGCGGTAGTTGAAGACGTGGCCACAGCAGTTCAGGAAGAGTCTAGCGGTGGTGAGCAACCATGCAGTGCACGGAGAATTGCCCGAACATTGAACAGGCCTGTGAGCACGGTACATAACATTCTACGAAACATCCTGCAATGCTATCTGTATAAAATTTGCCATGTGCAGGAGTTGTTCCCTTCTGACCTGCCAGCAAGAGAGCGTTTTGCTTTGGAATTTCTCGCTCGCATGGAAGTGGACAATGATTGGCCGTGGAAAATTCTATGGACAGACGAAGCCCATTTCCACCTGACGGGATATGTCAATACACAGAATTGCCGAATATGGGTAACAGAAAATCCACTCGCAACGAACCCAGTACCACTTCATCCTGCAAAGTTCACTGTGTGGTGCGGATTTACGGCATCATTTATCATAGGGCCGTATTTTTTCGAGGAGACGGGTGCTTTAGGTCCTGTTACCGTTACCGTCAATGGTCAGCGCTATGAGTGTCTTTTGCGTAATGACGTCATTCCAGCTCTACAACAGCGTGAATGTCTGGATAGTATCATTTTTATGCAAGATGGCGCTCCTCCGCACATTGCAAATCGAGTGAAGCAGTTCTTGAGGCGGCATTTCGGAAATTCTAGAATTATCAGTCGTCATTTCCCTACAGCCTGGCCGGCCCGATCACCTGATCTTAATCCGTGTGATTTCTGGCTGTGGGGTTATCTGAAAGATATTGTGTTCAGTACTCCGATTGCCAACGTAGCTGAATTAAAGACACGCATTGCGCAACACATTCTGAACTTGACCCCGGATACACTTCGACCGGTTGTGGAACATGCTGTTTCCCGATTTAATCTTGTTGCCCACAACGGCGGACAGCATATTGAACATGTTTTGCGCCAGTCTCGCCAAACTTAAAAACCCATTGGATGGATGCTTTTTATGCGGTTTTTGGCCTCAGGACAATTAAAAACCGGTTAGATGGATGCTTTTTATGCGGTTTTTGGCCTCAGGACAATTAAAAACCGATTGGAGGGATGCTTTTTATGCGGTTGTTGTCCTCAGGACAATTAAAAACCGATTTTTCCCATCCGATGTGGTACGACCTTGCCGTGGTGGACGGGCTTACGTAACTAACAGTATCACACGCGTACAGTCATGCACACTGAACAATACAGTTGGTTTATATCGTGTAACTTACGCCTTAGCCGTTGTTTTACGATTTGTCCTTTGTAGTCGAAATTCTGACGCTTACAGCGCTATCTGTCGCTAAAATTTGGAACTTTTTTTTGGTTCATGTTCTTTCTTTTTCTTCAATAATACGCTGTTAAATTTTGTCGCCATTCTAACGAGTGGTTCGCTTTTTAGAGCGTTTTGAAACTCGGACTTTAATTATAATCACCCTGTATATAAAGGTGTTTCAGTTGATTTTAAAACACTAAAACGCAATTTATTTTTCTTTCAACAGCTATATAGCATGGAGAGGGAAAATTGAATGATTTTTAGTCTCTTTATTGCCTGTGGGCTATTTTTTTTACTACTTTTTACTTATTTCTTGACTGGCAGCACTTTTTTTAAATGGTAAAATTTGTTTTATTTTCGTCGTAATTAATATAGCATTATATAAGATTAAGTGTACCATTTCGAAAAAGTGCGTTTAATCTAGAAATCTGAATAATAAAAAAAGAGTTTCCCACTTGCAATCCTTTTTGGTCTAAATTTATATTTCAGCGTATGGGGAGTGGTAACTCTATGAAAAATAAAAAATCATGTTTTTTAGATTTTTTTTTTAACTATGCTAAAAATATTATTCAAAAGTTCTTACACATATATATGTATTGCAGTTTAGAGACGATTTGTGATAGATTTTTTTCCAGAAATATTTAAAACTTTGCTTCATATGGCGAATTTTTGGATTTTCGGCACATCTCTAGTGCACCTCGGATTGGGCGGTGGTTTATCTCAGGGCGTTGTGTTCTGAACCAAATTTTGAATTAGATTACGCGACATAATATGACATTCTCTAAGCTTAAACATGTAGTTTTAAAATTTCCTAATTTACAGTGTGGCTGTCATTTAAAAAAATGTTGGTGAGGTATTTAGAGCTTTATTATAAAGATATTCACCGAGTCAAACGAAAAAAGCAGTGTAAATCTACGAAAAGTTAAAAAAAAAGGTGTATAACACATGCGCACAGGGAATAGATTTATTTAGGGGGAAAAAAAGTGAATGTAGATTTTCTTTGCAGGTGAAAAACCGGTGCCTCAGGCTGATTTAAAATATTTAGACACACTATCCCCTAAAAAAGGAACAACCCATTTGATTGTCATATGGATTCTTTCACCTTTAAACACACTAGTACACCGAACCCGGGGTTCCCGGGTCACAGAGTAAAGGTGAAAAACTTTTTAAAAAATTAAAATTGAAAAGTCTAAAAAAAATTTCCTACGTAATATGCTTTTTAAACTGCCAACTAATTCCAAACAGCAATTTTATATAAAAAATATTAATTATGTTATCATATAAAGCTTTGAAAATTATCGGTACTTCCGTATTAGACGCAAGATAGAATTTATCAGCCAAAGAATAAAATTGCATTATTTCAGTTTATAAAATCAACTAAGAAAATATGATACACAGATATTCATTAAAATAAAATTTTGTAAAGATTAATTGATGTATTTTTTGTAAATTAAGTTTGCAACGAACTAAAAGTTATTAAATTGATAGAAAAAAAACGAAATAAAACCAACAGCATTCACTGGGTTTTATAGCCGACAATATTTTGACATAACACGTTTTTAGCATCCGATGCTATTTCTTTCAGACAAGCTAAAAATGTCGTGTCATCAGCCCTGAAGTTTCTACTCAACCGATTTTGATAATTATTTTTTTAAATGAAAGCTATTTGTTTGTAGTTGTGCCCATTTTTGTTATTTTTTAACTTATTTCCATTTTTATATTTTATTTTTAATTTTAAAAGCTTTTTCGTGACATTTCTTCAAAATGGTGGCTACACAGTTTAGCTTTTCTCTGGATAATAAAAATTTATTTTCCAAAATGATTGCGTATAATTATGCACTAATTGAGGTTAAAAAAATATATTTACTGAGAAATAATATTAATAGTGTAAATAAAATAACAGAAAATAATTTATGATAAAAATTAATGTCTAAATCAAAATAAGAGAAATTTCAAATGAAAAAAATGATGTCATTCAGCAACCAGATAAATGGGATTACAATATTATTACGAATGCCTTTTTCATATTGCTAATAACATAAACTTTTAAAAAACATTTGAGGAGAAAATGACGTCACTATTTAAAACATCGCATTTTTACTTATAACGATATTAGGTACTGCTCTGTTATCCCGTCGACCAATTTTGCCAAATTATACAAATTGCCAAACTAATAGCCAAATTATACATATTGACATAATTTTTATTTTAAATAACGAAAAAACAAATAATTAGTAGAATATTAATAAAAATATTAATAAAAAGTCGAAATAAAAATCACTTAATGACATTTTAAACACATGAATCGTATTTAATGTCATTGAATGTGACATTCACGATCATCCATTATTGGCATTTAATCTTATAATTTTTTGGTCGACGGGATAACCTAGTAGTACCCGGTGTTACATTTCAATATTTCTTTTCATTATGGACACTGATATTGAGATTTTACTTTCAGATGACTTCAGTTAGTGAAAATAATGTCACAGTAAAAATGAAGTTTTTTTTTTTTTTTTAAACAAAACTATTTTTCTGTGAGTGCATATAAAATAAAATTTCTGGATTTCGCCGGCACTCAGATTACAATTTTAATGAAGATGTGCGAATATTTGCATGCAAAATTGTAACTGGCAAACTTGACATTTACTTTGTAAATATATTTATTATATATTGATTCAATAATGTAATTACATTTGCTTTTTTTAAAACCAAATCGATCGGATCTTTTAGACATTTCATTCGTCGAATTCGACGGGATTCCACTCTTTTTATTGATAAATTGCATTTCCTTTTTCTCAGAGTCTATAAAAAAGCGTTTAAACTAAAAAAAAAAAAAAAAAAAAAAAAAAAATCCGTTTTTGATGAATTTAGTCAATGAAGAAGTAGCACGTCAAATTGTATCTCTTCATTATTCCGCAATTCCAATGTCTCAGAGAGAAATTGCTGTTCAGTTGGGTTATTTTACGCCGTTCTGTTTGCTATTATATTGATAAACACAAGAAAAATGAAGTTCATTGCAATCTAAACGGGGTTGCCCTTCTAAAAAAACCTCTATCGATTTTTTTTCCTAATCGGAGGCGAAACTGAATTCTGCAATGGCAGAATTTACATTCAACTTGTTAATTACTATTTTTTTCGGTTGCTATGAAAAAATGGCACCTAAAATATACAGTGATCTGTTATTTTTCACGTAGAAAAGAGATAAATGGAGGTGAAGTATGCAATTAAAACGGTTTCATGGGCGTTGTTTTTCCAATTTAAGTCTCTTATTCGGGCCAAACAAAACAATCTCTAAGAACAGAGACCGAATCCTTTAACATCATTTTTTCTCTAAATGACAAAAAAAAATAATAATTATATTTTAGCATTCTAAAATAGCATTTCATTGTATTATGAATTAAAACTGTATCGCTAAAAGTTTTCCTTTTCTGCGAAAGCACGTGGTTATGTTTGATGCAATGCAGCAAATTTTAGAGATGATTTTTTAGCGTCACCTGCAGCTACCAAACTGCATCTCTATTCATCTTCCTTTTTTTTTTTTTTTTTTTTTTTTTTTTACTCTATGGATATTTTTTTCTTTTTTTCCCCACACAAATGCTATACTTAAGTTGCCACTATTAGAGAAAATGAACTAAAAACTATAAAAAAATTAATATCTCAAAAACAAATTGAGATACAGTTTTCTAACAAACTGCATTTAAACGTGCATATTTTTCTGCATACGCATAGATGCCAACACCCCTTAATTTATTCCGGAGTCTGATACAAGATGAGCATGTTTTCAACCGGAAATTTTATTTGACCAAAAATTTCAGGATGAAATCAAAGATTTACATCGTAGAAAGTAAACACATTTTCTTAAATGTTTTTTCCGGTTTTTGCATGCAAATTTTTGATCAGACTCCGGAATAATTAAGAGATGTTGGCATCTATGCATACGATGGTATAAATGTCGAAAACGTGCTATGTCTAGAAGTTTAAAATTTTACAATAGCGAAAATTGCAAAATTAAAATTTCATCGAAAAGTGTTGCCATTCAAAACATGACGTATGCGTTACGCACAGATACGTTTGGCCTTTATTATATAGATTTCCAACGTTTTAAACATTTACAATTTCTCTCTTGAAATCTTTTGACGTTACCTTTTTTTGACTCAATGCAACCTAATCGCTACTTTAGCCCCTTGTAGCGATCTTCTGAAGTCAGATCTTTTTTAATTACTATTAAATTCATTACTCACATTCTAAAATGTATGTACACCACATTTTGTTGACTTTTTATAAATCGATCGAAAAGTGCCTTATATTTATATGTGCGTTATAGATATATTTATTTATACCTATCATGTACATTTCAATTAGTCATTTTTTTCTTTTAGTTTAAGCAATAATTTACTGATGCTTTATTTGAAATATCATATTTTAGTTTTACATTAATTTTCAGAAAATTTTAACATCTATCTTGTCATCATCTCATCTATCTGCTTTATTTTAAGAATATAGATCTTATTAATTATTTTTCAGTTTGAAAAGCTCTGAAAGCGTTCAGTCTATCCCAGAAAATGGTGAAGAAAAAAAGGTATGGGTTGAATATATTTTAATTTTTTTGCCTTAACTATCTACTTACACATTTAAAAATGCTTATCTTTCACTGAAATTTAATAAATATTATTTTCAATGCAAACTACATTACACCTTTACATCTTCGAAATACGATATTTTTATTATTGACAAAAAGTATTTTTCTATCAGTTTTCCAAATTTAGTTTTCCGTTTCATAATTATAGAGACAATTATTCAAATTGCATATATGTACATATATGTGTGTGTTTTGTTTATTTCTTAAGAAATAAAAGAAATAATTACCGTAATTTAATTAATGTTCAACATTCGTACTGTTTTTATTCCATAGCGTACTTTATGATTTTTTTGTGATCTTCAACTGGAAGACACTCTTATCACAAGTTAAAGGCGTGATGAGCAGTATCCCCCTATAAAAATTGATTTTGCATACATAGGGGAAACAATTCGTACTTTTGAGACCTATTTGAAAGAACACATGCACATAGATGCCAACATCTCTTAATTATTCCGGAGTCTGATCAAAAATTTGCATGCAAAAACCGGAAAAAACATTTAAGAAAATGTGTTTACTTTCTACGATGTAAATCTTTGATTTCATCCTGAAATTTTTGGTCAAATAAAATTTCCGGTTGAAAACATGCTCATCTTGTATCAGACTCCGGAATAAATTAAGGGGTGTTGGCATCTATGCATGCAGGCCTTGAAAATAAGCATAGCTTAAACTGAAACCTAGTTGTCTGTACTCTGGACACAGACCATTGTCCTGAGTTGTGAAAGCCAATATAATCAGGTCTTATTGCAACATTTACGTAAACCAAATATTTTTTTTAGAAATGGCATGTAAATTGGTAAATTCTCCATTCAAAAAAGCAAGACCTGTTCCATCTGAATACGCAGTATTGTTCTGATAATTAATTTTTGACTTTCAGAACGCATATTCTTTAACTGTGCTGTTCTTGGACAATTTTTTTTCGTTTATTAATTTATGTGTACTGATGAGGGATGCATAGACGAAACGTTTACTTTTTAAATATGTATTTAAATGCGTTTATGTAAATTGTCTAAATTTTAATTGTTTTTATTTTGTAATTGTACTGCTCAGACGTAAGATGCATATGTTTTTTAAAAGCACTAATACTACAATTACTATTATTATATATTATTTTCCCAAATTATAATTAGACTTTTCGTTTATATATTATTTTCTATAGGTAGAAGAGTGTGGAAACAATGAAAACATTTTTGAAGACGAACAATTTTTCGGTAATGTATTTCCTTAAAATTAACAACATTTTCTTTTATTTTACTTTTATTACATATTTTTAAGAGTTCCACTTCAAAATATACTTAATTTCGTTTTGCCTTTAAAGTCTTTCACGTATTCCCCTATGTTTGACAATCCTTTTTTTTTTTTATGGTCGGATAAAAATGGGTGTAATATTGAGTATGTCAAATTAATTATTCTATAAATGGGAAATTTCATTCTTTAAATGATATATTTTAATGCAATTTTCTCAATATTTTAAATTTTACAGTCATGCAATATCTGATACCTACCAAAAATAGTCTCATGACAAAAATATTGACAGTTTATTCTTTCTCTTTTAATACATATATGACTAGGGGTACTCAGAATTTAACAAACTACAATAAAATGATTATTTCTATTGGTATACCATTACTTGGATGATTTTCGGTACATTTCTTGCAGATTAATTTATAAAATATGCTGTAAAATTTAAGTTAATTCACATCCTATATTTAAGCCTACAGTTTATTACTCCCAGAACATCAGATTAAATGCAAGCGATCTATTTTGTATAATTATAAATTTTGAATGCAAAAGAAAAATGACACTATGCCCTCGATGACTGTTCAACAGCAGAGAATGGAAAATGTTCTGCTTGCTATTCTGGGTGGGAAAACTATTAAAAAAAAATTTGTCTTTCAAACATTATGCATCAAAGAAATTTAGACTTTTAATCTGCTGGGTGGTTCTTCACTTTTATGTAATTTGTATTTTCTTAGGTTTCTCAAAGGCTTATGTTTCTGCAAATCAGTTTTCTCGATATATCATAGATATCGTTTTCTATGAGCAACTTTTTGTGCAATTTTTAAAAATAATTCTTGAGTACATGATTTAACGTGTCTTCTGCCCACGGGTAAAAGTATATTAAAATATTATCTGGCAGGGTTCGCACAGCTCTACCACTAAATTTTAAGAATATTTTCACAGTATTTCGCAGCAGAAAACTAGTGTAAAATCTGTGAATGAAGGTATGAATTGCGAAAACTGTGGTTTAAAAATTAAATTTAAATTTTCTTACTTCTAATAGTGGTGCCAGAGTCCTTAAAAAATATAAGGAGTGCGTAAACCTTGTCTGGTAAAAAACTAAACTGTTAATCGTTATTAGATGACTTCAGCTAACGCTATGAATTTTAACAAGGGGAAAATAACATATACTTAGTAATAAACACACATCATGAACCTAGCATTAGTTCATCATGAATCTGACACAGAATCAACTATTATATAGTATTGAACAATTAAAATAAATCATTAAAATCATAGATGCCAATAAATCTTAACACTTAAATGCGGGATTTTTTATTTTGTTTCAAAAATATTATATATAATTTTCAGAAAAGTTTATTACACATGAAAAATAATGAAAAAAATTAGAGATACATTTTTCATATAATACATCAATTTTTCTTATGTTACACATCTGCAAAACAAGTAAAAACTACTGCCGTGTGGCTGTTTTACACTAAAATATTGCAAATTAGTAAATATTTAAATGAGTATGAATCCAAATACCTTATTTTACATAGTTATTTATTCTATCTCTTCACTGCACCGTGTGTACATCTAGCACATACCTAAAAACACTATAATTCTCATTATTTACCATGAATTTGGCCAATATGTTTACTGTAACTGATCAAGAACAGTCCAAAGAATGGAATAACACTTATTTTGTTCATGTCAGGTGGCTGCATTTGACAATAAATTAGAAATTGTTTTTCGGAAACAAGAAAAAAATTCGATCAAGCTATTAAGGCAAAATTTGCTTTTATTATTTTTACTGAATATTTAAAAATGTTAATATAAAGAAAACTGCTGAGTGTTACTAAGATAAAATTAATTAATTTAATCCCATTTAATTCCAAAATATAACAATACAATATTTAAAAACCCTAATTGTGTATATAGGGTACACGCCATAAAATATAAAATTTCAGTTCAAATTTTGAAATTTAATTTTTTCCCCTTATTAGACCTATATATAGATTTCAAATAGTTTTTTTTTCATAAAAATAGAAAAAAATCGTGCAGTTAAGGGTTAAAAAAACTTAATCTTTAATTCTTTAATTTCCATAACAGAATACGTTCTTGAAATTACATAGCTCAGAGAATCTGACTTTACACCTTAAATTTTCAAGGATTAATTTCACCTTATTTAAATGCGGAATGTCTGTTATTAATTAAAGCAAATATTGCTATTTTAATTTTCTGATATCAATTAGAAACATACGAATTAAAAAATCTATTCAATTCGAAACACTGTTGATTGCATATATGCAAAGCTACACACCAAAGGGTTAATTATTCTGGAGTCTGATCCAAGACGAATATGTTTCCTAAAGCAAAATTTTATTTAAAATAAAATTTCAAAATAAAATCTAAAATGTATTTTACTAACAGATGACACATTCCCTTATAAATATTTTCCGGTTGAAAACATGCTTGTCTTGGATAAGATTCCGGAATAATTAAATGATATTGGCATCTATGATTAAATCATTCATTGGTTGTTTCAAGACGTTAAATAAAACTATAAAACCAATAAAAATGTTTTATAAATTAGTTGTCTACATGTCCTACACACACACACATCTCGACAGTTTATATATATAAGCCTTTTTTGCGTTTTTATGATTTTTATTTAACAGATTTTAGTAATTAATGAATTATCTTATGGACGCTCTAGTTCCATATAAATTGTCAAATTTAATTTTGAATTGCGACTCGTTGAATTTTCGTCTCCATTTTTTTTTCTCTTTTGGATAAAGGCTAGGATAGAAAGACTAGGCATTTGATGGGTTCAAAATTTTCGATTCATACGATCAATGAATTAGAAAATGAGAGATTATTCAGCAGTTTGATACACCAATTGTCAGAAACTAATTCCTTACAAATAAAATTTATTAAAATGTCTATGAAACTACACGATGCATTGTATTAGATTTCTCGATTTTTCGTGAGAATAGAAATATCTAATTTTACTTTTACAACAAAATTAATATTTCTATCTTCTGATTATAGAAAAGATTTAAGTTTATTATAATAAGCAAAAATCATATTTACAATTTAGATGCAATAAAAATTGTGATAATTATCTTCTTTTAGTGCAATTGTAGTAAAACATTGCTGTTTTCTCAATGAACATGTACAATTTTACTGGCGTTAAAGTAAGATATCTAAGAGTTTTCTTTTTTACATTTGGCTCCCAATTTAATTTCTGATGGAATAAAAAGTTTTGTGAAAAAGATACACAGTTTTGAGAATTATAGAAAAATATGAGTTTAATATTTTTTTTTTAATGAAGATATGCAGAAACAAATAAAGTCATAGAAAAGAGTGGATAAGATTATAAACAAATATATAATGTGTTTGCATATTTCGAATACTCCTTAGAATTCATTTTTTCATGTTTTATTGGTATATATTGTTTTACAATTAATGGTTATATGTATACAGGGTGAGTCATAAATATCGAAACAATAGGCTATCTTCTTAAATATTGCTCCTAGACCCTTACTTCCAATTGCAAAAATTCATAAAAAAGGTGAACTTTTTCATAAGATAAGTTGCAACTCCATGGGGGGGGGGGGGTCTATTTGAAAAAATACAAAAATTTTTATACGGCTCCCGTAGGATAAAAATCCCACTTAGAAAAACTTTCCTTATCCAGTCCTGAACAAGACACAAAAAGTTGCATCTTAATATCTTCAAAACTCGCAGAGTTATAGCCGTTTAAATAATTCATCTGGTTTTAAGGGATTAGACACAAATTGAAAAGCGCGCAATTTGAAAAAACATTGTTACTTTAACAGTTCTAGAAAACATGTAAAAAATCTATCTTTTGAGTTAGAATTTTGATTTTTTTTTCTTGTTTGTCGATGGTTAGCCATATAATTTGCTAAAAAAATCACATCCTAAAATTTCTCATAATTTTTTTTAAATTTTCACATGATTAGTACTGGTTTAAATGGGATAATTTAAAATCGTTATAGCTCGAAACATTATTTATCAGATTTCAATTTCTTTCCCTCTAATTAAAGATGAATATCTGATTTTAGTTTTGTTCCAGGGTTTTTGTTCTTCAATATTAATTTTAAAACAATCAAAAATATTTATTGAAAAAATAATATAACTTAAAAATTCATATTTTCAAAAGTCAAATTTGCAGAATATTATTTCAAATTTGCCGAAACAAAACTAATGTAAAATAATCAAAAATGACATGTTACAATTTTCAATTTTTTTTTCTTTCTTTAACAATTCTTAACTTATAATAATTTAAAGAAGAGAAATAGTAGGGAAAAAACTCATTATGCAGAAAAACGAAGTGTACTGTTTAAATGTCCGTCAGAACAATGCTTTTTCTAAGATGCAGATTAAATTTGTTTTATACATAAATTTAGCTCTCACAACTTCAGGCTTTTTATCGTCCTGGAGAGGCTGGTAAAAAAATCAGAATTCTGGGCTCAGGCCGGTCCAGGACGGAGATGTTACTCTTTCCTGAAGACTTGCATGGCCGGTCCTAACGTATTTTTCATACCGGAGGGGACCGCTTTCTTCTTCCTAGGTCTGCACTGGAGAAAATTTTCAATCCCAGTCAATCGAACAATCCGTATTAAAATCATTGTCTCTGACTGACTTAATGCAATAATAAAATAAATAAAATTTGGTTCAATCAAAAGTTTTACGAAAAACACATAGATTTTAAAATTGCTTTTATTTTACAAAAAAAAAAAAAAAATAAATAAAAAAAATAAAAAAAATAAAAAATAAAATAAAATAAAATAAAAAATAAATAAATAATAAAATAAAATAATAATAAAAAAAATAAAAAATAAAAATAAAAACTGTTAAATTAATTTTTTTAAAAGAATAGTATATTTAAATTCTAAAATATTAAATACATTAAAAATCAGTGAAAAAACCTGCCTATGACGGAATTTTCTCTTAAACGGAAAATGGCTTGATCCATTCAAAATAAATATAGTAATACCTGAGGAAAAATAAACTATTTACACCTCCTAGGAAGGACATTTGTATATAACATATTTTTTCGTTCCTATGTGATTCCGTCTTAAAAGGGTATAACATTTTTCAAAGTTTCCAACGCATGAGATATGGATTAACGATATTAAAATATAAGTGAAACATTTCCATATAAATAGAGATTCATTGCGATAATAATATATAATAACCTTTGGCGCTTCTTTAATAATAAAAGGTATAAATATAAAAAACGAAAAACTGTAATAAAATTTTTTGATCAGAATTCCTCGATACAAAACAATTTCTACCACACCGAAGTAAGAAACTATGTAGAAATTCAAGGCTCAGCCGGGCTATGATTTAGACTTTTTTCCAGGCCGGTTCGAACTTTTTTCCCTTTGGGTCAGTTTGGGACCGGACCTAGATATTTCGATCCATGCAGACCTTCAGTGCAGACTACCAATATATTTTGAAAAAAAGTTTAGCTTTAAATCAATATGCTGCTTTTTTATGTCCAAATGAGAAGCACCGTCTTAAATCGACATTTAATACCGGATAATTTATGGACGATCCCTTACATGCGTTCAAAATGAGACAAAAACTATTCCTTTACAGATATGGTTAAGTGGTGTAAATCATGAATTTTGGAGAATTTTGGATATTAATATCCCTGCGAGGTTTTTAGATATGGAGATGAGTTTTTTTTTTTTTTTTTTTTTTTGTTCAATTTAGGAATGGATAAGGAATAATTTCCTAATTGGAAATTTTGATCTATGGGGGCCGTATAAAAACTTAATTTTCGTATTTTTTCAAATAGCCCCCCCCCCTCCCCCCAATGGAGCTGCAACTTATTTTGTCAAAAATTTCATCTTTTTTTTATGAATTCTTGCAATAGGAAGTAGGGGTCATGGGGCAATATTTAAGGAGATAGCCTATTGTTTCAATATTTATGACTCACCCTGTATATATATGTATATATATATATATAAAACGAAGCATGCATTTATATATTTTTACCTATATTCTAAGGCATAGAAAATGTTTATTTTCATGTGATAGTGTAGAAAAGAGGGCTAAAGAAATATCAAACTCAGGGCCTCTTTTTGGCTTAATCAGGGGCTTGCAGATGAGATTTTCACTAGCTAAATAATTGCTTTTATAGTGGCCTTAACAAAACCCTCAAACACTATGCATCAAAATGAATAAATTTCAATTTCAATTTTAATATTAAAACTGGATAGTACCTCGTCAAAATTTGACGGTAAAGAACTTAGAGGTTCCACAGAAACAAGATCATAATATCATCAAAATTTCAAATTTTTATTTATCAGCAACAGTTAAAAGAAATAAAAGTCTCTCCTTTTATAGTTAGTTTGGGAACCAGCTGTACAGTAACTAATACAGACAATAGAAAATTTCCCAAAGAATTCAATTTTCAGATCGAAAAAAGAACAACTCCAACAATATTCCTCTTAACAATATTAGTTTTAAATAAATTTTTGGTTAAATTTTATTTGCCATCTATTCGACGGGGTGTCAGTAAAAGAATGTTCCAGATTCATTGGTATATTATAACACTTTACAACAAACCATACACCAAATTGAAGGTACAAATGTTCAATATGTGCTTTTTAGCTATACGGTCCACATCCACTGGACGACCTTGTCCCTTATCTGTACAGGATATTGACTATGTCCGATCATAATACTTTCGTAGTCCTAAGAAATCTATTTGGAAAGCAAGTCTTGAATTTCATTTGATTAACCGTGTCTGCGTTATGCCACTATGTAATGATTTGCTGGAGTTGAGAATCAGAATTGAAAAGGCTATTGTTTCCATTAGTCCGGACTTGTTAATGAAGTGTGGGAAAAAAGGGAAATTAGGTTTTAGGATATTTGGCTGGAAACGTATTTTTAATTATGATATGCGCTTTTAAATTTCACTGTATTTATGTATAGCATATGGTGTATATAAATGCTATAGTGGATATACAGGGCTATACAATAGAATTCGTAAAGGTTACTGACTATGAGCGTAAATTGCTTAATCCGTTCAGGACCAGCATCTTTTACGCGAATTTTACTCGTTTGACACCACTTTTTTGTCAATTATTTGACTTAATTTACTAAGAAAAAAAAATGTCGTAGTTTAATAAAATCAACGTTACTTTTCTTTTTAACTGGTATCAAACTCAAACGCTACAAGCACTTTTTGAGGATGCATATATGCACCCATGATTTTAAACGGGTTAACCACTTAATCGTCTCGCCCAAGACATTCACGGGCTGCAAGTTTCACTGCTTTTATTCAAAATTGTTTGATTCCCACCAGTTTTATAAAATAATGTAATTGGTTTTATTTTGTTATCAATGTATTCGCCATTAAATAGATGAATATTTTTTTTTCAAAAAAGTTGTGATAATAATGAATTTGAATTTTTAAACTGTAATTTAATGCGACCATTATGTGGTTAAAGGTGATTTTTAAATATGTTATGCATTTTTACGCTGATCGGCATTCAATTTACTAAGAATATCGATAAAATGGTATACAGGGTCACGTAAAGAATTGGATAAACAGCCGACTATGCATGATAATTTCTGTAATTGTGATTTCAATAGTTTTTACAGTGTTTAAGTTTGAACTAAATTTTAGTAGTGCGTAATAAAATACTTGGTAAATTACAGGGCTGAACAAACGCATTTATATATACTTCCATCCATTGGAATAAAATACTGAAAAAGAAATTTCAATCTGTTATGCGTTTTCTAGCTAAATTTTCCCATTACATAGTATGTATATCAAACTATAGAATCAACACAGGACTGTTCTATACATGGATAGAAAACCAACGATTATAAATGTACAAATAATGCATGAAAATATAACAAACAGTCATTCCGAATCTAGTATCAAGATTTTTCATCAGTGTAAGACTCAGCGAGCTAGAAAAGGCAAAGCTGAAACGAAGCTCAAATTTGCTTTGTTGTTGTTGTTGTTGTTTTTCTAGTTCGCTGAGTATTGCACTGATGAAGAATCTCGATAGTAGATTCGAAACGGCTGTGTTGCTACGTTTTCATGCATTATTTGTGCATGTATAATCGTTGGTTTTCTATCCTTATACATTTTTGCTCAAAGCACTTTATTTGCTATTTTAATTGGAATGTATATGTGGTTATGAAAGATAACTACTGAAAACAGATTTTCAAATGTTTTGCTTATTTTCTGAAATGTTTACATAGTTATCTTATTTAAATTATTTCTTTAATAGCGAAATTTTGTTAAAGTTTTCAGGAAGCGTGTGAGGTGTTTCATAATCTATGCTTAACGCATGTTTTTTTCTTCCTTGCTTCTATCTAATTCTATTTCGATTTATAAAGATATATTTATAGAGATTTCTGGAAGCGTTGGAGAGTGCTTCAGAATGTATGCTTAACGCATGATTTTTCTTCCTTGCTTCTACATAATTCTATTTTTTAATTGTCTAAATAGTATTTGTACATGGATTGCATTTGTCCCAGTACATTATTTATAATTGAGTTCTAAATACGTATATTTTGGATATAATCATCCACATTCAGGACAGGAAGTGTTGGAAAGTGCTTCATAATTTATGCTTAATGCATGGTTTTTCTTCCTTGTTTCTGTGTAATTCTATTTCTTCTTTGTCTAAATAGTATTTGTACATGGATTGCATTTGTCCAGTACATTATTTATAATAGAGTTCTAAATGCCTATATTTTGGTTATGATCATCCACATTACATTACATAACATTTACAAATAACATAATATAACATTTACAAATTGCAAGCTAATTGCTATTAAAGCCTAATAAACTGCAAATATCTTTTAAATTTAAGGAATTTATTAGTGAAAGGAATTTAATTGAAAGTTCAGAAATCTATTGACCTTACGAATGAATGAAGGAAGGCATTGATAAACTATTTGAAATAAACTTTGAAGAATGGAGTGGAGAGAATAAATATGCCAGGTTTATCCTTGAACCAGATGCCCGTACAAAACAAAAACAAGATTACTCTTTTATATAATTCTTACCGAATGCATTTTCACATCCTAGATGCAGCAAAACTGAAAGTAAGAGACTAAAAATTTGATACACTCTAAAAAAAAAATGTGTAAATTTACACACAAAAATGTGTAAATCGATGATACAAAAACGACATGTCTATATGTGTAAATTTGTGTGTAAATTGCGCCAAATGTGTAAATTTCAGAATACACATTTTAATGTGTAATTTGATGATAAGTCCAAATGTGTAAAAGTTATCTGATAACACTTAAAATACACACTTTAATGTGTGAATTGCACTAAAATACACATATTTCTGAGTACTATTTTTACACATATATCTGTGTAACATTCTGTTTTTACATATGTTTTTGCGTAATAAGAAAATACACATAATACTGTGTAATATGCAAATTACACATATGTTTGTATTATGTTTATATACAGAATACACAGATTTGTATGTAATATTCTGTTTTTACACATATGTATGCGCAACATGCAAAACACGTATTTTTGTGTAATATTTAAAATGCACAGTTTTGTGTACATAGCTTTATGTTATGCGTTTACGTATAAATTGAAAAAAAAATGCTTTCATGATCGCGAAATAAAATTGCATTAAGAACAAACCCATATGCTTGACATGTCTTTTCTTTCTACCAGATTTGTAGACTTAAAGCAAGACCACAAATCATTATACGCTTAATTTACAAGAAACAGGGTCGTCTCAAATTATAATGTTTTGTAATCCGAATTGTAATTTATGAACAGGGATGTATAATTTGAATACAGACAGTGTGGAGACTGTCTTCTAAATTAAGTTAAAAATTAAACTTTTTTCACTCTATCTTACAATTGTAACAGCTTGTGTTGTTTTTAATAAATTCATAATATTCTCTTTTAGAAATACATGTACATTTTTTTCTCCATATTTTGAAAATGGTATAACTTTAATTGTATTTATAAAGGACGGAATACTATTTTCTTCTTTTCACTTGTTGCCATGTAAAATAAAATTATACATTTTTTTTTCTTTTTTAATAAATTATTACAATTTTTTTGTATGTGTTAAATGTATTTTTGTACTCTCTTTAAAAACTTTTGCTCACTTTAACTTCCAAAGTTATCATCACACATGTAAAGCACTACAGATAGTTACTATTTCTAACCGATGACGTTCAAGAAAATTTTTTTCTTTAATGTAATTTTACCAAATGAGTGAAAAAGCGTCCAGGGCAGGATTCGAATCACGGATCTTTAAGTTGTCAGTCTGGCATTGGTTAACTATACTTAGTATGTAACTCTAGTTCTTTGAATGATTTGTGTCTGCCAGATTTATCCAGGATAGTAGCTCATCTGGTAGAGCATCGGCAACTCTCACAAAAGTACCCGGTTCAAACCCACACCTATACACTTTTTAATTCTGCTGGAAAAATTCACAAGGCATTTGATTTATTTACCAATTATAATAACTGTGTTAAAAGTAATAAATGTATAGATATATATATATATTTTTTTAAATCAAATTACGTAAATTTTAAGAGCAATATTTGTAACAGTATTTTTTAAGAGTTAAAATTACTAAAGAAATATTTCTGCTTAAATGTGCAAAGTATTATCAGAGTAAAATTTATATAAAAATATGATCCACTGAATTATACATAATACTTTTTGTATTATTTAAATAATAAAGATTATTGATTGGCTGAATTTAAAGATTATTAATTTACTATTGACAAAAATGAAATTAATTTAGCAATTTAATGTGCATTTTGAACCTTAAGTCACTAGATATCCTTTATTACACAACAGCTATAAAAAATATTAAAAGATAAAAAGTAAAACCGATATTAAGTAATTATATTTTATCTACATTAATTGTAAGATACTAATTACTATGAATGAAATATACGATTATAATGCAATGCATCTAAAAAAATTCAAACTATTTCGATTCTAAAATGTACAATAATTTTTCATACTATTAAAATAAAAAATGGAAACTAGCAAATCTTTCTGTTTCTGTAATTTGATATTTTGAAACTTTTGACTTTTTCTGTCTACTCGTGTATTGTACTATTTCTACGGATATCAAATTACACATTTAAAATTTATTTATTTATTTTTTTTGTTTTTGCTATCAATAGTTTTTGAATGTAATACGCATAAAAAAAGTCTTCAATGTATTAAAAAATAATTTTTAATTATCTCCCTAATAAAAATCACAAAAAACACGAATAAAAACTTTTAAAAGGTGTCATTTGGATTAATTCATTTTACGTCAGAATTTACAAGCAGTAAAATAATACTTAAAAACTTTTTATTATTATTAAAAAATAAGTTTAATAACAGGTTGCAAAAGTTACATAAATATTTATGAAATTACACATTTAAAACAATAAATTTGAACATTATACATTTAAACTAATAATATATCTTAATATACAATTTAAAAGAAAAAAATTTATCATTAATTGTATATATTACACAGCACCGCATCTACTCTAGTTTCCCTATAATGTGATATTTTTATGTTCTTTTTTTAGCACTCTCCAAAAATGTTGAAAAGTGCTTCGGTTTGCCAGTCCGTCTGTCGATGCTCTAACTCCTATAATTTTCACGCAATTGATAAAGCTTATTTAAGGTCACCAAAGCATGTTTCGTATTGCATATTAAGTATGTATGATTAATATTTCATTTACAGGGACACTCAAAAGAATACGATTACATTATAGTACACGTGGAAAATCGTTTTGAGAGTATTTTAATGACATTTTGCTATTTCAAATATATTGAAGCTGATATAACTCAGATCACGTTAAAACAGAGTATTCATAGCATTTTTCACTAATTTACAGGGACAAACAAAAGAAATTAATTACAGTATTTTGCATTATTGTATAGATTACAGTTATCTTTGCTTAATAAATGCTAGAGAATACGTTTTAAAATTCAGTATGCACTTTTAAATTTAATTAGTTTTTTGCATATTACTCTCTCTCTCTCTCTCTCTCTCTCTCTCTCTATATATATATATATATATATATATATATATATATATATATATTATACTTCATAATTAGGGCTGCACAAAAAGTATTCGCCTACCATTCTCCTTATTATTAAAAAATTGCTGAAGGAGAATTTTCTGAAATGAGTGATTCTCAAAATAGGGGACAATTTATGTCTTTCGACATACAAAAAAAATTGAGAGGTTTTCTGTTATGTTTTTATATTTAGATATGTTTGTCTTAATATTATTCATAATTTGCACTCAAGAATTACTCACTTTTTAGTTAAAAACACCTTAAAATAACAGAATAAAGGTTCAAAATGTCATTAGCATGGATGTCCACAGCAGCTGTGCTTAGTGTATACTAGCATTTTTCAAGAGTTAATGTCATGTTTATAAAATAAAACAAATGTTATTCTTTCTTTAAATTAATCAAGGAGAGGATTTATCCAATAAATTTATTTTTAAAAATAAAATTATAGTATATAAAAAAAGAATTAAAGTTTGTCCTCCATATTCTATTTTCAAAACAAGGTCATACTATAACAGCTAGTTATTAATCAAAATTTCATTTTCACATATGACAATAGTTTGAAAATATAAAGTTACCCCATGGCAACAAATATCCATTTTATCCCAGCCTGAAAATAGAAGCATGTATTGTATTTTAAGAATAGAAGTTGAATATTAGGGGCGTACATCAATTGCATGTCATTAGAATGGATAATAATTTTCATGTTTATTTTATAGTTAAAATTTTTATTTTACTTATTTGAATAAAACTTTTGTGTTTTAAAAAGCCCCAGAAAGGACTACTGCATTGTGATTATATTATGGCTCATAATCTTATTTAAATTAAAATTTGTCATTAGCATGGACAAATATCAGTGTCATTAGCATGGTTTTTCTGTCCATGCTAAAGACTTCTATGTGCATAAATGTAACCAGTGCTTATATTGTATCCTTTATAAAGTTTAATTTTACATATAAATTTACGTATTGCATTTATTATCCCTAAAATATGCATTAAATCTGTCAGAAAATCAATAAGACAGCTTCTTACGTTGTTAGTGTCAGAATGTTGCTCATGTAAACAAAGTTTGCTCTTTGGTAATGTTTTTATTCTCCTTGTATGTATATATGTAAAAATGGAAACCATTTGCTGAAAAGGAAGGCTAATAAATATAGAAAAAAATATTTAAACAGGAAGAAAATAAATTTCTTAATATATTTATTCCATGCAATTTTTTTTGTCATTAGCATGGCTCAAAAAATACTAATTATTTTTTTAAGTTAATTTTTAAATATTTAGCTCTGCTGACTACAGGTAAAGTATACCTAATACTATATTAACAACACCTATTTTTTTTCAGAAATTTTGCTAACAGTAATTTTTTAAAGATTTAAATTTTGAAAAAGTCTCCTATTTTGAGAATCACCCAAATATATGTATCTCTTTAATGAACTAAATTTTGAAATGCATGCTATTATTAGATATAAATCTCTATATCATATAGAGGGCTGCTAAAAAATTCGGATAATTTTTCCATTGTGAATAGGAACAGCTGAAATTATATTTTAAAATGTGTTATACATTTCCATATGGTGGACCTAGACATAATATTATATTTATTTTTCTTAAGTGCAGTTTTGTTGCATTATTCTGAATGTATTGGAAAGTGCTTTATAATCTATGTTTGACGCATGATTTTTTGCTTTCTTGTATCAAGGATGTATGTGGCTGGTTAGATGTGTATTGCCAGGTCCATTATAACTCTGATAATATCATAAATATATTAAAAGGGAGAAAGCTCCGATTAAGGCTTCAAGTGCTCTTGGAGCTGAGAGCACTTGGAGCGCTATTCCAGAGGTTCCGGGTTTGATCCCAGGTTTGACATTTTTCATTATTTTGGTTCTACGCTTTATTAGTAATGTGGAAATCACATATTAAATATTCAATTATTTCAAGCGTAATTTCACTGCTGATAAATAATTAAAAAATTATTATAATTAAATATGTATTCACTGATGCTGGGCTTATCTGTGTCTCATGTTATGCCACAAGTTTGTGTGCTCATGTAGACGTTATTATTTTCTGCTGCAGTTGCAGGCTTAACAACAAAATGTGAGTGAGAATTGAAAAGCTGGCCATCTTCCTCGTAACTTAAATGGTAGAGCACTCGGAGAGCTATTTCAAGGATTACGTGTTCGATCCCCGACTTGGATAATTTTCACTATGTTGGTTCTACGCTTTGTTAGCAATGTTATAGTCACATATTACATACCCTTGCTTTTGTTCAATTTGGCATCCAAATTTATCACCAGGAGCTCTAAGAAGCTCTACAGATAACTACTAGTTCTAAATAATAACGTTCAAAAAGAATTATAATGTAATTTTACCAAATAGGTGAAAAAGCATCTAGGGCAGGACAGGAACTAGGGACCTTTGGAGTAAGCTGCCAGTCTAGTATTATTTATTATATATCTGTAGTTCTTTGGCTGAATTGTGTCTTCCAGATTTATCCTGGATAGCTCAATTGGCAGAACATTGCAAGCTCTCTCAAAGCTCTCCGATTCAAATTCAGGCTTTTGGACTAAGTTGAAAAATGGCAATTTGTGTGATTTATTTACCAATTATAATAATTGTGTTAAATTTGATAAAGAATTATTTTTTATCAATCTACGTGAAAATTAGGTGCAATATTTCTAATAGATTTTTTTAAGGTTAAAAATTATATAAGAAACATTGCTGCTTAAATGTTCAAAGCATTATCAAAATTAATTTTACATAAAAATCTAATCTCTTGTATTATACAGTATTTTTTGTATTCTTTAAACTATAAACAGGGTAATGAAATTAATTTAATTAAAATTTTTATTTTTGTTTATTTTGTTTGTAGTTTATGAATGTTTTCAATGAATTAAAAACAATTTTTAATTGCTTCAATCTAAAAATCGTAAATGAAAAACCATGAATCAAAATCCGTTAATTTTCATTTGACATCAGTAGAAATAGAATTGAGAAATCTATAGCATGTAAAACTATGAAAACTGGTTAACTTTATAGCAAACATTATGATAAGCATGCTGAAACAGACAATTTTTAAATCAAAGAATTATTTCAAATGCTATTAGATGTTTAAATTTCAAATATTTATTCGGATGCTAGAAAGGCATCATTTTAAGAATATATACAAAAATAAATAAATAAAAGAATAAATAGCAAATAGTAATAATTTTTCATATTTAAAATAAGCAGAAAAGTATATGCTTCACATCAATATTATAAATTTACAAATTTAAAACTGGAAAGAATACCAACTTTCTCTTATAAAAGCATTTTCATGTCATTACTTAATGCAAAATTTAAAAATTAAATTTGCAAACAATTTTATTTTAAAAGAAAGTTTTTTATTCAGTAATTTAAATACCTTTAAATATTTGCTAATTATGATAAACTGTGGTTACAATATTTTTCCACATAATTTTAAAATTTCAGAAAATATGCGATTTTAACGATTGATATTCTACAGGTAAACAAATCTTATTTTTAAAAGAAGTAATTTAAATAATTGATTTTTATCATCTGATTTTAGTTGTCGAAAGACAGTTATTTATTTTAATAAAATAGTTATAATTCAAAGAAAAGAAACAGGGAAAATATTTCTTCATACCTATTTTTCAATGACTTCGTTTTTCCTTTTCTGATGTAATCCTTGATGTTTGTTTCCGCGCACCGATGTTTGTAGATCTAATAAATGTTCCGATAATAAGTACAATAACACTGACATAAATATTTTTAACCATGCCCAGAGCAATTGTACATTTCTCGGATACATATTTCATCAAAAGTACGCATGGAATGACTCCAACGAATTTTTTAGTAAGATTTTTAAATCCAGACTGAGGCTATACGCGCATAAAATGGCTATTTTTGTTCTCTGCAAATGTTCTCCGCGTATTCCAAAGACTAAATAAGCGGTGTTTTTTTTATTCATTTATTTATATTTGATAATCGTCTGCAGTTTACGAGTTCTTTATCTAGGCACATGGCAGATGTTTTCTTCTGTTCTTTATGTGGTGAATTATTTTTGTTTCTTTATGTGGTGAAGACTTTTTAATTTAAAATTTCTTATATTAAGACATTTTTTATGCCTTTTTTCGATTTATTTCAAAAAAGTTTAAGCTTTTTGTCAATTGTAACGATAACTATACTGATATAGATCGCATACCAAATTAAACAATGTTCAAATTTAGAATAGTTAAAAATGATTTTAATAGACAATAAATGCAAAATATTTCTAAATTAGAAAAGTACGCTTTGTATCTTCCATCGCAAATGCAAAATTTGTTCCTAAAAATAAGCTAGGAATCATACCAAGAGGCAATAGTTGAGAAATCATAGATTTTGCTGGCTGCAAATTTTTTTAATTCTAATATTTTAGTAATTTATGCGCTTAGTTCAATTACATGTCTATTAAATTTTTGTTTTATATAGGTACGTGTTTTTAATGAAGTTTTTTTTTATTATTTCATTGTGGAATATTAGCCAACAAACACTAAATTATGTTTGTTGCTTGAAGTGAAAAAAAAATGTTTTGTTTCGTGTTCGGTTTATTTCGTTTCAGTTTTTTTTTTCAGATTTATATACTTATAAAAAGGATCGACCGAAACAGGTCTGTAAGCCCGAAAATGAAACCGAAATCGAATTTCGGTAATCTTTCAATTTTCGGCCGAAAACGAAAATGTTCATTTTTTAAGTTATTAATACATACATAAATACACATAATTATTAATTAATTATGTGTGTATTAGACGCACATTTTTAACAAACATACATAAACATGTATAAATGTGCACAAGTTCAAGCAAAAGCAAAATATAAATAATAATATAACTTTTATATTTGCTTTTGCTATTGACAATCAATACTCATATATATTTATTAATAATTAATTAATAATGCAATTAATAATCAAGAACAAATCAATAGTGAATATTTAATTTTTGAATATACACATTTTTTCAGTTATTTAATATTTCTCATTAAAAGTAGTTAAAATAAATTGCTTAAAAGTTTTTTTAGAAAACTAACTATAAGTAAGTTGTTTTTAAAAAAAAAATAACCATTTGATAATTTATTATTAGTTTAATGGAGATTTAAATATAGATAAGCCGTATGCTTAAATAAATAAGTGCTACTTCCTCCCGAAAAAACTTTGCCACTCCCTCGCCTCTATACGAATGCTTTGAAATAGCGTCCTTGTTTGAAAAATCTATCTTTTGTGCCCAAGTTGGCGGAATCTCTGTGTCTTTAACCTAAAAGTCTGCAAGGGCCGGAATTTTCAGGCCCTGGATACAGCTCAGTACGGTGTAAAAATGATATAAATTCGACTCGAACCCGGCCCGGCCCATTCAGATTTTCACAGTTAATGGCCCAACTCAATTTCTACAAAAAATTCAGATTTTTCTTAACATACAATTAAGATTCTTTTAAAGAATACTGCATACATATCTATGGGATAAATTTAACGTATATTTTAAAATTACGATGGAAAATACACAATACAACAGTAACGATTACTTAGATTTCTTGGACGTTTCAACATTCAAATAAAAATTCATAAAAAAATTAATATTGCTTTGAATAAAAGAAAAAAATGAATGCTAAAAACATAATTTTTAAAACTCTTTTATAAAAAGAAGATTTGTGAAAATATTTATCTTTCTTTTACTAAGGCTATTTTTAAACCCCAAAGAGCTACTTTCTGACACATTTATGAACTCATATTTTTTTTTGGAACCCATAAGACAGGTGTTTTCATAAATAAATAATGTAATCGAATGGCGTTATCCATTTTTTGATAAAGGCAATGTAGCTTTGAAAAAATCGTGCAAAAGATAACGTTTAAATTGAATTTCCGAAAGCAACATCACGAAAAGGAGAAAAACCTGAAGCCACTATAAGAAACTCTTATTTGTCGAAAAATAATTTATCTATCAAAAATAGAAAACGCTGTCGATTCCAAATTCCTTTAATAGTCAGGCTTGTCAATTTTAAGTCTTTACTGTTAAATAATATTAGTCAGAATATGTGTCAAAGTTTCACGTTGAGCAGGGAATTAATAAAGAATACTGCCCAGCTAAACTGATGGCATTGAGCTCACAGGCTACAAATACTAATTGTGCATTAAAGCCTTATATTTTCAAGGGTTAATTCCGTTCGAAAAAAAATTAAGAAGGGGAAACAGCTCTCCCCTTTCCTCTTTTTTTATACTTAATCATTGAACCTCCTATACTATCAAAGATATGCTTTATCATATAAAAAATCTATATCCAAAATTCAGAGCAAATTAGATAATTCTTAATAAAAACCCATTTAGCATTTATATAATTTAAAAGGAGTTATCCCCCTCTTTTATACTTAACCATTAAACTTCCAAAACTATTCAGAGATTTGAACGAAATCTGAAAATTCTGCTTGAAAAACCCATTTATATAAATTAAGGGGGGGGGGGGCATTAGAACCCCTGTTCCCCCTATTTATACTTATTCAGTGAACACCTAATAACAGTCACGGAATCGCCTCATCACAATGATCCTAATCTAAATTTTGAACGAAAACTTAATTCTGCATGAAAATCCCATTTATATCAACTAACGGGGGGGCATTAGAACCCCTGTTCCCCCTATTTATACTTATTCAATGAACACCTAATAACAGTCACGGAATCGCTTCATCACAATGATCCTAATCTAAATTTTGAACGAAAACTTAATTCTGCATGAAAATCCCATTTATATCAACTAACGGGGGTCATGAGCCCCCCGTTCCCCCTCTTATACATATCGAATGAACTCCAAAAACTAATCAGGGAAGCGCCTTGTCAGGATATACCTATATACAAAATTTCAAGTGGATCGGATATTTTTATCATGAGTTATCGCGTTACGCACGAACGAACATACATACAGAACGGACGGGCACATAAGCTCTCAGGCTATGATAGCCTGTGAGCTAAAAAACATTTTAAGGTACATTTCCAAAGATTCCATAAGCAGAAGTTCATTATCACTACTAATATTTTTACAAAACATATTGCTTGCCCCACACATCCTGGGAACAGCTACGTTCAGTTCCGACCCAGCTCCACTATGTAATAAAAAAATGCAAATCTGATCTTAATACCGCACAAATGTGCTGAAAAAATCTAAACAGACACCATGTCCGATGCCAGTCTCTTCCGTGGACATGTTACATTTCTTCATTAATGTTATTTATCAAGCATCAGCTCGTGACGCAGGTTTATATTTATTCTGATGAAAAACAAATTATTTGAAAGAAGCTAATATTTTATCGGCTTGGTTTAAATTTTTATGTCGGGCGGTAGGACCGCTAAATATTTTATTTTATCGGCCCAAACCCGTTTATTTTGTTTACCGGCCCATTTGAAAATTCTGATTCATATCGTCAGCGAAGTTCGGATGCGTGCACATCTCTACTTTGAACAAAACTTTTTATTTGCATGTAAAATAAAATGTAATTAATTCATCAACAACATAGAATGTTAGAACTTTTAGAAATAGCAATCGAAACATCTGCGGTTTTAAACTAAAAATTTTCTATTACTGTTAAGCGTGCAGCTTTTAAGGAGCAGGTGAAGAGCGCCGTATGTAGGAGGATGTTTAATTTGATTTCACGTCATGAATCAGCTGTGGTCGATAATTATAAACAATAAACTTTATTCATAACATTAAATAAAGAGTTTCTCATCTGAGCGGAAACAGCTCAATCAACAAGTCATGTCAAAAATTTCCAACGGAAGAAAGAAGATTTCTAGAATTCAGATAGTTTCGGCCGAGTTTCGGTCTAACCGAATTTCTGACAGCATTTCCGCCGATAACGAGTTTTCGGAGAAACTCAAATTTTGGGCCAAAAACGAAACCGAAACCGAATTTTCGGTGAATTTCAGATTTTGGGCAGAAAACGAAATCGAATTTTCGGCAAAATACGAATATTGGGCCGAAAACGAAACCGAATTTTCAGCAGAACTCGGATTTTGGGCCGAAAACGAAAACAAAACGGATTTTTCGAATATTCTCTTCTTGTAATTATGTCTAACACGCCATTTGTGTAATTTCAGGCATTTTTCAACATTTACACATTTGTTTGAGTTTATAAAGCGATAACATATTGCACATTTGATTTCTCAAGTTAGGTGCACATAAAAACAGGTAATTTTTTTCCTCAAAATGTGTAAATTTTAAATCAAGTATGCATTTTAAAAAAATTACACATTTATCTGTGTACATATAATTATGTTTAAATTAGAATAAATCAGAAATTCGTGTAAATAATGGCATTTTTCAACATTTACACACTTGTCTGAGTTTTTCAAGTGATAATAAATTACACACTTACTTTCATAAGATAAATACACATAAAAATAGGTAAATTTCGGAGAAAAAATGTGTAAATTTTACGACAGGTGTGTAAATTTACAAATTTACACATATCCATGGGTAAAATTGGCCAATTTACACATTTATTTTTTAGAGTGTAGTTGCAACGAAAAACTAAGGAAAACTTTAAGATAAACTATTTCTAATGTAAAAAGATCCATTACGAAGAAACAAATTCCGAGTGTTTCACATACATTTGAGGAACTTTGAAATGAAAATTTCTATGGTAGAGTTTATCGTGTGGTGATATAAATCTTTAAATCAAATAAAACTTTAATCCTTTAACGTTGATTGGTTTCTCTACGAAACCACAAAATTTTAATTCCGATATGCAAGAACGGCACTGGAATTTTAATTTTAAGAAATCCATTTTATTATGTATGTAAAAAAAAAAACTCTTTTTTTTTCTTATTTACAAAAATATTTGTTCGCAATTACCGGTGTCATTCATTTATTTCAACATCAGGCATTTTCATCTTAGCAATGAAAATGCTTTGTCCGTTAAAGGATTAAAGTATGCGCTTACAAATCCCCTCTGTTGAGAACGGAGTTCTGTTGCGTAAAGTCTTGCGGATCATGAAGTGACTATTTATGAAAATCTTTCATATAAATCATCACCTATTTCAAATGTAATCTACAACTTGAGTATTAAGACATGATACTACCACTATACATATTAAATTTGGAACAATAATTATTAAATTAACAAAGAATTTTTTAAGACTAGATCCTTTCACTTATAAATGTAGTATTAATTAAGATTTAAACATTATATCATTTAAATTTGGCAAAAGTTCAATATTAGCAGGAACGTAAATGTATAAAAAAAATGAAATAACTAAATAAAAATTAATATCTAAGAAATTAGAAATATTTAACATAGTTTGCCAAACTATTTGTGACTAAAACATTGTAACAAATATAAAATACAATACAATAAAATAAAATAAAATATTTGACAGCACCATTAAATCCATTGTACTAGATGCAGGATCTCAAATTGGAAAATACAGAAATTCAATAAGAAAAAAACATAAAAGAAATACAATAAAGGAAAACTCTCATGAGTAAAAATGGAACTTATGATTTCGTAACTCGTAATCAAGGGAAATATTACGAGATCATAAGTAAAATACGGTTTCTTCCTGAAGTAGAAATAAGAAGCCTTATTTGAATGCAAATTTCTACCACTGTCGAATTAACCGCATATATCTATACAGGGTGTTTTTTCTTTTCGCTGATCATTAGTTAATGGTTGAACGGTTAGTTTAGTTTCAAATGTTGTTCTTCAATATAAGAAAATCCATTTCTATCAAAATGCTTATTTCTGTAAAGATCAACTTTCTGCATACGGTAATAGACAAAACAGTAAAAATTCTATTTTTACATGTCCAAAAATTACCGAGTTATGATTCTTTAAATTCATTGCTATGCCTTACGATCGATAGCTTTTGGCAATAAAAATCCATTTTTCTGTTTAAAACTTTTTATGAAAAAGTCTATGTAGTCCGCTAGTTAGCATTTTTTTTTATAAATAATGCCCAAATCATGTCTGAGTCCTTTTAATGTATCTCATTAGAGATCATAGGCGTAACCAAGGTGGGTGTCCAAGTGCTCTGAATACTGATAATTTTTTTAAGTTCTATTCGCCTTAACTAACAAGAAAATTTTCTGTTATGAATCAAGTTAAGGAAAACCTTACAATATTACTGGTTTTGGACAACCACCCTGGTTACGCCACTGGAGATGTGAAGACTTTATTTTAACAGGTTCCATTATTACACAGAAAGTTGTTGGAATTTACAGTTTTTTTTTGTTTGTTTGTTTCATTTATTTCATTCTTTTATATTATTTTTTATTCTTATATTCTTTTAAAAAGTTTTGAATGTAGGGCTTTTTTATTATATTAAGTTTTTATTAAGTATACTTTTTATATTTTATAGTAAGTACGTTTTTTGGACTTTTGGGTAACATTTTGCACGTTTTACATTTATTGAAATAATTAAATCTTATCAAATAATAATACACATTAAAAATTTTATGCTCAGATTGAAAGCGCGGAATAAAATTTACGGACGATCAAAAGAAACTTTCGAAAATTATTTTCTGCTTTATTTATCACTTATTAAAGGTATTTTTAAAGGGTACTGATATTAAAACAAAATTGAATTGCATTACTTCGTTACTAAAGCAGGGACCGCAGCGTTCCTAAAATTTCCGCACTTTTTTACCAGTATTTTAAATAAAAAATTTTCGCCTCAGATTCCTTTAACATCTACAATGAAAGTCTACAATAAATATTGTAGTTAAAAAATTGTGGTAGGAAATTGCGAAAATTTTAGGGAGGCTGCGACCCCTGCTAAAGCAGAAAAAAATTCCAGATTCCAGATTCAACATTTTCCTACTTTTCTACTTTTATGAATATGAGTGTTTCCAAAATTAACAGGGGCTTTTCTGTAATCTATTGCTGAATATTAATTTTTAAATCAATATTTCTTACATTTATTCTATTATATTAAAGAAATGTTCAGCTTTATTTCTCATAAAAAAGGAAAATTTAACGCGGATGATTTTTGGAAAGATATAAATTGACTAATGTTTAAAAAATTCATAAGGTATGTACTTTTCCCAAATTATTTAATCCAAAAAACTAAAAAAAAACTTAAAAAAAAAACTTAAAAAAAAAAAAAAAAACCCAAGGTAAATTATGAATATTACCTTTTGAATAATACAAATTGATATTTTTTTTAAATGTGGACGATCCCCAAAGCATAATTTATACATAAATATTAGTAGACATTATTCTCAGATGATCGATTTCTACATCTTTAACACGGTTATTTGCTGCATAATTAATACTTTTTCCCAAGACTATATACAGGGTATACACTGCCAACGGTGTCCTATGGCTAATTCCTAAATAGTTAGGCATATGATAGTTGAAATTACAACAATGCTTTAAATGTGGTGATAAAGTATTTTAAAAGAGATTTGTATTGATAAAACATTTCTAAAAAAATTCGAAATTTAAATTTGTATACACCCTCTTTCGATTCTATAAGTTATACTCAGTAAAATTACCTATTTACACTAAGAAGTAAGACGAAAAAGTCCCATTCTTATAAGACTAAAACTGATGCAGGACTGCCACAAGCGACTATTTTTTTAATTCTAACTACTTTATCTAAACAGAAATCCTTAACAGACGTTTTGACAGCATTTTCAAAAGAAATAAACGTCAAAACTTCTATTAAAAGTATACTGGTGCTGAGAGAAAATAAAAATAGTCGTCTGTGGCAGCCCTGTGATATAGTAATAGCTGTTTTGTCAAATATAAGAAAAAACAGCTGAGAGTAAAATTAACATTACAATATAAATTTGAAACCAGTTTAAATTCTGATATATTAAAAGAAAATATACAAATTGTATTAAAAATACAAATTAAGAATAACAGAATTTTTGTTAAATGAATTGTTGAAAAAAAAGCATTTGCAATTCTTTACAAAATATTACATATTTCGAAATGCTAGTCGATTATCTAATATAAAACCTATTTAATGATAATTAAAGCTATTTTAAAACTTGCTGGAAGTGACTCCCTTTGGCTGCAATACAGAAATGTACATGGCAGGGCTCCTAAATGGTCCGCGAACTGAACATCAGAATTGTTTTAGAGAAATTTTCTTTTTAGATTTTTCTTGCAAATTGTCAAGAAACCACGTTTGGAAGTTGATTCTAGTTCAAACGTTTTATGAAATTTTCTGTTAAAAAATATTGATGTTCAGTTCGCGGACCATCTGGGAGCCCTGTACATGGGGAATAAATCCTCCTTATACTTTAAGAACTTTGGGTACGGCCTCTCGAGGCATGATCCAACTCATCTCTGTTCAGATGCAAAAAAAATGCCATAAATCAAGCAAGTCAATGTTTCACAACTCGGTCAATTTTAGTATTAGATGAGTGTGCCTTTTTTGTGTTAATTGTTAGTGTAATAGAAAATTTACAGTAAGTGTCAATCATAAGACCGGGACACCATATAAGAATTTTTTTATTGATCGAAACGACTTTTAAAATATTTTTTTTTATCACATTAAAAGTATTTTTGTAATTATAACTACATGTCTATGACTAACGGTTTAGGAATTAGCCATTGGACACTGTTGAGAGTGGGCACGCTGTATATCCCAGAATTTATGTAGGGAACACACATACTCAATGGTCAGGATATTAATTATATTCATAACAGAAATAAAGAAAAATGATGTATTTTTGAAAACATTAGCTTCCTAAATCATGCTAAAGGAAGTGTGAATCTAATGTGTATCAATTTATCTTTTGCTTAGATATGTGGAACAGCTATGTTGAACGTCCTCTTTTACCGCTAAAGCCCCTTCAGAAAAATAGGTCCTTATCCTGTACAAATTTAGTCCAAGCCATAAAGGGATTCTCGAGGAAAAAATCTGGTGCAAATAATAGATTTTCATCGCCTGAAAACACTCTTTTTGAAAACAGAGAACTGTGCACTTCTGAAGCTAATTTATCAAATATGCCTCCAAGAAAAGTTTCAGTTGAATCATTAGGTAAGAAAACAGTTCATTTCAGCATTCATGATATATTCAGTGTGATTTCATTAAAATAAATCTTTTATATAAATACGAAAAATATATTTTAAATTATATAGGCGAACGATTCTTTTTTTTTAACCCTTTGACGGTTAAAGCACTTCTATTCATAAAATACTAAAATGATTGAATGACACCGGAATTTAAAAACAAACTTATTTCATAATATATAAATGGTTTTTTTATGTTCTTTGTAAAATTAAAATTTTCATTTAAAAATTCCGGTGTCAGTATGGCATTTCGCAATTCAAATTAAGTGGTATTCTGGGCGCGTATACGCGCTTATAACCACGAAAGGGTTAAGGTTACACTTCCCTGATATAGATTTCCCCATCGCCAAACTTGAAATTCCATGCTACGGTGTCTAATATAATTATTAAAATAAAGTTTTGACCACCAGAAAATAATCTCCGATGGTATTGTGTTTTTAAAAAACTGTCTCCATAAATTAAAAAATAAAAAAAATAAAAAATAAAAAAATCTCGTGAACTTTTAAATTTCTACTTTGAGAATTAAGAAAAAAATTATCTTCTTTTAGTTTTTTTTTTTTTTCAAAATGCACTATACATCGGTATCAAGTGTCTACTTTCTTAATGATGAAAGTCGCGTTTAGATAGTTACATTAGATAATGAGTTATCGCCTAATTAATTTTTTATTGCTTAACATAGGATTTCGCGGTGGGAAAAAAAAGGCGAAGTGTCCCTGTTTAAGCTAGGGGCTGTGCATATGTAACGTTATCAACTTTTTGGTAATTTTGTCCCCCCCCCCCTTCCGATATCATACGTTATAATCCATCGACCCCCCCCCCCCTTCTTCCCGGTAATGATACTTTTAAATACTGATTGTGCTAAGTAAAGGTCAATAACGTGCGAAAAGTAGTAAAAGTTAATTATTTAATAAAAATTAATTCAATCGTAATATTTGTACGATTTTTTTCAAAGCGTAGATACACATAAAAGAAAGTTCTTCGATTATTGCAAACACTTGATATATGGTCTTTCAAATCATGGTCAAACTCATTTGTTTTCAATCCAAGAAAGTGGTACAAGTCATGCATTTTTAAAGTTTCATAATTCGGTCAATTTTAGTGTTATATAATTTTTGTTTGTCTTATTTGTTAGTGTAACAGGAAAAAAAATACTAAATATAACTTATAGGACTAGGGAACCGTATAAAAATTTTGATTCCGTAATTGTTTAAGGAATAATTTTATTGATTCAAATCGCTTTTAAAATATTTCTTTACCTCATTTAACCCCTTGCAGCGCGGTGGTATATCTATGAAACCACTTAATTTTAACTGCCAAACGCCACATTGGCACCGGTATTTTGGTAAAGAAATTTAATGTTTATTGAATGCGTGAAATATAGCTTTTTCATATTTACAAATAAAGTTGTTTTCAAATTCCGGTGTCAGCCATTAATTTCAACACTTAAGCAATGAATATACCCTGCGCCACAAAGGGTTAAAACATTTTTGTAATTGAAACTATGTCAGTGACTAACGGTTTAGGAATCAGTTATTGGCCACAGTTGAAAGTGGAAACCTTGTATAGAATCAATATTTTTGTGGTATCAATGTTAAATTAAATCAGTCATTGAAAGATAAATTGTCTGATTCGTATAACCAGTTATTTGCAGATTCATTACAAAGAATCTATTCTGGTTGTAGTTTAGTTCAGTTTAAAATGCACGATAGATTGAGAAATAAAAAATCAGACTTGCTTTAATTTGTGCTTAAAATTTTCAATTAAAAAAAATCATTATTTACTAGAAACTTTTTGTATAAAACATAACATTTCTTTGATACATAATACTAAATCGCTTTTTTATTTATTTCTTTATTTTTAACTACAGCCTTATTTTTAATTGCAGCCTTCGCCCGCTACGCTGGTCGGTTTCTTTAATGAGAACTTGATTCAAACGAAATTCGTCTGGTGAAGATTAAAAAAAAAAAAAAAAAAAAAAAAAAAAAAAAACAGCTTAATATATAACCAAACATTCATAATTGTTGTCTTATTCGTATAATCTTACATTATTCGGTTCACAGTCCATGTTAACGAAATAATACACAAAATAACTCTAAAATGTCTGACGTACCTAATGTTTAATTATTATTTTAATAAGTGCGCTATTTTGAATTTCCCGCTTCTACCTAAACCTGCTGCAGAGATACGGCGAAATGCACCAAAAGTGCGACCACTCCATTAAACCGGCTTAGGAGCAATTTTTTAATTTGATAAAATACACGCTTAAGTTTGTTTTAGCAGATTAGTTAACCTCAAATTCATATCTCTATCTAAAACTGCTGCTAAGATATGACGGAATGACCTAAATTTTCGTACCTCAAGTTAATCCTTTTGGAAGGGGGGGGGGGGCGGAGAGGGGATTTCTAAAACCGCTGAAATACATGCTTAATAATTTTTCTCATAGGCTTATTATCTTGAATTTCACGTGTCTAACTAAAATTGATGCTACGATATGGCTAGCGACGGACAGTACTCAAAAATTTACCAATTGAAACAAAAAATCGTCATCGTAAATCCCTCTTTCGATACACTCATAGATTACTTTCGAGAATACATAATAAACATGTCCTACTATCGTCCATTAAATTAATACTTTTTACATGTTTATAAAGGGTTTTAGTAAATACATGGTAATTAAAACAGATGGGGATTAAAAAACAACACATCGTCTAAAAGCTAAAAGGGAGCCACAATAGTGCAATGTCATGTGACGGCATCCTCTAGAAGCAAAAAGTTGAAAAGGCGCAAGTAAATATAAAAAGATATGCGAGGTTAAGTATCAAAAATTATAATTTGTCGCTAATAAGCAGCAAAATGCCGAAGAAATAAGAATTAAATGCATCCCTGAAGACAAAAACAGAAACTCAACGGAAGGTAGTATTTCATATGAATCTACCTAATAAGAATAACTTGTAAGATTTACTGTTTTTTCTTTCTTTTTTAGCTGTAACTGAAATCATTTGATGTTACAAAGAAAATTACTCTTAAAATTACCTTATTTCAATGTTATTTAACAGATTCCTTTACATAATTTTATTTTTCATATTTTAATACAATTATTGAAAAGTAGTCTATAATTGTATATTTACCGTAATTTCCGGTGTATAAGCCGCGGTTCAAACAATTCTTTTTGGACCCAGAAATCTTATTTTGCGATTGAAGACAAATATTTACGGCGATCTGACTAGTTATATTTATTTCTTAAAAAAATCTGGGTCGAAAAATAATTGTTTGATCCGCGGCTTATACACCGGAAATTACGGTAATATCAATTTAATATTCCTTGTATAAAAATGAATATATATGCACTCATTAATATTCAAATGTATAGTTTTTCAACGAAAAAATATTCAGAATTTTCTTTTGGGATATTGGGTCAACTCGAACCCAATTCGAAAAAGCTCAATTTGAAACATTTAAAATCAACCCAAACTGAACCCAACTCAATATGAAAAATGAATATCAACCCAGCCATATCCGAATCGCGAATCGGATCAGGTTTAGGAAAAGCCGAATTACCAGACTAAAATGTAAGACTCTACTCTACAATAAGCTGTTTAATCAACCAGATTTATTTTTCTATTTTTCTTTCTTTCTTTCTTTCTTTCTTTGTATTTTACAATTTTCTTCTTCTTAGGCGGTTGTCCAATGTGATATTATTTAGACTCAGTTATTTTCTTTCTTTTCTTCTTAGACGGTTATCCAGTGTGTGTATTTAAATTCTGTTTTTCTTTCTTTATTTAATTCTTTCTTTTTTTGTATGAGATATTAAGAAAAAAGAGTAAATGAACAATAAGCATAACGTAAATGAAAATTCTATTTCTATTGTGTTTAAACAATGAGGTTTGTGTTTAAACAATTATTTAAATGCATACTTATGTATGCATTTAAATAATTTAAAAAATTAGCTATATCCTTCTTTGAAACCAACAACCGTCTTTCTGTCGCCTTTCTACACAAGATATATGCTACAGTCGCAGATAATGATAAAAATAATGATTTTTGAGTAACTCTTTGAAAAATAAAGCCGCATAAACGGGCTTTCATGGTGGGCTATATTTAAACAATAGGAACCAAACAGACCCACTTTAATGAAAAATTTAACTGTTTCTAAATTTAACTTTAAACAACGTGTCGGAATAATATCGGGAGATAAAAGAAAATTCATATTAGAATTATCTTTTCCTTTGCCATTTTTAATTTATTTCAAAGAAGAGAAATTCCATTTATTTTATTTTATTTCATTCTAATTTTCTCGCATATCCTGAGACCACCTACATCGGACTATTAGATGACTGTTCAGGCAAAATTATTTTACTATCAGCATATTCCAGGGTGATCTTTGTTTTTCTGAAAAAAATTAAAGAAAGCGAAAATTAAAAATATTTTGCCGTTGATATCGGCAATGCAGCATTTAACACACTTTAAAATCTGTAAGTAAACTGAGTACAGCAATCATGCATTTAATCATTACATTTTTTAAAAATATACCTAAAAATGATCGAAATGAAAATTTTAAAACTTATGTCAGTATCTCCAAGCTCATTTTTCATGAGCAGTTTTACCCCATCCATAAGCAGGGCTACGGCTGCCAAGGGGCGTAATTATTCTAATACACTGCACTCTAAAAATAAATGCGTAAATTTACACATAGAAACAGGTATATCGATGATACAAAAACGATTCGTCTATATGTGTAAATTGTCAAAATATACGCCTATGTGTAAATTTCAAAAAACACATTTAAGTGTGTAATCTGATGATAAGACTAAATGTATAAAAGTTATCTTGTCACTCTTAAATTACACACTTTAATGCGTAAATTTCACGAGAATACACATATATCTGTATAATATTCTTACACATATGACCTCAGTAATATTCCTCTCTTACACATATATTTGTGTAATATGTAAACAACACAGTATTTTGTGTTATTTGCACAATACACAGATAATTGTGTAAAATTTTATTCTTACACCGATTTCTGCGTAATATACGAAACACATATTTTTGTGTATAATATTCAAAATACGCAGTTTTATCGTTATACTTTAGTATAAATAAATAACGAGCTAATTGTTTTTATGATCTCAAAACAAAATTGCATGGACGGAAAGCTCATATGTAGGTGTGTTTGGTCTTTCTAGCTAGTTTGTTTTAAATTGATTCTTAAATTCTATCTTCAGCAACATAAAATTTTTTGGATAATTTTTAAACGTTAAGTCTTAAAATTAGCAAGTCTGATTATTTAAATAATTAACATGGAAAAGCGTTTTATATTTTGTGAAAAGTAAAAAAAAATTATCAAGTTCTTGATTCTTGAGTTCGAGATTCTTGTCACGTGACGACAAATAAAAGAGACAAAATTATAGACATTAAGTTAGCTTTTTTTAAATTCTGGTCATTCAAGCATTTCAGAAATTTATGAATAGAAGTGCTTTGCCCCTCAAAGGGTTAATACTGTGAAGAATTTTATTCACCATCTTCCAAAACACTGCTCCCAACTCATCACTCTGAATCAATCACAATAATCATCATATGTGTGAATATACACATAAAGAATGTCAAATTTGAATCTTACTAATTAATAATCAGAATAGATTATGCTATTGACAAAATATACAGGGTGCCCATAAATGATTGTTGGGGTTTAATTAACGTTTTCCGTTTCGGATCACATAAATCATTATTCTTCATCATATCTATATATGATATAGATTGATGATTTGCTGTATATTTTGTTAATAACATAATCTATTCTGATAATTAATTAGTGACATTTAAATTTGAGGTTCTTTAGATCAAAATTTTCTAAGACATCCGAAGACTTAGGATAATAACAGCGAATCAGTTACAGTAATCATCAAATGTGTGCATATATGTGTGCATCATATGTGTGCTATACACATGATGAAAATTGATGATTTCGTGATCCGAAACGGAAAACGTTAAAGAAATCCCATCAATAATTTATGTGCACCCTGTATCTTTTAAATAACATAATCTATTTTAATGATTAATTAGTAACATTCAAATCTGATGTTCTTTAGATCGAAATCTCCTAAGAAATCCGAAGACTCAAGATAATAACAGCGAATCAGTCACAATAAAGGTAATATATATTTCTCTGTTTTTTCTCTATTTGCCAAAGTATTTTTTTAAAACAAATTTCCATATTGTTGTAGCAAAATTAACTTAGTATCTCTATTTATTTCTGTCATATAGTTCTTTAAAAAAAATTGAGTGAATAAATAACTGAAATGAAAATTTTATTCGTTTATTTCTTATTTTGATTATTTAATTTTTGTTTTAAAAGCTTTACGTGCTCAAGTGGTAATATCGAATCATAAATCATTATTTTCATTTCACAAAATAGCGATCGATTTCGATGCGATATTGAAAAACTTTATGTAATATATCAAATACTAGATTTAGCTTCAATGAATAATAGTACCAAAAAAGATTTTAAAAAAGGGCCTGCAATGAAAGTTAGAATAGGATTTACTTAGAGCTGTAATTTTGAAAATGTTATCTGCGTAATACTAAAACAGCTTCAGCTATGTTATAAATAAGGCACTAAATTGAATAATAATAATAATAATAATAATAATAATAATAATAATAATAATAATAATAATAATAATAATAATAATAATAATAAATTGAAGCAAAAGAAATTCGTTTCTTTGGAGAAGTAAATATATAATAATGTATGCATTAATTTTGACAAAGCAAACCATTATTGTTTTATATTAGTTTAACATTGATGAAATGTTAATTTTATATAATAATTAATCAGCATTTGCTGTTTAGAATTTAGAAATATTTAGATAATGAAATTAAGACCTATATACTTAGTAATATGTAGAAAATATATAGATATATGGATGATCGAAAAAAATTCTTCCCTGGCATAAAAAAAAAAAAAAAAAAAAAAAAAAAAAATGGGTGAACTTAGTCAATTTAGACTTCTGGTTCAAAATATATCATCAAAATTGCTCCATGACGTAACATTTTTAACAAAGACAGTTTTAAAATAACATAAATTACAGTATCAAATAAAAAAACTAATAAATTAATCAACAATGCTACAAAACAATAAAAACATGAAAAATGATTTTTTTTATCTCCTCACTTAAAACATGCATAAAATCTATTATGAAAATGTAATTTTGTTGATATTTTTCTTTTGTATTTTGCTTTTGGAGTATTTCGTATAAGTGTCCAGCATCAATCTTACTAATATATTTCTGCTTCATTTTCCATTGTAATTCTTTTCCATTTCAGCTACACCCTGGTAGAACTTTTCTCTGCATTCATCAGAAATTGTTCCCCTATTATTAGGGAAAATATCCAAGTGAGAGTGCAGAAAATACTGTTTTAAATACATATTGCATCCCAATGCTTTAAATGAAAAGAGTATATTCTCAAAAATTTCATAATTTCGACACTTTCTATTCCCGCAAAAAAAAAAAAAAAATTACATACATTTTCAAAGCATCCTATGCTATTTTCCTGGAAAGCGTTCGTTTGCTTTTGAAAATAGGATCGCGGAATAGTTGTTTTATTTGAGATCCAACAAAATTACCTAATATTATTTTTGTCGCGATCATTGATGTAAAATTGTGTATCAAGTATTTAAATCATTCACCGCCTTTATTCAACGCTTTAAAAATTTTTTTAATAAATTTAAGTTTTATGCGAAGGGTTGGTAAATACATTTTTGCCTCACAAATAATACCTGGCGACATTATTCGTCACAGTCTCAGGAATATTTTTTTCTCTCAATACTTACAGGGCTCCCAAATGGTCCGCGAACTGAACATCAGAATTTTTTTAGAGAAATTTTCTTTTTAGATTTTTCTTGCAAATTGTCAAGAAACCACGTTTGGAAGTTGATTCTAGCTCAAACGTATTATGAAATTTTCTGTTAAAAAATACTGATGTTCAGTTCGCGGACCATTTGGGAGCCCTGTACTTATTTATATTATATATATATATATATATATATTTGAGAAGGCGGCTATTTTTGTTATATAAATATCATAGTCATCCAAGTGATTTTGAATTCCAAGCTATACTATTGCAACAGCAAAAAGCATTAACTTGTGCGTATATTTAACCAACCACTCAGCTGTTATAAGAGTTACAACAAGATTTTGATGCCAGATTTTATACAGCCAAAATAAAGTTCGTGATCTTTCTGTGTGAGCTGTAACAATGACTTCCTATAGTCTTTAAATGTCACCTGGCCGCATATATAGCAAAATACATTTGGGCTGTTTTTACAAAAACACAAGATTTTCAGTTAATAAAAGTGATACACAAACCAGTTTTTCTAATGGATTGAATTAACTGCATGGTAATGTGAATTAACTTAAACGAAGCTCATGCAAGGGCTTTGTTTAAGTTAACTATAATTGTGTTTAAGTTAAGCAAGCTCATGCAGAATCAACAGAGATGCTACACAATTTTTTTTTGTGGGTAGAATACGGAGACTGCGCATGTGAGAATTCCGGTCATCGAAAGAGGGGAAAAAAAGCAAAATCAGAAGAGGATAGAAACCTTTTTTAACCCTTTCCGTCGCAGACAAGTTTTGTTTCTAAAATGAGAAATTGTTGACTGACACCGGAATTTACAAAAGACTCTTTTTGAAATTAAGAACTCCCTAATTTTAGCTGTCATTGTAAAAGTAAAATTTTTCTAAAATATTATTGGTGCCATTTGTATGTTTCGAATTAAAATTAGGTGTTGCCGGAGTGGTAACACTGCGCCGGAAAGGGTTAAAAGATACGAGATAAAAATTTGGTATTGCTTGAAGTTTCCCCGCGGGATTGCACTTAGGATGCGAGCACACACAACTACTGTTTGCGGTTAGAAGTCGGCGTGTTTTATGTTCCTATGCAGCGTGTTTGATGTATAATGACTTTTCCAATTCAACTTCAATCCAATTGTAGGACAGAGGCCTTTCCCTTAAGTAGGGTTGAAATAGTTTTCTCCTGAAGCATTGTAATATCCCCGTTTTCTATAGTCAGTAAATTGCAAAAGGGGAAAGAAGAAAGGATTTCCTGGAATTCAGTTGAACTTGAACAAAATATACGTATAATCTAAGGCTCCGAGCACACCTGTATTTTGACCAATTTCAACTGAATTCAAGGAAATTCTTTCTTCTCCTCCCTTCTGTAATTTATTGAAAATAGGGATGGGGATATTACAATGGTACAGGAGATAACATATCATCCCTACTTAAGTGAAAGGCCTCTGTCCTACGATTGGTTTGAAGTTTTTCTTCCTTGAACTGGAAAAATATTCTACATAAAATTCGTCGCCTGCGAACATAAAACACGCCGACTTCTAACCGCAAAAAGTAGTTGTGTGTGTGTCCGCACTTTAAAGGGAAAGCTGAGTTCCCGAGGTGGTCATCCCTTTCATCCCTGTTTATTTATGATATATTGAATTACTTTTTTTTTTTTTTTACATTCTATTCATTAACTGCTGCAAATTTTGAATTAATTGCTCATACTTTTGGTACATTGATAGTTAATACATTTATATGAGGCCATTTAATGAGGCTTTGAAATGTAAATAAATAATAAATAATGTAAATAAAAAACATCTTTTGAAAATTTAGCTTTTCTTGCCAAATTCCCTCTTCTCGTTTTCGTTATCACGTCGAGGCCGTTTTGAAAAGGAAACACCAAATCTTTGCACTTCGTTCTTGAAATTAAATTTTTATAGCGTTTTGAAAACGATACTGATTCTATATCATACTATGCACCAGGAAGTTACAAATTGCAAAGAAGAGATAAAAGTTTGCGTTATCTTAAATCACAATTGCTTTTTCTAATAAAATGCTTAAATTGTGATTCATTTATGTCAATTGTTTGATGCGATCAATAAGAAAATGAAGTCACAAAGTAAAACTAAAACTCAAGGCCATCTTATCACAATAGGAATTTTTAAATTCTTTTTTTTAGCCACATTTTTATCAGTTTGCTTTAAAATTAATATTATTAGAAAGTACTCAAGAGCTATTGGACGCATTTTTATCAAACTTCAGATTCGATTTGTCGCAGATATAAATTGACGCTGATTTCTTTAAGGTGTAAATTACCCATCAGATGGCGCTGCTATGCTGCATTATTTATGGTTATCGTAATAATTCTATCTTATGAATTAATACATGGATTTTCGCCAAACTTCAGATTAAATTAGTCCCTGATATAAATTACTGCTGTTTATTTTTTGATGTAAAACGTCCTACAGATGGAGCTACTATGCTGCTGAATTCCGAAATAGCTCTATATCAGGAACTAATGGATGAATTTTCAGGGGGTATCGGGTGGGGGGGGAGGGGTATATGAAGGGGCAATGAGAGGGGCAATGAGAAGTCTCTTCCTCAGGAGATTTAGTGGTCAAAAATAAAAATCCCCCCCCCCCGGGAACTGTATCATCCCTTCTGGAGAAAACTGTTTGAATTCAACAATGGTTGTAAAAGCATCCCAACAATCAAACAAATAATTGTATTTAGTTGGCTGACAGATTGTGATAAATATGCGGCGATCGTTGCTTAAAGGATGTGCCAAAAAAAAAAAAAAAAAAAAAATAGATATTTGCTTTCGGGTGCTAATTTCCGTTCATTAATTTTAACTACAGCTACAAACATGTCGAATGTTACCTCCAAACAAAGAAAGTTATTTTATGGCCAATCCGGTATTGTTATGCATATAACACTTACATTAATATAGAAAAAAAAATTTTAATCTTCCTTTCACTCTTTTAACCCTTTTCGGCGCAGAGCATTTCCATCGCGAAAATGTTGAAATAAATGATTGACACCGGAATTTGAAAACAAATTTATTTGTAAATAAGAAAATGCTATATTTCACTCGTATAATAAATGGAAATTTTTTTTATCGAAATTCTGGTGCCAATGTGGTTTTTGGTAATTAAAATTAAATTGTTTCATAGATATACCAGCGCCCTTCAAGAGGTAAACCCTTTGAACTCTGGTAAGCAAATTTCTTCAAAATTCCAACTGTCACATTGGCACCAGTATTTTGCAAAGAAAAAATTCGGAATAAGATATACACGAAAAAGAAAAACATTAAAACATTTTCAAATAAACTCGGTCGAATGTTCCAGTGCAACTGTGACATTTCGTAATTAAAATTAATCCTTTGCACTCGAGAGGGGACTCTCACTCAGCACTAGTGTTGTGAGGTGTCCATCGTAAATCAGGACGTCAAATACTTTGTACGCAGGTAATATTTTACAATTTATTTAACCATATTATATCACAGATTATTCGGCCATCAAATAAGGCGAAGAAAATTAGTTTAAAGTACTGGTGTCCGGAACATTTGAAGCTCCTATTTACTCGGGACACTACTACTAGTGGTCAGTGAGAATCACCTCTCGAGTGTACAGGCAGTATTGTAACCAGGATGGATGCTCAAGTGCTCTGAATACTGGTAATTTTTTAAAGTTCTGTTTGCCTTATGTAACCAGAAATATTTCCGCTATGAATGAAGGAGAAGAAAACCTTACATAATTACTGGTTTTGAGCACTTACCCTGGTTACGCTATTGTGCAAGAAGTTAAGTGTTAGAAAATTCAATCATCACAGCTCAAAGGGTTAAATGGCTTTAATGTAAACGAGTAAAAATACCTCAATGCATGGATTATGAATATGACACATTTGCCATGGTAAACACAAATAAATGGATTACTAATCACTAATGCCTATTTCCTTTTAATAAATTACCTTAATAATACATTAAACTTTTTTTTTATATAAGAATGCGTGAATATGAAATAAGTCATCTTTCTGCGATGGTAGGAAAGAGGTGTAAACATCACAATTTTTAATAGTTATTATGTGTTTTTTTATTTGAAAAAAAAAAATACCAAAGTTGACAGCACCTATAGTCATAGGGTCAAAAATTGTAAAGCTCTTTGACATTTTGTTTGTCTTTAGTATCAAAAACACTGTTTATTGATCTCAAAAGTAAAATCTCAGTCCAAACTTGACAAGAGAATAACTTTATTTATTTATTCATTTATTTGAATTTTAATGTTTTAACATACATTAAAATACTAATAAACATTTTTGATAAAGTTTTTTTCTTTTAAAATTGAGAAATGTTCATGATTTATCAATTAACTCTAGCGGTCATTTGGGGAACTTGTGAACAGACTAGTTGGGGCAGAAATGAATAAGTGCCCCAATAATCTTTCTGTGATTCTATTCCTTTTAATTAACTTCATGAGAAATAATGTTAGCTCCAATATCTATAATCTTCTTGAAGTAGAAGACATTTTACTCATACAAAGTTTATTTTATGTTGAAACTTCCACAAACACATCCATCAGCAAGTACATGAATATCAACCCACATAGCATGCATGGTCACAGTGACGTCACTGTGGTCACGTGAGTACGTCACGTGAGTGTGGTCACGTAAGTGTGGTCACGTGAGTGTGGTCACGTAAATAAAGCCTGGTCGGATCTCAATAGTTTTCAAGTTACAGCAAATAGAATGAAAATTCGGAAAATTGTAAAAGAACCCTCATTGCTAAACTATCGATAATGCTACATAAAAACGAAGCACATATTTAGAAAGAGCAGAAAAAAACCTACAAAATGACATCAATTGTATTAAAATAGCAATATTTATTGACGAGTTACAAGCCCTGAAACAGTGAAAAAAGTACGAAATCCAATATACATCAAAATAGTTAATCGTTAATTCCAAAAAGACAACTCTAGCTACAACAAGGAAAATGTAGTAAAATTTGGTCCATTCCGAGAGCTTTCGAAAAAGCTTACAATGAACCATATCGGTTTAATTGTGTGAGAGAAATTAATCAGTTTCTTAGTTACAACTCCGCTTTCTTTGACACTAGCAAAGGTTAAACTCCGCCCATCACGATTGGAAACACCGCCTTTTTAATTACTCTCAACTATACATTTTCGATCATGCTTCTTCTGAGATGCAACATTTTTAATTATTCAAGAGTTGAATGAACCAGAATAACTTTACAATAATAGTCTACATTTTAAAGTGGTCTTTTATTGATATAAACCTTAAGTTAAATTCTTTAAAATTAAACTGGTGGTGAAAATTCGGAAATAATTAACAATATTGCGATTTGTAACTGTGCAAGATGTTTCAGTACATGTTTTACATGGACAATTATTGTATGTATATGTGCATCATAATTTATGATAGGAAATAATAATAACAAATAGCATAATAATTTTATTAATTATAAATTCAAAAAAGACACTAAATTTTAAATTAATTCATACTAACTTTGTAATTTACAATTTGAGTACACCACAGTCTGTGACTTACAAAATACTGTGCCAAAAAGTGTTGAAAATAAAAGAAAAATGATAAATAAAGAAGTACATTCCACGTACTTTATGACATATGTGAAGCATAGTCTTCTGGCCTGCGCTGCACAGTTCAATGTCGGAAGGCAGACGAACGGACATTATTATAATAGGTGTTCGAAGTTGCGCACATTAACAGAATCGCACAGCCGACAGCGACGTCGTAAAGATTGGCGAACACGCCGAAAAACTCCGACGGAGTTGGGAATGTCTCCTGCAGCGACAACGATTCGCGCTAGTAAATCCTCCGGTGTATCCACAGGCGTTTCATACACCAGCGATTTAAGGTGTCCCCAAACAAAAAAGGTCTAACGGATTGAGGTCTGGAGAGCGTGCAGGCCAAGCAACAGGTCCACTGCGTCCAATCCATTTCCCAGGATATGTTGAATTGAGGTGATTGCGAACACCTATGAAAAAATGTGCCGGTGCCCCATCGTGCATAAACCTCATATTGTGGTGCAATGTTGTTGTCACATTTTGCAGTAACTGTGGTAAGATATCCCGTAGGAAAACCCAGTACGTACTGCCATTGAGTATATCTGGGAGTAAATATGGTCCTATGAGATAATCGCCGAGGACACCTGCCCATATGTTCACACTGAACTTTTGTTGTGCGTTCGACGGGAAAACAGTGTGCGGATTTGTATATGACCATGTGTGCATATTGTGCGTGTTTACCACGCCCTCTCTCGTAAATGTTGCTTCATCAGTAAATAAAATATTTTCCAGAAATTGTGGATTATTTTCTGTTACATTAACCCATTAACGCCCAGCGTCCTCGTTTGAGGACAGTTACAAAAAAAGCAAGAAAGCGGGTTTCCCACCAGTAAAGGGGAAGATAAATATGTACCTTATTTCAAGAGACAGAATCCTCGATAAATTTAGATAAAAGTTAATTTGCTTTTAAAAGTGGTGGGGAACACAAAATTTAAATTTTAGCGAAGAAAATAATTCGGGCGTTAATGGGTTAAGCAACCAGCGTACGAAATCTGTCCGCTGAGCACAATCTGTTTCTGATAACAGTTGTACCCGCTGCACATGAAAGGTGTGCATGTGTTCTGCACGCAGAACACGCCACACACTTTGGTGAGAAACACCGACTTCAGACGCAGCAGCTCGTGTACTCGTGGAAGGGTTATCTTTAAAAATATTCAGTACATCTTCTTCCATTGCAGGTGTTCGTACATGTCGAGGTTTCCCTGCATCAATGCTTGCTGTATTAAACGATCCAGTCTCCCGTAATCGTCTATCGATTTTTATGAAGAGTTTCGAACTTGGGCAACGTCTCCTTGGAAATTGCTCACGGTACATGCGCTGTGCTAGACATGCATTTCCATGAGCTAACCCGTACATCAGATGCATGTCCGCATATTCTTCGTTAGAGTATTCCGGCATAATTATTATACATCAACTTACTACAATCCCACTTACAACAGCCTCCCTTTAACATAACGCCCACTAATGACTGCTGTTTTATTACACTTTTCTTCCTATACACATAGAAAATTTGCATAAAAAGTACTTCTTCTTCATCATCCTGAAAGTTCATGGAGGAAACGCAGCAGTCACGGAGTTTGCTTTAAGACAAGGCGAGAGCTGCACAATATGTCATTCACACTTGACCAGACTGAATAATGAAAGGGTATTGATAGAGGTTGATCAGAAATGTATAATTGAAAGATATTAAAACGGGGTGTTTACAATCGTCATGGGCGGAGTTTCGCCCTTTCCGAGCGTGCAACAGTACAGAGTTGTAACTAGGGAACTGCTTGATTTCTCCCATACAATTAAACTGATATGGTTTATTGTAAGCTTCTTCGAAAGCTTTCGGAATGGACCAAATTTTATAACATTTTCCTTGATGTAGGTAGAGTTGCATTTTTGGAATTAACGATTAACTATTTTGCTAAATATTTGATTTTGTATTTTTTCACTGTTTCAGAGCTTGTAACTCGCCATTAATTCTCAATATTCTAAAACAACTTATGTCATTTCGTAGGATTTTTTCTGCTCTTTCTAAATATGTGCTTCGTTTTTATATAGCATTATTGATAGTTTAGCAATGAGGGTTTTTTTACAAATTTCCGATTTTTCATTCTATTTGCTGTAACTTGAAAATTATTGAGATCCGGCCAGGCATTATATACTGATTTATGCTCCGTGTGATCTCCTCTATTACCCCTATTAATATTGGACCCCTTTAACGGAACACCCTGTATATATATATATATATATATATATATATATATATTGCAATAAATGAGAATATTTAAGACAATTGAATATTCGATCTATAACAATTATTTCAAACTTAGCAATTTGTTTTTCTAATAAGCATTAAAATTATCTAAGAAACACTCCTTTTGAGGTGCAGCCCTAGTCACAGAAAAAGACCCGGATGTTTATATAAAGTCTTGGAGCGTTCTTTTCAAATATCTCGCTCAAATTTTAATATTTTTACATGATTTTTTTATATAGGATAGCTGAGAACGGTCCACAACCGGCCTAGTTTTTACTTTTTCAATTTTGGTTTTAGATTAATATATATATATATATATATATATATTTTAAAATTTCAAAACCGGTTTATACCGGTTCTGATACTGAAACTATCAAAATATAAAAAATATATAAGCAAAATTGAAAAGGTAAAAACGAGGCCTCAACTATCTTATACAAAAAATCATGCAAAAATATTCAAATTTGAAAAGAACTCTCCCATAGACTTTTTATTATCATCCGGGTCTTTTTCTGTGACTAGTTTTGCACCTTAAAGGAAGTATTTATTTGATAATTTTAACGCTTATTAGAAAAACAAATTGTTAAATTTGAAATAATTGTGATAGATCGAATATTAAATTGTCTTAAATATTCTCATTTATTGCTACAGAAAAAAAAGTATCAAAGATTAAAGTCTGCATGGCATTATATTTTGATTCAGCAACTTTCTTTTGGTACATTCTTTTTATCGCAGTTCCCAAGTTTTAATTGAGATGTATAGCCAAAGTATAATAAAATTATAGATGTAAGTGATTTTACACTACATAACAATGTTCATAACTGTATAATTGTGTCCCAGTGTGACTTCACAACATTGACAATGCTGCCACCGTCATAAAGTTAGTGACAAATTTGTCACAAATCAAAAAATAATCGCAAACTGTCTTCACAACCTTGTCACTATCGTCACAAAATAGTCACAGTTTTAATAACAATTTTGTCACAAATGACACATTTTTCACATTTTGGTCACACCGTGACTTCACAAAATGGTCACAATGTGACGTCACAAACGAGCTCTAAAACGGCCATAACGACTTCACATTTTAGTCACTGTGACTTCACATCGACGTCACGTGACGTCACATCGACGGTCACAAAGTCACAATGTGACTTCACCATGTCTTACGGGAACAAGCTCATTTACGTTTAATTGTAATTTAAATGAATTTAATGTTTTCTAAATTACAATAAGTGTTTCGTATTATTTTACTAAACGGTTTATAACAATATTTTTAATGTATCGTTAATATAAAAAGTATAACGTTATCCAAATTTCAAAACGTACTATTTTATTTATTCCAAATATGCAATGCAATGAAAACTTAGTTCCATATCTAAAACAGCTTTGTAGACGATATTTTGAATGGAGATAGATGTCAATAATATTACTGGAAAGTAAATTTTTAAACTGATAACTATCATAAAATCCCAAATATATCCCCTCCCCGCTCTTTCAAAAGCAAAAGAAGTTAAATTTGGGAGAGGAAGCTTATTATAGAGATTTTTTTAAGTATTAAAAAATCCTTTTTTATCATTAATTTAGAAGTAAACAAGGCCAATTTAGGCTCGAAAATATCATATTTTGCAGATCTCCGATAAATATTATTTAAATGTATCCTCAATAAATTTCCCCCAAAACAAAACCCCCTAAGCAAAATTTAGAAGATTTTTTTTTCAAATTTATTTCTTTACGTTTATATATATTTTTTTGATAGAATATTTAATAAATCATCTAAGCCTCCCCGACCCGAATCTTCTTATTTTAATTTTATAATATTTTGCTTAAAGGTCTCATCCAGAAACTTGAGAAATATATTTATATATACACATATACATTAATGTATAATGAATTTAACAGATAATATAACTAATGATTAAGATGTCAAATGAGTAACGGAATAAAAAGCATGTCAAATGATATTTTTTCCTTGTGTTCACATGTGTTTACATCTACTTCTTCGGTGGGACATATGAGAACAATTTTTTAATTTATAAAACTATTAAGAAAAGTAGAGGAACTGTAAATTAGATTGAAAAAAATGCCATGCGAAAAGAAAAATTCTGTTCGCTAGAATAGGTTTTGTGTATAGAAATTAACTCAGTTATGATTAAAAGCTATATTTATGTGTGCTGTTCACATATGCCCCCATCTCTCTTATTTAAACTTATGAAATGCAAACTATGCGCATACAAAAGGAAGTGCCTACGTAATCCTGGTTTGACCAAGAAGTTCAAGTGTTATTTCCAAGAATGTTTTCTGAAATACAATATTTCATCAAAGACCGATAGAATTATATTATTTTTAGATCTGCAATATTTATAGAACTGATAATAGAAAAACATCGTGCGTCACTTGATCTATATTTTCTAGGAACCAGAGAAATCGGGAAAAACGCATTTTAACATCTCTTTAGAGTATCTTATATTTAGTTGCTTTATATTTGGCTGGTGATCATATATCTTAATTATTATGCACTTCAATATATATTTGCGTTTTTTTTTTTTTTTTTTTTTTTTTTTTTTTTTAGTAACTGCACTATTTAAAAAAGTCACGTGAACATACATATAGACATTTATGCTTATTTTTATTCATTTTTTAACAATATAAAAAATGGTAATGCAATCAGCAACAAATCAAGTTTGATTTTCATTTTCATATACTTTTTTAACATTTCTTACATAAATTTTGATTTTATTCGCATAGTACGTGAGCACTTAAAACTCTGTATAAAGGTACCTGTACAACCCTGTACGTTAACTTTTAAGATCATAATAAAGTGTGTTATTTCAGAATTAACATTTTAAATGTCCTTGGATGTAATATATATGTTAAATCATCCATATTCTGCATTGCAGTAGCGACGCCCCTGGTAGTATTAACTAAATAAAATAAAATTTCCTATGAAATTTCCAATTTATATTTCATTATTTTTCTCTTGCTTCTATAGTAATTTTTCACATGGTCCTTTAATTAATTTTAAACCTTTACATTTCTGTCATCCCATTTTATTGTATCTTTAGAGAATATGTTTGCATCATTTTAGAAATATAACTATTAACCCTTCATTATGTACGGTATATAATAAAAAAAAAAATTTCAAAATATTTAATTAAGGGACCTTTGACAATCCGGTCAACTCGCAGTCAAATTAATTAGATCAAGAATCTCCATATAGCCTCTTTTCAACCCTTTGAGCTCTGATGGTAGAATTTTCTACCACTTAGTTTTAATTCAGAAATGCCACACTGGCACCGGAATATTCGACCAGATTTCTTTGAAAAAGGTTTAATGCAATTTTTTTCGCGTATTTCATAAACCGAATTTTTCCTTTTCAAAATACTGGTGCCAATGTGAGATTTACACTGTCAGAAAAATTCGTCAATATACACTAAGTTATCGTTATTTTTTCACAAATAATTTCTGTTCTCCCAGAAAACGTATTTGTTCTGTGAGTTCATTCCGAGCGTCGAAAAATGAGGAAAAGTTTCCGTTTCTATCCAGCACGCATGCGCATTGGGTCTGTTAGTAATAAGTTCGAATTTATTTTTAAAATGAAAAACAAAAATATTCTATTGATTAAAATGTCTAATTTAGTTTTAAAAGACAAAAATGTTTTCGAATTTAAAAATAAATAACAATTACTTTCTTTATACGTTCAAAAATTCTCACAAATAGAACATCCATGTTTTTTCTCTAACATTCTACGTAATATATTTAAAATTCACATTTTTATACTATATTAATACTAAACGTAAAAAAAAACCCAGCCACAGTTTCATTAAAGATGAAATCTTTCCGAGATTAACTGCAGCTTTTAAACGAAAGTCTTGAACGATTAAAGCTTTTTAACGAAATACACCAACCCACACCATATGAAATGAAGAGTTCTATTTTAACGCACAATCATCATGAGCAGCCGTAGCGCCGTGGATTAGCGTTGGTCTGGTAATTCTGGGGTCCTTGGTTCGATCCCCGCCTCTTCCGCATTGACTTTTTTCAAGTGACGGATATTTTTCCTCTTTTGACAGAGAAAAAAATAAACAGAAAATCGTCAATATACAGACAATTTCTGGCAGCAGTGCTGCCAGTGCATTTTCTGTGAAAAGACGGAAGTTTTTTTGAGAGTGTAGAATTTTGAAGAAATTTACCCACCAGAGCTCAAAGGGTTAACCACTTAAGTGATGAATATTTTTGGAAAAACTTTCAAATGATATTTACATTTTATTTAAAAAATTCACATTTTCATGCCATTTTTAAACATTCCATTTTTAATTAAAAACTAGTTGGATATGCCAATCCCAAAACTTTCTTCTATCTCATACGTACATTTTAATATTTCAAAATTTAGTTACACGTGTTAATGCCTTAATATTATTAATAAAATACTACAACAACTATGATTTTCATCTTAAATTTCTGCTTCAGTCAATTAATATGAGTAAAAACAAGTTTCGATATCTGCGCGAGCCGATGAACAGTAGAACGATAGGCAGATTTTTTTTTTTCAAATTCAAAAAAGATCTACTCGCCATACCCTCAAAAAATGATACACGAAAAATTTAGTTCAGTTCTATGCATAACTTCAAACACCCTTTAATGGTAAAATAAAAAAAAAAATGGCACAGACACCGGGATTATAGGCCTCCTTCAAGCGGATTTTTTTCAAATTCAGGAAGGGTCTGCTGACCATATCCAAACACATATACAAAAAATTCCATTCAATTCTATGCATAACTTCATACACTTTTAGTTGGTACAATATAGAAAATAAACACAAAAATCGCTATTGCAGCGCTACCTTCCGACGTATTTTTTTTTCAATTTCAGGGAGGACCAACTAGCAATTGGTTCAATTCGATGCATAACTTCATACACTTTTAGTCGATACAATATTGAAAATGGCACAAAAATTGTTATTGCAGCGCTCCTTCCGGCGGAATATTTCGAAATTGAAGAAGAATTTGCTTGCCACAGCCAAAAACATTCACAAAAATTTGGTTCAATTCTATGCATAACTTCATACACATTTTGATGGTAGAATGGCGATATACGGACACACACATACAGGCACACGGACAGATAGACATTTTGTAAAAACATGTTTTTTTGGAATCGCTTACCCCTAAAACGTGTAAATCCGTCGAAAACCGGAAGTCGAAAAAAAATTTCGATTACAATACTTTCTTCTATTCAAGATAGAAGAAAGTAAACATACAGATCAAAAATAAAGATTATATATGCAAATATAAATTTGTTTATTTACGCCTTAACTCATTCGGGTCGAGCGTCTTTTATGGAATTTTTTATCTTTTATCACCGGTTTTTTGAAACAGAAATTTTTGCCTGATTGAATCATAAAAATGCTCGGATTAAACGATGCAAAATTTACAAGAAAAAAAAAATACTGGTGAGAATAATAAATCATGATCAGCAAAAACACATTGCTGGTAGGGCAAATCAGGGATGCGGTTAATTCGTTTGTGACCATGGGTTCATAGATACACCCTCAAAAACTGCTTACAGCGCTTGAACTTGATACCAGTATAAAAGAAAAGTAGAATTGATTTTACCTAATTACGACATTTTCGTGTTTTATAAAATTGAGTCAAATAATTAGCAAAAAGTGTTGTCAAACGAATAAAATTTGTGTAAAACTTCTTGGTCCTGAACGGGTTAAATTATAGTACATAGTTATGTTTAGCCTAATTTACGGTACAATCTTTAAGACGTAAATGGAAAATCAATATTTCTGCATTATTAAAAATTTAAATTTCTGTGATAAATTTTATCTGAGAAAATCTTACAAAAAGTTTCTAAAAAATAGACTTTTCAGTTGTAAACACAATTGCTTCAAAATTGATTTTTTCACACCTATTTCAATTATGTACACGAAACAAAAAATATTGTTTGAGCATTTCAGTAGCTTTGGTTACCACCTACTGGTGAAACTCTGAAATTATTTTAAATGTGAAAATTGAAGGTAGTGTCAAGACTCCCCTCTGGTCAACTCTCGCCAATCTCCTAAATAAGATATTTTCCAAAATTCTTATGTCCTCCTGGAATTACACTACATAAAAATTCTTCGACACCAATGTTTTCTTCCATTAAGTTTCTTTTTTTAAAAAAGGCGAAAGTTTGCAATTTTAACCTAAATGCTTTCAACTCTTTTGGAAAATTTCCTGATCCGTACGAATCTTGTTTTCATAAATGATGTTTAAATCTATTAAGATATTAAGGCTTCAAAAAACAAATTTAATTTTCATAGTTATACATTGAAAGGTCAAATAATAATTAATTTAAACTTAATGTTCAGTAATTTAATTGAAATTAAGTTCATTTATGAAAATAAACTTTTATAAATTTAATATATGTGCGATTATTTGAATATTTTACTGTGGTTCTTTTCTAAATATGCCTCGGAGTAGTCAAAGTTAGATAAACCACATACTAAAAATTGGAAAAAATGTATATAATATAGTTTCTTTAAAGATATGAACATCTGCATTAATATATTTAAAGAAATATCATAATACTGTGAAAAGTAAAATATTTGTAAATACAGTGCTCAGCAAAAGTTTAGACACTGGTGTTTTTTAACCTTTAAATAAAAAATACGAACACGTGAGTTTTACAAATGGCTATACCTATTTTCAAATATATTTTATATAATGTAGAATAAAAATAATGGTTAGAATATAAGATAATATTTAATTTAACTGAAAATGTAAAATTTGCATATTGCAAAAGTTTAGACACTTTTTTGATTTTTAGCCAACTGTTCATGGAAAAATGCAAATTTCCAAGTTATGATGTCGCATGTCTGAAGTATTTAATTATACCTAGATATAGCATCAGTTAGTGAAGATGCCGCGAGCTAAAAATATTCAATTAGATGAGGTAATTGAAGTAGGAAAGCTGAAATGGAATGAGAAGACTGTTGCAGAAATTTCAGCAGCACTGAATCGTCCAAAATGGTCTGTCTGTGACGTATAATCTAAGGATGACGCCTTCAAAACAAAACATAATCTGGAAGATCTTGTGTGACGAGAAAATGAGATGACAAAAGGATCCAGAAACTGACATTTACACAAGTAATGATTGCTAATCAAATTAAAAGTAAGTCAGAACTTTCAGTGTCCACGGAAATGATTCGTAGATGAATTAAAGAAACAGGTAAATCAATTTACATGAAAATGATAAAACAATCAGCTTTAAAATATCGCTATAAATTGGCGATAATTCAATTAACTTGCAAACATACGTCATATGGACCCAAATGGTACGCTATGATATTCAGTAACGAAAAAAAAGTGGAATTTGAATGGCCCAAACAAGTGGGCATACTATTGGAATGACTTAAGTAAAGATCTGGGACTTTATTAAATCGATAAAAAGAAGGTGACTTTTAAATAATTTGGTCCTCACTTAGCTTTAATGCTCGTGTATCTGTGGAGTTATTCATTGGTTGCCAATCTACACAAGACTATGTACGTACGTTGGAGATTAATTTTTAGTCATTTGGGGAACTTTTGCTGATCTAAAGTATGGAGTTTAGCATCTATTCATATTGCATACAAAAGAAGAACTTCGTTTAACTCTGAAAATACTATTGATCTCAACTGGCTGGCGTGTAGTTCTGATCCGGACCCAATCGAAAACTTTTGTAACATCATGTGTCGTAATGTTTATGCAAATTTTTGCTATAATTTTCTTTTAATGAGGTCCGAGCTGCTGTTGAACATGTTTGGTACGAAATAGACCCCCAAGTGACGCAGCATTTAGTTTTTTCGATGAAAAGTCACATTCTTGCACTAACTGCAAACAATGCGGGTGCAACTCGATTTTAATTTGTAGTTATTTTTCTGTAAATACACAAACTGTCTATACTTTTGCCACAATGTTAATTTAATTTTTTTGTCATTATATTTTATGTAAAAGGTAAAATTCAAAATTTATTGTGTGTGAATAAAGGATAAGTCACAAGTAATATATGACAGAGGAATTACAAACATTCGGTACATACTTCTGAAAATAGAAGCGTAATCGATCATTGTCTAAACTTTTGCTGAGCACTGTATATGACTTTTAGAGCACGAAGAAAAACCGAGGTCCGTATCTGCCGTAATTACCTTATTATATAATCAGGGTGGCGAGTGATCAGGGAAAAACACATTTAAACAAGTTGGAAATTGCACGTAAAGCGTAGCAAATGAGGTGCGTTCGTTGATAACGAAGTTTTAAAATATTCAGATCTTGCTGATATAGTAGAGCGTACTTTGGATACAGTATAGTAGTCGAAATCTTTGTGTTCCTGTAAATATGCAGGGTGTAATTTTTATTTTACTTCATTAACGCCTATCTTATTCATAAAATGTGAAGTAGTTTAATATAATTAAAACACCCCCCAAACAATGTTTCCCCGTATAACATTATTTAGTGGAATACATTTGTGTGGCCCTGTAATTTAATAATAAATATTCTTTGCATCACAGATTGTACAAAATGTATTTTTAGTACATATTTCATAGATCCATGTCAATTCTATTACATTCAAATGAGTGTAACACCATTAAAATGCATTTGAAACTTTTTTCCCCATTGACCGTAATGAAACGGAATCCTTTTGATTGTCCCTGTAATTGATCCATCCATACGATTTTCATAAAATTTGAAATGACTCGACAAAATTATGTAATAATTATGTATTTTAAATTTCAAACGATTCGGTTGGTTAGTTTTTGCGTTGTTATATGCGGACAGACAGACGGACAGACAGACGGACGGACTGAGCGACAACAATAGGTGCTACGTATTTACATAATTACGAACGCACCTAAAAAGGTGTTAAATAAACACCAATATTTTGTTAAGGAGGGATTCTTTTTCTTTCACTCCTTTATATTTTTAAAAGTATTTTCTATAAGAAAATACTGGTTCACTCTCTTTTTTTTATTATTTTTACTGTGTTTTCCCCCTGACCACTCGCCACCTCGATAATGCAAATTCAATCAATAAATGTTTAAAAAGTGAACAAACATGAAACATAATGCTTACAAAGGCCGTTTTAAATGTGCAGTGCATTTTACCATCTCCGGTTTTCTCTAGCCATAATTCCATGACTCGTTCAGATTCAAACTGGTGAACAGCGCCTCTAGTGCATTTTATCATTATAACATAAGTTCATTGCTTTCAATATGTATATTTTTTATTAGAATATTCTCGAAACACAGTGTTGGCACGAAATTTGCATGATAGCACATTCAATAAATCATATTTAACCATTTTTTCACAACCAGATTTCTTTCATGAGGCTCTATTTTCTGGAAATACGCTGCGTCTAAAAGCCATATTCAGGATTCGCAAATGGTCCGCGAACTCAGCACCAATATTTTTTAACAGAAAATTGCATAATAGGTTGCTGCCGCATTTGCGCGAAAATCAAATTCAGAATATGATTTTTGTGAAATTTGCAAGAAAAATCTAAAAAGAAATGTTTTTTAAAGAAATGTTTGTGTTCAGTTGGCGGACCATTTGGGAGCCCTGCTTATTGAAGATAATAGGGGGCTATTTGCGATTACAAATAGTCTCTTGTTTACATGCAAGCGAGTAGTACCTATTAATTTAAAATTCCAAGCACTCTTAAATAGTTTCGGTTTCATCACTCCAGGATATTTACACAAATTTATTAACGAATATAATATGTCATTTGCCACAGCGGCTTATATAGATAAACTTTTACTAGAGACAATTAGATTTCTGATAACCAGCTGGCGAGTGGCAAGCGTGATTTGCTAAGCCTTATGAGGATGTTGTCAATAAAAAATCTTTTATGATGCATTTGTGATTTCTTTCTACTTTGTGAAGCATACAATTTTCAATATATAATTACCAAAACAATGTTTTTTTTTTTTTTTTTTCAGAGTGAACGTAAATCATTACAGCATTATCCATGGTATCATTTGGTCGATGCGAAAGAGGCAGGCAGACGATTAGTGCGCATGCGTCGAAATGGTGCGTTTCTCATTCGTCCGGCAAGTAATCCAACAAGTGATGTTCTTAATACGCTTTGTGTCATGTGTTTTGGGCGTGTATATAATTTTCACATAAGAAATCTGAAAGATGGTCGCATTACTTTAGGTAGAAAGTGCAAAGAAGAGCAGATAGAGGTAATATTTACCGATTTCCTTTCTTTTTTCCAGAATTGAAATGCGAGTTGAAAAAGGTGTTATGTAACAAACATTTCGAGAAAATTGTATTGAATGTTTTTATTCTAAATTATTTAGAATTACTTTCTGCTTCGTAGCATATTTTGAATACGCTAACAGGGGATCTTAAACTTTTTCAGAAAACTCATAAATATTTAATTATTACACATTCAATATCAAAATTTACTATTGTATTTTAAAATAAATACAAAATATTTATTCATTATACTTACGCTCAAAAATTAAGGACAGTGACAGTACACTTTCGATTATAGACGTTTTTTTAAATAGCTACAGAAATGCTTGACGAATTGTACTTTAACTTCGGAGATGTAAAGAACATGATTGACTTTATCTTTTTCAGCGATGATTTAGCCATAAGTGCAATCTAACAGAATTAAAAATGATGTAAATATTTTTTGTTTGCAGCATCCAAAGTTTTATAATAAAATTAACACCACGTTCTGAAATCTTGAAAAAGTGCAGTCGAAATATTATATTGTAATTAACCTTTTGCTAACGGGCTAGGATAGGAACTATTTTTATATTAATTCGTACCACAATTTACGAAATATTTCTTTGAATTAGTTTTTCTTGAAATTATCAGAGTCAAATGTATGACAGCTATTATTTCTTAACACTAGAACCGCGGAGACGGGTCATTTTGACCCGTACTCTGTGAAAAGGTGTCGATTCCAACCAGAAAAGTCTTCTTAAAATAATTTACATATAAGCTGCATAAAAATTATTTAAATTAAATAAGTCAAATAGACTTAAATAAAAATTCTGATGTGAATTATTTTTGTAGAACTTGGGAAAAATTTTCCGCGGTTCTAGTGTTAAAATGTAGTGCGATTAGGGGAAAAAAATAGTCACTGGGAAGACATAAGTTCCAACATCGTAATCAAAGGGTTAAGAATCAAGTATATTGACAGGGTAGTGAGTGCAGGGCTCGCACCGTTCCTAAAATTTTTATACTTACCTACCAAAATTTTGAAACGGTAATCTTTATTGTATAATTCTATTGTAGATGTTATAGGAACCATCCACGAAGATTTTTTGTTTTAAAATTATGGTAGCAAAGTGTGAAAATTTTAGGAACGGTGCGAGCCCCGTGAGTGGTCAGGGAAAAACACAGTCAAAAAAAGAGGAAACTACCAGTATTTTCTGAATGTAATTCAAATAATATAAAGGGATTCAAGAAGACTAATTTCTCTTTAACAAAATACTGATATTAAACGGATTTTTTTTCTCTGACCACTCGCCACCCTGATTGAGTATTTGATGAGGTATGATCATTTGTATGGAAATGCGCAAGCAATATAATTTTTTTCCTGTTTTTGTAATCAGACAGTTTTATTTACAAAATTAAGTGGAATATCGTGAAAAATCAGAACGTTATTGGCGATACACAGAGCTTATTGGCAATGTCTGAATTAGCTATTTTTAGAAAGAAGCTGAAATTAACCTCACTATACCACCACTATATGTCTGAATAATCAACTGACCTGTTTATATAAGTGGTCTTATATAGTCAATTATCAAATTATGAAAAGAAGTTAGATCTTTCATTCCATGCGCAGTTAAAAATTATTTAATTCAAATACTTACTCGGATATGCAATATATTAATTTTGTAGTTGCCGTACTATATTTCCACAGAAGAATCAGAAAGTAACGTTAAATTTAGTTGAAAACTTTCCATGCTTTAACGGAAAAACATTTGAATTTTTTACAGAGACATATCTTTATGACATATCTTCATCATTTTTACAGAGACATATCTTCAATTGCTAGTCTCATAAAAATACACAGCACAAGTGTTGTATAGGGCCCAAATAGCGAGTTACTACAATGAAATATTATTTGGCGTATTTTCTGTTGCAGTGTGATTGCAAAAATTATATTTTTTTTTTCAATTTACTATTGTTTTCTTAATTGCTCTCATAGCTAAATCGCCTTTGAAATCTGTCAGTTCTACTACATATTATAATCTCCAAATTTCAAGAACAATTTTTCAAGCATTTTTGTTGATAATGGAAAAAACGTCTAAAATCAAAAGTATCATGTCTTTGACATTAATTTATGACCATGGGTGCATTTAAATTATTAAATATAAAAATTTTACACATATAAAAAAACAATGCCTAATGCCCTCAACAATAATTAGAATCTAAGTATTTTAATATTATAATAGCTAAAATTACCTCGTAACACCACCCCACTAAAAATAATCTGAAGATTATCTGAAGAAATTTCCTCTTTCTTCAGACATTCTACAGAAATCTGAAGAAATTTTGCAGATGTAATTTTATCTCAAAAACTATCTGCAGATTTTTGTAAGATATCCTTAAAAATATCTGCAGTATTATTTTAAAATTGGCCAATTCCCTGCAGATTTTCTACAGATATTTTCTTAAGATTTTTACCTTCATCCATAAAATATAACAATTTTTGAGGGAATTGTCACATAACACCTTATTCTACTTGTGTTTTTAACTATGTTGTGTAAATAATTCATTGTTAAAATTATAGAACGTATCGTTGCTTCAGAGCAACAGTAGAACATCTAGTAATAATAAAAAAGAGATATCTGATCTAATGCTGTGAAAATTTGTGTTGAAACAACTAAGGTAAACTATAAGTAAACTACAAGTAAGGCCAATTTTTTAGTTGAAAAATATCGATGGATATGTCAATAACTTAAAATAAGTGATTATATTTTAACCTTTGCGTGAACGCAATACCAACAGTGGTGGGTTAATATCAATTAATTTTTAATTTCACGATTTCCTCTGACCAAATTTTAAGCAGTGAAATTCTGTATTGATTATATAATCTGACAAAAATTTAAAAAGTACCAACTTCGTTAAATAATATATTTATTCATGAAGTTCAAAATTCTGTTACTTGATTACAAATATCCCATTTTTATTAAATAATAACATTAGAAGTGTTTTACTTCTTTATACATTGCATCGTAGAGCTAATTTTTGGTGGTATTGCAGTTGTAACAATACGATGGTGAAATATCGTTCCATTATTTAGAGAAAGATTTAACCAGTTCTCCAAATGTCAGAATGAAATTTCACCGCAGTATTTTATTATTGCGGCTACTACAACACTAAAACTTGATCCAAACAAGCATAAAATTTGTATCAGTGTTGACCAATTACAAAGTAGAATTGCCTACAATAGTAATAAAAACTAGTCAGATGTGGCAATCCCAAAACTTTCTTCTAACTTATGCATGTTAATACTTCCTGAAAAAAGTAGCGAAGCAGCGCCACTGGCTAGGTGGTTTAAACCAAAATCTAATCAGCAACAACTTATGTCAACTTATTACTGAATCTGAAGTTTGATGATAATCCGTGCATTCGTTTTTGAAATAGAGCTATTTCAAATTCTTAAAATAATAATAATAACAATAATAATAATATATATATATATATATATATGTGTGTGTGTGTATGTATGTGTGTCTACATAAACAGCGCCACATGTTGGGTCATGGTCACCAAAAACTAATTAGGATCAATTTTTTATAAGGTACTAACTGAATTTGAAGTTTGGTGAAAATCCATGCATTCTTGAGATAACATTTATTGCGAAATCGTGAAAAATGCAACATAGCAGCGCCATCTGTAGGGCGATTTACACAAAAACCTAAACAACACTAATATACATCAGGGAATAACTAAATCTGAAGTTTTAGAAAAATTCGTGCCTTAGTTCTTGAGATAGAGCTATTGCAATAATCAAGAATAATGCACCATGGCGGCGTCACCTGTTGAGCGATTTGCATCAAAACATAAACAGCACCAAGTTATATCAAGTACTAACTGAACCTAAAGTTTTATAAAAATCCATGCCCTAGTTCTTGAGGTATAGCTATTGTGGAAATTGTAAATAATGCAGCATAGCAGCGCTATCTTTTGAGCGATATACACCAAAAACTAATCAGATCTAGTTTATATCAAGGTCTCACAGAATCTAAAGTTTTGTGAAATTCCATGTATTAGTTTTTGAGATAGAGCAAATACAATAATGACAAATAATGCACCACGGCAGCGTCAACTGCTGAGAGATTTGCACCAACAGGTAATCAGCACCATATTATATTAAGTACTAACTAAATCTAATGTTTTATGAAAATTCATGCACTTGTTCTTGAGATTTGGCTATTGTAGAAATTGGGAATAATGCAGCATAGCAGCGCCACCTGTTAAACGATATGTACCAAAAACTAATCAGATATAATATAAATTTTATCAAGATCTAACATAATCTAAAGTTCTGTGAAATTCCGTGCATTAGTTCTTGAGATAGAGCACCCACAGAAGTTTTGTCACATACAGACAGACCTCTATCCCCTATAACGTGTAAATCCGTCGAAAACCGGATTTCGAAAATTTTCACGAATTCGATACTTTTTTCTTGTAAAGATAGGAAAGAGTAAAAATTTTAGACAATTCCAGATTTTACATACGTTTTATTTTTGGAGGAGGGCAGGACGGGGGTAATAAATTACAATACATACTACTATAAAAGTATAGTACTAATTACAATAGTTTCCGGTTTCGGAAGTTTTAAAGATTTTCGTTGAAAGAAATTTTTCTTTATGATCGCAATTAATTGATGAAGGATGATGATTCTTGTTGTAATTTTATATGTAACTGACGAAGGGCTGACTTTTTATCGATATTTTTACCTTCTTTCATCTTTACAAGAAGAAAGTGTTGGATTCGCGAAAATTTTCGAATTCCGGTTTTTTGTGTATTTACACATTTTAGGAATCAGACATCCAGAAAAAACATGTTTTCACAAAATGTCTGTCTGTGAGTTTGTGTGTGATATACATTTTGTGGGCGGTCTATCTCAACAGCTAATGGACGGAGTGTAATAAAACTTTATATTAGATTAGTTCCTGATATAAATTAATGCTGATTACATTTTGATGTAAATCACCCAACAGGTGGTGCCGCTGTGCTGCATTTTTTTGCTGCGATTTCTTCAATAGTTATGCATCAAGAACTAATGCACGCATTTTCATAAAGCTTTAGATTCAATTAGTCCTTAATAAAATTTGGTTTTGATTATTTTTTTTGTGTAAATCGCACAACAGGTGGCGCAGTTATGTTGCATTATTCACGATTATCGCAATAGCTCTATTTCAAGAACTAATACGCAAATTTTCATCAAACCGCACACTCTGCCATTCCCTGATATAAATTGGTGCTTTTTAGTTTTAGGCGTAAATCGCCAAACACATGGGGCTCTGCTATGCGGATTATTTTACGATTTCCACAATAGCTCTATCTCAAAAACTAATGCACGGATTTTCACAAAACTTCAGATTCAGTTAGACGATGAGTAAAGATGTTGCTGATTAGTTTTTAAGTCACCAAACAGATAGAATTACTATGCTGCATTTTCAGGATTTACACGATTTTAGTGATAGTCATATATCAAGAACTCATGTACGGAATTTCATATCTTTAAAATGCTCATGATGGATATAGACTGTCATTTAATTCTGCCACTCTGATTGCAATTTTTTTGTTGCATTAATATGCATGATATAGAAGAAAGTTTTGGAGTTGCCACTTCCGGCTAGTTTTTGTTTTGTTAGCCATCTCCGATGAGATTGTAACAAAGCTTGAACACGCTTTTGAAGTTGAATTTTGACGGAATATGGTTTTACTCCGATTCCATTAGTCGTAAAATAGATCTTGTTTGCACCAAAGCTCTTTGTTTATAGTTTTTTATAATCCGATTAAAACGGAATGTTCTTGAATGCTTGTTGACATACAGAAATTGTATATAATTTGAAAATTTTCAATACTAACATTTATTTTTGATATGATATTTTGTTGCTCCGGAACATTGCATCATCGAATACCAAACGAAAAGTCATTCGACTAAGTAGTTTGGGAATTATGGAGATTTAAATTTGGAGCTTCTAATGTGAAATAATTTTTAATCACTGTAAAACAATTGCAACGTGGGTATTTTGTTTAGCATAAGTCAAAAATTGCTTGGCTGAATAAACTATAATTTTGGATCAGCATATTTAAATTTCCCAGAAATCGATTTCTGTTTTTAAAAAATCTTAGTTTAAAATTATGTACCATTTTTTCCAACATTAATTTCAATTATTTTATTTTTTAAAATTAATTCTAAGTTGTACGTAAAAGGAGAATAATAATATTTGTCTTCCAGGAATAAGACTACAGTAAAAAAACAACGAGCGAACAGAATTTATTTTGTGTAATTCAGATTGTTTTGCCTAAGTTTTATGTTCATGAATTAATGACGAATTTTTACGCAAAAAATTATAATTATTACAAGAATTCCAGTATGATTTATTGCGTTAGCCATAAGATTATAACTCTCTTGTATCTTATCGTCATAAAATTATAAAAAGAATATTCTTGTGGTTTACTATTTTTCGCTTTAAATACAATGCATTTTTTTTACATAATTGTTTATACAATGTATGTTTGTTACATATTCAATCCTTATAAAATAATAAACAACACTCTGTAATATAAGATTAATTCAAAAATTTTCATGTTATAGGGATCGGTCTCATTTTTTTATATCACTATTGCCAAACAATATTTTTTGTTTCTTCTTTCTCTTTCAAATGAATAAATCTTCTTCTAAAATTTCAGAAAAATTATTGTTTAGAAATAGGGGCAGTGCCCGATTAACCACTAACAGGGGTCGGAGCATATAGGACAAATTTTATTGTTCTCACCAGCATTTTTTATGTATAATCTTCAAGCGACATTTTAATAAGATGCGCAGTTGGAATACATCACGAAGATTATTGATAAAAGATACTGGTAAGAACAACACAATTTTTCCTATATGCTCCCACCTCTGCCTCTAAAGATATGGGAAGCAGAGTGTCATTTCGGGGCCCCCTTTCATTCGCGAAATGTTTTTTAAGTTCTACATACCTGGAAACTAACCGGTGCTAGATAGCTTAGTTCAGTTCTGTTCATATATATTTCATTCAAGAACATCTGTTATGTTCCCCTATATATATACTCAATAACTGGATACATTCAAGAAAAAATGGAAAAACGATTTTGCATAGTGTTATTAGCGTAAAAATTTAAGTTGGATAAAAAGTGTGAATATAGCCTGCATATTAATATTTTGAAATATTTTTTTTAGTTATGGCAATAGTTGAAATTATTAACCCTTTGAACTCTGGTGGGCAAATTTGTTCAAAATTCCAAATGTCACTTTGGCACCCGTATTTTGCAAAGAAAAAAACTGGTTAACGATATACATGCAAAAATGCATTAAACCTTTTCCAAGTAAATCTGGTTGAATTTTCTGGTGCCATTGTGATATTTCGGAATTGAAATTATGTGGAAGAAAATTCTACACTCAGAGCTCAAAGGGTTAATATTTTACATTGTGCGTACAAACCAAATTAAAAAGGTATTAATATTCAGTTATGTAAAATAAACACAATCTAACAATTTAACATTACAATTAATTCAATATAAAATTTGAGGTTCCAAATTTTCTCAATTACGAGCCCTTTAAAGTTTTCTAAGGAAAGCATGTGCTTCTCGTGCCTATTCGGTAATCAGGCCTGAATAGGGGTATCCAAAAGAAAAAAGATACCGCTCCGACTCCTGATACGATTAACTGACTTATTTTTGCTGATTTTGTAGGTCTGTTAGCAATTTTCCTTTTTTCTGTATGTTTTATACATATTTTTGTAATCCGTCTGGTGTCCGATTAACAGTAGATATCTTTTCGTTAAGTGTTATTTTGTCTTAACAATTATTTTTATTCTTATTTGCACGTAGTAATAATAATATTTCTATGCATTTATTATTGTGACTACCTTTATGTTTCGTCATTCAGCAGTAATAATGAAAAAATAATGAATGTTTGTTTAATTCTCTTTACACTGTTGGCGATTCTTTTTCTTTCAAACGTATGTTTCAGTCTTTAAATTAACAGGAGCTTTATTTTCCAAACACATAATTTCTACTAATACCTAAAAAATAATAGAAAGTTGTTATGTCTGTTTAATCCTGCTGTAATATGACATTTTTCAAACGTCTTAAAAAAATTCTTTCTTGGCTTATTGTCATATGAATAGTAGGCAAGAGAAAGACAATCGTGATAAAGAATTTAACTTCATCTGTTTTTCAATACCACAGTTTAGTGTCTTTCCCTATCCAAAAAAGGGTATAGCCGGGTTTCTTAGTAAAATACGCCCTTGAGTCAACCACATCGAATCCTATATGGATCGATAGCCCATAAAAAGAAATTCATTTCTCCCCAGTTTTAAGTTTGTATCTCAAGAGTATGGGGGGGGGGGGTGGTAATGACCCTAAATGCCTGTTTTGGAAAAGTGCACATTGTGACAAAACTACTAAGCAAATTTCAACGAAAAAAATAAGGGACGTAAAAAACCACCATACAAATGTTTGACAATTTTTTCAGATTTTTTTAAACAAAAGAACAAGTTTTCTAATATTATTCCTGTTTTTGAATGAACATTTTAATTAAAAATAAACTGAAATTTCTGAGTGACCATCTTAATTTTTTTGCATGAAATACTATGATACATGATGCATATTCACTATCAATTTCAACTTTCTACGTATGGTGCATCATATTAAATAAAGGCAAAATCATATTCTGGTGGTAATGTGGAGCGTGTCTCAGACAAATTTCACGCCTTCTTTTCAAGTCTCACATATTAATTCAGACTGTATTTTTAAAAGAAGAAGTGAAATTTGTCCGAGACACGCCCAACAATCCCGCCGGAATATGGTTTTGCCCCTTTTTTTTAATATGATGCACCATACGTAGAAAGTTGAAATTGATAGTGAATATGCATCATGTCTCATAGTATTTCATGCAAAAAAATTAAGGTGGTCACTCAGAAATTTCAGTTTATTTTTAATTAAAAAGTACATTTGAAAACAGGGAAAATATTAGAAAACGTGTTCTTTTGTTTAAAAAAATCTGAAAAAATTGTCAAACATTCGTATGGTGGTTTTTTACATCCCTTATTTTTTTCGTTGAAATCTGCGTAGTAGTTTTGTCACAATGAGCTCTTTTCCAAAAGAGGCATTTAGGGCCATTACCCCACCATGGTCTTGAGATACAAACTTAAAACTGGGTAGAAATTAATTTCTTTTTATGGGCTATCGATCCATGTAGGGCTTGATGTGGTTAACTCAAGGGTATATTTTACTAAGAAACCCGGCTATACCCTTTGTGTAAATTGTCTTTACTGAATTTTACATTCGTCCCCTCCTCTTTTTAAAAAAAGAATTGAGCAGATCTTTGTAAATTGTACAATTTGAAAATTTTTGGTGCATTGAGGTGAAGAATGTTATAAGAAAGTTACCATATTTATGTCTTTTTTAGGCTCACAAAGATTTAAGTCACGTAGATTTATTGTAGAAGTGTATTACTATGCATTTGTATTTAATTATTCTTTATAGTTTAAAAAGTCATGTTTATTGTGCACATAACATAATATCCAGGGATGCAAGGTGCTGCGCCCCAAATGGATGATTTTAACCGCTGAAGTTTAAAAATATTCTTAGCTATATTAAATCTTAGAAATCTTGTCGATAAATACATTAAAATTTTAGTGGTGTCATTCAAACGATCATTTCTTGAATCGTTTCAGCGCTTGCATCCCTGTAATATCTTACTTGAAAAACATCCCTTTAAATTCAGGGGCGTAACCAGGGTGGTTTGCGAAGTGCTCTGAATACCGGAAAATTTTTTAAGCTCTATTCGCCTTATCTAATGAGAAAATTTTCTGCTATGAATCAAGGAGAAGGAAACCTTACAATATTACTGGTTTTGGGGCACTCACCCTGATTACGCCACTGAAATTAAAACTGCAATTTTCAAAAATTTATTTCTTAATGGATGGATTATGGTGCTTGGGGGGAGGGGGGGGTGACAATATGAGCTTCCTCTCTTATTTTGTTTACTGGTTATCTGCAGTTTCGATAGCTACTTCTAATATTATTAACGTTAAAATAAAAAAAAATTAAAAAAATAATAATAAAGCGGTTAAATGCATGCTTTGATAACGTATCTATCGTATCCAACAAAAAACAGAATTTTGTGTGTTTATTAAATTTAAAATCATTAGTGTATTGTTTTCGCTTCAATATGCTTTGAAAAAATCTTTTTTATGCATATTTATTGGTATAGAAATAAGTTGAGTTATAAGGAATTAAAAATCGAGGTTAACTAAATTATTCATTTAAAAGTTTGATGAATATCATTTTTACATTGCCTTTTTTTATTCTTTTCAGACATTTTCATCGCTTCTGGACATGATTAAATATCATCAGACTGTTCCTATAACAATCAATCTCGCCGGCCAAGTGGGACTCGTTCATCTATTAATAACGCCTCCAAAATAGATGTAGAGAGAAAATTTGAGCTGAAAATACCATGAATATAGATAAATTATTAAATAGGATTTGAGCATTTTTTAACATTAAATACTAATGATTCATAAGTCCTAATATTTTATTATTTAAACAGGCTCAATTTCCATGAATCCCATTATCATATCCAATTAAAAATAAGCAAGATATGAAAAAAAAGTGACTGATGGAAATACTATTTTAATTTTTCAGTTATGCAAAGACTAATGTTTTATCGCTTTAATTATGTATGCATATATATATATATATATATATATATATATATATATATATATATAAATGTATGTATATATATTTCCTTTAATATACATTTCTTTTTCCTATATGGAATTTTAAAAATCATTTAACCATCTTGTGATAAATAGTGTAACCTCGTAAGAATAATTTTATTTTTAAATTTTCTATATTTAACAATTGCGTATTGTGTATATAAAAGATGTATTATAGTAGGGTGGACCGAAAAATGCAAAAATTGATTTTCAATTTGCAATACCAGGGAAGAGTTGTGAATTCGAGAGAATAAAAATTGGGTAAAAAGAAGAAAGAAAATTGATTTATATCTTCCGGTCGCGCCTGCTCTGTAAAGTTTGCCGAAATGTTGAAAATTTCACATTGATGCAATTTTTTTCAATTAGCCTTTTTACGAATTAACAGCTGAAACTCTTATGTATTATAACAACAAAACATAATGCTGAACTATTATTTAAATCCATCAACATCTTCCGGCCGTGCATGTGCTCTAAAATTGTAAAGCGCTATTACACTTAAATAGTGACACACTAAGTAACATGAAATATTAGCGTAAAAATGTTATTCTTGCCAACCTTTAGAGCAAATGCGCGACCTGAAGATGTTGATCTACTTAAATAATATTTCAGTATCATGCTTTGTTATTGTAATACATAAGAATTTCAGCTATTACATTCGTGAAGAGTCCAGTTAAAACAAAAGTGTAATAATGTGAATTTTTAAACATTTCGGAAAACTTTACAGCGTATGCGCGACAGGAAGATATAAACCAATTTTATGCACTTTTGTACCCAATTTTTAGTCTCACAACTTTTCTCCGGTTTTGGGAAATGAAAATCAATTTTTGCATTTTTTCGGCCCACACTAATGTGTAGCTATGTTTAACTGCTTCACTCCCAGGGTGTACACTAGTCGTTAATGCTCCGTAGAGCCATTTCATCTGAGAGCAAATGATTAATAGTGCCTAACATAATTAAAAATACATTTGTACATTTCTGACATTAATTATTAGATGTATTTTCGAATTCCTATTATGTTTCTAATATTTGTATATTTTCACGGAAAAGTCTATGTATTTAAATCAATAAAACATGTTTTGCTCGTGTTGCTTATATTTAAGGAGGTATTATTAATTCGTATATTAACAGCAAAATAAACATTTTAAAAGCCCCGATGAAAAAAGAAAATTTAGAAAATCACTGTAAATAAAGAAATTATTAGTAGTAGGAAAATAAGAGTTTAAGGACAGCAGGCGGCACTGCGGCACCGTGCCGCCTGCTGTGCCGCCTGCGGTGCCTCCGGCTGTCCCTGCTCAGTCGCTGGGATGAAGGGACCGTCCCTGCTCCCACCGTGCCACCGCCGTCCCTCATGGTCCCCCACTATGCATCCCCCTCCACGAACGCCCCCTAGTGGAATAAAGGAACATTCTATTATAACAGGATAGGTGAACGACCTTCCCTAATTAAAAATATTATCAATCACATCTCAACACAGAATCATACTATATGATGAAGATTAAATTTATATTTGAATTTTGAACAACCGTAATTTTAATGAGTATTATTAATTAAGCGAAACAATTAAAATCTCAGTTTTTAACCATTTTATTTAGATTTCTTCAACTACAAGATGAGATTATCAATTTAACACTAGAAAGTTAAACATATATTTGAATTTTGCTTGATAGACATCTTAATGAGTAGTATTAATTAAATAAAAACAATAGAAAATATCAAGTTTTATAGAAAAAGACTGATTTCTTACGATTTTTATCAACTTAAAAGAGAAAAGTTAAACGTACATTTCAGTTTTTCAACAGCTATAATCTTAATGAGTATCGTTAATTAAGTAAAAAACAATGAAAAATATCAAGTTTTATAGAAAATGACTGATTTCTTACGATTTTTTTCAACTCAAACTTCAGACTCTCAATTTGATAGAAAGAAATTTAAGCATGCATTCCAGTTTTGGACAACCATTTCCTTCATGAACATTATTAATTAAGCAAAACAAGAGAAAATATTAAATTTTTAACTGATTTCTTCATATTTTTTTATTATTTTTTTTAATACAAAATCAGAATACACAACTTAAAATAGAAATTTAAACATTTTTTTTTTTAGTTTTTGAACAGTCGTTACCTCAAAGAATTTCGATAATTGAACAATTAACAAAGGAAACTAATGATTTTTTAACGAAAAAAGACGAATTAAACGAATTTGGTTAACTTTTACTCTAATTGGAAATTTCATCGTACTTTATATATACCAACTAAGTAGAATTTTAATACATAAACGAATAATTTAAAGAAATCCTCAACACGCAAATGTGAACCTGCAGAGCATTTCTTATTACGTCATATCTAAACTAAAACTTTTTTCTGAAACCCCTCCATGCATGCATTCCAGGTAGGGGAACATAACAAAGAATTTTGACGTCACAACTTACAAAGGTATCCAACAAAATGTTTACGTTCAAGAAAAAGTATCACCTAGAGAGAAAAAAAGAAGAGATTTAAGCTATTTATCCATTCTATTTTTATAACAGTTACCACAACATCTCCAAATTAAAATTTGGAAGTCATAATGAGTGTAATTAATTAAGCAAAATAATAGAAATATTAGTTTTTCAGAGGGGAAAAGACGAATTTAAACAAATTTTATTAGTTTTACACTAGTTTAATAATAATTTTAAGAGGAAAAAGACGAATTTAAACTTTTTTTTTTTTTTTTTTTTTTTTTTAGTTTTACACTATTTTTTCTCATCTCCAACACGGATATATCAATTTTAACAGAAGAATTAAACGTATATTTTAGTTTTTAACAACAAAATCTTAACAAGTATCATTAATTAAACAAAAATAAATATCAGTTTTAAAGAAAAGACGAATTTGAATAATTTTACACTAGTATTTTCAAAAGCAACATGGAAATATCAATACTTATTCACATATTTCACTTATTCACTGTATTCAATACTATATTTAATAAATTTGGATACACTTTAAGAATTTCCTAATCTATAATTATATATTAGCTGTATATTTAATGTTACCCATGTTTTCATCATTAGTTCATAATCGTGAATTTTGTACTTTAAATACCATGTATTCAGGTTCAGATTATTTTTACTTGAAATCATACAGAATTTTTTAACAGAGTTTGTTTTTGAAATCATTGAAGCAACTGTATTTAATATTTTTAACACCAATTTTCTAAGATTTTCTAACATTTTCCGATTATACATTCCTCAGAAGTACATTTCTAAATGCTACAATCACTTTACATATCGAAAAGATATCATTGAAGCAACTGTATTTAATATTTTTAACACCAATTTTCTAAGATTTTTTAACATTTTCCGGTTATACATTCCTCAAAAGTATGTATTCTAAACAATAGAAAATATTAATTTTAAGAATAAAAAGACGAATTTAAACAAATTTTATTAGTTTTACACTATTTTTTCTCGTCTTCAACACGGATATATCAATTTTAACAGAATTAAACGTATATATTAGTTTTTAAGAACAAAAATGTAATAAGTATAATTAATTAAACAAGAAAAGACAATTTTTTACACAAATTTTCAGCTTTGAAATACATTTGTTTACATATATTGTTACAATATATTACTAAACTTAAACTTTTTAAAAAGTTTGGATGCTTTTACAAAGGGTTCATATTTATATTTTTCACGTCTTGACTGCATTCGAAATCTTACAACAAAAGTATACTTTTATTATTATTATTATTATTATTCTAGAAAACCTAAAAAGTCATTTCTTGCTGCTTTAAACACTTGACATATTAAAACTACTCTGAGATATTCTACCCATATAATTAATCAAATTAGGACATGATTCATCTTACACTTCAAAATTTCTGAATTTTTACAATACTTATTTTCATCAAACTTTATTCTTGATCCTATATATTTTAGGAGTACAGAATTTTTACATCTGTTTTTATCTACTTATCAGAAAATTATTAAAACACCCAACAACATTTTCCAAATATGAATATTATCTTTACAGTTTAATAATACAAAACATACACGAATACAAAGTTTAATTTTTACAAACATTTCATATTTCAAACCAAACTTTTCGAAATTTTCACATCATAAGAGCAAACATTAGACGAACTTTTTAACTTTTTTCTTTTTTTATTGCTTAGATCTTTTCATCATAACTTTTAATTATGATAATTATCCATTTTTAGGTTGATTGTCGAAAAACTGTAACTGAAATTACATAAACTTAATGTAAAAAACCATGTTCTCACACAATTTCTTGAAATTCATCAAAGAATTGACTATTACTTATCTATTATTATTCTTATTAAATACTTATCTACGTCAATATCGACTCTCGATAGTATATAGATATTTCATCATTACACACTTACAACTCTTTTCAAACGTTTATCAGAAAAATAAGTCAATCAAAGTCTAGTAGTTATCACACCTGTTCCTCAGAAATATTACTATCATATGAAACAGTAAAGAAAATTAATAGATATTTAATATTTAATAACCTCATACGTGAAATTACTGTCGAAATGAGAATACTAATTATCTATAAAATCAACTGTTGAACAAAAAAATAGTACAGATTACCGAAAATTCAAATGTTTTTTCTGCAAAAGTTACAAAAATTAACAAATGAATGACAAGTTAGAGAAATAACCAAAAAAGTTAATGAACATATTTACAAATTTATTAAAATCACACCTTTTTCTGGATTACAAACCGCAATTTCTTGAAAAATTTATCACCGAATTTGTAAGATTTTAGTCCTAGTATTACATACACTCAATAAATATTCAAAATTAACAAAAATATAATTTTTTAGTCTCATCAATAAGCAGAAATTCTATATTAAAAGAATATTTTCATAGTAGTACTTATAAAAATGAGAGTTTACAAACTGATTTTCATAATTTTATCACATTTAAACTTAATATTTTACATAAAACATTATTTAATCAAATTTTATGCTTTCTAATTCAGTAAAATTCAATACTTTTTTAGTTTTTAAACCAATACCACAATATTTATTTACATCAAACTTGATTCTTCACCTTTTATATTTCCACATTACACACGTGAGATAAATACTAACTTGGATCAGGAGTTGAAGCCAATTGATTCCATTCGATTTTCATCATGTACGCATTGCTCCTACACGAAATTTTTTACTGCTATAATCATCTAATGTATCCTCATATTTTTGATCAATTCACCAGATGTTTCATCTCGCACTTTTGAATTATCGTGCATCAAGTTGCTTAAAATATAAATACTATCTTTATAGTTTTAATGATATATAGTATACATGGTTTATCTTGAGTTAGCACTTCCATACTATTAATCAAATTATATGTTTCATCTTGCACTTGATCTTAATGATTTCATCTTGCATCTGAATTATCGTCCATCGAGTTTTTTTTTTTTTTAAATAATAATATGTTTATAGTTTTTGATTATAAGGTACCCTGGGGTAATAACGACACGTTAAGGTTCGACCAATTTTCACTGTTCAGTTTTAGTTTGTATTTTTCAAACAAATATATGATTCGATACAGCAACTCATTGACTATCTATATAAAAAAAATAATTGAACAGATATGTATTCATAAAACGTAATGGCGTGATTTCTTGACCAATGCTGTTTGGCGTTATTACCCACCTATATGGGTAATAACGCCATGCAGACAAAACTATGAAATAAGATGGAATAATTGCATGTAGACTGCCCAATTCTAAAAATACAAACTCTAAAAACTTAGAAATTGACAAATTGCATTCTAAGCTATTGAAAATGTTCAATTTTTTGTGAAAGTATAAGAAAAATAAAGGTGTGGTGTGTGTGGGGGGGGGGGGAGGATGAGGCAAAAGATTATCAGACTGTGAGCTTCTTTTTGCTTAAAAAGGACCGCTTAAATAGAATTATTAGAAACATTGCACAGTTTTAACTGTGTTTATTTGAATTAGTATTTAGGATGTAGCTCGGCCACTGTAGGGAATCAACCGGGATATTAATGCCAAGGATTGGCGTTATTACCCCATTATAGTTATTGCGCTGTACATTTTAAATTACAAATTATCTCGAGAAGATATCCAAAATCTTCAACAATATTTTGAAAGTCCATGAAATGTACTAAAAATTTATGTAATTAACAAAGTATTTCCGGATAAAAAAAATAGTCTTCACATCACAAAACGTATCTCGCAAATTTTAGATCAAGCGTTAATTTTAGTTGCTTGTAAAAACAATAAGCCCTAAAAATGAAACAAATTAACTTGAAGCTGTTTTTTGCGATTTATATGACTCAAAACCCTTCTGCGCAGAGCACATGGGTGTCATTTACCAGATTATTTCATAATTATGCAAAATATTAGCACTTGGCGTTATTACCCCGCCTGGCGTTATTACCCCACACCACCTTACATAGCATGTACAAATACAATCTTTAATTTTAACATTTCATATTTCAAATAACCTATTTCCGAAACCAAACTATGTGAATTTTACCACAATACTTATTATCATAGAATAATTTGTGTTTCACACTTTTCTAAAAATTATCAGATATGTACCCCTCAGAGAAATTACTATCATATGAATAAATGAAGAAAATTTAATTTATATTAAATGTACACGAAATTGATTGCAATATACATGTATTTAAAAAAAATAAATAAATAAGCGATTATTTATACATTAAACCTTTACTAAATATATATTTCTTTCATTATACAGATGTTTCAACAAGATGAACCAAAACAGCAGCAAACTTCAGAAATTAATGATCCGAATGATTCATCCCTAGCACATGTAGCGTTAACGAATAACACATATGTGAGTACTTATATGAGAAATACTAGAATTCGTATATGAAACGTAATTAGAGTAAATACAAAATGATTTGTCTTACTACCTACACTTTAACAAGTGCTTTTTACCTATATTATTGAAGAGAATCCTAACTGTGTCCATTTATTTCTATTACAGATGTGCTCTATTTGCTACAAACACTTCTTAAGTAAATAGAATTTAACAGAACATGCAAAAATCTATACAGGTGAAAAACCTTACACTTGGAAAGATTACCATAAATGCTGTTTTCAAGGAAACGTGAATCAAAAATGCACACATCATCATGTAAAGCATCGTCAGATATATGTAAACTTAGTGAAGATATTCAAAAATTAGTCAGACTTTTGAAGAATTTAGAAATAAAGGAAGATATTTAGACTATTTATCCATCATATTTTCACAACACTTACCACAATATCTCAAACTTAAAATTTGGAAGACATACACAACACACTGCTGAAAAGTAATTTTGTGATTCTTCTAACCAGTATGAATGTATAGATATTATTTTGTATTGTATTCTTTAAATGCTCACATTAAATATTCTTTTATATGCATATATCGTTGTGTTTATTTTTCTAATACCTATTACATTAATGAAATACATAACATTTTAAGTGAAATAACACTCTCACAACTTAAAAAATGCATAAGGACATACAAAAAATAAGCAGATGTATGAAAAAATATGCAAGTTTACAAAATAATTTCATTGTTTTCTAGAAATATTAACAAAAAATATTTACAATATGAAAAAATTGCAAAAGTGAAAAGAAAAAACACGAATGTAAAAACAAAAACCACAAAGTGAAAAACTCATAACAAAGTTTTTGAAAAAAATATTTACAACAAAACTTTTTTTTACAAAAACCAAAACTTCCAAAAAAAATTTTTTTCAAAAAATTTTTTTTTCAAAAACATTTTTTACAAAAATTTTTTTTTTCAAAATAAGTTTTTACAAAAGTAAAAAAAAAAAAGAAAATCACAACGTTAAAAAAATGAAAAATTTTTGTTAAAAAAAGTGCAAAAAAATTGCAAAAAAAAGTTGCAAAAATTTAAAAAAAAGTTATGAAAAAAACTTCAAAAATTTCATTGGTTTTAATGCAATATGCAATGGCGAAACCATTGCATTTGCTATTAAAAACAACAAAATTTTTGAGACTTTTTTCATAACTTTTTTTTAAATTTTTGCAACTTTTTTTTGCAATTTTTTTGCACTTTTTTTAACAAATATTTTTCATTTTTTTAACGTTGTGATTTTCTTTTTTTTTTACTTTTGTAAAAACTTATTTTGAAAAAAAATTTTTTTGTAAAAAATGTTTTTGAAAAAAAAATTTTTTGAAAAAAATTTTTTTTGGAAGTTTTGGTTTTTGTAAAAAAAAGTTTTGTTGTAAATATTTTTTTCAAAAACTTTGTTATGAGTTTTTCACTTTGTGGTTTTTGTTTTTACATTCGTGTTTTTTCTTTTCACTTTTGCAATTTTTTCATATTGTAAATATTTTTTGTTAATATTTCTAGAAAACAATGAAATTATTTTGTAAACTTGCATATTTTTTCATACATCTGCTTATTTTTTGTATGTTCTTATGCATTTTTTAAGTTGTGAGAGTGTTATTTCACTTAAAATGTTATGTATTTCATTAATGTAATAGGTATTAGAAAAATAAACACAACGATATATGCATATAAAAGAATATTTAATGTGAGCATTTAAAGAATACAATACAAAATAATATCTATACATTCATACTGGTTAGAAGAATCACAAAATTACTTTTCAGCAGTGTGTATGTCTTCCAAATTTTAAGTTTGAGATATTGTGGTAAGTGTTGTGAAAATATGATGGATAAATAGTCTAAATATCTTCCTTTATTTCTAAATTCTTCAAAAGTCTGACTAATTTTTGAATATCTTCACTAAGTTTACATATATCTGACGATGCTTTACATGATGATGTGTGCATTTTTGATTCACGTTTCCTTGAAAACAGCATTTATGGTAATCTTTCCAAGTGTAAGGTTTTTCACCTGTATAGATTTTTGCATGTTCTGTTAAATTCTATTTACTTAAGAAGTGTTTGTAGCAAATAGAGCACATCTGTAATAGAAATAAATGGACACAGTTAGGATTCTCTTCAATAATATAGGTAAAAAGCACTTGTTAAAGTGTAGGTAGTAAGACAAATCATTTTGTATTTACTCTAATTACGTTTCATATACGGATTCTAGTATTTCTCATATAAGTACTCACATATGTGTTATTCGTTAACGCTACATGTGCTAGGGATGAATCATTCGGATCATTAATTTCTGAAGTTTGCTGCTGTTTTGGTTCATCTTGTTGAAACATCTGTATAATGAAAGAAATATATATTTAGTAAAGGTTTAATGTATAAATAATCGCTTATTTATTTATTTTTTTTAAATACATGTATATTGCAATCAATTTCGTGTACATTTAATATAAATTAAATTTTCTTCATTTATTCATATGATAGTAATTTCTCTGAGGGGTACATATCTGATAATTTTTAGAAAAGTGTGAAACACAAATTATTCTATGATAATAAGTATTGTGGTAAAATTCACATAGTTTGGTTTCGGAAATAGGTTATTTGAAATATGAAATGTTAAAATTAAAGATTGTATTTGTACATGCTATGTATAATCAAAAACTATAAATATATTATTATTTAAAAAAAAAAAAAACTCGATGGACGATAATTCAGATGCAAGATGAAATCATTAAGATCAAGTGCAAGATGAAACATATAATTTGATTAATAGTATGGAAGTGCTAACTCAAGATAAACCATGTATACTATATATCATTAAAACTATAAAGATAGTATTTATATTTTAAGCAACTTGATGCGCGATAATTCAGAAGTGCGAGATGAAACATCTGGTGAATTGATCAAAAATATGAGGATACATTAGATGATTATAGCAGTAAAAAATTTCGTGTAGGAGCAATGCGTACATGATGAAAATCGAATGGAATCAATTGGCTTCAACTCCTGATCCAAGTTAGTATTTATCTCACGTGTGTAATGTGGAAATATAAAAGGTGAAGAATCAAGTTTGATGTAAATAAATATTGTGGTATTGGTTTAAAAACTAAAAAAGTATTGAATTTTACTGAATTAGAAAGCATAAAATTTGATTAAATAATGTTTTATGTAAAATATTAAGTTTAAATGTGATAAAATTATGAAAATCAGTTTGTAAACTCTCATTTTTATAAGTACTACTATGAAAATATTCTTTTAATATAGAATTTCTGCTTATTGATGAGACTAAAAAATTATATTTTTGTTAATTTTGAATATTTATTGAGTGTATGTAATACTAGGACTAAAATCTTACAAATTCGGTGATAAATTTTTCAAGAAATTGCGGTTTGTAATCCAGAAAAAGGTGTGATTTTAATAAATTTGTAAATATGTTCATTAACTTTTTTGGTTATTTCTCTAACTTGTCATTCATTTGTTAATTTTTGTAACTTTTGCAGAAAAAACATTTGAATTTTCGGTAATCTGTACTATTTTTTTGTCCAACAGTTGATTTTATAGATAATTAGTATTCTCATTTCGACAGTAATTTCACGTATGAGGTTATTAAATATTAAATATCTATTAATTTTCTTTACTGTTTCATATGATAGTAATATTTCTGAGGAACAGGTGTGATAACTACTAGACTTTGATTGACTTATTTTTCTGATAAACGTTTGAAAAGAGTTGTAAGTGTGTAATGATGAAATATCTATATACTATCGAGAGTCGATATTGACGTAGATAAGTATTTAATAAGAATAATAATAGATAAGTAATAGTCAATTCTTTGATGAATTTCAAGAAATTGTGTGAGAACATGGTTTTTTACATTAAGTTTATGTAATTTCAGTTACAGTTTTTCGACAATCAACCTAAAAATGGATAATTATCATAATTAAAAGTTATGATGAAAAGATCTAAGCAATAAAAAAAGAAAAAAGTTAAAAAGTTCGTCTAATGTTTGCTCTTATGATGTGAAAATTTCGAAAAGTTTGGTTTGAAATATGAAATGTTTGTAAAAATTAAACTTTGTATTCGTGTATGTTTTGTATTATTAAACTGTAAAGATAATATTCATATTTGGAAAATGTTGTTGGGTGTTTTAATAATTTTCTGATAAGTAGATAAAAACAGATGTAAAAATTCTGTACTCCTAAAATATATAGGATCAAGAATAAAGTTTGATGAAAATAAGTATTGTAAAAATTCAGAAATTTTGAAGTGTAAGATGAATCATGTCCTAATTTGATTAATTATATGGGTAGAATATCTCAGAGTAGTTTTAATATGTCAAGTGTTTAAAGCAGCAAGAAATGACTTTTTAGGTTTTCTAGAATAATAATAATAATAATAATAAAAGTATACTTTTGTTGTAAGATTTCGAATGCAGTCAAGACGTGAAAAATATAAATATGAACCCTTTGTAAAAGCATCCAAACTTTTTAAAAAGTTTAAGTTTAGTAATATATTGTAACAATATATGTAAACAAATGTATTTCAAAGCTGAAAATTTGTGTAAAAAATTGTCTTTTCTTGTTTAATTAATTATACTTATTACATTTTTGTTCTTAAAAACTAATATATACGTTTAATTCTGTTAAAATTGATATATCCGTGTTGAAGACGAGAAAAAATAGTGTAAAACTAATAAAATTTGTTTAAATTCGTCTTTTTATTCTTAAAATTAATATTTTCTATTGTTTAGAATACATACTTTTGAGGAATGTATAACCGGAAAATGTTAAAAAATCTTAGAAAATTGGTGTTAAAAATATTAAATACAGTTGCTTCAATGATATCTTTTCGATATGTAAAGTGATTGTAGCATTTAGAAATGTACTTCTGAGGAATGTATAATCGGAAAATGTTAGAAAATCTTAGAAAATTGGTGTTAAAAATATTAAATACAGTTGCTTCAATGATTTCAAAAACAAACTCTGTTAAAAAATTCTGTATGATTTCAAGTAAAAATAATCTGAACCTGAATACATGGTATTTAAAGTACAAAATTCACGATTATGAACTAATGATGAAAACATGGGTAACATTAAATATACAGCTAATATATAATTATAGATTAGGAAATTCTTAAAGTGTATCCAAATTTATTAAATATAGTATTGAATACAGTGAATAAGTGAAATATGTGAATAAGTATTGATATTTCCATGTTGCTTTTGAAAATACTAGTGTAAAATTATTCAAATTCGTCTTTTCTTTAAAACTGATATTTATTTTTGTTTAATTAATGATACTTGTTAAGATTTTGTTGTTAAAAACTAAAATATACGTTTAATTCTTCTGTTAAAATTGATATATCCGTGTTGGAGATGAGAAAAAATAGTGTAAAACTAAAAAAAAAAAAAAAAAAAAAAAGTTTAAATTCGTCTTTTTCCTCTTAAAATTATTATTAAACTAGTGTAAAACTAATAAAATTTGTTTAAATTCGTCTTTTCCCCTCTGAAAAACTAATATTTCTATTATTTTTGCTTAATTAATTACACTCATTATGACTTCCAAATTTTAATTTGGAGATGTTGTGGTAACTGTTATAAAACTAGAATGGATAAATAGCTTAAATCTCTTCTTTTTTTCTCTCTAGGTGATACTTTTTCTTGAACGTAAACATTTTGTTGGATACCTTTGTAAGTTGTGACGTCAAAATTCTTTGTTATGTTCCCCTACCTGGAATGCATGCATGGAGGGGTTTCAGAAAAAAGTTTTAGTTTAGATATGACGTAATAAGAAATGCTCTGCAGGTTCACATTTGCGTGTTGAGGATTTCTTTAAATTATTCGTTTATGTATTAAAATTCTACTTAGTTGGTATATATAAAGTACGATGAAATTTCCAATTAGAGTAAAAGTTAACCAAATTCGTTTAATTCGTCTTTTTTCGTTAAAAAATCATTAGTTTCCTTTGTTAATTGTTCAATTATCGAAATTCTTTGAGGTAACGACTGTTCAAAAACTAAAAAAAAAAATGTTTAAATTTCTATTTTAAGTTGTGTATTCTGATTTTATATTAAAAAAAATAATAAAAAAATATGAAGAAATCAGTTAAAAATTTAATATTTTCTGTTGTTTTGCTTAATTAATAATGTTCATGAAGGAAATGGTTGTCCAAAACTGGAATGCATGCTTAAATTTCTTTCTATCAAATTGAGAGTCTGAAGTTTGAGTTGAAAAAATCGTAAGAAATCAGTCATTTTCTATAAAACTTGATATTTTTCATTGTTTTTTACTTAATTAACGATACTCATTAAGATTATAGCTGTTGAAAAACTGAAATGTACGTTTAACTTTTCTCTTTTAAGTTGATAAAAATCGTAAGAAATCAGTCTTTTTCTATAAAACTGGATATTTTCCATTGTTTTTTTACTTAATTAACGATACTCATTAAGATTATAGCTGTTGAAAAACTAGGATGTACGTTTAACTTTCAACTTTTAAGTCGTTACATTTATCATATAGTTGATAAAAATCATAAGAAATCAGTCTTTTTCTATAAAACTTGATATTTTCTATTGTTTTTATTTAATTAATACTACTCATTAAGATGTCTATCAAGCAAAATTCAAATATATGTTTAACTTTCTAGTGTTAAATTGATAATCTCATCTTGTAGTTGAAGAAATCTAAATAAAATGGTTAAAAACTGAGATTTTAATTGTTTCGCTTAATTAATAATACTCATTAAAACTACGGTTGTTCAAAATTCAAATATAAATTTAATCTTCATCATATAGTATGATTCTGTGTTGAGATGTGATTGATAATATTTTTAATTAGGGAAGGTCGTTCACCTATCCTGTTATAATAGAATGTTCCTTTATTCCACTAGGGGACGTTCGTGGAGGGGGATGCATAGTGGGGGACCATGAGGGACGTTGGTGGCACGGTGGGAGCAGGGACGGTCCCTTCATCCCAGCGACTGAGCAGGGACAGCCGGAGGCACCGCAGGCGGCACGGTGCCGCAGTGCCGCCTGCTGTCCTTAAACTCTTATTTTCCTACTACTATTATTATACAGAAAGAGGAATATTTTTTTCCAGAAATATTCTTCTCTAGGCTGAAACACACGAAACAAATACAAGAGCAGAATTAAGACTTGGGGGGGGGGATATAACACTCTTTCTGCAATTGAAACAGTTACACATACTTCAGGCAGAAAAGTGATGCATTTCTTCTAAATGCATTATCCTTTCTATACTCTTATTATGCAGTTAAAAATTTCAATGCTTTATTAATGCAAGCTAAAACCCGTCGAATTTCGACGAAAGGCAATGTTTCAGTAGGAACTGTTTCACTGATTTATAATAAATCTACGAAATTAATTAGAATAAAAAATGCACGTTTATTGTTAAGTCTAACTCTTAAACAAATTATATTTAACCTAAACAAAATACTAATTCCATAAAACTCAGTTGTAGACATTACTAAAATTAAAATTAATCGTATATGTAAGCAGTAAAATAAAGATTAGTTATTATGATATATTTATCAATTAATCCTTTCCGGCGCAGTGTTACCACTCCGGCAACACCTAATTTTAATTCAAACTTGCAAACGACACCAAGAATATTTTATAGAAATTTCTTTTACAATGAAAGCGTGAATTTGGGAATTCTTAATTTCTATAAAAGTCGTTTCTAAATTCAGGTGTCAATCAACAATTTCTTATTTTATGAGCAGAATTCGCCTGCGCCGGAGAGGGTTAAGGCTCGTATGCTTGGTATTCAAAAAAGAAAAACTGTACAATTTATTCCATTTTAATTCAATCATAGATTTTTCCCCTTGAAATCTAAATCCGACATTATTTTCATAATCTCGAAAATTTACATATGCACCTCTCATATCCGTATTCATCTTTTTTTAAAAAATTGGTATTTTAATTTGATCATTTTTAAACCGCTATTGTTATTAGATGGAAACATATACTAAACTATTTACCGGGTGGCCCAAAAATGACTGATGGATTTTAAAATTCAATAACTTGCAAACGGTGACAGCTATTTAAAAATTTTTTGCAGGAGGGTTATGTATAATGTCAGGAGTTTTTTACCGTAATTTTTTATTTTAGTTCGAATTTCAAACAATAGGTGGCGCTGACGGCGATTGAATGCTAGGTCGACGCTTCACTCAGCACTGATCACCTGGCCTTCAATCGCCGTCAGCGCCACCTATTGTTTGAAATTCGAACTAAAAAAAATTACGGTAAAAAAACTCTTGACATTATACATAGCCCCCCTGCAAAAAATTTTTAAATAGCTATCACCGTTTGCAAGTTATTGAATTTTAAAATCCATCAGTCATTTTTGGGACACCCGGTATATTCTTGTATGTGTAACAGTGTTACCAGACGGCTACTTTTTTTTAATTCGAATTTTTGTATTCGCACCACTTTTTTTTTAAATGGTAAAATATTGTTTGTGTTCGTCTGAATTAATATGTCGTTAAATAGGATGAATTTCACACTATCAAGCCAATTTTCACTGCCAATCAAGAAATCTGAATTTTTAAAAAGTAGCCCACTGGCAACACTGACGTGTTAATGAAATTTTCTTAAATAATCTGCATGCAATAAATACTATAGACAATATTCCTGTGACGTCACTTAAAGTAAAATGGCAATTTTAAGATCTCGTACCCGAACTATTGCCAAGATCTTCTTTATTTGCTTGTCTAACTCGGTGAAATGAATTCATCCAGTCGAGAATCACCAAGCTGTGTAACACAGACAGCTTTTTTCTTTGGACAAACTTCCGTTCACACGCACACTGTATGTCACTGATCGTGTGTGATTTCGATTATATTATTTTGAAAAGTGAAGTATTTTCACTTGGTACATTGTAAAAAAATTGACCCTTTTGCTGCATCATCACTCCCTCGCTTTTATAGAATAGCTTTTGAACAATGAGAATGCTCCATAATAGGCTCAAGTAATCGTTTTCTATAAAAGTGGTGGAGTGACGATGCAGCAAAATGGTCAAATTTTTTACGGTGTACTGTATGTCAAAGCGGCTGGGGTGAAAATGCCGCATTACTACAAAACCTAGTCCAGTTTTAAGAATTAAAACATACGCTTTTCTTTAATAAGATGACGTCATTTCCATCCGCTAAAGCGCCCTGTGTTACTATTCAGTCTTAACCCCTTGCAGCGTGATGGTTTCATTGATATACCACTTAGTTTTAATTCCAAAACGCCACATTGGCACCAGAATTTTGTTTTAAAAAATTACGGTTTATTGAATGCGTGAAATATAGCGTTTTCTTATTTAGAAATAAAGTTGTTTTCAAATTCCGGTGTCAGTCATTAATTTCAACACTTAAGCAATGAATTTGTCCTGCGCCGCAAAAAGTTAAACAACATTTATAGAAAAAAGTACATATCACGTAATTACCACGTAAAACCAGAAAAAATGCAATGCCGCCATTTTAGAAGCAAATTGGGTATGTAATGATTTATATGCCTTCATTTGTTTGTTTATAACAGCTACACGTTTTATCGGAAGTCATTCATTTATATTTCTTTAAAATGATTTTATACACGGATTAATAAATTTGTATTCTTTCAGATATTTGATACAAATTAAATAAACGCGGTAAATATAAATCACATAACTATTCTTTAAAATACATTTTTGTAAAAAGAAAATGTTCGTATGTAAAGAAAATTTATAAGCTAAAAATCATTTAATTGATAAATATAAACGAAATATTGCTAAAATTCATTTCGTTTTATAACAGACGATATATTTTGACACAGCACGTATTTTAAATTTAAAATTTTTCACATTTTTCGGAAAATAGCAACAAAAAGATACAGATCCCCAGCTTTTCTCCTTTTATTTTAAAAAGAAATGGAGTACTTCTGTTGTCACATTACAAAAATGATATTAAAAACTACAAAAAAAAAAAAAAAAATAATAATAATAATATTAAAAAAAAATTAAGATACAGTTTTCAAACAAAATGCATTAAAAAGTACATTTTCCCCCTACACGACGGTATAAAAATTAAACATATGTGATGTTTAGAATTTTAAAAATTTACAGTAGCAATGATTGCAAAACCGAAATTTCATTTCAAATTTCAAAGTGTTGTCATTCGCAAAATGACGTATGCGTTACGCACATATACGTTTGGCTTTTATAATATAGATATTTATTGCAAAGAAGTAGGTCAATAAGACTATGCAAATAGTCCTTTTCAATGACGAACATAGAAGACTTTTCTTAAATTAATAATGATAAATATTAAAATTATCCTAATATTTTTATTATTTGTTATACATCTACAATATATATATATATATATAATATTTAGGCTCACTGAAATAGATAAACAAATTTTTTTTTGGTGGCCAAACTTTGCTATTTTTACATGTTGTTATTTTTTTTCACATTTTATCTATTTTATGTCCTAATGGAAGAACAGAGGTACCATTTTGATTATGTATGTTTATGTTAAAGGCATAGTAAAATAAAATCTATACGTGAATTCTCACATATTTTGCTTAAAATAATAATAATAATAATAATAATAATAATAATAATAATAATAATAATAATAATAATAATAATAATAATAATAATAATAACTTGCAATTTTCTGTTTATAAAAATTAGTAAAAGCAACAAAACGATATTAAAAGAAAAATATAACTAATAATTATACATGCATTGATTAATGTTTAAATAGTACAGGTATGTGTATTGTATATTACTACAACCGTTTCTTATCACCTTGATCCGAATTTGAACAAAAGAACTCACCGGTGAAAGCTCTGGCCGCTGCGCCATCTGAATTATATTTTACGTTTTCTCTCAAGTCAAATGAAACATTTCTGTTTTTAACATTCAATGTATAAGAATAAAAAATAATTTCCTTTTATGCCAGAAAAAGTTACGTTTATCCTGATATAAATTTTCCTTAAAAGACAAACATTTCACAAAAAGTCACCAGTATATATAAGCTTTTCGTATACCAGTATTTTTTTAAGAAAATGCTGTGCTTTTAAATCGCAGAATGTTTCGATTAAATAAAACATTTCTAGTACAATAAAATACCCAGTGTAGTGCTCCCAAATGGTCCGCGAACTGAACACCAATATTTTTTTACAGAGAATTTTATAGTAGATTTCTACAGTATTTGCGCTATAACTAACCTCCGAAAGTGATATCTGCGCAATTTGCAAGGAAAATCTAAAAGGAATTTTTTTTCTAAGAAAAAATTGATGTTTAGTTGGCGGACCATTTGGGAGCCCTGAATACTGGTATGCAAATTGCCTGAAACATAATAGTTCTGTGTATTATTATTATTATTATTATTATTATTATTATTATTATTATTATTATTATTATTATTATTATTATTATTATTATTATTATTATTATTATTATTATTATTATTATTATTATTATTATTATTATTATTACTACGGTGTTTTAGAATTTGAAAGTCCCTTGAATAATTTAATTTTATAGTTTTCTAGTACTACTGGTGTAAATACTAAGCGTCGATTATTGGTTATTTAGTAAAAAATAAATAAATTTATAAAGTTGAAGGAAAATATTGTATTTTTAGCACCCTTATTTACATAAAGGTACATATCGCTCTCCTACTTTCATCGTGAGGGCGGGATCGCGCATAGCAGAACAAAATCAAAAATAACTTTATTTGGAAATAAATTCGATAAAAACAACTTAAATATATGCAGGTAAGACATGAAAACAGATTTACTGAAAAAGAAACCGGGCATTCCAAGCCACATTAAAAGTAATAAAATTACAAGAGGAATGCAATAAAGCTAAAATTTCCTCTTATAAAAAAACTTTCTTCGTTTGTGTAGATAACGAGTGGGATTTTTTTATTACAATTGTGTACTTAGTCAAAATATCATATGATCATTAACTTTACAATACTCGACACGTCATTTTTTTTTTCTTTTTTTGCTTTCGAAATTGCCGAGGACAAAGTCTTAGTTTCTAATTTATTGGATTCATTTACGAAAGAGACTTACATAACTAGTAGGACACTTTCGTTTTAGTTGAGTAGTTAAGTTATTTCGTTATAGTTGAGAATATCCTATGGTCATTAACTTAACAATACTCTAGACACTTTTATTTTATACTTTTTTCTATTTTCTTAATTGCCGGAGACAAAGATTTGGTTTCTGATTTAATGGATTCTTTTACGGAAGAGACATAATTATTTATGTTGTTCATTCATTGTCAAGAATGATTGTCTCATTTTTATTTATTTAATTATTATTATTATTCATTATTATTATTATTATTATTATTATTATTATTATTATTATTATTTACTGAATCGATTTTAGACATCCGCAGGGCCCGATTAACCTCTGAAGGTATGGGAAGCAGTGTAATTTCAGGGCCCCCCTTTCATTCGAGAAATGCTTTTTTAAGTTCGACATACCTGGAAATGTACCAGTGCTACATAGCGTGGTTCAGGTCTGTTCACATATATTTCATTCAAGAATTTTTTTTATGTTCCCCTATATATATATACAATAATTGGATACATTCAAGAAAAATATGGAAAAACAATTTTGTTATTAGCGTAAAAATTTAAGTTAGATAAAAAGTTTGAATGTAACATGCATAAAATATTAATATTTTGAAATACTTCCTTCAGTTTTGGTAATAGTTTAAAATATTAATATTTTACATCGTGCGTACAAACCAAATTAAAAAGGTATTAATATTCAATTATGTAAAATACATATAATATAACAATTTAACACTTCTAATAATTAATTCAATGTAAAATTTGAGGTCCCCCATTTTCTCAATTTCGGGCCCTTCAAAATTTTCTAAGGGAAGCACGTGCCTATTCGGTAATCAGGGCCTGGACATCCGATCTTTTAAGTACTTCAAAACTTCCGAATACCGATTCGAAATTATTCACTGACTGTCAGACATCCCCGTTGTCTCTGATCGTCTGCAAATAAGACCTCTTCTGCGCATGTCGAGGCATTGATCTCTTTTCGTCTGTGTGAAACGGACGCCAATTTTTGTTCAAATAAATTCAGTATGCTTGATTCTTTGACAGAATATAAATCCAAGCATTCAAATCGAAAACATGCTGGTCATATAATGAACTCTTAATATACATGAAACAGTTTTGCTGTTTTGGAAAAAAGTTGCCTGTTGTCGAATGCGAGAGCAGAATCTTGTCAAATGTGATAAATATTGTACCGAGTCTGACAGAACTCTCTATAATCTGCAGAAATACATATTGCGAAATTTTTAATTTATGTAGCATGATATTGAAGAACAATTTGCTGCGGCCTTTTAACAGGTAAATAACTTTATCTTTCGTTTTCAAATAAAGCTCAAGCTAGTGGTTCTTAATGTATCAAAAAACAAATATATATGTTGTTGGTAAAGAAAAAGAAATATTTTCATGATATAATATTATTGAAGTATTGCGGAATATATTTGAATGCACCTTTTATTTGAATATATATATGTATATTTCAGAATGATTCTTAAATACTTGGGTTAATGCTGCATGCACATAAATATAAATAAATGTAGTAAGAATCGATGTAAACAAACGTACAACTATCTGTAATTTTACTTAGGTTACAATTTAAAAGGTTTTTGACTAATTTATTTTGTGTAGATGAAGGAGAGTAAAAGTATTGGTTAATTTACTTATATCAACAACTTAAAAATAACTTTAATTGTTTATTCCAAATACACATTATTTCTTGACAACAAGAACAAACAAACAAACGACAACAACAACAAAAATAATTTGAATATAATGTAATTTATCGAGAATTTTTGCAAACAATGCTATTTAACAGAAGAGTGGAGGCGAAAAGCAGTTTAATTACAATTTACATGATATGCGAACATTGTACTTTCAGATTTTTTGAAAGTTTATACTATATGCACGATATTTACATATAGGGAAACGTACCATTTTCAGATGTTAAAAATAAATTCTGATTTTCTGAATATTAAGACTAAATTCTGTTTTTAAAATTATTACTTTTGTTTTTTTGATGTTTTTGAAATCTAAATATGGGTTTTCACTCATTCATTTATAAATAATATGTAACTATTTTTTTCTTTTGCTAACTACTCCTTTTTCATATTTGTAAATCTTTGTGTGAAAACGATGTTACGAATTATTTCCATTTAAAGAAAGTAAAAACATATAAACTTTTTAAAATTTAAAATAGAAATGTGTTCAACGACGAAAAAAAAAAAAAAAATCAGAATTTTCTAATTATTACAGTCTTAAAACTTGCTAAACTTTGCACTTGTTTATAATCTTTTCTTAATTATTTTTCCCACCGGTGTAAAAAAACGCACATTAGTTTCTGTATGGAGTTATAGAAGCAAATTAATAGAAGACTTAAGTCAACTAATTAAAATCTTCCAAATGATTAAATCTTTACTAACAAGCATCTCTTTAATCCTCCAGATTTTTTTTTCTATCTCGCCTCTTCCCTATCGCCCTGCTCCTGATCCCTATTAGCGCATGCGCCCTTTATCTATATCTAAAGGACATACTGCTCTTTCGCATTCAGTTCCAACTGTTATTTAAGAAATTAAACAGCTTTGTTATGATTTATAATAGATATGCTGTTGGAGGGGTAAGCAATTCTATTTACTTTTTCCATCAGTTTTATAACATACAAACGGTATTTCGATATTTAAAAATTTGTTAAGAGCACACTGCGTCACCTGTTTTGACCTTTATTATGATAGTATACCGGTGAAAAAAATTGAGATGCACCTTGAATTTAAGAAGTGCTTATCTTTTTTGCATATTTTGTCACGTCCCATATAAAACTCACGCGCCTAATGATTTATAAACTGCAATTGCATTTGAGCTTTTTTTTTAAATATTTTTTTTCCCTCTTTTTCAAGCTGTCTATTATTTTTACTATTTTTGGTTTGTTGTAGACCTTTAAAATCTAAAATTCTGTGTTCTCTAATATTTCTGGTGTGGCATTCGTTTACATATGGAGCTAAATAATCATCGATTTTGTTTGTTCAATTTATTAACGATAAAAATAACTCCAGCTTTGTTACTTAATCTATAATAGTACTGTTGCTTCATAACATGTTAAAGGAGACATTAAGTTGAATTTAATTATCTTAAAAAAATTTTCAGACGTGTCAGTCATTTAATTTAATATTTCACGGAAATGTTTGATTTATTTAGCTTGAAATCGTTAAAAAATCGCTTTCGAAAATGAAGATTGAAAATTAGATTTTTATCAAATGAATAGAAGATAAACAATTTATTTTTTCTAAGCAAATTAATTTTGTTTTTAAAATATATTAATTATTTCTTGGCATTCCAAACGTTTACTTATTTCTTTCAGATCTCCTTGAAAAATTGAACAATACCCAATTTTCAATATTTTTTCCTATTATATATCAACGTGGTTATTTTCTTCTTGTAGATCTTCTATAAAATCAAAAACTGTTTAATGATTCTAGTGAGACATATTTCTACATATCGAACTTAATAATCATTCATTTAATTATTTGATCTATTTACGGGAATAAAAAAAATATTCCAGCTTTGTAACTTAACGTAAGGATACTTTCGCTGCAATACATTCTGGAAGCCAATCAAAATTCAAGTGAATTCAATTAGTTTATAAAGTTGTTCAGCAGTGTCAGTCATTTGATTCTAATTAACTTCATCCAAATGCTTAGTTCATTAGCTTAGACCTATAACAAAAAAATTATTTTTAGTGCAAATATTGAAATTTAAGTTTTTAACAAGACGGTGTTTTTTTTAGGCAACTTAATTTTACTTTTTAAGACATTAACTATTTGAAAGACATTAACTTTTTAAAGACATTAACTATTATCACATGAAATCAGTTAGTTTATGTAGTTGTTCAGCAGTGTCAATCATTTAATTACTTTTATTCAAATATTTGGTTCACATAACTTAGAACTGAAAAAAAAATCCTGTTTCTAAGTATGTATTGAAAGTTAATTTTTTGTTGAGTGAAAAAAATTTCACGTAAGCTATGGTTTATATTTTAGTTATTTAATTTTATATTTAAACATATCAATTATTTCTTGGATTTCCAAGCATTTACTGTTTTTGCAGACTCCTTAAAATAACTGAACAATACCGAATTTTTAATATTTTTATCTTATTTTTCAAAGCGTTTACTTCCTTCTTGTAGACCTATAAAATCTGAAACGTGCTTAACGTTTCTTGTGTGACACTCTTTTGCATATGGATCTTGATAATTATCGATCGACTTTGTTTGCACCATTTAAGAATATAAAAATGATTTCAGTTTGTGACTAAATCTGAAGAAAATTTTTGCTTCAAAACGTGTTGAAGGTAAATCAAAATTTATATGAATTCAAGTCACTTTATAAAGTTGGTTAGCAGTGTCCGTCAGTTGATTATGACTAATTTCATCTTTATCGTTGGTTCATTTAGCTTAGAATCATAAAAAATTCTTTTTTGAGCTTAAGTACTGAAAATTAAATCTTTACTACGTGCTGTTGGTGTTATTTATGGCGGCCGCACGAGGGATATAGGCGCAAGGTGTATGCCCTCCGTGGGGGTCTTTCTAAGGGAACCTAACCCGTATTTACGCAAGGTTACCCGAGGTTTGAAGAAAACCACTTTTACTACGTGCAATAAATGGCGCAAAATCTATACCTTATTCAGGTAATTTAATTTTTTTTTTAACTTATAGGTCATTTCTTAGTTTTCCAAAGCATTTACTTATTTTACAAATCAATTATTTACATTTATTAATATTTTACAAACCACTTATTTTACAAACTTATTTTACAAATGTAAATAATAACCAAAGTTTAATTTTTTGAAGTGCTTATTTCTTTCTCGTAGGCCTCTTATAAAATTTGAAAAGTGCTTAACATTTCTAATATGATACTCGATTACATATGGAGCCTAATAATTATCAATCGATTTTGTTTGCTCTGTTTGTGAAAGGAAAATTGATTTCATATTTTTGCAACTAAAATTTTCAGTAATTTTTTTTATGCAAAATGTGTTGAAGGTGAATCAAAATTTACACGAATTCAATTAGTTTATAAGGATTTTAAGCAATATTAATCATTTGAGTATAATTAATTTCATCCAAATCTTTAGTTCAATTTTGCTAAGAAGTGCTAAAAATATAATGAATAAAAGTAATTAAATTAAATAAATAATTTCCATTCGAAAGGAAGCATTGAAAATAAAATTTTTATTAAGGGGAATAATTGGCCATAATCTATTCTTTTTCCAGATAATTTATTTTAAAATACATCAATTATTGCTTGGCTTTCCAAGCATTTGCTTATTTTTTAGAGATCTCCTTAAAGAAAAAAAAAATGAAGAACACATGATATTTTGAATATGACATTACTTTGTTCATGAACTATAAAATATTGTATTTCTTATGTTTCACTTAATCTTTTTAAACAGCTCCTGCTTTGTAATTAAATAAAAAAATATTTTTATTTAAAAAAAAATATTGAATGAAATATAAGTGTCCCATTAACTACGTAAGTTAAATTTTTTTCATCGATGTTAGTCATTCCTTTATACTTAATTTTAACCCTTTCGGGTCTGGTGTACTATTAATAGTACATGACTGTTAATGGAGTATTATTTTGTTTTAAAAAATATTTTTGCTACTATTTACCTGAAGTAATATTAACGTATGTCGGTGCATTTACAATATGACTTCATTTATGTTTAGGCATTCAATAACAATAATAATAATAAATATTTGCTTAATTCCCTTCGCGCCATTTGCGATTCTTTTATTTTAAACATATTTCACTCTATAAATTTAAATAAAAGTTTCTTTTCTGAAAGAATCATATGTAATAAAGCGCAAAAAGCATTAGAAAGCTGTAATGTATGTTAAATCATAATGTAATACAATATTTTCTAAACATCTCCAAAAATTCTTCCTTAGCCAATTGTCATATGAATATTACTTGAATAGCACGCAAAATAACAATATTCTTAATCTTTCAGACAATTAAGTATTCGTTAAACAATAATTAATCAATTTGGTGTTAATGTTATTAACGTAAAGGTAATTTTTTCTAAAAACTGAAAAGAAATCAGACCCAAAAGAGTATCTTGTGAAAATAAAAAAAGCCTTTTTTTTTTTTTTTTTAGTAAGTTTTTAAAATAACTTTTAAACAAATAAAAGACCAAAGAAAAATTAGTGGCCTTTCCTTTTAAAAGTAATTTAAATTTTAAGATTTTTATATATTTTTTTTCCTTTCAAGTGTCGATTTCTCTTTTGAGAATCGTAATAAGAAAATTTGCTTATCATGTCTAACATGATATTTCTTTCGTTTAAAGAAAATAACCCTTTATTTTGTTTGTTTCGTTTATGGACAAAAAGCTCCGGTTTCGTAATTCTAACTATAAAACATCTTTAATAAGAAACATATTAAATGCAAATGTCCCATTAACTGCGTAAGTTAATAACATTTTTCATCGATGACAGTCATTCGTTTATACTTAATTTTAACTTGTGAAAAGAAAAATCTCCCTTTGTTAGTAAGTTTTTAAAGTAACTTTTAAACATATGAAAGACCAGAGAAAAATGAGTGGAATTTTCCTTTTATAAGTAATTTAAATTTTAATATTTATATATTTTTCCCTTTCAAGTGTCTAATTCTCTTTTGAGAATCTTAATAAGAAAATTTGCTTATCATGTCTAACATGATTTTTCTTTCGTTTAAAGAATAATAACAATTTATTTTGTTTGTTTCGTTTATGGAAAAAAGCTCCAGTTTCGTAATTAAAACTATAAAATAGCTTTAATAAAAAACATATTAAATGACAAAAAAAAAAAAAAAAATAAATAAATAAATAAATAAATAATTTTAGTATTTTGTAAAATATTTCAACAGCGTAAAACATTTTATTTGTATTTAATTTCATCCCATTATTTGTTTTCTTTAGTTTCAAATAATGAAAAAGAAATGTCATTTTCGAAAAAGGAACTAGAAAATTGAATTTCCATTAATTGGATCCGCGAGGAAGATATGTGATCCTTATAATTTCGGAGCAATTTAATTTTAATTCTTTAAGATGCTTATTTTTTCTTAGAATTCGAAGTGTTTTTATCCTTTTTTGTAAATTAACTTAAAAATAAAAAAATATCTTGCATTTTCAGTGATATTGCTTTGAATTTAATGCACAATAATTGATTTACTTAAGGTATGTGCCTTCCTATGAGGCACTTTTTTTTTTTTTTTTGAAAAATATAAAAGTTTGTTACGTATATGTGTTTTTAATTAAAATAGGGAACAAAACTATGAATTCAAATAAATTTTTAATGGAATTTTACTTAACCTATTAAATTTAGGCAATATTAATTCGTTTTAGCACAGAATTGCGTTTATGCCAAACGTTCTATAACAAAATCTAGTCAATATATTTAACTTTTTTTTCAACAGTGCATTAGCATACGTACCATAGTAGTACGTACCACACTTACATGTATTATGAAGCAAAAAACATGCAGCATCTCTTAAATTTACTAACATATACCAACTTTTGTATACAAAACAAGATTTTTTTATTTAAAACTTGTGTATTTTTCAACAAAAACAGCTCTTAAATTTATATATAAATACTTAAAACTTGTATTTGGCTTCATAACATATCAATAGATAAACAGAACCTTGTAACCCAATTTTATTTAAATATCTTAAAAACTTTTTTGAAAATGAGGTTTCTTGGGCAAATCAAGATTTTAATATTGCACCAAAACATATCCATAAAGGTTTATATTTTAAGTTACAGGTTAAGCTTCTAGTTATCGATGAACCGAAAGTTAGACATTTTTGAATTCGAAATGTTTGAACTTTAATTTAAAATGATAAAAACAAAGACGAAAATTTTCGCAAAAAAGTCGACTTGAAGGTAGGCGCATAATTTAAGAGAGCTCTCAAAAATATTTTCTGAATCTTTCTGATACATTTATAACTCTTATGTTTCGCTTTTTCCTGAAAATTATTAGTTATTTATGTTGAGGTGTCTCAACAGTGTACAGTGTTCTTTGTTTTCTTGTAAATTTCATACATTTTGGGTTTTAGCCGTGAGATTATTACGAAGTAACTCTGTTAGTGTTAAATCCTAAAATGGTTCTAAAAACTAAATATCATGTGTTTTTTGAAAGATTAGATTTCTTTGTAGATTTTTTTTAAATGCTATTAGATTCCTTAGAAAATGAATAACTATACCGGGTAAATTTCATTCATTTGCCAATAAAAATAAATTCATGAATGTGTCAGAAAATAACGAGTTTAGATTTGAGAACAGAAAATTGAAACTTAAAATGTCTCTAGCATAGTAACAAAGTTCTTAAGAAATTTTTTACAACAAAACATGTTGAAGTAGGAACAATTGTTCCATAAATAAATGGTATCACCTGTTTGGTCGAAACCTAATGTAACCATAAGCAGAGGGGATGCTTCCTAATGGACAAGGAATTTTGCACCGGTATTTCAGATAAGAAAATGTCTATTTAATATCTCAATCGCAAAATTTGTTATCATTTTGTTTAATCGAAAACTTTATAAAGTTTTCTGCAGAAATAAAGAGTAAAAAAAGAGTAAAATTCCGTAAAAAAAAAAATTGTTGTTGAACTGTATGCATCCTGTTAAAAAAGCTCAACTAAACTGACCTACAGGTATATTCGCGCAGTTCCCTGTAAAATTAAAAAATTACACGTGGGTGTGTGTTTGATGAGGGTTTCCATCTGTTTGCTTGGCTTCATAGATTTCATTTGTTTTTATTTGAATCTAAAGTTTTATTAGTGTAACATTAGAACGCCGGGAAGGTGTCAATTCGACACCGGTCACTGGACTAATTGTCGATTCAAACCAGAAAAATCTTCAAGAAATAAGTTATATATCAGCTGCAATGAAATGATCTAAACAAATAAACAAAATAATTTCAAATTATCTTTCTGGCTTTAAATATATTTTATAAAACTTGCGTAAAATTTACCGGCGTTCTAGTATTAAGATTTTTTTTCAGATGTGTCAATCATTTGTTCATAATTTCATAATTATCTTGTATATATGGGGCTCTAAAAAACATGTCCTTTCGATTGAAAATTAAATTTTGATTAAGCGGAAAAATAGGATATTTGACCTGTCCATTTTAAAAGCATTTTGAAGCAATAAAATTTATTTAAATTACACTGAAATCAGAAAAAGGATTGTACATGGCTTCTAAAAGCTGCGTTATATTGATAGACGTGTTAAATAATGAAATATGAGCAGAATATTTAATATTTTTTCTTCAAATAAGCACTAAAAAGTAACAGATTTCCCTTCTCATATACTTTGAGAAGCTTGAATATTCACTTATTTATTTAACTGAGAAATTACTTAACTTATTTTTATGTGACTTAGATTTATGCTGTGTAATTTTAATTACAATGAATATACAGGTTACTGATGATAGTATTTAAATATTCAATGTCTTGCATTACATTTAAATCTGATGAAGTTTATAAATCACCTACTATGTTTAGTATAATATAACAAATAAATTTGGAAAAAATAATAATAATAACGCAACTTCAAGTGAACGTTTCTTCATAAAAGATTTGATCTCATTTGTGAAAAAAACTCATGTTATTAGCATTGCTTATAGTTTTATTAACTTATTGAGCGCTAGTTGGTATATTTTAGAGAATGTGATGTCTCACAGGAGAGTTTCTTTTTGTGATAACATATTCAATTTATGATATTGTCATTTGAATGCATTTATGTACAAAATATTGGTGGCTTATGTACATGGCGCATGTTGAGATTGAAAATTTTTGTCCAAACAGTTGCAACTCGCATTTCAGAACTTGGAAATACTCAGCTGGACAAATTCAATTATACGCTTGCGACAAGTCGTCAAACGATAATAGTAGGCCGATATTTCTTATCAAAAATTCTCTTAACTAATCAAATTTTATTGTTCTATCACCATTCGTTTATATATAAAAGCAATCCAGAGTTCATCGCTCTCGATTTCGTCCAAAATTCACTCCGCCAATCAAATTTTGCTTTTCGTATGCCACCTCTCTTACATTTATAAATAAAACCTATTGGTCATCGATCACATTTGAAACGCAGTAGTGGTCATATATTAAAAAAATGACATGGACCTGTATAAAAAAGTCTTATACGATGCGAGATTCCTTTAACATAAAACCTTCCTGTTGTATTAGAGTAGTAGTGTCATATTCAAATCCGTACAGTAGTTGTTGACAAAATTAAGAACAGGCATACACACATACATAAATACTAAAATAGCAGCTTCCTTTTTTTATATATACCGCTTAAAAATAGATAGTTGAAAATTTAGTATTAGTAACTAAATTTTAGTAGTATTTATTTGTGCTTCAATTGATACACAGAATGTATATGAACATCGTATACCTTGTTTTGATTTTGACTTCATTGTATTTTGATAGTTAAAAATTTTTCATTTTTAATTATTTGATATCAATAACATATTTTATTTATTTTTCAAATTTCAGAATCGTAATCGCTTTGTTAAATAAATGAATAAATAAAGGAAAGGAAATAAATAAAAAGAATATTGCCTAGTTAAACTGATGGCATTGAGCTCACAGGCTAAGCATACTAATTGTACATTACAGACTTGTATTTTCGCTAATTCCGTTCGAAAAAAAAAAAATTTTAAAAAGGGAAACAGCTCTTCCCTTTCTCCTTTTTTATACTTAATCATTGAACTTCCTAAACTATCAAGTACATGCTTTATCATATTAAAAATTCTATATCCAAAATTCAGAGCAAATCGGATAATTCTTAATAAAAACCCATTTAGCATTTATATAATTTAAGAGGAGTTATTCTCCTCTTTTATACTTAACCATTAAACTTCCAAAACTATTCAGAGATTTGAACGAAATCTGACAATTCTGACTGAAAAATCCATTTATGCAAGTTAAGGGGGGGAGCATTAGAACCCCCGTTCCCCCTGTTTATACTTATTCAATGAACACCTAATAACAGCCACGGTATCGCCTCATCCGAATGATCCTATATCTAAATTTTGAACGAAAACTGTTAATTCTGCATGAAAATCCCGTTTATATCAATTAAAGGGAGGGGCATGAGCCCCCCGTTCCCCCTGTTTATACTTATTCAATGAACACCTAATAACAGCCACGGTATCGCCTCATCCGAATGATCCTATATCTAAATTTTGAACGAAAATCGTTAATTCTGCATGAAAATCCCGTTTATATCAATTAAGGGGGGGGGGCATGAGCCCCCCGTTCCCCCTGTTTATACTTATTCAATGAACACATAATAACAGTCACGTAATCGCCTCATCAGAATGATCCTATATCTAAATTTTGGACAAAAACTGTTAATTCTGCATGAAAAACCCATTTATATCCATTAAGGGGAGGGGCATGGGCCCCCGTTCCCCCTGTTTATACTTATTCAATGAACATCTAATAACAGCCACGGTATCGCCTCATCCGAATGATCTTATATCTAAATTTTGAACGAAAACCGTTAATTCTGCATGAAAATCCCGTTTATATCAATTAAGGGGGGGGGCATGAGCCCCCCGTTCCCCCTGTTTATACTTATTCAATGAACACATAATAACAGTCACGGAATCACCTCATCAGAATGATCCTATATCTAAATTTTGGACAAAAACTGTTAATTCTGCATGAAAAACCCATTTATATCCATTAAGGGGAGGGGCATGAGCCCCCCGTTCCCCCTCTTATACAGATCGAATGAACTCCAAAAACTAATCAGGGAAGCGCCTTATCAGGATATACCTATATACAAAATTTCAAGTGGATCCGATATTTTTATCATGAGTTATCGCGTTACGTACGAACATACATACAGAACGGACGGGCACATAAGCTCTCAGGCTATGATAGCCTGTGAGCTAAAAATGAGAAACATTTCTACTCATAAATGCTAGGGAATTCAATCCGAAAGTTCCGCGGGTTACAGATGAAAAAAAAATTTCTTTTAATTAAAACTGTAATAGATATTTTATATTGAATGTATGTAATAGGGGAAGATGGGGATACTTAAGCCATTTTTTCAATTTTAATTTTTTTTTATTTTTTTATAATTTTTTAGAACAAAATAAAATATTGGAAATGAAAATTTGATATTTTTTCTTCAACTGAAAACCACTTTCAATTAATTTTGAACTATTTTTCTATGTCTAATAAATTTTTACTTTTTGTATTACATCTTGGCTCAAGTATCCCCCTCATGGGGATACTTGAGCCATGGTGAAGGGATACTTGAGCCAGTACGGAAAAATACCTACAAAAGTAATTGTTTTCGCTTTATTTTTACACAAACATTTTACAGAATCATAAATTATGATATATAAAGTCCTTCAAAACCAATTGAGAAAACAAAGCTAGTAATACGATCATTTTTTGTCGTTAAAACTGGTGGTCGAAGGATCATTTCAACTTGAGTTGAGTCGATGGTAGAAACATCCTCAGTTGTGAGCCATTTAAATTTGGAATCTGCAATTCTTCCGGAAAATTTCATTTTCAAAATATTAAGCAATTGTCCAACAAATCTTTTTACATTTTTCTTTCCGGCATATTTATTAGTAACCAATCATCAATAAAGGTTTTCTTTTCATATCATCACCATCATTGACAGAATTTTCCTCTAATGATATTGTCGAACTCATGCTTTTAATTGAGTAACTGTCGGAATCTGATCCAGATGTATCATTCTACTATTTCAAACACTTTTTGATTTCACAGGAAAAGATTTTGTCTTCACCTTTGGCTCCATGCAGGTAAGTTTGAACTGTGATTTTTGTTGCTTTTTTTGTTTTTTGTGCTCTCTTTTTACCAATTCTTCTTCAATTTTCTTAGTTAAAAAAATTACAGTAACAGAGGTTACAATTTCAATATAAAATATTAATCTTGATATATTATATTAAGAAACTAATATTTTAATATGTTGGACCTAACTAATTAAAGGATTAGAAATTATAACCTGTAAAAGAGTTTTAAAAAGTTATTTTAATGTAATAAAAGTTAAAGTGAAAACTATGTTTACATTTATCTAGACAGGCTATTTTGTTAGTCAAAATGAAAAATAAAATGGATATTTTCATTAAAAAAATATACATTTTTAATTCTTTTTTTAGGTCTTTATTTTTTTAAGAAAAAAAATAAAATGAAAAATTATTCTCCCTTTTATACAGAAAAAATCTATTAGTGAGTATAAGGATGTAATTTTATTTTTTGTTTGTTTCACCTTTGTCTAATTTCCTAGTAAAGATGGTTGAGCCATGGCTCAAGTATCCCCATCTCACTGGCTCAAGTATCCCCACTGCCACTATTTTTGTTTATCAGAGTTTTACTAAAAAAAGCATGCAGCTATTAGAACTATTTTAGATTCAAAATACAATCGAAATTATACTTATTAAATTTATGTATATAGTTGCAACGTTAAACAAAACTTTTATTACAAAAAAATTAAAAAAACATGCACCTAAATATTTACTTTTGATAGGAAAAAAACAACTATTAATCACTATACTTTCAAAATGGTACCAAGGTGTGTGATTTCTTTTTTACATATTCAGAACAATAAATATGTTACCATATTGCCAGTTTTAGAAAGAAAAATTAACCAACTGTAGAGATAATAGGGGTGGCTCAAATATCCCCTTTGCTCAAGTATCCCCACTCTCCCCTACATGTATGTGTGTATAGAGAAAGAAATAGGTATATGTTCACCGTTCGATTAGTTTTCATAATAAATTCTTTTATAAATTATAAATTTTATTTTAAAAAAATGATAACATTAAATGTTACACATTTTTAAATATATCTTCTGAAAAGATATATATTTATATTGTCAAACTTTTTCAACAAATGAAATCAATTATCACGCTATAAAAAAGGATATTCTAAAATGCAATAGATCAAAATAGAATAATTGAATATATGTTATGAGAAGCTGTAAAATGAATGTAAGAAACATTAATAAAATAATGGAAAAATCCCTTTCGGCATGGCCTATAGGCGGAGGTAGATTTCAAAAAGTTTTCATCTCAAAAAAAAAAAAAAAAAAAAAAAAAAAAAAAAAATGATTAGAGATAAACCCAGTTTAACTCGCTTTTAAAAATTTGTTAATTTCATTTTTCTGTAAGAACTGGTTTTATCAAAATCATCTTAAACGAAATTCTACTCAAATGCCCATTTTGGCAACATATTTTGAATTATATTCTTACTTTATTTAAAAATAATTGACCAATATGCTCATTATATAGTTCCTAAATAACAAAAAACTGTTAATTAAATTCGTTTGACAGCAAAATTGAATTTAAAAATGAGTCATAAAATAACCGATTTATTATTTTAATACATCCACAATTCTTTAATCAAGATCGCTTTGAGAAATTTTGTGCGAAGAGCCCACTTTGACAGATTTTTTTAAATATATATTTAGCCATTATCAAAAATCTGATCAATACACAGTAATTACACAGTTCCTAAATAACAAATAACTGTCAATTGCATGCGTTTGAGAGGAAAATTGAATTTAAAAATGAGTCATAAAATAAACAATTTGTTATTTGAATACAGCCTCAATTCTTTTATCATGATCGCTTTGGGAAATTTTTTTGCGAAGTGCTTACTTTGACAGCTTTTAAAAATGTATATATTCACCCTTTATAAAAAAAATCGAAGAATACGCACATTATATAGTTCCTAAGTAACAAAAAACTGTCATTTGAATGCGTTTCAGAGTAAAATTGGATTTAAAAATGAGTCATAAAATAAACAATTTGTTATTTAAATACCCACAGTTCATTAATCATGATCGCTTTGGGAAATTTTGTGCAAAGTGCCCATTTTTGCAGCCTTTTTTTTAAAAATATTCTGCCTTTATCAAAAAACTGGCCACTCCGACACATTATATAGTTCCTAAATAAGAGAACCTGTAAATTGGATGCGTTTGAGAACAAAAAAAGATTTAAAAATGACTCGGTAAAAACGCAATTTCTTAAATTTCCTCAAATTTCAATCATGATAACTTAGTGAAATTCTGTTCAAAATACCCTTTTTGGCAGCTTTTTTAAAAATATATTCTGCCTTTATGAAAAAACTGGCCAATCCGTCACATTACATAGTTCCTAAATAAGTGGACCTGTAAATTGGAAGGGTTTGAGAACAAAAATGAATTTAAAAATGACTCAGAAAAAACGCAATTTGTTATACTTTCCCAATTTTTCATTGACAACTTCGGGAAATTCTGTTCAAAATACCCTTTTTGGCAGCCTTTTAAAAAATATATTGTGCCTTTATCAAAAAACTGGCCAATACGTCGCATTATATAATTCCTAAATAAGAGAACCTGTAAATTGGATGCGTTTGAGAACAAAAAAAGATTTAAAAATGACTCGGTAAAAACGCAATTTCTTAAATTTCCTCAAATTTCAATCACGATAACTTAGTGAAATTCTGTTCAAAATACCCTTTTTGGCAGCTTTTTTTAAAAATATATTCTGCCTTTATAAAAAAACTGGCCAATCCGTCACATTACATAGTTCCTAAATAAGTGGACCTGTAAATTGGAAGGGTTTGAGAACAAAAATGAATTTAAAAATGACTCAGAAAAAACGCAATTTTTTATACTTTCCCAATTTTTCATTGACAACTTCGGGAAATTCTGTTCAAAATACCCTTTTTGGCAGCCTTTTAAAAAATATATTGTGCCTTTATCAAAAAACTGGCCAATACGTCGCATTATATAGTTCCTAAATAAGAGGATCTGTCATTTGGATGCGTTTAAAATCAAAAATGAATTTTAAAATGAGTCAGAATATAAGCAGTTTGTATTTGAGGTTTTTTCTCCAACTCCTATTTTTGTTTAATTTATTTTTGCTATAAGAATTGGTTCTATGAAAAACTTGTTAATATAAAAGTTGTAGATATTATTGTGAAGATGTAAAATAAATTTAATTAGATTTGACTGCTTAAGAATTTAGTAAGTTATGGATTTTTTTCTTTTTCCTCCCCCCTTTTTCTTTTCGTTTTTAATTTTTTTCATCGGTAAAAATTGGTCCTATCAAAAACTTGTAAATACAAAAGTTTTAGATAATATTGAGTACATTTATATAAAATTTAGTTGGATTTGATATCTTGAGAATTGACGAAGTTATGAATTTTTTTCTCCCAAAAACCATGTTTTTTTCGCCCCTTGAGCCCATTTTTAACTTTATCAAAAATCTGTCATGTATAAACTTTTTTCCCATTTCTTAGAAGTAATATAAACTTTAAACTGATTCTATATCTATTTTAATTAAGAAGTTATCGCGTTTTTTCTGTTTTCACAAAAACCCTCCCTATTTCCACCCACTTGGTCCGATTTTGCCCATTAACGAACTCGACCGAGATTTTAAGCTCCTTGATTTTATGTAAAAGTTTGAAAAAGATCTGAGCATAATTATGGAAGTTATCGTGTCTAGAAGAAAGTGATATACACCGATATATATATATATATATATATATATATATATATATATATATAAACTTTTTTACTGATGGTAGTTTTGGGGTCTAGGAGTCATGATTCGTGTAGATCCGCAAAAATTTTTCAGAAATTCCAACATGGGAGACAATGCAATAGGTAGTATTTCATACGAAATCTACCTAATATTTCATACGAAATCTACCTAACTGTCAATTGAATGCGTTTGAGAGCAAAATTGAATTTAAAAATGAGTCATAAAATAAACAATTTGTTATTTGAATACAACCTCAATTCTTTTATCATGATCGCTTTGGGAAATTTTTTTGCGAAGTGCTTACTTTGACAGCTTTTAAAAATGTATATATTCACCCTTTATAAAAAAAAATCGAAGAATACGCACATTATATAGTTCCTAAGTAACAAAAAACTGTCATTTGAATGCGTTTCAGAGCAAAATTGGATTTAAAAATGAGTCATAAAATAACCAATTTGTTATTTGAATACCCACAGTTCATTAATCATGATCGCTTTGGGAAATTTTGTACGAAGTGCCCATTTTGGCAGCCTTTTTTTGAAATATATTCTGCCTTTATCAAAAAACTGGCCACTCCGTCACATAATATAGTTCCTAAATAAGAGAACCTGTAAATTGGATGCGTTTGAGAACAAAAAAAGATTTAAAAATGACTCGGTAAAAACGCAATTTTTTAAATTTCCTCAAATTTCAATCATGCTAACTTCGTGAAATTTTGTTCAAAATACCCTTTTTGGCAGCCTTTTTAAAAATATATTCTGCCTTTATCAAAAAACTGGCCAATACGTCGCATTATATAGTTCCTAAATAATAGGACCTGTAAATTGGATGGGTTTGAGAACAAAAATGAATTTAAAAATGACTCAGAAAATAAATTTAATTAGATTTGATTGCTTAAGAATTGAGTAAGTTATGGGTTTTTTTCGTTTTCCTCCCCCCTTTTTCTTTTCGTTTTTAATTTTTTTCATCGGTAAAAATTGGTCCTATCAAAAACTTGTAAATACAAAAGTTTTAGATAATATTGAGTACATTTATATAAAATTTAGTTGGATTTGATATCTGGAGAATTGACGAAGTTATGATTTTTTTTCTCCCAAAAACCCTGTTTTTTTCGCCCCTTGAGCCCATTTTTAACTTTATCAAAAATCTGTCATGCATAAACTTTTTGCCCATTGTCTAGAAGTAATATAAACTTTAAACTGATTCGATATCTATTTTAATTAAGAAGTTATCGCGTTTTTTCTGTTTTCACAAAAACCCTCCCTATTTCCACCCCCTTGGTCCGATTTTGCCCATTAACGAACTCGACCGAGATTTTAGACTCCTTGATTTTATGTAAAAGTTTGAAGAAGATCTGAGCATAATTATGGAAGTTATCGTGTCTAGAAGAAAGTGATATACACCGATAGATAGATAGATAGATAGATAGATAGATAGATATATAAACTTTTTTACTGATGGTGGTTTTGGGGTCTAGGAGTCATGATTCGTGTAGATCCGCAAAATTTTTTTAGAAATTCCAACATGGGAGAGAATGCAATAGGTAGTATTTCATACGAAATCTACCTAAATGGAAACTTACATTGGAAATTTTTTATCGAGGCCAGTATTTTGAAACACAAATAAAATAACAGTTCATTTCTGAACAAGAAAAAAGCAAGCTGAGTTTTAAAGGCTGATTCCCGTAAATGCCCTATCAACTGTAACCAATAAATAAATAAATATATATATACAAAAGATATAAGATATAAGATAAGAAGCAAATAAAACATATGAATCGGAAATTAAATAAAACATATGAAAATGAACAGCTAAAATACTATTAAAGAAACGAAAACAAACCATAAAAAAATGTATGCAAATTACCAACTAAAACTTTAATATGCAAACAATAATTATTATATATTAATTAGACCCTGTGTTACTACATATATTTAAAATAGATATATATATTTATTAAAATATATCATTAACATTTCATTCAATGTTTAAAGATTAAAACTGAAACAGAGAATAGTTGTCATTGTGATAGTCAGTTTTATATATTTCATAAAATATATATACAGAATGGATATAACTAGTGAACGATACTTCTAAAGTATGTTGTATATATTGTATGCTTTTTCATTTTTAATGCTTTCCAATATAGCAAAAAAACATTGGTGAATTTCGGCTGTCTGTTTGCCCGTTTCTCCGTACACAAATTCTTGCAAATATTATCAGTTTGCCATGCAAATTTTATATGTTATCGGGGTTTACTATAGAGGTCTGCATGGGCCGGAATTTCCAGGCCCGGACCTGGCGCGGCACGGCCGAGTGTAAAACTCAAAAGTTCTGCCCGAGCCTGGCCCGGCCTGATTATATTTTTACATTTCTGGGCCTGGCCTGGCCCGATCTGGTCCGACACAATTTCTACTATTTCGAAAGAATTCAGATTTTTATCATGTAATTAAGATTAATTAAAAGAATATTGCATGCATATTTATAGGATGATTTTACAGTATATTTTACAGAAAATACACAATGTCAACATTAATGATTACATAGATTCTTAGACTTTCATCATTCAAATAAAGATCCATTAAAAAATTAATATGTTTAGAATAAAAGAAATTTAAAAACATCATAAGTTTTGAAGCTGTATAATGAGAAATAGATTTAAGAAAATATTTCTATATCATTTTATTAAAGATTTTTTCAACTCCGTAGGAGATACTTTCTGATGCATTTCTGAATTCATTTCTTTTCAGAAACGCATAAGATTAGGAAGTGTTTTTATTTAGAAACTATGTAATCGAATGGCGTTATCCATTTTCTGATAGAAGCAATTTAAGAAAATACTGTCAGAGTAAGCCATTTGAATCAAATTTTGGAAGCAACAGCATGAGAAGGGAAAAATCTGCAACCATGTTACAAGAACCTGCTATATCTCTACAAGTATATACAAGTATCTTATTCAACAAAAAATTAAAACGCTATTCGATTACAAATCCCTTCAGTAGTCGGGTTTCTTGTATATAACAATGTATATATGTATACCCTTGCAGTTAAAAATTAGAAAGAAAATGTGTCAAACTTTCGCGTTGTTGAGAAGTGAATTTAAGAGCCACTAAGAAGTATATTTCCAAAGATTACGTGATAATAAGTTCTTTATCGCTATTAATATTTTTACAAATCATGTTGTCTGCCCTATACATCTTGAGAACAATTAAGTGTAGATCCGGCCTGCCTTGAATATAATGTGGAAAAACATTGCAAGCCTGATCTCGGCCTAGCACAAATCTGCTAAAAAAAATATTAAGTTCTGTTTAGACATAAAGTAACTGTCCAATGGCGATCGCTACACTGTACAAGTTACACTTCTGTATTGATGTTATCAAACTAGTATCGGCTCGTGATGCACATTATACTTATTCTCGTTAAAGCCGTATTAATTGAAAATAACTCATATTTTATCGTTTTTAGAGAAATCTTTATAACAGGCCAGTATACTGTTATAAAGCGTTATATATTTATATAGCGCGACGTATACTGTTAGTATACCGTCTTATACTATCTATGAGTATACTGTTATATAGTTAGCGGGGCTATAAGCCCTCTAAATTTTTTTTATCGGCAAGGCCCGTTAGAAAATTCGGAACCGTTCGGCCGAGCCCGTGCAGCGTTTTAGTTTAATATAGTAAGCTTGATATTGAAAATGAAGTGTGTAGCGTTTGTAGTTCGTGTATACAACACGCACAAAATATTTCCATTATTTTATGATGCACAGAAAAAATAATTTGCGGGATATTTTATTGATATTATTTATATTCCAAACAAGAGATTGTTACGCCTCACTGAGGTGGGATGCACGTGCTTTTCCAAGAGAATATTTAGTATTTATAGTTCTATTATAGGGGTACACAAAAAATTTTGATCACATTATGACATATAGGGAAAAAACGTTTGCGGTGCATTTTATTGATGCTATGATATTTCAAACATAATGAAATAAAAATGAGCACTGAGATGCATGCCATGTTTTCTATAGATTACGGATTGCGTAATATTTATCATTCATTTAACTGATAAAAGACACTACAAACGAATGCGGTTAAAGGCTGACAATGATCGATAATTTCTAGAAGTACGTTTAGAGCTATGCTGTGTATTTTAAATGTATTAAGTGATGTGTAATAAATTCTCTGGGCCATATACAAGTCTTTACAAACTAATTCGAACACATTACGGATATGGATAGCAATTGCTGTAGACAGATTTTTTTTTTCTGAGTTATGTGTTTTCTAAATTTCTCATTCAGTTATCACATTTCACTGTATGAAAAAAAAAATGCTATTTCTTAATAATATTGTATTAGTTTACTAAGAGAGAGAGTGTTTTATAATCTATGTTTGATAAATGATTTTATTTATTTATTTATTTATTTATATTTTTATTTATTTTATAATTGTTCTCAATTTAAACGATTAAAATTTAAATTGTTTTCGGGATTTACAAAAATATATAAATTTTAAAAAGATAAAAGTATTTTTATAAGTATTTTTAACTGTGAGAATAGCATTTGGAAAATTTTCTCTCAAAATAAAAAAGCACGGAAAAAAAGCGTACAAAAATTAAAATAATGCATCCAACCGCAGTTAAAATTCGTTAGTTTTTATTCGATCTAACTAGTGTTTACAGACTCATTTCTTAATTTTATCACATTCAATTGGATTTTACTATGTAACTAATTCCGCTTTTCAGGTTTGTTGAACCCATTTGATAAACCGAGGGTTAAAGAATACATAACTAACAAACATTGAACAAAACTTCATAACTGTGCTTTAGATAATTGTAGACTAATAGCTATAGACTATAAAGATGAGAATTCATTTAAAATTATGTTCTCAGATAAATGCATTTTAATACGGTTAAAAAAAAAAAAAAAAAAAAAAAAAAAAAAAAAAACGTACTAATCACTACAGTACAACGTAAATTCATTATGTTTTTGATAAAGTTATCGCATTTACACACAGTTTGTTTGATTTTATTCTAAAGAGCTTTATTAAGTCAAAAAAATAAAGACTGTGATTGTTTTCAACCTTTTTACCTGCCTTTTGTGTTCTGTTCCACCTTAACCCTTTCCGGCACGGGCAAAATCTGTTAGTAAAAGGAGTAAAAAACGATTTTTTTAGATATTTTGAAATCCGTAATTTAAGCTTTTATTGTAAAAGCAAAATTTTACTAAAATATTATTGGTGCCGTTTAAAAGTTTGGAATTAAATTTATGTATCCAAGACCGGGCACAGTGTGCCGGAAAGGGTTAAGGGGTTACACCTAATCATGCGGTAGAATTTTTTTCTTTATTAATCCTTGTTTTTTTTTTTTAATTTTTTTTTTTACTTTAGGTTTTGTTTTTATTTTATAACTCAATACTTAACTTAATTTTAATATTTTGTTAAAAATACTAATCTGTATTAATAAATTAAAAATATATCAGTTTGTAAGTCTGCGCACACCGTCGCATAGCGAAGGATAAGGTCAACACAACGACATCGGCCAAGGCATCCGAATTGTTCCCAAGAACAATTTGAAGAGAATGGACCACCGCACACTGAATACTAGTCCTCAGCGCTAAAACATTAATGGCGACTATCGATATATTTTTTAACGTATGCATGGTCTCCTAAATTTTGACATCAGAATTTTATAAAAGATTTCATTGACTTGTTTAATCTCAGAAAATTAAAACGGAAAAAAACTTTTAAAAATTATTGATAGCGAAATTCAACTGACCATATTGCTGCTGAAAAAAATCCGCCTATGGCAGCCGCCATTTTTGTGTCAGCGCTCAGGCCTAGTATTCAGTGGGCAGTGGTTAGTCACTCAATTACTATATCCTCAAAAAACTTGCGTCGTTGCTATCTACAAAAGTAACAAGCTGCTTAAAATGAAGTTTAGAAACTATCTTATATAAAACAGCCCAGCTGAAACATAAATACAGGAGTCGCAAAACTAAACATTGAAAAGTATTTGATTGTTTTTTATATGAAGTGATTCATAAATCTATAAAAATTTAGTAAATATAAATGTGTTTCATATAGTTTATTCAGCATAGAAACTGCTGTTTCGTAAAACCACGATATGCATAAAATATTTGAACAGTTGCGATATAAAATATTTTGTAAAGCCGGAAATATATCAGTTTGAAAACATGGTGGTTAATTTAATAATATTACAAGTATTAACTATTTTTTAAAAGTTTCCAACATAGTTGAAAAGTGTTTATGATTTCGATTTATATGTCTGTCTGGCTGTGCTCTAACTCGCATAAACTTACTGGGATTGACAGGTTATTTTTATGTGTTAATGATTTTCACCTATAGAATGTTTGCTATGGAGAATGAAGTGTATATATACTGTAAACTATAACTGTTGATTTTAGAGTATAATACTAGAAGCTGGGGTGCTAGTACTTTCTTAAGTACATATTTATTGATATTATTCTTTTTACACTAGTGGCAAATTTTAGTGTGTATTATATATTATTATTGCCCAGGCATTGAATACTGCTAGATTACAGGATAGCTAAAGAATTTTTAAAATGTCTAGTCTCTTCTATCGTAGACGGGCCCCTAAACCCTCATTTTACCATTTTAAAAGCAAATTTTGAAAACTACTATTTTTTTTTAAATAGGACTTAATAAATCTAAATCCATCAAAAAAAATTGTAGCTTGCAATTCATAATTTTTTCGAATATTAATTTCATAATTCATATCATAAAATTATAAAAAATTCAAATTCAACGTATTTAAGATTGAGTATTTTAGTGTTATTGCTAAATAAAAGATTAGCACATTAGAAATGTAATTTCAGAAAATATTAATAAAAATATGAAAAAGTAACTTAATATTAGAAGCACTAAGTTTTGAATGTTCATAATTTAAATAAAATTCTTATTATTCAAATTACTTGAAATTTGGTGTCTAAGCATAGTTTGAACCGAAAATTTCAAATATCTTGTTAAAATTGGTTATTGCGATTGAAAAAATGAAGTATGCAGTGTTGCCAGTGGGCTACTTTTTTAAAATTCAGATTTCGTGATTCGCACCACTTTTTTTAAACGGCAAAATTCCGTTTATTTTCGCCTTTATTACTATGCCATTAAATAAGGTACATTTTACTATTTCAAAAAAGTGGTGCCAGTCAAGAATCTGAATTTAAAATAAGTAGCCTATCTGGCAATACTGGAAGTATGGGTTAGTTTTAATATGTAGATGGTCCTCTAAACAAATTCTACATACATCATTTACAAGTAGACTTATTTTCCAGTCGCTCGGTATCAGTAACTTTTATCTACTATAATTTATAGGAGATGTTTATATTTTTCCCCACGACTGTACAATGTGCATACTTGCTGCTTAAACAGAAACCAATATTGCCAAATCAGAAACAGAACTTTTCCCAAAATTTGTTACATAGTGTAATCGAATACCCTGATAATCATCATTTCTATTGTATAATATGGCTAATATAAAAATTGGAATTACAGTTAAGTTCGACAATATTTTGGGGGCAATTTAGTGATAATGTTTGGCATCATGCAAATACTTGTAACACTCAAGAATTAAAATCAATAAGGCCTATGGAGTTGAAATATGAAGACTGCTTCAGGTATTATAATTTCTAAATATCTCAGATTAAGTTTTATGATTAAAAACTACTTTATTACATAGATATTTTTCTTTATTTTAATTTTGTTAACTAACATGTATTTTAATATATTTTATTCCCGTGATTTTAAGGTATTCGTTTACCTGCTATCATGAAAAGCTGGAAAAAAACCCCTAAAAAAAGGCTATATTTTAAAAAAGACAAATTTCTCTTACCGGTGAAAAATTATTATATTAAAATAACGATTACTTATACATAGACTAGTTTGTTTTTGTAATCTGTAAGTGATTTTTATCGCACGGTGTAAATACTGGCAAAAAAAAAAAAAAAAAAAAGCATTTAAGTAATATCAAGTAATTTAAAATAATGATTGCTTATACATAGACTAGTTTGTTTTTGTAATCTGTTTGGGATTTTTATTTCACGGTATAGATACTGACAAAAAATTGCATTTAAGTAAAAATTAATGCAAGCATTCTGATATAACAGTATCCCACTTGTCGGAAGAAACTTAAAAATACATTTTTTTTTTTTTTACCATTTGGAAAATGGCTGTTGTTTTCGGTCAAGAATGTACTTTGTCTTGTCCGCATTTTATTTTTTTACGATTGGTCCAGGAATATTAATGTTTAATCCATAGCGAACGTAATATATGACTCTTTTTATACATAAGCCATGTTTAGATCATCATAAATATGATGTTTTTAAGGATTTTTATTAACTCATTGAGAAACATTATAACATTTTCTTTTGGAAATGGACATCTGCATTTTTCTTTTATTATTATTGGTCCAGGAATATTAATGTTTAATTCATGGCGTACGTAATATATGACTCAGTTATTATGTAAGCCAAATTTTGGTCACCATAAAAATAATGATTTTACTGATTTTTATTAACTTAATGGGAAACATTCAAACATTTTGCTTTAGGCATTGTGAGTCCGCATTTTATTTTATTTTATTTTATTTTATTTTATTTAAAAATTCTTTACATTTAGAAGAATTTTTATTTGAATAGGAAATCGAAATGTCGTTGTTAATAAAGGAAAGAGAAAAAATTACAAAATGGTTAGATGCAAATTATCAGATATGGAAAAAAGTCTAATCCAAAGAAAGATGTCGTATAAAAGATCGCCTTTAAAAGAAAAAAGGAAAAAAACGAGGTCCGATTATCGGGCCTACCGAATACAAAATGCGCGACGATCGCGAAAAAGAAAACAATCTAATGTTGAATCAATTGATTAAAAAAGACTATGTTTTTTTCCCTTTGTGGCTATCTTTTTTTTCTTTTTTGAGGAGGAAGGGAGGAAGTCTGTCATGTAAAAATCTTATTAATACAAATTTAAAATATCAGTAAACTTGTAAAAGGAGAAAACGAAAATCGATTATAAATTTCGAGAGATTTTAAAAAAAATAAAACTGAATATAATTATATATTTTATTTGAAATCTCACACACACACAAGTAATACATCATTAAGTAAAACAGAAATCATTTGAATGAACAAATTCATGCGTCTTTCACCATGCACGCTTCTGGCTTTTGAAGCGTGTATATCGTTAGTAGAGATCTGAATGCACTGTAAAAAAAAAGGGTCGATCTACTAAAAAAAAATTTGTGATCTTTGTAATTACTAAAAATTTTTTAGTAATCTTACTCGGTTACAAGGAATCTGTAAGAATTACTAGAAAAAAGCTAGCAACGAATAGAGTTAATAGTTTTACATTTTTAAAAGCTATTACTAAAACTCACTTGCTGTGGCCGTGATAGCCTAGTGGTCATAGCACCGAACTCCAGGCTGAAAGTACCCGGGTTCGATGCTGGATGCCACCACATATGCACCGAATGTATGCAATATAAGTATTCGTTAAATAAGGGGATTATGAAAATCCTGTTGTAACAGTTACCATGGGTAATGATCTCTGGACTTTCCCTCCCCTTTAGAAACATGTCAGAATAGAGCAGGTAGCAATGTTTGGTGCTGCCATCTATTGCGGCTACGCCGAAAATCTTCCGCTTCAGTAGTTTGTCTTTTTACCCATTGGATGCAGTTCGAAGGAAGCTCCTGCCCTTCGGGCACACGTATTGGTTACTAAAAATAATTTTGGATTTATTGCTAAAATTTGCTTGGTGGCTCATACTAAAAAGTTTTAAGTTAGTTATATAAAAAAAATCTTTTGTTCAGTTTACAAAAAAAAAATGTTTGTATCACTTGCAAAAAAAAAAGTTTGTAATGGTTACTAAAAAATTCTGTGGAATACAAATTTACTAAAAAAATTTTAGTAACTTCTTGAACTTTTTTTTACAATGTGGGCCGGCTGTGCCAAATTTTCTAATCGGCCTAGCCAGGAGAATTAGAATAATTTTTTAACAGGCCCGGATGATAAAAAAAATTTGCGGGTCTACCGGCCCATTATAAAGGTTTAAGCAGAATTGATAAAATATGAACAATTTTTAATGAATATTGATTTAACGAGTATAAGTATAAATGGGCATCACGAGCCAATACTAGTTTGAGAACATCGAATCAGAAATGTAACTTATACAGTGTAGAGATTGCATCGGACAGTTACATTGTGAGTAACCCGAGCTTAATATTTTTTAGCAGACTCGTGCCGGGTCGAGATTAGGTTTGCATTGTTTTTCTACACATAGAAGAGCCGGGCCGGAAATAGACTTAATTGTTCTTAAGATGTGTAAGTCAGACAATATGATTTGTAAAATTATTAATAGCGATAAAGAACTTATGTTAACGTAATCTTTGGATATATACTTCTTGGGGGTTCTTAAATTCACTTCTCAACAAAGCGTAAGTTTGATACATTTTCTGACTAATTTTTAACTGTAAAAGTATAAAACTGACAAGCTTGACTATGGAAGGGATTTTGGATCGAATAGCGCTTTTCATTTATGGTAAATAAGATACCTGTGTAACATTCTTGACATATAAGATATTCTTGTCAAATGGTTGCAGATTTTTTTTCCCTTCCTATGCTGTCGCTTCCAAAAATTCTATTCAAAACGCTAACTTTGAGAGTATTTTCTTTAATTGCTTGTATCAAAAAATGATTCGATTGCATATTTTCAGAATAAAAATACCTGCTAATATTATGCGGTTCCAAAAAAAGAAAAAAATATGAATTCAGAAATGTATCTGAAATTGTTTCCTTTGGATTTGAGAATGAATTTGGATTTGAAATTTTCAATAAAATGATATAGAAATATTTTCATAAATCTACTTTTATTATAGTTTTAAAAGTTACGATGCTTTTAACTTTCTTTTTTTTCTAAACCATATTAATTTTTTAACCGACTTCAAGGAGGAGGTTATGATTTCGACCTGTATGTATTTGTTGTTCACGCATAACTTTCGTAATTATGAACCGATTTTGATAATTCTTTTTTTGTTTGAAAGCGTATGGGGCCCATGTGGTCCCATTCAAATTTCATAAAAATCTGTTGATTAGAACTTTTTAAAAAATTAAAACATTAAAATTCAATATCTTTTCGAAGCAATCGACCAATTAGAAACGTTCATTTTTCATGTTTTTAAGTTACACTTACATAGACACACGATCTTTTCAAAGTGTGAAATCCTAACTGGACAAGGTTCGCATTTATTAACAATGTACACTGTAAAAAAATTGACCCTTTTGCTGCATAATCACTCCCCCGTTTTTATAGAATATCTCTCTCTTGACCCATGAGAATTCTCCACGATAGGCTGAAGTAATCGTTTTCTATAAAAGCGGTGGATTGACGATGCAGCAAAAGGGCCAAATTTTTTACAGTGTACACTGTAAAAATTTTTATCCTTTTGTTGTATCGTCACTCCCCCGCTTTTATAGAACATCTCTCCTTTGACCCATGAGAATGCTCCGTGATACATTGTTAAAAATTTACCCATTTGCTGCAGCGTCACACCACAGCTTTTATAGAATATGTATTTTATGACCAATAAGAATGCTCCATGACACAGTAAGGTAATCGTTTTCTATAAAAGCGGTGGACTGATGATGCAGCAAAAGGCTCAAAGTTTTTGTAGTGTAATGGGGACAAAAGCGTCTGTAAAAGAAATATTTGTGAATAAAATGCTGTCACTCTCTTATAGAGGCAGTCAGGTATAGGTAATGAGTTTCAGATTCCTCCTCGAATACGCCACCGCTCATTTCCGATTACAGTGTCACTGTAAAAAATGTGACCCTTTTGCTGCATCGTCACTCCCCTGCTTTTGTAGAATATCTCTCTTTTGACCTATGAGAATGCTTCGTAATTGGGTGAAGTAATCGTTTTCTATAAAAGGAATAGAGTGATGATATAGCAAAAGTGTCAAATTTTTTACAGTGTAGGATTCATCGATATGAATATGACGACACATGTAGCACAGTATACACTGTTAAAAATCTGCTGCATTTTGCTGCAACGCACTCTCCTGCTTGTATAGAAAACGGTTACTTGGCCGTGAAATGGCGCTTTCTCATTGGTTGAAATAGAGATATTATATACAAGTGGTGGAGGGCGTTGCAGCAAAATGCAGCAGATTTTTAACAGTGTATAATTGGTTGAAACGATTCTGGACAAAAGCGAGTCACCAAGCATCTTGTTGAGCGAGTAATTTTCGTCAATCTTGGTAACTTCTCATACGAGTACAATCGAATTCTTCCAGGAAATCATCATCAAATTCCATAATAAAAAATGCCTGGCAATGCAATGCACTGTTAAAAAATTGCAACTTTTGCTGCATCGTCATTCCATCGCTTTTATAGAATATCTTTATTTTTATCAATGAGAATTCTTCATAATGCATTTAACTAATCGTTTTCTATATAAGCGGTGAAGTGATAATACACTTTTAAAAATCTGCTGCATTTTGTTGCAACGCACTCCGCCGCTTGTATATAATGTCTCTACTGCGACCTATGAGAATGCTCCTTAATACAGTCAAGTAACCGTTTTCTATACAAGCGCTGGAGTGCGTAGCAAAAAAATGCAGCAGATTTTTAACAGTGTACAGCAAAAGTTTCAAATTTTTAACAGTGTAGTTGGGACAAAAGCGTCTGTAAAAGAAATATTTGGGAATCAAATGCTGTCACTCTCTTACAGAGGCAGCCAGGTAATCGTTATGAATTTCAAATTCCTTGTCGAATCGACACTGCTCATTTCCGATGCCATTACTGCCTGTATAGGTATTAGATTGTTGCTGTTTATCGATTGAAGCATAGTGCGATTTTTGCTAAAATCTTTCTTTTTACTTTTTCTGAGTGAAGGGGGAACTTTTGACTGACTACACTAGAAAAACATTTTACTATACATTAATATATGAAGTCATTTTGCTGCGTGCTCATATATGGAAGCACTATGTAGCGCTCTTATGTGTAAGGAACTTTACTTGATGGATTGTCACCTTTTGATACCCACTTTCGATGACCGTAGGATTCGATGCAGACTAAGATTTCATAAATGCGGTAGCTTTTCGAAGTGGAAGATCTCGTCTGAAAAAGTTACCATACAAAGAAATTCTTAAGATTCACAACGATACTAAACGATATTGTAAGTGGTTTCAGAAAAGTTGACAATCAAACAGTGACAAGTAAACTGAATACATCAGAACTTAGCAAAGTGCGTACATTAGTACTGCATTGCAAAGAGTTATCGTGTGCCAGTACACATAATTATGTATTACGGTATGCATAACTAAAAAGTAGGAAATAAAATAAGCTTTTTAAGAAAAAAATATCAACCGACTTCAAAAAAGCGCTAAAAAGAATTAAATAATTCTTTAAAATTCTCTAATGACAAAACGTTATCCAATAAGCACACATCGGATATCAGGTACCGGCCTAAAAAACGGTTAAATTTAATATCCACCAAACATAGATTTTAGAGATAATATTATTTTACAAGAGATGAATTGACATATTTATGATTTATTTTATGAATATATACATATAAAAAGTAATGAATTACTTTTTGAAGTTGGTGCCAAACTATTTGATGTATATTAAGAATTGTAGCTAAATTATGCCTAGTACCATAATTAAAATGGGGATAATCATTATTGATTGTGATTGTTTGGCACCAACTTCAAAAAGTAATTCATTACTTTTTATATGTATATATTCATAAAATAAATCATAAATATGTCAATTCATCTCTTGTAAAATAATATTATCTCTAAAATCTATGTTTGGTGGATATTAAATTTAACCGTTTTTTAGGCCGGTACCTGATATCCGATGTGTGCTTATTGGATAACGTTTTGTCATTAGAGAATTTTAAAGAATTATTTAATTCTTTTTAGCGCTTTTTTGAAGTCGGTTGATATTTTTTTCTTAAAAAGCTTATTTTATTAATGTATCTTTATTTGAATGTTGAAAGTCTAAGAATCTAAGTAATCATTAATGTTGCTATTACCGTAATTTCGGGTGTATAAGCCGCAGATCAAACAATTCTTTTTGGACCCAGAAATCTTATTTAGTGATTGAAGATAAATATTTACGGCGATCTGACTAGTTATATTTGTTTTTAAAAAAATTCTGGGTCGAAAAAGAATTGTTTGAGCTGCGGCTTATACACCCGAAATTACGGTATGTATTTTCTGTAAAATGTACTGTTATGTAAAATCATCCCATATATATGTATGCAATATTCTTTAAAGAAACATTTATAATATGGTACAAATCTGAATATTTTTGAATTACTAGAAATTGTGTCGGGCCGAATCGAGCCGAGCCTGTTTTCACTGATTTATGTATAGGCCGGGCCTAGAAAGGTAAATACATAAACGGGTCGAGCTAGGCTCGGGCCGAACTTTTGAGTTTTACAAACTGGGCCGGGTCAAAGTACTTTCCTTCGGGCTGGTCCGGGCCCGGACCAGGAAATTCCGGCCCGTGCAGACCTCTAATCGTTAGTCTTAAACCATGAGGCATCACGAGAACCTGGTAAATTTTGAAAGATATTTAATTAAAAAAAATTTATATTAGCATTTAATTATTTTTCCTTTTGTTATTTTTCGTTGAAATAGTGTATTTTGCATTAAAAAACAGTATTTTTTACGAATCCTCTTCGTCTCTATTAGATCTCAAGGAAAACAAAATCTTTACTAAACTGAATAGAAATTTCTATAATGAAAATTTATCGCCTAATCCGTTTTCATTCGAGGCAGATCACAGTATCTAGACAACTCTAGAAACCGTGAGGTACATCAAATAGGTGATCGAGGCCTTGATGTCGATAGTGTTCTTTGATCTTCAAAAATTAAAAAAGAGAAACAGTAATATCGGCATCATTCGCCAGTTATGGGCACTTGATAATGAACGATGTCTATTGTAATGAAAAATTCCTTAGAAAACATTTTAATTGCTGTGAAATATTTCGCGTTTTTCTCCCGAAGTTGGTATGTTTCATTATGTAGCATTTATATCTGATTCTTGTGTTACGCTTTTAGGTGTAAGCTCATTGTTGCATTCATTGATCGCCACATTTAGGCACAATGACCTTACTGTGCTTATTTTGGCATTTTCAAAATACTTTTCAATTAGCGGTACTCAATATCATAAGTAAAATTTGTACTGCAACTTTATGTTTTATTAAGTCAAGTAAAATATTTTGTAAAAGTAGTAATATCCTTTTCATAAAACGTGTCTTGTTTCTATGTCGCACACATATTTGATTTATTAACTAAAAATTCTTAATTCAATATACTTGTGACGTGCCGTTGGGTGTCGCCGGTGACGTGTCGGTCAAATGATAACATAGTCTAAATAAAGTTAAAATCCAACACTTTTATTTACTGTATTTGCGAAATAGAGAGTGGAGCCAAAGTTCAATATTTCCGACAACTTAACACAATACTATGAGATTAAACTGTAACTGATACTCACATTTACGACTAAGTCTGGCTCAGAGCAGTAATCCCCGGCTCTTATTTTCAGGTCGCGGTCTAATCTCACTTTGACCTGTAAGAAAACAGCCCGTGGCTGCACAAAATCTTTTATTCTCAAACACTCACAGTGCTAATTAACTCTTACCCGACATGATTGCTGGGACTCTTCAATCTTCAACTCTTAGGCAACTCTTAACTTAAAGACTCTTAGGCTATCCCAGCTCATTTCGCCACACAACACAACACTTTGCTGGCTCGCCTCGCCACACAACACTTTGATGGCTCCTCTCGCCACACAACACTCACACCTACTCCAACTCACAGCTTTTATACATTGCAAACTCAAGACGGAGCTAGAAATTTGCATAAAACTCATAACCGCAGTTAACTGTAGATTCGAGGGCGCCACACACACTCAGGAAAGTTAAAGTTGCGTAAAGGATAGATGTCGCTTTTGCGCCACACATGTTAGAACTTTGACTTCACGCTCTCCCTCAAAATACTAGAGTGCCTTTACTACAAAGGGACACTCCCTCACATACTTCTATTTGACTTGAAAAATAACCGGAATGTTGACAGCTGTGATTATACATGTATAGTATAGTAAAAACAAAATTCTAAAATTTGTTATTTGCTCCAAAGTTTTTCGATTTTTTGCTTCAATATTAAAGTTTTCTAGTGGAGAGTATGCATAGTTAGTTATTTAAGAATTTGAAAACTTCAGTATGAACACCTGCATTTGTCATTTCATTAATTGGATTGCATTTCTACAAATATAAATGTACTTTACTCTATCTTGAGAACATGTTAAATGTAAATAAGTTAATTCGGCGTCACATCAACACTGGGAAAGGCTTTTCAAAGTTTAAATGATACTAATGTATGAAAAACAGCCGTATGAAACACACGGCTAAAATTAATAAAATCGTGATACATAATAACTGTTTGTTATTGAGATTGATGATGCTCGTTCGGAAATATATAAATATAGCATTGATTTGCCAGTGCTTGAAAAACATTAAATGCGATTTTCAAGTTTAATATAACGTAGTGATTCCTAAACTGTTTGACTCGCAGAGCCTTTTTTAGAATATATTTCTTTGACAAAGCCCCATAAATCTACTGTACCCTATAATTTTAAAGCTAATGGTCTGTAGGTGAATATACGAATACGAGAGAGTAGACAGCAGTTTAAACAATTGTGCATTATACCTACAATAAATATAAATTAAAATATTTTTTTAATAATATTAAATTTATTAAAAAATATTACTAATAAGATAATATAAACGAAACGTGACCATACATAATAAATTAATAAAATTTTGCTTTACAATTTATATTGGTTTTTCCCTATGATGAAGAAAAAACCTATAAATTTATGAAAGGTGAAAACAATGTGAAGCTTGTAATTCTATTGTTTTGCTCGAATTTCTGATATTTGGTCCAAATTTGGATAATTGCAGGAGATGCCTGATGCTGCATTTAAGAGGTTTACGTATTCCGGTTTGGAGTCCGTGTAAGCGAACAACCCTGCTGTACAGAAGTATGTTGTTGAGAAAAAGAGTAAAACTAATTTTGATTTCACAGACAAGACATTAAATACATATGCCAAATGACCACAAAATTCTATGACATTTTGATTTTTAAACCCAATTTTAGTTTGCTGTGTGAGGTTAAATCACTAAAGATCTCATCATCCACTTATTTTAAGTTTAGTATTTTTCTCCTGACACTGAACAGGTTCAATGACCATTTAAAGTCACCCGGTTCTTGCACAGTAAGAAAATGGTATTCAAAAGCAACTTTCATAGCTTAGGAATTCGCCTCAATATTTTTCAATGTAGTTTCTTGAAGTTGGGTATTATTTTCATCCAAGAACCTTTTTGTAATAGAAAAGCATTCCAAGATATACTTTTCCGCATACTTCAATAATACATGTGTCCTCTGAAAATGAAACACTTTGGAGTTTGTATTAAAAGAAATGACAATTTTACATCACAAAAATAGATTTATTTTGTTCATTTTACTAAAATTATCGGACAGTTCCGATTACTCTGGTTTTCAAATTCAACCTCTATCATTTAAAATTGCCGTCATTTGAACATTACGATCTTCCGAAAAAAAATGCAGCTACCTATGCGTTTGTATTTTTATTAAACAATTGTTTCAATGCTGTTATTCGAGATGACCATTTTATGCACCGAGATTTGGCAAGATAAATTGATGGTGTCTTCTCATATCTTTGCACATTGTGATAGCTGCCAACAACTCCATTTTTCCCCAGGTGAAATAAACTTGATTTGAACTAGAATTTTAAGTTAAAAAATGAAATCATATTAGTACCATAAAGATAAAAGAATACTTTCATTTCGACTGTTTTGAAGATGTGAACATTTTATCTTTTCTCTCTTCTCATACGTAATTACTTATCGTATATTTTTTAATTCAAGTAGATTTCTCTTTTTTAATCGTATCCTAAACTCTTTTCATTTTTATTTATAATTAAGATTTTACCACTCAGCCAATCTTCAACTATTCTTCTGTAAAATGCAATTTAATTTGACCCAGTTTAAGCACGTTTCAAGCAAGAGAATTTATTTGATATATCTTTATTATTTTAATACATGCTTCTATTTGGAATTTGTTTTACTCGTATTTTATTTTTGAAACAATTTTCTGAGTCGAAAAGTGTTTAAAGGGAGTTGAATTAATCCAAATATTACGGAAGAAATCTGGAAAGGTGGTAATTATGTTATACGCACTCTTAAATAATTTAAACTTCAGTTAAACTTATCCGTTCTTATAATTCCCAAAGTTTTAGAAGTACAACTTGTCGTCGGCAGAGCGTAAAGTTGGCGTTAGCTAGTAAGACCACGAAATACATTAACTGTTCACCTGTTAAAGAAAACATTATATTAAACACATTTCCTGTTTCGAAACAAGTTTATTTGACTTGGAAAAAGTGAATGGTGGGCAGCTATGCATTAGTTTGAAATGTCTACTTCTAAAGGGATTGTGATTTGAGATGTAGTTTATTATTTTTATGGTAACATTCAAAACAGTCATTAAGTTTGGAAGATATTTTTTCTTGAGGTTACTCCGGGTCAAGGACAGTATTGCCAGACAGGCTACTTATTTTAAATTCAGATTCTTGACTGGCACCACTTTTTTGAAATAGTAAAATGTGCCTTATTTAATGGCATATTAATAAAGGCGAAAATAAACGGAATTTTGCCGTTTAAAAAAAGTGGTGCGAATCACGAAATCTGAATTTTAAAAAAGTAGCCCACTGGCAACACTGGTCAAGGAAGAAGGAGATGGGATATTGTTCTTTGCCTCATTTTTTATTTGTCACGGATTCAGCATCGTAGCCAATCATTGCCTTTTCATCACAGTGTTTCGTTTGATGATTCGATATCATCCAAATGCGTTAATGTTTCATCCTATGGCGTGTTCGTTTGTATTGGTCTGCAAAGAAGAAAACCCTGTTGATAATTTTGCCAGTAAAACTCACGAAAAATACAGTAAAAAACCCAAAAATCATATACGATCATACAATTCATTCATTTGTAGAGCTAATTTGGTACATCTGAGGTGACTGCTAAGTGTGTATTTTACATTAATAGCCAGAATAATGGGCTATTAGACAAAGTAATAGTGGAGAACAACATAACATTTTTTTCCCTTTTATCAAGCAAACATTTGAAAGTATCGATTGATTAAGTTTTAATAAACGTATTTCTACAATGATGCAAGTTTCATCAACACAAATTTTTTGTTGACTGATGAGGTATTAAACTTTGAATACATTTTATGATTTTCTGTTCATTTTGTTCACTTTCTTTGAAAAAAAAATCATTGGATTTTTAAAAAAATCAGATGGTTTGTCTTTGATATCGAGATTGCTTCCTTCGAAATAACGCTATAGTTTGAGAAACTCGGAACAGTTGGTGAATAGGTTACAATAAATTATAAAGTATGTGTGCCAAGTTCCCTATGCCAAACATCCGTTTAGAATGCAATTGTTCACTTTTTTAATTTAAATCTTTTTCTTTATTTTTGAAATTTTCCCATGTTGTATACTGTAAAAGTAAACAAGTAGAGATCATAAAAAATAATATTCTCAGCAGAAAATCTATACAAAAAGTAACAATAAGCTTAATCCAGCCCTGCTGTAAAGTGTGAGTAGTTTCAATCTATTACAATTTTTATAAAGGTAATACTCGTACACACTTTTTAAAAAATACTTCGCTTTTGGTGTGTTTATATCATTCATCCCCTGGAGCACCATGAAGTCTTTAGGGCTCCACGGAGCACAAATTGGGAACTTTTGATCTACAGCATAATATCTGAAACTTTCTGATATTACATCCGTTTGCTCATAATTTGACAACCAAAACCAATGACGAGAAATGAACAAATCAAGGTTGCCAGTTTGGCCTCCTATTTTAACCTTCCTACCCTGTTGAAATTTCACTCAAACTTGATTAAAATATTTGACGCCAGAATTTTTATTTAAATCCATTTAACATACTTATTTAACTTAAATCTTTGTATTATTTATTTAATTTACTTTATGAAAAATTTTCTGGTTTGAATAGAATGAAACGCATTATAGGACTGGGTCGATTAGACCCATTCAGGGTAGGATCAATTAAATCTCAAATTTACACCAGATATTTCGAAAGAAGCAATTTAACTATCTATAATCGCTAGATGTTTTCTATTAAATAAAGCTTAAAAGACTATTTTTTATTTCTGGTGTGAACTCAAAATTTCTAATTATAAATGGAGGCCAAACTGGAAAACCTGGAACGAACATTTATTTGGAGGAAGTAGTGGGTAATGGAGGGATGTCTGATAAGCCGACTCTAATGGCAGAAAATATACTTTTTTTCGTGACCTTTTTGATGAGCACATTATTAACCCAAATTTTAATCCAACTGTGCACGTGCAGTATATTTGCCTTTTTACAAAGTATCACACAAAATAAAAAGTAATGAGATACATAGTTTGTTGTTTGAGTTATACCTAAATAACTGACATTAGGGGAGACCGGGTTACATTGTGATATAGAATCACATATAATTTTCTTAAATTATACACTTTTTCTTAAATTTCAGTTAAAACAAATCTTTAATTACTTATCCATTTTATCTTAACTTCTGTTTCGTTCCCAAACAATTTTCCTTCAAAAGAAAATAAAGAAAACATATTTAACATCTGCCTTTATTACCAAAACGGCTCCCGGCTAAAAATAATTCATTTAGATGATTATTCATCCTCGCTAGAAATAATGAAAAAAGAATAAAGATTGACTTTACTTTCGGTCAGTAAAAATATCTAAAAAAAAATCTAAAAATATCTCAAATGGTAACAGAAAGCAGTTTTTTCAGACCATCGAAAAATACAATTTTTCGGTATCTTGAAAACTAATAATAAGCATAAGCATGAGCATAATGATTTTTTTAATGTAAAAATTAACTCTTTCCTGGCACACAAAAACTCTGTTCGTAAAATGATAAAATGATTGACTGTCTCTGGAATTTGCGAACAAACTTTTTAGAAATTAAAAACCTGTTGTTCAAAACTTTCATTACAAAAGTAAAATTTTATTAAAATATTCTTGGTGCAGATTTATATTTGGAATTAAAATGAAGTGGTCCAGCAGTGCGGCCACTATGCTGGAAAGGGTTAATTTAGCTCATTATTCACACTTTTTGAGTATTATTTTTTCACATTTAATAAATAAACTTATGTTTTTGAATTTAAAGAAAATACCTAGATTATATTTCGAAACCTCTATTGTATTTCATTAACAAAAGAAAATAAAACAAGTAAGAAAAATCATGCGTTAAGCATAGATTATGAAGCACTTTCCAACACTTCATGAAATCTTTAACAAAACTTCGTTATTTAGGTAAATAAGAATATAAATCCAAATATAGCCAAATATGTATTTCAGTACTATTGAACAGCCCTGTATTCAATCTGACAGCTAATATATATACATTATAATGGGAAAATTTAGTTTAGAAAAAAATGCCTAGTAGCTTGAAATTTCTCTTTCAGCAATTTATACTAATAGATGGAAACGTACTTGAATGCTTTGTTCAGCCTTGTAGTTTTCCTGGTACCTTTATTATGCATCAGTGTTAAGCTAAAATTTATTTTAAAACATTCTTAAAACAATTGAAATCACTTTCTGATAGATTATCGTTCATAGGCTCCATGTACCGAATTCTTTGCGTGGCCCTGTATATCATTTTATCTAAATTCTGTAAACATTTCTTAGTAAATTTAATGCAGTTTAGCGTAAAAATGTATAATTTATTTAAGAATCACCTTTTTAATAATTTATGCTCATATTCAGTAACGTTGGCGAGTTCTTTTGGGTAGCCCTGTGTATTAACTATAGCATTTATACGCACCATATAATATGCATAAATTTAGTGAAACTTATACGCGCATATCATACTTAAAATGCATTTTATCCATCCATCAGCCATCAAAAGATACATATACAGTACTTTCGAAAAAAATGTACAATTTGAAATATTTTGTGTGTCTCATTGGCATACATCAATTTTATTATACATGAAACAGTTGAATATATTTAAAATATGTCGTACACAATTCCCCCTTTTACCATTACCTAATGGAATTATTTTGCATGGCCCTGTAACTGAATAATAGCTACATTTTCACCTCATATTTTAATGCACCTCGTAAAAGCATATAAATTTTAATATGTTTGACAGGGTATAACATCTTTAAAATTCCTTTGAAACGATTTTTCCCCATAGGCCGTAATGTAATGGGAAACTTTTGACTCTCCCTGTAGGTAAACTAATCATGGTAGAAACTTAATTTTCAATAGGGTTCGTGCTAGGGTAAACGTCAATAGCGTCCTAAAATTTCGTGGCAAGCCGAGAATATTTATGGGAGTTAGAGCGTGGACAGACGTACAGACGGACAGACAAACCGAATTCATAAACACTTTTCAACTTTGTTGGAAAGTGCTAAAAAAGATAATCTTTTAGAAAGATATAAAAAAGACTTTGTGATGAAACACTATGATTTAACATTACCTTTCACAACTTTTTAACTCTAGCAAAATGAAGAAAAAAGAATTCATTAATTATGCATTTTTCCTGTCTGATTTGAATCAAGAACCTTGTTTCAAGTGTCAAAAATGAAAGTTGGTATAATTTTTAATTTGTGGACAATCTCGAAACATAATATATGCATTAGTTTTAACTAGTAGAGATTATCCTCAATCGATTAATAACTATATCTTTTTTATATACGCTTATTTGCAGCAGAATTAGTAGAGCATGATCTTTTTTCCCCCTTGGGATTGTACAACGTACATGCAATTATAAATGGCTTTCTAAGAATTAGAACGGTAATTTCTTTCTTTCATTCATGTGTTAGAATTAAATTTATACATTGCGTTCTGATATAATTTTTTGTTATCGTACGTAGTGTGTATATATGAATATGCTGGAACGAAGAATTTGCATTTTTCTTATGATAAAAAATATTCAGAATAAAAAACCCTTCGATTAGAATTTGATTTTAATAGTACAATTTAATGTTAAATCAGTGTTTTAAAAATCGCATTTCTTGATTGTGCCATTTTTTTTCACGTTATAAATTTCCCCTTATTTTTGCCTTAATTAATACGTCACTATATATAAGTGACTTTTACTATTTCAAAAATATGGTGCATGTCAAAAAACACGAATTAAAAAGAAGTAGACCACTGGCAACACTGTTAAATTGAAAAAATTATGAAAGTGGTGTTCTCTTGATATATTAAGGTTTGGAAAAAAATTAATGAAGAAACTGTGATTAGAAATCATACGTTTAATTTTGACTATCACTCGTGTTTTCATTTGTTTATTTATTCTTAAAGATTTAAAAAAAATAAATATTGAATTCTAAAAATCAGTAGCAAAACTTTTAATTTTCTAAGATAAAATTAATCTTGAAATACGAGTTTTGCCACGATTCTTAAACACAGGTTCTACGTTCTTGAACAGTTATTTCTTTTTTATGTTGTTCATTATCTTTTCTCTCGGTTATACAAGAGGAAAAAAAAACAAATTGTAAAACATTTAAAAAATTGTAACAAAAAAAATTCAAAATATCAAAACGGATCATATTTTATCACTTTCCAATATACTTGAAAAGTATTCATGCTTTCGTTTGTCTGGTCGTCTGTTTACGCTCTAACTCTCGTAAGTATACTCGGATTGTCATGAAATTTTTAGGTGTTATTGACGTTTAACCCTTTAACTGGTTAATTCTTTTCCGTTCAATAAATTGAAAATAGAAGACTCACACCACTATTATTTAAATACAATATTCGTAAAATTTAGTCTAAACATTTCCGCCTTTCAATAGTATGAAAATTTTCTTAAAAATAATAGTGGTGTCAAAAAGTTTTAAATGATGAAATAAGCAAATTCGTCTTGCGCGAACGGCGTTCGGGCAAGCCAATTAAGGGGTTAACCTAGCACGAGCCCTATTGAAAATGAAGTTTCAACGATGATTACTTTATTTACAGGGATACTCAAAAGTTTTCCGATACATTACGGCCTATACGAAAAAATCGTTTCAACTGGATTTTAAGAGTGTTACACCCTGTCAAACATATTCAAATTTATATGCATTTGTGGAATGTTCTAATATATGCATTCTGTAAAATATGCAGTGAAAATAACAGTTATTTTTCATTTTCAGAGCCACCGAAAAGAATTCCATTAAAGAATAATAAAGGGAGAAATTGTTTGCAACATATTTTAATTATGTTAAACGATTTCATGTTTAATAAAATTGATATATGCTGCTGAGGCTTAATATTTCACGCATAATATGAAGTGCATAGCATTTGCAGGGAATCACACAATATATTTCAATTAGTATATTCAGTCCGAAGTACTTTATATTGTCGATTCTGGATGATGCACGGCTTCCAAATGGTCAGTATTTTCTTATTATTTTATTTTTAGACTTTTCTTATAAATTTTTCAGAAACAGCCTTTGAATGTTAATTTTTGCACAAATACTGAGAAACCTACCACCTAATTTTCTGTTAAAAATTATTGATACTCAGTTGGCGGAACATTTGGGAGCCTTGCTGATGGATGGATGAAATGCATTTTTAATTATGATACGCGCTTTTAAGTATGCATAATGACATATTGTATGGTGCGTATAAATGCTATAGTTTATATACAGGGTTGCATTAAAGAGCTCGTAAATGTTACTGAATATGAGCGTAATTTATTTAAAGGTGGTAATAAGTTATGCAATTTTACGTTGAACTGGGGTTTTCAGTTTACAAAGAAATGTTTGTAGAATATAAGATAAAGTGGTATACAAGTTCATGCAAAGAATTGGCTACATGATCACCTATGGATGATAGTTTCTGGAAATGTGATTTAAGCAGTTTTAAGAGTGTATTTGTTTGAGCTAAATTTTAGCAAAATATTGGCATGCATTAAATGTACTAGGTAAACTACAGGACTGAACAAAAGTATTCAAGTATGATTCCATCTATCAGTATAAATAGCTGAAAGAGAAATTTCAAACAGTTAGGTGTTTTCTTGCTAAACTAAATTTTCCGATTAATTAATAAATATATCGACCGACAGATCAAATACAGGGCTCTTCAAAAATATTGGAATACATATTTGGCTACGGACAGTAACATCTTTTTTTCGTAAATTACGAAGTTTTGTTAAAAATTTCAAGAAGTGTTGGAAAGTGTTTCACAATCTATGCTTAACGCATGATTTTTCTTACTTGTTTATTATAACGTGACTTTTCTTATCAGGTATAGTTCGTTGAGAATGTTATTTCCTTTATTTAAAAAATAATTATAAAATAAATATCTTAATCCGTTAGTTTGTTCAAAATTTATCTTGGCCAAACCGCTGGTGAAAAGGAGTATTTCGAGATAATTGAATTTAAAATTTTGCCTACCTTTTCAGATAGCATCCGTCTACGTAGCTTGTAACGTTACATGCATGCTGAGCGTCATTTGTAACGTTAGGTTGGTCGTGGTGCAGGTTAAATGTAGACATACTCAGTGATTAAGATAAAACAACAACGTTTATTGAAAAGATAAAGGCTGAAGGGAAGTGGAGCCAGTCTTAATTTTACACAGCTAAGAAGACTATGAGAAAACCAAACACATACTCACAAGCTTCGGCCTAGCTCAGTCGGGGCACCTACTAATACCTTCCGCTATCTCTTGACTGATCTGCTAGATAAAGCTTAATTAAACAGCCCGTGGCTGTGGGTAATCCTTTATTCACAAACAATCCAAATGAAACTAAGAGGTTTCTTACCCCGGCCAACTCTCAAGTCAACTGTCGGAACTCCTTTCCACTCACTAGAGGCTTCGTTGCTACTTTTCAATCGGCTAGCACTTCGCTGAACAATACTTCACTTCGCTATCTAATACCAGAGATCCTCACACACTGGCTAGACACACAGATGCTCTCTCGCTGGCTAATGCCCGAGACACACCTCATTCACTCAAACCCAAGCTTTTATATGCTGCAAACTGAGATACTTCACATTAACATATTACTAATAACCGCGAGCTAACTGTAAAATCCGAAAGAGCACACACACTCTAGAACGTTAAAGTAAAAGAGAGGATAGATGTCGCTTTTACGCTTACACATGTTAACTTATTGACGTCACGATCTCAGAAACACTAGAGTGCCTTTATGACAAAGGTCACTCCCTCACAAGCTTAACATTTACGACAATAATTTTAGGAATCTTCCTATGGCACTACTAACGGTATGACACTTTTAACAGTTGAAGCGTAATAATAATAATGATAATTATAATATAACAAATACATTTTACCATCATTTCAAAACCTTTCTGGTATCTTTGCATGCTTTGTTTTGCCCCTACCCAAATTCACCACTATTTCTAAAATTTATTTATCCATCTCTCTCTGTGTATATCTATATATATATATACATATATATATACATATATATATACACACATATATATATCTTTTTGTGTCACGATAACTTCCATAATTCTGCATATTTTTCTTCCAAACTGATGCATAAAATCAAGACGCGAAAAATCTCGGTTAGTTCGTTAACGGCCAAAATCAGAGAAGAGGGTGAAAATAGGGAGGGGCTTAGTGAAAAGAGAAAAAAAAAAACCCACAACTTCTTAGTTATAATACGCATCAAATCACTTTAAAGCTACTCTTACTTCCAGGAAAAGGGTAAAAAAAATATGTATAACATATTTTTGATACCATAAAAAATGGGTTCACATGGCAAAAAAAAAAGTTTTAAGGAGAAAAATTCATAACATCCTCAATTCACAAGATATCAAATCCACTTCAATTTACTATACATCTTCTTAACACTAAAACAGCCGGGTGTTTTACTAAAGTTTTATAAAAAGTGTTTCGCACCAGAATTTTAATTTTAAACTATTTAACTTATTTAATTAGTCTATTTTTTTGTTGCATATATTTAACATATCTTATGAAAAAATTTCTGGCTCGAATTGACTATTATCATTCTGGCAGGGGTCATTTTGACCCCTAATGGCGGTTCTAGTGTTAATCTTATCTACAACTTTTAACCCTTTCCGGCACATTGTGCCCGGTCTGGGATACCTAATTTTAAATCCAAACTTGCAAACGGCACCAGTAATATTTTAGTAAAATTTTGCTTTTACAATAAAAGCTTAAATAAAGGAATTCAAAATATTTCGAAAATTCGTTTGTGAATTCCGGTGTCAGTCGATAATTTCGCATTTTAGTACAGATTTTGCCCGTGCCGGAAAGGGTTAAACTGGCAAGTTCTTGAGAGGACCAAATGTTGCAGCAAAAAAATAATAAAAAGAATGGGGGGGAGAGGGCGGGGGAAGAAGAAAAAAATTTATAACTTCGTCAGTTTACAATACATCGAATCCGCTTGAATTTATTATGAATATGATTCTGATACAACCAGCTCTTACAGAAAAATGAAATTAAAAACTCGTCAAAAGTGGCCAGATAAAATTGTTAAACTTGATTTATCTTTAATTTTGATTTTGTTTTTGATGGTAAATTAGTACTTAACTTGAAATCTACCTTTGCCTGTAAGTCGAGTGGGCGAGGATTTTTTTCTTGATAGTTCAGAGATTATATCATACAGGGTGGTTCAAATTAAAGTATCCCTGTTTGCGACACCCTAGCGAGAGAAGCAGTGAATGAAATGTCTTCATATTTGAAAGTTATGCATATCAGATCATGGCAAATTGAATGGCGCAATTTTTTTAGTTCAAACAAAGGCCACCAGGGGATGAAAAGGCTCTGTTATCGGCTTAAGATAAGAAAAATTTTAGCATGACTGAGGATATAAACATTTTGGTGCCAATGGGCTGATTCCCACAAATAATTTTTAATAGTATTATTCGTTTAGATTTTATTAGTATATGCTACGATTATTTTTATTAGTACCGTAATTTATTGCGCATAACCCGCGGATCAAACAATCATTTTTCGACCCAGAAATTTTATTAAATAGAATATAACTTTTTAGATTTCCGTAAATATTTGCCTTCAATTACAAAATAGAATTTCTGGCTCGAAAAAGAATTGTTTGACTCGCGGACTATACGCATGAAATTACGGTATTCTTATTAGGCGAAGAATACTAAAAATTTAGCGGTGGGAATTGGAACATTTTCGATTCGATTTTAACACCCTTTAATATTACGCAATCAACAAAGAACAGAATACGAGGCATCAGTAATTAACTTTATTATTGTATTTTTCAACACACAAACTAACGATCCTAAAATACTGTTAGTGACAGCACAAACGAAAGACACGCACATGGTAACACAAAGTACAGAAACTTTTTACAAGTCGTATCCAATATGTCCACCTTGTTTCAGCCAGTGTTGTCAGATAGGCTACTTATTTTAAATTCAGATTCTTGACTGGCACCACGTTTTTGAAATAGTAAAATGTGCCTTATTTAATGGCATATTAATAAAGGCGAAAATACACGGAATTTTGCCGTTTAACCCCTTGAGGGGCGGTGGTTTCATAAATATACCACTTAATTTTAATTCCCAAACGCCACACTTGCACCGGAATTTTGTTAAAGAAAATTACAGTTTATTGAATGCGTGAAGTATAGAATTTTCTTATTTACAAATAAAGTTGTTTTCAAATTCCGGTGTCAGTCATTAATTTCAATACTTAAGCAATGAATTTGCCCTGCCCCGCAAAGGGTTAAAAAAAGTGGTGCGAATCACGAAATCGGAATTTTAAAAAAGTAGCCCACTGGCAACACTGGTTTCAGCGCCAAAACGTGAAATCTTGTCACCGCGTGATCCACAGCGACGTGTAACTGATCGCGACCGATGTTGCATACTTGCAAGAGCATCTGGTTCTTCAAATCAAACACTGATTTCCTATGTTTCCTCAATAAATTTTATCTTTGAGGTTAGAAAAAAGCCAAAATCACACGCCGTGAAGTCAGGTAAACGTGGAGGCCATGTTGTAGAAAATGCAAAACTGATAATTTGATCTTCCGTAAAATAGCATCGCAGCAATTTTTGTACTTCACGTCCAATGTGAGGTGGCGGATCATCTTGTTGGAATGTTGTTGTAGCGGGGTACCCACGCTGCTGGAGTTTTGGAATGACCACACTTTGCAACATGTCCCGATAACGTGCTGCAGTTACGTAACAGGTTTTTGGTCCCTGAGGAATATTTTTCTCAATGAAAAATGGCCCAGTCAAAGAAGTCGCAGAGTTCCAGACTGTAACATGCGGAGAATGCAGGGTCATTTGTTGAATATGGTGAGGATTCTCAGTAGACTAGATACGACAGTTTTGTGCATTGACTGTCCCGTACATATTAAAGTGAATCTCATCGGTCGATAGGATGTTCCATGGTCAATTTTTATCCACCTCCATTCTTGCCAAAAACGTGAAAGCGATCGATTCACAAAGATCGTTATTCACAGATTTTATTCTTGAAAGCGACAAATCTTATTGAGATAGGTCTAGAGTGCTACACGCATGCACCTCCATACGGTACTGTATGGCAAATCCATTTGTATGGATACAACTCAAACACTGGATGCTCCATCTGCTTTTGTACTGGCTTGCTCAACAACAGCGGTTGCGATGTCATCCATCACCTGCGGAATCTTTTTTTTTCTTCCTCAGCCTACTTGAACTGCAAAGCTATCACTTTCCTCAAAGCGTTTGACCATACATCGCAGAGCACATAGTATCACTGGACTTGTATGCAAAGAATTCTACTGTCGGTACAAATGAAACGCTTTGGCAGTATTATTGTCATTTTGGTAAAAAAGCTTTAGCAGTAAAGCACGCTCAGGAAAATAGAGAACCATCGTGTCGGTCTCTGTTACAACGGTCCTTTATCCCGCCTCTTATGCAAATATTTTTCTCAGGTATTGCGGGCGCAAATAAATAATCACGGAATACAAGATGTCGGTAATTAACATTAAAAAAAATCTTAACACATACAAATTATTTTACCGAGGTTTGAATTGGAATATTCTTATTTTCTCCTATTTAGCATGACTGGAGTAGAGAAATTTAAAATAATGCTAATTGATACCTTGAATTCTGTAGTTTATTGATTATGTTATCTTCTGGGGTGTACAAATCATGGTGCCTATAAAACAATTCCCACCACTACATTTCTAGTATTCTTCGCCTAATAAGAATGCTAATAAAATTAATCGATCATATACCAATAAAATTTAAACTAATAATACTTAAAAAAATATTGGTGGGAACCAGCCCATTGGCACCAAGATCTTTACATCCTTGGTCATGATACATTTTTCTTACCATAAACCGATCGCATTGCCTTTTTATCCCCTGGTGGCCTTTGTTTGAACTAATTTTTTTTTATTGCACTAATCAGTTTCCCATGATCTGATATTTATATGCTCCAAATATAAAGTTTTTTCATCCTCTACTTCTTTTGCTATTGCGTCTCAAACAAGGATGCTTTAATTTGAACCACCCTGTATATTAGCCCAGTCTGGATCTATAATTACTAAAGATATTTTCAAAGAAAAAGAAGTAAAATGTGCAAGCAAACAGGACGTCTAGAAATCAATCGTTAAAACTTTCCTATTCTGGAAACAAAAGTTGTGCATTAATAAATGCGCATAATAAATCATGATATTCTGAATATTTGGAAAGAAGTATGTTGAAATATGTCTTTGTTGCAATTATGTGGGTTCCTGTAAAGATTGATAAAGCGCAGTCGTATCCATGGTACAACAATCATCAGTGTAATTGCTACTAGCATTAAGACGGCTTCTTTGCTCTTTGAAAGTTATTCTTACCGTACTGTGTCGTATTACTTACGCAATGAAGTGTTTCTCAAAATAGTACCATAATCCATTTTTATTGAATGATATTTCTTTCGCAAATATGCCGAATCTTATTTTAATCATTTATTAATAATGAAACAACATTTTTTTTTCAATGTACATTTGAATGAATGTTACAATGACGCCACGAAATAAAAATTCATTTTTGAAATCATGTAGCTGAAACAATTTAATTTCGAATTTAGTGTTTCATATGAAAAGGATTAACACCAAATATCGAAGCAATAATTAAGAATTACATTCATTAAATTTACTGTTAATTTATTATTATTCAGAGTAGCGACTGATCAGGGAAAAACACATACAAAAAAAAGAGGGAACTACCAGTATTTTCTTATAAAAATACTTCAAATATTATAAAGGGATTAAAGAAGACCTTAAAGAATTTAAAAATGTACCACACAAAAATGTACCCTTTTTTACTATGTTTTTTCCCTGACCACTCACCATCCTGTTTATTATTAAATTCCTCCTTTATTGAAGAAGTTTTTATAAATCCACGTGTAAAGCAAGATGTGTAATAGAGGAAAGAAATGTGATCGCTCCTTACCAATTCTTCTGCAAAAAATCATTTAAAAAAGATAATAAAAAGCATGATATAAAGAAATAATTTATGTAATTTTTTAATTTAATTTTGAAATATATGTATATATTCGAGAAAATGTGAACTGTGACATATAAATATTTCTATAAACTTCAAACATGCGAATTCAAAATTACAGTTCTTCCGCTCAGTAGCTGTTGGGTTATGCATGAAATATTACGGGAATTCAAATCTGTTTTACAACGATTACAAAGGAATTTAAAATCAGGAATTCCAAACTTTAAAACATCATCCTTCCTAACCTACGCAACCAAATGTATTCTCATTTACTAGCTAAGGTAAAATTTTTCGAAAATAATAACTGTGGTGTGGTATTCGTATTAAAAACTTCGGCGTTTAGTACAATTTCAGTATGAAGATGATCCCCTAAGCCTATTTTTGTAATATATTTTTAAAAAAGTAAAATTTCCAGTCGAATGGGTCTTTTCATTTTTTTTTCAATAATTAGGTTAAAAAAAGAGTAAAATGTATAGGGTGTTCTTTTTATTGTTTATGAAGGGGTGGGCGTGGACAGTATATTCAGGAAATCATTTTAGGAACGGTTGAAATCAATAGTGAGTGATTGAAACCATTATGCTTTTCACCAAAAAGAAATTGGAAAATGTTTTCTATGTGAAAAGATGATTCACTATTATATTTCTGTTGCAGAACAGAAAACTTTTCTTTGACTGCTTTAGCATTACTTCTTAAGGGTGCTGGTCACTCAACTTCCAAATTTAACTCCGTAATGTTAAGTCTATGTGCGTTTGATGCATTCGTATATTTAAAATATCTCCTCAGAAAATGAATATTTTTAACTCCTTTTTTGTGTGTACTCTTAAAGGATGTCCCTTTTTTTTTGTATAGTTCTCAAAATATTTTTAAAATCTATACTTAATTTAATATTTTATATTTTAAAAGCGGAGGAACTGTGAGCAAGATTTTAAGACTGGATATAAAATTAATCATATTAGAAGTATTTTGAGAGCTAAGAAAAAAGACACATTCTTAAAGAAGAGTATACACAGAAGAAAGGACTTAAATATATTAATTTCCTGAGAAGATATTTTAAATATACGAATGTATCAAACGCCCATAGACATTACATTACGGAGGAGAATTCGGAAACTGGGTGACCAGCTCTCTTAAGAGCACATAGAACTTCTAGACAGGTAAAATGAAGCAGTTTTTGCAGAACATTTAACATCGTGTATTTTAATTGGGAACAAAAGTAAAAATGATTTTTTTTTTCAAATTAAATAAACGCATTACAGCCCAGATATAAAGAAATTCATTTCATGCATAAGTTAGTTTTCAAAAACAAATTAACTTTATATATATATATATTGAACAATGTGTCCATTCAGTACACTTTTCTAAAAAACTGTTGCTGTATCATGCTATAATTTGTTGTGGTGTCACGAAAATGTTAGTGTTAACAGGGTTCGCACAGCTCTACTACTAAATTTTTACAGGATTTTTAACGTATTTCACTGCAGAAAAATATTGCTAAAATTGTGAATCGAGGCGTTGATTGCGAATTCTGTTTCTTAAAAATTAAATATAAATTTTCTTAATTTAATTAATAGTGGTGCCAGAGTCCTTACAAAATATAAGGAGTGTGCGAACCCTGGTTAAAATGTTTTTATTAGGTAAATTACAAGAGTCCCTACCGCTTTGTTATTTATAGCATCGGTAATTATTTTATAAAAACGCACAATTATTTATTTATTTATTTATTTATTTGATAGAGTAATAATATTTATGGGGAATAAATTGAAAATCATCGGCCAGTTTTATGGCCGATTATTACATATTTATTTTACAGATTAAGGCCAATTATTTTTTAACCATACTATTCTATATTAGAAACATCAAAACTTTAAATGCTTCTTAACCAATTCGTTCTAAATGTTATTTTTGAGGTTATATATTTACACTGTAATCACACAACTCTTCCCTTTGTCCTCTATTATTAATGCTTGGGGGTAAATATTTGGTACTTATTGTGGAATCATTTTGTTTGACAGTTTTTGTTTGGTAGAAAACTGGCGAGTAGAAAATAATGCAGTCGAATGATGTGAAACTTCATGAAACGGCACCAAATCTAGTAAATGCGCCAATAAATTGTATAGAAATTCAGCAGAAAATAAACGCTAAAAGTAATAATAGATAGTTGTAAAGAAACAGCAAAATAAATTGTTATTGCTTTTGAGTTTCCTGTGTCTAAATTACGTGTAAAAGAAACAGGAATCGAAAATTTTTAATTTCGTATGCTACTGTATTGAAACAAAAGTTTTCTCCTTATTTAATCGCAAATTTCAAAAGTTAAATGATACGAATACTACTTTTCGTGATTAGTGGTACAGATCCTGAAATTGTGTGTTTGAAGACAATCCCACAACGCGGAAAAAATGGGTTAAAATTTATTTATGAATTCATTTTTGGTTAATGAAAATGATACTACAAAAAAAAAATAAACATTTTAAAAATTACCTAAAGAAGTATATATATTTTTATAATTCTTATACATCGTCCCTATAGAAATTTGTATCCGGCCACTAATATCTCATATTGTCGTTGTAAATACAAAATATCCGTCCACTCTAAATGGTGTTCAATGGCTAATTCCTAAATTGTTCGTCGTAGACATGTAGTTCTAATCTCAAAAATGTTTTAAATGAAGTAAAGAAATAATATAAAAGTAATTTGGGTCAATAAAAACATTTCTTTAAAAATTACGAAAGTTAAATTTTTATTCGGTCCCCCGGTCCTATAAGTTATATTCAGTAAAGTTTTCTTGTTACACTGATAAATATTACAAAAAATGTCCCATTTTTTCTACGATTAAAATTGACTGAGTAATAGCTGTTTAAAGTTCTATTTTTTGCTGCTTTGTTAAATTTTTATTCGGTCCCCCGGTCCTATAAGTTATATTCAGTAAAGTTTTCTTGTTACACTGATAAATATTACAAAAAATGTCCCATTTTTTCAACGATTAAAATTGACTGAGTAATAGCTGTTTAAAGTTCTATTTTTTGCTGCAAACTACGAGTCATTCACAAATTTAGTAGAGCAATATCTATCTATATTATAATAGTCTAAATCATGTGACAGTATTAAACAACTAAAAACTGATACCATTGCTTTTCATATGCAAGGTTTCCATTTTAATTTAAAATTAAAAAATATTATCACTATTTTAATAAAACTACATAAAAAATGCCATGATCGCAAAAATAAATCTAGACACTGTTATGTTAGCCGTGTGCAAATCTCGCGAATAGCATATTTCATCTCAACAACAAAAGCAGTTTATTTTCTTTTCTTTTCTTTTTTTTTTTTTTTCTTTTTTTCGTGTGGTAAATTAAGCGATGTTTTAAGGCTAAAATTAAATATCATGGTTTATGGCATTAATATACAGGATGATTCATAAAAGATGGGCAGAACTTTAAGGGGTTATAGTACACTTAAAAACAAATAATATTAAATAGGAGACTAAGGGTCCCAGACGTATTCCCAAGGAGATAGGGGGCATTAAAGTTTAGGGTCCGAAATTTCAAATGATCATAAAAAATGGAAAAATTGGTCGATTCGTTTGCGGTTTTTGCAAAAAATTTTCTTTATGCTAGTATTTTCTTGAAATAAAATTTTAAAGTTCAATTTCAAAAAATGCCGATAGGGGGCGCTTTAGACTTTGGAGTAACAAACAACTATTTTTTAACGTTATTTTTTGTATTTCTTTAAATGATTTCGAAAGCTTAGACTTAAACTTAAATTTTGATCTAAAAATCTGAGTCCTAACGAGTAGTTAAGTAGCGTAAACTGAAATTTGAAATTTGAAACCCTTCTCCCCCCAGAACAAAAATCAGTTATTCCCGATCTTTGTGTCGTAGATTAGGTTCTAACTACTGCCGCGTTTTGCTAAAATTATTCTTTATGTCAGTATTTTCTTGAAAATAAATTTTAAAGAAAATTTTCAAAAAATTCCGATAGAGGGCGCTTTAGACTTTGGAGTAACGAACAACTATTTTATACCGTTATTTTTTGTGTCTCATTAAATGCTTTCTAAAGCTTAGACTTAAACTTAAATTTTCAGCTCAAAATCTGAATCGCTGAGCGTGGTTCAGTAGCGAGGGGAGGGGGTTCAAATTTCAACTTCTGAACATAGTTCAGTTTGTACTACTTAACCATGCCCAACGATTCTGTGCTGTGATACGAGGCAAAAATACAACTTTCGTCAAGGAATGCATAGTCGGAATTCACTCATAAAGGCACTGGCACAGTTGGAAACGTCGCTCATGCAAACGTTAAAGTTCCATTCCTGACGCTAGTCACCGGGTGAAGAAGGAGACAGAAAGTATGCAAATGTCAAATGGGGAAGAAGAAGAACACGTATGCAAAATTTCGACACGATTCAGGCGTAAAAACCACTGAACGGTGAGTCAAGTGTAAGGCGCTGTAGTAATGAATCGGAAGATGGTGCCCTTCACGAATAAGGAAAAGGCTGAGATGCATTTAATTTACGGAGCGGCAGATGGAAATGGTGCAGAGGCACAACGAATGTACGGAGAGCGATTTCCCAACAGGCGGTTGCCTAACCGCAAAACTTTCGAGCGCTTGCACAGACAGTTGTGTGAGACGGGATCATTTCTCGCTTCCCGGTCGAATGCAGGTCGTGCAAAAAAGAACGAATCAGTAGTTGTTTCAGAAGCCATTCTGGATGTAGTAGCGGCGCAGCCAAGTACAAGTACACGAACAGTGGCTAGGCAGGTGGATACCTCACAGTCCATGACTTGGAGGGTACTGAAGGATGAACATTTGCTCCCGTTTCATGTGCAACGAGTCCAGAAACTGTCTCCAGGGGATTATCCAAATCGTATTGAATTCGCCCGCTAGTTTCTGCAGCAGAACGCGCTAAATCCACATTTTGGACGAACTGTGCTTTTCACCGATGAATGTACCTTCACACGTGAAGGTACATTTAACACACACAATGCACATGTATGGGCGGATGTCAATCCACATGCTACGTATCCACATGCTCATCAGAGACGCTTTTCCATCAATGTTTGGGCAGGAATCCTCGGAGACCACCTAATCGGACCGTACCTTCTTCCTGAACGCCTCAACGGTACAACATACCTCACATTTCTGCAACATGTGCTGCCAGACCTGTTAAACGTTGTTCCTCCACGCATCCGGCGGGTCATGTGGTTCCAGCACGATGGAGCGCCAGCCCATTACGTACGAGACGTCCGCAACTATCTGGTCATCACATTTCCGAACAGATGGATTGGTCGAGGTGGTCCTGTTGCTTGGCCTACTCGCTCGCCAAGATCGGGAATAACTGATTTTTGTTCTGTGGGGAGAAGGGTTTCAAATTTCAAATTTCAGTTTACGCTACTTAACTACTCGTTAGGACTCAGATTTTTAGATCAAAATTTAAGTTTAAGTCTAAGCTTTCGAAATCATTTAAAGAAATACAAAAAATAACGTTAAAAAATAGTTGTTTGTTACTCCAAAGTCTAAAGCGCCCCCTATCGGAATTTTTTGAAATTGAACTTTAAAATTTTATTTCAAGAAAATACTGGCATAAAGAAAATTTTTTGCAAAAACCGCAAACGAATCGACCAATTTTTCCATTTTTTATAATCATTTGAAATTTCGGACCCTAAACCTTAATGCCCCCTATCTCCTCGGGAATACGTCTGGGACCTTTAGTCTCCTATTTAATATTATTTGTCTTTAAGTGTACTATAACCCCTTAAAGTTCTGCCCACCTTTTATGAATCACCCTGTATATATACATATATATATATATATATATATATATATATATATAAGAAAGAAAGATGTGGAAGTCATGAATTTGAAATGTTTTAATTTTAAATTAAAGTTTTGTATTTTTAAATGAAATGAGAGAAAGGATTATATTATTAATTAAAAAAAAAAAAAAAAAGTGATCGGAACAATGTTTGGCGGTTTATCACCTGATCGCCAAGGGTGGACTAGTATATATATATATATATATTCAGATACATTAAAAGTATGGTTGAGAGTAAAATTAACATTGCAATGTAAATTTGAAATCCTTAATCATTCTGACACATTAATGCAAAATATACAAGACCTATATGAAGACCTATACCTATAAGAAGAAAAAAAAATTTTTTTTTTTTTGTTGTTAAATAAAATGATTAAAATTAACAGCCTCAATTCGTTACAAAATGATGCATATTTTAAACTAATATTACACTAATCCTCAAAAGTTGGATTATGTCATATTTTTTAGCTTTTAAAAATTGATTCTTATGTATTGTATACTGAATCCGAAATTGACCTTCAGTTTTTGCTATCACGCAAAGATTTTTTGCAAATCGTATATTTTAAAGTTAAAAAAGAAAAAAATGACGAAAATTTGATACTAAAAATAAATGTGATTGTTTTGCTTTTAACTTTTGACAGTTGTTTTTATGTATTTTTTACCAATGAATCCGCAAATGACATTTATTTTTAACCATCACGCCAGGATATTCCACAAATTGTAAATTTCAAAGTTAAAAATCTCAAAGTTAAAATTAAAACTATTCCATCACCTCATCGGACCCTTCGGCTGTTTCGCTGTACGAAACCCAGTATAAGCCAAAATTTGAATAAATTATTGAATTTGATAAAACAATTAAATAAAAAGTGGTTTTACATCTCTTATATAGTATCAGATTTTCGCTATGTTTTAACTTTGAAATTTACGATTTGCTATATATTATAACGTGATGGTTAAAAATGAAGGTCATTTTCAGATTCAGTGTTAAAAAGTAAATAAAAATCAATTATCAAAAGTTAAGAAATAGAGCCATCTTCTTTATAATATAGCATCTAATTTTAGTTATTTTTTAACTTTGACAATTTATGATTTGCGAAAAATCTTGACATGATAATTAAAAATAAAAGTAATTTTCGGATTCAAGGATAAAAACTACATAAAAGTTAAAAAACAACCATCGCAGTCTTGTTTTATCTACTCTAAAAGCTTTTTTTAAACTTCTTGGTGGCATTATATCCGAAATTTTGTGTACCTTCCTGTAAAATAAGTGTAAATTGTAATCACCTAAAATCATAATAATATTAGATTGTCATTGGATTTACGTCTGTATGTATAGCTTAATCTCGATCGGATAAGTGAATTAAGGTTCGAGTATAAATTTTGATTTGGAAAAGCACACATATCATCGTTGAAATTAAATAAGATAACATCATTAATTTTTCTTAAAAAACATCATTTTTATTTAAAAAAAAATTATGAAAACCAACAGCCTAAAATCCTTATAAAATAAAATATATATTAAAATACAATTATTTTAGCCAATCTGAAACTTAATAATAGTTAACTCAACCGTAATACTTGTACTATTTTTTTTTCATAGGGAGGATACACATGAAATAAGTTCTTCGAATACTTTGAGCACTTGAATATGATCCCTCAAAGCATAGTCGAACTCAGATGCAAAAAAGTGGTATAAGTCATTTTTAAAGGTTCATAACTCGGTAAATCTTAGAGTTATATAAATGGGATTTTTTATATCTTACTTGTTAGTGTAATAAGAAAATTTTATTAAACATAACTTATACAACCGGAGGACCGTAAAAAAATTTAATATACTTTTTTTTTTTTTTTTTGTCTTAAGAAATATTTTTACTGACCCAAATCACTTTAAAAATAATTCTTTACTTTATTTAAAAGATTTTTGTATTTGGAACTGTATGGCTTTAACTAACAGTTTAGGAATTAGCCATTGTACACTACTAAGAGTGGACGCTTTGTATATACTTCTAATTGGAAAAATATTTTGAACCAAATAATTTTAAAAAGGGGGGGAAAGAACGTTCAACTCCAGTCATTTTACACGGAAAAAACTGTTTTGTTAACTTTGATATTACGTCTTAATATAATAAAGATGGATTTCATGTTCTATTTTTAAAAGACCATGTGCATTTTATATTAATCTTTAAATTTTGATATTTAGAAAATGATTTATCTCTTATTTATCTCACTTCTCCTAATGTTCGAGATAGAGCGATTCAACTATGAGTTTATTCAAGGGCAATACCTTTGTATACGAGCAGGTGCAATTGAAAATTAAATGCTTGAAGTCCATGTCGTGTTTTCTTTCATGGTTACATATTAAAACTTAATTTACGGTCGAAAGGTGAGATGCGTGCACATTTCGGTAGCTCAAACAAAGCCGCAATGACAAAAAGCTTTAAAATCTATACTATAATGGAAAGAATCAGCAAGCATTTTATTTTAGTACAAACAAAATAAAAATAAAAATAATAAATAAATAAATATGGAATGATATTCTTAATAATAATGAATTGAAGTATTGAATTTCAGCATTTAATAAAAATAATTTTCTTTGACTATATACGGACAAACGTTACAATCAATAATAATAAATAATCAAACTTATATAGTACACAAAGAAGAGGAGAGCAAAGAATTCTTAGAAGAAAACAACAACAACAAAAGGAAAAACCCTTATGCTTAAGAAAATGCGGCATTCGCATAATTCAAAAGATAATACAAAATTAAAAAAATATATATTCTAAGCCTAAACAAAGTTCTCTCCAATAGAAATATACTTTTTGAGCATTTTTTGTTCAAAATACTTAAGAAACTGGACATAAACTATCTAAAATTTTACTCGAAATTCTGTTTTTGGGCATGTAGCTTCGGCTAAATTTCCCTTTCAATCCGAAATTTCCCAATTCTGTACGCATGTTTCTTCCAGCTGTTTTACATTAGAATTAATTTTATGCGTCGGATGCTAATCATTATCAAGTTTCATTGAATGTTGTCTTGCGGCTTCTTCTACTTCATACATTTTCATCACATTGACAGTAAACTCTAAGCATTTTGAAATACTGACTATGACAATACATTTTATCTGATATGCGTTGTAATACAAAATAATAGTATACAACGATGTTAGGATACACAGCCTACGCTTCAATGCTCGCGCATTTTATTTCTATTGAAAGAAATTCGTGAAAAATAGTAGTGTTTTAAAAATTAATGCTGGGCATCAGTATTGGCAAACAACCAAATCGTAACATTCTTTACATAAATTAAAAGTTACGCTTATTTTTAGTCCGATATTTTTATTATTATTATAATCAGATTACATTCCAGAAGTAATAATTCTAAATGCGAATATGATTAACATAATTTTAGCATTTGAAAACTTAGAAATTACTTGTTTGTAAACATATTGATTTCGGCATTTGAAAACTTCTAAATAACTTGTTTGTAGACTGAATGACTTTGGATTTGGGAAAGTAATAAAATTATAAGTTACAGAATTTAAACTATAAGAAAAATAAAGAAATTAAAAGAATATCACTGAATGAAATTAAAGAGAAAAAAAATGTCATCTTCCGATTGACCCTATTTGTTTTTTAACCATCCCCTTGACTAAAATAAATAAAAATAATATTGCCCAGTTAAACTGATGGCATTGAGCTCACAGGCTAAGCATACTAATTGTACATTACAGCCTTGTATTTTCGCTAATTCCGCTCGAAAAAAAAAAATTAAAAAAGGGAAACAGCTCTTCCCTTTCTCCTTTTTTATACTTAATCATTGAACTTCCTAAACTATCAAGTACATGCTTTATCATATTAAAAAATCTATATCCAAAATTCAGAGCAAATCGGATAATTCTTAATAAAAACCCATTTAGCATTTATATAATTTAAGAGGAGTTATTCTCCTCTTTTATACTTAACCATTAAACTTCCAAAACTATTCAGAGATTTGAACAAAATCTGACAATTCTGACTGAAAAATCCATTTATGCAAGTTAAGGGGTGGGGCATTAGAACCCCCGTTCCCCCTGTTTATACTTATTCAATGAACACCTAATAACAGCCAACGGTATCGCCTCATCCGAATGATAATATATCTAAATTTTGAACGAAAACTGTTAATTCTACATGAAAATCCCGTTTATATCAATTAAAGGGAGGGGCATGAGCCCCCCGTTCCCCCTGTTTATACTTATTCAATGAACACCTAATAACAGCCACGGTATCGCCTTATCCGAATGATCCTATATCTAAATTTTGAACAAAAATCGTTAATTCTGCATGAAAATCCCGTTTATATCAATTAAGGGGGGGGGGGGCATGAGTCCCCGTTCCCCCTGTTTATACTTATTCAATGAACACATAATAACAGTCACGTAATCGCCTCATCAGAATGATCCTATATCTAAATTTTGGACAAAAACTGTTAATTCTGCATGAAAAACCCATTTATATCCATTAAGGGGAGGGGCATGGGCCCCCGTTCCCCCTGTTTATACTTATTCAATGAACATCTAATAACAGCCACGGTATCGCCTCATCCGAATGATCCTATATCTAAATTTTGAACGAAAACCGTTAATTCTGCATGAAAATCCCGTTTATATCAATTAAGGGGGGGCATGAGCCCCCCGTTCCCCCTGTTTATACTTATTCAATGAACACATAATAACAGTCACGTAATCGCCTCATCAGAATGATCCTATATCTAAATTTTGGACAAAAACTGTTAATTCTGCATGAAAAACCCATTTATATCCATTAAGGGGAGGGGCATGAGCCCCCCGTTCCCCCTCTTATACATATCGAATGAACTCCAAAAACTAATCAGGGAAGCGCCTTATCAGGATATACCTATATACAAAATTTCAAGTGGATCCGATATTTTTATCATGAGTTATCGCGTTACGTACGAACATACATACAGAACGGACGGGCACATAAGCTCTCAGGCTATGATAGCCTGTGAGCTAAAAAGACAGCTTGCTAGCAATGGAACAAATAACAGTAAGAATTAAATAAAATCATGCGTCAAGCATGTATCATGAAATACTTTCCAACTGCTTTTGGCTTTTGGAAAGTAATATAAGTAAAAAAAAAAAAAACGCTAGAAGACTAAAGAAATCAAAAGAATATCACTGAATGATATCATACGGAAAAAATGTCATTTTCCAATTGTTCCAATTTATTTTTTAACCGACTCCTCGACGAAAGAAAAAAAATGATAGCTTGCTAACAATAAAGTAAATAATAATAATAAGAAAATCAAATGTCAAACATACATTATGAAACACTTTCCAGCACTACCAGAATACTTTAGCGAAACTTCACCATTTAACCCTTTGAGCTCTGGTGGGTAAATTTCATCAAAATTCCAAATGTCACATTGGCACCAGCATTTTGCAAAGAAAAAAAAACGCTTAACGATATACGCGAAAAAAAAAAATGTATTAAACCTTTTTCAAATAAATTTGGACGAATTTTCTGGTGCCGTTGTGACATTTCGGAATTAAAATTATGTGGTAGAAAATTCTACCATCAGAGCTCAAAGGGTTAATATGTTGAAAGAATATATCTAAGCAAACAACTTAGAAAATGCATAAAAATTTTGAAAAACAGATTTCCTCAACTAACCTCCATAGCATGAAAGGAATGCAAATTCTTTTGGGCAGCTTTGTATATAATCTATCAATTTGTAGCTATTCCACAAATTATGTAAAAATTTAGTTTAGTTAAAAAATGCATAACTCAATTTGAAATTTACCTTCAGAAATTTCCGCAGATGAATGGAAAAACACTCAAATTCTTATGCACAGCGTTGTATATTATATAGATTTTTAGAAACATTTTAAATTGGTATGATTGTGATGATCAAAACATTTAGAAATTGGTTTGATTAACTGACATGCAATACAACACGCTATATACAAGAAAAAAAAGCAGCAGCATTTATTGCTTATTTACACAGACACAAAATTCGATTACAGTACTTTTCTATGAGAAATAATTGCTCGGAATGAGTTTTCAGCACCGGTATGAATTTATAAAGCTTAGCTAAATTTCAATACATTACCTGGTGTTCACAAATTCTATACGTTAGATATAGGTATTACACTTCACAAAAAATTCGTAAGCATTTACGCCCACGAGCGTGAATTGCTTAAAGCATATTTTTAAATGTGTTATACATTTTCCAGGTGAACTATAGATTAGAAAATCATGAGTTGTTTTGCATAATGTTAAGAAATACTTATATATTATACAGGGATGCGCATAAAGAATTTGGATAGATTGCCATTACGGTTGGTAATTGGTGAAAGGGTGTTTTCAGTATGTGTTATATGATTTTTAGCTGAATTAAATTGTAGCATAACATGTGTGGCGTGTATAAAATATGTAGGTAATGTACAAGACTGAACAAAAGTACTTGAATGCATTACCGTCTGTGGGCGGTAATTACTGAAACTGAATATTTAAATGTGTTGCTCGTTTTCAAGCTGAATTAACATTTGGGATAATCTCTGATATGTATAAAATATTACAGATCATACTCAGGGGCTTTACTAAAATATTCGCATGCATTGCCGCCTTTGGAAAATAATTGCTTAAAATGATATTTAACTCTGTTATATGTATTTAACTATTTCATTTTAGGGTAAGGGAAAAAAATTAAATTTTGCAATAATATTCTAATAATGTTGAAAGTGTTTCATACGCCTGATGCCTAATTTTTCGTTCTTCTTTATCATGTACTAACTGAGCTGCCTGGCGTTACCCAGCCCGTGATTAAAACCTTTAAATAAACTTGAAATTTGTATTATTTTATATCTATAACTTTATTTTGTCTAAATTTGTATTTTTAAATGAAAAAAAATATTAATTGAAAGTACATGCTATTTTGAGTAATTTTATTTTTTGGAATTTAAGCATAACGAAAGTGACCGAAACCGTGACAAAATACTCAGTTTTTTACTGATTTCGTGGACTTTTTCAAGTATTTTATTCTGCAGAAAATATTTCCAACCTTCCGAACATTTCAAAATTATTGTATTAGATATAAATCTGGTCTATTTAGATGCTCCCAAAAGGCTGTGCTAAAATGAGGAAAAAACTATTGTGTTAAAATAAGGACAAAATTAAGAAATTTGTTTAAATTGCTATTTGAAAATACTGTTAGTTCAACCTGACACCAACAGGGAGTACAATATGATCTATAAAGACATTTCATTATGAAAGAGTGGTCAAAAGGTTTTTCAATAATACATTACATGAGAGCTGTCAGCAAAATTTTTAAAAGCTCTCCCCCATAGGGGGACTAAGTGGGCGGAAGGCACGGGAAGTGTATAATTACATGAATAAGGGGTCACAAGAGGAATAAGTTCTAATGATATATCACATAAGGGATGGATGCAAAATTTAGAAAAATGCCCCTTGCAATCCCCTCCATCCGCAAATTCAACGCACTCTCATTTTTTAAAATTTCTATTATGTTATAAACTATCTGAAAGTTTCAAATCGATGGATTAATTTGCTTTCCGAATTTAAAACAAAAAATTCTGAATCAAATTTTTTTGAAATTTACATATTCTTAATAAAGTTCAAATATAGTTATAGATGCATAAGTTTAAAATTTCTAAATTCTATAGTTCTAAAATATTTGATACCGTGCAAAATAATGGTTGTCTAAAAATTATCCGTGCTTTTTTATTCGGGATCTCGGGTTATCAATATCTGCACAGTTTGTGAAATATTTCTACAAAATATACATTTCTTTCGAAGGAAATAAAAGTAACTTTTTTATAAATGGATATTTCGTGGATATTTTTTACATTTTGCAACAATACAAGAAAATTTTTTAGAATTTCTAAAAAAAAAAGTTTTTTTAGGCTAGTTAAGCAATTTTCTAGTTTTTAGACTTGATAGAATTTAAGATACATTATTTTTTTAAAGGCTCAGTACATGTATTGCCCTAACAGTACTGTAACTCTACTCCCCCCACCCCTTCCTTCAAGTTTTTGAGCAACTTGTCTGCAATTTGATAAAATTCAATGCTTTTGTATAATTATGAATACTTTTCTATTCTTTTAATTTGTAGTCTTTAATTAATTCCTCAATTAATTATTAGAAATTTAAAATTTTGACTCTCGGGTGTATCACGAGATTCTTTGGGCTACTTTCATAAAAATTGTGAGCCTTGTATGTGTCATAGATTTTGCTAGCCACCGCAGACACACAGAGCGAAACCTTCTTTTATTAGTATTTATCACTAGAATTGATGTTACTTTTTTATTAGATCAGGGCCATATTTAGAGCAATAGATGCATTTTTTCATGAATATTTCCGAATAGTAAACTTTGCCTTACTTAATCGGTGAATTCTGCGATTAAATAAGACGAAGCTTACTAGTCTGAAACGCTGATAAGAAAATTCACACGTTGCACGCGTCATAAATATCGGAATGTATGTGACACATGCCAACAAATTCTACATATTTTTCCATGTCATGTGCCGCACATTCGCAACATTGTATGCTTTGCTCCACATTGGAAGAAATCGGATATAATAAATGACACTCATGTGTTCTATTTGACTGCACTTATTATGCTAAATATTGTACATTTTATTGTACGAAAGCATAAAAGTATGTATAAATCAGGCATGAATGCTAACATTTCATTTTAGGTGCGTTCGTAATTATATAAATACTTGGCGTATAGTCGTCAATCAGTCCGTCCGTATGTCCGCATGTAACAGAGTAAAAACTATCCAACCGAATCGTTTGAAATTCACAATATATGTTTTTTGCATAATTTTGTCAAGTCATTTCAAATTTTATGAAAATCTGATGCATAATTTAATTACAGGGACAATCAAAAATAATCCATTACATTACGACCAATGGGAAAAATAGATTCAAGTGCATTTTAATGGTTATTCTAATTACACTCTTTCGAACATAATAAAATTGATATAAATCTATGAATTATATACTAAAATATACATTTTGTATAATCTGTGGTGCAAAGAATATTTGTTATTAATTTACAGGGCCACACAAAAGTACTCCATTATATAATGGTATAAAGCGAAACATTGTTTGGAGCGAAGTTTTCGGATATCTACTGTATGCGAGGTACTGTATACTATTTCACCAAAATCTGAATATTTTTAAAACTTTCCTATAGTCCGAAAGCACCTCATTTGTACCGCTTGACGTGCAATTTCGAACTTGTTTTAATAAGAAACACTTAAAGATAGAAATTGAAATATTATATATATATTTTATCTTATACATTTTATTGACATGGTTAGGAACTTACTTATAGAAGAACGTGTAAATATCAATAAATTTAATTGACAAAATTAAGTATAAAAGAAAACGCATGTTCTCAAAAGTTCCCGGCCACTTTCACGAGTTCGTAAAAAAGTGGTATTGTAATAGAAAATTACATTGATCAACAACATTAACAAGTACTGTTTTATCGTATTGCTATTTTATTAGCTTTAGTAATAAGTATTGCGGCGCAGCAACGTGACATTCATACAATCAACGGTTAAAGATCGTCTATGGTACATTTTTTCCACATTTCTTGCAACTTTGGGGAAATTTCGGCTGAGTTGGAATATTTATAGTTTCGCAGACCTTTGCCAACTTTTTTCCAAAGATTTTCCATTGGATTCATGTTGGGCGTTTGGGCTGACCATTTCAAAAACGAAATTTTTTGTGCGAAAACTATTGCTTATCGAGGCTTGCATACATTATTTATGTCGTTATCATGTTACGAAAAATAGTTGCGACCAAATTTTTTTTCTCTAATAAGCCAAAAACTGGTCTTGCAAGATATCCTTATACCGTAATTTCGGGTGTATAAGCCGCGGCTCAAACAATTCTTTTTGGACCCAGAAATCTTATTTAATGATTAAACACAAATACTTACGGCGTAGTTACGGCGTTCTAAGTAGTAACATTCATTTTTTTAAAAATTCTGGGTCGAAAAAGAATTGTTTGAACCGCGGCTTATACACCCGAAATTACGGTACATTGTATCATTCATCTGGCTGTGGATCTCAAATAACGGACCGACACTTTTTAAAGAAAATACTCCCCACAGCATAACGTGTCCTCCGCCATGCTTCATTGTAGGAATAACATAGGTCGAATCATACCTTTTGTTGTTAGGTCATCGTATGTTGTGTCTGCCATCACTACCAAAAAAATTTCAAATTCGATTAATGGAAAAAATAGAATTTTTGTCCAGTTTTCACTTGACCAGACTTTGTGTTCCTTGGAAAATGCCAGTAGGGTACGTCAGTATTTTTTTCTACCTCTGAAAATTTTTTAACACCGACTCTTCCATAAAGTTCTGTATCACGTCAGCATCATAACACGGTAGAATAATTTATTTCAGCAATATTTTCATTCCGTAAATCGCAGTATATTGCAGCGGAATTTTAATGCGGATTATCAATTGTTTTTCACCTGATAATTCTGTCCACAGGAATACTAATTTTCCGGGGTCTCCCGGACCTCTGAAAGAGATGGCCATCTTTATACAATTTTTAAATATCGTTTACAGTCGATTTTACCGATCGATAACTTAGCCGTAATATCTCGAGAAGATTGGCCTTTTAGCGACAAACTAATCACTCATTTATGAACAATAATTGTTGAACTTTTCAAATTTGAATTCAAACTATGCTATACACGTTGATTCATTCATAAACACAACCAAAAAACACTTTACGGATAGAAAAAATCTAAAGAATGATAAGTGGCCGGAAACTTTTGAGAACATGCGTTTTCTTTTATACTTAATTTTGTCAATTAAATGTATTGATATTTACATGTTCTTCTATAAGTAAGTTCCTAACTAATATGTCAATAAAATGTATAAGTATCGCTTTGAGATTCCTCTTCAAATGGGTATATTTACAAATTAACTGAAAAAATTTTCCTGGCCGGAAACTTTTGACCGCCACTGTAGCTAGAGATCGACTGAAAATTCGATTTCGTTTTCGTTTTCGGCCCAAAAAATGAGTTTCGGCGAAAGTTCATTTAGGGCAAAAATGCTGCGGAAAATTCGGCCGAACTGAAACTCGACTGAAACTCAAAAATCTCGTTTCTTCCTTCAAAATTTTTCAACCCGATTCATTGATTTGAGCTGCATCGGCTAAAAGGAGACACTTTTAGCTCACAAGATATCAAAACGTGAGAGTCAGTGTTCCTGCAGGATCTATATTTATGTATGTGTGCATGTATGTATATATGTATACATATATGTATGTATGCACGTAAAGCGATAACACTTGATGGAAATATCCTATTTGCTTCAAATTTTAGCTTTGAATTTCATTCTGATAAGGCGCTTCCCTGATTAATTTTGGGTATTCATTGGTTAAGTCTAAAGGGAAGGGGGGATGGGTATATGAAAAACCCATTAATATAGATTAATGGGTTTTTCATATAGAAATATCCGATTTAATTCAAATTTTGTATATAAGATCATTCTGATAAGTTACTTACTTGAATAGTTTATGATGCATTAGTGAAGTATAAAATCTCTCCTATCTTAATTTAGATAAATAGGTTTATCATGCAAAAATATCTGATTTCTTTCAATTTTGAATATGGTTTCATTCTGATAAGGCGCTTACCAGATTTGTTTTGTGGATTTATTGGTTAAGAATAAAGAGGAAACGGGCGGCTAATCCCTCCAGTAATTTAGATTTATGGATTTTTCATGCAGAAATATCTGATTTGCTTCAAAATTGATTTCTAGAAGTTTCAAGAATGTGAAACCAAAATTACATTTCATTCCGCGAAGGAGTGTTTGAGTTAGTCTTAAAAAATGTACCCATATTCAAATATGCATCTATTTTTCAAAAAGTAAAATTCAATTTAACATTAGGAGTTGAAAATTTTAAGTTGCCATAGTTCCTAAATTACTTTACCGAATTGGTTTGGTATCCTAAGTTGAAAGCTGCAGTAAAAATTCAATTAGGATGTAGAAAGTAGGTGTTTGTATTGAAAATCTGATCCAATTTCTGTATGAAGAGACAAGAGAGCCCCTAATCGTAATTTAAAAAATATATTAACACTGGAACGACCGGATGGAGTCGATTCGACTCCAATAATGTAACTAAATTTCAATTCGAACCAGAAAAATTTTCTTGAAATAATTTCAGTTTAATCCACGCAAATTTACGTTGAATAAATCTATTAAATAATTTTGAATAAAAATTCTGGTGAGAAATATTATTTTCAAACTTGAGTAGAATTTTCGGGAGTTCTAGTGTTAAACACCCTGAAAAAATATATAATATCCAATCAACTGCTATTTATTTATTTATTTTAAGAGGAAGACAATTTTATGATTAAAATATTTTTATTGCTATTTGTTTATAATTTTCAACTAAAAGTACATGAACCATTGTTGGTATACATACTAATATTTAAAAACGATATTTTTCCATATCTTTTACCAATAGTATGAAATAGGGGACTGTCAATTTGTTATATTTGGGACAATTAGAGAAATTCTTCATAAGTAATTCAAATTATTTTATTACAAAATATAATGAAGATAGAAATTGATATAACCAGTTGAATACCATTGTGTTACACAAACGTAACATGCATTTAATTTATAACAAAAAGCATTTTGCTTATCTATATATGAAGTCAAAATTTTGTTACTCTTGTGATACCTACTCTAGTCACAAAATGATTTATTATATCGACAAGGATAATACCTTTTGTTACAAATTGAATATATATTACGTGAGTAGAGCACAATCGTATTTAACTGGTTATATAAAAAATTTTCGGAATTACATTTTGTAATAAAATAATTTGGAATTATTTATGAAAAATTGCTCGAATGGTCACAAAATTAACAGTGGAAACTCTGCTAGGTTCTTTTTAAGGCTGTTTATCACTCATTTTCCGAATTCTCCTCAGTAATGTTAAGGCTATGGGCGTTTGATGTATTCGTATATTCCAAAATATCTACTCAGGAAATTAATATTTTTAACTTCTTTTTTCTGTGTACTCTTCTGTAAATATGTCTATTTTTTTCTTGGTTTCCAAAATATCTCTAAAATCATTGCTTAATTTTATATGAAGTGCTAAAATTTTGCTTCCACTTTGTTAGTTTTTAAAATATAAAATCTTAAATAAGCAAAAATTTTAGAAATATTTTACTAACTAAGAAAAAAAGGACATTCTTTAAGAAGAAACTACTGACAAAAAGAAGTTAAAAATATTAATTTCCTGAGGAGATATTTTAAATATAGAAATACATCAAACACCCATAGAATTAACATTATGGAAAGGAATTAAAAATATGAGTCACCAGCAGACTTAAATATCAGAAAAGCATGCAGTAAAGGAATCAAAATAGTATTCAAGGTGGGTAATGTCTCTGTTGTGACTACTTTCTTATTCAAAGACTCTATTAATAGCCACGTTTTGCTCAATCTCAATAATAGGAGAATTATCCTGTTTTCGAAGAGAAATTTCTTTCAAGTAATCCGGAAGTATTTCCTTCACAACGATTGGGTTTCCTGTTCAAAGAGATTGTTTTTTCTAACATTTTGATAAATTTAATTTTTCTCCTTTGCGAAATCAGATAAGTTCCACCTAAATTGTTTATTGATTATGCTTAGAAATAACAAAATCGATACTCGTGTTTTGAATCAGTTTTTTGTATGTGCCATCTGTATATGTGCTCTTGTAAATGTAGATTTTATATGTGACATTTACAAGGATGAGATTTTCGTTTTTTTTTTTTTTTTTTTTTTTTTTTTTTTTTCGCATCAATATATTCTTAGAGAAAATGTTGTTCGGTTAAAACGCAAAAATGTTACGATTAAATAATATATTTATTTCTAACAGAATATTGGTGTGCAAAAAAGTGAAAATCTCATCCTTACATTTAATTAAAATTGTAAATCGATATTTTGCTGTTATTTTTCTTAGTATAAAAAATTAAAAAGGCAACTTAATCTATTTATCTAATTAAATGTTCATATTTTTAACCGCTTACCTGATTTGCCCATACGTCATAAAGGCAATGTGTTTTTGCCAATCATGATTTGCCCCATACATGGTACGGGCATGCATATTCCAATCACGATTTTTTATTTTCACCAGTAAATATTTATTGTCAATTTTCATTATTTGATCCGATCATTTTTCTGATTCAATAAGGTAAAAATGTCTGTTTTGAAAAACCGGTGATAAAAAATTAAAAATTCTATAAAAGACATGAAAAATTACCGTAATTTCGGGTGTATAAGCCGCGGATCAAACAATTCTTTTTGGACCCAGAAATCTTATTTAGTGATTGAAGACTATCACTATTACGGCGATCTAACAAGTTATATTTATTTCCTAAAACATTCTGGGTCGAAAAAGAATTGTTTGATCTGCGGCTTATACACCCGAAATTACGGTAGGCATTGTTTGAAAGGTTTTTTTTCAAAAATATTGATCAGTTAAGTGATTAATTAGTATGACTTCTTTTAAACATCTATCTATATATTTTTTAAATCTCAAATTGTAACAGATTTCTACATGCAGCATGATTTCACTTAAATAATACTTTCCTTTTTACCAGCTTCTTAAATTTATAATCTTATATAATGTACATACTAAAATTAGTGGGGTTTTTTTCATTACTTTTCTTTTAAATTCAGAAACATGTATTATTTAGAATACTTTACATTTTCATATATACTTGCCAACTTCCGACGTAATTTCCGTAAAATGTGAATTAGTTTGCAGGAGGTTAAACGTGTTTCGAAACAGATTTTTTTTTTCAAAGAATTAATATCAGACTATTTTCAAGTACAAACAGGAAATTAAATAGCTAATGATACAGCTAAAATACTTTCCGTTTAAAAACTTGTTTATCCTGGTTTAAATTTACTCGCATTTTAAGGAAGTTGATAAGTATACATTTATTACATTCTTTACAGTGATTTCTATACGTTTTTGAAGTACTATTGTTTTCATACTTTGGTTCGATTTTTTTAATTGTGTTATTTGCATTTATTTATTTATTTATTTATTTTTTAGATTTTTTTTTTATTGAGGTATGAATGTTAAACTAAATATGATAATTTATTCAAGTCAAATGTTTATTCCTTAATTTTTTATAATAAAAATTGAATGCAGTAGAATATTGTTTATGCGACGTGTATGTATTTATACGTCTTTTACATTTAGGGGAGATTAAGCAGGATTGACCATATAGGAGGCTTGATCCACCCCTCAGTTTTTATATTTAAAAGAATTTTAGTGTTTTACCGATAAGTGTCAACCAAAGCTAGTAGAATTCTGAAACAACTCTCTTTTTCTTATGCAAATAATCGAAATAGATATGGAAAAAATCAATTGTTGAGACATTTTCAACCTAAAAGTTGTGTTTTTTAGAAATATTTTGTAAGCTTTATTCACATAAAATATATCATAGAAATTTAAGTATGTAGGTTTTAAGCAATGAAAAAATGTTGAGCTTTCATTTCAGGCATAATTACTACAAAATAAACTAAGCTTAACATAATAATGTGCTATTCTTTAGAAAAAGGCTATGTAGGCAGGTTTGACCAAATCTATCTGAGGAAGGGTTAATCAGATTGTCAAAGCTCCCTTAATTAAGGGGTTTTGGAGATCTTTCTTTTATACACTGTATATTATGAAAGGTTAATAGTAAAAAAAAATGTTAATTATTCTGTAAAGCTACAGTAAAATGAGGTGGTAGAAAAGAAAACGTTTAAAACTGAAAAAAGAAAGATAGGAATTGATATAGTATCCACTGCAAGGAAAAAAATAATAAAATATAAATGGGAAAGTTGATAGGAACTTTTACCATTTACATATTACCTACAGTAGGTAGATAGATGTAGTGGAAAATAGGGCCTGATTAACCAGTGAAGATGTGGGAAGCACAGTGTCATTTTATGGCCCCCTTCATTCGAGAAGAGTTTTCTAAATTCAACATACTGAGGCAGTGTTGAATTCAGATACTCTTCCTCGGGAGGGACTTTTGCGGCTTCAAGTGCGAGGGGGGAGGGGCATTGTAGAGCGGGAAAATTACATTTTTTTTTATCATTGCAAACACAAAAACTTAAAAATTTTTTCCGGGGGGACTTTTCAATGCTCAGGGGGGATGTCTCCCCCGGGTCACCTCCTGAGATTAACACTGTACCTAGAAATTTACAATTCTTGCGAATACTATTCCAAAGAGTGGCTCAGTTGAAGTCACATATATTTCATTTATCAATGTTCCCTTTACACAAAAATTGGATACAATCGAGAAGAATATACAAAAAGTATTTTGCATGGTATGTGCGTAAAAATGTACCGTAATTTCCTGTATATAATCCGCGGATCAAACAATCATTTTTCGACACAGAAATTTTATTAAATAAAATATAACTTTTTAGATTGCCGTAAATATTTGCCTCCAATTACAAAATGAAATTTCTGGGTAAAAAAGAATTGTTTGATCCGCGGGTTATACGCAGGAAATTAAGGTAAGTCGGGTAAAAAAGTTTAATTCAGAATGCATGCGTAACATAAAATATTGATAATTTATTTACTCATACAAGCCAAATTCAGTATTATTTAAACTCAGTATACAAAATAAAAATACATCTATATAATGAACAACCTGAAAAATTGCGATCAGTTGGTTGAATTTGATTTATTACAAAATTTGATTTATTAAAAAATTAATTTGTTATGAAAGCTATATTTATGAAACATTTATTATGCATCATAAGATTGATCATTTGAAAATATATTAGTATTTTGGAATGGAATTCAATACAATATTTGGGACCTCCCTGTTTTCTCAGTTTCGGGACCTTTCAAAAGTGCGTATTTGGTAATCAGGACCTGGTGGAAAAGACTAGAAGGGACAAAAAGAATGAAAGCAGCAGTCTTAAAAATTGTCAATGAAGAGTTGGGTAGTTCCATGCATGCCTGTAACGTGAGTTACCAGCTACGATTTTTATCTACCGATATTTTCGTTTTGAAAAATGAGACATATGTTATTGGGGATACCTCATTAATTGAATAAAGCCAAGAAAACTTTTTGAAAATAACGGTGGACAACAATTTCGCAGTTATAATCTTGGTAACTCACGTTACAAAACCTCATGGAATGACCTAGTTAACCTTTCATAGGGTTCTTGTTCTTACACATTAAGGGATTTGGGGGGATTTTAGGTGTTTTAGTACCAGAAATTTCTTCAAGTACTGGTTGCTATATACGAAGGTATTTCTTTTTTTATTAAATAAGGCAAGTATTATTTTACGAAAGTTCTGAAAGTTCTGCTTGAAAGTTCTTGAAGCGTACGAACCCTGTTTCTGGAGGAAGGCATTTTTGTTCCAAAAATGTTCAAATTATTAATTCATACGATTTTTAACGAACAAATGCATTTGAAAATAATCAGTAGTTTTCCTTCTCGTACATTATGAGATCGAAATCGCACTGAAAATTATTGGTTCCACACGTTAGTATAGACATTAAAAGTAAGCGTTTGCAATCTGTAAACAGCGCCCCTTAACCCTGTGAGCTCTGGGGTGTAAATTTCTTCAAAATTCCAAATGTTACATTGGCGCCAGTATTTTGCAAAAAAAAATCTTCTATCAGAGCTCAAGGGGTTAAAGAATTATGTGTCATGAGGGTGTAAAAGAACGTAGCATTGATCCAAAAACTTCACCTTTCTACCCTGAATGGGTCTAATCGACCCCGTCCTATAATGCGTTTCATTCGATTCAAACCAGAAATTTTTTCATAAAATAAACTAAATAAATAACACAAAGATTTAAGTTCAATAAGTATGTTAAATGGATCTAAATAAAAATTCTGGTGTGAAATATTTTAATCAAGTTTGAGTAAAATTTCAACAGGGTAGGAAGGTTAAGGAAGATATGGAGATGAATTTCCCAAAGTTGAATACAGTGAGATGAAGCTAAACTGTGTGACACCTAGTGCTGTCAGGTCGAATGTCTCAAAAAGTAGGACAAGCAGACAAAAAAAAAAGCTGGAGAGTGTCTTCAAATAACAGACATAAAATACATGAAATCAAATGTAAACACGTAACCTGTCTGTAACATAATACCGTCTTAAATGTTAATAATTCATTTTCCCTTCTGTACAATTTTACCTGTTCAGACAAAATCCTGTTTAAAAGGAAAATTTTCTCCTGAGACTTGCAATTCTGTCTAAACATATTGCAAACTGTTTAAACAAACTGTTTAAGCATTTTATTTTCATAAATATTTTTTGAGTAATTAAAACATGCAACATAAAATTATTTTGTTTTTAGCTGATTTTATTTCTCTTAACAAATATTTCAGTATAAAACAACGTGAGTCAAGTCTCCTATATGATGGGCCAACACTCCAATATGTGGGGAGCCTTGGCCTATTATTTTCTCATGATTAAAATCAAACATTTTTCAAATTTCTTATATATATTTGCAATCAAATTTTTTATATATATTGCCACACTTAAGTAGAAATTTTCTTTTGATAACTGATTGCATAATGAATAAAATGATATATATATTTTTATACAAGGTTCAATATTTAAAAAATACAAAATCATTTGTTAAAAGTAGGTCAACCTTTTTTAGTATCCCCTATACGTCCTTTCACTTCAGGTCCAATTCAGCACTAAACATTTTACCATAATTTCCTGTCTATATTCGCGGATCAAACAATTCTTTTTCGACCCAGAGACTTTATTTTGTAATTGAAAGAAAATATTTACAGCTATCTAAAAAATTATATTTTATTTGATAAAATTTCTGAGTCGAAAAATGTTTGTTTGATCCGCGGATTATATGTAGGAAATTGCGGTAATCGAAAATTATTTCATTTACAGAGTTCAAAACTTCATTTATGCGTCGTTTTTATTCTAGACTTTAAAATGAATATAATTTTTCAAACATAGTGAGAAGTCCATAGACTTTAAAATTATTGTTCAGTGATTCAGCTTTAATGAAATCTGTGGCTATGAAAATAGTCAAGTTAAGAAAATTTTTGAGAATACTCGATAAGTATGTTCTTTAAAATACTTCACATGAAACAGTATTCTCTCAATTATGCAAGGAAGGAATATTTAAAACATTAAATTAGCTTAAAAATTGTCTTATATTCACGGGAAAATTTCTTATTTGGAATTTAAGATTTTATACTTAATTTAAAAATATTCCTATAGTAGCTGCAATTCTAAATTAAAATTTTATGCTGGTGAACAAGTGCTTAAATATGGTTTTAAATAACTGTTATTTACATAAGCAAATATAAGAAATGTAACCGAATTTAAAATATCCGGATTTTCCTTTCATTCTATTTGTGAAATTCTTTTAAAAACGGCTCTTGAGGCCTTTTTTATAATTATTATTCAAAGAATGTGATTTTGAATTTAGTTTATTAAAAATATATACTTTCTAGAAACTCGTGATAGGATTTTTGTGATTGTTATTTCGAAAGAAGATTCAGTGAAAGAGCAGCCAAATTTAGCTTAAAATCTATTGTATATTTTTCCTAAGATCTGTTAAATGTTATTTACTCTTCAATTTTAATTAATCTTTAATGGACCATTTTATTTCTATTATTACAACACTGTCTTTTTTTCTAATATATCGATTATATCTTTACTAATTCTTTGCTTTTTCCTTTATTTTCAGACTCCCACAAAAGAAGATGATGAATACGAATATCATTGACTTCCAAAAACAGACTGTCTGTGAGATAGAAAAAAACTCTGACATGTAAAATTAGGAATTTCTTATTATTTGCCGAAATTTCTTACAAATCTCTAAATATGCGTTAACTTCCTAAGAATTTCATAAAACATGCTATGAATATTTTATTCAAAATGATCCGTCTTTTTCGGTCGTCCGCAAGATGAGTCGGTCTCATTCGGAGGACCACTCCGAGACCACGCCGCACAACGCACCTACCAGCTTGCCGCTCGGCTCTTTGTCTCCGGCCAATTCAGCGTCTTCTGCTATTCCACGCTCACCTAGTCACGAATCATTCGCCACAGATCTTTCACTTATGTCTTTATCCAGTCTAGGTTCAGAAATCGTCCGAGTTCGTGGACGCGGTCCACGAAATCCTGCTGGCTCTGATGCCCTTGATTCTGGAGACGAGATGCGTCGCAGCCCAGTCATCATGGAAGGTGGTGTTGGTGGCTGGGTTGCCCGCAATGCCAAATTTGTCTCCCGAAGTGGCAATTCAAGCTTATTGCAAGTGCCGCCGGAGCAATATGGAGGTAAAAGAGCTGTTGCAGATGATGTACTATACGAAGAAGAAAATGAAGCCATCCGAAATTGTGGTGCCCTATCCTCGATGTTAGGTCTGATGCGCAGCTTTAGCACTAGTGATCTGGACCAAAATATTTTGCAATCGTCCGAAGGAGAACAGTTACGAACATCTGTTTCCGAAATGGTTCTAAATAGCTGGAAACACTATGATGTTCCGTATGGTCGCTTAGAATATACTTCCCGTTCATGCTCTACTTGGGTTGCGGTTGGAGATATTTCAACTACCTCGCAACTACCGTCCCCGCAAACTCTAGCGGGGTATGCAGCTGAGAACCCCGAAATGACGGCTATCGATTTCGTTCGGGCAATTAATAAAAAAGTCCGTCAAATGTACATCCGTCGCCGGCTTGAGTCCACATACAAAGCATTGGAGCGTCTCACTCGTAGTGAACTTAGTTTGGACTTACCTTCAATTGCGGTGCCGGTGCCTCCTGGTGCTACCGCTTGCCCGCCTTTGCCACAGTTTTCCTTGTCCACAGAACTGGACCGGTCAATCCGACATGAGCTCCAGATATCGTCGGTAGGATTTCATGGCGCTAACAAGACTCTCAGCTTGACTGTAAAAGATATTGAAAGGGACAAAGGTAAACCACTTTCCAAATACGAACGGAATATGATGATTTTCAATTGGTTACAGAGCTTGGATGAAAATGCTTTTGATCAGCTGGTCTGAACGCTGTGTGGAATTAGTCTTAAGCTGTGTAGATCAAACAAGAAGCATTCTTCTCATGAAAAATAAAGTTTTAACCTTATTTTACAAAGAATTCTTCAAGCTCCTTTTTTATTTTCCTTTTGTGAATCTTAAAATTTTATATTATATTCCATTCTGTTCATCGAAAAAAAATGCCTATGTACAAATAAAACTAAAAATTATATTTTTTTAAATTAAAAAATTAAAAAATTTAAAAATTGCATCAAAATTATAATATTATAATAAATCTATACGAAAAAAGCAGTCGTTTTGTTCACTTGTCTATTTCTGATTTCACTATATTATAGCCAACCTATCTAAGATTTACTGCAAACTTCAGAACTGAAATCATGTGCACTGCTAGTACCATATGTTCCTGCCAGTGTCATTTTTCATGACTAATGACTTTGACTGGCATGCTATGAAATGATTAAAAAACCTATTTTATTACTTACATTCAAAGTAACTGCAATTATTTGAGCTATCCTATTTCCAAGTCGTAACATATTTCATGTTGAGCACTAATTTTATAAATTTTATTTCTAAGTAGTGATTTTTTTTTATTTTCTTTAACAGCACTGAATTTATATATTGAAATATTTATATGTTATAGGTTATTTGAAAAAAACTTTTTTTTTTTTACTTACCCATCATATGTAGTACAGGGTAAGTCTTGCAATCGTTTTGAAACTCGAAAAAAAAATTTGACGGATTTACACGTTTCAGACACTGGAGATTAGAGGTCTGCACGGGCCGAAATTTCCAGGCCCGGCCCGGCCCGATCCATAGAAAAAAATATTTGGCCCGGCCCGACCCGAACGTAAAAAATATTGGCCCGGCCCGTTATTAAAGTAAAAATTTCGAAAATTTAGCGGCCCGATATAATAGCTAAACAAGGCCTGAGCTCGGCCCGGTCCGGAAAGCAATTTCAAATTTCGGCCAGAACCCGGCCCAGGTGAATTTATACAGAACATTGATCTGTACTCTTAAGGAAGAGTTCTGACCAAAAAACTTATCTTAGTTTTCATTTTTTTTTCCTTTTTTTTTCATGTTGACTCCATTTATACAGAAGTGCCGTAGGCTGCGATATTTATGCTTTTAACTTTGCTTATGATATATAACTTTGTTTGTTATGTATAATGTAAATGTTTCAGTTATCATTAGTAACATTAATCCACATTCCATGTAATGTAGACATAAAAATCTAAAAAATGATATATGGTAAAAGTAAAATCTTCCAAGACGGAATGGCATTTGAAAGAAGAAAATACGCTCTCTTTTTAGCAGGTGTAAATGTTTAATATATATATATATTTTTCTCGCGTATTACTGTATTTATACATTTTGCATGGATGAACAGTTTAAAAGAAATTTCCAGTTTTCAATTTAAAAGAAAATTTCGTCATAGGCAGGTTTTTTCTTTTCATGTGTTTAACTCTTTTTAAATAAACCTAGAAACCTACGATTCTTCAAAAAGAATAAATTCTAATGTTTAATTGTGGAATAATAACGACTTAAAAGCTAAAAGCAAACAAGCAAAATTTTACTGATTTTTGAATAATCTTGGCCACGTCAAGAAAAGGATTTTTATATTGGATGATTCAACCGAAACTGATTATTTTGTTCCGTGAAGACTAGGAAGAATGAAATCAGTCTCGGCTTCTTACGGAAAAAAATAAGTTAGACCCGGCCCGATACTCCAGAAATGTAAGGCCCGAGCCCGGCCCGAATTAGTCGGTTTTCTAATTACATCCCGTGTGCAATTTTATCATTAAGTATCGTGAGTGGTCTAATTTTTTTCCTTATGTATTGTAGGCTAAGAAAAGCGATGGTGGACATCCGGGACCCGCGACTGGGGGGTGAGGGGAAAGGGATAAGAAAAAACTTTCAATTTCACAACAAAAAAAAAATATGCATAAATATTAATGTTTAAAACTTTTATAGAATGAGAAAAATATTTGTGGACATCCAGGAGCCGCAACTGGGGAGGGGAAGGGGAGAGAAGAGGAGGGAAAAGAGTTGAAAGGGGCAAGAAAAAAAATATATTTCACAATAAAAAAGAAAAAAATATGTATAAATACTAATGTTTTAAACTTTTATAGAATGAGATAAACATTTGTGGACATCCGGGACCCGCCACTAGGGAGGGAGAAGGAGGAGGGGGCAAAAGGTTGAAAGGGGCAAGAAAAAAAAATTTCAATTTCACAAAAAAACGAAAAAATATACATAAATACTACCGTAATTTCGGGTGTATAAGCCGCGGATCAAACAATTCTTTTTCGACTCAGAAACTTTTTTAAACGAAATGTAGCTTATTAGATCGCCGTAAATATTTGTCTTCAATCACCAAATAAGATTTCTGGGTCCAAAAAGAATTGTTTGATCCGCGGCTTATACACCCGAAATTACGGTAATGTTTAAAACTTTTATAGAATGAGAAAAATATTTGTGGACATCCAGGATCCGCGACTGGGGAGGGGAAGGGGAGAGGAGGGGAGGGGAGGGAAAAGAGTTGAAATGGGCAAAAAAAATTATGTTTCACAATAAAAAAGAAAAAAATATGTATAAATACTAATGTTTTAAACTTTTATAGAATGAGATAAACATTTGTGGACATCCGGGACTCGCCACTAGGGAGGGAGAAGGGAGGGGAGGGCAAAAGATCGAAAGGGACAAGAAAAAAAATCAATTTCACAAAAAATGAAAAAATATGCATAAATGTTAATGTTTAAAACTTTTATCGAATGAGAAAAACATTTGTGGACATCCGGGACCCGCGACTGGGGAGGGGAAAAGAGTTAAAAGGGGCAAGAAAAAAAATTATATTTCACATAAAAAAGAAAAAAATATGTATAAATACTAATGTTTTAAACTATTATAGAATAAGTTAAACATTTGTGGACTTCCGGAACCCGCCACTAGGGAAGGAGAAGGGGGGCAAAAGGTTGAAAGGGGCAAGAAAAAAAATCAATTTCACAAAAAATGAAAAAATATGCATAAATGTTAATGTTTAAAACTTTTATCGAATGAGAAAAACAATTGTGGACATCCGGGACCCGCGACTGGGGAGGGGAAGGGGAGAGGAAAAAGAGTTAAAAGGGGCAAGAAAAAAAATTATATTTTACAATAAAAAAGAAAAAAATATGTATAAATAATAATGCTTTAAACTTTTATAGAATGAGATAAACATTTGTGGACATCGGAAATTCACGCCTGGGGAGGGAAGAGGAGTGGGGAGGGTTGAAAGAGGCAAGAAAAAAATCCATTTCACAATGAAAAACAAAAAGTATGCATGAAATTAATTTTTAAAACTTTTATAGAATGAGAAAAACATTTGGACATCCGGGACCTACGACTGGGGAAAGGGAGGGGAGGGGAGGGAAAAGGATTAAATGGGACAAAGAAAAAAATTATATTTAACCCCTTGAAGGACACCGGTATATGTTATATACCACTTAATTTTAATTCCCAAATGCCACACTGACACCAAAATTTAAGAATCAACTTTTGTTTGATATGATATACTCGAAGAAAAGCTTTTACTTTCTTTCATATAAAATTGTTTATAAATGCCGGTGTCAATCAATCATTTTACCATTTTAGTAGCAAAGGTGCTTTGCCCCTCAAGGGGTTAAAAAATATAAACACACATATACACTCTGTAAAAAATGTAGAAGGACACTCGAATTTTTTAATTAACTTAATTGTGATTTATATTTACGGTCTGATTTTTTTAAGGGCATAATTTTATATGCATTCTTTTGTTGTGAAATGAAAAATTAATTGCTACCACAATTAATTTATAGAAAAATGAACTTATCTAAAAATTTCACTGTAAAAAAAAGTAGAAGGACAGCTGTGGAAAATTGAATTTTTTGGACCCTTCTGCTATAGACAATCTAAGTAAGCATTATTATTTTATTGTTTTCATCAAAGAAAAAAATATATCTCCATTTTTAGGTTGATTTTTTTGTTTGTTTTTTTTTAGAATGCCGAAAGGAATACCTTTAAATAATTTTCAAAAAGGCCAAGCCATAGCATTTAGAAAAGAGGGTAAAAGCATCAGAGAGATTGCTAAGTTGCTTAATGTTAGTAAAACTGCAATATCCAACTATCTTAGAAATCCAGAGCATCATGGTACTAAAAAAAAAGACAGGAAGACCTAAAACACTGACGCCTCGTGATGAAAGAAACATTATCCGAGAGTTGAAAAAAAAAAGATTCCACAATTTCGAAGGTCCGAATACGAGCAAATCTAGCGCATGTGTCACGCCAAACTGTATATAACTATATAAAAAAGTCTAAAGTCTTTATTTTCAAGAAGAGACAACATCATCCAAAATGGACAAAAATGCATATAGCCAATCGCTTATCTTGGGCGAGAAACTACATGTCTTGGACCACGGAATGGACTTCTGTCATTTTCTCAGATGAGAAAAAGTTCAATTTGGATGGTCCTGATGGATATCAATACTATTGGCATTGTATCAAGAATGAGGAAGAATTGTATTCCACTCGACATATGGGAGGGGGGAGTTTGATGGTCTGGCTAGCAGTTGGATATGGTGGAAGAACGAGTCTAGTCATTTTGCATGGTAAACAGAACCATGAAGATTACATCCAGTTGTTGGAATCTGAACTTCTTCCTTATGGTTCAGAATTAGGTGGAGAAGATTGGATTTTTCAACAAGATGGAGCAGCGATTCACACCGCTACTGGCGTTAAAAATTGGTTCCACACAAATAATATCCGCGTTTTGCCATAGAAAAAAGGCCTGACCTTAACATTGTTGAAAATATATGGGCGACATTAGTTCGTCGAGTATACAGTGGAGGAAAACAATACGAATCTGTTGTCGAGCTTCAGAATGCACTTAACGATGTTTGGGACAGTTTTTGCCAAAGTGAAATACAAGCACTGTACGATTCAATGCCAAACAGAGTCTTTCAAGTGATAAAGGCAAATGGAAAGAAAACTTCTTATTAATATTTTAATTTTCATATAAAATACTTATGTGTCCTTTTACTTTTTTTACAGAGTTTCATGTAAGCAACAGAAACTATATTATGAAAAACAAATTATCTTCTTAATTTATTTTGGATTATTATGAATTTATAATTTAGTTATAAATTGTTAGGCAAATAAAGATATTTGCTGTAACTTAATCAGTTGTGCTTTTATTAGTAAAACGTCTAGTGTCCTTCTACTTTTTTTACGCAGTGTACAAGAATACTAATGTTTTAAACTTTTATAGAATGAGAAAAGCATTGGTGGACGTTTGGGGAATCGAAGGGGAGGGGAAAGGGTTGAAAGGGGCATTAAAAATTTTTCGTTTAAAAAATAATTATGTATAAATATTAATATTTAAAACTTTTATTGAATGAGAAAAGCAATGATGGACGTCCGTGACTCACGAATAGAGAAAAGGAGTGAAGGGGAAGGATCGTGGAACTGCTGTTAACTCGTATTTTCCGATACATTCTTTGAAATTTATAACAGGACGCGAACGGCAAAAAACGACAAGACGGTTAAACAACTTTTTATCATCCTTTATTTCTATAACACATTCTGCATTTGCAACTTTTTCTTTTCAAGAACAGAACTTTGCAACTTTACCATTGTTTTACACAATTTTAATTTTCTTTGTGAAAAATGAATCCTATAAATTCTTTGTTCTATTAATAATACGTTCATTAACAAATTTTTAGTATTCTTGTAAACAAATGTATAGCATTCTCGAACCATAAATATTTATGTAAATATTTTTTATCAAATGGAATTTTCTTTTTCTGGCCCCTTTCAACCCTTTCTCCCCTCCACATTCGCGGGTTCCGGATGTGAATCGTTTCTTTTCTCATTCCATAAAAAAATTTAAACGCTAATATTTATATACATATTTTTTTTAAATGGATTTCATTTTCATGCCGCTTTCAAAACTTTCCCCTCCTCTTCCACCTCCCAATCGCGAGTCCTGAATGTCCACTAATGCTTTTCTCATTCTATAAAAGTTTTAAACAGCAACATTTATGTATGTATATTTATTTTTTTGAGATTGAATTTTTTTTCCCTTGTCCCTTTCATCTCTATCCCTCCCCTCTTCCTCCTTAATCGCGGGTCCCAGATGTTCATAACTGTTTTTCTCATTACATAAAAGTTTTAAACTTTAATATTTATACATTTGTTTTTCTTTTTTATTGCGAAATGGATATTTTTTTACCCTTCCCCTTTTTTCTCCATTCGTGAGTCCCGGATGTCCATCATTCCTTTTCTCATTCAATAAAAGTTTTAAATATAATATTTATACATAATTATTCTTTAAACAAATTTTTTTTACTGCTCCTTTAAACCCTTTCCCCTACCTTTATATTCCCCAGTCGTGGATCCCAGACGTCCACCATTGCATTTCTCATTCTATAAAAGCTTTAAACATTAATATTCCTACATATATATATGTATATATATATTAAATGGAATTTTTTTCCTTGCGCCCATTTAATCCTTTTCTCTCCCCTTCCCCAGTCGTGGGTCTCGGATGTCCACAAATGTTTTTCTCATTTTATGAAAGTCTTAAACCTGAATATTTATGCATACTTTTTCTTTTTTTATTGTGAAATGGAATTTTTTTCTTGCTTTTACAACCCTTCCCCTCCCCTCCCTCCTCTCCCCTCCCCCACCCCAGTCGCGGATTTCCTATGTCCACAAACGTTTTTCTCATTCCATAAAAATTTAAAACATTAATATTTATACATATATTTTTGCCTTTTTATTGTGAATTATAATTTTTTTCTTGCCCCTTTCAACTCTTTCCCCTCCCCAGTCGCGGGTCTCGGATGTCCACAAATGTTTTTCTCATTCTATAAAAGTTTGAAACATTAATATTTATGCATATTTTTTTATTGTGAAATTGAATTTTTGTTCTTGCCCCTTTCGACCCCTTGCACTCCCCTCCCCTCTCCCTCCCTAGTCGCGGGTCCCGGATGTCTACAAATGTTTATCTCATTCTCTAAAAGTTTAAAACATTAATGTTTACACATTTTTTTTTCTTTTTCATTGTGAAATATAATTTTTTTTGCCCCTTTCAACACTTTCCCCCCCTCCTCTCCCCTTCACCTCCCCAGTCGCAAGTCCCGGATGTCCACAAATGTTTTTCTCATTCTATAAAAGTTTTAAACATCAATATTTATGCTTATTTTTTTCTTTTTAATGTTGAAATTGAATTTTTTTTCTTGCTCCTTTCGACCCTTTCTCCTCCCCTCCCCCACCCCAGTCGCGGGTCCCGGATGTCCACCATCGCTTTTCTTAGTCTATAATACATAAGGGAAAAATGAGACCACTCACGATACTTAATCATAAAATTGCACACGAGCCTATGAAAAGCTGTAATTAGAAAACCCACTAAATGCCGCTAATGGAAATCGGCCCGAACACGGCCCGCGGGCGGGCCGGGCTCGGACATCGGGCCAAGTCGCGGCCCGTGCAGACTTCTACTAGAGATTCCTAAAAACATACTTTTAGGGAAAAAAATTGTCGTCCGTTTGTCTGTAAACGCTCTATCTCCCGAACAAATTGAGATAGAAACTTGAAATTTGGTGTGTACTTAATATGTAATAATGTAAAGAAGCCTGTTTAATATCAGTAACCTCGATTATCCGAAGCTATATTTTCGGTCTCTCGAAGTATTCGTTCCAATGAAAGTTACATAAAAATTTTCGAATTTTTTTTATTTTAAGAAGTGAATGTAAAAGACAAAAAAAAAAAAAAAAAAAAAAAAGAATATAGATTTGCATAAAGAATGAAGTCGATCGGATAATTAGTTACCGAGATATTTGTAATCTGATTTTTTACACTCTTCGATTTTTCGTGACCCTGTATTTCATTCAAATTTGAATTCAAAAATTGGAAATGAGACGCTTATTCCGACGCAGTTAATTGTTAGTTAATATAATTATCATTTATGGAGTTATAAAGATGTTTCTTTTACGCAATTCGGTAGTACTTGACTATCCTGTCAAACAAAAATCTATCGCTAAACTATAAGATTAAATGCCAATAATGGCTTACGCTAAATGTTATATTCACTTGCCATTAAACACGTTAAGACGTGTTTGTTACATCATCGAGTGATTTTTAATTTGACGTTTTATTTGTGTTTATTAATCTTTTACTAATTTATTTGTTTTTTCGTTATTTAAAATAAAGATTATGCTAATTTATAAAATTTACATGTAGTTTGGCGATTTATACAATTTTTCGAAATTGGTTTGCGGGATATTCAAATAGTACCTGCAATCCCGTACTAGAGCATTTTTATATATTTAAAATAGTTAAAAATACGTTTTAATTTTACTTTGGAATTGCAATGTATTTTATAAATATTTTACATATGTTTCATTTTCATATTTAATAGTATCCATAATTACTTACATTATCCCAATCCATGAAAGTTAAATATTACGATGGCCGCCAACGACTAGTTTAAATATGTTTTTGAGAGTTATATACAATATTTGATGGATGAAAAAGAGGAAACTTCGTTAAAAAATGTTTTTCGGATTTTAAAGGTGTCTTAACTGTCTGATTTTTAAATATCAATTTTGTTTCAGTTCAACCCCCCTCCCCCGCCTTAAAAAAATCGTTAAATCATGGAAACAAAATTTCAACAAAGTATTTCGCAAAGATTTCTTGGCAAAAGTATTTTTCTCCGGATATTTTTTTATTGTTACTGGAATATAACAGTAAAAAGATGCAATTGCCTTTCATATATCAATTACACAAAGTTTATTGAATAAATATTAAAGATTCTGAAATTCAGCTAGGGAACATCAAAACGAATATCGTTTATTCGCAAAAATTAATCTTAATCAAAAATTCAGATATTGATATATAATAGTAACGAAGAAATGAAAATAAATGAAAATAAAAAATAACAAAAACATCTGACTTTCACTTCACTTTTTAAATATTTATTCTGTGCTATATAAACAAATATGTCTGGGTTTTCTGATATCAAAACTTCATTAGTTTATAAAACAAATATGTAATGTGCAAATATACATCTAACTGCTATCGCAAATATAAACGAGGGTTTGCATAATATAATGAGTACTTCTATAAATTTGTACAAATTTTCTATGAAAAGTAATAAAAGAAAAAATTTTAATAAGTTACAGATAAGATAAAGAATAATACCGTAATTTCGGGTGTATAAGCCGCGGATCAAACAATTCTTTTTGGACCCAGAAATCTTATTTAGTGATTGAAGACAAATATTTACGGCGATCTAACTAGTTATATTTGTTTCTTAAAAAATTCTGGGTCGAAAAAGAATTGTTTGATCTGCGGCTTATACACCCGAAATTACGGTACTTATGTATGGGCATTTCCATGAGCATTTGTCGTGTAAGTCACATTATTAGTAACTTAAAAATTGTTTGTCACCGTTATTTTTGAAAGGTTTGCATGGCCTTATTCAATTAATGAAATAACTCTAGTAAATTAAATCACATTTTTTCGTTCTAAAATACTGGTTTCCAAAATCATAGTATGTGACTTACACGACATGTACTCATGGAAATACCCGTATGCAATAAAGTGAAATGAAAAATCTTTGAAGTTTTCAAGCAGATATCTAACAAAGGTTATCATAGTAGAGAAGTTGAAAATGCTTGTGCTTTATGTATATCCTATCTCTTGTAGAATTTTTTTTTTAATAAAATAAGGGAAATTACTTTGAGTTGTCGGAGTATTAATATATCCAGGGGTCGGCGGCTGTAGGACAAATGTTCTTTTTCTTACCAGTAACCGTTGTCAGTAATCTTCATGATATATTCCTATTGCATGTCTTATAAAAATGTTTCTTGAAGATTATTGATAAAAAATACTCGTAAGAACAATACAATTTGTTGTATATGCTCCGTTCCCTGATATATCTAAATGGCTTGTTTGTGGGGTTCTTTTTCAATTTCATAAAACATAAAGGGCGCTACGCAAATTCCATGTTAACTAATAATGATTTTTTTTTAAAGAACGAACCTAACTTAGTTTGCAGAATCCGGTTTTCACCATTAAAGTTTGACGTCTAATACTAATGTTTTACTTTTTTATTTATAATCCCTTATATTTCATTTTTTTTTTTTTTTTTTTTTTTTGAAAAAAAAATTGAATTTTCTGTTTAAGTAAAAATTTAATTAATTCTTTAAAAAATGTTTAAAATTTAGGAAATTAAATATTTAAAATGTAGAACATTTTTGGATGCTCACCTTCTGATTGTGAAACATAAATTTTGATAGTTCTGTTAGGTAATGAGTGATCATATTTCATAATTTCCTCATAGGCCAAAATGTAATGCGATGGTATGTGAATGAAAAATCTGTTTCGATTTAGACTGTAAAACTGGTTAATGTATTGCGACGATTGGACGTCAGAACCTGATTGTCAACCGGACAAACTTCCACCAGTAAATTTTATTAGAAATTTTATTTTACTTAAACACTTTTTCCATGCAAGATTGCTGACGTGAATAACACAAAAGTTTCTATTCCTTTAACTGTGGGAAGTTTTGCTGCGTAAGCAAATTGATCTTGGATGTAGCAACTGATGAAACGGAAATTTGTACTGGTATTAGTCGGATAATGGGTAAAAAATTGAGTCCAATGCAAAATAACTGCTATATTTTCCCTTTACTACACTGCTCGACATTGAAAATGCAACACCAAGAAGGAGTGGTCAGAAATGTATGCAAATTTTAGAGTGGACGCACGTCACTGAGTTATGCGAATGATGTGAAATGCACAGGTCTCCGACGCACGCACTGAGAAAAAATATATACCGCTTTCCTCTAGAATGAATAGTTAGTCACTCTCTAAATATCTGAACTAGAATTATATATGACCGAACTGTGCGAATATTTTAATCAACTAAGTTGAATAGACAAAATGACCTAGCATTTCTAGTTTCTTCTTTTCTAAGCGACGAAACGATATTGAATCATTTCAGTAACGAGAAATGATCGCTTGATTTTGGGAATGGTTTCGTAAACAAGGATTACAGTTACCAAATCAAACCTTTTGTGTTCGTATCTATTTGCAGAGATTTTTAAATCAATTGGACAACGAGAATGTAGGAAAACGCTCTTAAATTCCAGAGGGAGACTCTGGAACTCTCAAACAAACAGAACTAGAGTTTATAAGGATGACATGGAACTATTTTTTCTAGAGCCGTAATTTAGATTCTAGGTGGCGAAACAATATTTTTTTTTTCAGTGCGTGATGTAAGAGAAGGAACTTGCAGAATGGGCAATATTCGAGTCGTTATTTCTGCCAGACGAATTATCGAAGAAATTTTGTTTTTGTCTCGGAGGATACGTGTATAGAAAAGAATGCCATGCCGCCGTCAACTAAGGCATTTCCAGCAGATAGACGATTTTACGAGAGGTATGGTGATCGGACTGAGAAGGGGGGGGCTGGTCGTTACGTCAAATCGCTACTGATACCCACATGGATGCAACATGCGAGCACGGTACATCGGTTGTGGTGAACATGATTGGAACAAGGAAATGTGGCAAGATTGAGGGATGCAGGTGCAGCCAGTGTGACGTCAGCAAGCGTAGATCAACGCATCTGCCGACAAGCTGTGGGTGTGGCGGACCCCCAAGTCACTTGTACCTCGATTCTGCAGCATGTACAAGTTAACACTAGAACCGCGGCGACGGGTCATTTTGACCCGTATTGTATGGGGAGATGTTGATTCAAACCAGAAAAATCATAATAAAATAACCTTAATATAAGCTGAGGAAAAATATTTTCAATAAATAACTTAAACAGTTTAAAATGAAAATTCCGGTGAGAAATATTTTAATAAAACTTGAATGAATTTTCCCGCGGTTCTAGTGTTAACTTGGATGTTTCCGTGTCGACCAGAACCATTTCCTGTCAATTTGTTGAACATAGCCTGCACTAACGGTGTCCGTTAAGAAGACTGCCATTGACTCGACAGCATAGACGCCGACGTTTGGAATGGTGCGGGACTACGTGGATGACAGAATGGCGAAAGAATGGGCTTCTCAGATGAATCACGCTTCTGTTTATCCAGTGACAGTCGCCGCACACGTATATGGCGTCTACATGGAAACAGATCGAATCCGGCAGTAACTGTGGAACGCCCCACCGAGCGACAACATGGCATAATGGTTTGGAGCGCTATTGCGTACAATTTCATGTCACTTCTAATTCGTATTCAGGTCACTATGACGGCCCAACGATACTTGGATAATGTACTGCGGCCGGTGGCAATACCCTACATTCAGGGGCTGCCTAATGCGATTTTTCAGCAGGATAACGCCCGACCATACAGTGCTCGCATGTGCCAACATGCTCTGCAAGGTATACAGATGCTTCCCTGGCCACCGTACTCTGCTGACCTATCACAAATCAAACATATATGGAATCTGATTGGACGCCGTTTGCGGACACTGCCCCTACCTCGTTCAGAAGACGAACTGTGGTAAATAGTTGAAAGGGAATGGAGAGCCATAGCCATCCCTCAGGACACCATCCGCACTCTTATTGACTCTATGCCTAGACGCGTTTCTTCGTGCATCGCTGTCCGCGGTGGTCCTACATCCTACTGAGCCGACGCCGTTCTCGTTCTGTATTCTGACTGTCATTTTGAAATAAAGATCACTTAATGCTCCTTTCTGTCTCTGTCTTTTTCTCAAATTTCATCACTTTCTGACAATTCCTTCTTGGTGTTGCATTTTCAATGTGAGCAGTGTATCTCCCCATCCCTGACAAACAAATCTTAAATTCTAAATATTCTTTTTTAAAGAGAAAAAAATGTAAATCTCTCAGTTAAATAATTATGTCGATGTGTTTTCTTTTTAAAGAAATATTTAAAATTTCGGAAAATAATTATTAAAAACGTAATATGTACCGTATTTTCGGGTGTATAAGCCGCGGAACAAACAATTCTTTTTCGACCCAGAATTTTTTAAAAAATGAATGTTACTACTTAGATCGCCGTAAATATTCGTGTTCAATCACTAAATAAGACTTCTGGGTCCAAAAGGAATTGTTTGATCCGCGGCTTATACACCCGAAATTACGGTAGTATCGGATATCCCCCCCCCCTTCCAGTAGTAAAAACTAAATTTTGATAATTGTATTGGATAACGAATGATATTTTATAATTTTCTCATTAGTTTATAATTAGTTCATTTACTAATTACTTTATAATTTACTCATTCATCGCAAAATTTCGAATCACATCCCGCGATAAATAATTTCGCTAGATTGCAAGTGATTTCGTGATTTCACTAATTTTTAATTCGCTAGAGATTTCGCTAATTTGCCCGTGATTTCGCTAGAGAATGTAAGGCTGGTATACTGGATGGTTGGGCGGAACTATCGATAAAAACGAAATTTGTATGATATTAGTCGGATAATGAGTTAAAAAATTGGGCAAGTCGCACACCATGACATAGTAAAAAGCTTCACCCGCCTCCGGCACTGCTTGTCCGTCCTATATGTTATTAAATGAAAAATTGCCTAGGTCTAAAACCCTACGGTCAACAATAAAAAATCATAAAATGTTAAAATAATGATATGTCTTATGATCACTGCAGTAAGCGGTAGTCGTGCAGTAACAGCAGTATCCCCGGCCCGAAACAGGTGCCCCGCAATAATACTATTGCAAGCACGTCGAAAGACATCTCGGATCTGCAAGCTGCACATTACGACAAATCAAAAAGCTTCATCCGCCCCCGCCTAACTGCTTGTCCGTCCAGATCGAAACAACATAAGATATATATTACAAAAAAAATCAAAAGGGAATTTACGGGGAGTGCTTGGGTTAAGTGAACTATCTGGTTAATTTTAAACAATAGTAATGTTACTAACCCATTTACCTTCCAGGATTCCCTTCCCTAGGACTTGGCTCCCGAAAATTTCAAGTTGACGTAATCGACGCAGGTACTCAAGGGATCCTGTGCGGTCCGAAGGGATTCGGGAGCACCAATCAAGTCCACTGCACCAGAACCGCACACGTTGACCTCATCGACGCAGAGACTCAAGGGACTCTGTGCGGTCCGAAACGTGTTCGGGGTTTTCCTTTTTGGTTTTTTTCCCTTGTTTTTTTTCTAGTGACAGTACGCCTCCTTATTAGGTGCATTTGGACTCCGTCCGCACGAGCTACCGGACCCGCTCCAATGGAACAGCCCATGGAGCACCTTTTTTTTCCCTTTCTCTTTTTCTTTTTTTTGGGTACGGTAGAAAGGAGGGATCTCGTCACCATCAGCAGCGATTCGACTGCCTTGCATTTCGGCCCTAAAATTCTTCCTTCTCTGGCACTACTTAGCATTTCGGCCTTTTTAGTTTTGGTTATTTACTTTTCTAAATCTCCCTCAAAATTGTCCCCCCTGTTGTCTGCTAAGGACATGCCACCGTTTCGGCTCAAAAAAATTTTAGCTCCAGCCCCATTTTACCTGGCACGGCGAGTGGGAGTGATGTGCGGCGCCAAACTCAGTACATTCACAAAGGCAATAAACGATTCAGCCCAGCAACCGTTAGCCACAATCAGCCGACCTCGGCACTTGTCTGCGTAGATCGTCCCCACTTTGTCGGCTAAAATTCCATCATGTACGCTAATGGCGCCTGGTGCATGTAAAATCCGTCGTGGGTGAAAGTCCTCCAAGTTACCTATGAATTATACCTCTGGAGGTGCCTTGCCAGGTGAAGGTATCGTCATCTGATCAAGGCTCTAAATTACGAGACCATCTTGCGAAGCCATTTGCAGTTCAAACATCAGGATGTACCATTAATTAACAAGCGAAACAAAGTATGCTCAACGTCAAGCAAACACTGGAGAAATGATGGCATGCGAAGCAAACATTTAATATAGGAGGACCAATTACACTGTTTGATAATATAACAAATAATAAATTCAGCTCATCAGTGTATACTAGATTTTAAATTTTTTAATTAAAATTCATGTACTACTTACAACAAAAGTAGAGTTGATTTCCTACAGTTTCGAACAATAAAACTTGTTCATCATCAGGGAAACATTAGAAGATAAAAACTAACACGTTACACAGTTCACATAATACAATACTCTATATTGTATTATGTGAAGAGTATTGTATTATGTGAACTGTGTAACGTGTTAGTTTTTATCTTCTAATGTTTCCCTGATGATGAACAAGTTTTATTGTTCGAAACTGTAGGAAATCAACTCTACTTTAGTTGTAAGTAGTACATGAATTTTAATTAAAAAATTTAACATCTAGTATACACTGATGAGCTGAATTTATTATTTGTTATATGCGAAGCGAAGTTTATTGCCACTACATGGCAATTAGGCGGTTGTCCGCCCCGATACCAGGTATCTAACCCGTTAAGCTGAGAAAACTCGGCAGGTAGGGGCCTGGTCATCGGTTAGAAAGAAAGAAAGAGTTAAAAATTTAGGAAGAAGACACATAAAATTTTTATCGCCAAGTGTCATTGTTAAGCCTTCAGTTTACCGATTGCAGCATAGGGTCAGCATATTGGTAGTTTCAGAGTGAGCACATTCCTTTATAACTTTGTGTTTGTTTTCAAAAATGAATATTTGCCATTTCTATCATAATCTGACAGCCCCATGTTTACCCTTGGTTGGGAAATTCTGAATTACTCTCTCTCTTTCTTATCTGTTTTCCTCTGTATCACTGATCGTCTTTTGCATTGATTGCTTACAAATTAAAACCGTCTACAGAAGTACCTGGGAGTCGTCAATTTAATTATACCACCGTAAGATTTTTTTAATGTCTCAGAAATGAATAGCCTTTGAGTTTAATTTAAATATTCATGAGGAAAATCTACAAATGGCATCGATTATGATAACTAAAGTTTTGAATGAAATATTTGATTTAGACATTTTAGTCCCTCATTTTGTTCCCTGCAAGTTATAATAATATGTCTTTAAATGACTAGTAGAAGACGAGATGTATATCTTATGAAATCACATTTGAACAGCAACAAAATATTTTGTTTCCCCGTTTTATAAAGACAACTGTCATTACCAGATGATATTAAATAATAATTGCGGAACCATCAGATACTACAGCTTTTTATACCATAAAGTCATAATTAAGCTCCTATTTTATGCCCATGAAGCATTCTCGTAATTTGTACCAATTTACGTTACATTTGTGACGGAAAAATTGTAAATTATAATTCTATTATAATTAATAAACTTGCTCGATATTTTAAGCTCTCTGATTTGAATGGGAATTTAAAAACATCAACTAAGTAACATAAATTCAGTTAGTTTTACTTTTGAATACACATTTAATTATACTATCAATTTATTTTTATTATTCTAATTGTAAGGGAGAAACATAGTAACACAAGTAAGAGGTGAATGATTAGATTTATTTTCAGGAATCAGTCATGCACGAAATGCGGTTTACAACTTTTCTTTACGAATATTTTCCCTGATTATTTAGTATTGTGCATTGAAAAAAAGGAGTAACAATGAAATATGAGTAGGATTAAATCGGTAAATTACAAAGAAGTTTTCATTAAAGAACAATGTATTTCCACAATTTGACAAACATTTTGTAAAATATGCAATTACATTTGTCTATAGATATGGAAAAGCCTGCTAAATTTAAGAATTGAATGAAACATAATAGGATACTTGCGTATTATACAAACTGAACTCTGCTTTTATCACCAAATTTTAATAGTAAAATCGTAATGTATATATAATTTTACGGTGCTTTGGTGTAATATTATAACAGTTGTATCTCAAATTATCATAAATATTTCAATTTTCACGTGCATTAAAATTAAATGAAATATGTTTAGTTTAGAATGATATAAAATACTTTAAACAGAAGCATGAATTTATGCAATTGCTTTAGTTATTTCATATCTGTAATATATTTTACTTTCTTTTATATAGTTTTCTAAAATTTTAAACATAGCGAATATTTAGGAATCACCGAATAGTCTTAAAGAAACCATCTCTTTTTAACATTTTCCAACAAAATTGAAAAGTGTTTATGCTTTCGGCCTGTCTGGCCGTCTGGCCGTTTTTTCGCGCTCTAATTCTTGTAAATATATTCGGATTGCCATGAAACTTTTGGAAGTCATTGACCTTTACCCTAGCACGAAACCTGTTGAAAATGAAGTTTCTACCATTATTAGTTTATTTACAGGGGCAGTCAAAAATTTTCCGTTACATTACGGCCTATGGGGAAATAATCGTTTCAAATGAATTTTAGAGATGTTACACCCGGTCAAACATTCCAATTCATATGCATCTACGAGATGCACTTAAATATGCATTCTGTAAAATATGCAGTGAAAAGAATAGTTATTATTCATTTACAGGGCCACACAAAAGAATTCCATTACATAATGATAAAGGGGAGAAATGTTTGTGACCCTTTTTAATTACGGTAAACAATTTCATGTATAATCAAATTGATATACGTCGCTGAGTCTTAATATAAGTTATTTCACGCATAATACGAAGTGCATAGCATTTACAGGGACCCACAAAAGATTTCAAATAGTATATTCTATTCGAAGGACTGTATATTGGCTATTATGCATTTTTAATTATGATATGTTCTTTGAAGTTTCACTAAATGTATATACATTAGATGGTGTTTATAAATGCCAATAGTTATACAATGTAGATATACATGGTTACACAAAAGAGCTCGGAAAGGTTACTGAATATAAGCGTAATTTACTTAAAGGTGGTTTTTAAATAAGTTATGCATTTTTACGTTGAACTACATTCAGTTTAGTGAGAAATGTTTGCAGAATATAGATAAAATGATATACAAGGTCACGCAAAGAACTGGATACAGGTTCGCCAATGGATGATAATTTCTGGAAATGTGACTTAAGTAGTTTAAAGAGCATTTTTGTTTAAACAAAATTTTAGCATCATACTTTCGTCTAATAAAAATACTAGGTAAACTACAGGGCTGAACAAAAGTACTAAAATATATTTCCATCCATTAAAATAAAATGCTGAAGGGGACATTTTAACCAGTTAGGCGTTTTTTTTTTTTTTTTTTTTTTTTTTTTTTTTTTTTTTAACTAACTTTACTTGTTACATAGTATATACATCAACCGAAAGATCAAATACAGGGCTGTTCATAAGCAGGGCTGCGGAATCGGTGGGAAAAATGGCCGACTCCAACTCCGACTCCGACTCCGGAATTTTTAACGACTTCGACTCCGACTCCGACTCCAACTCCGACTCCGGAAAATTTAACGACTCCGACTCCGACTCCGACTCCTGGCTTCCTGGCTATCTAGTATACTAATGTTGATACTGGTTAAAGTTATGAGGGAACGAAAGAAAAATAAGGCAAAAAGCCATTATTTCGGTATTCAGTTCTTAAAGCTTTGGAAAAAAAAATATTTTTCGTTTTACAAATTCTTTAATTTTATGTACCACAAATCTGAAAAATTAAATTACCGAAATCTAAAAGAGATAACAAAACGGATATTTTAATATTTCGGATCCGTGTTCTCGAAATGGGGAAATTTGTACAATTTTTATGTTAACTAGTGCTCTCCAGAGCAGAAAAATTTCAATGGAAAAGGAAAAAAATAGTCAGATGTGTTAATCTTAGAACTTTCTTCTATATCACACATCTTAATACTTCCTGAAAAATGCAGCATAGCAGCGCCACCTCTTATGTGATTTACACCAAAATCTAGTCAACAAGTTATATAAGCTTCTAACTGAATTTGAAGTTTGGTGAAAATCAGTACATTAATTTCTGGGATAGGGCTATTGCTGAAATTTTAAAATTCTGCATAACAGCGCTACATGTTGAGTGATGTACATCAAAAACGAATCAGGATCAATTTCTATCAGATACTAACTGAATCTAAAGTTTAATGAGCATCCATGCATTAGTGATTGAGCCACAGCTATTTCAAAATCGTAAAAAAATCAGCATATCAGCTCCACCTGTAGGGCGATTTACACCAAACACTAAACTATACTAATCTAGATTACAAACTAATTAAATATAAGGTTTGGTGAAAATTCGAGCATTTGTTTTTGAGATAGCGCTGTTGCAATATCATGAACAATGCATTATAGCAGCGCCACCTATTGAGCGATTTGCACCAAAAAATCTGCAGCACCTAATTATATCAAGGACTAACTGAATCTAATGTTTTATAAAATCCATGCATTAATTTTAAAGATATATCTACTGTGGAAATTGTGAATAATGCAGCATAGCAAATCCACCTGTCGAGTGATACACACCAAAAATTAATCAGATCCAGTTTCTGTCAAGATCTAACAAAAACTAAAGTTTTGTGAAATTCCATTCGTTAGTTCTTGAGATAGAGAGCTCCAAAATTTTTGTCGCATGCAGACTGACGAAATGACAGACACTGACAGACATTTTCGAAAAACTATCAAATCATGTTCAGTTCAAGATCTTCTAAAACGTATATATCCAACGAATGCCGGAAATCGAAATTTTTCAAGAATCCAATACTTTATTCTTATAAAGATAGAAGAAAATAAAATTGAAGATGAAAATTTTATTAGTTCGCAAATAATCTGGGATCTACTAGAGCTTTTAATTAAAAACAGTTTTCATCTCCTGTGTACGCTGGGCAGTTTATTGGGATTCTTTAACTTGGGTAGTCCGATATAATCCAAAAATAACAATAAGAATTGTTTTTATGGATTTAAAATTACATTTTATTGGTTTAATTTCACTTCAAACTGTCTAAGAAAAAAGCCGGAGTCGGAGTCGGAGTCGTGTTGTTTTTTACGACTCCGACTCCGACTCCTTTTTCTCAAAAATGGGCCCGACTCCGACTCCGCAGCCCTGTTCATAAGTATTGGAATGCATATTTGACTATGGGCAGTACCACCTTATTTCCCTGGATAACGAAGTTTTGTTAAAGATTTCAGGAAGTGTTGGAAAGTGTTTCATAATCTATGCTTAACGCATAATCTTTCCTATTTTTTTTATTATTAAAATATTTTTTTTCTTTTTTTTTTATCAGAGAAATGTTATTGAAGAAATAATTATGAAACAGTGGCAAAAGAATATTTGATAATGGAGATGTTGTTTTACATAATGTAAGGATTCTTCAGACATTCATCTAGGCAGTCTCTTTCTTTGGTTTATATTAAGAGTGGAATTTTTTTGTGTCACAGGATGTCAGTTGAAACACTTTTCGTTTATATCGTGGAGATAATTAGAGAATTTAAGTTACAAAATTATTCGAAACAAAGTAAGAAATAAGATTATGTTAAAGAAATAATCTTCCCAATTAATTTTCAAAATGCACAATTTTTAACTTTTCATACAACTTTTATTGACAAATGTAGTCAGAAAATGTTTTCTTTTGCTTTAAGAAAATCATAAAAAAGAGCTTACCTGTAATTAAAATTAACTGAATAATAATGAATGAAAAAAGCTGATTTACATCACTTTATTGTGGAATTTAAATTTCGGTTTCAACGCTTAATATACACAGAAAATTCTCAAACACAAAAATCAACACATTTTAGAACTTTTTTTGTAGCCAAATTAACAACACATTAATGTGTTGTGAATTAGGTTGGTTGATTTTTGACGTCCGATTATCTACGCTAGGGATATAGGAGCAGGGGGGAGTGCCCTTCGTGGGTGTCTTTCTAAGGGAACCTAACCCGTGTTTACGCAAGGTTCGAAGAAAACCACGAAAACTCCAAACGGTTAGGCCGACGGCCGCGATTGGGTTCGAACCCAGTACCTGCCGTCTACCAGTTGAGAGGTCTAATCCTCTCGGCCACTGTGTTGTGAATTAGAAAACTTCATATACAAAACTTTTGTACTGTGTTTGTGTTCTTAATATGTTGCAAAAGTGTTGCTAACTAGAAATTTGTTCTTAATATGTTTCAAAAGTGTTGCTATCTAGAAATGTGTTCTTAATATGTTGCAAAAGTATTGCTATCTAGAATTGTGTTCTAAAAACAGGGTTGTTAATTGTGTTGAAATAGTGTTGTAAATAGAGTTGATGAAAATATTTTCTAACAATAGTGCTGTGCTGCACATGACTTTGTCACCAAATTAACAACACATTGTAAACACCACACAATTTAGAACATTATAAAAAGCACATGTAAAATATATTCAAAACACTTTCAACATGGTGCCTTTAAAAGTACACAATTTTAAAAAGGAAATAAAAGGCAGTTTACATTATAGAAAATAAAGAATACTGCCCAGCTAAACTGATGGCATTGAGCTCACAGGCTACAAATACTAATTGTACATTAAAGCCTTATATTTTCAAGGGTTAATTCCGTTCGAAAAAAAATTAAGAAGGGGAAACAGCTCTCCCCTTTCCTCTTTTTTTATACTTAATCATTGAACCTCCTATACTATCAAAGACATGCTTTATCATATAAAAAATCTATATCCAAAATTCAGAGCAAATTAGATAATTCTTAATAAAAACCCATTTAGCATTTATATAATTTAAAAGGAGTTATCCCCCTCTTTTATACTTAACCATTAAACTTCCAAAACTATTCAGAGATTTGAACGAAATCTGAAAATTCTGCTTGAAAAACCCATTTATATAAATTAAGGGGGGGGGGACATTAGAACCCCTGTTCCCCCTATTTATACTTATTCAGTGAACACCTAATAACAGTCACGGAATCGCCTCATCAGAATGATCCTAATCTAAATTTTGAACGAAAACTTAATTCTGCATGAAAATCCCATTTATATCAACTAACGGGGGGGGGGAGGGCATTAGAGCCCCTGTTCCCCCTATTTATACTTATTCAATGAACACCTAATAACAGTCACGGAATCGCCTCATCAGAATGATCCTAATCTAAATTTTGAACGAAAACTTAATTCTGCATGAAAATCCCATTTATATCAACTAACGGGGGGGGGGGGCATTAGAACCCTTGTTCCCCCGATTTATACTTATTCAATGAACACCTAATAACAGTTACGGAATCGCCTCATCAGAATGATCCTAATCTAAATTTTGAATGAAAAATTAATTCTGCATGAAAATCCCATTTATATCAACTAACGGGGGAGGAGCATTAGAACCCCTGTTCCCCCTATTTATACTTATCCAATGAACACCTAATAACAGTCACGGAATTGCCTCATCAGAATGATCCTAATCTAAATTTTGAACGAAAACTTAATTCTGCATGAAAATCCCATTTATATCAACTAACGGGGGGGGGGGGGCATTAGAACCCCTGTTCCCCCTATTTATACTTATTCAATGAACACCTAATAACAGTCACGGAATCGCCTCATCAGAATGATCCTAATCTAAATTTTGAACGAAAACTTAATTCTGCATGAAAATCCTATTTATATCAACTAACGGGGGGGGGGGCATTAGAGCCCCTGTTCCCCCTATTTATGCTTATTCAATGAACACCTAATAACAGTCACGGAATCGCCTCATCAGAATGATCCTAATCTAAATTTTGAACGAAAACTTAATTCTGCATGAAAATCCCATTTATATTAACTAACGGGGGGGGGGGATTAGAACCCTTGTTCCCCCGATTTATACTTATTCAATGAACACCTAATAACAATCACGGAATCGCCTCATCAGAATGATCCTAATCTAAATTTTGAACGAAAAATTAATTCTGCATGAAAATCCCATTTATATCAACTAACGGGGGGGCATTAGAACCCCTGTTCCCCCTATTTATACTTATTCAATGAACACCTAATAACAGTCACGGAATCGCCTCATCAGAATGATCCTAATCTAAATTTTGAACGAAAACTTATTTCTGCATGAAAATCCCATTTATATCAACTAACGGGGGGCATGAGCCCCCGTTCCCCCTCTTATACATATCGAATGAACTCCAAAAACTAATCAGGGAAGCGCCTTGTCAGGATATACCTATATACAAAATTTCAAGTGGATCGGATATTTATATCATGAGTTATCGCGTTACGCACGAACGCACATACATACAGAACGGACGGGCACATAAGCTCTCAGGCTATGATAGCCTGTGAGCTAAAAATCCAGGCGATTACTAAGTGAGTTCACTAATTCTTACCAATAAATGTCAATAACTGCATTTCAGGGGAGGGGGGGATATGTAATTTTTAACGACACTTATTGCACAGTCTTTTCTCTGGCACAACACATTCGCAACACATTCACAAGACAATCAAAAATGATTTTAGTTAGAAGTGTTAATTACTATTATGTCCAGTTAATGTAGTAAAAGTGTTTCACTATTTTGCACTGTAAAGTATCATTCAAAATTAAAACTAACGTGCGTTTCTTGAGGAAAATTTACTGAAATGAAACATGTGAATAATTTAGAATGCATGTAAAAGCATTTAATATTGTTAGTAATTGCTGTTTGTATTTAAAATTTTATTAATTTATTAAATGCAACACTTTTTTTTAATTTTATAACTTTATCTGTTTTATCAAGTATGTTTATATACTAACAAAAATATACATTTTTCTATAATTAGAGAAGAAATGGTGAATTACATACATGTAAATTTACTTTATTAAATATCTTAATCAAAAATCATAATTTTTGCATACATGTTTTGAATTTCCGCATAAACTGACATATTAAATTAACAAAAAATGTAATTAATTTTTGGAAAAATAATAAATATGGGAGTGCTTCTTTTGACTTTTTTTTTTGGAAAATATTTTGTAGTATAACGTTCATTTATGCCATTACTCTCTACTTATAGATACTGGCGCTGAAATTAATTTTAGGGAAAAAATAATCAAAAGAAATTTTCGCGTAAATAATACAAAACTCAAAGTAATTACGTATTCCTTATGATTTTGTGCAATTTTCAACGCAGAAATTTGAAGAACAGGCACATTTTTACAGTTTTAATTTTGAGTAAATTTGTTTGATTTCTGAGTTATCTCATTTAAAAATGTAATTAACACTTTTGGGTGTGGCGTTCTAATAATAGGACATGTTATTACATTTAAGATCATTAAAAATTACTAATTACTTTTTTATTGTCTGCATGTAGTGATAATAGTAAATTACTAATGCCTTTATTATCAGTTCATTTATGTTTCAGTATTTAGTAATAAAAAGTAATACAAAAAAATCGTTGGACCTCAATAGATCTTTGCCGATATTTTTATTTCAAACAAGCGTTCTACTTAAATTAAAAAAATAAGGGTTACTTCTCCGAATAAATACACACCTAGCCAAAATTATGTGAAAAAACTTAAAAAAAAAAAAAAAAAAAAAAAAAAAAAAAAAGTTATGCATCAAACCTAGATTATGAATCACTTTTCAACACATTCAGAATAGTGTAAAAAATCACCATCGTTTAAAGGCACATGAAACACCTCGCCAAGTAAAATGAAGTAGATTTTGCAAAATATTTAATATCGTATATTTTACTTAAAAACTTAAATAGAAATGATTTCTTTTACAATAAATATACACTATATAGCCCATATACAAGGTGGGGTAAAAAAAAAATCTCTGAATAGGTCAATTGCAAATTATTAAAAAATAGAATAATAACGTATTGTTCTTAACCCATTAATGCCTAGCGTCCCATTTTTGGGACAGTTTTAAAAAAATTCAAGTATGCGCTTTTCATACCAGTAAGAAGGAAGATAAATAAAAAATTTCTTTCTTGAGACTAATTCCTCGATAAATTAAGATAAAAATTATTCTTGTTTTAAAAGTGGTGGGAAAATGCAAAATTTAAATTTTAACGAAGAAAATAATTCAGGCAATAATGGGTTAAAAACACTTTCCTCCGCCTGCACCCACACACTTCTTCCAGCGTTCGTATAATTGTTCAAAACATTCCTTGAGTCCATTTTTTAAGACGTCCTTCAGTAGTTTCGTCGCATTTTCGATCAACTCATCTCAATCCACAAAACGGTGTCCCTTCAATTTCATGTTTAGCTCTGGAATCAGGTAAAAATCCGCTGGTGGAAAATCGGGGAATAAAGAAGTGTTCCAGAGTAGTAGCACGGTGTCTGTCAAGGTAATTTTCTACAATCAGAGCACTATGGGAGCTTTGTCATTTAACCCATTAACGCCCGAATTGTTTTCTTCGTTAAAATTTAAAGTTTAGACTTTCCACCACTATAAAAGAAAAGTAATTTTTATCTTATTTTATCAAGGAATTTGTCTCGTGAAAGAAAGTACATAATTATCTTCATGTTTACTGGTGTGAAAAGTGCTTCTTGAGATTAAGTCTAGCGATCTAAAAATAAGCCAATGAGAGTTAATGGGTTAAAAGAAACAAATCTTTTGTTGCCCATTTTTCAGGCTGTTTCTGATTGCATTTCGTAGATATTTAACCTTCCTACCCTGAATGGGTCTAATCGACCCAGTCCTATAATGCGTTTCTTTCGATTGAAACCAGAAAAATTTTCCTAATGTAAATTAAATAATTAAGACAAAGATTTAAGTTGAATAAGTTATGTTAAATGGATTCAAATAAAAATTCTGGTGTGAAATATTTTAATCAAGTTTGAGTAAAATTTCAACAGGGTAGGAAGGTTAAGGATCTTTATGTAAAGTTCTTTACTGACAGTTTGACCTTCACAGGGCTCCCAAATGGTCCTCGACCTGAACATCAGTAAATTTTAACAGAAAATTTCATGATACATTTGCGCAAGAATCAACTTCCAAACGTGGTTTCTTGGCAATTTGCAAGACAAATCTAAAAGAAAAATTTCTCTAAGAAAATTCTGATGTTCAGTTCGCGGACCATTTGGGAGCCCTGCCTTCAGGAATAAATTCGTAGGAAGTGATGGCCTCGTAATCGAAAAACACCTCCAACATCACTTTCACTCGGCTTTTGTCCAAGTGAAATTTTGTGCAACTTTCATGAAAACGCTTATGCAACTGGTTCACAGCCTTTATTTTTTTTCAAGCCCTCCTTTCCATATACTTTCTTCAGAATCTTGAACATCTCAGAAGATGATTTCTCGAACAAAACACGCAGAATTGAATGTTTTCAACTTGCTCTAAAGACGAAATTTCAAGATCCGACGAATGAAAAATTCGCTTAGCCAGAAATTATCCGAAGCTAACGCCGAAAGTACTGGAAATGGATACCAGATGCCTATGTGCTTTCCTCATCATTGCTGCCAACCTCCAAAAATGGTATTTATCCTCCAACGAACACCTGCGTGAATATAGGCAACCATTTCGGGAATTTATTGACTCTACCTCATATAATTCAAACGAAATGAATTTCATGCATAAAATAGTTTTTAAGAGCTAATTAACTTTTTAAATATTTTTTGAATAATATGTCTTTTTGGAATACTTTTCTAAAAAACCGTTGAATGCATCACATTAAAAATTGCTGTGGTATCAGAAAACATACTATTTAAAAATAAAAACAATCAATTTTCATTTTGGCTAAAAAAAAAAATAAAGTTAAAAATATTTTACGAAAAAACTTTCAAAATCCTAAAAATTTTAAGAATATATTTTTCATTCATTTTTTAGAATTTTTCATTAAGATCTAAAATATTAGATATTTTTAATGAAACAAGTTAATTATGTATTCCATTAAGTGATCCTACATTGCATGAAAGGGATTTGATGTGATGTACTTTATTTCAGAATTGGTCTTTTGCCATCAGGCATGATAATCAATTGTGAATTGTATTCTCTGTGGATTTCAATTTGTAGCATTGTATAATTCTCAAGCACACACACACACACATATTTATACATATATGTCCAAAGGTGACCGGCTACTTGTGATTTTAGGGATTTTGTTAAATATGTAGAAAAATACAGCAAGAAGTTTCCTGAAACTCCGGGTGTCTAAGCATAATAGTACATAGGTCATATATTACCGAGAATATTTTTTCCCGAAACTCCATAGGAGACCGTCAGCAAATTGAAAACGAAGGAATATCCTTTGGATAACCCTGTCTAAACTAATGTAACAAAAGCGTTCAAGCTGTAGATTATGAATAAGTGGCTTATTGTGATAAAAGTGTTTATTTTTATGTGGGTAACATGTATACTCCACAAGAAATTAAGGTTTTTACAAAAAAAAAAAAAAAAAAAAGGTCTCAAAATTTTCCAAGTTTTTTGTTTTTATAATTTGAAAGCTCTTAATATAAGAAAAAATGTTCTTCCTAGAAAATATGACAAAAAAAAATTTACATAATACCCTGTAATGAGAATTAAAATATATTGGAAATTGTATGAAAAATTAGCAGGTTTACAAAATAATTTTTCACTGCATATGAATAATTGCTATCAAAATTTCATTTGCATATTGTGTTAGCTAAATGTAAAGAGCAACATTTGTGAAAATCTCAAAATTTAGCTTGAAAATTTTGAAAATTATCGTCGATAGAATAAGCTCAAGAATAAGCATTGTTCGGAAAAAAAAAAAAAAAAAAAAAAAAAAAAAAAAAAACGAGCGTTTGTATCCAAATTGTGTGTTTTATATTGACACTAATCAATGAATATATGGATACAGCCCCTCATTTTTTTTGCTTCATTTTGGAAACAACAGATTTGGAGCTTATTCTATCAACGATCACTTTTAGAATTTTCGATTTATGTTTTTGAGACTTTCACAAAAGTTTCTCTATACATTTAGCTAACACAAGATGCAACTGAAATTTTGATAGTATTTACGTATGCACAGTGAAAAATCATTTAGTAAACCTGCTCATTTTTCATACAATTTTTATTATTTTTTAATTCTGTTTACAGGGTATTATGTACAATGTCGTTTGTCATATTTTCCGAAAGAACATTATTTTATATTAAGAACGCTGCGAATTAAAAGCAAAAAACTTGGCAAAATTTGGGACTGTTTCTATATAAAACATAATTTCTCTTTGAGTATACATGCAATTCACATAAAAATGAACGCATTTTATTACAATAAGCCACTTACTCATAATCTACAGTTTGAACGCTTTTGATATATTAGTTTTGACAGGGTTATCCAAAAGATATTCTTTTTTTTTTTCAACTTGCTGACAATCTCCTATGGAATTTCGAAAAAAATCTTCACGGAAATGTATGATCTGTACTAGAGTTTGAGGATGATTCCTCATGTATTTTCCAAGATATTTAACAAAACATCTAACACCGCAAGTAGACTGTTACCTTTGGCCATATAGTGTGTGTGTATATATATGTACATAGATTACGCACACATTCTCACCTATAGGACTTAAAATATATTATTTTAAAACCTTCCAGCCTCTTAATCTTTTAGATCCATAATCATTTAGCACCATAATTTTTGCTCTATTTTTAAGCCGACAATTAAAAACTCAAGAATTCGAACCCTTTTATATTCTGTGTGCTCTTAATAGGATTTAAAATAATAATAATAATTACAATAATATCTAAGTAAACAATTTGGAAAACGCACAACACATTTGAAAACCTATTTTTAACTATTACCATCAATAGTCGGAAAATTATTTGAATTTTTTGAAGCTCTTTATATGTTGTACAGACTTGCATTTATACCACATAATTTGCTAAAATTTAGTTCAGTTAGTCAACACATAACATAGTTCAAAATTACATTCCAGAAATTTCCATCAGTAAAAGAAAATTGACTCAATTTTTTTTTGAGCAGCCCTGTATTTGATCTGTAAATTTATACAAATCAAATAATATGCAAAAGAAAAAAAAATTTAATTTAAAGTGCATATTAGAATTGTAAACGCAGCTCTAGCAATTATCGCTTATGCAGAGTGCGGTAACCGAATTCTTTTGGACGTCTCTCTAAATAAACGACAAAGATAAGAACACCATACTCTACCGAAAGAATCTTGTAGTTCATCCCAATGCTGTATATTAGTTTCGATATATTTCAAATAGTGTAACATCATTGAAATACACTGCGAAATGACTTTCTATTATAGACCACAAGGTAAAGGAATTTTTTTTAGTGTTGCTGTAAATGAAACATAAATGCTACATCTTTGTTTTCAATACCGAACATGCCATAAAATAACAAAGTGCATTTACGCAAGTTAGAGCGCGGACAGACAGATGGCCAGCCAAACCAAAGTTGTAAACACTTTTATAAACTATATTGGAAAGTGTTAAAAAGTAAAGAATCATAAATTTTATACATTTTTAGGTATTAATATGAGCATCATATAATATATAAAGGAACTGCCTTGTTTATACATACTTAAAAGATTATAATTCAAAAAAATATATGCATATATGAAATAAGAAAAATTTTAATTTTTAACTGTCATAATTAAATTTACACTGCTCATAAGTTCTAATCTGATAAATGATGTAACTAGCTTTATTTTCGTGATACTCAGTGATCAATTATGGTGCGGGTATAGCAAACCAGGCATTGTAAATATAGCTTTTTAAAGATGTATAATGCACAAATATTTCTTGCCATCTACAAAAAAATGTTCATCATACATTTCATTAACTTTTTTATATGTGTACATCGAGCAATCTCGGTGTCTAATGAAATAATATATGATATTGAATATTGTTATAATTGAATACTTTTTCGTAGTTTTTCGCTGCGACACGATGCATTATCGTGTAAAAATACATTATACCACCACTAAAAGTATAATATGACAAAAGGTGGGTTTATAAAATACGGGCGTACACTTTTAAATTCCTTTTATATGAAAAAGTAAATACCGTAATTTCGGGTGTATAAGCCGCAGATCAAACAATTCTTTTTCGACCCAGAATTTTTTAAGAAACAAATATAACTAATTAGATCGCCGTAAATATTTGTCTTCAATCACTAAATAAGATTTCTGGGTCCAAAAAGAATTGTTTGATCCGCGGCTTATACACCCGAAATTACGGTAGATTAATTTTTAATCTGTAACAGATTTCCAAACCATATCTGAAAGCTTTTTGTTTTTTGTTCATTTTATTACTCTCCTCATCATGCCAGTATTAGCGCATAATTCCAGATGGTTACAAAAAATTTAAATAACGATGTGTCAAAGTTATACGTTAGTAACTTGCACGATTTGCGAAGACATTGAAACATGCTTACAGTTTGTCAGAACTAAGGAGGATCAGTCATGGTTTGCAGTGGCATGTGAAGTAAAGGTTAGACTAAATTAGTTTATTTTTTAATATAATTAACCGAAAACTTACACAAAATTTAACACATATGTTGGAAAGGTTACTTTTAAGGCCTTGAAAAGACATATTCCGACAAGATAAAACCATGTGCTGTAATTTAAAATCTAAGAATAGTGTTTTAATGTCCAATTATTTGAATGGTCACATCGGTAACGCCATACGAACATTATAAAAAATAAATGGGGTGCAATAGCGAACATTTTTAAGCTATTGCATAGCTTTTATCACGGGCTTTGAGCGCGGCGACCGAATCCAAAAATTCCGTAACGAGAAATATCCTAACACATCCGTAACGAAAAAACCTAACACTCGGCTAACTACGTTTCAGTTCGGCAGACTTCGGCATGGTATCCTTCGGTAGACTTCGGCATGGTATCCTTCGGTAGACTTCGGCAGACATTGACGCAGTATTTTTCAGATATATAGAGGATATCAAGTCTCAAACTTATATTTCTTATTTCAGTTACTATAAATCTATAGTTTCAATAATAAAAATTCCTTATTGAATGTGTATAGAAAAGAATCGTCTTAAGATAAAACAAGGTAGGATAATATGTAGCTTTTGGTAATTGGAGACCCGCCCAATGGAGAGAATTGAAAAATTTAAAATGCTTATAATTCGCGATCTAATTTTCGTAGCATGGCCAAATTTTGTTTGGTAATTTATTATGAAACAGTGTTAATTTTTGGTGACAGGAGGACCCCCCCCCCCTCCCCCACGGTGAGGGTCGAAGAAGTTAAAATGCTTATAACTCGCGATCTAATTTTCGTACCGCGGCCAAATTTTGTTTGATGATTTATTAAGAGACAGTGTTAATTTTTGGTGACACGCGACCCCCCAAGGTGAGGGTCGAAAAATTTAAAATGCTTATAACTCGCGAACTACTTTTCGTATCGCGGCCAAATTTTGTTTGGTAATTTATTAAGAGAGAGTGTTAATTTTTGGTGACAGGAGACCCCCGACGGTGAGGGTCGAAAAATTTAAAATACTTATTACTCGCGATCTAATTTTCGTAGCGCGGCCAAATTTTGTTTGGTAATTTATTATGAGACAGTGATACTTTTGGTGACAGGAGATCCCCCATGGTGAGGGTCGAAAAATTTAAAATGCTTATAACTCGCGATCAATTTTCGTAGTGCGGCCAAATTTTGTTTGGTAATTTATTATGAAACAGTGTTACTTTTGATGACAGGAGACCCCCCCCCCCCACGGTGAGGGTCGAAAAATTTAAAATGCTTATAACTCGCGATCTAATTTTCGTAGCGCGGCCAAATTTTGTTTGGTAATTTATTATGAGACAGTGTTATTTTTGGTGACAGGAGACCCCCCCCCCCCCACGATGAGGGTCGAAAAATTTAAAATGCTTATAACTCGCGATCTAATTTTCGTAGCGCGGCCAAATTTTGTTTGGTAATTTATTATGAGACAGTGTTACTTTTGATGACAGGAGACCCCCCCCCCCATGGTGAGGGTCGAAAAATTTAAAATGCTTATAACTCGCAATCTAATTTTCGTATCGCGGCCAAATTTTGTTTGGTAATTTATTATGAGAGAGTGTTAATGTTTGGTGACAGGAGACCCCCCCCCCTACGGTGAGGGTCGAACAATTTAAAATGTTTATCACTCGCGATCAAGTTTTGTAGCGCGGCCAAATTTTTTTCGTAATTTATTATGAGACAGTGTTAATTTTTGGTGACAGGAGATCCCCCATGGTGAGGGTTGAAAAATTTAAAATGCTTATAACTCGCGATCTAATTTTCGTAGTGCGGCCAAATTTTGTTTGGTAATTTATTATGATACAGTGTTAATTTTTGGTGACAGGATACCCCCACGGTGAGGTTTGGAAAATTTTTAATGCTTATAACTCGCGATCTAATTTTCGTAGCGCGGCCAAATTTTGTTTAGTAATTTATTAAGGTATTGCATAGCTTTTATCGCGGGCTTTGAGCGCGGCGAAAGAATCTAGAAATTCCGTAACGAGAAAAAAATCCTAACACTCCGGCTAACGTCGCTTCAGTTTGGCAGACTTCGGCACGGTATCCTTCGGTAGACTTCGGCAGACATTGACGCGGTATTTTTCAGATATTTTGAGAATATCAAGTCTCAAACTTATGTTTTTTATTTCAGCTACCATAAACGTATAGTTTCAATGATAAAAATTCCTGATTAACCTATATGTATTGTAAGATAATAAAAATATTTTAAACGATATTAACTTCTCATTTATTCAATAAAAGAAAAAAAAAATTTGTTATCGGTCATCACGCTCAAAAAGTGTAACTTGAATTAATATCAAAGACAAAAAAAACTGCATAAATAAAAAATAAATAAATAGTTATAATTGCATAAGTTGATAAAAAATGCTATGCAATAGCTTTACCGCGGCAGTCCCCGAGTGCCACACGTATTTTTGTGAAATTTGCGATCAATTTCCATTCAATTATTTATGAACAATTTCCAGATATTTGTTCGCCTGCAGACAAGTTCCTTTAATTATGTACACCCTGTAGTACTCAATAATTATCTTATTAATTAATAAGTTTATAATAATATACTGTTCATTTATGCTTTATGGATAGGGTTACATATTAGAAGAAATTTAAAGTAGGTATCGTAATAGAGAAAGTCACTTTTAATTCACGTGTAGCCAGTTTTAAGTTTTTTAAGCCTGCCGCATTGTAAATTCATTTTAACATTTTCATAGTTGACAACGTCTTTGGCCCGAAAATTTTTTATAGTAAATTTTACCATTTCAAATCGCCACAATCTGACGATTAAACAAGGTAAATATTTCTATTAAATATTTCCGGGCAAAAAAAATGGGAGAGTTGGCAGCTATGCATTTTTTTCCGTATTAACAACGGAACTTAACAATGGTCTCCAGAAATTTGTTCTAACGAGACTTTACTATTTTCCATATTTTAAAATATCATTATCTGATGGAATTAGTTACTAACATAGCTTCGAATTTTTGTACTTTTTTGTTACTATTAATTTTTAATAGTAATATTTGCTTTATTGAATCGAAGAAAATCTGGATTAAATAAGTGATTTTATTTATTTATTTTTAAATCCCTTTTTTAATTTTTTTGAACAAAAAACGTAAATGTAACCAGCTGGTTATTGCTAAAAATTATCAAAATGTATGTATCAAACAGTATATAAAACGTTGCATTGTAAAAGCATTCGCGAAAAATGCCGTTATAATGCAAGGCTGGAATATCTGGAACCGCAGAGTACTAACAATTTCTTACAGAAATTTTCGCTTTATTTAATCACAAAAATTCGGAAATTAAATAAGGCGCCCTGCGGTAGATACTCTATTAAGGATTTTTGCGTGCAGGCAAAAAATATACCAATCATTTTTTTTTTTTTCATCAAACTAATAAGTTTAGATTGAATCTATATTATGGAAGATTCCACTTAACCCTTTGAGCTCTGATGGAGGAATTTTCTACCACTTAATTTTATTTCCGAAATGACACAGTGACACCGGAATATTCGACCAAATTTATTTTAAAAAGATTTAATGCATTTTTTCTTGTATATGCTAAAAAGAATTTTTCTTTGCAAAATGCTGGTGCCAATGTGACATTTGGAATTTTGAAGAAATTTACCCACCAAAGCTCAAAGGGTTAAGTCATCCATTCCTAACGTTTGTTTAAAATAGTATTATTATCTCTATTGCATATATTGAAGTTGTTGCATACATGTTATAAGATATAGGCGTGCAAGGAAATAATATAAGCATGGCCACAAAAGTAAGAAAGCATAAGTGGTAAGATGACATCTGATGATGATCATTTCAAGATGGCAAAAGAGAAAAAAAAAGAGTGCTATTTTATTACATTTAAAATAATATACAGGGTGTTTCTAAATTCATGGTACAAACTTTAAGGGGTGATAGTACAAATCAAGACAAACAATATTAAATAGGAAACTAAGGGTCCCAAACGTCTTTCGAAGGAGATAGGCGCCATTAAAGTTTAGGGTCCAAAAAGTCAAATGATTATAAAAAACAGAAAAATTGGTCGATTCATTTGCAGTTTTCCCTAAAACTATTCTTTATGTCAGTATTGTCTTGAAAATAAACAATAAAGATAAATTTCAAAAAATGCCGATAGAGGGCGCTTTAGATTTTCCAGTAACGAACAACTACTTTTTACCGTTATTTTTTGCATCTCATTAATTTTTTTAGAAGCTTAGACATAAACTTAAATTTTGAGCTCAAAATCTAAATCGTTGGGAGTGGTTAAGCAGCGCAAACTGAACTGCGGAAGGAGGTTCAAATTCCAAATGATTATAAAAAAACGGAAAAATTAGTCAATTGATTTGCAATCTTCACTAAAATTATTCTTTATGTCAGTATTATCTTGAAAATAAATTATAAAGATCAAATTCAAAAAATGCCGATAGAGAGCGCTTTAGACTTTGGAGTAACGTACAACTATTTTTTACTGTTATTTTTTGCATCTCATGAAATTTTTTTAGAAGCTTAGACATAAATTTAAATTTTGAGATGAAAATCTGAATCGTTGGGAGTGGTTAACCCTTTGAGCTCTGGGGTGTAAATTTCTTCAAAATTCCAAATGTCACACTGGCACCAATATTTTGCAAAGAAAAAAACCGGTTAGCGATAAACACACACACAAAAAAAAATAAATAAAAAAAAAATGCATTAAAGCTTTCTGAAGTAAATTTGGTCAAATTTTCTGGTTTCATAGTGACATTTTGGAATTAAAATTATGTGGTAGAAAATTCTACCAGCAGAGCTCAAGGGGTTAAGTAGCGCAAACTGAACTGTGTTCAATGGGGGTGGGGAGGTTCAAATTTAAAATGATTATAAAAAACGGAAAAATTGGTCGATTCGTTTGCCATTTTCGCTAAAACTATTCTTTATGTCAATATTTCTTTGAAAATAAATTATAAAGATTAATTTCAAAAAATACCGTTAGAGGGCGCCTTAAACTTTAGAGTAACCAAGAACTATTTTTACCCGTTATTTTTTGTATCTAATTAAATGCTTGGAAATGTTCAAACTTAAATTTTGAGCTCAAAATCTGCATCGTTGTGAGTAATTAAGTAGCTGAAATATGAAATGTGTTCCAGGAATGGGGAGGGTAACATTTCAACTCCTGAACACATTTCAGTTTGCGCTTCTTAACCCCTCCCATCGATTTAGAATTTGAGCTCAAAATTTAAATCCGAGCATTTGCAAGCATTTAATTAGATACAAAAAATAACGGTTAAAAATAGTTGTTGGTTACTCTAAATTTTAAGGCGCCCTCTAACGGTATTTTTTTTAATTAATCTTTAAAATTTATTTTCAAGGAAATATTGACATAAAGAATAGTTTTAGCGAAAACGGAAAACGAATCGACCAATTTTTCCGTTTTTTATAATCATTTGAAATTTGAACCTGCCCACCCCCATTGAACACAGTTCAGTTTGCACTACTTAACCACTCCCAACGATTCAGATTTTCATCTCAAAATTTAAGTTTATGTCTAACCTTCTAAAAAATTTTTATGAGATGCAAAAAATAACGGTAAAAAATAGTTGTACGTTACTCCAAAGTCTAAAGCGTCCTCTATCGGCATTTTTTGAAATTTATCTGTATAATTTATTTTCAATTCAATACTGACATAAAGAATAATTTTAGTGAAAATCGCAAATCAATTGACCACAATTTTTCTGTTTTTTATAATAATTTGAACCTACCCACTCCCATTGAACACAGTTCATTTTTCGCTTCTTAACCACAGATTTTGATCTCAAAATTTAAGTATATGTCTAAACTTCTAAAGAAAATTAATGAGATGCAGAAAATAGCGGTAAAAATAGTTGTTCGTTACTCCAAAGCCTAAAGCGCCCTTTATCGGCATTTTTTGAAATTTATCTTTATAATTTATTTTCAAGAAAATACTAACATAAAGAATAGTTTTAGTGAAAACCGCAAACGAATCGATCAATTTTCCCGTTTTTTATAATCATTTCAAATTTTGGACCCTAAACTTTGATGGCGCCTATCTCCTTCGGAAGACGTTTAGGACCCTTAGTTTCCTATTTAATATTGTTTGTCTTGATGTGTACTATCACCCCTTAAAGTTTGTACCATGAATTTAGAAACAGGGTGTTTCGCTACCAGACCGACAAACTTTGAGGGATGATAGTACACATGAAGACAAACATTATTAAATAGGAAACCATGGGGCGCAAACGTCTTCTGTAGGAGCTAGGGGCCATTAAAGTTTAGGGTCCAAAACTTCAAACGATGATAGAAAAGGGAAAAAAGGGTCGATTCGTTTGCAGTTTTCACTAGAGCTGTTGCAAACCGTACGTATTCGTTACTAACAAGGAAGGTCTCCATACGGGCATACTCAGAAAAATCTGAAAAAATTACAGAATGTTCTTCTCATATAGTTATACATGTTTATAAAAAACATTTCGGCGGAATCTCCTTATAACGTCCGTAAAAAAATAATAAAAATTTCGTTTATTTGGCGATTTATCTCCGGTTGGCGAAAAAACGAAATTTTGAAAAATACGCTTTTACGCTTCGAATACTTTTTAAAGAAAAAACTTTCTATGTTCAATTTATTTAAATAAGTTTAGTGTAAGTAATTTTAGTTTTGCATTTTTACTTTACTTTAAGTGTAATTTTGTCACATACGTTTATACGTACTTAAACAAAATGAAATTAATATATTTTATCATTTAAAACACAATTTAAATTGATTAAAATTGTTCCAAATTGAAAAATACACTGTTAAAAATCTGCTGCATTTTGTTGCAACGCATTCCCTTGCTTGCATAGAAAACAGTTACTTGGCCGTGAAATGGAGCTTTCTCATTGGTTGGAATAGAGATATTATATACAAGCGGAGGAGTGCGTTGCAACAAAATGCAGCAGATTTTTAACAGTGTATGACACGGCCAATTCACGGTGCTATGGAGCATTCTCATTGGTCAGAAGAAAGATATTCTTTAAAAGTAGTGGAGTGACGTTGCAGTAAATGCTGCAGATTTTTAACAGTGAAGTCAATTGAAATCAATTTTCAGATTCTTTAAAATCGTCTGCTTTTGGCGAGGAAATGCACTGTACGCCAAATCCCGCGTCGCTTTCAGCTTTTCACGCCAATTATTCCAAACTATTTTATTTTTTTACATATGTAATAATGTAATTCCGCCGCTAATTTTCACTGATCCTTTATTACCTACATGAGTAGTTTAATTCGTATTTTTTTCAAAAAATTCTGAGTATGCCCCCAATGGAGACCTTCCTTGTAAGAAACGGGTATTCCCTAAGATACGAAATACCGAATCGTTATTTAAAAATACCACTCATTAGCCGTTACCGGAGTCCATATGCAACCGAACAAAGTGGAACTAACTTCAAACGCTGCTTACAATTGTATAATTCATTCTTTCTCGCGAGTCCGCCTCAAAAAATATATTAAGGTACATATTAAAAAGAAAAATATTAATTGTGTATTTGAACAGAAATGTCCACTACTTAGAGTGAAACATGCGATAACGAAACCTGTCGATAACGGAAAGTAGCATTTAGCAAGTTCTCAAAAACGTTTTACCCAGCTTAACAACGCAAAATTTTTCTAACATATTCATAGACTCAATCTAATGCATGAAATCATAATAAGGCACTGAGGCAATAGGAGTGATATCAAATCGAATAGCATTATGTATTGAAGATCAAGTAATAATCTAATACATTTATATGGTGACCAGGGGCGTGCGAAGAGAAAACTGTAATAGGCCAAAAATGTCTTTAGTATTATAAATTTTGTGCCCCCTAAATCTCCGGACCCGGACGGCCCCCATCGCCCCCCTTTCGCACGGCGCTGTTGGTGACCCTTCAAACATAAATCTTTCCAAAAATACTTCACCATTCCTTAATTACAGCTATAACGAATATTTTATTCTATTATAAGCTTACATTTTTTTTACAGTGAAATTATAAGGAAATTTTAATAGATTAAATGCATAATTAACACAAAATTAGTTTAATTTAACTCTTAAATGACAAACACGCGTTGTTTTTCCATTGCTTAGATCGATGGCTCTTTTTTAAACCGAAATATTAATACATAATATGTAATCTAAAAAAAAATCGCAATTATTTTGTTTAAGTTTTAAAAATACATATAAAACTTCATATTTGTAAGGTAAATAGTAGAATCCCTAAACGATCTCAAAACAATCGTTCTTCTTAAAGCATATTTTTCTGCTTCAAAAAATCCCCCCTATTTCCCACTTACATATTCGGAAAAATAACGGATGATGAAATAACAAAACATATTTCTATCTTTCTTTTTCTTAATACCCAAACAACTAAATGAAATACCCGTATATGATACTAATACGAGAACAGAGCTGTTGCAAACTGCACATATTCTTTAACATATAACGGGTATTCTCTAAAAAACGAAATACGAAATACCGAATCGTTTCTTTGAAATATCACTCGTTTGTAGTTACTGTCAATACGCCACCGAAAAAAAGAAACTAACTTCAAACGATGTTTTACGTACGTTTGTGCAATTCATGAATGAAGCGAGACAGTCGACGCGGTAACAGATGGGAATTTGTGTTCGGGATCTGGCATTAGGCGCCGATTTTAGTTATTTTGATATCAGTCTATGCGTATATATATAAAAAAAATATTAGTAAAGCATCGTCCATCACATGATAATTTGTTTCCATCAAAACCATTGTTATCGCCATTATTGAGCCAGCAGCTTAGTAATACTGATCAGTGTTGCAGAGAGATCAAATTTCCTTGATGATCCGAATCTCCTCCTGACTGAATGTGTTTCCATAAAATAAAATAAAAAAACAGATTTCTCAAGGTATGTAAAGAAACCTATTATTGCTGCTAATGAAAAAAAAATATATATACTGATTTAGTTATACATGGTTGTTAAAGATCTTCAACCATTTTTGGTTGTAGACGATTTCGGTTTTAATGATTTAATTAAGTACCTTGAACCAAATTACAAGTTTGCTTTAAGTATATTTTTTTCCTATAAAAATATTTTTGCATGCGTATTTATATTTTATATTTGAAAACATTTTTATGATAAAGACGAATTTTTGGATTACTTTAAAAAATGTGTTTATGATAAAGTTTCTTTTTCTTTTCTCTTTTTTTGTTGATTGTAGAAATATACGAGTATTTGCTGTTTGTTTTTAAATTTCATATTTGAAGAAAAAAAAAGTATGTTAAAATATAAATAAAAATTTTCAGAGATAATAATAATGTGATTGAAGTACTAATGCAGATGTTGTTTGATAGGATGATCACGCAAGAAATAAAACAAAATTGCCTTTAAATTATTCCGGAAATTAAATTTTCACTACACATAATTATTTTAAGTGTATAATTAATACAAAGATTTGCTTCTAAAAGCATTTTGCTTGATTAATTACATTTCATAATTTTATTGTATAAATTTTCAAAACTTTTACTCTTGCTAAATTGCTTTCTCCGATTATTCTTTATTTTAATAAGTAAATTACAATTTAGACATGGTGTACTAAATTATGTATCGTTTTTTTAATTGTGTTTGCCTTTTTTCATACAAAATTAGAAGCTTGATTAAATCCATGCTTTATGGACAGATGGCAGCACTAACTATATGTGAAGAGTAAAAAATACGAATTCTTCCAGAGACTCATGTTGTAACTAGATTTCTTGCAGTTATTAGCCGGTTTCTGAGCAGTAACGAGTAACGACTATTTTCAAACGGGTAGTGAGTTTTAAAATAACGCCATCATATGAGTATTTATTTAGTCGTTAGTTTTACAGCAATAGTTTTCACTAAAATCATTCGTTATATTGTGATTTCTTTAGAAGAAAAATTTAAAGGTTACTTTCAAAAATTATCGATAGAGGGCGCTTTAGACTTTAGAGTAACGAACAACTATTTTTTCCGTTATTTTCTGCATGGGGTCGAAATTATTCCAAAAATTAGACTTTAACTTAAAGTTTAAGCCCAAAATCGAAAACATTGGGGTGGGGTAACTTAGCGAAAATTTAACTGTGAATGGAGGGGAAGATTTTAAGCGCTCATAAACATTAGACAAACAAATCGATTTTGTTGCGGTTTGCGTGAAAATTATTTCCTTAATAATTATTTTATTCAAAATGACGTACAGCTTTGGTGTCCTCATTTTATGATAGAGGGCGCTTCCGACACATATCCGACATTTCAATGGCATTACTCTTGGGTGTTTTACTACCAGACCAACTTACTTACAGGAAGTGTTAGGGAAACAAAGATGACTCGGAATCACATAGGAATGTAACGTTGGAAATGCCTTTTTTGCGAGTTAAGGTTAAAAGAAACAGAGAAGATAGCAACAGAAACAGCTGAGAAAGAGCAACACGTTAATGTGACAGAAAACAGATTATTTAAAGGTTTTACCACAAAAGGTGTTCGAAATTACGACCAGAAGTAGTCCGGCAAGTTTAACAGCGACGGTTGATGGCGCTGCAGTTTCCTTGCGGTAGATGGCTCTAAAGGGTAATGCATGTGAACAGCGATCACTTTGAAGTGATCATTCGCGAACCGACTCCAAAGGTAGCAGAATGAAGTATTTGAAAGATGAACAGCCAGATGGGGCTTCTCCACATTTTACCAATGACGTTTGCCGACACTTCAAAGTAACATCTGGGCAACGGTGGATAGGTCATGGTGGCCTGCCGGATCGCCGGACCTATCATGTATCGACTTCTTCTGCTGGGGTCAAATGAAAAGTTGGGTGTATGAGACTCCCGTACCGTAAGTTACCGTAAGACCTCGCATCTGATATTTCTGTAGCTTGCCAGAAAGTTATCAGAGATGCCAGGAATCTTTCAAAGCGTGAGGAATTCCATGCGATGCTGCTGTCAAGCATGCCGAACTACTTCTGGTCGTAATTTCGAACACCTAATGTTGTAAAACATTTAAATAAACTGCTTTCTGTCACATTAACGTGTTGCTCTTCTCTGCTGTTTCTGTTGCCTTTTTTTCTCTGCTTCCTTTAACCGTAACTCGCAAAAGAGACATCTTCAACGTTACATTCCTATGTAATTCCTAATCGCCTTTGAACCCCTAACACTTCCTGGAAGTATGTTGGTCTGGTAGTAAAACACCCAGGAGTAATGCCATTGAAATGTCGGAGATGTGTCGGAAGCGCCCTGTATCAAAAAATGAGGACACCAAAGCTGTACGCCGTTTTGAATAAAATAATTTCCAAGGGAATGATCTACACGCAAACCGCAATAAAATCGATTTGTTTGTACAATGTTTATGAGCGTTTAAAATATGCCCCTTTGTTCACAGTTAAATTTTCGCTAGTTACCCGATCCGAATATTTCCGATTTTGAACTTAAAATTTAAGTTAAAGTCTAAACTTTAGAATAATTTCAACCGCATGCAGAAAATAACGGTAAAAAGTAGTTGTCCGTTACTCTAAAGTCTAAAGCGCCCTCTATTGATAATTTTTGAAAGTAACCTTTAAAGTTTTTTTCTAAAGAAATCGTAATATAACGAATGATTTTAGTGAAAACCGCAAACGAATCGACCCTTTTTTCCGTTTTCTATCATCGTTTAAAGTTTTGGACCGTAAACTTTAATGGCCCCTAGCTCCTACAGAAGACGTTTGCGTCCCATGGTTTCCTATTTAATAATGTTTGTCTTCATGTGTACTTTCATCCCTTAAAGTTTGTCGGTCTGGTAGCGAAACACCCTGTATAAAAACAATGGCAAGTTTTAACTTTATTTAAAAACGACAAAATGCCTAAAATTCAAATATCTGAAAGGATAGGTAATATTTGAAAATACACTGCTTATAAGTTCGAATAGTTTAGATGGAGTTTTTCTAAGAAATATAACGACTATAATTTGGAGAAAATAAGCCATGCGGCATGCTTGGATTAAGTTTTGGTAATTAGACGTGGGTATAATTGTTCTTTGTGAAATTTGCGAAAAATATAATAAAGGGACAGAATTTGTTTAAACGAAAAAAAAAAAGTTCGAAATTTCGCTACCACAGAGTGTATCTTAATCAATTATATATTTAGCATACATTTACAATAGTTTTTTTTTTTTTTTTTTTTTTTTTTTTTTTTACCATTTCTTGATTTTAAGACATCATTTCACGACATCTTCTTAATACTTCCCAGCGATCAATTCTGGATCATGTTATCTTTCAGTTATACGATGGTTATCATTTGAAAATAATGACCGTCATGTGGAACATGATTATCTTTAATAAAATGTGTAAATTATCGTAAATGTATGCTAAATGTATAATTTTGTAAAAAAGCCATCTGTTGGCGAAATTTTGAACTATTTCTTTTTTCGCTCAAACAAATTCCCATACCTTTATTAGATCCTGCACAAAATTTCACAATATTCTGAACAACAGTTTTGCCCGTAGTCAACTTTAAAATAGAGTCGTTTTATTATGGATACACTGTACATGGAAATTTCGTGATTTTAATTGTAACTAGTGTAAAATAATTTTATCCTTCCTGACGTACATGACAGCTTAAATAAATCTATGTTGACAAAGAAATTAATGGAACTTAAAATATATTTATTTTTTATATTAAAATTGTTTTCTTCTTTGAATTCTGAGAACAAAATCTTCACTAAGTCTTGTATTACATTGTCCCAGTAGGAGAAACCCGGGGCAGAACGGAATACCGAGTTGAAAATGTATTTTAAAAATATAAAAGTTTTAATTAAAAGAGCTGCAAAATTTTTAATGAACATATTACAGTATAATAATCAGAAAAAATTAATAATATTGTAAGAAAATAAAAGAACATTTTTTTTCAGAAACATAACGTTATATCTGCCTCAGGAACACGATTTAGATTAGGGAAGTAAGGTCTCTCGAAAAGCATACCCAAACCTGCATTTAACTATACAAAACTAAAGCCAATTAAACGTACTTCAAGCATGAGCAATATATAGTTGTAATGTAAGCATGTATGTATGCCTTACCTTGGTTTAAAAATCGTCAGAAATTACAATACAGGAGGCAAAAATCACACAACGAAAAATTCATGTCCCAACGCTCAAGAAAACTAGACTATCGTGAATACCAAAGTTGAACGTCAACGGGTTTTCTTATTCTGCTTATTGCCGCTCGTTGGCAGCACCTCACCCAAAAATGTCAATCTTCATTCCGGGAATCCTATTTTTTGTAAAGAAAATTTTGTAAAGTAAAATTTGCTGTATTTAATGAAAAAAAAATCTATCTTCAGACATAGCAACCAGCATCTTGCGAAATTTCTGGTACTAAAACACCTAAAATCCCGTGAATAAATTGATGCGTACAAACCCTGACCACGAATCAGACTCGTTATTCTGCACAATGGTTTAATATGCAATCATCTTCTTCACTTTCTCTATCTCCTTCTTCGCCTTCTTTCAATATATTTTCCATTATGCCATTTATAGTCAGGTCAGGGCATGTGGTAACACTTTCATCGAATTCAACGTAATCATTAACAGATGATGTAAGTTGAAACATTCTGTAGCTGTCGTCCGGAGATCAAAAAGAAATTCGATGCAATAAGTAGACTCTTGTGCAGTAGCGGTTGGTCAGGGGGTGCTGCATCAATTGCTTCACACCACTAAAATTATACGGTTATTTCAGTTTTATTTAATCAGCAAAATTTTTCGAATAAATAATATGAAAGTTCTTTTAAATTTTTGTGGTGTGAAAATTTGGATGCAGCACTCCCTGACGAGCCGCTACTGCTCTTGTGTATTCCTTTCTGTTTCATGCGCTAAATGTATAAAAGAAATTTTTTTCCAACAGTTTTTAACTTGTTTTAGAAAATTTATATTCTCCGGCAGCAAATATCATATTAATTGCCTTTCTCAAATTCACTTCTGCAGATTCATTTTCTATTAGTTAGTGCCGGAAATTCACTTTTTCATTTATTTTAATGTTTTGATCTAGTAGTTACAAAATGGAAATATAGTGTTTAGAGGCAAAAACTCTACTTTTACATCAGGTAATTTTGTACCATATTTTGAAGGTTCCATATTTCAGAATGTAAATGATAGTACATGCGGTTTCAGTTATTGAAATACGCTATTACAGAGCTGACAAGTCTCCGGCTTTTTGGATACCGGTATTATAATACAAAAAATGTTGGACTATTTAATTGAAGCATTTGGACGATTTGCTAGAGCAACATTTTCTCTAAGGTTATACTGGTGTTCAAAAAGCCGGAGACTTGGCAACTGTGGCTATTCTATCATTTTGCATGATGTCATTGTATTTCACGCAAAGTAATATAAGTCTCTTGAAGAATTCTTTAAAGTATGTTTAATTGCTAAAGTCATGAATTACAGTTCTGTGAAGTTACGTTACAGTCAATCAGGCTAACTTTGCTCCGTCTTTACGAAACTATGATATGATCCATTCTGCCATGGTAGAATCTTGCCAAATTATTTCCAATGAGCTGCCAAACTCACACTAGTGTTGCTATCTATATTTTGGGACAAAACTTTGCCGTTAATTCAAGTGATGTAGCAGATTTAATATTTTTTCTCTCTTGCTCAAAGTTACAGTGGTGGAAAAAATTATAAAGCCACTTGAAAATATGATATAATTAAAAAACAAAAGATGGAATATTTGTGAAATTTCATACATATACATTATATGCTACAAGGAAGTAAAGAAAAAAAGAAATTCATTATTAACTACATTAATAAAAGGTTAATAGACTTAAGAAAATTTTCTGTACAAAGAAAGTTGGAAACAATTATAAATGGATACATGTATTTCATCAATAATCGATGTGAGACCCTTTTTTTCGATGACTTTGACTAGTCTCTTGTTCATTGAATTTATCAGACCACACAAAGTACTTGCATCAATATTGTTCCAGCAGTTTTTAATAGCATTCATCAAATCTAACTTTGAATTGAATTGTCGTCCATTTTTGTAAACATTTCGGGCTAAAATTCCCCAGAGATTTTCTATTACGTTCAGATCGGGGCTACGAGCTGGCCATTGAAGGCATTTCACCTGATTAGCTTCCAGCCAAGATTTAGTTGACTTCGAAACATGAACGGAAGCGTTGTCCTGCTGAAATGTCCAGTCTCCCGAAGTTATAAGAGGAGCAATCGGTAATACATTATCTCCTAACATATCTTGATACATAACTGAATTCATTTTGTTATGCATGAAGACAATTGGAGTGGTTCCACAGACAGCAAATGCAGTCCAAACCATTACCGAACCACCTCCAAACTGACGCTTTGAAAAAATATGAGGTTCCTGTCGTAAATCATGCCAAAAGAATTTATAGCCGTCGGGTCCATCTAAATTAAATTTCTTTTCATCGAAAAAGACAACATCTCTCCAATTTGTACCTTCAGTTAAATGTTTTCGTGCAAAGTCTAAGCGAGCATTTTTGTGGTGCTTAGAAAGAGGAGGTTTTCCTTTAAATTTTTTAAATTGAACAATGGGATTGTTACTTAAAACATTTCTTACCGTTCGGCTTGTACAGGGTAATTGTAACTGTTCTTGAATTTGAGCTGACGACATTTTTTCTGCGCAAGCTAGCTTCCGGATTTGTCTTGATTGCCTTACAGTTAAGGATTTCGGTCTTCCTGTACGCTTCTTACTGCCGTAATTTTCGGGATTTCTGAGAAAACTGTTTACTGCAGCCTTGGACCTTCCTATTTTTCTTGCAATATTAGAACCAGACATTCCAGCTTCATTTAAAGTTAATATTTTAGTTTGTTCACCATTGGATAACTTTTTTCCTCTTGGCATTGTATTAAACACACCAAATACAAAATGAATGCACGTAACACATTTACATTTGCCTAAACTTTACTGGAGATCTGCTTTCTCAAGTTTGGCATCATGCCAAATGAGGCTAGAACCATCGGCTTTATAATTTTTTCCAAGTTGTTTTTCATTGGTTTTAAGAAATCAGCATAATTTATGCTCCCTCTTCCGTTTTTCTAAACAAAGTTTATGCGTATTATTGCGATGTTGATCATGCAAATGTAAATAAAATTTGCGATATCAATAATTCCATTACTTTTTGATTTTTGTAAATTTTTCTATCGGCTTTATAATTTTTTCCAACACTGTACCCTGGTGGGTCAAAGTTACCCTGATTGACTGTATTTGAATGAGGCATTCTGTGTTTATGAGAAATGTATTTTTGAATAAGACATCTTGTGTTTTTCTTGTGTGAATAAACGAATTACGACCTGATTCCTAAATAAAAATTGTTTGTTATAGCATATTCTACACACTTTAAAGGTTTTATGTGAAATTTTGAATAGTTTTGTATATCTCTATTTTTTAATACTCCTACCGGAAAGAAAGAAAAATTCATTTGATTTAATCATACAATCGCAAGTTTGGATTAAAATTTTCTAATGAAGACTTATTCGACTAGAAATAGGTCATGCTTCGTTAATTTTTTACATTAATGCTGTTTTTTTCCTTCAACGAAGCTATTTTATAATACAACGTAAGGCTCGCACTAGTGATCCCAGGCGTACCCGTAAATCGGAGCTCCAAATGCTCCGTACCGTATATCAGTATTTTAAAATAATTTTTTTCGCCTTATCTGATAGCAGAATTATTTACGATTCATAATGGAGAAATAAACTGTAAGAAATTAGTGGTATCCAGATAATTTGAAACTCTACGCAGAACACCTAACAATACTAGTTCCCACACTCCTTGGAATTTGCAAGAAGTGTGGCACTACTATTAATGAGTAGAAAATTTCTGTTTAATTGTTTAAACACAGAATCCGTAAACGACACGTTTATTCACAGAATTTGCATTATATTTCTTAAGTTAAATAAGATTTTTAAAAAAAATATTTAAAAACTGTGGTAGAATTTGCGAAGCCTTGAAATCAAAGAATTTTTCTTGGTAAATAGAAATTAATTGCAATAGCAGTTGAGATAATGGAGTAGTGAATAAAGACAATGAGACATACAGTGCATTGTCTAGCAGTTACGAATGAAGTAACTGAGGGGGTTGTCACAAGATGACAGTTGTTGCTTTTAACTCTTTGAGCTCTGGTGGGTAAATTTCTTCAAAATTCCAAGTGTCACATTGGCACCAGTATTTTGCAAAGAAAAAAATAGGTTAACGATATACACGGGGGGAAAAAAAATGTATTAAACCTTTTTCAAATAAATCTGGTCGAATTTTCTGGTGCCTTTATGGCATTTCGAAATTGAAATTAAGTGGTAGAAAATTAAACCATCAGAGCTCAAAGTGTTAATCAGATCAGCAATTTTTAATCATCGCCGGTAGAAAATTCCACCAGAAAACTTCAATAGAAAATTTCATCTAATAAAAGCTCCATACTGATAAAAAAATTTCTTTCAAAAAAAAAAATTTTTTTTTTTTTAGTGGTGTCAGTTTACCCGAGTATTACAATCTTTTCACTGATATAGACAGTAGGTTGTCTTGATTGTCACAGTGTGGTAGAACTACTGCCGTCGAAGTAAATTTCCACCAGTAAAAATGAATATCAGTTTTTGCCATTATTTTCGACTGAAATTTTTCATTAATGAGGCTTTTAAATAAAGAAAAGTTTTCTACGGAGAGAGAAAGCTGTTAAAGCTTAACTAGTTTTACTCTATTTCAGTTCGTCTTTCTTAATAGTTCCATGGTTGAGATGTGTTTATCTATAAAAATTCTAAATATATATGAATGTCATTTCATGCATTCTTTTTCATCTGTAACATTGATATCTTCCTGTTTTAATCCTTTCAAATCTTTTTTGGAAAATGAAAAAGCTTCATCTTGATTACAGAATCATTATCTACTTTTTCTCTCGCTTTTTATTCAACTTCTTCCTTTAAAGTTTCGATAATTTCTGTTTTGTAAACCCTTTTAAGCCGACTATAAGATCAAATTTCATTCATTGACAACTAACGCTTCTATAAATTTATTTCACATCATTGCACTAATAAAATAATCCCAAATAACAAACTGAAGAATATTTTCGGCAACTAAACTGAAAATCAGCAGGATTCAAAAACAGCATTCGAAATCTCTTTAATAACATGTTTCGGGCAATCGAACACGTTCGGTGCATTTTTCAAAAATATGAGATAAATATTTTATAAGACATTTTAAAATTTTCTATTTCCATAAGCCCTAAGTGCATAAGCCTCTAAATATCCGATATACATATCTATTATTTAAATAATATTTACTAAATGTTTTCAAAATATTAAGCATCTTCAAAACCTTTTAAAATGCTGCATTAAAAGTATTAAATATGAGCAATTTTAAATAATACCGAAATAAACAATAAACTTTCCTATAAAGAATTCTTTAAAAATTATTGATCAGCAAAATTTTAAAGTTATTCAAAAATATTTTGGCAAATCTATTTATTGTTGAAAATGACGGTCTTAGTTTTGAAACGGCTTACACGGCACAATTCTTTTAGTCCGTTTTATCTTTCTTCTAATTACACAGTCTAATTCCGCATTTTTTTTAAATAAATTGTTAATTATATATTTTGAATTAATCACATTGAAATTAACAACCAAGGTTCGCACAATTTTACCACTAACTTTTTAGAGTATTTTCAAAGTATTTCCCTACAGTAAAATGTTGCGAAATTTGAGAATGAAGAAGGTGGTTGCGAATTCAGTTTCTTAAAAATTAAATATTAATCTTCTTATAATGAATAGTGGTGCCGGAGTCCTTAAAAATAAAGGGAGTGTGCGAGCCTTGACAACTCATCATGAGCAAAAGGTATGTTTTGATGAAAACTAACTTAAAGTTCGTAACTGGATGTTTCGTATTTGTAATGAAACACTCGAATTTTAATTGACTTAGAGATAAAAAAAATTATGTGTTATAAAAAAATTACATTTTTTTAAATGCAAATTCTGGCCTTTCTAGATGTTTCAGCAATGGAGTTATGAATAAAAAGGAGGAGACATATAGTCTATTGTCTATCATTGGCGAGTGAAGTAACTGAGTTGGTTGTCACAATATGACAGCTGTTTCATTTAATCAGATACACACTCTCCCACCAGTAAAGTTAACTAGAAAATTTCGTCTTATTTTAGAGCCTTATTGACTAAAAAATTCTTTGACAAATGTAGTAAAAAATTTGTATTTCTTTTAACTGGTGTCTGTTTGGCAAGGTGTTGTAATCTTTTTACTGACATAGTTTTGGTTGTCACAATGTGGCGGATATATAACCAGAGAAGTAAACTGTTACCAGTAAAAGTAAATATTAGTTTTTTTAATTCTTTTTAATTGATGATTTTTGTTAATGAGTCGTTTGAATAAAGAGAAGTTTTCTGCATAATTTTATTGGTTACAGTTCGGCGCGGTAGTAATAAATAACTGTGAAAGCGGTTACAGTTGAAGCTTCACTATTTTAAGGCTCTGTCAGTTCCTCTTCCTTAATAGTTCCATGGTTTCAGCACATAACTCACGCTTGTTACATTACTTCAAAATATATGTCAATATATTTAAGAACTATTTATTGTAATATTACCGGGGGGAAACCTTTAAAATACATTTTTTCGTAAATTGTCGCAACTCCTAATAATATAAATTCGATTTCATAGGTCCCAGAAATTTCCCTATTTTTGCATACAGCTATTTCCGAACAGAAATATTTGATTAATTTAAGCCTTTTGGAAGTAACGAGAATTAAAAGTACCGGTCAATACAAATTAATTGTCTTTTGTCTTGACCAGCGGTGCACAACCTTTGGCCCGCAGGCCACAAATCTACCACTATTTTCATGCAGAATAATTTTCCTTATAATAATGACGAAATCTTTGCTATTAAATAAAACAAACGACTCTTTTCAAATATTCTGGTGGCAAACAATTTTCTGGCCAAAAGGTTGTGCATCACTGGTCTTGACAATTTTTTTTTGTTGTTGTTTGCATGAAGAAATAGTAGTAAGGTTACGTGGGGCAACTGGGCCAATCATTCTACAATGTGGTTTAGGAGACCTTGGTAATTCAGCGTCTAAGAGCTGGTGTTCATTTGAATTAAAATTTGAACATCAGTAAATGTGTTCAGTTACGTTCATTCTTTCAGGTAGAAGTAGAAGTTTTCAAAATAAAATTTTATTGCCTAATAATAAAAAATATATGTATTTAACTTTTATTTCTTTGTGGGTCCAGTTACCCCATTTTTATGGGGCGAATAGTTCAGGTAGGTCTATGATCACACGCGTTTATGTTTTCAAAAATGGGATACAAGATCCTGTTTGAAAAAATGTAAACTTTTAAAAAAAATCAGGCAGATCATGTAAATTATATAGCAACTAAAGAGCATTATAAGGGAAAGCTTTGCTGTCCAGGTATTTAAAAAAGCACTAAATATGAAATTATTAGATTAACTAGCGGCCCGCCCTCACTTTGCTTCGGCTAGAGCAAGTCGCCCAGTCCCGTCTCACTACTGACACCTCAAATTGTTACTATCACTTCATCCCATTAAATTTAACTACTAAAAGCTTCCTTTTAGGTAGTCGGATAAGAAGTAGCCTATATGTTAATCTAAGGTTAATATAATAAAAAATTTCATAAAAATCGATCCATCAGTTATAAATGGTGTAACTAACATGACTCTGTTTCATGAATATACCGTAATTTCCGGTGTATAAGCCGCGGTTCAAACAATTCTTTTTGGACCCAGAAATCTTATTTTGTGATTGAAGACAAATATTTACGGCGATCTGACTAATATTTATTTCTAAAAAAAATCTGGGTCGAAAAAGAATTGTTTGATCCGCGGCTTATACACCAGAAATTACGGTAGATTATAGCTGCCCGCCCTGGCTTCGCACGGGTATTACAGAAAAATTTCGAGTAATAAATTTTTACACACATAATCATGCTCTCTTCTTTGTGCTTGGAGTTACTAAAAAAGTGTAAAATTATAAAAGAAAATTCGGGTATTAGTATTATTTTTTTATTTATTTGTAATAATGTTTGTAAAAAGTTTTACACACACAAAACAAAAGATTTATTGGTTAACACATTTATTAAACATTAAATGTATTGGCTCAGAGCTTCCCTGTAAACGATATTACCGTAATTTCGGGTGTATAAGCCGCGGATCAAACAATTCTTTTTGGACCCAGAAATCTTATTTAGTGATTGAAGACAAATATTTACGGCGATCTAAGAAGTTATATTTGTTTTTTAAAAAATTCTGGGTCGAAAAAGAATTGTTTGATCTGCGGCTTATACACCCGAAATTACGGTAGATGTTGTTTTATTTTGTGGCAGCAAAATAGATTGATTTTCAGGAGCTCCGACCCGCCATAGACCTACATAAAGTTGGCCATGAGTAAAACATTCTTTTCGTAGGTTTGACCTTGGGACTTATTAATAGTTAACGCGAAAGATATTTTTACAGGAAACTGAAGCCGTTTAAATGGGATCGGTAGATCAGTTGGAATCATCGGTATATGAGCTAGTTGACCAGCTGCTGGGCCGGTGATAATGGTTGCTACAATTAAATTGTCCTTCTATTCCTTTATAAGTAGCCTTGTCCCATTGCACATGTTCGGAGGGCTTATATTTTTCAAAAGCATGATTGGAATTCCAATTTTTAACGTCAATTCATGCGGTGGCAGTCCAGAAGGGTTTAGTGAATTTAAAAATTCCTGTGGATAATGGACTGCGTCTTCGATATTAGTCACGGTGTCAATTGATTTGAAATTTTTTACTTGGCCGCGAACTTTTTGAATAATCAGATTGTTTATTTCGTTGACACTATCATTCCTAGGTGACACTATTTCCCTAGAACACAACCAATGAAAGTCTTTTTCGTGTAAATTCTCGATGTCAGGGTATACTGCATCTATTAAAAATTCTAAACTATGGACTATTTGGCCTAGAGACTCATCCAGAAGGATGTTACAATTTCTGCTTAAAGGGCATAGCCGGATAAGCATTGGAAACATGCCTTTCAATCAAATTTCTTGATTTTTTCCCCATGTGTGGCTGCTTATCTGACAATGTATTTCCCTTATTATCACCTTATAAATATTGATATTTTATGAGATAAAAATGTTTTTTCGATTTTTTAAAAACCTCATTTTCTCATAAACTACCAAACCGAATTATATGCTATTAATTGAGTTTATACAGATGTCAAAGATGAATATCTGGAAATTTTTGTATAATTTTCTGATCGTAAAAAGTGTGTGAAAAAGTGATTAAAAAATTTACAAAAATAAAAATTATATCTTATAGTTGTCCGAAAATTACCATTTTCTCGTAAAAAATTCCTCATTTGTGCCCGCATGTTATATAAAAATTTCAAAAGTTTGCGTTGGGTACTTCATATAAATATTTATGAAAATATGTATAAAAATTATTAAAATTCATTTAAAGGCGTTATTTGGGGCTGAGCTACTCATCTTCGATGTCTGAAGAATTTTGGGAATATAATCTTACAGAATTGCTGGTTTTTAAATTTTAATGAGCACATGGGCATCATTCTCAACGCTGGCAATACAGTTTCAATTTCAAAATTTGTTGTTGTCGTGATAAACAGGAACTGGAAAGAATATTTTTGGTATAGAAACAAAACTACATTCTTCGATATCAAGATGTAACGACAGTGATCAGAAACAAGTTAATTAAAAGGTTTCTCACCAGTTTTTATAAACAGAAATTATAGTTAGTAGTTTCAAGCTTTTTCATGAATGATGTGCTCCGTTTTGCATCGTGTAGACGCGTATGTGTATGTTATTGCTCAATTCTGCGACCAGAAACAAGTTCGTTTTAGTGAATGAGTTTTATTTGTCACGATGTCATCTAAGAATGACAATACGAAATAATGATTGTTGTAGAAGTTTCTTGGGGGAAAAAAGGGGTTATAGGAAAAAAAACTATTTATTTTTGTGTATAAAATAATGTAATATAAAATAATGTAATACATTATCAAGTGTCAGCTTTTTTTCCCCATAAAAAGTAACTGTTCTTTAAAGTGTGGTCTAAATCACTGAACACGACTATGATTTGTACTGGTAATTTTTCCATTTTTTAAACTAATATTTATTTATTTAAAAAATTACTTAATTAAATATTAAACAGTTCAGAATTACAGAAATATATTTTTCAGTACAAAATATCATCCAATGTTATCAGCTTTCTATTTTTTCTTTTAACTCAAATTATGTATATTTCGCTAATATTTATCTTCGAATTAAACAGCCTCAGTAATCTACCATAAGGATAAACAAAAAAAATTCCAGTAGTATAAATCTTAAATAAAAAATTGTCTATTACTACACATTCCAGATAATATGTCAGAATTTAAAGAACTCATTAAATTTTAAATCTAGCTATGAATCATCCATATTAACGCAGTAAAAAGAATAACTACTTATTCTTATTATCCTTTCTTAAAAGTGGTGAAAATGTTTGAATAAAAATCATTATATAACAGTCGTTGCATTTCGATACCAAAGAATGTTGTTGTATTCTAGGCAAAACTTTTTTTCTCTATTGTTTCCAAAGCAAAACACCAGTTTTCAATATCGAAACTGTATCGATAGTATTGAAAATTATGGCTTATATGCTTAATGAAATCTATAATTTATTAGTTGACTCATTCTCTGTTGACATTGTACCAAAAAGTCTTCGGATGTCGAAGTTGAATAGCTCCGCCCCAAATAACGCCTTTAAATGAATTTTAATAATTTTTATACATATTTTCGTAAATATTTATATGAAGTACCCAACGCAAACTTTTGAAATTTTTATATAACATGCGGGCACAAATGAGGAATTTTTTACGAGAAAATGGTAATTTTCGGACAACTATAAGATATAATTTTTATTTTTGTAAATTTTTTAATCACTTTTTCACACACTTTTTACGATCAGAAAATTATACAAAAATTTCCAGATATTCATCTTTGACATCTGTATAAACTCAATTAATAGCATATAATTCGGTTTGGTAGTTTATGAGAAAATGAGGTTTTTAAAAAATCGAAAAAACATTTTTATCTCATAAAATATCAATATTTATAAGGTGATAATAAGGGAAATACATTGTCAGATAAGCAGCCACACATGGGGAAAAAATCAAGAAATTTGATTGAAAGGCATGTTTCCAATGCTTATCCGGCTATGCCCTTTGGAGTGGGGAAAATTCCTTCCCCAAGTTTAAGCAGTTATCTGTGGAAAATCACTATCTGTGATTCCATGAAGATGAGCTCTCATATTTGTCCGTAATTTTATATTTTCAATCGAGGTCCGAAAGCGACGATTTTAAGCATGCTTTGATGATATCTGCTCGCGTACCTCTGTTAATAACAGGAAGAGTCTGTCGGAAATCTCCAGAAAATACAAAAGTAATCCCGCCCATGAGAGCAGAGGAGTTTCTAAGATCTTTTAAGGTTCTGTCCACGGCCTCTATATGTTCTCTATGGCTCATGGTGCATTCATCCCACATAATCAATGAGGCTTCTTGTAATAGTTTACCAAGAGGCCCATTTTTGCGAATAAAACATATAGATTGTTGTTCAAGATTTACGGTTAGTGGAAGTTTAAAAGTTGAATGAGCAGTTTTTCCATCCTTTAGAAGGGTTGCAGCGATTCCTGACGAAGCAATTGCTATTGTTATCTTCCCTGATTGTCTTATCTTAGCAAGTATTAAATTTGCAAGAAAAGTCTTTCCAATGCCACCTGGTGCATCCAAAAAAAAAAAAAAAAAAAATTGGGTTTTGTTGTTATTCACGCTATTGACTATAATGTCAAAAGAATATCTTTGATCTGGGACTAATTTTGGCAGATTTTCATTAACAAAAGTGGTCAAATTATTTGTGTTATAAGGCTGTACTATTGTATTTGTCACATTGTTTTCTGTACGAACTGAAGACGGAAATCCAAAATCACTTAGGTTTTTATCATTTAGTTATAAAAGTTTATTTTCAATTTGTATTAAACCTTCATTATAAATGTCATCACTGTATGGTAAGGCGAAGTCTTGATTTTGCAGTCAGAGTCTATGTCTAATATCTTGACAAAATTCGTCTTTGAAATTGTCCCACAATTTTAATGGTTCCGATGGCTGACAAAATAAAAGTACGACCACGAACAACTCTCTCAGTTGTATTGGACATTGCGAAGGCGATGCTTCTCTCAGTGCGTTTTCCCAATGGTCATCGTTTTCTAGCAAACCCCTGTCACGGCAAGCTGCTTGGTAGGTCTCTTTGAGAACTCCGTCAACGGTTTTTAAGTACTCGAATGAGGTTGGACCGCATACGTGATGTAGCAACATCCTAAGATAAAAACACTTTGATTGAGAAGGATGTATACCGTAAATTCTTCCTAAAGCAACATCTTTTTTTATGCCCGGATGGCCAACTATGTCCTCACCACGCCGCCTTCTTGTAAATTTGTTGTTGGCCCATGTGTAGTATTGCTGAACTTCGTGGTATAGAAGTGTCTTTGCGAATTCATCTTCATTACAGAGCTCAAAAAAAAGCCATCAAAGTAGCTTTACGTGGATTTTGGGCCACTTGTTCAGCCGTTTCTGCGGTGATACACACTCTTTGCCCGTTTTCTAAGTGGACAGCTAACTGCAGGACTGTAGGATGCCGCTCGTGAATCGGAAATTCGAATATTCACCAGGCGGCTTCGGATGTACTTATGTAACGGCCATTCACATAGTTTTCCACTTCATCATTTGGGTTTCTGACGCTAAAAGTAACTTGGTCAGATCCCTTATTTATATATTTACAAATGTATTAGATGGCTTGAACTGAGTAGCAGTACTCTACATTTATGTGAGCGTTAAATGTCCTACACAATAGTGGAGAATAAGGGACAATCCATCTATTATCGATATTGAACCTACTTCCTCTAATATTTAGTGTAGCACTCTGTCCTCCATTTCCGATGTCACGGCGACGATAAACTGGATAACCGTCTTCTCCGGCTTGGGTATCGTTGACGAAACATCGAGGGTACTTTTTTGTACAAATACCATTTTTCATACATGGTGCTGTTAATTTATGCTCTCCGCATGGTCCGTGGACCATATTTTTAGTTACGATATCGTACAATAGCGGATCGTTTTGTTGATTGGGCAGTTCCACAACTATGACACTGTCAATTTCGTCTGGCTGGATTTTTCTTTCCAGCCAAAACAGCAAATGACAATGTGGTAAACCACGTTTCTGCCACTCCACACTTTCCATATAACATTTTACTTTGCCGAATATTTCATCTTTCGTGAATAATTTTATGAATTTCTTCATCTTTAAATGAAATACTCTTGAAATTAAGTCATGGCGGTTGAAAGGCCGCTGACCAGATAATAGTTCCAGTTTAATTTCGGGCCATTCGGAGTTACATGTAAAAGTGACAAATAAGTCTGGCCTCCCATAGTTTCGGACATAAGTCATGGCATCTTGGGTTTTTTCATGCAGATAACGTGAAGAACTCGTGAATGAAGATGGCAAGATTACGCGTTGGCCTATATTTGATGGGTCTACGTTTGCATCTTGATTTAAAGCGTCTCTGAGATGAATGTATTCATCAGCCCTCAGTCTCTGTTGATTACGACATGTGTAATTCAGTCTTTCTGATATCATTTTTGCCATCATATCGACAATATATTGACTAAATAAGTCCCTATAATAATATAATGAATTAAAACAGTTAGCTCTAACCATCAACCTAAATGCATAAAATTGCATGAACGTCACAGTTTTGTTACGCGCTGTACCTTGCTGAGGAATTGTCAAATAATAACCGTCTTCTCCCATTACAAACATTTAGGGATACTGTAGAGGATCATACGATCGGTGTAACTCAGAGACTCTTTTAAGTTGTCCGTCTCTACCGTGCAGCACTATATCTCTTGGACCTTTTTCTTCGTCAACCAAGAGAACGGCTACCTCGTTTACAGCTAGAGCATTATACCTACCCGGGTGTGCCGTCTGCGGTGGGCGGTCGGAGCGAATAATTAACTTTAAATTATTTGAAGAGTTACTTTCTAAGTTTTGTTGAAAACTTCGTATGTATATATTGTGGCTATTCAGTGCGGTATGTAATTCGTTGATTAAATCAATTTTTAGCGTTGGAGCTACGTTTGACCGCAACGATAGCTGATCTGCGTCAAAAATAAAATATATTTGCAAAAATTGCGGACTTTGGCCTGATGATGGTAAAAGGCTACCTATAAGATAATATACTTGTCCCTCTATTTTAAATGTTGGCATAAAATTTTCTTCTCTAATTTCTTTCGCGCCAAACGACGTCATTTGAAAAAGGCTATTGTACCTACGTATATTGTTTAAAAAATGTACAGATAGTGAATGATTATTTGTCAAAAGATCTTTTATTGTCTGTGGCGGCTCTTGTAAATTCGGGAGACAAACGTTTCCAGAAGCGCAGCACATACCATTATGTTCATCGGCCCATTTTTTGGCAGAACACTTACACAAGCAGATCTTATTCATGGCTCCGATTTGTACGGAAGACTGTTGAGCATAATCAATCTGTGGATCGTATCTGAAAGCCGATCTGTTACTATAAGCTAAAACTCGATTACGAACTCTAGTCGTTGACGTCTGTTGTCTTTCTCTCTGATCTCGAAGGCGTTTGGAACGCTCAGAGCTCGATTCCCTAGTGCGAGCTTGTATACTTCTAATATTTTGCTCTTCGAGCCGCTGCAAACGCTCCGTACTCGACTCTCTTGCGCGCACTTGAGAAGTCCTCAAATTTTGTTCGGCAAGCCGCTGAAAACGCTCGATACTGGACTCTCTGGCACGCGATTGAGACGCGTATTCTCTCTGACTTGCAAGACGATTTTGAGTTTCTGTTAAAGATTCTTCATCACAGCGTCTTTTTGATGCCCTTGCCTGGAAACTATTTCGAGAAAGTTGAGATCTTGATGTTTTGGGCATTGTAAAATGAAAAAAAAAATACCGTAATTTCGGGTGTATAAGCCGCAGATCAAACAATTCTTTTTCGACCCAGAATTTTTTAAGAAACAAATATAACTAGTTAGATCGCCGTAAATATTTGTCTTCAATCACTAAATAAGATTTCTGGGTCCAAAAATAATTGTTTGATCCGCGGCTTATACACCCAAAATTACGGTAAATAACTGCCTTAAATAATTTTCTTGGCTGTTGAACCTTTATAAAAATGTAATATTAATATTATAAAAACTACTGAGTCGCTAAGGTGTTGCGTTTTCCATTTCGCTTTTGTTTACTTTGCCATCTCGAATTTTGTACTGTGCTGAGCTGTTTCTGGTTTCGGAGGGAATTTGTGTTATTTTTCTGAATTGGAGATTTGTTTTTGTGGAGTCGTCTTCAGTTGTGGAGTGTATTTTTGCGTTTATTAGCACACTTTGTTTGGATAGTGCTCTTTATTGTTCCGATCCGTTTCCTGAGTCGTATGGTGTATTATCGCGTCAGTCTTGATTATGAAGTAATTTATTTTGATAAGGATTAATACCAAGGTAAAAATAAAGAACTTTTACTGAGACGGAATTTTAATTATTTTTTTTAACAAAAAAAAAAAACACTTATTGTGACGTAACTGTAACAGTTAGACATATGCTGTCGCGACATTTTTTTGTAGATAATACGTTCTGCAAAGTCGTAGTACATTATTTTGTTTTATAATCAATAGTATTTGCAGCGCACGCGATGTAAGGATTTTTTAAGGTCATTTTTCTACACCTTGGATTACATTATTGGCATTTTAGTAAGGATCCCTATTTTTTTTTTTTTCTAAATATAACATAGCCTATGTTCACCAGAAATAGTGTAGCTTTCCAACGGTGAAACAATTTTTCAAATCCGTCAAGTACTTTCGGAGCCTATTCAATTCAAACAAACAAACAATCAAATCTTTTCTCTTTATAATATTGGTATAGATGTGACGTCATTATTTACCGGTTTTTATTAGTTACATATATCAATGCCTCTTGTTCTTTTAAAAAATACTTCAAAATTCCTGTATTATTTAAAGTATGACGTCCTATTTCTCCAAATCAAATATTTTATTAATAATTTAATTCTTTCTCGTTCACTTTACTTCTAATTATGTCGCCACTTTTCACAGAGAACCTCTTATTAACGTAACCATTATTCGTGCGCCCCCTTATATAATAAAATACTTTTTTTTCCAAGTATGACGTCATATTTATTTTCCTTTCAATTCTTTTTACTTTAATTTTTCACGTGGATACTGTTCAATTGAAAATTAATTGCCGACGAGAAATTATTATTCCAGACTTTGATTTTGTTGGCAACGTGAAAGAAAAATGGTTATTTTTTATCAGAAAATTTTTAAATGATTCTGTATGAAAAATAATGAAATTTTGAATTATTAAGAAAAATATTTGAATAAATCAATTAAAAATTCACCTATAGTCACCGGAAATACTGTAGCTTTCCAACGGTGAAAGAATTTTTCAAATCCGTCAAGCAGTTTCGAAGCCTATTCAATTCAAACAAACAAACAAATCTTTCCTCTTTATAATATTAGTATAGATTAAACGAAAAACTTAAATATTAAGTAATAATTTATGCACTTTAGTTTAGGTGATAAGTATGAAAGCTATAAGGATATTTTACGGGGGGAAATAACAAGATAAATCTATTACCGTAATGTTTGGCGTATAATCCGCGGATCAAACAATTATTTTTCAACCCAGAATTTTTTAAAAATAAAATGTAACTTTTTAGATCGTGGTAAATATTTGTCTTTAATAACTAAACAAAATTTCTGGGTCGAAAAAGAATTGTTTGATCCGCGGATTATACGCCGGAAATTACGGTAGCAAATTTAAGCTATATTAACCACTTAAGAGCGCACAATAGTCACAGAAAAATTACTCAAAAAGACCCGGATGACCATGTAAAGTCTATGGGAGCGTTCTTTTCTAATATCTCGCTCAAATTTTAATATTTTTGCATGATTTTTTTGCACAAGATAGCTGAGGGCAATCCACAACCGGGCTAGTTTTTACTTTTTCAATTTTTGTTTCAGATTTTCTTTAAAAAATTACTTTAACTTTCGAAACCGGTTTAAACCGGTTCTGAAACTGAAACTATCGTAATATAAAAAATATATAACCAAAATCAAAAAAGTAAAAACTAGCCCGGTTGTGGATCGTCCTGAACTATTTTATGCAAAAAAAATCATGTCAAAATATTAAAATTTGAACGAGATATTCGAAAAGAACGCTCCCATAGACTTTACATGGTCATCCGGGTCTTTTTGTGTACTTTTCCTGTGACTATTGTGGGCTCTTAATCGTCGCGCCCGAGACATTCACGGGCTGCAAGCTTCACGGCTTTTATTCAGAAATGTTTGATTCCCACCACTTTTGTAAAATAGTGTAATTGGTTTTATTCTGGTATCGTTTTACTAATCCATTAAATAGGATGAATATTTTTTTTTTCCCAAAACAGTGGTGCCAATAATGAATTTGAATTTTTGAACCGTAATTTAGGGAGCGTTCAGCATCTCCACCCTGGATACCTTGTCAAGAGGGTGATCGTTCAGAGACGGAATCACGTGACCAGGGTAGAGTCGGGTTTGCGTTCAAGAAGGAAGAAACCCTACCCCGAGGGTGGATTTTTCTACCCTCTCTTCGTCTCGGGATAATTTGATCACGTGACAGGGTACATTAGGTTTGTTTATATTCGACTTGTACACACATGCTGTATACAACTGATATTGTTTAACCTTTTTTTCGTTTTATTGGAAATTAAACGACAGAAATCTCTGGTAAGTTTTAATTCATCATATAATTAACAAGGGGAAACAGTTTTGAACTGTGCTGAATAGAGAATTGTGACAGAAATGTGAAAATACACAATGTGATTTTTTTTTCTGTATTGTAATAATTTTATATTTTTATTTCTATCATTTGTATTATCAGATTTCAAGATTCATTTTCCTTATCTTTAATTTTAATTAATAAGAAACATAAAATCTCAAAAACAACCGAAATAATTTAAGAGATTATTTAATAATCCACAAAATGAAATTTCACACTTGTTTTGTTATGCTTACCCGATAGCTGTTAATCTGGAAAGTTAATATCAGAGTGTTTTCTAGCAATATATGTATATTTTCTTAATTTATTTTTGTGAAACCGCTGTACAATGAAAATTTCAGCTAAATTATAATCTTTATTAATATTGTTAACAAAAGTTTTGTTTTTTAAAATAGATATTTATCTATTATTGCTTCAGCAATATTATATTCTAGTACAAGTAATAAGTATTTTAATAATATTTTGAAATTATTATGATAGTTTATTTATATTTATACATGAAGTAATTTTATGTGTGCATTCCGAATAATCCTAATAGACATATCTTTGTATTAGTAGAAAAATTTGCTTCGTATTATTTTTGATTTTCCATATTTACAAACAAATTATTCATCTTACGTAAATCTGTCTTCTCTTGTAATAAATTTATCTCTTCTGAAATGTCATAAATTAAAATAGCATAAGCTTTTAAAAGTTTTAAATTTATAATTTAATATTATTAAATTTAAATTTTTTAACTTTCAATTTTTAAAATGCATCAGGGAACGAATTAAATATTAACATTTTGCATCAACATTACAAAAACTCACAAGTGTTTGATGGCCGATAGGCATCATCACTCTGTTGCTGCTTCGAGGGTAGTTCAGGCATATCTCTCAGAAATTCTGCTAGGACCTCAAATACTGATTATTCGAAAAACGTGCTTAGAGAGGTCTACACTTGGTGGAATGGCCATAAAACTGACCCTCAGGAAATGGATGACTATAATGTCCTGGCTTATTTGACTATAAATGGCATGGGGAATGAAAATTTAATAAATTGTTTCACACTTATCAGCAGGGTTGGTATAATTTAAACCAATTGTTTTTTTTTTTCTAAAAAAAAAAAAACAGTTCTTTTAGAAGAAATTTAATTACATTTTCTATTTTTCTGTATAATTAGTTTATTCTAATTATTGGATATGAATAATTTCTACTTTTAACACTCTATTTCAGCAATTAGCATTAGATGTAGTAGGTTTAAGTCATTTTTATGTATGAGATTAAAAATCAGTATGCATTGGTGAACATATCTATTGCTTTAAAAGAAAGCTTCGAACATGTAAATTGATCAAACGTAAAATAGATTAAAAGTATTCAACATTTAGTATGAAATATTTTAATTTTTTAAAAAATGCCCATTATTTAATGCATTTATTAACATTAAGATTTTGCTTAAGCTGTAAAAGAAAATTTTTTTGATCGGGAAGATTATCTTGAAGAATTAAAATCAAAATATGAAGTCGAATAAGAGAGTATTCAAAATTGGGTGCTAGTTATAGCATTTGAATAATAACAATATTATTATTATGATTTCCATATCATTTGCTAAATCTAATGACCAAAAATGTTGACTTCAAATCTTCATTCAAAAAACAAAATCCCTAGAAGTATTTGAAATTTAATATTTGAATAACTGTTTAAAAGAATATAATATATTTATCAAACTACATCCAAGTGTTTATTATTAGTAATCAAAAGATTAATTATAAAGATTTTCAGAGTATTAATGTTTCACTGCATAGAGCAGTTTATTCTTTGAATATAAGGTTGTTTGCTAAACACAGTTTAACTGTAAATATGATTTTTTTAAGTTTTCTACATATATTCACTGTAATTATATATATTTTTTTTTTATGAAGTTACACTACTTATTAGTAAATATTCATGTATATGTAATAAGAAAGGATGTTAAAAAAAAAAAAAAAAACCCAGTTTAAACCAAAAAAAAGTTTTTTTCGGAAAAAACAGGTTTTTTGCCAACTCTGCTTATCATATTGGAAAGACTAAACATAAATGGGTTGCATTACAGGGAGCGGTTAATTCTGGGTAAACTACATTCGCTTTGGAGGGTGTAGTTGATTTATTTAACCTTCCTACCCTGAATGGGTCTAATCGACCCACAACTATAATTCGTTTTATGCGATTCGGAGCAGAATTTTTTTCATAAAGAAAGTTAAATAAGTGATTCAGAAAAATAAGTCAATTAAATATACTAAAATATTTTAAAAAACAATTCTGGTGTGAAATGTTTTCATCGAGATTGAGTAAAAATTGAACAGGGTAGGAAGGTTAACCCTTTCCGGCGCAGACAAATTCTGTTCGTAAAATGAGAAATTGTTGATTGACACCGGAATTTACAAATGACTTTTTTAGAAATTAAGAATTGCCTGGTTTAAGCTGTCATTGTAAAAGTAAAAATTTACTAAAATATTATTGGTGCCGTTTGTAAGTTTGGAATTAAAATTAGGTGTTACCGGAGTGGTAACACTGCGCCGGAAAGGGTTAATGGGTTCTTATAAATATTACCGTAATTTCAGGTGTATAAGCCGCGGTTCAAACAATTCTTTTTGGACCCAGAAATCTTATTTTGTGATTGAAGAGAAATATTTACGGCGATCTGACTAGTTATATTTATTTCTTAAAAAAATCTGGGTCGAAAAAGAATTGTTTGATCCGCGGCTTATACACCGGAAATTACGGTAATACGAATGAGGACAATAGACTAACATTTAAGCTAGGGCAAGCTATCAGAGCGCTTTTCTTACACTTTAATGATGTAACATCCGTTGGTTTTCATAATATTGACAGAGTTATGAGAGAAATGATGAACGAGAATAATAACAACAAACAAAGAACACTTTCCTGCCAAATTGCACAAGGTGCTGTCAGTCGGGATCCAGTTTGTTAAATTTTCCCAAATGAACAGTTCTACCAGGCTCACAAAGATGAATTTCAAGAAGTTAAATTTGATTTTAAAAAAAAAGATATTGTTATCAGTAAGTATGATTTTTTTAGTAGATTTTCGAAAAAGTTTCATTTAAGGGAAAAGTATGTATAAATTAAATATTGAAATTTTTCTTGAAGTTTGTGTAATGTTGGGTGTAGAATTCGATATTAGGGTAAAGCATGAATGCCTTAAAGATCTCTTTCAGGTAGGTGTTGCAGTCAAACTTAGAAGTAAGTAATAAATTTTTTTTAATTTTTCCAATTTATTTATCTGTTTACTTTTTTTTCTTTAGAATTTAAACAGCAACAGAGAAATTGTGTCGCCTGTTCCAGCAATGTATTGAGATAAAAGCTGCTGCAAAATAAATTCATCGAGAGAGTGGAAACCCCCTCTCTCCCCCGTACAGATTGCAACCCTTTTGTCAGAATCGGCAACCCCCTACGAGAATCCCCCAGACACGACAAATCCCGGCATCAACTGTGATCCTGCATTCAAAAGATTTCTCTTCAAGAAGATCCCCCATAAAAAAACTACTGATGTGGACATTACTATGATTGTCTTATGGGTAATGGACACTTGTGTGATTTAAAAAAAACGAGATGTAGCAATCGCAACAGAAAGATATGTTTGTAAATATTTCTGTAAATGTATGTAAATAAAGGCATAACGCCTGGAGAGTTTCTAGCGCGGGTAGCGCCTGACACACAGTGTTTGACCGCCCACACAGGAAACTTCCCCCGGTCAGTGCTTTTGTTACATATCAAAAAATTTATAAAAATCAAGAAGAAGATAACACAGGTAAATAAAAACAAGTAAGTTTACTTTAGTTATATTTATTTGAGATATAAGTTTAATATATAAAAGAAAAATTAAATAATTAAAAAGAATCTTATTTTCTCTTGAATTTTTTTTTTTTTAATGTTCGCCAGTGTTCTTGCTGACATTTGACCAATGTTTTTTTAATTGGGCTAATTAAAAATAAAAAACATTCGCCAAATGAAAAAGTATTAGCAAAATAGATTTGCAGTGTAGCACAAAAAATTATCTTTAATACTTTAATGTGCCCCCTTTTTTTCAATATGCTCTAAAATAATCTAAGTTTTTATAATTGTGACAACGATTGTTATTAATCTAATTTCAACTATCCGCTACAAATATATTAAAAATATGTATATATTAAAAGTATGCATATGTATGAAAAATGAAAAAACAAAGAAAGAAAAAGCAAAAATTGTGCATTAGCAATTTGGCAAATATAATCACTTGTTTACTCGCCAAATGAAGAATTTAGTCGCAATGGCGAGTGACAGCGAGGACCCTAATGTTCGCATATGAAAGCCTTTTAGTTTATCTTCAAAAATTTCGAAGAGCATTGCTGATGGCACTCTTTATCCTCTCATCTAGAGGACTTTTTTCCTACGTTTAGATTCTTTAGGTTGTTCAGTTTTAATTGAACATCGTGCAAATTGTCAGCAATACACAGAATTTTTGTTGGGATTTTGATCCAAGTTGCATTATTTTGGATGTTTACTTTACATTGTAGTTCCTCAAAACTGGCATGTTCAGAAAATTGTTGTGTAAAGTATATTATTGAAGAAAGTCCCATCTTAAAGAATTCTGAATGCCTTCATGACTTGTGTGGATTGGATAGGTGCATTATCTTGCTGTTATATCCTTTTTTCACTTATTTTCATCAGAGAAAGAAACCTGCAGCGGTGTGTTGTCCCAAGTCATCACTTGTATGGTTGGAAATATTATTGAGATGATTTAAGAAAAAGAGATTTTATTAAAACATCAGTTAGGTGGCGGAATCGATTGCAACATGGGGCTGCTTTTTGTTCAAGGATGGGGAGCCACTTGTATATTCTTTCAGGAAATTTTAATTCAAAGACACGTGTACAATCTCTTTCTGATCATCTTTGATTTGTTGCAACAATTCTGGCAGGAAAAAAACCCAGATATAACAGCGAGATAATGTGCCTATCCACAAAACATTAGTTCCACAAGAAAAATATTGAAGTCTTGCAATGGCTGCTCAGAAATCCTGTTTTAAATCCTATCGATAACTTGTGGGGAGATCTAGCAGATCGAGTTTATCAAAGAGGAAGGCATTTTTTCTGATCATCAGAACTCGGATCTATGATTGAAGATGAATAGCACAAAAACAATCCCGAACAGTGCTAAAAATGAATGATGTCGATGAATGGTGGAATAGTTGCAATCATTAAACTCAGAGGTGGGTGCATAATGTATTAAATATTTGTTCCTTTGGTTAATATATTGAATTTATTTGCTGTCCTTATAGTTTTTTAACAGGCAAAAATGATAGTTTTTTTTTTTTTTTTTACAATTACTTTATTTTCGTAATAAAATACTCAGAGTTTAATTTTGTTGATATTTTATTAGCTTTTCGGCTTGATACATTTTATAAGGAAAAAGGTTTATTGCACTGGAAAATGGTAGAAAAACTAAGAATTTTTTTTTTCCGCTAGCCGCAAAATAGAGTTGCAGCAATGCTGCGAAAAGTTCAACCTTCCTTAAAAATTATATATTTTTATCAGTCAGTTAAAAATGAGATGAATTTAACTTCTGTTACAATCTGACAGCAATTACTTTTGTGAGTCAGATATCTTGTAGCAAGAGGCACAGGGGCGTGCCAGCAGTAATCGGCGCCTGTGTGCAGAACTGAATTTGGCGCCCTACACCCCCCCCCTATCCAATCGCCTTTAAAAATAAAACTTTACCCCCCCCCTCCAAAAAAAAGCTATAAATATTTATTAATGTAATGCCATTCTTTTGGAGTTTTGAACCAGAAAATTTATTTAATAAAATATGTCTTGTCTGTACAGTTCGTACTTTATTTCATTAAATAAATAAATTTCTGTTTCTAAACATGCTTAAATTACTTGAAAAATAAAGAAGGATGACAGCTATGTAAACAAAATTCGTAACACAATAAATTAAAACACTCTCTATCAGAATCCTGTGTTACAGCAAAATTTCATTATCCCAGAGAAAATAATTTAATACGATAACAATAGATTGCATCTAAAAGAAAGATATTTGTTTTTACTTTGCATGTATTGGCGATGGCTAAGAAAATCTACCGCACATAGAGATCTCAAAATTTGGATACGGATCGATGATGGTAGATGCACCGTGCACCTGACACTCATTTTTTTTTAATTTTTTGTTAATTACTCGAAATATTAATTAAAAACCCTTAATGATCATCGCAAAATGGCGATCTTTTATTCCTCAACGAGATCATGCTTGTGTGCTTCCCCAAGCAGCCCTTGCCACTGACCAAATGCGTAACGTTTGATTTTTTCAGCATTTTCAAATAGGGATACAGTGAAATTCCGGTAGAATTACAAATAAAGAAATAAAGAAACACGATTTCAATGGTGTTTTTAACTACTATTTCGTATTTTACAGGTTCTAATAATATATCTGGTGTGAAAATATTAATATTTACTATCCAAAAAGTTTTTGAAGTCATTTCAAGGATTCGCCAAACATATTTTTTTCTCTCGGTGCAAATTATCTCAAGATATCGTTTCCCAATTAAGAAATATGTTATTTGAATATCATTTCGCGTTAATAAATTTAAAAAAAATATGTATTAGGGATTGAGTGCATTTTCATTACTTATTTTATCAAGATTTCTTTTTTTTGTCAAAATGAAAAGTTTATGAGTAAATGTCTGAAAATAAATACAAATTGACGATTAGCTTGAAAAATCAGACCGGAACATGAATAGCACTCCGGTATACTCTACTGAAGGCAGTGGGAAATCAACTTGAGCTTCGATTGGGTGGATTTTCATTTAAAAAAGAAAAATCATACAAATTCAAGATTATACACTGCTTACAATATAATGTTCGTTCGAAAATATTTTTATTCAAAATTATAAAGTCAAATCAACATACTGCTGAAGACATTGTGTCCACCCCACACCCCATCTCTACACTCGTTTGGAAAAAATAACATTCAATATTTGACTTTAGAATATTTAAGGTTATTGTAATTCGCCTAGGTGATCCAAGGCGGTTGGCTAGTTGTTGTAGTGAAAGTAAAATTTTGTGAAATTTTATTTTGTGTAAAAAAAAAATGTAACTAATTCTGTTTACAGAGATGTATGATTTTCTGTATAATTAATTGTTGAGCAGTCATGAGGCGCCAAGCTGGGGAGCCCATACAATGGGGCTGACAGTATACGTCGGCTATAGTTTATAGCCAGTCACAAAAATATTTATGACAGTCCGCAGGACTGCGCCCCTGTTCTCACCCCCTTGAAGGGGCCACTTCTGGGAAAATGTTAGAGGCAAGGGACGTCGGGGCAAGGGTCAGCTCAGCCGGACCAGGGGAGGAGCATGTAGGACCCTTGTGCAAATAGTTTTGTTCATGATACTAATCAGATGTGGGGCTAATCACAGATTGGCTAAGGGGCTTTCCGAAGGCCAGAATGATGCCCCCAAAAAATCTGAATATGATAATTAGAAGTCCGCCTCCAGTTTTTTTTCCCAGAGAAGTTAGTCAGTTCTCTTGTTGGAAGAAGAATGAGAGTGTTGGTGAGTTCTACGCGTAAAAAAAATGGTCAGTGTTAAAAAAAGTTAGTGTATGTTCCAGCTTGGCTGATGTAAAAAAAAAGAGAACAGGTAATGCTTAATATATATTGTTGTTCCCATATTTATATTACATGTTTTGTGATTAGGGATTTTTGTACCCAGATGAGAAAATGGGAAAGTGAATAATGTATGATTTTAATAAATGTAGCATCTGTTCCTAGATTAGTAAATGATGCTTAAAATAAATTATGTAACATTTAAAGGTATTGTAAATTGTATGTAATTAATAGAATTGCAAATAAATTAATTAATTTAAAATTCCCTTTTATCATTCTTCCTAGTAAAATGAGTGTAGTTATTCTTTATATTTTGATGATTGAACCCTAATGATTTTAAGGGAATCCTATAAGCTAGAATGTCTACTAAAAATTCACAACGCTTTGGCGATGTTTAAGTAAAATATCGCTCCTTAAAGTCCAGCATAGGACCTATCATTCTAGCTAGGGATTATATATACGATCACGTAAAGTTACTCAGCTAAGAAAAATATATATATTTAGAGTTAGAATATGAGTGGTTTGTGGAAAAGCAACTGCTGGTCTATTGATTTTCTGTATAATTAATTGTTGAGCAGTCATGAGGCGCCAAGCTGGGGAGCCCATACAATGGGGCTGACAGTATACGTCGGCTATAGTTTATAGCCAGTCACAAAAATATTTATGACAGTCCGCAGGACTGCGCCCCTGTTCTCATCCCCTTGAAGGGGCCACTTCTGGGAAAATGTTAGAGGCAAGGGACGTCGGGGCAAGGGTCAGCTCAGCCGGACCAGGGGAGGAGCATGTAGGACCCTTGTGCAAATAGTTTTGTTCATGATACTAATCAGATGTGGGGCTAATCACAGATTGGCTAAGGGGCTTTCCGAAGGCCAGAATGATGCCCCCAAAAAATCTGAATATGATAATTAGAAGTCCGCCTCCAGTTTTTTTTTTTTTTTTTTTTTTTTTTTTTTTAACAGGTGAATAACAGAAAAGCTGAGACTCCATGATGTGATGCCGGCCGGAAGCAGAGACCTTCGCCAGCGAAGCTGTCTGCACATCAGACGCATCGAGACAACCCCTCTTTTATGTTAAAAGTATGTACCATCTTATTATAATGATTCATTACTCATCCTTGCTTTTATATCTTAATTTATTTATTTATGTTTTTTTTTTTTTTTTTTTAACAAAACTGAAAAATTTACGTATTTAATGCCTAATAATTATTTTTTTAAATTTAAGCAGAAAAACCAATTCTATATGGAACCTGGAGCTTGGTATTTGCATTTTTTTTTTTGTATTTTAAAATTTTGACATAGAATTGAAGCTTATTGTTGTTATTATGTTTTAAGAGAGTTAATAAGATAACATTATTATTATTATTATTATTATTTCATTATTATTATTTTTTTATTATTATTATTACTATTTTAGCCCTACCATGTAACACTTAATCCTGTCTCCATAGGAAATTAAACGACGTTACTTCCCTTGCACTTTTAAGAAACTGAACATTCCCACTCTTAACGAATTTATGTTTTATTTAATTTTAAACTTACAATACCCCTTTTTTTTATTTAAAAACATTTTCAATGATAGATCCACAGAATTACTCGCAAAGTGCTGTTTTGGCCAATTTTGCCATCGTACCTTTAGTGAACTTTTTTTTTTTTTCATTTATCCAAGGGGGGGAAGATGTTGTAGTGAAAGTAAAATTTTGTGAAATTTTATTTTGTGTAAAAAAAAAATGTAACTAATTCTGTTTACAGAGATGTATGATTTTCTGTATAATTAATTGTTGAGCAGTCATGAGGCGCCAAGCTGGGGAGCCCATACAATGGGGCTGACAGTATACGTCGGCTATAGTTTATAGCCAGTCACAAAAATATTTATGACAGTCCGCAGGACTGCGCCCCTGTTCTCACCCCCTTGAAGGGGCCACTTCTGGGAAAATGTTAGAGGCAAGGGACGTCGGGGCAAGGGTCAGCTCAGCCGGACCAGGGGAGGAGCATGTAGGACCCTTGTGCAAATAGTTTTGTTCATGATACTAATCAGATGTGGGGCTAATCACAGATTGGCTAAGGGGCTTTCCGAAGGCCAGAATGATGCCCCCAAAAAATCTGAATATGATAATTAGAAGTCCGCCTCCAGTTTTTTTTCCCAGAGAAGTTAGTCAGTTCTCTTGTTGGAAGAAGAATGAGAGTGTTGGTGAGTTCTACGCGTAAAAAAAATGGTCAGTGTTAAAAAAAGTTAGTGTATGTTCCAGCTTGGCTGATGTAAAAAAAAAGAGAACAGGTAATGCTTAATATATATTGTTGTTCCCATATTTATATTACATGTTTTGTGATTAGGGATTTTTGTACCCAGATGAGAAAATGGGAAAGTGAATAATGTATGATTTTAATAAATGTAGCATCTGTTCCTAGATTAGTAAATGATGCTTAAAATAAATTATGTAACATTTAAAGGTATTGTAAATTGTATGTAATTAATAGAATTGCAAATAAATTAATTAATTTAAAATTCCCTTTTATCATTCTTCCTAGTAAAATGAGTGTAGTTATTCTTTATATTTTGATGATTGAACCCTAATGATTTTAAGGGAATCCTATAAGCTAGAATGTCTACTAAAAATTCACAACGCTTTGGCGATGTTTAAGTAAAATATCGCTCCTTAAAGTCCAGCATAGGACCTATCATTCTAGCTAGGGATTATATATACGATCACGTAAAGTTACTCAGCTAAGAAAAATATATATATTTAGAGTTAGAATATGAGTGGTTTGTGGAAAAGCAACTGCTGGTCTATTTCACTCCAACACTAGTAGAACATAAAGTGCACGGGATATTAAAACACTTTTTTCATAAATCTATATTTTTCCATTCATATTAACAGCCATCTTTGTAGTTTCTAGTTTATTTATGTCTAAATTGAACTTTTTTTTTTTTTTTTTTTTGCCATCATTTTAGTCTCTGTAACATCTACGGTTATGTGTAATGCTAATAAGTGCTCATATTTCGAAAATTCAATTTTATGTTCGGAAATGAAATGTACAAATCTTACAATCATTATAATAATTTATGCAGTATTTGAATAGACACGAGTGTAGGCAGGGAGTGCAGGGAAAGGCTCCCCCTTCAACCTTCGAAAAAATTAGAAAATTTGGACATCTATGGCCAAATTTAGTCTATCTTCATCAACTCTCCCCTTTTTCACTATCATGGTAATTCCAGAGTACTAGATGGGCAAAAGATAAATCAAAGGTATTTATTTCGCTCAGAAATCTATGGTGTGAAAAAAAAAAAATCACTTTTTTTTTAATACATAAATACAAATTTCAATAAATTTCAATACATTGTCACAGAAGACAGAAATGATCATTAGTAGAATTGCTGAACAAAACTATTGCTTTGGTCGCTTAAAGTAAACTTTACTCTTCAAGTGCGAAAACCAGTGTTAAACCTACGGCACGGAATGCCAACAGCTTCACAAACGGCTGATGCTTTATTTTTACCAGTTAAAATTTGTCTCATAGCTGACGCCAGTATCTCCAATCAAAAATCTGTACACTGAACAGAACAAAGAACACTAACTTACAAAAGGCTATACAAATGTAATGAACGTTATCAACTTTTTGGCAATTTCTGGACGCCTGCTACCCCTTACGATATCATACGTTATCATTCCTTAATAACATTCTCTTTTCGTTACTGATAAACACAAGTATCGTTCCGAACATACTTTACACATGTTTTCTTAAACGCAGATTATATATATGCATACACATAAGACAGAGGAATAGGAATACCAAACATTGAGATATTCAATATTTTGAAAATAAGTAATTTTATAGTCATTTAATTCTTTTAATTTTCATTAATGAGTATTTTCATAAAAATAGTTAACAAACTAATATAAATATACATATATGTATGTTGCAGACTATTTTGATGCAACGAACAAGTGAAAAGTAAAAGGAAAAAACAATGGAAACTGAAGAGAACATTTTGGTTAGATCATTCAAAAATTATAAATATATCAAGACTCCCCACCCCTCACTAGAGATATCTTCCGATATCATATGCCAGATTCCCCTCCCCCTTCACCCTAAAGTGATAATTTTATGTATGCATACTGCATAGCCATCAGTGCCGTAGCTAGAAGTGAATAATGGGAAAGGGGGGGGGGGGGTCTCATATTTTCTCTCTTTCTCTCTGTGACGCAGATAAACAAATTAGTACGTGTTCACACTGTAGTTACTATGCTTCTCATTAAACTGTTGTAATAGTTTCATTTTATGCTAAGAAAAGAATAAGATGATGAAAAATTCGAGTATAAAACGAGTGGAATCTTAAACAATTTGTTAGCTTCATATGTGTAAATAGGATAAGCAAGTGTTAAAACACTTATTTTAGTTATAATTTAGTATTTTTTCAAAAGATGTGAAAGGTCCTCAAAACTAAATTAGATTTTTAAACAGAATTTCATTTGAATTTTTGGAATAGAAATTAATTTAGTGACCTTGGAATCTTTTCCAGAGAGGCTCAAAAAATTTTAGGGGAAGCTGAGTCGCCCATAGACCCCCTTAGCTACGGCCATGTGCATAGCCCCTAAGTTCTGATTTTACATTGTTTCTCTATTCAGGATTCTCCAAAGCGTTCCTCGCGGGCGCCACGATTGCGTCCTTAGATTTCCTTGGCACCCATTCGAATGTATCCTTTTACTAGCTATTTTTAAGATTAAAAATTCATTTTAAGAGATACATTTTTAAAAATGAAATATATTTGAATAGTTTTTTTTTTTTTTTTTTTTTTTTTTTTTTGTAATAGTTATCGATGACCTTAAATAAGTTTTAATTATTTAATGCTATTAAGTTGTTATTCAGTGATTAAGGTATAGCCTCTTCATCTACAAAACTTTTGAAGATAGATTACCCTCTGAAAATTTGATTTTAAAGTTATTCTGTATTAAATTATTGCTGCAAATTATTTTAAAATAGTTTCTAAATCATAGGGGACTTATAGCTATCAGCGTGAGATATACACGCATCATATAAGACGTTTCCATAGCTGCCAACTTTTAGGCATTTTTGCTACCACTAACATTGTACAGAGATTTTCCATTTGTTTAATCATAAGATTTCGACAATTAAATAAGACAATATTTACTATAAAATTTTTGTGGTAGGAAAAATGCGTAAAAGTTGGCAGCTATGCGTTTCTAACATAAAAGTCTTACCTCTATTCATGGACTGATATTGTAGGAGAAACTTTTATCAGTATTTTCGAATAGTAATTTTCTTTTTATTTATGATAAATTCTGAAGTAAATTGGCAATTGTTTCTTATAAATAATAATAAAAAACAAGTGAAATTTAGCTCCTATGGTAATAAAACTGTATATTATGCTTTTCTCCGCAGTGAGATAATAGTGTTGCATATTTTCAGCTATGTGAACTACGGCGCCTTTTATTATTTATAACTATATGAGGTGCGCCTCTGTTTATAAAGGTTGGACAACTCTTGTCTAAATGATTTATTAGAGGATTCATAAGTAGAATAAAATAAAAATTTAGAGAAAGAAATGAATATTTATAAATAATTTGTGTAAGGTAAATCTACAAAAGATAATTCAGATGCCAAGAAAATATAATACATTTTAGTATGAATAAATTAAGGATATATTTTTTAAAATATTTGCTTCTCAACTGAAATCTTTTGGCGCCTTTACTGCTTCGGCGCCTGTGTGTGCCGAACACTTTGCACACTGGGTCGGAACGCCCCTGAAGAGGCATTTTGTTCTAGCCTTAAATTGTGACTTTATCTATCTACAAAATGCTAAATTTATGTTTCACTATTACAAAATTTCTACAAAAAGAAAAAGAACGGATCTAATAAAGATTTACTTTATTAGACTAAAATTGCTAAAATAATTTACTCTTCTCGGAACACTCTTCCCATAATTTGCAAAATTCTTATGACAATTCAGGGGTGATTGTGTTCAGATTATATACCCGAATTCAGGTATTTTGTAAATTTACAGTACGAAAATTCCAGTTTTTCTGATAGTTCAATTCGTAAAATAAAATTAAAATATCAATATCATAATATTTGCTAAACATAATTAAATTTCTATGTTATGTAATTTGGCCTTCCTGTTAGAAATATGTTGTCTTTTCCCCGTTGTTCCCATACAGAAACATTTCCTCACTAAAACTTCAGGTATTTTTTCACGAGTCCACTATCACTCCTGATAATTAGAGTTCAAGGGAAATATTTAAATTTCGGTAATCAAAAGAAATGTCCCAGGGATTTTATTCCTGGAAGTTGCAGAATTTTGTATCTAGCGTGTTTTTTTATTATTATTATTTAAAAAACCTATCACAATTTCTCAATATAGTCATTGTTTTATTTAACAATAGATCTTTCCATGATTAAATTCAACATTTTTTAATTTGAAATACATACTAGAATTTCTTCATAGTTATTTAACCACGGAAAGTTTCTCATTAAATAGAACATATATTACTAACCGAAAATTATGTTGTGCATTTGTGAATTAAAAAAAAAAAAAAAAAAAAAATCACTGGCTGTTTAATTCCAAATCTTGCAGAGTCCAAAAGTGTCAACAGATTTAGATTCCTCATAAACAAAGATCATGTTTTCAAATCAACAACAAAATGTTTTTTGCCCTATGATATTTTTGTCTTTCTTTTCCAAATTATTTTCATAAAGCACGGTTTTAATTATAGATGCATTCAGGTCTGACTTTAAAGAGGGAGAAAGAGACAAGGTATCAAGACCTAAGGTATTGATACTTTGCAAATTATTTGGTGAAAATCTAGCCCAGGGCGCCATGGCTATTAAAATTTTTCTAGGGTGCATGTTTTCTCTCTCGATCGTATACAAAGATGATTACTTTGGTTTCCTATCAAGGCCGTAGCAAAGGGGGCGCTATGGGCGGCTCAGCCCCCTCCCCCCCCCCCCCGCTGGAAAAGATTTTTCACGGTTTTCACTAAAACTATTCTTTATGTCAGTATTTTCTTGAAAATAAATTATAAAGATACATTTTAAAAAATACCGCTAGAGGGCGCTTTAGATTTTGGAGTAACTATTTTTTGCTGTTATTTTTTGCATCTTATTAAAAGTTTTCGGAAGCTTAGACTTAAAGCCCCTGTCCTCGCTCAAGGAAACGCTCGCGAGCTAATGCTATTCCTATGGGGAAGCATTTTTCTAACTCTTTCGCATTTTGACATTTTTGATTTTTTTTTTTTTTTTTTTTTTTTTTTTTTTTTTTTTTTTTTGCATTGGATAGCTGAGGGGCATGCCGACAGCGCACCTTTTTTTACTTTTTCGATTTTGGTCGCAGATATATTTTTTAAAAAGCACTTTCAGTTTTGAAACCGGTTTTGAAAGTGAAACTAACTTTGTAAAAAATATCTGCAATCAAAATCGAAAAAGTAAAAAAGGTGCGCTGTCGGCATGCACCTCAGCTATCCAATGCAAAAAAAAAAAAAAAAAAAAAAAAAAAATTCAAAAATGTCAAAATGCGATATAGTTATTAGGAAAATGCTTACCCATAGGAATAGCTTTAGCTCGCGAGCGTTTCTTTGAGCGAGGACAGGGGCCTTAAACTTAAATTTTGAGCTCAAAATCTGAATAGTTGGGAGTGGTTAAGTAGCGTAAACTGAAATGTGTTCAAAGGTTCAAATTTCAAATGATTATAAAAAACCGTAAAAATTGGTCGATTCATTTGCGGTTTTCGCTAAAACTATTCTTTAAATCAGTATTTTCTTAAACATAAATTTTAAAGATAAATTTCAAAAAATGCCGATATATAATGTTTGATATATATTAGTGTTGTTAAGTTTTTGGTGTAAATCGAATCGCCAGATGGCACTGCTACGCTGCATTTTTTCACGATTTCACAATAAATGCATCTTAAGAACTAATGCATGGATTTTCATCAAACTTCAGATTCAGTTGGTATCAGATAAAACATTTAATCTGACTAGTCTTTTGATGTACATCACCCAACGTGTGAGCGCTGTTATACAGATTTTTTTTTTTTTTTTAACAGCTCTATCTCAAAAACTAAAGCACGGATTTTCACTAGACTGCAGATTTAATTATAAGTTGGCATAAGTTGTTGCTGACTAGATTTTGGTTTAAACCACCTAACTTGTGGAGCTGATACGTTGCATTTTTCAGTTAATATTAACACGCAAAATTTTTTTGAACTTAAAAAAATTCTACATATCTCGGTCGTGAAAAAAAGTGCAAAATGCTATTCTTATAGCGAAATGAATACAGATATTGTACAATATCCGCATATTCGTAAGTTATAGATCATTGCGTGCATTTTATTTTACAGAATGATCCCAAATATTATTATTTTTCTCTGATTTTTTTTATTTTTCCTGAATTGTCCTTCTGATCAAATCGCCATGGACAAATAAGAAGTCAGACACATTATTCATAATTCAGAAACGCCAGAACAATTCGACAAGTATATCTTTAAACATTCGACAAAAGATCTAAAATTCGAATTTCGGAAAGTGTCCGGTGATTAATGGCTATATAGTATTATGTGTTATAATATGTCAATGAAAAGCAGTTATAAAGGAACAATATAAACGCCATTTTAAGTTAAATAAATGGTTGTCAAACCATGTCAAACCATGTTGATAAATATTTGCTGTTATATATATATATATATATATATATACACTTTCTAATATCTTTACAAAAAAGTACTAGATTCGTGAAAATTTTCGAATTCCGGTTTTTGATGGATTTACATATTTTAGGTCTCAGAGGCTCCAAAAAACATGTTTTATAAAATGTCTGTTTGTGAATCTGTCAGTCTGTCTTTCAGTCTGTTTGTATGTGACATAAATTTTGTGGGCGCTCTATCTCAAGAACTAAAGCACCTAATTTAACAAAACTTTAGATTCAGTTAAACTTTGATTTAAACTGGATCTGATTTGTTTTTGGTGTATATCGCCCGACAGGTGGCGCTGATATGCTGTCTTTTTCACGATTTCCACAGAGATATACCTCTAGAATTAATAGACGGATTTTCATAAAACTTCGGACTTCGTTAGTCTGATATAATATGGTTTTGATTATATTTTGGTGTATGTCGCCCGACCGGTGGCGCTGCTATGCTGCATTATTCATGATTATCGCAATAGCTCTAACTCTATCTCAGGAACTAATGCACGAAGTTTCATCAAACTTCAGATTCAGTCAGTCCCTGATATAAATTAGTATTCTTTAGGTTTTGGAGTAAATCGCTCAACTGGTGGCGCTGCTATGTGGCACTATTAGTGATTATCGCGACTGCTCTATCTCAGGAACTAAAGCATGAATTTTCATCAGATTTCAGATTCAGTTAGTCCCTGATATTAATTAGCATTCTTTAGTTTTTGGAATAAAACACTCAACAGGTGGCGCTGTTATGGGGCATTATTCATGATTATCACAATAACTCTATCTCAGGAACTAATGCACGAGTTTTCATCAAACTTCAAATTCAGTTAGTCCCTGATATAAATTAGTATTCTTTATTTTTTGGAGTAAATCGCTCAACAGGTAACGCTTCTATGCCTTTTTTATGATTTTTGGCGATGATTCCATTTTAAATACTATCACATGGATTTTCATCAAACTTCAGATTCAGTTAGGACTTGAAATAAGTTGTTACAGATTAGATTTTGATGTACATTACGTAACCGGTGATTCTGCCATGTTTTATTTTTCTGGAAGTATTAACGTGTATGAAATAAGATTAAGTTTTGGGATTACCACATTCGACTAGTTTTTAATTGCGATAAATATTGTGTTACAGATTATATTTTTGATATATTTTTGATATTTTTGATAGACAGCTTTGATACTTTTCTATAAAGCTTATTTACCGTGGAGCTGATGGAAAAATAATCATCAAAATATTCTGGCTTTCATATAGCTGCTTCTACAGTCTTGGTGCATCTTGAGAATAGTTCTAAACAATGCACTCAATTTAACACGTTCGCTGCCGCTTACATGAAGATGTGATGATAGTTAATGCCGCACTGTAGAAGTGGGTTTTTCCCAGAAGCCGATTTACTTTTTATAACAAAGAATCAGTGAAAGATTTTCCCGCGCCAGCGAGTGACTGGCAATTGGATATCACCCCACATCACGCGCTGGCGCGTGAGTGGCCCCTTTACGTTGGCGCCATATCACGCGCTATCGCGTGAGCGGCAACGAACGTGTTAACCACTTAATCCTCGCTCCCGAGACATTCACGGGCTGCAAGTTTCATGGCTTTTATTCAGAATTGTTTGATTCCCACCAGTTTTATAAAATAGAGTAATTGGTTTCATTCCGGTATGTTTACTTGGCATTAAATAAGATGATTTTTTTTTAAGTGGTTGGAATCAGTGTGACCGTTTTTTCAAGCTAAAATCAGGCTAGATTTGGACTGACAACAAGCTAAAAAAAAATTCGAAGGTCCTGCCATCTATACGAGAATCTGTTAATTTCGAATCAATAGACTGACAACTATCTTTTAGCCTGAGATTTTAGCTTGATTTAGCTTGTTGTAAGTCATACAACAGTCCAGATTTCTTACAACAATCCAAAAACGGTCACACTGGTTGGAATAATGAATTTGAATTTTTAAACCTAATTTAATGCGACCATTAAGGGGTTAAGATGCGAGAAAAAATATTAGATTCATGTTCGTACTGGTACTGAAATTTCCCGACCAATGAAATTCTTCGGTGCCAGTATTTTCTATGTTTAAATAAATGGAAATTTCGCGAGTTTCAACTAGGTTTATTTATTTATAAATAAATAAATAAATAAAGAGAGGATATTTTACCTGGAAAATATCGGAACGCATACAATTCCTGTAAATGTAATGGTAAAAACTAATTAATTGTTTTTTTTTTAATCTAAATTTTTAATTCTATCATCATTATATTTTTCGTATACCCGTTATTTTCTTTAAATTATTTTTATAAAAGAATTAGTGAAAAACTAAAAGGTGCATATTCTAGACCGACTGTTTTTTTTTTAATTATCTATAAATATAATTTTAGGTGGAGCTAACGAAAAAAAATCTTTATACTATCACAGCATTTAAATAATTACTTCCACCATTTCGGTCTCTTTGAAGAAGATTAAACACAATGCTACCAGTCTAAAATATAGAAAAAAGTAAACTATAAATGGAATAGCGAAAATACAAATACTAGTTATTTTTCTAATTTAAAAGCTACTATTTATTTTATTACTTATAAATTCAGAATTGTTTTGACGCGTAATTTTCATTGCGTGAAATCTGCGTAAATTAACAACTAAAAAAAGTTATTATATACCAAATATATATATATATATATACATATATGAAAAATAAAAAATCATTTTTATTTAAGTTTCGCGAAACATTTTGATATATTTTCTTTGTTTTTTAAGCTTTTGAAAAAGCATGGGTAAAGAAGTGAAAGATATGCAGTCTTAAATGATAACATTTATATTTTTATATAAAACTATTTTATTGTAGAGATAATAATAATTTAAAAAAAATCCTCGTAATTTTTTTTTTTTTTTTTTTTTTTTTTTTTTTGCTTTTATAAAATTGTTTTCAAGAAACTGGCGCCGTCAGAGTAGACTATAAAGAATGCCGTCAATTTAATATAAGGAAAAAAGTAAACAATAAATGTAACAGTAAAAGCATATTCTTTTTTTTTTTTATCAAAACTATATTGTTTATTTATTTAACACCTAAACTAAGAATGGTATTGGTGGTTTTTACTCATTTCATTCAAATCTGTTTAGACGAAAAACGCGTCTTTTCGCAACTTATTTTACATTTGTGAACCCAATCATACCATACGAAAACATTAACTATAATCAATGCCTTAAGAAACATATGAACTTCAGATTAAAACGGCGGACCTGTGAGTATGTTGCGGTTAAATGTTCTAAAAAATTTACTGGATAAATTTCAAGAACTAGAGATCGACAAATGTAGAACAGAAAAACATTTAGATGACAGTGGAAATTTTCAGTTGGAATTTTATTACAAGCCACATAATTTACAGGTAAAAATCGTTTACTTATTAAATAAATGTTATATAAAGAATGATACATGTACACTGCAAAAAAAATATTGTTAGTTTTGTAGTATAATACTGGCGTCCCAGCTGCCAGTATTATACCGTAAAATTAACAGTAATAAACCGTAAATAAGCATTAGTATACAGTCTTATAAATACAGTAGCAGTAATATATCGTATATTACTGCTTAACGGTATATTACGGCTTGTTTTAGAGTTTATTACTGTAGATTTTACAGTATAATACTGGCAGCAAGGGTGCCAGTATTATACCGTAAAACTAACATTTTTTTTTTTTTTTTTTTTTTTTTCAGTGTATTTATAATCCGCGAATAATTGTAAATATTGTGATTCTAATAATTCTTCAAAAACAAGAGCGGTTAATATACCTGAAATTTGTTTACCAGTATTTAATCGTAAAATTGATAAATGGAGTATAATTAATACTTGGTACGTGATTATAATTGAAAACAATTAAAATGTAAGCAATTTATTAAAAGTTATGTTGCAAGCTTTGTTAAGATGTAAGTTTCCGTGTATAAATATCCTTGTGCTGGTTATAGTTTTTATTATTTTTATTATTGTTATTTTGTAAGAGTTGCGAAAACAAATGGGCAGTTGTAAATAAAAATATCAAAAGTGTAACTAATGATAAAAAAAAAATTGACGAGTCCTCAAGAGCTTTAACAAAGTCAAAAAACATGAAGTATTTGAGTTACACACACCAACTTTGACGCTTTTTATCACTAAAATACCATAGAAAATTTTAGTTTTTTAAACTGCAAATTTCAAAGATTAAATAAGAGAAAATTTTCTATTAAATTTTAGTAGTAAGACTCGGGCTGGGCCGGACGGGCCTAGTCACTAATCTTTTCGGGCCGGGCTCGGACCTTAATTTTTTTTCCTGGAGTATCGGGCCGAGCCGAGTCTAATTTATTTTTCCGTACGAAGCCGAGACTGATTTCAATCTTCCTAGTCTTCACGGACCAAAATAATCAGACCCTGTTGAATATTCCCGTATGAAAATCCTTTTCTTGACGTGGAGAAGTCTGTTCGTAAATCTGTAAAGTTTGGCTTGGTCCAAAAATTTTTGCAAAATAGACATATACTTTTAAGTCGTCACTATTCTACAATTAAACATTGGAATTACAAAGCATATGAAAAGTTGGCAGCTATGGTTGTATTGACGATTTTTTAAATGCTATAAAACGGAGTTGCTAAGTTCCTTCTAATCTTTGTAATATGAGGATATATTTGACCTACGTTAATCACATTTCGAGCCTGAAAATTTATTTTATAAATCTTTATTTAATTTGGGGTTTCTACCTAGGCTTGAGATTTCCGCGTTTATCTACACCAGTATTTTGATAGAGAAAATATTGTTCCATTCAATTGGAACATTTTTGCGATTTAACAGAACAGCACTTTCTCTAACAAAATACTGGTGTTCAAAAGCGCGGAAATCTCATCCCTAATTCTACGTTGAACTTTTTTAATTTTTTTTATTTTTATTTTTTTTTTTTTAAAGATCTGGTTTGAAACGTACATTATTAACACTAGAACCGCGGGAGAATTCATTCAAGTTTTATAAAAAAAAATATTTCTCACCGGAATTTTCATTTTAAAATGTTTAAGTTATTCATTAAAAATATTTTTGTTCAGCATATATTTAGCTTATTTTATTAAGAGTTTTCTGGTTCGAATCGACATCTTTCCATATGAAACGGGTCAAAATGATCCGTCGCCGCGGTTCTAGAGTTAAAGAACTTTTAAGAAATAGGAATTGACATGTCCTTAACCCTTTGCGGGGCGGTGGTTTCATAGATATACCACTTAATTTTAATTCCCAAACGCCACATTCGCACCGAAATTTTGTTAAAGAAAATTACGGTTTATTGAGTGCGTGAGATATAACGTTTTCTTATTTGCAAATAAAGTTGTTTTCTAATTCCGGTGTCAGTCATTAGTTTCAATACTTAAGCAATGAATTTGTCCTGCCCCGCAAAGGGTTAATAGATTGCAGCTACAACTGTAACTGCTCTTCCAGGGGTTCATTATCACTTCGAAAAATTTTCACCAGTAAATTCAGATTGAAATTTTCTCTTTATTAAATGCCTCGTTAATCAAAATTTACATTACAAAATAATGTCAAAAACTGATATTCATTTATTCCAGTGGAAATTTTTTTAGAAGGTCCGCCACATTGTGACAAACAAGACAACATACTATTTTTGTCAATGGAAAGACTATAATAATTGTCAAACTACAACCAGTAAAAAAGAAATGGCAATTTTTTAACATATTTTTGAGCGAAATTTTCCATCAATGAGGCGCTTAAATTAGACGGAATTTTCTATTCAAGTTTACTGGTTGACATTTTCACCGGTAATAATCAGACACTGTTGATCCGATTAAAAGAAAAGGCCATCGTCTTGTGACAATCTCCTCAGTTACTTCAATCGCAAATGCTAGACACTACACTATATGTCTCCTCCTCTTTATTCATAACTCCATGTACACTATATGGCCAATGATAACCAGTCATTGCGATTTTAGACGTTTTTTCAAATATCTATAAAAATACATGAAGAATTATCCTAAAACTTCAGGCGTGTAAACAACACAGTAGATGTCATGTATTTCCGCGAATTTTTTTTCCCGAAAAACCGATAGGGGACCCTCAACAAATTGAAGAAAAACAATATCTTTTGTATAACCCTGAAAAAACTAATGTCGCAAAAGCGTTGAAACTTTAGCACATAATTAATACGCGTCTTGTAATAAATCCATATACTCGTGAAGAAATTAAGGTTTTTACCAAAATAATCCTAAATTTCACCAAGTGTTTTGCTTATAATTTGCAGCGTTCTTAATATAAAATAATGCTATTTTCAGGAACCATAAAAAACGACACTTTACACAATACCTTGCAATCAGAATTAAAAAATAATAAATATTGGATGAAAATGAGCAGGTTCAATAAATAATGATTCACTGCGCATGCATGAATACAGTGAAAATATTATGTGCATAATGAATTAGCTAACAAGGAGAGGACACGAGGCTTGTGTTATCGAATCCAGCGAGCTTTTGGGTATTGATAGAGTATAGTTAGTATATAAACATATCACAAGGATAAAGTGCAATATTCAGGGGGGGGGCTTAAAAAACGACCCCCAAAGTTCACCCATTATTGACGCAAAATATATAATTAAACAAATTGAACTCCTTTGCGAGGGCTGGGTTTTACAGTTGGCTAGACGCCAGACATTTACTTTTCTCGCTTTTCCGTTGTCGACGGATTCAAATCCCGCTCAGACGATTTTTTTTCTTTTTTTTTTTTTTTTTTTTTTTTTTTTTTTTTTCACAGACAAAATTAGGATTAGTTATTTTCGGACTACAATATCTGATTATTTATACGAATGACAAATATAAATAAGAACATGTTTCTAAGTTCATTAATCACATTTATTTATTTACAAAGAGTGACAGAGTTTCATTGAAACGCTACGGATATAAAAAAAAAAAGTGGGGAAAAAACTTATGTTATATATACGTATTTATTTTACATTCGACATCTTTGGATTTTTGTACATTATTTTACAATAACTTATATATATTTTAAAATTACGTACAGTTATTTTACATTATTTACATTCAATTCAATACTATGTATTTAAAAATTAAATGCGTGCTTTTACAAGTGACGTTTTGAAGCTTCTCCAAGAGGAATTTTTTACAGAATAAATTTTTCATTTTAATTAATAAAGAACAACGTCTAATCACCAAAAAACTTTAAAAACAAACTACCGGACTTATTCGCTCTGCAGCAGGTGACTGCTGAAAGAATAAACATTATAAACCCTCGCTGTTTATTTTCTATAGTGTACTAACAAGTAGAGATCTGAACGGGCCGCGGGCCGGGTTCGGGCCGATTTCCATTAACGGCATTCGAGGCGGGCCGGGCTCGGGCCTTGCTTCTGAAGACTCGGGCTGGGCCGGACGGGCCTAGTCACTTATCTTTTCGGGCCGGGCTCGGACCTTAATTTTTTTTCCTGGAGTATCGGGCCGGGCCGAGCCTAATTTATCTTTTCCGTACGAAGCCGAGACTGATTTCATTCTTCCTAGTCTTCACGGACCAAAATAATCAGTCCCTGTTGAATATTCCCGTATGAAAATCCTTTTCTTGACGTGGAGAAGCCTGTTCATAAATCTGTAAAGTTTGGCTTGGTCCAAAAATTTTTGCAAAATAGACATATACTTTTAAGACGTCCCTATTCTACAATTAAACATTAGAATTTATTCTTTTTAAAAAATCGTAGATCACTAGGCGTCTTAAAATACAATTAAACGCATAAAAAAAAAACCATGATTATGACGGAATTTTCATTTAAACTGAAAACTGCAAATTTCTTTTAAACTGTTCATTCATACAAAATCAATACAACAATACGCGAGAAAAAAAAATATATTAAATATTTACATCTGCTAAGAAGGAAACGTATTTTTTTCTTTCCAATGTCTTAGAAGATTTTACTTTTACATATACCATTTTTTATATATTTTTTTATGTATTAATAATACTAATAATAACTGAAACATTTACATACAACAAACAAAGGTTCATTAAAAGCGTAAATATAGCAGCCTATGGCACTTCTGCATAAATAGAGATTATACACATGAAAGAAAAAAAAAGACTAAGATAAGTTTTTTTGTTCTGAACTCTTTCGTTAGAGTAAAGATCAATGCTCTGTAGAAATTCATCCTAGCTGGGCCGGGTTCAGGCCGTATTTTTAACATTTTCCGGGCCGGGCCGAGCTCGGGCCGAAATTTTAACTTTCGGGCCGTGCTGGGTTGGGCCAATATTTTTTTCGTCCGGCCCGGGCTCTGGCAGAAATTTTAACTTTCGGCCCTGCCAGACCTGGTCAATATTTCTTTCGTTCGGGCCGGGTGGGGCTCGAGCCAAAATTTTAACTTTCGGGCCGGGCTCGGGCTTGGCAATTTCGGCCCTGCAGACCTCTACACAAGCTTGTTTTGCTTAACAACCACCTGCAAAACTCCGTGATAAAATGCCCCCGAAAATGGTTTTAACCGAAAACAGTTATTCTTAATAAAAACATGAGAGTCGATATTTAAAAAAAAAATTACATTTTCAAAAAAAAAAAAAAAAAATCGAAAAATTATAATCTTTTAAATTGATAGGTATTAGACAAGACAAAAATGAAATAGCATATTTTAATTTTATGCAGTGTATTTTAATTTACTCCGCTGCGAAGAACAGTGATATATTCGTAGAAATATCTATACATAAGAATGAATAAAATTAAAATTTTGTCGACTGAATAATTCTTTTTTTTTTTCATTCTATCTATAAAACTGCAATCTCCCTGTAAATAATATGCATATATACATATGTGTGTGTGTGCGTGTGCATGCGTGCAGAAGTATGTTCTTATTTATATTTGTCATACGTATAAATAATCAGATATTGTAGTCCGAAAATAACTAATCCCAATTTTGTCAGTGAAAAAAATGGCCTGGATGGGATTTGAACCCGCCGACAACGGAAAAGCGAGAAAATTAGATGTCTGACATCTAGCCAACTGTACTATCCAGCCCTCGCAAAGGAGTTCAATTTGTTTAATTATATATTTTGCTTCAATAATGGATGAACTTTGGGGGTCGTTTTTTAAGGCCCCCCTGAATATTGCACTTTATCCTTCTAATATGTTTATATACTAACTATACTCTATAGCAGCGATGCACAACCTTTTTACCAAAAAATCGTTTGCCACCAGAATATTTGAAAAGTGTAGTTTCTTTTCTTTAATAGCAAACTTTGTGTCATTACTATGAGGAAAATTATTCTGCATAAAAATAGTAGTATCATTGTGGCCCGCGGGCCAAAGGTTGTGTACCCCTGCTCTATAGGATACCCAAAGGCTCGCTGGACTCGGTAACACAAGCCTCGTGTCCTCTCCTTGTAAGTGTATGTATGGAGCAACTCTTGGAAAAGTCTAAAAAAATAGCTTGGATATTCTCATTAATGGTGAAGGTGATTTCTTTCGATTATGCAACATATATTTAAAAAAATGAAAGATGAAAAGTATTACCGATATTAAATAATTACATTTTATATGTTTTATGATACTGATTACGATAAATATACATACATATATATATATATATATATGTATATGATTGTAATTCAGAAGCACATTAATTTAAATAAGTTGGAGCAGAGAAAATAAGGTACTTCTTTGTTATACAGACCCAAATAAATTTTATTATGCAAAAGTTGCAGTAAAGACCTCGCAAAGATCATTGCGAAGTTTAAACGTATATATATATAGAGAGAGAGGGAGATAGATAGATAGATATATAGAGAGAGATATATATGTAGTACGATCCAAAAATTCGGGGACTGCGTCAATTCTTGACAAAGAAAGCAAGTGCCTAAAGTAAAACCGTTTTAAATGCATTTTTCCAACCCTCCCCTACTTGCCCATCGCTGTTTAGCCCATGTCATGTGACCGAACCGCACGCACAGCTGCTATCTTCCAAAAATTAGTTATCTTTGCTCCGCGAAGTAAGAAAAGTGGCTTTTTTTGAACAGTGTTGCAGCATTAAATTCTGTTAATGTTTAGATAAAACATCAATGGAGACTGAAAATGCCAAGAAAGGTTTACGATAATCTACCACGGTGAGCCTCAAGGTTTATGAATGGCATTGACGTTTTAAAGAGGGACAAGAATCCATCGAAGACGATAAACACGTTGGACAACCTCCGCTGAGGCTACTCACTGGTACCTTCTGCTGGACAAAGCACCAGCACATCGATATCAACTGGTAAAACAATTCTTGGTCAAAACTCTGCACTAATGTGCTTCTGCATCCCCCCACCACTATCAACTAGAAACAGCCCTGTGCAACTTTCACCTGTTCCCATCAATGGAAAAAAAATTACAGGGAGTCGTTTTTAGTCATCAGATGAGGTGAAAACAACATCGCAGGAATCATTATGGGAAGTTGCGAAAAATGACTTCCAGCAGTGCTTCTAGAAGTTATGCGAACACTCAAGAGTCGCAGCGTCCCTAAAATTTTCGCACTTTTCTACCAGTATTTTAAATTAAAATTCTTTATCTTAAATTCATTTAACATCTACAATGAAATTCTACAATAAATATAAATCTTCTAAATAAATAATACTTAAAATGTTTTTTAATTGTGGTAGGAAAGTGAGAAAATTTTAGGGACGCTGCGACCCCTGACACTGGCAGAAGTGCATCGTCACCCAAGGTGACTACTTTGAAGTTCGATATGCTTCGGTGCTGTGAACTATTTAGGGTAATACTTTTTACAATTTGTCCCCGAACTTTTGAATCGTACTATGTATACATATATGTACTTCAAACTTTCTTTTATATGCCATGTAGTCGTTGTATATATCGGGTGTCCCAAAAAATGACTGATGGATTTTAAAATTCAATAACTTGCAATTTAAAAAATTGCAGCTATTTAAAAAAATTTTGCAGGAGGGTTATGTATAATGTCAGGAGTTTTTTTACCGTATTTTTTTTATTTTAGTTCGAATTTCAAACAATAGGTGGCGCTGACAGCAATTGAAGGCCAGGTCGACGCTTCACTCAGCACTGATCACCAGCCTTCAATCGCCGTCAGCGTCACCTATTGTTTGAAATTCGAACTAAAATAAAAAATTACGGTAAAAAAACTCCTGACATTATACATAACCCTCCTGCAAAAATTTTTTAAATAGCTGTCACCGTTTGGAAGTTATTGAATTTTAAAATCCATCAGTCATTTAAAATCCATCAGTCACTTTTGGGACACCCGGTATATATATATATATATATATATATATATATATATATATTATTTACGTCTTTTATGCCATACTCCATAAGTAAGTCCTATAATAATTACAATATTGAATGTTAGAATCATTTTCACCAAGTTATTCACTAGTGTAATTTTCTAGTACTCATATTTTATTTCTTGTATAAGCTTGTACATGTTCCTGTGGATTTTCTTGATAAACTTTTTAAATCTGAGTTAATAAACAGCCATAACACGATTATGCGCTCGAGTCCTGTCAACTAACTTCTCGCGTCTGTTCTAAAACTTCGCTATTATTTACTCTGCTGTGATATCGTCTGCAGACGATTTTTTAGTTTATATGGATATGCTACCGTTTATTTATTTTTGTGTGCAACGGATGGAACTTACATGCATAATAATTTTATGAAAGTGTCTATAATAAAAGATTTCTCTATTTCAAGAATTTTTCCTTTTTTTTTAATCAGTTTCAAAATTATTCAAGATAAAATGGATTGTAAAGTCTTTTTTGCAAATAATATAGTAACAATATTTATAATCAGAGTTTATTAGATAAAGCATTGTTTAAATTATTAATATGTGTAAAAATGTACTTACCGGTAATAATAAAAAGAATCTTTTTTTGTTTAAAAAAATATTTTTTTTTTCTTTGTCAATATGTCATTCTTTCAGGGCTCCCAGATTGTCCGCCAACTAAACATCAATATTGTCTTAGAAAATTTTTCCTTTTAGATTTTCCTTGCAAATTGCGCAGATATCATCTTCGGAGGTTAGTTTTAGCGCAAATACTGTAGAAATGAGATTTTCCGTAAAAAATATTGGTGTTCAGTTCGCGGACCATTTGAGAGCCCTGTTCTTTTTTTTTTTTTTTGTAGGGTAAAACGTTTTGTAAAATAACTTTTTTTTTAAATACATATCTCTATATAAAAAATTTGAAGTACGAATGTCATTGGTTTTCCATAAATGTTGTATATTTTTTAACTTTAGAAAATGCTAATTTCATTTTAAAAGCTTGAAAGAAGTGGAATATTTTAAAAATAGTTACTTAAAATAGGTAAACACAAAAAATATGACTTAAATGCAAATTATATAACAAGAAATGTGCATGAATGTAAACTCTAAAAACGCTTTCTACGTGCTCAATAAAAGTTGCAAACTTAACTGCAATAGAAAATTTTTAGTTTCAAACCGCAGAAGTGTTTTGGATACGCTTTGAGAAACTTGTAGTATAAAAGATGATTATTTAAAACATCCTTATAAAATATGAATCGAGGTTTGTATACCCAAAAAAATTTTGAGATGGAATAGCATTTTGTGTCGCTGATAAATTAATTACATTTTATTTTATATAAAAATAAAAATTTTGGTCAGAGGCACAGAGTCACCATGGGCCACTGTCATAATTATTTAACAATTATCTATAGCTGTATGCCTTGATTACTCAAAAAAAGTTTTTAATTTTCGTTTTCAATCGAAAATAGGAAAATAAATCGAAATTCTATTTTAGTAAAAAAAAAAAAAAAAAAAAACTTAGTTATAATTATGTGTAATACGCCCATTCGTGTACACCCAGATATTTTTTCTGCATTTACATACTTGCCTGAATTTCTCAAGGATAACAAATAGCACAATTGATTTTATATGTTAAATACACTTAAATACATTAATAATTAAAATTATTAAAACAGTTTTGAAATGTAAAAACTTTGTGTAATATATAGCTGTCTTCTTTTAATCACTTTTCACAACACGATAGTCATGTTATTTTTGCGTTTAAAGTTTTGTATAATTGATACGGGAAATGAATTATTGTCGTTGCGTTAAGTGATTGTTTCTTATTTTGATTTATTTCTAAAATTGTTAACAAAAACGGTTGTAAAAATCATTTTCCAAAATATCGATAAATAAATTACTAAATATAACTTAATTTGTAAGATACGTACAAAACCAATCCGATCCAAGCTCCCAAACTCTTTTAGACGGCTTGTTTAAAATACTGTTTAAAATAGTCCTCTTCATTTACAAAGTTCATATTTTTGCCACACTGCGGCTTTACAATATGGTGGTTTTTTTTATCACATCTGTGACGTAACGTACGTTACGTCATGCAATAACATAACAGCAATGATAATGATGCAGTTGTAAAAAAAAATACGCTCTAACCAGAGGGTATACACTCAAGGCAGAGAGTATGCCCTAGAGTGTGTATACTGTAACTTTCTAGAGAAACAGACGGTATACGGTGTTCCGTAAAAAAACCCATAAGGTATACTTCATATACCCCCGTGTACCCTCCACTACATCCCTGTTTAACAGTGACGTTAGAAAAAAACGCGGAACGAAAAAAAAAAAAGTATTGAAAATCGCAAGAACTTCCAAAATCGCTTTGTTCAAAATTTATTATATTAAGCTAAAAGTTTGAAACATAGATTCTTGTACCAATTTTTTAAAAAATCGCGTTCAAAATCGCAAAAATTCAAATAATTCGGAGAACAAAATTTTATATATTATGCTAAAAGTCTTAAATAAAGTTACTCTTGCGAATGTAAAAAAAAAATTACCCCGAAACGTGAAAAATCTGCAGAAATCTTTAGGAAAATTTAAAATTGCTTTGAAAAAAGGAAAAATATTTTATTTTCGGTTAAAATATTACTGTTTTTTTATGAATATAAAAAAAATCGTAGCAGATCAAATAAGAATCTTATTGAAAATCCTATTAAAGTCAGAAAAATGTAAACAGCGGTGGACAAAGTTTTTTATATTAATGTAAACGGTTAAAACCGAACTCCTGTCGTTGTTGCTCTGTTTTGGCCTTTTATCAAGGGCGGCGCCAGAGGGGGGGCCGGGGGGGCATATGCCCCCCCGTCGGGCATACCTGGCCCCCCCATCGGGGTCAAAAATGCTATATCGTCGGGGAAAATATTTTGACTTTTGATTTTCAACCCCTTTTTTTAAGTTATATTCACCAAACAAATTCTTTTGGTTACGAGTCGGTTTCTGATAGAATTTTAATTCTTGCAGGTTAGATTCAAAGATCGGGTTGATATCCGATCTTACTGGGGGAAAAAACCAAATTTCTTAAAATAAAAATCTAAACGGATGATCTACATTCACAGGATGATATATGAATGACTCTGTACAAGTTTATTTTTCAACCAAAAAGGTAATATGTATACTAAAGTTATGATCTTATACTTTTTTTTAACTACATTAAATTGTGGATCAATCTGATTTTGGATTTACTCGACGACAACTTGGTATGAAGAATTTCTGGTTCGGTTAGGAATACGTAAACGAAATTTATTTTGTCGGGGGGGAAGGTTGTCTTGGATGACAAGTAGAATGTTCCCTCTTGTCGGGCAAACTGAACCTGACCCGACTTGCAGTCTGGATCAGATCGGATTGAGCTTAATCTTTGGTCGTTGCGGGCCGGATTCCAATTGAATTAATTTTAGTTGTTTCAGATTCGGGTTGGATGCTGACACTTATAATTACTGATTCGAGATGAATCGATCTCACAAAGGAATTTACAAAATTTATTTTAAGATGAAAAATTATATATTTGAATGTTGCTGAGTTTATGAACGCTGGTTTTTTACTTAAAAGTCAAAACTGATACTAGAGGTAAAGTTGTAGATGTATTTTTACATAACTGCTTTACAGTATGGATATATTTTTTCATCAGTTAGGGTTGGGATCTGGTTGAGATTGAAATATTTCGGGTTCAGGTTGAAATTTGGAGATGTCAGGCTTAGATTGCGTTTCGGGTAGAGTCGTGCATCACTTTGGAAATTAAACCCAATTCGACTGGCATTTGAGTCGAATATGGCTAAAGTTAATGTTTTTTCGGAAAGGCTCGTATAGACTTCGAGTCGGGTTAATTTTCGGGGCCCGAGCCCGGCCCTGTCAGTGGGCCGGATTCGGGCCGATTTCCATTTACGGCATTCGGACCGGGCCTCGAAAATTAACCCGACTCGAAGACCGGGTTACTTTTGAAGACTCGGACTGGGCCGGGTATAATCACTAATCTTTTCGGGCCGGACCGGGCATTAATTTTTTTCCGGAGTATCGGGCTGGAACTAACTTTTTTTTTCCGTACGAAGCCGAGATTGATTTCATTCTTCCTAGTCTTCACGGGCCAAAATAATCAGTTTCTGTTGGATCATCCCGTATGAAAAAAATCCTTTTCTCGACGTGGCCAAGTCTGTTCATAAATCAGTAAAATTTGGCTTGATCCAAAATTTTGGCAAGAAAGCATAACTTTTAATTTGTCATTATTGAACATATGAATATTAGAATTTATTCTTTTTAAAGAATCGTAGATTATTAGGCGTTTTAAAAAATACATTCAAACACATGGAAAAAAAAAAAAAAAAAAAAAAAAAAAACATGATTATGATGGAATTTTCTTTTAATCTGAAAACTGCAAATTTCTTTTAAACTGTTCATCCATGCAAAATGAATACAGCAATACGCGAGAAAAAAAAATCATTAAATTTTTACATCTGCTAAGAAGGGAACGTTTTTTTTTTTCCTTCCAATGCGATTCCATCGTAAAAAATTTTACTTTTTACCATATACCATTTTTTAGATTTTCATGTCTCCATTATATGAAATATAATAGAGCCTAATTTTTAACTTTAGCCTAATCGGGCCTAATTTTTAACTTTTTTCCGGGCCGGGCTCGTGCCGAAATTTTAACTTTTGAATCGGGCCAGGACTGGCCAATATTTTTTTTCACAAGGCCCGGGCTTGAAACGGGCTCGGGCTCGATTTTCATTTTAGACTTAGGACCCGAGCGGGCTCGGGGCATTTTTTCTGAAACCTGAAAAATATTTATTCATGCTTAGAAGATGATGAAGATACTCTTCCCCTCCCCTTAAAATTATTTATTGTTTTACAAAGCATTTCAATGCTATTAATCAAAATGAAAGGGGAACACAAATCGTGTTTTTGTATTTTAATAGTTGATTACTGTTTCAAAAGAAAATTGCTTGGAGATGTGATGCTTGGAGATTTATGTCTACTGCATTTCCGGAGACGATCTATCGATGAGGCGTCAATCAAAACAAGCACAAATAATAAATTAATTTCTAGTCGGATTTTTCTTTGTGATAGAAGATATTTTTTAATTCGAGCGTTTATTTAATTAGTTAGTTAGGTACTTATAACACTTGGAGAATGATTTCTGCGTTTTTTATTTGACCAGAAAATTGAACTTTGCAAATTATTTAATTGTGCCCGGGTTTTTTTGAAAATATCATAGTGATTATTTTTTCTGTTTGTCATCGTAAATTCTGATTATGCAAAAGATTTCCCTTCGTAAGTAAATGTTTTTTCTATGTTATATTGCTATAGAAAACAAACGATCAGTGTTTATTTTTTTTTTCCTTTAAAAGCATCGGACCTTTATGATAACTATATCAACGTTTTATTTTTTGCTGATTTTCAGGTTCACATCAACCACATGAAATTGTTATGAGAAATGACTTAATTATAGTTAACAATGTACACACTTTATAGGAAATTGAAATTTTTCTTCAATTCTTTAGCATACTTAAACTTTATTCATTTATTCATCACACTTCTTTAATGTGTCCATCAAATTGTCTTATTAAAGGACAAAAAATTCGGGAATCCTTTTAAGGTTGTTCTCAACTGTTCCGCTCAACAAACGCAAAACGTTTTGATACATTTAATAATTCATTTTTTAACAGAAAGTTATAAAATTGAATTGCCTGATTATGGAAACGGTTTCGAATCGAACTCAGTTTTCAATTTTATGATAACAAAACTACCTATCGAATTATAAGCTATTTTGATCACGTGATTTTCTCTCTTTCGTCGTCCGATTTTTCTGCTTTCGTCGTAAAATGCAGTTCAAAACGTCAACTTTGATGGCTTGTTCTAAAATATATGTTGCATATTTTAAGAAACAAAAAATTGAGTGTGATTAGATTCTGAATAACAACATCTGCTAGTTTCACGGATTTCTGAACAAAACTAAACTAAAACTTATGTCACAAAATTGCCCTTTTTGATTTAACAACACCCTTAAATATGAAGTATATTTTTATTTGAATATTTTATTTTACTTTTAATGAATATTTTATTTTTATTTATTTCTATATTTTTATTTTACCAAAGTGCACTTTTCATAAGATTGAATTTAAATTTTTATTTAACATCAATTTTTATGTAAGAAGCTTTCGAAAATGAAGTATCATATTTGAAACAATTTTTAAATATCATGCATTTTTTTTTCTTTTGATATTGTACTCCGGCGGGCTCGGGCGCTGATCACAAAAATTGCTTCCGGCTCGGGCGGGCCCGGGCTCCGAAAAACGAGCCCGAAATCATCTCTAGTATGACTGACATTTTAGTGTGTATCGCCTCAGATGTTGGTGTTATTTTATGTTGTATTTTATTTCCGAAAATTTTATATCTCTGCACCTATTTTATACTTTAAGTTTTAAAACTAGTGTATTTTGTATCGAAAATGTTTTTTCGATGTATTTTGTTTTCCTCAACTCGTTTTAGTGTTGTGCTTAGGATGTCCCAATTTTGATAAACAGCGTCAAGCTTTTCTCTCTCTCTCTCTCTCTCTCTCTCTCTCTCTCTCTCTCTCTCTCTTTTATATATATATATATATATATATATAATATTAGATCTGGCGATATTATTATTCACAGCTGTCTGTTAAAACATTCTTCCCAAACACATTCCACCTTTATTTAAAAAACATACACACACACACACAAAAAGAAAAAAAAAGAAAGAACCAGAGAAATGTTGTTTGTCCCTAATTTTCTTTATTAATAAGCGTGAGATGTTACAACGACATAACCCACGGAAAAAAAGATCCTTACCAGACACAAATTGAAACTAATAAAATAGACTCCTGGTTCGGTCAAAAGCTCTAAAAAAATGCGCAATGACCTTTAATACCTGTCCTGAGAAGAATAAATTTCAGGGCCGGCAGAACTTTAAAAAATAAAATTTAGTCCGAATCTTCAGATAAAGTTAAGTCCGACCCAAATTTAAGAAAAGAAAAATTCACAGAATTCCTGCTTCTGGATAAGTTACGATAGAGATCTGCATTGCCCGGCCTGTTTTCTTTGAGGACACGCGGGCTGAACCATGCCTGTTTTCAATCTTTTCATGGCTTAATTACTTTTTCGATACAGAGCTGAGACTTTCTTCACTCTTCCTAGGACTGTGCGGGCCTAAATTTTCAGCCCGGTTTCGATCCAGCTCGTATGGAAATTATTCTCTCGCAACTACCTGGTCCGTGCAAAAATCGGTAAAATATGGACCGTTCCAAACATTTTTTATATGTTTAACTCGTCATTATTTTACAATTAAACTTTAAAATTTACATACAGTAAAACCTGTTAAATGAAACCAACATATGGCTTTATCCTGTAATAATAGGACTCTTCACTCACTTGAAAATATCCATTTCTTAATGTTAAACCAATGGGGAGTTTGTTTTCAAATTTCACGTTTAATTTCAATATTTTTAAACGGTTTTTTTTTTTTTTTTTTTTTTTTTTTTTTTGCAGTGGACAGTTGAGCCTTATCTTCAATGTGACTATTTTTTACTTTTTTGATTTTTTTTTTTTTTCAAAAGTACTTCCAGTTTCAAAACCGGCTCCGAAAGTGAAAGTACCTTTTTAAAAAAAATCTGCAACCGAAATCGAAAAAGTAAGAAATAGCCACATGTTAAAGAGCTATGCTATGCAAGAAAAAGACGTGTTTAAAAATATTCAAATTTAAACGCGAAATTTGAAAATAACATGTCCATTGGTTTAACAATAGTAGTGGGTGTTTTCAAGTAAGTGAAGAATCCCCCTTAAACGCAAAATATGTTGATTCAAAATTAATATAACAATACATGAGAAAAGAATGAACACCTGCTAAGAGGACAAATTGACCGTAACGCTTTTTTTTCTTTTCGTTTCAATGCGATATCGTTTTAGAAGATTTTACTGTGTAGCCTTTTTTCAGACTTTTAAGCAGGGGCGTGCGAAAAGAAAACCGCACCCGATGCAAATTCTAAATTTGGCGCCCTCTACCTAAACTTTTTCTTGTAACAGGATAAAAATGACGTTGTTTTGCTTGTGCTTGTTTTGTTTGTGCTTGTTTTGATTGGCGCCTCCTAAATTTCCACGCCCGGGGCGACAACCCCCTTCGCCACCCCCCTTTCGTAGGGCGTCGCTTTTAAGACTTCATTACATGAAATAAGCATTAACGGTAGCTGAATGATAACTGAAATATTTATATAGAAATAGAGATTCATTAAAAATAAAACAATATTGCAGCCTACAGCATTTCTAAAAAAGAAAAAAATATATTAATAATAAAATAAATAAAAATAATATAAAGATTAATTATTTTTGATCAGAACTCCTTGTGCAATACAGTTTATTATCATATTGAAGTAAAAATTTATGTTTTGTAGAAATAGCATCTGGTCAGATCGAGAGTTAAACTTTTTTAAGGGGAAGGGGGAGGGCGGAGGTACTTGCCAGAACATATAATCAGGCCAAATTTTTAAAATTTTATACCAACCGGACCATTAATTTATTTTTTACGAATCGGGTCGGCTTTGGGCCAGAAATTTTTGTCCACGCAGTTTTTTAGACCCTGGTGCAGCACGTGGGAACCTTTAATATATATTATGAGCTTGGTCCCCCTGTCGGGGATACAGTGCCCCCCGTCGGGCAAATTCTAGCGCCGCCCTAGCCTTTTATGCAGCTTTCTATACCGAACTCATTTTACGAATGTCAAAAAATAGTTACGGTATGCGAAAAAAAGCCAAAAATTCAAAAGTCGCAGAGAACAAAACTTTTTATATAATCGACTAAAACTGAAGTATATAACTGAAATTGTCTCCTAATATTTATGTACAATTCATGCTCTGTAAAAATTATCGTGAAAAATTACCTCAGTTTTTAAGGGCTATCTATTTTTTTTAACAATGAGAGCGATCTAAAAAGGCCTATGGAGCGACTTCAAATGTTAGAAAATAGATAGTCTTTAAAGAAAAGCGGAAAGTTTTCGCGATATTTTTAAACTATGCATTGCTATAATTATATGTTACATACTCCATACTTTTATTCTAAAATAATAAATAAATAAATTTCTTTCTCTCTACTTTTTTTCTTTAGTTTCGGCACTTGTAATGGATATGTTCATTTATGTTGTACAAGTAAAAGAGTGTTTTTTTTAGTGCTCGCGATAGGATACGTATAGCAGCTATACGTTTAAACGATATACGTATATCCGTATAATGCGTCTTTCTGCTATACGGATACTTTAAAATATACGTTTAAACGTATCCGGATACGTATAAGGCGTATCAGTTAAACGTATATTTTAGAATACGTATATTTAATGTATAGGTATATTCCACGTATCGTATCTAATTTAAATATTGGGCTTCAACAGTCTTATGTCACTGAATGAAGAATAATTTGGAAATCGGTGGCGTTACGACAGGAATCCGTATAGTATGTCTTATATATACAAGATCAAGCAATGAAAAGCGTATATTTTTTAAAACAATTTGCAAAATTTCACAAAATATCAGACTCCTGATTGGCCAATCTCGTTTCACTAACAGTGAAATATCTATTTTCAAAATAGCGAGTTATTACCGTGAATTGGAAAAGTATTTTGCAACATTGTACTTTGAATTTATTTAGATTTTTTTTGTTCATCTCAAGGTAATGAGCTCAGATACCCCGTTATATTACATTTTGTGTAGGTAATGTATACAAATTGTATCCATTGTAAATAACAAGCAAAATTAAACACTTTTTGAGGAAAGAATGAGAGTATAAATGTTTCAGATTTATTGTGAATTCTTGTTAAATTTAGTTTTTTCTTTTTAATTATTTAAAAATTCTTTATTCACTTATTGTTTTACACTCAAGATTGCACCCGAGCGTAAATGCTATTCTTTTCGTGGAGCTAATATTTTCTAACTCTGTTAATGTATAATGAAATTTCATTTTTTTAATCTTGACATTCTTACCAAAACATACATAGAATCACTTCATATCAAGCATTAACTGAATCTGTAGTTTGATGAAAATCCGTGCATTAATTCTAGAGATAGAGCTATTGCAGAAATCGTAAATAAAATACAGCAAAGTAGAGCCACCTGTTGAACGATTTACATAAAAAACTAGTCAGCAACAATTTCTACCAGGGACTACTTGAATATATAGGGGAGACTGGGATGCATGTGAACAGTTCACATAAACATAGCTTTTTGTCATAACTGGGTTAATTTCTATAAGCAAAACTACTCTATATAGTAAACAGAACTTTTTTTTACGCATGGTATTTTTTTTAAAAATAACTCTACAGTTCTTCTTACTTTTCTTAATAGTTTATTGAATTAAAAAAAAAAATGTTCATATGTGCCCCAGTGAAAGAGCAGTTGTAAACACATAAGGAAAACATGTGAACAAAGGAAAAAAAAATTGACATGTTTTTATTATCTTTTTCATATGTTACCTTAATCATTAGTTGTATTATTTATTAAATTCACCATAAAGAAAAATATATGTATATTTATTTAGTTTCTGAGTTATATGTTTAAGCAAAATATTATAAACTAAAAATAAGTAGATTTGGGGGGGGGGGGGGGGGCTTAGATAATTGATTAAATATTGTTGCAATATAACAAAAAAATAATAAATAAAGAAGTAAACTTGAGAAAATAATTAAATAATTTAAATTTTGCTTAGGGCTTTTTGTTTGAGGGAGATTTTAGGGAGGGGGCATTTGGATAATATTCATAGGAAAACTACCAAAAGGCCGAACATTCTCATTCATATATTTGCCTTATTTGCCTGTAAATTAAGGATAAAAAATTGTTTTACATTTATAAGGTTCCTCCAAATTTAATTTCTTTTGCTTTTAAAAGAAAGGGTGAGTCAATAATGGAGATTTCACGGTAGTTATAAGTTTAAAAATTTTATTTTCTTAATATATATCTATTTTCAAAACACCAAATAAAACAGCTGTTTTAGAAATGGAAGTAAAATAATACTACAAGTTTGCAACAAATGAAACAGAAAAATTTGCAAAGTTGTTAAACGTAATATTTTTTGCATTAATGATGCATAAAAAATAGTATTGAAAACTGTTAAATAAAATAATGTATAGCATTTATTGCAATTTAGAAAACATGAAATTTATTTAAATTACAATTGAACGTAGAGAGCTTGTTGCTTTTTATGTATTTGCTGACAATTGTGTTTGTAGAAGTTTCTATTACACAAAATCAACTTTATATGATAGAAATGCCTTCTATTTCTATAAAAATATACATAATGGAGCTGGCATTATTTTCACGAAGTTAACTAAAAGGAATAGAATCACTGAATGATTATTGGTCAATTTAATGACATATTCAGATTTGCCCCAACTAGACTCTTCATAAGTGTCTTACATTCCCACAAGAGTTAAAATGACAAATCATTAGCATTTCTCAATTTTAAAAATAAAAAATATCATAAATATTTATTAGTATCCATAGTATATGTTAAATAAAGAAAAAAAAGAATAAATAAATAAAATTATTCTTTTATCAAGCTGGAGATTTTACTTTTAAGTACAGTAAGCAGTATTTTGGCTCCCGGGGACAAACAAAATGTCGAACAGTTTCAATAAATTATTCCATATGTCTATAGGTGCTCCCATCTTTGATAATTTTTTAAAATAAAAAAAAACATATAATAACTAGTGAAAAATGGCAATGTTCTCATATGCCCCATTTTCACATGTGTCCTAGTCTCCCCCATATATGTTACTTAATTCTGTGTATTAGGTCTTGAGATAGAAAACCCACAAAATCCATGTCACATACAGGCAGACAAAGTCACAGAGTTATAAACTGACAGGCAGATATTTTGTAAAAACATGTTTTTCGGACTATCTTACCCTTAAAACGTGTAAACCCGTCGAAAGTATTCCGGAATCCAAAACTTTCTTCTTCTAAAGATACAAGAAAATATAAAAAACTAAGTACTGCGTCACAGATTTTCCAAAGATTAGTTTGATTCTACCCACAACTAATGTAAGACATTTTATAATAAATAACTTAGTTTTTTGGAAAAAAATCCAAAATCTAAACTGAGGAAGTATTCAGATTTTTTTAAGTACCTGCATAACAAGTACAAGTTAGGTAAACACATCGTAGTTCTTTGAACAAAGAATCGCGATGGGGATACTCTACCGGATATTTCTCAATGTCTCTAATCCGCAAAAAAATATTGAAACATCAAATTTCATACATTGAATGAAAAACGTTTAAACGTTTATACGTTTAACCGTGTTTAATTCACGTGACAAACTTTTATCATCGTCTCAAAAATCATTTGACTGATTTTTTTTAATTATACATAAATGAAAAGATATGTAGGCATTCTTTTATAGATAAAAAAAGAATAATTAAGAAAATCATTAATAAATTGTTAATTATTATTAATTATTAATCAATGATTAATTAAATATTAATTATCAATTATTAATCCTTAATCATTGTTACATTTTTTAATTAATAAAATCATTGTAAAAAAATTATTAAGATTAACATTTTTTACAGAAAACAAATCCCAATCGTAATAAATGCATCATTATGTAAGTGTATAACTCATTTCAGTCATTAATTTTTGAGATATAGATACATTTTACTCTTCGTTGTCTTAAAGAGCTCCCCCCCCCCCCCATATTTTTGTCAACGTCAAAAAAAAAATGTTTGATAATAACAGGGAAAAAATGAAGATACTTTCTTAAGCATAGTGAATTTCTTTTGCACTTAAAAATTCTGTATAATTTTTCTGGTAACAAAATGGAAGCTCCCGACACTTATCATCTTATAAGATAAATTTATTTTTCTAAATTTCCGAATAACTTCCTTCCTAACACATTTTCTTTTAAATCTCTATGAAGATTAAAAAAAAAAAAAATACGTAACAATATATTTTTTTTTTCCTATCTGTCTTCATAAAAAAGAAAAAAATGAAATGCTGTGTCAAAAGTGGGTATTAATAATTGGAAATTTAAAAGTTGGAACAATTTTTAATTTTTAGACAACCCAGTGTTGCCAGTGGGCTACTTTTTATAAATTCAGATTTCTTGATTGGCACCACGTTTTTCAAAGTGTGAAATTCAACCTATTTAACGACAGATTAATCCAGACGAACAGAAACAGTATTTTACCATTTAAAAAAGTAGTGCAAATACAAAAGTTCGAATTTAAAAAAGAAGCCGTCTGGCAACACTGAGACAACCTTTATTCAGAGCTGCCAACTTCTACGCCTTTTTAAATGGAATAAACATGTTTCTAACCAGAAAAATTATTAAATAATATGCGACGTGAATTTATTTCATGATTTTTAGCACTGAATACTTTTTTTAATTTTTTAAATAGAATTTCTGGTTCGAATGTGTTTGTTTTCCTGTAAAAAGGCGTAGAAGTTGGCAGCCATGTTTATTCATAGCTGCCAACTTTCAACTAATCTTACGTAATACCTTGATTAATTTGATCCAGGTTAACCTCATTTCAAACCAGAATTTTTTTTTTTTTTCATGAATCTTTATTTATTTAATTTCAGGTGTTTAAGTGGAACACATTTAATTTCGTTCCTTTAAAAAAAATCTGGTTCGAAATTCATTAAACGAGGGCCAAATTAACGTGCTTATTACAGAAGATTAGTGTTCGGTTGGCACCTATGTTTATTTCAAAATCCGTATTTATATTCGGAAAATAGACAGAATTCTGAGTCGAAAAGTAAATCTCGTACCTCTCCGCGACAATTTGGCCATCTAAAAGCATGAGATGTCCTCCCTCTCTATTTCTCTCTCTCTCTTTTTTATTTTAACGGCTGTACATTTTTTAATGCAAGGCTGTCCAACCTGGCGCCCGCGGGATACCAGAAAATTCTTACAGAAATCAAGACCTTATTGAATCGGAGCTATTCGGAAATTTTATAAGGCAAAAATTTCTGTATTTTTTTTCTGGTGTTTCGCTGGCGCCAGGTTGGACAGCTCTGTTTAATGGCATCTTTAGAAACTTATTTTGAATTAATAAACGAAAAATAAATATACACATATTTGCTAATCTATTTTCGTTTCTCTTTCAAAGTTTCAGAATTATAACTTTTTAAATCAGCCTTTTCTTACATTCTCAACAATTTAATTTTAATGGGTCTTCATTTGAATGTAATTGTCTTATGTGATCCTACATCGTCTATTATGTCCTATATTTTTATTCCTTATACCATGACTTGCGAACCACAATCTGAAAAAGACTGTATTTTAAAAATGCTTGATTAAAAATATACGCTATATTTTTCTAATGAATTTTAATTGTAGGGTAACAGCATTCAATACAAATTGGAATTTTTGTAGTAATTGAGTTCGCTCAGAGCAAATTTCGATCTTTGCGTCTCAGGGTTGAATAGAATTTTTATTTTTTATACCGAGTCTCCATCGGGCTGAATCTGAGTCTTAAAATTTAGGCCCATACAGACATCTAATATATTTACGTGACATTCGTGAGCATGTGATTACTGATCAGTCAAGAAAGAGAATTAATAAAAAATATGCAAATTCAAGCAATTTTTTTAATAATTTTGGGTAAAAAATTTTTAATTTCTGTCTTATAATTTCAACAGAAATATAAATAAAAAATACAGGCTAAAATGTTTATGTAAAATGACTATGGAGTAATAATCATCCCTTGAACCGATAGAATACCTCCCGCATTGAGTATTTCTATATTGGCTTTGTACTATTAAAATTTACAAAGATAAAAAAAAGTAGTAAATTTCTCTTGAAATTTCACAGAAGTGTACGGCATATACAGGGTGTCCGAAAAGTCTGGAAACGGTCGAATAACTCGAAAAATACATATGAGATTGAAAAACGTAAATATACATGTTAAATATTTTTAAATAAGCTACTCAGTGATACCAAATTTGACCTTCGTAACCGACCCCCTGGGGGTCAGAGGGGGTCCAACTTTGAAATCTTAAATTATAACCCCTATTTTTTATTGCAGATTCGGATTCTACGGACAAAAATACGTAACTTTTGTATTTGATGTTTATTTCGAATCATCGTTTATCACGGTGTAATTGAGCATATTAAATCGATACATATTTCGGCTTTTCCAACGGGATTTTCCCTAATCGAAACTAATTGGGGAGAATTTATGACATCAAATTCCTCGTCTTTTGCAATAATAGCGTTTCCTGAAAATCACCCGTGCCGATTATTTCGGTAGTGCTACACAGTTAAAAATTTGATCCATTTGCTGTAGCGTCACTCCACAGCTTTTATAGAATATGTCTTTCATGACCAATGAGAATGTTCCATAGCACAGTAAAGTACACTGTAAAAAATTGACCCTTTTGCTGCATCGTCACTCCACCGCTTTTATAGAAAACGATTACTTTACTGTGTTATGGAGCATTCTCATTGGTCACAAAAGAGATATTCTATAATAGCTGTGGAGTGACGCTGCAGCAAATGGGACAAATTTTTAACAGTGTAGCACTATTGAAATAATCGCCACGGGTGATTTTCAGGAAACGCTATTCCTACAAAAGACGAGGAATTTGACGTCAAAAATTCTGCCCAACCAGTTTCGATTAGGGAAAATCCCGTTGGAAAAGCGGGAATATGTATCGATTTAATATGCTCGATTACACCGTGATAAACGAAGATTTGAAATAAACATGAAATACAAGAGTTATACAGCTATTAGGAAGTTTCGGACATTAAAATCCATTAAATTGGGTCCAATAACCACAAAAGGTCTGCGAAAAATGATTGCTAAATTCGAAGAGATCGGTTCATTTGACGTTAAACGGGGTAGAGGAAGGAAACCAGTTTCGGCTGAGGCAGTGGAAGATGTGGCTACAGCATTACAAGAACAGACTAACAGTGATGTTGGAATCAGCAGTGCACGGGGAATTGGCCGAATGCTGGATATGCCGAACAGCACGGTGCGTAAAATCCTACAGAAGATCTTGAGCTGTTATCCGTATAAGATAACTCATGTGCAGGACTTGCTACCTGCTGACCTGGAAGCACGTCAATCTTTTGCACTGCAATTTCTTGCCCGGATGGAAGTGGACAACGGATGGCCATGGAACATTCTGTGGTCTGACGAAGCCAACTTTTATTTGCAAGGTTCTGTAAATACGCAAAATTGCAGGATATGGGCGACCGAGAATTCGTCCCAGCTACAGCCATTACCTCTTCAGTCTGAAAAGCTTACTGTGTGGTGCGGAATAACGGCAGCGTTTATCGTTGGTCTGTTTTTCTTCGAGGAGATCAGACCTGCGGGTCCCGTTACCTGCACCGTTACTGGCAAGTGGTATGAAACACTTTTGCGTAACCATGTCTTTCCGGAACTTCAGCAGCGTCAGTGTGTGGATCGCACAATATTCATGTAAGATGGCGCTTCTCCGCACATTGCTACTCCTGTGAAGCAGCTACTGAGTGCTAATTTCGGAGATGACAGGACCATAAGCCGTCATTTTCCAACAACGTGGCCGCCACGTTCCCCCAACTTAAACCCGTGTGATTTCTGGCTTTGGGGGTACCTGAAGAATGTTGTTTACAGCGGGAGGATTCAGAATCTAGCCGACTTAAAGGCAAGCATCACACACCACATCCATTGTATCAGTACAGATACCCTCCGATCTGTATGTGGAGCATGCCGTTTTGCGCTTCCAATTAGTAGCGGAAAAAGGCGGAGGGCATATCGAACAAATGTTTTAATCATCAGCAAGGTGTTGATTCCATGAAGCTCTTTTTTTTGTCGTAATCGCTGTTGTCGCTGTATTCTGGTCTTTTCGCTAATAAATCTTTAGTAAATCCCTGAACTCTAATTTTTTTTCTTTTGGCTAACATTTCTGTGTTTAACGAATACATATTTGATCTTTCCTCCTGATATTACCCGGACAGCGTCATCTATCGGCACATTTTGGAACTATTTTTTCCCTTCGTCAAACAAAATTCCATTGCCTTACGATTGTTCTGCTAAAATATCAAGTCATTCTAATCAGTAGTTTTAAAATTATCGATTTTTAAAATCGGGACTTTAAATATAATCACCCGGTATATGTATATATATATATATATATATATATATATATGTGTGTGTGTGTGTGTGTGTGTGTGTGTGTGTGTGTGTGTGTGTGTGTGACGATGACGATTTAAAGTTAGAGGGGCAGAAACACCATCGCCAAGTTTTCCTTTCTCCGCACAGAAGTCATGGCCAGCGAGAAAAAAAAAATAAATGTAGAAGGTCAAAATAAACACTCCTTGGCTGCTGCAAGTTCATTTTATTAAACGGTGGCTATAATATAGGGAAAAGCTCCTGTTGCAGACGATATTTTACCGAAATATCCAAAAAATATTCCATGCTTTACTGCATCAAGTCGTACTCATGCAAGAGCGCACCCAAGAATCCTTCTTCTCATCTCCCTTATCACCTCTCGAGCTTCCTCTTTTAAATCTAAAAAGAAAATTCTAGAACATTCTGTAACCTCAAACCATCATTCTTTTATGTAAACAGAATTCTTGTCCAGCTACGAGACTATTTTCCACAGACGATAATTTTATTTTAAAAAAAATATTATTTAACCAATTTATAATCGACTCAGAATTTCTTAGGCAGACGATTTTTATAGATGATTAATTTTAAGAGAAAAAGAAAAGAAATGAATTTATTGGTATGCACACTAAGGTTGACGGAGGAAAAATTAATAGATAAAATAAAATAATGATATTTTTTGAAAGGTATGGTTTTGGGATAAATTTAAAAGACTTTCTTAAAAAGGGTTGATAAAAACATAGAAGGAATGAGTTTTATTTGGAATATTAAGAAATAAAGTTTAATTAAGAATATTTTTAATTTAAAACCATCTTTTTAAATTTACGCATACTGGAATAATGTTTTTTAAGGCAAATTAAGAATTTATATCGTCTGCATAAAGATTAACAGATTAGATCTAGAAACAAGATTTTAATTTAATAATTTGAAGTAAGTACGGAATATTATTATAAGAAAATTAAGATAGTATAAAGGTTAGTTTTGGCGAAAAAAAATTTAAAAATTGTAATATATATATATATATATATTAGTGCTATCGATTATACGTTTATACGCGTATACGTATAATACGTATTATACGAAATACGGATCAACTATACGTATAATACGGCATCGGCGGTTATACGTATTGCGCAAAACAACATATACGGTACATCGTATATACGGATCTTCTCCAAGCGGTTAAACGTATAAACGTTTAAACGTTTTTCATTCAAGATATGAAATTTGATGTTTCAATGCTTTTACAGACATTGAGAAATATCCGGTAGAGTATCCCCATCGCGATTCTCTGTTTAAAAAACTACGATGCGTTTACTTAACTACTACTTGTTATGCGGGTACCTAAAAAATCTGAATACGTTTCTCAGTTTAAATTTTGGTTTCTTTCCCAAAAAACTAAGTTATTTATTATAAATTGTCTTACATTAGTTGTGGATAGAATCAAACTAATCTTTGGAAGAGCTGTGGCTCAGTACTTAGTTTTTTTATGTTTTCTTGTATCTTAACAAGAAGAAAGTAATGGATTCGAGAAATCTTTCGACTGGTTTACACTTTTTAAGGGTAAGATAGTCCGAAAAATATGTTTTTACAAAATATCTGTCTGTGACTTTGTCTATATGTGGCATGAATTTTGTTCCACCAGTTGCACAGAATGAGTTTTCAGCAATATCATCATCACATAGCAGGCAGTAGGCTCTGTCATTCTTTTTCTCACCGCCACACCCAGCTTTTTCTATTCATTTCTAATTGTAATCTAAGCAGAACTGCGTCTATAAATGCTCGTTCTTCTACACTACGAGATACTTATACTAAGTGTCTGCGTCACGTGACACAATGGTTTTATTTTTCACCATATGTAAATTGTCTTACCGCGGAGGGATTTTAAAATAATTTACATATTTGGTAGTTTTTATTAGTTCCTTTTTTAAATAATTTAATTATTTTGTCCTCCCAGAATATTTTATGACTTATTTAATGAAAATTAGAAGAAACATAATTAAACATTGAGTATGTTTAGAGTAACTTACCGGTCACTTACCGAAGTGACCAATGTTACCAACCGATTGTAGGGTAGTATGAAATGAAAATCAAGGTGAATTGTGACGTCAGCTACAGTTCAACAGGATAGTTTTCATTGGTGCCACATTTCGGTTTCGTACTGCCCTACAATCGATAGGTAACATGGGTCACTTCGGTAAATTGCACTGAACATGTACGTTGATTAAAATATTTATAAAGGGAAATACCAAGATCTTGGTTGGAATCCAGATAGTAGATATTTCACTGTTAGTGAAGCAAGATTAGCCAATCAGGAGTCTGATCTTTTGTGAGCTTTTTGCAAACTGTTTTAAAAAATATACGCTTTTCAATGCTTGATCTCGTATGTATAAGACATACTATCAGGGCCGTAGCTAGAAGTGAACCATGGGGGGGGGGGCTCGAGAGAATGTAGGGGGGCTCATAATATTTTTTTCTCTTTCTGACGCAGAAAGATAAATTAATAACTATTCACATTGTAGGTATTATGTTTCTAATTAAACTGTTGTACTAACTTCATTTTATGCTAAGAAAAGTATAGGATGATGAAAATTTTGATTGTATAACTGGTGCAAAATGAAACATCATGTTAACTTCATATGTACATATAAGATGAGGGAGTGTTGAAACACGTATTTTAGATACAATTTAGTAACTCTGCAAAACTGTGAAAGGGTCTCAAAACTACATTAGATTTTTGAACAGAATTTCATTTGAATTTTTGGAACAGAAATTAATTGAGTGACCTTGGAATCTTTTCCAGGGGGGGGGGGGGCTCAAAATATTCTAGGGGGGCTGAGCCGCCCATAGCGCCCCCTTAGCTACGGGCCTGCATACTATGCGAATTTCTGTCGTAACGCTACCGATTTCCAAATTATTCTCCATTCAGCGACATAAGACTGGTGAAGTCCGCTATTTAAATTAGATACGATACGGCGAATATACGTATACATTAAATATACGTATTCTTAAATATACGTTTAGTTGATACGCCTTATACGTATCCGGATACGTTTAAACGTATATTCGAAAGTATCCGTATAGCAGAAAAACGTATTATACGGATATACGTATATCGTTTAATCGTATACCTGCTATACGTATCCTATCGCGAGCACTAATATATATCCTAATTTCCTGCGTATAATCCGCGGATCAAACAATCATTTTTCGACACAGAAATTTTATTAAATCAAATATAACTTTTCAGATCGCCGTAAATATTTGCCTTCATTTACAAAATAAAATTTCTGGGTCGAAAAAGAATTGTTTGATCCGCGGATTATAGGCAGGAAATTAGGGTATATATATATATATATACACGTTTATAAATACAACCAAAGTAATTCAGACAATACCATTCAATAAACCAATGAAACCAGTATTTTTACAATCATCTTATTGAAAACAGTTGAAGTTTGAAGTGAAACAGAAGGCAGATTGCCAAAATAATAAAAAATAAATAGATAAATGGACATTAGAAGTCTTTTTCATTGAACTACTCGTCAAGGGTGCATAATTTAATGAAAAAGCAAAAGCAACCAACCAGTTTCTGTTATGGGACATGCTAAAAGCTAAGTAATTCGTCCCACAATGCACCCGACTGATTGGAAGTTATTTACTATTACAAATTAGTAAAAAGACATTCACTAAAGAAAACAAAAACAATATGACAAAATAACAATAATATTATATATATATATATATATATATATATATATATTAAGAGCTACGAATAAAATTAAAGTTGCCAATTTCATCAATTTCTATTCAAAAATAAATTCACTGTCAAAGAATTAATGGATTCAATTTTTCAATTAATCCACTTCTTATTATGGAAATATCGAACGTGATAAAGATGAAATTTTGATCCTATAAACTCTAATGCTCCTTTAATCATAAATTGTTCATAAGATTTTAACCGATTAGCAAATATTAAAAGCATAAATATTTTACATTTTAATAAGATAACTTAAATGTAAGAAAGAGATCAGAGTCGAATTCAATATTTCCCAAAATTAGCGTAATATACATCCCTTGGGCCGATAGAAACATTGCCGCATTGATTATTTCTATATTGGCTTTGTTCTATTAAAATTTACAAAGATAAAGAAAAAGTAGTAAATTTCTCTTGAAATTTCACAGAAGTGTACGGCATATATACAGGGTGTCCGAAAAGTCTGGAAACGGTCGAATAACTCGAGAAATACATATGAGATTGAAAAACGTAAATATACGTGTTAAATATTTTTAAATAAGCTACTCAGTGATACCAAATTTGACCTTCGTAACCGACCCCCTGGGGGTCAGAGGGGGTCCAACTTTGAAATCTTAAATTATAACCCCCATTTTTTATTGCAGATTCGGATTCTACGGACAAAAATACGTAACTTTTGTATTTGATGTTTATTTCGAATCCTCGTTTATCACGCTGTAATTGAGCATATTAAATCGATACATATTCCCGCTTTTCCAACGGGATTTTCCCTAATCGAAACTAATTGGGGAGAATTTATGACATCAAATTCCTCGTCCTTTGCAATAATAGCGTTTCCTGAAAATCACCCGTGCCGATTATTTCGGTAGTGCTACACAGTTAAAAATTTGATCCATTTGCTGTAGCGTCACTCCACAGCTTTTATAGAATATCTCTTTCATGACCAATGAGAATGTTCCATAACACAGTAAAGTACACTGTAAAAAAATTTACCCTTTTGCTGCATCGTCACTCTACCGCTTTTATAGAAAACGATTACTTTACTGTGTTATGGAGCATTCTCATTGGTCACAAAAGAGATATTCTATAATAGCTGTGGAGTGACGCTGCAGCAAATGGGTCAAATTTTTGCACTATTGAAATAATCGCCACGGGTGATTTTCAGGAAACGCTATTCCTACAAAAGACGAGGAATTAGACGTCAAAAATTCTGCCCAATCAATTTCGATTAGGGAAAATCCCGTTGGAAAAGCGGGAATATGTATCGATTTAATATGCTCGATTACACCGTGATAAACGAAGATTTGAAATAAACATCAAACACAAAAGTTACGTATTTTTGTCTGTAGAATCCGAATCTGCAATAAAAAATTGGGGTTATAATTTAAGATTTCAAAGTTGGACCCCCTCTGACCCCCAGGGGGTCGGTTTCGAAGGTCAAATTTGGTATCACAGAGTAGCTTATTTAAAAATATTTAACATGTAAATTTACGTTTTTCAATCTCATATGTATTTCTCGAGTTATTCGGCCGTTTCCAGACTTTTCGGACACCCTGTATATATATATATATATATATATATATATACATATATATATATATATATATATATATATATATATACTTTTATAAATACATCCAAAGTAATTCAGACAATACCATTCAATAAACCGACGAAACCAGTATTTTTACAATCATCTTATTGAAAACAGTTGAAGTTTGAAGTGAAACAGAAGACAGATTACCAAAATAATAAAAAATAAATAGATAAATGGACATTAGAAGTCTTTTTCATTAAACTACTCATCAAGGGTGCATAATTTAATGAAAAAGCAAAAGCAACCAACCAGTTTCTGTTGTGGGACGTGCTAAAAGCTAAGTAATTCGTCCCACAATGCACCCGACTGGTTGGAAGTTATTCACTATTACAAATTAGTAAAAAGACATTCACTAAAGAAAACAAAAACAATATGACAAAATAACAATAATATTATATATTATTGTTTTGGATGTATTTATATAAATACTTTTATAAATACATCCAAAGTTATTCAGACAATACCATTAAATAAACCAATGAAACCAGTATTTTTACAATCATATTATTAAAAACAGTTGAAGTTTGAAGAGAAATAGATGGCAAATTATCAAATTACTAAAAAATATATGGATAAATGGACATTATATAACCAGAGTAATTCATATATTACTATAAGGAAAGGGCAGCTGACGTCACTGTGGACGAATTACTGTGGATAAGGGAGAAAACCAGTCCGTTCTTTAACGACTGACACTGTACGGATGAGCTCCGGGAATTTGATTGGTCTAAGTTTACCATTGCATAATTAAGTATGGTATGATTGGGCTACGTCGTCAAGATGATTCCTACAATGATCGCTATGACAAAAAATTTAGCGGTAGATTGGTTGACAGAAGTGTTTGTTTGTAAACATGCCCTTTCCTTATACAATAAACCAATGAATCCAGTATTTTTACAATCATCTTTTTGAAAACAGTTGAAGTTTGAAGTGAAATAGAAGGCAGATTAACCAAAATAATGAAAGGTAAATGGATAAAAAGACAGTAGAAGGCTTTTCTATTAAACTACTTCTTCAGGGGTGTATAGTTTAACAAAAAAGCAAAAACATCCAACCAGTTTCTGTTATGAGTCGTGCTAAAAGCTAAGAATTCGACTCACAATACACCCGACTGGCTGGAAGCTATTCACATGACAAATTAGTAAAAAGATACTCATTGAAGAAAAAATAAAATCAATATGACAAAATAACAATAATATAATATTCCTTAAAAAAAAAGCATATATATATTTAATATTTACCATTACCCAAATCCTTGCAAGATTTGTAGTGCAAGTGAATCCACATCAGATACAAACTACATGTGTCTTTCTAACAGTTAAGGTCATGGTCATAGTATAAATCATATAGATAATAAAAAAAAGTTGTAACAATAATTATAAAAATTAGTAGAACATATATTATACTATATAATTCATAATATATTTAGAAAAAAATGCTACTGTTAGAAGTATTATATTTTTATTTTTAAACAATTATTAATATTACTACATTAATTATTTAACTAGAATATATTACTATAACTTCTAGTAGAAAAAATGTTTTAGTGCTGCAATCTATATGATTAATATATTAATTAAATTATATACATATGGTGCTGCCATCTATTATAGGAAAAAAATATTTAATAGCTAAGAATTTCCAAGAATAATTTATATTCTAATATTTTACAAATAATTTCTTTAAGACAAATACAATAGACAACCATATCTTATCTCAATAACTTGATCATTTTTAAGTTATGCATATTAGTTTTTAGGTAAACATAAACTTTAATACTATGTGTAAAGTTAATTTTTTTGTTTGTTTTGTTTAAATATATAATAATTAACCATTGCGTATTATCCAGACAGCACCGCCCTCCACCGTAATCTAACATCTAACCCACCCAACCATCCTATTATACATATTTTTTAAATTTTTTTGTATTTTTAATTTTTTTGCATTATTTTTATTTTTTATAATTTTTTTAACATTTTTTTCCCGCAATGTGTTAATTATTTTTAAGATCATGTAATAACTTATTATATATTAAAGATTATAGGAGTTCTTAACAATAACATCACATGGTGCTGCATAAATTAGCATTTTAATGTTTACAATATTTGGTTGAGGAGAAAATAGACAGTTAATACTAAATAAAGGTTTATACAGATAATATTTTTTTAACCAAATGTAAAGATAGCCATATCTTAATGCAGTTTCTTGTACAGTTTTTAAATTATGCATTTTAAAATTAGGTGAACAAATATTTTTAATTCTATGGGCAAAATTAAGTAATATATTGATATATACAGATTTATGTAGGCAAGAATTATAACGAGTAAAGAGGTTTACTTTAAAAGGAAAGTCATTACGTGTATCATAAATATCAAATAGAATTTTATTATCAGAAAGAGTAATATTAAGATCAAGAAAGTTAATTTTATTATTAAGCATGTCATTATAACTGTATTTAAAATTTTTGTGGTATTTGATTGGTAGCGAATAGTTAGATGACTTTTTAGAATATAAAATTACTATATCATCAAGATACCTGTATAAAAAAACAATTAACAATAGAAGTATTACGTTCATAATAATGTAAGTAGAGATCAGCACAGATGGATGATACAATCCCACCTTGTGGAAGACCGACTATTTGTTTAAATATTTTATTATTAAATAATATATAATTATGATAAAGAATAAATTTGGTTAAAGATTTGAAGTAAGAAAAAGATACTTGTATGTTAAGAAAATTCCTATATTCCTTCAATGATAAATTTATGATCCTGAACATATCTGCGATATCAATTGTATTAAATAAATCATTAAAGTCATACCTTTTGATGTACTTAATGTTTTGTAAATTTTTGATATTATTTACAAGATGTAAACTATTTTTTATACTATAGAATTTATTATTAGTTTTTGCAATATCTAGCATTTTTGTAAGTATTGTTAATAATTCTTTACCTGCATTATTGTTATAAGTATTACAATTACACCCAATAGTTATAGTACGAAACTTTATAGGAGTTTTATATATATATTAAGAGCTACGAATAAAATTAAAGTTGCCAATTTTATCAATTTCTATTCAAAAATAAATTCACTGTCAAAGAATTAATGGATTCAATTTTTCAATTAATCCACTTCTTATTATGGAAATATCGAACGTGATAAAGATGAAATTTTGATCCTATAAGCTCTAATGCTCCTTTAATCATAAACTATTCAAAGGATTTGACCCGATTAGCAAATATTAAAAGCATAAATATTTTACATTTTAATAAGATAACTTAAATGTAAGAAAGAGATCAGAGTCGAATTCAATATTTCCCAAAATTAGCGTAATATACATCCCTTGGGCCGATAGAAACATTGCCGCATTGATTATTTCTATATTGGCTTTGTTCTATTAAAATTTACAAAGATTTTTAAAAAAAGTAAATTTCTCTTGAAATTTCACAGAAATATACGGCATATATATATATATATATATATATATATATTAAGTACTGCGAATAAAATTAAAGTCGCCAGTTTCAGCAATTTCTATTCAAAAATAAATTCATTGTCAAAGAATTAATCTATTTAATTTCTCAATTAATTTACTTCGTATTATGGCAATATCGAACGTGATAAAGAGGAAATTTTGATCCTATAAACTCTAACGTTCCTTTAATCATAAACTGTTCAAAGAATATGACCCGATTAGCAAAAGTTAAAAGCGTAAATATTTTACATTTTAATAAGATAATTTAAATGTAAGAAAAAGATCCGAGTCGAATTCAATATTTCTCAAAATTTTCTTTTTCTTAAGTCTCTTTCAAAACTTAATTTTTCGTAGTTTTTGAAACTTTTAATTTAATCTCGGATATAAGAAGGCAGAGTTTCAGTTCTTTGCTCACAACCCCACATGTTTGCACGCAATAGGACATTCCTTTTTTTTTTAATTCTTTTTTTTTTGCATGTGGACAAGAATATCGTCATACAACATACTAATGTATTGAAAAAAGAACGAGAAGCTTGATTACACAAGTAAAAAAGAAAATCTGTGTTGCTAAAGTTAATAAAGTAATAGTGAGTAAAGTAATATTAAGTAAAATAATAGTCATCAGTTTGTCAGAATCATCATTACTAAAGACCTCTTATCGTAATTTCCGGCGTATAATCCGAGCATCAAATAATTCTTTTTCGACCCAGAAATTTCATTTAATAGTTGAAGTCAAATATTTAACGTGATCTAAAATGTTACATTTTATTTTTTAATTTTTCTGGGTCGAAAAATTATTGTTTGATCCGAGGATTATACGCCGGAAGTTACAGTAATAATTAAAATTCAGCAACTTTCCAAGATAAGTTTTGCGCCTAATGCTGCCTAGACTAGAGTAAAACGATACCAATTGATTGAACATAAGCTAGGAATACTATATTCTCGTATGGAATGTCCAGAACTCATTTGGCCTAATTAAAAAAAGCTGAATCCCCTCCCCTCCCGAATTAAAATGGCTTCATAAATAAAATAATTTTTTAAAGAGGTAAGCATTGAATCCCAAAACGAAGTTTTCTCCAGATTTTCGTAAATGGCCATCAGATGTATTTTACTTTATTTTTGACCTGTTTTACCATCTGTATTCATAAAATCATTCATGACTTTTTATTCATAAAACCTGCATAATTTTGTAATGAATGACCTATCGACTTTCGCATGTGTCGTTCGATTCAGAATTAAAAGCTGCATTAAACAAATCTTCACTTGATCTTGATCTAATTAAAGAAGCTGAATTTATCACCCCCCCCCCCCCTCACTTAAGAGGGTCTGAGTTGTCATAATCCGTGTATTCATAAAACCATTCATGGCTCTATGTTTATAAAACCTGCCTAACTTTGTAACGAATGACCGTATCGGTATCGACTTGGCGTATTTCTAAATTGTGTTCGATTCGCCACATTGGCGAAAACTTTTGGCGAAAAACCTTGGCGAGAGCGGTTTTGAGATGCAAATGAAATATGGAACTCCGGTAGCTCATGTGCGCCTGCGCGTTCTTCCGCTGTTGATTCCGATTCGATAGCAAGACGGAAGACGCTGTTGTTATTGCGTTTATAATAGATTTTCTATTACGATGTTGACTTATTTTTGCGTCCGTTTTTAAATTTTATTCACGTTACACCTACTAACAACAACAATAAATAAATAAATAACACTCTCATCTTTGTATTCTTTTGTGTTTTTATGCTGCATTTTATTTTATTTCCGAAGTAGCAGCAGTATTATATAATATATATATATATAATATATTTTGTTATATAACAAAATAGAATCATAATATGTTTATATATTACTTTTTGTCATTTTATTCTGCAGATTTTTTTTTTTTTTTTACTATAAAATATATTTTCATACATTTAATAAGTACATCTTTCAGTTAATTGTGTGCTTTGTTGTCAATTGCAAAATAAAATATTTAAGTGTAAAATTTAGCATAAATATTTACGAAAATGTCTTGCCAAAAGACTAGAGCGAGAAAATTTCCCCCAAAAAATCTTTGAAAAATACAAGTTAAAGAATTTTTATTAGATATAAACATCTGTAATGATAAAAGTTGATAGTGTACTTAATTTTAATTTTTCAATATAACAACTTATGTTTTATAATATTAAAGGTAAAATTAGCATCAAAATACAGTTGAATAAAACTTTTAAAAGTTGTGAAATTATTCCTTAAAATAAATTTTTTGGCTAATTCAGGTGCAAACATGAGAAAAATTGCTTGTAATATCATATTTATCATGAACTTATTTTTTGCTTATGGTAAAATGCTTATACATTAAAATGTTACAGCAGCAAATAAACTATATATTTAATATTTCATACAAATTCTATCTTGAAGCAGTAAAAAAAAAAAAGGACGAATTTAATATCTATAAAGATATATCTTGCTTACAGGGTTGGTTTCTTCCAAGCCAGTGGAAGAAACTGGAAAGAAATGGAAGAAATCAACAAAAAAATTATATATGTTTATACATATATATATGCGTGTGTGTAAGTATACATGAATCCCCAAAAATTGTTCTAACCACCAAGATTCTTATTACATTTGTTTCATTTAAAATATAAACATTTCACTCATTTTATTTAAAATATATTCACATAGAATATACATACTGCAAAAATATAAAATATATAACCTTTACACATTTCATTAAAAAAACAAAAGAATGAAAATCAGAAATAACACTGTAAAGCAAAAGAATCTGTTTCATCATCAAAATAATTTTTGTAATTTTCTTGTGTGAAAAATAAATCTGATACTGCCAGGATTAAAATGCTATTGGCGAGAAATAGGCTGGGCTACGTAAATGTATGGAAAAATATTTCCACATAGTGGGTTTCTAAGACATTTGTAAGAGAAATGGGGCAGACATAATGCACCACGTTGGCTCAATTTTTTTCTCCCGCCAGTTTGGTAATTTTTTTCTTTTTTTTTAAATATTGCTTTAAGTGTTAATATTTACAATTTATTTTAATTGCTTTTTTTAAACTGCAATTGTTATTCAACAATTTATTTTCAACTCATGCACGTAACCAAGAGGGGGGGGGGGGTTGTATCTGCATCCCCTACTCATGCAGATACAAGAAGGATTTTAAAATCGAATTAAAATAATCAGAACTAAAAAAGTATTAAGAATAATTAACTATTTTATTTTTCATATATCCTGTCATATCCTATTCATATATCTTTCTCATATATCACTTCTGTAGATAACAACAACAATTTCTCAAGTATCACGATGCAAAACTGGTAAATAATATTTTCAAATTACATGTGCACTCATTTATAGAGATGTAAATTTTCCAGAAAAATATAAGTGGTAGAAAAAACTGGTTTTTTACCGTTTTTTTTTTTCCGGAAAGAAATGGAAAAGTTCGAAAAACTGATTTTTCATGATTGTTTTTCTCAAATAAATTATATTTTCTCACAGAATATTAAATAATAATTTTTTTTTTCATTTACTTGTATTAAAAGAAAATTATTTTCACTTTATATTACAAAATAAAAAGAAAGAAGCAAAGCCTGCTTATAATTTTTTTTTTTTTTTTTTTTTCACAGCCTAAGAATTTTTATTAAACACTATTGTTTGTTATATCATATCTTTGTAGAAATGATTTTTCAGTTACATGTTTAACTACCAATTGACCTAATGTAAAAACATGAGACAACATGCCTACAGTTTGGAATAAAATAAATTATGTATCCCATTTGCATAAGTATAGTTTATAAATAAATGATATTAGTTTAATGAAATAAATTATTGCAGTTTTGTCATTATTATGAATATCAATATTAAAAAATTCGATTGTTTCTTTAAAAAATGTATATTTTTATAATATTACATTTTTTTCTTAGAATTATAATTTTATTTCCTTTATAAAATATGTTTAGTTTTGGTATAGCTTTCCAATATCAACTCAAAAAAGTTTTGATTTAGTTTTATAATCTAAATTCAAACAAAACTAAGTTTTAGTTTGGCTTACTCAGGTCTGCAACTAAAAAACAGCATAGGATTTATTGACTGTTAGATTTTTACTCACGAAACAAGGAAAATATTTTTTTTAAGTTCAATTAAACATATTTTTTAGCTCACAGGCTATCATAGCCTGAGAGCTTATGTGCCCGTCCGTTCTGTATGTATGTACGTAACGCGATAACTCATGATAAAAATATCCGATCCACTTGAAATTTTGTATGTAGGTATATCCTGACAAGGCGCTTCCCTGATTAGTTTTTGGAGTTCATTCGATATGTATAAGAGGGGGAACGGGGGGCTCATGCCCCCCGTTAGTTGATATAGATGGGATTTTCATGCAGAATTAAGTTTTCAAAATTTAGATTAGGATCATTCTGATGAGGCGATTCCGTGACTGTTATTAGGTGTTCATTGATTAAGTATAAATAGGGGGAACAGGGGTTCTAATGCCCCCCCCCCCCCCGTTAGTTGATATAAAGGGGATTTTCATGCAGAATTAAGTTTTCAAAATTTAGATTAGGATCATTCTGATGAGGCGATTCCGTGACTGTTATTAGGTGTTCATTGAATAAGTATAAATAGGGGGAACAGGGGTTCTAATCCCCCCCCCCCCCCCCCCCCCCGTTAGTTGATATAAATGGGATTTTCATGCAGAATTAAGTTTTCGTTCAAAATTTAGATTAGGATCATTCTGATGAGGCGATTCAGTGACTGTTATTAGTTGTTCATTGAATAAGTATAAATAGGGGGAACAGGGGTTCTAATGCCCCCCCCCCCCCCCGTTAGTTGATATAAATGGGATTTTCATGCAGAATTAAGTTTTCGTTCAAAATTTAGATTAGGATCATTCTGATGAGGCGATTCCGTGACTGTTATTAGGTGTTCATTGAATAAGTATAAATAGGGGGAACAGGGGCTCTAATGCCCCCCCCCCCCCCCCGTTAGTTGATATAAATGGGATTTTCATGCAGAATTAATTTTCGTTCAAAATTTAGATTAGGATCATTCTGATGAGGTGATTCCGTGACTGTTATTAGGTGTTCATTGAATAAGTATAAGTAAGGGGAACAGGGGTTCTAATGTCCCCCCCCCCTTAATTTATATAAATGGGTTTTTCAAGCAGAATTTTCAGATTTCGTTCAAATCTCTGAATAGTTTTGGAAGTTTAATGGTTAAGTATAAAAGAGGGGGATAACTCTTTTTAAATTATATAAATGCTAAATGGGTTTTTATCAAGAATTATCTAATTTGCTCTGAATTTTGGATATAGATTTTTTATATGATAAAGCATGTCTTTGATAGTATAGGAGGTTCAATGATTAAGTATAAAAAAAAGAGAAAAGGGGAGAGCTGTTTCCCCTTCTTAATTTTTTTTTTTCGAACGGAATTAACCCTTGAAAATATAAAACTTTAATGTGCAATTAGTATTTGTAGCCTGTGAGCTCAATGCCTTCAGTTTAACTGGGCAGTATTCTTTATTCTCTTTTTATCCTGAAATCTGGTATTTTATTCTTGAATAAGAAACCATATTCAATAATATTTCCATATGGTAATTTCATATTTCTAAGAGTGGAACTCAAAAGTTATGAAAACAGAACACTACAAATAGAAAATGTTTGCGAGGAATCAACAAAAGCAGTTACATAGAGAAATAAACTTCTACTGTGCTTTAGAAAACTACTAAAATTCAAAATTTAATCAAGAAGGAAAATATAATTTGGAATGTGTTTACTTGTAAAAATATATGGATTCTTTTTCATCGCAGTTGTACTTTTCTAATCCTAATTGCCCATGTTTTGCAACATTACTGTACATTATTGAGGTAAAGTGGAGGTCAATTTTAGATTCAACACCTTGAAAAAACAATCAGCTATAACAAAATCTTGAAAAATGCAGCATAGTAGTGCCACATATAGGGCAATTTACATCAAAAACTAAACAACATTAATATATATCAGGAACTGGCTGAATCTGTAGTTTGATGAAAAATAGTCTTTTAGTTTTTGTGATAGAACTATTGTGGAAATCATGAATAAAGCAGCATAGCAGCACCATCGGTTGGGCGATATACACTAATAACTAAACATCTCGAGTTTATATCAAGGTGTAACTGAATCTATAGTTTTGAGAAATTATGTGCATTAGTTCTTGAGATAGTGCCCATAAAATTTTTGTCAATTTCAGAATCACAGAGTGACATATATTTTCCAAAAAACACCAAATCATGTTCAGGACCTTCTAAAACGTTTAAATACATCAGAAACTGGAAGTCAAATTTTTCACAAATTCAATACTTACTTCGTGTAAAGATAGAAGAAAGTAATAAATGTATGCTTCAAATTTTATGTTAAAATTTTAATTTTACCATTCCCATTAATCAGCATATTATTGAAATAATTTTGCACATGAATTCATTTTTTAAAAAGAGAAAGTTGCATTTAATTTTATATCTAGATTTTATTCATGTAATCCTGTTTTAGTGAAATTGTGAACTTCTTGTTGCCGAATGGAATTCAATGATAAATGAATACTAAAATTTACCAGTTAAATTATTCGCATTATTTTGAAATTTTGTCAATGCATTTGTCAGATTTTTAAAATTATTACTGTAAATTTTGGAGATTTTTTATGTTCCAATAATACAGGGTTGGAAAAAAATCATGATTTTAAAAAAAAAAAATCGGATTTATTTGATTTAAATCAGATTTTTTTTATTTAAATCGGATTTATTTGATTTTTTTAGAATCCTATATTTAATTACTGTGTTTTTATGTTTTTACAATACATGAAGCAATTTTTTATAATAAATAACTAAAAAAGAATAAATAATATTCATAATTTATAAAAATAATATAAGAAATAATTATATAGTTAAGAAAATATTATATTCTAGTTACTGATCGGTACTAAAAATTGAACATCTAGGCTTTAATCTAAAGACATCCTATTATTTTGTAATTGAACTGTGCATACTAAATAACAAAAAAGAAATAAATTTAAATATGTTGTAAATGAATAGAAACTGGAAAATTTAAAAAAACAAATTAAAGACAGTAGTCTCCCTCAAATGCACTGCCCTACTATCCACAACTCTCTAAAATCCGTGCATAATTTACAGATGTAAACAATGAAGCTCTCAAGTCAGGTATAGGGACAAAATTTGACTTTTATTTTTATATCAATTCTATTTATATTTTAATCTGTAACTTTCATTAATATTGTTAAATTCATGCTTTTTCATGAAGGAAGAATAAATTTATTTCTGAAAAAAAAATCAAGGTATTGCTAATATCAGTGGTGATCACAATCTTTTTGCAAAATGCATTTATACATTCATCAAGCTTTTTTTTTATTGTTGAGTTTGGTTAAACCTGAAATAAAACTTCTATATTTTATGATATTGATGTGAATTAGTAGTGCACCTTTATGGGGCAAGTTCTATTGAATAATTTAGGAAAAAATGCATCTCATCTTTATAATAAATATTTAGTTATACATTATTGATACTTTACTTCATCTTTGTTACTTTCAATATTTTAATCATTTTTAATTATCTAAATTTTTATTATAGTTTATTAACTTACATAATTGTTTTAATGTTTTACTATATTATAAGCATTCATTAACTTCAGTTGCATTATTAATAACAATCAAATTACTATTTAAAAATGTAAACAAACCCATGACCAAAAATTCACAAAATTCTAAAATCCACATAACCTCTGGTCCCAAGCTGTGCGGATTTGAGGAAGTCTACTGTATTCATTTAATGCAAGCTATTTATTAAGGGATAAAAATCACAATTAATTCTATATTTCTTAAGCAAATAGGAAAAAATCAGGAATTTAATTGTTTGAACAAAAACACTAATTTAGAAGCTTTGTCTACTCCTAATTTATTATGAAGGCTTGAACGAACTACTCCAAAAGAAGAAAATTGTCTTTTTACTCCAGTAGATGAAGCCACGGTTGTTGTTATTTGGTAAATAAATTCAATTTCAATTTCGCTGACTCTCTCTTTACCTCCCATTACATAAAAGGATTTCCGCCAATCATAATCTGTCATAATATCTGAAACTTTTTTATCAAGCAATGGTAATTTTTGAAATGGGCTGTTTTTTGCTTGAAAATGTGCTACAGTGATGAGAAGATTTAGACAATCTTCTTTAATGAATGCCAAATCTTCATTATTTTTCCTTACATTAAGTTTCATTTCATTTTGATTTAAAAGAAAGAACCTTAATAAAACTCCAGCAAAATAACAGCCATTAATAGTTTGTTCATATCTTGCTTTAAATTTTGTAATTCTATCGTTATCTAATACATTTTCTAACTTTTTACCCAAAATTTTCCTTTGATAAGTGCATTCATGTGAAATTGCAAAAAATTGATTTAAATCAAATGATTTTTTTAAAAAAATCAGTTGATTTAAATCTAGATTTAAATCTTGATTTAAATCAGTTGATTTAAATCATGCCAACCCTGCAATAATATAAACTAATTTGTTTTAGAGATTTACTTATTTGAACTGTATAGTTTTCATTTTCTTTATTTTCTTTTAATGGTTGCTAAGCAACCATTCATCTTAATCCTTATCCTTATAATGTTATAAATTTGAAAGCGTGTACGAAAATTTAAATGAAGTCAACATCAAAATTTATGAATTAATTAATGTCTTTGTATCTTTGCGTATAAATATAGCATAGTCCAGAAAAAAAGACATACAAACTGGAATCATTATACAATAACACAAATGAAAAGTGGTTGTATATAGCAGAGGATGCGCTTTTAGTTCCATTGATCAAGGTGTTGCCTTAACATAGGAGAAATGTGTGATAATGCAAAAACTGAAAATAATGTCGATAAAATACAAGGTAACATTCAGACCAATGAAGCTGAGCCACCAGTGCCAACTTTTTCTGATACAATTATGGCATTTCTAACTATATGAACTTTTATATATGCATATGAAATTACAAAAAGTCCTTCCGGCAGTGCCGGGAGGAAGGGGTAGCTTTCATATACTTATTTATTTTAAACTAAGTTATATAAATAAAATATACGAAGCTCAAAATAGTGGAACGTGAATATATAAGATAGAATACTAGTTTTTGTCAATACTGAATATTAATAGGATTTTTTAGAAATTAGTCATCTTTTATTCAACTTGGTTTTATTTTAAGCGATTTATAGGATCGCCAAATTCCATGATATCCATTTTAAAGTAGCATGATGGATAAAAAAACCCAATTGATCGTAATCTTATTTCATGTTAACATGCACACTCACATCGAAATCGATTAATATATATGAGTGCTGTCACAGGCAAATTGACTTTTTAAAAAAATGTCACCCATGTTAGAAATTAGAAGTAGTCAAAAATCCCAGGCATTTTTCAAGGTAAAGACAAAGCAAAAAATACTCCGGAATTCATTATTAAGATAAATAGTTTAGAAAGAACCTTTTTTCAATTTCTAATTTTTTTGTTTATACAGATTTTGTTTATTTAAAAGATTTTTGACAAATTTAAATGGCCACCATTTTGAAACAAGATGGCTGATAAAGTTGGCCCGTGAACTCTGTCAAGACATTGGCATGTACCATGAACACTCGGAGTTATACCAAAATCAGTTTATAAATATGCGTATTAATGCGTGACAAATTTCAGACTGTTTCAAAATGTCAATCACACTTGAAAGTGCCAAAACTCAGCCATTTTTCAAGATATAGATGAAACAAAAAATGCTCTGGAATTTTTGTATCAAGGTCAAAACACAAAAGAAAAATCTTTTTTAATTTCTTACTCTTTTGCACCTAATTTTAAAATTTAAATTACAAAAAATTAATATTTTGCCATTTTGAAACAAGACGGCGGTTGAAACTGGCCAACAAACTTGGTCTAAGTATCAGTATGTCCTGTCTATGCACCAAGTTTCATCCAAATCGGTGTTTAAATACGCATGTTATCACGTGACGAAAATCAAATCATTTCAAAATGTGAGCAACACTAGAAATTAAAAGTTTGATCGTCAGGATTCAGTTAATTTAAGAAACCAAAAATCGTTCGTTATATTTAACTTTGACATAAATTCGATAGACAAAGGAAGAAGAAAAATCATTTTTGTGCGGGGAAAAGGAAAAATGGTTATTAGATTTTTTACAGAATATGAGATCATATTTCAGAAGCTAAAATAATATGAATATTTCCAAACACTTTTAAATTAAGTAATGTATGTGAATCCAAACACTGTGAATTTGTGAACTGTGAATTTCCAAACACTTTTAAATTAAGTAATGTATGTGAATCATAAATGAGAGAAAAAGAACTTTAAAATAAATTTTTACATGAGAAATGCATTTAAAAGTGGAATTTTTTGATATATGATATATTTTCATTCCTAGGAAATTCAAATGTCACATACATGGTATAAAAGTTGAGCAGTTGGCAAATTTGTTTACATATTATTACATTTGATACAACATAAATACAAATAAATATATGAGCAAATACTTTCGACCCCCCCCCCTTCTATACAAAATATATATATATGTATATTTTAACAAATTACAATGACTATTTGGAAAACAATACTTTCAAAGACTATATTTTAGACTTATAAATGATTTCTATATTTTAAAAAACAATAATACCATAATTTTTATGATGATCACAACTTAGCTTACACAAGTAGCTTACGTAATAACAGAGTTATATTAATATGCCTGTACATTTAGAGTCAGTTTCTGGGCCAGTTACAATCAAATATTAAATGAAATTTTAGTTTAACAATTTTTGGTAATGTAAATTTTTAAATTTCTAAACATTGCACATTTTTAATTTTTGCACCATCATATACAGAAAAGAATTACTTTTAAATGCAGCTTGTTTGAAACTTTTATCTAAATTTGTCATTGAGTTAATTTTTTTTTGTAGTTTTTAATACTTTTTTTGTTATTGTGGCAAGAGAAATATTTCATTTCTAGACATTAAGCATGGACCAATCAGAAAACTAATAAAATAAAATAAGTTGCGGAATTGAACCAATGAAAACATCCAAATATACTTCGAATTTCCCAATTCTCTACCGAGAATAAAACTAAGTTGACAAAAGAAATATCCAGCTTTGGGAGATCCACATCTGTAAGGAAGGGGTTTGTAACATCATCGATCTCTGCGTGAGTGACATTACTTAGTATGCTAAATGCTACTTAGCTATAACCCGCTTATTCTTTTAAATGAGTTTTACAACTTTAGCATTTTAGGCGTATGGTCATCTTCACTTACCAAAACAAAAAAAATGTGAAGAAACTGGTGTCCCGTAAAGACACTTCAGTCACTCCGACACTTGTGAAGTACCCCCCATTCTCAGAAATGGGGAGTGGGAAAGAAGACTTAAAATACAGATTTCGGCCAAGATCATTGGTTAATTTGTTTGAATCGGTGGTATTGTCTTTGAAAAGAAAGGGGGGGGGGGGAATTCAATAAATGACGGGGAGAAAAAAATCTGAACCTGTGTTGGGGGGGGGGGGGGTTAATATCTGACCCCTTCCCCTTGGTTGGACCATTATGAGGGAAGAAATGGCTCAAAATTCAGATTTTGGTTTGTCGAATGCATCCGAATCGATAATCTGTTTGAAAGTGTTGTTTTTCCTGGAAAGAGAGAAAGAAAAAAAAATTAACAAATGACAGGGAAAAAAATCTCTGATCCTGGGGGGGGGGGGGGGGGTTAACCCCCAAACTTTCCCTTGGCTGCGCCACTGTGTTCCAGGCTTTATTATGTACTATGTACACACCAAGTTACATCCAAATCGATTTATAAATGCAAGTGTTATCACGTGACAAAAATCAGAAGAAAAATTCAAAGTGCTATAACTCAATCATTTTTACTTCTATCTTCAATAGAAGAAAGTATTGTAATCGAAATTTTTTTTGACTTCCGGTTTTCGACGGATTTACACGTTTTAGGGGTCAAAGATTTCAAAAAACATGTTTTTACAAAATGTCTGTATGTCGCCATTCTACCATGAAAAAGTGTATGAAGTTATGCATAGAATTGAACCAAATTTTTTGCGAGTGTTTTTGGCTGTGGCAAGCAGGTCCTCCTTCAGTTTTGAAATATTCTGCCGGAAGGGGGCGCTGCAATCGCGATTTATGTGCCATTTTCAATATTGTACAGACCAAAAGTATAAGAAGTTATACATCAAATTGAACCAAATTTTTTGTGTATGTGTATGACTGTGGCTAGTTGGTCCTCCCTGAATTTGAAAATAATCCGTTGGAAGGGGACGCTGCAATCGCGATTTTTGTGCCATTTTTAATATTGCACCGATTAAAAGTACATGAACTTATGCATCGAATTGAAAGAAATTTTTTGTGTAAGTGTATATCTATGGCTAGTTGGATCGCTCTGAATCTGAAAAAAATCTGCCGGAAGAGGGCGCTCTAATACCGAATTTTATGCCATTTTCAATATTGTGTATGAAGTTATTTCTAGAACTGAGTACATATAAACATTTTGTATATGATTATTTTTTGGTAAGGCAAGTAGGTCCTCCCTGAATTTGAAAAAAAATCTGCCTATCATTCTATTGTCCATCGGCTCGTGCAGAGACGGAAATTCATTTTTACTCCGATTAATTGATTGAAGCAGAAATTTAAGATGAAAATCAAAGTTGGTAGGGTATTGAATTAAAATTATTAAAGCATTAAAATGAGTAACTTTTTTTTTAATATTAAAATGCATGTATGAGATAGAAGAAAGTTTTGGGACTGGCACATCCAACTAGTTTAAGATATAGACAAAGTAAAAAGTGTTTTGGAATTGATGTTTTAAGATCTAACACATAAAATAAAAATATTTTTCAACTTTTAATTTTTTTTGCATTTTATTTTAGAATTAAAAAAAAAATTAAATGGCCGTCATTTTGAAACAAGATGGCAGATGATGCTGGCCAACGAACTCGGTCGAGATATTTGTATGTACTATGTACATACGAAGTTTCATTCAAATCGTTTCATAAATATGTTAGTTATCGCATGAAAAAAATCAGATATATATAATTATATATGTATGTCAACATTTGAACGGAGGGTGGTTTTGGTGTCTGGGGGTCATGATCGGTGAAAATATACCAAAATTTTCTGAAAGTGCTTTCCTCCGGACGGCTGCAATAGGTAGCTTTTTACTTTTTGTAATGAAAGCTACCTAAAAATGACCGAAAAATGTTGTATGTCTTGCAATTTTTTTTTCTAATTAAAAAAAAAAATTAACAAAAATTCAAACAATATTATTGATTTTTCAAAATAAATATCAACTTTCTATAACTTCAATTTATTTCTTTTACTGTTTAGTAAGCAACAAATTAGTATTTAACAGTATATTGTATACATTGCAATGCATTTTTTAATGCATAAACATTGTGCTTTTTCATATTTTGAAGTTAATCCGTATTCATCGGGTTTTTTTTTTTTTTTTTTTTTCTGAAACGCTTAAAAAATGATGGATTGAGATACTATGTTATTTATAAATTATATAATATAAAGAAGTCAGTTTTTATATAAAAACAGAAGTAAATAGTATGCAAAAAGCAATAATATATACATATGTATAAATAAGTGTATATATAAATACAAACAAACCTCACAAGGTTTCTTCTCATAGTCATTTATTATATCATTCAAAAAAAAAATTTCACTTTCTGAAGCCCTAATTGCATAAACCATTTTTCATAAAATTTCAAGGCACCAAAATCTATATGTACATAACTGGAGGTAGAATCATACCAGATCCAGAATTTAATAAATTATAAAAGAAAATAGTTCAACAATATCATTAAAGAAAAGAAAAAAAAAACAGAACAAAATATGATTAATACCTTTTATCTGTTCATGTTATCATAAGAAATATTCAATATATGAACTTTTGAATGGAAATGCTCTGACATTTTATTTCTAGAAGCTATCGTTTTCAGTATAATCTTGAAATAGTTATGGAAATTTAAAATTTCCAGATATAAAGGCAATTGAGAAACTACTACCACTTATACTAATTTACAATTTTATGGAATTAAAATTCTCATACACGAAAATAATTTTCATCTAGAAATGGCATTTTATAAGGTTTTGAACAGACAGATTTTTTGAGAGAAGAAAACTCATAGTTAAAATCTATTAAAATCCAGCATCACTCAAAAAACCTGCCAACCTTGATTTGTTTACTTTTATTGCACAGTAAATAAATAATCAAATTCATATATAACTCTGGGGGGGGGGGAATTTAAAAGATGTTATTAAATATAGGGTTAGGAATTAATAAAAGATGGGAGAAAGTGGAAACTTCATAAAGGAATATCAATACACACATAACAAAAACCATGTGTTATCAAACTACTTTTTATTCCAAACTATACTTATTACAAAGAAAATTTATGAAAAGTTTGAAAAAAGACTTCAAGTAAAGAATATAATTTTTGAGATTTTGATTACTCTAAATTTTATAGATGTTTATACATAGCAAAAATTGAATTTAAAGTAAATAAAAATTAAGCAGGGACAATCTGAATACAATTCCCATGATACTTACTACCTGTGAAAAAGTTTAAAAACTGATAAAAAGAAATAAATAAAAATGAAAATAAATATTATTAAATGAATAAAAATGAAAATAAATATTAATATAACATCAATAATTCTTTAGCAGTAAAAAATCCTTATGACTATACAAACAAGAAACAGCAAACATAGCAAGCAATAAACATAAACAAACAATGTGTAAACAGCGCCACCTGGTGCTGCTTTAACATAACAATGATATAGGCACCAGCACCATCTATTGATGAAATATTGAATAATATAAAATGGTTTCAAACTATGGATGTTTAGAGAGAAAAAAAAAATCAAACTCAAATATTCAGAAGATTAAAAAATGAAAAAATATTATATATATATCTTATTTTAAAAATGCAAATGTCTTATCTTGAAAAATAATTTAATGTTCATGATATGCAAATTCTTTAAATAATTTATATTTTGAAGGAAATTTCTAATTTCTTCAAAATATAAATTAATTTCTTTCTTCTAATTTCTTCATTTCTAATTTCTCTTTAATATCTTTCAAAAAACTTATATATCTTAATAATATTGCTATCAAAAAGTTAAACAAACCTATCAAAGTGTTTCCTGTTTAAAATTATATTTTGTAATAAAAATATTGTATAAGTATATATAATTCACACACATATATACATCATAGGTACAGATTTATCGTAGACATGCATGTGTTAACTAGATTTTTTTGTTGTGGCCACTAATTTTTTGTGTATAACTGTTTTTTAACGATATTTTTCCTTGTAATAATAATTTAAAAAAAAAAGGCCTGGTTTGTATTTTTATTGTGTATAATAATCTCATATATTCACAATTTTTAAGCATACTTTTGTATGACAAAATCAAAATAAGAAATATAATTTTCCTTGTATTTTCCATTATCATAATTGCCATTTTTTTAAGTGTATCTTGCCCAACATATTTTTTCAACTGTGCATGTTTAAGATTTATATTTTACTTAATTCAAATTTTAAGAGTTTTATGATTAAGGGTCCTCCCTCTGCCCCCGAAAACACTCATAAGCTAATACTATTCCTATAGGGTGGCATTTTTATAATAACTCATAGGATTTTAATATTTTCAACTGAGTGAAAAATTGCCTAGGCCGGGAATTGAACCCAGATCCTTGGCTTACAAGGCCAATGCTTTACCATTTAAGCTAATTGGGCAATAGCCAGCCGGGATTTTTCACTCAGATCCATCATTCTAATAACTCTTTCGCATTTTGACATTTTTAAATAATTTTCTTTGCATTGGATAGCTGAGGTCCCTCTCAAGATCGCTCCTTGGTTACTTTGCAGATATTTTTTATAAAATTACTTTTACTTTCTGAACCAATTCTGTACATTAGGGATGCACAACCTGTGGCCCACAATGGGTTAACATGTGGCTAGCGAGTTTCGTCAATTTACTGCAAGAAAATATAAATTTCGTCATTTAAAAATCGCAAATTTCATGGACTGGCACGGAAAAATCACGGATTTCATTGATCAAATGCGAAAAAAAAAAAAACAAATTTTGTTGATGCAGTTCAGGAAAAAATAGGAAATTTCCCTGATCAGGCACGAAAAAGCTGCAAATTTCGTTGATCAAGTGCGAAAAACTGCACATTTTGTTGATTGAGCAAGGAAAAAATCAAGAATTTTGTTGGTGATGCTAAAAAAATTTTTTTTAATTAAATTCATTGACAAAAAAAAAAAAAAAAAAAGAAAAAAAAACGATTTCTCTGTTTATTGCGTGAAAAAAAGCGAATTTCCTTGATTAGACTCGAAAAGTCAAACAGGGATGAAAAAAAGCAAAAATTTCGTTGATTAGCTATGAAAAAAATCATGTTTCTCACTTTATCAAGTAAACAAAAAATTGTGAGTTTCATCTTCTCACTTAAAAAAATTATGGGTTAATACAAAAATCGCATATTTCATCAATTAAGACAGGAAAAATCGCATATTTTGTCGATCGGAAACTGAAAAATTGCAAATTTCTTTGGTCTGAAACAAGAATATTGTGAAATCTGTTGATCGCATGCAGAAAAATTGCTAATTACATTGATCAGGTTCTAATAAAATCTCAAATTTCGTTGATCAAGTGCACAAAAATTGCAAAATTTGTCGATCATATGAAGAAACATCAGGAATTTTGTCAATTGGCTTAATAAAAATCACAATTTTCACCAATTTCATTAAAATTGCGAATTTCGTCCAGCAAGCTCAGAAAAATCAGGAATGTAATTGATCTTGAATGGTAAAACATTGCGAATTTCGTTCATGGACTTCGTAAAAATCGAGAACTTCGTCGATCAGTTTTCTAAAAATCATGAATACCGTCTATAGGCTTCGAAAAATTAGCGAGTTGTGTTGATAAGGTGCAGAAAGATTAGGAATTTTCTCTATTGACTTCTTAAAATTTAAGAATTTTGCCAATTAGGAGAGGAAAAATCATAAATTTCGTTGATCAAGTGTAGAAAAGTCACAATTTTTTCAGCTTTGTAATTATTGTGAATTTCGTTCATCTGCTTTGTAAAAATCACAAACTTTGTTGATCCAGTTTGAAAAAATCGAGAATTTTCTTGATCAAGTTAGGAAAAATTGCATATTTTATCGATCGGCTTTGTAAAAATCATGAATTTTGTCGATCAGCTTGAGAAAAATCATGAATTTTGTCGATTGTCTTCATAAAATCGCGAAGTTTGTCAATTGCCTTAGTAAAAATCGTGAATTTCGCTGATCAGCTTCGTAAAAATCGAGAGTGTCGCTGATCAGCTTTGTAAACATTGCAAAATTTGTTGATCATGTCATGAAAAGACGATGAATTTTCACGATCGGTTTTGTAAAAATTGCAAATTTTGTCGATCAGTAATTTCTTCAATCATATGAAGAAAACTGCCAAATTTCGTCAATCATGCAAAGAAAAAACGGGAATTCTGTCGATCATACAAAGGAAGTCTAATTTCGTTGATCATGCGAAGAAAATCACTAATTTCGTAGATCGACTCCTTAAAAATCGTGAATTTTGTTGATCATGTGAAGCACAATCACAAATTTTGTCGATCTTGTGAAGAAAAATAGCAAATTTCATCGACCAGCTTCGTAAAAATCGCAATATTCCTTGAACGGCTTTTTTAAATTCTCGAATTTTGTTGATTAGGCATGGAAAAATCGTGAATTCCTCGATTGTTTTTGTAAGAATTGCGAATTTTGTTGATCATATAAAAGAAAATCATTAATTTTCTCGATTAACTTTGTAAAAATTGTGAATTTTGTAAAAGCACAAATTTGGGTAATCAGACATAGAAGAATTACAAATTTGATTGATCGAACACAGAAAATCGTGAATTTCATTAATCAGACATGCAAAAATCTTGTTGATCGACTGCTTCCCTCTTCTTCGTTCATAAAGCTCAGATTTTTTTAGGCACCACCATTTATGCTTGTTTTTTTAGCACTTTTAATAAAAAAAATTTACTCTCCAGAATAACGTCAAAGAATATTTTCACATTTTGAAAAAAATCCTTGTTATATATAACATTTTTGACGAATTTCTCACTTTTTGAGATTTTTTGATGAAATTCACATATTTATTTCACGATAACTCTGTCGATTTTTTTCTGCAATCTTGAGATGAAATTCACATTTATTAAGCGACCCAGGTGTGATTTTGTTCTGAATTTTTCAAAAATTTAAGGTATTCGGTTCCAAAAAAAAAAAAAAAAAAGTATTCCAAATTTCACACAAATGGTCGCCGAAAAATTCAATTTTGTAAATCGCTCGCTGAACAATCTCGAATTTCGTCAGAGAATCGCTGGAAAAATGTATATTTTGTCAGAAGATCATGAAAAAACACAAATTTGGTCAGAAGATCGCAAAAAAAAAAACACTAATTTTGCAAGAAGATCGCGAAAAAAAACACAAATTTTCTTAGAAAATCATAAAAAAAACCCACAAATTTCTTCAAAAAATAGTTTTAAAAATCACAAATTTCATCAAAGGATTAAAAATAAAAATGCGGATTTCATACAGGGATCTGAGAAAAAATGCAAAAATCTTTAAATGATCGCAACAAAATGACAAATTTTGTCAAAAAATCGGGAAAAATCGTCAAAAGATCACTAAAAATCGGGAATTTTCATCTAAAAATTGTGAAAATCGGTTTCATTTCTACAAGTATCCTAAGGCTGTTACAACTTTCTTTATACAGTGTGTGTTCTGAAATGCATAGGTGTATTTTTTTTGCAGGAAAAGATTTAAAATAGTCTGCAAAATTTTGCCCTCTTAATTTCTTTCTTTCACAAGTATGTGATACTTGCAGTAATATTTTTTAATTCTCAAGAAAAACCGCAATATTTTTTATTTTATAGTGAAACTATGCAAAATCCATTCTTCAATCGAACATAAAAAAAACTAAAAAACAAACATTAAAAAAATCACTTATTTTATAATTATAGCATTATAAGAAATAATTCGATTCTCATATATTATAATGTAAATTCATAGATTGCAATAACTAGTGTAAGTGAAAAGCTTTAGAAAGAACCTTGTCAAATTAGATATTTTTATTTTAGATTTCTATAATTTAAAATAATCCAACATGTAAATATACAGAAACACCTTAATAAATACATTTTATTTCACTGATGTTGATGCATGTGTTGTGTATCAAGATTTAGGAACCGTTGAATACGTGTTCAAAGTTTAAAACATTAAATAGAGTATTAATCAATTTGAAAATCGTTCATTAATAATATAGATTTAAATTAATTTTATTCTTTTGATGAATGCTAGGATTTGAATTTGAAATACATAAATCACAGTTTAATGTTATTAAATATGCACTAGAAAAATAATACGCAGGTGTTTGGAATAAAAATCAACATAAATGGGAAGAAAAAGCTATGCTTACCAAACTTGAAACTGCTCTATTTTCATAGTGGATCCATTAAATTAAATTTTACAGCAGATTATTTAGTGTTTGGCTAGCAAGTATACACCTTTAAAGCAGAAGAAGAAATTTCACTTGCTGCTTCAAAAGTGTTCCCAGCTGGCCAATTATTTCATAAATTGAATTAAAAAATGTCCGCACTTTCTTTAATATTGAAAAAATCTTACATAAGCAATCGCTCTGTTTCGTAAAGCACATGGCAACTACATAAATTAAAATTACAAAACTAAAAATAACTGCTAACTGAATTATGACATTTCCTTGGTTTATGTAAAATAGAAAAAAAAAATTTGATATACTACAAGTAAATCATTCAAATAAACATATTTTTAAAATCTATACTATACATCCACAGGTATTTCGTGGTGTAAACAAACCTCGTCGAGCTTCGCATGCGCGACATAAGTTGCGCGATTGAATTTAATTTGTATAACCCTATTGCTTTAGCACTCTCGCCAAGCACTTTCGCCGACGATTTTCGCCAAGGTGGCGAATCGAACACAATTTAGAAAATCGCATCGACTTGAGGGTGTATCATTCGATTCATAGTTAAAATAGCATAACAATGATGCAACTGTGCCTTACTTAACTAATTAAAAAAACTGAATCCCCCCACTTCCCCTGAATTAAAATGGCCCCACTTTAATGGCCTAACTTTTTTACAAACTTTTAATTAACTAAACTTCGTTTTGGAAACTAAACGCAACTTGGAAACTACTAACTTCTTTCCGATGAGAATCCCATCAAAAAAGCTATTTTATCGTGTTTGAGCGAAGACTGGTGTGTGTGTGAGGGGGGGGGGATTCAGCTTTTTAAATTAGGTCAAGTGAGGAATCGTTTGTTATGCAATTTTTAATTCTGAATCGAATGACGTATCCACCGGCCGATACGGTCATCATTCGTTACAAAGTTACGCAGGTTTTAAGAAGCGAGACAAATGCTGTTCTACGGTGCTCTTTTGCCTCACCCCTGGTGCTTTGGTTATTTTTACATATATGGATGCCAGTCCTGCTTTTAGCCAAGCCCTTTCCCCTTGTTGGGCTCGCCACACACTAGTGAAACATTGAACGAAAAAACGTGCGACATGAGACAATTTCACCCTGATATCAAAGAAAAAACCGGTTTGACTGCGTCATGTTGCACGATTTTTGACGCATGTCTCTGTGGTGTGTGGCGGCCTTATCCTTTTTGTTCCTTTCTTCCCCCTCCCTTCCTCAAGTCCCCTAAAACCAGTCATCTAGGATCCGTATATCGCCACTGTAACATAAAGGTAATCTAGATCAGAGCAAATTAAAAAAATTCTGTTTCAGTTTTCAGTATTTCATCAGTATCATTTTCTGCTACACTTTCAATGCTGAATCGTGTTTTAATCGTGTCGTAATCATGTTTTAATTTAAATTTATTCCTAGTATTTTTTAGCTAAACTTGTTAAACAGAAACTTCGCGCGACTTTTTAACTCAAACACTTGGGCTCTCAGTTCGTTTACTTTAGAAAGTCTTTCAAACTGATTATAAAAAGTTAAGATCCACATGGCAGTTTTTTATTAAAAATTAGGAAAATCTTATTGGACCTAGATTTGAAATTTTTATAAATTTAATAATAATTTTAAATTTAAAACATTACTGTGTCGATACAGCTCAACTCCAGAAGGTAGTTTTTCAATTTGCGATAATGGCAGATGAGCAGGTTCGTAATTTAAATTTTTTGTTTTGTTTTCCTTTAAAAAATAATTTAAATTTAATTATTGGGCTTTTTTCGATCTGTCATTATAAAATAATTACTTCTAAATTTAAATCTGGGGTTATGTGCATTTTTCAAATAGTTTATACCTCAATGATAAAATATTTTTGTGTGGAGCCGATTGTAAACAATCCGGCATGTGCTTGACGTTAATGTTTTTTTTATGTGTTAAAAACAGTTGCAGACTGATATAAATTATTTAAAGTCTACTTTAGACTATATTGAACACTGTAGGGATTATTGTTTAGAGTGTAACTTGTTAAAAGTTTTTTGATTTCGTTTATTATATCAGTGATTATAAAACAGAAGAACGATTCCTTGATTTATAAATAGATTTAAGTGCTGTTTTTTTCAAAGCTCATAATTCCAAACAATGTTTTCTTGATTAACTAGCATTTGAAAAAATATATAGATTTTAACGATTTCGGATTGCATTATTTTTCAAGCAGTTATGAAAACCGCATTAGTTCAACGGATATTGAATACTTGGAATTTTATTCCACCACGAGATTATTTCGGATGATAATGATCACAACAACTTATTTTGTAGTGTATTAATTGTTCTTGAGTATTTTAGAATTAAATTTAATGCATTAAATATCGTAATTTTTTATAATAAACTGTTTGTTATAGAAAGATAACTGTTTCTAGTATGTTGATTTGTTGATATTACGTTCTGCTATGATAATATTTTAGACGATAACGGCCCTAAAGCATTGTTTTATGGGATAATCACCGATCTTTAAAAAAAAAAAAATAGTTTTATTACATTAGTTAACATAGATTTTATTTTTTTAACGACTTGGTGTTGCATTAGAAGGTTGTTATCGGTCAATATTATGTTCGGTTTTTGAATTTTTTTGGACGATAACGATCGTGTTAAGTTATTTTATATCAAGTTAATTGCTGCTAATTAATTTACAATTAAATTTAATGCATTAAATATCACGGATTTTTGTAATGGACTGATTGTTGCAGAAAGATAGCAGTTTCTAGTATATTGATTTGTTGGCAATATTATTCTGCTATGATGATATTTTAGGTGATAGCAATCCTAAAGGATTATTTTATGGGATGTTAATAGATCTTGTTTAAAAAATAAAAAAAAATACATTTCTTATTTTAAAATATATTTTTATTTTTTTAATGAATTGCTATTGCATTAGAAAGTTGTTTTCAGTCAGTAAAATGTTCTGTTATTGAATTCCTTCTGGCGATAATGATTACAATAACTTATTTTATAGCATATTAATTGTTCTTGATTATTTTAGAATTAAAATGTATCGAGTAAAAGGACCAGACATACATCAAAATGTAGGTTTTAATATGCACATTAAAAATATCACTGGCTGCCACAAAAATAAAAATATAGGTTTCAATGTGCACATTAAGAATATCACTGGCTGCCAGGTCCTATCCTGGCGGAACCCGGTGGCAGCCGCGCATTTATGACGTCAACTTTGAGTGTTTGCCTATGTATCGAGTACAAGGACCAGACATACATCAAAATGTAGGTCTCAATGTGCACATTAAGAATATCACTGTCTGCCAGGTCCTATCCTGCCGGAACCCGGTGGCAGCTGCACTTTTATGATGTCAATTTTGTGTGCCTACCTATGCATCGAGTACAAAGCCAAGACATGCATCAAAATGTAGGTCTCAATGTGCACATTAAGAATATCACTGGCTGCCACATACATCAAAATGTAGGTCTCAATGTGCACATTAAGAATGTCACTGGCTGCCAGGTCCTCTCCAGCCGGAACCCAGTGGCAGCCGCACATTTATAACGTTAATTTTGAGTGTTTACCTATGTATCGAGTACAAGGCCAAGACATACATCAAAATGTAGCTCTCAATGTGCACATTAAGAAAATCACTGTCTGCCAGGTCCTATCCTGCCGGAACCCGGTGGCAGCCGCACTTTTATGACGTTAACTTTGAGTGTTTGCCTATGTATCGAGCACAAGGACCTAACATACATGAAAATGTAGGTCTCAATGTGCACATTAAGAATATCACTGGCAGCCAAGTCCTGTCCTGCTGGAACCCGGTGGCAGTCGCACATTTATGATGCCAATTTTGAGTGTTTGCCTATGTATCGAGTATAAGGACCGGACATACATCAAAATGTAGGTCTTAATGAGCACATTAAAAATATCACTGGCTGCTAGGTCCTATCCTGCCGGAACCTGGTGGCAGCCGCACATTTATGACATCAATTTTGAGTGTTTGCCTATGTATCAAGTACAAGGACTCAACATACATTAAAATGTAGGTCTCAATGTGCACATTAAGAATATCACTGGCTGCCAGGTCCTATCCTGCTGGAACCTGGTGGCAGCCGCACTTTTATGACATCAATTTTGTGTGCATACCTATGTATCGAGTACAAGGCCAAGACATGCATCAAAATGTAGGTCTCAATGTGCACATTAAGAATATCACTGGCTGCCACATACATCAAAATGTAGGTCTCAATGTGCACATTAAGAAAGAATAGCACTGGCTGCCAGGTCCTATACTGCTGGAACCCGGTGGCAGTCGTACATTTATGACGTCAATTTTGAGTGTTTGCCTATGTATCGAGTACAAGGACCGGACAAACATCAAAATGTAGATCTTAATGTGCACATTAAGAATATCACTGGCTGCCACATACATGAAAATGTAGGTCTCAATGTGCACATTAAGAATATCACTGGCTGCCAGGTCCCATCCTGCCAGAACCCGGTGGCAGCCTCACATTTATGACGTCAATTTTGAGTGTTTGCCTATGTATTGAGTACAAGGACCTGACATACATCAAAATGTAGGTCTCAAAGTGCACATTAAGAATATCACTGGCTGCCAGGTCCTATTCTGCCGGAACCCAGTGGCAGCCACACTTTTATGACGTCCATTTTGAGTGTTTGCCTATGTATCGAGTAGAAGGACCTGACAACATGAAAATGTAGGTCTCATTGTGCACATTAAGAATATCATTGGCTGCCAGGTCCTATCCTACCGGAACCCGGTGGCAGCCGCACTTTTATGATGTCAATTTTGAGTGTTTGCCTATGTATCGAGTACAAGGACCCAACATACATGAAAATGTAGGTCTCAATGTGCACATTAAGAATATAACTGGCTGCCAGGTCCTATCCTACCGGAACCCGGTGGCAGCCGCACTTTTATGATGTCAATTTTGAGTGTTTGCCTATGTATCGAGTACAAGGACCCAACATACATGAAAATGTAGGTCTCATTGTGCACATTAAGAATATCATTGGCTGCCAGGTCCTATCCTACCGGAACCCAGTGGCAGTCGCACATTTATGACATCAATTTTGAGTGCTTGCCTATGTAACGAGTACAAGGACTGGACATACATGTATGAGTACATGGGCCCGGCGGCAGCCGCACTTTTATGACGTCAATTTTGAGTGTTTGCCTATATATCGAGTACAAGGACCAGACATACATCAAAATGTAGGTCTCAATGTGCACATTAAGAATATCACTGGCTGCCAGATCCTATCCTGCCGGAACCCAGTGGCAGCCGCACTTTTATGACGTCAATTTTGAATGTTTGCCTATGTATTGAGTGCAAGGACCGGACATACATCAAAATGTAGGTCTCAATGTGCACATTAAGAATATCACTGGCTGCCAGGTCCTATCCTACTGAAACCCGGTGGCAGGCATACATTTATGATGTCAATTTTGAGTGTTTGCCTATGTATCGAGTACAAGGACCGGACATACATCAAAATGTAGGTCTCAATGTGCACATTAAGAATATCACTGGCTGCCAGGTCCTATCCTGCTGAAACCCGGTGGCAGGCATACATTTATGACGTCAATTTTGAGTGTTATCCTGTGTATTGAGTAGAAGGACCCGACATACATGAAAATGTAGGTCTCAATGTGCATATTAAGAATATCAGTGGCTGCCAAGTCCAACCATGTAGGAACCTTGCGCAGGCTTTTATAACGTTTCTTAAGAGTGCCTACCAATGTATCGAGCTCAAGGACTCATGCATCGAAATGTTGGTATGGAAGTGTACATTATGAATAGCACGGTCTGTGAGGTCCAATCCTGTCGGTACTATGTGGCAGACTCCCATTTACATAGCTAATATGCAGTGTTAATTTATGTATCATGTTCAAAGACATTTATATGCATCCCATTGTATGTTACATAAAGGGGATTCTTTACTCACTTGAAAAAAAATCTGCTTAGTAATGTTAATCCATGGGGAGATTGTTTTGGAATTTCTTGTTTAAATTAGAATATTTTAAAGTGATATTTCTGGCATAATATATTTGACGTCGACTTCAACTAATCTATGAGAAAAAAATCGTTTAAAATTATCCAAATTTAAATGGGAAATTCGAAAACGTCTTCCCTATTTATTTATCTTTAGAGAGCTTTTGTTTTCAAGTAAGCGAAGTGTTTGCTTTTAAATACACTGGTCTGTCAAGTGTAATCATGCCGCAACTGGATGGCAGTTCCACTTTTATATTGTCAATTTTGAGGCTTTGTCTAAATCTCAAGTACAAGTATATATATCGAATTATACATTATGAATTTATTGGTCTGCCAGATCTAATCTTGATGCAATCGGATAACCGACTTGTTTTATGTTAATTTCGACTGTTTACTTTACCATTTTTCTTTTAATTTTTTTGTTTCATAAAATTTACCGATTAAATTAGAAAGAGGGTGATTTTTTTTTATTTTTCTAACATATAACGCCACTTCTAAAACTTACTTTTGGTTATTTTTTAATTTTTTAAATAGCAATATTTTTTAAATATTTTTAAATTATATTATCAATTACACTATGAATTGAAATTTAAAATTCCAATTAATTTTGAACCTGAATTACTTATTACTGAATTATTATTAGAATACATTGATCTCATCTAATTGTTATTTCTATGACAACCATTTTTAAAAAATCGTCTGTATATATTTTTTTTTTACTGAATATTTATAAAATGAAATGGCAATTATTTATATCTCTATTAGCATTCCTTGACAATGTAAATTTTCTAATTTGTTCTTTTCATTTGAAGAACTTTTTCGGAAATATGAAACAGTGTTTTGTTTGCAGAAAAACAAATGATGTTATTGATTTTACCAATGACACGTTTCAAAAATGTCACAAAATGTTATATTTTAGGAAATATAGACATTTTAAATACAAGGAAATAGAACTTTCAAATTCTCAATCTATTGCTGGCTATCATAAGGATTGTCATAAAAAATTTATGACACTTAATAAGAAATATAGAGAAGATTTTGAGTTCATTCTTCAAAAAGAAAATGTAAGTATTTCTTCTTCTTTATTAATATATCATGTAAATTTTGCTTGATATTTATTATTTATTGACAATGAACATTTTTATAACTTAAAAGTTTCTGAGAAAATTTTTGGGAAAAAAACATTATGATATTTATGTTTCTACTAACAATATTAAAAAAATTGCAAATGTTTTTTTAAGCGGAATTATTGAACTATATGCCCAAAAATTTTTTACTTTAAATCTGTGTAAGAAGAGCTGCTGTATGTTTTTCTAAAAAAATGTAGGGATTTTAAAGTGCCTGTCATTATTTTAATAAGCATTTTCGAAAATAACTTTATCACTTTAAGACCCGGCTCGCACGATCATGTGGATTAGGCATCAACTAAAATTCCTGTATTATCCACTAATAAAGGAATCAAGTGATTGTGCTGGTTAACAGAAGCGATATTTTATGAATTTTTTAAACAAATTATGAATTATGATTTACAAATTTCAGTTATTATTTTTAAAAAAGTTGAACGATTTTAAAGGAAATAATAAGTACTTTATGAAATGTAAAAGACTGTTGAAAAAATCGTTCTAAATCAAAAGATGATTTTTCCTTTTGCCAAAGATCAAAATTTGTAAAGTTTTAAATTTTTTTACAGAAATATTATTTGTTATAACAGAGCAGAATTGTTTCTAACTGTATTTTTGAAAAGTATTTTGAAACGCGATAAAATACTACAATGAAGTATTTAGGCATCATTCTTAATTAGATTACATGAAAAGAAAATTGTTAACATGATTTTATAAGGAAAAAAACGAAATACAATTATGATTTATTTGTAACATTTACGGATGTGCTGTTTAATAATTAAAAACAACTTTTTTTTAAACAATTTCAAATAAAATAAAACAAATTTACACTGCAGACATTAGTTTAATGATCATTGTGTAACTAATTTTAAATCTTTATTAATTTGCAACTGTAAAGTAAGTTACAATGTGTACATTTTTATCCATTACAGTGTGCACATTTTGCGTTTTGACAAATCATACTATAATCGCATAGTTTTTATATAAAATTTTTATGTGTGGGAACTGGTTGGCTATAATTTAATCAAATACATAACCATAATAATAGAAATTTTAGAACAACATCAATTTCTTTCTTGTTGCCACACTCATTCAAATTTTACAGCATAAAAAATTAAAAACAAATCGTCTGCTCAGTTCATCGAGGGAAAAATGAGAAACATATAAAATTTAATTTCAAATAGTTTGAATTTATTTATTTATTGGTTTACTAAATTCATCGAGAAGCTGTGCAGAATTTGAATCATGAAATACATTGTAAGAATATGAAATGAACGATATAATTTTAGTAAGCAGTTTCAAAATATTAAATGTAAAAATTCTACTGTTAATTAATCTTACGGCAATATATGCAGAAAAATAATTGAAATACAAAAGTTTTTTATAAATTTTTTCTACTCTGAAAATAAAGCATTCAAAGAAAAAAAATACACAATTCAATGGTTTATATTTTAAATAAAACGTAAATTTTAGGTATATAATAAATATATTCTTTTCTCCCACTCTCTTACAATAATTTCTCATAAAAGTTTCAATAATTTTGTCAAGGACATTTAAAAAATATTTTTATGAAAACAATCCGATCTTTTTGTCGAATTTGAAATATTTTTAGAAAACTTATCTGGGAAGATATATTTTCTTTAAACTAATGTAATTTTTTTAATTCATTTAATGAAATACCATAACACCAGAGGGGTCCCATTTCCCTCTAGTTTCGGGATCAAGATTTCGGTACTTATGATGTCACTGCGTGTGCTAAAAAGAAGTCTCGCAACAAAAAAAGCCAATTTTTTCATTTAAAATGGAATTTTTTCCTCAAAAATATTTTGTTTTTGGACAAATCGGAACACATTTCTTCAAAACAAAACAATTTTTACTTAAAAAAATATTTTTTTTTTTTTTTTCGAAGAATAAAATGCTTATAGAGAATTTTTCTCTTTATATGAAATACTTGCATGTTAATATTATTACAGTGCTGAGATAAAAAAATTGTTTGTTATCTTTAGGCTAATGCCAGAAGTGCGATTTCTTTAAAATTTATTGCCTAAAAATATACTATTCTTAAAAAAAAAAAAAAGAATAATGGCGATTTAAGCATAAATGCACCCCTTGGTAAAATTTTAACTAATTTTAATTTAGAAAATAGAACACAAACAGAATATACACTGGCGGAAAAAAAAATCCCAACACCAATAAAGACTTGTGTTAGCTAAACGAAATTTTGCAGGCGTGTTTATACATCTGAAAGACGACATTGATTTAAATTTCATGCTTCGCGCATACGTGTGGTGTTAGTAGCACCACTCACAACTTTAAAACCAGGTTTGCTTTAAATGCGTGCTGTAAAGTTCGTGAGCATTACTTAGCTACAAAATTTGACGGATTGAGTTGAGATTGATCATGAATGTCTTTAAGAAGTCAAAGAAACCATTATCATCAGCTCCCCGAGCTGGAAAGAGCTCATAAAGTAGGGCTACGAGAAAGTGGATTTTCTTTCCGCAATTTTTCAGTAAGACTTGCACGGAATGTATCCACTGTGCATGATTGTTGGGAGCAGGGGTCAGGGGATCAGTGGCGCAGCCAGAGGGGGGGTTTTGGGGTTAAAACCCCTCCCAGAGCTGAGAAAGATCGCTATAATTGCCGCTTATATGAATCAAAACCAAACTTAATATTTAAACATTTTGGTGTATTTCGGAACCCGCCTCTTTATTGAATCAGATTTTATTAAATAAAGTGATTCAATTAAATGGCAAAAAATCTACTTAAAACTCTGAAAGTGCATATTACATGGATTAGTTAAATAAAAATTGGTTATTTGAACTAAATCACTTTTCTGAGACGCATTATGCTAAAAGAATGATGATTTCCTGCCACACAGATGCTCTTCGAGTTTAAGTATTATACAGTGAATACTCTAATTAGTACTAATTCTATTAACCGGCGATTCAAATAACCGGCGAAAACCTTTATCAGAAACTCAAAACCCCCCTAGAACTGAATTCTGGCTGCGCCACTGCAGGGGATGGTACTGTCTCAAGTAGACCAGGCTCCGGGTGACCACGTGGCACTACTGGGAGGGAAGACCGTCGTATTTGGCGTATGGCTGCAGTGCATCGTATTGCGTCTGCGACAGAAATTCGAGCTGCAGTTGGTATCACAGTGACACAGCGAGCTGTTAGAAATTGGTTACTTCAAGGACAGCTCGATGCAAGGCATGCATTCCACTGATTCAAAGTCATTGCAATTTGCGACGTCAATGATGTCAAGCCAGAGCTCACTGGAGGATGAAGTGGAGATCTGTTGCGTTTTCTGATGAAAGCATGTTCTAGCTTGATGCCAATAATGGCCGTGTGCTGGTCAGAAGGAGACCAAGGGAACTCCTGCAACCAAACTGTCTGCGGCCTAAACACACTGGATCTACAATCTGGAGTCATTGATCTAGGGAGCAATTTCCTATGACAGCAGAAGCACTCTCGTGGGTCTCTCAAACACACTGACTGCAAATGTGTACGTCAGTCTGGCAATTCAACCTGTAGTGCTGTCATTCAAGAAAAGCTTTCAAGAGGAGATTTTCAACAGGATAACGCTTGCCCTCATGTGGCTGTTGTAACGCAACGTGCTCTACAGAGTGTCGACATGTTACCTTGGCCAGCCAGATCACCAGATCTGTCTCCCATTGATCACGAATGGGATGTCATTGTATGAGAACTTTGGTGTCATCCCCAGCCAGCAATGACCATCACAGTATTGACACAGCAAGTACAACAAGCATGGAACTCCATACCACAAAGTGACATTCGGGACCTGTATGACACCAATGCATGCACGTGTGCAGGCTTGCATTCAAAATTCGGGCAGTTATAGCAACTATTAATGTAACAGCATTTCACATTTGAAATGCATTTTATTGACCTTAAATTAACCTGTGATCTCGAAAATCTAATCAATTAAACATGTTAACTACACAAATGCACTGTCCAAATTTCATTACTCTACAATAAGTTTTTCTTGGTGTTGGGATTTTTTTTCCGTCAGTGTATTTTATTTACTGCATAGAATATGAAAACGGAAAATTTAATAAAAAAAGTTTATTGGTACAAAATATCTTTAAGATTTTTACTTGGCTTAAAAACTGATAAACAATACAATGGTTTCATTTAATTTTTTTGTGCATACAACCAACGACGTAATTTATTTATAATGTAAATCATCCTAAATTATCAGAAAATCTAAATGACAGTAAAAAATTTAACTTTAAAAATTGCTAATTAATTAGAATTTCAAAGTGGAACAAAATCGCCACACAATCAATAACTTAAAAATTCTTGATTTACTTAAAGACAAAGACACCAACTGAATGAAAATGTATCCGCTGCCTAGAATCTTTAGGCCTGCCGCACACTAGTGAAACATTGAACGAAAAAACGTGCCACATGCGACAATTTCACCCTGATAACAAAGAAAAAACCGGTTTGACTGCGTCATGTTGCACGATTTTTGACGCATGTCTCTGTAGTGTGTGGTGGGCCTTAGAAAAATTTGTAAAAAATTAACGGCGAAAAAATATATTTGCTTTAGTTAAAAAATGTTATTACATAACTGGGATATTTAACGATGCCACATGCTAAATATTACTTTTGTTTATTTGTTTTCAGTCTCTGCCAAAGACTTCGAAAGTTTCTATAACTTCTGCAAGTTCTTTACAAAGTAAAGACAGAAACACTCCATTAACATCTGCAAAATATAGAACAATATGTATATTTTGTAATAAAATTGAGAAAAGAATAGGTAAGAACCGTCGACAGTATGTTTCAATGTGTAATTCCTCAGAAATGTTCCAAAATATAGTTAAATACACAGAAAATTTAAATGACATCGAGCTTATCGAAAGATTAAAAGCTAGAAAAACTGTCATACCATGGTGTGTGTCTCATTAGTTATCAAAGTAAAGCTAATAATATTGTGCAAACTAAGAAACCAGAAAGCAATTGGCAAGTGTTACGACAAGTACATAATCTTTTGAAGCTTTGCGTGAACTTATAGATAACCAAAATTATTGAAAATCAAAAGGTTTATTTTCTTGCTACTTTATTTCAGCGATATTAGACCTTGTTTTTCGAAAAGTGTGGCAATTTTATACCAGAACAAGATTTTGAAAGATATTCTCCTCAAAACTTGCAAGAAAAATTTTTGAAAGAATATAATGATGTTATTGTTATTGAAGTTTCTGAAGCAGTAAGTAAAAAGAAAATAGTATATAAGCGCAGCATTGATATTAGTACACTAATTAACGTATTAGTTGATGATGAAAAAATAACATTTGAAAACGTTGCATATAGCTTGCGCTATACAGTAAAATCTCTAAAAGTGAATAAACTTCAAAAAAAATTATCTGTCGAAGAAATAATTAAAGGGGAATGTGAAATACCCGATGAATTATTTAATTTTATTTGTAACTTAATACAAGGCCCAGATATTCGGCACAAAAATTTATCTAGTGATTTAACAAGAATAAAATCTATATGCCAAAATATTATTTATTGTATTACAAAAGGCAGAGTAAAACCAGCAAAACATATGATGTTGGGTTTGGCAGTTAAATCTCTTACAAACAGTCGAAAATTATTAACAATTTTGAATAATTATGGTCACTGTGAGCTACCATGTTGCTGAAGAGTTAGAGACTGAAATGACGTATACAGCATGTGAAGAAAATAAATGTATCCCATCTCGTATAAGTACTGAAAGTAATCTTTACACAAATGTTGCCTTCGACAATTATGATTGGTTTGTAGATACTTTTACCGGTAAAGATACACTACATGATACTGTTGGTATTGCTTATCAGTTTCTTCCTAAAGATAATGTGAATAATACACCATCATCTTCGCATTTTGACAATACAAACTTAAATGTAAATGAGACACAAGAAAAAATAATATCGGATACAAATATAACACCGCATAAAAGACGCAAATTCGATTTAGATAACCGTGTTATCCAGCCTTATCACAAGAAACCTTTGGCTAAAACAACACTTATTCCTCTTAATGGTATTCTAGCAATGATAAACGAATGTTCATAAGCCAAAGAAAATGCTATTATGAAAGATACAATGTGGAGTTTTTGTTTCTCATAATTAAAGTCAACGCCTATGTGGGTTGGTTTTCATAGTTATATGTGCATTGACAAAAGTGAAAAACAAGTAGTAGACTATTTGCCTCCTGTTAATATGCCTCCAACTTCATATGATGTTCTTTATGAGACTATGACATTGTCGCAAAAGATAGCAGAGTATTGTCAACAACCACAAATCATAGTTTGTTATGACCTTGCTATTGCGAAAATGGCTTTGCGATTACAATTAACGGAAAGTCCAAAATTTGATAATCTGTTTATTAACTTAGGTGGGTTTCATATTCAAATGGCCTTTTTTAAAGCTATTGGAAAATATATTGAATCCAGTGGAATAACAGACATCTTAGTGGATTCGCAGATTCTAGCAGCTGGTTCAGTCAATAGTTTTATCACCGTTAAACATTTCAATCGCTGTAAATGCATCCATCCCCTTATGTCTATTGCTCTCCAAAGTCTACTGATAGAAGAATTTTTGAATATGAATAATATAGAGCCTTCAACATTAACTGATAATTTAAAATTAGTTATACAAAGTCCCGTTGAATGTACACAACCTCCTAATGTTCCTGAAAGCTTAAAAAGTTTATTAAAGGAATATAAAGCATTTACTGAAAAAATACGTATCGGTGAATATGGGAAAACAGCACAATATTATTTGCAATACATTGAATTGATTAATATTTACTTCAGATTTTCTAGAAGCATCAGAACAAATGATTTTAATTTGTATCTAGATTGTTTGTACAGCATGGCAAATTGGTTTTTTGTATTTAATCAGCAAAATTATGTAAGATGGATCCTTTTGTATTCTTGTAATCTAATCAAATTACAAAAAACAAATTCAAAATTATTCTATGATTTTAAAAGAGGTGCATTCGGAGTTAAAAGAACTGATACAACCTTTTCAAGATTACCAGTTGACTTGACACTAGAGCAAACTTATAATGCCAATGCAGCAAGTTCACGAATAGGGATTATGCATTTCACTAATTCTATTTCGGCCAGGCAATGTTGGGCTTTGAGTCATAGTATGAGAATTAAAATAATATCAAAGATTATAGATGATTTATGTATTACAGACCATGATGATGTTGCCCGTGAATTAAAATCTAGCAGGATCACTAAGGATAGAGAATCTGTCTATTATATTATTGTGAAAATCAAAGAAAATATAAACCCGTTTGGTTTTAATATAGATAAAAATTATTTGTTTAACATTATTACTGGAAGGTCTGTTAGTGATTCAACTTGTAAATTTCTCATCGAGGCCGAAAAAATAGGTGAAAACAAAAAAATGAATTTCATAAGTAGCTGTAATAGCAATGGTGATTCATTTGAATCTCCTATTACCAAAGTAAAAACCCAAACATTTTCTTCAGAATGCCTTAAAAAAACTTTCAAAAATACTGATGGCAGCAAAAAGTTTTTAATGAAAATGGAAAGGAATATTTTTGGAAGATTATTAGCAATAGCTTTGGGTAGAAAAATTGATCTTGAAATGCGCCTTTCTTTTCCATTAGCACCTGCACCACCAGCATTGTTCCAAAGCTCAGGTGAAATGCACAAAACAGCAAAATCTGCTCTGGCAAACACAATTAAAGCTTTAGTTGAACCAGAATATCCATTAGAGATTGATGTGGAATTAATAGATGGATTTTACTTTCTTCACAGGTTAAAACCAATAGTACCCCAAATCTTTGGCAGGATAGCTGAATTTATATTAAAACAAATTTGTAATACTAAAGCTAACGAAATTCATCTTATTTTTGACAATTACATATCTCTCTCAATAAAAGATATAGAAAGAAAGAATCGGGATGAAATTGATGTACTGTACACCATTATTGGGCCTTCCCAAAGCAGGCCAATAAATTATTTAAAAAGCCTGAAAAATAAAAAATTTAAAGAATCTTTGGTTGAATTTTTAAGTCAATATTGGGAAAGCAATGATGTGGCTGCAATTTTAGGTGAAAAAAAAGTTTATTTAACTGTTGGAAAAACATGTTATTCATATGTATCAGAAAATGGGAAAACTTCAAAAGTTGAAGAGACATCATTGGAATGCTGCCATGAAGAAGCTGACTCTAGGATAGTGTTTCATTTAAATAAATGCAAAAACAATTCCAAAGTTCTGATAAAAGCATCAGATACAGATGTTTTAATCATATTACTAGGTAACATCTTAAAATTTCAACATCTTAAAATTTGGCTTATTTCATCTAGCAATAAGCCAGCTCAAAATAATTGTATTAATTGCACAAATGTAGCTAAATTGTTAGGAAATAATCTGTGCAATTCACTGTCTGGTTTTCATGCTTATACTGGATGCGACTATACAGCAAGTTTTTATAAAAAGGGTAAAATAAAACCATTTCAAATATTAAGAGAAAATGAAAAATATCAGTTAATGTTTGCAAATCTCAATAGTCCCTTAAGTATTGAAAATAGAGAATTGATGAAAACAATATAAGAATTCACTTGTAATGTTTATGGCATTAAGAACTGTAGTGATGTTAATTTAGCTCGCCTGTTGAATTTTGAAAAACAGTTCGCAACACAATTTGACAACAAAGAACAGTTTTTCAAAAAAGTGAAAAATTATGATTCGAGTTTGATGCCACCTTGCTGGAAATTCCTGAAGCAAAAACTTTTAAGAACAATTTATATTACTTCCATGTGGCAAAATGCAACAAATAAGAACTGCACTTTATATGACACTTGATTGTGGATGGATTTCTGATGATAATGGTGGAATCAGACCGAATTTGTTTGAAGGAAGTCCAACACCCCTACTTGTAGAAGATATTTTATTGAACGATGAGATGAAGAGTGACGAAAAAGAAAATGAAAGTGAAGATGAAGAAAACAGCGAGTATATCTCAGATTCTGATAAAGAAAATTGTGTTAAGGTTTTTTTTTTTTTTTTTTTTTTTTTTTTTTTTTTTTTTTTTATAATGTAAGAGAAAAGAATTGTAACTTATAAACGCTCCCCGGTAGGGACCTAGAGATTTAATTAAACCAGCAAAAGACTGGACCCCTCCTATTTTCCCACGAAGCTGGACAAGACAGTATGTTGTTAAAAGCTTTCAGTGAAAACTTTGTTTAATGTTCCAAAAAAAAGAAAAAAGAAAAATACTCCACTTTTAAAAGCTATGTCAAATTTTATGTGTAGACCTCACAAGTGGTTTAACAATATATTTTCACTTTAAATAAAATTATTTACAACACCTTTGTAAGATCTCTCGAGCGTAGAAAATTCGTAAGTGCCCACGTAAATAACCCCTCGCCACCAATACATTGTTACGAACATCCAAATACGACGGTATCAAATCGTCTACGGAAATCTTAGTGGACCCTATACCCCCTTTTTTTCCCTCCCGGATTCCAGAAACTGTGGCAGGTGTACAATCACGTGATCGGTAATGGCTATGATCTGGTGCCCTGACGACAGAGGCGGGTGACCAATACTTGTTGCCATGGTACTATCCAGCGAATGAGAGGTGGGTTTTTTGAGGTGCACGTGTGTTGAAACCCTGATTCAAGTAAAATTGGCCCCATAGTTTTATTTTTCGATAGCTTTGGTTAGTAAAGAACTATTTTGCATTGTCTCAGAGAGGGTGAACCCCCTAAAAAAAATTTTTTTGACGTCGAGGGGAGATACCAAAATGTTTCGCATAGAGGGTCGTTGGATTTGGTGGCATACGGACCTCGGAAGGAGACGTGAGTTTTTGGAATTGTTGATTTTAAGCAAGATGGTGATGTGTAACTGAATGCTGGGTTCGTGCCTCTATAGTATCGGCTATTGCAAATAAGACCCTTCCCAAACTGACCGTGATATACATTTCAATATTCAACCAAAAGAACGGAATCCTTCGTATGATAAGATGCCTTTGCTAGCGAAGAACACGGTAGACTGCTATTCTTTTAATCTTTCGTGTTGGGATCTAATAAACCGATGAGTGTGGCGCTTCTATAATACCTGTCTTTGCAAGTTGTGCCCTTCCCGAGATCACTGTTGTGTATGCTTCGATACGTCTCATGAAGGAGTAGCATCTTTTGGACGAGAAAGACGTTTTTCTTGTGAAATGTAGCATATGTGGTGTCTCTTAATTTTTTATATTGATGTGCAACCAGGCGTGAGGTGTTATGCTTCTGCAACATCGGGTTTAGAAACTAATATACTTTTGTTGCTTGCCGATGTACTTGCTCCGACATCTCATAAATAAGGATGAAATTCCGAAATAACTTTGTGGACTAAGTGAACAAGTGCAAAGAATTCATTTCCATAAGAGTTAAGTTCTTCACAAATGGAGGAAACCCAGTGAGTAAATCAATATAGAATTTGTAATTTTTGTATCTTTTCAGTATTATTGATTATCCGTACCTATCTCAAATGCCAATTTTATGTATGTGAATTCATATTATACAAAGTAATAACAAGTATGAGTTGTGATTTGATGAATATTTTAATTATTATATTGTGTGTCGATCAACAATTCAAAAGTGAAATTATTTTCTGATTTAATCGTAAAAAAATAAAAAAGGAGAAAATCTACTTTTTTAAATATGTATGCTACTAAAATGTGAAATTTGTTTTATTCAATAAATCTGTTATATAAATGTGAATACATTAACTTTGTTTGCGTCCTTATGCTTCTAAACATTAAAATCAAATAAGTTTAACATGAGAGAGTAAAAAATTTTTTTTATGAATCGAATAAGATTTATCATAATAGGTTTTTCTTTTATTATTTGTATTCAATTTTCCCCCTCTGATTTGTATTAATCCTTAATATCTCTGTCTGTAGTATCAGGGCCATAGCTAGAAGTGAACAATAGGGGGGGGGGGGCTCAAGAAAATGTAAGGGGGCTCATAACTTTTTTTCTCTCTCATTGATACAGAACGATAAAGTAATGGATATTCAAATTGTAGGTACTGTGTTTCTTATTAAAAATTGTTCTAATAACTTCATTTTAAGCTAAAAAAATTATATGATGATGAAAATTTTGAGTGTATAGCTGGTTAAAATTAAACATCATGTAAGCTTCATATGTACAAAGAGGATGAGAGAGTGTTGAAACACTTATTTTAGATACAATTTAGTAATTCTGCAAAACTATGAAAGGTTCTCAAAACTAAATTAGATTTTTGGGCAGAATTTCATTTGAATTTTTGGAACAGAAATTCATTTAGTGACCTTGGAATCTTTTCCAGGGGGGGGGGGGCGGGCTCAAAATATTTTAGGGGAGGCTGAGCCACCCATAGCGCCCCCTTAGCTACGGCCCTGTGTAGTACCTTCTTAAGAAGAAGGGTTGCAGGTGCTGCTAAATATCTTGATCGTATTATTATAAAAAAAAAACTGGATAAATAAATAGTGGGTAGTCATAGTATATATAAAAATGAGTTTATAACTACTTTTGAACTTAGAAATTAGCTGTTTTTTTTTTTTTGTGTGTGTGTTTATTGAAAGATGAATCATTTAACTGGTTATGTCTTCTGATTGAAGTTTTGGTATATTTTTTTGGAATTCTTATCCTTTTTAAAACTTTCTGTTTATGTTAGTAGCTAGAAAGTGTTTCATTTCTCATGGCAAAACAACTGATTTTACTCTTGGAAGTTCAGTGGAAGTTGATTCATTGCACTGCTAATTGAATATTTCAAATACAATATTCAGAAGAATAATCTCAAAGTTAATACTTTTAGATTTATTGCCCTATATGATCACGAGTCAGATAGTATTGCCCCCCCCCCCCCTGCTCAGATCTCACCCCTCATATGGTTGTGGCTTAGAGATTTGTTGCTATTGTTATTATTTATAAAGAATTTGTATTGTGATTTTAACCTTATTACTTTTACACTTTAAATTCTCCCTCTTAAGCCCTTTTTGGAGAAAATTTTAATAGTTTAAATTCTAACTGCTTTGCTTCTTTTTATTAGCAACAAGTTTCGAATTAATGGTAGCCATAAAGTATGAGTTAATTTTGCCAATCAAATTAATGAGAAATATGAGTTTATAAGTAAATTCTATTTGAATAATATTCAAGATTTTAAATTTTAACTATCCATAAACTGATAACTTATACCTATTATCTGTGAATTTTGCTTGACTTCTTCCTTGATAATTTAATTAGTAGTTTTGTGATTTATTGTGAAATTAAAGTTAATTAAAATAGTGAGATCAGAACAAAAGAACAAAAAAGGGACCCAATAATTGAATCTCCTCCACTGACAAGCCAGTGTTGATACAGTGCCAGAAAAAGACACTTGAGATTTAAGATGTTTTGTTAAATATCTAGACACATACATAATAAATTATTTTAAAACACCAGGTGTGTACACCAGGCTAACTTTACCCTCATTGTTTAAAAAAACATTTAAAGCCTCATTGTTTAGTTGCTAAATATTTTTTAATTTTTATTGGCAGCAACAGCTAAGAAGCATACTCTATTACCAAATAATAGTTGAATACAATTTGGCACTCTATTTATATGATTAAAGATAGCTAATTTGTATATACAGTAGACTCCTTCAAATCCGCACAGCTTGGAACCAGAGGTTGTGCGGATTTTAGAATTTTGCGGATTTCTGGTCATTGCTTTGTTTACATTTTTTATACATTAATTTGAGTGTAATTAATAGTGCAATCAGAACTATAATGAATGCTTACAATGTAATAAAATATTAAAATAAGTAATAAACTAAAATAGTAAAAATTTAGATAATTTTTAAAATGATTAAAGTACTAATAGCAAAGGTCAATAATAGCAAGTTAATAATCTATAGTATATGATTAAATATTCATTATAAAGATTAAATGTATTTTTCCAAAATTATTCAGTGCAACTTGCCTCATAAAAGTAATTATTAATTCACATCAAAATTATAAAATTAAGATTTTTTTTCAAGTTTAGCCAAGCTTAATAACCAAAAAATTTTGATTAATGCATAAATATATTTTGTAAGAAGCCTGTGATGACCAGTGATATCAGCAATGTCTTGAATTTTTTTCCAAAAACATTTATTCTTACTTCGTGAAAAAAAAACATGAATAGAGTTATTATTAAGAAAATTACAAATTAAAAAATATTTTGAATTGATACAAAACTAAAAAAAATCAAATTTTGGCCCAATATCCAAAATGAAATTTTCATTGTTTACATCCATAAAATATGTGCGGATTTTAGAGAGTTGCGGATTTCTGGTTTGCGGATTTAAGGGAGTCTACTGTAATATTACTGGCTGTTTGAAAAAAAAAATATGTATGCATTTTGAGTAAAAATTAAATTAAAGCCAGTGATATTCTTAATGTGCACATTGAGACCTACATTTTGATGTAAGTCTGGTCCTTGTACTCGATATATAGGCAAACACTCAAAATTGACGTCATAAAAGTGCGGCTGCCGCCGGGTTCCGGCAGGATAGGACCTGGCAGCCAGTAATATTCTTAACGTGCACATTGAGACCTACATTTTGATGTATGTCCGGTACTTGTACTCGATACATAAGCAAACACTCAAAATTGACGTCATAAATGTGCGGCTGCCACCGGGTTCCGGCAGGATAGGACCTGGCAGCCAGTGATATTCTTAATGTGCACATTGAGACCTACATTTTCATGTATGTCAGGTCCTTGTACTCGATACATAGGCAAACACTCAAAATTGACGTCATAAATGTGAGGCTGCCACCGGGTTCTGGCAGGATGGGACCTGGCAGCCAGTGATATTCTTAATGTGCACATTGAGACCTACATTTTGATGTATGTGGCAGCCAGTGATATTCTTAATGTGCACATTGAGACCTACATTTTTATGTATGTCCGGTCCTTGTACTCGATATATAGGCAAACACTCAAGATTGACGTAATAAATGCCTGGCTGCCACCGGGTTCCAGCAGGATAGGGCCTGGCAGCCAGTTATATTCTTAATGTGCACATTGAGACCTACATTTTGATGTATGTCTTGGCCTTATACTCTATACATAGGTAAACACTCAAAATTGATGTCATAAATGTGCGGCTGCCACCGGGTTCCGGCAGGATAGGACCTGGCAGCCAGTGATATTCTTAATGTGCACATTGAGACCTGGGTCATTCCATGCCAAATCAACCAGTGACTCAACCTGACTATTTCAGATTTTGATGAAATTCTCAGGAATTGTTCTGCCTGATATAAATGAGAATATATGTTTATAATATTTTTTTCTTTTCAAAATTTCATATAGTTAATTATTTAAATTTTGAAAAATCATCATTTTTTGGCTTGCTTACATGTTTTTAATTTTGAATTTCTCAAGTTCTATCAAACATAGAAAATCTTATGCCCACTCATTTCAAAGAGGAGTTCATAAGGTTTAATTTGATATGCAAGTTAACTATGTATAGTTAAAAAAAAATAAAATTTAAAATTTTTAAAAATTTAAAAATTTTAAATTTGAAAATTTTTTAGATAGTCATTTTTAAAAATTTTGATAAAATTGTATGTTTGTTGTCATATTATAAGCTTAAAATTCTGAATTTTTAGAGTGAGATCTCAATGGGATCAGGAGTTATTAAATAAAAGCAAAAATTATCATTAAAATTCTATCTACTTTTGTCATTTATTTATGATTTGTATGGTAATTTCAGCTTTTATTTAATAACTCCTGATCCCATTGAGATCCCACTTTAAAAATTTCAGAATTTTAAGCTTATAATATTACAACAAACATACAATTTTTTCAAGATTTTTAAAAATGACTATCTAAAAAATTTTCAAATTTTAAATTAAAAATTTTTTTTAATTTTATTTATTTTAACTATACATAGTCAACTTGCATATCAAATTAAACCTTATGAACTCCTTTTTCAAATGAGTGGTCATAAAATTTTCTATGTTTGATAGAACTTGAGAAATTCAAAATTGAAAATATTTATGCAAGTAAAAAAATGACGATTTTTTAATATTTAAATGAATGAAAATTTAAAGCGATAAACAAAAAATAAAAATATGCTCTAATTTATATCATCATAGGGAATGATCCCTGGCACTTTCATTGAAATCAGAAATGGTCAGGTTGAATATTGAATTTTTTTGGTTGATTTGACATGGAATGACCCACCTACATTTTGATGTATGTCTTGGCCTTGTACTTGATACATAGGTAAACACTCAAAATTCATGTTATAAATGTGCGGCTGCCAATGGGTTCCGGTAGGATAGGACCTGGCAGCCAGTGATGTTCTTAATGTGCACATTGAGACCTACATTTTTATGTATGTCCGGTCCTTGTACTCGATATATAGGCAAACATTCAAAATTGACGTCATAAATGCCCGGCTGCCACTGGGTTCTGGCAGGATAGGACTTGGCAGCCAGTGATATTCTTAATGTGCACATTGAGACCTACATTTTGATGTATGTCTTGGCCTTGTACTCGATACATGGGTAAACATTCAAAATTCACGTTATAAATGTGCGGCTGCCACCGGGTTCCAGCAGGATAGGACCTGGCAGCCAGTGATATTCTTAATGTGCACATTGAGACCTACATTTTGATGTATGTGGCAACCAGTGATATTCTTAACCACTTAACCGGCGAAGGGTATGGGGAAATAGTGCTTTTACCCCCGACTTATCTCGGGGCAGACGTTTAAGTGGTTAATGTGCACATTGAGGCCTACATTTTGATGCATGTCTTGGCCTTGTACTCGATACATAGGTAAGCACACAAAATTGATGTCATAAAAGTGCGGCTACCACCGGGTTCCGGCAGGATAGGACCTCGCTGCCAGTGATATTCTTAATGTGCACGTTGAGACCTACATTTTGATGTATGTCGGGTCCTTGTACTCGATACATAGGCAGACACTCAAAATTGACGTCATAAAAGTGTGGCTGCCACCGGGTTCCGGCAAGATAGGACCTGGCAGCCAGTGATATTCTTAATGTGCACATTGAAACCTACATTTTGATGTTTGTGGCAGCCAGTGATATTCTTAATGTGCACATTGAAACCTATATTTTGATGTATGTCTGGTCCGTGTACTCGATACATAGGTAAACACTCAAAATTGACGTCATAAAAGTGCGGCTGCCTTGCGTTCCGGCAGGATAGGACCTGGCAGACAGTGATATTCTTAATGTGCACATTGAGACCTACATTTTGATGTATGTCCGGTCCTTTTACTCGATACATAGGTAAATCGACGGTAGGCTCCCGGACTATAGAATGTTGCAATTAATTTCTCAACTTAATTTATTTTTTAAATCCTACACTTCAGGATATCTAAAAAGCATTTTGAGATACCCATAGATGTTTTTAGAACACTAATCTTTTAAAATCAGCATTGAAATATTCATGCTAGATGAAAAATGTAAAAAATTACAAATTTATTTATTTACTGAGTTGCATAGTTTAAAATAATGCACATTTATATGAATATATATTTTTATATGAAAAAAAAAATTGTAGGTAGTTTTTTTTTCTTTTTTTATAAATGGAGCAATTAATAAAAAAAACCCATTCCATAATAAAAAAAATCCCAAATTCTACAGTAGTAAAAATCCGTCACCTGAAAATGTCTGCTAAAGCTGAAGTTTGTTATTAAAAAATAACTTATCTTTGCAAAAATAATATTTTAAATAATAATTAAATTTTCCGATTTAGATTTCATTTTCATGTAATTATACTTTAATTCTTTTACATAGTTAAGGGTGTTCTTAAATCAAAAAAGGCAACTTTGTGACACATGATTTAATTTATTTTTTTCCAGAAATGAATGAAAATAGCAGGTGTTATTCAGAAACTGTGTAGTTGCACTCATTTTTCTGTTTTTTAAAAAACACACTAAGTCTTTCATAACAAGCCTTGAAAGTTTACTTTTTGAACATGTTTTCCGGCGAAAGCAGAAAAACCGGTCGAAAAACAGGACAAAAACAGGTGATCGATTGATTGAAATAGCTTATAACTCGATAGGTAATTTAATTATCATAAAATGGAAAAATAAGTTTGATTCGGAATCGCTTCCATAGTCAGGCATTCCAATTTTATATCTTTCAGTTAAAAAATGAGTTTGTAAATGAGTCAAAACATTTTCTGCTTGTTGAGCAGAGCAGTTGAGAACACCCTTAATATACTTTAACTTTGAGCATTTGTTTTGGTTTCTGGGGGTTTCTTCCATTGTTTCCTGTTTTTTCCATTTCTTCCAGTTTCTTCCGGTTTTTTTCAGTTTCTTCCACTGTCCTGGAAGAAATAGGTTTCTTCCGTAAGAAATAGGTTTCTTCCGTAAGAAACCCAACCCTGATTGCACTATACAATGGATATATAGACATCTGACAGATATTAAATTCCAAGAAGTTCCAATTATTTGCTAAATCTGCCATTAAAACCAAATTTCATCTTGCAAGGCTACCACCAATGCAGGCAGCATCATTTCCTCTGAGGTTATCATCAAGTACAAGCTTGGCTAGAATAAAACATACCCCTTGAAGAATAGGGTTGGGTTCTCGGTCTTACGGTCTCTTTCAGCCAGTCCAAATATGCCCATGTGTCGGCACCTGAATCTTTGATGCACAAGTTGTCTCATGGAGCTGTAAAAAAGGGTGTAGCTAGGCATGATTTTGTTAAAAATCAGGATTCAAATGCTCTTCACTTTGTAAATACTGTAACGGAATCAGCTACGAAAATATTGTCGACTTTATTTACCCAGAAGAAGAGGATAAATTTAATGCCTGGGAAACCAACGATAAAAACAGCATCAATGATGACTTTGACGACCAAGTTGATGGTGTCGCAACAAGGCGATTTAGGCTCAAAAAGAAGATCAAAGCTGTTGAAGAATAAGCACATTACTCGTTTGCCCTTCAAAAATTAGAAAAAAAGTGCCATTTTTGAAAAGCTGTAGCGCATTTCATAATGGGTTTAGAAAAACATTTTTAATAAAGAAATTTGTAGATAATTTGATATTCTTTCTTTTTGTAAATAAGTATGGTACACAAAAATTTTATAATTTTTGAGTTATAGGTAAAAAACTGAAAAAAAAAATCAGAAAATTTCGGAATTTTTTTGGCTCTACAAAGTTTAGCCTCAAGATATTTTGTTGGAAAACAATTAATTCCTGTTATTAGCATTCCTATAAACTCTTTAAAAACATAAAATCTTCTAGCAGAATTTTTGCATCTATTTTCAACAATTTGATTGGCTTATTAGGCACCCCTCAATTTTTGTTTCCCAGCGGAATGGCTGATAATGAATATATTAATTTTCTAGTCTAAAAATAATATAACAGTTCAAAGATAAAAGATATTTTTAATGATGTAGATGATCTCAGCCGTGCAAATAGAATAATCTAGAAAGTTTGATAAAAGGTGTTAATTTATTGCATTTATTTTCTTTCATACTTTTTACTTTATAGTCACAAAAATGAGAGTTTTGAAATTCCGCACTAATAAGGGATCGTTGTAATAGAAAATTTAAAGTTTGTTTATTCTCATCTTCCTAAATTATTTAATAAATAATAAAAAAGATGTAAAAATCTGTGTTATCAAGTCGTCGTAAGAAAATAAATTTTAAAATCCTCCTATGAGAGATCTTTATAATAAATATTGAAATGATCGATGACATTAACAAAATATATCCTTTTCAATAGCTGTAAGAGTGATTTGTAACTGAACTAAAATGTACCAACAAAGAGAAATTTCAACAGAAAAATTCAGAAAAAAAGGCTTTCCAATACACTGTTTCTACTGTGCAGTGCAATAAAAGCAAATTTCTATTGTCCCTAGCTGTTTACCTGCATTCACCATATTTCTTGGGAAAGGTTGATTCATGATGTATTGCATTCATTGGTTTACGATCGACAGCATCGTGTTCACAGGGAGAAGAAATAAAAAAAAGAAATGTTTTTTTGAAACACTGAATATTTTGCTCAAAATTTTCGTAAATGCCACATTTCGGAATTTTTAACTTTTAAACTCGTAAGTGCCGTGGCATTTCTTGAATTACGGTAGTTCAATCAAAATAATAAATTTAAACCAAAGTTAAAAATCTTTAGCATATTTACAAAAGTGAGGCAGATGTGGGGGTTAATAATTTATTAAAATAATGATTAAAATATTATCATCCTTACAACAATACATGGAATTTTAAATTATTAATATTGTCAAATAGAGTGGACTGTAGTCTTGATAGTCTTTTTAAAGTTTTTTAATTACACTTGCACAAATACACACACACATAAAAACACAAAACCACAAATGGTAAACTAATATGCAATACTAAAACTTAAATTAATTTCTATAGCTTAGTATGGATGATTAGCAATTTGAGTACGTGCTGATGCTTTGATGATCAACAGCTAAACTGTTCATTTTTTTACAAGCGCTCGCCAGGTGGAGCCAAAACACTTCCAGAATGGAACATGCCGCCTGGGGATGAAATATGGAATATTTTAGCAATCAATAAACATAATACAATAATAATTAATTAACAATAAAAGTGACATTAAATACAAACACTTAATACATAAACAATGAGTATAATTACTTTAAAATAATATAATAGTAATACAAAGATACATCGATCAGTCACTAATGGGCAACAGGCATATTTTAGAAATGCCTCGTGAAAAAATAGCAGTAGCAGTTTTTACTTTCACTGCACGAACCTTGTGGTCCTTGCCTGGAATTATTTCAATAATCTGGGCAAGAGCCCATTTACATAGTGGTAGATTTTCCTCCTTTAGTAATACTAAAGAGCCTAGCTTAATGTTTTCCTTTTTAAATTGCCATTTACTTCGCTGCTGCAAATGATTTAGGTAGTCAACAGACCAACGTTTCCAAATGCATTGAACATATTTGGAAATTAACTGCCAATGGGTTAATCTATTATCAGAAATATTCATGACATTAGTCTCTGGAATACTACTGATAGGCCTGCCAATTAAAAAATGGCCTGGTGTAAGTACCTCAAACTCATTTATGTCATCAGAAAGAAGAAATAAAGGCCAGGAGTTTAAGATCCCTTCGATTTGGACCACTAGAGTTTCAAAGTCCTCTAAAGTGATTTTATTATTACCTACTGCTCTGAGCAAATGATGTTTGAAGGACTTAACACCAGCTTCCCAAAGACCACCAAAATTAGGGGATCAAGGAGGGATAAATTTCCAGGTTATGAATTCTTCGGCAAAGATATTTGATAATTCCTCATTAGGTTTTTCCAATAATTTTTTTAACTTATTTAATTCAGTTGACGCACCTTTAAAATTAGTGGCATTATCCGAAGTTAGCGTGTTTACTTTGCCTCGCCTGGCACAAAATCTTTTAAGTGCAGCAATGAATGCAGCAGCGGACAAATCTCTTACTATTTCTAAATGAACGGCTTTAGTAGCCATGCATATAAATATAGCCACATAACTTTTGGAATAATTACCTTTCCTCTGATTTTTGTATTTGATTTGAAAGGGACCGCAAAAATCTACACCTGAATTGAAAAATGTGCAATTAGGTGTTACGCGTTGCAAAGGGAGGTCTCCCATCAATTGATCTAACGTCTTGGGATTGTGCCTGAAACATGTGACACAATTGTGTACTGTTTTCCGGGCAATGCTTTTAGCCTTTATGGGCCAATATTTCATGCATACTTGATGAACTAGTCCCTGAGCACCTATATGGAAGTACTTTTTATGAAAGTTCTCAAAAATTAATTTAGTGATCTTGTGATCACTGGGTAAAATTACTTGGTGCTTTGCATCAAAAGGCAAGTGAGAATTGATTAATCTACCACCAACGCGAAGGACTCCATTTTCATCAATGAATGGGTCCAAACTTTTTAACTTACTGCAGGAAGGAACAGGTTGCCCCTTTCTTAATGCTGACAATTCAGGAGAGAACTTACTTTCCTGGGCTTTCCTTATTAACAGGGTTGGGTTTTTGACATCAAAAAGGGTTTTTTGACATGACGACGGTTTAAACCAGATAAAACCTGTCGAAAACCCATAGAGTTACAATCTGCTGTGATGCACTAGAGTTTGTTGTTAAATTTTAAAATTAGCAACAGTTGCCAAACATTATGCCAAAATTTAATTATATTGTGGGTAATTAGCAGGTCTTTAAATATTTCTAATTAATAAAAATTAAGGTAAAAATGATAGATTTCAAATCTTAGAAATCTATCTTGAAATGGGTATGCAGAAATATTTACACAAAAATTATGTTTAAATATCTCATTTATTTATTATTATTTTAATATTTTAAAAAATCTAAAGTTATTTAGTATGCATTTTGTTATAGTTAGTATTTATAAGTGTTAACAAGTTAAGTGTTATAAATGCAGGATTTTCAAAAGTGTAAAACTTGATACATGTGTTTAAATTTTTTTTTATGCTATACACATTATATACAGAAGTGTGTAAAGAGAAAATTGTGACAGGGGCAAAGCTAGAATTTGGTGCCCCTCTACCCAACTTTTTCTTGTGACAGGCCAAAAAATAATGTTGTGGTATAAATTTGGAAAGTGCCCCCTAAATTTCTGTGCATGGGGCAACTGCCCCCCCTTCTCACAGAGCTGATTATATACATAATATCTAGTAGGTTAATTTCAATTTAAATATAATGCATATAATTTATTATATGTATGATTATTACTTATTATAAACCATTTTTATCTCTACCCCCTTTCCCACCCCGCCCCAGAACACACACACTAATAGTATTAAGAATACAAATAATGCTTATTTTGAAAGCAAGGTAAGACAAGAAGTAATTATTCAGCAATGGAATACTTAAGATATTTAAAAAAATTTTATAGCATTCAGTAAAAAAAAAAAGAAACTTATAAGTATTTGTATAAGCTAATTTTTCAGCATAGTAAATAAATAGGCTGAATATTGTAATAGATACTCAGATGTTTTTTATTATCTTTATGTTAGTTATAAAAATTCAAAAAATGACTGATGATTTAGAATTCAGAATTACTGATTTTTCTGAAAAGCTAACTAACAATTGTCAAAGTCAAAACAGAAAAAATCTACAAAATACTTCTAAAACACAAAATATTATGTAGTTTTTTTTATTATCTTATAAAATACATAATTTAAAAAAATAAAACATTCATTAAATATTTCCAGTTAATTTGATTACATAATCTAAATCAATCCAAATGAAATTATCAAAGTAGAAATTTAGTTCAATAATGCAATTCATTTGCCCCTCATAGCATACGGTAGCACATAACCAGTTTTGAACAATTTTCTGTTCCTAATCAATTACGGAACTTGTCTAATCTTTTATATTATTTTAAACTATACACTAAGTTTGGTTATAAGTAAATTTCTTCATAATATAATATCCCTGCATATTTTGAATAACATGTTAAAATTTAATAAATAATATTACAAAAGATAAGTTTTCCAAAGTCTGAGATTTTGTTTACCATTCAAAATATGTTTTTCAAAAATTTAAATTTATTTTTCCTACAACATACTTAGAAACATTTTCCTTATTAAAAGCAAATAAATTTTACTTATTAAATATAAATTTAGGTATATATATACATATATGTAAATAAATATTTTTATTTACATATAAACATAGGTTTTTGACAGTTTTAGACATTTTTGACAAGACGGTTTAAACCATGGTTAAAACCATCAAAAACTGTCGCATGTCAAAAACTTGTCAACCCTGCTTATTAAAAAGGTACTGAACTTCAACTCTTCCGATGTGAGGAAGGTCTTGGTTTTCTCCTTTCTCTTACAGTTGTTGATGAACCTGAAAATAAAACTACTTATTTTAATTAGTTTTAAAAAATTGTTCAATTTGAATAGTTCATTTAAAATGTTCGGATCTTTTTCCACAGTTAGTAAGGATAGGGAAAAGTCTGCTTTTATTTCTTGTTCACATTGAAAGGCAGTGGGAGTGGGAAGTTGGCTGGAAACTGTAATTTCTCTTTGAAGAAATTTTGGTTCAAACCACCACAAATCATTGTCAATGAGATCTTTTGCTGTTGCACCTCTGGAGATGATGTCTGCTGGATTATTTTTTGAGGCAACATGGTTCCACTGATGAGTTTCAGAAAGAGATTGTATCGCGGACACCCTGTTTGCAACGAAGGTTTTCAGTTTTTGGGGTGATGTATTAATCCAAAATAGGACAATTGTAGAATCTGTCCAGAACCATACTCTTTCAAGATTTAATTTTAAAGTGGCAATCACTTTCTGAACTAGCCTTGTCAAAAGTAGAGCTGCAGACAGTTCAAGTCTTGGGATTGTCATTGGCTTTAGTGAAGCTACTCGGGACTTGCTGCATAGAAGATTAGATCTGAATTGCCCACTTGAGGAGAAAAATCTCAAGTAGATAGCTGCTCCATAGGCCTTTCCAGAGGCGTCTGAGAATGCATGTAAATCTAGACTTGCAATGTTGTCTGACAAAACATACCGTGGAATTGTAAGATTATTTATTTCACTTAGCTTGTTAAGAAAATTCTTCCATTCTCGAAGTGAGCTAGAAGGCAATTGTTCTTGCCAATTAATTTTTAATTCCCATAAATGTTGCATAAATATCTTAGCTTTGGTTATAATTGGGCCCATTAGGCCAAGGGGATCATATATTTTAGCTATTTGAGCCAAAACATCTCTCTTGGTATAAGCATCTTTAGGCTCTATATTAATCTCAAAAATGAAATGGTCCATCTGAGGTTTCCAAAGCATTCCCAAAGTTTTTACCGAAATCTGCTGAGAGTGTTCATCAAATGCGTATTCTGATATGGCGTCATCTTGTAGTAATTCAGGATGGTTAGCGACCCATTTGTGAAGGTCCATTCCTCCCCTTTTCAAGATCTGAATTAACTCCGATTGTAGTTCCTTTGCAGCTTGTAAGGAACTGGCACCAGATAAACAATCATCGACATACATGTCGTTAAGTATGACTTCTGAGGCTTTAGGGAAATCTGTTTTTTCCTCATCAGCAAGAGCCTTTAATGTTCGTGTGGCTAAAAAAGGGGCTGAAACTGTCCCATAGGTAATCGTGTTTAGTTCAAAGACTTTTATTGGAGCGTCCTTACTAACCTTCCAAAAAATTCTTTGTAAATTTCTCTGCAATGGTTCTATTATTATCTGTCTGTACATTTTCTTAATGTCTGCGCAGAATGCATACTTGTGCGTACGAAATCTAGTTATAATAGAAAATAAATCTTGCTGAACCGTTCCCCCATTTAACAATATTGAATTAAGTGAATAACCGCTAGATGTATTTGAACTAGCGTTGAATACCACTCTCAAGGAAGAGGATAATTTTTCTGGTTGGTGAGGAATCACATGGTGAGGAATATAGTAAGACACCCCTTTTTCGCTTTCAGATTCAATTTGAGTCATATGACCCAAAGCTTCATACTCGTTCATAAATTCTATATATAGATCAGACATCATTTTATTTCTATCTAATTTATTCCATAAATTAGTTAATCTTTTCGCTGCAATTTCTTTAGAAAATCCCAACAATGCTTCAGCATTTTCCTTTATGGGTAATTGTATGGTGAATCTACCCGTTTGATCTCGTTTATAAGTGCTTTTAAAGTTTTCCTCGCAAAACATTTCTTCGTCGCTTCTAATGGAACTACTGTCATTACCCGTTAAGGATTCTATTTCAAAAAATCTTTGAAATGTGTTGTCTAGACTATTTTCAGTTAAAAGATAACAATGTGACTGAATTTTAATTAGTGGAAGCAAACCTGTCACTAAATATCCAAATTCAATGTTTTGTAAAATGCAGTTAGCATCTGCTAAACGAATTTGTTCACTCTTTAAAATTGAAAAAAACAATTGACTACCGATCAATGCGTCGATAGGACCAGGTGTAAAAAAATTGTCATCTGCTAGATTAATTTGTTTTGGAATACATAAATTTGAAATATCTAATTTTGAAACTGGAATGTTGTTTGTAATTTTTGGCAAAACAGCGAATTCTATTTCTTTAGAAAATGTTCCTTGTTCATTTGATATTTCTGCATTGACAATTTTCCTTACTTCTTGATGTGTTTCATTTATACCTGAAATCATTCCCTTGAATGGTTTTGGTCTTAAATTTAATCTCTTGCATGCACCTATTACTTAAAATGTTAATCGACGATCCGCTGTCAACCACCGCACGCAATCTAACTTTATTTCCAAACACATCACTTACTAAAATTATAGCCGTATTTAATAATGCACAATTTTTTCTGTTATCTGTAAACAAATTTGTACCGATTATTGCTGCTTCCCTTTTTTCGGAATCAAAATCTCTTATTTGTTTATTTCTCACCATGTCATTATTTTTGTTTTTATTTATTTCCACCCCCTTTAACATCTCATGTTCTTCACATAATAAGCTATTATGTAATTGCGAGCAGAATTTGCAAACGAATTTAGAATTACATTTTCCTTGGTGTAATCTTAAGCAATTTAAACACAATTTGTTCTTATTTAATACACTTTTTCTTTCTTGAACATTTTTGTTTAAAAAACATTGCATTTATACAGCGGGTGAAACGCAAATTTGCAACAAAAGCAGGTCTTCAAATTATTTCTATTTTTATTGTCATTGATGAGAAATGATTTTGATTTATTTATTGCGTAATTCGCCTTGGAGAGTTTGGATTTCAAAGTCTGGTTGGCGCCAGATGCATTCGTTATCGCTTCTAAAGTAACCCAATGTTTTTCCAAAAAAGAAATTAAATAATCAAACCTTGGAACATTTGTTGTTTCCAATGACAATTTGAATTGTTTTTGAGATTTGGTGTCTAATTTCTTCAAAATGATATTTATAAATACACTTTCTGACAATTTATTTTGTGTATATTCCAAGACCTTTAGAGCTCTGATGTTTTTATTAATAATATCAATAAAATTACGCAACTCTTTCGGAGATTCATTTTGCATTTTTTCATAATTTAAAATTGCAGAAATATGCAAATCAATTAATAATCTCTTGTTTTCGTATCTATGTGTTAAGCTTGAAACAATGAATTAAAATCGTCATCAGGCGACTCTAATTGCTTAGCTTCGTTTTTTAAAGAAGCCTTTAAGTAAAATAATTTCTGATTGTCATCTAGTTGCTCATTATTAACAATTAGGTTAGTAAATTGCATTTTAAAATTAGCAAAATCACAATAAGCACCTCCGAAAGAAGGTAAAGGTATTTCTGGGAGGCGAACTTTTGTTTTGGTTTCATATACATTATCATTGACAGTATGAGATTTATTTTCGAATGAGGCTAATAAAAGTTTTAAGCTTACCTCCACTTCTTCTAATCTCTCGAGAGCACTATCAATATCTTGATTGATTTCTTGCACTTGTTGCGATGTGATATCCTGAATTTCGAAGTATTTCTCTCTGAGCTCTTCTAGCTTGTTTTGTAGGCATTCCGTCTTTTTTAACTTGACTTCTAAAATGCTTATATTAGTCGTTTTAATATCAGTAGTATCCGAAATAAATTGCTCTAGTCTTGTTATGGCAGCCTTTGAAGTGCCTTTTAATCGATTCAATTTTTCCATAGTAAACTCCGGCCGTAAGGGCCACAATGTCGAATAGAGTGGACTGTAGTCTTGATAGTCTTTTTAAAGTTTTTTAATTACACTTGCACAAATACACACACACACATAAAAACACAAAACCACAAATGGTAAACTAATATGCAATACTAAAACTTAAATTAATTTCCATAGCTTAAGGGGTGTATGGATGATTAGCAATTTGAGTACGTGCTAATGCTTTGATGATCAACAGCTAAACTGTTCATTTTTTTACAAGCACTCGCCAGGTGGAGCCAAAACACTTCCGGAACGGAACAAATATGGACAAATTTTAAAATGCAGTTATGAAAACATATAATTTATACATACAGTAGACTCTCTTAAATCCGCACAGCTTGGGACCAGAGGTTGTGTGGATTTTAGAATTTTGCGGATTTCTGGTCATTGCTTTGTTTACATTTTTTAAACAGTAATTTGAGTGCACTTAGTGGTGCAATCTGAACTTCAATGAATGCTTACAATATAATAAAATATTAAAATAAGTAATAAACTAAAATAATAAAAATTTAGATAATTTTTAAAATGATTAAAGTACTAATAGCAAAGGTCAAGTTAATAATCAATAGTGTATGATTAAATATTCATTATAAAGATTAAATGTATCTTTCCAAAATTATTCAACAAAACTTGCCTAAAAAAATACATTACTAATTCACATCAAAATCGTAAAATAAGGATAATTTTTTCAAGTTTAGTCAGGCTTAATAACCAAAAAATCTTGATTAATGCATAAATATATTAGGTAAGAAGATTGTGATTACCAGTGATATCAGCAAAATCTTGAATTTTTTCCAAAAAATTTTATTCTTCCTTTATGAAAAAAAACATGAATAGAGTAGTATTAACAAATTACAAATGAAAAAATACATGGAATTGATACAAAACTAAAAGAATCAAATTCTGTCCCAATATCCCAACTGAAAGTTACATTGTTTACATCCATAAAATATGTGTGGATTTTAGAGAGTTGCAGATTTCTGGTTTGCGGATTTGAGGGAGTCTACTGTATATACCTTTACATATAAACATATAAAATAAATGGGCTACTGATTGAGACAAAATTATCGATTGTCTCTGGAATTGGGGTCATTTGGAATTTTTATTCTTGTTTAAATGGTATGCTTGAATTAATGTTTATTATTATTATTTGTTCACCTCTTTTGGGTTTTATAATAACAACATCTCAGTAATTATGCTATGGAAGCAGCTATCCTTGGATCTATTTTAAATTAGGTTATTATAGTACTTAGAAAAATTGTTCTAGAACTGTGTGATTTGATTTATTTTTAATGTTAAAAATCTTTAATGTAAACTAATAGATAATGTTTAACTTTTTAGGAGCTGGCACACTTAGAAATTTTGTGTAAACAATTTTACGATGCAAGCAGTCCTGATGAAAGAGCCACTGCAGAAAAGGCTTTAGTAAACTTTGTCCATGCTCCTGATTGTCTGCCAACATGTCGACTGCTACTAGAGCGGAGAGATGTAAGTATTAACATTTCAGTTTTTTTATATTATCTTTGTGAATTAAGGGGAAAATGTGTGTTATGAAATGCTGTACCTGATTTTAGAACTTTTTAATTGTTCCTTCATCCCCTTAAAATGTGTGCATTTTCGTTTGTTTTTAGTGTAAAATAATTCTAAAATGTCTTGTAGCTAAAGATGAAAATAAGCACTCGCCAGTCACCACTCAGCGACTAAATGTGAAAAACTGGCAATTAAAAATGTGGAAGGTACCGGCCAAATGCAGGATTTTCCAAAAAAATTTTTTGTCAAAGAATCGCCGAAAAAAAACTGCGAATTTCGTCAAAAATCGTAAAAGAACCCAAATGTCGTGAAAAAATCGCGGAAAAACACTAATCTCGTGTAAATATCTCGAAAAGACATCGTCAAAGGATCGCAAAAAGAACGCAAATATCGTCAAAAAATCATGAAAAGAACACAAATATCGTCAGATAATCATGAAAAAACCAGAAATATCGTCAGATAATCGCAAAAAAATGCACTTATTGTCACTAAATTGCAAAAAAAAAAAAAAAAAAAAAATTATAAAAAAAACACGAATTATATCAAAGAAACATGCGAAAAAAAGTGAATACCATTAAAAAATCATGATAATGAACGCAAAAACCATTAAACAAATCATGATAACAAACGCGAATATGTCAAAAATCGCGATAACAAACACGAATGCCATAAAAAATCGCGATAACGCATGCAAATACCATCCAAAAAGTTGTGATAATGAATGCGATTTTCGTTAAAAAGTTCTGAAAACGAACGCAAATTTGGTCAAAAGATCCCAAAAAAGGAAAAAATGTACATTGTGTCAAAGGATTGTGGAGAAAACATATATAGTTTCAGGAGAGCTCCCTCCCCCCCCTTTTTTTTATTTTTTAGAAAATCTTGAATTTCAGATTTTATATTTTGAATCAAATGTGCTAGTCCTTGAATAAACTTTTTTTTTTTTTTTTTTTTTTTTTTTGTCACATCTTAATTTTACACAAATAATTGTAAAAAATAGGGTAGGGGTTTATTTAAATTTATGTCATTAGCTACAAAAGTGCTTAAGCATAGTTGGACTTATGTAGCTAACTACCTATACACGTTACGTATAACTTTGCTGTTAACTTAATTTTAAAAAGATTGGAAATTAGTATCTCAAGTTTATTCCAAACAACATAAATTAAAATATTTTTATCTAGTTCATATATTACTTATTTATCCCAAGCTCATATATATCTTCTAATTAAATATTCAGTGACGTAAATGTACTTACTGGCTACTAAAGAAATTATTCTCACTAGCTAATAACTGACTACTAAAAAAAATCAACCCACCGGCCAGTGGCCACTATTCAAAATTCCTTATTTTCATCTTTCCTTGTAGCAGAAATAGTGTTGCATGACAGCAAGTGCTGATGATTATTTAAGATCTTGCTAATATTTTAATGGTCAGACATGAAAGAGTTCCTCCTAGTAAAGGAGGAATTCCACCTTTTTTAAACCAATTTTGGACATTTTCTCATATGGTGCAAAAATGCAAATGAAATATTTGAACCATTTAGGGGAGGGGGGGGGGCTGGGTAGAATATAATAATCAGATATTTTATTTAGGAGTTTGTTTTAAACTCACTGTGAGTTTTATAATAGGGACAAGAAGCTGTCCTTTGCTAGAAGTCCATTTTTTTTTCAAGAATCTTTTTTCAAAATTTGTAATGGTTTTGCATTATATTTTTTATGCCTGAATTATTCACATGGGAATGGTGTGAAATAAATTAGCCAAACTAGAGTTTTTAAAATAATTGACAGTATTTTTATGATATTCTTGCATTATAAATGATTTATTTTTTTCCCCATTATTTTGCATTTCAGCCATTTTTTAAAAACTACAATTATTATTACTTACACTCTCAAGAAAAATTTTGTCAAATGTGAAAAGCACAGGCAGCAAGTTGATGGAACATACTTGTGGTTGGAACATTTTTTTTTTTTAAATAAATTTCTTTATTTTCACTGGAGAATTAGACAAAAAAAAAAATCATCTTTGGTTTGTACTTCTCATATTTTAATGGAAAAGGAACATACAAAAAATTAGTTTTAATACAAAAAATTAACATGCAGTACAGTTACAGGAACAGTGGCGTGGGAACTTTGAAAAAACAGGGGGAGCTGGAGCATCAGCGCCGTGCGAAAATAGGGCGGCGAATGACGCGGTCGCCCCGGGCATGGAATTTTAAAAGGCCCTAAATTTATACTACCAACGCAATTTTTTGGCCTGTCACAAGAAAAAGTTGGGGAAAAGCAGCTCCAAACTGAAATTTTGCACTAAACGCAGTTTTCTCTTCGCACGCCCCTGCGGAGCATATTGTTAAAAGCTAGTGGCGAGGATCGTTTCGTTCATTTCGGAGGGTTTCTTGTGTTGCACTTTTCACAAACAAGAGTATAAAATAGAAGCATATCAAAAGATCACTGACTTTTTAATCCAGTTTAAATAATTTATATTCGAATACTTGATGACACTTACTTTATGGACGATATCGAATAAAACATTCAAATTTCAGGCTTCTCCCACTCCCATTTACCAAAAGTTTATTTAAGTTTTATTTCTGTTGTTTGGCTCACAAATTCTTTACAATCTCTTCCAAATCAATTTTAAAGGCGGCTTCTTTATAAATATGCAATAGCATCAAGTGATTGAGTCTATATTGATACATTGTTGTTCGGTGGTGTGTCTGTTTGAAGAAAAGCATTGAAAGCTCTAAGCTGTCATTAATGATATCGGAATAACAAAATAAATTCTGCCAAAAGGTAAATTTTAGAAAATATTTTTTTTACTAATTCCTGTGATGACATTATTAGGTGCGTTCATAATTATGTAAATACGTAGCACCTATTGTTGTCGCTCAGTCCGTCCGTTTGTCCGCATATAACAACGCAAAAACTACCCAACCGAATCGTTTGAAATTTAAAATACATAATTATAACAATTTTGTCAGGTCATTTCAAATTTTATGAAAATCGGATGGATAGATCAATTACAGGGACATTCAAAAGGATTCCGTTACATTACGGTCAATAGGGAAGAAAGTTTTAAATGCATTTTAATCGTTTGAAATTTAAAACATGTAATTATTGTGTAATTTTGTCGAGTCATTTCAAATGTTATGAAAATCGGATGCATAGATCAATTACAGGGACAATCAAAAGGATTCCATTACATTACGATCAATGGGGAAAAAGTTTCAAATGCATTTTAATGATGTTACACTCATTCGAACATAATAGAATTGGCATGAATCTATGAAATATATACTAAAATATGCATTCTGTACAATCTGTGATGCAAAGAATTTTTATTATTAAATTACAGGGCCACACAAAAGTATTCCACTATATAATGCTATACGGGGAAACATGGTTTGGTACGTGTTTTAATTATATTCAACTATTTCATATTTTATGAATAAGATATACGTTGCTGAGGTGTAATAAAAATTACTTCCTGCATATTTACAGAAAAGTAAAGATTTCGACTACTATACTATATCCGGAGTACACTCTACTATATCAGCAAGATCTGAATATTTTTAAAACTTCGTTATCGTACGAACGCACCTCGTTTGCTACGTTTACGTGCAATTTCCAACATGTTATAATTGTGATCAACAACGTATTTCTGTCAGTTCCGTTTGGGACTAGTGTTGGTAAAAGTGTCAACTTTTCAGAAAGATTTGTCAAATCAAAATCCTCAGAATGTATTCTAAGCTTTTGTTTGAGATCTTCTGGCGTGGTTGAAGCTGTATTCGTGAATATGGATTCAATCTGTATGTGAGAATCAAAAGTTTTTTGATTCAATCGCTTTTTTATGCATTAGTAAGGTCAAGTGCTTCGCTAAAAACTCAATTTTTAGGTGCGTTCGTAATTATGTAAATACGTAGCACCTATTGTTGTCGCTCAGTCCGTCTGTCTGTCTGTCTGTCCGCATATAACAGTGCAAAAACTATCCAACCGAATCGTTTGAAATTTAAAATACATAATTATAACATAATTTTGTCAAGTCATTTCAAATTTTATGAAAATCTGATGGATAGATCAATTACAGGGACAATCAAAATTATTCCGTTACATTACGGTCAATAGGTAAAAAAGTTTCAAATGCATTTTAATCGTTTGAAATTTAAAACATATAATTATTGCGTAATTTTGTCGAGTCATTTCAAATGTTATGAAAATCAAATGCATAGATCAATTACAGGGACAATCAAAAGGATTCCGTTACATTACGGTCAAATGGGAAAAAATTTTCAAATGCATTTTAATCGTTTGAAATTTAAAAATATAATAATTACGTAATTTTGTAGAGTCATTTCAAATGTTATGAAAGTCGGATGCATAGATCATTTACAGGGACAATCAAAAGTATTCCATTGCAATACGGTCAATGGGGAAAAAGTTTCAAATGCATTTTAATGATGTTACACTCATTCGAACATAATAGAATTGGCATGAATCTATGAAATATATACTAAAATATGCATTCTATACAATCTGTGATGCAAAGAATTTTTATTATTAAATTACAGGGCCACACAAAAGTATTCCACTACATAATGCTATACGGGGAAACATTGTTTGGGACGTGTTTTAATTATATTCAACTATTTCACATTTTATGAATAAGATATACGTTGCTGAGGTGTAATAAAAATTACTTCCTGCATATTTACAGAAACGTAAAGATTTCGACTACTATACTGTATCCGGAGTACGTTCTACTATATCAGCAAGATCTGAATATTTTTAAAACTTCGTTATCGTACGAACGCACCTCATTTGCTACGTTCACGTGCAATTTCCGACTTGTTCTTATTATGCTGGAGCGGAAGGATAGCTTGTCTTTTCTTATCTTATTAAAACTATCTTTTGTTTGGAGACACTCATCCTTTCCCCGTGAATTTTCCAGAAAAAGCAAACTTTATTTTTCAATTTCTCTCGAGGGAGCTGAGCCTGTCTGAAAAATCCCAGGGGGAGCCAGAGCTCCCCCAGCTCCCCCGGTTCCTACGCCTATGTACAGGAACACCTGTTATTTGATGAAATTACAACTTCATGTAATTCTTCAGTTATATTAGAATTTTCTGCATCTTGGGAATAATGGGAAAATCAAAACAGGAATTTTCGTGTTTTAATAGTAATATAAAAAAAAAGCAATTAAAAAAAGATTTTTATCTCAATTTTTTTTTTTTTTTTTTTTTTAATATAGCAGTGTTAAGTATATTATTATTATAGTAATTATTATTATTTTAGTAAGGTCAAAAAAGGGGGTTAAAATAAACATTTTTTGGTCAGAAATTCTCCTTTTAAGAAAATCGACGTGAAAATCCATGTTTAGCAGAAATTCAGTTGGGATGGGCCGATGTTGGACTGAACTTTTAATTTTTATACTGAGGTGGGCTCTGACGAAAGTTTTAATTTTTACAATGGGCTAAGCCCAACGAATTTTTCAATTCGAAATTTCAATGAGTCGAACCAGACCTGGATCTAGAAATTTCAACCTGTGCAATCCTCTACAAAGTATAACTAAGCTATTAATTAGATGTGTTCAGTCTAAATCAGTCTTAAAATTGATTAAATTTTGATGCAAAACATTATTCTGATTAACACAATTTTTAAAAATTCCTAAATGTGAACATACCACTTTAAACACAAATTGTTAATTACAACCCTCAGATCTAGTTTCGAGTTACATCCAACCTGAAATTGGCAAAATATTTTTTGTTGAAGCTGTAACTTGATCCTAAGCTTGACGTTAAAAAAAAAAAAAAAAAAAAAAAAAAAAAAAAAAAAAAAATCAATCCATAATTTAAAACAGTTCAGGAAAATAGTCTGCAATCATATCTGTAAAATTAATTTTACATTTTGAAAAATGAATATATATATGTACAAATTTATATACAAGTATATATATATTTTAAATCCATTGATGCCGCTGGACTTGAAAAATCCTGGATCCTCTGGATCCAGAACTTCTAAAATTCTGGTTCCTTTTTTAACAAAAGCTGCTCCCCACTAATACATCATATTTTAAGCACAAAAATTGAGCTTGTTCATTTGGAAAAATAATAAGAAATGCAAGAATTATTGTTTTAATAATAATTAATGAATAATTAAAACCAATGTTATTTTTTTTTTATTATTGAGAGAAATTTTCTTTTCTTTTTAAAAAATAAATAAAATATAACAAATATCACTATTGTTTGTATTTCTTTTAAAAAGGGGCAAGACAGATTTATTGAAAAAGGAATATTTGCTGAAAAAAAGAATACAGTAGAGCGCCGATTATCCGAACTCCAATTAACCGAACTTCCAATTATCCAAACCGTGTTTTTCGACTTTTAAAATTTTTTAACCGAACTTCCAATTATCCGAACAGCGTATTTCTCTTTTTTAAAATTTTTCCCAAACTTCCAATTATGCGAAAGGCATATTTTTCATTAAAAAAAAAAAAAAAAAAAAAAAAAAAAAGAAAGAAAGAAACCTCCAAAACCTAAATATTTTTTTTTTCTGTCCCTTCCAATTACATTTCTCTTTTTTCACCCTGTTATCTATCTTTTTTCTTTTCTTTCTTGGCATACAAAATTTAATCTGGAAACTGCAAGGTATTTTTGGGGAGTTTTGTTAGTGGGAAGAGAGAACACAAAAGGTTTGAAGGAAGGGGTTGAGAAACCAAGGTCAAAGCACAAAATTCCTGTTTGTATTTTTTTCCCCTCACCCTCGCTGTGGACACGTGTTGCAATCAATGTCTATGGTTGCAATGCAATCCCAAGGGGGTGGGAAGGTATTTCTTTGAAGTTTCTTATCGCAATGGACAGGTCACAGACCCGGTGTGAAGCTAGGACTAGAGAAAAGTAAGGGCTACATTTCTTTGACACCAGGTCGGGAGTGGAGAAAAACTGGTTTGTGTGACGTAGCTACGTTGACAAAGGTTTCTTGTTAGCGGTTGTTGATTGCACCAGCGATCTAGTTCATTTATTTTTCTGCAATGAAGGAGAAAAGATGTCTGGAAAGCGAAAAAGAGTTGTTCCTTCGCTAGGAGACAAAGTAAAGATATTGAAGAGGCTGAAAAATGGTGAAGCAGGTACAAAATTAACAGTGGAGTTTGGTGCAGGAAAGTCTACAATATCAGATATAAAAAAGAATGAAGAATCAATTATGAAGTATGTAACGGGACTTGAAAGTGAGTTATACTTTTTGTATAGAGTGAGTTAGACTTTTTGTATAGATAGGGATATCCTTTAAATTGTCTCTCCAATTATCCAAACTTTTGCTTATCCGAACTAGGGTCGGTCCCGACGTGTTCGGATAATCGGCGCTCTACTGTACTTTCGTTGAGTAAAGGGGTACTTTTTGTTGAATGAATGGGTGCTTTCAGTAGTCACATTCACTCAGAAAGATTTGGAGCAATTAGAAAAACAATTTTAGAGCAGGAAAATTAATTTTTGGAACAGAAAAATTCACTCGCAGCAATAACTTTTTTTTTTCCTTGTGCTCCTTTAATGAAATTTGAGTATTTTTTTTTTTTCACGATATTTTGACAAAATTTTCTATTTTTCGTGGTCTTTTGATGAAATTTGATGTTTTTTTTGGGGGGGGGGGGATTTTTGACAAAACTTATCATTTTTTCAAGATTTGTTTTACAAAGTTTGTCTTATTTTAATGATTTTTTTGATACGATTTGTTGTTTTCTCATGATCTTTTGATAAAATTTGTGTATCTTCCTACCACCCCTTGACGAAATTCAGACTTTTTTGCAATAATTTCATTAAATCTGCCGTTTTATCCCGATTTTTTGACTAAATTACGTGTTTTTATGCAATTTTACTAAGATATTAGTCATTTTAAGTGTCTAACAAATAATACAAAAATGTCACAAATTGCTGCATTTTAAACTAAATATTATGCAAATAGATATTATGCAATTATGCTTCCTAATATGGAAACAACTTGTGTAAAAAGTTATTTTTACTGACTGTATGATTTCTTTTAGCAGGTTCTGTTGTATTATGCATATGGTGAAAGGAATGGGCCTGTGGTAACTCTTTATGGCACTGTTCTTTTCTCTGGCATGATGAAATCAGATAAACAGAAATGTTTGTTTTATGTTTACATAGAAAGAATATTTTCTAAGAAGGCAGAAAAGCTTTAAACGGACCGAATAACTAATCACTTGTTCTCTCCACAGTCGGCCCTATCTGACCAAAAAATCTTTATAATCTTTATTATTATACATTCCAGTCTGGGTTTAATAAAAATATTATAGTTACCATCAGATGCAGTAAATGATTTTTCTACTTTTCTACAGATTCGTGAGTCATTAGAAAAATCTTTACTCAATTATTTACAGAGAAATGAGAGACAAAATTCCCCACACTCCGACCCCCTCAAAGTTTAATCTGATATTAACCACCCTCCTCTAATCCATCTTCTTTTGTCATTGCTGATTCAAACACATTTTACCCTTGAATAGCGTTTACCAAGATAAGTACGATACGAAATTCTAGTTGCCATTGCCAGTGAGAAAATAATATAATCAATAATAGAAGAGTAAAATACTTAAAATTTTTTTTTTTATCTCAAGTGCTTTTTGTGAAAAAATCGCAAAATAAAATAGCAATTTCCATCAGATCATTGTGAAATAAAATGGCAATTTTGGTCAAATGGTTGCGAAATAAAACAGCGATTTTCGTCAAATGATTGCAAAATAAAATGATGATTTTCGTCAAGCGATCACGAAATAAAATGTTGATTTTCGTCAAGCGATCATGAAATAAAATTGCGATTTTTGTCAGATGGTCGCGAAATAAAACGGCAATTTTTGTCAAGTAATTGCAAAATAAAACGGCAATTTTCATCAAGCGATCGTGAAATAAAACTGTGATTTTAGTTAAACGGTCGCAAAATAAAACTGCAATTATTGTTCACCGATTGCGAAATAAAATGTCGATTTTGTCAAACGATCTTGAAATAAAAAGCTGGTTTTTGCTAAACAATTGTGAAATAAAACTGCGATTTTTGTCTACCGATCACAGAATAAAAGGGCAATTTTCGTCAAACAGTTGCAAAAAAAAACCCCAACACGTTTTCACTATTCGCTCTTGGAATAATCATGGAATCTATTGTTGGTTTACTTCTATTGCTTTAAAATGATGTGAAATAAAATTCTTCATGGAGCTCAATGCAACTGTTGCTGGGTTATCATAATTGATATAAAACATAGTGTGGAACTAAAGAAAAAATATTTTTATTTACTCACATAACTTTTCATGCATAATGAAATCACATCATATTTCAGACTCTTTGACCGATGCACGTTTATTTTACTTTACATGTAATTTTTTCTTATTTTGTTATTTTCCGACTAGCATCTTTGAACATTAAAGTATTCTGTTTATTTGTACAATGCTGGCAGAAGTAATCTTATTTTAATTGTAACACATTTGTTAATATACTTATTATTATTTAGTATATTAACAAATGTGTTACAATTAAAATTAGATTACTTCTGCCAGCATTGTACAAATAAACAGAATATTTTAATGTTCAAGGATGCTACTCAGAAAATAACAAAATAAGAGAAAATTACATGTAAAGTAAAATAAACATGCATCGGTCAAAGAGTCTGAAATATGATGTGATTTCATTATGCATGAAAAGTTATGCGAGTAAATAAAAATATTTTTTCTTTAGTTCCACACTATGTTTTACATCAATTATGATAACCCAGCAACAGTTGCATTGAGCTCCATGAAGAATTTTATTTCACACCATTTTGTAGAGTATTTTCACAAAAAAATAGATACTTTTTAAAAATTATAAGGATATAATATCTAGTAACATACCTATGGTTGGATAATTATTTTCTCGAAACATAGGTTTAGGTGATGCATTTTTCTGCTTCATGTTTTTAAAACTTTCTTATTAATTTAATTGACATTATTTTGACAATTGAACAAGCACAGATTTTTATCAAGTTATTTCTTCCACAAGTTATTTTTATCTATATAGTTTTATCCACAAGTTATTTCATCAAAAGATCGAAGAAAGTGGGGAGGGGCTAAGGATTTTATAAAGGTCTGTATCTTAAATTCTATTGGGCCTAAAAAGTGGAAGATTGTACAGCCAGTGGCAAAATAATTCCTTTTTCAAAAATTCTAAAATGTTTCTGCTATGGTTTCGGAAAGTAAAAAAAATCCACAAAAAATCGATTTATAAAAAATCTTTTTATTTCCTTTAAAAGAAAGTTTCTATATCTCTCCCATGGATGCTAGGTATTCATTGCAGGTAACCGGTGCTCTTCATTAATGAACATTTTCAAATGTATATAAAATTTAAAAAATATTAAATTTATAGATTTAATTTTCTTGCATCCAGATTCAGAATTTGCCACTGATTCTGATATGTAAACTTCTTAATGGTTACTCACTTACAACCATGGTTATTAATTATTATTTCATTAATTGGATGATTCCATTGAAACTCTTAATTTAATAGCCAGTCTATCAAAGTCACAAATGATTTTTATACTAGGATTCTTTAGAACGACATCAAATTAAAAAAAAAATACACTATTTAGAGATTTAAAATTATGCATCTAGCCCCATCTTTAAACGCTGTTTAATAATATCTAAAGTTTAAAAAAAAAACTGATCTACTAGTTTTTGTTCCATAAAAATTCTGTTTTTAAAAAGAAAAAGAAATTCTTTGTTGAAACGAAAATTTTTTTAAATAAAAAAACTGATAAACCAATCGATTCGGAACTTTCAGATAAGTTATAACACAGTATATATAAAAAAAAATAATAAAAAATATGGGGCATCAAATTACGGTTATGTGTGTGTGTGTGTGGGGGGGGAATCAAATATTTGAAGCACTGTCATTTTCTACTGTTTTTAAGTGCAGATTTTTGGCAGAACCTTGAGATAAATATTGCTTATTTAATATAAAAATTTCAAAAGTGTACTTACTATTATTTTTGAATAGTAATTTTAGCATATACAGTCGGCTCTCATTAATTTGAACTCATCAGGACCACAAGAAATGTTTGAATTATCTGAAGTTCGAATTATGGAAAGTATAAGAAGAAAACATGCTTAAAATAGTACTATTACAAAGAAATTAATGTTATAGGGTTCTTTTAAATTTATTTTGTCTATTATCATTAGAATACAACTTAATATTAAATTAAAATATATAAATACATAAACTAATTAAGGGATTAGAAACAAACACAATGGAAGAAAATTTTCAGGTGTCACTGTTGTACAGAAGGGACACTAAGAAAGTGGATATCAAATGCATGTGATTCTGTGCATACTTGTTTGGAACAATTCTCGCAAAAGTCAAAGTAAGAAAATTATTTAAAGCATCTGAAGTCTGCAAGAAAGAAAGGAAAAATGAAAAATCGGAATTCTCATTAGTTCAAATTAAACGAAGTCAAAAGAAAATGAGTTCAAATAAATGAAAAATTGTAACGCTATTTTGCCATTGAAAATTTTGGGACTTCATGTTTACTTTGAATTAAGCGAAAATTCGATTTATCCATTTTTGAATTAATGAGAGTTGACTGTATTTTAAATTCTTGCTTAAACTTGTTTAGCTAATATATCTATGGGTAGGTTTGGAACTAAACAGCGAAACAAATATCCTTAGTTCAGAAATAATATCCTTAAGAATCAACTTTGTCACCTTGTGGTAGAATATGTTAAACTAAAAGATTCTTTTTTTTTTTTTTTTTTTTTTTTTGGCAAGATTATGCAAAAAATACACAGCATGCTACTAAAACCTCATGTGATATCTGAAAATCCTTGGACCACAGTGTAGTATGAAATTGTACATATTGACAGGTAGCAAGGTAGCTATTCGTTTACACATATCCAATTATGAAAATACAGTGTATTTATTATAAAAAATGCTATAAAACATTTTAGGGGCCATCCCTAAATGATGTCATGCCTTTTATCCTTATTTTTGACTCCTCCCCCCCCCCCCTTTGTCACATGTCACGCTATACGTATATATATACACATATACTTGCAGTTGAGAAACAAAGCACTACATTATAGATCACATTTCAGATTTTATTTTTAAACCTTAACTATGCGTTTTAATAACATTTGTGAGCTGGAAAAAAAAAAAAGATTTGTGTACTTATTTTGGATGAAATAACCTAAGATTTACAACAAAAAACATAATTAGTGTAGAATAGTAATAAAACATTAATATGAAAGAGCAATTAAGAACAGTAGTATTTTTGGAATATGAAATGGAATTTAATGTATTTAGCTTTAAATCTTATCTTTATGAACACAATTTTTTAAATTTCAAAATAACTTCATATTTCATAATTTAATATTCTGAATTTTAATGCTTTTATTTAACCGTCTAAGTGTTTGGAACGTAATATTCTGTTCACTAAGCTGCAGGTTTTACAGCAGTATTAGCAATATTAAAGATAGTGTAATTCTATAGATGTAATGGATTTTCAATACATTTTACAATGATTAATATACTTCAAAATTATATTCATATTTGTAATTAAGTTTTTTTTTTTTAATAATGTTAATAGAATCATATTTTCCGAGCATTTAAAATAAAATGAGGAGAAAACAACATTACAATGTTATCCATTTGAAAAACGCTCAGAGGGTTAAAATAAATGTGTGATGTCACATTTCTTCTTACCCCCTCCCACCCCCTTGTCACAAACTGTCACAGTTTCATGAACCTCCTTCCCCTGTTCAAGCGTGACATCATTTATGGACGGCCCCTTAAAGGGACACCAGTACCTTTGAAACCATCTCTTCAATTTTGAATAATACTGTAACATATGCGTATATATAATATGCTGTAATATAATTTTATTCTTGTGTATATAAAAAAATGAAAGAAATTCAGCAAACTCCAATTTAAATATTTTTTTTTTAAATAACTATAAACTTGAATGTTAAATCTGTGTACAAAAATATTAAATACCATATTAAATACTTTTCCACCAAATGGTGGATTTCTGCTTTTTTTTAATTTTTAAGAATCCGTGATTTTCGTTAAGCGATCACAAAATAAAATAATGATTTTCGTCAAATGATCTCGAAGTAAAATGGCAATTTTCATCAAACGATTGTGATATAAAGCGGCGATTTTTTTCAAACGATCGCGATATAAAGCAGCGATTTTTGGCAAATGATCTCGATGTAAAATGACAATTTTCATCAAGCAATCGTGATGTGAAATGGCAATTTTTGTCAAACGATCGCAATATAAAATGGCAATTCTGATAAAAACAACCAAAAAAGAAAAGAAAAGAAAGAAAGAAACCTGAAAATTTTTGCTATTTACTTGTGGAATAATAATCAAATCTATTGTCTGGTTACCTAAATTAATTTAAAATGATGCAATACATAAAATCCTTCACTAAATCTGTTGCTAGGTTAACTTGAAATACACCATGGAGAATAAGTTAAAAAAAAAAAAATGAAACCTCTATCTCAATTAACAAAAAAAGCCTTAGTATTTTTCACACAAGCAAAACATAAAAACATAAACAGGGAGAAAAATCAGTTTAAAGCTTTTTTTCATGTGGGTCATTGTGCTGGATTTATTAACATAATTCACAATATCTCACAATGACAATATAATTGTCATAGGTAAAAATGAGATGTCAAAACATTCACAATTTGAGAAGCTTTCAGTTAATATTAAAAAAAAAAAAAAAAAAAAAAAAAAAAAAAAAAAAATCTATATCTTGACCAATATCAAAGCACTGTGACCCCTTAACATAAGAAATATGTCAATGCAATATCCAATACAATGTAATTCACAAAATCTAAGCATAAATGTTGTGAAAAATGTCATAATTTTTCCTTTATATGATATTTTCTTCTCAGTGGCATCCCTGATAGTAATTAGTGGCCAGTAACTTGACAATAGTGGCTACTAAACATTCAGCCTCTACAGGCCACTGGCTACTAAAACGAATATTGAATTTTAATCTTTAGTACATACAAAACTAAGGTGGAAATAATTTCAGCATAAAATACAAAATACTCAGACAAAAATACCTAAAATTTCCCTGGTAATTAATTATAGTCACAGCATGAAAAATTGTCTTTTCAAGGACAAATGTTCCCCTTTTGTTGGTCACCCCTCGACCCCTATCTTAGGTTAGTAACCATGGTAACAGTCATGTGACCGACTGACCGTACTGCTTTTTTCCACACCGTTTGAGAGATCCAGTTGGTAGAATAACGCTGTAACTCATCCCGTGCATGGGTAAATTTGTTTTGCGGAAGTGCCGTGGAAAAAAATGGGAAGATGGACTAGTGTCCTCTAATACCATGACAACGAAGGGAAAATGAAAAGAAAGCATTTGTCCTTGAAATGCTGATTTTTCCTGCCGTGACTATAGTGGTATGCTGTTCCTTTTGTATACCTGCCAGCCTTCCATTTTTTTTTTTTTTTTTAATTTTTAAATCATAAATTATAATTTGGTAATTATTCAATAAAAACTTTGTTTCTGTATTGTTATTTAACAATTTCAATCATTAAATAAAATTTCTGGTTTTATTTGATTAGGGTGGGAGGGGGGGGGGTAAGTAGGATATTGCATGTCAAGCATAGCAAATGACGTGGTTTTGTATTATAACAAAGTTTAAAAAATATCGAGATCTTGGTATAATAGTATGCATTTTTTCGGATACTGGATAGTAGCCAAAATCTTTTGTGTGTCCCTGTAAATACTAATTGTTTTCTATTATACAGGAAGTTAATCCCCAGTAAAGTATATCAATTTCATAAAATGGCAAATCAGGGCTCAAAAAATAGTGATCCCGGGGAACCTAGAAATCCTTTCCAGGAACGCATATTTTATCACTAAAGTTCCCGGCCGGTAACCTAACCTTTTGCCGTGTCCGCTAGCAATGCTGTGAACGCATTTAATGCGTAAATTAAGCAAAAAATCGGCAAAAAAATAGCTCTTAAGCGGCCCGGGGGATGCATAATTTCGTCGAAATATTACGGGAAAAGCCCGAATTTCAACAAAAGAATCGCAGAAAAAACGCAAATTTCATTAAAGGATCGCAAAAAACGGCAAATTTCGTTAAGAAATTGCGTAAAAGTGGCACATTTCGTTAAAAAAACCATGGTAAGCAATAAATTTTGTCAAAATATCGGGAAAAACGGCAAATTTCTTCTAAAAATATCTAAAAGACAACAGATTTCGTTGAAAAATCGCATGAAGCATCGCAAATTTCAATAAAAAATCCCAAAAAAGGCAAATTTTGTAAAGATTTTCTTTTGAAAAGCAACAGGCTCCGTTAAAACATCGCGATAAAACGGCAAGTTTCCTTAAAACATCGCGATAAAACGGCAAATTTCTTCAAAAAATCGCGAAAAAACGGCAAATTCCTTCAAAAAATCGGGAAAAACGGCAAATTTCATTAAGAAATCGCAAAAATTATTTTATCTGTATTAAACTATTTCAAATAGTTTAATACAGATAAAATGCATCCCAAGTAATGTTCCACCTGTACCATTATGCAATGGAATACTTTTGTGTGGCTCTGTAAATGAATAATAAATATTCTTTGCATCACAAATTGTCAAAATCTTTATTATAGTATGTACTTCATAGATGCATATCAATTTTATTATGTTCATAAGAGTGTAACACCATAAAAATGCACTTGAAACTTTTTTTTCAAATTGAACATAATGTGGAATGGAATGCTTTTGATTGTCCCTGTAATTGAACAACAATTCCGATTTTCATAAAATTTGAAATGACTCAACAAAATTATGTGATTATATGATTTAAATTTCAAACAGTTTGTTTGGGTATTTTTTGCGTTATGTGTGGACAGACAGGCAGACTGAACAACAACTAACTTAATTATGAAGACACCTAAAAACAAGTATAACAGTATGTATTTAAATGAAATATCTGAATGATGTTAATGAAAGAGACATTGTTTTTAAAATTACAGTGAAAATGCCTGCACATATTTTTGTCTGTTGTGTGTATGTGTATTTATACCATAGGGACTGTCCATAAATGATGTCACACGATTTTTCAATATTTTTTATCCCTCTTGTTACATGTCATGCTAGATTACATAAACATATACACACGTTAGAAACAAAGCATTACATTATAAATGATATTTCAAACTTTATTTTTAATGTTTAAGAAATGTTTTAATGACATTTGTAACTATAACAATAAAAATGATTCATATACTTATTTTGTATGAAATAATGTTAAAATTTACAACAAAAACATAAATAATATAAAATAGTAATAAAATATTAATGTGAAAGAGCAACTGAAAATAATAGTATTTTGGAATTTGAAATAGAATTTAACGTGTAGGACTTTTTTAATCTTATCTTTACTTTATGAATACAAAATACTTTAATTTTAAAATAATTAAAAAACTTACTTGCTAATTTTCTATGCTGTTATTTTAACCAAAATGTGTGACCTCACATTTCTTCTTACCTCCTCTCACCCCTTTGTCATAAACTTTCAGAATTTCTAGACCCCCCCCCCCCCCCCCAGTCCAAGCGTGACATCATTTGTGGACGGTCCCATACTTATCAACCTCTTGCTTTTTGAAATAAAAAAAGAAAAGTACTTTGAATTAGAATTTTATTAATTTTAAATTTTTTTCCTTAACAAAAATGAGTGGATAGAAAGTATGTTATACTTACTTATTTCGAGTTTATTAAGTTTAGTTTTGTAATTTGTTTCTTTAAATTAAAAGTATCATTTTCACTAAAAACTTCTTTATATTTTCAGTCTTCTTATGCACAGTTACTTGCCGCAACAACATTGACAAAACTAGTATCTCGGAACCCTCAAACTTTGACATTGCAGCAAAGGATAGATATAAGTATGTATTAAAAAAAAAAATTGAACTTTTATTTTACATTAAAAAGATGTTTTATTTTCTGTTTTTGATCTAAAGTTTTTTATATTTATTTGCTTTTGAAAATATGACTTAAATCATTTACTCCAGCCCATTTTAAGACACAGCAGTTTTAAAACTTTCATGAATAGTGTTAACATTTCTTTTAAAAAGGGGTAATGCAGATTTACCGAAAAGGGCAATTTTTGTTGGATGAAAGGACATTTTGTTGGGTAAAAGCTTCTTTCTTACATTTCTCACTGGATTATTTGTCAAATGCAGAAAAATTTCCAAATGTCTGCGACAGATACTACAGGGGCAGAAAATAATCTGCAGGTGAAATATTTTACAACTGAACCCAGTAGTAGAACTATCTTCAACTGTCTGCAACACTAATAATATTTAAAAAATAGTCTGCAAGATGCAACATGTTATATAAATCTATTCTTTGTGCTATTGTAGTGCTAATTTATTATAGCAATATATGTGTGTGTGTGTAAACTGTTTACAGTAAAAAACCCCTTCAGATAAAGATATTTATTTAAGGCATTAGGCAGATATTTAGATAAAAAAGGAACCATTGGAAAATGCTCTATTTGAAACAAAGCAATATTGTTTTATCATTTTCCAAAATTTTCAACACAACTGTTAGTTTAATGCATGATATAAAAGAAGTTGATGCCAATATATTTTTGAAATGGTTGTTGAATTGTTGAAATGGTCCTTTTCTATATTATGTTACTTATAACTGAACCCCAGCTTTTACACATTGCTTCAGATACATGAATCGACAAACAGGAACTGAAAAACTTCATAATATGAGGAAGTTTTGGTTTTAAGTTAGATATTGCTACTTTTAACATTGCTTGAAGGCAAATTTCAGGCAAAATACTTCTCTTTTTCAGAGGCCGCAGAATTTCATCTCCAGTAATTTTGTTGTCAACTTTTTTTTTTTTTAAAGACTAATACAAGCTTTTTTATTCAACAAATAACAAATCATATTTTAGAGGCAAAAATTGAACTTGTTCATTTGGAAAAGAAGTTATGAAATGCATGACATATTGTTTTAATAACAATTAATGAATAATTAAAATCAATATTTTTAAACAGCAATTAAGAGATTTTATTTATTTATTTTTTTTTTTTTATGCAATAAATGTGCAAGATAAGATACAAATTTAATTATAAAATAATGTTTATTTGAGCATAGAAGATAACAAGTATCACAATTGTTCGCATTTCTTTTAAAAAGAGTGAACCCGGATTTATTGAAAAAGACATTTTTGCAAAAAAAAGAATACTTCTTCACTGAGTAAAGGGTACTTTTTGTTTAAAGAATGGGTGCTTGAGGAGTCACGTTCACTCAGAAAGATTGGAGCAGGAAAATGTGTCTTTGGAACAAAAACAAAAAAAATTCCACTCCTGGCAATAACTTTTTTTTTTTTTTTTTTCGTGCCCCTATGACAAAATTTCTGTTTTTTCATGATTTTTTGACAAAATTTGCTGTTTTTTTTTTTTTCAAAATTTCAGGGATGTAGTGAAAGGTATACAGGTATGTGTGCTGTACATCTTCTGGATTTTTTAAAGGAATACGTAATCCTTCGTTTCTCAAGAAAACTATAGTATACACACTATAGGGTATACTTTCTATATTGAGCATATGCCCTCAGCATATATCCTTTGTTATTTTTATGACTTCACCTCTTTGAAATTTACTGTTTTTTCATGATTTTTTGGCAAATTTGTCTTTTTTCATGGTCTTTTGACAAAATCTGATGTGTTTTAGAGATTTTTTGATGAAAGTTGCCATTTTTTCACAATTATTTGCTGAAATCTGCCATTTTTTGTATGATTTTTTGAGGGAATTTCCTTTTTTGCAATCGTTTGCCAAAATCTGCTGTTTTTTGAGTTTTTTCTGACAGAATGTGCCGTTTGTCATGGGATTTTAAAAAGAAATTTGCCCCTGTTTTTTTGCAATTTTTTTGATGAAATTTGTCATTTTTAAGTGATTTTAAAAAAAAATTTGCAGTTTTTTTTTAGCAATGTTATGATGAAATTGTCGTTTCTTCCTGCGATTGGACTTTTCTTGGCATTTTTTGTAAAAATTTGTAATTTTTTCAAGATTTTTTGATGAAAATTGATTTTTTTCTTGCAATCTTTAGACGAAATTCGGGCTTATTCCGTGATATTTTAACAAAATTAAGTGTCCCACAAGACACGTCAGAGCTTTTTTTTTTTTTTTTTTTTTTTTTTTGCATCCCATCTTTGATTTTTTGCATAATTTATGCAATATAGTGCATCAATAGCACACCTGAGTCTTCAGTGACAGGAAATTTCTCATGCCTGGTCTTGCCTTTTCCGGCAATATTTCCATTTCTATGATTTATCTATTTTTATTTACTTTTACCTAACTATATCCATCCTTTATTAAAACTTTTATTCATTTATTATAACTTCACAGTCTCTTACTTACCTTTTATTAAATACCCTTTTTACTTTTTCATCCAACAGGTTTCTTTCTTTTTATTAAATCTATTTAACCTTATTTATAATTCTTTATTAAAAGTCTCATACATTTAAACAATAGTTATTTAACTTGCTTTACCTTTATTTCCAACACTTTGTCTTTAAAACTCCCGGTTTCATTTTGTTCTGTTTCTTTATTTTCCTGGCATTCACATTTGGCATATTCGCTTGCAATCTGGAGCACGGGTGATAAATTTCTCTCAATCGCCACAAGGTGGCGTCGCCGTTTTGTCAGAATAAATTCTCGTTCGAGGGTCATCGTTCCATCTGCTCCTTTGCATGCATAATAAACTTCTTTTTAGCTCTGCATTCAGTATAAATACTTCACCGTCCACATAATCCTTACCATAAGTTTCGATATCAACTTGTTATGTTTGTCCCTTTTCTTTTCACCAGTTTTGATTTGTATTACTAGTCTTAGTTTCATATTATGCGATTGTTATGTGTCATTTATTAGTTTTGATTAAGTGTTCTCACTAATTTATGCCCCACCAGTGGCCGCAAGGTTCTGACCTCCAAACTGGTAGACGGTAGGTGCTGGGTTCGAACCCAATCGCGACCGTCGGCCTAACCGTTCGGAGTTTTCCGTGGTTTTCTTTGAACCTTGTGTAAATACGGGTTAGGTTCCCTTAGAAAGACCCCCACGGAGGGCATCCCACCCCATAGGGCCTATATCCCATAGCGTAGATAATCGGCCGACATACATACAAACAAATACAAACAAACTCACTAATTTATTTGAGACCATTAAACAGATGTCACCTTATTTCTTTGACATTTTTCTCCATTTATTTTGAGCGTTGTTAAAGGCTGATGGCTGTAAAAAAGTGCTGTGGCATTCGAGCCAAGTTTGAAAGTTTTTCATCATTTGTGTATTGTGTCCAGCAGCCGATGAAGTTGAGGAAGTTTTCACCTTGATAACGTGTTTAGTCCGTGTTGACAGTTTCTCAGGCATACAAGTACTTGTATTGAATCTAATTTATTACTACAGGTTTCCAAGCTTTTCAGATGGAAGATACCATATATGCAGATGTGTCAGTTTACTTTGCCATGAAGTTAGTTTTATTTATTGCTTTAGTTGTATACAGGGCTGCAGAGTCGGGTCTATTTTTGAGCAAAGGAGTCGGAGTCGTGGAGAAACAAGCCGACTCCAACTCAGAGTTCTTTCGATAGATAGTTTGAAGTGAAATTAAACCAGTTATATGTAATTTTAAATCCATAAAAGGAATTAATAATTTTTTAGCACTTTCCAACAGAGTTGTAAAATGCTTATGCATTCGGTTTGTAGGTCCGTCTGTGTCAAAGTTCTAATTTCCGTAAATACACTCGGATTTTCATGCAAATGATAAAGTTTATTTAGAATCACCAAAGCATGCTTGGTACACTGTAAGAAAAAGTACTGTAATTTTACAGCAAAAAGTGCTGGCAATTTGGGTGCCAGCACATTATGCAGTTATTTTACAGCAATGGCGTTATTTTAATTTCACAGTGCAGGCGTAAATTTTACTGCAGTTTTAGCGATTATTTTTACAGCAATGGCGTTATTTTAATTTCACAGTGCAGGCGTAAATTTTGCTGCAGTTTTAGCTGTTTTTTTTTTTACAGCAATGGCGTTATTTTAATTTCACAGTGCCGGCGTAAATTTTACTGCAGTTTTAGCTGTTATTTTTACAGCAAAGGCGTTATTTTAATTTCACAGTGCAGGCGTAAATTTTACTGCAGTTTTAGCTATATTTTTTACAGCAATGTCGTAATTTCATTTTTACGGTATTGTTGTAATTTTCACGGCACTTTTAACCATTACTTTTACAGCTATATCATAATTTCATTTTACAGTATTGTTGTAGTTTTTATTATTTTTTAGCCGTAATTTTTACAGTTGTGATGCATTTTAATTTTATAGCACAACTATTAATTTAAATGCATTTTTAGCCATTTTTTTTTTTACATTTTAAACATATTTTTGTTTTACAGCACAACCGTATAATTTAATAAATGTTAACCTTTTTTTACAACGGAGATGCATTTTTGTTTTACAATTAAAATTTCATTTTAATTGTAAAACAAATATGCATCTCAGTTGTAAAAAAGGCTAACATGTATTACGGTTGTGCTGTAAAACAAAAATATGATTAAAATGTAAAAAAATGGCTAAAAATGAAGTTAAATTAATAGTTGTGCTGTAAAATTAAAATGCATCACAACTGAAAAAATTACTGCTAAAAAATAACAAAAATTACAACAATACTGTAAAATGAAATTATGATATAGCTGTAAAAATAATGGTTAAAAGTGCCGTGAAAATTACAACAATACCGTAAAATGAAATTAATTCTTAATATTCTTAATTTTTATGCATTTTTCACTACTGTTACAGCAATGTTGTGTTTACAATTGTCTTTTCACTAAGTTAATATTATATTTGTCTTACAGCAAAAGAAGGGGGGAAAGATAAATCTTTATAGACAATTTACCAAACAAGTAACATTTTGTTTTAAAAAATGATATACATTTCTTTGATGCTTGCCAGTCAAAAACATTTTTAATATAAAAAGAAAAAAAAATGATTTGTATAATTTTTTTTCACAGGTTGAAAATTTTTTAAATCATAATTAATTATGCAGTTTTAAAATTTTAATAAAATTGTTAAATGCACATTTAAAAATAATAAATATATAAAAATTTAGATTACAAATCTATGTGCTATATACAAAATATGTGTACTATATAAAAATTATTGTGTTTTACAATTTAAAATTATAACATGCAATATAATTTTTATTGACGTTATTTTTTTTTTTTTTCTTTTAGTTACTGTTATATATTACTAATGAATTATTTATGTATTTGTTTCTGAATGAAAAACTAATATTATTACTTACTATTTAATTTAAAAGAAAGGTTTATAAATATGATGTTACAGTGAATAAAAGAATTTTTTTTTTCATTATTTTTTTCCGCCATTGTGTTATTTCACTCATATAAATTTGACATGAATATAAATAACTAAAATGAAATTTTACTCTTTTAACCTATATAAAAAGAAATTAAAAAATTAAAAAATGTATTAAGACTTTGTCCATTTTTAAAAAGTAGGCATTGCGATGGCAATCGTATTTTTGTCTTGAATATATTATTACGTAACATACAAATAATTGCTTGACGTTAGCAGAATTATTACTTCAACTTCCAAACGTTAATTTATCCCTCTTCTCTAAAAAATACTAAATCATTTCAATAAAAGTATTTTAAAATGCCAATTCTCATTTTTTTTTCTAAATTAAGCAACTGTATCGATTATTTTTGCACAATCAATCATCATTACGAATAATAAATTTTATTCACAATTATTACTATGTTATACCAAAAAGATTATATTTTTATATATACATATGTATGCAGTTATTTTATTAATACTTATACACCAAGCACTGAATAGTAGATACATGATTTTGTTCTAATTTATATACAGTTATTTTAATTAGTTTTAAAATTACTACTATGTAATTATTAGAAAATGTCGACAGTAATAACATAAAAAAAAAAAAAAAAATCCTCTGGAATCATGATTTGACTATTTACATTTTTTAACCTTTTGATTTTCTAAAAATAATGAGGAAATTTATTCACATTTTATTGTAATTTCTTTAGCAATAAGATCCATGTTTCTTTATATATATATATATATATATATATATATATATATATATATATATATATATATATAATTTTTACTTTATGTAGACATATAAGCATTAATTTTGAAATATGTAGTCTGATAATAGTATTAAAATAATAAATTTAAAAAATAATAAAAAAAACCCAGTAAAATAATGATTTGACTGTTTAATTTTTTTGCCATTTTTATTTTCTAAAAAAAAAAAAAAAATAATAATAATTAAATCGATTTTGTCATAAATAATCGCATCATGTTTGAATGTAAGTGAAATGAAGCCATGCTGTATTCACTCTCGGTAAAGAATTTGATGTATTTGTATACAAACACACTAACAGTATTTAGACACGAGTAATTTGAGTATATTAAACTGATTAGTTTTCTAAGCAAATAAATAGTGACACAAAGTGCTTTAATCCAGTAATATAATAAAAAACAGCAATTTATACTTAACCAATTTCAAAGCAGAATATTTTAAACATAAAACTATTTTATTAATTCTTATATATAATTCAATTGCAACAAATGCTTAAAATTAAGGTTTAATACTTACATTCAAAATGTTACTTACATTGGGGGGGGGGGGGGATCTGAATTTTAATCAACTTATCATGTAAAAGCTAGAATAAATTATAAAATATTACAAAAGTTGTTTTAAATCAATGTTGAACTTTGATTTTCATCTGTTTTAAACATGTATTACCATAAAAAATCTCTTATGACAAGATATTCATAATGTATATTCTTATCTTATTCTTATGTTCTTATAAAATCTGTATTGCAGATTTAGAAAAGCAAAATAAAAATGCTGTCATTTTAAAACTTACTGTGTTAGTAGAGTTCTATAGTTTTATGCATGCAGCAGATATTTTCAGCAATTAAAAAAATCTAAGAAAGTGTAAATTTTATTTCAAATGTTTGTATACTACAAATGTTTGCGTAAAACTAAAATTATTTTGTGATATGCTTTTTCCTCTTTTTAATTCTGAAAATAATTTACTTCACTCTTCTTTTGTTTTTAGAAAACTCTTGATGACATGTCAAATATATGAAAAAGACATAATAAATACATGAAAAAGACATAATAAATACATGAAAAAGACATGACAAATACATGAAAAAAAAATAATTTATTAATTAGAAATATATATAAGTGAATATTAGAAAAATTCTCATTTATAATCATTAAGACATTGACATTCAGGCATTCATTTCCTCTTTTTGGACCTCTCTTCTTACTCTTGTCCATCATTTCGATATTTTTAGATGCAATTCATTATTTGATGGCTTCTTCAATTTCGAGGAAGGTGTAATAATAAAAAACAGCAAAGGTGGACTAAATCTGAAAAGAAATAAGTGTTTCAGTTTTTAAAAAATGCTGACCAGGTCAATTTTAATATTTTATGTTAACAAAATCATTTAAAATATCAAAATGAATCTTTCATAGCTGCAAACCTACCTCACTCTACCCTTTTTTATACACACATAAAAAAAAAATTCCTGTAAAATAACTAGGAAACTTATCTATTATTTTCTGAAATATATTTCTCAAAGCTGAAAATACATGCAAAATTCAACAAAATACTTCAAATAAAGTTTTGCGAAATATTTCTATATAGCAAAGCTAACTAAAAGCACATTAATGTTAATTAAGATACATTTTGATAATTTTCATTTAAACATACAAAATTTACAAAAAATGATACTGCATGAAGAAGTTTAGATTTTTAGCATTGGAAAAGCTTATTGTGTGCCTCTGAAATTTACACTTAAATAACATTTAAAATACATAAAAAAATATTTTTTCTGCTTAGGATAATATATCCATTTGGTGCATTATTTAGTTCTTCATTGTAGTTCACTTGTAGTTTTATATTTCGAAGCTATTGTTGACATCAGATGGATATTTATTTAAAAAGGTCATTAGATAAATGATAAAAATATACGTGTATCTAAAAAAAAAGAAAAGGTGGTAGCATCAGAATAAAATAAACTACTTTCTTTTGACAATCAATAGATTATGACCCTTTTAAAGAGGGTCGAAATGAGAGATACACTTTAAAATAATTATTCCAGAAATAATTTTTTAAAAAGGAAAATAAACATGTAATAAATCAAGTGCCAAATGAAATAGAAATAATCAACGTGACAGAAAATGCAAATTATTTAGCACATATAGTTATTAATGTATAAGCAATATACACTATCAAAATAAGCATCAAATTCGTGATCTGAGAATCGATTGATCACATATTGTCTGAAAAAAGCTAATGTTAATGAACTATTTTTTCCAATCATGACTAAAAAGCCTATTAGAATTTCATATTTAAGACATGCAAAACAAGCAATGTTTAAAAAATTTTGAAGATTTTGTAAGTTATTAAACAGATTTTGTTAAAAAATGGCAAGAAAATTCCTTAGAAATATACTTAAAATATGCAATCAACAAAGATTTCCTCTCCCCTATAAATAAAGGTAGGCAAATCTTACAACTAGCAGTACGTGTATAGAAGTCGGAAGGGGGGGGGGCGCACGTCATTTCAGATTTAAAAAATTGGAAAAACAGATAAAAAAGTTACAGAAGAAAGGGTAAACCACATAAAATTAATTTAAAGAATAGTAAAGATCACTTTTATTGTTTAGTAATCATTAGAATGGATATTAATAATTAAAAAAATTGTTAGAAGCAGTGCCAATTTCATTTTCATAGTTAAAATATAATATTTAATTTGAATATTTGAGAGCAGATGAGAGTTTTGAAAAATGAAAAAGCATTCACATATAATCTTCGTAACAAAATTGTTGCCATTTGACGTCTATGCTGCGAAATGACGTAAAATGACTTGTGAAACGGATTACTCTTTTAGAAAGGGGAAAACGATTCAGGTTGTGTATTCTGCTTATTAGTTTTGGAGATAAGAAGTGAGAATATTTAATATCTTAGAAGAAAAACTTCCTTTCTTTCCTTTTTCAAAAATATATTTAATCTTAATACTCTTATCCGCCTTTTTAAGTAAGCGAAATACAAAAAAAAAAAAAAAAAAATTTGCTCATTAAATAAATAACAATACCTTACTAATACTACTTTCAGGAACAATAAAATAAATAATAATAATAATACATTTCATTCACAATTGCTTCTTCTTTTCTCCTCCCCCCTTTCCATTAAGGATAAGTTTAAATTTTGATTTTTTTTTAAATTAATATCTGCACTGTTTTTATCTTATTCCAGGCATTGGACCAATACAAAAGGTTTACTTTATTTTTTTTAATCAAAATGTCTACATTTTTTAACCTATCAATTCTTAATTTATCCATTCATGAACTTGAGTTTTGGTGAATAATCTTACTATCAATGAAGATTTTATGAAGAAAATAAGATAAATTTTAGTCACATGGCAAAAACAAATATACGAAAATATTTTCAATTTATTTTAAACTTCTCATTTAAAAAATAAATAATTAAATGGCAAATTAACGGCTGTATGCGTACTTTTGATACACCACAATAATTTATGAAATTAGCTTGTAAATCTCTTGCACTTCAAAATACAATTCACAAAAATGATATATTTTTCACACATACAAAAAAATTCCCATGAGTAATTTTTGAGAATTATTAATTTTCCTATATCAACTATATCAACAATGGATAAGAAAACTTGTGACTAGTAGTTATTTCTGATTAATATAAACTTTTAAAAGAGACTGGTTTTGATTGTTTTTTCTAAGACTAATTAAACAGTTTTTAAAGGTTTTGTAAGAAATTATTGACTATTTTTTTAAGATTTTAAGACCAAAACAATTCCCCTAAAGTTTTCCTGAGATGTTTAAACTTTGCTAAAAATATTGTAAATATTTTTAGAAACATTTCTCTATGGATATATATACATCTTTGGTAGATCACTTTTAACAAGATAAAGTCGAATTCTTCTGTTTTTAAAAATGAGAGAAAGGAAAAAAAAAAGAAGGGGGGGGGGCTCAATTTTTTTAAAACTTTTTTTTTAATTTATTTAAAAGTACTTCAAATATGTGTGACGGAGAAAAGGCATGATTTCTCTCCTCTTTTTCTAATAAAAATTATGTTATTCATGATAATTGTATTAGAAAAAAAAAGATTAATCAATATTAACAAAATATTGTTTTCTTTTAATGTATGACCAGCAGTATAATAAAAAATCACAATTCTATTCATAAAAATGTTCTCATAATTCAATAAAAAGGATTTATACTTTAAATACATTTTAAATGAAAATGAAAAAAAAAAATTCATTAAAGTAGCAATTAAATGCTTCCAAAAAGTTTTAATTGGTTTAATGGAATGTTTTGTATTAAAGTTTTTCTTCCCCAATAAAACATTCGATATGATTAATCAAAGTTCACGCATTTAAAATGCTAGCAATCCTCTATGATATAAAGCACTTTGTCAAGAAAATAAAGCTATACATTTCAATATTTGAAAGGGAACACGCATAAAAGTGCTTTAAACATTAGAAATTGTAAGCTACGTACCTATGAACGTTCTATCAGAATTATCAGGACTTCAGATTCACATGAAAGCAAAATATTCCAATTGCAGTATATATCTGAAATACAATAAAATGTTTTGTTTGTTTAAGTTTAATAGTTTTGTCAATATAAAATAATATAAAAATGTATTAATCTTTTCCCCACGTTTTGAAAATCTCAAGCATAAAATTGTAACCTGAAAATTATTATTATTATTATTATTATTTCAACTCTAAATTGAGTTTTATTATATTACTAATAATTACAAAAATGCAATTTATGATTTCATCAAAGAGTATAACTATGTTAAATTACAAACCCGTTGAAATTTGCTTTAAATTTAGCGAAATTTTATTCTTCTTCTTCTTCTTATTATTATTATTTAAAAAATAATAATTAAAAATTGAAAACCCATTGGAAAGAATGATTTTAACTTAAAAAGCACAAATTATTTTGTTGTTGTAATTACTTTTACTAATAATAGAGTGTGGTATGTTAAAATTAAATGAAATACATTTAATATGGATAAGTTTGCAAAATATTTATTATTTTCAAAACAATCTCTAGCTATAAAAAACCCTTAAATTAAAAAAAAAAAAAGATTAAAAAAAATAAAAAAGTAGTACTTATTAAAATGATATATTCCTAAGTTTTGCGGCCCCACCAGTGGCCGAGAGGTTCAAACCTCTCAACTGGTAGACCGCAGGTGCTGGGTTCGAACCCAATTGCGGCTGTCGGCCTAATCGTTCAGAGTTTTCCGTGGTTTTCTTCGAACCTTGAGTAAATACGGGTTAGGTTCCCTTAGAAAGACCCCCACGGAGGGCACACCCCCTGGTCCTATATCCCTAGCGTAGATAATCGGACGACAAAAATCAACCAACCAACCAACCTAAGTTTTGCAAACACGGGCACAAAATTGTAAGATTAAAATTATTATTATTAATTTTTAGATTAAGTCAGATTATATTTATTAATAACATGGTTCGTACGCTCTGGAAAAAATAGAAAAAGTGCTGGAAAAAAAAGTCCTCATTTTCAAGGAATGAAAAGTGCTGGAAAAAGAGAGATTCATTTTCAAGGAATGAAAAGTGCTGGAAAAATTAGAAATAATAAATATTATAGGCATGCCAATTTTCCGCGGAAACGCGGATTTCCGTGTTTTGCTTATTTTCAAAATCGGCGGATTTCCGCTTTTTTATTTATTTTCAAAACCCATGGATTTCCACAATTTTTCTTATTTTTTCGGTCGCGCCGCCATTTTTTACCACGACGAAATTGGTCAAAAATGGCGGAAAAATCTCCGACGGCGGAAAACGACATGTTTTTGCCAAAAGATCCCGATAAAAGACATGATTTTTCGTCAAAAGAATATGAATAAAACGTGATTTGCGTCAAATTATTGCAAAAAAAGGCGTTATTTCTGCCAAAAGATCGCAGGAAAAAGCGCTATTTCATTCACACATCGTAAAAAGACGCGTTTTTCGTCAAAAAATTGCAGAATAAATTGCAGATTCCTGTCGACGGACCTCAAGAAAAACGTTATTTCCATCGAAGAATCGCGAAAATGACGCAGCCTCTGTCGAGGAATCGCGGAAAAGGCGCGATTTTCCTCAAATGATCGTAGAAAAAACGTTATTTTTGTTAGAATTGCAGAGAAAATGCGATTTTTGTCAAAAGATGGCTTAAAAAAGCACTATTTCTGACAAAAGATCGCAAAAAGAGACTTGTTTTTTGTTAAAAAATAGCAAAATAAACGCGATTCCTGTCGAAAGATCGCAAAAATAACGGTCTCTTAAAAAGAATCGCAAATAAGATGCGATTTTCGTCAAGTGATAGTGTAAAAAACGCAATTTTTTGTCAGAATTGCCGAGAAAACGCGGCTTTTTGTCAAAGGAGCGAGGAAAAGACGCGACTTTTTTCAAAAGATCGTGGAAAAGACGCAATCTTGTCAAAGGATCGCAAAGAAGTCGCGAATTTTTTTTTTAAATATCACGAAAAGTCGTGAATTTTTGTCAGTTGATCGTGAAAAAGTCGCGAATTTTTGTTCAAGGATCGCGAAAAAGTCGTGAATTTTTGTCAAAGGATCGCGAAAAAGGCGCGAAATTTTGTCAAATGATCGCAAAAAACGCGATTTTTGGTCTAAGGATCGCAATAGAGACGTGATTCCTGTCAAAAAATCTTGGGAGAAAAAAGCGAATTTCGTCAAGTGGTCGTGGAATGAAATGTGAATCATGCATGTGCTTATTGTTCACTCGTGAGGGACGGGGGGGGTTCAAAATATTTTCAGTCTTGGCAAAATTTCAAACTTAAATATAGGTGAAAATTGACAATCGCCAAGGCGATTAAAAAAAACGCGATCGATCGCCATTCGCCTAGTGGGGATTATAAATTCTGTTACCAATCGCCAAATGAAATACAGCTTTTTTCAGGGAAATATGCACTTCTGCTTTACTTAAATTCTAATTATACACTGATTAATTCTTTTCCCTAATAGATGCAAACAGATTTAAGCCAAATTCGGAATTTTATGACTGTTATAAGTTATTTTGAAGGTAGATTTTTAAATGAATTTGGATTTGAACCTATTGGATATAGCATTGTAAGAAATGTATCTTGCTTAGATCCAAGAAATATGGTTGCTAATAAAAAGAATTGCTTAAATAAGATGCTTAATATTTTAAATTCTCTGATTGATTCAAAACTTGTAGAAGAAAATGTATGTGAGAATATTTTGGTGGAATTTGCAATTATTTAGATGATGTTGTTGTTTTAAAGATTTCTGATTTTGCTAAATTCTCACCAGAGAATTCAAGAATTGATGAATTATTTTTTGAAACAATGAATAATAGCAAATTTCAAAATTTGTGGAAAGTTGTTGAAATGCTATTACTTCTTAGTCATGGACAGGCTACTGTTGAAAGAGGGTTCAGTATTAATAAAAAAATTGAGATTGAAAACATGAAGGAACAGTCTTATATTTCCCAGAGACTTATATGTGATTACCTAAATGAATGCAGCAATATTCATGATGTAAAAATATCGAATTCAATGCGCACTTATGTTTCCAATGCCAGACAACAAAATATGAGCTACTTGCAAAACCAAAAATCGACATCTACAAAGAAAAGAAAAGAAATCTCTGAAGATATAAGGGAATTGATGGTTAAAAAAAGATGTCTGGAAAATGAAATCAAATGTCTAATTAAGTCTGCAGATGAATTTGCAGAAAAAGCAGAAGAAAACAATGACCTTCAATCCCTTTGCAAATCCAATAATTTAAGGAGATCTGCTAAAGAAAAAGAAGAAAAGATGCAGGATGTTATTAATACTTTAAAAGATTTACAAAGCATTTAACTCAAATTGACTTTGGACTTATATTTTACTAAGTTTTATTAGCCAAGGACAATTTTTTTTCCCTTTAGACTTTACATTTAATCTTAATTTACTTTTTAATTAATATTTTTTATCCTTTAGATTTTACATTTTAATCTAAATTTACATTTAATCTTAATTTACTTTTTAATTAATATTTTTTATCATTTTTCTCTTTTTATATTTCATAAATAAAACTTCATTAGATGAAAATTTAGAAAGTATCTTTATTAAGGAATAATTAAACACACATTTAAATACACAGGTAACATGGTGACTATTTCCTTTATGATATATTATTCTAGAACCATTTTAATGCATGTATTAAAACAGTCCTTGAAAAGTCCTTGAAAAGTCCTTGAAAAGTGCTTGAATTTTATTTGTTCTCAAGTGTATGAACCATGAATAATTACAAAGGGTCATTAAGTTGTTTCATTAAATTATATTTATTTAATTTAAATGGATATATATGTGATGAATTACAACTCAATTGAAATTTTACTATCAAAACAAAATAATATTAAACGGGATTAAAACATCTTTGTTTTATTTCTAAAAATGTTTACTAACAATTAAAAATGCATTTAAAAGAATTCTTTGTACTTGAAAAGCGCAAACTGTAGTGTTGTTAAAACAGCATGATAAGTTAAGATTAAATTAAATACAACATATAATTTTTCAAGATATTTACCATTTCCAAGAAATCTATAACTATAAGGTAAACCTAAATTTAAGAAATGAAGTTTATTAAAAGACGTTTTCGATTAAGAAAATGACAAAATATTAAAATTCCGCCTTTCCAAGTTTTGCAAACCCAGACAAAAAATTGTAAGCTTAAATTATTATTATTAATTTTATTATTCTCATTTAATTTTAAATTAAATCATATCATATTTATAATAATTACAATGGCTTATTAAATTATTTATTTAATTCAAAAGGATATAAATAAGATAAATTACAACGCAATTGAAACTTGCTATTTGATACAGAGTAATATTAAATGGAACGAAAAAAATTGTGCAATTTCTCAATATTTTAAAAATTAATTGAAAATGCATTTGAAAGAATTATTTTAACTTTAATAGCACAAATTTTTGTATTGCTATAATTATCTATATTAATAAAAGAACATGATAAGTTAAAATTAAATGAAAATAATAAAAAAAGATAGATTAAAATTACATTTTCGTAACTTTTGCAAACTCAGCCAGAATATTGTAATAAAAAATATTAGTTAACTTTAAATCAAATAATAAATTCAAATTCTTCTTCAGTTGTTCCATTAAACTGAAATGGAGATAAATGTGAGAAATAAAAACGCAATTGACGTTTTCTATCAAACCAAAGCATTATTAATTAGAACGAAATTTTCTTTCGTTTAATTTCTCAGTATTTTAAAAATAAAAATTGAAATTGTGTTCAAAAGAATTGTTTTAACTATAAAAACACAAATGGTTGCATGAATATAGTTATATTAACTAATGAAAGTACATGATAGTTAAAATAAAATAAAATACATTTGAAATCCATAACTTTTCAAGATAATTATTTTCTAAAAATATATAACAATAGAAAAGCTCAAATTTTAAAAACTAAGTTTAAAAAAACTTCGCTATTAAGAATATTAAAAAAGAAATGTTAAAATTGCATTTTCGCAAGTTTTCTAAACCCAAGCACATATTGTAAATATATATATATATATATATATATATTAATTTAAATCAACTCAGATTATATTTATAATAATTACAAATTCTCTTTCAGTTGTTTCATTAAACTATCTTTTTTTTTTTTTTTTTTTTTTTTTTTTACTTAAAAGGGAATAAATGTGAAAGAGAATTTCTTTTGTTTAATTTCTCAATATTTTTAATGACAGTTGAAAATAATTTTGAAAGAATTATTTTAACTTTCAAAGCACATATTATTGCGTGGATATAGTTATTTTTACTATTAAAATAACAAAATAAGTTAAAATATAATCAAATACATATGAAATGCATAATTTTTCAAGATATTTATTATTTTCTAAAAATCTATAACAATAAGGAAAACTTGAAATAAAAAAAATTTACCATCAAGAAAATGATAAAAGAAATATTAAAATTACATTTTCGCAATCACATACAAGTTTTGGAAATCCAGGTTCAAATTTATAAGTTAAAATTATTATTATTATTATTATTTAAATCAAGTTAGGTGGCTAAGACTCATAAATGCTAAGACTCATTAAATTGTTTCATTTAACTAACTTCATAAAATGTAAAAGGAAATAAATGTGATAAGTTACAACATAATTGAAATTTACTATCAAAACAAACTAAAATTAAATTGAACAATTATTTACAGTATTTTTCAATGTATTACACAATATTTTATTTCTTCTGCTTAATTTGTGAAAATATTTTTAATAACAATTGAAAATGCATTTGAAAGAATTATTTTAACTTCAAAAGCACAAATTGTTGTAGTTGTCTAAGAAGTAAAGTAATTTTGTTAGTAGTAAAGTAATTTTATAAAAAGTACTCTTGAAGCATTCAACTAATAAAAGAAGATAAAAAGTTAAAATAAATTAAATATGTATAAAATGCCCAATCTTCCAATGTATTTATTATTTTCTATAAATTTATAATTATAATAGAATCTTATATTTAAAATAAGGAGAATTATAATTTTTCCATTAAGACGATGTTAAATATTTTCTCAAATTCTGCAAATACAGTCGCAAAAATTCTAAGATAAAAATTATTATTATTATTATTATTATTATTATTATTATTATTATTATTATTATCATCAGCATTTAACTTTCAGTCAAGTCATATTATATAAATAATAATTACAAAGGCTTATTACGTTGTTTCGTCAAACTATTCTCTATTTAATTTAAAAGGATTTAAATGCAATAAATTGCAATGCAATTGAAATCTGCTATCAAAATAAAGTAATATTGAAATGGAACAAAAATGTCTTTATTTAAATTTTCTAACATTTTTAGTAAGAATTAAAAATTACTTTGAAAAAAATATGTTAACTTCAAAAGAACAGATTTTCGTATTATAGTTATCTATATTAATAAATGAAAGTGATAAGTTAAAATTAAATGAAATCTACATAAAATATATAATTTTTCAAAATACTTGTATTTTTCTAAAATCTTCTAAGAAACCTTATATTTAAAAAAATGAAATTTTCAAAAAAGAAATTTAGCATTAGCAATTTAGAGTTTATTGAAGTTACATTTTTCCAAATTTTGCAAAGAAAGGCACAAAATTATCAGCTGTTAATTATTATTATTATTAATATTTAAAGTATTATTATTATTATACTTTAAATCAATTTAGATTATATTCATAATAAATACAAAGGTTAAGCTGTGTCATTAAACCATCTTCATATAATTTAAAATGAAATAAATATAATAAATTACAACATTAATATTTTTTTATCAAAAGAAAGCAATATTAAATTGAATGAGAATTTCTTCTGTTTAATTTGTGAAAATAAATTCATAACAATAAAAAATGTAAAATGCATTTGAAAGAACTATTTTAACTTGAAAAGAACAAATCATCGTAGCTTTATTTTTATCAGTAGCAATTTAAGTAGTAATATAAATAGTTTTATAAGAAATCTGAAAAATGTTCGGATTTTCCAGGTTCAACTGTAGTAGGATAATAAGTAGAAAAAATGATGGATTTGTTGACACGAACATATCTAACAAGAATTAAAATACAATATATTTTTAAAGTGATAAAGATAAAAGAAAATATTCACTATAATAAAATAAAATGGATGTTTTAGACAAAATATACAATGTTATAAAGATAGAATATCAACATAATAGAATCTAAAATTTCATTGAATATTAAAGCTACATCGGATTTTGGGCAATAATTGAAAAACATTCAGCAAAATATGAAGCCCCCTGAAAATCGGGGGCCCTGACTCCAAGCCCCGAATGCCCTGCCATAAATCTATCACTGCTTCACATGCTACGAGGAAATGTTAATAAAGAAATTCTTTTCAAAACAATATAATTTTAAGTTGTGATAAAATTTTAATCATTCGTTTTTTAATGATATAATTAGTTTTTTCTATGTGTAGAAAGAGTACTGGAAACAAAGAGGGCAAACGGGGAACCACGCTAGACACTACTGGTTAAACGTATCCAAATTTATAAAATTTAGTCACTTTGTCTAATTTCAATCATTTGGACTTTTTAATGAAAATCCTCTTTGCTTTCATATGGGTTCCGTCTAAAAAGGGTCGCCCGGGGCAGCTGCTCCGCATACCCTTTTAGAAGTTGGGCCTTGGCTATACAACTGTCGCAAAGTTATCAAAACTCCATCAAGTTCTCCAGATTTAAAGCCAATTGAAAATGTGTAACATGAACTGCAGGGATTTAAAATACGTCCGATCCGGCGATCTAGGATCGGGGAAAATTTTAATCCATCTGGGGAAATTTTGCAGAAAATTATACAATTGATTTCGATTTTAAAAATGAATTGCATAATCCTCCGAAATAGAAAAAATTTCTTTAATAATAGAAGGATCCATAAGGCGACCTTCACAAAATAATTTTGAGAATGATATGTCATCCTACTTACCCTTCTGTATGAAGTTGATAAATTTTGGAAAAAAAAAAGTTTGAAATTGGCGTCTGAATAATTGGCACTGTACTGTATTATCCAAAATGCAAAAACTATTTAATTCAGTTGATAAAAAAATATTTTTCATTTCAGTAGTTTGATTTCGTAAATTATCTACAAATTTATTTATTTTATTTTTCTCTTTCCCCGTCGTCGACGTAATAACTGAGTACTTATAGATTCGCGATTTTCAGCCATTTGTAATGTATTGTTACACATTTTCTCATTTTTAAGTACCATGGGATTACAATAAACATCACGAGTGATTAAACAAGGTATTCTATTTTTTTAAATTGTGTCAGATTATCCGGTATGCCGGATTAGAGGATGTTTATTATACTACTGAATTCTTAGAAATTACATTTCTTTCACGCATCTTTTTATTTTCTATTTTTATCAGCATTTTGGGTAATCGAAGTTTTCTTAATCCGAACAGGCACTGATCCAAAAGTAGTTCGGATTAGCGAGGTTCTAATGTGTATCAATTTAATTTACATTTTTAAAATAATGAAATTATTTAAGAAATTTTGCATCTCATAAAAAGCAAGAACTAGATTGAAATGAATTAATAAAAGTAATTGCTTCTTAATAATACAGATTTACAAGAAAGTACCGCATCAAGAATAAAACTGAATCTCCATTGGAAACAAAAGAAAAAAAGGAAAAAAATATTAATTCGACATTACGTATATTACATAAAATCTCAGTTACAGTTGTCAAAGAAACTAAATTTAAACTAAGCATAATTGATCCATAATATATCAAACAATTAAAAACGTCAAATTACATTTAAAATTTGTATATGAACTACAAAATAGAAAATAATTATACCAGTAAGATATAGACTTTTTAATCATATAATTGATAATAAAATCCCACTTTGAATAATAATTAATCGGTTACACGCCGAATTAATATCGCAATATATTTATTATTATAATTTTGTTTTTTCCTATATTACAGATTCAAATGTTTTAATTTATGCATATAAATTTAGAAAATAACAAATATATATATAGTATATATATATTTCTGCAGTTTTTTTTGGCTGTTTTCATTTCACTGTTCACAGTTTGGAACTTGATTATTGATTGACAACCTAGGCAAATATAACAAATTATTTACCGCTATATGCTATTGTATATTGTTCTTGAGTATTTTCTCAAATTTCAAAAACATTTAAATTTCTAACGGCAAAATGTAAATAATAATTTTAAAAAAAACGACAAAAACAATAATATATTTTTTTTACAAAATCGAATTTACATTTTCCTTATACCTGTGATAAATGCTTAAACATAAATATTTTTTTTTTCAAAAGTTGAAATCAGCCTTATATTTTATAGGAAAAATTAAAGACATCATTATTATGTTGGAAAATATATGTTCTGTGTTACAAATAATGCAATGTTCCCATTTGGGAACATTGGCGTTTAAACGGTTAAAAGGAAATAATTATAAAAAATACGACAAAATTTCAAAATATAATTTGTTTAGTTTTTTTGAGGGGAGGGGGAATTTTTTATCATAATTTAGAAATCAATATTATAAAAGTATAGACTTTTAGGCCAAAAAGAGAAACACACAAAAACAAACTGCAGATGAAATTCTTGCTAAATTTAGAGATTATGATATGATGAGATATGTGAAATATGATTAATGATAATTTGATTTCATGTTAGTGATATTTACAAAAAACACAACTATCAACAATGAAATAAATACGATATATTATAATAAACTCTTTATCAAAATAGTTTAATTCTAATAAGAATAATTGCATTTTTATCTGCTAAAACATTTAAAATATAATACCAGTTTTCGATCCAAAAATAATTAAAACAAGAAAGAAAAAAATCACGCGTCAAGCATAGATTATGAAGCACTTTAAAGCACATTCAGAATAATGTAATAAAACTACACCCTTTGAAAAATGATTTGTACAGTAATTAAACACCTTCTTTTTATTTTCCGATAAATTAATAACAGTTATAAGCGATTGTTGCCCCATGACGGCAACGTTTCTTAAGCAAGAAATATTTCTAGTATCCCGCGTAAAAAGGGCTGATTTACGTAAGATATCTGGCAAAGTTAGTTACATAAAATGACAAGAGTTTAATGAAACAAGTTTTAAAGAATACTTTTTTTCAAAATAATCAGCAATCATGATCTTAAATTAAAAAAAAAAATCACATAATATTTACCTGAAGTATGATATATTTTCTCTGATATTACAATTAAAACAACAGCTTTTTAATCAAGCTATCCCAAATCTGGTTTTTAACAGTCAATTAAAGAAAAGAATTACATGATCGGATGACGAAATAAAACATGAAAAGCTGTTTTAGATTCGTTGGCATTTCCTGTTCTATCCTTGGTGAAATTTGCTGATTTCAGTACAATACAAGTCTTATCTTTAAAAAGGAAAAGGCATGAGGGTTTTTTATTTGCTATAATGTTATTTCTCAGTGTAGTTCTCATTTCATCTATGTTTTATATACGCTTCGTTTATTACTTGGCTATAATTATATAAAATGCATTCTGTGTCTATATTTTTACATGAGAAAATAACAATTTATCACACTTTTTAAAAGTTTAGAAAAATAAAATAATAATGGATTATATGTTCAATATATGTCAGGCAAATGTTGCTCTTTATGACAAATTATCGCTTCGGTCCTGTTATAAAATAACATACGAAGGAAATACATAGAGATATTAAAAACATTGCACACCTCATATAAAGCAAAAACGTAACCTATCAAAGTAACAGCAAATCACAAAAACCCCAATTTTTCTTTTAATCGGATTGAATTATTAATTATAAATAATGATAATTGTGTTAAAATAGTACTTATTTTAAATATAACACAGAGAAACTTAATAGCATAGTTGAAGTAGTTAACAACATTTATTAAAGATCTTCCATGAGCATTAACTTATTACACTTTACTGAAAAATGTGCGTTAGTTATTTATAACACAATAAAGAGAAATGCAATTTCATTAAAGCGAAGAAATAAGTACAAAGACAAAACTTACTTTTAGCCCGCAACAGATTCATTAGCTTGTGATTTATTTAAATCATTCCTGATTATGGCGAGAAAAAATCTAATAAAACAATCACTGCAACAGGAAACAAATGGCGGTGGGGCGGAGTGCATTATGGGATAGACATAGCCATTAGAGTTGCGAAACGGCAGATGGCGCTACAAAAACGTCACTGAAAAAAAATGCCATGACCGTAAAATCCCATTTTCCCACAAAAAAGAACTATTAACAGCCCTTTTTGCTGTTTTTTCTTACAGTGTATTGCATATGAAGTATGTACGGTTAACGGTTCATTTACAGAGACACTCAAAATAATTCGATTACATTATGGTATATGGATAAAAATTGTTTGGAGAGTATTTTCATGATATTATGCTGTATCAAATGTATTGAAACTGATATAAATAACAGAATTTCACTACAATCATGCTAAAAAAGAGGATTCATAGCATTTTTATCAATTTACAGGGACACACAAAAGAAATCCATTATAGTACTGCTTCTGCGAAATAATTGCTGGAGAGTACATTTTAAAATTAGGCATGCGTTTTTAAATTCAATTAGTTTTTTCATATTACTCTTTATATATAATTTCTAATACAGGTCTGCAGAAAAGTATTCGCATACCAGTTTCCTTAGTAGAGAAAATTGCTAATGGAGAATTTTCGAACTAAAACATATGTATCTCTTAAATGAGCTAAATTTTGGAATGCAAGTTGTTAATAGATATAAATCTCTATCATATGCAGGGCTGCTAAAAAATTAGGATAATTTTCTGATTTTAGATGGGAGCAGCTGAAATTCGGTATTGAAATATGTTTACATTTCCATATGGTAAAATGAGATATAATATTTTAATTTTTTGAACGGGGCAGTTACATCATACTGAATGTGTTGGAAAATGCATCCTAATCTATGCTTGATGCATGATATTTTCTTTATTTTTTTTTAGGGTTCCATATTTATAGAGTGAGAAAGGGAATCATTATCAGATCACTCTTGTGTCTGTCTGTCCGTCTGTCACAGGCATTTTACTCATAAACAAAGAAACGTCGAAATCTCAAATTGGGAGAAGTAATAAAGATTATTGACCAACATAATTTGCAGATTATTAAACATTTACTGTATTTTCGGGCATAAGCGCCGCGGCGCATACGAGTTTAAAAGTTAAAATTATGCTTACTTCGGCGCTTCTGCCGGGGCAGCGGATATGATATATTTTTTTCCCTTGCAGCGATATTTATTACAGAGGTGATTCTGATCGGAATTTTTCTGAAAATTGTGAAAAGTCAATCATCAAGAAGAAAATGCGAAGCATAAAAAATATCGCGAATTTCGACAAATGATAGCCTAATTTCTGTCAATCATTCGCAGAAAAAGCAAGAATTTTATCAAAGGATCAGGAGAAAAAAACACGACTTTTATCAAAGGTTCACGGAAAAAGCGCGAATATGTAAAAAGAAATATATATATATTTCATGAAAGGATCACTTGAAAAACTACAATTCTATTATCGTAAAATCCATAAAAATCTCTAAAAAACACAAATTATGTCAAAAGATCGTGGAAAAATCATGAATTTCTCAAAGGATCGCCAAAACGAATTGTCAAAAAAATTGTTAGAATAAACACAAATATGTCGTATCTATAAATAAACGGTAAAAACAAGAAAAAACGTAAATTCAGGCGAAAAAATGCAGAAAAAAGGATAAACTTTTTTTAAAAAAAGCATGAAATCTATTAAAAAAATCTAAAAAAAAGAACATTTCATCAAAGATTCATGGTTCATTCATTTCATCATAATTCATACCATTCTCAAAGGTGAATGAGAACGGGATGAATCATGATGAATTGAATGGATCATGAGTCTTTGATGAAATGTGTGTTTTTTCGAGATTTTTTTTATAGATTTCATTCTTTTTATGCTTTTTTACAAATTTCTCCTTTTTTTCTTCGCTTTTTCGACAGAATTTACGTTTTTTGAAATAAAAAATGCAAATTTTTTCAAGTATTGCTTCAAATATCAAAATTCATGATTCATTATTTATTCAAATTTTCATGATTCATTCAATTCATCATAATTCATCCCTTGCTCATCCCCGTAAAAAACACAAATTTTTTCAAGTATCGCGAAAAAACTCTGCAAATTCGTCAAATATCGCGTTAAAACCCTGTCAAATATCGCGATAAAACCCTGCAAACCTCGTTACAAACTATAAAAAACGCATTAAAAAATCGCGAAAAAAAGGCTGCACGAATTCAAATTTAATTTTATCATAAAAAATATACGAAATTTAAAATTGGATTTATATTACAAATGTTAAAGAAATGCGAAAAAACACTGAATATATTGCAATTTTTAACTTTTTGATGTATTTTCGTAAGTGTGGCGCTTCTGATGAATATTTGATCGGTTCTGAAGCCAGAACCATTCTAAAATGGTCTAAAATTGAGCAGATGTAAAAAAAAATTGGTGACCCTGAAATATATGTTGCTGATATGTGACAGTGTTATATGGAATAGTCATTAAAGAAACATTTAATTGGTATAAATAAGGCTAACGTTTATTGAAAAAAAACTGAAAGCATATTTAAATAAAATATATGTATATATACAAATGATAAACAAAGATAAATTATATCTGTAAAATTAACCAAAAAACGTAACTATATTATATAACGTCCTTCAAATTAAAATCAACATTTAACATATTAATACATTTAATTATTTAGCATGACAGGAAAAAAACAATGACCAAAACAGGTTGCAAACAAAACAGTTACTCACGGCGTCATTATTGGAAAAGTGCCAACCTCTGGTAATTCAATCTTCTATTATTGATGAACAATGGACATTGCCGACCATTTCAATAAATGAGAACGAAAGTTCATTTCACTAGGATGATTTACCGAAAAAAAAACACTAAGACGACTAGACATCATTCCACATCAACAAGAAAGATTCAATAAAACTATAGTTCATAAAAGCCAGTGAAACGGCATAATTAAAATGACTACAGTGCCTTCCAGACAAAATATTTTCGAACTGCTTGTCAAAACAAAAACACACCCTTTAAAAACACCACTAGACATGGAAAAATGAAACGCCCCTTTGCATTCCACAGAGTTGAGTAAACGCGATCCTGTCTTGCGAAAAAGAGATGCAACTATTTGTTAGGGAAAACTGACATAAGTCAAATGTTTTCCCCTACTTAAAACATTAACACTAATTAAAAAGATTTGCAGAGTTCGTGCTTAGTGGAAGCTTTCCCATGAGGATGTAAAAACTTGACTTATATTAAAAATAAAAAATAAGTAATGTTAAAAAGTTCTTGTGAAAATCATGTAAAAGTATTCTTGCACAAATAAATAGTCAATTGTACTATGGCAGTCCATTTATTAAGTCTTGAAAAGGAAACAGTTCGTTTGAATCACATTCAGGTAACAACAGCAAAGTTCAATATCTAGTATATCGAAAAGTATTGAAGATTTACTTACGGAAATACATAGGAGCAGTGAAGCGGCACAACTATTTAACTTTGGAAACTTGAAGATGAAATACGATTAAATAAACTTATCACAAAAATAAATATAAACTTAATATAAAAAGCCGGTAAACTACGCAGCATCCCGGAGACATCGAACCAGCCGGCATCTTCGTAACATGACTAAAACACATTCAAAACAAGCGGCTAGACCGGAGAATGAAAAAGCATTTATACCTCCGCGGAAGAATGACACGTGTCGACACATCCCCTTTCTAGAAGGATCGGTCGCACGGCGATTCAAGGGATTAGATGACGTCAGCTAATTAATGCTAGGGTTACGTTACTACGATGCTATCGCCACCTGGCGAAAAAATAGCGAATCGTGTCTTCGAGAAACGAAGGTTAATGATGGATGTTTGACTGAAGAACCAGGAATGTAAATAAAGTAAAAGTATAAGTCTAAAAGAAATTTAACTAGACTGTAAATTAAAAATAAAGGATTATTAATAAAACATTATCTAATAGGATTAATCCCAGCAAAAGGTAAGTTTATTTTAAAAATAATATGTATAAAATAAAGTTATATTTAATGTATGAAGATCGATAGAATAAAGTATTATAAATGTTATTTTAACTGGAAAAATATATTAAGTGAGGCATTGAGAATATGGAAAGCTTGTTATTCCTAACAAGTGCTCCCCCCTCTCAATGTCTCATTAAAGAACTGCCTCAGAAAATCCTTCTTTCTATAAAAATTCAACAAAAAAAATCAATTAAGCATGCCGACATTAGCCCTTAAGGCCAAAAACATGTATGTCCTACGGGACTACTCGTTACCAACTTCCAAAAAAAATTCTTAAATTTAAACACCTAAAAATTCTCAACTTCAAAAACTTAACCCTTTAAAGTTAACGATAAAAGACAAAAAGCCAAAAAAAAAAAAAAAAAAAAAAATCCCTTTTTGCCAACTTTACATCTCTTTTACAAATTCAAAAACTTCAAATATATAACAAATCAAATTTTTACAATAGAAAAATTCAACAATATAACAATTAACATTATAAATCATAATACGTACCATCTTACAATAACATTTCAATTTGAAATGCCATTTACCAGCTAACAGGAATCCGGTCTCTTGACCACAAAAATTCATAATATAATTGAACAATCAGACAAATTTATTTTCTTTATTTTTACAATAATAAAAAAAATTGCATCTCTCCTTGTAGCATAAAGAACCTGATAATATACTTGCATCTGATTGAAAAGACAAATACATTACAATACGGTCCAATCTTTCATTTCCATACACCATCTAACATAACATAGATCATTTTCTCATCCGACATTCGCTCATTCATCCACATAGAAGATAATCAGATGCCTGTAATTAGAAATAATAATTAGTAAAACAAATATAAATAACTAAATCAGTCCAATAGTCCATAATAAACAGTCTCTGAAACAAAAACCAGGTATGAAAAACAAACATAACAGTAAATATTTCATCATTAACTCTTAACTTAATCAAAAAATTACAATAATTTCTAAATTCGCTACACAGGAGAAACTCTCAATATTCCCCCAATCACTATAAAAATTCTTAACAATAAATTTAATACTTATATTCATAAATTTAATTTTTAATCTTTCAAAAATTATATATTATCCAATTATTTAAAATTAAATCTAGAAAAAAATTTCTCTCAAAAATTGACCAATAATCGGGACATAAGTGGCATTCTCACAACAAACTTAATAAAATAGCGACTTACAAAATGAAAATTTAACATGCCCGCAGTAGATCCTCCAGTAACGGTTACACCCCACACAAACTACCTCAGAAGTTCTCTGGCATTTACCTCCCTAGGGGTCACCCACCCGAAACGGAACTGTGGGCTGCTCGAACCCCCAAGAATAGAACGGTAGAAGGCACCATTTCTACCATCAGATAGGAAATTAATTGATTAATAGTCAAAAGAGAAAAATTTATTCAAAAACAGGTGGCCAAGAGATCTAAATTGCTGGCAAAAAAAAAAAAAAAACTTTTAAACTTTGTATAACAACTATGGAATGGCAATGTGCACTCACCATGACATAGAATTACAAAATTTTTACACCATAAAAATATCAAACATTGGCACGCAGTATGATAAAAGAAATTTAAACAATACGTAAAAAAAAAATCTTTACAAAGATTTCATTACAAAAATTTTCACTTTTCAAAAACAGTTTCAACAAATTTTAACAAGTCATTCTTAGTTTGTGGCTTAGTAAAGACATCACTGAGGTTTGACTTACTAGAAACGTATTCTAGTTCAAAAGCATTATTATAAATTAAATCCCTAATGAAAAGCAGTTTAACATCTATATGACATGATTTATAATTCTCGATGGGGGATTTTACAAAATTTATGGCAGCCTGATTATCAGCATACAGTTTAGATTTTGAACACAAATTATGTATGATTTTCCTATCTCGACACTCCATCATGATTCGATCAAACCAAATCAGGTTTTTCGAGGCCTCAGTCATGGCCACAAATTCTGCCTCCATAGTGGATAAACTGACACATTTTTCTTTAAACGTATGCCAGTCCACTGGGGAACTGTCAACCATGACCATCTGCCCCCCAACCGATGTTCGATCGTCACGGTTCGCCGCAAAATCAGCATCAGTATAAGCAATTAACTTTTCTGAATTACACTGTAAACGGAGGCGGTAGTGCCGAGTAAGCTTAAGATAACCAAGTAACCGTAATAAGTCGTCCCAGTGATTAATTCCAGGATTAGATTGGAACTGACTAAATATATTAACAGCATAACAAATGTCTGGCCGGGTTCTATTTGAAATAAACGATAAACAGCCCAGTAAACTTCTATATGGAAATTTAGACATATATTCCTTTTCTGATTCAGAGGAAGGACAATCAACTTTAGAAAATACGACTCCTTTACTAATAGGAAAATACGACTCCTTTACTAATAGGAAGAGAGGAGATAGGGATTCTAAAATTTTTAAATCTTTCGCATACCTCATCAATATAACTTGATTGATGAATATAAAGTGAATCGCCTTTTTTTACAAACTCTACTCCCAGGGTCCCAGGAGCTTACGGGTTCTGCCTAAAAATTTTATATCAAAATGGTTGCCCAATAATTTTAAAACTTTGTCAATTGCCTTCTTGAATCTTCCAAAAATTACAAAATCATCAACATATAAAAGGAACACTATATCTGTCCCAAAAATATAAGTACAATTACATGATTCAAACTTTTTAAAACCAATATCAATCAAAACTTTGTTCATCTGAAAATACCATTCTCTACCACTTTGGTGCAATCCGTACAGCGTGCGATCCCGTTTGCAATATAGATGCTCTTTACCGGGAACAACAAAACCGGGCGGTTGTGACATGTAAACGGACTCCCTTAGTGGGGCATAAAGGTAGGCGCACGTTACGCCACACTGAACGTGTGACCATCGGCAGTACGAAACCAAGAGGGAGAAAAAGAATCGAATCGCTCCAAAATTTACCACAGTGCTGAAGGACTCATCATAAGATTCGCCTTTCACTTGCTTAAATCCCTGGGCCACAAGTCTAGCTTTAAAACGAGCGATTCGTCCTTTCTCATCCCGCTTGATCGTATATACCCACCGGCATCCCACAGGGGTCGCGTTCCTTGGTAATTCTTCCAAATGCCAAACCAACCGTTTTTTTCACTACACCAATCTCCCTCTGCATCGCTGCAAACCACATGTCACGCTGTACGGACAAAGATGCCTGTTTAAATGTCCTTGGGACAATTATGTTGTCTAGTCATGCTGAAGGAGCTATATTGGAAGGCTCTGGGCTATCTGAACCGGTATCTAAATTTATAGGGATATAGCCATCATATGTATTACTTCCATGAAAATTGAAAAGATCCGAGTTAAATTTAATATTAACACAAGAAAACAATGTAATTAGAAAATGTATAAACACAGTTGCACCAATCCAATTTTTTTTAAACCAAGAGAAATTAAAATTTTGTGTAATTCATAAAACCAAACTCGGCCACTCTGATGGAGGCCATATAAAGACCTCTGGAGTTTACAGACTAAATGTTCTTTACCTTTTATTTCAAAACCTGGAGGTTGTTTTATGTATACATTATCTGAAAGAGGTGTGTACAGATAGGCTCCTTTCACATCGCACTGCGTGTGAATCCATCCGAGACATGAGACTAGGGCTGCAAAGAAAAAGCAAATTAAACTGAAATTTACCACTGGTGAAAAAGTCTCATCATAAGTTTCACTCCTGACCTGTTTATAGCCTTGGGCTACTAGTCTCGCTTTGTACCTTGCAACATGCCCTTTATCGTCTCGTTTGATGATAAATACCCATCTGCAGCCTAGTGGTTCAGTATTGGGTGGCAAAGATGTTAATACCCATACTTGTTTTTTATTAATGACATCCGTTTCCTCCTGCATTGCCTGTCTCTAGAGTTCCCATTGAGGGGATTTTAAGGCCTGTTTACACCCTGTATTTGGAATAGAGTCTTCTAGTCATATATTGGTTTTATGTGTTTCAGATAAGGATGTATGTGGGGGTGTGTATCTAGGACTTGAACCAGCACTAGGAGTAGACTTTACAATACCTTGATATTTATTATCCCCTTTGAAACTGAACATAGTTGGATCAAATTTGATACCATTAGACTGACAGTATTCCCTCACTTCTCTAAGTGATCTTAAACGTTGTGTTTCACCCAACTCATAATAGTAAATGTCGGTTCTCAAATTATCACGTCTAGTTACAGCCTTACGGAACCAAACAGCATCCCTCAGCGTTCTTGTGAATTCCTCACCATCCTCGTCACTTTCATCCTCAGATGAGTGAACGGAGGCGGAGTCAACAGATTCTCAGGTGCCTGGCTTAGTAGATGGAGAGGGTGGTTTTTCTGAAGGAAATCTATCAGGTTGAATGTCGGTCAAAGGGTCAATTTCTGGTGGTTCTGAACTTAAAATGTAAGAGGGTCCCAGATCGCTTCCGTTGTGCTGCTCTGAAGTAGTAAAAGGATTTGTGCCTATGGAATAACTTGGGCCTTGCTTGCTATGTTTGTGAATATTTCTCGGTACAGATTCATCCCCAAACTTGACGTTTATGATTTCTATAATTTTATTGGTATCGGGGATCCATACCCTATAGCCTTTGGTTGACATCCCACTAAAACCCCTTTTTTGGCGTTAGGGTCAAACTTCGAATTCCTTAACTGCTTGGGCACCCTAACGTATGTCACTGTACCAAAAGGGCGTAAATGTCTTATTGAAGGTTTGTTTCCACAGTAATACTCGAATGGTGTCTTTTTCTGAGATTTATGACATATTCTGTTTAGTGTGTATGCGATGTATAAAACTGCTTCCGGCCAGAATTTAAGACTAAGTTTGCTTTCATTAAGTATTGAGCGGGCCCCATCCATTATAGTCTGATTTAAACGTTCCGAGACCCCATTTTGTTCCGGTGAATATATGTTGGTAAATTCATGATGTATTCCGTTCTCTTCAAAGTATTTTGTAAAAGCTTCATTGTCAAACTTCTGCCCATTGTCGCTACGAACCTCTTTTACTTTAGTACCTAAAAATCTTTCAACCATCTTTACATGATTAGTAAAAACCTTGGACTGAAACTTTTCGTGAGAAGTCATCAGTTATGGTTAAAAAATACTTCTCACCGTTTCTACCTGTTATTTGTGTTGGTTCCCACAAGTCAATATGTAGTAATTCAAGGGGTCGTTTCAGTCGTATTTGATTTATAGAACGGAAGGAGCTTCGCCTGTGTTTATTGAGCTTATATGTCTCGCATTCAAAGTCTTTACTCTTAATAGGTGGTAAGCCCCTCACACCATTACATTTTACTGTATGTTCTAGTAATGTGGAACTAACGTGCCCAAGACGTTTATGCCATAATTTAAAGTTGTCCTTTTGGACAGTAGAGTCTTGAAAACGCACCTTTTTAGGGTTTTGGTTATTCTTAGTTTTAGGGTCTTTATTACTAGTTTTAGGGTTAGGATCTGGATACAGGCAGTAAATGCCATCTTTAAGGAAAGCAGGAAACAACGTACCACTGTAACAATATGCTTTAACCCTACCCTCACCTCCTTTGAACTTGGCACCAGTTTTATCAAGTCTAGGGACTGATATTAAATTATGCCTTAAACTCAGGCAGTACATAACATCGCCGAAGCGAACCATCTCCCCATTTATTTTTAAGCCAACTAACCCAGTTCCTTCAATAGGAAAAGTCACACCGTCAACAGCAACAGCCAGTTCCTCATTGTGCAAAGGCTTGAATTTAATGTATAGATTTTTATCTTTGCAAAAGTGGTGCGAGGCACCTGTGTCAAAGACCCAGGCGTCTCCACCACATTTTATATTACTAAGATTAGATTGTATGAGGTAATTTACCTGGCTTGTTGACTTACGTTTGACGTCGGTTTCCGGTTCTAGTGCGATACACATCTTTGCTGGATCTAAGATTACTGGACTGGGCTCGGACTGGACTGGATCTGGATACTGAGGAGTCTCGGGATCTAGTGCTAAGGCAAGATTCGTGGCTGGAGGCTTTAGGTATCTTGCATTGGCTTTGCATATGGCCAGCATGTCCACATCGATGGCATCGTCCTTTAAATTTTGGCTTATAAGCAGGTTTCTTGGATGTACGGGCTCTGGAAAAGTGGGACTGGACCAAATTACCTCTGTCCTCCTCTCATAGTTTGATGCGAGATTCTTCAGCAATGATTTCAGTCAGGACATCTTTAAATTTGAATTGTTGGTCTGGCCAACGCAAGATTCCTTGGACCAGATTGTCAAATTTCTTTGGAAGCCAGCGAAGCAATTGGAATGTCAAGTATATTTCTTTTATCGGCTCGTTCATGGCAGCAAGCTGGTCAGCTATTCTTTGTAGGCGAGCGGCAAACATGTCCACTGGTTCATCAGGCTGTATCCTACAAGATAAAACTTCACCAAACATTTGCATATGACGAGCCAGATTATCAGGCTGGAAGTGTATTTTGAGTTTTGTCCATGCTTCATGAGGGTCGTCAATGTTCTCAATAATTCGCCTAAATTCATTTTCCACGTTTAGATAAACTATAGACAGGGCTGATCTTAAACATGCTTGGTACTCTTTTGTTGCCACAGCGTCACTTGTTTCAGGAGGTTTTTCGGTCCCATTCACAATGCCCCAGGCATTCTTGTCTAGCAGCAGGTATTTAACATCCGCTGCCCAGGTTCCATAGTTGTGAGCATTAAGTTTACTTATGCAAACCTGTACGTTAGTCATTGCCATGCTTTTTAAATTTAAACAAGAAAAAGGAAAAAAAAAATATTTTTTTCAAAAATGTACTTTTAAGCAGTAAGATAGTACAAAAAAAAATTTTACTATTTATCCATTTAAAAAAAAACCCTTTCTATTTCATGCCGGAAGAAAATTAATTGTATTTATCATTTTGAAAAAAACTATTGCAGCCCCCCCCTCACTAGAAATCACTTGGAGGTCCAATGGCCGCATGCTACCAACAACTGTCACCAGTTTACGATATCGCCAACACAGGTTACGGCCACTGTAACAAGTTAAAAGCATATTAGCTTCGGCCCATAACCTGTGATCGGTTCTGAAGCCAGAACCGTTCTAAAATGGTCTAAAATTGAGCAGATGTAAAGAAAATTGGTGACCCTGAAATATATGTTGGCGATATGTGACAGTGTTATATGGAATAGTCATTAAAGAAACATGTAATTGGTATAAATAAGGCTAACGTTTATTGGAAAAAAAACTGAAAGCATATTTAAATAAAATATGTATATATACAAATGATAAACAAAGATAAATTATATTTGATAAAATTAACCAAAAAACGTGACTCTATATTATATAACGTCCTTCAAATTAAAATCAACATTTAACATATTAATACATTTAATTATTTAGCATGACAGGAAAAAAAACAATGACCAAAACGGGTTGCAAAGAAAACGGTTACTCACGGCGTCATTATTGGAAAAGTGTCGACCTCTGGTAATTCAATCTTCTATTATTGATGAACAATGGACATTGCCGACATTTCAATAAATGAGAACGAAAGTTCATTTCACTAGGATGATTTATCAAAAAAAAAAAACACTAAGACGACTAGACATCATTCCACATCAACAAGAAAGATTCATTACTCAAATAAAACTATAGTTTATAAAAGCCAGTGAAACGGCATAATTAAAATGACTACAGTGCCTTCCAGCCAAAATGCTTTCGATTTGCCCTTCAAAACAAAAACACACCTTTTAAAAACACCGCTAGACATCGAAAAATGAAACGCCCCTTTGCGTTCCCGGAGTTGAGTAAATGCGATCCTGTCTTGCGAAAAAGAGATGCAACTATTAACAAGTTGCGATTTGCGATGATTGCAGATCGGGATCAGATGGTGAGGACGGCAGTGTTCATGAACGCACATGTCAAAAACATGAACGGCAGCACTCATATTCGATTAATTAATCGGAGCGGAAGTAAAACGAATACGCAACTGATTTGAAAGATAGAATAGGCCATGGAAACAAGTAAACAAATAAAGAGATCGGGAAATTGGAAAACCGGCAAATAAGAAATATAAAGATTGGAATAAAATAAAACCTGTAAGTCATGCTATATTACCATATTACAATATATATATATGTTTATGGAGTGTTAAGGAAACAGGTGTGGCTAACAATATTTGTTTTATTTTAATGCATTTTCAGAGGTGTGGCGCTTGGTGTGTTCAGTGCATACGCCTGAAAATACGGTACAAATATGTTTAAAAGGGGGTAAGGGAGTTAAGTTACTTGAAGAAAAAAATCTGTTCTTTGTATATCGAGTGAAGTATTGTGTGAAAGCTTTCGCTACGCTAAAACTAAAATATATTTCTTTTAATTTTAGGTATTATGTTTTCAGAGATATCCTCTAAAGCACAGTGTAAAAATGTCCCCCCCCCCCCATCTAATTCCGAATCTACTGAAACTAAAATTAAAAAAAAAAAAAAAAAAAAAAAAAAAAAAAAAAAGGTTATAGATATTACTTTATACCTTGCAGGAAAACTATAGCGATTACTCTAGATCGCATAGTGTTTTTGAAAAGCACATTTTTCTGTTAAACATAAATTTCGATTTGTTTGCAGTGAGCAAAAATGTTGATGAGCCTTAGATGTACCTATTATATCAACAGTATAAAAGCATTGTTGGTAATGATTTAAAAAAAAAATTAGTCAGTAATCAGCCGAGGTATTAACCCTTAAAGAGAAGGGCGGTTTTGACATAAATAATGACGGGAGCGGAGTATTCTGCATATCATTAGCATTTTAAGCTGAGATAACTTTTAATAATATATTTGTGTAATGCAATACTTAGAAGTAGTATAAAAGCAATAAGTTTCATACTGTTGCAAACATCCCAATTTAATTAAACACATAAATCAGGGTTTGCACACATAAGAAAAAAAATCTATACATTTTACTATCAGGATTTTTTGTTTTTTTTTGTTATAATAAATCCAAGTATAATAAATTCCTGCAAATAACCAGAATCTTATTTTCTCCTTATACTTTTGCAATAATAAAGTTATACCAAATATTGGAGCTAAAGAAGAATAGAAGAATAACATCTAATCAACAGCTGTTGTAAAAAAGCATAAGAGAAAAAAACTAGTTGGTATGAAAATGTCAAGCACAGCAAGAGATCTTTGTTTGTGGTGATTATAATCAGGGTGATTATAATTAAAGTTTAAGTTTCAAAACACTCTAAAAAATAAACCATTGATTAGAATGACATCAAAATTGAATGGCGTGTTATTGAAGAAGGGGGAAAAAATATGAACCAAAAAAAGTTCCAAATTTTAGCAACAGATGGCATTGTAAGAGTCAGAATTTTGACTACAAATGACAAATCATAAAGCAATGGCTAAGGTGTGAGTTACATGATAAACCAACTGTACTGATCAGTGTGCATGACTGTACAAGTGTGAGACTGTTAGTTACGTAAGCCTATCCCCCATGGCTAAGTCATATCACATTGGATGGGAAAAATTGGTTTTTAATTGTCCTGAGGCAAAACACTGCATAAAAAGCATCCATCCAATCAATTTTTAAGTTTTGCAAGACTGTCACAAGACATATTTAATATGCTATCCACCATTGTTTGCAACAAGATTAAATCGTGAAACAGCATGTTCCACAACCAATCGATGCATCACTGGGGTCAAGTTCAGAATGTGTTGCACAATACGTGTCTTCAGTTCAGCTACATTGGCAAGCGGAGTACTGAACACAATATCTTTCAGATAACCCCACAGCCAGAAATCACTCAGATTAAGATCAGGTGATCAGGCCAGCCAGGCTGTAGGGGAAATGACTAATAATTCTAGCATTTCCGAAATGCTGCCTCAACTGCTTCACTCGATTTGGAATGTGCAAAGGAATGCCATCTTGCATAAAAATGATACTACCCAGACATCTACGCTGTTGCAGAGCTGGAATAACGTCATTATGCTAAAGAGACTCCTAGCACTGACCATTGACTTTAACGGTAAAAGGACCGAAAACACCTATCTCCTTCAAAAAATATGACCCTACAATAAATGATGCCATAAATCTGCACCTCACAGTGACCTTTGCAGGATGAAGTGGTACTGAGTTCATTACGAGTGGATTTTCTGTTGCTTATATTCAGCAATTGTATTGACATATCTCGTCAAATGAAAAATGGGCTTTGTCTGTAACCAAAATATTCCATGATCAATCATTGCCACTTCCATGCGAGCATGAAATTCCAAAGCAAAACCCTCTCTTGCTGACAGGTCAGAAGGAAACAACTCCTGCACATAGCAAATTTTGTATGTATACCATTGTAGGATGTTTCTTAGGATGCTATGCACCCAGGCCATGCTCACAGGTCTGTCCAATGTTCAGGCAATTCTCCATGCACTGCATGATTGCACACCACCGCTCGACTCCTCCTGAACTGCTGTGGTCACTTCTTCAACTATGGCCGAATCACATCTTTTCCTTCCTCTACCAAACTGCACATTAAACGAACCTGTATTTTTCGAATTTTTTCATCATTTTTACTAGACCCATGACAGTCATTGGTCAAACGTCTTTTTTCATACCCTTGAGGGTCCTGAACTTCTGCAGAGCTACTGGTACTGAATCACCATTCTTCTAATAAAGTTTTACAAGCAGAGTGGGATCCTTCATTGAGACACTCATGGTGAACGTCTGAGACATGAAATGAGAAAACACACTTTATCCAATACTTTTATGACACCTGAAATGGCTATACGCATGCCAGGTATTTTAATTTGCATCTTCTAATGCTTACTGTGCAATCTGTCACCAAAATTTAGAACTATTTTTATATATATATATTTTTGGTTCATGCCCTTTCCCCCTTCTTCAATAATAAGCCGTTCAATTTTGATGTCATTCTAATCAGTTGGTTCATTTTTCATTGGTCATGGTCCATTTTTTAGAGCATTTTGAAACTTTAATTACAATCACCCTGTAAATCCTGTAAGTTGAGATTTAGATGATAAACATTATTTTTTCTCAGTACAAATGCAAAACGAGCTGTCAATAATATTTGTTTGTTTTCGTATTTGTGCTAATAACTAATAAAATTACTTACTTACAGTTTTTATCAATTCTATAATAAAAACTGTAACTGTTCTTCTAGGCCTTGTAAAACTGTTTCTTCTAGACCATTTTTAAAGCACCCTTTTAAAATTGACAAAATGCATCTTGCCTTTAAAAAAAAAAAGTGAAACTTCTCCATACTACAGTTTTCTTTAAATACTTGTGTCCAAGACTTTACAAAAATGATAGAACTTTATTTCTTGAGAAAAAAAAAAAGATATTACTAAACCTTGTAATTTATTATATTTTTTAAAATTAACAATTTTTTTATTTATTGTCATAAAAAATTATGTACTTTTCTCTCTTATTGTTTCTAAACACATTATTAATATGGTATATTTTCTTCTGAAATAATGTCCTTTTTTTGGAGCTAACATCCTGTCTTTTTTCCTTCTAAATTGAATATTGAATTATAAATTATAACTTTAGTAATTAAAGCATTATAATATGCATTATATACCTAATTAATGATTATTTGTTTAATAATTATTAATTTTAAGTAGTGTTAACAATTTAATATTTAATACAATTACTGATCATTTTGATACATGTAAATATAGCTAGTATTTTGTATTGTCTTATGCAGGGTTCATACTCATCAGGGGATTATAAGGATTTCTGGGAAAATCAAGGGATAGATTTTTGGTTCTAAAAATCAGGAGAATCTCTCAGGGAATAATACAAAGAATTACCCAAACTTGAGATAACCTGGCAAAATGACTGGCTACTCTGGGAAATTGAAAGCAAGTGCTGCTGTATGTGTATTTTATGATATTACACTCAAGGAAGACCTAACTTGTCAATGGAGATTATACTGAGCGAGCCTGTTTACGGACTTGGCGTCGTTAGGATTTCCATACTGGGAGATATAATGATAGTTTTGGTGCGCAGAAAATTATTTTTCGGATTTAATTTATATTATTTGTTTACTGCGGAAGTATATTCTTGGATCATCATATTTAGCTGTTACTCGTTGGTTGGAGGAATAAATTTGCACGATTTGATGTTACCAATTCTTTTGTTTTCCCGTTCCATGAAGATTTTTTTTATATTCCTGAAAGAATATCGGTTGCATTAATTGTAAATACTGTACTAAATTTTGACATCTGCAAATTCTGAATTTCTTCGATTCTCATGAGATTTAACTGGGCATTCCGCGGCAATTTTCCAACATTATAAAAAATAAATCCGGTTTTAAACATTTAGTACAATACAAAAAATGTTATAATTGTTCGGATAAAATTTATTCGGAATTAGTAAAATGATTTCTGAAAATTTTTATGCAATTTTTGTATCTTTTTCATATTTGTACAATAATTTTAACACAATATAGAATTTTTTTTATTATTATTCAGCATTTTTTTTAAGTTTGTCATTTTTAATGGTATTTTTACCCCTTTTTTTCTCGATTTGATGCTATTTTTCACATTACTAAAAGTAATCAGATTTACATCTTCCAACAGAGTGCAAATTTTTTTTTTTAATTTGTTGTATTTGAAATTCGTGAAATTTTTAAATTTCTCGTGTTTTATGCGAATTTTAACGGGCTCGGGCAATGTTGGGCAGGAGAGAATTTGAATAAATATTACTCATAAAAAACAGATTTTTTTTCCATAAAGTAGTAATTAGCAAATACGTGATGTAAAAAAAAAATGTAATGAATATGATAGACACAAAATACATTTATAATAAAGTTATTTCATAAAAAGAAGAAAAAAATCCCTTTAGGGATGCCGGCTGGGGAGGAGAAAAGAAGGGGTCACCGCCCCTCTCTGAATTTTGTAAAGGAATTTTAAATGAAACTTTCTTCATTTCTGATTGTTAAAAATGAAAAAAAAAATCCTTTGATTCCTCAATCCCTACCATGGCAAAGAATTTTTAATTATTATTTTTTTAATTTTCTTTTTACATTCACGTGCTTCCAATTTATCTTAAATGGGGATTTAAAAAAAAAAAAAAAAAAAATGCAAGTCCTCTTTTTTTTTTTTTTTTTTTTTTTTTTATGTTGGTAGAAATCTGTTTTTGAATATTTAATATTTCTTGAATGTTAATTTTGTGCATTACTTCTGACTATGTTTAAAAATTGTCTTAAATGAAGACTTTGGTCATTATTTATTTATTTATTTTTTATTTTAATTTAGCTTATTTTATATCTACTTTCTGTATCTGGCGAATGGGTGATAATTGACCTCAGTCATATAATGCAAAAAACAAAATATTTAAAAGTGTGGAAATGCAGATGAAACATAAGAAAATAACGTTCCCTTTGGTTTAACATTAACTCAGGTGTGACTTCATCTGTCGGGACGGAAGCCTTAAAACTCCAGTCCCTGCAGGTAAAGACACTCGGGAGCTAATGTTAATTCTACGGGGAGGTTTTTTTTTCTTATAGCTCGTTTGCATTTTGACATTTTTAATATTTTTCTTTTTTGCATTAGATAGCTGAGATCCATCTCAACAACTCTCATTTTTTATTTTTTCGTTTTTGGTTGCAAGTATTTTTTATAAAGTTACTTTCACTTTCAAAACCGGTTACAAAAATGGAAGTGTCATTAAAAAAAAAAAAAAAAAAAAAATCGAAACCAAAATCGAAAAAGTAAAAAAGGAGCGATGTAAAGATAAACCTCAGCTATCCATATTTGATAGGATTGATTATAGAAGTGATTTATAATCAAAATTAGTTTTCCATTTCTTGATAAATAAATTAGTAAATTAAAAACAATTTTAGTGACGTAACAATCACTTTTTCACCTTTCTGTCAGAAAAGGCATCTTGTGAAGTATGTGTTTTAGTGTATTTTTTTCTTTCTTTTTTCATATAATTTTATTTTTTGCTTTGCGCAAGGTTTAGTGCCTAAAAGGCCTTTTTTTAGTCCTCACAAGGACTGTTATATTAGTCATATGCATTTCTTTCTAACATTCTTGCCTATGCAGAAAGCTGTCTTTATGCGTATTTATGCAGAATAATATCTGTTTTTTGCAAGTCCTTTATTATTTAGTTCCTGATACGAAAGCTACATTATAATAATAATGTAGAATATTAAAATAATAATAGATTTTAAACAGCACGGGGCAAGAAGCTCATACTAGAAATGAATACTAAATACCAAAAGGATGTGCAATACTTTATTATGAAGCCAAATAAAACATTTTGTGCAAAATGTTATCATTTTTAATAAAAATAAAAATAATTATTATTTAGGATTATTCCATAATCTAATTATATCCTTAGAAATTCCATTCCATTTTCACATTCATTATGAATTTCGTCACAGAATTATAATATCACTTTAAAAAAATGTATGCCTATCAAAATAGAATAAAAAACCACTTTTTTTCTCACTGCGTTCTTAAGTAATTACAAATTTACATTTTTAGGCCACATTGAAAAAATTGTTTAAACGTTTTATAATTTATATGCAATTTCGTTTTTGTTCTATAATTTATTTGCAATTTCCTTTTTTAAGATAATTGATTGATCTAAAATATATTTTAATTTTACTCATATTAACTCGCATTTATGTATAAAATTAAAATATACATTCTGAATAATTGATGATTTTTTTTCTTGTTTTTCACTCTAACATACTGTTGAAATATTAAATTTATACCATTGATTAAAAGATAAATTAATTTAACTTCCTATCAACTGTTCGTAATTAAAGTAGTAATGCCTTGTCTATCCTCTAAGAAAATCGTGAAGAACTTCTTTCACTCGTTTTATTTATTTTTAAAGATAGTTATCGCTATTTTACCTACTTCCATCAGCATGTTTAGCATGTACTTGAGGTGAAATTTTCCGAAAAATTCGAATCCATCGAAATTTTTATTCTATATTTAATAGTTTATAAAGTAAAACATTTGATTAGACATGAAAAATCATCTTTCTCCAAAAATGACACGGGAATTTCATGTGGCATGTCACCCCTCTTTTCATCTCTACGAGGGGTAAGGGTTACTTCCTCATTTATTTCTACCGCCAAAAATCTCACCAGAACTCTTATGCACGAATATATACATTTACTTTAAATATTACTAGTATTTTCCATATATATTAGCATACAATAGGTTAAATAGATTTTGTTTAATCAGTCAATCGTTTTTCAATAGAAAAATCTAAAAAAAAAATCAAATTTAAAGTGGTTTTTCTTTAAAAAATCAGCAAGGAACTATTTCTTTGTGCGGACATACACATCTCTCCAGTATAATATCCACTGACAAGATAGCTTTGCCATGACTTTAGATCTGTTGGCATCCATTCATTCACTAGACACAACTTCTAATATTGTAAGGTTTGACAATAGTTCAAGAGGAACTTAAGAAAAATGAAGCACATTTTTAAATTGATATTGGCACTTGTAGTCTTCATATTGTTCATAATGCTTCTCAAAGAGGTACTAAAATCATAAGGTAATAATTAAATTCATGCAGCAAGCTAAAAAGTTTTTAATGATTGCCCCACAAGGCATACAGACTTCATCTCTGTTTTGCATATTTTTTTTTTCTTTTTAAGTTTGATTCATATTGTTTATGTAGGTGATGTATAAACTTTATTTTTGAGGTTACCTTGCTTTTATTTTATTTTGAGAAGGTGAAGGGTATCATGATACTGGTTTGAAACATGCTGTTAATTGTTGACATGGAAAAATTGTATATCTTGGAAAATAAATTGGGGGATTCTCAAGGGATTTTCTCTTTGAAAATGAGTATGAACCCTGTTATGTAATTATTACAAAAGATTAATGTGTATAACTTTATTGTATTCTAATAATTAATAAAACTACTAATTTGCAATTTTATAATTTCTGTAATTACCAATTAATCATTAAATTTTATTAATTAAAATGTAAAAACATAGATTATGATAGTAATTAGTGGTTTAATTATTCTAGAAACAAAAAACTCTTGGTATCTATTAAAAATTTTACTGCTGGGGGAAAAAAAAAGAAATCTGATTTAAATAAAAAATAACTTTAAAAAATATATGAGCAAAACAAACTTTTGTATTTGTTCTTTGAAATATTTTGCTTAAAACAACAGTTTTACTTTTATCATGTCAATTTTTTTTAAACTTAAGTCTTTTTGTATTTTCATCTACATAAAAGCCAGTTAGTCGTTTATATATATTTTTTAATTTCTGTTAAACTTTTCTAATTAAATTCATGACTATTTCTAAAATGATTTTATTTTAGGGAACTATGTTCTTACTTATTTAGCAACTTGTCCCAAATTAGCAAGCTTTGTGACACAGGCATTGGTCCAATTATTTGCTAGAATAACAAAAATTGGATGGTTTGAAACTTATAAAAAAGATCATGTTTTTCGAAATCTTGTTTCACAACTTAGTGGATTTTTGCAGGTAAGCCTAATTTATTAGTGTTTCAAAATTTTAGTTAAAATATTTCATGTTTGTTACTTTGCAATTTTTTGATTTGTACTTTGTAAATTTATCTTTTAAATATTAATTAAATTATCTAATAAATTAATTCTTCACTGCATTGCTATATTCAAATATACATATTTCTTTAAAATAAATTTATCTTTCATTTTGTATTGATTTGCTTTATAAATAATTTTTTCATTATTTCATAAATGTTAAAGATCTAGTTGTGTATTTTAAACTTTTTCAATTTAAGAAATTTAATTTCAGCACAAATAATAGTGATAATTTTATGTAATAGGACAGTAGTCAAAATACATGGAACTGCAACAAAGAAATGAATCCTACATTGCAAATCATTCTTGACATTGTGATTTATCTTTGTCATTGACTTTTTAATCTAAACCAGTGGTTCCCAATCTTTCATAAAATGGGATAGCTGGCTATTCTGCCAAACTCGTGATTATTAGTCACTGGGTCCATATCCAAATCGAGGGGTGATTTATTAAAAAACTAATTAAAAGGTTTGATTTCTATAATTTTAGGTAGCTTTTGTTACAAAAAGTAAAAAGCTACCTATTGCAACTGTCCGGAGGAAAGCACTTCCAGAAAATTTTGGTATATTTTCACCGATCATGACCCCCAGACCCCAAAACCACCCCCCATTTAAATGTTGACATATATATATATATCTGATTTTTGTCATGCGATAACTATCGTATTTATGACCCAATTTGAAAGTATCTTGGTATGTGCATAGTATGTACAAATGTCTCGACCGAGTTCGTTGGCCAGCATCATCTGCCATCTTGTTTCAAAATGGCAGCCATTTAATTTTGTTTAAAATTAAATGCAAAAAAATTAAAAGTTGAAAAATATTTTTCTTTTATGTGTTAGAACTTAAAACAATGATTCCAGAACACTTTTTGTTTTGTCTATATCTTAACAAATGACTGAGTTATAGTAATTTGAATTTCTAGTTTGGCTGACATTTTGAAACGATCTGATATTTGTCACATGATAACACACGTATTTATGGATCAATTTGGATGTACCTTGGTGTGCACATAGTACATAATGAGGCCTGCACCGAGTTCGTTAGCCAGTTCCACCTGCCATCTTGTTTCAAAATGGCGGTCATTTAAAAAAAATTTTAAAATTTTAAATTTAAAATAAGGTACAAAAAAGTGAGAAATTGAAAAAGATTTTTCATTTATGCATTTGACCTTGATACAAAGATTCCAGAGCATTTTTTGTTTCGTTTGTATCTTAAATAATGGCTGAGTTATAGCACTTTAAATTTCTAGTGTTGCTCACATTTTAAAATGATCTGATTTTCGTCACGTGATAACACGCGTATTTATAAACCAATTTGGATGTAACTTTGTGCGTACTTAGTACATACCAATTTCTGGATCGAGTTCGTCGGCCAGTTCCATCTGCCATCTTGTTTCAAAGTTGCAGAATATTAAATTAAAAAAAAAACATTAAACTTTAAAATTAGGTGCAAAAATGTTAGAAATTGAAAAAGATTTTTCTTTTGTGTGTTTCGCCTTGATACAAAGATTCCAGAGCACTTTTTGTTTCATTTATATCTTAAAAAAGGGCTAAGTCATAGCACTTTCAATTTCCAGTATGGTTGACATTTTGAAACGGTCTGAAACTTGTCAAGTGATAATACACATATTTATAAACTGATTTGGACATAACTCCGTGTGTACATAGTACATGCCAATAATGTCTTGATCGAGTTCATTGGCCAACTTCTTCCGCCATCTTGTTTCAATATGGCGGGCACTTAAGTTTGTCAAAAATCTTTTAAATGAGATAATGATGTACAAACAAAAAAATAGAAATTGAAAAAAGGCTCTAAAATGTTTGATCTTAATAATGAATTCCGGAGTATTTTTTGCTTTGTTTTTACCTTAAAAAATGCTTGAGATATAGCAGTTTAAATTTCTAATGCAGGTGACATTTTTTTAAAAAATCAATTTGCCTGTGACAGCACTCATTTATATTAATCGATTTCAATGTGAGTGTGCATGTGCACATGAATTAAGATTCCGACCAAGCTCATTGGTTAGTTTTATCCATCACGTTGTTTTAAAATGGTATACACTTCATGATATCATGGAATTTGGCGACCCTATAAAATCACTTAAAATAAAACCAGGTAAAATAAAAGATGACTAGTTTCTAAAAATTCTCATAAATATTCAGTACTGACAAAAATTAGTATTCAATCTTATATAATCGGGTTCCACTAATTTGAGCTTCGTATGCTTGAATAATATAACTTAATTTGAAATAAATAAATAAATAAATAAATAAAGTATATGAATGCTACCTCTTCCTCCCGGTACTGCTGGAAGGACTTTTTTAAGATGCCCCCCCCCCCCCTTTCCAGAAAAGTCTTTGGCTATGGACCGACTTCCATTCATGGTACTTACCTGAAAAGGAAGAACACTCTTTACATTAACTGAGCTGATGAAGATGAGTTATTTGTTTCATATAATTAACATATGATAGAATAATAATAATAAAAACAGTACAAATATTATACATAATAAAAATAATACTGTTATAAAATGCACCACTATAAGCAATTGAAGATGATAAAAACAATTGTATTAATGCTGAACACTACTCAGTTAATATCAGATGTAGAATAATAAAATCAAAATAGAAAATATATTTCAGACTGATTCAGATAAGTCCAATATTATTTACAAACTTTCAAAATTGTATGAAATTATCCTGACATAGTACAGGAGATAGTACTCTTTCAAAAGCACAATTAAAAAATATTCATAAGAATGCAAAACAAAAGCAGGTATCAACTAATATTAATTCATATGATGCCAAATACTTCAGTTGGTTAGTGCATGTAATTTAAATTTATCATTATTAGGTAGAAAATATCTTAATTTGGAGGCATGTATTACTTCATAGTCCTTTGTCAGCCATTTAGGTTTATTTATTAAAACCTACATTAGATAATAATTTCATAATCTGAGAGGGTTTGATTATCAAGGTAACATTACCCCTATTGAGACAAAATTACTTGTTTTGTTTTGGAAGGAGAATGAAGTGGCTTCTGGCAATTCATATCATTCGTTAAAGCTAAGGTGTGGTTGAATGAATTGTAATGTGAAATTTGACCTGAAACATTTTTGGTCAGTGTATTTGAACAAAAATTCATTGAAATATGAAATTTTTGTAATTCTGGGTTTCCCAGTATTGCATATGGCAAATACCACTTAACTATATACAAGGTGCTAATTTGCATGACATTCCCTATCTAGAGGGGTACTTGAATTTTTCAGAAATGTGGATTTGTCCCTGGGTTTGAGAAACATTAATAGGATGGCAACTCTGAATTGATGTCATATCCAAAGCTGTCATTAGATTTTCTAGAATTATTGAAGTGGTACTTCCACTATCTGATAAAAATGGTATTTGAACCGCATTATACTACCATTATACCCATTATACTACGCATTATAATAACACATGAAAACCACTATGTTTTCAGGTATGTTCAGTTTTCGTAATTCTCACGTTCGGGGTACCTAGACATATGATATACTGTCATATAGCATTCCTGCGTATTCCTTGATCAGGAGAATACCCATGGGCACTTTGGGTCTCATTGTTGTGGGTTGCTAAATTGGTGGAAATTGTTGCTCCTGTATTTCTCTGGACATCATATTTATGTGATAAAGTATGATGACTTCAATGGCAATTTTTAAAGCTCTTCTTGATGTGCATTTATTTGAAAAATCGCAATCAGTTTGCGCTCAGTTTATTCAATTGGATGGTTCTCCATTTTCTGTCTACAGGCATAATCATTAATTTTCTGTATGTGTGGGTGGCATGTAAATCAAACAAACACCACATTTACTATTTTCCAGATTTTTGTGGACTTTCAATCTATCAAATAAATCTACTATAGACACCACATTAAATATTTTCATGCACCACCTTATAAGTTAGCCTTTTGAATTTAATACAAATAATAAATATAAATAAGGTTGCAATACATATATATATATATTTTTTAGTATTAATTTCATAATTCATGTCATAAGATTATAAAAGTTGCAAATTCAACGTATTTATGTTTGGGTATTTTAGTAGTATTGCTACATAAAAAATTATCAAATCAGGAGATATTAATAAAAATAAGAAAATGTAATTTAACATTAGAAGCACTAAATTTTGAATGTTTATAATAAAAAAATGTATCATTCAAATCACTTGAAATTTGGTGTCTAGACATAGTTTTAACCAAAGATTTGAAATATCATGTTAAAATTGGGTATTGCTATTGAAAAAAAAATGAAGTTAGGGTTTGTTTTGATATGTAGATGGCCCTCTAAGCTAATTTTGTATACATCATTTAAAATTAGACTTTATTTCAATTTGTTTGGTACCAGTAACTTTCTTCTACTTGTTGAGGAGTTAGTAAAGGGTGTTTACTTTTTTATTCCACAACTGTACAGTATCATTATTATTATTGTTATTATTATTTTCAAATGTTAGCTCAATGCAGACTTTAGTCAGTTTTCTTAAAGAAAAAAAAATGAACACAGGCTGAGTCGAGGTTTCTTGGCTTGTGTAGGCCTCTTACCATAACAAGCAGTGTAATAATTATGAGACAATTTAAAATTCTCTTTCTCTTTCCATAATATTATTAAAAACAGAATAAAATATTCCTATCTGATTATTTTCTGACAGTAATATAACTTGATGGTTATTTTATTATTACTTAGGCTCTGTATTAACAGTTATTTTTGCCAAGTGATGTCCTGCTAGTTGATGAAAAATAGTACAAAATTTATAATTTTGTTTATATGAACGTATACATTTTATATTTTTTGATTATATATATATTTTTCTTGGGGCTTTTATCATAACATATTTAAATTTATGTATTTCATTCTGTGCAGGGTTCCGTAGAATACTGTGTTATTGGAATCCAATTGTTATCTCAAGTTACTTGTGAAATAAATCAAATTAGTGAAGTAAGTTTGCAAACTCACATTACTGGAGTAAGTTAAAAATTCATTACTTATTTTTTTTCTTTATCTTGATTGGTTATATTGGTGATGAATTAAAGAAGAACCTTTTATTTTGTTGCACATTATGTACCATATTTTATTCTTAATTTCTTATAATTTCTTGAAATTCTTATAATTTCTTGAAATTTCTTCTTTTTAATTTATTTTGTTCTGATGGAAACAGCATGCTGGAAAAGTTTGCCCAACTTCATTAATTTTTTATAATAGTAAGATATTAAATATACTTTGAGAATATACCAAGTATTTTTCATTGCCAAGCCCTGACAAAAATTCTGCATACACTCATTTTTTTTGTAACATATTTTGTTGCATAGTTTTGACTATTGAAGCAAAATAGTAATGACTAATCACTAAAAAGGGCACTTCTTAAACAGTAAAATTGCATTATTCCAGTAGGGATAAACATTCAAAAATTTATTTTGTGGGTTTAAAATAACATAATAAATTTTTAGATATGATAAATAGCATTGATTTTATGTGATTTTTCTTCTAAAAAATAAATTTAATTATAACAGAATTTGATAATCTATTGTACTTTCTAAAGAAATGAGGAAGTTTTATGTTTTTGCAATATCTTTTGGACACATATTTAGAAGTACTGTTGTGTGCGGGAAAATTTTAAATGAGACAGACATAGCTGCCAGCCTTCGACCTCTTCTCATCATTTCAAAGGAAACCAGAAATTTTAATGTTGTAAATGAATAAACAAATACCAAATAAAAGAAGCTGCATTTTTTGAAAAAATTTTCTGATTCAAAATATGTTTATTTAACTTGAGAGGGTGGAAGAGAGGAAATTTGACAATTATAAAAGAACTCTGGATACAATTAGGAGCCCATTTCACTACTTTTAAAAAGGGTATAATGTATTTTGGCAGTTTTAAAAATGGCAGGGAGTAGCACATTTAAAAAATGTCCATGAGGAATCAGTATATTTTTGCTACATTTTTATTGTACTCAGGCATGAAAGTTTTTCGCGGATACATGGAAATTTACTTTCTTGTAAGCTATTTTGGCTGTTTCTGAGATCGATGCAAATCCGTCAAGAAATTGACATAAAAAATTTGGGGTTGGGTATGTCAATACCAAATTCTTTCTCTATCATTGGCGACCCGCCGCAATAATTTCATGCGACTCCACTGCATACATTCATCATATTTAAACTGGAGGTGGGGCTACTTTAGTGATGCATGCAATAGCTCATTTTCTCTTTAAAAATCATAAATTTTGTAAAGGGGTTGTGTAAAAAAATTGCAAATTTTGACGAATGATCATGGGAATAAAATGGCAGATTTTATCGGACGATTGCAAATTTCTTCAAGGAGTCTCATAAAAAAAACTGCAACTTTCATCAAACAATTGCAGGAATTGATCATGGATTTCTTAAAGAAGCTGCATTAAAAAAACACATTTTCATCAAACACAGAAATTAATCACTAGCTTCGGCAAGAGGTACCATAAAAATTAAAAAAATCTATCATAAATCCGAAAATTGGGGCATAAAATATATCACAAATTTCGGCAAATGGTCACACACAAAAAAAAAAAAAAAAAAAAAAAAAAAATCATTTAAGGATAGCAAGAAAAATGAGAATTTTGTCAAAGGATTGCAAAATAAAGCAAATTTTCCTTCAGGGATTGTGAAAAAATGAAAGTTTTGTCAAAAGATTGAAAAAAAGGCAGACCTCATCAAAAAATCTTGAAATAACTGGATTTCATTAAAAGTTCTCCCAAAAAAACCACAAATTTCGTTGAAAAATCTTGGGAAAAAAAAAAGACAGATTTCATCAAAAGATTGTGAAAAAATGATAAATTTCATTGAAAGATCACAAAAAATTACAGATTTCGTAAAAAGAAACGAATTATCACATGATAAAATGGCAAATTTCATTGAACGACCGCGAAATAAAATCACACATTTTGTTGAACGATCACAAAATAAAATTGCACATTTCGTTGAATGATCCTGAACTAAAATCACAATTTTGGTTGAACGATTGTGGAATAAAATCTTAGTTTTTACCAAACGATTGCAGAATAAAATCCCAATTTTTGTGGAACAATCACAGAATAAAATCAGAATTTGTATTTATTTTATATTTATTACAATACAGTTCATAAAATTTAGGCATAAATATCGTAAATTTTGTTTCAAGCCTAAATGTCTTTTTTTTTTTTTTTTTTTTTTTTTTTTTTTTTTTTTTTAATGCTATCCCCTTAATAAGATAAAAATTATTAATATTAAAAGTAATATGTTTAAGTTCTCCTTTTTTATTTTGTTTTACATGTATATATTAATCTCTTAAAATAATTATAATTAATAACTTATGTTGCATGTGCAGGTATGCTTCGCATCCCCATTCATATTATGATAATTTTGCATCATGTGGAGTTCAGCTTTTTTGGCCAATTTCCACTTTCATACCTGTGTACAACATGTTTAAACAGTATTCCGGAATTTTGCAACAGAAAGATACTGCTGATCTAAAAGTTTTCACTATTTTATTGTTTGAAAGTTTTTTCTGTTGCTATTGATTCATTTTTGTATAGTTTTTATTTTATTTATAATTAAAAAAAATGAATCCTATTTTATTAATTTTATTTAAATCTTTAATATAAATACATATTATTCATCATTGTCATTTAACCAATTTATGGAGAAATAAAATATGTATTTAATAAGTTGTGGATGAAAATTTCATTGGTAAAATTTGATTAAATTATATTTATTAAATATCTGTCAATGTTTATTTATATATTATTGTTGAAATTTATAATATATTTTTGGGGAATTGTAGTTTTTCTGCACTAGAAACATCCAATGTAATTGCTTTCCACTTGATTTTGTTTTTAAAATTATAGTTTTTCAAGAAAATTGTTTATAAAATTTTGGGCATTTGATTGTAGAGTGGAACAAAAAAAATTTTTATAACATAGAAATTTTCCATAGTCGGCAAATGTGTCCTTTTGGAGGATTAAAATGAAGAATATGAAATTTTAATTTTATTTGCTTTTAAAGTATTTTGCTGCATGGGAAATAATGAATGCTTAAAGGAAAGTCTTCAAAATTGACATTTTTATAAAAAAAATAATAAAATTTAAAATTTTTTTTTAATTTCTTTTCTCAAACATTGGAGTGATAAACATATACTTTGTAACAGAGTATTCATAATACGGCCTTTTTTGCTGAAAACTTATACTTTAAGTATTACTGAACCATTAAACAGAACAATTGATTTTTTTTTCTTAGGTTCCATTATTATAGAACAACTGATTTCGTGCAATTTTCATCATATTAATTTTACAGTAACATATTTTTATAATACTACATTGAAATGAAAGAAAAATAGTCTTTAAATAATGTACTTTAGTTAAACAAAACTCACTTATTTAGAAAAACATTAAAACAGTGAATCCTCTCTTTAACAAACACCTATCAGACTAAACAAATTGTCCAAAAAAGAGAAGCAACTGTAGGAGAAGAGTTGTTAGTTATAATGAGGAGTTAGTTTTAGCTGGGAAATTTTTATTTGGGCACGAGTAATTTCATGGTATGTTTTTAAAGGCCAAACATTGTTTTTAAGAAACATTCATCTTTTTCGAAAGTCCATAGTGATGACACATGGTCCATAATAATCACACTGATGCATTGAATTTTTTTGTTTCAAATTTCGACATTATCTTTTGAGAATGTATTTTAGTTTTCATCAGTGCATCTCTTGCAGAAATAATACAGGACAAACATGATTCTGTAACTAATTTAACGATCCTTTCAACTGCCTTTGTGTGACATGGGAAAAATTGAAGTCAATACATTGACTCTCATCAACAGATTCTTTTGCTTGGTTTATTCAGGGATGCCACTTTTCTGCTGAATTGCAGATTTCCACTTTTTTTTAAGAATCTGCAATTTTTATTGAACAATCATGAAATAAAACAGCAATTTTCAGCAAACGATCGCTAAATAAAATAGCAGTTTTTGTCAAGCGATTGCAAAATAAAACAGCGATTTACGTCAAACAGTCATGAAATAATATGCCGATTTTTCATCAAGTGATCATGAAATAAAATTATAATTTTGGTTAAATGATCACAGAACTAAGCGTCAATTTTTGTCAAACAATAGTGAAATAAAAACCCTGGTTTTCGCTAAACAAGCACAAAATAAAACAACAATTTTGCTGAATGGTCGTGAAATAAGAAGCTGATTTTCATCAAACCATCATGAAATAAAATAGTGGTTTTCATATCATGTGATTGCAAAATAAGACAGCAATTTTCGTCAAATGATTGTGAAATAAGAATGTGATTTTTTGTCAAACTTTCATGGAATAAAATGGTGATTTTAGTTAAACGATCCCGAAATAAAGCAGCAATTTTTTTTAAACAATTGCGAAATAAAAGGACAATTTTTGTCAAACTATCAAGAAATAAAAAGCCTTATTTACTAAATGATTGCGAAGTAAAATGGCGATTTTCGTCAGAGATCGTGAAATAAAATGGTGATTTTTGTCAAACGATTGTGGTATAAAATGGTGATTTTCTTCAAACAGTTGCAAAAAATACAACAAGTTTTTGCTATTCGCTCTTTAAATAACCATGGAATTTATTTTTGGTTTACCTCTATTGAATTAAAATGATGTGAAATAAAATTCTTCATGGAGCTCAATGCATCTGTTGCTGGATTATCGTAACAGATATAAAACATACTGTGGAACTAAAGAAAAAACATTTTTATTTACTTGTATATCTTTTCATCCATACTGAAATTGCATCATATTTCAGACTGATTAACTGATGTGTGTTTAGTAATATATGTAATTTTTACTTTACATGAATTTTTTTTTTTTTTTTTTTGTTATTTTCTAAGTGGCATCCCTGTATAAAGTGATGGAATACTTTTGAGTGTCTGCAAATAAACTAAGAGTGTTACATATAAGAAAAGCGAGCACACTGGGACACTTTTTAATTACTCTCATATATTTCAGTTTTTAGGGCTTAGTTCAAATAACTAATACAGTATAGGATCTATTATCCACCGTCCTGATATCCAGAATACTTTAAAAACTGGAAAGCTAAATTATCTGAAATCAAAACTTAATAAAAATTTTCATTTCATAAAAATTTGCAGTTTTTTTCTCCATATTTTATTGAAGAGCATAATTTATATTATAATTGAATACATGAATATTTTAAACTTTTTATGCATCTCAAAGTATCATAAAATCCCATTAAACTCCCCCCTTAAACAATGCAAAAAATCGTTACTACAACTACTACTAACAAAAAAAGTTGTTTGCCATTTATCTGTCTGCAATGGCTATTTACTGCTTGTAAAAATCTGAAAATGTGTATAAGAATAGTCCAAAGCCTGCCCTGATACTAACATTTTTCTTTTTAACCTGTTGGAGATAGTGAGCCCTATACATGCCGCAAAAAAGGCTCAGAATTCCTGTTTATCCCCACTAGTAAAATTTTACTGTAAAATTTGTCTAATCAGAGCATTTAATCGATTTAATAAGGCAATTATGACACTCTTGTGAAAGATAAGCACTGAATATACGCAATCATCGGACATGAGTTCTATCAGAAATATGGAAAAACTGACTGCATATTCTTAAATTTCGTATTTTTCTGTATCAAATGTCAAAATCTAATCCATTGTAATTTTTTTTGAACTTTTAAATCTTTAACTTTTAAATCTGAAAAAAAAAAAAGTTTTCAAAATGTTACTTAAAATTTGACACATTTTCTGCAATCAAAAATCTGTTTTTCATAATGGCAAACTCTGACCTTTGATGTCATCTAAAGGCACAACCACAGTTCAGTCAATCAGGAGAATGGTAGACACATTCGCTTTATCACTATTCAACTGTGCTGCTATGGAAAAATGAAAACCAGAGGTTTAGATAAGACAGAAAAGCAAGTATTACTTTGTTGTTTTACAGCCATTCCAAGAATACAATAAATCGTGCAATTTTTTCAGAAAGAGGGGGGGATGAATGGGACCCTTTCAATTCTTTTACTATCAATTTTGTTTACAAATTAGGAGATAAGTAACTGGGAGGTGCAAATTAACAGGATATTGATATAATTATACATTTCTTTATCACTCTGTGAATTTGCAGAATAATTCCCAAGCATCTGCATCTAAATCCTAAAATTAAATTTTATTTTTGACCTTAGTCATTTGCAATTTTTATTATAGTTTAAAACTATTATTTAACTTTTTTTTTTTTTTTGTAAATAAAATTAAATTTTTCCTTATTAGTGTGTTATTGAATTAATTTAATAAAAGTATAATATGGTATTTTTAATATTATTTATGCTAACCTGTATTTCATATTTATGTATATTTTAAAGTATTTATAGTATTATTCTGAATTACAGAAAAACCCCTTATCCGGAATGCCCCAGGTCCCAGGGATTCCTAACAGATCCTATACTTTATTACTATTTTGTAGCCTACAGTATTGGTAACCTTTAAAGTCCCTAATGAAACTGAAAAATTAAATATTTTTTGTTTATTTAAAAAATAAAATGAAAAATATTGTTCTAATTTGCCCCTGCATGCGGTACATTGGGACAGAGTTAAATTTCTATAAGAGCAGATTGAGATGCCACATTGTTTTGAACTCTCAGAAATAAATTAATGCCTATTTTTGCACAGATTTTTTTAATATAGTGGAACTCCCGATTTTACTTAACCTGTTTTGTACATTATCTCACTTCATATATTATTTTTCTTTGGTCCTAAAAAATTCCTACACCGATAATATTAAAAATACCTTGATTCTACGTCATTTTCTCTTAACATTTCCTTCTTTGTACATCATTTTAGGCAGAGTACCTAAGGAAATAATCATAGAAAAAGATTTCAAAATGTTGATGGTTTGTTACCAAAACCAGTTCTTTCCTTCCTCGTTAATACTCCCATGAGAAATTACCAGTGAACATACTATTTGTCCAGCAACGCTTGACCACATCTGCGTCACACAAGATCCAAGAGCGTGGGGGGGGGGGGATGATTTTTTTTTCATTTGTTTATTTATTTCAATCTGCAGTGGGAGTCACTTTCTTCAGCTATCTATTAGTAATTGCCAAAAAAAAAAAAAAAAAGGCAGAAATTATCGAAAAATCCAAAGTTCTCAAAGGAACTAAAAATGATCTCGCAAAATGACTTATTCGCTTATTTGACATTACAAACCATTTTTAAACAAGAAATCTTTGTGGCATTAAAATTTGTCAAAGAATAGAAAAAACATTGAAAATCTCTTCATTTGAGGAACAGAAAAATAGTTTGAAAGAGTTGTTTAAACTAAAGCCCATGTAGCCAAGATTCCAGTCAGTGGCTCAATTTTGAAAGAAAAGGCACTTGAAATGCAGAATTTCACAACAGCCAATGGTTGGATCGACTAATTTGAAAGAGGTATAATTTGTCTTAGAAGTTTATTTGTGATAAGGCAGATGGAGTTAATACTGTAGTCATTCAGGAGTGGGTGAAAAAAACATTCATTGATTTCTATTGTGTGTAATTATTCAAGAAGAAAAAAAAAATTGGACACAGATTAGACTGTATTGTTTTTAAATCTCTTTCCTAATATATCTTACACAGGGAGAAAAGCGTCTCAATGGGAAGCTTTGAGAATGTAATTAATAGTTTTGTTCTGTACGAATCCAAGCAGAAATAAGAAACTAATATCTTTTATAATTTGTAAATCTAAGAAGCCCTGATGCTTCAAAAACTTTAAACAATTTGCCAACAGATTACAATGCCAATCATAATGCTTGGATGGCTTTAAATCTTTTTGAAGATTCAATAAGAAAATTGGTTATAAAAATGGTACAGTAGACTCCCTTAAATCCGCAAACCAGAAATCCGCAACTCTCTAAAATCCGCACATATTTTATGGATGTAAACAATGAAACTTTCAGTTCATATATTCGGACAAAATTTGATTTTTTCAGTTTTGTATCGATTCCATATATTTTTTAATTTGTAATTTTCTTAATAATACTCTATTCATGTTATTTTCATGAAGGAAGAATAAATTTTTTTGGGGAAAATTCAAGATATTGCTGATATCACTGGTAATCACAATCTTCTTACCAAATATATTTATGCATTAATCAAGATTTTTTTGGGTCATTCAGCCTGGCTAAACTTGAAAAAATAATCTTTATTTTATGATTTTTATTTGAATTAGTAATGTACTTTTATGAGGCAAGTTTTGTTGAATAATTTTGGAAAAATACATTTAATCTTCATCAATGAATATTTAATCATACACTATTGATAATTAACTTGACCTTTGCTGTTAGTACTTTAATCATTTTAAAAATTATCTAAATTTTTATTATTTTATTTCATTACTTATTTTAATATTTTATTATATTGTAAGCATTCATTATAGTTCCGATTGCATTATTAATTGCATTCAAACTATTGATTAAAAAATGTAAACAAAGCAGTGACCAGAAATCCGCAAAATTCTAAAATCCGCACAACCTCTGGTCCCAAGCTTTGCGGATTTGAGGGAGTCTACTGTAATACAAAACCGAAAAGTAATTTTATTTGCAGACCAGGAATTTTTCATACCAAACTGTACCTGTAACTTTCAATATTTTTAAAATAATCACATTGTAAAATTACTTTGAAAAATTACTTTTAAGCATAAAAAATAGAGTTACTTACCTGGAATCCTTCTATTTTTCTATTGAGATTTGCAAATACATTTGGTAATAGGCGTTATTGGTGCCATCTTCTTACATTTTTTTGAGAATCTTCTTCCTTTGGATATTGTGAGAAGAGGGCTTTGTCTCAGTGTGGCCCTTCTCCAATACTTTGTTTTTAATACTGTAACATTTATCATTTACAGAGCAATCCAGCTATATTAATGCAAGTTAGAGTTCGGACAGACCAGCTAAATTTAGAAACACTTTCAGTTATGTTGAAAAGTGTTTGTTGGCTTTAAAAGTTATATGTTAATAGTTTTAGATGCTTTACTTTCGCAACTTTTATCAATTTCGTAGTTTTTCCAGTTTCACTTGCATTAAAGCACAATCTGACGTCATTGCAAGAATTTCAATTGAGTATATAAAGGTATTCTAAACTGTTTGACGTCATTATGTAATCGATATTCGGCCAATCATAAAAATTGTTTTTTCAGAGATTCTTCGCAGTCCCGTTTTTCCCCACTAGCAGAAATTATGCAAATGTAATATAAGATTTTCTTTGCTTTTTAAGACGTTGGCCGAGGATTGAAGGTTGGTGATGTGTTTTTCTAAGAGTTGGTTTATTACGCATTCATTTAGTAGTGCCGGTATGCTTACCGTGCGTATAGATGCTGTCAGCACAGTTAAGATTAGTTAGTTTTTCATCATGTTTAATTATTTTAGCATCAATGTTAGTTTAAATGTTTTTTTTGTGTTGTGTGGAGATTGTTATGTTCAAGTACTGTTAATAAAAATATGTCTCCAAGAACTTTTGTTATCTCTCAGACTTCCATTTCACAACTCTGCTAATTTACGTTTAAGTTTATGAAAGAAAGGGGGTCATCAATTTGGTTATGGGCCCAGCGCCTGTTAACTTAAACCCCTAGTAAGCAGAGAAACTGAACTGTGTTTGCTGGACTGAATTGTTTTGTCATGGATATAGCTACGTCTATTGCGGTTTTAACTCCAGATAACTGGTCAACATGGAAAGTTGACATAAAAGTATTACTTATGCAATATGGATGTTGGGACTTTATTGAAAGTGATGGTAAAGAATTTGATGAGAGTAAGCTAACTTATAAAGAGAAACTTGATCGACAATTACGAAAAGATCGTTCCTACACTCTGATTTATCTTAATATCAGCAGTGACCTGAGACCTTTGATTTCTGCAACTACTGACGGAGCCCAGGCTTGGAAGGTGTTAAAAGATCATTATGAGCCAGTCACAAGAGCCCGAGTGATAAAACTTCTAGATGAATTCTTCGATACCAAGTATAAACCCGACGAGGATATCGGACTTTTCTTGTGCAAAGTTAAAGCAGCGGCTTCACGCTTAAAAGACGCTGGTCACCAGTTGGACAATCTTTATCTTGGTTTCCAAATGATTCGTTATTTACCAATGGAATTTCAAGGTACCGTGCAGCAGATTTACAGATGGAAAGACGCGGAGTTCACGCCCGATAAAATTGAATCCGAGCTGATCCTGGAGGCTAGCAGATTACAGTTAATTAAACAAGACTTGGACAAGACTCAGACGGCATTTTTTAAGTGATGATTTCCAGGACGTTGCCTGTTCCAGTCGATTCCAGAAGGAGAAAGTGCCAAGCAGTTTTTGTAAAAGTAAAGGTAAATCAAATTTTAAAAATTTGTACAGTAAAAATTTTAAATTTAAGAAATCTAGTGCTAGTAATATAAATTCTAAGCAAATAGGACCTTGTTTCCGTTGCAAAAAATATGGTCACTTAATTTCAAAATGTAAGGAGAAAATACCTCATCATGGGTCTAAAATAGAAAATAGTAATGTAGAAGTAAAATTGGGGAATACATTTAAAGAATTTGAATGTAGTTTGTTGGAATTCTTTTCCAAACATGAGGAGGCTAATAATGTTTTGTCTGATAATTATAAGGATATATGGGTTATAGATACAGCAGCTACTGCTCATTTCTGTAACAATAAAAATCTATTTCTAAATTTAAAGCCGGTTACAGATATTCATATGACACTTGCTGTTGGGGAAAAGGAAAGTAGTGTTGAAGGAATTGGCACAATAAATTTTTTTTGTAAAATTAAATGGACAATATAATGAGGTTCTTTTGAGAAATGTATTGTTTAATCCTAATCTAAGACGAAATTTGTTATCTGCTTCTAAATTAGAGAAAGAAGGAGCGCATTTTGTAGGAACTAAGGGTAAACTTTGGGTTTATAATACTGATTGGCAAGAAATATTTTTTGCAGTTCGGCGTGATAATTTGTATTTTCTAAAACCTACCAAATATGTAACTCGGTTAGAATCTGCTAACATAGTTAATTCTGCAAATGTTGTTAATATTGATAAAGTGCAGATAAGTGAACTTTGGCATGAACGTTTTTGTCACATTAATCAGCAATATTTGGTAGATACTAGTAAAAATGGTAGTGTTAGAAGCTTACCCGTTTTGGCGGAGGTACAAGAACACTGTATCCCTTGTAAATTAGCAAAATCTAAAAGAATTTCGTTTAAACAGATGGGGGCTGTAAGATCAAAACAAGCATTAGAGTTATTACACATGGACTTGTGTGGTCCATTACCTGTACTGTCTCAAGGGGGAAATCGATATTTTTTAAGTATTATAGATGACTACTCTCGTAAAGCAACGGTTTTTCCAATAAGAAATAAATCTGATACGTTTCAAACTTTTATAAGGTATCAAAATCGAGCCGAATGTTTTTTAAAGAAAAAAATTATCGCCGTAAGGACGAATGGAGGACTTGAATTTTGCAACCAGGAATTCAATACGTTCTTTGAGAAACAAGGTATAAAACACGAAAAAACCAATGCGTACAGTCCGGAAATGAACGGAATTTCGGAGAGGTACAATTTAACAGCAATGGATGGTGTTAAAACACTATTAAATTCTAGTGTAGTACCGCAAAAATTTTGGGGGGAAGCTTTGTTGTGCTTCACGTATGTTTGGAACCGGGTGTGTCATAAAGGTAATAAACAGACGCCATTCGAATTGTATTCAGGCAGAAAACCATCCGTAACTCACCTAAAAATTTTTGGCTGTTTAGCATATGTCGGTGTGCCAAGGCAAACTAGAAGAAAATTGGACATGAGGGCTAAATTGGGAGTTATGCTGGGTTATGCTCAACAAACTAAGGGTTATCGCATTTGGTTAAAGGACGAAAATAAACTAATAGAAACTATGAATGTTAGATTTGACGAAACGAAAAAAGGTTTTGAAGTAATTTCGGCTGCAAAAGTGTTAAAAGGTCCAATATGTAACTTTTACTGTTCCAGAATTTTCAGATGACGAGGACATTGATCCGGTAATTGACACATTAATAGATAAACTTGAAAAATTGGATTTAACCACGAGTACATCTACACAAACTGAAAAATTAACACTGTGTGCTGATATACAGTGGATTCGTAAGGCTGTTCCACGATCAGATAAAAGCAGAACTGACATCTATTATGGTATAAATGGCACAAATACTCGCTTAAGATCGCACAATGATGTACAGACTTATTGTGATAAAAACAAAATTGAATTTGACAAAAAAATGTTTGATTTCAGTGGAAAGAATACTTTATCGGGGAAAGTTTCGGAACTCATGGATAAAGATGAGGCAAATTTAATCGAGGTTCAAATTCCTAAAAATTATAAGCAAGCAATTAAATCACCGGAAGCGTACGAATGGATAAATGCAATGGAACAAGAAATGAAAATAATGAACGATCGTAAAGTTTGGACTTTAGTCGACCCTCCTAAAAATGTAAAAATATTGGGTAATCGATGGGTATACACGTTAAAATATAATGAACGAAATCAAATTGTAAGATACAAAGCCCGTCTTGTCGCTCAAGGTCATAATCAAGTTAAAGGGGAAACGTATGATGAGGTGTTTAATCCCGTGGTAAATTTTTCTGTAATTAGACTCTTTTTTACCATATTTGTATGTTTGCTGAAATGGACTGATATTCAGTTAGATATAAATAATGCTTATTTGTATGCTAATTTAAATGAAATAATTAATATGAAGCAACCAGAAGGTTACGAGGTTAATGAAAGCAAAGTTTGTTTATTACGAAAAGCTATTTACGGTTTGCATCAAAGCGGCCGTCAATGGTTTTTTGAACTGGATGAATTTTTGCAGAAAATGAACTTTGTTAAACTATCTTGGTGAAATTGTGTGTATTCATTTAAAAATAATATCATACTAATGTTTTATGTTGATGATATCATTGTGTTTGGTAAAACTAAAAATGACATAGATGAAATTCTAGAGTTATTGAAACAGCAGTGTAACTTTAAATTAATTGGTAAAACTAGAAAACTCCTAGGAATAGAATTTGAAGAAAAAGAGGGAAGATTATTTATCCATCAACAAACTTACATAGACAGGATTTGCACATTTTTTTCAAAATATAAATTTTCAATAAGTTCACTTCCTATTTCAAAGGGTCATGTTTTTTCTAAATTAGACTGTCCTCAAACTAGTGATGAAGTAGACGAAATGTCACGTTTACCGTATAGAAATTTAATTGGATGTCTTTCTTTTATAGCAAATAGAATGAGACCCGACATCATGTATGCGTTAAACATATTTTCGCAGTTTCAAGCGAATCCTGGTATTAAACATTGGTGTGGTTTACTAAAACTTTTAGGGTATCTGCAGTATACTAAATGTTATAAGCTAGAACTTTCAAAGATAAAATGTTTAAGACTTAAGTGTTTTTCCGATTCTGATTTCGCCGCTAATAGAGACGACAGAATTTCAATTGGGGGGTATATCACTTTTATAGATGAAACGCCAATTTCATGGCGGACGTTTAAACACAAATCCATCAGCTTATCCACAATGGAAGCTGAATATATTACACTTACGGAAGCAGCGAAAGAATTAACGTGGTTAAAAAATATACTAGAAAACGAAAGCCTAAATTTAAGTTTAAATGAATGTTTACTCTATTGCGATAATCAAGCGGCAATCAGTTTTTCCCATTCTCCTATTGAAAACGCTAGAACGAAACATATAGATATTAAATATCACTTTTTATGAAACTTGGTTTACGATAGCATATTTAAATTGCAATATATTAGAAGTAACGTTAACCCTGCAGATATTTACACGAAACCTCTCACAAGAGATAAACTTTTGAAATTTTGTAAAATGATTTTTGAAATTTAATATTGTTTAATTGTATGTAATTGTATTTAAAGTACGTGAATGTAATTGCAGATAAAGGGGAAAAAAAAAAAAAACTAAGGTTTACTTTGGGTTAATGCATTATCAGTTAAAGCATTCCTGATCTTGTACTAAACCAATAAATATTCTTGAATATGAACTTTTTTTGAAATGAGAACTTGGTTATAATTTTTCATTTAAAGGAAGATTCCTTTAAAATATTTTCTGTGTTTTCAAATAAATATTTTGTGTGAAATATTATGTGTAAAATTAATGTTTAAAATCTGTTTAAAATGAATGCAAAAAAAAAAAAAAAAAGTAATATAATTTAATTTGTTTTTAGCATTGTAGTAAAGTCGTACTACATTTGTATTTGTATCATGACATGCAGTAAAACTGGAAAAAGGGGGCCGATTGTTGGCTTTAAAAGTTATATGTTAATAGTTTTAGATGCTTTACTTTTGCAACTTTTATCAATTTCGTAGTTTTTCCAGTTTCACTTGCATTAAAGCACAATCTGACATCATTGCAAGAATTTCAATTGAGTATATAAAGGTATTCTAAACTGTTTGACGTCATTATGTAATCGATATTCGGCCAATCATAAAAATTGTTTTTTCAGAGATTCTTCGCAGTCCCGTTTTTCCCCACTAGCGGAAATTATGCAAATGTAATATAAGATTTTCTTTGCTTTTTAAGACGTTGGCCGAGGATCGAAGGTTGGTGATGTGTTTTTCTAAGAGTTGGTTTATTACGCATTCATTTAGTAGTGCCGGTATGCTTACCGTGCGTATAGATGCTGTCAGCACAGTTAAGATTAGTTAGTTTTTCATCATGTTTAATTATTTTAGCATCAATGTTAGTTTAAATGTTTTTTTTGTGTTGTGTGGAGATTGTTATGTTCAAGTACTGTTAATAAAAATATGTCTCCAAGAATTTTTGTTATCTCTCAGACTTCCATTTCACAACTCTGCTAATTTACGTTTAAGTTTATGAAAGAAAGGGGGTCATCAGTGTTGAAAACATATAACAAGTTGAAATTTGTTTTTCAGATATTTATACCAATATTAAATATTATTAAAGTATTAAATTTATTTATTTTGTTCATTTATTTATATCCTATGTTTGTTTTGTCAGTTTCTTAAGAATAAAAATTTACTCACTTTAGGAGAAGAAATCGAGAAAAAGAATTTACCAAGTATTTTTCCCAAGAATACTCACATGCATACTGTACAGATATTCATAGACTTATGACTCATTTATTTTCCACGACTGATTATGAACAATCTCGGTGGAGACTATTTATTGATTCTAGTAAAAGAAGTTTAAAAAGTCTTGCTTAATAATAATAATAAACCTACTACCTATGTCCTACCTTCAATTCCTGTACCCCATTCAATAATTTTTAAATGATCATATGATAACCTTGATTTTCTCCTCAGTATTATTAAATATCAAGAATTTAATTGGCAAATTTGTGGGAATTTAAAAATTTTATCAATTTTATTAGGTCAATAAGTTAAGCTATATAAAATACCCTGTTTTATGTACAAGTGGAAACAGCCAAGCTAAACAGCAACACTGGATAAGAAAAGAATGGCCTACTAGAAAAGATTTAAATCCAGTATCAAAAAATGTTATTTGGCAGAACTTAATTCATCCAAAAGAAGTCCTCTTCCCTCTCCTGCACATTAAATTAGGTTTAATAAAACATTTCATAAAAGCCTTAGATAAAACAGGGGATTGTTTTCAATATTTAAATGAAGTTTTTCCACATTTACTTGAAGGAAAAATCAAAAGTGCGTTCACTAGCCCATGGTTAATGAAGGATGAAAAATTTGAGGAAAATATGAAATCAATTGAGAAAAATGCATGGGTTTATTTCAAAGAGGCTATTCAGGGAATATTTTCCTGAAAATCTTGGTGAATTGTGTGAAGAACAAGGTGAAAGATTTCAACATGACATAAAATGTATGTGAAAACGCTATAAAGGACACTGGAATGTTAGTATGTTACCAGATTATTGCTGGGGGCGAAAAAAGAGACACTAAACCAGCTTCAAAATTTAAATGACATCAGCGTTCTTTTGATGACAAAGAAAAGTAGTTTTACTGTATATATTAGAATGTAATTCCTTATAAAACATGCATGCATATTTATATATGTATGTATGATTATATTTATTTATCTGATTTTTTTTGTACATTCTTTAATGAACGTTGTGTAAATTGTATATTCTCAAATTCCAAATTCTTAGTTTCTTAATTATAAAAATTCTGACGTGATATATGAAAATGGATATTATTTTTGAAATAAGCATAATAGATTTATCATGCGCGTAGCCAGGGGGGGTGCCCTGGGTGCCCGGGCACCCCCCCCCTCCCCCCCCGTTCACGCAGACACATGAAGAATTTTAAAACCTAAGTAAAATAATCAGCATTCATGGAAAAAAGAATAATTGAAAACAATGTAATCAAAAACAATTAACAATTTTTATTTTTCATACATCCTGTTCATATATCACTTCTGCGGAACACAACAACAATTTCTCAAGTATCATGATGCAATAGCTGATAATTAATATTTTCACATTACATTTGTACTCATTTATCAATATTTTATAAAGTAGAGTATTTTAGATTTTCAAATGTTCGGTAAGCAGGCGCCAGACACTACTGGCCTGCCGTTAATCCAACGTTTTCAAGACGCCATTACATTAAATGTTTACACTGACAATAGACTCCCCCCCCCCCCCACTGAAGATATTTGAGAAAAAGAAACAAAAACATTTGAATCTAGATATGGAAGCTATGCTTAATAATTTTTTTCTTTTAAACAGGGATGTAAGACCTGCGCCAGACTGCGCTGAAACCGTTTTTCTGCACCAAACTGCTACAAAACAGCTATTTTTTTTCAGTTTGCGCCAAACCTGCGCCAAAAGGCACTTAGTGCCAAAATGAAGTTTAGCGCGATTTCGTCGATCCAGGAAACAACAACAAATAACTTTTTGTAGGCTGTTAATTTCGTCAAAAAAAAAAAAAAAAAAAAAAAAACATTGATAAAGATCTTGAAAAATGCGCAAATTTCGAAAAACATGCGAATTCGGTCACTGTTTTGCGGAGTTTTATCGTGGATCGACGCAAGTTGTTTTTTCCTCGAGTTAACCTAAGTTCATTTTCATCGCAACCGATCGCAGAGTTCGGAGCGGGACGTCATATGACGTACAACGCGCGCGTTGGGCTGGCGAACAAAAGCTGCTGTAATATGTTTATTCCCAACCAATGGGGGTTGGCCTCTTATGTATTGTATATATTTTCTGTAAATTAAGTATCTTCCTGTTCTGTGTCTTTCCCGTGTCGGCGGTGAATTATTTCTCTCCTCGGCGAATTCTGCTCATAGACGACAAAACCAAAAGCAGAATGAAAGCGCATATGAAGATCCGCTACATGTTTGTCAAACAATTACAAAATAAAAAAAAATACAATTTTGTCAAAAATTCCTATTTCTTTAAAAAATGAACAAAATGCAGTCAAAACAGTATTGAATTCAGACACTTTTCTCTGCTAGGGACTTCTGTAATTCCGGGGGGAGGGACATAACATAAAAGGAAATTGCACTTTCTGACCATTGAAAACTCAAAATTTCCGGGTGGGAGGATTCCTTGTTCCGGGGGATGTCCCCCCCCCGGGCCACCACCTGAATTCAACACAAAAGGAAAAAACAGTAAATCTCGAAAAAATGCTCGAATTTCGGCAAAAAAACACACGAATTTTGTCTAAGCATTTCAAAAAACATACGCGAATTTTGTCAAAGGATCTCGAAAAAATAAAACATGAATTTTGTCAAAGGTTCGCTGATTTCGTCACTCAAATTTCACCAATAGATCGGGAAAACACTTGAATTTCATTAATAGATCATGAAAATTTTGTCTATAAATCGCCAAAAACATGCACATTTTATCTAAAAATCACGAAAAACACTCTAATTTCATCGCAGTGGTGATTTTCGTCCGAAATTTCCGAAAATTTAAAATTCGGTTGATCGCCGAAAAGAGAACACATTTCGTCGATATTTCGTGGAAAAATGAAGTTTCATCAATGTTTTTGTCAACGAACTTTGTCAAAAGATCGCTGAAAAAAACGAATTTCCTGTGCGAATCGCGGAAAAACGGCAATTTCACCAAACATCGCAGATAAAACGCTGATTTCGTATGAAGACCGCGAGAAAATGCCGATTTCGTTAAAAGATCGCGGAAAAAACGTCGTTTTCGATAACAGATCGCTTAAAAATATTGTCAAAAGATCATTGAAAAAAAAAAACGTCGATTTTATCAAAAGATCACGGAAAAACGCCAATTTCGTCAAAAGTTCGTGGGGATAAAACGCCGTTTTTGAGAAAAAATCGCGTAAAAATGTAAATTTTGTCTAACGATCGTCGAAAAAAGGCCGATTTCATAAAAAAGGGAAAACGCCGTTTTCGTCAAAAGATTGCAATAAATCCCCGATTTTGCTAAAATATTGCAGATAAATTGCTGATTTCGTCTGAAAATCGCGGAAAAAGGCCGATTTCGTCTGAAGATCGGGATAGGGGGTAACTCGCGGAATTCCCCCCCCCCCTCGATTTCCGAAAATGCGATGTGAATAACCAACAGAAAAATTTTCACCCAGAATCACCCCTGTTCCATCAAAGGATCCCGAGAAAAACGTGAGTTTTGCTAAAGAATCGTTATATCATCACAAAAAGAGTTAACAAAACATTAATTTCTGAAAAAGATCGCGAAAAAAACGCAAATTTCTTTAAAGTATCCCGAAAAACAAGCGTATTTCGTCAAAAGATCACAAAAAAAAAAAAAAAAAAAAAAAAAAAAACGCGATAAACACGCAAATTTTAATCGAAAGATCGCGAAGAGTACTTGAATTTCGTTAATATATAGCGTAAAACACTCAAATTTTATCAATAGATCGCGAAAAACACTCCAATTTCATCAAAAAATCGCGAGAAAAACGCGAGTTTTGCTAAAGAGTCGTTAATATTATTAAAAAAAAAAAGAATAAAATACAGTCAAAAGATAGAGAAAAACCCAGCAGCAGAATTCTTTTCTACAGTCTGCAACAAAAGTAAAAACATAAAACACAGTCTGCAGACCAATTCCTCGCATTACATTATATGCACTCAAACCTCCCAAGTATATTTGTGATAGACGTAAAAGAAAAGAATACTTTTAAAAAGAAATTGCCTTTGTTCTCAGAATTTTTAACACCATACATTGTGGGAAAAAGGGAGGGGGGGAGGCTTTCCTTTGACAAATTTTGATCTTTTGACGAGATGTCATTTTTCACGATCTTTTGACGAAATTTGCATTTTTTCGCGTATTTTTGGCAAGATTTGACGTTTTTCCGATCTTGTAACGAAATTGCTGTTTTTTTTTCGTGATCGTTTGAATAAATTTGCCGTTTTTTCGAGATCTCATGAAGAAATTTGCTGTTTTTCGCGACCTTTTGAAGAAATTTGCCGTTTTTTGTGATTTTTTTAATGAAATTTGCAGTTTTTTTGTGATTTTTTAACGAATGCCGTTTTCGCGATCTTTTGAAGAAATTTGCAATTTTATTTCATTATCTTTTGAAGAAATGTTCCGTTTTTTCGTGATATTTTGATGAAATTTGCCATTTTTTAGTGATTTTTTACGAAAACTGCCGTTTTCTCGCAATGTTTTCGCGAAAACTGCCGCTTTTTCGCGATCTTTTGAAGAAATTTGCCGTTTTTTCGTGATTTTGTGAAGAAATTTGCCGTTTCTTCGCGATTTTTTGAAGAAATTTGCCGTTTCTTCGTGATTTTTTGACGAAAACTGTCGTTTTTTGTGATCTCATGAAGAAATTTGTCGTATTCTCGGGATTTTTTGACGAAAACTGCCGTTTTATTGGGATCTTTTGAAGGCATTTGCCGTTTTTTTTGCGATATTTTGAAGAAACTTGCCGTTTTTTGTGATTTTTTGATTGTGATTTTTCGCGATCTATGACGAAACTCATTTCTTTTCAAAGACTATTTATCGAAATTCGCGATATATTTTCTGTCCGGATTTTTGGATTTAGTATCGAAAGTTTTTAATTTTTGCTAAATTTTTAACAGTTGAAAAATAGTCTGCAGACTTTCCCAATAGTCTGCGACGTGCATCGCAGCGTTGCGCCGATTCTGCTCCCGGGGTGAAAAAACGTTCATTTCCGTAAAACACAGTCAAACGATCGTGAAAAAACGTTCATTTATGTAAAAGATGGTGAAAAAAAAACTGCAAATTTCTGTAAAGGATTCTGAAAAACAAGCGTATTTCGTCCAATAATCACAATAAACCTGCGAATTTTGTCAAAGGATATCTAAGTTCGTCATAAAAAGAACAAAATACGATCAAAAAATCGTGAAAAAAAACTTTAAGATCATGTGAAAAAAAAAAAAAAAAACCCGAAAATTTCACCAAAAGGATCGTAAATTTCATCAAAAGATCTCAGAAAATGTGCAAATTTCATCAAAAAGTCGAAAAATAATCCGCAAATCTATTTAAAAAATGAACAAATAGGGTCAAAAGATTGTGAAAAAGTGTGAATTATGTTAAATGATCGCGAAAACCACAAATTTCATCAAAAGGTCTGAAATGTGTGGAGAAATTTAATCTCAGTATTTATCCTTTTAAATGTAAAAATATTTTTCAAGATAGCAATTATTGTAATTGTTAAGAGTTTATTAGCATTAGAATATTTCAATCTGCTCCTAAAACAGCTTTTATTGCTACAAAATTATATTTTTGCTGCTACAAAATCCGATATTTTCTGCTACAAAATCGGATTTTTGCTGCTACAAAAATAGACTTTACTGCTCCAAAATTCGATTTTTGCTGCTCCAAAGCTGCTACAAAATGGCTTAAGTGCACTTTCATCCCTGTTTTAAATAATAATAATAAATATTAAAGCCTGCAAGTAACATTATAGGGTTTTCCGAGAAGAGAAAATTCTGTTTTATTCAGTTTTCATTCTCTTGGCCTGTATCATTCCGGAATGGGCCAAAAATTACATTTAATTTGTTAACAATCTTCACATTTTACTAAGCATATTTAAAAAATTTGGGACGGCCAGAAAAGAGAAAACGAGCTTTAGAAAAACCTGCAAAAAATGCAAGACAATTCAGGATATTTTTAAAGAAAAAATAACTGTCCAACATGATGTCAAATCTCCAGAAGCCACAGTAACCAAAGAAAGTAAGAATAGTGTATTATACTCTCTTAAAGCGGTTCTAAAATCTGTGCTTAACAAACACGAAACTTTCTGACACATTTTATGACTTTAACGTAAAGGCACAAGATTTGATTTCAATAGACGTGTACATTGAAGCGATTTGGAATCGAATTGCGTATTCCATTTTTTGATAAATATAAAGTTATCGAGTTTAAGTGACTTTTGTACTTAAATTTTTGCATTTACTTTGTTTACTTATGACTGAATCCATCAATGGTACGTCTAATCCGACGTGGTACCTGGTTACGAAACACCAGCAATAATACCTTTATTGTGGCACTGAGATCTGAGTTTATAATGTGGTTTTATCATAACATTTCACTAAATACTTTAACTATTTTATTTTATTGTAACATTTATTATTATGTTCATAATTATGCTGCTGGTTTATGCATATACGCCCATCCACACTAGAGATGAGACGGGCTCAGCCCGTACCCGAAAACCCAAGGCCGGGCTCATTTTTTTCTGAAACCGGAAGATTTTATTTATTCATGAGTAGAAAAGATTGAAAAAACTTTTTTTCATTTAAAATTGCGTACTTATTCCTTTTCAAATCATTTTAACCAAAATGACGGGGAACCGAAGTAGTGTTTATTTATTTTAATATTTGATTGCTGTTTCAAATGAAAATTTGTGATAATTACAGATTTATGTCTACGTAATTTCCGACGACAACCTCTGAATGGCGCCATTCAAAGTAAACACCAGCTATGAATTTGCTTTTAGTTGGCTTTACGTCACTAAAAGTTTTTTTTTCTTTTAATAGGATCGTTTTTTTTTGTTTTTTTTTTATTATTATTATTTAGTTATATAACGCGAAGAGAATACTTTCTTTTATTATTAATAGACGAAAGTTAGCTGGAGGCTTGCAGATTATTTAATCTTCTATTGTGCACGAGTTATTGTCGTTTTTCATATGAGAATTAGTGATTGTTCTATCTATTTGTCAACATGAACACTGTTTCATGCTGAGGACGGTATACATTTTCGAAGTAAACTCTCCTCCGTAAGTAAACATAATTACAATCTTATTCTTGTATAAAGCAATTGTTCAGTGTTTCTTCTTTTCCAATAAAAGCATCAGACCTTTAAAATAACGTCATCTTTTTTTTTTTTTTTTTTTTTTTTTTTTTTTTTTTTTACATTGATTTTCTGGCACCTATCAGTTAAGGAACATTGTTATGAGAAAGGAATCGGTTATAATTAAAGTTGTACATTTTTTACAGAAAACTGAAGAACGTTGTTCGATTCGCCAGATTACAAATAGTAGTTTCTGCAAATTTCATGCATTTATTCATTAAGTCACAAATATGTACATGAAATTTACTTTATAAATTAGGGGAAAAATTGAGATTAATTTTAAGTGCCAAGTATATATTTATTTGATATGGATTTTGATAAGATTGAATTTAAATTTTCATTTAACAATTTTATCTGTGTAAGAAATTTTTAATACCATAATAATAAATTTATAATACAATAATAATAAACATAAATAATTAACATAAATAAGTAATTAGCATAATTATAAATTTTTAATACCATAAATACCATATAACTTTGTTTTGCATATTTTTGGTATCTGGCTTGGACTCTGGTAACAAAAAATCTTTCAGGCTCGTGCGGGCCCGGGTCCTGGAAAACAAGCCCGAACTAATCTCTAACTCACACACATGTATGTGTATTTCGCCGGATGAGGTTTATCATCCGACTAAATTTCATCTACAAGACTTTGATTAATACGATATTTTAATCTCATACAGCTTTCTTTTGCGCCTACAGAAGTTTCCAGCATAATAAAAATCCTTTTTTAATTTTTATTAGACGTTAGGGTGACTAAAAGTTTCACACTTGTGTCCACACACAGTCTCTGTCTTATATCACTCCTGTAAGAAAATTTATATCCTTTTTTTTTTACCATTAGATTTAGTTTAGAACCTCTTCTAATACCCCTCACAAAAACAAAATTGTGTTTGGGCCCTTTTTTAAAAAAACACCACACAATTATACCTTATAAGATAAAAGCTTGTTTAAAACGGAAATTCGGGCAGTCTCATGAGATTCTGTTTTAACAGGTTTTATTATATAAGATATTGTTTGTACCCAACAGGTCCGGGTTAAAAAAATCTGGGCACCCCCCCCCCCCCCCCCCGTTCAAAAGGCTGGCTACGCCTATGGATTTATTATAATTTACATAGATTCATAAAAACCCCAGACAAAAGTTAAATTTTGTAAGCCTATGATCTGTAAATATGTTTGTTAGTAGTTGAACTTTCCATATTTCATAGTTTATGATTAAAATAGCTGTGACAGACAGACAACAGGAGTAGTCTTATAATGGCTCCATTTTTACTTTTTAAGTACAAAACCTACAAACTGAAACTTATTTTCCTTAAGTAACTCTCTACCCCTGCTATTAATGTTTCATACTTATTTGTGCATTTTTTTTTTTTTTTGTTCTACTCTTAGGAGAATTTAGATTTTAAAAAAAAATGCATCTTTTACCTTTAAAAATAGCCTAACAAGGAAGGTCTCCATACGGGCATACTCAGAAAAATCTGAAAAAATTACAGAATGTTCTTCTCATATAGTTATATATGTTTATTAAAAATTTTTCAGCGGAACCTCCTTATAACGTTCGTAAAAAAATAATAAAAATTTCGTTTATTTGGCGATTTATCTCCGGTTGGCGAAAAAACGAAATTTTGAAAAATACACTTTTACGCTTTGAATACTTTTTAAAGAAAAAACTTTCTATGTTCAATTTATTTAAATAAGTTTAGTTTAAGTAATTTTAGTTTTGCATTTTTATTTTACTTTAAGTGTAATTTTGTCATATACGTTTATATGTACTTATAACAAAATGAAATTAATATATTTTATCATTTAAAACACAATTTAAATTGATTAAAATTGTTCCAAATTGAAAAATACTGTTAAAAATCTGCTGCATTTTGTTGCAACGCACTCCCTTGCTTGTATAGAAAATGGTTACTCGGCCATGAAATGCAGCTTTCTCATTGGTTGGAATAAAGATATTATATACAAGCGGTGGAGTGCGTTGCAGGAAAATGCAGCAGATTTTTAACAATGCTACAACACCGCTGAAAATCTGTACCATTTTCTGCAGCTCACTCGACCGCTTTTATAGAAAACGGTCAATTCACCGTGCTATGGAGCATTCTCATTGGTCAGAAGAGAGATATTCCATAAAAGTAGTGGAGTGACGTTGCATTAAATGCTGCAGATTTTTAACAGTGAAGTCAATTAAAATCAATTTTCAGATTCATTAAAATCGTCTGCTTTTGGCGAGGAGATGCACTGCTCACCAAATCCCGCATCGCTTTCAGCTTTTCACGCCAATTATTCCAAACTATTTTATTTTTTTTTACATATCTAATAATGTAATTCCGCCGCTAATTTTCACTGATCCTTTATTACCTACATGAGTAGTTTAATTCGTATTTTTTTTTTTCAAAAAATTCTGAGTATGTCCCCAATGGAGACCTTCCTTGTAAGATCACTATAGTAGTTATGTTTAATTTTTATTGAACAGTGTGTATAAACAATATTCTAGAATTTTGTGACTGAAACTGCTGATCTAAAAGGTTTTGTAGTTTAATTTTCACAACAAGAATGCTAGAAAATTTAAATTTTTAAATTGTATTAACATTAATATTAACTGCAAGTATCCTCAGAAGTGTAATTTTTAATATTTTAGTTTGGTTCTTAGATATTAATTCTCTGTTTTCAATATTTTTCTTTTCAGCTGCTGCACAATTATGTGCAGGTGATATAAATCCAGTAACATACCAATGCTGATTTGTTTACATTCTTAATAGGGATTACCTGTGTAGTTCTTAATATTTTAAACATGCAGAAATAATTAACTTCAATGAAACTAATGCAAAAATAATCAACATCACTTTAAGATACTTACTGAATTTTGCAGTACCTCATTCTTTATCTAAGCCTTCGTGAATTTTTATGTAAGTTGTAACAAACAATTCACAGTCATTAAAAATTTAAATTTTATCTTTATTGTGTAATTTGGGATGAACCTAATCATTTTTTATTACGTGATCAGTAGACAAATATGAATTTTGGAGTTGTCTTATACAGCCTGGAAATGGATGTTAAATTAAACTCTACATTGTTAACAGTGGTAAGGAATTTTTAAATTCTTATATAGAAATTAGAAGTCTACAGATAAAGATTCAACATGTTACTTGAAAACTTTAGCAATTTTGTGTTTTTTGGAATGTTGTAATTAATGTTATTAATTTATGTTATAATAATCAAATCTCTTTATTTTATTATGCTTTAACTTGATGTCTGTTTTTGTAGGCTGAAGCAAATAAATCTTTAACAAAGCAGCGGAAAACAGCTATTTCATTCCGAGATTCAGAGCTATTTGAAATTTTCCAGTTATCTTGTGATTTGTTAAGAAGAGCATTAGAAAGTTGGAAATCACCTTCATTTAAAGATGAAGCTGAGGTATTTGATTTGAAAGTTTAAAATTGTTTTATGTGTTTTGAGCTGTGATATCTATTTTTATTCTTAACTAAATTGTGCTGTTTTATAGTTGGGTATTAAATCTATTGATATAGGACATATTAAAATGCCCACAATTGAGAAATCAACTTTAAATTCTATATCGGTGCAAAGTTTGCAGCTAAGTCATACTTTAAAAAATACCCTGTAGTAGAAAGTTGGAGACGTGTAGCAGGCATCATCACAGATTTTCCTTTCTCTTTCACAAATTCTTTTTCATTGAACCTTTATTTTGCTCCATTTTATGTTTAGCTCTTTAATACTCAATACACATAGTTAAGATTATAAATAAAAATTTAAAATACTAGGCGTTTTATTAATACAAATTTATTAAATGCCTAAAAATGCTATAGGTAAGTGATTGTTTGATTAATTAACTCTTCAATTGTGAAAATATTTTACTTGCAGAATATTTTTTGTTCCTGAAGTATCTGTCGCAGACACTTGAAAAATTTTCTGCTACTAGGGAATAATATACAAAGTAAATTAATAAGACTTTTTCTTTAATTTGAAAGCACATTTAGAAAGTATAAATCCTTTAACAAGCAGTTGGCTGGTTGAGATCAGTAGAAAAGAAAAATTAGAAATAGTTTTTGTTTAACATGATGAGCTATGTGAAGTCAGATTGAATGATCAGATTGGGATAAGTACACACTCAGGGCTGATGCAGATGGCTACTTTTCAATTCTGCCTTGCATAACTTTCTCAAAACAAAAATCTTTGATATACAGTTTGATAACATTTGCCAGAAATATGTATTACAATATTATTTTTTAAATAGTGGTGCAAATAGATTACAAAAATAGTTGCCAGTGGCAGCCCTGCATTTTGCCTTAAGATACAGGAAAATGTCATTTATTTGCTTGAAACCAAAATAAAATAAGCATACGTATTTAAATGTACCTATCGAAATACACATTCACTTCTGTTTAGTTTTAATTACTGAATCATAGATATAATTATTGTTTAATATTTTTGATTTATGGTTGGAGATTTTTCTTGCTAGTTACTCAAAAATGTAATTTCCTGTTTAGAAATGAGAGTTAATAAGTTAATATATATTTTTCAAAATAATTAAATTGAAAATTCGGTTGCTTCAGTGCAAAACACATTCTGTAAAAAATGAATAAAAATGGCTGCTGTTACCAAATTTCTTCAAAATTTTAACTATAAATTTGTTTATTTATATCCAGAAATGTATTGTGATTAAAGGGAATTTTGACATAAAGTAAATTGATAAAATATGAATTGCTAAAAGTTCATTTATACATCCTCTATGGAAAGACTTGAATTGTATATATAAAATGTCATCAGAGCTTTATTAGGATGAGCGAAACGAATCCTCTACTAGTCCACTCAAATTACAATTTGTCGTATGCTTTACAAAAAAAACTATTCAATATTTTAACTTCAAATTAAACACAAAAATAAATTATGATCTGTAGATTTGCAGAATATAATTTTTTTTACAGTAACATGCTAAAAAAATTATTATTTTAATTAATTTATTTTACATGCATTTCCAATACGGACGCATTTTAGCAAATAAATAAAAAATGAAACGCGTATATTTTCAGAAAAAAAAAAGTTTAAATCATGGAGTAAATAATTATAGATAGAATCATGATTAATTTATTAAATAAAACATGTTTTCATTATTCCGCAAAATCGTTTGCACAGATGAGACTTAAACATTTTAAAAGAATTGTAATATAAATTTCTTTTCTTTCCTTTTTTTTTTTTTTTTTTTTTTTTTTTTTTTTTTTGTAAACTGGCAACAAAATAATTGTAAACAAATAAAATTAATTCTTAAATTTGTTATATAAATGAAAAATTAAAAGATCTGCGTGAAGTTGTTGGTTCAAGCTCTTTATAAATATTTTTGCGAAGATTTTGGCTAAATAATATCGACTCATTAATCAGAAGGATTTTATAGAAAAATAAGACTTTAATAAGTTCGCAAACACAACAATAATTATTCGTGAAAGCGTCACTGCGAAAATGAGAGAGCGCTTCGTTAAAAGGTAATTCCATTAATTGAGTTGTCATTCGCTGAAAGTAAAAAGTTCTCCCACGCGGAGAGAATTACAGCAATTCTCATACGCTAACCTGTATAAAAACGAAGAAATTAAAATAAAATGTTTTACAGTTAAAAATTCATAGTATCAACGAAAGCAGATTTCAAATGTTTTTTCCAGAAAATAGGATTTTGAAGAAGTAACTTTCTTCAGGCTTTCTTCAAATATATTATTCTAAAATAGCTATCAAAGATTATCGGATGTTGATTACAAAGACTGGAAACATGCATATTTCAAACAATTAAAAAACACCAGTGGCTACTTGAAATTGTAAAAACATCTTTAAAAGAGCTTTTAGTTGAAAATTTAAAAAAAAAATTGTAAAAGTTTGCTTTGAAAATATCTTATTATGCCAGTTTTACATCATAAATAAAAAATTAAAATGCACCAAAACGTAAAATAACGTTTTTGTGTTAATAAAGATGCAAAAATAATTTTAAAAAAAATATTGTTACTTTCAAATATCTGTTTTATAAAATAATGCTTCGCGAATCCAAACAAAGCATGGCTTTTGCTAGTATATATATATATATTAGTTAAAAAATATAGCATAAGACAATTTTGAATATTAAAAATTCTAAGCATATTGAAAATACAAGTTCTGAAGTGCATGTTTTGAACATTTGACCTATCATAGATATACAAGTATTTTAATTTCTATACTATATATTATAATGTAACTTTCTTTCTAACCGCTGGCGAGGCCCTTACCTACCGGGCAAAGATCCAGTTTTACAGGTTTGCATGCCTGTAAATGGGGCAAAATTGCCCGATCTGATTGAGACACACTTATGCTGTCTTAATGCCAGTTTGCCCTGTTTAACTTTCTGTTATACATTAACTGGTTACATAAAGTTATTTTACTTATTTAAATTCCCGCTCCGTATGTGAGTTGGTCTCGTATTTTAGAGCCTTGATCAGGTGGTGAGATCTTCACTGATTAGACACCTCCAAAGATATAATTCACAGGTAATTCGAGGGACTTTACACCCACGGCAGATTTTACATGCCGTGCAAGTACCATTAGCATACATGACGGATTTTAGCTAGCGGCCTACCATGAACTTGCGACATTTCAGTTATTACTGACATTGGGTGTAGAGCTGTGTCTCACAATTTTTTGTTTCCATTGCTGCACACTTGAATCAATTGTTAGGCTTCCGTGGCACACTTAATTCATGATGTTTAAACATCCTGTGGCTATTCCTTTGCAAAAGTGTTGCTTTTTTGTGTTTTGTCTCTATTAATGTTAATGTCATATTATATATGTAGATTCTATCTTGTGGGTTTTTTGCTTGTTCAGAGAATCCTTAATTCTTTACTCTTTCAAGTTTTGCAATGTTGACTCTTTAGTGGGATATTTTTTATAGTTACCCACTATTATGATCTTGACACTGTTTTTGTGTTTTGTCATAATTAAAGTTGTCATATTGTGATATTTCACTGGTTTTTTGTCTTGGAGTGTTCTTTACTTTAAACAGTCCTTATTTTGAGGCTGTGATCGCTTCATGTGTTTGGTATCCTTCTTTCAGTTAACTATTTATATGAATCTGCCCTTGGCGAACAATCTATTGATTCATAATTTAACTGTCATTTTTGCTGGTAGCATAAAAATTAAAGGTGTGTACTCATTTTTTGTGGCTAATGCATTGAGTCCTTAAAATTATTAGGAAGCAAAAAAATGATTGATTCTTTCAAAATTCATGCAATGATAGATTCATGCAAAAATGAATTTTTGGAACTAAATATATATAGCAGCTACCTCTTTACTTTTAATATTGAAACTTATTGCATAAGCAAATATAATGATAGTGTACAGTAATTTTATTTTTGTAAATACATATAAGATTTTTCTTATAAAAAAATAATTGCATTTTAAATGTCATGAAGATAGGCAAACAGATACACCCTTAGAACTACTTAGAGTATGTTATACATAGATATGAAAGGTTTTGATTTAAATAGGGCATTTAGTCAAAGACTAGATCATGGCAGAAGAGCATTTCAGAGTAATAATTGATTTGGCACAATTTGCAGTTTTTCATCAAAAATGAAACTAGGGAGTTGTTGCAAACATGATGCTTTAACCGTTCAATGCATTATTAGTAGAAGTTAAAAATGCTGATTATTTTAAATGGGTCCTTTTAAAAGTGCCAAGCAGTGAAATTTCTTGTAAGTCATCAAATGTCATGGCTTGTTGGTCCTTCCTGAATTAAAAAAAAAATCTGGAAGGGGGCACTGCAATAGCAATTTTTTGTGTTATTTTCAATATTTTACAACTGAAAAGTGTATGAAGTTATACATAGAATTTAATCTTTTTTTTTTTCTTTTTTTGTCTAAGTGTTTGGCTAATTGGTCCTCCCTGAATTAAAAAAAAAAAAAATCTGCCAGAAGTTGTTACTGAATTAGCTATTTTTGTGTCATTTTCAATATTGTACCACCGAAAAGTGTAGGAAGTTATGCATAGAATAGAAGCAAATTTTTTATGTAAGTGTTTGGTTATGGCTAGTTGGTGCTTCCTGATTTTGAAAAAAATCCACTGGAAGCAGGCACAGCAATAGCGATTATTGTGCCATTTTCAATATTGAAGCAAATATTTTTATAAGTGTTTGGCTATGGTAAGCAGACCCTCCCTGAATTTGAAAAAAATCTGCCGGAAGGGGCTACTATAATCGCAATGTCTTTGCCATTTTGTTATTTTACCAACAAAAAGTGTATGAAGTTATGCATAGAACTGAACTCAATATTTTGTGTTTGATTATTTTTGGGCATGATAAGCAGGTCCTTCTTGAATTTGAAAAAAATCTTAAGGAAAGGGGCTCTGTAAAAGTGATTTCCGTGCTATTTTCATTATTATACCATCAAAAAGTGTATAAAGTTATGTATAGAATTGAACCAAATTTTTTGTGTATGTTTTTGGCTATGGCCAGCAGCTTTTCCTTGAATTTGGAAATATTTTGTTGGAAAGGAGCATTGTAATAGTAAAGCGCTTTTGGTGTAATTTTCTCAATTCTTCATCATTCTGTTCTCCATCGGCTCATGCAGAGACAGGAATTTGTGTCATTAACTCATTTCCCTCGTACTGTTAACTCGTTTTTACTTCGATTAATTGTCTGAAGCAGAAATTTAAAATGAAAATCAAAGTTAGCGCAGTATTGAATTAATAATATTAAAGCAGGGGTGCACAACCTTTGGCCCGCGGGCCACAAAAATACCACTATTTTTATGCAGAATAATTTTCCTAATAGTAACGACAGAAACTTGGCTATTAAAGAAAAGAAACTACTCTTCTCAAATATTCTGGTGGGAAACGATTTTCTGGTAAAAAGGTTGTGCATCACTGTATTAAAGTATTAACATGTGTAACTACTTTCTGATATATTAAATGAACGTATGAGATGGAAGAAATTTTTGGGATTGGCACATCCAACTAATTTTTAAGGTAGTTAAGAAATAGTTTGTTATAAATTTTACCTTCTATAACTTATTTAGTTTATTATAAACAATATAGTTTACAAAACTCATGCATAAATGTTGTGAAAAATGTCATACATTTTATTATACATATAATTTCCTTTTTTATAATTATTTTCTGAGTAACATCCCTGTTTGTTTAGATTTTCCTTTAAAAATAATAAACTGTGAAATTCTTATTGTGTATGTTTTTGAGGCAGTGGGGGCCGAACTTTAGGTTCATTTGAGATGATTTTCATTTAAAAGATCTAGAGTAGAAGCTGAAATGAAGTATGCATAGCAAACCCAGTTTATACTGTGCCACAGGCAGTTGGGCCTCTGACCTCTTGATTCGTTTGAATATATTTTTATTTAAAAACATAAAGTTATATAAATTCAAGGATATGTGTTGTCATAGGTAGTGGGGTCCAAAAACCATTATACTCATTTGAAAATATTTTTGATTAAAAATCTAAAATTCAACATTGAGTTTAATTTTAGGTACAATAGTGACCAAAATTATGGAAACCTTTTTTGAAAAATTGTATTTTCGAGATTTCATGGGTCATAAAATTGCTTTCTTGTTTAAGTAATACTGTAAAAGTGTACATCAGTGGAAATATAATTTAATCAAGAATGTAATGAAATAAATTTAGTTATGTTATTGGTATTTAATCAAAAGTTATAGACATATTACATTGAGTAAAAAGTTTTCTGCCAATTTGTTTTAATTGTAAAATGATAAATACTTATGAAATCATCAAAACTAATGCAGATAGTAATCTCAGTTTAAATCGATAATATTTTGCAACATTTTGGCAACTTTTCGATCCTTTCTGCAAAAAATTGTGGCATGTGCAAGTCCAGAAAAAGATCGACCTTATTAATGACCTCCTCATTTGATTTGAAGATTGCAGCTGCAGATGTGAAAAGATATAGTGATGGGAAAGGGCCATGTCAGGTCTGTGTGGTGGATGTAGCATCAAATTTCATTCCAGCTTGTGGAGTATCCAGCTGGTCATCGTACTAATGTGTGGCCATGCCTTATCTTGATGAAACAGAATCACCTTCCTTCTAAACTTGTTTCTTCATTTTTAGCAAATGGCATCATGAACTTTGATTATCATGTTGCTATACATTTGACTGTTGATAGTCTGTCTGCTTTTCAGGTCTCTCTATACAGAATTCTGCGACAATCCCACCAGGTGCAGAGAAGCACCTTCTTGTTAGTTAGGGTATGTCTTGCAACTGAGCCAGCTGATTCCTTAGGTGCTGACCACCCTCCTTTATGGCTTGTGTTGTTGTAATACATCCATTTTTCATCACAGATGACAATTCTGTCCAGAATGTTATTTTTGCTTTGATCTCTGAGCAGAACCAAACAACAGTTTTTTTCTCTTACACCTGTCATCAACCACCAATTTGTGAGGCACCCAGCTGTTGAACTTAAACGTTACATTTATGCATTTCAGAGTGTTATTATTATTATTATTATTATTATTATTATTATTATTTTTTTTTTTTTTTTTTTTTTTTTTTTTGGCAAACATGAAGCTCTAACACAATAGTTTATGTTGAAACATTTCTGTCTTTATCAATGATTTACTTCAGCTGCTCCACAGTCAACTTCAATAGGGCGGCCAGAATGTGATTCCTCTTCATTGTCGAAATTTCCAGCTTTAAACTTCCAAAACCAAACTTTGACTGTATCATAGGAAGCAATATTGATGCCTAAACTTTCGCACATTTTTCTGTGGTATTCCGTCGCACTGAGTTTATTATGGAACTCATAGTAAATAATCATTCTGATCTGTTGATGAGATAGCTCCATTTTAAACACTCTTTTGGAGCACAAGATAGTAAATTTTTAATAAACAAATTACAGTCATGTAGTTCTTATGCTCTGCTTTCGAATACAAAAGTTGGTTGCTTTAAAAATAAACATCTGCACAAGTGATAGCTGTTTATGTGAAGGAATCTCCCCTTGGCAGAAAACTTTTTACTCAATGTACACACACACACACACACACACACACACACACACACACACACACACACACACATGCACAAAATGAAACACAACTTGATTAGGTTAAGATAAAGTAGTTTTCATTAATTTGAATGCATCCAGTAAGCATCGTGTTTAAGAGAGCCAATCAGGTGTTTTGCTATTATATAGGGATGCCACTTTTCCGCCGAAAGGCGGATTTCCGCTTTTTTTAATTTTTAAGAATTCTCGATTTTGGTTAAGCGATCACGAAGTAAAATAGCGATTTTCGTCCAACGATCGCGAAAAAAATAGCGATCGAAGAAATATAAATAGCGTTCGAAGAAATCGAACGATCCTGAAATAAAAAGGGGAATTTTCGTCAAACGATTGCAAAATTACACAGCAATTTTCGTCAAGCGATCGAGAAATACAACAGCTTTTTTCGTCAAGTGATCGCAAAATATAGCAGCGATTTTCATTAAAAGATCTTGAAATATAACAGCTATTTTCGTTAAAAGATCGTGAAATATAACGGTGATTTTTGCCAAAAGATCGCAAAATAAAACTGTTATTTTCATCAAACGATCACGAAATACAACAGCTTTTTTTCGTCAAGTGATCGCGAAATATAGCAGCAATTTTCGTTAAAAGATCGTGAAATATAACAGCGATTTTCGTTAAACGATCGCGAAATATAACTGTTTTTTGTCAAAAGATCGCAAAATAAAACGGTCATGTTTTCATCAAACGGTCGCGATATAAAACAGCAGTTTTCATCAAACGATCTCGAAACGAAACAATAATTTTCGTGAAACGATCGCAATGTGAAACGGTGATTTTCGTCAAACGATCATGATGTAAAACAATTTTCGTCAAACAATCGCGATGTAAAACGACGATTTTCGTCGAACGATCGTGATGTAAAACTGTGATTTCCGTCAAACGATCGTGATGTAAAACGGCTATTTGCATCAAAAGATCGCGAAGTAAAACGGCAATTTTCGTCAAACGATCGCGTTGTAAAACGACGATTTTCGTCAAACGATCGCGTTGTAAAACGACGATTTTTGTCAAACGATCGCGAAATAAAACGGCGAGTTTCGTCAAACGATCGCGAAATAAAATGGCATTTTCCATCAAACGATCATGAAATAAAACAGCTATTTTTGTCAAATGAAAAAAAATCGCGGGAAAAACAAAGAAAAAAAACTTGCAAATTTTTGCTATTTACTCCTGGAATAATCATCGAATCTATTGCTGGGTTACTTAAATTGATTTAAAATGATGTAATACATAAAATTCCTCACTGAATTTGTTGCTGGATTAAATTAATTCATGTAAAATACTGTAACTAAAGACAAATCATTTTTATTTACTCTTATAAATTAAGTTTACAAAAAAGAAAAAAAAACAGAGCTGCAGTTTTTTTTTTAAATTTATTGTAAACAATATAGTTTACAAAATTCATGTATAAATGAATGAATGTGAAAAATGTCGTAATTTTACTTTACGCATAATTTCCTCTTTTTGGCTATTTTCTGAGTGGCATCCCTGATTATAGCAGTGAGTCAATGAAATAACAGTAGGGTTCAATTGTTGTAGTCATGTTTTTGAGAATATTTGAGGAGAGGACTGTAAAAAGGATATTTGTTCATGTTGTATGTGATTGATATTAAAGTTGAATGTAAAACACAAAAAAAATGCACAAATGGTTGACGTGTAACCTAGAATATGATGTAAAATGGCTCTATTAAGTGAAAAGGATACAGTTATCAAGAAATTAGAAGGCAAATTGGTGAAAATGTAACCAAATATGCCATTTCTAAATTTTTGAAGCGATATAAGGAAATTATATCCCCATAAAATCAAACTGATAAATACAGGAAAAGGTTTACAATAGCAAGTGGTGAGAGGACAAAATAAGAAACTATGCATAGATGACAAAAGAAAATCACCTGGGGACTAAAGCTGATGTTAACTGGACAGCCAAACAATAGGGCAGCATTATTTGGTCTGACGAGGCCATAATCTTCCTATTTGGTAGGATTGGCCTAAAATACTTAAGGAGAAGATTTGCATCCCGATAGCATTAACTTAGTGTTATTAAATGGAGTTGTATTTTAGAAGGTTTCAACAGAATTTATGTGATTAGTGGGAATATAAATGCCACAAAATACATAAATGAAATATTTCAATGTTATATTAAGCTTTCTGCACATGATCTTTTCCAAAATAATAAAGCATTTATACTTCAATAGGATTCAGCTTAATGTTATATTGCTAATGTGTGTAAAAAGTAGTTTCAAGATAATCATATTCCAGTGTGGAAATGGCCCTTGAATATCCCTGAGCTTAATCCAATTTAAAATCTGTGGAGCCGATTAAAAATAATTGTTCCACAAAGGCAATTAAGCAATAAAATCCAATTAATAGAAGCAGTAGTTCAGTCTTTGTATTACACTATAGCAGCTTCATAACTATAGCTAAAAGAGGTGGTCACTCCATGAAAAAAAGTTGTAAAGCCATAATTACAAGTAAAGGTTACCCAACTAAATATTAATTGACATTGTTATGATTTTTATATATCTTATTTTTTCGATATGTTTCATTTTTCTCTTTTATGACTGCTGTTCTAATAAATATTCCACTGTGAACCTTACTGCAATACATTCTTCATTAAATTATATTTCCAATGGCATATAATTTTATGATTTTATTTTAAAAAAGTGGTATTATGAAATATTAAACTTCAAAAATACAACTTTACAAAAAGATTTTAACAATTTTGGCCACTAAAGTAAAACAGCAAAATAATTTAATTATTTAATAATTTGATAATTTCGTAAAATAAGTTACTTTTCTCTCTGCAACACCAGCATTGCTATCATTGTTTATATAGAAATTTAAAAAAAAAAGTTTTTTTTATGTCATACACAGTTCTACTGCTTATTCCATATGATTGTGCCAAATAACAAATAGATGAACTAGAATCAGCCTTTTTTATGATCTTTACTTTTTGAATCATAGTCAAACATGTTTTCTTTTCTTTCTTTCTTTCTTTTTTTTTTTTCTTTTAAAATTAGCTAGAATTACATGCAAAATTGTGATAGAATAAAAATCATCACAGATTACAACCAAAACTAAATACTAAAGAAATGAATGAAAAAAATTAAACATAAACAATGGGCTTCAACAGTTATAGTTGCAGATATTGTGTAAAGCTGCTGTTGTGCATATTTTTATCTAAGGTAAGAAAATAATGTATGTCAGAATTGTATAAATTTTATGCCTTGTTGATCCAGATGTAATAAACAAAATAGCTTCAGTAATTTAAAAAATGTCTTTATAAAAATATTGTGATTGCTACTGATATTAACACCACTTTGATTTTTTTTTTTTTTTTTCAAGAAATAAATTCATATTTTGTTTCTGAAAAAAGTTTGTGTTTGTTCATATTAAGTAGAATTACATTAAAATATGTAAGTAATATTGAAAAAATAAAAATAAATATTGAGATATGAAGAAATGAGCATGAAAGAAGTAAACAATTCAGTTACAGTTTTGCACTTTTGAATATTGTACAGGGCCTAAAATATGGTAAGTTTTTGTTATAGATACCCTAATTTGCACTATAATTAGAAGTAATGCAATTTTATTTAGTAATTAATCAAGTATGATAGCCAAAAGAGCATGAATAACAAAAGTGAAATCTTGAATTTTACTCCTGCAACGTAACTGTAAGTTTCACTGTTTACATCTGAAATGACTTGCAGATTTTAGTCACAGATTTAAGGGAATCTATTGTAGTAGTTTTTTTGCCTCAAATACTTATCAGGTTTATTTAAAATTTAGTTTGCACCATTAATTTAGTATTAAAATAGTATGGAAATTTTTTGAAAAAAGTTTCTTGCTTCATAGATTTTTTTTTTTTTCTTTTCAGATTCGGGAGATATGGTTTTGCATTTTAATTTCTTAAATTGTTAATGCATAATTTTAATTTTTCTGTTTGCTTTCATAATATGCATGATTGGGATTTTTTAAAATGTGTGAAAATATGATTGAGTAAAATAAATTATATTTTTATTAACAGCTTTTCTTTTTATTGCAGCATAATTTAATGAGTTGTTTATTACGACTTGCTTATAATTGTATATCATTTGACTTCATTGGCACATCTCCTGATGAATCATCTGATGACCTGTGTACTGTTCAAATACCTACTAGCTGGAGACCGGCATTTCTTGACTTTAATTCCCTTCAGTTGTTTTTTGATTTATATCACTGTTTAACTCCTAGTCTTTCATCTCAGGTACATAACATTTTCTTTTTTAGTTGAAAATTTTCATTAAAATTTACATTTGTTTTCTTTATTTGTTCTGTTTTTAACTAAAATTTTTCAGCAATCAATAACTTTTTTTCCAGCCTGTCTAACCTATTCGTTTTGTGCATTATTTATACCTTTTATACAATTTTTAAGAAATTAATACTTAAATTATTTCCTTGTGGATTTTTTTTCTCACTGGTGATATCGGCATGTAGATGCCTTTTAACCTTTCCTGGCACAGTGTGCCCGGTCTGGGATACCTAATTTTAATTCCAAACTTGCAGACGGTACCAATAATATTTTAGTAAAATTTTGCTTTTACAATAAAAGCTTAAATTGAGAAATTTAAAATATCTAAAAAATTCGTTTGTGAGTTCTGGTGTCAGTCGATAATTTCTCATCTTACTACAGATTTTGCCCATGCCGGAAAGGGTTAATCTGCTTTACAAGAATAAGGGCTTGTTTATTTTTAACTTAAATTCTGCTCTGTTTGTTAATTTATTATTTTATTTTTAAAAATATATGTTCTTCTAAAAACACCTTTTTTGTGTGTAGGCTCTATTATGTATTGTTCAGATAGCATCTGTTAGACGCACATTGTTTAATAATGAAGAACGAGGTAAATATCTAGGACAACTTGTGTCTGGGATAAAGTCTATACTAGAAAATCCTCAGGTATGGTAACGTGAAATTTATTGTATTATCAAGCAATTTAACTTTCTAAAAATTTTATTTTTACCATTATGTGGAATTCTCATTGATTCAGATATTTAACATGAAGTTTTGTTTCTTTTAGTTGTGATAGGTTTTTTTTTTTTTTTAAATCCTCAATTATGTTGTTGTATTCACTAGTTATTCACACATTCTTTATGTTATGATTTTTATAAAATTTTTAAAAGCAATCTCTATTATTAAATAAAAGACTGTAGATAGATATAAGCAATTGTTTTATCTCAAAAAATTCCAAAAATTCAACATTTTAGTTCTTATTAATTTAATATGTCCTTTAATTTCATATCATAAAGTGAATAATCTCCTAACTAATCCATAGATGCTGGACAGACATTTTGTCCTTGAATCTTATAGATTATAATAATTTTACTTAAAATGAGTAAAATGCTTTTGGAAATCGTCTATTGGAAATGTCAGCTCTTCGCCAAAATTTTTCAATATTTTCAAATTTCATCCACTGCGTCCCTAGCAGCACACAAAGTTTAAAACTTTTAAAATACTTTTTTATAAATTCTGTCGTATATAATAATATGTGACAACAGGGTTCCCAGCGTCATGGAAAGTCAGGGAAAATCTGGAAAGTCATGGAATTTCAAAGTAGTCGTGGGAAGTCAGGGAAATTTCAAAATATGTATGAAAAGTCAGGGAATTTACGAATATTTTCTAAAAAGTCATGGAAAATTCTTGGGGAAAAAATGTAAAACAATACAAAATTCATCCAATAATCAGGGGAAAGAAAATTTAGAAATTTGAAAACAATTGCAGATAATTATCACTAATTTTGACAAAGAATTCTGGAAATAAGTAGCAAATTTCATTGTATGCCTGATTTATTTATTTTTATTTTATTTTGTATAATCCTATTTATTACTTTGTAATTATTGCAAATAAATAATCAGTCACCTAAATTGTCTTTCTCATTCAACCCCCAAAAATCTAAACATTTCTAAAAAAAATTCAACCCTGTTTTGTTATTTTGTAATAGTAATTAAAAAACCATTGATTTAAAGCATCAAGAAAACAAAAACTAGCTTTTAAGCCTTTTTTGAAAGTGTGGCAAACAAGCAAGACTTCAATAGGCAAAATATCACGTATGTTATTGTGGTGAATGGATTAGTGTTATTTTTTTTCCGATGAAAAACAAATGGAATTAGAATGCTCCAGATTTGTTCTCATTCTATTGGTGTGAGTTGAGGAAAGATCCAATGAGTATATTCAGCAGATGGTGGTTCGCTTATGGTATGGGGTGCTTTTGGCTACGATGGACAAATATCTCTTTGCTTCTTAAATGGCAGGTAAAATTCACAAAAGTATCAAGAAACTTTGGCTGAGCATTTGTTGTTGTTTGGTGAGCTTCTACATATTCCCAACTGGTTCTTTGAGATATTACTCACTGAAAGAGATGAAATCAGCAATTGGAGAAGCCTGGTACAGACTCGCTCAAAACTTTTTCTGCTCTTATGTTATCAATAGAAAATCATGTATTAGATCTCATCAGGTGCACTGGAAACACCGTAGACTACTAAAAACTTTTTTGTTTTGTTAAATGTAAATATTTCGTTATTGTATGTAAATTTTTGGGACATCACAATTTTGATTTCTTTATCAAAAATGATTTTCCTCTCAATGAGTGTTTAGATACAATAAAAATTTCAAACCATTCTGGTGTATATTTTTCATTTTATAAAAACTTTTAGCCTGTGTATAAACTTTTGTACCACAAGGGTGCAGAATATGTCTGGTCTGGTGATCTAGGATAGGGGGAAATTTTAATCATCTAAGGAAATTTTGCAGAAACATATACAATTGATTTTGATTTCAACAACGAATTCCTAGAGATAGAAAAAAATTCACTACAAATAAAAAAGTTCAGTATGGCGACTTTCTTAAAATTGATTCCAAAATAACATTTACCATACATCAAGAGGGATTCTCTTTCAAATTTTATGAAAATTAGAAAAAAAAAATTGGTCATCCATCTGAAAATTGGAACATAAAATTGCTGCAAATTTTGTCACTAGATCACAAAATACCTGCAAGTTTCGTCACAAGATCTCGCAAGAATAGCAATTTTGTTAAATGATATCAAAAGAACCACAAATTTCGGCAAGAGATTGCACAAGAACTTTAAGTTTTGTCAAAAGACTGGGAAAACAGCACAATATTTTTCAAGATTGTTTATTAAACACTGCCAAAAAAAGATAATTCCCTCTAAAGAATGCAAAACTGCAAATTTTGTAAAAAGATCATTAAGCTACAGTAAATTTCATTAAAAGATCTTGAATTGATCACACATTTCATCAAAAATTGCAAGATAGTCACAAATCTCGTCAAAAGATTGCTAAACAATCACGAATTATGTCAAAAGATCACAAAACAATCACAAATTTCCTCCGAAGATTGCAAATTTAATCAAAAAAGTCAAAATAACTGCAGATATTGCCAAAATATAACAAAATAACCACAAATTTCATCAAAGGAACATGAAAACACTGACAAATTACTTCAAAAGGTCATGAACAACCCAAAATTCATCAAAAAATTATAAAACAATTGTAAAAAATAAATCCAGTAAATTTCCTCAAGAAAAAAAATCACAAAAAACTGCAAATTTGGTCAAACAATCACAAGTTTCATCAAAAAAGGGCAAAATAACCACAAATATCATCAAAACATGGAAAAATAACCACGAATTTTGTCAAATTAATCATAAAAATCATCACAAATGTCTTCAAAACATTGTGAAATTAACATAAATTTTGTCAAAAGATTACAATACAATTGCAGATTTTGTTAAAAGATTGCAAAAATTGAAATTTTCAAAAAGATCACAAAACAATTACAAATTTTGTCAAAGAATCACAAAACAACCACAAATTTCATCAAAAGAGGCCAAGGCAACTGCAAATTTCATCAAAGAATCGTGAAATAATCACAAATTTCATCAAATGGCCACTGAAAAAACACAGTACAAGGAATGGATATTCCCCAACTCTGTAAACTTTCAGAAAATTTGCTGCAAATATCATAATTTTTTTCCCCCCACTCAGAGTCACCCTTGATATATTCGCGCAGAAGTTGAGAAATATTGGAACAATAATTTTTCTATACTTATGATAATACAGTGTTTATAATATGCCGTAAATTTTTAGAGAAATTTTCATGTGGATAGGGAGAAATGTTGGAAGTAGAAACATTTTCTGCATACCTTTTGTACCACACTGTATATTAACACTGTATATTACTTGAATTTTTCTATACAAGATGTGTGTATGATGCCATATGTCTATGTAAGTTTTAAGTAAATATATACACATGCAGATTACCGCATGCATTGGTTATAAAAATAATGACTCGAACATTATTTTTCAGATTTTTATGCAGTTTTCCCAGAAGGTTTCATGGGGGGGGGGGGGGCACTCCACCTTCTTGGCCTTTAGTTTAAAAAATAGCACCCTTCTTGCACCTCATTTAAAAAATACAGCCCTTACTCATGTTATGTCCGTACTGAATGTGTGCCTGCTAGTTGTCTTCTCATTCATACACTTAGGATCATGCATTTTCAAACCTTGCATTGCAGTAGGCAAGTCTTGATAGGTCAAGGTCGCAGTAAACATATTCCTGGTCGATGACATGATGTCTTCTGATCCAAAAAGAACGTGCACCAATAAAATAAAATTGGTCAAAAGAGAGGAAAAATATAATAAAAATAATTTTGTTTTTCTAAGCAGGAGTGATTCTGTTCCAAAATTCTCCAAAATTAAAAACATTCAGTCCCCCCCCCCCCCCCAACAAAAAGAGGTATTCAATCAGAAAATTCAGGCATAAAAAGTATTGTGAATTTCATCAAAGAATTGCAGAAAAAAGCTATAATTTCTTCAAAATGTAACTGAATTTTGAAAAATTATTGAGGAAAAATGCAGATTTCATCAAAGAGTCACAGAAACGATGCAAATAAAAAATGGAAAATAATTTTGAATTTCATTAAGGAGCCATCGAAAGGACAGGAATCTTGTCAAAGGGACATGTAAAAATGGGAATTTTGTTAAATGATTGCCGACAAAAAGGAAATTTTGTCAATTGACTGCAGAAAAAAATGCTGTTTTTCTTTTTCAAAGGATTTTTGAAGAATCGCAAATTTTATCAAGGTACAGCAGGCAAAAAGCACAAATTTCATCAAAATGCCACAGAAAAAATGTGAATTTCATCAAAGGGCCATAGAAAAAACACTTTTTCATGATCTTTTAATGAAATTTGTCAGTTTTTTAGATTTCTTGACAAAATTTCCTATCTTTCGTGATTCTTTGTCAAAATTCATTTTTTTCCCCGTAATCCCTTAACGAAATTCACATCTTTTAACGATCGTCTGATAAAATTTGTGTTTTTTCTGCAATCCTATGACAAAATTAACTTTTTTTTTCTATAATTAAAAAAAAAAAAAAAATTTGTCAAAATTTGCAGTATATTTTATGACCGCCTTTTTCAATTTTTGGAAATGACTGCCTTAATTTTTTTTAATTTGGGGTAAAATCTGACAGTCACAAAGGTAATTAATTCTAAGGAAAAAAAATTGAAATTCAAAGCAAATTTTCTGAAAGGTTACAACAGAGGTGTGGGAAGGGGGAGGGCGATTTTACTCCAGGCACAAACTATATGCTTTTTTTTTTTCTTCCCCTTTTTGAAAATTTGCGTTTTTTGGTGATCTGACAAAATTTGCAGTTTTTTCGCGATTTTTTGGCAAAATATGCCTTTTTTTGCAATCTTTTAACTTCTTTTCCTTTGTTCCTTAACAAAACTTATTTTTCTCACGATCTTTTAATAAAATTTTCCCTTTTCTCTTTCTTTCAATCTTTTGACATAATTTTTGGATTTTTTCTCAATTTTCTTTTAATGAAATTTCTGTTTTTGCACAATTTTTTAAAATTGTGATTCTTTCATGACTGATTGAAGATATTTTTGCCCAACTGATTGACAAATTTCAAGATATTTTCTTTCAGTCAAATAACCTTTTTCTCCTGTGATAAATGGACATATTTTGTGATTTTTTCCCCCCTCTTACTGCTAGAAGCAGAAATGAATGGAAGGGCCAGATCAAAAAAAGGCAGTAAGATTCTAGTCTCAACTCTTATAAAAGTGCCCTGAAGAATGTAAAAAGTACCCTTCGCACAACAGTAGCGCTCTATCTCTTTTTAAAGTTGGGGGAAACACTGTTTATATTTAAAAAAGAAATTGGTTTTATTTAATCTTTCTTATGATTTCTTGGAAAAAAAACAGGGGTGATGAGTAATGTTTTGATAGTATTCACTTAAAAGGAAAAAAGTGACAATTTCTGCACTTTTTCCCATAAAATATCTAATTATTGGTATCCTCACTACTCTCCTTTCTCCAGCACAAAAGTTTAACATCCTTTAAATTATTTTTACAAAAATTTTGCTTTATTTATTGCTCTCTTGTAACACTAAACAAGTAATCAATCTGCTAAAGTATCCTCTACTTCCTTTAAAATTTCCACTTTCCCAGCCCAGCATACAAAGTTTAAGAACTTTAAAGCTCCCATTAAAAAATCTTTTTATTTGTTTCGCTCTCATAACAATATACAATTTAAATATTTCCTCATCACTTCTGTTTTTTTTCCCTTTTCCTCCATTATATAAATTTTAAAATCTTTGAAATTCTCTGTTCTATTTGTCATTTTCTTGTAACAATAAATAAATTATTATTCATCTAAATTACCCTCCTGCTGCTCTGTCCAACTTCCTTCCTTTGTATTGTTTGGCTGTTTTTACTCTGAAGAATAATATGTGCATATGTTATTCATTTAGTTTCATCCCTTAGTATATTTAGATGCTTCTTGAAAATATTTAAATTTGCTTAAGATTTTTTTTTTTAATACTACCAATTTTTAATTATTGTTTTGAACATTCTGAAATTAGATTTGAAACATTATGTGCTTCTGTTAAACATATTAATAAAAGATGCTGTGAAAATGCTTTCTTTAAAATATTTCACTGTTCTGTAATTCATTATTATATTTAAATTGAAATTAAAAACTAATTTCTTTCTCTAGAAATTATCAGATGCCAATAATTATCATGAGTTCTGCCGTCTTCTAGCAAGGTTGAAAACAAATTATCAACTAGGTGAACTAGTTAGAGTTGAAAGTTATCCTGATACTATTAGGTTAATTGCAAAATTTACTGTTACAAGCTTGCAAGTAAGTTACACATTTTGGTATTTATAATTTTTAAATTGTTCTGTTTTAAATTGGAGATTTTTATTTTATTTTAAGCTGCATAGACATATTATGTATACACTGGGGATGCACAAAGGCCTATGACTTTCATTAATTTACAACAGGAAAAAATTGTTTGCATTTGTTCTAGAAAGAATTGTAAATTTCCTTGATCTGCATGGAAAAATTGTGAATTTCATCGATCAAGTGTAGAAAAAAGTGAATTTTGTAGATGAAGCTAAAAAAAAACAGCAGGTTTCTCTCATCAGACATGGAAAAATCATGAAGGCTCGGAAAAACATAACACATTTCCTTGATCATCGGGCATGGAAACATCGCATGTTTTGTAAATAAGGCACGAAAAAATTGCGAATTTTGTCGATTGAACATGGAAAATCACACTTTTCATTGGTAAGCCAACAAAAAATCGTCAGTTTCATTGATGATACTTGAAAAAATTACAAATTAAATTCATCTATTGCAAAAGAATAGCATGTTTTCTTGGTTTATCGTATATGTGAATATAGCAATGGCACGTCAAAAAATTGAAAATTTCATTGATTGGCTGTAAAAAAAAGTTGCGAATTTTGTCATTTTATCAAGTGAAAAAAATCACAAGTTTCATCTTGCCGCATAAAAAAATGCAAATTTCCTCAGAGTTTGTACAAAAATTGAGAATTTCATTGGTTGGGTGCGGAAAATGCATATTGTGTCAATTAAGGGTGGAAAAGGTGCACATTTTGTTGATCGGACATTGAAATATCATGAGTTTTATTGATCGGATTTTGAAGGTCGCAAATTTTGTTGATCGGAGATAGGAATATTGCAAATATGGTTGATTGGTTTCATAAAAAGTGCAAATTTGGTTGATCAGGCATGAAAGAATTACAAATTTCATTGATTGGTCTCAGAAAATCAGGAATTGTTGATCAGGCATGGAAAAATCTTCTTAATTGGATCTTTCTCTCTTCTTCATTCATAAAGTTCACTTTTTTTGGTACCAACCATTTTTATGCTTGTTTTTTAGCACTTTTAATAAAACAAAACTTGTACTCCTGAATAAATCTAAAGATATTTTTACATCTTGAAAAAATCCTTGCTATATCTGTTACATATAAAAACAAAAACTGCTGATATACATATCCTTACCATCTGAATTGGATATTTTGACTGGGTAAGAAAACTTAAAGGGGTACCCCCTCCACACACACTACTCGCCTCTTAAACCATATTTTTTATCCTATTACTAGCTGACCTGCCCGGCGTTGCTCACGTCCGTATTAACACTATTAAACGAACTTGAAATTTGTATGATTTTATCATTAACTCGAAGCATGCAGAAATGCATTGTCTGAAATATGTGGCAGCTGAGTGAGAGAAAAATCGGTTTAAAAAAGAACTAATATTAAGCTCTAAAAATACTTAAAATGAGCAATGAGAAACGCGGAAGGGAACATGTATCCAACGATTGCGTTATTTTCATGTTAGAGTGTTGATATTTACCCGTAAAAATCACTGTTAGGTCACGTAACTAATTATTTTTTTTACATAGAAGTTCCAAGTAAAATATTTTGAATTTCAAACTAATTATATCACTCTTAAATCCGACTATGCCGTGAATGAAATCGATACTCGATGATAAAAGGTTGGTATATAGTATTATAATTTCAGAGCCATTTAACAAAAGTAAGTGCATATTTTTAATCAGAACATGGGTAATGTTCACTCTGTGGACAAATTTCTAACTGTAAACTTTTGTAATGTAACCATAACCTGTCTGTAACCTAACTGCGACTTAACAGTACCCTACCTTAACTTAAATATAACATAAATGTTACCTAGCCATCACTTTATTGCAACCTATCCTTATTCAAACCATAACATAAATACAATTTAACTTTAACCTAACTTTAAATTAACCGTGATCTAACTGTAACCTAACGTGAAATTAAATAAAATCAAAGACTTACCTTAATGTAATTGCAACCTAATTGCAACCCAAATGTTACCTAACCATATATTGGGTTCATGTCCATGGAAATCATTTTGTCTTGGTTATGATTCATTAGAATATTTTCGTCGGGTTCAGATTTGGTTCGATTCAGATTTCAGATATTTTTTGAAATTCGATTTAAAATGTTCGTGTCGGATTCAGGTCCATGGAAATTATTTTGCCTTGCTCGGATTCAGTTATGGTTCTGTGAAATATTTTTGTCGGGAACAGATTTGGTTCAATTCAGATTTCGGCGTTTTTTTTTTCTAATGGAATTTTTGGGTTCAGGTCTTCCTGCGTGTCTACTGAAATTTCTCTGTCTGATTCAAATAAAGACATGCTTCACTGGAATATTTTTGTCAAGTTCAGACTTGGTTTAATTCAGATGTCGGCTTTTTTCTAAATGTAATTTTTGGGTTCGGGTTCTCTTGCATGTAACTTGCGTGTAACATAAGAACATGCTTCAATGGAATATTTTTGTTGAGTTCAGATGTAGTTCATTTCAGATTTGGAGATTTTTTTTCAAAGAATTTTTTTAGGTTCAGATTCGGTTCATGTGCATGGAAATTTTTTGTCTTGTTCGGATCCAGTTAATGTTTCTTTAGTAACTTTAGTTTAGTATAATTCTTTGGAATATTTTTGTCAAGTTCAGATTTGATTCGATTCAAATTTCTGGTACTTTTTCAAACAGAATTTTTAGGTTCGGATCTCGTTCATGTTCACGAAAATTTCATGCATGATTTTAAAAGAAAGTTTTCATCAATATATTTTATGTATTGACATTGAATTATTAATATGTTGTTAAATCATAAACATTTTTCATCTAAGTTATGAAGAATTAAAAAGTTCTGAAAAAAAAAGAAAACTTTTAGTAATACAGTTTTTAGTTCAAATCAAAGGTTTTCAATATTTTATTTAATTTTATTTTGACATTTAATTATTTCTAATTTTCCAATTTCAAATATTTTAAAAACAAACATTTATTGCTATACATGCTATTATAAATAATATAATAGAAAAAAAACGTTTTAATAAATTACTATTTCTTCGTAAAATATGCTTTAGCTGTCATTCATTTCTTTCAATTCTTCTTATTAATAAAAAATTCCTTCCTCGTGCTTTTGTTTGAGACATTAAAATTTCAGCGATAAATGGTTTCATATTGCAAACATTTTTTTTCGGATTGCTTCACCTCCACCTATCTTTTTTCCTCCATGGCGTACAGCAGCTGTGATTAAAAAAATCCTCATTTAAACCGACAGTTTGCCAGTCTATGAATTTTAAAGGTCTATCCCAGCTTTTTAAATTAATTCTGAGAAATTTATGCAACCAACCAACCATAAGAAAATGAAAGTATAAAAAGTAAAAAAAAGGCAACTTTTTATGAGAGTGAGCTTTGGAATTTAATTAATAACTCCGTTAAAAAATAGAATTTTGAAATTCTGAGCTTCAGGTGCATCAGGAGAGATATTGGGCTACTCTCATAAAAATTTTGAACTTCGTACATCCCATAGATTTTGCTAGCCATCGCAGACACACACACAGACAGACAGAGCGTTTTGTTCTTTTATTAGTATAGATAGGCCACAGATCACCTTCTCTAAATCGACTTCTCTCCATGTTATTGATGTGGCCCTCGACCACCCAGGCATATTTGTAAGTGGTCCTTCTCTTGAAAAGGTTGTGCACCCCTAATATACACTATTTTAATTTTGTATCTTTTTTTTTCACTCCTTGTCATTTGTGAGATAAAATAAGAAAATTATAGATTTGCTTCTTTAAATGAGCTTACTTATCGTATTTTAATTAATTGTATTTTATATTTATTCATGTTATATATATATTTTTTTATCTCTCTTATTTTATTTGTTAGGGAACAAAAATTACTACTCAAACATCTGAGCCTGCTTAAACATCCCCAACCCTTTATTTATCAAATTTTTTATTATTAAGTTAAAATCCAAAAATTTCTATTGAAGAAATAAAAAATTACTGAGTGCTTTTTATTTACAGTTGTAAGTTTTGATCTTAAGTTTAACATAAAATTGTTATTAGTTCTTCCATTTGTTAGTTACACTGTTTTTAAGTATTATATTTTTACAATTTAGTCTCATATAATAATTATTCTGGCCTCACAGCATGCTTATATTTTCCTGCTCTCAAACCTTGTGATTATATTTTATTTAATCTGTGAAGTTGAATAATGTGGATTTGATCTGTTTATGAATATATATATATATACATACATATATTTTTTTTCAATTTTTCCAAATTCTGTGAATTATTCTTTTTCCTTTTTAGAATCACTAATTTCATCAATTACCTATATAATGAAATCCTGAATTTCCCGTCAACCCAGTGTAAAAAAAAAAAAAAAAAAAAAAAAAAAATCTTCAGTTTGTCATAGTATTCTAAACTTTATCATTCGATTAAGAAAAATAATCACAATTTTCAGTCAGTTGAAAATATATATATATATATGTCATTAATTTTGTGAATTTATTTCTGAAAAAAAATTGAGAATTCCTATCATTTAGAAAAAATTATGGATTTCTGTAGTCAATCATTGAAACGAAATACAAAATTTGTTAATATGCCACTGATAAAAATCACAAACTTAGTATATCATATGTGGCAAAAAAATGTGAATTTCTTCAGTCTGTCACAATCAAAAATCAAGAATTCATTTATTAAATCGTGTGAAAAATTTGCTGATTTCATCAGTTGGTCATTGGAAGATAATGAGAAATTTTTAATCAATTGTTCATGAAATTCATGAATTTTGGCATTCATTCATGATAAAAAATCATAGATTTCATTAGTCATTTATGGCAAAAAAAATCACAAATTTCTCCAATTAGTTTCGACAAACAATCACTGATTTTTTTGCAGTCATTTGTTGAAATTTATCACAAAATGCATCAATAGTTTACAGCAATCACTTGCAGTAAAAAAAGAAAAAAAAAAGTAGATTTCACCTATGAGACATGTTAAAAAATCACTGATTTTATTCATTGCTCAATAAAATGCATCATGAAATTTGCCGATTGTTCATTGATAAAAATTGCAAATTTCGGCAGTCACTCACTGTAAAAAAAATGTACCTATCAATTCCTTGTCTGTCACAGTAAAATAAAAAATATCTTCAATCAGTTGCAGCAAAAATTTGTTGGTGTAATCAGTTGATCACTGAAGTATATTTCAAAGTTTGTTAACCCGGAAGAACTCGCTATGAGAATTTCTCTCACGGTGCCCAATTCTTTTCTTTTACTTTACAGTCACTTAATATCAAATTTTTTGTTTGGCTAAGTATTTTTATTCAAAAAAGAAGTAAAGTAACCGAAATCACATTTTGAATCTTTATTAAAATGAAAAAATAGTCTTAAAAAGGGTATGATGGCGGAAAAAAATCTCATGCGTGAGTTCTCGCGGGTTAAATCTTTAAAAAAAATTTTACCTTGTAACTATGGATCTTAAAACATTAGTAGGTTTAAATATAAATCGCAGATCTTGTTTTTTTTTTTTTTTTTTTTTTTTTTTTTTTAAATCTCTAATTTTGTCAATCGTTTGTGGCAGAAAGAAATTGCGATTTTCTTGATCCGTCATTGATAAAAATCTCTAATTTTGTCAATTGGCCACAAGAAATAAATCACATAATTAGTCAATCGCTCATATAATTTCACACAATTATCAATTATGAATTTTTTATAGTCTAGAGATAAAACAAATGTAATGCATTTTTATATACGGTTATTGCAAAAAATCATTTATAAAAATAAATTTAGTAGCCTTTATTTCAATTATGTTTGCATTGATAAATGCAAATGCTGCAAGGGATGATGATTCAGAAAATAATTGTAAAAAATATTTAGAAATGTAGTTTGAAAAAAAAAAATAGTTTGTAACTCCTGAAATAATCAACAGTTTAGTTATAATTTACTCTTGATATAGTTCTTACAGTGTTGTTGTCTGTGACATTACATGTGTAAGTACATTAAAACATATGTTAGTGTATTTATATATAAATAGAAATTCCTATATTTTCTTAAATTCCTACATTTTCTGTAAAAATTACCTACATTTCTTATATATATTTTATATATATATGTATATATTTATATATGAACATATATATGCGTAATTACCTGCATAATTACTGGTGGTAATTAGAGCTTAAATGCCTATTCTTTTGTGATGAAACAATAAAAGTTTAATCTTGATTATACAAACACACTATGTACACAATACATAAAACTATATACAGGGAGACTTAAAGGGGGAAAGGGAGGTGCATTCGGAATGGTGATGGCATGTTTACCAATGTCCTGTTGTCTTTCAAGAGTGAACTGAGTGTCCGTCCTTATCTAATGTCTGAAAAAATTTCTCTCTCCTCTCAGAATCTGTTCCCAAGCTTGGAGTTTGAACTTATCAAGTTATCAATTTCATTGTGTTGAGTTTTTGCTAACATCAGTTTAGCTTTCACGAGAAGATGCTGTCCTATTTCTTTCTCATTAGGTTGTTTTGGGAAAGTGCAGGCCTTTACCGTATTCATACTCAGCCATTTTTATATGTATATGACCATGTATATGTATGGTGAAAACAACAAGAACATGACATAAGAAAACTAAATTTAAAAAGAGCAAAATTTTTCCATAATTTCTTAAAGCTAGAAAGAAAAAAAAATTATCTCTATTAAAAGAAATTTTGAAAAACCTAAAAGTAGAGAAATGAACTCATAAAAAATAGGAAAAAGAAATTAAAATTTAGCCTTTACGATCTGAGCAGTGCTACCACTATATAAAAAAAGAAAAATGTGTAAAAAGAGAAAAAAAAAAATGGAAAATATCGTTCTGTGCATGCTTATATGCATCTTCTTTACATGTTACAGAAGATTCATCTTACACCTCACATCTTTAAAATATGACTTTCTTCCCAGTCACTCGTGTTAGTAGAAAGAAAAAAAAAATATCTAATCAAAACAACAACAAAAAAAATTCGTCTTAAATAGTATAGCAACAAACTGATATTGCTTTTGAAAAGAAGCAAAAAAAAAAAAACTCGAGTTGTTTGGGAAGTGTGGGGGGTGGGCGGAATAAACATATAATACATAATATAACATAATATACATAAATATTTTAAACAATCACTTGACTGAAATATTTTAAAAATGCACAAAAAATTATCAACCATATAAAACACATCTGTGGTGTTGAAGCTGCAGAATACTTACATTAAAAACTACACAACTTATTAGTGGAAAGAAAAAAAATCACATTCTTTCCCACCTAAGCCCATAAAATTCACTTAAAGAAAATTAGCATAATTTCACAAACAGATGTCACACACGAATATATATATATATATATATATATATATATATATATATATATATATATTTATTACTTTTTTAAATTATTTCTTATGCTTGATACATGTACGATGATGTCTGAGTTTATTCTTCTTCAGAAAGCATTTGTTTTCTTTTTTAGGCACTTTTGTAAGACAAATTTGTGTGCTAATTAGTATACACCTTATTATAATTGATAAACAGTATGCTGCATGCAAACAGTTCATGGTTTTTACATCGTATGTACATGCAGGTAATGTTATTGAGAGAAACATTGTAATCAATAACAGGCAATATACATACTGCGATCAGGTGAATTCCATGAAAGCACATATCTGTTTTCGCAGGGGTGTCAAAATCTGTATTTTGTAACACAATATTACCGTATGTTCGGGCGTAAGCACTACGGCACTTACGCCCGGCGTATTTCCAACCGTGACGATAATTTCTTTTCTTTTTTTCTTCCCCCTTGCAGTGGTATTTATGACAGAGGTGATTCTGATCGGAATTTTTCCGAAAATTGTGAAAAGTCAATCATCAGGATGAAAAATCAAAACATAAAAAATATCGCAAATTTCGAATCGCCAAATTTTGTCAATCATTCGCAGAAAAAATAGCTAGCTTCAAAAATAGTAGAAAAAGCAAGAATTTTATCAAAGGATCGGGAGAAAAGAACACGATTTTTATCAAAGGTTTGCGGGGAAAATGCAAATTCTGTAAAAATGAAAAAATGTGCATTTCATGAAAGGATCACGTGAAAAAATAAAATTTTATTATGGATCATGGCAAAAAAAAAAGATGAAATTTGTTAGGAATATGTGCTCCTATGTACTTGCCACTGTACACATATTTACTTTACCTGCCTCATGGATTAATCTTTAAACTCACTTACCTTTATTACAGATATTTATTTCTCCTTTTTTTATTTTATAATAGTCGATATTAATTTCATTAATTATCCCCTTAAATATCTCTTCCCACCGGCAATACTTTCCTTTCATTTCATGTTGAACGTCACTCATGTTTACATCGTTTCACGATCTTTCCGGTTCAGTCTCTATGTAGTTTCTTTTTACGCCACAAGATGGCAGCAGCTGTGTGTGGGAAAGATTTGCATATACAACTCTACTCTACCATTTCGGTACTTTCCAGAAGTAAGCTGAAGTAACCGGTAGAGGGTATATTGTGACGAATGCGTAGAAGACTGTTTCTAGTCTGGCCTTGACATATATACGAGACGAGGATTTGACGTTCAGTGTCTTTTCACATCTTTTTCTTCCGATAGCAATGTTTGTACTTAGTAGTATGTCCCTGGAAGCTATTTTTATTTTTATTTTCGTGGTGCCATTTACGTAATGTCGTCTTCTTTTCATCTGTGTTAGTTTGTTAACATTTTTTTTATATTGAAACATGATGGAGCAGCTCTTTAAGATTACGCAGAGGTGCCAAGTATTACGATTTGTCCGTAATTATTATGGATATGCAACAAAAGTTACGGCGTTATGGGCATCAGATTGAAATTACGGATAAAAAAATCGCGAATTTCTTCAAAGAATCGCTTGAAAAAACGCAAATTTCGATATAGGATCTCAGGAAAAAACAGAAAAGATTGTGTGAAAAATACGAGCATTTTGTCAAAATATCATGAAAAATGTGCAAATTTCGTCAAAAGATCGCGAGATACGAGCAAATTTTGTCAAAAAAAAAAATGAAAAACACTCACATTTCGTCAAAAAATCGCGAAAAGCGCTCAAATTTCGCCAAAAGATCGCGAGAAACGCGCTCATTTCGTCAAAAGATCGCGAAAAAACGCTCATATTTCGTCAAAAAATCTTAAAAAATCAAAAAGCGCTTAAACGCGCTTATTTTGTCAAAAGATCGTTTAAAACGCGCTCATTTCGTCAAATCATCGCGAAAAACGCGCACATTTCAACGAAAAATCGCAAAAAACGTGCACACTTCGTCCAAAAATCGCATAAAACGCACACACTTCGTCCAAAAATCGCATAAAACGCACACACTTCGTCCAAAAATCGCATAAAACACACACATTTTGTCCAAAAATCGTGAAAATTTCATCCAAACATCGCAAAAAACTTGCATATTTCCCTCAAAATCGCAAAAAACAAGCAAATTTTGCGAAGAGATCGGGGAAAAAAAAAGAATTTTTAAAATTTGTCCCCCCCTCCTCTACCCACCCATTCAGCCTTCTCTGAACTCTGGTTACTGATAACTTTTATTGAAACTTGGCACCTCTGATTACGTGATAGTGTTTAGACACAGAATTATAAGGAAGCTATACGACGGGACGAATCGGTAGTTCATGTATGAAGCTGTGGTTTTTCTTTTTCATCGGACGCTGGCTGTTCTTCCATGTTGATGACTTGACATTGAGGCAACGTGTGTGGATGGTCATTTTCGAAAAGGGATGAGTTGGTTCCGATTGATGTTTTACAACCTGTTTGATTCCTGGACATTCTTCTTAAACGGTAGTGATTTTTGTTTTGGTTCGTCTCTGCTGTAATCTTTGAATCTCCCACCGAGGACTGTATGAGTTTGGGTCAAGTTGAAATGTTTTTCCTTTGGACAATCAGCAATGGACATTTATGTATTGAAATATTTTTTTTTTACTTTAAACTGTTTATATTTTTGGTAATAGTAAAATAGTAATATTTTTATAAACGTCATGCAAACTAAAAGGTATGTGTTCTTGTTTTGGTTATGTTTGTTTAAAATATTAATTGAAGATAATCTGTGATTAATTTATTTGTTTCTAATGTTTTTAAATAAAAATGTGTTTGTCTTAAATAGTTGTTATCATTTAATTTGACTCGGTAATTTCAGATTTGTTTTTAAATTGGGTTTAAGCCAGTTAACGCTTTGTTACTGTATTGAGTAACTCTGCTATTTTTACTTAACCCCTGAGAGATACATTTGTGTCTCCTAACAAAATTTGTCAAAGGATCGCATGAAAATAAAGTATCTCGACGAGATCGAGTATAAAACGAAGGATCATGAAAGGAAGGATTCATCAAAGGATCATGAAATAACGCAAATTCCGTCAAAGGACCACAAAAAAAGCAGAATTTTCCCCCGAAGGACCATGGAAAAACACATATTTCTTCAAAGAAACGCCAAAAAAAAAAAAAAAAAAAAAAACAGGAATTTTTTGATTTTGCTTACAATTTTTTTCTTTATTTTATACTTTAACTTTTAGAACTGGTTTTGTAAATAAAAAATAAAAAAGCGGCCTTTGTAAGGATCTATCTCCGCTAGCTAACGCAAAAATAAATAAATAAAACAAAATAAATATAGTAAAGTGCCAACTAAATACTAAAAAAAAAAATTTTTATTATAATAACATTAACAAGTGGGTGTTCTCATATAAATAATTGCTCCTGATTTCAATTTGAAAATTGTCCGAACGACACATGTTTATTTAAATTTTTCAGCATTTCACTCTTTAAAATTACTCTTTCCCTACAACACAAACGAACATCAAAGGAAATTTTTAATAAAAAATGAAGTATTATTGTGTTTGTTTTAAATAAATAATATTTTCCTTCCATTTAGCTTCACGAAATAGTTTTGATTTCAACTGTTTCTGTTTTGCACAGCAAAACATTATTAATGAAACGCTTATCGGATTTTCATGATGTCCGAGTTGCCGCGCTAGATAAACAAACATGTCATGATAATGGGGCTTTTTTATGCACTGAGTCAAACAGTGGAGTTTTTTTACGGGTATCTATAATATTCATAAAACTTAATATATTTTAATAAAAATTTGGTATTCAGCCTAACTTATTGTTACTGCCAGTTGCTGAAAATTTGAACAAAATCGGTTAATTAATAACGAAAAAAAAAAATATTTTTTTTCGTTTATTTATAGTTCGAAAAGAAATGTTTGGCTGTAGTTTCATTTTCAGTTTATTATTTCAATTTGCTACTCGAACATTTTTTTTTCAACAATGGAAAACTTTCTGACTTATTCATGGAATATTTTTTCATTTTTTAAAGGAATACAATTGGCACGAGTTTTCAAATGATTTGGAATTAAAAAGCATGTTCCTTTTTTTTAATAAATAGCATCTTGAATTTAAATATTTGTGAATCGTAACAAAATTTTTAAAAATTGCAGTAAAATTCGCGAAAAATTAGAAAACAAGCATAAAAATCCAAAAATCGCAGAAGAACTAAACGTTAGGTTAAAAAATTTAAATTGGATTCCTTTTACATATATCAAAAATTACAGCGAAACATGAACTAAATCGCGCTGAAAATCGCTGATGAATGTGATTAAACTTCATTGAGAAGAGGACAAAATTTGCTATATTGGGATAAGATATTAATGAATAAAATTATAGAAATAATAGTTTATATTTTAAATATTAATGCATTTTATAAATATATAAAAAAATGACGGCAAATTGTGAAATAATATTTATTTTAATAAAAGATTTTTTTTTGGGGGGGGGGAGCATATTAAAATGCAATAAAAAAAATTAAAATTGCTGAGAACATAGTTACTGTTCTATACAAATACTTTAAATAGGATTTATGTTTCGAATTTCGAAAAATCTCCCCGGAACAAAAAATAAAAACTCTAAAAATTGCATAACAAAATTCGCAAAAAAACACTGCATGAATTTTAATTAAATTTTATCATAAAAAATGTACAAAATGTACTATATTGTACTAACAATTTGAAATTTAATTCATTTTACAAATGTAAAACGAAATCGCCGCAAAACGCGAAAAAAACACAGAATATAACACAATTTTTAGCATTTTGATATATTTTCGTAAGTGCGCCGCTTATGGCAGTGCGGCGCTTCTGAGGAATATTTGTTTTATTTTAATGTTGATCGGTTCTGAAGTCAGAACTGTTCTAAAATCGTCTAAAATTGAGCAGATGTAAAAAATTTGGTGACCCTGAAAATATATGTTGGCGATATGTGACAGTGTTATATACAGGGATGAAAGAGTTCCGCCTAAAGGCGGAAATCCGCCTTTTTGAAGATGATTTTGGCCATTCTCTGGATCGATGCAAAAATGCAAAGAAAATATTGCTGGTAATTTGGGGGGGGGGGGGTCCAAGAAGCTCCGGGAGTAATTCCCGGACTTATCTTTCACCCGCTAGACTTCACCCACAAATCGCCGAAGAGCTATCTGTCAAGGTAAGTGGTCAATTTACGTTCAGGAGCATCACATGCGGTACATTTCACGGGGCGAAAATCTATTTTTAAGGACCGGGCAAACATAACTATTCTGAAGTTAAACTTTATTCCCGGAACTGCCTTCTCTTTTCTCCCACGTACGGTTTACTGACAGTGGGAAACGACGGAGATACAATGGTCACGGAAGATCACTATCTTAACCTTACTGAAGGGAAAGATTCCCGTGCTACTCTTGGATTGAAGTTGAACTGAAAAACTCATTTACATCAAACGCGCCGCCTGCAAACCGCAAAAAAACTTTGTGTGTGCCCGCAGCCTTAGACTGGCAGCTGTTTTCTGACACCTGGGTCCATAGGTCACTGTGACGCTGAAGAGAAAGAAAATCTTGGGAGGGAATAATTTAATCTGGATTAATGAGCTTTAAAACAGTGATAATAATTTTTCAGTTGTTTTGTTTTCCAGATTAACTATTATTTTTGCAGCGCGACGGATACGAGCTGATATAAATTCTGTTTTATTATTATTGCACTTCAGTTCTGGTTAAAATATGTCAATTTCAGGTCAACCTTTTTTAAACATTTTTTTAGTTGCGTTTGAATTTATTTCGAGTGGAATTTTCAGTTATAACTAAAATACTCGAACGCGAGTACGTGCAAGACTTTACTACTAATCATAATTAAGAGTTTTAAGACTGATATCTTCATCATTATTATTATAAATACTGTTGATCGATGAATTATATAATTTCTGAAATAAATGAGAATATGGCATTGATAAATTATATATACATTCTGCCACAACTAGAAGAACACTAGTATAATTATTTATGGTGCATTTACACTCCATTTGCAAGTACGGCTTTTACGATATTTGCGTTCAGAGGTAAAGGTCTGCACGGGCCGATTTGCATTAACGTCATTCGGGCCGGGCCGGGCTCGGGTCTTGCTTCTGAAGACTCAGGCGAGGGCCGGACGGGCCTAGTCACTAATCTTTTCGGGCCGGGCTCGGGCCGCAATTTTCTTTCCTGGAGTATCGTAATCCGAGCCTAACTTACTTCTTCCGTAGAAACGGAGACTGATTTCATTCTTTTTAGTGTTCACGGACCAAAATAATCAGTTCCTGTTGAATTTCCTGAGTATCGGGCCTGGAGTATATCCCTGAGTATCGGGCCTGGAGTATCGGGCCGGAGTATCGTAATCCGAGCCTAACTTACTTCTTCCGTAGAAACCGAGACTGATTTCATTCTTTTTAGTGTTCACGGACCAAAATAATCAGTTCCTGTTGAATTTCCCCATATGAAAATCCTTTACTCGACGTGGAAATAAGTCTGTTCACAAATCAGTAAAGTTTGGCTTGGTCCAAAAATTTTTGCAAAATAGGAATATACTTTTAAGTCGTCATTATTCTACAATTAAACATTAGAATTTATTCTTTTTAAAGAATCGTAGATCACTAGGCGTCTCAAAATAGAATTAATCACACTAAAAAAAAAAAAAAATTATTACAAAATTTTTGTTTAAACCGAAAACTGCAAAATTTTTTAAAACTGTTCATTCATGCAAAATAAATGCAAAAATACGCGAGAAAAAAAATATATTAAACATTTACATCTGCTAAGAAGGAAAAGTATTTTTTTCCTTCCAATGTCTTAGAAGATTTTACTTTTACCGTATACCATTTTTTAGATTTTTTTTTAATGCATTAATAATATTAATGATAACTGAAACATTTTACATACAACAAACAAAGATTCATTACAAGCGTAAATATCGCAGCCTATGGCACTGCTGCATAAATAAAGATTTTAAACATGAAAGAAGAAAAAAAGAGACTAAGATAAGTTTTTTTTTTGGTCTGAACTCTTCCGGTAGAATAAAGATCAATGTTCTGTAGAAATTCACCCGAGCCGGGCCAGGTTCGGGCCGAATTTTAAATTTTTTTTTTCCAGTCCGGGCCGAGTCAGGCCAATATTTTTTGTGTTCGGGCCGTGCAGACCTCTATTCAGAGGCTGCTTCACCACTCAAGAACGCGCGCTTGCTAATGTTAATCCTATGGGAGAAATCTTTTTAAGCATACAGTTTGCATTTTGATAATTTAAATTTTATTTATTTTGTATTGAATACTTGAGGTTATTATATACAAAGACCGTTTTTTAATTTTTCAATTTTGTTTGCAGATTTTTTTTTTTTTTTTTTTTTAATCTTTAGGGATATTTTTACCTTTGGAATCTGTTTTGAAAATAAAAATATCCCCAAATATTTTTTGAATAAATCTGTCGTTTTATTGCGAATTTTTGACAATTTGTTGCTTTTACTCAATTTTTTTAGAAACTTTGCCGGGATTTTTTCGAATTTTATGACAAGTTAGGCATTTTTTCGCGAATTTTTCGACGAAATTTGTCATTTTTTGCGTATTTTTCGATGAAATTTGCCATTTTTTCACGATTTACGACAGAGCTAGCCATTTTTTTTCATGAATCTTTTGACGTAATTTGCCATTTTTTTGCGAATTTTGACAAAATTTGTCATTTTATCGAAATTTTAAAGCAAAATTTGCCACGTTTGCTGAGTTTTTTGACAAAATTTGCCGTTTTATCGCGAATTTTTTGACGAAATCTGTCGTTTTCGCGAATTTTTTTGACAAAATTTGTCTTTTTATCGTGATTTTTAGACAAAATTTCTCGTTCTTTCAAGATCTTTTGAGGAAATCTGTCGTTTTTCTGTTAGGTCTACAGAAGGTTGATGGCTGTGGTCCCCTGTTTTATCAAGAAATACACATTTATACTGTGAATTTTGAATTTTTTTTTAATCAAATTTTTTGTAATTTTTATGTTTTTGTAAAATTTAAAACTGCACTCCAGTCTATAAAATGTCGTCATTAGAATTTTTCTATTTTTTCTCTTTATATTTGGCATTTGAAGTTGAAAAAAATTTTCCTCCTTTTTTTCTTTGGTCCACTTTCATGCCTGTATATAGAATAGTCATTAAAGAAACATTTAATTGGTATAAATAATACTGACGTTTATTAAAAAACTGAAAGCATGTTTAAATAAAAATATATGTATATATACAAATGATAAACAAAGATAAATTATACCTGATAAATTTAACCAAAAACGTAACTTCCTTTAAATTAAAGTCAACATTTAACACATTAATACATTTAATTTTTTAGCATGACCAAAAAAACAATGACTAAACAGGTTACAAAAGAAAAACAATTTACTCACAAGGTCATTATGGAAAGATGTCAACCACTGGAAACTCAGTCTTCTCTTATTGATCAAAAATGGACGTTGACAAGATTTCATAAACAAGAACGAAAGTTCATTTTCACTAAGATGATTTACCGAAAATATACTAAGACGACTAGATATCATTCAACATCAACAAGAAACATTTGATATTCAAATAAAATCAAAGTTCATAAAATATAGTGAAACAGCAGAATTAAAGTGACTATAGTGCTTTCCAGTCAAAACATTTTTGAACTACCCGTCAAAACAAAAACACGCCTCTTAAATATACCGCTAGACATCGAAAGTGAAACGCCCCTTTCAACCATATGCAGTGTTGAGCTATCACGCTCCTGACTTGTGAAGGAAAGGATGCAACGCAACTACTAACGAGTTGCGACTTGCGATGATTGCAAATTGCGATCAGATGGAGAGGACGGCAGCGTTCATGAACACACACGTCAAAAACGTGAACGGCAGCACTCGTATTTGATTAATTAATCGGAGCAGAAGTAAAATGAATACGCAACTGATTTGAAAGATAGGATAAACTATGGAACAAGTAAACAAATAAAGAGATCGGGAAATTGGAAAACCGGCAAATAAGAAAGATAAAGATTGGAATAAAATAAAACCTGTAAGTCATACTATATTACCATATTACAATATATATGGAGTGTTAAAGAAACGGATATGGCTAACAATCGTGTTTTCAGAGGTGCGGCGCATACGCCCGAAAATACGGTATCTTCTCTGTGATGTAGATCTTTGTCAGTTTTATCCTTAAAAATGTTATACAGTTTACAGATATCTTAGCTGGGGGTGATTTTTGGAGTGCAATTCCATTTTGATCAAATTCTGAGCCTACCTTGCAAAATTATATCTGTACCAATAATAAGAGGAATATTCATATGGGAAAATTCTACGACATAGGCTATAGTTGTATATGAACTTTAATCGATATTGATAGTTATGCTAAATACTCTGATTGGTGTGACATTTTTGTTGGCAAATCCTGCCTCTTGTAAGTTCATTTTTTCGAGGGGGGGGGGGAGGAGAACCTAATAATTGGTGAAAGTCTTGTATTATAGCAGTAATGCGACTTTTGGTATCAAATAACTCATCTATTCCTAAGTCACCAATTTTTACCAATTTGTCATATTTTGATTCGATTTTTCCAAGCCTACTACACAAACTTTGGGGGAGGGGGTGTTTGAATTAAACACTTTATAAGAGGTGGTCTGAGTACATTAGTAACCTTTATGTCCAAAAATATTGCACTTAAAACATTTAACTCCTTTCAGTTTTATGTACACAATCTTTCACGAGATGATTTTTTTGTCTGCACGAGTAACAGAAGATTTTCAGTGATTTCTCGGTCTCTAAATGTCTATTAGTGGTCAGTATATTAGTCAAAATCACATGGGTATACTGTAATTTTGACTGTTGATTGTGAGGATTTCAATCACAAATTTGTTGATAAATTTGGAGTTTATGTTTAAATTTGGTAAGAGTTTGGCAGCCAAAAAGAGTTGCTTTATTTTTAGGGGAATCCTGATCCCGTTAATAACATAATGCATAAATGACGCATCGTCAATATCAGCTCGCTGGGCAATTTCTTTCATAACTAAAAAATATTCAGTCATTTTTTTCATTTGCTTTACAAAGACATGTACCTAACATTTTGTGAATTTAAGCGGGAGAGCAAATATAAGTGAAGTAGCGTATCAAAGCTTGTTTTAATGTTGCATAAGATGTTAATGCAAGATGTCAAATCTTTCAAACCACTGTAAAATATTTTCGACTGGTTTTCCAGAAAAAGGCGTAATTAAATTTTAGAAATCTGTAAAAGAAATTGTTTGATGTGGTGCTGAATGGATGCCACTTGGCATATTTGGGACTATGGGTTCTGTACTGTGGGCAGGAATCATGTCAGCAAGTTGTGAAGAAACATTTGACAAATTTGTTAAATTATTGCGAGAGTTACTTTCTTCATAAATTTCAGTTTCTTAGTCAGATTGCAGCAAAATAGAATAAGTCTGACAGTGCTTCAATAATGCATTTTGAAATGTCGGCTTTGTTACCAGATGTGACTAGGCACAGTAAATTACTTATGGAAATGAGTTAGGCTAAGGGGAAAATTTTAACTATTTGGTAACCTTTCTGCCAAAGTCAACATCTCTCTCTTTAAAATTAAATCCAGTTAACTCTCTCAAATTTTTCCTGTATGTCTATTTTCATCAGAATTAAAAATTAGCATCTCAAGTTTATTCTAAACAATATGAATAAGTATTTTTATTTATTACTTATTTACTTTAAACTCCTATATTTTGTAATTAAATATTCAGTGACATAAATGTACTTACTGGCTACTGAAAAAAATTATTCTCACTAGGAGTAATTGGCTAGTAAAAAAAAAAATCAACCTACTGACCAATTGCCATTTTTTTAAATTGTATTATGATTCTTTCTTTGTTAAAACATGATAAGATCATTGTTATGGGATTAATTTAAAAGTAATTTATGATTTGTCTTTTTTGTTTTTTCCAAGGATTATTTTTATTTTAAAGGATTGATTTTTGTAAGTTTTACTAATTTCTTTGACATGCACTATGAATGTTTAGCCTATTTGTTCTGTTACTTATTTCTTGAGATTTTAAATATTTCTTTTGTTCTCTGTTATGCCTAAGGCCATATTTGGTATCAGGTAATGCCTAAGGCCATATTTGGCATTTATTATTTCTTGTCTGGTAGGAAAACTTGCCAGCATAACTAGACAACTTAGTAGAATGACCTGGTCAAATAAAGTGAAATTCCATGGGATGTTGCCAAATCTAGAATTTTGTTTATGAGTAAAATAATTAAGACATGCATATAATTTGTAAAAATGTCTAATTAATTGTTCTTAAAATATATAATATGAACTTTAAAATGTTCTCTGTTTTTCTTAAAAGATGATTAAAATAATCAAAGAGATGTTAATAGTTTAACATATACATTTTATTTAAAATATCCTAGTACTTTCAAGCCTTATTCAAGCTCTTCATCAATAATATTGTTGTTTATTTATAAAAGTATGTGATTTTGTTTTGAAAAGGAGTGAACCAATAACTGTTACAATCGAAAGTGGAAGTAGTTTCTTAGATTAAGCTTAATGAGAGATAATATGTATCATTATTTTTGCAGTTTCATTTACTTTATTATTTCACTCTGTGTTCGTCACTTTTCATTTTAAATGTGTAACTTGAATGTTGAAGTAGTAGTGTTTGAGATTAAAAATGAGTAAAAGAAAAATATTTAACTGCTGTACCATAAACTTTAATATGTCACTTTGCTCAAGTTGTCAGGATTTATTTTCAGGATATTGAATCATTAACTGGGTATTTTGTATGCTAGGGCATTATTACATACTCGATTATTTTTTAATAGAATTTATGGGTTCTTTGATAATGAATGCATAATAATTGGACATTGGATATATGATTTTCACATTATCAAAATCTATTGTGATATTCTGATCAAAACTCGAGTGAGAGAGAGCTGTGGATTGATGACAAAATTTTATATCTGCTTTAAGTTCTTTTATTCTTTTTTTGAGTTTCTATTAGTTTTTTCAGTGTATTCCATGAATCTAATGCTATCTGTTCTAAAAGAAATGGCATATACACCAGCTAATTCTTCTTCCGGTGTTTGATCTATTTTCATACAAACTACTTTTAATTTTTTTTGGTGGACAGACTGTTAAAATTATATTGTGTGTCAGTAGAGCATATCTTGATTTTTTGTTTCAATAATTATAGTCTTCAAGAATTGAATTTTAGTTTTCATTTAAATGCAACACAACCCATGTATACAAGGAGGAAAACCACACATGTGAATTGAAATAGTGTATCACACTAAACTTGAATTTTCATAATTCAGCATATTTTCACAACACTGGAATACACTGTTAAAAATCAGTTTTCATTGTTACCTTATAAATTCGCACTTGTAAAGGATGCACCAAGTAATCTTGGAAATATCCATCCACATCGCTATAGAAGCACTTAATTTCCAACTGGGGTCAAAGATGGAAAAGTAGAAGTTCTTTCTTGGGGTGTCACATTTATTTTAACAGATAAAGAGTGCCTCATTTGAGGTGATACAGCTGAAATCAATGAATAATGTTGAAGTTTTCTAAAGAAAAAAATGAGATTTGTCGAATACAGATATTTTTGGTCTGGCCAAATTTTTTGGCAAAATTTTTGCCAAAAATTAATTTTTAGAAGATTTTTAATTTTTTTTTTTTTTTTTTTTTTTTTGTGCGGAAAGAGTAGTATATGCTAATAAAATTCAATCCCATTATGAGTCCTATTCCAATTTAATGGTACATAATTAATTAGATTCAGAGTTATGTTATTAAATTTTGAAACTTTCACTGAAGAAACATATGGTTGGAAAGGGAATTTGACTTCTTGGCAGTGTTACTAATTTCATTTCCTTTATCACTAAAAAAGTGTCTGTCATCCTACTAGAATTTCTGAATTGTTACTTTATTTTCCTTAACTATGAAATGGCTGACATTAAAAAAGTAAAAATTACTATACAAAAATTCTGGTAGGATAATAGTTTTTTTATGAGGCTATATTTGCAATAATATTTGTTGTACATTAAAAATTCAGTTGTTCTTATCAAACCTATATATATACATAATCAATCTTTCTGCTGTATTCTTAAAGGCAAGGGTTGATGTGAACTGATTCAGAAATTAGATCTTCTGTCTAATTGACCTTTTGTTACTTTCTTTGATCATTAGAATTTTTTAAATATGAGAGGAAACAAAAGAGTAAAAACTATTTTTCTTCTTACTTTTATTTCATTCTAAAAAGTAATAGAAAAGTTATATTTGTGCAGATAGTTATCAAATATAATTCATAAAAAAAAAATAATAATAAAAAAAAATACCAACCAGTAGTCTTTCTTAAAGTAAGTGCAAATGTTAAAAGTGAAAGTAATAGTGCAAGAGCGGACAACAGAAAACCTTATATAATCAAGCATAGGGGGGGGGGGGGACTTTATTTGATAGAAGAGTAAAAAGAGGGGACTCCAATGATCCATATCTGTCAAAAGTGAAATGGTGCATCAGTCAAAAATTAATACCATTTTGTGTACTTTTAAAGTATAGAATACAAGAAAAATAAATTATAGAAAATGTTGAGTTCATTTAAGACTATAATAATATCCCGATCTTTGATGTTGCTGCCAGTGCTAAACATGTGCCAGATGTTAGAGGTTTACACGAGCCAAAGTTTCCAGGCCCAGCTCGATCCATAGAAAAAAAAATTTGGTCCAGCCCAGCTCAAATGAAAAAATATTGGCCTGACCTGGCCTGTTATAAAAGTTAAAATTTCAGCCCGTCCCGATATATTAGCTAAAAACATGGCCCAAGATCAGCCTGGCTGGAAAAAAGTTTAAATTTTGGCCCGAACCCAGCCTGGCCTAAGTTAATTTCTGTAGAACATTGATTTTTACTCTTACGGAAGAATTCTGAAAAAAAATAAAAATATTATCTTAGTCTATTTTTTTTTCTTATTTTTAATCTTGATTTATGCAGAAGTGCCATAGGCTGCGATATTTTTTTTAAATGAACCTTTGTTTGTTGTATGTAAATGTTTCTATTATTAATATCATTAATTCCTATTCTATGTATTTGGTCTAGGAATTAATTTGTGTGGTTTTTAATAAAAAAATAAAGCTTTATTTCAAAAGCAAAATTCATAAATACATTTAAAAAAATATTGTCCATCATTACCCACTACTTTTTCGCATCTTTCTTGCAATTTATGAATTCTGTGTCGAAAGAAGTCCTCACTTTTCAAAGTGATCCAATTTTCTATATTTTTCTGAAGAAGTGAACCGCTGTCCAATCAAATCGTTATTCATGCAATCAGACAAGTAGTAGTCTGAAAGAGCAATGTCTGGTGAATATGCGGGTGGGGTAACACTTCCCATCTGACATTCTCCAATTATATTTTGATCAGTTTTGCGACATGTGGTTGGGCATTATCATGTTGAAAAATAAGTTTATTATGTCTGTTATCCCATTCTGATCATTTTCTGGCCAGAGCTTGTTTCAAACGCATCAACTGAAGTCGATAATGTTCTCCATTAATAGTTTCACCAGGTTTCAGAAGCTCATAGTACATCACACTTTTCACATCCCACAATATATGCAGCATAACCTTTGCACTGTGAATATTTCGTTTCGGTTGTGATGGACCTGGTTCACCTGGCATTACCCAGACTTTTTTTCATTTAGAATTCTCGTAATAAATCCATCTCTCATCACCAGTAACAATCCGATGCAAAAATCTCTTTTTTTTTTTCTGTCTTTGAAGCAGCATTTCGCAAATGATTTTTCTTCATTCAACGTCTTTTTCTTTCAATTCATATGGAACCCAATGTGACATCTTTTAAATCATTCCCATTGCTTTGAGGCATTTGGAAACTGTTGTTTGATCAACCTCTAATGACTTTGCAAGTTCTTTCTGCATTTGACATGAATCCTGATCGAGCAATGCTGTCAATTCTTCATTTTCAAATTTTTTTGGCTGTCCAGGTCATTTTTGGTCATCCAAGCAGTAATTGCCACTTTTAAACTGTGCAAACCACTTCTGGCACGTTCATTTGGCTAGAACATGGTCACAATAAGCTTCCACCAAAATACGATGACTTTCGGTAGCATTTTTTTTTCATGTTAAAGTAATGAAGAAGAATCCCCTACAACACTTTATCAGGTACAAAATTTGACAGTTTCAGTTGGATAAAAATTGTTGTTTACATTTAAACCAAATGGCATATACTAATCTGGATGCACAGTAACATTAGTTTTAAATGCATGTTTGAACAAACAAAACTATGGGACAATAAGCTAGTTATGCCATCTCTTGTAAAACCGCACGAATTAATTCCTAGACCAAATAATCTAAACATAATAATCTAAAAAAAATGTATATTTTAAAAGTAAAATCTTCTAAGATGGAATCACATTGGAAAGAAAGAAATATGTTATACGCAAGTTCTTTTCTTAGCAGGTGTAAATATATATATATATATATATTTTTCTTGTATTATTGTATTAATTTTGCATGGATGAACAGCTTAAAAGAAATATTCAGTTTTCAGTTTAAAAAAAGATTTCGTCATAGGCAGGCTCTTTTTTCATGGGTTAAACTCTATTTTAATAAGGCTAGAAATCTACAAATACAAAAGAATAGATTTTAATATTTAATTGTAGAATAATATCAATTTAAATGTATATGTCTTTTTTGCAAAACATTTTGGACCAAGCCAAATTTTACTGATTCTTGAACAGATTTAGCCATATTGAGAAAATGATTTTCATACGCGATGATTCAACTCGGACTGGATATTTTGGTCCGTGAAAACTTGGAAGAATGAAATCAGTCCCAGCTTCGTAAGGAAAAAATAAGTTAAGACCAGCCCAGCCCAGAAAGATTAGTGACTAGGCCCGAATCTTCAGAAAAAAGTAAAGCCCGGCCAGTGCAGATTTCTACCAGACGTTCTTTTATCACAATTATTTTTAATGAAAACCTATGTTATCCAGCACAAAGATAATTTGTACTTTAAAATTAAGTTTAAATAGAGTTATTATAGAAAAGCAATGTCTGTCAATGTTGTACTGTTGCTGAATGTTTATCAGACCACTTTATAATATGTGCATGTTCATATAATCTTGTATTGATTTTTCAAATAAAACTACAAAGAAATGTGTCATATTTGATAGTTTTGCATCACTTTCTGAATGCTATGGATAATGTTGAATGATTGAGAAACACTAATATTTACACATTTTCATAGGCATCCAGATCAATATTTTCAGGCTCCACTATTAATCTGAACGACATAGATTAATACAGTGGAGCCTAGTTATGAGTCAGGCGACATAGGTGTATAACATTTAATTCTTTGAGACAGCCATGGACAAAATCAGATTACCAACAATCTCTGTGAGCTTGACATATCCAAGCTAATGTTTGTTAATTTGTTTCCCTTGCATAGTCAAACTCATCCTCGTGAGTATCACCAAGTTCTGGAAAAGAAAATGCATAGGTTTGCCATAGTTTGTTCAAACCCAATTATTTCCACACAGTTGGGACATCGATGTTGTCACTCTGCTTTAAAAGCACTCTATCAATACTATACCTGTTCCACTTATATAAAAACTAAAAATGTATCCTTATAAAATTTTACTTTAAAAAATGAGATAAACTCTGAGAAATATTTGTATAAAGAGATTGCTGCTGGGTTCCAGATAAATATTTTTCTAAAACTACATTTGAAATGAGATTGAGTCAGAAATTGTACTTTTTAGAAAGTTTAGCTCTTTGCAAAAATTTTTCAAAATGCAGGTTTGCAATTGGTCAATCTGATTTTGTCCCTATGAAAACATTAATCTGGATGTCTATCAAAATGTGACAGTGTTAGAGTTTTTCAATCATTCAACAATTTCCATGGCATTAAGAAAGTGATGCAGAATTTTATCATATGATGTAGTTTTCTTTGTAGCTTTATTTGAAAAATCGATAAATTATATGAGTGCACATATTATGAAGTGGTCTGACAAATGTTTAACAATAGCTGAACATTGGCAGACATCAGTTTTCTGCAATAACTCTATTTAAATTTAATTTTAAAATACAAATTATCCTTATGCTCATTAACACAGGTTTTCATTAAAAATAATTGTGATAAAGTTTGTTCTGATGTGTGTTTCACACTGGTTGCAGCACAGCAGACCCAGGGTACTAAATGAAGTCAACAATTTCCATAATTTATTTTTCTTGTACTCTATACAGTGCTGTAATTGGGGGGGGAATGCATAGGAATGGCATTCCCAGAAATATTTGGTTTGTTAGTGTAAAAAAAATACCAAGTACAAGCACAATTTTTTTTTAAACTAGAAAATAATAATTATTACAATGAATTTTAAAAAATGGACTTTTGGCAAAATGTTTTAAATAAATTTTTGCCTTAGGAAAATCCAGTAGCATCAGCATCAACTCTCTGAAAGGTGAGTTCCCACAAATGTTTTTTTCCAACTACAGCACTGACTCTATACCTTCGGATGAGCCTCTAAAAATGCACCGTAAATGGTATTAACTTTTAACTTATGTACCACTTCACTTCCAGCAGACATGTATTATTAAATTCTCTTATTTCTGCTCTTCCATAAAATAAAGGGTTTTTTTTTGCCTTGAGCTTGATAACATAGTGTTTTTGTGCTGGCTTTTGGACTATAATGATATGATCAATCATGTTGTGATTGAAAAGAAAAGTATTCTTGCATTTTTTATTAAAAATACAATCAAAGTTTGTTCAGTTTTGATTTATTTTTAGAAAGTTAATAACATTGTTTTTCAATTGAGTATATCTTTTTTTTTTTTTTTTTTTTTTTTTTTAAATAACATTTTATTGATGTATATATAAATTTACAAAAACCATATCTTGAATGTAATTTATAAATTTAACTGTCATACCAACATTAAATTGTGCATTAATGGTAAAATAATAAATTTTAATGCATTGTAGTTATACACTTCAGAAATTTTACTGATTTTATGGTTACATAATGGTTTTAATTAGTTTTAATTGTAGACAACAAAGGCACTTTCTTTGTGTACTTGCATCTTGCATGTAAAGCTTTTTAATAATACTAGATGTCTGTCTGTAAGGAAGGAAATGGGTTAGTTTATAGTTCTTTTACAAAATTAAATTTCAAGAAACGTATCCTTCATAAAATTTAATTTCAGGAAAACAGAGCCTTCATAACATTTATTTGCAGGTATATGGCCGTCTACAAAATTCAGTTTTAGAAAAATAGACCTTTTACAAAATGATCAGTGTGTGAATTACCAGCAAGTCAAAATGTATTGCAGAAAATAATGCTACTAAAATTAAACTATTTACTGGCCGTTTATGCCAGAAGTTTTACCAATTGCTGCAATGTAAACAAGTCTCATTTGCATTTTTCTTCTTACCATCTTTTGGAGATAACTCTGATTGGCCAGTTAATACAACCATAGTATAATCTTTTCTCAATATATTTAAGTCATGCATATTCTGTGTGAGAGTTTGCAGTGGTGAGGTCAGATGATAGCACACAGTGACAAAGAGCTGCTTTCCTTCAATATTGCAAAGCTGATTACAGAAAAATATAGGGTATTATGCAGGCTATTTAATCTTGATCATCAAATGTTAACATAAGTTAGTCATTAGGTACAGATATGTATGAGCATGCAGAATGAAGGCTCCTGTTTTACCCTGTTGTGTACCCATATTCTGAATTTCCAAATGAAACTTTGTGTCTTTTGAAATCAACTAAGTAAAGTATATTAATCAGATTTAAAAAGTTCTCTTTTGAGTTTTAATGTTTGGGCTAAATGCTTCTATATGTCTAGATCAATATGGTCTTTGTGAAAATATGCTGCAGATATTTTTCTTTCTTATTAGATAATTGCACACAATATTTACTAAATTTACAATCATGCTAAAAGATAAAAATAATAGTTTATCAAATTCTAAAATAGAAAAATGCAAATATTTATTTAATTTGGATTTTTCTCTTTCTTTCAATTTATATAAAAATAAATAAATAAAAATATATTTTAAAGGGATATCTAAATATTGAAATTGTAACAAATTTTCAAAATTGTTACAAAATGTTTAATAAGAACATTAATTCTCACATAAGCATAAGCATAACTTAAAACTAGTTGGCAGAATGTGCTGTAATTTTGGACTTCCATTTTTGAGATATATATGTTATGAAAGTATCACAGCGATACCTTTTTAGTCCACCATTCTCTTGGCCACTTAAAAAGGATTTACTAAACAGAGTGAGTATTTAAGCAGAGTTTAAATTATATAAATTAGTAAAATAAAAATTTAAATGCAGAAAATAGATGGAAAATAAAATAAAGCAATGTAATATTTAATTATATATAATGTATGCTATGTAATATTTAATTATTAATTTCAATATATATACATATTCATTGTTTGATGGAATTTTCTGAAATGTATATATATACTACCTGTGACAATAAAGTTCGGTGAATACTCTTGTAACATTAATGTAGATGAAATATTAATGGAAGTTACCATACCATCCTTCAAAATAGCACTTCCCATAACTATCCACCGCTGAGATCTGCTATACATATCCTGGAAAATTCGCTAGAAATGTTCTTTTGGGATGGAGTTCAAAAGCTTCGTCATGTTTTGTTGGATGTCAGCAATAAGGTCAAATCTCTTTCAAAGAGAGTTTGAGTCGTGGAAATAGGAAGAAGTCTGGAGGATTGAGATCTTTCGAGTATGGTGGATGTTTAATTTGCACCACCCCTCATGAATTTCTTTCGGTGTCTTGCAAATCTTAAAACCAAACTTTAAACTGATCTTTTGTTCTTTCATTTTCCTGTTCTCAGTTAAGTACCAACACACTGAACAAGGACTTTGTAAAACATGTCCTACGTAGAACATATATGATGTTCAACTGAACAACGGTGGGGAAAGATGGTCAATACTTGCCTCTATGCAGGTGCAGCGTTTTGTTTCCCCAGTGTTGCTAGATCAGCCGTTCTGAATTCATTTGCCGAACTTTATTATCAGAGGTAGTATATTATTTTTTCTCTGAGAAATATAGCATAATATTTGTTATTTTTAGTGTCGTTCAAAGACAGGTTTTTTGAGTTCCTCTTTTGTTGCCCTGGTCTTAGTTTCTAAATTTTCAGCTATAATTTAATTTATTGTTGCCTGAAATGAAGTTTGTAAATTGCTGTAAATATTCATATAGGCATCTTCATCAACTTGCTATATGAACTGTCCCCATTTGTGCAATTCCTGAAATAGCTCAGCCAAAGGAATATCCTCCTTCATTTTTCATCCTTTGATAAATCTAGTATGTTTCAAGCAATTATTTATCATGATTTTTGAAACACCATTTCAGTTGTTGTGAACATAATGAATTTCATTTAGAACAGTGCCATGTTTTGCTTTGCCCATTTAAAGCTTTTATGAAGACTTTGATCAAAAAGTAGTAATAATTGCAGAAAAAATCAACTTGACCATAAAGTCTGTTAATTGGTCATGGATAGCATTAAAAATTTCATGGAATGATTGCAGAAAACAGTTGTGATTTTTGTGAAATAATTAGGAATAAAATTGAAATTTTCAATTATTACTAAAGTGAAAAATTGCAGTTTCTGTCAAATTGTTGTGGAAAAGAATTGCAAGTTTTCTTGAATGATTGCAAAAGAAATCTCAAATTTTGTTTAGAGGTTCTTAATCAGTCACAAAATGTGTGATTTTTTTCCTCCAGAACAGTTATGCTTCTTGTGACTATTTTTATATTCTATTTGTGCCACTATTTTTAAAAAAATGAATTTTCTGGTATATATGTCTTGTATATGTTTTCAAAATGCATGTGAAAATGTGAAAGTTTTCTGCTTTGAGGTGTGATAGAATTTAAAAAATAGTCTTAAGTGGCAGAAAGACTTTTCTTAAGCAAAAATCTGTCATTCTTTAAAACATCCATAAAAAGCATTCATTGCAGACATTAAACTTTTTAACATTGAGTTCCTTGGTTCCTTCCAATGCTTTTTTATTTAAAATGTTCCTGAATATATCAGTATTGCTGGATCATGTTTTCAATTGCTTGATTAGCGCTGCTTCAATGTCATCGAAATTAGATGTGTGCAACCTTTATTTCCCCTTTGACAGCCATTTTGATCACTGCTGAAAATTGTTTGTTTTGGGAGGTTGTGTTTTAGAAAATTGAGACTTAGTCATCCCTGACTTTTGAAATTGATTTGCTGATTGCATTTCTAACTTTTGACCATGACTTAACTTCTAAGTTTATGTGCTCAGAAAGCTAAACTGAAAACATAAATAACTAATGAACAATGCAGTTCAAGCAGACATATATTGTAACATAAAGTGGTTTCCAGTCCTGATCATCAGAGAGTTTCTGATAATAAATATGAAGATCAACTGCCAGACAGTTGACAAAAGCCCCACTCTTTCCTCAAGCCCTCAGAGAGATTTTTCATATATACCCCCCCCCCCCCTCCGTGTCAGCCTCATTTCCTTCTTATGGCAATTAACACTCTTTGGGTTGTCTAGAAATAACTTCCCATAAATGTCCGGGGCATTTTTATATGTTGTTCAACAATATGTGACCCCTCCCCTTCTCACTTCCCAGAAATTCATTTTCTTGCTGTATAACAGTAGCCTACATGAGAAGGAATTTGTTGATATGGTAAACAATCTTTATAAGGGAAGATACTGTCATCTGGAATGTGGTAATAATTTAACTGACTGTCACACACACACACATAAAAAAAAATCAAAGTACTTTTTAATTTTGGTAAAGATATAGTACTGACAAGGAAGGTCTCCATTGGGGGCATACTCAGAATTTTTTGAAAAAAATATGAATTAAACTACTCATGTAGGTAATAAAGGATCAGTGAAAATTAGCGGCAGAATTACATTATTAAATATGTAAAAAATTAAAATAGTTTGGAATAATTGGCGTGAAAAGCTGAAAGCGACGTGGGATATGGTGAGCAGTGCATTTCCTCGCCAAAAGCAGATGATTTTAACGAATCTCAAAATTGTTTTTAATTGACTTCACTGTTAAAAATCTGCAGCATGTACTGCAATGTCACTCCACTACTTTTATAGAATATCTCTCTTCTGACCAATGAGAATGCTCCATAGCACGATGAATTGACGGTGTCATACACTGTTAAAAATCTGCTGCATTTTGTTGCAACGCACTCCACCGCTTGTATATAATATCTCTGTTCTAACCAATGAAAAAGCTCCATTTCACGGCCAAGTAACCGTTTTCTATACAAGCAAGGGAGTTTGTTGCAACAAAATGCAGCAGATTTTTAACAGTGTATTTTTCAATTTGGAACAATTTTAATCAATTTAAATTGTGTTTTAAATGATAAAATATATTAATTTCATTTTGTTATAAGTAGGGGAGAGTGGGGATACTTGAGCATAGGGGATACTTGAGCCACCCCTATTATCTCTACAGTTGGTTAATTTTTCTTTCTAAAACTGCCAATATGATAACATATTTATAGTTCTGAACATGTAAAAAAAGAAATCACACATCTTGGTACCATTTTGAAAATATAGTGATTAATAGTTGTCTTTTCCCTATCTGAAGTAAATATTTGGGTGCATGGCTTTTTTGTTTTTTTGTAATCAAAGTTTTGTTTAAAGTTGCAACTATATACATACATTCAATAAGCATAATTGTATATTGAGTCTAAAATAGTTCTAATAGCTGCATGCTGTATTTAGTAAAACTCTGGGAAACAAAATTAGTGATAGTGGGGATACTTGAGCCAATGAGAGTGGGGATACTTGAGCCATGTCTCAACCATCCCCACTAGAAATTAAACATGGGTAAAACAAACAAAAAATAAAATTCCATCCTTATATTCACTAATAGATATTTTTCTGGATAAAAGGGAGAATAATTTTTCATTTTATTTTTTTTTTTCTTAAAAAAATAACGACCTAAAAATGTTTATAAATGTATATTTTTTAAATGAAAATATCTATTTTATTTTTCATTTTGACTAACAAAATAGCCTGTCTAGATAAATGTAAACATAGTTTCAATTTAACTTTCATTAAATTAAAATAACTTTTTAAAACGGTTTTACAGGCTATAATCTCTAATACTTTAATTAGTTAGGTCCAACATATTAAAATATTTATTTTTTAATATTATTAAGATTAATATTTTATATTGAAATCGTAACCTCTGTTGCTGTAACTTTTCTTTTAACTAAGAAAATTGAAGAAAAATTGGTAAAAAGAGCGCACAAAAAACAAGAAAAGCAACAAAAATCCCAGTTCAAACTTACCTGCATGGAGCCAAAAAGGAAGACAAAATCTTTTCCTGTGAAATCAAAAAAGTGTTTGAAATAGTAGAATGATACATCTGGCTTAAATTACGACAGCTACTAAATTAAAAGCATGAGTTCGACAATATCATTAGAGGAAAATTCTGTCAATGATGCTGATGATGTGAAAAGAAAACCTTCTATTGATGGTTGGTTACTAATAAAATATGCCAGAAAGAAAACTGTAAAAATATTTGTTGGATAAGAGCTTAATATTTTGAAAATGAAATTTGCCCGAAGAATTGCAGATTCCAAATTTAAATGGCTCTGAACTGAGGATGTTTCTACCGCCGTTATAACTCAAGTTGAAATTATCCTCCGACAACAAGTTTTAACGACAAAAAATGATCTTATTACTAGCTTTGTTTTCTCAATTGGTTTTGAAGGACTTTACGTTTCATAATTTATCATTCTGTAAAATGTTTGTGCAAAAATAAAGCGAAAAAAATTACTTTTGTAGGTATTTTTCCTTAGTGGCTCAAGTATCCCTTCACAATGGCTCAAGTATCCCCGCCATGGGGATACTTGAGCCACGGTGTAAAACAAAAAATAAACATTTATTATACATAGAAAAATAGTTCAAAATTAATTGAAAGTGGTTTTTAATTGAAGAAAAAATATCAAAATTTCATTTTCAATATTTTATTTTATTCTAAAAAAATATAAAAAATTTAAAAAAATTAAAATTCAAAAAATGGCTCAAGTATCCCCATCTTCCCCTACATAATAAACATATATGACAAAATTACATTTAAAGTAAAGTAAAAATGCAAAACTAAAATTACTTAAATTTATTTAAATAAATTGAACATAGAATTTTTTTTCTTTAAAAAGTATTCGAAGCGTAAAAGCGTATTTTTCAAAATTTAGTTTTCTCGCCAACCGGAGATAAATCGCCAAATAGACGAAATTTTTATTATTTTTTTACAGACGTTATAAGGAGGTTCCGCCGAAATTTTTTTTATAAACATATATAACTATATGAGAAGAACATTCTGTAATTTTTTCAGATTTTTCTGAGTATGCCCGTATGGAGACCTTCCTTGTGAGCTTACTTTAACACTTTTCGGTCCTAATTTTTTTTTCAGTTTTTACAAAAAATTACTTTTACGTCAAGGACATCAACACTAGCTATCCAAATAGATTAATTAGTGTTTAACGAATATTTAGTTGTCCAAAAGATAACGAATATTGTTGTTTTGCATACTATTCAATTAATATTCATATGACAATAGGCTAAGGAAGAATTTTTGGAGATGTTTAGAAAATAGTGAATTACAATAAGATTTAACTTATGTTACAACTTTCAAACACTTTTTGTAGTTTATTACATGTTATTCTTCCAGAAAAACAACTTTTATTTTAAAGTCAAAGAGTGAAATATATGTTTAAAATAAAATAATTGCAAACAGTGTAAAGAGAATTAAGCAAATAATAATAATTATTATTACTAAATACCTAAACATAAATGAAGTCATATAGTAAAAGCATAGACACATAGTAACATTACCATATCTAAATAGTAGCAAAAGTACTTCCTCAAACAAAATAATATTCCATTAAAATACAGTAGACTCCCTCAAATCCGCACAGCTTGGGACTAGAGATTTTGCGGATTTCTGGTCATTGCTTTGTTTACATTTTTAAAAAAGTAATTTGAATATAATTAATGAAATCAAAAGTACAATGAATGCTTACAATATAATAAAATATTAAAATAAGTAAGAAACTAAAATAATAAAAATTTAGGTAGTTTTTAAAATGATAAAAATACTAAAAGCAAAGGTCAAATTAATAATCAATAATGTACAATTACATATTCATTATAAAGATGAAATATGTCTTTCCTAAATTATTCAATGAAACTTGCCTCATAAAGGTACATTGCTAATTCACATCAAGATCATAAAATAATGAAGCTTTATTTCAGGTTTAGCCAGACTTAACTAGAAAAGCTTGATTAATACATAAATATATTTGGTAAGATTATGATTACCAATGATATCAGTAATATCTTTATTTTTTCAAAATTAAATTATTCTTTCTTCATGAAAAAACATGAATTCAATAACCTTAACAAAATTTACAAATTAAAAAATATATGGAATTGATATAAAACTAAAGAAGTCAAATTTTGCACCTACATCTGAACTGAATGTTTCATTGTTTACATCTGTAAAATATGTGCGGATTTTAGAAAGTTGCGGATTTTAGGAGTGCAGATTTGAGGGAGTCTACTGTACATGTACTATCAATAGTACACCAGACCTGAAAGGGTTAATGCACTTTTAAAAGTTATGTCTTATACAGAATGGTTGAAAAAAATAGTGATACAGTAAGTAGAGAATATATGTGAAAAAATGTATGAGAATTGCTTGTACTTCTGAAACATAATGTAATATGCTGAGTGAAGTTTTATCCAGGGGTCTTGATAATGTAATTTGACTGTGTTTTTAAAAGTCTAACTCATAAAAATTAACAGAAATCAATTTCTAGAAGCTTCACATATGCAAATAAAAAATTTCAGCTTATTTTCCAAAATAATTTTTAGTTATACTTAAAAAATAACATACATTGACAACAAGAGTCAGAACTTTACATCTGCATGATTTCTAAATTATTTCTCCAAATGATATCAAATCAGGTATTCATATTAAAATTTTCCAAATTTGTTACAGTTTCAACTTGCAACAACAAGCTTTTTAAAATTCAAATTTATCACAATTCTTAATCTAGTAGATATTTTCTTTTTTTTTTTTTTTTTTTTTTTTTTTTTTTTTTACAATAATTTGGCAATTAAAATACATAAAATGTTTTTTTTTTTTTTTTTCCTTTAGCGAATTGTATTTTTCTAGGATGTATATATTAAATTGTCAATTGCAAATGGGGGGAAAAAAAAGGCTTTAGTTATTACATTTTGAAAATTTTCTAATGCATTATATGTTTTATTTTCACAATTCCACTCTTTTTTCGAAAAGTTAGAGCACTCGCTGCTATGTTATAAGTGGTAAAATGAAATAATAAACTCTTTTCAGCTGTAAAGGATTGTGAAGATTGCAGCTACTGGACAAGTAAGAAATTATGCTTTATTTATATGCTTTTTATAAAGTATATTTTAAATACAGAAAAAAAAATCTCGCTGTTTCTTTTATCTAAGGCCAATCTCTTGTAGTGAATTCTTATACAGCTAAGTAATGTATTAGTCATAGATTTCTAAGTAACTGTAAAGTAAGTAGAGTAAAATAATAATAATAATATTGAAGTTATAGACTTTTTTCTTTTCACAACTTTTAATATCTTGTAATAAAAGTTAGAAAATTTTGTTTCTGTTGATAATATAAATTTACATTAAACAAAAACTTTTGATCAAAATTATTATCTACTACAAAATTTAGCTGACCATATGTCAAGCATTGGCCAGGATAGTTTTAATTTTTACAATTTATCCTAAAGCATGAAAGGGTTTTTTTTCTTTTGTAAAAAGGTTTATGTCAAGGGTTTTCTAAAAATAACCTGAACCATCTCGGAATTTTCCCACAGGACAAATGATATAACATTAAAGAAATAAACTACCTAAAACTTAAAATCCATTGATGTGATTTTCATTGTTCTACAGTTTAAAAAAGAGAACACTCCCATCCTGACTCTGTTGCAAATCATTGTATAGAAATGTGATTTGTACCAATCAACTAGTAATTAATGTTAGACTTAAATTTTTCATTGAGAGGTCTATATATAGAAATTGATCAAATTTCAAAATTTTCAATAATAATAAGTATTTTTCACATTATATTTGCACTCTGCAGCAAATTTTACTTTGGGATATTAAGCGGCCACTGTTTTGTTAAGTAGTTTTAGAATTATGATGTTTAAAGTTTAGTGTAACTTAATGTATATAATCAAAATATATTTAATTTCAAAATTATTTTTCAAAAAATATATGAATTGTAACTTATGATTATTTTGAATCGGAGTTTCTAATGTGGAATCTGAAACTATAATTATTCTGCCAAAGAGATTTAGAGTTAGGTTTAAAAATATTATCTACATTGCAAATCTATTTTACAGCATATAAAAATGATTTCCCATTTGATATCTGAAGATAAAATTTAATGGAAAAAAAATGTCAAAATTTGATGTTCATATTGAAAATTTAATTTGAAAAAATATTTTTTTTCTTGAAATTAAATTTTGAAAAATATATATAAATTGTGATCTATATTATTTTTCAAAAAAATGTTTTAAATTGAAAAAAAAGCTTCCCAAAGAAAACTATTTTTTATTACAATTTTCCTATGATAATTTTTATTTTTTACTGAAACATCCATATCTGCTGTTAAGAACACAATTTTTTAGTAATTTAATAGGAAAATTGTGGGAAAAGTTTTATTTTTTATTGCCATGAAATTCTTCCTGAGAGAGTATTTCTTGGATGTTTAAACTTTTGTTTTTTATTACCATGAAATTCTTCCTGAATAAATTGAGCGTATTTCTTGAACATTTAAACTTTTGTGTCTCAATTTTATTCTTTAAGCTGGATTTTTATTAATTTGTCATCATTTTAGAAACACTGTATATCTGTTTTACTTTTGATTCCTGCTCAGATAAGAACACACATTCCAATTTTGCCTGCATATTTACTCTGCCTGTTTCCCTATGCTGTACTGGCAAGTGTCAGTGCACCCCTGAAAAATATGCACAAAAACTATTTCTCCTTTGATAATCAAGCAGTGTGCTGAATGCAGTTGTGTAATGAAACAGCAGGTTAAAAAAAAAGTTGCACAGCACTTGGGCAGCTAGAATGGGGCCTCAGAAAATTGACAATGCATTTTAAAAACTGCACAGTACACATATAAAATTAGTTGATGCTCCCTTAAAATCACATTACATTATATATTCTCAGAATAATCACTATAATGCTGAAAATATTGCATTTTATGCATATTCGAGTTTTTACATGCTATAAAAATAGGGTAAACTCTTATCAAAGGTGAACTTTGTGCAAGATTGAAATATCTAACTAACACAAAAAGATTTTAAGTCCTCCAGAAAGGTTTAGAATACAATAAACACTGTGTCTAGCCCCCCCCCCCCCCCCCCAAAAAAAATAAATAAATAAATAAATAAATAAATCTTGGCACTGATCTTTTTTCCCTGACAAAATTTACTGAAAGGTATATATGTATTGTCAGTTTCAATTCCAGTAAAGTACATAATTTATTTTCTCCAGTTGATCAAAAAAGAAAAGCAACATTCAATGCTGGTTAAAAGAAATGTCGATTTTGGAGGTGAAATTGTTTAATAATTTAAATATTTCACTATTGGGGTTGTAATTAATGTTTTCATGTGATGCTCTTTCACTTATTTTATTATTATTTTAAAAATATGTGTGCAAAACAGTATATCCATGTTATTTTTTAGAATTTTGATGTAATCATAAATTTTTCACAAGTTTTCTAATGACAATTTTTTTCAGATGTGGCAATTTGCTCCCAATAGTATACATTATCTTTTGAGCTTGTGGCAAAGGATGGTGGCATCTGTTCCTTATGTTAAAGCTCCTGAACCTCATCTCCTTGAAACTTATACTCCAGAAGTGACTCAAGCTTTCATAACTTCTAGATTAGAATCTGTTAGTATTATAATGAGGTATGTTGCCAATACTATTTCACCCTTGAATTTCATGTTTTGAAAAATTATTTATAAGTTTTATTTATAATTTGTTTGAAATTTTAGAGAAGGCTTAGAAGATCCATTAGATGATTTAGGGATGGTTCAACAACAACTAGATCAAGTATGATTTTAATAAGAATTTGTCTTCTTATATTTTTTGTTATATGACTATATATCTCTATGCTTTTAGTAATAAGTATTATGCATTTTAACATTAAAAGGTACACCATACTACATTCAGCCACTATTTAAAAAATTGAAAAGTTTATTAAATAAGTAACTTTGAAGAAATGAAACATTACCAACTTCATTAGGTTTTTTAAAAGTTGCTGTTAATATGTATAAAAACAAAATAATAGTTCTACATGTTCTTCATTTCTTAGCCTCTTAATAGCCTCCACATATATCTTGCAAAAATAATGTTAATTTTCAAAAAAGAAAAATTGGTACATTTTATTGTTAGATGAAATCTTTGGCAAGAGGCAGACAATGACTTTGACAAAAGAATGTTTTTTGCAACTATTTTCTGGTAATCTATACTCTGTTTCTTGCATATTAGCAATTTTTATTCAATATTTATACAATTTATGGTACTTGGCTATTTTCCTGTTAACTATCTTTTATTAAAAAAAAAAAAAAAAAGCAAGCAATAGAAAAATTGTTGCCAAATAATGTGGTTTAAAGCCAAAAATACAAAAGCATGTGAGGCATGTATTTGTATGTTATAATGGAATGCTAGAATAATATAATAGAAAAATATTTTCTGGTCAATTAGTAAAGTTCAAACAAATTGAAATAGGGCTGAGATATCTGTCATAATCAAAGGTTTTTTATGCTGCAAGAAATTAAGCTTTTATTATCTTTCTGCAAAAGAATTGAAAAATGCAAAGTTAAGAAAACACAAGGCAATCATAAAGAAATTAAGATATTATACCTCTGAAATCAATGATGATTCTGTTCTGGGTATTTGCTGGATTTCTGGGATCTTCTATTAATCCTTCCAGATTTTAGATCATTATGTTTTGCAGAAAAAGCAAATCAAAATTCCAAATATGTTTCAAAAAGTCTAAGAATTTCATCAAATGTTACTGTTTAATATTTTTCTCATAGCAGCCATTATGCAGAGTGTGATTGAATTATAGTTCACAAAATAATTTATTTATGTACAGAATTAGTAAATTAAGAAAAATCAATTCATTTTTAGTGCTTTCCTTTTTTTGTTAATAACCTAAAGACTATTAAAAATAATTTATTTGTATATGTAGTTATCAAGTTTAAAAAAAAAAAAAAAAAAAACTGAGCTATCCCAGCCAGTGGTTTAGTCGTAAAAAACCCCAGAGTTGTATGCTTTAGACTGACTGTATATGCTCAAGGCTGGTGGTATAACCTAGTTCCTTGAAAAAAATCCAGATTATAACTCTGGCATATACAGTAGACTCCCTCAAATCCGCACTCCTAAAATCCACAATTCTCTAAAATCTGCATATAATTTACGGATGTAAACAATGGAACAATCAGTTCAGATATAGGGACAAAATTTGGCTATTTTTTAGTTTTATATCAATTCTATACATTTTTTAATTTGTAATTTTTGTTAAGGTTATTTTAATTCATGTTTTTTCATGAAGAAATAATAATTTATTTCTAAAAAAATCAAGCTATTTCTGATATCATTGGTAATCAGAGTCTTACCAAATATATTTATGTATTAATCAAGCTTTTTTAGTTATTAAATCTGGTTAAATCTGAAATAAATTTTTGATAATTTACTATCCTGATGTGAATTAGAAATGTACCTTTATGAGAGACATTTCATTGACTAATTTAGGAAAAACACATTTTATCTTTATAATGAATATTTAATTGTACATTATTGATTATTTATTTGACCTTTTGCTTTTTGTATTTTGAATCATTTTAAAAGTTATCTGAATTTCTATTATTTTAGTTTATTACTTATTTTAATATTTTAGTATATTGTAAACATTCATTATACTTTTGATTTCCTTATTAATTACATTCAAATCACTTTTAAAAATATATAAACAAAGCAATGACCAGAAATCCGCTAAATTCTAAAATCCGCAAAACCTTTGGTCCCAAGCTGTGCAGATTTGAGGGAGTCTACTGTACCTCCATATTATCCTCACTACATCCCTCATCCCAACTGTTTATGGAATATACTTGTACAAACCTGAAAAATAAGAGCTATAGAAAGGGGAAAAAATGAAGAAACTTGGAATTCTATCACACAATCAGAAAATTTTAAAGCAAGGCTATTCTAGATGTGCAGACAGAATATATGTGACTCTTTATGAAACCAATTAGTTGTTATGTACAGGGCTTTTGAAAAGTATGGAAAGGGTTGAATAATTTGAGAAGTACACATTGGATTGAAAAACAGAAAAATGTAAGGCCATATTTACTTGTATATAACTCACACTTTTTTTTCATAAAATTAGGGCATAACTCTTAGGTGTGTGTTGTACACAGAATATTTTTTTATTGTTGTATGTAATCACATGATATGCATATGAAACAAGAAATTATTCAAAGACATTAAAACTCAGAAAATGTTACTTAATTGAAGTATTACTGTATCTTTATTTCACTCCTTGCAATTTTTTTATACAATAGAGCTAGTAACATTATTTAAACGCTAATTAGCAATTCTCATTACCGTCACTCACTTTATTTCCTGTCATTCACTTACTACCTGAAGTTAACTTTATAAAATTATTTCTTTGAATAAAGTGCCTTTTAAAAGTGAATTTTTATTGTTATTTAAGTTACAAAATTTAGTGAAAAGTTAAGCCTACTCAGACAACTTAACATTAAAAATTCTTTCAAGTATTAAATCTAAATACTATTGAAGAAAAGACTGCCTAAAATGCATAACTGACATAACCATAAAAATGTAACTTGACGTAACAAAACATATGTTCTATCAGTTACACACTTTTTTTTTTTTTTTTTTTTTTTGCTTTTATAAGTTAAAATTTAAGTAATCCTGCCAGTTTACACAAATGTGTACTGTCAAATCAGTATGTAAATGGTAAAAAATGCTTATTTGAGATATGGAAAGCTTGTTGTGATGTCAGAATTTCCTGAATGATCTAATTCCAACATCACATGCAGAAATTTCAGTAACTTTTCACCAATGGAATATTGGTAATAAAAAAGCTTTAACTGAAATGACACTTTCAAATGCAAAGCAAGAAGTTTAAAATCAGCTGCCAATGTTACTGAGAAACTGTTTTGTTTCAAAAACTCAACTTCAGAAAATCAAATTTTTTAATGGGAATCTTTTAAAAGTTTGTCTCGATTCTCTGAAAATTTTTAATATTTTGCATGAAAATGAAATCATTTCAGTTCATTGTTTGTTTTTTTTTTTCACAGCAGTAGTGTATTGCAAATACCTTAATGTTTCTTATATATCTATAAGTGATGAGTTGGCACATGACAAATTTAGAGTTCTCTGTTTAAACACTGCTATTTTAAAATCATAATATGATTAGAGATGGGGCATTTTGCAAATGTACCATTTGTTTAATGGAACTGAAAGTCAGTTTAAAATCACGCTTTCTTAAAATTTGAACCACAAGAGTTCTGCACATCCCTTAAATTTGCTGCTTAGAGTTTCTTTGGTATAGCCTGCGTAAAGTGCGATTGATAGTATCAAGGACATGATGAAGAGAGCAGTTTGGAAACTAACATTATTTTATAATGTTGTTTAAACAATGATCATGAATTCTTTGAAGTAAGCAAATAAATTTGCCCCAAGATTAATTTTATTTTCATTTCAAAAATAAAGGTAAAAAGAGATTAAAAAAAAAAGAGTTTAATTTATATCCTTCTAAATAAATTCATAATTCTCATTGAATTTTTATGTGAAACAAGCCTACTGCCATGAACTTGCAACTTCTATTTATAGTGCCTTTTCAAAGTGATTTTAAGAAGGTAGAAATCCTTCCAAAGAAAGCCAACAACATAATTTTCAGAATAGAAATATTAATCAATTAGAAATTAGAGTTTACCTGATTGTGAATTATGATACTAAGCAATTTCTAGATCATGTAGAAGAAATTCAAATGATTGAAATTAAAATAAACATGATGCATCCTAGTTGCCATGGTTGCAAATGGCCATATTGCCTGCACTGTATATGGTACAATCATGGAACTATTAAGAAAAAAGAATTGAAATATCCTTAAAATAGTGAAGCTGTAACTTACACCGCTTTTTGTGGGGGTTCATTACCACTATGGCAAACTTTCACCAATAAATTTATATACAAAATTTCTCCTTACTGAAATGCCTCATTAAGAGCACACATTTGTCACCCAGTAAAAGCCGACTGCTAATGGTAAGTCTATGGGCGCAATCTTTTCAAATATCTCGCTCTATTTTTAATATTTTTAAATGTTTTTTTTTTTACAGGATAGCTGAAGGCATTCTGTTACCGGTCTAGTTTGTACTTTTCTAATTTTCGTTGTAGTTTAATTTTGAGGACCCTCTAAATTTTAGATTCGGTGAAATTCAAGGTGTTGTGTCCTTTTTAGTCTTATAAAATCTATTTCAGCAAAATTCAGAAAAAATTAAAACGCTTCACGGAATATTAATGTTTAAGCTTACCAATGATATGCTTTCCATATTTCTACTGCAATTAGCCTGAGCAAAATTTCGAAAGAATTTGATAAAAAATGGAACAAAAAACCTGTTTTAATTATATGATCTCCACCTACGCCAAGAATCTGAAACCCCGCCCTATTTTAGCAAATGAAAGTAACTTTTTTCCTTTCCTTGTATTTCTTTTCTGTTATTGGTTTATAGTAACGTGTTAAAATAACCTCCTCTTATTTGATACTTTGGATTTATTTTTTCTACGATGATTGTTAAATTTTAACTAAAATAGTCTTAAAAAAAATCCACAACTTCAAATTTTTTGTTTTTATAAATTTAAAGCTAGTTTTAAGTTTTAAGATCCCCTTTAGCAGACAGGGAATTTTGATAATTTTAAGAGATACTTATAACTGGAAGTTTTGTGAAATAGATAAGTAATGTTAGAAGGGCAAGGAGATATATTTGGAATTTATAAATTTCCAGCTTGCAAAATATATGAAGGGGGGAAGCTTACGTTTGGGGGGGGGGGATTATTTACGGCTCTTTACGGTACTAGGTTTCCTGACTTCAGTCCTGTTTTATTAAGTAAAACAATAAAAAGAAAAAGTAAACACGTTCTTTTTTACATACCTTTTCAATTAAAATGGTGAACAACTAATGAAATTATAAAATCAAAATTTGCTAGTACATGTTTATTTGGCCTGGTCAACAGACTGTAAAGGTTCTTCTATAGTTATACATGTGTAAAATATCTGACAATTTAGCGTTTTAAGTTTGAAAAACAGTTTTTATCAAAAATAAGCAGAACTTAAAGTTAGAAAGTTTTAAAGACTGGTAATTTTAAAATTGTTGATCAACTTGTTTGAAACTTTAAATTATTATTATTATTTTTAATATTTACAGTAGACTCCCTGAAATCTGCACTCCTAAAATCCACAAATCTCTAAAATCCGCACATATTTTATGGATGTAAACAATGAAACATTCAGTTCAGATGTAGGTGCAAAATTTGACTTTTTTAGTTTTATATCAATTTCATATATTTTTTAATTTTAATTTTTGTTAAGGTTATTGAATTCATGTTTTTCATGAAGAAAGAATAATTTATTTCTGAAAAAATAAAGATATTGCTGATATCATTGGTAATCACAATCTTGCCAAATATATTTATGTATTAATCAAGCTTTTTTAGTTATTTACTCTGGCTAAACCTGAAATAAAGCTTCATTATTTTATGATCTTGGTGTGAATTAGTAACGTACCTTTATAAGGCAAGTTTCATTAAATAATTTAAGAAAAACACATTTCATCTTTATAATGAATATTTAATTGTACATTATTGATTATTAATTTGACCTTTGGTTTTAGAATTTTTATCATATAAAAAACTACCTAAATTTTTATTATTTTAGTTTATTACTTATTTTAATATTTTAGCATATTGTTAGCATTCATTATACTTTTGATTTCATTATTAATTACATTCAAATTACTTTTAAAAAAATGTAAACAAAGCAATGACCAGAAATCTGCAAAATTCTAAAATCCGCAAAACCTCTGGTCCCAAGCTGTGCGGATTTGAGGGAGTCTACTGTATTACTTTTAAGGGAAAGAAAACACTTTTAACAGTCGCTAAAAATGGGAAATTTATCTTGTGTAACACATTTTGTTTTAATCAAGGGCGGATCTGGAGAATCCTCGATTGGTGAGGGAGGGGGGATTTCTGAAAATTAGAGGTTCCAATCAGAACCCCGACTCGGATTAGGACTATTTTTTTTTCATTGTGAGTTGGGTCATGGCATATTTTTTTTCGTTGCGAGTTGGATTTCGGTCCAGTTCATTACTATTCTGTTGCTACTGGTCGGGTTTGGCTTTTGTTGATTACTACTCTTTTGTTATGGGTCGAGTTGACTATTTTATTACTGCTGATTGAGTTTGTGTCCGGATGACTTCTGCTTTTTGCTGCTGGTCGGGGTGATTTTCACAAATTTGCTACGAAACGAAGAGTTTTACTTTTTAGCTGCGTGCTGCTTTCGGGTCAAATTTATTTACATTATTTCGGGTTCGGATCGGTTTCAGATTGGGTTTTCAATATTGCAAGAAAGTGTCGAGTTACATGATTTTTCAAATGAAAGTCTAAATATTTTGCTTGATAAAAAACTATATGCAGTAAAAGATCCACAACAGACAGTTCCAAATAATATCTACCAATAAGTGTTTGAAAACTTTCAATTTTTGACATTTTGTCAAATATTTAAAAATATACTTGTCGGATTCTTCTGAAACTTCAGGATTATGAAGATTATGTTTGACCTCATATTTATCAACATTCATTTGATAAGCAGGGCAATTAGGGGGCCGACAAATTAAAGAATAACAGAAATATTTGGGATCACCCTGTACATGAAAATGCACGAAATGATTTATTGCTGCAGAATACAAATATGCGGATACTGCACAACATGTACACTGATTTTTGTAAGAATAGCATGTTTATTCATGGAGAAAAAGTGATTTTTTTAAAAAATTCAAAAATTCTGGTATGTTTTTTGTTTATATCATGCAGTGTTTTTGACCAAATTTAACGCAAATTTCAGAAATATTGGCAAAATCTATTAGAAAAATTATAGCACAACTGGAATATAAATATATTAAATATTTTATGAAATATAAGTAGTTTTATGAAATAATTTTTATCTGTGCATGCGCGAACGATAGAAACGATTCTTTTACACCATTTAATAGTCAATTCTATGGAGTAACTTATAAAAAAAATCCAATCAAATATCGTGAAATTTCAAAAAGATATCATTATTATAAGTAAGCTGTTTTTACATTGCTCTGTAAACACGGCTGAATGATAGGGGATTCTCCACAAATTGACATTTTTTATTAACTGACTTTTAGGAAAAAATTAGTATTTAATGTATACAATATCTAATACAATATTTCTGTTAATAAGTATCTTGACATGTGTGATAGAAAAGAATAAAAGCTCTTTTCCTTTTCTCAGGAAAATTTTCTCTCTCCTTTGAATCAGGTTGACTTTCATTATTTCAAATTCGAATCCGTTCCGAATTGGGTTTCACATCTGACGGTCGGATTGGGGTTGAATAGAAAGTTCGAGTAAGGAGGAGATTTCTTTTACTGTGGATCGGGATTATTTTAACTTTTTTGCTGTGGGTCGGATAGATTTATACTATCCTACGGCCAGGGCTTACATTACTTAAGGGCTTACATTACTTTGAGTTCGGGGTTTTTTGCAAATTGGGTTTAACACTTGAGAGTTGGATTCAGGTTAATCAGGGACGTAACCACAGATATTTTTTAGGGGAGAGGGAGGAGGATTGAAAATTTTCCCAACTTGAAGCAAATTACTCTATTTTCCACGTAAAATGATATATGCAATGTGTGATATGTAGTGAGTATAATGTGTAGTCAGCAAACAGTAAAAAAATTCATTCTTTTTTGCTATTTTAAACGAGAAAAATCTTTCAAAAATCTAGAATTTCCCAATTTGAAGTTCAAACTTCTCAAGTTCAGATATATTATGGGAGGGGGGGGGGGGGGTCCTCCATAATTCTCCATTGCGACGCATCTGGGATTGATTCAATTTTTCAAAAAAAGTCTAAATATTTTTTCTATAAAAACATTATATATTGTAAAAGATCTATAGTAAGAAATCTGCGAATAGCGGAAACCTTTAATTATATGGGTGATTCTCAAAATAGGGGACAATTTCAAAAGAGAAATCTTAAAAAAATTACTGTTAGCAAAATTTCTGAAAAAAATAGGTGTTGTTAATATAGTATTAGGTATACTTTACATGTCAGCAGAGCTAAATATTTAAAAATTAACTTTAAAAAAAAAAATTAGTATTTTTTGAGCCATGCTAATGACAAAACAAATTGCATGGAATAAATATATTAAGAAATTTTTATTTTCTTCCTGTTTAAATATTTTTTTCTATGTTTATTAGCCTTCCTTTTCAGCAAATGGTTTCCATTTTTACCTAATATATACATATAAGGAGAATAAAAACATTACCGAAGAGCAAACTTTGTTTACATGAGCAACATTCTGACACCAACAATGTAAGAAGCTGTCTTAGTGATTTTCTGACAGATTTAATGCATATTTTAGGGATAATAAATGTAATACCTAAATTTATGTGTAAAATTAAACTTTATAAAAGATACAATATAAGCAATGGTTACATTTATGCACATAGGCGTCTTTAGCATGGACAGAAAAACCATGCTAATGACACTGATATTTGTCCATGCTAATGACAAATTTTAATTTAAATAAGATTATGGGCCTTAATATAATCACAATGAAATAGTCCTTTCTGGGGCTTTTTAAGACACAAAAGTCCTATGCAAATAAGTAAAATAAAAATTTTAATTATAAAATAAACATGAAAATTATTATCCATTCTAATGACATACAATTGATGTACGCCCCTAATATTCAACTTCTATTCTTAAAATACAATACATGCTTCAATTTTCAGGCTGGGATAAAATGGCTACTTGTTGCCATGGAGAAACTTTATATTTTCAAACTATTGTCATATGTGAAAATGAAATTTTGATTAATAACCAGCTGTTATAGTATGACCTTGTTTTGAAAATAGAATATGGAGGACAAACTTTAATTCTTTTTTTATATATTATAATTTTATTTTTAAAAAGAAATTTATTGGATCAATCCTCTCCTTGATTAATTTAAAGAAAGAATAACATTTGTTTTATTTTATAAACATCATATTAACTCTTGAAAAAGCTAGTATATACAAGGCACAGCTGCTGTGGACATCCATGCTAATGACATTTTGAACATTTATTCTGTTATTTTAAGGTGTTTTTAACTAAAAAGTGAGTAATTCTTGAGTGCAAATAATGAATAATATTAAGACAAACATATCTAAATATAAAAACATGACAGAAAACCTGTCAATTTTTTTTGTGTGCCGAAAGACATAAATTGTCCCCTATTTTGAGAATCACCCATATAATAGAACTCCTGAATACCGGACATGTCAAAAGCTTGAAATTCATTTGCTGTTCAAAAGTAATAACATGTTCTGTAAACTCTTTATACGAATACTTCTTAATAGTGGACACCTCTATTTAGTGAACGCTTTTCAATCTGCATTCTTTTTCCCTTGAATACCAAACTTTTCCAAAGAAGAGACAAATTTAGGTGCCCCAAATAATTCGTTATTTAATGGTTCTGCACTAAGGAGTATATACTAGATATTTATTTGAGACATATAACATTGATTTAAAGATACATTTATAAACTATACTTTATAATTTCATTACAATATATGAATTCATTTTCTTTCATCTCAGTTTCTGATAGACAAAATATGATTGGGTAAATTCTCAGTTTGACCATCAATGTAATTTTTGGATTCAAGGTGATTTTATTGGTTGTGGGTCGGGTTGACTTTAAATGTTTCGGATTTGGGTTTTTTTTTCTTTTGGGTTTTGACTCATTCGGTTCTGATATGGGCTGGTTGCTGACTAGATTTTTCAAAAGGTCAGACTTTTTTTCAATTTTAAATACTATTTGATTGAATATTGAGGAGTACATTATATATGTACTCATTTTTCTATTTAAACAAAAATTTAAAATATTTATATAATTACATGTAATAGTTTCCGTAATTGCCTTGAGATATTGATTGATTTTGTTTTATTTTGGTTTGTTAGTCTGTTTTGGGTCCGGTTATCGATATTGGATCAGATGATTTTTTTTCTTTTAGCGAGCTTGGGTAGGTTTAAAATCTAATGGATTTTGGAGCATGGACCTGGAAATTTTGGCCCGTACACACTTTTAAAAGAACGAAATCTATGCCAGGCACGACCCGGAATTTAAAAAAAAGTGTGAATCGGTGCAGCTCTGCAGAAAAAAAGTAAGAACCAGATTAGTTTTTGAAAGTTGTAAGACCTGACCCAGTCTTAGCCTTATGAAAGAAATCTGGAGCGGCCCGACCCGGGCTGTGCGAGCTTGAACGATTTAGGTTGGGTCATGCTTGTCTTGATCTTGAGTAGGACCCATTTTCCATGTGGACATCTAATATCGGTTTGCAAAGCCTTTCTTTGGCTCAAGGAGGGGGTGATCGCCCCATCGCCTGCCCCCCTTAAATCCGCTATTGATTTTAATGTATCAAATCGATGTATTTTCAAACATAAGGAATCATGAAAATTTATCATTTTTTATCATAATGTAATCATAAAAATAATGAAACTGTAAGGTGAAATATAGCACTTTTTAAAAATCTGCTATTCAGCAAATTTAATTTAAAGTACTTTACTGTAACAGAATCTTGGTTTAAGCGGAAAATTTTCTTGATTCCTTTAGAAATACCATGCAATTGCATCTGCAAAGAGGATAAAACCCGCATCTAAACTTGTCTTTTACATCTATTGTTTGGGTTTCCATCTTACCAGATTCTATTACAGAAATTAGTCAAATTTAAATGACTACCAGAAGCTGCTGTTTTTTTTTTCCCTTATGCCTGTATGTTTCGTATTTGTATATCCCAAACAAAACTTTTGGACGGGTGCTCCAATATTTAACACTTTCCAACATAGTTGAAAAGTGTTTATGAATTGGGTTTTACTATCTATCTGTCCATTTTCTAACAAACGTAAACATACCCGGAATGACATGTAACTGAAATATGTTGTTAAAACTTATGACATGTTTGACAATGAAGATGATGTGTGTAATGATTTATACGTCACTTACATGGGAATTTAAAAGTATTTTGTTATGTTCTTGGTTAAGTGGGAAAAATCATTTGTAGTACTTTTTACTGATGTTAAACAATTTTAAGCATAATGATCTTTATGTACCTCATTAAGGTGCATTAGAGATGATTTCTACAGAGTGTTTTATGTCTAGAACTTAGAGTACATAAAAAAAAGGAAATTGAAATATTCCGTTATATTAAAGGCAAAAAAAAAAAAAAAAAAAAAAATCACTTGAAGCATATTTTGAATGATTTTTCTCAATTACAAATGTAGTGAAATTGATATGAATTTATGCCATGCAGTAAAACATACATTCTGAGGAAGGTGCAAATAGTTTATTATTAATTTACAGGATCACAGAAAGAAGTTCTATTTTATTATAGTCTACGGTGAAAATTGCATGCACATTATATTTTAATTATGTTTCAATAATTAAAACAAGATGAAATTCATATACATTACAGAGATTTACTGCAAGATGCTTAAATTAGAATATGATATTCACTGCATTTTATTTCATTACAGGAACACATAAAAGATATTGAATACTATACTGTAAATGAAGTATTGTCTATTAGGGGTGATTGTTAAAATTGAGTTGTCAGATATTGTGTACGTTTTTTTAAATTTAACTTAATTTTTGCAAATTGCATTGAGTATGGAAATTCTGTAGACTATGTACAGGAATCACAAAAAAATTCAGACGAGTTGATGAAAATGAGCGTGATTTGTTTATTTTTTAATGTGTTAAATTCTATGTTTTAAATTCCAAATATATTTAGGAAAACATGTTTGTAAAATATAATTATATGCAAGTTTATTCAATGAGATAAATGCACCCCAGTTAATGATTATTTCTGGAAGCACCACTGCAGTTGTTTTAAGAGTGTTTTGCAGGAATTAATTTCATCTTAATATGTGGCATGTATAAAAATTTATGAGCCTCCCCTCCCCCCAATATATATATAGCCACTAATTTGCAGAAATTGCTAAGGGTTAATTTTCAACTTCATTATATGTTTTCTGCAATATTAAATTTTAACTTATTTTTTATGCCATTAAAATCAGCATAAGAAAATACATTGATTATTTCATCATTTTAACTTTTGAAGAACTTATACTCACGGAAATAGTATTTTGACAGCTTGAGGTTAAACAAACATCTTTTTTTTAAGAGCTAGACTGACGAATGTAAGTTAAACTTTGCATTTTAACTCTTAACTGCTGTTAGCAGTTTTCACAGAACACTAAGTTTTTCAAGTTTTAGAGTTTAACTATAGATGATGGTCAAAGTTTGTTTCGTTTGGAGCCCTATTACTACCTTTAGAAACTTTTGAATACCTGAATTTTATTTATAACAGTCCTGTGTATAAAGTTTAATACAGAAATAGTATTCTTACAAGGAAGGTCTCCATTGGGGGCATACTCAGAATTTTTTGAAAAAAATACGAATTAAACTACTCATGTAGGTAATAAAGGATCAGTGAAAATTAGCGGCGGAATTACATTATTAGATATGTAAAAAAATAAAATAGTTTGGAATAATTGGCGTGAAAAGCTGAAAGCAACGCAGGATTTGGCGAGCAGTGCATTTCCTCGCCAAAAGCAGACGATATTAATGAATCTGAAAATTGATTTTAATTGACTTCACTGTTAAAAATCTGCAGCATTTACTGCATCGTCACTCCACTACGTTTATAGAATATCTCTCTTCTGACCAATGAGAATGCTCCATAGCACAATGAATTGACCGTTTTCTATAAAAGCGGTGGAGTGATGCTGCAGAAAATGGTACAGATTTTTAGCGGTGTTGTAGCTTGTGCAACACTGTTAAAAATCTGCTGCATTTTGCTGCAACGCACTCCATCGCTTGTATATAATATCTCTATTCCAACCAATGAGTAAGCTCCATTTGACGGCCAAGTAACCATTTTCTATACAAGCAAGGGAGTGCGTTGCAACAAAATGCAGCAGATTTTTAACAGTGTATTCTTTAAATTGGAACAATTTTAATCAATTTAAATTGTGTTTTAAATGAAAAAATATATTAATTTCATTTTGTTATAAGTACATATAAACGTATATGACAAAATTACACTTAAAGTAAAGTAAAAATGCAAAACTAAAATTACTTAAACTAAACTTATTTAAATAAATTGAACATAGAAAGTTTTTTCTTTAAAAAGTATTCGAAGCGTAAAAGCGTATTTTTCAAAATTTCGTTTTTTCGCCAACCGGAGATAAATCGCCAAATAAACGAAATTTTTATTATCTTTTTACGGACGTTATAAGGAGGTTCCGCCGAAATTTTTTTTATAAACATATATAACTATATGAGAAGAACATTCTGTAATTTTTTCAGATTTTTCTGAGTATACCCGTATGGAGACCTTCCTTGTTAGTTAGACTTAATTTAAATAGAGTTAATTTAACATTAAATTCATTTTTAAATTAAGCAATCTGACAGACCGTTCACAGTAATTATGCAACAACTTTTGTCGCTACAGTTAAGGTTTAAACCTGTTTTTCTCTGATGTCGAGATATATTTTCGATGATTCGCATGAATGTGCGATCTGCTTAATTGTAACCTAATCATAACCGAAAAGTTGACATAACCATAATTTACCTGTAACTTAACCGTGACCTAACTTTAACCTTAATGTAACATAAATATAAACTAACCGTAACCTAATAGTAATGTAATAACATAACCGTAACCTTGAAATAACCTAACTAATGTAACCTTAATCCAAATACCACATAACTGTAGTCTGATTTTAAGCTAAGTCACCTATCCATATTCTATCAATAACCTAACCTTGATTTAACTATAAGCTATCGGTAAATTAACCAAACCTTAACATAACATTAATTTTAACGTAACCTAACATACTGTATTGTAACTGTACCATATCCGTATTTAACTTAAACATAAATGTAACACAACTGTAAGCTATCCATAACCCTATCACGACCTGTGACCTAAATATAGCCTAACCGTAATTTAACTGTAACCTAACCATAATGTTAGCGGAACCTAACAGCAAGCAAACTGTAACCTAACTGTGATGTAATGTAATCTAACTGTAACCTAATCGTGATCTAACTATAAATAAATTTAACCCAATTATAGCATAATCGCAAGCTAACTGTAACACAACCATAACTTACCAAGACCTAATTGGAAAACAACCGTAATCTAATTCTCACCTAACATTAATGTAAATGTAACCTAACAGTTTCCTAATCACAACATAAGAGTAACTAATTGCAGTTCTAACCTACCATATTATCTATAAGTTAATCGCAACTTAACACTAACCTAACATGATGTGCATGATATAAAAATGGGATGAAAGGACACTAAAAGGATATGCCACATGACTGGTGGCGAAAAAAGTTAAAATGTTTCCCATAGAGCCAAGGGGACGAGAGGTTCATAATGTCAAAGAATGGTCAAAGGACTTTCCAATGATATATCTCATGAGAGGTGACGGAAAAAGTTAGAAAAAGGTCGGCTAACCGTCCTATCGTGTAATCACCTTTTTGACTAAATGCATTGTAGGTTAATCATCATGTCAGCTAATCTTCCTGTCGTCTAATGTCATATTCGACCAATTATCAATCAGCTAAATGGACTGTATGTAAATTTCAGCTAGTTTGTTAGCGGCTATATATACCTGTCGGATGCATATCATGTATGTACATTCATTCTCACATACTTTGAAGTAAAAGCTCTTTAACTTTTGAAAACTGCTCTGCACAATTTGTTTCTGTATTGTAACAATAAACAATCCACCAGAAAAATCTCCCCTCCTAACTGAAAATGGAGATTTCCCTTTCTCTCCCTCTTAATTTCATATTCAACATCTACCTCAATTTAGAAAAACCTGGGTTAAGCGCTCAAATGATATTTATGATAACCTGGCTGGATAGCGGAGAAAGTCTGATCAGATTAAGGATTAATACAATTTTAGTGTATGACCTAGGTTTCCTAGATTGAGTTAAATGGTGAATACCAGCATTATTAAGCATTTAAATTTTAAAATCATTAAAATTTTTCCGTTTATTATTTAACCCATTTGTAAATATTTTGTAAGGTAAATAAATAATAAGTCATCTAACAAACCCCCCAAGAAAATAAATAAATAAAAATAAAGATGAATAAATAAATAATAAATCTGCTTATTTCATTTTTCTCATCAGATCACAAATTTTAAATCGTAAATGTCATTGTTTTTCTGAAACTACTTCTACTCTACCTGTTACTTAATTGCAATAATAAATAATGAATCATATCATTTTACTCTAACTCCATTAAAATAGACTTTTCTCCTCTCCCTCGCCTTACAAAGCGTATAAGCATCTTTTAGTCTCAATTCTATTTTTTCCATTGGTTATTTTTTAGTAAGGTAAATAAAGTAAGTCATCTAATAATTTCCTTGCATCCCTCCAAAATTTTTGCTTCTCCCCCTCTCCTACCTCATATCTCAATAAGTTTAGAATCTTAGAAAGTCTTTTCAAAAGACATTATAAGCTTTATTTGTATTGCATTGTAATAATAAACAATCGATCATAGAATTTTCTCACCGCCATATAACCCCCCCCCCCTCCTCGTCCATTCTTTTCGTTTAAAATCTCTAAAATTCTTTTAATTTAATTTTCTGTCTTCTTTGTAAATTTTTAATAAAGTAAATAATCACAATCGGTCAAGTATTAAACTCACCCATCCTCTGCCCCCTAAAAATAATAATCAAATAAATCTGCTTCTTCACTTTGCCCAACCTCAACTCACAAAATAAAAAATCTTTGTTATTTTCTCCTCTATGTTTTATTTTCTCATAGAAATAATTAGCTTCTGAAATCCTTTTTCTGCACTCATAAAGTCTTTAAAATTGTTTAATTTGCATTTTCTTTTTGTTCTAATTAAAAATCTTCAGTAACTATAATATTACCTAAATCTTTTCAACTGGATAGGTTGCATTTAACTGTGCAGAATATACATTTTAACTGTATTTCTAAAAGTGAAATCTTTTTAGAGGGATCAATGGCGGATCTAGGGGCACAATAAAGGGTCAGCAAAATGACATTAGATACCCGCACTGAAAAGTTGTTTGTTCTAAACTCCAGACCGGCGCGACTCAGGTTGGGATGCACCACTTATACCATTTATTATACTGGATCAGGTCTTCATGCTTTCAGAATTGGGTCGGGCAGGGTCTTATTTTTTTCTGCAGAACTGGATCGAGCCACACTGTTTTTTTTTTTTTTTTTCAGGTCGGATCTGGCATAGACTTCCTTCCTACTAGTGGTATACACGGGCCAAAATTTTCAAGCCCAGGCTCCGTCCGGTATAAAGGCTAAATGCTGGATCTGGGATCGACACAGCCCATATGCTGTGGCGGTTCTAAGGGGACGAGCGAAGTCTCCTCCCTTGGGTTAATAAAGGGTTTACAAAGTGACATTATGCATCCTCATGAGAAAAAACTCAGGCAAAGCTCGATCCCGTCAAGGCCTGGCACGGGTCGAACCAGTCCACGAGACACCAGTCCACGAACAAGTCCACGAGACTTGGACTGGGTAAAGTTTTCTCTCATTTTGAATCGGGTCGAGTCCTGATCTTGCTTTTTTTTTTTTTTTTTTTTTTTTTTTTTTTTTGAGATATGAATGAAGACAAGCTCCTTTTTCTTCCAGACTGAGCCTGGTCTCGATTTCATTTTTCCTAGAGGTTGCATTGGACAAAATTTCCAGGTCATGTTTCAGCCCGAAATAAAAGCTAAATATTCGGTCCATCTCTGATCTAGATAGTATGATAAACATTAATGGCCTGACCGCTACCCGTGCAGCTAAGCATTCCGTGCAGATAAGATCTCTGATCTGAATTTCTTCGAAGGATCACGTTCATGGATAAAAGCGAATTACGTTTAGGGATCGCGGAAAAACGCAAATTTCGTCAAAGGATCACAATCAGTACTGAGTCAACTATTCTCACAAGAGTAAAAACTGAATCTGTAACTGGCTTAAATCCAAAATGTTTACAATCTGCCCCAATGCGCTAAGCGCAGCTAAAAGTCAACCCAACCAATAGCGAAATATAGTTGTTAACCGGACCCAGACCCGACCCGAAGCAAAGAATGAGAAATTAACTTGACCCACAGCAAACAGTAGAAATTGTCCGGATCCAAATACGACCCACAACAAAAAGTAAAAATTAACCTGATGAAAAGCAAAAAATAGAAGCGAACTGGATATCAAACTTTGTGAAATGATCGTGGAGAAAACACGAATTTCTTCAAAGGATCGTGGAACAGACACTCATTTTGTTCAAAAATTGCAAAAAAGAACAAAAATTTTATCAAAGGACTCTCTCCAATCAATTTGGGTCAACCCGAACCCTTCTCACGAAAGTAAAAACCAAATCCTAAACTGCCCCAAATCAGAATTGTACTTCAAACTGCCCCAAATAAGTAGAAATTAACCCGACAAGGAGCAAAAAAATAGAAACTAACCGGACCCAAAACCGACCCACAGCAAAGAGGTAGATGAAACATAACCCGCATAAAAAAATGAGCTCCGACCCATACATCAGACTGAAGTTTCCAAAATTTCTAAAATCACCCCCCCCCCCTTGAGAACTCTCCAGATCCACCCTTGAGAAGGATATTTAACACAGTAGACTCCCTCAAATCCGCACAGCTTGGGACCAGAGGTTGTGCGGATTTTAGAATTTTGCAGATTTCTGGTCATTGCTTTTACATTTTTTAAACAGTAATTTGAGTGCAATTAATAGTGCAGTTGGAACTGTAATGAATGCTTACAATGTAATAAAATATTAAAATAAGTAATAAACTAAAATAATAAAAATTTAGATAATTTTTAAAATGATTAAAATACTAATAGCAAAGGTCAAGTTAATAATCAACAGTATATGATTAAATTAAATATTCATTATAAAGATTAAATGTATTTTTCAAAAATTATTCAGTGCAACTTGCCTCATAAAAGTACATTACTAATTCACACCAAAATCATAAAATAAAGATTTTTTTTCAAGTTTAGCCAGGCTTAACAACCAAAAAATCTTGATTAATGCATAAATATATTTGATAAGAAGCCTGTGATTACCAGTGATATCAGCAATATCTTGAATTTTTTCCAAAAACATTTATTCTTTCTTCATGAAAAAAACATGAATAGAGTATTATTAAGAAAATTACAAATTAAAAAATATTTGGAATTGATACAAAACTTATAAAAATCAAATTTTGTCCCAATATCCAAAATGAAAGTTTCATTGTTTACATCCATAAAATATGTGCGGATTTTAGAGAGTTGCAGATTTCTGGTTTGCGGATTTGAGGGAGTCTACTGTATATGTATCATGGTTTCTCATTAACGTGCAAGTAAATTTTCTTTTCGCTTTTCCTTTCACTCTGATTACCTCAGAATTGAATCGCTAAACTTAGATATGAAAAGTACCCAAGTTTTCGACTGAATCAAATAAATTCATAAAAATATAAATGAAAAAACAATAAAAGTATTTTATTGTCCTTTCGATTACAGATTAATACAAAAAACATTCTTAACTAACTGTACCAGTAAAAAGAATGGAGTTCAGAAAGCCCCCTTCCTCTCCCCCCCCCCCCCACTTCAACCCGACTTTACTCATATGTAATCACTCAAAATTTAACATTAATATTAATGAGTTTTTAACACTGTTAAAAACTCATTTCTGTTTTTAGAACATACTTGTAAAAATAATCAATAATCTAAATGCCCTTCCACCTAAAGAATTTTCACTAATTTTAACTAAATTTGCTCAAATGACTTCCTGACACGACACAAAGTTTTCAAAACTTGCAGCATTATTTTTTTCTGTCACATTTGTCATTGATAACAATAAATTTTTATTATATGTATAAATGACTACGGCAGGATTTAGATCAATATACCCCAGCCCCTCGTCTGCAGCACAAAATATACATTTAAATTTGTTTAACTTTTTTTCCCCTAATTTTGTCAAGATCTTATTTTTAACTTTTAATTTAACTTAGCTTATATAAATCTATATAAGTTAATAAAATTTTCAGCTTTCTCCCCCCCCCCCTTTTTTTTTTTTTTTTCTTTTTTTTGATTGCAGCAAGTGAAATAAAATACTTTTATACTCTACAAATCTCAATTTTATGTATATAAAATGTGAAAAATTAGCCAGAATATTAACCTGAAACTAGAAAAAAAAAATCATATCTAAATCAAATATTTATTTTCTGCAAGTTAAAACGCTTTAATTTTGTGACACTAATCATAAACAAATTAATTCTTTACACCTTTTAAAAACATATCATCAAGTCTACGCTGTACTGCGAAAACAGAAAAATTAAAAAATGTCCTTTGGACATCAACTCGCAGAAAAAGATCAAATGTAAAAGATTCTAAGCTTAAGGTGGAAATAAATGGTCGCAGGTAATTGGTTAAGGATTTTTCATTTGCTGATTGGAAGAGTTCACTTGTCAATCAGTTAATTTTAAGCACTCCTTCCAATCTAGCAAAAATTCAAGTCGCCATATTGTTTTATTTTTCCCAGTGCCTAGTGTGGGCTCTTAATGAAAAGTTTCAATAAAATATAATGGCAAAAGCTAGTACAGTCGGTTCCCTCAAATCTGCAGCTCTCTAAAATCTGCACATAATTTATAGATGTAAACAATCAAACATTCAGTTTAGATATAGGGACAAAATTTGACTTTTTTAGTTTTATATCAATTCCATATATTTTTTTATTTACAATTTTTGTTAATATTACTGAATTAATAACTTTTTTGTGAAGGAAGAAGAAATTTATTCCTAAAAAATTCAAAATATTGCTAATAGCATTGGTAATTGCAATTTTCTTATCAAATATTTTTTATGTCGTAATCAAACTTTTTGGTTATTAATTCTGACTAAACCTGAAGTAAAACTTCATTATTTTATGATTTTGATGTGAATTAGTAATGTACCTTTATGAGTTAAGTTTCATTGAATAATTTAGGAAAAAAACATTTCATCCTTTATAATGAATATTTAGTTGCACTATTGCTCTCGATTATATGAGTATACGTATAATATGTATTACACGGAATATGAATTTGCTATACGTATAATACAGCACCGGCGGTTATATATAACACAATAGACATATACATTACATCGTGTATACGGATCTTACTCAACCGGTTAAACATATAAATGTCTATACGTATTTTGTTCAAGTTATAATAATTGATGTTTTAATATTTTTATGGGAATTGGAGACATTCGAGAAACATCATCTAAAATCCTTCATTCTCATGGTTTATCGAGGCCATTACGAATCCTTCTTTAAAGAATCCAGAAAAATCTAAATACGTTTCTCAGATTATATTTCCGTTGTTTTCTCTAAAAACTAAATTATTAATTATGGAATGTTTTAGCATTAGTAGTGGGTAGCTACAAAGCTATCTTTCGCAGATCTGTTGCACACCCCTAGCTTCTTTCGATTTATGGTATAGGCACTTTGTGTGGAACATTATTTTTGCATGCGGCCACAGAACAGATTTAAATTTACTTTATATTTTATAGTGACATTGATGAATCCGACTCTTGGAAAATTTTGTAATCATACTTTTATTGTATTTAAGAACAATGTTTTCTAATTTTAAAATATTTTAAAAAACAGAACCGTCTTTAGTGAATGCGAGGCTCTTGCCTCGCATCTACCTCTCCCAATCTACCAGAAATTTAGAATAATAATTTCTGCTATATTTAATGCCTGGAATTCCGTGATTAAGTAATATGAAGGCACTCGAAAATTCTGGTAGTTATTTAAAATAAAAAAAATTCCCTAAATTAGTCACACGAAATCACGTTTAGAAAAGCTTACATGACAAACAGAACGGTGCTACAGGATTGAGCTTTTTTGTGTGTGAGAGTGGAAGTAAGGGAGGGGTAGTAGTATATTTTAATAGAGATTAATACAGATTCGGGACAGTTTCCTTTCAAAAAACTTGAGTTCATCACCTGAACAAAGCATCATTTCTTTTTTTTTTTTTTCAAAAATAGTAATATTGTGCAGTGATTAAAAAGAGAGAGAAAGAATATCCCTGTACTTTTTAATTGTTAAATTGCTGCAGAGATATAAAATTTTGGGTGGTAAATGATAATGGTATCTACTTTTTAAATTTTAATTATTGAAATACTTCAAAATAGAAAATTTTTAAATAGAGTTGATTTACATGTTAAAAGCTGTGTCTACATTGACGTTTCCATTAGTAACACACACACATTTGATAACGCTTTTAGTTCCTTTAATCAAGGTAGCTCAAAAAAAGGATTAGATGTATACTTTTTTCTTAATTTTTAATAGACATAATGAGTTCAAAGTTTGAGGATACTAATGTTAATTCAAGTGACTACTTTTATATGTATTGTTTCAAAAAGGCCCCCTCCCCCGATTGATTTTTTAAAAAATGAGATACAATGTGTAAACTCAAAAATTATTATGGCTTTTTTTTTTTTTTCAATTAAAAAAATTAATTATGAAATTATTTATATTTTTAATTTTTTTTAAAGTGACCTTTTTTTAGAAAAAATAACTACTATAAAAATATAAGCATCTAAGTATACGGTTTTTATTCTGATCTTTACTCTTCGAAATAAGTATTGACGATCTTAAGAAAAACTTCTCCCATTATCAAAGTATCTAACGAAAAGAAAATATTAGATTTTGAGCAAAAAAATGGAGCAAAATTTCTTTGATATAAAATAAATTTATTTTTACAGTAAAAAAAATTGTCTACGTGAAATTTTGTACACATATTTGCAATTTCTACTTCACTTACTACATTTCTTGGGTCTTTGATCCATTGTTTAAAAAGAGGTTTAGATGCCGAATCCATTTTAATTGTTTGCTGATTGGATTGAACCTGTTGTTTCATCAGTTTCACAAAATTAGTTTTCTGCAATATCGTCTTTATACAGCAAGCTCTGTCATCCATTTTTTTTTTTTTTTTTTTTTTTTTTTTTTCAGTCCAACACCACATCAAGCTTTTTTTTTGTTTTTTGCTCATAAATCTACACCAAAACATAACTGCAGCAGAAAGATGAAAATAATACAAATGAGATTTCATATTCCAGCTTCACTATCAGATACTTATAGACCAGGAGGCGACAGCGCAGACGATCACCTCTTCAAGTTCACTGATGAAAATCTAGGATTAGTTAATTTTTGATCCGCATATTAAAATTCAATCGTTTATCTTACTGGAAAACACCTAAAAACTGATTTTACAGGTTAACTCGTAGTTTAGTTGTTATGCTTCCCTGCACCTAAAAGTATGAAAGCATAGAGGATTGAGAGCAGTAAGATATAATGGTAAAACTATGAGTCAGCTACTAAAATCGGCTTTTAGGTGTTTTCCACCAAGATATGACTTGGCAGACCGATTGCATTTTAATATGAGAATCGATTCTTAACTCAGGCATGAAAGAATTCCTCCTAAAGGAGGAATTCCACCTTTTTTAAAGCAATTTTGGTCATTCTCTGGATTGACACAAAAATGCAAAGAAAATTTTGGAAGGATAATTGGGGAGGGGGGTGTCAAAAATTTAATAATTAGACATTTTATCTACTCAAACCCTTGTTCTTGAATTGTTGCACAAAAGAGGCATCAACTGAAAAATGAGCTTCTACATATAAGCAACTGAAACTATTGTAAATGAAATTGTTCTGAATTTGTTTGCAGAATGAAATCTTTTTTTTTAGACTTAGAAAATTCAAAGTGAAAGGAGGTTTTTTTTAAAATAGAATATTTTGTACTATTTATACAACACTTTTGGGTAATTTCTGCGATATATTTTTTGAGATGTTGTTCTGAAGCAAAGATCAACTAAGCAGGGAGATTTTTTTTAAGTGGAGGGGGGTTGGGATTTAACAGCTGAACTATTCAGAATAATATTTGTCTTGGGAAATTAATGCCTGTACCTCACATAAGTTGATCAGATATACTTGGTTGTGCACTTTTAGCATTATTAAAACTTTCTAAGTAAAAAAAAAAAAATAAATAAAAAAGCAATTATATATGCAGTTACATTTACTTTTATTCTCTATTAAAACGACACTGAAATTATTATAAGATTTTGACACCGTTGTATAGAGGGAAAATTTTTTCCACCTTATTTCCCATTTCCCACTCTCATGCCCGTTAACTAATCCTAGATTTTCATCCATGAAATGGATGAGGTGACTATCTGTGCTGCCACCTCCCGGTCTATTATACTATGTCAGTTCTATCCACCAGTGTGGGTTAATGTAGCTATTAAACACAAGATTTGGAAAGTCACAATTTCACAGGACGCAAAAGTCCTATTCACACTATGTAAATCGGGCTGCCAGAACGAAAGGATGTTTCCTCGTGCAGCAAGTCTTATAAAACGAATGAATTTTAAAATAACTTAATTATTTCATACTTTTTAAAAATAACTTAAGTATTCCGTACGTTTATTTTTCAGAACAGGCAGAACCAATGAATTATCCTTCAAAAACATGACTTTTAATTACCCATCATAAGTTATATAGACTTGCAATCGTTTTGAAATTTTTAACAGATTTACACGTTTCAGACAATGGAGATTCCGAAAAACATATTTTTAGGAAAAAAAATTGTCATCCGTCTGTCTGTGTGTGTGTGTGTGTGTGTGTGTGTCTGTGAACACTATATCTCTTGAACAAACTGAGATAGAGGCTTGAAATTTGGTGTGTACTTAGTATATAATAATGTTAAGAAGCCTATTGAATATCAGTAGCCTCGATTATCCGGAACTTTTTTCCGGACTCTTGAAATAGTCATTCTGATGAAAGGTATATAAACATTTTCGATTTTTTTTTAATTTAAGGAGATAATGTATAATATAATAAAAAAATAAATTCTGCATCAAGAATAAAGTCAATCGGAAAATTAATTACCGAGAAATTTGTAATCCTATTTTCTGCTATCTTCGATTTTTCATGACCCTGTATTTCATTCAAATATCCTTTCAAATATGTATTTTTTTTTTTTTTTTTTTTTTTTTGGAAATGAGATGCATAATCCAATGCAGTAAACTGCTAGTTAATATGATTATTATTTTTGTAGTTATAAGGATTTTTTATGCTTTTCGGTACTACTCGATTATGTCGTTGACTAAAAAATATGCCACCAAATTTCTCGTCTACTTGATGATATATTGCCCAATCATGCAACAAAAATTACTCTCAAAAAGTGGCGTCAACTTGGCGCTATTTCCAGTATTTCTCCAAATTCGCATAGGCTTCTATTGCAATCAAATAGAGTCCCGTTTTGTTAAAAATATTTAAATATACGTTTTAATTTTGTTTTGGAGTTGCAATGCATTTTATAAATAGTTAACACATGTTTTATTTTCATATTTTATGTTATAGATATCCATGATGGGTAAGTATTACGGTGACCTCCAAACGACTAGTCTTAATAGGCAAACAGGACCACCTTCATTCAAAACATGTTAGAAGTTGCACTCTTAAACCTACTGAAATATACTTTCAGAGATTATCTTTCATGTACCGATATGTATCCAGGGATGTAGTAGAGGGTATATGCCGTATACCTTCTGGATTTTTTTTAAAGGCACACTGTATACCCTCTGTTTCTGAAAAAAGCTATAGTTTACGCACTTTAAGGCATACCCTACGCCTTGAGCATATACCCTCTGCTTTGATTGTATATCCTCTGTTATTTTTACAACTACACCCCTGTATGTATCCAATTCTTTTCGTGGCCTTGGATTATCATTTGATCAATATCTTACAAAAATATCTTAGTATACAAAATGTAGTTCAGCGTAATAATACATAATTTATTTTAAAACCACTTCAAATTCCCATTCATACGTAATATCCCTTATAAATTCTTTTGCATAACCCTGTATATGCAAAAGACATGTATAAATTTACAGCATTTATACACATAATGTAATATGAGAAAATTTAGTTAAAAACTCATGTCACATTCAAAAATGAAGTTCTAGAAATCATCTCTAATATGCAATACTACCGGATATACCAAAATATTTTGTGCATCCCTGTAAATACTATGTGCTTTATATTACACAGGATGTAACTTGTTGTAAATTGCAGCAAAATTATCATTTTCATAAAATGTGAAATAGTTATTGCAATTAAATTCGCCCCAAACAAAGTTTCTGCTATACCATTATGTAATGGAATAATTTTGTGTGGCCCTGTTGGCTAAATTAATAACAAATATTCTTTGCATTGCATATTATACAGAATGTACATTTAATTGTACCGTAATTTAGGGAATAAACGCCGCAGCGTTAACGAGTTTAAAAGTTAAATTTTTCATATATGCAGCATATACCAGTGCGGCGTTTACGAAAATTGAGCAAAAAAATTCAGCATTTAAAAAAAAAAAAAGCCACTTTTCCCCCCTTGTTTGCGATGTTACCGATCGTAAAACAGCAAATGCAATACATCATGAGTCATCCTTTTCCAAGAAATACGATGACCGGAGTAAGCAGGAAGTAACAATAGATGCTTGCTTTTATTGCACTCCATTGTAGAAACAAAGTATTGGAAAGCCAGATGCCTCTTTTGTTGGCACATTTTAGTTCAGTTACAAATCACAATATTTTTCAGTGGATATTTTCGATTCCCTGTTAGCGCAAGATTTTCCAGTTCTCATTCTTATGATGACTTGCATGTTTTTAAAATCTTTTTTATTATTTATTCAATAATAAATGTGAGATTTTATATTTTCCGTTCTTATGACAACCGATAATACAGATTATTGGTACACTTTAAGGCATATTCTGTAAACATTGAAAAAAAAAAGTCTCAAGAAAGTTTTTTCCAATAGAGAAAAGAGAGAATTTATTTAAATTCTATTCTTTTATATTTAAAAGGACCCCTTAAACAGGGGCGTGCAAGAAGAAATTGTACCCGGGACAAAGTTCAAATTTAGCGCCCCCTAAACTTCCACGCAAGGGGCGGCCACCCCCTTCTTCCCCTCCCCCCCCCCTTTTGCACGGCACTGCCCGTGAATGTGTCATTAAAACTGCGATGTTTGAGTGAGAGAAAAAAATATATATATATATATACATGAGCTGCGAAAAACGAAAAAGAGAAAAAAGAAACTATAAGCAAAACGAATTTTCTTTCTTACTACTTAAAAAAAAAAAAAAAAAAAAAAAAAGATATCTTTTAATAATTTACCGGTTTTGTTCAAATTTTCAGCAATTTGCAGTAATAGTAAATTAGGCTGTGTAATAAATTTTTATTAAAATATAATAAATTATTCAAAAGTTACAGCACCGTACAAAAAGGTCCACTCCAAAGAAAAACAAGTGAGCTAATTGTCTGAGGCTTGTTGTTTTTACTACTCGGAAGTCAACATTATCGGAATTAGATCATCTGCTTTCCATAGATACGTTTGGTTAGGCAGAAGGGAACGGAACAGCTGCCTTATCTTCCTGCGAGCCGCCATTTTGTTTCCCTATTATTTCTCACAAATTATAATTATTATTTTGCAATTATTTTTTTGAGGAAACATAAAACTAGTTGTTGTGGGCCACCGTAATACTTACCCATCATGGATATGTATATGAAAATAAAACACGTGAAAACTATTTATACAATGCATTGCAATTCATAAACAAAATTTAAATATTGTTAATATACATAGTAATGCTTTATTAAAGAACTGCTGATGTACCAATTTCGACAAATTATATAAAACGCCAAACTACTCAAGTAATACCAAACTGCGTAAAAGAAACATCCTTATAACTCTAAAAATAATAATTCTGTTCACTAACAATTAACTGTGTCGGATTAAGCGTCTCATTTCCAATTAAAATATACCTCTGAATTGAAATTTGAATGAAATACAGGGTCATGAAAAATCGAAGAATGTGGAAAACAGGATTACAAATATCTTGGCAACTAATAATCCGATCAACTTTGTTCTATATGCAAAATGTGTGTTATTTTATTGCCTTTTACATCCATTCCTTAAAACAAAAAAATTCGAAAATTTTTATGTACCTTTCATCAGAACAAATTTTTCGAGAGTCCGAAAAAAATAGCTCCGGATAATCGAGGTTGCTCGAGGAGGAAAATATGTTTTTCGGAATCTCCACTATCTAAAATGTGTAAATCCGTCAAAAAAATTTTTTCGATTTTCAAAATGATTGCAAGACTTACCCTACACTACATATGATGGGTAAGTAACAGATATTTTTAAGGCTTATGCACACTAAAAAATTTGTTTTCACTTTACCCAAATGTTTTACAAAATAAATGAATAAGTAAATCAAATGCATTTTACTATTAAAAATTTGCACTTTCAATTTTTAAGTTTCCACAGTAGATTATCTTGTTTAATTTAATACCATTTTTTGAAATGTATGATTCAGTCATTAAATAATCATGTCAGTTGCATTTTGCAGTTTAAGGTTAAATTATAATGCATGAGAAATGACAAGGAAACAAAATGGCGGCTCGCGGGAAGAAACGGTATCTAAGCCAAAGGAATTGTGCATGATTTTGTTTATTATTATTATTGTTAAAAGAAAAAAAGATTTTTGGTGGCGGGCTTACAAACTGATATATATTTCGAAAAATGAAATTAGTTCAAAAATGGGAGCGGTGTTTTCTAGATTTTACAGTATGTATTTAAAGTAAAAAGAACAATATATCTAAAAGAATTTCAGGAAAAAATTCCGGATCCGGAAAATTGGTTATGTAATATAAATATTTTATTGCTATATATTTTTTGACAAATAGTTATTTTAACATTTTAATTAGTCTAACAATTCAGCTTTTTTGCCGCATTTATGCAATATTTTGGTTATGTTATCGCCTCTGTTATAAGGCAAAATAATTCCTTTTGACTGCAGCGTTTACGACGGGTGCGGCGATTATGCCGATTTTTTTTCAAAATGATGTCAATATTCGAGGCTGCGGCGATTACGCCGGGTGTGGCGTTCCTTCCCTAAATTACGGTACTTCAGAAATACATATTAAGTTCAAAATGTTCGAAAGTGTGTACTATCATTAAAAATGTACTTGAAATTACTTTTTCCCATTAGTCGTAATGTAACGGAATTCTTTTGCCTGTCCCTGTAATTGAATTAAGCATCTGATTTTCATAAAATTTGAAATGACACGACAAAATTATGCACCAATTATATATTTTTTATTTCAAAACAATTCGTTATGTTCTGTTTATGCTGTTACATGCGACGGACGGACAGAAGGCTGTACAAACAACCTGACAAAACAACAACTATAAGTGCTATGTATTTATATAGTTACGAAAGTACCTAAAGACAATTCGTGAATCGAAACAATATTACACTAAAAAAGCACTATGAGAACATAATTAAAACGACTACAATGGCTACTTTCAACAATTATTCATTTATAAAATAATTTAAACTGTTCCAGGAAATTTATTTAGAATTTTATCACTTAATTTAATGAAAATTAAAAGAAACGTACATTAATTAAAATGTTTATAGAGAAAAATAGCAAGATTTTAAGTATGAAACTTAATATGAAAATTGCTATAAACACCACCGATTTACAGCTTATTCTCCATTCACTGACGTAAGAATGGTGTGGTTCATTGTTATTTAAATAAGATACGGCACTTGAAATGTACATATAATTCAAATATACGTTTAACCGATATACCTCTATACATATCCGGATGCGTTTAAACGTATATTTTAAGGTATATATAGCAGAAAAACATACGTATATCGTTTAAACGTATAGCTGCTATACATATTCCATCACGAGTACTAAATCGCACATTATAAACTTGACCCTTAATATTTTAATCCTTTTAAAAATTATCTAATCTTTTATTATTTTAGTTTGTTATTTATTTTAACATTTTATTATATTATATGCATTCATCACAGTTTTGATTGCATTATTAATTACATTCGAATTACTGTTTAAAAAATGTAAACAAAGCAATGACTGGAAATCCATAAAATTCTAAAATCCGCGCCACCTCTGGTCCCAAGCTCCTCGGATTTGAAGGAGTCTACTGCAATTAGATTTACTGGTGGAAGTTTACTTTGGCGGTAGTTGTTCATCCATAATGTGACAATCAAGACAACTGCTGGTTAGTGTCTGTGAAAACATTTTAATACCTAGCCAAACTAACACAGTTAATACAATACACTATACAGGGTGAGTCATAAATATCGAAACAATGGGCTATCTCCTTAAATATTGCTTTTAGACCCATACTTCCAATTGCAAAAATTCATTAAAAAATGTGAAATTTTTGATAAGATAAATTGTGACTCCATGGGGGGTCTAGTTGAAAAGGTACAAAAATTAAATTTTTATACGGCCCCCGTAGGACAAAAATTCCAATTAGGAAAACTTTCCTTATTCAGTCCTGAATAAGATACATAAAGTTGCATCTTCATATCTCCAAAATTCGCAAAGTTATAGCCGTTTAAAACATTCATCAGGTTTTAAGGGATTAGACACAAATTGAAATGCATGCAATTCAAAAAACAACGTTACTTTAACAGTTCTAGGAAGCACGTCAAAAATCTATTTTTTGAGTTAGAATTTTGAGTTTTTTTCTTTTTTGTGATGGTTAACCTTATAATTAACTAAGAAAATCCCATCTTAAAATTTCTCATACAATTTATAAAAGTTTCATGTGGTTAGTACCGGTTTAAATGAGACAATCAAAAATCATTATAACTCGTAACATTATTTATCGGATTTCAATTTCTTTCCATTTAATTAAAGATGATAATCTGATTATAGTTTTGTTCCAAGGTTTTTTTTATATTAATTTTAAAACTATTAAACTTTTTAAAAAATCATATTTTCAAAAGCAAACATTATTTCAAGAGTAAACATTTTTTCAAATTTGCCAAAACAAAACTAATGTAGAAAAATGAAAAATGACGTGTTTCAAGTTCTTTTTTCTTTTAAAAATTCTTAACAATTAATAACTTAAAGACAAGAAATAGAGGGGGGAAAATCATTATGCAGAAAAACGAAGTGTATTGTTTAAATGTCCGTCAGTTATTAAAAAAAATGCTTTATCTAAGATGCAGATTAAGTCTTTTTTTATTTTTTTATTTTTAAATTTAGCTCTGACAACTTCAGGCTTTATACCGTCCCCCAGAGGATGTTCAAAAATCTGTATTCTGGGCCCATGTAGGGCCAGGACCAAGATGTTATTTTTTTCTGAAGACTCGCCAGGCCAGGCCTAGCGTAACCCTCTAAGGGAGGGGACTGCTTCCTTCAACTTAGGTGCACACTGGATAAAATTTTCAAACACGGCCTCGACAAAATCCGCATTAAAATCATTGTCTCTGACTGACTTAATACGCGCATAAAATAAATAAAATTCGACTCAATCGAATTTTTTACAAAAAACATATAGATTTTAAAATCTGTATTTTACAAGGAAAAAAAAGAAAAGAAAAAAAAAAAGAAAAAACTTTAAAATTCATTTTTTTAAATAGATTATTCAAAGACTAAAAAAATTAAATACAATAAAACCGGTGAAAAAAAATCTGCCTATGACGGAAATCAGAAGACCTTAAACAGAAAATATGTTGATCCATGCAAAATAAATACAATAGTACCTGAGAAAAAAATAAGCTTCAATTACATCTTCTAGGGAGGGCATCTGTCTATAACGTATTTTTTCTTTCCTATGTGATTCTGTCTTAAAAAGTTTTACTGTATAACATTTTTCAAAGTCTCCAACGCATTGGATATGGATTAACAATATTAAAATATAAGTGAAACATTTACATATAAATAGAGATTCATTGATAAAATAAATATATTACAGCCTTTGGCGCTTCTTTAATAATAAAAAGTATAAATATAAAAAACGAAAAGGTATAACAGAATTTTTTGGTCAGAACTCCTCCATATGAAACAATTTTTTCCCATGCCGAAGTAAAAAACTATGTAGAAATTTGCGACTGAACCGGGCTATGATTTAAACTATTTTCCAGATCGGTCAGGGTTATGATGTTGACATTTTTTTCAGGCTACCCCGAACTTTTTCCCCTATGGGTCAGTTTGGGACCTGACCTAGATATTTTGACCCAGGCAGACGTCTGGTATACAAATTTAACGTAAAAACTATATGCTGCTATTTTATGTCCAAAAAAAAAGCGCTATCTTAAACCGATTTTTATTAAATTGCAATTTGTGAATGTTCCCTAACTAGCGTTGAAATTGATTGAAGAAATCACCGTTTAGAGGTAGGGAAAAGTGGTGTAAGTCAGGAATTTTTGAGGATTTTGAGATTTAATATCTCTGTGGGATTTTTAGATATGGTGATGAAATTTGTTTTGTTCAATTTAGGAATGGTTAAAGAATAATTTCCTAATTGGGAGTTTTTCCCTACTAGGGCTATATAAAAACTTAAATTTCATATTTTTTCAAATAGACTCCCCCACGGAGTTGCAACTTATCTTATCAGAAATTTCACCTTTTTTTAGGAATTTTTGCAGTTGGAAGTATGGGTCTAGGGGCAATATTTGAGGAGATAGCCTATTGTTTCAATATTTATGACTCACCCTGTATGTCTCCCCTTCTTTATTCATAGCTCCAGTGGTACAACATTGCTGACATTAAGAAAAAGCTTTCGGTGCCACAACCAAATTTAATGCCAAGGGTACTTTTAAGTCTTCAGAAGACATTAAATAAATTATTGTTCACAAACTAAGTTAACTGACATTACTACCTTTGTAAAATGATAGTGTTAAGTCAGTTACACAGAAATGTTATGTCAGTTACATAGGTAAATGCTATTTTTATTTTTTGCTGTTAAAAATTCGATTTGAAAAGTTGTAATTTGTCATTCCTTAGTAATATTAAAAACGCTTTTTAATAGATAGTTTTGATAACTTTTACATTTCAATGAAAGCAAAATATTACATTTGTCTATTTTATGTTACATCAGTCACAGAAATTAAAATGCAATTTAGGGACTTAAATAGAGATTGAAAAAAAAAAAAAAGACCATACCTGGGTATTAAGTCCTTAATAAGAAATATTTTAAAATATAAATAATTGCTCTAGCTTTATTAGTCAATTTTCTGTACTATTTAGAAAACAATGATCAATTATCAAATTTCACATTGGTTACTGTGAAATTGACCGATACACAAGTTCACACCCTGGGGTCAGGGGAAAGATAGATTCAGATTCTGCAGGGAAAAATATGCACCTTTTATTTTAATGCTTAACAATTTTTATATTTACTTTTTTTGGGATCATCCTACATGACTTTGTAATCAAGCAAAATGTGGTTGGATTGAGTTGCCGAGCAAGAAATCCTACTTTACATTAAAATTCTCATTTTAAAATTGTAAAATAGAAAGTGAGTAGAAAAATGCTGCCTGTTCTACATTTTTAGAACATTTTATATACTTTGCATTTAATCTAATAAGAGCACTTGATGCATATATGCTTGTTTCATGAATGTGTGGAATAAATTTGTTTATCGATTGGATTATTTAAATTTTTCTTATTTACTAATGTAATTTGTACTCTTCATTTGAAAAAGCAATTTTAGTGCAATTAAAATATGTTTATCGAATTATGTATGCTTACAATACAGACACTTATGTTACTTGAGTATCATGCAATTATAATATAAGTTATATTATTTGATGTTGGTATTTTGCACCAATAATTTTTAGGATTTTTAATTGTCATAACCCCTTCTGTAAATCTCTTTAAATTTAAGAGAAAATATTCCCTTTTGAGTTACTTTTTCATTGAAAATTTTATACATTTTTTGTTTACAAGGTGTTTTTTCCAGCATGACACAAAATATTTCATTACGTATAAGTTGTGAGAGTATTAATCATAACTTAATTTTTCAAAACTAGAATTATATTAATTTAAATATTGCTTATGTTGTAGTGAAACCTGCAGTTTAGCGAACAGATATATCAGTTTGTGGTGGTCAGAAGGTTAAGCATTGATTAAGGATTTAAATAAAATGTGCTTGAGTCATTCCGTCTCTTAGTTTGTTACTGAAAAAATGTGCTAAATGTCAATTGAAGTTTTTTTTATTTAAAAATAGTAAACAATAAAAAAATAAACTATATATATATATATATATATATATATATATATATATATATTTTTTTTTTTTTTTTTTTTTTTTTTTTTTTTTTACAGAACATAGGTATTTTAGAAGCTATTGAAATTATCTTGTAAAATTGTTAAATATCTGTTTATCAGATGTTTACAACTGACTTAAACTGTAAATTATATTCATTGAATTTGATCTTTAGTTAATTATTTTTGTATAGTAAGGAAGGAGAATCTCACACCTTTAAAAATTTGTTATAAATCTCCATCCTCCCCCTCCTTTTCTCAAAACTTCTGCTTTTTTTTTTTACCTTTGTCGTTAAATCACATAAAGCTTGAAATATTTAAATTTCCTTTACTCTTTAATTTGTAAAAGTTTTCCAGTCTTGTTTGCTACTTTGATATAACACTAAATAAGCAATCAATCATGTAATCCCTCCTCTCTCCCTGCAGCACATAAAGTTTAAAGTCCTTAAAACAATTTGATTTTTTTTTTTAAATTCTGCATTATTTGCTACTTTATAGCAATAAGTACATAAGAAATGAACAACAATCAATGTTCTGTCCAAAAATTTTTCATTTCCTCTTTTGCTTTTGCCTATGTTCTTAGCAAAAGAGATTTCTACCTGTAAGACATGATGACATCGTTGTGAAGTCACATTGTGACTTTTGTGACCGTCGATGTGAAGTCACAGTGATTAAAATGTGACGTCATTATGGCCGTTTTAGAGCTCGTTTGTGACATTGGTTTAACACATTGTGACCACTTTATAAAATCACAGTGTGACCAAAATTTGAAAAATGTGTCGTTTGTGACAAAATTGTCTTTGAAACTGTGACTATTCTGTGACGATAGTGACAAGATTGTGAAGACACTTTGTGACATTATTGTGAATATTTTGTGATCTGTGGAGATTTTGTTACTAACTTTGTGACGGTGGTTACATTGCCAGTGTTGTAATGTTACACTGGTACACAATTATACAGTTATGAACATTGATATATATAGCATAAAATCATTTACATCTTTTACAAAACTTTATTATACTTTGGCAATATATCTCAATTCAAACTTGAGAGCTGCTATAAAAAGAAAGCACCAAAAGAAAGTTACTGAATCAAACTGCAATGCCATACAGATTTTAATCTTTGTTACATATTTTTTTTCTTTTGCAATAAATGGCAATATTTAAGACAATTGAATATTCGATCTATTACTATTATTTGAAATTTAGCTATTTGTTTTTTAAAAAGCATTAAAATTATGAAAGAAACATTTCTGTTTAATCCTTTAAACAGCCTTCAGACTTTTTTGTGAATATTTAATGATTCATTAAATATTAGCAATCAAAACATATTTTGTTTTGATAAAGTCTGTATGGCATTGCAGTTTGATTCAGAAACTTTCTTTTTATAGCAGCTCTCAAGTTTTAATTGAGATATATCATCAAAATATAATAAAGTTTTTTAAAAGATGTAAATGATTTTACACTATATATCAGTGTTCATAAGTGTATAGTTGTGTCTCAGTGTAACATTACAACACTGGCAATGTAGCCACCATCACAAAGTTACTGACAAAGTCGTTGCAGATCACAAAATATTCACGAAAATGTCCCAAAGTGTCTTCACAATCTTGTCACTATCGTCACAGAATAGTGACTATTTTATTCACTGCAAAAAAAATATATATATATATATACATATATATAACAAAACCAAGCTGAAGAGGGTTTTGTATTCCTGGGGGTTTGTATTTTACAATTTTATTTTTTATATTTAGTTTTGTAGGTAATTTTCCTTTTTTGTTTGTGTAATTTTTTTTTTGTTTGTGTAATTTTTGGTCTTGTCCTTTGGTATTTTTAAAAAATTTTTGTATATATTTATAATATTTTTGAAGGTTTGAGTTTGATTTCTGAAATCAGAGAAGTTGGGGGCTAAGGATGTAATTTAGCTTATGAGCCTACATCCTTTCAGAAACTTCTCTTTATTTACCCCTACATGGAGGGGCCTCCCTGATGAAGACTTCCATGTATTTTGGGGATATGGAATTTCTTTTGGTTTTGTTATATACATTTTTTACATTTCTTTTTGTAGCATTTTGCGCATTGGTCTGTAAAAAACTGTTTATTTGTTTTTTCATTTTTTAAAAATTAATTGAATGGTTTTAATAAAATTGTGTATACATATATATATATATATATATATATATATATATATATATATAAATTTTGTATTAAATCAGCCCGTAAGGCTCCACAATAGTCACTGAAAAAGACCCAGATGATAATGTAAAGTCTATGGGTATGTTCTTTTTTAATATCTCGCTCAAATTTTAATATTTTTATATGTTTTTTTTTTTTTTTTTTTCATAGGGTAGCTGAGGACGATCCACAACCGGCCTAGTTTTTACTTTTTCGATTTTGCTTACATATTTTTTATATTATGATGGTTTTAATTTCAGAACCGGTTTTGAAATTTAAAGTATTTTGTTTTTTTAAATCCGAAACCTAAATTGAAAAAGTAAAAATTAGACTGGTTGTGGATCGTCCTCAGCTATCCTATGAAAAAAAATTCATGTAAAAGTATTAAAATTTGAGCGAGATATTTGAAAAGAGTGCTCCCATAGACTTTACACTGTCATCCGAGTCTTTTTCTGTGACTAGTGTTGCGCCTTAAATTCTGTAATTATGTGGCTGAAAAACACAGCCAGGGCACTTAAAAGGTGTGGAAACATATATGATAAATATGTTGACACAGTTTTTAAATCAAACAACTATTTTAAAGTCAATTTAATTTTGAAACTGCAAATGCTCAAATGTTGTTTCAGATATGTAAAAAAATAAATTCAAACATAAAAATGATAAATTATGGATATTTGTTATACTTGTTATAAAAGAAAATGACGTACTTCTCATCAATATTGTCAATATACAAAAAAAAAAAAAATTATAAAATATACAAACTTACTTTTGCAACTATATATTCCTAGCTATCTCTAGCTTTTTAATTTTACAAAATTTACAAAGCCTAAATTTACATTTTACTAGCAACGATCTGAAACTAGTCCATTGATATACGTAACTTTAGTATGAAAAGAAATATAACTCGTACCAATAATACAAGTATGTTGAGAATTCTAAAAATTATATTTTGGAAACAATTGCTATGTTGAAAGATAGTAACAATAAATAAAATCTTATTTTTCAGCTCACTGTAAAAGTAATTGACTTTTGGGCATGTTGCAGATATTTAGAAGGGGTATTTTTACATCAAAGTTTGCCTGCAGTAAAAAACATATTTAAAAACAGCTTATTGATTAAAATAACTTTAACAATTGATTGCCAAAATTACATCTTTATTTATGAAAATATACACATTAAATAACAACATAATTAAATAATAATTTTGTTTTTGTGCCCATTTTAGCATGTAAAATTTAAATACTAAATTTGATTATTTAGGTTTTCAGTTATGTCAAAATATTTCATGCACTATAAACTTTACTGAAACTGTCTATATGGGGTGTTCATTATTGGAAAATGACTAATTAACTATCCCAATAATGAACACCCCTCTTAAAACCTTAAAAATAAAGGGCATTTTTTAAATGGTCATTAGTATAAAAAATTCAAAATTTGCTAGTACTATTCAAATGAAAACATTCAAATTTTGTAAGAAAATAAAGAATACATAAATTTATTAAATAAAGCCAGCTTCTACCATATTCATTAAGATTTTCACTGAAAAACAGTGGAATTTTGAAACATTATTTTCTGCTTCCTGATTGGTTTAATTAAAAGTTGTCAAAAACAGCCCAGATTGTAATACATGCAAAAGGAAATTATAAAAAATAATTAAAGCTAAATATTTATTAGTTATTTTTTATGAACCAAAAAACATGAAAGGGTGGTCCATTTCTGGAAGGTTGTCTATTGCTAGCACACCTACCCTATGAAAAGTCCGACCAGAAACATAAAACAAAATCACAGACACGTTAAATAAAATTATAAATACGAGGGTAATTTGGAAAGTAACCTTCGTTTATGAATTTTTAAAAAACTAATGAAAGGAAACATGTTTTATTACTTACATATGAAAGACACGTTCTTCAGCTACTTCTCAACATAATTGCCGTATTAATTAAAACAATTATCATAACTGTAAATCAGCTTTGAAATTTCATCGTCACAAACTTCTGCCGCCGGCCTATTCAACTGCGATTATTTTAAAATTCAATTCACACCACTCTTTCCATCCAAAGAATTTTAACATATTTTTCTATATAATTTTCTGATAAATGCACTACCAAAAATGCTTTAAAAAATAGTGGGTCAAGTAAAATATTACGAGAGCAATTCGGAATTTGTCAATATGAATAAAAGAATATGTTAAAATTCTTTGGATTGAAAGAGTGGTGCGAATTGAATTTAAAAATAATCGCAGTTGAATAGACCGGCGGCAGGAGTCTGTGATGATGGAATTTCAAAGCTGATTTACCTTTATGATAATTGCTTTAATTAATATGGCAATTATGTTGAGAAGTAGATGAAGAACGTGTCTTTCATACGTGAGTAATAAAATATGTATCCTTTCATTAGATTTTTTTAAATTCATAAACGGAGGTTACTTTCCGAATTACCCTCGTATTTTATTTACAAGATTAGAGGGTAAATATTGTAAATAAGAAAGCCATTTTAATCATGATGTATATTAATAGTGCATATAATAGATATTTTTTTATTTAGTGTTATTTCTAAAGCACAATCATATTTTAACTCATATTGATTGATTAACTTCTAAATTTTTATTCAGATTTATAGCTGTTATACACTTTGAAAATATTCCAATAAGAATGTTTATCAACTGAGACGTTTTCACCCATTATGATTACTTCTTTTATAAATTTTATAACATTTCTTAGGTTGAAAAATACATTAAACAATTATTATTATTATTGCATATTCACGATTTCTTTTAATAGTTTCTTTTAATAGTTTCTTTTAATAGTTCCCTATTTCTTATAAATTTCTCTTCAGAGCAGATGCAATTTTTAAAAAATAAAACTATGCCATGTTTCATAACATTCCTTGATACAAAAATTTTAAAAGTATGTTTACAAATAATTTTATTCTAAAAGAAGGATTTCTTTATTAAAAATTTTAATTAGCATTAAATGTTTAATAATTATATAAACGATTGATTATAATACTCTTCCATATGCTGCTATATTTATTAAAACATGTTGTTTTAACCAGATATTCTAAATAAAGAAACAAATTAGATTAAAATGCAATTAAAATCACTAATTTTAATAACCTGATCCAAATTATTGATGGTAAAGTTTTCTATATAAACAAAATAAATAATGTATTAGACTATTAAGTTTATAAAACATTTATGTTTTTAACATGTTTTTGAAAAGCTAACTAAAATCCTTCTAATAATAACAAACAATAATGATAAAGCAAACAGCAAAAAGAAAAAAAATTCATATCTATGTTTTGTTGACGTTTTTCTATCCAAATTGCTTTTTGCCGTACATCTGTTAAGTTCAATATTAATTATTGTGACACAGACTGGAATCATTTTCACCAAGTCAGCGCCACAATAATTCTCTTGAACTCATTTTTTGCTTGATATATCAGCTAAAAATTGCTCTTGAGGATTTTCTTGTTTAAATTTTTAAATCCGTTTCAATACGCGCATATAACTGCTATATGCTCTCCAGTAAACTTATTTCTGGCACCTTAGAACTTTGTTTTATTCTCCGGTAAAAAGTCGTCTGCAGACAATCAGAATTTTTAATGCGCATGACCGTTTATTTCATTTTGTAAACAACAGATTTGGAAGTTACATATATAATAATTTAATAAGAGTGTCTCTAGGTAAACTTTTTTATTTAATGAATTTGGTAATGTTATTTATCTTTTACTTTTCTCACTTTCAAAACAATTAAAGCTAAAAATTATTCATCAACTATTTTTTTTATTTTATTTTATTTTGTAAATAATATTAACAATTAGAGTTTATTAGATAAAACATAGTTTAAATTTTTAAAATGTGTAAAGGTAAATTTAATGGTGATAATGTATTTTTTTAAGTAAAGTTATCAAATGTAGTAAATACACATCTTCTTAAAAAAATAAAGTTTTATAGAGAATAAAAGTTTTTCTTTGTAAATCTATAATTTTTTTCATATTAATTATCTGTAGGAAAAAAGTCTTGTAAATACAGACTGGAATCATTTTCACCAAGTCAGCGCCACAATAATTCTCTTGAACTCAATTTTTATTTGATATATCAGCTAAAAATTGCTTCAAGAATTGATTCAAAAGTTTTTCAAGTTCTTGCTTTTGTCATATTGCGATTTTAAAATGTGGTGGTATTATGTCACATATTTGTGACAAACGTTACATGAAGTGACATCACAGTGACATAATTTTTTTTATATTGCCAAAACAAAACATAATTTTACATTAAATGTCATGTTTTAGAGACTTTTTGTAATTATTTTAAGTTTTCCAAGATGTTCACATCTAAGTCACAATGCGACGTCTCAGAGTGGTGGCATTTTGGTCACAGATGTGATGTGACCACAATGAGGTCACTGTGACCATGCATGCTATGTGGGTATATATCATAGCAACACACACACACACCAAAAAACAAAAACAAAAAAAATTGTATTTTAACTATTTTTATCTCTGTATATTTCTAGTAAATAAACAGATCTTTTTTTCACATTTATAAAAATTTTAATTAGAATTTTTTTTACGTAATACAAAAAAACATTTTCATTTTATCTTTCTAGATGTCTATAATAGGTAGATGTGAATATGAAAAAACTTGTTCATTACTTGTACAGCTATTTGATCAAGCAGCCCAACGGTATCAGGAGTTACTAACTTCTGTGTCTGCTCCTTCCATAGATGTCCAAATTCAAGAAGGTATGAACACATAGTAATTTTATTACTTGGCTACATATGGTGATTAAGAAAAATAATATAAATTAATGTAGAAACTGACTTCATGATAGGAAAATGGCTTTATTGATATTTATTTGGAAAAAATGTTTTGAAACTTTGCTGGTTTTAACTCTCAAAATTGTTCAGTTGCATTTTTCTAGCTCATAATGTCACTTTTTATAACAACACAGATATAAAGGGCCTAAATATCCATTGAAGTATAAATGATCCCTTGTGCAGTTTTTATATATATTTCTTCTTTGTTATGTTGTTCTTGTATCAAAGTTGAAAAAAATGTAGTACTTAATTACTGTTCTTTATTTGGGGTAAGAAATTGCTTGGTGCAATTTTCTTTTCTTTCTTTCCTTGGGTCTCGCAAAACAAAAGCAAAATGTTTCTTTTGTGAAATTTATGACATTTATGTGAAGAATAAAATTGTATAATGTGATATCAAATCCAGTTACTTCATTTCAAATCAAGCATTTATTATCCTACTGAAGTTTTCCTTTCTAGTGAATTTGTTTTGTTTGCAAATCTTCATAAAAGAAACATAATTAATAAAGAATTTGCTTATATGGAATGAAATTTTATTAATAGATCTTTTTAATTAAGATTACTTTTGTTTTATTAAAATGCTAACTCTCACAAAAGCATCCATTTCTTAATGTTAATTCTATGGTAGAAATTTCTTAGATAGCTCACTTGCATTTCAATATTTAAAAAAAAAAAAAAAAAAAAAAAAATTCAGTTGACTGTTGTTAATTCGAAATTGGATAATTTGAATCTTTTCTTAATTCGAACTAAACATGAATTCCCGAAATTTTCAATTGCAGAATAATGTTAAATACTTTCATTAATTCAAACTCATTTCCCCCTGACTTACTTTAATTCAAACTAATGATAATTCTGATTTTTCATTTTTCTTTTCTTTCTCATGGATTTTAGATCATTTGAATAATTTTCTTTCTTTGATTTTTGTGAAAATTGTTCAGAACGAATATACATATAATTCCATGCATTTGATATCCATTTTTTTAGTGCCTTGTCTCTCCATCAGTGATGCTTCAAATTTGTCTTCCATTGTGCTTGTTTCTAATATTTTAATTAGTTTATGTATTTATACATTCTAATTTAGTATTGATTCATATTCTAATGATAACAGACGAAATAAATTTAAAAACACTATAATATTAATTCCTTTGTAATAATACCATATTAAGCATGTTTTCATTTCATATTTTCCTTAATTCGAACATTTCTTGTTGTCCCGACAAGTTTGAATTAATGAGAGAGCGACTGTATATATTTTTTTCATTGAGTAGCTGAAGTCAATCTGTACAAAGGTTGTTTTTAACACTTTCCAACAAAGTTGAAAAGTATTTATGCATTCAGTTTGTCTGGCCATCTGTTCACACTCTAACTCCTGTAAATATACTCCAATTTTCATTACTTATCACTTCCTCATCAGCCTCTACTGAATACAGGTTTAATTTTTAAAATATTAATTACTACTTATAAATAATTAGACATAGTTAACGTCAACCAAACCTAATTTCAAATCACGTAATGGTAACAAAGTAAATGGGCATTTTGTAAAATTCACCACTCCCTCATAACTCTTATTTTGACCTATTTGGAGAGATTCATCCATGTAACGCCTGTTTTATTCTTATTACAGTTCAATAAATTTAGGTGAATTTAAATTAATTTTTACATATTATCTAGCTTATACCAATGAATTAATTCCCATACAAAGCTATACTAAATCTATGATTGGTTGGTGAACATTGTTTTGGAATGAATAAAGTTTGTTAACCAATCACCCATTGTATATTTATTCCAGAAAATTTTATAAAACTCTGATTTTATTATTCAACAAATTAGTCAGTACAATATAGTTTACATTAACACATAATTGATGTGAAAACTGTTGCAAAATTTACTTCATGTGTGATTCTCCCGCCCCTCCTCCCTCCTTTTTTTTTTTTCTCCTGAATCATTTTTGTATTTATATGTGATTTTTTGCTGAAAAAAAAAATTAACTGACAAGTTATTGTTGGTTCATTGTTTTTATTGATTTATTATTCCCTGGGCACATACTATAAGCAAAGCAATCATGATTTGCTTGTGTGCATGTGGAAATGATAACCTTCTAAATAGAACTTCTGATTGATATTCCATTTGACAGATATGTTATAGGCCACTGTCACATTAATTGTAAAGAGATTTGTAAAAATAAGCTGGCAGATTAAATGTTTGATTCATTTTAAAACCATTTTGTAGTCAACTCTATAATAAAAATTAGCGAAGAAATGTGACAGAATATAAGTGATAAATATTGCAGTGGTGTAATCACACTTTCAGGGATGCCACTTTTCCGCCTTTTGGCGGATTTCCGCTTTTTTTTATTTTTAAAAATTCGCGATTTTTGTTAAGCAATCACGCGATAAAATAACGATTTTCGTCGAACGATCGCGAAATACAATAGCCTTTTCCATCAAACGATCGCGAAATACAACAGTTTTTTCGTCAAGCGATCGCGAAATATAACATCGATTTTCTTTAAAAGATCGAAAAAACGGCTATTTTCATCAAACGGTCGCGATATAAAGCAGCAATTTTCATCAAACGATCGCGAAACGAAACGGTGATTTTCGTGGAACTATCGCAATGTGAAACGGCGATTTTCGTCAAACGATCGCTAAAAAAACGGCGATTTTCGTCAAGTAATCGCAGTGTAAAACGGCGATTTTCGTCAAACGATCGCGATGTAAAACGACGATTTTCGTCAAACGATCGCGATGTAAAACGGCGATTTTCGTCAAACGATCGCGATGCAAAACGGTGATTTTTGTGAAACGATCGCAGTGTGAAACGGCGATTTTTGTCAAAGGATCGCGATATGAAACGATGATTTTGGTCAAACGATCGCTAAATAAAACGGTAATTTTCCTCAAACGATCGCTAAGTAAAACGGCGATTTTCGTGAAACGATCGCGATGTAAAACGGCGATTTTCGTCAAACGATCGCGATGTAAAACGGCGAATTTCGTCGAACGATCGCGAAACGAAACGGTGATTTTTGTCAAACGATCGCAGTGTGAAATGGCGATTTTTGTCAAAGGATCGCGATGTGAAACGATGATTTTTGTCAAACGATCGCTGAATAAAGCGGTAATTTCCGTCAAACGATCGCTGAATAAAGCGGTAATTTCCGTCAAACGATCGTTAAATAAAACGTCGATTTCCGTCAAACGATCGCGAAACGAAACGGTGATTTTTCTGAAACGATTTTTGTCAAAAGATCACGATGTGGAACGATGATTTTCGTCAAGCGATCATGATGTGAAACGGCGATTTTTGTCAAACGATCGCTAAATAAAACGGCGATTTTCGCCAAACTATCATGAAATAAAACAGCTATTTACATCAAATAAAAAAAACTGCAAAATTTTGCTATTCACTCGTGGAATAATCATTGAATTTATTGCTGGGTTACTTGAATTGGTTTAAAATGATGTGATACATAAAATTCTTCACTGAACCTATTGCTGGGTTACCTTAATTGATGTAAAATACTGTGAACTAAAGAAAAATCATTTTTACTTACTCTTGTAAATTAAAAGTTTACAACAAAAGAACAGCTGTAATTCTTTAGTTTATTATAAACAATATAATTTTCAAAATTCACACATAAAGTTGTGAAAAATGTCGTAAATTTTACTTTACGCATAATTTCCTCTTTTTTGCTATTTTCTGAGTGGCATCCCTGCACTTTAGTGGTGAAGAAATAATGCCTCTTGTTTTTAACAAACAGGAGGTTCAGTGTTCAAATCCAGCTAATTTTATTGTATAGTAAAATTTATAATTTTTAGTAAAATAACTTTCAATAATTATAATATTACATGCTGGACATAGACATTATGTTCAGAAAGTTAAATGGAGTCACATCAGATTTTTAAAAAAATATATATATGTAATTTATTTGATTTATAGGGCAATTGACATGGCTTGTATATATTATTGCTGCAGCCATCGGAGGTAGAGTTTCTTTCAATACTGCCGATGAGTATGATGCAATGGATGGAGAACTCATATGCAGGTATCTGTATTCAATTTGCTATATACATGTGCTAGCTTACCAGTCCGGCGTTGCACGGACCCGTAATATTAATATTAAATTAACTTGAAATGTTTACAATTTTATCTTTAACTCGAAATATGTGGATATACATTATCTGAAATATGTGGCCGTCGACTGTGTGAAAAATTGTTTAAAAAGAAAAAAAAAACTTAGCTGTAAAAATGCTCAAAATGATTGCAATGGGAAATGCGGGAGGGAATATGCGTGCAGCGATTGTGTGATTTTCGTGTTAAAGTGTTGATAATTATCTGTAAAAATAGCTACAAAGTCATGTAACTAATTACTTTTTTTGTATAGAAAACCCAAGTGAAATATTTTGAATTTCAAACTAATTATATCACTCTTAAATCCGACTATACCATGAATGAAATTGATACTCGATGATATCTAAAAGATTAGTATATAATATTATAATTTCAGAGCCATTGTAAAAAAAAAAAAAAAAGTCTATATTTTAAATCAAAGCATGCGTAATAGTCACACTGTGGTCAAAATCCTAACCATAACTAATTGTACCATAACCTATATGTAAACTAACTGCAACTTAATCGTAGCCTAACCGTTATTTACAACCTTATCCGTAATCTTACGATAACCTAACTGCAACTTAACCGTGATCTAACTGTTACTTAATCGGAAATTAAATATAACCTAAGACTAACAGTAAACATAATTACAACCCATTCAGACAAAATTGCAACCCGAACTAAACCTAAAAACTCAATATGAAAAAAAATTGAAATCTGATCCGATACAAATTTGAACCATAACCCCAGGGGCGCGCCAGCAGTAACCGGTGCCTGTGTGCAGAACTTCTTTTGGCGTCCTAAAGCCCCCTCACCCATCTCGCCAACAAAAATAAAACTTTACAGAAAAAAAATCTGCAAATGCATTTGTAAATGCATAGTTGCCATCCTTCTGGAGTTTTTTACATAGCCAAATAAGTTTTTTTTAACCAGAAAATTTATTTAACAAAATGTTTCTTTTTTCTATACAGTTCGTGTTTTATTTCATTTATTAAATAAAATTTCTGGTTCCAAACATGCTTAAATTATTTGAAAAATTAAGAAGGATGGCAGCTATGTAAATAAAAATCGTAACACAGTAAAATCTTGAAAATGGAAGTACTCTGCATCAGAATACTGCGTAACGGAAAAATTTCACTATGCCGGGGAAAATAATTCAATACGATAATAATAATCACATCTAAAAGAAAGAAGGAAAAAAGAAAGAAATTTGTTTTTACTTTTCATGTATTCGTGATGGCTAAGGATAGATGGATAGGCAGATGCATTTGAGACTGAGATTTTTCATTTTTTTGTTAATAAGCCAAAATATTAATTAAAAACCCTTAATGATCATCACAAAACGGCAAAGAAAGTCATTCTCCAAAGAGTTCATGCTTGTGTGCATCCCGAAACTTTAAGCAGTCCTTCCCACTAAACAAAAACTTATAATGTTCGATTTTTTTCGGAGTGTATGGAAAGGCTGTCCCCTCAGTCTTCAAAAAGTTAGAACGTTTTTACATTTATGGCCAAATTTAGACTATCTTCATCACTCCTTTCCCTTTTTCACCATCATGTTAAATCCAGAATACCAGATATAGATAAAAGCTACTAGCTCTCTCAGAGGTCTATGGTATGGAAAATAAAATCACATTTTAAGTCCAATACGTAATAGTTTCCACAGAAATTATCATTTGTAGAAGTGCTGAACACAAATATTGCTTCAGCCGCCTAAAAAAATAAAAACTTTACTCTTTATGCACGAAAATGACAGTGTTAACCCTTCCGGGTCCGAATTTTTTTCTGTTTTGAGAACAAAATTCAAAACATCATTATTACTTTAATAATGTTAATCGTAGCTAACCAAACAGACTTCCTGATGTTTAAAAACTATCTCATTATTTGAAATTCAGCAAATATGCTTATTTTGTATGCTATTCAATTCATATTTATATGATAATAAGCTAAGGAAGAGTTTTTGGAGACATTTGGATAATATCGCATTACATCAGTGTTTAACAGATATTACTACATAGTAATATTTTTTGTGTTTTATCATACATGATTCGTTTAAAAAAGTAACTTATATTTTAAAGTTAAAAAATATATGTAAAATTAAAGGAATCGCCAACTGTGCAAAGAGAATTAAGTAAACTTTTATTACTATTTTTATTACTAAATGTCAAAGCATAAATGAAATCATAATAAGAAAGGCACAGACATATACTATCATTTCTATATGCAGAAAGTAACAAAAATAGTAGTTAAAATATGATAACACTCGGTGAAAAGACATGTACTATTAATAGTACACCAAACCTGAAAGGATTAAACCAACGGCACGGAATGCGAACAACTTCACAAACGCCTGATGCTTCATTTTTATTAGTTAAAATTTACCCCGTAGCTGACGTCAGTATCTCTAATCTAAGATCTGTACATTGAACAGAACAATAATATACAAGGAGCTGTACAATTTTGGACACCCCCCTCTTTGCAATATCATATGTTATCATTCCTCAACCTAATTATACCGTTTTCAATGTTTATAAATTCTTAAGCTTATTGAATTTTTTCTTTGGAGAGATATACAGATATGGCTATGCCTTTATTATTTGCATGCTTCATTGATTCAAATGAAGGATAGTCATTAAAATATCATTATTATATATGAGATAGTTTTATATGAAAGGAAACTTTAAAAAAATATAGTTATTAGATAAAAGTATTTAATATCAAAATTTTTGTTACATAATAAATTCAAAAGTATTAATGCCTTCTTGTATTTGCTTCCATACAAGAAAGAGAAGGGAGGAGGGGCAAGTAGAACTTTTTATTAGCAAAACAGTTGACGACATTCTCTTTTCTTTACTGGTAAGCACAAATACTATTTCAAACTTACTTTGCACCTTTATCTTGAATGCAGATTATATAGCCATACACATAAGACAGAAGAATAGGAATGCCAAACGTTGAAGTACTCCATATTTTAAAATTAAATAATTTTATGATAATTTAATAATTTTAATAATAACTTTGTATTTTCATAAAAATAGATAATAGACTAAGAGAATGATTGCACACTATTTTGATATAAAGACCAAGTTAGAAGTAAAAACAGAAAATTATCATGTAAAAAACAAATTACAAATAAAAAGAGAAAATTTTGGTTGGATCATTCAAAAATGATAAAGATATCAAAATACAATCCCTCCATCCCTTAGAGACATCTTTCGATATCATATGCCAGACACCCCCCCCCCCCCTAAAATGATACTGTTATATATGTGTGTCTTGCCTAGTAACAAAAATTGAACTCTGTACTGCAAAGTATGCATATTTTTCAAAGATGCTCGTGAAACTAGATCTCAGCAACCAAACAATAAAATTTTGGTGAACTATGTAATTATGTATTTGTGAGAACGATTGTAGTTGCAATCTGGAGTTTGCTGTGGTCAGACCTGTGTTGTAGTCATGAAAAAAACAGAAGATATATGCTATAGACAAATGGTATATGCTAGAGTCATGACAATTTATGGATATAGTATACGCTAATGTTTTATTTAAAAAACAGAGGGTATACTGAGCTTTTCGAAAAAATCCAAAGGGTGTACGGCGGATACCTCCTTATACCCTCCACTGTACCTCTGAGTCAGACGAACTAGTGAACAGCTTTAATATCTCGTGGCGGATAATGGCCAGACGGGTCGTACGCAGCTAATGTAATAAGCAGACGGCCTAAGTTAAAATGTTCGTTTTTTACTCATATGTAAGTCATCCATTTGTATATAGTTTCATTCATGCATTATAACCAACAAAGATTAGACTTTCGTAGTTAAACCGAATGAAGGCTCCTAGACATTATTTTGCCAATTAAGCTTATCTGAGATTCGTTACCTTGAAACCAACAAAATGTATTCTCCCACATATATGCATAACCTCCAAGATCTGATTTTAGACGGTTTTTCTATTCAGGATTCTCCAATGCGTCCCCCTGCGGACGCCCTAATTGCACCCTTAGAAGGTTTTCTGGCGCCCATTCGAATGTTTTAACTTAATTAAAAATCCATTTTAAAGAATACATTTTTAAAAATAAAAAATATTCGAGAAGGTTTTTTTTTAAATAATTATCAGTCACCTTTATTTAATTCTAATAATTTAATGTTATTATTTTGTTATTCAGTGATTAAGGTTTCTGGCTTCTTCAGCTTCAAAACTTTTGGAGATAGATTGCCCCTCTGAAAATCTTATTTTAAATTTACTCTGAATTAAATTATTGCTCAAATTATTTCTAAATAGTTTCTGAATCATAGGGTACTTATAACTAATTATCACCATGAGATATACGTGCATCATATAGTTTTCTAACGTATAAGTCTACTTCTATTCAATGGCCTGATTGGTGCAGGAGAAACTTTTACTAGTATTTCCGAATAGAAACTTTCTTCTTATTTATAACAAATTCTGTAACATGGCAATGATTTCTATTTAAAAATATAAAACTGGTGGAATTTAGTTCCTATGGTAATAAAACTATATATTATGCTTTTTCACTACAGTGAGATAAAAGTGTTCCATGTTTTCAGCCATGTGAATTACGGCGCCTTTCATTGTTTACAATTATATGAGGTGGGCCTCTGTTTATAAAGGTTGGACAGATCTGCGTTTAAATGACTTATTTGGGGGACACAGTAGAATATAACGAAATAAATTTTTAAACAAAGGATAGAATATTTATGAAAAAGTTTGTATAAGGTAAATCTAGAAAAGATAATTCAGATACGAAGAAAATGCAATACATTTTAGCGTAATTAAATAAAGGACTTTTTTTAAGTATATGCTCTCTCCAACTGAAATCTTTGGCACCTTTACTATTTCGGTGCCACACACTTTGCACACTGGGTCGGCACGCCCCTGCATAACCCGATCCAATTATGACAAAATAATTTCTGTATACATGTAATTTGGACCGAACATTAAAATTCAATTTGAAAAATCCTGAAATCTCGGACAAAATTATTCCAAATAACTATAACCTGATCCGAGCAGGACAAAATAATTTCCAGGGACATGAACCCAATCTGAAACTAAAAATTTCATTTGAAAAAAAAATCTTAATTTATAAACAATTGTTGGCTCATGGCCAACTTCATTGGTCTATCACGTCTGGAAATTTGGTTCAAAAGGCCAATTTTGACAGCATCATTTTAATAATCGTCTGCTTTTATCAAACAATAGAAATGCACTAAATTTTTGAATAAGATTACCTATTAATCTTTTGAGTTTACCAATTTAAAATAATGCACGCATGCGTGAAAAAGTAGCAGCTCTTATTCAAAAATAACCTTAACTGCTACGATCTTGAAACACTAATGTACCTATGTTTGTGTCTATTTTAAATGTTAGCTATTAAAAGAAATTTTTGCATTTTTTTTAATATAAAAATATAATTTATACTAAAAATATACAAAAGGAAGCAAATTAAAATTGTGTACTCAATTATAGAAAATGAGTTTTTGATAGGAGATGTACTTTTATTAGTATAAAGAATATTCTTTTTATATTATAAATCTTTTTTAATCAGAAATTTCTGATGATTATAAGGATCGAGTTATGGTTCTTTGGATTATTTTTATCGGTCTCAAGTTTCATTCGGGTCATATTTGGCATCTTTTCAAATGTAATATTTAGGTTCGGTTTGGGTTCATGTCCACAAAAATTGCTCTTGTTCAATATCAGGTCTGGTTATTGTTCTTTGGCATATTTTTGTCCATTTCAGATTTCGCCTGGGTCATATTTCAGGTTTTTTCAAACATTTTTTTATATTCGGGTCGGTTTATGCTTCCACAGAAATTATTTTACCTTGCTCGGATCCAGTTATAATTCTTTGGGATATTTTTGTCTGTTTCAGATTTGGTTCAACTCAGATTTCGGATATTTTTTTCAAATGAAATTCTTAGGTTTGGGTCAGGTTGTGCTTTCACGAAATTATTTTGCCTTGCTCGAATCCGGTTAGGGTTCTTTGGAAAATTTTTGTCAGGTTCAGATTCAGTTCAATTAAGATTTTGATTTTTCTTCAAATGGAATTTTTAGGTTTGGGTTGGGTTGCATGTCTATGAAAATTGATATGTATTTTTCGAATAAGTATATGCTTCACTGGAATATTTTTGTCAGGTTCAGATTTCGAGATTTTTTCGAAGAAAGCTTCGAATTTGGTTCATGACCATGGAAATTTTTTGTGTCACTCGGGCCTGGGTACGGTTTTTTGGAATATTTTTGTCAGGTTCAGGTTTGGTTCAATTTAAATTTCTGGTATTTTTTAAAAATTTAATTTTTAGGTTCGGATTGTGTTCGTTTTTACGGAAATTATTTTGTTCTACTCAAATCTGGTTATGGTTCTTTCAAATATTTTGGTCTGATTCAGAAAAGGTTTTGATCAAATTTCAATTTTTAACATAGTTACATGTGAACACTCATTGGAGTGAAAACTAAATTGTAAAGAAATAATAAAAGAATATGAAAAAAAAATTCTGCCTTATTGATGCAATCATGGTAACATCTTATATTTCATTAACGCATGAAAATAAAAAAATCTCTTATTATTTATCATGTACACAAAATTTTAAAAAATAAGTGGGTAGATGTTAAACTTTTAAAAATTAAGAATAAAAAAAACAAAAATAAAAATAATATTTATTATGTTTATATTGAACAAAATTTTTAATCACACAGCAGAAAAGTTTAGAAAATTATCTTTAATTAATCCTGCATTTTTTTAATAAAAAAGACCATAATTTTAACAAAAAGTTCTTTCATTTATCCTGATTGTCAATAGATGGCTGAAAAACAATATTGAAATAAAATATATCTTTTCTGAAGAATGTAACCAATGGCTTTTTTTTTTCTGCAAAAACATAAGTCAGTATGTTAAAGTGAAAAACATATTTTATAAGTGTTTAAATACTTTAATATGTATTTACAGACATTTTAAAAGTAAAATCGGATGTTAGATGGAATTAATGGGATTAATGAATTGGTCAAAGATTCGTACATTTGTTTCTAAATTTGAAATTTATGCTTCGGAATGGCAATGGTGTTTATGTCATTTGTCATTTGTTTATATCAATAATCTATTGTTAGTAGCTTGTTACTCTTAATTTAGAACTTAAAACAATATAATTGTACTGTTTTTGAAGGTTTTAGAGAAAATGAAGAAGAATAGGTATGATACAACATAGATTATTATAAGTCAAATAATTGCCTTATTTGAAGCATGAGAATGCTTAAGACTAACATGGCCACAATGTTTTTTCAAGGTTGAGCATGACCCAATTGTTGGAAGGAAACTGTACTTTATTATTCATGGATGGGGCGTGTCATAAACTGTTTGTATTGTCATATTTAACCGTAACTGGCAACATTAATATAAAAAAAATAAGAAGCTGTAACCTGTGCTAAATGTAATAAATTTTTTCTTTCCTTTAATCTCAGTTGATATGATTTTATAATAGGTTATGGGACCCAGTCACGTAGGTGGAATTAAGTGAGATTTGTTTTCCGGAAAAATTAGCTAGTTTTAAATTAAAACTTGTACGTACGTTTTTATTTGAGTTTACGACAATCGTTAAGCCTAACGAAGCAAGCGCTTTTGTGAACTGTTTTCTGGGCTTTGTTGTTGTTTTTCCTAGTCAAGATGGAAAGTGACAAAGTGAAAATAGAAAAGCTTGTAGACTCAAATAACTGGTCACAATGGAAATGCCATTTTAGAAGATCGCGATGCGTTAGAATTAATAGATGGAACGCATGTACAACCGAGAGCCGGTAGTCCTAATTACGATGCCGAAATGAAAAAATGGAAGAAAGCCAACAAAGTCGCAAAAGAGATTTTTGCGACAATGGTAGATAAAAAGTCCTTATCTTTAATTATGAACTGTGAAAATGCTAGAGAAATGTGGGTGAAGTTATTGGATGTGTATGAGCAACGATCAGCGGACTCTGTTTATTTACTTCAAACTCAATTCCGAGAGTATCGCTACGTTACTGGTGATGATATAGCTACACATATCAGTAAAATTGAATCTTTTGCCCAACGTTTACGTGAACTTGGAGAACCAGTATCAGATTCATTAGTGATGACAACTATTCTGAATACATTACCTTCACAGTATCGCCATTTTCATAGTGCTTGAGACTCAACATCATTGGAAGACCGTACGCTGTCGAAATTAACATCTAGATTGATGATTGAAGAAACTAGATTAAGTATTGCTGATGTGAATATAAATCGTGAATCAGCTTTGTTAATGGATAAACGTCAACCAAATAATTTTTCCAAAATCAGAAATGCTGAACATGTTCATTTCAAGAAAGAAAAAGGCAAATATGACAAAAGAAAATCAAAATTACGATGCTGGACATGTGGAGGGCCACATCTGAGGCGTAATTGTGTCAAAAATCCACAAAATAATAGAGTTTTTGATTAAAAAAAAATGAAGATGCTCATGCTCAAGGTTTTGCCTTTGTAAACACATTTAACTCAGATAAATCAGGAAGATCAAAATTTATAATTGATTCTGGTTTTACTCAGCATGTGTGTTGGAAACCTGAATATTTTACGACATATAAAGAATTAGAAGAAAAAATTATGTTTGAACTTGGTGATGGCAGAAAAATATTAGCCAAAGGTATTGGTAATATCGGAATTCGTTCAAATCTAGATGGAAAAGAACACAATTTTTGTGATGTTATGTATGTTCCTGAAATGAAAGCAAATTTATTTTCTGTTAGATCAGCAGCAGAAAAAGGTTTCAAACAAATCATTGAAGTAAATAAGTGGAAATTTATAAAAAACAATAAGCTTATTGTTGAAGGATATCGATATGGAGATATGTACTTCTTGGATATAGATACTCTGAAAAATAAAGAAACCAGTCTTATGGTAAGAAATCATAAGAAGCACTTTCTTCAAGTATGGCATGAAAGACTTGGTCATCAGAGTAAAAATCATGTTAAAGAATTGCTGAAAATGAAAGGAATTGAAGTATCAGAAACTGATGAGACAGAATATTGTGATGGTTGTGCAACTGGAAAATTTCAGAGAACTAATTTTAGAGAAATGCCAAAAGCCACTAAAGCAGGAGAGCTAATCGTTAGTGATGTCTGTGGTCCAATGCAAGAACCATCATTTCAAGGCTCTAAATATTTTGTTACATTCAAAGACGATTATACTCAATTCCGTAAAGTTTATTTTATGCAACATAAGAGTGAAGTGAAAGATAAATTGCAACAGTACTTAGCATATGTTCAAACTCAAACTGGAAATACAGTTAAGGCAGTGATGTCAGATAATGGAGGAGAGTATAAAGATCAAGATTTCATACATTGCCTGAATAAAAATGGAATTGAAATTGGACGATCACCTGCATATACACCTCAACAAAACGGACGTGCAGAACGTGAGAATAGAACATTGCTAGAAATGGCAAGAACAATGTTGTTGACAAAGGGACTGCCAAAACACTTCTGGGCTGAAGCATTGAACTGTTCTGTATATATCTTAAATCGTACTGGTAAAAGTTGTGAGAAAAAAAAGACACCGTATGAAGCATGGTATGGAAGGGAATATTCATTGAAGCACCTGAGAATTTTTGGAAGTGAGTGCGTTGTCCAAATTCCTAAGCAAAGACGTGCAGACAAGAAGTTTGGTAGAACAAGTATGCATGGAATTTTTGTGGGGTATAAAGAAGTTACTGGAAATTGCAGAGTATATACAGGTGAAAATCGAATTGAAATAAGTAGAGATGTTGAATTTTATGAAGTTTCAGTGCCTAATACATTTATAGATTTGAGCCAGGGAGAGCAAGAGGTGGAATTGATAGAAAAGGAAGACCAAGTTGATCAATTAGAACAACAAGAACTAATGAAGTACCAGTTGAGAGATTGAGCAAGAATAAAACCCCCTATACGCTATTCCCATATGTGCCAAAAGGTAATCGAACCCCAGTCATATCAGGAAGTTATAGAAACACCAGAGAAACAAAAATGGATTGAAGCTATGGAAGATGAAATGTATTCTCATCAAAAGAATGGTACTTGGGAACTTGTGCAACCTGATAAAACCATACAACCATTGACTGCCAAATGGTTTTTTTGTGTTAAAACAAATGCAAATGATGAAGTTGAACATTTTAAAGCAAGTTTGGTGATTAGAGGATTTGAGCAGCAGTATGGCGTGAATTATGAAGAGACTTTTAGTCCTGTTATAAGGTATGATACTGTACGTTTCCTATTTTGGTTTATATCATTTAAGAAACTAAAAGTAGCCCAATTTGATTGCAAGACTGCATTTTTAAATGGAACATTGGATGAGTTGATATACACAGGGATGCCACTTTTCCGCCAAAAGGCGGATTTCCGCTTTTTTTTAATTTTAAGAATTCGTAATTTTCATTAAGCGATCACGAAATAAAATAACGATTTTCGTCGAACGATTGCAAAATAAAATTGCGATTTTCGCTAAAAGATCGCGAAATACAACAGCCTTTTTCGTCAAGCGATCGCGAAATATAACACCGATTTTCGTTAAAAGATAGCAAAATATAACAACGATTTTCGTAAAAAAGATCGAAAAAAAATGGATATTTTCATCAAACGCCCACGATATAAATCAGCAGTTTCCATCAAAAGATCGCGAAACGAGGCGATGATTTTTGTGAAACGAATCTCAATGTGAAACGGCAATTTTCATCAAAAAAGTCCAGTATAAAACGGCGATTTCTGTCACACGATCGTGAAATAAAACGGCAATTTTTGTCGAACGATCGCAAAACGAAGCAGTGCTTTATGTGAAACAATCGCAATGTGAAACGGCGATTTTTGTCAAAGGATCGCTATGTGAACGATGATTTTCGTCAAACTATCATGATGTGAAACAGCGATTTTCGACAAACGATCGCTAAATAAAACGGCCATTTTCGTCAAACGATCGCGATGTAAAACGGTGATTTTTGTGAAACTATCGCAATGTGAAACGGCCATTTTCGTCAAACGATCACGATGTGGAACGATGATTTTCATCAAACGATCGCTGCATAAAATGGCGATTTTTGTCAAACGATCATGAAATAAAACAGCTATTTTCGTCCAAAAAAAATATCCTGCAAAATTTTGCTATTCACTCGTGGAATAATCATTGAATCTATTGCTGGGTTACTTGAATTGGTTTAAAATGATGTGATACATAAAATTCCTCACTGAACCTGCTGCTGATTTACCTTAATTGATGTAAAATGCTGTGAACTAAAAAAAAAATCAATTTTACTTACTCTTATAAATAAAAAGTTTACAACAAAAATAAAAGCTGTAATTCTTTATTTACTTTATTATAAACAATAGAATTTACAAAATTCACACATAAATGTTGTGAAAAATGTCATAAATTTTAATTTACGCATAATTTCCTCTTTTTTGCTGATTTCTGAGTGGCATCCCTGTATACATGGAGCAACCAGAAGGTTATAATGATGGATTTGGACGTGTTTGCAAATTTATTCGAAGTTTGTATGGCCTAAAACAGGCACCTAGATGCTGGAATAAAAGATTAACTGATTTTTTAACAAATGCTGGATTCAGAGTTAGTAGTTATGATCCTTGTGCATATCTGAAGTATGTTGGTGAAAATTTAATCATAATTGCTGTATATGTTGATGACGGGCTGATTGCTGCTACTAATAATGAAGATATCCAGACACTTCTTAGACAGTTGCAAACTGAATTTGAAATCACAATCTGTGAAGATGTCAAACAATTTCTTGGTTTCCAGATTGAATTAATGGAAGATAAAATAAGAATTCATCAGGCAGCTTATGCTAAGAGAACACTCGCAATGTTTGAAATGAGTGTCTGTAAACCTGCTAAAGTACCAGTAGATAAAAGTTCCTTGGATATCCTGTATCATGAAACCGAAGTAGATTCTGAACATCCAATTGCATCAGCTATTGGAAGATTAATTAGGATGAGCGAAGCGAATCCTCTACTAGGCCACTCAAATTACATTTTGTCGTACACTTTACAAAAAAACTATTCAATGTTTTGACTTCAAATTAAACACAAAAATAACTTATGATCTGTAGATTTGCACAATATAATTTTTTTTTTACAGTAAAACATTTAAAAAATATTATTTTAATTAATTTATTTTACATGCATTTCCAATATGGATGCATTTTAGCAAATAAATAAAAAATGAAACGCGTATATTTTCAGAAAAATATATAAATCATGGAGTAAGTAATTATAGATAGAATCATGATTAATTTAATAAATAAAACATGTTTTCATTATTCCGTAAGATCGTTTGCACAGATGACACTTAAACATTTTAAAAGAATTGTATTATGGATTTTTTTTTTTTTTTTGTAAAGTGGCAACAAAAGAATTGTAAACAAATAAAATTAAGTGTTAAATTTGTTATATAAATGAAAAATTAAAAGAACTGTGTGAAGTTGTTGCCTCGATTCAAGCTCTTTATAAATGTACTAAAGCAAAGTTGGCCGATTCAGAAACGACAAATGGACTTTAACCATTTCTTACATTACCATTTGGATCTAAAATAATGTTATGTTCTTATTTGTGGACCGAAAAAGATTTAGTAAACGGGACTTTAGAATTTCTTGCACGTATTAAAGAAAATCACAAGCCTCCAGACCAGATATCGCAACTAATCTTGGATAAATTTGAATACTACAGTAATTTAACTTATAAGAATTGGTACATACCAGTTCCCCCAATAATTAAATTCTGGAAAATTGGAAGCATAAATTACTCCAGGAAAGAATTTCTTCTGTAGTTAGCTTTTGCTGTTACAATTCATAAATCCCAAGGTTTAACATTAGATGAAGCAGTTGTAGATATTGAGGATATATAGACACCAGTTGGCTTAAAAACGTACGTAACGTTGTCGAGAGTGAAAATCCTTCAAAATTAAGCATTCAATAGAAATTTTCCTTACGAAAAATTTTACAATATCAAAAATTCTTGTACGCTAACATGTATAAAAACAAAGAAATTAGAATAAAAAGTTTTACAGTTAAAAATTCATAGTATCAACGAGAGCAGATTTCAAATGTTTTTCCAGAAAATAAGATTTTGAAGATGTAACTTTCTCTTAACCCTTCAAATATATTATTCTAAAATAGCTATCAAAGATTATTTGCTGTTAATTACAAAGATTGGAAACATGCATATTTCAAACAATTTTAAAAAACACGAGTGGCTACTGGAAATAGTAAAAACATATTTAAAAGAGCTTTTAGTTGAAAATTTAAAAATATTTCATAAAGGTTTTCTTCGAAAATATTTTATTATGCCAGTCTTACATCATAAATAAAAAATTAAAATGCACCAAAACATAAAATAACGTTTTTGTTTAATAAAGATGCAAAAATTATATTAAAAAATATTGTTATTTTCAAATATCTGTTTTGTAAAATAATGCTTCGCGAATCCAAACAAAGCATGGCTTTTGCTAGTGTATTTAGTTGTTGTTTCAAGACCAGATTTGGCATATGCAGTTGGAAAAGCTGCACAGTGGATGTCAACACCTACTGTTGGTTTTTCAAGCATATTTATAGGTATCTGAAAGGTACATTAAACATGGGAATCCACTACAGTGGCTTAACAGTTGGTTATGTCAATGTGTTTTCTGATGCTGACTACGCTGGTGATGTGCAAACCAGAAGATCCACAACAGGATACATTTCTACTTTAGGTGATAGTGCTATTACTTGGAGTAGTCAACGTCAAGGATGTGTGGCACTTTCTACGCAGAGTCTGAATACATGGCTGCATCAACTGCATCTAAAGAGCTGGTCTGGCTGACCAATTTGAAACAAGAATTCCATCCTGGAATAAATGGGTGCCTGCTTGTTGATATTCAAAGTGCAATTCGGTTAGCCAATAATCCAACTATCCACAGGTGCACCAAACATATAGACATTAAATTCCATCACATAAGGGAATTAGTGGAAGAGAAGAAAATCTTAATAGAGTATGTGGACACTGTGAACCAAGTAGCCAATATGATGACCAAGCCTATGGGTCATTTGCATTTAAAAGAACTAAGTGCTAATATTGGACTCTCATAATACAATTAATTATTAGTATTTCAGGAAAAGTCCAGTTTTAGGGAGAGTGTTGGAAGAAAACTGTACTTTATTATTCATGGATGGCGCGTCTCCATAAACTGTTTGTATTGTCATATTTAACCGTAACTGGCAACATTAGTATAAAAAAAATAAGAAGCTGTAACTTGTGCTAAATGTAATAAATTTTTTCTTTCCTTTAATTACTTGATATGATTTTATAATACCAATAACATCACCTTAGAGCATTATTTAAATAGATAGAATGATTAGATTAATAGATTAATAAAACATAATTTGATTGAAATAATGAAACATAATTGAATTTTTTTTTTTTTTTTTTTCTGGCTGCAAAAAAAGAATATTTTAGTTTTTCACTTTATTGAAGTTCAGAGAAGTTGCACATGACTTTCAATCTGACATGACTTCAAAGCCGACCTTAAAAAGAATGTTTTATCAATGGCGGATCTAAGGGGGGAACAAAAGGAGTGATCGCAAAGTGTAGAATTAGAATAATTTTTTCAACAGGCCAACAATCAAAAATAAATGGGCTGAGCTGCCGAAAAAATTGAATGACCATATAGGCCATGCCGATTTAAAAAAATATACCGGGCATATTGGACTATTGAAAAGATTTAAGCAGGAATGATAAAGTATGAGCTATTTTGAATTAATATGGCGCTAATGAGAATAAATATAAATGTGCATCACCAGGCGATGCTAGTTTGGGAACATCAATACAGAAATGTAACTTTTACAGTGTAGAGATCAGCATCAATCAGTTACATTGTGTGTAACCCGGGCTTAATATATTTTTAAAAGACTTGTGCCAGATTGAGATCAGGCTTGCATCGTTTTTCTACATATAGAAGTGTCAGGAGACTTAATTGTTCCCAAAATGTGTAGGGCAGACAACATGATTTGTAAAATTATTAATAGCAATAAATAACTTATGCTAATGTAATCTTTGAATATATACTTCTTGGTCATTCTTTAATTCATGTCTCAATGAAAGTTTGGCACATTTTCTGACTAATTTTTAACTGTAAAAATATAAAATTGACAAGACTGATTATTGAAGGGATTTGGAATCGAATAGTGTTTTTCATTTTTGGTAAATGAGATACTTGCACAATCTTCTTGAGATATAACAGATTCTTGTCAAATGGTTGCAGATTTTTCTATCTTCCCATGCTGTCGCTTCCGGAAATTCTATTCAAAAGGCTAACTTTGACAGTATTTTCTTAAACTGCTTGTATGAAAAAATGGATAATGCCATAGTTTCTGTATAAACAGGGATGCCACTTTTCCACCAAATGGCGGATTTCCGCTTTTTTTTAAATTTTAAGAAGTCACAAGTTTTGCTAAGCAATCACAAAATAAAATAACGATTTTCGTCTAACGATCGCGAAACACAACAGCTTTTTTTGTCAAGTGATCGCGAAATATAATGGTGGTTTTTGTCAAAGGATCACAAAATAAAATGGCAATTTTTCTCAAACGGTTACGATATAAATCAGTAATTTTCATCAAACGATCGCGAAACGAAACGGTAATTTTCGTCAAACAATCGCGATGTGAAACGGCGATTTGCGTTAAACGACCGTGATGTAAAACGACGATTTGCGTCAAGCGATCACGAAATAAAACGACGATTTTCATCAAACAATCGCTATGTAAAACAGCGATTTTTGTCAAAAGATCGCAAAATAAAACGGCAATTTTTCTCAAACGGTCGCGATATAAGTCAGCATATTCATCAAACGATCGCAATGTGAAAAGACAATTTTCGTCAAACAATCGCGATGTGAAACGACGATTTTTGTCAAACGATCGCGATGTGAAATGACGATTTTCGTTGAACGATCATGATGTGAAACGGCGATTTTCCACAAACGATCGCGATGTAAAACGGCGATTTTCGTCAAACGACTGCAATTTAAAATGGCGATTTGCGTCAAACGATCGCGAAATAAAAGGTAATTTCCATCAAACGGTCATGAAAAAAAAGGCTGTTTTCGTTTTTTGAAGAAAAAAAAAATCGCGAAAAAAAAATAAAATAAAATAAAACAACAACAAAAAAACCTTGCAAATTTTTGCTATTTACTCCTGGAATATTCATCGAATCTATTGCTGGGTTACTTAAATTGATTTAAAATGATGCAGTACATAAAATTCCCTACTGAACCTGTTGCTGGGTTACTTTAATTGATGTAAAAATACTGTGAACTGAAGAAAAATCATTTTTATTTACTCATTTAAAAAAAAAAAAAAAAAAGCTGTAATTCTTTTTTTAGTTTTTTATAAACAATAATTGTTTATGAAATTCACGCATAAATGTTGTGAAAAATGTCACAAATTTTACTACACGCATAATTTCCTCTTTTTTGTTATTTTCTGAGTGGCACCCCTGAAACACTACCTAATCTCATACCTTTCGGAAAGAAAAAAAAAATGAATTCAGAAAGTATGTATGAGATGAAAGAATGTATCAGAAAGAAGCTCCTTTGGATTTGGAATTTTTAATAAAAAGCTATAGAAATATTTTTAAAAATCTACTATTTTTATTATAAAACTTCAAAAGTTATGATGTTTTTAACTTTTTTTTCTTTCATTCTAAACCATATTAATTTTTTAATGAATCTTTATATGAATCTTGAAAGTCTAAGAATCTAAATAATCATTAATGTTGCTACTGTGTATTTCCTGGTAAAATCTTTCCATAGATATGTATGCAGTATTCTTTATAGAAACCTGAATTATATAATAAAAATCTCAATTTTTTAGAAATAATAGAAATTGCTTTGGGCCAGAACGGACCGGGCCTAGAAATGTAAAGATATAAACGGGCCGTGCCGGGCCGAAATAACTTTCCTACATGCCAGGCCTGGAAATTCCGACCCATGCAGACCTTTAACCCAGCCGGTATGATAACCATTATTCACTCGACTGCAACTTGTGCACTCTTCTAAATTCTTCCCTCTGAGCCCAAGTTGGGCTGGCATTTTACTTATTTGTTATTTGTACTCCGTTTCTTTAATAAGTTTCAAAGTATTCTTTGTTAAATAATAGCTGATTTTTGATATAAAGAAAAAAGCAGTCTTTAACCAATTGAGTATTTTTTACATAATTCTGTAGACTTAAAAGTATTTCTAAATAATTATTTGAGCATGTCCATTATGGTGCTTTTGCTGTATATACAGGGTTCTCAGCATCATGGAAAGTCAGGAAAAATCTGGAAAGTCATGGAATTTCAAAATAGTCAGAGAAAGTCATGGACATTTCAAAATATATCTAAAAAGTCAGGGAATTTACAAAGATTTTCTTAGGTCATGGAAAAATCTTGGAGAAAAAATGAAAAATGGGGAGAAAGTCAAGTAGCCTCTGGAAAAAATCTCAAAAGTTCGCAAAAGAAAAAAAAAAAATAGAAGTTTGAAGAACAATCGAACAAAAAAAAAAAAAAAAACATTAGTTTAGACAAAGGATTGGGAAAATAAATAGCAAATTTTACTGTATTCCCGTTTGGTTAAAGACATTTTTGAAGTTTGGTCAGGGAAAGTCATGGAATTTTTTGAGATTTGGTCATAGAAAAACATGGAATTTGCCCGTGGTGTTTTGCTGGGAACCCTGATATAGCTTTTATCTTCAAAAATATTTAAACATTTTTTTTTCCCCCAATCGTCAGCAAGAAGCAGTCAACTAGACCCAAACACAACCCACAGTAAAAAAGTAGAAGTTAACACAACCAGCAGTAAACTATAGAAGGCAACTGACTTAAACCTGACACCCAGTGAATAAGTAGAAGTTAACCCAAGCAGCAGTAAAAAATAGAAGTCAAACACACCCAAATGTGACCCACAGCATAAATATTAGTTAACCCGACCAGCAGCAAAAAAAAAAAGTTAACTGGACCCAAACCCAACCTGCAGTGAAAAAATTAGCCCCGACTCACATATCAAAGTCAAGTCTCTAAATCCCCCCCCCCCCCCCAATTTCCCCTGAGGACTCTCTAGATCCACCCTTGTGTTTTATTATTTATTTTATCCTACTGCTGAAAGGTTATTAACAGTTGTCATTCGTGAAAGTAATTTTTTCAAGTTTCAAATTATGTAATTATATGGTCTCATAATGATTAATTATGGAACTTTTAAATAAATTGCAATGTCACATGACATGACAAGAATAAAAAAGTAATCAAATACTATACAAAAAAAAAATTGGCTGTCAGTCAATGTGAATTCTAAACTGATATTTTAAATATTTTTTTTTAATACAACTAGATAACTAATATGCTAGAAGTTTAAATCTATTTTTACTTGAATATATGTTACAGTTCATTTTACTTGATATAGAATTTTTTTTTTTTTTTTTTTTTTTTTTTTTTTTTTTATCTTCCAGAGTTCTTCAGCTAATGAATCTTACAGACAATCGTATCTCACAAGGAGGATGTGAAAAATTAGAATTGGCTATGATATATTTTTTTGAACAGTTTAGGAAAATATATGTAGGTGATCAAATTCAACGAACATCAAAAGTTTACAAGCGATTATCTGAAGTTTTGGGTGTATCCGATGAATCTATGGTTTTAAGTGTTTTTATTAGGAAAATGTGAGTAATTTATAAATTTTTATTCAGTATAATAAAAAATTTATTAAATCCACTAAATTTTTAAAATCTCAAAATTTTAAGAACTTCACCTTTTATAAACGTTTTAATAAACAATTTACTTGAGAGAAGTGTTTCAAAATATATAAAAAACAAATAATTCTGATATAGGTTTAATTTCCAATTCTGATAAAAACCATAATCATAATAAAAGTATAAATAATAATATAAATTCTCCACTTTTCATTTTATGATTAACAGAATTTTTTTAATTTGGACTGAAATTTTTTTAAACAGGGTGTTGAATAATATCTGTGATATTGCAAGTTCCAATAGATATAAAATATGTATACACTATTATAGAAAAAGAAAACCTAAACCACAAAGTCCAGAGTTAATTGAAAGTTATAATAAAGGGAGGGATCTTACAAAGTTTAAAAGAGTTTCTTTTCCATATTTGAAAGGCAATTTTGAAAAGTTTAAATTTAAACAGTTTAATATTGAATTGATTGCAATGCCACAACCAAAATTAAAGTTTACTTAATAAGCAAGTTGGCCCTATAGGTCAGGAGAATCTTCCAGGGATTAATGATATACCTTATATTACTAAAAAAGGTGATTTATATTATTACATAGGCATGATTGGGGGAAAGTTTGAAGGAATGGTGAACATGAATCTGATATTAAATTTGGTTGTGCAAACACTGCTTCATGTAGATAATATTTAGATGAAGGAATAAAAAGTCTGTTTAAAGAAAGCAAATTATGTTTTATATAAAATTTTTGTTGTAAATCCATTAAACGAAAGTCCATTGAAATTTATACAGTTAAAAGGTTTGTTTGCAATGATGCTGTTTTTTTTTAAATTATTCCTAAATTATGGTTAGGGTTGATAAATTCCTTGTGGAAAACTTGAATGGGATGAGCTACATTTAAAAATAATATTAGATCATGGTCTATTTTTAATTTAATTTTTTTTTTTACAATAGGAGCTAATGGTTTTGTTTACATCTCCTTGTTGTGTGTCATTTGTAATGACCTTGAGACAGTTTGTATTTTTACTTTTATTATGATTATGGCTCTTATCAGAATTGGAATTGAAACATGCAAAAGTTATTTGTTTTTAATACATTTTGTGGCACCTCTTTCAATTAATATAAATTGTTGGTACTACTTGGTTATCCCGTCGACCAGAAAACAATCGCCAAACTGTAAGATTAAATGCCAATAATGGATGATCGTGAATGTCACATTCAATGATATTAAATGCGATACACATGTTTAAAATGTCATTAAGAGATTTTTATTTCGACTTTCATTTATATTTTTATTAATATTCTACTAATTATTTATTTTTTTTTTTTTTTTTTTTTGTTATTTAAAATAAAAATTATGTCAATATGTTTAATTTGGCTATCAGTTTGGCGATTTGTATGATTTGGCGAAATTGGTCGACGGGATAACCTAGAAATACCAAATTGTTTATTAAAATGTTTCATTCAGTATCTTAAGTGTTTATTAATTTAATATTTTTTTTTCCTTCATGCATATATTTTTAAATATACATTTCTTTTAGTCTCACAAATTTAAAATACTGGAGCAGAAGTGAACAAGTCATCAACCGAACATTACAGCTTCTGAGTGATTTATCAGTTGGTTATACCAGTGTTAGAAAATTAGTCAAACTTGATGAAGTGCAATTTATGTTAAATAATCATACTGTAAGTATGGCCATAATACAAATACTAGTTTATTTTAAATGAAAAATCTTTACTTTGAATGTTTCTCTCTTTATAGAGTGAACATTTCCCTTTCTTGGGTAGTGGAATGCAAATAGCTGATTTGAGGTGTAGATCAGTATTTTATACAGCTCTTGGTAGACTTCTGTTAATCAATTTAGGAGAAGATGAAGATAAATTTGAACAGTTTATGATGCCATTAACAGGTAAATAATCATTGCATATAAATTCATGCATACAAATAATTTTAAGCTTATCTGTCTATCAATATCTTATTTTTTCATCTCTGTATTTTTATACATGTAATTAATATTTTATATTTCAGCGACTTTTGAATCAATTGGAAATGCACTTGCAGGTGCAGAAAGTGGTGTTTTCAATGAAAGTGAGACAAAGGTATGTTTAGTTGAATATCTTAATTTGGTAAACATGTGTATTTTATCTGAAAAATATTTTTTTTTCTTAATAGGCTACTTTAATCATGCCAAAACACAGGCTTGCTAATGTCAATCCTATAAAAGAATTTTTTTAAGATATCTCATTTGCATTTCAGTATCATTATCATATTTTTATTATTGAATAGCTGTGATTAATCTTTACCGAGGCCATTTTTCGATTTTCTTTGCAGGTTTTTTAAATGTGGATACTTTTAGTTTTGAAATCAATTCTGAAAGTAAAAGGTATTCTAATTTAAAAGTAAATAAAACCTGTAAGCAAAATCAAAAAAGTAAAAAATGGCCTTTGTAGAGATCAATCTCATCTAGACAGTGTAAAAAAAAAAAGTTATTTAAAAATATTGAAATGCAAACGAGATATCTTTAAAAAATTCTTCCATAAGATTAAGATTAGTAAGCAGGCTTTTTTAGGTTAGTGAAACAGCCTCTTAAATATATGTAAGCTATGAGGATAGACTTTCTACTGCTAAATGGATTGTATATGTATGTGGAGCATGGCTTTTTCAAGATAGTCATTTCTCTTCTTCTTCCTTTTCTTAATATAATCATAAATGAGAACTGTCAAATTCAATAGTTTACTAAATTGTTAGGAAATGCAGTACTTCAAAAAAATATTTGCAGACTTGAAAGTTTTAAGCTTTTTTAATTCATTTTGGCTGTTTCTGAGATTAAATACATAGGAAAATCAAGACCTGATTTTTTTTTTTTTTTTTTTTTTTTTGGGGGGGGGGGGGGGGGTGGTGGGGGGGTGGTATAAGTAAATAAAATTGTAATGGTGTACAAACTGCACTTTTAAATTTTCCTTTGGAACATATATAGCATTTTAAATATAAAACAGTAATAAAAAGGTAATGATATAAGCTTCACTGAAGATGCATGGCAAAATAACTATGTTCTTTGTGTTTCCAATTTCACCAAATACTCATTCAAATGCAAAATCAAAGAGATAAAATAAGAGAAATAAAGCACAGTAAAAAAACTTTAAACTTTTCTTTGGTGATCTTTAACTTTCATGCCTGTATTAGTAAATATTAATTTATTTAATTTTAGTTATTATTGGTAAATGAAAAGGCAAAAATTCTCCTAAAATTTTCTTATTGTTCCTAAAAAAATATTTTTTCTTGCAAACTCAATAAATCGCAAAGTATTTCAAGATCACTGTAAAACATGAATTTCATTACAATGTCATGAAAAAAGTGTGAATTTTGTCAAAAGACAAAAGAGACTTTTAACAAAGAATTGATGAGAAAGCTCAAATTTTGTCTAAGGATCACATGGGTGGGGAAAAAAGAATTCTGACAAAAAATCAGGAAAATTTTGTTAAAAGATAAAAGAAATGCGAATCTCATCATCAAACTGAAAAAAATCACAAGATTTTGTCTATAAATTTTGCAAATATGACTAATTTCATTGAAGAATTGTGAAAAGAGCCTAATATCATCAAAAGATTATGGGAGAGAGAGAAAGAAAAATGTAAATTTCATCTAAGAATTGCAAATTTTTTCAAATTATTGCAGAAAAATGCAAATTTCGTCAAAAGATAGTGAAAAAGAGGCGAATTTTGTCAAAAGATCGTGAATGAAAAATGTGAACTTTTGTCAATAAATCATGCAAACAAGGTAAATTTCATCAAAGGATTAAAAAAAAATAAAAGACGAAAAATTGAAAAAAAAAACTTTCCAGAAATCTTTATGTGAACTTCAGAATTTTTAAAAATTTTTAATTACCCTACCTCCATTCTCTAGATTCACAAAGAACATCCAAAAGAGAGAGATGGAGAGATGTTGGTTAGGCTCACAAGGAGAGGATACGAGGCTTGTGTCACCGAATTGGATGAACGTTTGTGTATCGATAGAGTATAGTTAGTATATAAATATATGGCAGCCATAAAGCGCAATACCCAGGGGGTCTCGAGAAAATAACCCTTAAAGTTCATGCTATAGTTTATAATCTGATAAATTTCCACCATCAGCAAGTTCCTCCGTGGCTTGATCGGTAGCACGCTGGGCTCGAGATTTTTCCATCTGGGATCTAATCCCGCTCCAACCTTTCTTTGGAACGAAAATTCACAGTGATTATCTTTGAGCTGCAATTGAAAAAATATGCATGACAATTGAAATTTACGAAAAATATAAATTAAATTGACTTTTTTGTGAGATATAAATGCATTTTTATCTGCGAAATTTTGCATATTTAAATGTGTACACATGGTTTTTTCTTAAGTAAGCATATTTATTTTATATATATGTATAGACTTGAAATTTTTTGTTGTTATTTAAAATTATTTAGTTTTTTTCTGTGATTTGCTACTATTTTTAATAGAGAAATAAATTAAAATATGTTATTTTAATTTTTTTTCCGTGCAAATACTTGAAATACTTCCAGGTTTATTTGAAATATGATTTTTATATTTTAAAATGATTTTTTTTTTTAAATCTTGGATTCTGGATTTTTAATTAGAGTAAGCCTCTATGTAGTATTTTTTTCGGAATTTTTTCTTGTTTAATATGTTTATATAATACAGTTTTATTATATTTCTATAATGAAACAAATTAAAATATTATTCACGCATTTATTTCACGAATTTAATTTATTTGTCTGTAATAATTAGTAGATTATTCATAGAAATAAATGTAAACAATTTTAAATAACAAAATAAAAATTGTGGTCTATAGACAAATAAATTAAATTATTTTTTTTTTACATAAAATATTTAAACATGCAAAATTTCGCTGTTAAAAATGCATTTATATCTCAGAAAAAAGTCAATTTAATTTATATTTTTCGTAAATTTAAATTGTGATGCATATTTTCTCAATTGCGGTTCAAAGATAATCACAGTGAATTTTCGTTCCGAAAAAAAGTTGGAGCGGGATTAGATCCCAGGTGGAAAAAACTTCAGTCCAGCACTCTACCGATCAAGCCATGGAGGTGCTTGCTGATGGTGGAAATTTATCCAATTATAAACTATAGCATGAACTTTAAGGGTTATTTTCTCGAGACCCCCTGGGTATTGCGCTTTATGGCTGTCATATATTTATATACTAACTATACTCTATCGATACACAAACGTTCATCCAATTCGGTGACACAAGCCTCGCATTATCTCCTTGTCAGTGATATGGCAACTCAGAATTCTAATTAATACAGTTGCAATAAGTCTTCAAAATGGTTTGTAATATGAAACCAGTTATTACTTAAATTTAAATATTCCTATTCCCTCAAAAGAAGACCAGCATATTTGACAAAGGCTGGATTCATTAAAATGATGAGAATATTGTTTAGCAGTGTACATTATGTGCTTCACTAGCACAAATCACATAGTTGTTATTACATACTTGCAATGTTAAAAATATTGCAATTATCCTTAAAATTTGGGGAGAAAGTTGCTAAAATTCTTCCTTAAAATTTTTGAAAATCCTTGTTGGTGACTTATTGAGTCTTTCTTTTATGTGGACACTGTTCAAATTTCATTTTTTTTTCTTTTTTTTCTTTCAGTTTTGAGTATTGCTCAACTGTAGTATTGTTAATGATATATTTTATCATGTCTCCAAGATTTAAGAGTCTTATTCAAAATGAGATTGAGAAGCTCGTGAATAACTTAAGCTCTGAAAATTATTCTGATAATGAGACTATGAAAATGATATTGATATGCCATTAAATTGTCCCATTGATGAAAGCAGCAATGCAATTGTAAATGACAAAAATATCAAAAAATATTTTATTGGAAAGTTGCTCGATAAAAGATTCCACAATTTTTTTTTTTTTTTTTTTTTTTTTTTTTTTTTTTGGTATTCATAAGGAGGCCTAGGCTAAAAAATAGCTGTGAAAAGACCTGATCTGTGTTATTATTACGCTCCTTATAACATTTTCTCTTGCTGTCATGCCTCAGAAACTGTCTAAAATGTCATATTTGACAAACCTGTTTGAAAGATATTTTTCCTTTGAAGGAAAATGGAAAGTACTATTTGATTCCTACATATCTAAATAAAAATACGTTCAAAATAAATACATTTACAAAAAAAAAAAAAAAAGTAACAAAAGAGAAATTCAGGTAATAATAGAGAAATATGAACTACTACTTCAGTTGTATAGCTTTTTTTTTTATTATTATTATTATTATTACTGTTAATATGGATTATATTACATTTTGGCAATCTTACCCCTGCTGTCACACCTCAGAAAGCAGCTAGATATGTCATATTTGACAAAATTGTTTAAAGTTTTGCCTTCATAAAAAATGGAAAATGCTGTTCAATTCCTTAGTATCTTAATAAAAATCTTATACTATAATGCGAGCAAAAATTGTGTGGTAGTGTGTGTGTGGGTAAATTTTATCTCAAAAACGGCTCTAACGATTTTCGCAAAAATTTGGATTCTACCATTTTTGGGCACGAGAAGACCATTGGGCTAGGTCACATGTTCGAGAAAATTCGATTATTGGGTCATAATGGGTCAGGATCAAGCTATTTATATCTAGAGAACGGCTGGATCGATTTTAAGGAAATTTTGTATCCAATCGTTTTTTGGCACGAGAAAACAATTGAGCTGGGTCACATGTTCGAAAATTTTTGATTAGTGGGTCATTTTTGGGTCATTGTGGGTCAAGCCATTTTTATTTAAAAAACGGCTCTAACGATTTCGACCAAATTTTATATTTTATCGTTTTGGATTACAAGAAGACCATTGGATTAGGTAACATGTTCGAGAAAATTCGGTTAGTGGGTCATTTTTGGGGTCATTTTGGGTCATGCTATTTTTATCTAGAGATTTTCTCACGCAATTTTGACTAAAAATTGCATTCTATGGTTTTCGAGCACAAGAAAAACATTGAGCTAGGTTACATGTTCGAAAAAAAATTTTAATGGGTCATATTGGGTCATTAAGGATCTGGGTCAAGCTATTTATATTTAAAGAATGGCGTGATGGATTATAACAAAATTTTGTATGTAGCAGTTTTTTGACATAAGAAAACTAATGGGCTAAATCACATGTTTGAGAGATTTCGACTATGAGGGTCATTTGTGGGTCATGATGAATCATAATGGGTCATGGTCAAGCTATATCTAAATAACAGGTGGATCGATTTTAACGAAATTTTGTATGCAACATTTTTTTGGCACGATAAAATCATTGGACTAGGTTACATGTTGGGAAAATTTCGATTAATGGGTCATTTTGGGTCATTAAGAGTCTTATTCAAAATGAGATTGAGAAGGTCGTGAATAACTTAAGCTCTGAAAATTATTCTGATAATGAGACTATGAAAATGATATTGATATGCCATTAAATTGTCCCATTGATGAAAGCAGCAATGCAATTGTAAATGACAAAAACATCAAAAAATATTTTATTGGAAAGTTGCTCGATAAAAGATTCCACAATTTTTTTTTTTTTTTTTTGGTATTCATAAGGAGGCCTAGGCTAAAAAATAGCTGTGAAATGACCTGATCTGTGTTATTATTACGAGTGGGTCAAGCTATTTATATTTAAAGAACGGCGTGATGGATTATAACGAAATTTTGTATGTAACAGTTTTTTGACATGAGAAAACTAATGGGCTAAATCACATGTTTGAGAGATTTCGACTATTAGGGTTATTTCTGGGTCATGATGGGTCATGGTCAAGCTATATCTAAAGAACAGGTGGATCGATTTTAATGAAATTTTGTGTGCAACATTTTTTTGGCACGATAAAATCATTGGACTAGGTTACATGTTCGAAAAATTTCGATTAATGAGTCATTTTGGATCATAAAGGGTCTGGGTCAAGGTATATATAATTAAAGAACGGCAGGATCAATTTTAACGAAATTCTGTATATAACAATTTTTAGAAACGAGAAAACTAATGGACTAAGTCACATATTCAAGAGCTTTCGATTATAAGGGTCATTTGTGGGTCTTAATGGGTTAAGGTCAAGCTATATCTATAGAATGGTTGGGTCAATTTTAACGAAATTTTGTATACAACATATTTTTGGCATGAGAAAATCATTGGGGTAGGTCACTTGTTCGAGAAATTTCGATTAGTGGGCCACTTTTGGGTCATTCTAATTTTATCTAGACAACGTTTCGCGCAATTTTGACTAAATTTTGTATTTTATCGTTTTCGGGCACAAGAAAATCATTGGGTTATGACAGATTTTTGAGAAAATTCGATCAATGGGTCATTTTTGGATCATAAGGAGTCAGGGACAAACTAACTATATCTAAAAAGTGGCTCAATCGATTTTATCTAAATTTTGTATCTAATGTTTTTCGGCATGCTAAAACTAATGAGCTAGGCCACACGTTCGAGAGATTTCGATTATAAGGGTCATTTGTTGGTCATGATGGGTCATGCTAATTTTATATAGAAAATAGTACTCACCATTTTGACTATACTTTGTATTATATCGTTTTTGACCAAGAGAAAACCATTTGGCTTGGACACATGCTCACGAAAATTCGATTTGTGGATCATTTTGGGTCTTAATGAGCTAGGGTCATTCTAATTATATATAAAAACGACTCAATCAATTTTACCTAAATTTTGAAACAAAACGTTTTTTGTCACGAGAAGACTATTGAACTGAGTCACATGTTAAACAAAATTATATTAGTGGGTCATTTCGCCTTATTGCTGAATGCTGCCAAGATAATTTTACCTAAAAAATGGCTTAAACGATTTTCATTCAATTTTATATTCTACTGTTTTTGATTACCTGAAGACGATTGAGCTATGTCACATGCTTGATCAAATTTGATTAGTGGCTCATTTTGGGTAATACTGGTCAGGGTCACGAGAACATAGCAAAAGCCAATAACTTGGTGATATTTGAGAAAATATTGGCGACATATGGCCAAAAAATCGACTATAAAAATTACGAAAACCAAAACACGTATTTGGAGCCAAATGAAAGAATGCCTCCAAATTTGGCTATATCTAGCAAAAAATATTGTCTTTCAGAATGTAAAGAATCTTTTTATGCATTCTCAGAGCTGCCAAGTCTCCAGCTTTTTGGATACCAGTATTATTATACAGAAAATGATGTTTTAAGTAATTGGAACATTGAGACGATTTAAAAACAGATGATTTTCTCTAAAATAATACTGGTGTGCAAAAAGCCGGAGACTTGGCAGCTCTGCATTCTTAAGAAGATTCGAGATGCATGGTTAAACTAATCAAAGTCGAGCTAAAAAAGTGATTTAGATCGATGTCCTTTCGTTGTAAATTTTAAAATAAAGTAAAATTTATAAACATGTGCATAAAAACAGAGTTTTCTTATTGATTGTTTTTCTAAATAATACTATTATAAACATGTTTTACAGTAATAATACAGAGTTAATGATACAGTGAAAATACTATATCGAGTTGAACACAAAGTTAATTTTGACCGAGCTAAGCTCGGTCTCCCCTGCTAGTATGTATAAATTGAGCAATTTTACGAAAGTAAGAACTTTTTAAATGCAAAAATGTAACAAAATAGAAAATGAGAATCAATATTAAAAATCTGAAGGAAGACTCCCTTCTTCAATCATGCAGCGTTTTCCGTTTTCCTGTAAATGTTGGTTATTGCCCTTATAATAACCTTCCCTCTGCTGTCATGCCACTGAAATTGGCTTAATAATAATAATTTGACAAAACTTGTGGATAGCTACTTTGTCTTTAAAGAAAAATGGAAAGCTCTATTTGATTCTTAGATAGCTGAATAAAAATGCCTACAAATTGAACATATTTATGAAAGAAAATGATTTTGTTAATATGTAGAAAAATAATAAGATAGAATTTCAGAAAGAAAAAAAAAAATGTGATACTCTCACCCCCTTCACACACATGCACATTGAACATATATATGAAAGAAAATGATTTTGTTAATATGTAGAAAAATAATAAGATAGAATTTCAGAAAGAAAAAAAAAATGTGATACTCTCATCCCCCTTCACACGCATGCACATTGAACACATTTACAAATTAAAATTACTTTTAAATGTGTGAAAAATAGATAAGATGGATATCATACTAAATTTATCTAATTCAACTAGAATTTATCATGTTAATACATCATTTGCAAAAATTTGTAAAGAATAATAATTTAATTATAACTTAATGCCAAAAAAAAAAAAAAACTTATTAAAACAACAACAAAAAAAAAGGCTTCAGTTTTTTTTAAATTTTTTATCAATAATTATGATTTATTTCATTCATATTTTATTTTCTTAAAATGATCAGTGGAAACCTTTTCTCGAAGTAGTGTTTGTCATGTCGAATACATCGGAAAAGTTTCTGAAGTAATAAAATTTGGCACTCATGTTTATTCATATACCTTTTTATCTCTTAAAATATAATTCTTATTATTTAAAGGGTTCAGATTTTATTGTTAAAAAATATTATAAGTTGGAATTTCTGGATAGTCATGCAACACAAATTAAATGCAAAGTATAATGAATACTGACTAATAAAAAAAATAAAATAAATAAGGATTACAAGGCAAATAAAATTTTATAAACTGAGGAAACATTGATTAAGAAATACAATTTTGTCTTAGTAAATCACAGTTTACAAAATATATGAAACGAAAAATTTATTTTCCAATCAAGCCAAAAATTGGTAAAGTTCTAAAACTGGTTTTACAGCAACCCCTAACTCCTATCTTTTGACTGATTTTTCAAACATCTGTTCCTTTGAATAGAAATAAAAAGTTCACATGAAAATTCCTCTCTTCAAAAAGATAGGTAGTTCTGAAAAAGTATTATGAGCTGAATTATATTCAGAACTTTGCCAATTGGAAGGTTACAAGAGTCTTCAAGATTTATGAAACATATTTTAAATCTGATAAATAAATCTCTATGTAGAGATAAATTTGAAAATAAGTTCAACTGTAATATTATTCAATATCGTCTAGATTTCTATTTCCCTTATCCAAAAATTTTCCAGTTTTAAATTCTTCAAATGATTCTGTCTTTCTTAATATATTTTAAATATTTAGTATTGATGCTGATTAGTATCGATTTAGTATTGATATTCATTTCACATCATGTTAATGGAAGTGGAATTGTATATTTGAATATAAATGTAATTTATTTATATTTTTAGGTTGAAACTTTTTTGTCAAAAACAGTAAAACATACATTTACTAACATACAAGAAAAACAAAGTCATATATCATTTAATATGTTACTGTTGTTTGACAGTTGACCAGTGAAATATAAATTTTGTCTTATATTTTTTCCTAAAATGTGTTTGTTTTCCAAAATTGTGAAATGCAGAAAAGAAGCCTTTTTGTTTCAAGAGTGTGGATTTTTTTCTATATTATATAGATTGATTTTTTTTTTTTTAAGTTAATGCTATATTAAAAAATTGTATTATCAATCATCTGTGTTTTCCTTTTTTAGTAAATAATAATGAGTAAAGCACTTATGTGTCAGTATTTTCAGTTGCTTTTCTTACATCTTTGTTTTCATAAGTCATCACCTATTTCACATAGTGTAGGAACCACTAACAGCAAATAAATTTATGTCATTGCATTGTCTTTCCTTATAAAAAAAATTTCCTTTTCCCATACAGTGTTATTTGCTTTTTGTATTTCATAGTTATGAAAAGTGAAATAATAAATATAAATTTTGTATTTTTGTTTAACAAACTTAAAAATTATATAATTGTTTTATAAGAATAATTTCTTTTTCAGAAACAACTAATTGGATTGGCACGTGATTTAAGGGGTCTAGCATTTGCCTTCAACTCTAAGATTAGTTATATGATGTTGTTTGAATGGATGTATCCTTTGTTTTCTGTTTTACAAAATAATATTTATACGTGACTAAAACAAAAAAATTTCTTGTAATTTGTTGGTTCAAAACTACTAGGATCTCTTTTTTTTCAATTTGTGATAGAACTATAAAATAAAAAAGAAGTGGTAGTATCACATCATCATCATTATTATTATTTTGATAAAAGTACTGTACAAATTATTTTTGAGTGTATTATTGTGAAGATATTTGGACTAGTATACACACTTCTCTGCACTATCTTAAAATTTTTTTATAATCTTAAGCTAGGGTTTAGTAAAAGCTTTGTATATGGAAAATGTGTATGAAAGTACTGTCCACCTAACGATTTCTGCATCTCTTGGAAAAGGTGGAAGTCATTTGGTGCCAAAAGTCTGTAAGCATCTGATCAATCACTTCTTATTTGAATTTTTAAAGGCAACATGCTCCTTTTTTTGTTTTGTGTCGTTTTTCATAGTCTTTGTAATATCTTCTACATCAATTTTACAATTTTTTTTTTTTTTTTTTTTTTTTTTTTTTTTTTTATTCACATCAACATTGTTGTCTCTTATTTGATTGAATGAGCTAAATACCATTTTTGTTTCAACAGTGTAGCTAAATAATTGTCATTGCTGAGTATTTGTTTAAACTTTATGGATTTGTTTTTGGTTTCTTGTTCATCAAACTTCAGATTTTGCCTATTGTGATTATTGTATTCTAAAATTTCTCCTTGTTGTTATTCTACCCTTAAAAAAGGTTAAGGTTGAAGTTATTTGCAGTATTTTATGGTTGTCAGGTTTAGCATCTTGGGTGTCTAAAAGTATGACATTTTCTGCATTAGGGATGTTCTGTGATATTGTCAACCATGAAATTTCGAGAATGTCTACAGACTGATGATAAACCTCTGCCTTTCTTGAACCAATTGATGAATGAAATCTTCACTGCAAGAGAACATTTCAGGCTATTTTTTTTTTAATCCCCTACACCATAACACACTGTATACATTCACCTAAAATTCTTAAAATTTTGCTGAAATTTCCCATTTTTCCCTTAAAAAATTTTGAAAATAAAAGATAATTGCATATTTTTTTTTATTGAAAGAATCTCACATTTCTGCAGATTTCTAATGTTTTAAAATTTTTACACAAATTCCTATCCACCACTTTTAAAGTTTTCGTTTTTTATTTGCTCCTTCAGCACTCAAAGATAATGTATAACCCAGTATACATAATGTATAAAATATGTAAACCAATTTTGTTTAACCCTTTTCCTTTTTTGTATCTAATCATCTTTTAACATTAAATAACTATAAAAGCAAACTTGGACTTATTTGCATCATGTAAATACCTCTTCTTCTCCTCCGTCCTTCTTATTTTCAAAATTTTTGGTTTTCTTGTTGCACAAAATTTAAAATTTCTATTGTTTTTACATAAATTCGCTCTTTAAAAAAGAAAACTCTTATCTGTTACTTTGCAGTTAAAATAATCAATCATCTAGCCCTACCTCCCTCCTACCCCATCGTACAGTTTAAAATCTTTTAACATATTTTTAAATTGTTCTGCCCTTTTTAGGTGCATTCATAATTATGTAAATATGTAGTACCTATAGTCATTGTTCAATCTGTCCATCTGTCTGTCCAACAGCATAAAAACTACCCAACTAAATCATTTGAAATTTAAAATATATTATTAAACAATTTTGTCGAGTCATTTCATATTTTATGAAAATCAGATGTATATTTCAATAACAGGGACAATCAAAAGTATTCCGTTTAATTACGGTCAATGGAAAAAAAATGTTTTAAGTGCATTTTAATGGTTTTACACTCTTTTAAACATAATACAATTCATATACATCTATGAAATATATACTAAAATATGCATTCTGTACGATCTGTGGTCTAAAGAATATTTTTTATTAATATACAGGGCCACACAAAAATATTCTATTATATAATAGTATAGGGTGAAACATTGTTTGAGGTGTGTTTTAATTATATTAAACTAGTTCATATTTTATAAAATTGATTTACTTTACCGAGGTTTACTTCAAGTTAATTTCTGTATAATAAAAAGCATTTAGTATTCACGGAGATACACAAAAGATCTTAGATAATGTATTGTATCCAAAGTACTGTATTTAAAAAAAAATTTGTTATAGTATGAACCCACCTCATTTGTTACATCTGACATGATATTTCTGTCTTGTTATTACTTTGTAGCAACATTAAATAAATATCTAAATCCTCTTCCATTGAAATGTATGTTCTCCTTTTTTCCCCCATTTTTCTCTATCAATACACAAGTTTAAAATATTTAAAACTGTACATTGTGTGTCCCATTCTATGCTACAAAAGCAAAAGTGGAAATTGGTGGATTACAATATAGAATGAATTAATGTAAAATTTAAAATAGATATAATTTAGTGTTAGGTACTATAATTAGTATTTTGTAAGTATATTTTCTTTAAATATGTAATATGTACCCAAATTTGGAAATAAAGGAAAAGTCAGGGAAATTTGTCTATATGCGAAAATATTTGCTTTTTCACCTTGTCAATGAGATTGTTTCGTTATTTTATATATTATATTTTTTTCACATGCTGATTAGTCTTTCTGAATATTTTTTAAAGAATGCACTTGGCATGAGTTTTTGATATTTAATGCAAATAAAGGTGATCATATGTCCTCTTTTGTGGATAGCATTTAAAGGCAATTTACCCATTTTTAAAAATTTTAAATAATAGATTAGCTTACTTGATCAGGTGGTCAGTATATCAAATTAGCTATCTTATCAGTTGTAGACAGGGCTGCGGAGTCGGAGTCGGAGTCGGGCCCATTTTTGAGAAAAAGGAGTTGGAGTCGTAAAAAACCACCCGACTCCGACTCCGGCTTTTTTTTTAGACAGTTTGAAGTGAAATTAAACCGATAAAATGTAATTTTAAATCCTTAGAAGGAATTCTTATTTTTATTTTTGGATTATATCGGACTACCCAAGTTAAAGAATCCCAATAAACTGTCCAGTGTACACAGGAGATGAAAGCTGTTTTTAATTAAAAGTTCTAGTAGATCACAGATTATTTGCGAACTATTAAAATTTTCATCTTCAATTTTATTTTCTTCTATCTTTACAAGAATAAAGTATTGGATTCTTGAAAAATTTCGATTTCTGGCATTCGATGGATTTATACGTTATAGAAGATCCTGAACTGAACACGATTTGATAGTTTTTTGAAAATGTCTGTCAGTGTCTGTCACTTCGTGAGTCTGCATGCGGCAAAAATTTCGGAGCGCTCTATCTCAAGAACTAATGGATGGAATTTCACAAAACTTTAGATTTTGTTAGATCTTGATAGAAACTGGATCTGATTAATTTTTGGTGTATATCACTCGACAGGTGGCTTTGCTATGTTGCATTAAACACAATTTCCACAGTAGCTATATCTTAAAAATTAATGCATGGATTTTTATAAAACTTTAGATTCAGTTAGTCCTTGATATAATTAGGTGCTGCAAATTTTTTGGTGCAAATCGCTCAATAGGTGGCGCTGCTATACTGCATTGTTCATGATATTGCAACAGCGCTATCTCAAAAACAAATGCTCGAATTTTCATCAAACTTTATATTTAATTAGTTTGTAATCTAGATTAGTATAGTTTAGTGTTTGGTGTAAATCACCCTACAGGTAGCGCTGATATGCTGACTTTTTTACGATTTTGAAATAGCTCTGGCTTAATCACTAATGCATGGATGTTCATTAAACTTTAGATTCAGTTAGTATCTGATAG